>CM042684.1:432897308-435397308 GCA_023614405.1 Avena insularis | reverse complement strand
AGTAATTTTGATCCAACCCTTAAATTGCATTCCCACATGTTAGAATATGTGGTGATGACATGTGTCCACATGATCCCATATTTTAAGTGGTGAATATTAAATCTTAGTTAATTTTTCAATGAGTAGAAATTACTTTTCTAAAATAAAAAGGAGGAAACTAGTGAATAAAACTTGTGATGCTTGTGATGATAATAGATCATCAATTGTGTGCCTTAGAGTACTAATTAGACTAGTTTAGTATTGTTTGGTGATTATATACTCCGTATGTATTTATAGAAGATAGTACCGACCAAGCTTACGAGGAGGAGGAGTGCTACCAAGAAGAAGAAGAAAACTTCAACCACTGCACCAACCAAGGCAAGCTATTGTTCACAAGCTAGAATTAAGCTAGATGAATGAGCAAAGATGCCTTGGGCATGCTTTGGTCACACCACCTTGACTATTACTACCCCAAGTATTACCTTAAAAGCTTTACTTCCTTTAATTTACACAAAGTCCCTTACTTGTTTTGAAGGTAGCATAAATAGTATAAAACTTGACCTATTTAGATAAGCTTTAGATGTAATTCTATGGCATGAGATTGATCCCACCATTTTCCACCTTAGTGAACACTCTTAACTTAGTAGTTTAGAGTAGATCAAAAACTTGAGTCACTTAGATGGGAACACTTGGTGAAAATGAATTGTGAAAACCTTGGAATGATGAGTCATTCTATTGAGATGTTTTGACATGTGTTGAGAGACACAAATGGTTTATGATGATAAAAATGTTGAGGCATGAGCCTTAGCCTTTTATAAAACTGATGGTTGGATTCGGATGCGATACCATTCCAAATTTACCGTATAAGCACACTACCTGAATTGGGTAATGCTTAGCCGGAAGTTTATATGCATTAGTATTAGTTCCCTCGCAGGAGAGGTTTGTGCTGAGGCTACCTCTCAATGTTGTCCACCTATGTAGTGCCCAAGATGACTGATGGTCATGGTTGGGAGGCCATGCTCATAAGAGAGGTGCTTATACTAGGGTGTATAAAGGGAAGGTTATGTTTGATTATCTGCATACTAAGTATGATGATTCAGGGTTATCCCTGACAGATGTATCGAATCTTGTGGTGAAAGTGTACCACCTCTGCAGAGTGTCAAACTATTCGAATAGCCGCGTCCGCGGTTATGGACAGTTGGAATGGCCATACTGTTTCGTTGTCAGATGTTTTAAAAACAACTTATGAGATGAAGGATGAATCTTGACTTGACCACAACAAAGTTGTGTTTATGATAATAGTTTCCCAACTTAAGTGATTCTAGAACTTTATTTTATCTTTCTTTGCTTCAGAACTCAGCTTAGGTTTCAAACTTAACCTTATAGTTAAACTTAGATTTAGCACTTTAACCTAGAACCGTATTACTTGTTAGTGGTAGTTTGCGAGTACTTAAAGAGTACTCATGGCTTTTGTCCCTGGCTATTCTCATGGCCAGACTATGAAGGAGACTACCAAGATGATGTCCAGCAGGACGGCTATGATAACCAGGACTATCTGCCTTCGTCAGCATTGCCTGTGCCCCTGAAGATGGACCCCACCGCTATGCCGTATATTTATTTCCGCTGCTTGTTGTATTAAGACTGGATCATGAGATCCTTATTTGTGTAAGACCTTATGTATGGTTTGTAATGGATGATGTACTATGATATCCAATCCGTTATGTCTCGCAAAAATGGTAATTCTGGGATTGCGAGGTATGGCATAACGGGCATCTGGGATTAAAAATCCGGGTGTTGACAAGTTGGTATCAAAGCCATCCTGACCATAGGAGACCCTAGTTAGAATGGACGTCCGAACAAAAACTTAGTTTCAAAACCAAAGTGAATATTTACGAAAAACTATGTCCTCCCTTATCCTTGGGAATTCATTCTTTCTCAAAAATTCATGTTCCTCAAAATTCTTACTTTATTACTTAAAATTTGACACACTTGATCACTTCACTAATTTCCTTATCCTTAATTCTTGTAGATGGAGACTCAGTTCAGCAAGTTTTACCAGTTGGGAAACGGAGGTTAGCTGACCTTCGAGAGGGATCTGGATTCACTGTCGGAGTTATTGGGACGCCCACATCCGGAGTTTCTTGGAGCTCAACTTCCAGGACCAACAGGAGGAGACCTACAGTGGCTAGTCACCGCTAATCTTAGAGGGAGCATCGAAGCACCAACCTCTGGAAGAATTCAGTTCTCCGTGAGATAGAACAACTGGCTAGATGGATTAGCCAGGGCAATGCATGAAGCTCTCGCACGTCTATGTGCCCTCGGCGTCAACAAAATCCAAGGAACCCGTTTTGCTCACTATGCAAGACGTGACTTCATGGGAATGCCGATGGAGATGCCAAGTCACCCAGAGTTGAGGCATCAAGTGGAGAATCTTGACTTCTTGCTGCATGACATACAAGAGGAACTGGACAATGCCAGGGAGCTAGCCAACCAGAACTGTGCCATTGCTGACCAGAAGGCCCAGACTTTCGCACTGCTCGTCCAGGATCGCCAATCTCTTTGCCGCCAGCGTGCAAAGAAGGATCGCAACATCGCCCGTCTTCGCAAGAAGGTGGCCGACCTCGAGAAGATCGTCAAGGAGCAGGAAGCTCAGCTTGCCGCCAAGGAAGAAGAAGATGAGGGTGAAGACATCCAGGGAGACATGGATTCTTACCTCAGCAATGATGATGACTTTCTGGAGGAGGATGTTGTGGACTTCTACACTGACAATGAGGACTCTGACTTCATCGACGATGAGTAGATGCACTAGAGCACTGTCGTAGCATGAGATGTATCGGTCCCACTGTATCGTAGCTTGCAGAATGGTTCTTCAAACCATCTGTTTCCTTTGTTTGTTGTGGTGTGTGTTGTATTGTGTGTTTGTTTGCATGAATGAAATGGAGTAGTTGAAAAACCTGAGTCTAACTCAAAGTTTTAGCTTTGAAACCAAAACCATGAACCTTAGAATTTCCCTCTTACCCCTTTGTCTATCTCAATCCTCAGATGACTCGTGGAAACCAAGGAGGGAGCAGATCGTCGCAAGACCCAATGCTGCAGATCTTGAAGAATCTGATCGCCCGACCGTGAAGCAAGCAGGACAGAACGTCAAGCCAACTTAGCAACACTACAGCAGATCACCCAGATGGCTCTCAACAACCAAGGGCATGGAAATCAGGATCACCATGGATCCAAACTCAAAAATTTTCAGAATACCAATCCCCCAATCTTCAACCAATCTTAAAACCCATTAGATGCTGACGACTAGTTACAGACAATGGAAAAGAACCTCAAAGTTGCAGGAGTTGATGAAAACGAGAAAGTTCTCTTCGCCACCCACTATCTGGCGGGAGATGCAAGAGTTTGGTGGAATAGTATCCGCAATACGAACCATGGTCAAGTGATGACATGGGAAGCATTCAAAGTCAAGTTCAGCCGCACCCACATGCCGCAAGGTCTAGTCAACAGGATGAGAGATGAATTCCGCGAATTGAAGCAAGGAAGAATGACTGTGGCAGAATACCGTGACAGATTCCTGTCACTTGCCAGATATGCACCTGATGAAATCAACACGGAGCCCAAGAAGAAGGAGAGATTCTTGAACGGACTGCATGATGAGATACAGACTGTCCTCGTCAACATCCGTTTTCAGGATCTCGAAGAGCTAGTCGACTCTGCCATTCAGATGGAAGGGAAGATTAATCAGGCAAACGACAACCGCAAACATCGTATGATGCAGCAATCAGGATCCAGCAGTCACGAGAAGTACCATCCCAACCCCTCACCAGGATATGCACCAAGGAACAACCGACCCCCAACGTCTCGCCCAAGCTACCCCAACCGTAGCGGAGGCAATGTGAAGTCCGGAGGAAACCACCACAACGCTGGCAACACCAAGAATTTCAACCGTGCACCTCCCAAGAGCAACAACAACAACATCAACAACACTGCACCCAGAACTGGCAGCAATGCTGTGCCTGTCACAGCCAAGGACAAGTCCCAGATCACTTGTTTCGAGTGTGGAGTGAAGGGTCACTACTCCAATGAGTGTCCCAAGAAGACTGCCGCCAATGCCACTGTGAATGCCCCAGCTCAACAACAATGTCGTGTTCAACCAGGAAGAAGATTTGCCCCAAGGAACCCTCACAACCACAACGGTCGTCTCTTCCACACGAACGCAGAAGAAGCCCAAGAAGCGCCAGATGTAGTGCTGGGTATGTTTTCTGTCAACTCAGTTTTAGCAAGAGTATTGTTTGATTCAGGAGCATCGCATTCATTTGTCACCGAAGAATTTGCATGCACTAGTAAGATTCACCCAACCAACCTGAAGCATGTCATGATAGTTCAAATCCCCGGTTCAACTACAAAAGCTAGAAAAATTTGCAAAGCTGTGCTTATCAGAATACATGGGATAGATTTTTATGCCAACCTAATAGTACTTGGAACCAAAGGATTGGAAGTAGTACTAGGTATGGACTGGATGTCAAGGCATAAAGGACTGATAGACTGTGCTAAGAAAGCCATCACCATGACCAGTAGTTCTGGAGTCACAGTAGAGCATATATCTGAAACCTTACCTTGCCAATTCAAGTGCAACAAGAGTCTAGCCCTACCCACCATAGACCAAGTAAGAGTAGTCTGTGAATACCCCGACGTATTCCTAGATGAATTGCCAGGTATGCTCCTGGATAGGGATATTGAGTTCATTATCGAACTAATCCCCGGAATCGGACCCATAGCCCAAAGACCCTATAGCATGAACCCCTCAGAGTTAGTTGAGTTGAAAAAGCAGTTAGATGCCATGTTAGCAACAGGCTTGATTCAACCAAGCGCATCGCCATGGAGATCACCAGTGTTATTCGTCGACAAGAAAGATGGAGGCAATCGTCTGTGTACAGATTACAGAAAGTTGAATGACGTCACCATCAAGAACATGTACCCCTTGTCAAAGATAGAGGATCTATTTGATCAATTGACTAGAGCCCAGGTATTCTCAAAGATTGATCTTAGGACTGGTTATCACCAACTTAAGATTCGTGCAACGGATATTCCGAAGACCGCCTTTACTACTCGCTATGGTTTATACGAGTATACGGTTATGTCTTTTGGATTAACCAATGCCCCTGCTTATTTCATGAATCTCATGAATAAGATCTTTATGAATTTCCTAGATAAGTTTGTAGTTGTATTTATTGATGACATCCTTATCTACTCCAAGTTAGAAGAAGAGCATGAGCAACATCTGAGAATCATCCTAGAAACCCTGAGTGAGCATCAATTATATGCCAAGTTCAGCAAGTGTGAGTTTTGGCTGAAGGAAGTAGGATTCCTCGGACATATTGTGTCTGCCGGAGGAGTCTCTGTTGATCCCGCCAAGAACAAAGATGTCGAAGAATGGGAAGCCCCAACCACTCAAACCCAAGTCCGTGCATTTCTCAGATTAGCGGGATACTACCGCAAGTTCGTAGAAGGATTCTCGAGCATAGCCCGACCCATGACCCAATTGTTGAAGAAGGACAAGAAGTTTGAATGGACAAACAAATGTGAAGCCAGTTTTCAGGAGCTGAAGAAGAGATTGATATCAGCCCCAATATTGATCATGCCGGACATCAAGAAGCCGTTTGATGTGTATTGTGACGCATCCAAGATTGGTCTCGGATGTGTATTGATGCAAAAAGGCAAAGTCATCGCGTATCTGTCTCGACAACGGAAGCAGCATGAGCAGAACTATCCGACCCATGATCTTGAATTAGCAGCCGTAGTGCTGGCATTAAAGACATGGCGTCATTATCTGATGGGAAATCGCTGTGAGATTTACTCGGATCACAAAAGCTTGAAGTATATTTTCACTCAGAAGGAGCTGAATATGAGGCAAAGGAGATGGATAGAGTTAATCAAGGATTATGACCTTGACATTCACTATCACCCCGGCAAAGCCAATGTGGTAGCGGATGCTCTTAGCAGATTGCCGTGTAGGCTAAACACCATGATCAAGGAGAAGCAGCCAAGTTTGTATGAGGAGTTGGAGCAGTTCAGGACTGAATTGGTTAGCAAAGGATTCTTAGCTAGCATTGAACTTCAACCCACTTTGATTAGCCAAATCAAGGAAGCCTAGAAGGGGAATGAAAGTATCGACAGAATCAAACGTCGTATTGGTATAGGAAAGGTACCTGGATTCACTAAAGACGAAGAAGGAGTACTGTGGTACAAAGGACGTATCTGTGTGCCAGCAGATTTGGAGCTAAAGCAAGTTATCATGAAGGAAGCTCATGATACTCTTTATTCTATCCACCCCGGAGGAACGAAGATGTATCATGATTTGAAAGAGCAATTTTGGTGGCACAAGATGAAGAGAGAAATCAGAAGCTACATCGCCAAGTGTGACATCTGTCAAAGAGTCAAAGCAGAGCACCAGAGACCCGTAGGACTATTGCAACCATTGCAGATTCCGGAATGGAAATGGGATTCTGTCGGAATGGACTTTATCACTGGTTTGCCTACTTCTAGTAGGGGAAATGACTCAATCTAGGTCATAGTTGATAGACTATCCAAGGTAGCCCACTTTATCCCTATCAAGACTACCTACCAGAGTGCGAAACTAGCAGAACTGTACATTGCTAGGATTGTTAGTCTGCATGGAACCCCCAAGACCGTAGTATCAGATCGAGGAACCCAGTTTACCTCGATATTTTGGCAGAAAGTTTAGGAAGGATTAGGCACCAAGTTGAACTTCAGCACCGCGATCACCCACAAACAGATGGACAGACTGAGAGAGTCAACCAGATCTTAGAGGATATGCTTAGAGCTTGTGTGTTGGAATATGGATCAAAATGGGAAGACTGCCTGCCTTTCACAGAATTCTCATATAACAACAGTTATCAAGCTAGTTTGCAGATGGCACCATTTGAGTTCCTATACGGAAGGAAGTCTCGTACCCCTTTGAATTGGTCGCAAGTAGGAGAGAGTCAGATCTTTGGACCTGACATTCTCCGAGAAGCCGAAGAGAAGGTTCACAAAGTCCGTGAGCACCTCAAGACAGCCCAATCTAGACATAAGAGTTATGCTGACAAGAGAAGGAGAGACCTGACTTTCAATGTCGGAGATTTTGTATATCTCAAGGTTTCACCATTGAACGGAACCCAACGCTTTAGTTTTAAAGGAAAGTTAGCCTCCAGATATATTGGGCCTTTCAAGATTCTGAACCATCAAGGAGAAGTATCGTATCAACTAGAACTGCCTGAAGAGATGTCAGCCATCCACAATGTGTTCCATATCTCGTTACTTCGTAAATGCCTAGAAGTGCCGGAGAAGACTGAAGTTTTCAAGAACATCGATCACAGAGCTGTAGAGATCAACAATGACCTGACCTATCGGGAAGTGCCCATCCATATTTTAGAAGAAGCCTACAGAACCACCAGGACCAGGAGTATCAAGTTTCTCAAGATTCAGTGGAGCAACCATATCGAGGAGGAAGCCACTTGGGAGCGCGAAGATTACATTAGGACAGAGTTCCCAGATCTCTTTAGTTCCTAGTTTTCTTTGTAAATCTCGGGACAAGATTTTGTTTAAGGGGGTAAGTTTTGTAACATCCCAAAACTTTAATCCAAGCTTATCAAGATCCAAATCCTCAAAATTAGGGTTAACAAAAAACTTTTCCATTTAAAAATATGAAAGCATTCATGTGTAGGTACATTTGAATTAGGCGTTGATTTGAATTGCCATGGTTCTGTGATTCATTGCTTGTAAAATGTTTCTTAGGTGAAATAAACATCATCTAAATCATTCCCAAACTTTTCCCAAAGAAAAATAACTCAAAATGAATAATTGAAGTGAATGGTCATTTTGGCCAAATTAACTATCATGCCTACTTTGGCTATTCCTAGTACTCAAAACTTAACAGAAACATGTGTGGATCTTTACCCCCCTTGCTAGTACACATAATTCGGTACCAAGGCCCACTTTGTGATCTGCTAAAAACATTCAAATGCCAATTTTAAATGACAGTTTAAAATTGAATCTATTTCATATGGGAAGATCCCACTAATTCAAAAACCACTCAAACAAGCTCAATTTTCAAAACCCAAGCAACCACAGAATCCCAAGCTTATGCCTAGCAAACCCACCAAAAATCTTTTCAAAATTCAAAAGTTTATTTCTTGCGGCCATTTAATCAAACAATTGGCAGGCATGGTTAAACTCTAAACCTAGCTCACTATTTGCAACAGGGTTTTGCACCCAAATTCCCTCAAAACTCTCCCTCTGTCCCCAAATGATGTAACCACAGCTTTTAAACCCTCTCTCCTACCACCCTAGTGGCAATGCAAGGCCATGCCGAGCACCAACTCGCCGACCACACCTTGCCCCACTGCAGCAGACCACCTCCCCCTCTCTCGCCATGTCTAGGAGGCAGGCCAAGCCGTGGACCACCGAGCAATCCCCGTGCCCAGTGCCACTGCGCCATGCCGAAAATCGCATGAGGCCAGCCCGCACCCAGCGTGTGCACAAGCCGACCGCAGACCGCGCCCACCGCTCTGCCACACGACCAGAGAACACGGACATGCCTATTCGCCTAACGCACCAGCCCACTGCCGCCGTGGACACCGCCGCCCTGCTGAGCCAGGCCATTGCCCCGACCGCATACCACCGCCCCTACACCCGCTTTAAGTTCCTAGAGCACCGCTAGGAGACCGCCCGTCGATCACCACCCTCAGCCATGACGCTAGCCGCCTGTAGCCCTGTCTCCACCGTCACCTGCCCATCCCTCTCGGTCTCACCGTCGAGCCTATAAAAGGAGGGCACCCCCAGCCGTTTGAAGCACACCACTCCACTCCCCTCACCTCACTGACCGTTCCCCACCTCTAGCCGGAGCAGCGCGAGCACTTGCTTGCCGGAATTTTGCCGGAGTAGCCCGCAACAGAGGAGGAAGGGGCGCTGTTGATTGCGACCACCCCCGGAGCTGCCTCGACCGTCCCTGAGCTCGCCGTCGACCACCAGTCCGTTTGCCCGCCTCGCCCTTGTTGCTGGAGCCCTGGTACGCCCCCTATGCACCCCCACTGAGCCGCTAGGGTTCGAGCTCGCCGGCGACAGGTCCGTCGTCGACGACGATCCCAGATTGATCCCACTCGAATCAACGTCCCATCGCCTGCATCGCTTCTGTTATGAGTCGCTGACTGGTGGACCCCCTTGTCAGTTGAGCCCCGCGCCGCGGAGTGATACTGGGCCGGCCCGTTAGAATTTCCCACGCGACCCAGTTAGTTTGAATTAGGATTTTCCTATTTAGTTTAAACTTAGTTCTGTCTCTGAGTTTGAAAATCAATTCAGAGAGATTTACAACTCCAAATTGCATGAAACCAATTTTGTCTGAAAGGTATTGAAATGATCTATCCAAGCCCATTAGATTTAATTCAATTAGAATTATAGATCTCTCCTAGTAAAAATAATAAAACAGAAGCATTTGTACCTTGCAACATTTTTATAAAATCAACCAAGTTAGCTTTTGAGTTGATTCCAACTCTCAAAAATCACATTTCATCATACCTATCTGAATATGTAATAATATCAAAGTTTACATGCAGTAACTTTGGACTAGTACCAAAATAATGCTATATAGGCATTTCTAGTCACTTTAAATCATTAAATGTGTCCACATGATATAGTATGTGGTGATGACATGTGTCCACATGATCCCATATTTTAAGTGGTGAATATTAAATCTTACTTAATTTTTCAATGAGTAGAAATTACTTTTCTAAAATAAAAAGGAGGAAACTAGTGAATAAAACTTGTGATGCTTGTGATGATAATAGATCATCAATTGTGTGCCTTAGAGTACTAATTAGACTAGTTAAGTATTGTTTGGTGATTGTGTACTCCGTATGTATTTATAGAAGATAGTACCGACCAAGCTTACGAGGAGGAGGAGTGCTACCAAGAAGAAGAAGAAAACTTCAACCACTGCACCAACCAAAGCAAGCTATTGTTCGCAAGCTAGAATTAAGCTAGATGAATGAGCAAAGATGCTTTGGGCATGCTTTGGTCACACCACCTTGACTATTACTACCCCAAGTATTACCTTACAAGCTTTACTTCCTTTAATTTACACAAAGTCCCTTACTTGTTTTGAAGGTAGCATAAAGAGTATAAAACTTGACCTATTTAGATAAGATTTAGATGTCATTCTATGGCATGAGATTGATCCCACCATTTTCCACCTTAGTGAACACTCTTAACTTAGTAGTTTAGAGTAGATCAAAAACTTGAGTCACTTAGATGGGAACACTTGGTGAAAATGAATTGTGAAAACCTTGGAATGATGAGTCATTCTATTGAGATGTTTTGACATGTGTTGAGAGACACAAATGGTTTATGATGATGAAAATGTTGAGGCATGAGCCTTAGCCTTTTATAAAACTGATGGTTGGATTCGGATGTGATACCATTCCAAATTTACCGTACAACCACACTACCTGAATTGGGTAAGGCTTAGCCGGAAGTTTATATGCATTAGTATTATTTTCCTCGCGGGAGAGGTTTGAGCTGAGGCTACCTCTCAATGTTGTCCACCTATGTAGTGCCCAAGATGACTGATGGTCATGGTTGGGAGGCCATGCTCATAGGAGAGGTGCTTATACTAGGGTGGGTAAAGGAAGTTTATGTTTGATTATCTGCATACTAAGTATGATGATTCAGGGTTATCCCTAACAGATGTATCGAATCTTGTGGTGAAAGTGTACCACGTCTGCAGAGTGTCAAACTATTCGAATAGCCGCGTCCGCGGTTATGGACAGTTGGAATGGCCATACTATTTCGTTGTCAGATGTTTTAAAAACAACTTATGAGATGAAGAATGAATCTTGACTTGACCACAACAGGGTTGTGTTTATGATAATACTTTCCCAACTTAAGTGATTCTAGAACTTTATTTTATCTTTCTTTGCTTCAGAACTCAGCTTAGGTTTCAAACTTAACCTTATAGTTAAACGTAGATTTAGCACTTTAACCTAGAACCATATTACTTGTTAGTGGTAGTTTGCGAGTACTTAAAGAGTACTCATAGCTTTTGTCCTTGGCTATTCTCATGGCCAGACTATGAAGGAGACTACCAAGATGATGTCCAGCAGGACGGCTATAATAACTAGGACTATCTGCCTTCGTCAGTATTGCTTGTGCCCCTGAAGATGGACCCCACAGCTACGCCGTATATTTATTTCCGCTGCTTGTTGTATTAAGACTGGATCATGAGATTCTTATTTGTGTAAGACCTTATGTATGGTTTGTAATGGATGATGTACTATGATATCCAATCCGTTATGTCTCGCAAAAATGGCAATTCTAGGATTGTGAGATATGGCATAACGGGCATCTGGGATTAAAAATCCGGGTGTTGACAGATGGGCCGGAGGTTGGTGTGCGTCTGGCCTCCACAGTCCCCACGGCCACGGCCCCCGCCCCAGTCCCCACTTCTCGTCGAGTGGTCGAGGCAAGGCAGCAGTCCCCTCCCCTGCTTGTTCGCACTGAGAGGAGAGAGGGGAGTACGAGACGTCGCTCGCTCCGCTACGCTCGTGTCTCGTGATGAAAATTCGGGGTCAGAAAAAAACCCCCAAAAGTCTGGGTAGGCCGCGGACCGTGCGGGAACCCATGGCTATTGGATGCAACATGCTGCTGTTGGTTACTCAAGACTTCTATTTCCAGGCTACTGGGTGGCGACCTATTAGTAGACTTCAAAATGGATAATTTGTTTTTTTTTTTTCATCTTCCGTTGGTTGATACTTGTCTCAACCATCGTTGATCCTTGATTGTAATAATTTGAAGTTTTGAATTTGTGAACCTCGTAATAAATCGGTTGTGTACATCAATTGATGCAGAGGCCGGGACAGAGCTCCCCATTTCGAAAAAACATATTTTCTTCTTTTTATGCATCCCAAAGCAAGGCAGGCCTTAGGCATAGCTAGATCTTATTTGAGTATTTGGTTTGCATTTTAGTTCCAATAAATATACTAGCACAAATTGCAATGTAAATTTTAGTTACAATTAACCTTTCATAATTTTGTTTGTCATTCCATGCTTGAATGGTAGGATGTGACTATCTTAACAACAAATTAAGCCATGATGCACTAATATGCTACTTTTAGCTGAAGAGATGGACATGTTGTATGTTTTGGAGTTGTAATTTCGTTGCCGCCCACAAGAGATCTATACTATCATGAAAATCCTCGGTGACGGTGGCTCGTAACTTCACGAAATATCATAATGGGTGATGTTTTGTCTCTAGCATAAAAAATCTTCAATAGTGGCACAATGCAAAATTATTAATAATGAGGAAGTATACAGATGTCAAGTTCAAGCTAAGTATACCTGGCCTCTCTAAATACTGTGAATAGTTGATCGCTTTGGCGGATTTGTCCTCCTTTCCTTTCTTCTTTTGTTTAATATTTTTTTCAAATAAACTTTGTTTTTGTTTAACAATTTGGTTGTGTGCATCCTTAATGTTTTTCTTAACTCTTCCACATTGTGTTGTTGCAAAGGTCATGTGTAATTTGGTATCATCCTGATATTAATATATTACCCTTTATATAAAAAAGAGCTAAACAATATATCAAGGATGAACTTGGCCAAAAAAAAGGAGCTAGAATATACATATTAAGGACAAGCCAAAACTATCACACAGGGAAAAGGAACATACTCCCTCCGTTCACAATTAAATCGCATTCTGGGTTTAGTCAAAGTCAAAAAAATTAAAGTTTGATCAAATATTTAGCACAAAATAAAAATATCTACGATATATAACTTATAGTATTGGAATCTTCGTAAGTTATATTTTCATAATATATGCATTTGGAATAATAAATGTTTATATATTTTTCTATATTCTTGGTCAAAGTTGACAAAGTTTGACTGTGAAAAATCCTAGGACGCGAAGTAATAAAAAACGGAGGGAGTACATGCATAAAAGGGAAACTGCATGGTGCTGTCGGAAACTGATTGCGCTAAAACTGCTGGCCATTTATGTCTTCCGTGACAATTTGGTCTATATGGCAAGATCAAAGCTAGATTTTTTGAAAAAACAATTCTGTTAGAAACTACACAAATAAATCATGGCAAATCTTGAGCTATAAATCTTCAAGAAATTTTAATAATCTGCACACAAAGACCAATTAATTGGTCATTCTTGCAAAATAGTAATAATCTTTTATATAGGAGTATGTAATATATAGCGTTTTACGGGACTTTGGTTTGCTATGAAACTAATCGGCCCGACGTCTCGGCTCTAAATCATAGTGTGATTGACTACGTGTCCACTTATGCATATTAAACAGTAAAAGTAACATTTGGGAGAAAATAGATAAGAAGTTGTGGATCCGTGTGCTAGGGAAGTACTCAAGCAGTGAGTAGAGCTAGACACCATGTGATGATCACTGAAAATGGCTGAAACTTGAAAGAGATATGGTACTAGAATTGTATTGCCTTTGAGGAGAGCAGAAGATAATGACCTGAAAGAGGATTTTTTTTAAGAGTACCGTATTTTTATAGAAGAAAAGTACAGCCAGCGATGGAGTGGTTCCTCTATAAAAGGGCACACCGATCCAGAGAAGATACCGAAGAGACAAAGGACAAAAAGTAGCGAGAAATGTTCAGTGAATCCGCATAACTGACTGGCTCACCGCTTGTCCATCTCGCTCTAGATAGTGGGCTTTGGAGGCATTTGGAATTGAGCTATGCTACAACTGTTAGTCCTCGCGGAGCCCGGCATCGGAAGTACGTCTGAGAAGAAAGCAAACTCGTTTGCACGCACCGCTAGGATCAAGATTATCTTGTCTAGTGAGTCGACGTCTCTGTCCTCGCGTACCAAAAATTCTTGTCGCGGCCGTCAGAATCAACTATCACGGGCTGGATCGGTGTGGCAATGTCACATTTTACTGTGCGTGCATACTGCGACGTCCATGGACTCTAGCTGTTAGTTTGGTACTGCAACTCTTGCCTAAGAAACTAACAGCCAATCGATATGGCCCCACGCAGTGAACCATAAAAGAAAGTAAGAAACCAAGATGTACTAGTATCTGCCATTTGAATCAGCAGTAGACCTTTGACTAATTATGATTCGGCGAGATGAGTTGCATGTCTGGGGGATGATGATCTTCACATCGTCTTCAACGGTGTCCTCGCTTCAGTCATTCTCAGCGGCCGTCGTATCAACTCCAAGTCCAGAAGCCAAAATACATGTGTAATATATACAGCTGTAATCCTGAATGCATCCCTCCCTTGATCTTTTAGGATAACCGGAAACCTTCCTGGAATCGTTCCTTTACCAAGCAATAACCGTTACTGAAACAACTCCATTACGAATAAGTTATCTTCATCAGCCAACACCGCAGATTGATGTCAGCCCTTAGACATATTTAGCATGTATACGTCAAACATTAGAGCAACGAACAACTCTAATGGATGATATAAAATAGGGCAGGCAAAAAATATTATAGGGCAGGCAAAAGTGGGATATAGGGCATGAAAACGAAATCAGCTATTCTAGATGATGTATTTTGAGGCACACCCGATCGTAGCGGATGCCCTAAAATAGGGCACCAAACTAAGATCCGACGACTGTGAGCATCTGAGAAGCTCTGACGGTCGCCCTAGGAGCAGGGACAAAGGGACACCGTGTGCCCCTCCCCCCAATTAGCCATCCGAGAATCCCTTATGCATTCGACCATGATCCTATGATCAGTGAGTCGTGCAGCATAATCGAAATTATTAAAGAAGACAACCATTACACAAAACTTGGCCAAAATAGTGAAGATAAGAAAGGAGTTAGACCATATATCAAGGATGAACTTGGCCAAAATAAAAAGGATCTAGACTACATATGAAGGACACACTTGGCCCAAATTATTACATAAAACAAACTAACAAAGTAACATACATGCATAAAATTTAATTTCCACGGTGTTGTTGTGGTAAGCTGGTTGCATTAACAACTGCTTGCCATTTATGTCTTCCGTGACAATTTGGTCGATATGGCAAGATCAAAGCTAAATTATTGAGAAACAATTCTGTTAGAAACAACACCAAAAAAACCATAGCAAATCTTGAGCTATAAGTCTTCAAGGTATTTTAATTTTTTGCACACAAAGACCAATTGGTCTTGCTTGTAAAATAATAACAATATATTATATAGGAGTGTGTAATGTATAGAATTTTACGGGACTCTAGTTTGCTATGAAACTAACGGACCCAACTGTCTCCCTCTATAACATAGTGGGTACGTGTTCGCTGATGCATATTAAAAAAATAAGAGTAACATTTGGGAGAAAATAAATAAGAAGTTGTGGAGCCGTGTGCTAGGAAGTAGTAACGCAGTGAGTAGAGCTAGGCACCATGTAATGACCACTGAACATGGTTGAAACTTGAAAGAGATAAGGTACAAGAATTGTATTGCTTTTGTGACTTGAAAGATGTTTTTATTCAAAAGTACGCAAAACAAGTATTCCATCCGATCCATAATAAGTGTCGCTGCTTTAGTATAAAATACTGGTCAAGGAAGTACCATACTTTTATAGAAGAAAGAGTCGGCAAAGAAAATATGGCCAGCAATAAAGTAATTCCTTTATAAAAGCGCACACCGATCAAGAGAAGATACTGAAGAGACTAGGGACAGAATGTAGCGAGAAATGTTTAGTGAATCAGTAGAACTGACTGGCTCATTTCTTGTGCATCTAGCTCTAGATAGTGGGCTTTGGAGACATTTGGAATTTAGCTATGCTACAACTATTTGTCCTCGCAGAGCCCGGCGTCGGTAGTACGTCTGAGAAGAAAACAAACTCGCTTGCACGCACCGGTCGCTAGTATCAAAATTATCTGGCGTAGCGAATCGACGTCCGAGTCCTCCCGTACGGAAAGCAAGCAATCACTGGCTCGATGCCTCGATCAGTATGGCACTGTCATAGTTTACTGTGCATACATACAGGCTCGTATCCGGAGCATGTGCAGAGTGCGCACTGGCACAGGGCCTCCAAAATACTGGGGCCTCCAATTGTGATCTACTGCTAGCAGTGTTAATTTAAAGATTACCTTTGAGTAATCAAGCATTATGAGGCAACAAAAATATGTAGCATTTACTCTAATTTCCTGGGAATCTGCACACGTATAGAACCGGCCGTCAGACTCGCTCCTCACTGGTAGAGTGCAATTTATTGATCTCCACTGTTACATTACTCTCTCCGTCCCGGTTTAAAGGGCCTATGTGTTATACTTTTTAATGATATATTTTTTATTAAATAATTAATATTTTATTAGTCAAATTAACGATCTAAGTATACGCATAGGCCCTTTAAACCGGGACGGAGGGAGGGAGTAGTATATTCTTCTATTAATGCTACAGCTACGTTGGTTCTCATCTTGTTTGACTGACTATATACGATGACGATATGAAGGAAAAAATCTATGTGATTGTACGCTAATGCCTCTGCCAATGCTCTAAACTGGTGTCGTCTCTTATCACTTCACCTTTGATTTCTGTCTACATGGCGCATAAATAATTGCCGAGGAGAGTAGATAAAACCATCTCATATCTAGAAATGGTCTCTACACGTAATGAAATACATATAATTTTAAATATTACACTACGATTCAATTATCTTTGCGTAAAAATATGATCTGCAATAATAAATATTAAACATATGCAAGATACAATACATTGGGCAGTAGTATCTAAACACTCCATGTAACAAATATTTTGCTTAACGGACGATGTATTAGGAGTGGCCTAATAGCTAGCGCTAGAAAAATATGTTTTTTCCATGATTGCTTTTTAATAGCTATAGGTCACTTCTTTTAGTTTCGCACAGGGCCTCCGATTTCTCGGGTATTGCCCTGCATACAAACTTTGCAGAATTGCAGTGGACACAGTCTAGCTCTTACTCTTTTGGTACTAGAATGTAGTACTAGTACTTGTAATTTGTTTCAGTAGTAGATCTTTGACTAATTAGGATTCGGTCAGATGAGTAGTGAGTTGCATGTCTGGGGATGATGATACCGAGAGCATTCCAAACAGCCTCCTCTCTTCAAGTCATTCTCAGCGGTCTTCGTATCTACTCCTTGTCCAGAAGCCAAAATGCATGTGCTCTATGAAGCTATAACCTTGAATGGCTCCCTCTATCTTTATCAGCCAACACTCCAGGTTGATGTCAGCCCTCAGACATTTAACATGTGAAAGCAATGAACCAAAAGCAAATCCCACGAGGAATGTCATGTTAGCATGAGCATCGATATCAAGAACCACGTGAAGAATGCCTAATGGTAACCTAATTGCTTACAGGACGACGCATATCTACTTACCAACAACTTTGAATGACAAAAGGTGTTACAACAAGGGGATCATGTGTCCCCATTCATGTTTAGTCTTGCAGAAGGTTCGTGTACAAAGATGTTGCTTTACACTCAAAGTAGTCGTTTATTTTTTGGGAAAACAGTAGGAAATTTACCTACAGACACCTTTATAAAAATGAAGTGTATGTACAATTACAACTAGCAAACAAAAGAACAAAAAAAGTAATTATAAGAAGCTATCCGCCCTATTCTGGAAGTGAGAACATAATTTTCCGCTTGCCCTGATTCACCTAAAAATGGGGCATCAATCTTATATTATGCAGATGGTACCATTGCTCATCCCATGACTATGCTCTCTGATGCCATACATCAATGCTACATTCCTTGAAAGTATTGACACACATGGGAAGATAATCCTATTGTTAACTGGACCAGGACCCATAGAGCTATGAAGAAAGGAAGTTTGGGATATAAAATTGAGAAGGCAATACATTCGTGTCATATGCAAATGTGTTCGATACAAAACCAATTTTGTTAGAGCGTACAAGCCCAGATCCACCAAAGCCCACAACCAAATAAGTCATTTGTCCTAACTCAACCCAAAAGACTAGCCTGATAGGTGAGGTTTTCCCCACCTTATAAGTTTGGTTCCCTCACATCCAATTTCCAATGTGGGACTAAACCTAACAATCTCCCCCGTCACACATCGGGGCAAACGGGGCTCCCCCGTAATAGAGATGTTACATGTTTTTTTCGACCATGGACCCTGATGCTGAGTACTTTCCGGCGACACGAAGTCCCTCCATTACTAGGAGACCAGTTACGAGGCTCTGATACCACTTGTTAGAGTGCAAGCCCATGTCCACCGGAGCCCACAACCAAATAAGTCATATGGCCTAACTCAACCCAAAATACTAGCTTGATATGTGAGGTTTGCCACACCTTATAAGTTGGGTTCGCTCACATCCAATTTCCGATGTGGGACTAAACCTAACAAATTTGGCACTGGATTTTCACCCCTAAATATCTTGCAAAGAGAAGAGATTACAATTTGCCTGGCTAGAAGCTCCATTAAAAGGGCATCATCTATATTTTGTTGGTTGGAAATCGTTGTAGCTGATGTATCAATTGCCTTGTCTGGCCAATTCTACCAGGCTTTCTAGTTGGCACTTTCTTTCAGAAGGTGTTTATTTGTGTAATTCGTAGACCAACTATATGATGTATGTAATATATTTTGAGGTTACTGATATCAATTTAGAGTCCATAAAAAGTTCATCGTAGACTCATAACATCAGCTATATGGACTAGAGCAAGTACCGTGTTGGCATTCAGAAGTTATGCGTTTATATGGAGAAGTACTAATGTAGTGCAAATGGCTATGAGTGAACCTTTAAAGCTAAAATTAGTGCAACATACATGAAACTTGAAGGTACAATAATGGAGTAAGATTTTCCTCTATAAAGAGGATAGAGCTACCAAGACGAGATAATGAAGATGCCAAGTGCAGTGAGAAAGGTTCAACCTATGCCCCATCGATGGAGGGGGTGGTGGAATGGTTTACTCGTCGTTTGTACATCTCCTTGTAGATGCTAGGTTTTGGAGGTATTTGGAATTTAGTCATATCAGAGAAAAAATCGAATGATACAGTCCGACCTACAACTCACACTCAGGAAGATCTTTTTGACTTGGTTAGCAAAGCAGTGGCCGTGCTACAGTGTTGTCACTCAGCTTTAGGACCATCATATTAAAAACACGATCCGCGTGTGAGATGTGACAAGGAATGTAGTGTGCATGGGTACTTCAGCATAGATATTGTTCATGCTTAACTATTTTTGAGCCACATCTAGAAATCACTGCAACAAAGTGTCTTTTCTACTACAATACAATAAAAAATGTTTGCCATTTTGGTGTGATATCTGAGCAGACAGAATGCATGCATGTTTAGGAGCTACTACAATTTTCACAGCCATCTCCAACTCCCTTATTTTGTAGCCATTTTCATCTGGCATGTTACCAACTCCTAGTCCACCGGCTAAAATTATGTGTGCTACACATCGTATGCTTCGGTGCATGCCACCATCTTCTCAGAAAAAAATAAGAAACCTTCTCCAAATATGTCGAATGATTTCGTCTACTTGATTCTGGAAGACCAATCCATTTTTACATCACTAGTCACACAAAGTATAATAAAAGTAGAAGAGTGAGAGAAACATTCCTTTCACCACCAAACGAAATGGAGTACCGAAATGTATAACAAGTTGATGCCAATTGTCAACAATAAAGGAAGAAATACCAAACCACATAAATTAAGCTTGGTTCTTTTGCAGAAATAAAAAGCTACACTAATATGTGGGTGTTAGCCCAAGCTACTCAGCAGCTACAAAGAATGAATCAATAAGAACTGAAGTTAAGTTTCGAGTGTAACATGTGAATCCCTAAACTTTCTTGGAATATAACAAAAAACTAGATGTCACTTAAAGTAATGGATTCTTGGTAATGAATTGCATCCCTATTATAGTGATTAATGCTTAATAAGTAGCACATGTTACCCTAAGCGTAAAGCAACAACTAATGGACACTCAGATGATCCCGTAGTATGATTTGTTGTTAATAGTAAACTTCCTTTCGGAGAGAAGCTAACCTTTCAAGAGTAACTAAACTCCACTATTTAAATCTTTATTAATGTACCACCAAGAAGAAGAGCCCTTCAATCAACATATCTTTATCTGGAGGAATTGGGGAGAGCTTTCCGTAATATGGTCGCATTGGTTATGTAGGAATGAGAGGTTTTAGTGCTAACAATTATTCTCTTATGCTGGTAATCTACTGGGTGTACTTGTTTTCTCAATCTGTGGTCTCATATCTACAATGCATGGATAACCGAGACCTGTTTATGCAGATGTCTACAAGGTTGGAGGATAGGGTGAGAGATATTTATGTATAACAATGTGATCTTCGGATTATCCCTGGAGCACCATAGGCTTTCTATGAGCTCTTCATGATTCTTATATTCATCTTTTTTGCTTTTCTTTTGGTTTGTTGCAGTTGGCCAGCTGTGTGCATCTTAGCTTTGCATAGGGCGGGTGTAAGCTACTTTGAATTGTATTCATGTGGTGCTATCTTATAAGTAATAAAGCTTTCTTTATCGAACAAAATGGGGGCCCAATGTAAACTTAAAATCTTATAAAGAAAGGAAGTATAAACATATATCTTGACAACTAATTATATTATATGTTGCAACCCAGTATTATACAATTTCGTAAGGGCAATGTACTATGTACGAAGCAAGATCATATTCTAAGGTTTGCTGACCACATTGGTTATGTTTTGCTCCTGTATTCTTATTTCTCATATAACACATATATGTCTTTCTTCAAACAAGTTTGGTGAACATAACAAAACATTACATGCTTAGCTATTTCATGCGCATCGAGAAAAAAGTTAGGTTATATGATAGTAAAAATGTGATTGTGGTCTATGCATTAGAACCTTCATAAGCTAACTAACAAGTGATAAGCAACATATTGGGTACTCACAGCCATGCCATATGATCTCTACTAACATGCCTAAATGATACCTTCCTTGAAAAACTTAATAAGCATAGTAAAAAGTTCTACCATGAATTGCACTATACTTAGAAGAAAGGGGGGTTGGGATCAATACGTGCAAATGCAAAGCATTTGTCTGGTATGTAAATGAGTTTGACACAAAACATTTGTTTTATTATAGTTGATTACCGCCCCTAAATATCTTGCAAGTAAAGAGAGTATGATTCTGACATGTTGAAATGCTCTATTAAAAGGATATCATCAATATTTTGTTGGTACAAAAATAATTGCGGCAAATGGAAATATTCCTCCATTTTGGAGGACTCTTCAGTTTGGGATAATAGGTGTATGATAGTTGAGAATGATAAATCTAGCGTGCATAGGATATACTGTGCATGCATGCAATATTCATACTTTTAGTTTTGCTTTGAGATTTACAATGCATGGAATCCTTATTTTGCATGCAACTTGGCCCACACTCCTACTCTCTTTCCCCTCACCATGGCACATGGATTACATACTAGTATTAGATTTGAAAGAGCCATATTTATCAGAATATATATCAAATTAAGAATATGTTTGCACATATGTATTTCATTGGATCGTATCATTTAAACAAGTCTAAAACGTGTTTGTTCTGACAAAATTTAAATTTTGAATTTGGAAACACATTTAAACATGATGATACACAATAAAACTAGGTACAGAATATTGTTTCTCCAAATTGAACTCAAAGACAGTTGCCAAATATATTCTAACTCTAATGAACCAAGTTTGAAAAAAATTGTTTCAAAGAAAATTTTCAACAAGTTTCATAATTTTTTTTAAAGTTTAACTAAGCGTCAAAGGACGAATTTTAAAAGTTGTCAAAAATTATTCTATATTGGTCTTATTTTGAAGCTATCTTCACTAATAATCCAAATCTTCAAACGGTTCACAAATTGAACTTCTGGTTGAAAAGTTACAAAGTTTCAAATTTTTAATCCAGATCTAGTAGTATGCTATAAGAGAATCTAACTGAGACAAATCTATAAAACAGACATCGAGAGAGAAGGTAGGGCATGCACAACATATGAAGTGCATGCTAGAAGAGCATTGCCCTATGATAGTTACCTCAGCTTTATGGGGTGCGTTTGAAAGGATGCACGAGATTTTCGTTTCCCTTAGGCACTACCACACATATACATGAAAAAACCATATCGTGTAGTTAGTTTCGTAGGCTGCATGGAGTTTTTTTTGCATGAGGACAGAAATGGAAGCTGCATAGAGCTTTTTTTTTGCACGAGGACAGAAACAAAAGCATATTTTTGACCAACAACAGTGCATGGATCTGAAAATACCCCACTTGCCCCTTTCTCCTTTTTCCACTCCACAACCTCGTCTTCTCTTCTCTAATCGCCAGGGATACTAACTAAAGAAGTCGTTTCATCCTAGCTGCCTGCAAATCAGATCAACTACGTGAACCTACAGATCAGCAGCACAAGATTAGTACCATTGCTTCCTTTTTTGCTAGTAGTAGATTATCTTCCGTGCAAAATAGCCATCAATATTTTATGTTATTCGACGAGATTGTATCTAGATGTAGATGAAGCAGCTAGATCTCCCTCTATACCCAAGTTTATGTGGTTATTTAGCTAGTTTTTTCTTTTTTCACTCAAGCTGTTAAGTAGCGTTTTCATTGTTTCATTTATGATAATGTAGGGTAAATGTCCAAGTAGGATGTTTGCATCGACATTCAAGTGGTAGAAATACTGATGCCGAGCGTCCTGTTGAGCGCAGAGTACTTATAATAGAAGAACATAACACAATATAGTTATCATCGAGGTTCGATTAATATCCTTTGTTCACTTATATACTAGCTGAATTATGTTGACTTAATTATATAGGGAGGAAAATTTTGAGGGTCACTATGTATGGGGCAATGATGATGACTAAGCCACAATTCAATCGGCTTCAGATGCATGTATGTCAAGGAGTTCCTTCCATTCCTCCGTATGTTTGCCGGATAATAAATTGAAATGTCTTCAAAGGCAAAATCAAGTTGGTAAGAAATTAGCTAGTAACTGATACTTGGAATTTCTTATTGACAATAATGCAGACATAAACTAATATATTCATTATTTTATTTTTGTTTCAGTACTTTTCAATTAGCTACACAAGGAGGTACGTTCTTTGGCATTGAATGAGGACTGCCAATGGACACATGGTGCCTTGAGTTTATCAAGACTGAGAAGTATGTTTCGATGAAGAATGACAATACTAGGGATATAGCCATCTTAACACTGGATGGGGTGATGTTGTGGAGGCCTTTAAACTGAAGGAGGAAACAATCTGTATATTCGACTTCATTGTTCAAAATGATATCGTGCGCCTAGTTGTAATCCTTTTCCGATGTGCATTGGTTAATGTGCTAAACTTTGTAATTTGTTCATATATGAACTGATGTGATATATGTGTACTAGTACCTTGTGCTTTGATTTGCCAACATTTGGTAAATATAACTTTCCTAGCAATAAATTTACTTTTTAGTTATTCATAGTGCACAATATAGCTTTGCTACCAATAAATTCCAAATCATTGGTACACAAATATGATGTGTTAAACTTTGTAGTTTCTTCGTGCTGGTGTAGTCATTGCATCGAACACAGTTTTTCCGAAAAGGAATCGTATGGTGCCTAATCTCTCACTAGAATTCGAGAAAGCTTGTGTCCCTTATTCACCAGCGGATTTTAAATAAAACTGTGTGAAATGGTTTTTACCCGTCAGGGCCTACTAGTGGAACCCTACCTTTAAGAAAGGGGACCATGCATAGAGACTACAACCACACTCCCCACCACCGCAGTCACTTTCTCTTTTATGATTATCTGCATCTAGGAAGCGCACCTGGTCAGACCTACGTCGGTGAGGCGCGCTGCATCATCTATTCTCCGGCAGTTCTCCGGTGCAATGTTCATCCACGTCGGCGAGTCGCCACATCTTCTTCGGCACGTCCTCTTCATTCACGCGGCATGGAATGTGGGTTGGTCTTCCGACCTATAGCGGCTGCTTCTCCCTACCAAATGTTGTTAAATCATTCACATGTACTATCTAGTCTTCTCTTACTATGGTTGTAGTCTAGATCTATATATACACTATTCTGACCTTGTTTTTGTCTTCTTTAATCCCTTCAAATGCACCTTGAATATGTTAATTACCATCCCTTTAGTGTGGTTGTATACTATAGATCTACATATGCACTACTCTGACCTTGTGTTTTTCTTATTTAATCCCTTCAAATGCACCTTGGATATGTTAATTACTCTTCATTTAGTGTGGTTGTATACTCTAGATCTACATATACATTAGTCTGACATTGTGTTTGGCTTTTTAACCCCTTCAAATGCACATTATATGTTAATTACTCTTTCTTTAATGTGGTTGTGTAATCTAGATCTACATATGTTAGGATACATGCTTTTGTATGCCTGTTAGAACTTGGGGTCTTATTTTTGTGTTTAAATTCTATTGGAGTTGATTGTATTTTAATACATCTTATCGAACCAATGTTGTCTATTTTGTTCTAGAAATTTCGTTCAAATTTAAATTCATATTTTGCAAATTTATACGAAATGAATTCACGAAATTTGGTGATTTTCGTTGGTCCACAAATTTTTGGGCCGAACGAATTTTTTTCCCGGATGGTAGCAGCGCCGCCGCCACCACCTCTTTTGGCTGCCGTATTGCGACGCATGCCCCACGCGGCGGCCGTGACCATATGCCGTTGTTGTTGATTCAAGCCACGACCAGCTGTCGTGGAAAGTCCTCTGCCTTAGGAGCTGCTGTTGTTTGAGGAGATGAAACCGCGAAACAAGATAAGGCTAGCCCTAGTGGGAGTATCATAAGGAGTATCATGTATGTCACCTTGACAAAAATCTAATGTGGCACCACAATTAATGAAGAGAGTGGTGTTAATAGTATCATAATATGATACCGTATCATAGCTCGTGAAACTAGGTAATTTAATGACTAATACATCTCATACACACAATTAAATTGAGATTGTAGAAAAAATTAAATACAATGGTACTATGATACTACTAGATGATACTAACCACTAGAGAGGTAGTATCATACACTAGTATTACATGCGTGATACTAGTAATATGATACTCCCACTATGACTAGCCTAAACAAAACGTAAATACACAGGAACAGACAAATTTTCAGTCATGGCGCACGCAGCAAGAACGAGAAGCAATTGACGGTATCTGGCTACCACGGGAGGATGCGACGGCGGCGGCGAAGTGTTGCGACGAGGGGAGGGCAAAAAGAGGCCGAGACGAGCCGTGAAAGGGCGTGTATGCATCTGATTTGGTAGGGGAGACCGGAAGAGCGACGGCTGGTTAATAGACCCGGCTCTGTAGTTCGGCGTCGGAGGGCGGCGCCGCCACTGCCACGGGCTCTGGAGGCAGCAAGCAGCTGTCGCCAGGAGCGCTCTCGGCCGGCGAGCTCGGAAATTAGCAAAGGAAGGGGATGGATTAGCAGGACATTGAGAAATATGCCGCATGCCCAAGGCCAAGAGCTTGCATCAGGGGAGAAGCCATGTTTCCATTTTCTTCTCCTCAGAGAGCCAAGAGCTTGCATCCGGGGAGAAGCCATGTTCCTATTTTCTTCTCCCCAGAGTCTGCACGCTGAGGAACGCTCGATTTGAACGTTTCCACAGAGGTTGTTTTCGGCTGCTTTAAAGTCGTGTCCTTCCGTTGGATGCAAGATTCATTTCCTCCACGAGCTTCTAAACGTTTTTATTTTTTCCACGCCATGCGAGAAACCGGGATCATGCCAACCAAACACGCCCTATGTGGTTCTTGAGTTGAACAAGTAGTTACTATGGTATAGAAGTATATGTAGATACAGTTGCATGATGAAGGGTAGAAAAATACTTCAGATATGTTTTCAGTGGTCAAATCTCTATATATAAACCTCAACTCATAGCCCAAAGAGTACGTTCTTTAGTTGACAACTAAGATAAAGCAACTAATATAGTATTATTTTGTCCAACTGAGATAAACCTGCCATCGGTACAGGTACACTACCGATAACATTATTATTGATACAGCATGTGATCACTGAACATGTCTAGAATAAATAGGAGAAAGAGACCATGTTACAGTAATATTATTGCTTTCAAAAAGAGCAAAAGGTAGAAGTAATGAGACTTGAAAGATAATCAGGATTTGGAGATTACAGGTAACAATGGACTACTACTTCTATAAAAGGGACACGATGACTAAGAGGTCATACCGATAGAAGAGACCAAAGGATAGTAGTAGTGAGAAATGTTCAGTAAAGCAATAGAAGAGGGGTGGTGAAATGGTTGGGAACCTACTTGTTCATCTCCCCTGTGGTCGGTAGATTTTAGGTTTTGGAGGCATTTGGAATTTAGTTATCACATTGGCGTTGACTTGGACCATGCCCAGCGCGGGCAACCTGTGGGAGCCGAAACCTCAATGCTTGTATCCAGATTGTTTGACTTGGAAAAATAGTTAAAATTGTACAAGGCAACATGAAGTGTCTGAATCTGGCCAGCCATCAAGGTATGCCGCTGCAATGTCCTGACCTATCAAGTTCTCGACAGCTGTTGTCGTATCAACTCAGTGTGGCCGTTTGTGTGGTTTTTGTCAGGTTTTTCTGAAATAACTATACCATATGGTTTTTCTTGTCTGGTTTTCCTTATAGAGTGGACATGTGTGCAGCTTATATCAGTTTTTCGGTAAGTTTCCTTATAAACTTGCCAATTCTCTTATACATTATACAAAGGCAGAAATGCTGCCGGTTGCTCGGAAAAAAATCATATCCTTGAATGCATGCCTCCATCTCAAGATAAAAACTACTCTTCTCAGAATCCACCTGATGCTCACCCGCGCATGGTTCTGGACGACCGCCATCATATTGACCTCAAAATGCCCACGGTAAATATATAACACAATGCCAAAATCTCACGAGTATAACACAAATAGAACACGGAAGCTAAGCACTCCTTTCACCGCCAACAACTAACTATACAGAAATAAATACAGGAGGGGTGGTGAAACGGTTGGGTTATTACTTGTTCATATCCCATGTGGTCGGTAGATTTTAGTCTTTGGAGCCATTTGGAATTTAGGTATCACGTAGGCGTACACTCGGACCATGCTCAGCGCGAGTAGCATGTGGGAGCCGAAACCTCAATGCTCGTATCCAGATTCTATGACTTGAAAAAATAGTTAAAATTGTAAGGAGCAGGATTAAGTGTCGGAATCTGGCCAACCATCAAGGTATGCCACTGTAATGTCCTTCCCTATCAATCCTTGTCAGCGGCTATCATATCAACTCAGTGTGGCCGTTTGTGTGGCTTTTGCCGGGTTTTTTCCTGAAAGAACTGTACCATATGTTTTTTCTTGTCTGGTTTTTCTTATTAACCCAACACGGTTGCAATTTGCAACTTGTATCACTTTTGGGCAAGTTTCCCATATAAACTGGCCAATTCTCTTCTACATTATACAAAGACAGAGATGATGATGTTTGCTCGGGAAAAAAATCATATCCTTGAATGTATGCCTCCATCTCAAGATAAAATAACTACTCTTCTTGGATGGTTTGTTTGAAAGGGAAGATATATATTGGAAACAGAGGCCACAGATAGAATGGCTAAAAGATGAAATGGATCGTATGGACACCTAGAGGGGGGGGGGGGGGGGTGTGAATAGGTGCTTTTTTCAATTTTAGGCTTGACACAAAAGGTAAATTCTCTAGATATACTACTATGTAGAATTTCCCTATATGCAAACCTAAGTACAAGCAAGTAAAGGCGAGTAAAGTGAGGAACGAGGAAACCGTGATGGAGCACGCGGAGATACAATATTTGTTTTACCGCAGTTTCTTCCTTATTAAGAGAAATACATCTGCATTGGAGGGGTGGGCGGTACTAAGACCACCACGTCACAATAGGCCTCACCCTGTTCTCCGATGAATCTCGCCACCAAAATCCTGATCCACCTTTCCACTATTGGAACCCTTCGAGGCGGGAACCGGCGCCTTTACACAACTAGCGGGGCACAACTCCACAACGAATTGGAGGCTCCCGTAATGACAACAAGCTGCCACAAGAACAATTGTTATCAATAATAAAACACAAGATCTAGATATTAACGAGAATACTAGATCGGGATTCTCCAAGTGAATGGAGAGGAGTTGGAGCGCTTAATTCGTGATGGCGATGAATGATGTCTCCTCCTTCAATTCCCCCAAAGATCGAAGCCTTTGAGTGGTTGAAGTGAGAGATATAGGGAGAGAGATTTTGCAACAGGTCTGATCTTTTTCGAATGAACCAAGAGATCTGACAGGAGGGGAAGATGAGGCTTTTATACCCCTATCCAGATGGAGCCGTTGGAGCTTTTTGGGGCCGGATTATCCGGCCTAAGTGAGGGCCGGATTATCTGGCTCGGGGAAGAGAATCTGCCCCGCTCCGGACTATCCGGGGGAAAATTCGCCCCCAGTCTGAGACTCGCGCCGTGCCAGCCTTTGCACTTCTCCTAGGGGCCGGATTATCCGGCCCAAGGGGAGGGCCGGATTATCCGGCCGGGGAAGAGAATCCGCCCCGCTCCGGATTGTCCAGGGGAAAATCCTCCCCCAGTCTGAGACTCGCGCTGTGCTAGCCTTTGCCAAGAGGGTCAGGCCGGATAATCCGGCCCTTGATGGGGGCAGATAATCCGGCCCCAAACACCAAAAACACTTCCCTACACACTTAGCACACATGAGAAAACTCCACGATATTGTTATCTAACACACAAAACACAGGGAACCATTAAATGTTCTTTCAATCTCCCCCTTTTTGGTGTTAGATGACAATAATAGGATTTACAAGATAGCTCTAATAACAACACATTTAACAAGTGAAAAAGACTCCCCCTCAACGTGTGCATAATAAAAATTTGCATTTGAATACAAATGCACACAAGTAGGTACAAGTCTATTTGATTGAAACATAGGCAAAATATTCATACCACCGTGAGCGAGATAGAGTCGTCCTCAATATAGTATAAAAATATCCAATGATAGCCATTATGAACGCCTTCCTCGATATAGATATCCAATATAGCCAATATGATAGATGAATTCATAAGGATAAACCACAAGATAAATCCAGAGCCACACATAAACATAGTCTCATACAGAGCAAAACACAAATAGAAGTTCAACGCTAAATGGGCACAAGCAAGAAAAAGACAGAAAAGATAAAGTGCAAATGCTTGCACCCGACCCATGCAAATCCATGAAGTCCTAATAAAAGTACTTCTCCCCCTTTGGTATCAAAATGCCAAAAAGGAAGAAGAGCGATGCTAACGCCCCAAAAAGGATTATCCGGTCTCAAATCTGAATTTCTGTTACACACAGATTCAGGCCCGCGCGTCCCCAAAAAAAACCCCACAAGATGAACAAAGAACTTGTGTGCTAGATGAGATGGCTTAGGGGTAGGGAGAGGCTTGGGATTAGAGAACCACACTGTGATGGTCCTACACACTCAAGATTGCAAGAATCAAATCAACTAAAGGCCAAAATTGAGTGTGATTTCCATAAGGACACGAGATGAACAAAAACAACCAATAAGATCCACATAAAACCAACTCTTCTCATGGAAGAGGGCGGTGGCCGAGGCCACCTTGTTGGAGTGCATGGTATGACACCGCGAAGATATATCTTGGGTTCATGACCAATACTCATCAATAAGCTCACATATCACAAAATGATATTAAGAGAAATGATTTGACTTGCTTTCGGCATTATGGGGGGAGGGTTAACCCAATCAATTAGGACCACACTCCCCTATATCCATGCCCACACTAATAAATTACAAATGTATCTATAATTTTTGATGTTCCATGCTTGGTTTTATCCACTTTCTTGTGTTTTGTTCTAACTTTGGAGTACTTTTCATATGATTTCTTGGACTAACCTATTAACAAGAGACACAGTGCCAGTGTCGTGGTGGTGTCATGGCAGATGCCATGGATAGGCTAAAGGTGGGGACTAATATGCGCTAGGGGAATCCAGGGAGGGATAATAGAGTGATTCTCTACACAGAAGTTTGTATTGCTATATCTTCAGGATTACAAGTGCTCCTTGAGCTGTATTGGCGAGAGGAGGAAGAAGGTACTCTCTTACTCTTGCCTACTATCTAGCCCAAGAACCCTAGATCTACTAGTGCTCAACCAACTAGAATTCTGCCAACCTCCCCTACCAGAACCCTAACCCCCCTTATATAGAGGTGGTTCGGCCCTGGCCTAGGGCATACGTGGAGGCATATTCCTAAGAATATGCCCCCTCCCAAAGTGGTAACCCGACCGAGGTGCTTTTCCCCCGCGTCACTCATGCTTTAACGACGTAGCCTCTGCAGCGTCCGCGTCAGCCGACGTGAGCGTCGTCACCCTTGTCGGCCCTGACCCGGTGGTCCTGCCCTTGCTTTATTCGCTCATCTTGTACGTACCGGACCTTCTTTTTTGACCAGAGAGATTCCTTCCTTCTCCTAGAAGCTAAGCGAGGATCCGGATCATAGTAGATCCGGCTACACCTGTTCCTACATATAAGTTAGACAAGCATTTCCGACTTACTCCTTAAGTCGGATGAGACAACGTTAGGCGACCCCCCTGGTCCGGGTTACTCCGTGATCCGGCCTGCCTTGAGGTGACTCGGCCAGCATCCTCTTTGACCTTGCCGAACCTCGGCTAACTCGGCCCTTATACCCCAGAGTGACCCTACCCGGGGGTATCCCCCTAGATAAGGGAATGAAAGAGAAATAAGAGAATGAATGAAGGAGAGAAAAGGGAAAGAAGAAAGAGGAAAAGGAAGCACGCAATGAAGAACCTCAGAGCAGCAGATGCCGCTGCGTCCGAGTTAGAGGGTCTGACGGGTGAGGCCCGTCAGAGACAGCAAGATAGGGTTAACGAGCTGGTTCGGATCGCGAACAGGCAGAACGAGGAGCTGCTGAGAGCTAACCCAGAGAGAGTTGGGGCTTCCAAGATCGTCCATTCGGTGATGGGTAACCCGGAGAAATCCGCTGGAGCCGCATCATCGCCTCATGGCGGTCCAAGGAGAGAAGAGGTAGTAACCTCGGCCAGGCGAAACAAACAGATCGTCCCGTACGACCCAACGCGTGCAGGAAAACAAAAAGAGATGCGAAAAGGTGATGATCGACGGAGTGTGAGCCGAGGTGAATCTGGCCAAGGTAATCGCGACCAAGGAAATGCCGGTCAAGGGGACGCTGCCAACGGCAATGCCAGACAGCGCAACTCTGCGGGAGCAGGACAACCGCAGCAGCGGAATATACCGAGGCAAGAGCAAAGAGCCGGCCGAGGTATGCAGCAGAAAGACGTGCAACGAGAGCAAAACAGATACAATGACGGTGATTCGGAGATGGTGAACGCAGGGTACCCCAGACCAGACTATCATGTGATAGGGTCGAGATTGGGAAGCAGGGATTTGATGCCGGATGACGCTAGATTAAAACTAGATCGCCTGTATAGGTCGGAACAGATCGAATGTCAAGGTCCTCCGGGTCCAGCGTGCTTCGGACCCCGGATCATGAAAGAGCCACCGGTACCTAACTTCCAGTTACCCAGGGGCACAAAGACATATGACGGCAGTACCAAGCCGGAGGATTGGCTGATAAACTACGCTATGGCGGTGAAAATTGCAACTGGCAACTTGAGATGGGCTGTGCGTTACGTGACCTAGATGTTGGAAGGCCCGGCCAGAGTGTGGCTGAATAATTTACCACCTGGAAGCATCAACTGCTGGATAGATTTTGAAGAAATGTTTATCAGCAACTTCTTAAGTACATACCAGAGGCCGAATAGACCGCAGACCCTGGCAATGTGCAAGCAAAGACCCAACGAGACGGATCGTGAATTCTTGACCCGGTGGTGCACCGTGAGAAACTCGTGTGAGGGTGTCATAGAATCACAGGCCATAGCGTGGTTTTGCGCGAGTGCAGATCTGACAGCGAGCTGTGGATGAAGTTGCAAGGAAAATGCGATTCTGTGGCGAAATGATCCGGATTGCTGATTCGTATGCATTGGGCGACCCGACTCAGCCTAGGCTCGCGTCAAGTGAGTCAAACGAGGAATACTATTAGAGGGACGGAGTTGGGTCATCCCGGAGGAACGATTACAAAAAAGGAGAGATGATAGACCGGATCATCGTTACGGTTCGCAACAAGTGGCAGCCGTGAATCAAGATCAACCCGGATCAGGGAGTAGCCAACGCCAGAGGCGGAGGCGATGGACTCCAAGAAATGATGGCAAGAAAACATGGACTCCGGAGCAGAAGAAACAGTGGCAGGAAAAGAAAGACCGTCCGAGGTATACCTACGAGTCGATGCTGGACTAGCCGTGTAAGTTTCACATGCCAAATCCGAATAGCCCAGCCGGTCACACGACGAGGCAATGTGAGTGGATGCGAAAGATAGAACATGGTGGTTCGGGGAATGCTTAGGCACCCCGGAACGAGCAACCTCGGCAGGAGTTACCCCGACAGCAATTGCTCTCCGGAGCGAACACGCAGCAGCTAATGTTACCTCCTCCTCCGCCGAGGTATGACAACAATGAGAGAAGGGATGCAGTGCATCAGGTGCAAAATCAGCAACAACCGGATCAGAGGTACCCCGGAAACCAAGGAAGGAATGAGTACAGGGAACATCACCAGAGTTATTGTGTGTTCACGACTGAGGAAACAGATAGAAAGAGCTTGCAGCGCCGACATATGGAGGTCAATACGGTCATGCCAGCAGTGACGAGGTACATGTCTTGGTCGGACCAGGAAATCACCTGGAACATCAAAGATCATCCTAAACTTATGCCAAGCCCAGGTTCGTATGCGCTAGTGCTAGATCCGACATTCATTGGACCGAACATCAATGTGAGGTTCTCCAAGGTTTTGATTGATAATGGCAGTAGCATTAACATCATGTATGCGGATACGATGCGCAAGTTGGGCATCTCGGAGAACATGCTCTAGGCTACGAGAACAACTTTCCATGGCATTATACTAGGCATTTCGTGCGAGCCCATAGGCAAAGTCCGGGTCGACATGCTATTCGGCACAAGGGATAACTGCCGAACTGAAAATCTGGAGTTTGAAGTGGTGAACTTGGAAAGTGCGTATCACGTGTTACTCGGAAGACCAGCATTGAACAAATTCATGGCAAGCTGCCACATCAGTTATCTGAAGATGAAGTTGCCCGAGCCAAATGGAGCGATTACCATCGCTGGAGATTTCTGATGTTCCATGGAGTGTGCTTCAGCCGGGTCTAACCTAGCCGAGTCACTCGTGATTGCGCAAGAGAAAAGAAAAATCTAAGAGGTGGCGGCATTAGCTCAGTCCGCGCAGCAATATATGTCGGCATTAAGTAACCCGCATGGCAGCGTTTCATTTCAAGCCGCAAAAGACACCAAGAAGATTCCAGTTGATAACATGTTTCCGGAGCGCACCGTAACGATTGGTGTCGGGTTAACTGACAAATAGGAAAGCGAGATCGTCAACTTCCTCCGTGAGAATCGGGATATTTTTGCTTGGTCTACACAGGACTTGCAAGGTGTTCCGAGGGAGTTGGCCGAGCACTCTTTAAACATAAGACCCGGAGCAAGGCCGGTGAAGCAACCTCTCCGCCGCTTTGCCGAGGATAGGAGAAAAGTCATTGGAGATGAGATAGCTCGGTTACTAGCAGCAGGATTTATCATGGAGGTACTATATCCGGATTGGCTCTCTAATCCGGTGCTAGTAGAAAAGAAGAAGGACGATCCGAACGTGGCAGTGGTCTGACGCATGTGTATCGATTACACGAACCTGAACAAGGCGTGTCCAAAAGATCCATTCCCACTGCCGAGGATAGATCAGGTCATAGACTCAACCGCGGGATGTGAACTGTTGTCATTCATCGATGCATATTCTGGCTTCCACCAGATACCTCTGAACCCGGATGATCAAATAAAAACAGCGTTTATTACCCCGTACAGGGCTTACTGCTATCGCACTATGCCGTTCGGTTTACGTAATGCATGTGCAACGTACCAAAGATGTATGCAAAAATGTTTGCATGACCAAATAGGTCAGAACGTACAAGTATACGTGGATGAAGTGGTTATCAAGACCAAGGAAAGCGCAACGCTCCTTGACGACATAAGGCAAACATTCACGAACTTAAGAAGGTTCCGGATGAAGCTTAACCCGGAAAAATGTACCTTCGGTGTTCTGGCTGAAAAATTACTCGGATTTCTCGTCTCCAGCCGAGGTATCGAAGTTAATCCAACTAAGATCCGGGCCATCGAACGAATGGAGCTGCCGAAGTGTCTTAACGATGTCCAGAAGTTCACTGGATGCCTGGCGTCGTTGAGTCGGTTTGTATGTCGGTTAGGAGAAAAGGCACTACCTCTCTACCAACTCATGAAAAAGTCAGATAAATTCGTTTGGACGCCACAGGCCGATGAAGCTTTTGCCCACTTGAAAAAGATGTTGGCCACTACGCCCGTGTTAGCCTCTCCACTATCAAAGGAACCAATGTTGCTCTACGTAGCCGCAACCAACCGAGTTGTAAGTGCAGTAATCGTAGTGGAACGCAATGAAGAGGGTAAGTCGGTGCAGAGGCCAGTGTATTACTTGAGCGAGGTATTGTCTGCCTCAAAACAGAACTACCCGCACTTTCAAAAGGTGGCATACGGTGTCTATATGGCGGCGAAGAAGTTAAAACATTACTTTGAGGAGCACCCCATCAAAGTAATATGTGAAGCTCCCATATCCGAGATAATGGGTAACAAGGATGCGAGTGGCAGAATCGCAAAATGGGCAATTGAGCTAGCCCTTATGCTAATACGATAGAAGAGAAGCGATCAAATCTCGGTGTGGCGGACTTTTTCGTGGATTGGGCGGTACAATCTGAACCACCGCCACCAGATCCGAATTCTGGAGGATGCACTTTGTGGTCGAAAACCAAAACCGGATTAGGCACCGGGGTAGTGCTTACCTCGCCAAAGAAGGATCAGCTCAAGTACGTATTGCAGATCCATTTCGCAGCATCGAACAATGTCGCTGAGTATGAGGCTCTTGTGCATGGGCTCAAAGTGGCAAAGGAGATTGGCATACGTCGGATAATATGCTTCGGCGACTCGGACCTGGTGGTGCAGCGGTGTCCGGAGTGTGGGGCATACAGATCCAAACATGGCACTATACAAATTTCACGTGCGAAGATATCTGGTTACTTGAGGGTGTGAATTTCACCATGTACCCAGGCGGAAAACAAGGCTCTTGACGTGTTGTCGAAGCTCGGATCGACCGACGAGCAATTCCACGGGTGTAGCATTGGAACACCTCGAAAACCATCTATCGGCCGTCCCAGACCGACTCGATCTATGTCCCGGAAAATCTGGAATCGGGCTGAGCCCATGGACATTGACATGGGAGGAGGTACGCGAGACCGGGGCTGCGTCGGAAACCGGGGACTGCCTCGGCAAACCCAGGGACTACCTCGCTAGACCCGGGGACTGCTCAGCGTGATCCGGCTGAAGTTATGCCGGTGGATCAGATGGAAATTGATGAGGAGATATTCCCTCCACGAGCCATACCAGCTTGGGCACTGCCGATATTCCAATTTCTGAAAGATGGAACGTTACCCGCTGAGGAGGTGTTAGCCAGGCAAACTCAGAGGAGAGCAAAAGCATACACAATCATCAATTCCGAGTTATACAAACACAGTGTAACTAATGTCCTCCAACGATGCGTTGACCCGGAAGAAGGGCTTGACATCCTCCGAGATATACACCAAGGGGAATGTGGGCATCATGCCTCATCCTGAGCCTTGGTGGCAAAGGCATTCTGGCATGGATTCTACTGGCCAAGTGCCTTGGAACAAGCAGAAGATCTGGTGAGAAAATGTAATGGTTGTCAGAGGTACGCCACCAAGACACATATGCCTATGTCGGAACTCAAGACCATACCAATTACATGGCCATTTGCTGTGTGGTGCTTGGATATGGTTGGCCCGTTCAAACCAGCGAGAGGAAACATGACACACATTTTGGTCATGGTGGACAAGTTCACAAAATGGATTGAAGTGAAACCTATAAGAAAATGTGATGGAGCTACGGCCGTGACATTTCTCAAAGACATCATCTTGATATACGGTTATCCACACAGTATTATAACTGACAATGGAACAAATTTTGCGGAAGGAGCATTTGCGCGCTTCTGCCGAGATAAGAAGATCTGACTCGACGTCGCCTCGGTAGCCCACCCTGCATCAAACGGACAAGTGGAAAGATCCAACGGATTAGTATTATCCGGGATAAAACCCCGGCTCATTGAGCCGCTGCAAAGATCAGCGGGGTGCTAGATAGAAGAACTACCAGCAGTACTGTGGAGTTTAAGAACAACTCCGAATCGATCAACAGGCTATACGCCATTTTTTCTGGTATATGGGGCAGAAGCTGTATTACCAGCCGACATACAACACGATTCGCCTAGAGTCACCCAATACACAGAAGCCGAAGTGCAAGAAGCCCGGCAAAATGATATTGATCTGCTGGAAGAAGCGAGAGAACTGGCACTGTCCAGATCCGCCATATATCAGCAAAATCTCCGACGCTATCATAGCCGGAAAGTGTGCCTCCCGAGTCTTCCGGGAAGACGATCTGGTGCTCCGGTTAGTACAATGTACTACTGGCATGCATAAACTATCCCCCCCATGGGAAGGGTCGTTCATTGTGAGCAAAGCATTGCACAATGATTCCTACTATCTTATAGATGCAAAGCCACAGGAAAAGAACAAGGCGGACAGGTCCGGAGAGGAGTCTAAGCGACCGTGGAATGTAGCACTACTTCGTCCCTTCCACACTTAGCTAAGAAGTGTATGTACCCGAGTCGTCTCATATGTCGGTATGTATGTTGGCAATGAGTTTATCAATGAAATAGCAGCGCCTCGAGCAGTAACTCGGGGACTGCCTTAATAATGTGTGTTGTTATTTTTTATGCGGTAGCTGGAATAAGTTGGTCTTCTTAACCCGGATTAGTAATGTGTGAGCACCAAAAACCCAACCCTTCGACTTGCTGCTGTCCAACAAGAATTGGCTTCATGGCAAGCAAGGGAACAAGTTTGGAATTGCGTAGCACATGAAAAACGGCTAAGGAAACGAATTTATTCGAGCTAACGTTTGTTTTTTCGGACTAACCCTGCATTTATTTTCAAGTTATTATGCTGAATTATTTTGAGCCAAGCCTCAAAGTTTCTGAGTATTGTTAAAACGATTCTTGAAGCTCGGATTCGTAAGTCGTAAAACCGAATCAAGGTAGACACGGGTCGAGCCAGAGAATTGGACGAACAAGAAAATGAAACTCGGGGACTACGCCCAAGTTAATCCGGCATACAAACATAGTAGCAAAACATCACATATCAAGCATACAATTGCACCCGGCATACCGGGGATCTGATAAAATTTTCACGTTTTTTCAACTAAGGAGCAGCAGGAGGAGCAGGTTCGGCATCGTTGTCGATGTATTCAATATCTGAAGCATCATCTTCCCCGTCCTCATCTGACCCATCTTCAACATTCTCATTCTGCTCGTCCCCAGCGGACTCCAGGAAGCTCGGCCCTTCAATCCAGTCATGAATAGGAGAATATTCGACGAGGCTATAGGCGCAGGCCTGGCGCCGAGCTACCCACTCCGGATCATCGGTCCATCTGGATCCGGTACACCGGCGTGTGAGGAGGCTGAGGTCGATCTTCTCGTACCACGTGAGAATATGATGAAGGATGGTGTCAGCTGCAGCACGACCAGCAGATTCTCTCCAGAGGTCAAGTTGGGTCTCAACTTCCATTAGTTTCTCGACGAGAGTTGTGATGGTCTCCGGGCTACTTTCTCTGGTCTAGAACGTATTGAAGATCCGAACTGCAACGTCGAGGATATCTTTGCCATAGTTCTTGATGGTCTCCACGCGAGAGGACAGACTGACCAATAGGTCCTCCATGTCCAAGGGAATGTTCTGACCATCAGGAGCAATGGGGGTACCCCTCTCTCGGCGAAACTTGGCAACAGTAGTGCTGGCAATCGCAGTACCCTATGGAAAGTGGTCTGGAAACAAGGCAAAGGAAGGAGGTAAAGAAAAGACATATGAGGTAACCCGGAGAGTTATGTCGGACAAGGGAAAGGAACTTACGAGAAATGTGGCTATGGATCCGGGTCAACTCCTTGATGCAGGCATCGCGTCTTTTGCGAAGTTGCTCAAGCTCGGCGTTAGCCGACCCAAGCTGGACGTCGGATTCTCTGAGTAGGTCCTGGCCCTTAGAGATCTGGAGAGTAAGGTGCTCATGTTCTTCGGTGAAGTCCTGGCCAACCTTTTGGAGCTCAGTTCGGTGCTGGGCCTTCATCTTCTCCATCTCATCTTTAAGCTTGGCAATCTCGTCATTTTTTGTCCGGAGGAGAGCAAGCTCGTCATTCTTCTTCTTCAGCTCGGCCTAATGCTGCCCTGCTTGTTCGAGAAAATGCAGCATCATATCAGGCACGGGCACACTATCCTCAAGCGATGCTAAAATAGTATGTTGACCTGGCAAAGCCGAGGAGTGAATGTTTGCCGAGCCAAGGAGAAGAAGAAATGGAAAACACAACAAGGTCGGACAAAAGAGGACATACCCCGGATTTGCTCCAAATTCTTCCGCATAATTTTGTTCTCAGCCTCCACCCCAGCTGCAAAAACCGAATGAGGAGATTAGTCCGGCGGAAACAAGTAAAGAAAAACGGAGAGGTGCCGAGGGAGAAACTTACCCCTCTTTTCATGTTCTGCACCAAGTGCAACATGTTTCGTGCGCAGGATCTTGTGGGTATCAAGCAGGCGCTGAAATTCGGCGCTCCGGCGATTAGTAGTTACCTAAAAAAAGTACAGAAGTGTAAAATTAGTTTGCTGCATATTCGAAGTGTGCAAGATCCGGGCCAAGTGGAACTTAGCCCGGCTCTAGGTGTGTGCATATTCGAAGTGTGCAAGATCCGGGCCAAGTGGAACTTAACCCGGCTCTAGGTGTGTGCATATTCGAAGTGTGCAAGATCCGGACCAAGTGGAACTTAACCCGTCTCTAGGTGTGTGCATATTCGAAGTAAACAAGATCCAGGCCAAGTGGAACTTAACCCGGCTCTAGGTGTGTGCATATTCGAAGTGTGCAAGATCCAGGCCAAGTGGAACTTAACCCGGCTCTAGGTGTGTGCGTATTCGAAATAAACAAGATCCAGGCCAAGTGGAACTTAACCCGGCTCTAGGTGTGTGCATATTCGAAGTGTGTAAGATCCAGGTCAAGTGGAACTTAACCCGGCTCTAGGTGTGTGCATATTTGAAGTTTACATGCAGCTATGTTAGTTTTCTAAGGAGCATCTGGCCGAGTAACAAGCTACTCCACCGGAGGCTCGGGGACTAATGGTTATTACCTACAGCATGTAAAGGAGAAACGACATACCTCCATCATTCGCCCCGCAAGGTTAATTGCCTTGGCGGCAGTATTCATCTGGGCAGAAAATTCTGCGGGGCCGAACTTTTCCGGGAGATCGTCGTTGTAGACGAACTCCGCCTTGTTCTAGTTCATGACGAACTCGATAAGGCTCGGAGGGTACCGTTCGCCAGTGGGCATGTGGGGTGCCACCAGGCCCTTCGCATGAGCTTCCTTCCTCTCAATTAGGGCAAGGGCTGGGCTGGTGTGCAGGACCATCTGCTGCGCATCGGTTGGCTCGGCAGGAAGATCCGTCGCTGCTGGTGATTTCTTCAGAAGCATCGACGACAGGGTTCGCTACCCGGCCTCGACGGATGTAGACTTGGCAGTATCGGGAGCCTTCTTGCCTTTAGCTTGCTGGGAAGAAGTGACAACGGTGGATTTCCCTTTGGAAGCTGCTGGAATTGTTCCTCGCCGAGGCTGAGATGACTCGGACGAGGCAGAGGAGCTTGGCACTGGAGCTGCTATGGATTTCCTTGGTGCCGGGACAGGTGCTGGCTCGGTAGTCTGGTCTTTGGCTGCTGCTGGTCGTGTTGCGGTAGACTTGGTGGTTGCTGGTTGCGGCAATGCGGAAGTGGTGGACGCCGTTGCCTCGGCCGAACCGACCCCTCCCGATCCGAGGTCGCGTTCCTCTTGATGAGGTACTGCGGAACCCGGAGCAGCCGCAGAGCCCTCCGGAATAGGGCTCAGCGGGCGTGACTCGTCGTCACGAGGAGGGGAAGGACCAGACCGAAGGGGAGAAGAGATGCTCGATCCGCTCTGAGGGACCTCCACAGGAGGCCTGCAAAAGAAAATGATGCCAGGAGTGAAATTACCCCGATGCAAGGAGAAGCGTGTTGCGCAGTGAAAAATGACTTACGCATCCGAGGTCTCGGCCTCCTTGGGTTTCCGGGCCCTCCGTGCCAGGGCTTTGCCTGCCCGCTTGGAGGCAGTCTTGTCTCCGGCCTTCTTTTGCCTTTTGGTGGGCTGAGAAGGTTCGGAAGAAGAACTTGACGCGGATCCGCGCTTCTTCTTCGACACCGCCGGAACCGGCTCACCTGTGGCAAGTGGAGGATCCTCGTGGATATGCCCACCGGGGTTAGCTGATGCCGGAAAGGCAAAAGAAAGAGGGACAGCCTCAATGGGTTTGATCACGTCGATATCCGAGTCATCCTCATCATCGGGCCAATCTCTAAGAGAAGAGAATTTATCGCTGGGACGTTTGGTGGCGTCGGTCATAGGGAGGAACATCTCCTGGTCCGGCTCCTCCTCATCTGAGATCTCTTGGTCCGGCGCCCACTTAAGGGTCGGATCCGTGCCATCCTCGAGAGTTTGCTAGAGAAACAGCTGAGAAAAAGCACAAAGAGCAGAGTCAAAAATATGACAAAAAACCGACACATACTTGATCCGAAATAAGTTTACCCCGCGAAGCTTACCGCGGGAGGGAGCCTGTCACGGTAGTAATGCTCGATTCCCCACGTCCATTTGGCGGAGAAATCCTTGTGAGTAGTGAACAGAGCCTGGACCCGGCGGAAGATCTCTGTGTTGCTCAATTCGAAGGAGGAGGTTCGGTTGGGGTCACGACCAAAGCTCATGTGGCACAACTTGTGGGTGCGCCTCTGGAGGGGAGAGATTTGGTTGCGCACGAACGTGATCATAGCATCCTCGTTGCGCAATCCGAGCTTCTTCAGCTCCGCGAACCTTTTGTTGACTTGGTTGGCCAGAGCTGTAGGTTTCTTGGCGACCTCCTCCCAGAAATCCGTGTCAGGGGGACCCGGAGCGTAGGGCAGCAACCGAATCAAGTCTTCGGTACCCTCGTTCCGGACGTAAAAGAAGGTCCGAGCCCATCCTTTGGAGGAGTCAAGCCCGGTCACCCGAGGAAAGATTGAAAATCTCCGGGGCGAGATCGATGCAGCTCCGAACTGGGTGAGCTGCTTGTCCCCCGACTCGACGTGGATGTTGGGGACGACGTTGCGACGAAGACCGAAGAACCGGATCCACAGCTCCTTTGTGGGCCATAGTCCGGTATAACCTTTGATCGTAGAGACAAAGGCAGAAAGAGAGGTGATTGCGTTCGCTGGGAGATGGTACGGCTGCAGGTGGTACGTCCTGAACCAGTCCCGGAAGAAATTGCTCACCGGGAGACCAAATCCCCGTTGGAAATGGGATAGGAATACGAAGAACTCACCCGGATTGGGTGAGGGGGCCAGTTCCGAGGAGGGGAGACGAGCGGCGACGCCGGCAGGAATCCGCCGGGTCCGGTAGAGCCAGTCAAGATCATCTTGACAAACCCATGATCCGGCCCACGCGCCGCGGTCCGCCGTGGCGGCGTCCTCCTCCATCTCCTGCTCGACGACGATGAGCTCTTCCTCAGTCATCTTGTATCCGCTGTCCTCGCTGGAGCTAGTGGCGGCGGGGATCTATGGCTTAGATTGGCGTGGACCCGTGGCGGAGAAGCTGCGCAGCAGGGGCTGCAGTGCGGAGGCACGGAGAAGGTGCGGCGGCGGCGCTGCTGCTACGAGCACTAACGGCGCCGCGGTCGCGAGGAAGACGAAGGAGAAGAAGAGGAACGGGCAGAGGGGTGCAGAGGTGAAAAATGCTAAGGGACGCGCCCCTCCGCTACTTAACCACCCCCAGTGATCGATGAGTGGGATCGCGCTGCGCCTGCGAGCCACACGGTGTGGCCGCGTATCACCGGCATCAGCCAATCAGAGAAAAGCCACACAGGGGGCCACAGAGTAGATGAGATCCCATGACGCGATGTGCTGTTGCAGTAAACGAGGAGACAGGCATGACGTAACCCGCGCACAGTAAAACTAACAATTACTGCGGCGGTTACTTTGCAGGCCCTTAAAATAAGACAAGGTAATGATTAGCCTCCACATGGGTTGGCGTATGAGAGAAGGAATTGGGGCCCGGATCAAACCATGATAACCATGGGATCCGAGCCAAAGTGGTGACCCGGCCGGCAAGTGAAAACTTGAAACGTGCGAAGGGAACGTAAATCCATATATTCCGAGATAAGGAGCTAACCCGGAATTGAACGTCTGAGGCTCGGACGTAAATGAACCTGATGTGGCCTTAGCGACCGAGGCAGCTAAGACCGCACCAGCTTCGGGGACTAATGTTGGGGGGATACCCCCGGGTAGGGTCACTCCGGGGTATAAGGGCCGAGTTAGCCGAGGTTCGGCAAGGTCAAAGAGGATGCTGGCCGAGTCACCTCAAGGCAGGCCGGAGCACGGAGTAACCCGGACCAGGGGGTAGCCTAACGTTGTCTCATCCGACTTAAGGAGTAAGTCAGAAATGCTTGTCTAACTTATATGCAGGAACATGTGTAGCCGGATCTACTATGATCCGGATCCTCGCTTAGCTTCTAGGAGAAGGAAGGAATCTCTCTGGTCAAAAAAGAAGGTCCGGTACGTACAAGATGAGCGAATAAAGCAAGGGCAGGACCACCGGGTTAGGGCCGACAAGGGTGACGACGCTCACGTCGGCTGGCGCGGACGCCGCAGAGGCTACGTCGTTAAAGCATGAGTGACGTGGGGGAAAAGCACCCCGGTTGGGTTACCACTTTGGGAAGGGGCATATTCTTAGGAATATGCCTCCACGTATGCCCTAGGCCAGGGCCGAACCACCTCTATATAAGGGGGGTTAGGGTTCTGGTAGGGGAGGTTGGCAGAATTCTAGTTGGTTGAGCACTAGTAAATCTAGGGTTCTTGGGCTAGATAGTAGGCAAGGGTAAGAGAGTACCTTCTTCCTCCTCTCGCCAATACAGCTCAAGGAGCACTTGTAATCCTGAAGATATAGCAATACAAACTTCTGTGCAGAGAATCACTCTACTATCCCTCCCTGGATTCCCCTAGCGCATATTAGTCCCCACCTTTAGCCTATCCATGGCATCTGCCGTGACACCACCACGACAGCCAGCTGCCTGTTTTCTGCTGTTTTTGGTTCCAGGAAAGTCAGAAAATGAATATTCTCGGAATTGGACGGGACAAAAGCCAAAGTGCCTATTTTTCCGGAAGGGATCAAGTGCCAGAATATGAGACGGAGAAGGGCCGAGGCGGCCACACCACACGGACGCTGCTGCTAGGCACAGCCCGCTAGGGGTGGTGTGGCCAGCCCAGGCACCCCCTCGGCCTCTCCTTCCACCTATATATTGCCCTCGGGACGAAAACCCTAAGTACCCGATCAAAAATCCACGAAAGAGTCTGTAGCCGCCGTCATCTCCATCCCTAGATCGGGAGGGATCTAAAGCTCTTCCCGGCACCCTGCCGGAGAGGGGAATTCACCCTGGAGGCCTTCTTCATCACCATGCAAGCCTCCGGTGTGATGCGTGAGTAGTTCATCCTTGGACTACGGATCCATGTAGTAGCTAGATGGCTGGTTCTCCTCCTTTGTGCTTTCATGTTTAGATCTTGTGAGCTCCGTTCATGATCAAGATCATCTATTTGTAATTCATACATGTTGTGTTTGCGGGGATCCGATGGATATTGAGATGCTATTTCAGATTGATTATTGATTCTATCATGTCTTTGTTATTTGTGATCTTGCATGCTTTCCGTTGTTAGTAGCTATCTTGGCCAAGTAGATGCTAGCAACTCCAAGAGTTAGTATTTATGCTCGATAGTGGGTTCATGCCTCTAGTAATGGGAAGTGATGAAATCTCTAAGGTACTAGATGTCTGTTGCTACTAGGAGACAACATCAATCCTTTGTTCATAGAACAATCGTATTGTTTACTTTACACGATTCGTAAAGCAATAATCTGTTGCTTGCAACTTAATCTTGGAGGGGTTTGGATGATAACCTGAAGGTGGATTATTAGTCATAGATGCAGTTGGATGGCGGTCTATGTATTATGTTGTAATGCCCAATCAAGTCTCAAAGGAGTCAAGATGATTAGTATATGCATGTATTGCTTTCTCGGTGTTTGTCAATTGCCCCGCTGTAATTTGTTTACCCAGCATGTTATCTATCTAAGGAGAGCCACCTCTAGTGAACTATGGATCCTGGTACTTTCTCTTTACATACAATCTACAACTGTTTACTGCTTTGTGTTTACTTTCTGTAAACTTTTACTTCTTTCCGTTTGATACGTTTAATCCTTTGTTTTCCGCAAAACACAGTGAGATTGACAAGCTCATCGTAAGTTGGGGACAAAGTTTTGTGGTTGTGTTGTGCAGGTCTCCACGTTGCTACTAGCACCGGTAGTGCGCCCTGACAAAGCTCAGCTAGTAACACCTTTGGGGTGTTTCCTTGCTCCTATTGGTTCGATTAAACCTTGGTTTCATAACTGAGGGAAAGCTTGCTGCTGTGCTCATCATACCTTCCTCTTGGGGTTCCCAACGAGCTCTACATCGAACGACGAGCACATCAAGATCTTTTCTGGCGCCATTGCCGGGAAGTCAAGGACATCTTCACAAGGGGAGTCCCTCATAACCAATCTCTTTACCTTGTTGTTTTTGTTTTGTATAGTTTCTTTTTGCTTTTATTGCTTGTTTTGTTCTTCAAAAACACAATTTTTTTAGTTTTACTAGTTTGCTTTCTTATTGGAAAAACAGAAAAAAATTAGTTCCTATCTTGAGTGCCACTATGTCTAGCCTTGCTCCAAGCACTATGTCACCCGAGGAAATGATTTTCACTTTTAAACAAGGAATTGAGGAAAGTTTTAAGGAAGCTTGGTCTAGAATCTCTGATCTACATGAAAAAACTGAGCCTAAAATGACTCAAAGCTTGTTCCTTAGCAGTTTTTACCTTGGGATTGCTCTTTGCTATAGATATGCTTTAGATGCTGTTATGGGAGGAGATTTCCTCCAATGTAATGAGGATGATGCTATTAATGCTATAAAGAAATTGATCCTCACTTACAACATGCCTAGCCAAACTGATATTTCATTCGCAAAAATATTTGCTAGGTTAAACACTCTTGAGGCTAGCACTACTAGCTTAGAAAGTTGCTATAATAAGCTTAGGGAGCATCACAATTATGTTCCAATAAACTCTGAACCATCAAAGTGGTTCCCTACAGTAAAGATTGAGATGAACACCGAAACTTTTCAAGCTCGCTGTTATATCATGTCTGAATTTTGTCTTATGCCCAAAGATATTTATAAATTTCTGAATACTTGGGGGCTCACTGAGGGAGGAAAAGAAATATCTCTTGCTAATAATGCTACCATATTACCTATTGGAATAGCTTAAGGAGTGTTTACAAAGATCCTTGGGAAAATGATTTCTACTGATTATCTTGTTATTGAATGTGCAGGAAAAGGACAAATTACACTTGGAAGGTCCCTATTAGAACTCCTTGGAGCAATAATAGATGTGGGAAAGGGGACCATGCACCTTTCTTCTCCACCAAACAATCACATTTTCCCAAAGGTTAAGAATAAAAATAAGAGAGGTAAGGGCAAAAAAGTTGGTTTTAATGCTTCTTCATTTGAGAACACTTGATTCTTTTTTTGCTTCTTATGCCTAACTTAAAGGCGTTAAAAAAAGTACTTATTGGAAGATAACCCAAAAGTTTTAGATGAGTCTTGGAAGTTATTAATTCAGTAATAACCTCTCCTTATTCTTTTTATTTGCTTTTTGTGCCAAGAGTAACCTCTAATGAGAGTGAAGTAATGATTAGGAAAGTTGCTGTCCCGAAACAGATGTTTGCTGCTTCACCGTAAAAATTCGTGAGAGAGCTCTGTATCTCGGTTTGAGCTGTAATTGTTTGTGCTTCTGACCCAGGTTGTTATCTAACTTTCGTTAGTTCAACACTTTTTTTATTTGAGCAACAGAAGGTCTTCGAAAAAATTCGTCTTTACCTGCTGGTCTGTTTTGACAGATTTCTGCCATTTTCTGCATTTGCTTCTTGTGGGTTCCTTTTTGAGTTCTTTTGGGGAATTGAGCTTTTTGAGGGAAGTGATACAGTAGCTAGTGTTCTAATGGAAGTTTATTTGGTGCTAGAACTGAAACTTAAGACTTATTTATCTTGAGTGCACTAATGTTGCTAATAAAGATTGTGTGAAGTTTTGTATGAAGGAAAAATTTCAGGTGTATGGAAGGAATGAGTAATGAGATAAATGATGGACTAAATCTCAAGCTTGGAGATGCCACGTGTGTCACCCCAAGAAATATCCAAGAAGTACAAGCGTCAAAGCTTGGGGATTCCCAAGGCATCCCGTTCTTTATCAATAAAAATCCCAGGTTTCTTCCAAACGCTTCATTTTTATTGTTTCATGCACAGTTGTGTTTTTTCTTGGAGCGTCTTCTTTTTTGTTTTCGTTTTGGTTTTTAGTTTGCTTGGTTTTCTGAATAAATTGGTTGGACCCCCTCTTTCATACATTGGTTTGCAATTGGCTTGGTTTGGTTTGGAAAAGAGTAAGAAAGTTCATGCTTATGTGGTAAAAAGAGCTTGTTTTTGACTGTGGCCTGTGCTTTGTCATGCCATGCTTGATTTTGTTTTGGCTTTGTGCTTAGTATTCTTTTCTGTAGCATGACTTGTTATAAACAATTGAGATTGCTTAATGTGCCTTGGATGAATCATGCGTTGTTTTAGCATATTAAAGCATAGTATAGTGGTATTCTCCTTTGATGCTTTATTTGGGTTGACTTGGCACATGCTCACACCATGTTATGACTGTCACAAGTCACCATAGCCTTTATGATCCTTTAGTTTTCAACTTGTAGTATCACTTTATGCTTTGATCAGTGATGTTTTGTCGCTCTGCATGATTATGGCCATTATTGCTCTCTTAGTTTGTCTCTCCCAGTCTTTTGCTAGCCTCCACAACCAAGTATGAGTTCCACTCATGCATCCAACTCCCTAAACCAAGTTATTCCAAAGAGTCCACCATACCTACCTACTAGCTTATGCTATTCCAAGTATATTCATGCTTTTTTTACCTTCCAAATTAAACTTGTTATGAGAAAACTAGTGATTAAAGCTCTCACGAACTTGATGGCACACTTTACTTTACTTGCCCTTAATAAACTTGAACCATTGTGTCTTCTATGTTGTATATGCTTGCACTTATTTATTGGGAATTAGCAGAACCATGCTTTCATGGGGAACGCTTTCAACATTGCACTTGGTACTTGTACCTAGTTGATATCATGCTCTTTTGTATATGGATGTCGATTGTGAAATGAAAGGGGAGCTTATAAGTCCATGGAGTTATGTATATGTGTTAGAGAAACGCCTGGGCCGCTGGTCTAATCCATGCTGACATGGTGGAAACCTGCAGTGTAACCATAATGAGCTGTGTATGAAGCATTCTTCTTATAAAAAAAGAGTCCTATATTCAGAAGAAAGAGAAAAAAAGAGATACTATGAAAAGAGGAAAGAGAGAAAAAAGCACCATATTCCCATGGTAAATAAGAAGAATGCTGAGATGCTCGTTGTCTGCTTGCCTTGTCATTTTGATATGGGGATTCTTCCGTATCATCGGGCAAGGGGTACCCCGTTGGCGGTTCTCAATGATACACATGTACTTACAATGACAAGAACTTACCGGTGACTAAACTTGAGTAGCATGAGGCTGACCCTCGTATACAAGGGACATGAGATTTCTGACTTATACTTTGTCAAGCATGTACACCATAGTTTGTTCACTTTAACCTTAATCACTTCAAGATGCTTATGATAGGGGCAATGAGAGCTGAAAGCTATAAGTACCATAATTTTTGGAAGCTCTTTATGGGACTTGAATCCCTACTTCCTTTTACAAAGGCCTTTATTCCACCATTATATTGAGTCTCCACCTTCTACCTTTATGCACCTACTTTGAGAGCATAGTGGCCATTCTTAGTTCTATGTGCATTGTCCCAAGACTAGTTGATTGATGCATAATTTGATATTGCTTGTTTTAAACTATTGTATCTAGTCACTCTTATGAACTTTGAAGGTGTCCTATGCATTTATATTTGCTACTCTATTGAGGGACAAGCTGAATACTATTATGCTATGTTTTCTTTATGTGAAACAAACAAACGTCTTGCAAAGCATGTTATTCATGATTCTTTTGTTTGAGCCTTTTCATGTTGCATCATAGTTACTTTGCTTATTTCTAGAACTTTGTCTTTCATGTTATGATTGAAGTACTATGATCCCAGCTTTGAATGTTTTGCAAATACTTTGATCAAGTCTTTGATGGTGCATGTCACCTCAAAAATTATTCTTTCTTTGTATCACTTACCTACTCGAGGACGAGCAGGAGTTAAGCTTGGGGATGTTGATACATTACAAATGTATCTATCATTTTTGGTGTTCCATGCTTGGTTTTATCCACTTTCTTGTGTTTTGTTCCAACTTTGGAGTACTTTTCATATGATTTCTTGGACTAACCTATTAACAAGAGCCACAGTGCCAGCTGCCTGTTTTCTGCTGTTTTTGGTTCCAGGAAAGTCAGAAAATGAATATTCTCGGAATTGGACGAGACAAAAGCCAAAGTGCCTATTTTTCTGGAAGGGATCAAGTGCCAGAATACGAGACGGAGAAGGGCCAGAGGGCGGCCACACCACCTGGCCGCGCGGCTAGGCCTGGCCCGCGCTAGGGGGTGGTGTGGCCAGCCCAGGCACCCCCTCGGCCTCTCCTTCCGCCTATATATTGTCCTCGGGACGAAACCCCTAAGTACCTGATCAAAAATCCACGAAAGAGTCTGTAGCCGCCGTCATATCCATCCCTAGATCGGGAGGGATCTGAAGCTCTTCCCGGCACCCTGCCGGAGAGGGGAATTCACCCTGGAGGCCTTCTTCATCACCATGCAAGCCTCCGGTGTGATGCGTGAGTAGTTCATCCTTGGACTACGGATCCATGTAGTAGCTAGATGGCTGGTTCTCCTCCTTTGTGCTTTCATGTTTAGATCTTGTGAGCTCCATTCATGATCAAGATCATCTATTTGTAATTCATACATGTTGTGTTTGCGGGGATCCGATGGATATTGAGATGCTATTTCAGATTGATTATTGATTCTACCATGTCTTTGTTATTTGTGATCTTGCATGCTTTCCGTTATTAGTAGCTATCTTGGCCAAGTAGCTGCTAGCAACTCCAAGAGTTAGTATTTATGCTCGATAGTGGGTTCATGCCTCTGGTAATCTGGGGAAGTGACAGAAATCTCTAAGGTACTGGATGTGCTGTTGCTACTAGGGAGAAAACAACAATCCTTTGTTCATAGAACAATCGTATTGTTTACTTTACACACAGTTCATAAAGCAATTAATATATGCATGTATTGCTTTCTCGGTGTTTGTCAATTGCCCCGCTATAATTTGTTTACCCAGCATGTTATCTATCTAAGGAGAGCCACCTCTAGTGAACTATGGATCCCGGTCCTTTCTCTTTACATACAATCTACAACTGTTTACTGCTTTGTGTTTACTTTCTGCAAACTTTTACTTCTTTCCATTCGATACGTTTAATCCTTTGTTTTCTGCAAAACACGGTGAGATTGACAACCTCATCGCAAGTTGGGGACAAAGTTCTGTGGTTGTGTTGTGCAGGTCTCCATGTTGCTACTAGCACCGGTAGTGCACCCTGCCAAAGCTCAGCTAGTAACACCTTTGGGGCGTTTCCTTGCTCCTACTGGTTCGATTAAACCTTGGTTTCATAACTGAGGGAAAACTTGCTGCTGTGCTCATCATACCTTCCTCTTGGGGTTCCCAACGAGCTCTACATCAAACGACGAGCACATCACACACCTAGACCAAATAAGAATGAGATGTAAGAGTGAGTGCATGGGTAATCAAGACAAGCTCCTTGAATCAACAATATTTAGCTCATTCTTCAAGAAACAAAACCTTGCTTCATCAAGTGGCTTCATGAAAATATCGGCAAGTTGATTCTTCATGCTCACAAAAGATAGATCAATATCACCATGAGCAACATGGTCTCAAATAAAATGATGGCACTTTCATTATCGCATAAAAGAGGCACTTTGTCACAATTGACACCATATTCCTTTAAAGTTTGCCTCATCCATAATAATTGAGTACATGCACTAGCAGCAGCCACATATTCAGCCTCAGCGGTGGAGAGAGATATACAATTCTACTTTTTAGAAGACCAACATACCAATGACCTTCCCAAGAATTGGCAAGCTCCAGACGTTGATTTCCGATCATCCTTATCACCAGCCCAATCTGAATCAGTATAGCCACATAGAGAGAAATTGGAGCCTTTGGGATACCATAGACCAAAATTAGGGGAATGCACCAAATATCGGAAGATCCTCTTGACCGCCACTAAGTGGCTTTCTTTAGGAGCTGCTTGATACTTTGCACACACCCCTACACTCAACACAATATCGGGTCTAGATGCGCAAAGGTAGAGTAGAGGGCCGATCATGGACTGGTATACCTTTTGGTGCACATCTTTACCGTGAGGATTGAGTTATAGATGAAATTTAGTTTGCATCGGAGTGGCGACACCATTAAGATCCATCATCTTGAATCTCTTGAGCATGTCTTGAATGTATTTTTCTTTATTTATGAAGGTCCCTTCTCTAAGTTGTTTGATTTCAAATCCAAGAAAGAACCGTAACTCCCCCATCATAAACATCTCAAACCTGTCAGTCATAAGCTTTGAAAATTCATCATTAAAAGCTTTATTAGTAGAGCCAAAGATAATGTCGTCTACATATAGTTGGCATACAAAGAGCTCCCCCTTAACCTTCTTAGTAAAAAGAGTGAGATCGATTTGCCCAACTTCGAAGCCACAGTCTAGCAAAAGCTCTTTAAGGTGCTCATACCATGCGCGTGGGGGCTTGTTTAAGGCCATAGAGTGCCTTATCGAGTTTGTAGACATGGTTCGGAAAGTTAGGATCCTCAAATACCGAGGGTTGCTTTACATATACCAACTCATGTAGAGGACCATTAAGAAAAGCACTCTTAACGTCCATTTGCTGTAATTTAAAATTATTATGAGAAGCATAAGCAAGAAGGATATGGATGGACTCAAGACGAGCCACTGGAGCATAAGTCTCTCCGAAGTCGATGCCCTCAACTTGGGAATAGCCTTGTGCCATGAGTCTTGCCTTGTTCCTTTCAACAATGCCATTTTCATCTTGCTTATTTTTAAATATCCACTTTGTGCCAATAACATTGCGGCAATCCTTGGGCTTCTCTACTAATTTCCAAACCTTGTTGTGTTCAAAGTTATTAAACTCTTCATGCATAGCAATAACCCAATCCAAATCTTCAAGAGCTTCAAACACCTTCTTGGGTTCCACCATTGAGATGTGAGCTTGGTGCTCACTAAAACTTGCCAGCTCCCTTCTTGTGGATACCCTTCGCCGGAGATCACCTACAACTTCGTCAAGAGTGTGACCCCTTAATTCAAGATTTCTATCTGCACGAGCTTTGCGACGAAGTTCGATCAATTTGTTGTCTCTTGGAAGAATAACTTGATCATTTGGGACATAGTTGGAATCATTAGCTTGGCCTTGATCTTAAGAGTGATCAGTTGGAATAGGAGATGCTGAATCTTGCCCTTGATGTTGATCCACAACCATAACCGGAGGATGCTGCTGTTCAAAATTTTCAGGGCCGGATAATTCGGCTGAGGGTGGGGCCGGATAATACGGCATGGGAGAACCTGAAGCACCTTCACAAACTTGAGTAGTTCTAGCTCGAACTGGAGAGGGGCTGGATAATCCGGGGTCAACCGAAAAATCTGGCCTGGGACTTGCAGCAGGTTCTTTGACATGTGTCAACACCCAAATTTTTAATCCAAGGTGCCTGTTATGCTATACATCACAATCCCATGATTACCATTTTTGCGAGACATAATATATTGGATATCACAGTACATCATCCATTACAAACCATAATAAGGTCTTACACAAATAAAGGATCTCATGATCCAGGTCTTAATACACACAAGTAGCGGAATAATAAGCGTAGCGGTAGGGTCCATCTTCAGTTTCACATGCAATGCTGACGATGGGAGATGCTCCTAGTTGTCGTAGCCGTCCTGTTGTCCTCCTTCAGGGTAGTCCTCCTCATAGTCTAGCCATGGGAATAGCCAGGAACAAAAGCCATGAGTACTCTTTAAGTACTCGCAAACTATCACTAACCAGTAAGTAGTTCTAGTAGGATTGCTAACTCTAAGTTTATTTGCAAAGTTTAGTTTGAAACCTAAGCTGAGTTCAGAGACAAATAAAGATAAAATAAAGTTCTAAATCACCTAAGTGGGAACTTAGTTGTCATAGTCACAACTCTGCTGTGGTCAAGTCATGTCACAATTCATTTCATAAGTCATTTTGAAAACATTTAACAACAGAATAGTATGGCCACTCCAACTGTCCATAACCGCGGACGTGGCTATTCAAATAGTTTGACACTCTGCAGAGGTGGTACACTTTCACCACAAAATTCGATACATCTGTCAGGGATAACCCTGAATCATCATACTTAGTATGCAAATAATCAAACATAACCTTCCCTTTACACACCCGAGTACAAGCACCTCTCCTATGAGCTTGGCCTCCCAGCCATGGCCATTTGCCATCCTGGGCTCTGCATAGGTGGAAAACATTGAGAGGTAGCCTCATCTCAAACCTCTCCCGCGAGGGAACTCATACTAATGCATATAAACTTCCGGCTAAGCCTTACCCAATTCAGGTATTGTGGTTGTATGGTAAAATTGGAATGGTATCGCATCCGAACCCAACCATCAGTTTTTATAAAAGGGCTAAGGCTCATGCCTCAACATTTTCATCATCATAAACCATTTGTGTTTCTCAACACATGTCAAAACATCTCAATAGAATGACTCATCACTCCAAGGTTTTCACAAGTCATTTTCACCAAGTATTCCCATCTAAAGTGATCAAGGTTTTGGGTTTAGCTCTAAACTACTAAGTTAAGAGTGTTCACAAATGTGGGATGCTAATATCAATCTCATGCCATATAATGACATCTAGGTCTAACTAGGTAGGCCAAGTTTTATACTCTTTATGCTATCTATAAAACAAAGTAAAGAACTTTGGTAAAGTAAGAGAAGTAAAGCTTGTAAGTAAAACTTGGGATAGGTATAAGTCAAAATGTATAACCAAGAATGCTTAAGGCATCTTGCTTAGGTCATCAAGATTAATTCTAGCTTGCTAATAATAGCTTGCCTTGATTGGTGCAGTGGTTGAAATTCTCTTCTTCTTCCTCGGGGTAGAACTCCTCCTCCTCGAAGACTTGGTCGGTACTATCGTCTATAAATACATACGGAATACACAATCACCAAACAATACTTAACTAGTATATTTATCACACTAAGGCACACATTTTATGATCTAGTATCATCACAAACATCACAAGGTTTAATGAACTAGTTTCATTTACTTTATTTGAGAAAAGTAATTTCTACTCATTGAAAATAACTAAGACTTAATATTATCCAATTAAAATATGGGATCATGTGGACACATGTAATCACCACATATTCTAATATATGGGAATGTGATTTAAAGGTTGGATCACATTTTAATAAGTTTAAGTTTAATATTTAATGATTTAAAGTGACTAGAAATGCCTATATAGCATTATTTTGGTACTAGTCCAAAGTCACTGCATGTAAACCTTAATATTATTACATATTCAGATAGATATGGTTAAATGTGATTTTTGAGAGTTGGAATCAACTCAAAAGCTATTATGGTTGATTTTAGAAAAATGTTTGAGTGTGAAAAAGCTTCTGTCTTGTTATTTATGCTAGGAGACATATCTAACTCTAATTGATTTAAATCCAATTGGCTTGGATAGATATTTTCAATATCTTTCCAACAAAATTGGAATCATCTAATTTGGATTTGTAAAACTTCCTTAATTGATTTTCAAACTAAAGGACAGAATCTAGTTTAAGTCTAAAAAGAAAAAAGATCTATTTGAATCTAATGGGTTGCGCGGGAACACTAATGGGCCAGCCCGATTTCACTCTACGGCGCTAAGGACAGCTGACAGGGGGTCCCACATGTCAGTGGCTCTTTAAACGCGAAGCGGTATGGGGCAACATGGACCGTAGGATTAGAACTAGGATCTACGGCTCACGTTCATCGTTGACGACGGACACGTCGCCGGCGAGATGGAAACCTAGCGGCGCTGTGGGGGTATAGTGGGGGCATACCAGGGCTTCAACTAGTGCGGCGATGGGAGCGTTTGAATGAGGAGACGACATCGGACTCAGGCAAGGTCGCGGCAGCTCCGGGGGTGGACGAAATCGACGGGGGCGTCTCCTCCTCTGCCGCGGCCTTCTCCGGCGAAATTCCGGCGAAGGGCTACTTGAGCAGCTCCGGCGAGAGGTGGGGAAGGACCAATGGTGAGAGGGGAGCTGGGTGGTGTGAAGAAATGGTGCTGGGAGGCTCCCTGATGACCCACAAGTATAGGGGGTGTATCGCAGTATTTTCGATAAGTAAGAGTGTCGAACCCAACGAGGAGCAGAAGGTGCTGGCTAGTGGTATGGATCAGGAATTCTCTGCAAATACTTAGCAATCGGATTTTTAGGGGTTTTTGATAAAGCAAATAAATAAAGTACGAGTAAACAAAAGACAGTAGGAATAAATGCAGCAAGTGTCCCAATCCTTTATGCAGCAAAGGACAAACCGGTTGTATTACTTAAGATGATCAAATGTTCTCGAGGACACATGGGAAGACTGTCAAGTGCTTTCGCTTCATATAGTTGATTAATCTTCTTTAGCTTGCTAAGTGTTGTGTGGGTGAACCTGTGCTAATGTACCGACCTTCATAGGACTAATACATACTTGTGATTATACCCCTTGCAAACATCCGTAAGTACAAGAAATTTAAAGTAATTAAGGTAGAAACCTAACCACAACTTTAAACTCTAAGACCCTTATGTCCCTTGTGCAATGGTTTCCTAACGGGGGTTCAGGTTTCTGTCACTCCGGCAACCCCTACGATTAGTAGCCAAATACACAATGCATTCCCCTAGGCCCATATAGGTGAAGTGTCATGTAGTCGACGTTCACATGACACCACTAGAAGAAGTACACCACAACTTAAATATCAAACAATTGAATCTTTCTCAACACAACTCCACTACTAACAACATGACTTCTCCCATGACCTCAAGAACAAAATGAACTACTCACAAGACATCATATGGATCATGATCAGAGATGGAATAATGATGTATAACAATCTGAACATAAACAATAATTTAATGGTTCACTCAATAGCATCAACTACAAAGAGTAATCAACACCGGGAAAGTTTCCCCTAAGAACTAATGCAAGATTCAACTCAGTTGTTACAGCAATATGGAGATGGTGATGAGGGTGCTGATGGTGATGATGGTGGTGATGATGATGATGATCCCGATGAAGTCCAGCTTGATGGTGGTGTTGATGGTGACGATCTCCCCTCTCCGGGAAGGAATTCCCCTGGCAGAAATCTGTCAGCTGGAGAGATCTTTCTCTCTTGGTGTTCTCCGCCCCGCAGAGGAGGCTGAATCTTTTTGTGGTTGCTCCCCTAGTCTTACGGTTTCAGGAGGAATATAAACGCCAGAGGGGAGAGCCAGAGATGGGCCAGGGCGGCCACACCACCTGGTGGCACAGCCTAGGGTATCCCGCACCAGGGGGTGGTGTGGGCCCCCTGTGGCCCATCTCCACTCCTCCTTCTGGCATGCTTCGTCTTCTGGGAAAATAGGATTTTCCGTATATTTTCCCGAATTTTCTGATCTTCGCGAATTTTGCCTCCAAACAACACCTTTTCCATCAGAATCCTGACTGCAGCGATCCATGCTCCAAAAGTCACCAACCATGCAAAAATAGATGAAATAACATAAGTATCACCTCTCAATATGAAATATATCAATGAACAACAGTGAATTATGACATATAATAGTGATGCAAAATGGACGTATCAACTCCCCCCAAGCTTAGATTTCGCTTGTCCCCAAGCGGAACTGAGCTCAATAAACATGACCTCAGGTTTATGGAGTGAAGAGTCGATAAAAGAATACGGACAAGAAGCATCACATTCATCAATACATAGATCATAATAGAAGACAACTCACTATTATATAACTTAACCTGCAATGAGTAAAGGAAACACAATAAAGATACATAAAGTAAATTGTAATTGGTAATGGCAAACTTAGCTCTTGGTCGAAGAGTAGTTGATAATTTGCTGGAGTTCACAAATAACTGGTTTTCAATGATAGCTTTCAAAGTAGTAAACACCAAGATAAGAGCAATGTGCAAAACAAGGAACATAAGGATCATGATTGAATAAATCATCATATGAATGAATGAAACACAACAACTCAAAAAACTTGCTGAGATAGAAGGGAATAGATTTACTGACTCAACTAAAAAGTAAAAGAAAGGCCCTTCGCAGAGGGAAGCAGGGATTGCAAGTTTCATAAAGAGCTCCCAAAAATTATGGTACTTATTAGCTTTCAGCTCTCATTGCCCCTATCATAGGTATCTTTAGGTGATTAAGGTTAAAGTGATTAAATATGAGGATATGCTTGACAAGTTGTAAATTGAGAATCTCATGTCCCTTGAATACGAGGGGTGCTCCTCATGCTACTCAAGTTTAGTCACCGGTAAGTTCTTGTCGTCGTAAGCATATGTGTATCATAGAGAACCGCCAACGGGGTACCCCTTGCCCGATGATACGGAAGAATCCCCATATCAAAATGACAAGGCAAGCAGACAACAAGCATCTCAGCAATCTTCTTATTTACCATGGGAATATGGTGCTTTTTTCTCTCTTTCCTCTTTTCATAATCTCTTTTTTCTTTTTCTCTTTTTTCTCAATATCAGACTCTTTTTTTATAAGAAGAATGCTTCATAGATGCCCATTATGGTTACGCTGCAGGTTTCCACCATGTCAACATGGATTAGACCAGCGGCCCAGGCGTTTCTCTAACACACATGCATAACTCCATGGACTTACAAGCTCCCCTTTCATTTCACACCGACGACATCCATAGACAAAGAACATGATATCAACTAGGTACAAAGTACCAGTGCAATGTTGAAAGCGTTCCCCATGACAACATGGTTCTGCTAATTCACAACTTACAAAGCGCAAGCATATATGCAACATAGGTGAGCACAATGGTTCAAGTTTATTAATTGCAAGAAAGTAAAGTGTGCCATCAAGTTCGTGAGAGCTTTAATCACTAAATTTCACATAACAAGTTTAATTTGGAAGGTAGATAAAAACATGAATTTACTTGGAATAGCAATAGTGCTAATAGGTAGGTATGGTGGACACAGATGGCATGGGTTTGGTTTTGAGGATTGGATGCACGAGATGAAATCCTCTCAGTACAGGTGTTTGGCTAGCAAGGCTGGGTAGCAAGTATAAGAGTTGAAGGAAACAAACAAACATACAAGTGATAAAGACAAACATGCAATCTTCCTTGGAAGCACAAAAGATCTTAACTAGAGAATACTAAACTTATGAGCAAATCAAGAAAGAAAGATGATGAAATTATTTTTCTTTAGAGTACTTTTATCTTTTCATTCAACTCTCAAAAATAGTGTTGCTACTGACCGAGCCAGGTTTGCCAAAACCAACTAAATTAACTCCATGATCCCAAAGTGATACCAATACTAACAACAAGATCAATCATATAACCACGAATTGAAAACTAATATAAGCTAAGCAAAAGAGTAAATGATAGAAATTGTCATTAATATTCCATAACGGCAACTCACACCAAGGGATACATATCTAACGAGAGAGGGGACACTTCCATAATGCAAACCATCCCACATGATAACTTCTCTATTCATGATATGACTCTACTAAAAAGGTAAAAAGATAGAAGATAGTGATATAATACCACGGCACTCCCCCAAGCTTGGAACAAACCAAGGGGATGCCAAACCTGATGACGAATTACTCCTTCGTTGGTGGTGGTAATATTTTCTTAGTTGACGTGAGGAAATCTTCCAGCATCTTACGAAGCCTATTATTCTCCCATTGAAGCATGTCCACCTTCCTCCTCAAGTCTCAGTACTTATCGCAGAACTCATTAGTGACTTGTAGAGCTTCCGTTGATGCAGGGCAAGAGACTAAAGGTACCAGCCCCTGCTTGGGGTCTTGGAGATCCTCCTCCATAGGCTCCTTCCCTTTATCCTTGACAGACACCATTGTGCTTATAAGCTTTCAAAGATAGTTCCTGGCAGAAATAGATCGAAACAAAAACATGACGAAAACACAATATACGAACCTTGGGGGATCCGGGGGATTATATATTATGAAGTTTCACAACAAAAGGAAGGTACTCGGAGAAAACGGGTCGGAGACGGAGTCCAGAGTGGCCACACCACCTGGTGGCGCGGCCAGGGGTGGGCCCGTGCCACAGGGTGGTGTGTGCCACCCTGGCTCCGTTTCCGTCCCTCTTTCGCTTCATAACTTTCCTTATTGGCTAAAAACTGCAAAAATATAGTTGGATAGTATTTTCGCGGAACTTTTCTTACTAGAACTGTTACCTATTTGAAAACGGACTCTGCAGGTCTCTGAATTTGGTATTTAATAGATTCTTCCGGAGTCACCAGTTGAATAACATCAATATCTTCATCTTCATACATGTATTGTGAGTTATGAAACCTTTCTCTTCCTTATTACACCATTATCTCCACTACCTGGAAATTTCTTTCACACAAAACTTCACACAGTTCTCATTAGCAACATTAGTATAAGTGAAGTGATAAAACCTTTTGAGTCCAACTTCAACTGAAAACCATCAAAACATAAGATACTGTAGCAACTCCTTCCAAAAACCCAAAAATAATTCAAAAAGGAAATCGAATAAAGAAGCAAATGCAAGAGTGGCAAAATCTGTCAAAACAGACCAGTAGGCAAAGATCAATTTTTTCGAAATCTTATGTTCCTCAAATCAAAAAGTGCAAAACTAACGAAAGATAAATAACAACCTGGGGCAGAAGCACAAATAATTATAGCTCAATCCGACAGACAGAGATCTCTCACGAATTTCTATGGTGAAGCACAAAAATCTGTTTCAGGACAGCAACTTCCCCAAATCTTACTTCTCTCTCATTAGAAGTTGATCTTGACACAAAAACCAAACAAAAAGGATAAGGAGAGGTTATTACCGAAGTAATAACTTCCAAGACTCAAAGAAACAAAAACAAATTGAAAGCAAAAATAAACTGGGTTGTCTCCCAAAAAGCTCTTTCTTTATAGCCATTAAGATGGACATGATAATTTCAAAGATGCTCACATAAGAATATGAATTGAGGTGAAAGAGAGCATTAAGAAGCAAAAATACACACGTTTAAGTCTAACCCACTTCCTATGCAAGGGAATTTTGTAAACAAACAAATTGTTGAAACCAGAGGCTACTTGCATAAGAAGGCAAAAAAAGTGCAACATAAAAACTTTTAGCATAAAACGAGGAACCTTGATATTATCGAGATACATAAGAACACTTTTCGCTCTCTCATAATAACTTTCAGTATCATGCATAAACTTAACGATATAACTATCACAAGGACCATCATAACAATGATCACTTAATCTAACATAAAACACAGGAATACTAGTTCTCATAATACTACTTTGTGAAACTATATTAGAGGTATCCTTACAAAGGATAGTGTGTCCCTCTTCTTCATATTTAGTAACAAAGTCCTTCACATTTGCTATAATAGGTTCATCAACCATTTGTTTATTAGGTTCAACAGCTTTGCTTATACTTTCATTAACCATACTAGCTACCATAGAATGTTCCTTTATCTTAACTGGGAAAGGCATTTTATCAATGTAAGGTTCAGGTAAGACATGATTAGCAGTATAAACTTCAGTATTTCTTGCAGGAACACTCTTAGAAATATCTTTATAAGGTTCATGATACTCATTCCACTTCTTTTTAGGCACTTCAATGTAGGAATCAAAAGCCTTAAAATAAGAAGCAATAGCTTGAGACTCTAGACCAAAAGCATTAATATTTTGAAAGTCATCAGCTCCCATAAAAGATTCAATGCATTCATAATCATAATTTACACCTGACTTTCTACCTTTGTCATTCTCCCAAGCTTCAGCATTATCTTGAATACGGTCTAGAAGATCCCATTTAGCTTCTTCTTCCATGCGAGTGAATGATCCAACACAAGAAGCATCCAATAAATCCTTATCATGTAGAGGGAGCCTTGCATAAAAGTTATTGATAATAATATTGTTGGGGAGCTCATGAATGGGACATTTGAGCATTAGTAACTTCAATCTCCCCCTAGCTTGAGCTGTACTCTCTCCATCAAGAGGCCAAAAGTTGTATATTTGATTCCGATCTTTATGAATCTCACTAGAAGGATAAAATTTTGAATAAAAGAGAGGCACTATTTCCTCCCATTCCAGAGCTTGACCATTCTTCAGCAGCTTATACCATTCCTCAGCTCCTCCTTTCAGTGATAATGAGAATAACTTCTTCTTAACTTAATCTGTAGTAATACCTGCACACTTGAACAACCCGCATAATTCATGTATAAAGAGCAAATGATCACCGGGATGGACAGTTCCATCCCCAACATAGTAGTTATCCATAACACGATCAATAATTCTTGTAGGTATTTTAAAAGCATCATTCTCAGCAGGTGGTGGTTCATCTACTACCTTAGAAGTGGTAGTAGCATTGCCAAATAAGAAACTCAGCGAATTATCCATAACAAAAATAAATTAACTAATAGAAGTAAACAATACTCATAGTAGAAGTTTCCTATACCAGTTCCACTCTCCAATAGCGCTTCACTCCCCGACAACGGCGTCAGAAAATAGTCTTGATGACCCACAATTATAGGGGGTGTATCGCAGTATTTTCGATAAGTAAGAGTGTCAAACCCAACGAGGAGCAGAAGGTGCTAGCTAATGGTATGGATCAGGAATTCTCTGCAAATACTTAGCAAACGGATTTTTAGGGTTTTTTGATAAAGCAAATAAATAAAGTACGAGTAAACAAAAGACAGTAGGAATAAATGCAGCAAGTGGCCCAATCCTTTATGCAGCAAAGGACAAGCCGGTTGCATTACTTAAGATGATCAAATGTTCTCGAGGACACATGGGAAGACTGTCAAATGCTTTCGCTTCATATAGTTGATTAATCTTCTTTAGCTTGCTAAGTGTTGTGTGGGTGAACCTGTGCTAATGTACCGACCTTCCTAGGACTAATACATACTTGTGATTATACCCCTTGCAAACATCTGTAAGTACAAGAAAGTAATTAAGGTAGAAACCTAACCACAACTTTAAACTCTAAGACCGTTACGTCCCTTGTGCAATGGTTTCCAAACGGGGGTTCAGGTTTCTATCACTTCGGCAACCCCTAAGATTAGTAGCCAAATACACAATGCATTCCCCTATGCCCATATAGGTGAAGTGTCATGTAGTCGACTATCACATGACACCACTAGAAGAAGTACACCACACCTTAAATATCAAACCATTGAATCTTTCTCAACACAACTCCACTACTAACAACATGGCTTCTCCCATGTCCTCAAGAACAAAACGAACTACTCACAAGAAATCATATGGATCATGATCAGAGATGGAATAATGATGTATAACAATCTGAACATAAACAATAATTCAATGGTTCACTCAATAACATCAACTACAAAGAGTAATCAACACCGGGAAAGTTTCCCCTAAGAACTAATGCAAGATTCAACTCAATTGTTACAACAATATGGAAATGGTGATGGGGGTGCTGATGGTGATGATGGTGGTGATGATGATCCCGATGAAGTCCAGCTTGATGGTGGTGTTGATGGCGACGATCTCGCTCTCCGGGAAGGAATTCCCGTGAAATCTGTCGCGAGAGATCTTTCTCTCTCGGTGTTTTCCATACAGGCGGAATCTTTGTGGTCGCTAGTAGTCTTAGGGTTTGGGAGGAATATATCGCCCGGAGAGCGAGGTGTGCCAGGGCGGCCACACCACCTAGTGGCGCGGCCTGGGGTGGCCTGTGCTAGGGGGTGGTGTGGGCCCCCTGTGGCCCATCTCCACTCCTCCTTCTGGCATCCTTCGTCTTCTGGAAAAATAGGATTTTCCGTATATTTTCCCGGATTTTCGGATCTTCGCGAATTTTGCCTCCAAACGGCACCTTTTCCATCAGAATCTTGACTACAGCGGTCCATGCTCCAAAAGTCATCAACCATGCAAAAATAGATGAAATAACATAAGTATCACCTCTTAATATGAAATATATCAATGAATAACTGTGAATTATGACATAGAATAGTGATGCAAAATGGACGTATCACTCCCTTATATAGGCTCGGCGAGGCGGCAGAGAAGCATGGGCGGAGCTCGACGGGGTCAACGGCACAGCGAGCTAGAGGCGTGGGCAAGGTAGGCGGATGGTGGGCGGTTCCCTGGCGGTCAGCTACGGCTTAATGACGATGCTAGGGGTGGTGGATTACGGTCGGGAGCGTCTGGCGGTGCTCGACGCGGTTCACGGTGGCTGTGGGTCGTGCGGCGGGGAAAGGGCATGTCTGGCGGGGTGATGTGGTCAAGGCGGAGCGGCACACGCGGGATGTGGTCGAGGGGCGGCTTGTAGAGCCCTGTCAGGGATGACGCTCTGGCGTGCGCTGCGCATGGCGCAGAGGCTATGGGCGCGAGCGATTGGAGGTGGTCCAAGGGCTGGCTGTGGCCGTGGGGTGGACATGGGAGTGCGGTAGGGTTGGGCGGAGCTAGTGGCGGTGCTGGAACATCGTGGCGTGGTCTGGGGAGCGTTGCCCACGTTCAGCCGGCGTCGACCAAAAACGGGCGGCGCAACACTGTTGCTCTAGGCTAGTTAGTAGCTTAGTTAGGGGCTGGTTAGAGTTAGGGGAGACAAGGGGACCAAATTGAGCCCAATTACTTGACAAAGCATTGATCAATCAATAGTGTTTGTTAGGCAGAAAATTTATGCATGCCACCTGTTCGACGCAATGGCCGCATGAAGCAAACTTTTGAATTTTTAGATGAATTTTGGTGGAGTTGTTGGTCTTATGCTTGAGCATCTCTGGTTGCTAGGATTTTCCAAATTGAATTCATTTGAGTGGTTTTTGAAAAAGTGAGATCTAGATACATACACTTGATTCCATTTTCAAATGTCATTTAAATTTAGAGTTTGAAAGATTTTGGAAGATAACAAAGTGGGCCTTGGTACATCATTACTTGTACTAGCAAGGGGTGCAAAGATCCACAATTGTTTCTGTTTGAATTTGAGTTCTAGGAACACCTAAAGTGACCTAGATGATTAAAATGGCAAAAGTGACCATTTCCATTTATTAATTCTATTTGATTTCTTTTTATTTGGATTTTGCTTGGGAATGATCTAGATGACGTGGCATTCATCTTAGAGTCATTTTACAACCATTAGAACAAAGAATCATGGCAATTCAAAACAATTCCTATTTAATGCAACACACATATGCATGCTTAATTATTTAAATGGAAAAAAGTTTTTGTTAACCCTAAATTGGGTGATTTGGATCTTAATAACCTTGATTAAAGATTTGGGGTGTTACAACATGTTGATCATTTCTTCCAGTTGAGGAGGGTTGGCCGGATAATCCGGTGTCCACCAGATAATCTAGCCTAGAGGTTTCTGGTGCAGTTGCTTGATGATCTTCAGCACTTCGTGGGATTGGTGTAGAGGTTTTTCCAACAGTTGGAGCATGTTGACCTTGTGTTGATGAGGGCTCTACTTGAGTAGAGCATTGTCCTTCCCGGTCCGCCACAAGGGGTTCCTCAATGGGGCGGAAAAATCCCACGCCCATTCTTCTTATGGCATCTTGGGTATTTCAACATAACCAAATACCCGGAAGTAGGAGATGTTTGGCTTGTTACCAGTAAGTATTTCATAAGGAGTCTTGTCCAAGATTTTGCGGAGATAGAGCCGGTTGGATGAATGGCATGCGGTAGAGATTGCTTCAGTCCAGAAGTTATAAGGAGACTTAAATTCAGCTAGCATAGATCTGGCAATATCCATTAAGGTCCGGTTCTTCCTCTCGGCAACACCATTTTGTTGTGGGGTGTACGCAGCGGAATATTGATGTCTTATCCCCTCTTCACTTAGAAATTCATTCAGAGTGCAGTTCTTGAACTCAGATCCGTTATCACTTCTAATTGCCAAAATAGGGAGATTGTGTTGACGTTGAACCTTGTTGGCGAAATCAATGACCGTTTGTTGTGTCTCGCTCTTCAACTTGAAGAAATAGACCCATGTATATCTCGAATAGTCATCGACAATTACTAGGCAATATTTCTTCCCACCGAGGCTTGCAAGATATGGAGGACCAAAGAGATCCACATGAAGAAGCTCCAAAATCCTCGTTGATGAAATAATGGTCTTCCGTCGATGGGGAGAGTCATGCCTTTTTCCTTCAACACAAGCCATGCAAACACGATCTTTGGCAAAGGAAACATTTTCTTTTAGTCCAAGGATGTGGCCACCCTGGTGGAGACTTTGCAAAGTTCTCATATTGACGTGGGCTAGTCGGTGATGCCATAACTAGCCCGCGTCAGCCTCTCCGAAGAGACACATCGGGCCTGTAGTGGTTTTCCCCGAAAAGTCCACCACACACAGGTCATTTTCGACATATCCAACGAAAGCGACCTTTAGAGACTTGCTCCACAAGAGTACCACCAAATCACCATCAATGAAAACTGCAAAGCCCATCTTACCAAGGGCACGGACAGAAAGTAAATTGTAACCGAGGGTATCAACAAGCATGACGTCCATGAGAGAGATATCGTGAGCAACCACAACTTTGCCAAGACCCAATACCTCAGATTTTGACTTGTCAAGGAGACGGTTATGTGATCATGGTTTAGCCGCATCTCCAAGATGATCTCCTTGCTTCCGGTCATATGACTAGTGCACCCGCTATCGAGTACTGACATGGGTATACCCTACAGGTACTCGAGCTTGGTATATACGGTCCAAATACGTATAGGCCCAAGGTGTCGCCAAGGCCCAGATGGAAGGACTCGAGTAACCTGCGGACTCTCGATTGCTTGAAGATCAACAAAAAGCTAAAGATAGAAAGTTTGAAGGGGAAAACCCTAACTTGTAACCGACTCGACCTGCTACCCGAGACCTAGCCTATCTATATAAAGGCTAGGAGGGGGCGGCGAGGAGGACACACGCAACCCTAGTTTCCACAAACCCTCGCCAGATTGCATCTGCGCACCATTGTAACTTTCGACTCCTTCGATAATTCCACGAGCAGACAAGCAGGAGTAGGGACCTCTACGAGGCCTGAACCGGGGTAAATCCTTTGTCCTCTGTGTGCTTGTTTGCTAGCCGATAGATGTCTCCAGCGCTCCCTCCTTCTCCAAAACCCAAGTCCATAACAATGGGAATTGATGAGTTAAACCCTCGTCAATTGGCGCCGTCTGTGGGAATTGGGAGTGCTGATGTTACGGCTTCTTCGGCCCCATCAACTGCGATCTACAACTCTGCAACAACGGAGATTCGCCAGCTCTTCGGCGCCTTCGACTTCACCGTCCACAAGCCGGCCACCCGCCCGGCCTTTGACTCCGTGGGCGATGGAATCAGCCTGGCGATTGGGAGCTTCCGCTTCCAAGTTGGTCAGATGGGCACGCTTCGCATGCCTGATCAACCGACAGCACTGGCGATTGCCCCGGCATCATGGTTCCCTCCATCGATCGGCACCCTCAGCGAGCTCAATGCTCCGGTGGCAGTCAGGAACACGGTCAGCGACAGCAGTCACGACTCCAATCTGAGCGATCTGGCCACAGAAGATGGAACCTACGGTTCCAAATCTGAAAGTTGTGGAAGCAACAGCTTCCCCAATCACTTCATGTGCGCCGTCATCAACACAGGCGATACCTCTGCCAATCGCGGCAACGGTGGTAACACCGGCAACGGCACCGATCCACCCAACGGCGGCAACGGTGGCAACGGCGGTAACGGCGCCAACGGAGGAGCAGTCGAACCTCCCAGCATAATCAATGAGCAAACCGGCGAACGCATCGTAATCAAGCTCAACGAGCAAGAGTGGGAGCGCTGCCGCGAAGCCCTACGAGGTGCACCTCTACCCTTTGGGTCCCCGCAGGAGCTACTGATGGGCTACCACTGGCTCCTCAAAGAAGAATTCAAGCGCCAAAAACAAGTAATCTCGCAACTTGAGGCGCGTAAAAAGGCAGCTAACGAATCAAGCCTTCGTCGCGCTGGGCTCTCCTCCTACGGAGGATCCTCCTCAAGAGGCAATGAGTACCTCGCCAAGAAGAGGCAGTCGCGGATGGCTCACCTCACCGAGCAAGAGTGCATAGAGGCCGTGAAAGTCCTCGACTTCGGCTCTACGATAGTCGACACGAGAGGCAACGTGGTTCCTAGAACGCCACAGGCTGCGGTGACAGCAGCCACCATGTACCTCCTCAATAACCAGCCGCCAGCTGGAGATCCCCGAACTGCCATGCACCGATCTACGATCGCGGGTTTGGGGCTAATCGAGGCTGCCCTTGACAAGGAGCCGGTACCAGACCCAAAAAAGGGCAAAGTGCTACTCCTTGCCCTCGTCCAGCGATGACAGTCACGACCTATCTCGACGCCGCCGCTCACGGCGACACGATCACGACTATGATGCACGCGACGAACTCACGCAGCGCAAGATCAACAAGTCAAGGGCACGACGTGCTCGGTCGACTGACTCGGAAGAAGAAGATGGGGAGCTCTGCGGCGCCAGATGCTTCAGCAGATCCATCAGGCAAAAGCGAATGCCTAAAGGGTTTAAACTCCCATCGGAGAACCCGAAATTTGATGGTCTGCAGGACCCCAAGATCTGGCTGGAGGACCACATCTCCTCCGTCAGGCTACATGGAGGCAGTCGAAGTACTGCGATGCAATGCTTGCAGCTACAGCTGCAGGGCGCCGCCCGGGCATGGCTCAATAACCTTCCACGCGGATCCATTCGCAGTTGGGATGAGCTGGTCTACAGCTTCATGCGCAACTTTAACGGCATGTACAAACGGCCCGCCTCAATCGAAGAACTGAGATGCTGTCAGGAAAGATCTGGCGAATCGCTGCGCTCTTACATCCAAAGGTGGTCCATCATCAAGAACTCCACGGAGAACATCTCGGAAGACCGCGCGATTGACGCATTCAACGGTGGTGTCCGCCGCATGGAACTCAGGGAGGAGCTAGGCCGCTCAAAACCCCAGACCATCGACCACCTGATGGAGATCGCGAATCGGTGGGCCGATGGAGAAGATTCGGTGAAGAATTGCGTTCACTCCGACGAGGAGGCAGAACTCGAACGCAGACGCGACCGCCGGGGCAAGCGTCGCATGCGCGTCTACGATGATCGCGATGACGTCAACATGGTCGCAGCCGGCTATGCCGATAGACGCGACGATAACCACAACAACGGATACCGCAGCGGCGGATACCACGACTCCGGGAAAACCAGCAAGTGTGGCAACACCACACTCGCGATGAAGCACCCGCGACCTCCATCGAGGACAAACTGTCCGGACCATGCACGGTACACTTCTACATCGACAAGCATGATGGCAAGAGAAATTCCAGCCACCTCCTCAAGGTCTGCCGCGAGTTCCTCAAGCTACACGAGGGATTGGTTCGGATGAACCGCAATGCAGTCGAAAGAGGCTACGGAGCCGCTCCAGGCGCCGTGGCACACGGCGCACCACCACCACCACCTGGGCCACCCCCGAACGGAGCTGCACCGGACCAGCACCATGGAGGCGAACCGTACCCACGGGCCATGGGTACCATGATGATCCAAAAGCGGCGCCCCTCCAATAGGGTGCAGAAGGCCATCACTAGCCAAGTCAACTTGGCCATGCACTCGCCACCATCCACCACTGAGTACCTCAGTGGCAGTGAGTCGTGCATTACCTTCGACAAACACGACCACCCACCCCAAATACCTCGCCCAGGTCATTGCCCCCTCGTACTCGAGGCGGAAATTGGAGGCTTCGACATGAGTAGCGTCTTCATGGACGGCGGAAGCGACATCAACCTCATATTTGCGAGTACCTTGCGAGCAATGAGGATCCCTCTAACCTGCTTGGAGGCATCAGACACAACGTTCCACGACATCGTCCCAGGGAAAGGCGTATACCCCTGGGCAAAATCAACCTCGACGTCATCTTTGGCACGCCGAAGAACTTCCGGCGCGAGCGCATCGACTTTGAAGTCGTCGACTGGCCCTCACAATAACATTGCATCCTTGGGCGCGTCGCATTCGCCATGTTCATGGTAGTACCCCACTACGCCTACCTGCAGATGAAAATGCCAGGTCCCAACGGCGTCATAACAGTCAACGGGAACTTCGAGCGATCTGACGCTTGCGACAGGGAATTCAACAGAATCTCCCAGTCCTTCGGCATGCAGGAGGAACTCGCAAGACTGAAAGAGACGACAGACAACAGTCTGCCTCCCTTGAGTAGGCCAAGCTCACCTGATCTCTCCTTCGACTCATCCGTGCACACAAAGAAGGTGCAGGTCCATCCATCGGATCATGCCAAGACGACCCTCATCGCCAACAACTTGAGTCCCGCATAGGAACTTGCGCTCGTCGAATTCCTCCGTGAGCACTGGGAAATTTTTGCCTGGTGTCCTGCAGACATGCCAGGAGTTCCCATGGAATTCGCCGAGCATGTACTCAACGTCAACCCCGACACAAGGCCAGTCAAGCAAAAAATCAGGCGACTGTCTGAGCCACGAGCAGAGGCAGTCGGAATGGAGATCAACAGACTCCTCAAGGCCAAATTCATACGCGAGATCAAGGAAAGCACTTGGCTCGCCAATACGGTGCTGGTACCAAAAAAGGAAACGGATATCCTACGGATGTGCGTGGACTTCACTTCTTTAAACAAGCACTGCCCAAAAGATCACTTCCCGCTGCCACGGATCGATCAGATCATCGACTCCACTGCTAGATGTGAGCGCCTCTGCTTCCTCGACGCCTACTCAGGCTATAACCAAATTCGAATGAAGGAGGAAGATCAGGAGAAAACAGCGTTTACAACACCCTTTGGTATGTTCTGCTACAACACAATGCCCTTCGGGCTAAAAAACACGGGAGCCACCTACCAGTGATGCATGCAGGCTTGCCTCAAGGAACAACTAGGTCGCAACATCCAAGTCTATGTCGACGACATAGTAATCAAGACCAAGGAGGAAGCCTCTCTAATCGATGATTTGCACGAAACCTTCACCAACCCTGATCGCTACCGGATCAAGCTCAATCCGGACAAATGCGCCTTCGGCGTACCATATGGGCAGCTACTAGGATACCTCATCTCCGCGAGGGGGATCGAGGTGAACCCGAAGAAGATAAAAGCCATACTGGCCATGGAGAAGCCGAAGAACATAAGAGGCGTCCAGCAACTGGCCGGACGAATCACGACGCTCAGTCGATTTATCAGTCGGATGGGTGAAAAGGCACTGCCCTTCTACCAGCTCCTCCGCAAGACCGAAAAATTTGAGTGGACCAATGAAGCACAAGAAGCATTCGAAGGTCTCAAGCGCTTGCTATCCACTTCGCCGGTACTGGTGACTCCACGAGAAAGGGAACCACTGTTGCTGTAGATCTCCGCCACCAACCAGGTGGTGAGAACGGTGCTTGTCATCGAGCGAGCCGAGGAAAACAAAGTCCACGACGTACAACGCCCGGTATACTACCTCAGCGAGGTCCTCACGCCAACAAAACAGCAGTACCCGCACTACCAGAAGCTGGCGTACGGCGTCTTTATGACCGCCCAACGACTGTGCCACTACTTCCAGGAACACCCAATCGTGGTAGTCAACGACGCGCCGTTGGGGCATATCCTCAATAACCCCGACGCCACGGGGTGAGTCGCACTTTGGGGAATAGAGCTGTCTCCATGAGACATCACATATGAAAAGCGGACGCCATCAAGTCACAAGTGCTCCCTGACTTCCTCGTGCACTGGATGGAGAACCAACTCCCGGACAAGCCAGATATGTCCTACCTCTGGACAATGCACTTCGATGGGTCCAAACAGAAAGATGGAGCAGGCGCAGGTGTCATATTGACATCACCTCAAGGGGACAAGCTAAAATATATCATGCGCATGTAGTTCACAGCCTCAAACAACGAGGCTAAATACGAGGCCCTGTTACATGGGATGAGGATGGCAAAAGCCTGTGGCGCCAAAAGGCTCATCATATATGGCGACTCCAAGTTGGTCGTCAATCAAACAATGCACGAGTGCGACGCACTGAACGACAACATGATCGTGTACCGCGACCTCTACGACACACTCGAAGGAGACTTTGATGGTTGCGAGTTGCGACACATAGGTCGCGAAAGCAACGAGGTGGCGGATGCACTCGCCAACATAGGGTCTACCTGCGCCCCTATACCACCTGGGGTATTTCGCGAGCGCATATGCGAATGCTCCATCAAGCCAAAGGCTGCAGAGAAGAAAACAAGCGCAGCAACGGACTCGGGGGCTACGCCACCAAATGAGCCAATGGCACTCAATGACTTGGAGCTGGACACAGGACTCGAGGGACCAATGAGCGTCATGATGATCGAACAATCTTGGACGTAGCCGTACATTATGTACCTCCTCAGCAAGAGACTACCGGACGATCCGACAGAAGCACGGCACATCGCCCGGCGCTCTAAGGCATTCGCCGTTCTCAACGGCGAACTGTATAAATGCAGCATCACAGGAGTGTTACAACGATGCGTCTCCCTGGCCGATGGAAGAGCCGTCCTCCTCGACATCCATGAAGGGACCTGCGGGCACCACGCCGGCAGTCGCGCCCTCATTGCCAAAGCTCTACGAGCTGGATTTTACTGGCCCACGGCCATGCGCGCCGCCAAGGACATAGTCCAAAAGTGCAACGCTTGTTAGCGATTCGCGGACAAGCCACACGCACCAGGCGCAGAACTACGGCCTATTCCATTGGCCTGGCCCTTCGCACAATGGGGGCTAGACATGGTGGGCAAGCTCCCAAGGTCCTCGCAAGGAGGCTACGTCTACCTCTTGGTCGTAGTCGACAAGTTCACCAAGTGGATTGAGGCCATGCCAGTGACCAAACAATCAGGGCACAACGCGGTCAAGTTCTTCAAGTCCATTGTGTACCGCTTCGGCGTGCCACACAACATCATCACTAACAACGGGACGAACTTCACATCCAAGGAGTTCCAAGAGTTCTGCGGGAACTTGGGGATCAACATCAGTTACGCCTCAGTCGTGCATCCATAGACCAACAGTCAGGTGGAAAAAGCAAACGGGCTTGTCTGCAGCAGCATCAAGAAGCGACTCCTTCGACCACTCGAACAAGTCGCGGGTTGCTGGCCAGATGAGCTCCAATCCATACTCTGGAGCCTACGTCGCGCCACGGGCTACACGCCATTGTTTATGGTACACGGAGCAGAAGTAGTACTACCCGCCGAAGTGAGGTACAAGGCGCCGCGCGTAGTCGCTTACAGTGAAAAAGAGTCCTCTCTTGCACTCGAAGAATCCGTCGACCTCCTCGACGAGGCAAGAGAAATCGCCGCAGAAAGATCCACGATCTACCAGCAGAACCTGCGCAACTACCACAGTAGAAGGCTTCGCCCTAGATCCTTCGTCGAAGGTGACCTGGTCCTATGACTGAAGTAGCAGGGGCATCTCAAGCTCGAATCCCCCTGGGAAGGACCGTACGTGATTACAGAAGTAATCCCAGGTGGCGCCTATCGCCTTCAAGATTTAGAGACAGGAGTCGCATACTCCAACCCTTAGAACGTCGCACAACTGCGACGCTTCTACCCCTAGTCGTTTTACTTTTACATCACAAATAAGGCTACTCAGTCAAGGCTACTTAGCCACACATTGTACCTCGTACCGCTCTTCAAATAAATAAAAGCTAAGTGCCCCAAAACTCTGTGTTTTTCTTTCACTTTTGTCAATTTATACTCGGGGGCTACGCCACCCTACCTACATCTATTCTTCGAACCAATAAACGCGATATCCTGAGTAGCTGGCACATCAATCGAACCCCTTAACGCAAACTCAACCCAGCCGCAACGCGCCTGGCAGGTTGACAAAGGGATGGCCAGGCTAACGAAAAGGAATCGCATAGTGCAACGCACCTGACGCTGACAAAGCTGTTTGTACACATTCAACAATAAATTATCTACAAATATATATGAACTTTACAACACAAGTACACTTATGTGCAGGATACATATTTGGCTACCCTTGCAATAGAAGAACATTAGTGTGTTCCTCGAAGAAGTCGACGATCTCCTCAGCTGGGTGGTCCATCGCCTGATAATGCAGCACCATATTCCAAGAAGATCCTGCTGGTGGCGCCGGTGGCCCAGAGGCAATGGCGGCGACATCCACGCCAGGCCTGTGCAAACGCACCATTGAGAGGGCAGCCTTGGAACCAGCCACCAACTGCTGCCTCATGCACTCGCGAACCGCGGACATATCTTGAAATTTGGCCAGGAGAGCCAGCAGGCTTGATGGAGTGTCATCCAACAGGAACATCGCCCGATAGATGTTCTTCAAACACGACTGCGACTTCTTCAGGAAGAGCAGCACTCGCGAAGCGCGATCCTGCAGGGTCGCCAATGCAGTCGCACGATCATGATCTACCCAGAAGTATCCACTCTCTTGAAGTTGCTCCTGGGTGAGATCATGAAGGCGGATGGCAATCCTATCCTTCTCCTCCTGCGGACGGCGTGCTCTAAGAACTACACGAAGTAGCACCAACATCATGAGTACAACGTACCATTCCGACTAACTACAAAGGAAAAGATGAGTACGAGCAAACTAACACTTAAACTGGTCGCAGTGGCCACCTCGCCAAGAGATATTGTCATGGCGGCGGATTTTTCCGCCTTTGACTTCCACACGTCCGCATTACCACGGACCAGGGGCAATTCACGCTCCAGCTGCTTCACGCGATCATGAAGCCGTGACAGCAAGGATAGCTCCTCTACCCTGGAGCGCAGTGGTGCCACTGTCTCATCAAGAGATGGCGAATCCTGGTTTCCCCCCACAGGACCACTCGATGTGCCCTACCACAAGTCAAGACAAAAGCAAATAAGGCGACCAAATCAACACAAAGGCAAGGGGAACAGACGCATTCAAGATAAGCATCAGTGTTTACAAACACACTCGCCAGCAGGCATGTTCTCCAATCAAAAGGACAATTCATCAACTATTACAAAAAACTAACTACGGAGCAACTGGCTTCTTCGACTTCGACGGCTTCGGGGGCTTCATCAAGTCCGTGGCAGTATCAGACGCCACAGACTTTCCGCCAGCTCTTGAGGCCGAAGCCTTCGTGATCTTCTTAGCACGCTGGAGCTCCTCCGAATACTTGGCAACGATATTTATCAAGGAATGGCCATATTTGCACAGGCAGTCGCAAAGGGAGCGAATACTACCTGCTGACCATCCGCGCCAACAGGCATCGTCTTCGACACCGCAGAGGGATCTATTTCGACTCCGTGGGCTTGCACCATGGCAAGTGACATGGTCGCGCCAGCCGCGCGGAGGGAGTTCTTTTACGTGGCAGGCACACCCCGGCGAGCGACTCCACCAGCTCTTCCACATTGTCGACCAGCTCCGCCTTCGGGATCAACTCCTCCCGGAGGCGACTAAGGGTGACCTTGGCCTTGGACAACGTATTTTGGACAGCGGCGCTATGATCCTCGACCACAGACACCGCGCCCGCCAGAGCGTCATCGTGACAAAGGGCTTGCGGGTCAAAGCTCAAATCGCCAAAGATCGCATTAAAAACACACATGGATGAAATCTATAGCGCCACCGGCAAAAACTCTAGATGCAGAGAGGAACATCAATAAAATATCTACCAGTAAAGGTATCTGAGAGGGCCTTGGCGACTGAGAATAGTTGCTCTTCGAACAACTTTTCCCTGGCTGCAAAGGAGGCGCGCAGATCCTCTTCACGCTTCTGGGCATCGTCACGAGCCGCGATTGCCTCGTCGCGCCCCTTCACAGCTGCGGCTAGTGTTTTCTCCAAAGTGGCGACGTTGCGCAGTAAAGCGTTATGCTCAACTACATGGCAGTCAATAATTGGCTATCAGTCGATTATATCAAAACAGAGAGAAGACGAAAATAATAAGTATAGAGCACTCAGTTTCGACCACACGGTGACGCGTCTCCAGCATTGCATGCTGGCGACCCATCACCATCACCTGCTCCGCCACCTGCGCGGCTTCCTTTACAAGGAGCTGTCACACAAAACAAGGAGTCAGAAGGGGGCAGCAGAAGGCGTTGACTGCCACATTAAAAAAGAAGGAAAGATATACTTACATGGTCCTCTAGTGACTCCGAAGAAGTTTGCTGAACCTTCATCCGAGCAACCACCCGATGCTCCCTTACGTGAGGAGAGCTCGAAGAATTGTGCCTGGAGTGGGCCGCCGCCGGAGGAGAAGGAGCGCGCTTGACCTCTACCTTGGCCCTTGCAGTCGCGACTCCTGATTCTTTCAAAAACTCGACGTCGCCAGAAGATGACGACGCCTCTTGACTACAAGACCAAGTCCACATTGAGAAAAGGGCAAACTCCAGGGTAAAACCAACAAGAAGAAAACAGAAAAGAATGAATGACCCAGCAAACTTACCAGTTAAAGTTGTCAAGATCAAACGTGGTAGCCACCGATTCCGACGAAGACTCCTTGGGCAATCGCATCTTCTTGCGAGAAGACGGTGCCACAGCCCTCACAGGAACAGCTAGAATTGGCGACTCCGCGCCAAAAGCCGCGCCTCCTGGAGTCGAAGGAGTCGATGTGTCGGAGTCCTCGCTACGCGAATGCTTGCGAGTATTCGGGCTCTCGGACTCGGGGGCTTCCTCTTCCACATCAGAAGGGACAGTCGACTCAGACTCGTCCTCTTCCAAAGCTTCACGAGGAATAATCCCCTCAGGGAGAGGAGGCATACAAGGCGACACCGCCCAATCCTGCATACAAACAGAACAAGTAAGCAAACAGAAAAGCAATCGTGAAAATAAGCCATCACAGAGCATAACTATACCTCGGAGGAGGATTCAAGCATCAAAGGAGGAACAACTGTTCGCTTGGAAGCACATCCTTAAAGGCACTTCAGAACCAGTTGAATCCTCTTATCCACCTCACTCGTGGACATGCCATCGGCAGACACGCGAGTGGCATCATCAGGGCCACTCCATTGAAACATGGGATGGACTCTAGCTTGGAGAGGCTGGACGCGATGGCGCAGCCAAGTCCTGATAAGAGCACAACCTCCCTCTTCTGCGCCTATGCGACTTTCAAGGTCGCAGACGTGCTGATACAACACGTCCGTCTCCGCGAGTTCGCCAGGCATAACTACGTTCTTCCAAGAACGCATCTTCTTGCAGGGAGTCGCCGGATCGAAGGGCACAAGTCCAAAGTGCTCATCTTTGGCCTTCTGATCGCGAACATAGAACCATTTGTCCCTCCATCCCTGGACGGACTTGGTAAGCTTGATGTCGAAGTAGGTGGCAGATGGGTCGACATGGATACCGCAACCACCTATGTCATAAACTAAAGAGCCAGAGGCGGACTGGCGCTTCAATTTAAACAAGCGCTTGAAAAGGCCAAAGTGTGGCTCGATTCCGAGCCAGCACTCGCAAAGAGTAATGAAACAGGTGATGTGGAGAATCGAGTTTGGGGACAGCTGATGGAGTTGGAGCCCATAGAAACAAAGGAGACCCCTAATAAAGGGGTGGAGAGGCAAAGAAAGGCCGCGAATGACGAATGCAAGAAACATCACTCGAAAACCAGCGGGAGGCACATGAATGGTCTCACCGCTGGGGACGCGTGAATCGGCGACTGCTGCAGAAATAACTCCGTCTTGGCGAAGAAGACGGAGATCCGACGCCTTGATGATAGAAGGGCGCCATGCGCCATTGGTCACGCGGGTGCCCGCGACCTTCTTTTTCCCGCCGGCGGCGGCACTGGTGCCCGTAGCAGCGGGGCCACCCTTCTTCCTCGTCGCGGCAACAGTGGCCGCGGCTTCAGCAGCAGCGCCTCCTTTCTTCTTTCCCATTGTGCGGCGGCGATGAGAGCGTAGAAAATAACTTGGAAACAAACGGAGGTGGTCCAGAGTTGAGGAGGAGATGAGCGCAGGGAAAAGCAGATGAGCAGCAGCAATGGCGATGGCAGCGAGGAAGAAAAGAGTGCAGATGGAAAATTACCGCCGTAGCGCCGCTACTTAACCCCTAGGAGATGCAATCCAACGGCTCACAAAAACCCTACTGGACGCGTGGCGCGCATTGCGCTCGACACGTGGAGAAGAGGAAGCGCAAACCGTCCCTCCACTACTCCCATTACGCGCGGAAATCGAGGAGGCACAGTTAATAATAAGATTACACACGCCCAGTTAAATCAAAGTCAGAAAGTGGGACCCACCGCTCGTCACGTCCCGTCAAAATCGCTCATGCGGGCAACTGAGGTCATGCAAGCTTCATCACTGCTGTCATCAAAGGCTACTTTAGTCCTTGCTGGAGTCTTCGACTCCACCAAGCACTCGGGGGCTACTCCCATAGGGAGCGCTGGCCGCGCACCCTACGACTTCTCTTTTCTTGTTGCAGGAACGAAGACAATCACAAAAACAAACCCAGCCACTCGAAACACAGTTCGATTATGGACATGGGTTACTCCCATAGGGAGCGCCGGAAACAAATTCGACTGAAACAAGCAGGCAAAAGACGACAGCAGTCGCGAAAATATTTAGTCCCTGCCTGAGTCTTCGACTCAACCAGGCACTCGGGGGCTACTCCCATAGGGAGCGCTGGTCGCGCACCCTATGATTATTTGCACAAAAACTGTGTGTTGATAACATCCGCACTCGCAACCTTTGGCGACACCGCCTCACAAATTTTCCCTACAAAGAGACTACGTCTCCTGGACGCCCGAATCGTCTCCGCGATGATAAAATTCGGATGCCGTGCTTACGGCGTGAAGGTAAGACCTGAATAAGGCCTGGCAACGCATTTAACTGCACACTACCAGAAATATATCCGTTCCTACAGGCACGATGAACATGCCTTGACAGACGCGTCGAGTGCTCACACCCATATAACTAGAATTCGACTCCTATAAGATCTCCGCGGCCTGAGTCGAATTACACCAAAGATTTTTCGATTCGAGTCCGGGACTCAATTTGAGTAGATTATGCGTTGTTTCACCCTAAGGTGGTTAATCGACATCGATACTTCGTTATATCATGCACGATATCAACAATCCCTATGATATAAATAAAAGCAAAATGTACTCATTTAGGCACTCAAGACTTCAAAGTCCCAATCGAATCTGATTCCACCGACACTCGGGCTACTGACATGGGTATACCCTACAGGTACAAGCTTGGTATATACGGTCCAAATACGTATAGGCCCACGGTGTCACCAAGGCCCAGATGGAAGGACTTGAGTAACCTGCAGACTCTCGATTGCTTGAAGATCAAAAAAAGCTAAAGATAGAAAGTTTGAAGGGGAAAACCCTAACTTGTAACCGACTCGACCTGCTACCCGAGACCTAGCCTATCTATATAAAGGCTAGGAGGGGGCGGCGAGGAGGACACACGCAACTCTAGTTTCCACAAACCCTCGCCTGATTGCATCTGCGCACCATTGTAACTTTCGACTCCTTCGATAATTCCACGAGCAGACAAGCAGGAGTAGGGACCTCTACGAGGCCTGAACCTGGGTAAATCCTTTGTCCCCTGTGTGCTTGTTTGCTAGCCGATAGATGTCTCCAACGCTCCCTCCTTGTCCAAAACCCAAGTCCATAACAATGGGCATTGATGAGTTAAACCCTCGTCAAGTACCCATTTAGACCCACCGGAAGCATAACCTTGCAGAAAGTTACTTCTTGGTTTTAGGTACCCATTTTTCAATGGGTCCTCTCATGTTAGTGACAAGGGTTTTGTGAACCCAAATAGACCAAGATATGTAACTATCCAAATAGACCAAGATATGTAACTAGCATAAACATCACCATAATAATCACAAAATAATTCATAATTAGGATTATTAGCCCCTGCAAAACCATCATAGTTACTCTTGTCATTAGTGGTGGTGCTTGTCTTTGGTTGAGCAGTTTTGCTCTTCTTCTTCTTCTTCTTGTTCTTCTTCTTCTTCTTTGTCTTGGGGACATAACCAAGACCTTCTTTCCCATTGTTTGTCCTTTGCTTGCTAAGCACCTCATCTAGGACTTCGTTACCTTTATGTTGAGATCCCTTTACAAGTTCTTCTTTTAGCCTTGCATTTTCTTCAACAATGTCTTCATGTCCACAAGATAGAGTGGAGGTGCTAGGAATATCATACTTGTCCAATTGAGTTTGGAGATGATCACGAGACTCATTTAGAGTAGAATGATTACTCTCCAATGCCTTGTGAGCAATGTCAAGTTTCTCAAACTTCTCTGAGAGTCTAGCATGAGCAGCCCCAAATTTAATCTTTTCCTTATTTAGTTTCTTTACCTTAGCAAGAGCATTGCCACGTTCTTTAATGAGCTGGGAAACAACCTCTTCATGGGACTCCTCAATTGACTCAAGTTTCTCCTCCAAGGATACTCGAGCTTCTTCTTCTTCCTCTAAGGTATTCTTCAAGGAGGCAATTTCCAAGGTATCTTCTCTTTCAATTCTACCCTTTTCTTCGAGAAGTTCTTCGGAATGAGCAAGTTGACTCATAAGAGCATCGAAGTGAAGTTTGTGCTCACCTTGCAGGTTAGTGAAAAAATTGTCCAAAGCAATAACTTCTTCTTTTATCTTAAGACTAGTATGATCATCCATATCCATATTTATATTAGTCTTAGGAAATGAAGAAATAGAAGATGATACCTCGGACCCTCTTGCCATAAGGCAAGTGACGTTGTTGTTGATGAAATTTTCGTTTGGAGAGTCGAAGAGTGATGACGGGGTAGATGTGGTGGCTATAGCAGCCACCTCTCGAGAACTATCTTCCTACTCTTCACCTTCACTTGCAGAGGAATATTCTTCTTGTGCCACCAAGACAATCTTGGGTTGCTTCTTATAAGGACCATTCTTTTTGATAAATGGCTTCTTTCGAGGTGCCTTGGACTTTTCTTTAAGGATGAGCCTACCACCATTGTCTTCTCTACTTTTATATGGACATTCAGCCACAAAGTGCAACCTATCTCCACAATTGTAGCATGTTCTCAGTTTTGGGCCATTCTCTCTTCTTCCACTTGACCCATTCTTGCGCTCGAGTTCAGACTTGGCCTTGGCTGGATCCTTCCAAAAATTCCTTGCATAGAAAGCCATGTACTCACCATGAGCACACTTGACTTCCTCGGGACAGCCCATGGAGTCAACATCATATCCTCTTTCATCCTCATCTTGCTCAACAACATTTGCTTTTAGAGCCACATTGACTCCTTTTTACATTCCAATAGCCCGAGCACGGGCATCTTTGGCGTTCTTGGCGGCAACTTTGAAGGCCACCATTTCTTGCGTGACTTCATTGGAAGTAATTTGGTGGTAGTTGTGTCTACCTTGCAAACTCTTCAAGTCCGTTGGCTCAAATGGCCCAAGGGCACTCACATATTTCCTTTTGATCTAGGCATCATCAATGTGAGTGGCTCCATGCTTTCTAAATGTTGTAGCAATGCTCTTGAGCCTTCTATACATGTCTTCTTGGTCCTCACCATCTAACATGTAGAATCCTTCAACTTCATTACTAAGAGTATCGTACCTATTCCTTCTCATGCTTTCATTTCCAATGAATAGGTTGGTGAGAGCATCCCATGCTTCTTTGGCGGTGTTGAAGTGCTCAATGTGGGGCATGTCCTTGGGACCCACTCCGAGCTGAATCATGTGGAGAGCTGTTGCATTCAATTGACTATCCACAACTTATCTTCTAGTCAAGTTGGTGGGGTCTCCAATATGAAGACCATCTTCGATAATCCTCCAAAGTTCAATTGACGAACTGCATACATGATATTTCATTACAAATTGCCATTGATTAAATGTAGATGTAGTAAGCTTGGGTGGACCGGCCCTATTGTTTATATGAGGATGAGGGATAGGTGGGTTGGGAGAATATAGATGAGGAACCTCACTATAGTCCTCCTTACCACTTCCCTTCTTGGAGGTGGAACCATTATGTTTTTCACCTACCACTTCATCTTCCTTAGATCTGACGTGAGCCTTATCCTTAGATAGAGGAGTGGTGGCCTCAGAGAAAGATGGGGATGGGGTTGTAGATGATGTGAGGCGAGCAATCATTTGCTGCATCTCTTCCATCTTGGTCTCAAAGGATTTCAACAAGGTTGTTTCCAACATCTTGAGGTCATCCATTGTGACCTTGTCCACAGCCTCATTCCCATTTTCCTTAGTACCCATACTTATCTTAGGCGGTTAATCCCAAATAAAGAGCCGGGGATCTAATACCAATTGAAATGGATCGTATGGGCACCTAGAGGGGGGGTGAATAGGTGCTACTTCAAATTTTAATGCTTTTTCAATTTTAGGCGTGACACAAAAGGTAAATTCTCTAGATATACTACTATGTAGAATTTCCCTATATGCAAACCTAACTACTAGCGAGTAAAGGAGAGTAAAGTGAGGAACGAGGAAACCGTCATGGAGCATGTGGAGACACAAGATTTGTTTTACCACAGTTCCTTCCTTGTTAAGGAAGTACATCTGTGTTGGAGGGGTGGGTGGTACTAAGACCACCACGCCACAATAGGCCTCACCCTGTTCTCCGATGGATCTTGCCACCAAAGGCCTGATCCACCTTTCTACTATTGGAACCCTTCGAGGCGGGAACCAGCGCCTTTACATAACTAGCGGGGCACAACTCCACACCCGAATTGGAGGCTCCCGTAATGACAACAAGCTGCCACAAGAACATATCAATAATAAAACACAAGATCTAGATATTAACGAGAATACTAGATTGAGGATTCTCCAAGTGAATGGAGAGGAGTTGGAGTGCTTGATTCGTGATGGCGATGAATGATGTCTCCTCCTTCAATTCCCCCAAAGATCGAAGCCTTCGAGTGGCTGAAGTGAGAGATCTATGGAGAGAGCTTTTGCAACAGGTCTGATCTTTTTCGAATGAACCAAGAGATCTGACAGGAGGGGAAGATGAGGCTTTTATACCCCCTGTCCAGATGGAGCCGTTGGAGCTTTTTGGGGCCGGATTATCTGGCCTAAGTGAGGGCCGGATTATCCGGCCCGGGGAAGAGAATCCGCCCCGCTCCGGACTATCCAGGGGAAAATCCGCTCCTAGTCTGAGACTCACGCCGTGCCAGCCTTTGCACTTCTTCTGGGGGCCGGATTATCCAGACCAAGGGGAGGACCGGATTATCCAGCCGGGAAGAGAATCCGCCCCGCTCCGGATTGTCCGGGGGAAAATCCGCCCCCAGTCTGAGACTCGCACCGTGCGAGCCTTTGCCAAGAGGGTCAGGCCGGATTATCCGACCCTTGATGGGGCAGATAATCCGGCCTACAAACACCAAAAACACTTCCCTGCACACTTAGCGCACATGAGAAAACTCCATGGTATTATTATCTAACACACATAACACAAGGAACCATTAAATGTTCTTTCAAAAGAAGGTACAAAAAATTTCCACTGTAATTCTACATGGAGAAGAAAGAAAAACAACATAACAAGATTGAAGAAAGAAGATGACTCGATCTCTGAGAATGTGGAGGAGATGGAAGATATGGCTACAAAATTCTTTCAAGATTTGTTTACTGCTGACCAGAACGTTGCGCCTGATGACATCCTCAATCTCATCTAGCCAATAATTACCGATAAAATGAATCAGGATTTATGTAAGGAGTTCTCAAATGATGAAATCAGTAATGCCTTATTCCAAATATGCCCTCTATAAGCGCCTGGCGCGGATGGCTTTCCGACTCGTTTTTAGTAGAGACATTGGGGTACACTGAAAGAAGATGTGATTAGAGGAGTTATAGAACTCTTCGGGACATGCCTCATGCTAGAGGGGATAAATGATACAGTGATAGTACTTATTCCAAAAAGAAGGACCCGGACTCACTCCGTGATTTTAGACCAATAAGCCTTTGTAATGTTATTTACAAGGTTGTCTCAAAATGCATAGTAAATAGGATCCGGCCTTTTTCTACAGGAAATCATTTCACCGACTCAAAGTTCGTTCTTACCTGGGAGGTTAATTACATATAACGATCTTATTGCTTTCGAGTGTATAAATGCTCTCCAAGTAAACAAAGACAAGAGGGGGGATTTTTGTGCCTATAAGCTTGATTTAGCGAAGGCTTATGATAGAGTTAACTGGAAATATTTACAGGGAGCCCTGATTAAGCTGGGATTTGAGATTAAATGGGTTCAATGGATAATGTCCTGTGTAAGATTTTTTACCTACAGGGTGAGACTAAATGGAAATCATCTTCGGAGATTCAAACCAACTAGGGGACTCCGGCCACAAGTCCAGCCTGTAGGATAACCTAGCTAACGGCCGCAGTAGAGTGTCAAAACTATTTTCGAAAAATCGTTTGGATAGTTCTGATTAGGTCTGATTTTACTCCTTACCCCTCTGCTGTTCTCCTCTTACCTCTACGTGTTTTGAATCCGCTCTCGTCCTTTTCTTCAAGTCCAGGAATTCTCGTGGTTGGGTTCCGTCGTACCTTCAGGGTTTCGCTTCCTTCTTTGATAACGGTGTTCTACCATCCGGTCTTCGGGCTATCTGAGTGGTCCTTTATCTGTGGTACCATTCTTTGTTCCTTGTATGTGCCTTCCGGTGTTTCCGACGCGACGACAACATCTACGCCAGATCCGATGCAGAGTCTGCATCACTCCTCTGTTCAACCTCGATGTCGAGATCTTGATCGATTCGAGAATGGTTGCACGCTTTTCTACTGATTGTGCAGAGTAATAGTTTGGGTGCGTGATGGATTGGCCCCCATGCCGACTACTCACTCTATTCGCTTGTGCACATTGAAGTGGATGAGAATGCATCGGTTCTCTCTTTCTAACGAAGCTAGAGGTGGCTTTATTTGTGGATACCTCTACCTTCGCCTTTGTTTCTCCAGAGTGTTGTCTCGACGAACGTGAACAACGACCCTTGTTAGTGGTGTCGCGAGGATCTACACGAAGCGAGAAGACGCAGGCCGTCGGCTTTCTTTCCGGTATCATGAGGCGGATCTCGAGGGCGAGATCCATTGTTAGTGGTGTCGAATTGTGGCGCCCCGCAAAACCACTACTAGAAAATCGCGTTGATTTTGTGCATTGCATCGTCATGACCGCATGCTCATGTCATCATGCCACATTGCATTTGAGCATCGTCATCATCTTGCATTTGCTTGCATAAAATTATTTTCGGAAAAACCTAATTTGTTTTCTAAACGCCTCGTCTTTGTTCAAACGCAAAACCCGGGTCTCCGGATTATTTTGTTTTGTCTGCTATCGGTTTGCAAAAGCCCTGTTTGAAATATATAAAATATTTAATTATTTTTAGTGGGGCAGTCGAACGGGCCGATTCGACCCGAACGACCACCCCCGGAATAAAATCGGTCCAGCTTAGACCCCACCCTATATCTTTTCTTACCCCAGTCCTATCTACCCACCCTCCAGCCACCTCACCCGGACCAACCCCTGGCTGCCACCTCACCCTCTCCCTCCCCTCTAACCAATCCTCAACCGCCACCTCACCCCAACCCGCTGCCACCCCCACAGCCCACTCCCTCCACCCACACGCCAGCCCCCCAACCTCTCTCCTCTGCCTCTCCACACCCGGTCCCACCCCCCCACCCAGCCCCACCACACCACACCCCAGCCCCACTCTCTCTCTCCCCGCGTCTCCCTCCTCCCTCCTCTCCTGCGGCCTCACTCCTCCTTGTGCCGCCCGCCTCCGCTCCATCCCGCGCCTTCGCCTCCTACCTCCAAGCGCGCCGCCGGCCTCCCTCGTCCTCTGCGCCTGCGCCGCCTCCGGCCCCGCCCCGGCGACCCTCCTCTGCGCAGATCCCGACCATGGCCCCGGCGCCACCGCCACAGGGTCCCTCTCGCGCCTCGCCCTTGCCCCCGGTCCTCACAGCGTGCCTCTTCCCCCAGACGCCCGACCCCGAGCTCCGGTCTCCGTCCTCGCAAGCTCGCCGCCTCCTCTGGCCACCCCCGCGTGCCCTCCGCGCGCGTCCTTCCCCGCCGTCGAGCTGTCCCCGCGGCCGCCCGCGTGAGTCCCCCGACACCGGCCTTCTCGCCTCCTGCGCAGAGCCCGCCGGCGGCTTCCCCGCTGACCTGAGCCGAGCCCGCGTTCTGCTCCTCGGGCCAATCCCGCGTGCAGCCCCGCCACGCCCCTCTGCTCGAGCTGGCTCTGCCCGAGCTCGGCCCCACGCGACCAGCTGCCGCTGCCAAGATCTCCGCATGGGTACGGGACAAGATCGAACCTAGATTGGTGTGACCCGTATGCCACCGGGCAAGTTCGCCATCGACCTCGAGAACGCCTGCACGGAACGCCAAGATCGCCACAAGGACGACAAGTTCTACTTCCGAACGACAAGACCGGCCGATCCGTGGGCCTGACAAGATCGACCGCTTGGAACCAAGATCTCCGGCACGTCATGACAAGTTCTCCGTCTTGTATCCGATGGTCGAGACTCCGAAGCCCCGACGCCCCGGACCCCGAAGACCGATCCCCGAGACTGAAACCTCGACACGCCAAGATCTTCAATCGGATCCGAGGACGCCGAGACCCCGGTGCGACAAGTACCTTTTTCGGACGCCAAGATCTCCGACACGGAACGGCAAGACCCTCCCCGCACCGATGCCGACGACGTCGCACACAAGTTCTTCACCCCGGACGCCAAGTCCGACTCGATGGCGCGGATCCGACAAGGCCTTCACGACGACAAGAACGGCACCGACCAAAACGAACCCGATGCGCCCCTGACGCCGCACCAAGTCCTCCTCGGATGCGACAAGATCGACTTCCGCTGTCCGAGACCAATCCCGTCGAACCGTTCTCCCCGTCGCCCCTGAGTCCGAACCCCGAACCCCGAAACCAAGATCTTCGACCCTAATGTGTGATTCCCTTTCCAAGCCCCGTATTTTTATAATATACGATATAAACTTGTTGCATTAAATCATTCATGTCGCATACATGTGTGTGGTTTGGGGCATTAACCATATAATTGAATATGGGATCCATATGCGGACATTTCTAGTCGTATATTGGTCCCATTTAAATTTGTGTAGCGAACCGGTGCTATCTTTTGCCATGATAAAATAACATTTAAATTTGCGGGGTAGATAAACAACTTGAACCATCTAACTAATTGTCGGGACCCCGGTTCCGCTTAATATGGCCTAATTGCATCGCACCTTTGCCATGTCATATATCATACATGCATCATGCCCGATCTTTTACCGTAGTATTAAATATTGCATCCGATGTTTATTCTAGTGTTTTGCTTCTTCGCGGATAAAGCCGTTGAGTTGATGCGAGTGTCGACCCGATCTTCGGATGAAACTTCGGCAATGTTTTCAGGCGAGCATCTCCCCCTTTCTACCTATCTTACTTTTATAGTATTTATTCCCTCCTGTTGATCTATTGCTATCTGTGTTGCGATGCTCTAGATTTCGTACCCGTGATATCCCCTGCAGCCTTATATTGCCTTGGACACATCCTATTACCTGTTGTTTGGTAGATAGTCGGACTTGTGCGTCGTAGTCGCTTGCTCAAGTGCTGTTGCGTGTCGCCATGAACCGCAGTTGTTGGAGTATTGCCGCTTGTTTGATGTTGGAGATGATCTTGGCTTTACTTATCGTTCACTTTAATTCCTGTTTAACAACTAAAATTGAAGTAAGCAGAGGCATCGGTGGGTGATAGAAAATATTTGGTTTCCGACCGCCCACTTGTGTCCCGTAGGACCCCGAGTACTTGATACCTGTTCCTTGTTTTATCGCGCTATCCACACCCGGGAGGATGGTGGGACCCCCCTTAGCCAGAGCTTGATTCAGTCTTATTTCTTGGGGCCACAAACTAGTTTGAGGTTTTATTTACTATCCTGTACTTATGCCATGCTACTTGTATTTACGACAGCGAGGAGCACACTGCTTTAGGAATTGTGACCCGTTGCTGCATGTATCGACAAGCCCAGTCACACTTTCGGTTCCCGATGCATAGCCGCCCCACAAACCTTGAGGCCGTCTCGGAGCTAGCTAACTTCGTTGCGGGTCTACTTTAAGGGGTGGCCCCCTGAAATATTTCTGAATCTTGTGATTGCTTTGTCGTGAAGGCCTCGTTGGGTTTTGCTTTGGTTTTTCCGAGGTTGATCGAGTGTGTGTTGCTATTTGTGCACCCCCGGTAAAACTTTCAAAGTCAGGTCCGCGGTTATGGACGACTTGGAGCACAGATTCTCGACATAGACAACTATAACTAAAGTAGTGCTATAAACCTGACTTTATAATGACTAGTAATCAGCTTAACTATAATGGAATGGCTATATAAAACTGCCAACAATTGCTTGTTTGGGTTGCCGCTGGCCACCATTGTATCTGACTAGTAAGTATTGCAACTATAACGGAATGGCTAAATAAAAGTACCAACAACTGCTGGGTTTTGGGTTATCTCATGCTAATTGTATCTGATTAGTAAGTGTTGCAACTATAACGGAATGGTTAACTAAAACGGCTCACTGCTTATTTTATCAGGATGATTATCTACACCTGACTAGTAATTGCTGCAACTATAACGGAATAAATAAAATTGCCAACTGTGTGAGTTCCTCGGTTGACTTCCTCGTTGGTCTCGAGGGGGGAAACACCAGGTTGAGTTTGTTTGGTGTAAACTTCAGGTTGGATCCGGATAGGTCTTTCTTACCCCTCTCTATAACCGCCAGTTGTATCGAGTCTCTATAGGTTGTTAGTGCATGCTGCCGCTGCCGCTTCAGTCCACCATACCTATGTAGGCGAGGACCGCCGAATTCTAGCCTCGCCGTGTACTGGCCTCAGTACTGACGCTCCTCTTTTTCCTTTGCCCTTTGTCGGCACCCCTTTTGTTTAAGCAGGTTTTGAGATCGACGTCGTTAGCGTGGTTACCTTCCGCTTGGCCTGGGCAGGGTTATGGACGCCATTGGTTATTCTTCAGGGCTCTTAGCCCCATTTGCATCTTGTCCGTAGTCGGACGCTCTATCATTTTCAAGGTGATTTGGATCTTTGTATATTACATCTGTATTCTTGACTCTTTGAGTCGCTGTTGTATATATCTGTTCTGTGGGTCCCATCGAGGACTGTTGTGTAATGTTATTACTTCGTTTTCCACCCGCACGAAAGTGCCTGGTGGGCACCTCTGAATCGTTTCTATGCGGGTTTGGCGGGTTTCGCTAAAACTTGCATAGGTCCGATTCTGAGGGTGTTACAGGCCACTGTCCCTATACCTCTTCTTTCTTGTTGTCAACGGCTATCAAAATTAATCCAGAACAACACCGACAAGGGGAGACTACAGGAACTGAAGATATGTCGCCAGAGCCCAGGGATTTCTCACCTGCGTCTCTTCTCAAAAGCTTATCTGCCAGATGAAAACAAGTTCGTAGTAACAGGTGGCCGTTGAGCTCCTAGTTTGACTGTTGGTGCCAAACTAGAATGGAAGAATGCCCATAATACTGAAATGAAGAAGAATACCTCACTAAATAGAGCAACACCCATTGTGCTTCCTTTCTTTTACTAGAGAGAGTAGTCCACTACTCTAAATATCTTGAGGGCTTTGTGTTGGATCTGATGGTTGAGGGATATGTACTGATTCCTGCCGGTCTGATTGCTGAGTTCACGCTGTCTAACTGTCTTTGGTCCGTCAGCTTCCTCTCTCTCCGTTTTAGTTGCCCTACCCATAGATATACTGGATTCAGCTCCTGCGCAGTAACCTAAATCAATGGAGAAGGTAAGGACCGGCATAGGATAGAGAGTGGAATCATCCGCGTATCTATTATTAGTTGAGAACTAACAAAGGAGCTATTGTCTTTTTGGCTGTTGTTTCGACTTTAGGTTGACACTAAACAATATCTAGAGGGAACACGCATTGCATCTATCCTTCCAAAACAAACCTACTTCTTTGACTAAGCCGTAGAAATGCTTCATACTTGCTAGTCTGCTCTTCTTCAAGGCGGATGACGAGCAAGCGACTGAAATTAAAAATACTTCACAACTCTATGAAAAGGCGACAGGTCAGGTACTCAGCCTAGGGAAATGCTCTTTACTTATGGGAAATAAAGTTACAGAAGAAAAGGGGAATAAGGTCATGAAAATATTAAACATCCAGAGTACTAATTTTGAGGAAAAGTACCTGGGACTTCCTGTCCCTCAAGGACGCATGAAGGATGACAAGTTCATCTCTATTAAGGACACATAAAAAAAGAAGATGTCTGATTGGTCAGAGATATACTTGCCGAGTGCAGCAAAGGAAGCACAAATCAAAGCAGTTATGCAAGAAATTTGAACGTATGCAATGAGTGTGTTCAAGTTTTCTATTGGGCTGTGTGACGAGCTGATGAAACTAATACGATAGTTCTGGTGGGGAGATGAGAATGACCAAAGGCATATTCACTCGACAAGCTGGGAGAACATGACAAAGCAAATACCAAGGTGGAATGGTTTTTAGGGACCTTAAACTATTTAACCAAGCCTTGTTAGCCAGACAAGCATGGCGCCTAATTGCGTTCCCGGACACTGATGAAAGCTAAATACTACCCTAATGAAGAACTCACTGATACTAGGTTCACCAAAAACTATTCACCTTGTTGGCAGGGAATTTCCTATGGTCTTGAGCTGCTTAAACAAGGTATTGTTTGGAAAACTGGTAATGGAGAAAAGGTAAGGATCTGGCATGATAATTGGATCCCAAGAGGTGGTCTCAAGATCGCTAAAAACTTGACTAAATCTAGAATAAGGAAAGTCAAGGATATCATCGATCATGACAAAATGGAATGGAAGGATGACTTGTTTAGGAAAATTTTCATGCCACACGATGCTGTAGAGGTGTTGAGGATCAGGTTACCAAGGGTGGAGGCTGAGGACTTCATCTCCTGGCATCCTGAAAAAACAGGGATTTTTACTGTCCAGAGTGCTTATAAATTGGCCCTCAATGAAAATGTGTCTATCAACGAAAGTAATAGCTCAAACTCTAATGGAGACCGCACATTGTGGAAAAATATATGGAAGGCGAATGTATATCCAAAGGTTAGAGTGTTGAAGCTGAGTACCGTGTTGTTGCTCATGCGTTTGCTGAATGCTGTTGGAGGCAACAACTTGCTCACGAACTGCATCGACCCCTTAGTTCATCCACGCTTGCCTTCTGCGACAATGTCTCTGCCATCTACATGTCCTCCAATCAAGTGCAACACCGTCGCACCAAGTATATTGAGATTGACATTCACTTCAATCTTGAGAAGGTCTCTCTTGGCTAAGTTCGAGTTTTGCTTGTCCCTTGTGCACTACAATTTGCTGATATTATGACCAAGGAATTGCCAAGTCAGCTCTTCTTCGATTTTATATGCAGTCTAGTCTATTAATGTTAGAGCGTACTATTAATGTTAGAGTGTACGTACTATATTTCTACTAACCCTAACCGACCCAAGTGCCTTATCATTCGAGGCTTCTCCCCATATCGTTCTACACTCGCCATCATCTTTAAATTTCCCATCACCCCATCCCACATGTCTTCAAGCTTTGTCGGCAATGTGCACTTCCACTATGTCAACAAAAAATGTCATTTTCAACAAACTAGTATGGTGGCCCTCACAAATGCGAGGGCACGACCTTTATTTATGTTTGATTGAAGTGCATCATATTTAGTGTGTTGAAATAGATGAAAAATACCTTCCAAAATTATCAGTCGTCATATGATTAAAAGTAACACATTATGCAACCATCATTTTATGTATACAAAGTAAATACATATCACATCCACATGAGAGATCTTTAATTGTATTTAGTTTCTGGGTGAAAACTATTAGGATATTTCAACATCCTACAGTAATGAACATATTTGAAATTTCTACTCGAGAATGGGTACAGTTTTAGTTTAAATCAGAAGAATTATTTTAGTTTTTATGTCACCTAAGATTAGTATGTAGGGCTAACATTCACATTCTTAGATAATTAGGGTTTACTCGAGCAATGATTCCACGATATTTAGACTATTTGGAGTGAACAATTTTTTTTGTTAATAAGATTTAAAAAATGAATTATGATAAGATGTTGGTTTGATCCTGCTTACACATAGTTAGGAATATTTTATTTTTATTTGATTATACGAGAACTTCTAGCACGTCTCTTCATGTACCATATTATACTTTTTCTTTCATTTTTATTGTAAAATTGTTTTCCCTACTGATATGGTTAACTAGAATATGATGATACATTGATAATTTTATGTTTAAGTGCACTAATAAATGATACATTAATATTGGTACATCTCACTTTTTATATTGTATTGTGCCTTGATTGTGTAATTGATGAATGCGAGTATTTATTGATCATGAAAGTTGATGCGAGGGACTTTTAGCAATTTCTTACAAGAATACTCAATACTTTGGGTATGTGACTATATGGATCAAAATATACGTTTTCATGAGTTTGTATTCTCATTCGATTTTGTGAGGATGTTATTCTTCTCTTATTTTTTGTGAAATTTTTATGCTTTCTCTTGTAAGAATAAAATGCGTGGGCCACATGTGTCCTACAGTAAGGAGACTACCACTTGTTTGACTATGAGATTAGCTTCGCCTCGAGACTTGTATGTAGGCGTTCCCTTTTTACCGAAAAGAACTTGTTTCAAATATCCTTTATTTCAACTAATTTTCAACAACTGGTGAGATATTAGGGGTGACGGAAGCGCTAAATAGATTGTAGTTTATGTATGTTTTGTTAGTGTGTTTTGTGATAATGTCTTACTTGTTGATATAGTGCGGTTTAGAATAAAGATGTATTGGCTATGTTTAATTATTGGTATTTCTTATGGATCCATGTTTAATGAGTGGTAGTTCATAAAACCGGTTGTTCTCATGGTTTGTCTAATCGTTTTTTGTATTGTGAAAGTTTGATGATTCCGTGGTAGAGTGGTTGGAGAATCTGTCTTCTTGTGAGAATTGTCTCTGAAATGATGACTCATGTCATACGCCCTAAAGTTATACGCATTTTCAAAGCATTAGAGGTCAAGTAAACTCGTACATAAAGTAATAAAGTGCCCATTTCCAAAAAAAAAGTAAACTCGTATAAATTACATTTTGAATTTTATTTATATTATATATATATGTATTTATGTACGTGGAAATCAGTCTAGAGCTTCTCGTATTGTTTTTTGCCGGTTTTTCAATAGAAATCCTACCACGTCATAGGCAATATCTTATTGTATCGATCTGCTTTGAAGTTTTCTTTTCAATTTCCTACCCTTTTTTGTTATTTTTTTATCTCCTACCATTTTTGGAGTTACACACATGCTGCCTCTTTTTCTAAATGTTGTACGCCCTCCTTCAGGAAAGAAGTTATTTGAGTTTGTTTAGATTCGCATATATCTAGACATGTTTTAGTGTATAAATACATCAAAATCTAGAAACATGCTAGTCACTTATTTCTGGACTGAGGAAGAAAATGCCTTGGTAGTCTAAAATAGTCTACCACAATATACTATATTTGAAACACGTATCAATCATTTTTAGAGTTTAATCTGATACTAAGCTTGTTGGCGGATTATACGGTGGTGCTAAGCTAGCTGATCGACCAAGCTAGCTAGCTAATCGATCAATTCTTTTGGTAGCATCAGCCTTTTATTTTTTAGTTTCTTAGATGGTATACCAAGCTAGCTAGCTAATGCACATACTAAGGAAGCGGGTAGTCGGTCGATTATACTTCCCTCCGATCCATGTACTTGTCACTAAAATGGATGTATCTAGCATTAAAACATGTCCAGATACATCTATTTTCGCGACAATTAATATGGATCTGAGGGAGTAGGTTGATTAATCTAGTTACCGAGCTAGCTAGCTAGCTTGTTTAAGATGGAATCGATGGATTCTTTCAGTAGCGGTCGCCTTTGCCTTTTTTCTTTAAATGGCTTTGCCCTCTTATACAACGTGGATGGATACGGACTCATGTCTCTTCGTGAGTTCTTTTTTCTTTTTGACGTCGATTTCGGTACGGCTTCTCATTAATATAACGTGGCTGTCACGTATAATCTGTTATATAGTATACAACTCTGATTAAATCATAGTCACTAATTATACATCTAACCGTCTAAATAATTTAGGTGATATGGATCAATCTAATGTCCCAAAAAACACCCTTATATTGCTTTTAGTATATAACTAGCACAGTGCCCCTCGCAAATGCGAGGGCGTCATCTCTAGTGTGTTGATAGTTTTTGAAAAATAAATTTGTGAATTTAGGTTTTGAGATTAACACGATTAGTTAAGGTACAAATCACAGATAGCTTGTATGTGATGTTAGATCATTAATAGTCCACTTAGGAATGATAGTTTGTAAGTGACATTATGTGTGCATATGATAGAGATCTATTTGTTGAATTGTCTACCAAGTTAACATCTTTGTGTTTTGCTTCATCTCTAGATTTTCTACCCTGATTCGTTTTTCTTGTTTGATCATACGTGCTCTGAATAAACAATTTTTTTTTGATGTGAACAGATAAAGAAGTCCTGATAAAAGCCAGAACAAAAATCTTTTCAATATTTTCCTGTTCCTATAGGACCCGTTGAATTCTTAGATGGCCTTCTGAATGTAATAACAAAACACATTGGTTAAAGAACTGAAATCAACAACAAAAACATATGTATGGACATGTTAACAATGAAAGTAGTTTTTGCCTTATCAAAATCTTATTATTACACTCTTCATTCGAAACCACATGACATTTTAGACATAGATATAATCTCCCAGATAATAGGTTGCATATGCTTACATTATAAAGCAATTAAGTTTTTTTATTGAGTGTTGAATTTTTCATAAATTTATATTTTTCTATATTGATCTTACTAATATATTTATACCCTGATAGCCGAAGTAGAAAAGTATGGGTGTTTATCTATCTTGTGTTACTCTCACATATCATCTATATATGTTGTGTCAGTTGCCATTAGGCTTGGACAAAAATGTTCAATTAGTTATCCATTTTATTATGTGTCCCCCAACCGACCCTAAAACATTTTCACTCTATCTCGGTAGCACGAAATTCTTCCTAGGCCACTCATAACCACAATACTCGTTAATGCTTTGTTTATTTTCTCTCGTAAATTTCTAATGGAGCAATAGTTGGTAGTCCATATTGCAGGTATTGTGTCTATGGCCATAATCCACTCAACGGTGTTAAATTTCCAAATTTTTAGATGTGCAGATCATGCAGCTCTTTAGAACTCGTGAGGTTAGCCCAAATTTTGTGGGGTTGGTCTTTAGCCGTTTCTTCACTCGAGACATGAAAAAAATGTAAGATGTGGAAGGAGAAATTGCATACATTGACTTCAATAAAGATTAATTATTTGATATTTTAGTTTGATGAGAGACCATGTAGACTTGAGGGGAAAACTTCACCTTTTTTACATTTTACAGGTTAATTAGAAATTAGTTTTCTTTTGACCTTTTATATTCACTAACTAACATAGATACATACATATAAACCAATGTATAATCTTCAGGGCATGTCCTAGCTAGAGTTGATCTCATACTATTTATGTATAAAAACAAATACAAGCGATTTTATTTATTTATTTTGAATCACATGGAGATAAAAAATGGTTTCAATCAAATCTAATAGATAACTTACCTACGCAAAATGGGATCATGGTACACAAAAAATAAATAGGAAAGGAACACATAATCCTTGTTTTCTTAATATTAATGCCTACTCTATGAAGGTAAGATGTGCAATGATGATGAATTTGTAGCCGTGCGTTGATATTCATGTTCCTGGAAGATTGTTTTCCTTCACCGTCCTTGTCTTTTTGGCATGTTGGGTTTTGAAATACACAGAACTGCATAAATGAAACAAATAATTACATGTTTCTAAACATGTGGGCTTTAGGTAAACCTTCATTATAGAATTGAAAAAACATTTAATTCAGCACCCCTCTAGTCCTTGAGCTGGCAAAGGAATCCAAGGATATAATAGTGATTTTCAATGGTAAATTTTCCCAGTGGCATGATACATGAGGGGACCAAACTAACATCTCATCATACAGACAACACATCTAGTTTTAAATCACTACAGGAAAAGAACTAACATAACAACTTGGAAAGGAAAAAGGATAAAATTTGTGTTTTGCGAAAATTTAACTAACAACTTGTATGTGTAAAATGAGCACCTTGTATTACAAAATTATATATGGAAGGAGCACAGCATCCGTGATTACCTCAAAGTGAAGACCTATCCTACAAAGCTAAGATGCATGACAATGATATATTTGTACCTTGCTGTTATCTCATGTTTTTTAGAAGATTGTTTTCCTTTGTTATTTTTCACTTTCTTCCATGTGGGGCTTTGAAATATAGAGAACTGCATGACGGAACAAAATAGTTTAATGTTTTAGAACTCACGGATTTTTGCTAAACCTTTATTATTAAATTTTAAAAGTTGTAAAATCCTTTAGTTCAGATCCCTGGTCTTGTAGCTGATCAAGACCTACAAGGATATGCCGGTGATTTTTGATAGTTTATTAGCTCAATAACATAATACCTTGATTGATGTGTTTTTGTTTTATAATCTGAAACTGCTTATTCATGAAAGTATGCCCAAATCTGAGACAGCTTGAACAAACTCGTAGACTAAGATCAGGAAACCTAGCTAGGCAAACTTCAGTATTAATTAAGCTACACAGATTATGGTTCCTAGACAACCTGAGCTTGAATATTAACGTAAACGAAGATGGGGACCAATATATGGGGAAGATGGCCACCCAGGGTGAGAGTGGTGACAGTCCGAGAATGCTTAGAGCTGTAGGATTAGAAATAAGTGGAGGACTTGCCTGGACCATGGCGTATGGTGGCCGGCGGCACAAAAGGTGGAGGATTTTTTTCGCACGCCTGAGATAGGAGTTTTTCTTTAGAAGTCACGACAGAGTTGAGGAGTTGTGTGCATGTGCATTAGAAAACTGCACTCGTGCATGAAAGGGACTCGTTCCTGCCATATAACGTGAATCCAAGGCCACGTATACGTTATACGTGTTTGCCCACAAGTCTGGAGCCAACAATCAACACGTTGATATTTTTTATTTTACACGTAAAAACTATGTCTCAATATATTTATCGGGTTGAACACAACATATGGTTTGTGTTATCCTCGTAAAATCCTACCCATAAATTGGATTAACTTTGTGTTTTCTAAAAAATAACGTGACATAAAACATCTTCTGTACACACATGTTTACGTTGTATGTAACACTACTTATATTTTAATCTCAGATTAAATCTAAACCGTTAATAATAGATCTATCAGTTAAAATAATTTTGGATGATGTGGCTTAATGTGGTGCCTCAAAAAACACCCTTATATTGCTTTTAGTATATAATAGATAGATATGTTAAGGGTGAATTACACGGTGTGTTATTTTTGTGAGTTTGGCAAATCAATCAGGCCATAGCATCGACAATTGCCCGTCCAATTAAGGATGAGCTTGACCTAGATTTTTTGGCACCACCCGATAGGTAAAATATCCAATAGAAACTAGGCTTCCAACTAGGACAACTAAATTTATGAGCCAAGTCTCCTCCCTTTATCGCCTATTGGCTATTGTGCGTCTCGTCGCCGCAATGGCGCTCCACACAGATTTTTTTTTTTTAGAAATGGACACTTTATTAACCAAGATAATGTATACACCCAGTCTCTACATAACTAGGACGCACACAGCCGACAACAAACTGAATACAACTAGAAAACTAGGCGACCAATACAACAAAAAATGTTTATGCTGATGCCTAAACAGATGAAAGATCAATCCTCAGATCATGCTGCCACCCATGTCGGAAAAAAATCCCTTGACCTATCCTCTAATCGTGTACACCCCTCCATAAAAAGGTCGCAAAACTCCCTGCGTTGTAGAGCCAATCACAAATGAAGGGTAGCCATACACCGGTAGATGATCTGCAAGTTAGTAAACAGTTTATTATTAAAAATCTTGCCATTTCTACATAGCCATAGCGACCAAATAATGGCAAGCGCTTCCTCGCTAAATATAATCTTGTACTGACCATTAATCCCATGTAACCCGTTACCAAAAATATTGGCCACCGATCTCGGGGAGATAAGCCATATGCTATTTGAATGATCGACCATATAGACCTAGCGAATTTACATTGGAAGAACAAATGCTTAATCGTCTCATCATGATGATAAAAAACATATTGTTTACTTCCTTACCAATTCCTCTTAACAAGATTATCTTTAGTAAGTATTATAGCTCCTCACAGCCTACCTTCCTCTGTCTTTCGCCAACGCCCTAGACGATCCGTCCTGTCGCGCTAGCTCCTTCCGGCTGCCACACTCCTTGACCACGCCGCTCTCTCACTCTCACCCCTTGCTCCTGTCCCCGCTGCCTAATCGCCCTCGCACTTCTGTCACTTTATCTGTGCAACATCGTCCTAATTATCTGCTAATTCTACCCCATGGATTTAGACTTTGACCCTGCAAGTTGGATCTGATCAATTAGTCTTCCATGTAGGATGATGATGGTTCTTGAATTGGCAGCCGGCACTACTATACAAAACTGAATTTTGCATCGAATATGATCATCCATCGCAGTTGATTGCCACCCCTAAATACCTTGCAACTAAAGAGCGTATGATTCGACTTGTTGGAAGGCTCTGTTAAAAGGCCGTCATCCATATTTTTTTGTTAGGAAATCTTTGTAGCTGATGGATATATTTCTCCTTTTTGGAGGACTCTTGGATTTCGGATAACATGTGTATGGACTTGTTACCTCAGTTTTATGATGTTTGTAATAAGAAAGGTTGCCTGGTCACTTCCTATTAGAAGGTGTCTATCTGGTCCTTTCTAGAATTAACTCTATGATTTATATTTTGAGGTACTCCCTCCGATCCATATTAGTTGATCATACTTGTCTAGATATAGACGTATTTAGACACATTGTAGTGTTAGATGCATCCGTATCTAGACAAATATAAGTCAACTAATATGGGTCGGAGGGAATACTAGTATCAAACATGGATTCGAACAAGGTTTCACAGTACTAGACCGACTCGCGCGCATCGCTGCGCCACCTTCCAGGTGTTGTGCACGTGCGGCTACTGTATGTATTCCTTTGCTGCTTGAACGGGTAATAAATGCGTTAATGATGGTTGGTTTATCGTGAGAAAATCGACGGGTCCCCGCCTCCTCTGCTTGCCGCTCCAGCGGCGGGAGGAGGTGGGAACCTCGGACCTGCGCTCGGCAGTGTAGAAGGATCCCTAAAGTTAGAGTTTGGTCATCCGGTATCGTCGTTATGGTGACTATGGCGGTGTTGTGCGGGACAAGAATAAGGTATACCTGCCTCCTCTTCCACCTCGTCGGCGACGATCCTGCTGCTGGCGTTGAGGAGGGTGGGGATTCGTCTGGTCGCCGCTTCCATGGAGTGGTGGATCTCGTCCAGTCTACGTGTGTTCTGGATCTCGTCCAGTCTACGTGTGTTTTAGGTTTGGTGCTACAAGTTTCGGATCAATTCAAGGGTTCAATGGCGACAACTTCATCTCTGGGGCACTGGTCCTTAGGGGCACGTGCACGAAGACTTCCCGACTGTCATCAACAATGGCATGCCGGCTCCAGTAACGGAGCGGCGACAGCGGCTCGCTCTGGCGGCAGTAGTATTCGTTAGGTGGTCCAAAGATCTCGATGTAATTTTTATTATGTTTAGGATACTTTGTACTTCTTATGAACTCATGAAATAGATCCGGATCCTTTTCCGCAAAAAAAAATGATGGTTGGTTTATCATCGATTGATTGGATGTTGTTAATCCGCATGCAGAGGAAATAAAAGAAGAGGGCCTTGGCGAACGGAGAATCTTAGGATATGGCAAACCAGTCAACGGGCGGTGACATATGGGGCCAACAGAAGAGAGCCCACCAGGCAAAGTAGAACAGCAAAATTAGTCTGTACATAAAGCCAACACATGACGGAACCGAGGCCGCAGCATGCGCCAGCTGCAATGTCCGTCCCGGAAGGAAATATCCGGGAGGGCCACATGATAGCATCGGATAAAATGGGAGAGCACGGCAGATAGGCTCAGAGCGTATGCATGCAACCACGCTTAAGACTATAGATAATGGGAACATGATATCAGCTGAATGGAGCAGTATTGCAGGAGTACTCGAAAAGTTGGAAACAATGATCTTATAGGGAAGTACCAAAGCAGTAAGGACCAGACTAAGGTGTCAAGTAGGATCCACCAAAATCCTACTTGTAGTTCAATTTGAAATTTATAGTGTAAAATTTTGTTAAAATTTTTACATTAGAAATCTCAAAATGAACTAGAGACAAGATCCCACTTGACACCCTAGGCCAGGCAGACACCGTGCGTGCGATGATCACTGGCTTTGGTCGAAACTAAAAAAGTGACATCGGTGCAAAGCACTATCAACCAGGTTGTACTAATTAAGACAATATATAGAAGGTTCTCCAACAAGCCAACCCAGAGTACATCATCTTCTTAATTATATAAAAGGGACATATATATATAGCAACCAAGAGACGATAGTGAAGGGATCCAGAACAAAGCTCATTTAGAAACGTAGAACCAACTACAGAGAAACGATACAAACAATCAACATAGGAGCTCGAGGGTCGTGAAAAGGTTTATCCATTAATTACTACTCCCTTCTTTTAGTAACACTAAAAAAAATCTAGATACACTTTTTTTAAAAACCTAAAACATCTTATATTTTGAAACAGAAGAAGTAGATATTATCTTGCCAAGATACTGGGATTTGGAGGCATTTGGAATTTGGTCAATCCAGGTGTGTCAGGAGACACTAGGATCGGCCAAGTATGAGAACGAGACCAGGTCGTGCCTATTCCATGTCTTGCTGGGCCTCCTCATTTCCCGCCCTGGTGAAGCGGAATGACAATGCAGCATAGATCTGATTTGGTTCACGGTCACAATCGCTTAGATAAAACATGATGGTCAAATCCGTTGATACTTTAGCAATGTTCTGTGCATAGCCACTGTTTAGCTGATACTGTTTTTTTTTTTGATAGAATTCGGCACTTCATTGATCAAACATAATCAATGTTTCTCGGATGCAATCCGGAGGAACCACACGAAAGGTAGCAAAACCATAAAGTTCAGACCGACGAGCTAAAATATGTGCTGACTCATTGAGACTACGAGGGACATGGAAGAAGTTGCAAGATGAAAAGGAGGCTGCAACCTTCTTAATACCCTGCATCACTACACCAATGTAGGACCGATCCATTGTGGTAGAGTTGATGCGCTGCACCACCGACAAGCAATCAGACGCCAACCTGACTTTGACCAAACCTTCTTCGCTAGCGAGAGCCAAAGCACGCCTGATCGCAATAGCTTCGGCAAGTTTTGGTGCCGTGACCGGATGAAGTAGCTCGCTGTGAGCAGCCAAGCATTAACCCCTGTGGTTCCTAATCACTACAGCGGCTCCCATTCGCTCAGAATCCTTGAACAGAGCTGCATCTACATTGATATGTACAGTCCCAACCGGCGGCGGACTCCACTTTGCAGGTGAGGACAAGGAATCACGTCTATGGCTGGGGACAGAACCCAATAGATGCAGCTCGATCATGTTGACATATGCTTTAATTTGCTTAGACAGTTGGCGGGGATCCTTCATCGGTTCTTCATTACGAACCCCATTCCTGGCATTCCACAGGTGCCAGAACGCAACAGCCAGCAAAGTCATCTCCCTTGGCGCCGATCTTGAGAAGAAATCAAAAGTCCATGCCTTCGGGTTGATGAAATGTTTCTTACCCAGCTTGACAACAAAGGTTAGTTTCAGATCTTTCCACACATTGCGCGCGTAAGGGCAGAACAGGAGAGTATGCACTGCTTGCTCCTCGCGGCCACAGTAGATACACGTATAAGAGGCAGGAATGTGCCGCCGAACTAACTGCTGGCCCAAGGCTAAGCAATCATGGATAAACCGCCAAATAGTAAGCTTCATCTTACCCGGAGCAGAAATAGCCCAAAGCTTCTTCCAAGATGCAGCTTCTACATCCTCGGATGATGAGAGCCCCTTCCTAGGCATACTTCTAACCTGGTGAAAAACCCCAGCTCTGGCCAGGTGGTACGCAGAATGCACAGAGTATGTCCCACTCTTCGTGTGAGGCCAAGAGGCAAAATCTGAGCCCCCGTGTCTGCTGATCGGAACTCGAAGAATCCGATCTGCAACCTCCTCATCAGAGATACTGTTTGTGCTACGATGGAGTCATGGTAGTCGCGCTCGCGCCATATTTACTCGAAAATACAAATATCAGCAAATGAGCCCAAGTCAAGCGAGCGTTGTTGAAACACTGAAAACACATTTTAAAGTTTAAATGAATTTGAAATCTTTGCCAGGAATACAAATACATTTGTACTGCCATAAATTTTCATAAACAAATATGTTTATTCGAGAGATACGTACATAAATAACAGAAATATTTGGATCTATAATACATGCATCCCTAGTGACTATTCACTAATCACTACCATAGATCCTTTTTTCCCTTTCGGTGCAACCCAAAGCAGGGAGTGCCTTTATGCCTAGCCTAGTTAGATCTTATTTGAATAATTTGTTTGCGGTCGTAATTTCACCAAATATTCCATCACAAATTGCAAATCAGGGAAGTATGCCTAGCTAGATCTTATTTGAATATTTGTTTTGCATTATTAGATTCACCAAATATGCCATGACAATTTGCAAGGTAATTCCATGTAATGTACTTTTTAGTTACAAATAATTGGAAAGTCCTCTGTGGCTCCTGAGCTCCAGTGCTCCTGGCATATTAAAGACTTAAAAAAAATATTTACAAGTTTCAAACAATTGTGAAGCCCATATGATAATTTGCTGGGATCTACGAAGCCCATGGAGATTCGGACGATGATGGGCCCATGGAGACTTTGACTCCTTGATGGACATGACAAGACTAGATAGGAAATCTTTAGGGTTACGCCCTCAAACTTGTAACCGACTTGGATGATACCCGAGACCTAGCCTCCTCATATAAAGGCTGGGACGGATCACCGGGGAGGATCATCGAAACCCTAGCACACACACACACCAGATTTAATCTATGCATCATAGCCATCTCGGCGCCCCTGTAACCTTTGGTGTCTCTATTAATCAAGAACATACAAGAAGGAGTAGAGTTTTTCCTCTGGGGGCCTGAACCTAGGTAAACCTGGTGCCCCTTATTTGTTTGTCAGCCGACAAAGTATCTAACGTACAACTTCTTCCAGAAAACGCAATTCCATAAACCATGGGCATTGACATGATCACCTGACGCCACTTCCTTTTTCCAGCTTGTGCTGAAACTCTTGGCCAGACACCTCTAATTTCTTGGGCTAGGCAAGCCTCCACATCGCCAACAACGCACGATAAAGCTCCGGCGAGTGCTATTCATCAATCCATTCCACCATGCTACACTTAGGTGATTTATAGTGGTAACTCGTGAACTTTGCGGCTGGTGTCCACGCCCTCCTATGCCATGAGATGTCACGGGAACAACCTACAGTCACACTGCTGCCTCATCTCATCTATGTCAATCTAGTGCTCGTTATGGATCCAATTAGGTACTTTGTCGTCCTGGCGAAGAACAACCCCAATTGTTCCTAATCAAGATTGATCGAATAATCCAACAATAATACCTATGGACGAAGAAAATCAACAAATGGATGGTAATGTACGATGTCGTCGCCACGCTCAACCTTACTATCAAAGCCGCGCATCATCGTGTTTTCAAGCTGGCGTTGGCGCTGCCACTACAGCCGATGCCCCGCCGAACGATTAGAATGTCCAACGCGCGAGATGGGTTGCTACGGTGCAGGGACAATGGCGATTGGGTCGGTACGCATGTGTGATTGATAGTGTATGGCGATATAAATAATTGATAGGAAGGCAACTGCTCGTGGTGAGACACACAAGTCAGATATACATGCTTGACCAGTTAGCTCCGCGCAAACTGCCAGAAACAATCACAACGCAAAATTAAATGTCTCTATTCCTATGACGCGACATTACTTGCCGCTGTTATTGCGGCCAATCTATCGCGGCACTTCGATATGTCACCACCATGTCTGTCGCAAAAAAAGGTATCACGATTGCTCATCTGCCGCGTAACCAACTTTTGCAGATACTTTATGATTGTTCCGCCCTAAAAAAGTGCCGGTCATAGGGGTATTTTTGTAGTGTATTTTTACGTAGAGTAAACTACACATTATTTCTAATTGATATTCTGCACTTTTTTATATCCATCACTCGCTACATCCCGATTTGCTTTTCGATTTTTTTGGAACTGAGCCTATAATTTTCAAATTTTTGAAAAACTAGGATCACTGGTGACCATGTACACCAAATATCCACTCCAAATAACTTGTTTGAAATAACCTCTCGTGATTTTGTATGACATTTCTTGCTTCAACAGTATGACGTAACTATCATAAAAACAGCTAATATGTACGGCATGACGTATTGATATGTTATTTTGGCTGACGATATAGACGTTTTGCATGTTTTGGGAGTTGTAGTATTCATGGCCGTGTTGATAATGAGGAAGTATATTGATGTCATAGTCAAGCTAAGTCTACTCGTCTCTACAATAACTAGTATCAAGAGCAAGATGAGATATCAAGGATGAACTTGGCAAAATTTATTACAAAATAAAACAATGGACCATATACATGCATAAAAAGGAAACAATTGGGTCCATATGGAAACTTTGGAGTTAAGTTGTTGAAAAATAATTCGTTAGAAACAACACAAAAAATCATGGAAAATTCACAATTTTTTTGGAACTATAAAATGATGTATATGTACAACAATTACACAAAACAAACAAAATAAATAAAAAGAAGCAATTACAAGAAGTTGTTTGCCCTGTAATGAAAGTGAGAACATGATTTTCCGTTTGCCCTGATTTACTTGAATACGGGGGGCAACAATCTTATATTATGAAGATGGTACCATTGCTCATCCATGACTATGCTCTCTGCTGCCTTACCTCAATGTCACCTTCCTTGAAAATGTCGACATACATAGAATGATAATCCTATGGTTAACTGGACCAGGACCCATAGAGCTATGAAGAAAGGAAGTTTGTGATATAAAATTAAGAAGGCAAGACATTAGTTTCATAGGCAAATGTGTTCTATAGAAAACCAGTTCGGATTTTCACCCCTAAATATCTTTCAAGAGAAGAGAGGATGATTTTCTTGCTAGAAGTTCCATTTAAAGGGCATCATGTATATTTTGCTAGTAGGAAATTGTTGTAGCCGATGGATCAATTGCCTTGTCTAGCCAATTCTACCAGGCTTTCTAGTTGGCGCTTTCTTCTAGAAGGTGTTTATTTTGTAATTTGCATATCCATACTATTCAATTTACACTACTAGGGAAAACCCTACCCGAGGCGCACCAGAAACCCTATCCGAGGCGCATATGATATGCGCCTCTAGCGTTGCGCCTCTAGTATTTGTTATGCGAGGCGCATATCATATGTGCCTCCTATATCGTAGATATGCGAGGCGCATATTGATCATATGCGCCTCCCATACTCAGAATATGCGAGGCGCATATTGATCCGAATACGTCTCCTATATTTTGCATATGCGAGGCGTATATTGATCAATATGCGCCTCGGATATTATTTTTGAATTTCAAAAAAATGGCGGCCAAATTTGGATCTGGCCGGAATTTCGTCAGAGCTCATCGGAGGCCGTGCTCGTGGCCACAACCTACCATCGCAGGCAAGTACAGGAGGTCATGGCCATAGGGGTCGCCGGAGATGGTGGAGGAGGATGAGGCCACCGGAGGTTGTCGTCGGAGGTGGAGGAGGAGGATGTGGTTGGTGTGGTTGTGGAGGCCATGGACGAAGTGATCGCCGAAGGAGGAGGAGGTCACCGGAGGAAGAGGAGGAGAAGGTCGTCGTCGGAGGAGGAGAAGGAAGTCACCGGAGGAAGAGGAGGAAAAGGTCACCGGAGGAAGATGCCACCGGAGGTGGAGGAGAAGGAGGAGGAGGAGAGTGGAGGAGGAGGAGAAGGGGAGAAGGAGGAGAGGTGGAGGAGAAGGAGGAGAGGTGGAGGAGAAGGAGAAGGAGAAGAAGAGGTGGAGGAGAAGGAGAAGGAAAAGGAGGAGAGGTGGTAGGTGTGGTAGGTGGCTATTTCGATTTTGAATCCGGCCCTACTTATGCGAGGCGTATATCATATGATCTGCGCCTTGAGTAGTTTTTTTATCTTTTTGCAGGAAAAAATATTCTTTTGGCCATAAATTTTTACTCTTTTCGAATTTGGGGATTCTGTAAAATCCAGAACGACCATAGGTCGTTGAATTCGAGTAGGGAATTTCGAGACGATCATTTTGATAGGTTAAAGATTTTTTTCTGACATCATATGCAAAAGATATGAATGTTTACCGTGCCATGACCTATTTTTGTAAAATACATCGAAATTCATGTTTTTCAATTTTGTCTAGATCTATACCCTAAAATCTAACAACAACTCAAAGGAATTATTTTTTTGAAGTTTCTATCATTTTTGTTTATTTTTTACAAAATTTAAAAGGCGTTCCGGGGGAGGGGGGAGGGGGGATCTGCCAGGTTAGGGAATGTGCATCTGACATATTATCAAGTATAGGAGGGGCATATTGCCATATGCGCCTCGCATATTCGACCACATATCTCCTCCCGGGCCCATGCAACTTATGCGAGGCGCATTCTTCCCATATGCGCCTCGCCTATCTAATATATTGGAGACGCATATTATCAAAAGGCGCCTCGCATAATATGGGGGTGCCAGATTTCGTCCGTACAGAGACTAGAGGAGGTGCATCCTATAAATATGCGCCTCGCCTATTTTAATACTAGAGGCGCATGTAAGTACAGTGCGCCTCGCCTATTTTATCGGAGACGCATATAGTATAAATGCGCCTCAAATAAGCATGTCTCCTATAGCCTTTTCTCTAATAGTGTTAATGTCTCAAATAGTGATTACATAGTTACATAATATTAGTTTTTTGTTAAATCCTAGCCATATAAATTTTTTATCTAACCGTTCAAATAATTTAGATGATGTGAATCAACCTAGTTTCTCTATGAAACATCCTTATATTGCTTTTAGTATATAATAGATCGTAAGATATATATAATATATTTTGAGGTTACTAATCCCAAGTTAGACTCTAGAAAAGCACTAGTAGAAAACAGGGCTTCCATCTAAGCCTTTAGTACCGGTTCCCTTACGAACTGGTACTAAAGGGTGCATTAATACCGGCTCACTTGTCCAGATGGTCGAGGAACATTAATACCGGTTCGTTGAGGGCCTTTTGTACCGGTTCGTGTTACGAACCTGTACGAAAGGCTTGTCAGTCCAATTTTGAAGCAAGGTGGGCCTAGTGCTGAACCTTTAGTACCGGTTCGTCTTAAGAACCGGTACTATAGGGTCCCTGCCCTATTTCTCAAGCCCGATTGGCCTTGCGTCTCATTTTCCCTTCTCCTTCTCCTCTCTCACATTTCCAAATATTTTGCACCTCTCATACTCCAACAAATCTCCATTTTTTCCACCATTTTATCAAGATTGACGGCATCCATCTATCCAAGGGTTAGCAATATCATTCTTTCTTCCGGCGTTCCTAATTTAGCTCATTTCTTTCCTAGTTTAACTCGTATTATTTTTGTAGTGCTAGCAAGGTGTTCGATGAAATGCCTAAGTTAGAGATTTCATTCTTTTTATATGCAATTTGAGCTCAAATTAAAGTATGATTTGTAGGTTTTAGTATCATCCCCGTCCTCACCACCGTCGATCGCCAGCGTCCTCCCCTAGCCAGCACCGTACCACCTCGGTGAGCCTCTTCTTTTTTGTAAAAAAACTTAGTTTTATGTGATGAACTTGAATATTAATTAAGTTGGTCACTCATATATCCATGATGTTGTGTAATTAATGATTTTTGATATACTTATATATATAATGCAGATGGATCGACAATGGATGTACGGTGACCGATGCCATCTCGACTTCATTACTGGCATGCATTATTTTCTCAACATGGCTGAGGCAAACAGGCGGTTGAATGATTTCATTTATTGTCCATGTAGTTCCTGTAACAATATGAAGGATTACTCTACCTCAAAGACCCTTCACGTCCACCTGCTTGAGAATGGTTTCATGCCCGGCTATAATTGTTGGACCAAGCACGGAGAAAGAGGGGTTATAATGAAAGACAACAAAGAAGAATAGGGTAGTGACAACTATCCTATGTTCACTGAAGATGGTGATAGTAGAATGGGGGAAGATGAAGATGAAGAAGAGCCCATTTTAGATGAGCCCGATGATGATTTGGGTCGGGCCATTCTTGATGCAAAGATAAACTGCGGAAGTGAAAAGGAGAGGATGAAGTTGGAGAAAATGTTAGAGGATCACAACAAACTATTGTACCCAAATTGCGGAGATGGCTAGAAAAAGCTGGGTAGCACACTGGAATTGTTGCAATGGAAGGCAGAGAATGGTACTTTTGACAAGGGATTTGAAAAGTTGCTGAAAATAATAAAGAAGATGCTTCTAGGGGAGAACGTATTGCCCTCTAGTACGTACGAAGCAAAGAAGGTTGTCTGCCCTCTAGGATTAAAGGTGCAGAAGATACATGCATGCATCAATGACTGCATCCTCTACCGCGAGGAGTACGAGAATTTGAATGCATGCCCGGTATGTGGTGCATTGAGGTATAAGATCAGGCGAGATGACCTTGGCGATGTTGAGGACGAGTCCAACCCTAGGAAGAGGGTTCCTGCGAAGGTGATGTGGTATGCTCCTATAATACCACGGTTGAAACGTTTGTTCCAAAATAAAGAGCATGCCAAGTTGTTGCGATGGCACAAAGAGGACCGTAAGAAAGATGTGATGTTGAGACACCCCGCTGACGGGTCGCAGTGGAGAAAAATCGACAGAGAGTTCAAGTCATTTTCAGATGACGCAAGTACATATGGCTTTAATACTTTCGGGGAGCAGAGCTCCAGTCATAGCACCTGGCCAGTGACTCTATGTATCTATAACCTTCCTCCTTGGTTGTGCATGAAGCGGAAGTTTATTATGATACCAGTGCTCATCCAAGGCCCGTGGCAACCCGACAACAACATTGATGTGTACCTGAGGCCATTGGTTGAAGAACTTTAAAGTTGTGGCGTGAAGAAGGTGTACCTGTGTGGGATGAGCACGAGCAAAAGGAATTTAACCTACGAGCGTTGTTGTTTGTAACCATCAATGATTGGCCTGCTCTTAGTAACATTTCAGGACAGTCAAACAAGGGATGCAATGCATGCACACACTATTTAGGTGAGACTGACAGTATATATTTGGGAAACAAGAATGTGTACCTGGGGCATCGTCGATTTCTTCCAAAACAGCATCACGTAAGAAAGAGAGGAAAACATTTCAGAGGTGAGGCAGATAACCGAACGAAGCCTACCCACCCTACTGGGGATGTTATATATGATATGGTTAAGGATTTAAAAGTGATCTTTGGAAAGAGTCCTGGCAGACAATCTGTTCCGCATGATGTTGATGGACACGTACCCATGTGGAAGAAGATGTCTATATTTTGGGAGCTACCCTACTGGAAAATCCTAGAGGTTCACTCTGCAATCGACGTGATGCCGGTGACGAAAAATCTTTGCGTGAACCTGCTAAACTTCTTGGACGTGTATGGGAAGACAAAAGATACACCGGATGCACGGCAGGACCAACAATGTATCCACGAAGGAAACAACCTGAATCCAGAGAAGTATCAAGGTACTGCCAGCTACGCTCTTATCAAAGAAGAGAAGGAGATCTTTTTTGAAGTCCTGAGTAGCATCAAGGTCCCGTCCGGCTTCTCGTCGAATATAAAGGGAATAATAAACATGTCAGAGAAAAAGTTTCAAAACCTAAGGTCTCATGACTGCCACGTGATTATGAGACAATTACTTCCGGTTGCATTGAGGGGGCTTCTGCCAGAAAATGTTCGAGTACCCATTGTGAAGCTATGTGCGTTCCTCAATGCGATTTCTCAGAAGGTGATCAATCCACTAACTCTACAAAATTTACAGAAGGATGTGGTTCAATGTCTAGTCAGCTTCGAGTTGGTGTTCCCACCATCCTTCTTCAATATTATGACACATCTCCTTGTTCACCTGGTCGATGAGATTGGCGTTCTCGGTCCTGTATTTCTACACAACATGTTCCCCTTTGAGAGATTCATGGGAGTCTTAAAGAAATACGTTCATAACCATGCTAGGCCAGAAGGAAGCATCTCCAAGGGCTATGGAAAAGAGGAGGTCATTGAGTTCTGTGTTGACTTTATTCCTGACCTTAAGCCGATCGGTGTTCCTAAATCGCGCTATGAGGAGAGACTGCGTGGAAAAGGCACGCTAGGAAAGAAAGCAACAATGTGTATGGACGGACATTCTTTCACTCAAGCATACTACACAGTTCTACATAATTCCAGCTTGGTGGCTCCGTACATAGTGGAACACAAGAATATTTTACGCTCTAAATACCCAGAGCAATGTGAAGATTGGATTGATGGAGAACACATGAAGACTTTTGGCGGTTGGTTGCAAACACGTCTCATGAATGTCACTGATGAAGAATAGCTATACTTGTTGGCCAAGCAACCATCTTCAACTATATCGACTTTTCAAGGGTACGAGATAAATGGGAGTATATTTTACACGTTCGCCCAAGATAAAAAAAGCACCAACCAAAACAGTGGTGTCCGCTTTGATGCAGCAGAGGACAATGGGAAGAAGGTCACATATTATGGATACATAGAGGAGATATGGGAACTTGACTATGAACCTAATTTCAAGGTCCCTTTGTTCCGGTGCAAATGGTTCAACCTGAAAGACATGGTACAGGTAGAACCGCAGTACAGAATGACTACAGTGGATCTCATGAATCTAGGGTATGACACCGAACCATTCGTCCTAGCCAGTGAAGTGGCTCAGGTATTTTATGTGAAGGACATGTCTACCAAACCGAAAAAAGAAAACAAAGGCAAGAGGACACATCATACGATGAGCCAAAGCGCCACATAGTTCTTTCAGGAAAAAGAAACATCGTGAGAGTAGAGGAAAAGACAGACATGTCAGAAGATTATAATAAGTTTGATGATATTCCACCCTTCAAGGTGAGAACTGACCCAAGCATCATGTTAAATAATGAAGATTGTCCATGGTTGCGTCGCAATCAGAAGAAAGGGAAACACACGAAGAAAACTCAGAAGACTAGATAGGGATCATAACTTGTGTATCTCAATATGGAAATCACTTTCCCATTTATTTGTGTGTAATGATCTTACTGTATGTAAGATATTAACAATGGAGATGGTTGGCTTGTTTTACTAGTTAAGTAGCTTTCACGGGCTTGCAGGAAAATTTTCGAGAAGCTCCGCCATGGGAGATTTCCCAACTCTTTCCCCAACACTGTTAGAGGAGATGGAGTCTTTCACGGGCTTGCATGGAATTTTTTCCAAGGCGGAGCTTCCGAAGATGCCGTAGGGCGTGTGAACCAACGACATCTTCGAGAAGCTCCGCCACGTGAGATTTCCCAACCCTCCATCCATGGGGATGAAACTCTCTCTACCTATGTTGTCTTGTTGAGCTGCTTGCCATGGCGTATCGATGCTCCTTTTATAGGCACGGCGCCGCTTCTACTTTGTCTTGTTCCTCCGACAAGGTGTCGTGCGCTACATGTTTTTTCTCATCGAGCAGTGCGTCCACCCATACGTCCTTATCCCACCGACAAATTTAGTCTCGGTTGCACACACCAGCCAAGACTAAAGGTTACCCACGCGTCCTTATCCCACCGATAGCTATAGTCTCTGTTGCACCCACCAACCGGGACTAAAGGTTACCCACGCGTCCTTATCCCACCGACAGTTTTAGTCTCGGTTGCACCCACCAGCCGGGACTAAAGCTTCTTAGCCCGAGGCTGAGCCTCGCTGAACTTGAAGTGAATCTCTGATAAAATAACATGTTGTGAACCTATAAATGATTTTTTGAAAGAAAAAGAAATACAAAAGAAAATAGAAAAAAAAAGAAATACAAAAAACAAAATAGAAACAGAAAAAAAGAAATAGAAAGATAAATAGAAAAGAAAAAGAAATAGAAAATAGAAAATAGAAAAAGAAACAGAAATAGAAACATAAAAAAATACAAAAAAAATACAAAAGAAAATAGAAATACAAAAAAAAGAAATACAAAAGAAAATAGAAATAGAAAAAAAGAAATACAAAAAGAAATACAAAAGAAAATAGAAATAGAAAAAGAAATAGAAAAGAAAAAGAAATACAAAAAGAAATACATCAGAAAATAGAAATAGAAAAAGAAATAGAAAAGAAAAAGAAATAAAAAAGAAATACAACCGAAAATAGAAATAGAAAAAGAAATAGAAAAGAAAAATAAATAGAAAAGAAAAAGAGATAGAAAAGAAAAATAAATGCAAAAAAAAATAGAAATAGAAAAAGAAAAAAAAATACAACAGAAAATAGAAAAAAAAAAGAAAAAAAAAGAAATACAAAAGAAAATAGAAATAGAAAAAGAAATAGAAAAGAAAAGGAAATACAAAAATAAATACAAAATAAAATAGAAATAGAAAAGAAAAAGAAATACAAAAGAAAATAGAAATAGAAAAAGAAAAGAAAAAGAAATAGAAAAGAAAAAGAAATAGAAAAAACAAAATAGAAACAGAACAAAAATAGAAAAGAAAAAGAAATAGAAAAAACAAAATAAAAACAGAAAAAAATAGAAAAGAAAAAGAAATAGAAAAAACAAAATAGAAACAAAAAAAAAGAAAAGAAAAATACCTTTGCTACCGGTTGCAGCCACAAACCGGTAGCAAATGGCTGGAACCGGTAGCGAAGGTCCCTCAGGGGATTTTCTCACCCTGGGGACCTCCTTTCCACGCACGCGTCGTCCATCTTCTGCACAGAGCCTCGCACAACCGCGCCGTCGATCTCTGCACGCCACCGCGCCGTCTCACCGCACAGTCACGCCACCGCGCCGCCGTCCGTCGCCGTGCTTCTGTCCACAGGTAATTCCCCGCTCCTCCCTTCTTTCCCTCCCCCGCTCGCGTCGTCGTCCAGCCACGCCGCCGCCAAGCCACGCAGCCGCGCCGCCATCCTTGCCGACGCCCACGCCCACGCTGCCGCCCAGCCACTCCGCCGCGCCGCCACCTGCTGCCGCATTATCTCGCCGGCCGACGCGAGACGCCACGGCGACGCCGGTGTGGCGCTAGGTGGTTTGCCGACACCGCCCTTAGGGTGTTCGACGAAATACGCACACGCCTCGCCACACGCCACGTCGCCACGCCACACGCCTCGCCACACGCCACCTCGGGGGCATGCCACACGCCACGCCTCGCCACACGTCCAGTGTCGACGCCGCCTCGCCACGCCAAATGCCATGCTGGCTAGGCGACCTCACTAGCACGCGCGCGGGCCGGCAGTGCCCGGTGTCGATGCCTCCTCGCCACGCCACACGCCACGCCGGCTAGGCGGCCTCGCTAGCGCGCGCGTGGGCCAGCAATGTTCGGTGTTGGCGAGGCTGCCCCCGTGCCAGGCACCGACGGCGGTGTTATCCATCTAGCAATCTGTTATGATCAGGAAATGATGAATCAAATAATTCCACTTAATTTTGTAGTGACATTGAGCTATGGAGGACAACACCTTCATCCGAGATGAGGAGCAAGAAGAAATGGTGCAGAAAATGATATATGAGAGTGCCCATGGACCGGAACCCGATGGAGATGACGATGATTTCGCCTCACAATTTCTGAACGACGTCGGTGAGGGATTTGAGTCTGAAGAAAGAAGAGACAACGAAGTGTTCTTAACAAACTCCGGCGAGGTGTATATTTATATATGAGGGCTAGATGCATTGATTTATTTGTATTGCACTTATTAAAGAATTATTTTTCTTATAGCCTTCTGGATCATCGAGCAAATCTGTTAAAACCCAACGAGGCCCGACACAACGTCTAAAGGGCGAGGGTAGGTTAGCCCTCACTACATTTAAGGCTAGTGGTGAACTGGTGGAGCACTACCGTACATTTGTAAATCAAGCTGGAGTTCTTGTTAGGGGCCATGTACCGATCAACATTGTACAGTGGCATAAGCCGAAGAACACAGGGGCTGAAGCTAGTTATGTCAATGATACTCTAAAACAGTTTCTTTGGGACAGCTACTGACACACTTCAGCCTACCGGAAGACATGACGGAAGGGCAGAAGAATAAAGTCAAGGAATGGACTTTTAAGAAGATGGCCACACAATTCCAGACATGGAAGAAATATTTATGGGCCAGATATGAAGATGAAGATCCAGTATTCACTAAAAGTCTAGTAAAGATAAAAGATCACTGGCCCGCATTTAAGAGGTATAAGAAATCGTCTACTGCTATATCCCGATCAATCACAAATACGAAAAATGCTTCAAAGAAGAAACATTTCCATCATTTGGGGTCAGGTGGCTACAAGACTGCCATTCCGAAGTGGATAGCATTTGAAGCTAAACTAATGGAGGCAGGAATCACTCCACAGACATGGGATTGGCCCGACCGGTCCAAGTTCTGGTTGTTTGCACATGGGGCAGGGTTGGACCCAAAGACTGGGAAGATCGTTGCAAAGGGAAAATGGAAGAAAAAATTGAAGCAAGCACTACGGAGCTTATAGATGCAATTGAAATAGTTAGAAAGGGAGAGTACATTCCCGATAGAGAGAATGACGAGCTGACACTCGCTCTGGGGAATCCTGAACACGTTGGACGGATACGAGCCCTCCAAGGTGTCACCATGAAGGAAGCATGGCCGGAGTGTGCTGACACTTATAGAAGCCGTTCGAGAAAGAATTAGCAGGAGTCAGCAAAGTTAGCGGAATTGATAAATAGGGTGGAGGTGCTTGAGAAAAATCAGAGGGCACCTGATCAGCCGCTGTTTCTACAAGATCCTCAAGCCGATGCCACCCCATCTCAGCGAAGAAGCAGTGTGGGTTCCTCGTATCTTGAATGTGGAGGAAGCTACCCCGTGGATTATGTCACGGAGAAGATAGATTGTGAGCTACATTTGCCAATGAGGAACGTGTCCGTTAAGGTGGCGGTCGGCTATGTTTACCCAACTGAAGATGGAGCAACGCACCATCATATGCCCATTCCAGCTGGATGTGTTCGTGTCGGGGTGGATGATGTTGTTCCGGGTTATGAAATAGTGGAGCTTGATTTTCGTAGAGGTGATGAGGAGAAGACATTGGCTGATGTCAAGCGAGGTTTTGCCCTATGGTCCAAGAAATACATCATCCTTTTGCAAAGGCCACCGACTCCTCCTCGTAGTAGTCCACATGAGCAGCAAATTCCGCATGAGCATCAATGGCCATCGACTCCTTCTGGTAGCAGTCCACATGAGCAGCAAAGTCCACACCTACCTGAGAGGGACCCCAACACGAGTCCACCATCTCGAGATCCTCCACGTAAGACTGCGCCCGTTAAGCGAAACGGTACGCCGCCTAGGAAGAGACCTAGCAAGGAGAAACCACTGCCGCCTATTGAGAAGTTACCTTGGGAAAAAACTATCGAGGAATGCACCAAAACCTCTAAGTCCGAGGTGGAAAAACATTTTGCTAAGAAAGTGCCAGAGATACCTTTTGAGAAGACTCTAGATCCGGTGAAAGTTGTGCGTACCGTTGAGAATCTATATGACCCTCTACCATCGCCGCCATCTGACTATAGGCGTTCTATTGAAAGGTCGTATGACGATATGGTGGAGGTGAAAAAACCCGATAAATCGGTGGTCTCGGGTATAAAAAGGAAACAAGTACACCAGCTCGGAGAATAACCCGTTCAATCGGTCCCCCCTCTCAAGGTGTTTGGCGAGAAGGCCGTTCAAAGTTCTTGACAAAACACAACCGATTACCCCATCGCTGAAGTAGCATATAAATTTGTTCTTGGAAAAGATTTGGTCGAGAATATCAGGTCGCTACCAACAAGTATGTGTAATTTGCATGTGTGGTACACTAATGCCACAAAGAGAGGGATCGAGGCTATCATGGTGCGAGTTAAGGATGAGCACTACTTCCAAGAATACTCTGTGAGCGTTGACTTCTGTGAACTTTTTCAGTTATACAATCTCTGGGCCCTCGACAAATCTATCATCAGTTGCTATTATTTGTAAGTGATTTATTAATGTAATTTGAGAAGTCTTTAGCTTAGCTCGTTCATTTTCTACAAATTATCCTCAATTTAATCTTTTGTGTGCTATATTATGCAGATCGAAGAAGCTCGAATGCAAAAGGGATGAAATCACGGACATTGGGTTCATTGATCCAGATACAATGCATGAAAAAACCATAGAAGATCCCATCATTAACAAGAATACACCGGAGACTTTGCTAAGGTTTTTGAAGCAACAATGTGATAAAAAGATAATACTTTGGCCTTACAACTTCAAGTGAGTGTTACTGTCTTATGACACATTCTATTTTGCTCACCATATGTTAAATTTTTAACTGATGACTTATATCTATGATACTGCATATTTAAACGTGTGCAGGTTCCACTTTATTCTTATCGTCATTAAAATGTATGATGGAGAAGTTGAAGTCTTTGACCCACTAACCAAAGAGCCTATACTATACAAGACGGCTTTTGAGATGCTCAAAAAGTAATTTTAATTCTTATCGGTTTTTTCGTTAATTTTCTGATATCAACAAATTGATAACTCTTTTATGCATTTTCTTTTATCCGGGAGCGTATGGAAAAAATTCATCGAGGAAGATCCGGCTGGTGGATGGAAACAGAAGCTGATATGGCGTGCGAACAAAGTAAGTAGTACTACCTACGTCCACACACCTTTATCATACTTGATTATTGTTTGATTGAATTATATTCTTGTACAGAAATGCGCGAAACAACCAAAGAGGACTAATCTATGTGGATACTATGTTTCCGAAAACATCCACAAGATTGTCAGCGAGAGAATGAATAATCAAAGAAATAGAGAGGTACGAAAACAATATTCACAAATTTGTTTTGTTACCATAACTTGTGCTGAGTTTCAGTCATAATTGTTTGATTGCGATTTTGATATATATATACACACATAGCTCATGTATTCATTTGTATCTCATTCTTTTACAGTTGGCAAGAAAGCGGGACAGGATCTCAATCGAGCACCGCTTCAAAGAAATTGGCGAGGAATTGGCGGGATTTTTCCTTCGGGACGTCATACCTAACTTCGTAGAGTACCACTATGAATGAAGATCTACATGTAATATATAGTTTGACTCGGAGAGTGCCACTATGCTACATGTAATAGATAGTATGCCTCGGAGAGAACCACTATGCATGAAGATCGATCTTCATGCATGTACTACTTAATTTTGCGATCTTATGCAATTACATGTGTTATATTATATGCACCAAGTTGATATGTATCACCTAGATCTTCATGTACTACCTAAACCCAAACGCGTTTCTGGCGCATCGACGCGATCCTCGTACGATGAAACGGTCTGGTACCCCTAAACCCTAAACCCTCGATTTTCTGCCGTGGCAGAGATTTATGCACTTTCTCTGCCACGGTAGCCAACCTTTGGTACCGGTTCTTGTTACAAACCAGTACCAAAGGTTCCTAGCCCTGCGGTCTGCTGGATGCCCACGTGGAGGCCCCTTTAATACCGGTTCGTAAGGAACCGGTACCAAAGGGGGGGGGGGCTTTTGTCCTGAATCTTTTGTACCGGTTGCGTTTCCGATACAAAAGGGCCTCTGGAACCGGTATTGATGCCCATTTTTCTACTAGTGAAGGTTCACTGTAGGCTCATAACATCATCTATATGGACTAGAGAAAGTACTAGATTGGCATTCAGAAGTTATGCGCCTATATAGAAAAGTACTAATGCAATGCAACTGGCCGTGTGTGAACCTTTAAAGCTGAAATCAGTGCAACGTACAAGAACCTTGAAGTTACAGTAATGGAATTACAATAATGAAGTTACAATTTTCACAACCATCTCCAATTCCCTCACTCAGCAGCTACAAATAATGAATCAATAATAAACTATAGATAAGTTTAGGGCGTAACTTGTGAATCCCTACACTTTTTGGAATATAACTCAGAACTAGACATCACTTTAAGTAATCGATTCTTGGCAATGAATCATATCCCTGTTACTGTGTAATGCTTAAGAAGTACACATGTTGCCCTAACCCTAAACCCAACAATTAATGATCTGATGATCATGTAATATGGTTTCTTGTTAAGAGTAAACTTCCTTCCGGGGAGAAGCTAGCCTTTCAATAGAAAGTGAACTCCAGTTAAATCTTTGTTAATGTACCACCAAGAAGCAGAGCATTTCAATCAATGTCTCTTTGTCTGTAACAATTGGGGAGTTTGTAATATGGTCGCTTTGGTTGTGTAGGAATGATAAGAGTTTAGTGATAAGAATTATTCTCTTATGCAGATAATCTAATGGTGTACTCATTTGTTCAATTCCTGGTCTCGCCTCTACAATGCATGGAGAATTTAGACCTATTTATGGAGGTGTCTACAAGGTTTTTTTAGGGAAAACATTGCGATATTTATTTAAGGCTCAGTGCCATCCGATTCCAACGAGTTCAGAATACAACTAGGCGGTACTCTAAACCACCCCTTACATAACCTAGCATCGCAACCCTCCTTTAGCTAATATATGCGCAACACCATTTGCCGAGTGTCACACCCATCTGACTTGGTAGTCATTGAAGGATCGTAGATCGCGTTTGATCTCACACACCAATTGTCCGTGCACCGATCTGTCCAGCTCCTCCCATTGTAAATTCGTCACCACCGTCAAGAAGTACGTTTCCAGCACCACTGCCCCCAACTCGAGTTCTTTCGCTAGGTCCACAACTCGTTTGCATGCCCTTAGCTCAGATTCATCCGGGTCGGAGATCGGAGTGAAAAAATGGCATGCCACCGCAAGGAAGCCACCATGTTGGTCACGAGCAACCACACCTCCACCCCCAACATCCGAAGCTTTCACCAGCGCTCCATTGGCGTTCAGTTTCACCTAGCCTTATTGCGGTGGGAGCCAGTGCTCCACTATTACCACATGTGGGGTTGTTCTCTCTTCCTAGATATTGCGCCACTCCTCTGTGAGATGATCAGTACGCCTCACCACCATCACCGCATCCTCAATGTGCTCCGCATCTCAAGCCTCATTGCGTGCTAGCTATAATTGATACAATGTCATCAGAACTAGGTCCAGCTCCTGGTCCTTCACCCCTCCCAGCCACTCCAAGAATCAGTTATGAAGATAGCGTGGGGATCGAACATTCTTGGGGGGGAGGGAGGGGGCTCACTAGCCCAGCAGCCCCGGCTTCCTTCAGTTCATTCCAGACTAGTCTGGAGTGATGGCAGTACCAGAAACTGTGCAGTGTAGACTCCTCTCTACCACATGCGACACACACTATGTCCCTCTTTATACTTCTCTGTTGCATCTCAGAGCCCACCGCCAACCCATTCCATATCAATCGCCAAACATGGATCTTGACCTTCCCAGGGACACAAGCCCCCAGAGCACTAGCCACCCTTTATGAGCATCCGTAGATGACGATGATTCAATTAAACCAATCTCCTCTCTTCGGATCCGTAAGCATAGGTGATACAATGATCTAATTGAGAAGACCGCACTCTTTGTGAAATTCCATGCATAAAAGTCTGCATCATTAGGTCCCCCTATCGGTATCTTTTTGATATCTGCCGCATTAAACTCATAGAAGATCTGATCAACCTTTTTCTCGTTCCAAGCCAAACCATCTATCGACAACAGTTGTATGACCATGACAATGTCAATATCGCACTTCTGGCCTAGTGGCCATTGTGCTCCTTCCCTCGGGATCCAATTACTACCCTAGATATCGATTTGTGCCACATTGCCGATTCTCCAAATGATACCCCTAGCAAGCAGGTCCCTCCCATGTAATATACTCCTCCACATGAAAGAGCCCTCGGTGGGACAATTAGCCGTGAGCACTAAGGAGTTTTTTCAATACCTTGAAGTGAGGACACGAGCACAAAGCCAGCTCGGAGTCATGAGGATCCTCCATGCCTATTTTACTAGCAGCGCTTGATTAAAAGCATGGAAGTCCCTAAAACCCAGCCCACCAGCACTTTTAGATTGGCACATCTTCTCCCACGAAATCCAGTGCACCTTCTTAGAGCCATCCGAGTCATTCCACCAAAAGTTCAAAGAGATGGAACTAAGGGATTTGCATTGCTTCTTTGAGAAGCGGAAACAACTCAACAGATATGCTGGTGTGGCCTGTAGAAATGATTTTATAAGTATTTCTTTTCCTTTTTTGGAGAGCCCATGTCCTTCCCAGCCCCCAACCTTGGCCCCCGATCTTTCTCTAACATACTGAAAACAGTTATCTTTAGATCGCCCAACCACCGTCGGAAGGCCTAAGTATCTCTCTGACAGAGTTTCCGAGTGCACCCCAAGCACAAGTTTCAGGTTGTTTTTGGCCTCGCTTGGGAAACCTTTTCCAAAATAAATAGAACATTTCTGCAGGTTCACCCTTTGGCCCGAAGCCACCTCATACCACCGTAAAATCTCTCTCAGAGTAGCAGACTCTCTGTTGTCGCTTCCAAGAAACTATGCTGTCATCCATAAACAGTAAATAGGTAACAAGTGGCCCATCCATTCCAAATTCAACACCCTTCAACATATTGTCTTCCTGTGCTTTCTTCAACAACTTGGAAAATCCCTCCATACAAAAGAGAAACAAATAAGGCGATATAGGGTCCCCTTGCCAAAGCCCTCTAGTGGGTACTGGTACATTGCAAATGTATCTATAATTTTTGATGTTCCATGCTTGATTTTATCCACTTTCTTGTGTTTTGCTCCAACTTTGGAGTACTTTTCATATGATTTCTTGGACTAACCTATTAACAAGAGCCACAGTGCCAGCTACCTGTTTTCTGCTATTTTTGGTTCCAGGAAACTCAAAAAATGAATATTCTCGGAATTGGACGGGACAAAAGCCAAAGTGCCTATTTTTCCGGAAGGGATCAAGTGCCAGAATACGAGATGGAGAGGGGTCAGGGGCCGGCCACACCACCTGGCCGCGCGGCTAGGCTTGGCCCGTGCCAGGGGGTGGTGTGGCCGACCCCAGCACCCCCTCGGCCTCTCCTTCCACCTATAAGTTTCCCTCGGGACGAAAACCCTAGGTACCCGATCAAAAATTCATGAAAGAGTCTGTAGCCACCGTCATCTCCATCCCTAGATCGGGAGGGATTTGAAGCTCTTCCCGGCACCCTGCCGGGGAGGGGAATTCACCCTGGAGGCCTTCTTCATCACCATGCAAGCCTCCGGTGTGATGCGTGAGTAGTTCATCCTTGGACTACGGATCCATGTAGTAGCTAGATGGCTGGTTTCTCCTCCTTTGTGCTTTCATGTTTAGATCTTGTGAGTCTGCTCATGATCAAGATCATCTATTTGTAATTCATACATGTTGTGTTTGCAGGGATCCGATGGATATTGAGATGCTATTTCAGATTGATTATTGATTCTATCATGTCTTTGTTATTTGAGATCTTCCATGCTTTCCGTTGTTAGTAGCTATCTTGGCCAAGTAGATGCTAGCAACTCCAAGAGTTAGTATTTATGCTCGATAGTGGGTTCATGCCTCCGTAACTGGGAAGTGATGTAAATCTCTAAGGTACTAGATGTGTTGTTGCTACTAGGGGGAAAACAACGATCCTTTGTTCATAGAACAATTGTATTGTTTACTTTACACGCAGTTCGTTAAGCAACAATCTGTTGCTTGCAACTTAATACTGGAGGGGGTTCGGATGATAACCTGAAGGTTGATTATTAGTCATAGATGCAGTTGGATGGCGGTCTATGTATTATGTTGTAATGCCCAATCAAGTCTCAAAGGAGTCAAGATGATTAGTATATGCATGTATTGCTTTCTCGGTGTTTGTCAATTGCCCCGCTGTAATTTGTTTACCCATCATGTTATCTATCTAAGGAGAGCCACCTCTAGTGAACTATGGATCCCGGTCCTTGTCTTTTATATACAATCTACAATCTTTTACTGCTTTGTGTTTACTTTCTGCAAACTATTACTTCTTTCCATTCGATACGTTTAATCCTTTGTTTTCCGCAAAACACGGTGAGATTGACAACCTCATCGCAAGTTGGGGACAAAGTTCTGTGGTTGTGTTGTGCAGGTCTCCACGTTTCTACTAGCACCGGTAGTGCGCCCTGCCAAAGGTCAGCTAGTAACACCTTTGGGGTGTTTCCTTTGTCCTACTGGTTCCATTAAACCTTGGTTTCATAACTGAGGGAAAACTTACTGCTGTGCTCATCATACCTTCCTCTTGGGGTTCCCAACGAGCTCTACGTTGAAAGTCGAGTGCATCAAGATCTTTTCTGGCCCCGTTGCCGGGGAATCAATGACATCTTCACAAGGGGAGTCCCTCATAACCAATCTCTTTACTTTGTTGTTTTTGTTTTGCTTAGTTTTCTTTTTTCTTTGTTTGCTTGTTTTGTTCTTCAAAAACACAAAAAAATTAGTTTTACTTGTTTGCTTTCTTATTGGAAAAACACAAAAAAATTAGTTCCTTTCTTAAGTTGCCTTTATGACTAGCTCTGCTCCAATCACTATTTCATTATGGATAGCTCACTCAGTTTCCTATTTGGGAACAGTATTATGACTGCTAAGGTAATAGGTGAACCACCGCCTGCTAGAACCTCCATGGAAGAAGAAATTGCTGAACCTGAAAGCTCATTAGATGAAAAAGAGGAGGAGAGTGATGCACAAAAGGAGGAAGAATGGATCTATCCATGCCTACCTTCTAATGAGAGTAACTCTTTATCCCTTACATTATTTGATTGTCCCCCATGCTTATCAAAGTAGGGTGAATGTTATGTTCCCGAGGATTCTTTTGAAAATGATTATATTAAAGCTCTAGTGCTTGTAGATCATGAAAAGCATGCCTTATGTGATAGTTATATTGTTGAGTTTATTCATGAGGCTACTGAAAATTATTATGAGAGAGGAAAATATGGTTGTAGAAGTTTTTATGGTAATGAAACACCTCTCTATGTGTTGAAAATTTTGAAGTTGCACTTGTTTTGCTTTACTATGCTTGTTGTTTTGTGCTTTCATGACTTGTTTCTTTACAAGATTCCTATGCATAGGAAGTCGGTTAGACTTAAATGTGTTTTGAATTTGCTCCTAGATGCTCTCTTTTACTCCAATTCATATTTTCTATGTGAGCATCTTCTCAAACTATCATGCCTAACTTAAAGGCGTTAAAGAAAAGTACTTGTTGGGAGATAACCCAAGAGTTTTATATGAGTCTTGGAAGTTATTACCTCTGTAATAACCGCTCCTTATCCTTTTTATTTGCTTTTTGTGCCAAGAGTAACCTCTAATGAGAGTGAAGTAATGATTGGAAATGTTGCTGTCCCGAAACAGATTTCTGTGCTTCACCATAAAAATTCCTGAGAGAGTTCTGTATGTCGGATTGAGCTGTAGTTTTTTGTGATTCTGCCCCAAGTTGTTATATAACTTTCGTTAGTTCAACACTTTTTGATTTGAGCAACAGAAGGTCTTCGAAAAAAATCGTCTTTACCTGCTGGTCTGTTTTGACAGATTTCTGCCATTTTCTGCATTTGCTTCTGTTTAGTTCCTTCTTGAGTTCCTTTGGGGAATTGAGATTTTTGAGGGAAGTGCTACAGTAGCTAGTGTTCTAGTGGAAGTTTATTTGGTGTTAGAACTGAACCTTGAGACTTATTTATCTTAAGTGCACTAATGTTGCTAATGAGATTGTGTGAAGTTTTGTATGAAGGAAAATTTTCAGGTGTATGGAAGGAATGAGTAATGAGATGAAGGATGGACTAAAGCTCAAGCTTGGGGATGCCACGCGTGTCACCCCAAGAAATATCCAAGAAGTACAAGCGTCAAAGCTTGGGGATGCCCAAGGCATCCCCTTCTTCATCAATAAAAATTCCAGGTTTCTTCCAAACGCTTCATTTTTATTGTTTCATGCACAGTTGTGTTTTTCTTGGAGCGTCTTCTTTTTCGTTTTTGTTTTGGTTTTTAGTTTGCTTGGTTTGCTTAGTTTTCTGAATAAGTTGGTTGGACGCCCTCTTTCATACGTTGGTTTGCAATTAGTTTGGTTTGGTTTGGAAAAGAGTAGGAAAGCTCATGCTTATGTGGTAAAAAGAGCTCGTTTTTGACTGCGGCTATGCTTTGTCATGCCATGCTTGATATTGTTTTGGCTTTATGCTTAGTATTCTTTGCTGTAGCATGACTTGTTATAAACAATTGAGATTTCTTAATGTGCCTTGGATGAATCATGCGTTGTTTTAGCATATTAAAGCATAGTATAGTGGTATTCTCCTTTGATGCTTTATTTGGGTTGACTTGGCACATGCTCACACCATGTTATGACTATCTCAAGTCACCACAGCCTTTATGATCCTTTAGTTTTCAACTTGTAGTATCACTTTATGCTTTGATCAATGATGTTTTGTCGCTCTGCATGATTATGGCCATTATTGCTCTCTTAGTTTGTCGCTCCCCGTCTTTTGCTAGCCTCCACAACAAAGTATGATTTCCACTCATGCATCCAACTCCCTAAACCAAGTTATTACAAAAGAGTCCACCATACCTACCTACTAGATTATGCTATTCCAAGTACATTCATGCTTTTGTTTACCTTTCACTTGTTATGAGAAAACTAGTGATTAAAGCTCTCACGAACTTGATGGCACACTTTACTTTATTGCCTCTAATAAACTTGAACCATTGGGTCCTTCTTTGTTGCGTATATGCTTGCGCTTTATAAGTTGAAATTAGCAGAACCATGTTTCATGGGGAACGCTTTCAACATTGCACTTGTACTTTGTACCCCGTTGATATCATGTTCTTTTGCTTACGGATCCCGGCGGTGTGAAATAAAAGTGGAACTTGTAAGATCATGGAGTTTGTATGTGTGTTAGAGAAATGCAGGCGCTAGCCTAAGCCATGCCTAATCATGGTGGAAACTTGCAGCATCACCATAATGAGCACTCTATGAAGCATCCTCAATAAAAACCTATGCAAATAGCAAATAAAAAGATCGCTGAGATGCTCATTGTCTGCTTGCCTTGTCATTTTGATTATGGGAAAGCTCCCGTATCATGTTCAAGGGGTACCCCGTTGGCGGTTCTTAATGATACACATATACTTACAATGACAAGAGCTTATTCGTGACTGAAGTTGAGTAGCATGAGGATCGGTCTTCGTAAGTAAGGGGCATGGGATTTCGGTTTATAACTTGTCAAGCATATCCTCTTAGTTGCGTCACTTTAACCTTAACCACCTTCAAGATGCTTATGATGGGGGCAATGAGAGCTGAAAACTACAAGTTCCATAATTTTTGGAAGCTCTTTATGAGACTTGAATCCCTACTTCCTTTTTACAAAAGGCCTTTCTTCCACCATTATATTGAGTCTCCACCTTCTATCTTTATGCACTTACTTTGAGACCATAGTGGCCATTCTTAGTTCTATGTGCATTGTCCCAAGACTAGTTTATTGATGCATAACTTGTTATTGCTTGTTTTGAACTATTGTATCTAGTCACTCTTATGAACTTTAAAGGTGTCCTATGCATTTATATTTGCTACTCTATTGAGGGACAAGCTGAATACTATTATGCTATGTTTTATTTATGTGAAACAAACAAACGTCTTGCAAAGCATTGTTATTCATGAATCTTTGTTTGTGCCTTTTCATGTTGCATCATAGTCTCTTTGCTTACTGCTAGAACTTTGTCTTTCATGTTATGATTGAAGTACTATGATCCCAGCTTTGATGTTTTGCAAATACTTTGATCAAGTCTTTGATGGTGCATGTCACCTCAAAAATTATTTCTTTTTATCACTTACCTACTCGAGGACGAGCAGGAGTTAAGCTTGGGGATGTTGATACATTGCAAATGTATCTATAATTTTTGATGTTCCATGCTTGGTTTTATCCACTTTCTTGTGTTTTGTTCCAACTTTGGAGTACTTTTCATATGATTTCTTGGACTAACCTATTAACAAGAGCCACAGTGCTAGCTGCCTGTTTTCTGCTGTTTTTGGTTCCAGGAAAGTCAGAAAATGAATATTCTCGGAATTGGACGGGACAAAAGCCAAAGTGCCTATTTTTCCGGAAGGGATCAAGTGCCAGAATACGAGACGGAGAGAGGCCAGGGGACGGCCACACCACCTGGCCGTGCAGCCTGGCTTGGCCCGCACCAGGGGGTGGTCTGGCCGACCCCAGCACCCCTTCGGCCTCTCCTTCCGCCTATAAGTTTCTCTCGGGACGAAAACCCTAGCTACCCGATCAAAAATCCACGAAAGAGTCTGTAGCCGCCGTCATCTACATCCCTAGATCGGGAGGGATCTGAAGCTCTTCTCAGCACCCTGCCAGAGAGGGGAATTCACCCTGGAGGCCTTCTTCATCACCATGCAAGCCTCCGGTGTGATGCGTGAGTAGTTCATCGTTGGACTACGGATCAGATGGATATTGAGATGCTATTTCAGATTGATTATTGATTCTATCATGTCTTTGTTATTTGAGATCTTGCATGCTTTCCATTGTTAGTAGCTATCTTGGCCAAGTAGATGCTAGCAACTCCAAGAGTTAGTATTTATGCTCGATAGTGGGTTCATGCCTCCGTAACTGGGAAGTGACAGAAATCTCTAAGGTACTAGATGTGCTGTTGCTACTAGGGAGAAAACAACGATCCTTTGTTCATAGAACAATTGTATTGTTTACTTTACACGCAGTTCGTAAAGCAATAATCTGTTGCTTGCAACTTAATACTGGAGGGGGTTCGGATGATAACCTGAAGGTTGATTATTAGTCATAGATGCAGTTGGATGGCGGTCTATGTATTATGTTGTAATACCCAATCAAGTCTCAAAGGAGTCAAGATGATTAGTATATGCATGTATTGCTTTCTCGGTGTTTGTCAATTGCCCCGCTGTAATTTGTTTACCCAACATGTTATCTATCTAAGGAGAGCCACCTCTAGTGAACTATGGATCCCGGTCCTTGTCTTTTATATACAATCTACAATCTTTTACTGCTTTGTGTTTACTTTCTGCAAACTATTACTTCTTTCCATTCGATACGTTTAATCCTTTGTTTTCCGCAAAACACGGTGAGATTGACAACCTCATCGCAAGTTGGGGACAAAGTTCTGTGATTGTGTTGTGCAGGTCTCCATGTTGCTACTAGCACCGATAGTGCGCCCTGCCAAAGCTCGGCTAGTAACACCTTTGGGGTGTTTTCTTGCTCCTACTGGTTCGATTAAACCTTGGTTTCATAACTGAGGGAAAACTTACTGCTGTGCTCATCATACCTTCCTCTTGGGGTTCCCAACAAGCTCTACGTTGAAAGTCGAGTGCATCCGGTACAAAAACCTCTGATATAAACCCCTATTCAACTTCACCAAAAATCTAACCGTGGACATACATCTCATGACCATATCCACCCACGATCTAGCAAAGCGCAGTTTGATCATCATTTGTTCTAGGAACACCCATTCAACACAATCATAGGCCTTCATCGTATCAAGCTTCACAACACATAACATTTTTTTATTTTTTCTAGTGCGGATTGAATGTGTGCATTCATAGGCAATGAGGGCATTGTCCGTGATAAATCTCTCTGGCACAAAGGCCCTTTTCTCCTTAGAAATGATAATTGGGAGGATACACTTCAGTCTATTTGCCAAGACCTTCCACGCTATCTTGTATATGACATTGCATAAGCTTATAGGTCGAAATTGGTTAAGCACCTCCGATGAGTTAACTTTGGGTATCAGCGCAACACTAGGATCATTAAAATCAGCTGGGATATCCACCTCACCGAGGAAATCACGAACAGCTCTACACACATCGTCTTTTAGCAGTGCAGTGCCGCTAGTAGAAGAGAGAAGGTACCCCATCACGCCTAGGGGATTTTTTCGGGCCCATATGGAAAAATGCATTTTTGATTTCCTCATCTAAGACCGTCGCCGCGAGTCTCATGTTCATCTCATCCGTGACATACTCCTAGATGTTATTCAAGATTAGATCCATGTCGTTGGCACCCTCGAAGGTATATAAGTAAGCGTAGAACGATCAAGCCAGTGCTCTCATGTCTACATCAGTGACACACTTGCTTCCATCCTCCCTCCTTAGGGCTTTGATAATGTTCTTCCTTCTCCGGTGAGAAGCACAATTTTGTAAATACCTCGTGTTTTGATCACCAGCTTTGAGCCAGTCCACACGTGCACACTATTTGAACATAATTTCCTCTCGCTCATAAACCTCGTGCAGGTCTTAACGTCGCCAAAAAAATTTAGTTTGGAGGGAAACTTCCCGTGCTATCACGAGTTGCAGCTTTAGCTTCTTGATTTCCTGTCTGACCGAGCCAAACACCTCTCTGCTCCATTGGGTAACTCGTCTAAACCGGTTCCATAGCGTGCTCAGGCCCTGGTTTCCATCATTCTCATAGACCCATGTATGCTCAACCATAGGTTGGTATTGTTCATGCCTCATCCACATCTCCTCGAACTTGAAGCCATGGTCCAGGCTCCTTTTCTCCTTGAAAGCCTCGACCATGCTCACCAGCAGCGCCAAGTGGTCTGATTCTTCTATTATCACATGTTCAACATCCATCGTCGGAAATAGCTGGGCAAAAGCATTGTAGCACGACGCCTTGTCCAGCCTAGCCTGCACATTATTATCCCCTTCTCTTGTATTCTTCCAAGTATAGATATACCCGGAGAAGGCGAGATCAGCGAGGCTGCAGCCAGCCAAGCACTCTCTAAACTACTCCATTTGTGGACCACTCCATGCATTCCCACCCCACTTATCATCCTGACGCAAAATCTCATTGAAGTTGCCAACACAAAGCCACGACCGATCATCCTAGGCACGCAGGTAGCACAACACCTCCCACGTCTTGGCTCGCAGCTCGGTATGTGGTTCAACATAGATTCTAGTGAATCTAAACTCCTTATCATCAACCTTAATCACTGCATCAATATAGTATTGACACCACGGTCTGACTGACACTTCAACTCCATCCTTCCACCACAATGCGAGCCCCCTCCCTTCCCATTGAAATCCACTACCACACCATTGTGAAACCCCAAGCTCCACCTCAACCTCTCCATAGCTTTTGCTTTCTTTTTTGTTTTAGAGAGGAAGACCACCACCAGATTGTAGGATCCGCATAGATCCCTTAATTCCCCTACTGTCGCCTCTAATCCCAATCCTAGAAGTTCAGGGCGAGGATATTCATTGAGCCCAGTGGTCCTGCAAGGCAGGATCCGCTGATGGATTAGCTAGCCTGTCAAATACAAAGCCTGTTCTCTAGTGCTTCCCAATAGAAGCCTCATCATCCTCCCCAATCACCTGCACCGCCACTGGTCGCCAAATTTCTTTCGAACCCCGCTTTATATTCTTAGTACCATATGGTAACGCAGAATCTGGGGCAACACCTTGGGCTAGCTTCTGGTGCTTGTTGACGTACATGCAAGATCTCCTGTCCCTTGAGCCTGCAGGATCATGCTTCCTCTTCGGATCACTCACCCTGGTCCTGTGGCGTTTTCTAGGCTTGTAACCTCCACCCCCTCGTGGGCTATCCCTCCATCATGCTCCATGTTAACCTCCTTCCCGTTAGTGTGAGAAGTTCTCGAGTATGATAGGTCTTGCGAGAGATTCCTGCGTGAGGGAATATTTCTGACCGATGGAGCACTGTGGCCCCTCGTCTCCGATCCCGCTGACCAGCTACTATGGCTATTGCCAGACATAGCGGGTCGAGCAGAAGGGGCCGACTTCTTTATCCTTTTAGGTTCAACACGCAGCCACTCTCCCCATTGCTTGATCTCCTCCTTGCCAGCAGGACAGCCTCCCCGGTATGAACAATGCACCCGCACTCAATGAAGAAGTGTGGGATCTTCTCATACTGAAAATCAAACCACTTTCCCACATCCTCTTCATCAGACTCCTTAATGCTAATTCCCCGAAGAAGCGGTTGATCCATTTTCATAGCCACCCTAATCCTCAGTTCTTCTCCCCAAGCCATGCCTTCCTCATCAACATCAACCGAGATGTAATTCCCAATCCAACCTCCAATCAACTCACCATAATGTCTATTCATATAGTCCATTGGAAGATTACAAAATCTTACCCAAACATCCATTGAGTTAAAGGACATATAAAATGGGTGCACCGCCCCATCGAAGTCCTTCAGTAGGAGCGCACTGAAACCAAACTGCCATGGTCCATTCCTCAATGCGTGCTTCCAGTCGGCTTCGGAGCTGATCCAAACCACAAACCTGTTATCACCGATGTATTTGAATTGGGCTTGGTGGTGGAGTCCCCATGCCCTCTCCATTGTTCTTTCCAGTGCTCCAATAATCAGCCTCTGGGGTGAACATATCTTGCCTACCGCGGCCTCGGGACCGAGCTCTTATTGATGCCCTTGATCACCAGCCCCGACGCCTCCCTATCGGTGAGCAGGGGGTCTCCCATATTATCTGACAACCCTGCGGCCAGATCTTCCGCTCCGCCCATCACTAGCGACTTCGACACCGACCTAGATCGGCCACCATTTGCCACCGAGCATGCATTCGACACCATCTAACCTAGTAACCTCACCCCACGAGCGCACGCACACAACTAGGATCAACGAACCAGCCGAGCCAAGATGATCTCTCTGTCGAGAGAACCTTCACCGCTAGAGACCACTAGTGGAAAAAGGGCCTATTGTCCCGGTTCATAAGGGCCATTGGTCCCGGTTTTTGAACCGGGACCAATCACTCGGGACTAATGCTGGTCCCGGTTCGGGCACGAACCGGGACCAATGGGTCTCCACGTGGATGCACGAGCAACGAGGGGGGAGGGTGGATCATTGGTCCCGGTTCATGGCACAAACCGGAATAATGGGTCTCCACGTGGACGCGCGCGCAACAAGGGGGTGGATCATTGGTCCCGGTTCGTGGCATGAACCGGGATCGTTGGTCTCTGCATTTAGGGCTACTTTTGTACCACGGCAGGGTTTTTTTCCATTTATTTAACTGGTGTTTTGTATTCAATTTAATGGTACTACATATATACAACAATAATGAAACCACGATATATATATATATATTACACATCATGATCACAAATATATTATACACCGTCTCATCCGTCTTCTTGGTCGAAACATATTAATTTCAAACAGTACTCACACGAATTTGATCTAATTTACATCTTCTTTTTTACACTTCACCCTTCCAAATGAACTGGGTAATAGTATTCTCCTTTCGGATCTATGACTTGTCCTAATAAGAATCAGGCAATTTCCTCTTGAATTGCTTGCACGCGTTCTTGTGATAGAAGACCGTCCTGCATCCGTTCGATCTAATTTAAAGAAGGGGATCAATATATATGAATGAAAGTAAACACAATTGGTGGTAATAAAATAAAGTTGTGATTATTGTTTATCGTACTTCAAGTTTTTTGATGTTCCGGTCTATGCCCTTCTCTTTGGTCGTCTGACGAATGAACTCGCAGACATAGTATCCACATAAGTTATTGCTGGCTTCCTGCCTCAAGCACTTTACGAGAACGGAGTTCAATCAAAATAATAATCAAGCATGATAATGGTGGTATTGAAACTAGAATCAAAGAGATGCGTGGATCTAGCAAGTAGTACTTATAGTCAATGGTTGAAATGTATGCTCTGGCTTCCAAACACCTCTAGTGTTGGTGGTGAACCGTTTCCAAGCCTTCTGGAGGCATTCCTGCATGTTCGCCCACTTTTCTAAAGGTGTGCATTTCAAGTCCATGACTTTTACTAATCCTTGGTCAACAACAATGATTAACAGAATATAGTGGAAGCTGGAAACACTATAACAGAATATAACACGAGTCAATTATACGCTTAACATCGAGTAAGCGAAAATAGAATGTGTACAAGATAGTAACACTCACCCAACATTGTAAGGAAATATTATTTCCCTTCTGTTGCCGAAATACGTCAACACTTGTACCAAGTTATCCTCTATCTCTTTGGGTTTTGTTTTTAGAGTAACCTCATGAACGAAATTGTAGTCAACAAACCCAAGGTCATAGATTTGTCCTTTGTTGCATTCGAGAATCTTCATTTTGCATATATAATTAGTATAGTGATGAGTAAGATTATACAAGCAACAAATGAGCTGAGCTAGAAAGACTTAGGTACAGAAATTAATAATACTTACAAACAATAGGCACTGACGATAGTTTTGTCGAGGGCGTCTCGTTGGTAAAACTGAAATAATTCTGAAAATTCAATCAGTAGGAAGCCATCTCCATGACCGTAATGGTGGTGTTTATATCCAGCATAGATCCAGTTTTTGGATTCAGTAGAGGCTTCCATGTACCAGTTATGCAATCTTCGCATTTTTGTTGGTAGATCTTTGACTAACTCGGGTTTGACGAGAGGAGCCCTGTGCCGGTATGCATATGTTATTTGTTGGTACCCCTCGAACTCATCCATACGGCTCATGCACTCAGTAATTGACAGTCCATATAATTTGGCCTTTTCTCTGTACAGTTGAATAAACTCCGGATTAATGTTCAGATCATGCCGCTCCTGGGCTCTCCACTCATTGGTATCATACACTTTGAGTGGTTTGATCGATTGATTTTTCTGTTGTCCGAGCTGGGCAACTTCTTTCCCGACTCTCCGCTCTTTTGCCTCAACCGACTTGGTAATAGAGCGATTATAGTCTGATGTGAGCGCTATGGGTTGGTGAAGCTGAATCTTAAGCGCGACTGCTTTGGCTTTATCTTCTGCGGTAACCGGGAAGAATGGCTCTATCAACTTTTTCTTGTTAGCCATGTCAATCTTCCACTTTTCATAATGGGCAGCTGCGGCCGCAGCAATTTCCTCATCTGTCTTCTTGCAAGGTAGTTTTTTCATATACTTATGAGGTACTTTTGGGAGGGGCGATAGCTTACATTTCGGTGATCGGAACATGCTCTTGCTGCTGCTGGTGGTGCCACCCTCTTAGTATATTTCCGCTTTTTTTCTCTGAGGCTTAGGGGACGGAGACGGCTGACGCGGCGGCGGAGACGGCTGACATGGCGGTGGAGACGGCTGAGGCGGCGATGGAGACGGCTGCGCTGAGTGGTGAGGTAGTGAAGGCGACGGTTGCGCTGGAGAATGGTGAGGTGGCGGCGAAGGTGGATTGCTGCTCTGAGGAGTGGGTGGCCTTGGCGGCACATAATTTGGAAGCACTATGTGCTCCTTTGGCCATACAATAGTCTCCCCTTTGGCTTCTCCTAATTCAGTCAGCTCCATATCTTCCCCTGCAGGGTGGTCCAGCTTCAGCTCCTCAAAATCTTGCTTCACATCATCCACCGTGACGACAACATACCCTTTTGGAACCGGTTTACAATGCCAAGTTGGGTTAGGAGCAATTGCGTGCCGACTGCCGCCGTCACCCTTAAGTTCATAACTTGCACCTTTAGCTCACAAACTATGCTCTCCGTGATATCATCCACTCGGTAGCATTTAGGAGGATCCGTCGTCGGTGGAACATCATCAACATCCTGGAGCTGCGTGGAAGCAACACTGCTTTTCTTATTCGATAGGGTGCCGGTACCATCGAATGCAGCTTCTACCACGTGCCGCTGAGATTGGCTGCTAATACCTTGCTGGCTAAACTTGTCGAGTTGATCCTGGTGCCGCTTTAATGCTTCTTCTACATTATGCAGCCGGTCTGCAGCAGCCGCTTTCTCAGCTGCCTCCCTTTCCTTTCTCCTCTGATGGATTTTAATGGGATATCTCTTCATTTCCGCGGGGAAGGCAACATTCCACGACTTGGAGCCTGGTGTGCCTCGTTCTCGTCCTTTGTGTTTAGGATTTTTAAGGGTGCGTGTGAGCTCATTGTTCTCTCTATCGGGAACGAACCGTCCCGCTGCAACATCATCTACTGCATTTCTAATATCGTCGATGGGCAGTAGGGGATGATCTTTGTGTTTCTAATTATATATTGCCCTCCCTTCTTCGTCCAATGTGCCCCCATGGCCATAAAACCAGTTTCTCGCCCGTGGTGTCCATGTTGTCGGCTCTGGTCTGATACCGGTAGCAATGTAATTGACCTCAAGTGATCCCACTTAGGCATGCAACCGGCGTAGGCAGCAGGCCCCATATTATGATGGTACACTTTCTTAGCAGCGTTCTCCGTATTTATTCTAGACCTTTCCTTAGCTTTCTCCGATGTCTTTTACTTCACAAAATCAGCCCACTGGTGTCTTAACTTAGCATAGACGCCTTGATTGAAATCTGGAGTCTTCTCTACCTTGACAAAGTTATTGTACAGTTTCTTCTTCTAGTTCTTGAATGCATCGGCCATCTTGATGAGAGCAAACTTCTTGACTCTTTGCACAAGCTCCATTCTTGCTCTCTCCTCCTCATCTGGATTCACATCTGGCCTCGGCAGGAGGAAATTAATCATGAGCTTGTCAAAAAGCTTATCTTTGGCGTTGTCGCCGACATAAGGGACTCCACCACCGCTTTGCCGATTCCATTCTTGAACGGTGATCGGGATGTAGTTCCTCACAAGAACTCCGCATTGCTTGACAAATTTTTTTGCGACATCGCCGGGAGCTTGCGGTTCGCCGTCTACACCGACCACTTCGATCCTATACCTCACAGTGTCATCCAACTTTTTTGTTGGGCCTCGTTTCGTTTTTACGGAAGAAGTTCTCGATTCGGAGGGCTAAAAGAAGAAAGAGTGTTAATATATGCATGTATATATATAGAAAACAGCATTTTAATTACAAAACTACATATATATACACCTCGCCGAAGTTTGCGAGATTTAAGGTTCCACCGGAGCCGTCGCCTTCTCCCTCATCGGCTTCTCCCCTATCCCAGGCTTCGGCTTCTACCTCACTAGAGCCGTCTCCTCGGTTGAGAGACTCATCTCCCTCACCGGATTCGTTTAGAAACTTCTTGGTGACATCGACATTGATATCTTCATTTTCGCAGATCATTCCATGGATGATGTTTTCCTGATGTTCTGGGTTCATAGTATCTTGGTGTGTTGGATCCATAGTATATGCAAATTAAGATTTGCAAGTTACTATAATGCAAACAATACAAAATAGTATGCACTTATTTTCTAAATGCAAATAATACAAAACACTATGCAAGTTACTATAATGCAAGAGGCGGCACGGCGGCGGGAGGGGTTCACAACATGGGTCGCGATATGTCGATATGTCAAAACCTAAAATTTCAGCGTCGGGAGGGGTTGGCAACTTAGGGGGTGTCGGTGTTACTCCATGTAAAGTAAGGTTCAAAGTTGAATGAATATGAATGCTTACATTTTTGGAAGCTCTTTATGAGACTTGAATCCCTACTTCCTTCTATGAAGGCCTTTCTTCCACTTATATATTGAGTCTCCACCTTCTATCTTTATGCACCTACTTTGAGAGTATAGTGGCCATTCTTAGTTCTATGTGCATTGTCCGAAGACTTGTTGATTGATGCATCCCTTGATATTGCTTGTTTTAAACTATTTGTATCTAGTCACTCTTATGAACTTTGAAGGTGTCCTATGCATTTATATTTTCTACTCTATGAGGGACAAGCTGAATACTACTATGCTATGTTTTCTTTATGTGAAACAAACAAACGTCTTGCAAAGCATTATTATTCATGAATCTTTTTTTTGTGCCTTTTCATGTTGCAACATAGTTTCTTTGTCTTATTGCTAGAACTTTGTCTTTCATGTTATGATTGAAGTACTATGATCCCAGCTTTGAATGTTTTACAAAATACTTTGATCAAGTTCATGATGGTGCATGTCACCTAAAAAAATATTCTTTCTTTTTTATCACTTACCTACTCGAGGACAAGCAGGAGTTAATCTTGGGGATGTTGATACATTGCAAATGTATCTATAATTTTTGATGTTCCATGCTAGGTTTTATCTACTTTCTTATGTTTTGTCCACACTATGGAGTACTTTTCATATGATTTCTTGGACTAACCTATTAACAAGAGCCACAGTGCTAGCTGCCTGTTTTCTGCTGTTTTTGGTTCCAGGAAAGTCAGAAAATGAATATTCTCGGAATTGGACGGGACAAAAGCCGAAGTCATTATTTTACCTACGGACACCTGGAGCTAGAATACGAGACGGAGAGGGGCTGGGGGCCCGGCCACCACCTAGCTATGTGGCCAGGCCTGGCCCGCACCAGGGGGTGTTCTGGCCTCCCTAGGCAGCCCCTCGGCCTCTCCTTCCGCCTATATATTGCCCCTGATACGGAAACCCTAAGTACCCGATCAAAATTCCATGAAAGAGTCTGTAGCCACCGTCATCTCCATCCCTAGATCGGGAGGAACCTGAAGCTCTTCCCGGCACCCTGCCGGAGAGGGGAATTCACCCTGGAGGCTTTCTTCATCATCATGCAAGCCTCCGGTGTGATGCGTGAGTAGTTCATCTCTGGACTACGGGTCAATGTAGTAGCTAGATGGCTGGTTCTCCTCCTTTGTGCTTTCATGTCTAGATCTTGTGAGCTCCGTTCATGATCAAGATCATCTATTTGTAATTCTGCATGTTGTGTTTGTGGGGATTCGATGGATATTGAGATGCTATTTCAGATTGATTATTGATTCTATCATGTCTTTGTTATTTGTGATCTTGCATGGTTTCCGTTGTTAGTAGCTATCTTGGCCAAGTAGATCCTAGCAACTCCAAGAGTTAGTATTTATGCTCGATAGTGGGTTCATGCCTCTGGTAATCTGGGGAAGTGACAGAAATCTCTAAGGTACTAGATGTGCTGTTGCTACTAGGGAGAAAACAACAATCCTTTGTTCATAGAACAATCGTATTGTTTACTTTACACGCAATTTGTAATGTAATTATATGTTGCTTGCAACTTAATACTGGAGGGGGTTCGGATGATAACCTGAAGGTGGATTATTAGTCATAGATGCAGTTAGATGGCAGTCTATGTATAATGTTGTAATGCCCAATCAAATCTCAAAGGAGTCAAGATGATTAGTATATGCTTTCTCGATGTTTTTCAATTGCCCTACTGTAATTTGTTCACCCAACATGTTATCTATCTTAAGGAGAGCCACCTCTAGTGAACTATGGACCCCGGTCCTTTCTTTTACATTCAATCTACAATCAAACTGTTTACTGCTTTGTGTTTACTTTATGCAAACTATTACTTCCTTCCATTCGATACGTTTAATCCTTTGTTTTCAGCAAAACCGGTGAGATTCGGAAACAGATTTCTGTGCTTCACCGTAAAAATTCGTGTAAAATCTATGTACATACTTTTGAGGCGTGAATTTTTGTGCTTCTTCCCCAGGTTGTTATCTAACTTTCGTTAGTTCAACACTTTTTGATTTGAGCAACAGATAGTCTTCCAAAAAATTCGTCTTTACCTGCCGGTCTATTTTGACAGATTTCTGCCATTTTCTGCATTTGCTTCTTGTTGATTCCTTTTTGAGTTCTTTTGGGGAATTGAGATTTTTGAGGGAAGTTCTAAAGTAGCTAGTGTTTTAATGGAAGTTTTATTGGCCTTAGAACTGAACCTAAAGACTTATTATCTTGAGTGCACTAATGTTGCTAATAAAGATTGTGTGAAGTTCTGTATGAAGGAAAAATTTCAGGTGTATGGAAGGAATGAGTAATGAGATGAAGAATGGACTAAATCTCATGCTTGGGGATTCCACGCGTGTCACCCCAAGAAATATCCAAGAAGTACAAGCGTCAAATCTTGGGGATGCCCAAGGAATCCCCCTCTTCATCAATAAAATTCCCAGGTTTCTTCCAAACACTTCATTTTTATTGTTTCATGCACAGTTGTGTTGTTCTTGGAGCGTCTTCTTTTTCGTTTTCGTTTTGGTTTTTCATTTGGTTGGTTTTTTAGTTTGCTGAATAAATTGGTTGGACCCCCTCTTTCATACATTGGTTTTCAAATAGTTTGGTTTGGTTTGGAAAAGAGTAGGAAAGCATGCTTAAGTGGTAAAGAGAGCTTGTTTTTGACTGTGGCCTATGCTTTGTCATGCCATGCTTGATATTGTTTTGGCTTTATGCTTAGTATTCTTTGCTGTAGCATGACTTGTTATAAACAATTGAGATTGCTTAATGTGCCTTGGATGAATCATGCGTTGTTTTAGCATATTAAAGCAGAGTATTGTGGATTCTCATTTGATGCTTTATTTGGGTTGACTTGGTGCATGCTCACACCATGTTATGACTATATCAAGTCCCCATAGCCTTTATGATCCTTTAGTTTTCAACTTGTAGTATCACTTTATGCTTTGATCAATGATGTTTCGTCGTTCTGCATGATTATGGCCATTATTGCTCTCTTAGTTTGTCGCTCCCAGTCTTTTGCTAGTCTCTGTAACCAAGTATGAGTTCCACTCATGCATCCAACTCCCTAAACCAAGTGATTCCAAAGAGTCCACCATACCTACCTATTAGCATATGCTATTCCAAGTATATTCATGTTTTTGTTTACCTTCCAAATTAAACTTGTTATGAGAAAACTAGTGATTAAAGCTCTCACGAACTTGATGGCACACTTTACTTTTCTTGCCCTTAATAAACTTGAACCATTGTGTCGTCTATGTTGTATATGCTTGCACTTATTTGTTGGGGATTAGCAGAACCATTTTGTCATGGGGAACGCTTTCAACATTGCACTAGTACTTTGTACCTAGTTGATATCATGCTCTTTTGTCTATGGATGTCGTTGGTGTGAAATGAAACGGGAGCTTGTAAGTCCATGGCATTATGTATATGTGTTAGCGAAACGCCTGGGCCACTGGTCTAATCCATGCTGACATGGTGGAAAGCTGCAGCATAACCATAATGAGCTGTCTCTGAAGCATTCTTCTTATAAACAAAAAGAGTCTAATATTGATAAAAAGGAGAAAAAGAGAAAAAAAGAGATTATGAAAAGAGGAAAGAGAGAAAAAAGCACCATATTCCCATGGTAAATAAGAAGATTGCTGAGATGCTCGTTGTCTGCTTGCCTTGTCATTTTGATATGGGAATTCTTCCGTATCATCGGGCAAGGGGTACCCCGTTGGCGGTTCTCTATGATACACATGTACTTACGATGACAAGAACTTATCGGTGAGTAAACTTGAGTAGCATGAGGAGCGGCCCTCGTATTCAAGGGACATGAGATTTCTAACTTATACTTCGTCAAGCATGTACACCATAGTTTGTTCACTTTAACCTTAATCACTTCAAGATGCTTATGATAGGGGAAATGAGAGCTGAAAGCTATTAAGTACCATAATTTTTGGAAGCTCTTTATGAGACTTGAATCCCTACTTCCTTCTATGAAGGCCTTTCTTCCACTTATATATTGAGTCTCCACCTTCTATCTTTATGCACCTACTTTGAGAGCATAGTGGCCATTGTTAGTTCTATGTGCATTGTCCCAAGACTTATTGATTGATGCATACCTTGATATTGCTTGTTTTAAACTATTTGTATCTAGTCACTCTTATGAACTTTGAAGGTGTCCTATGCATTTATATTTGCTACTCTATGAGGGACAAGCTGAATACTACTATGCTATTTTTTCTTTATGTGAAACAAACAAACGTCTTGCAAAGCATTGTTATTCATGAATCTTTTGTTTGTGCCTTTTCATGTTGAAACATAGTTTCTTTGTCTTATTGCTAGAACTTTGTATTTCATGTTATGATTGAAGTACTATGATCCGAGCTTTGAATGTTTTACAAAATACTTTGATCAAGTTTATGATGGTGCATGTCACCTCAAAAATTATTCTTTCTTTCTTATCACTTACCTACTCGAGGACGAGTAGGAGTTAAGCTTGGGTGTGGCGCCCCGCAAAAACCACTACTAGAAAATCGCGTTGTTTTTGTGCATTGCATCATCATGACCGCATCATGCCACATTGCATTTGAGCATCGTCATGTCATTATGCATTCGTTTGTCTAAAACTATTTTCGAAAAATCTGATTTTGTTTTCTAAACGCCCAGTCTTTATTTCAAATTAAAACCCCGGGTCTCCGGAATATTTTGTTTTGTGTACCAACGGTTTTCAAAAGTCCCGTTTTAAATAATAAAATATTTATTTTATTTTTAGGGGGCAGCCGGACCGGGCCGATCCGACCCAGTCGGCCACCCCCAGTACAAAACCAGAACTACCCAAACCCTTTTCCTACCCCACCTTATTCTACCCAGCCCCCCTCCACCTCACCCCAACCTATCCCATCGCGCCACATTAGCCTGGCCCCAATCTCCACCCACTCACCCGCTGCCACCTCACCCCAACTCCCGCCCAACGCCACCTGGCCAACCCCCCGTGTGCGCGCCCGCCCGTTTCCCCTCTCCCGCTCGCCCCGCAGCCGCGCGGCACGCCAACCCCCTCGCCCACCCCGCTCGCTTTCCCTCGTCCTCACGCCATCCCCACCTGCCCCGCCACCTAACATCGGGTCCCACCCGTGGGAGAGACCCGTCCCCGACCAGGCGCCTCAGGATTTCCCCATCCCCAGGCCGCGTCTGCCTCTCTCTCCCCACCAAAACCCGGCAGCTCACCCTCCTCCCGGCTCCGGCCACAGCCCCGCCGCAGCTCTTTGCAGCTTGCCGCCGCCGAATACGTCACCGCGCCGGCCCCGCGTCTCTGGCGCTCCCGCTGCCTCCTGCCGTCTGCCTCCAGCGCCTCGCCTCTACTCGCGGCCGTCGCCCCGCCGAGCCCTGTGCCGCCTCCGTCGAGCTTCGCCGTCCCCGATTTCCAGCACTGCGGCCTCCCTCCTCCGTCCGGACCGCCTTCCCCTCTGCGTCCCCTTCGCCAGGGAGCCGTTGCCCTCGCCCCAGTGACCTCGCTACAGCCCCATCTCCCCCGCCCGGGCTCTGGCCGCCTCGAGCCACGCCAGCGAACGCCACCACCGGGCTCCGCGGCTCACGGAAGCGTCATCTCCAAGCCCCATCGCTGGCCTCTGGCCCGCCCAAGCTCGCCTGCATCTGCCGCGCTGCATCATGGACTGCAAGCTCTGTCACGGGCCATCCCCGAGCTCCTCCCGGCCTCTGCACGCCTCGGGCCGCCCCACGCCAAGATCTCCCCGATGCCAGGCCGCCTTCACTCGCGTGTCAGCCCTGTCCCCGGCCACCAAGCGTTCGAGATAACGTCTGCACCACCACAAGGCGTCCGAGAAACATTTTCGTGTCACGTTTTACTTGTGCCGGGCTGTCAGGTACATGTTGCTATGGTCCGATGTGGTCGTGTGGATGAGTATTCCACACGTGATGTTATTCGAACTCTCTCCAAGTTCTCCCAAAGACAAGGATGCACCTCAAGATCGCCTACCCGAAACCCTAAGACCCCCGTACCCGAAGGCCTTCGACGTGGAACCCCAAGATCTTCTCCCGGATCGACAAGGACTTCTACATGGGACGACAAGTACTTCGTCATGGATCCGATTGAGGCAACCCCGAAGACCACATATGCGACAAGTACTCCTTCCTGGATGCGAGACCCGGTTCCGAAGGCCGCCAAGATCGCTACCAGAACACCAAGTACTTCCTCCCGAACGCCAAGACCGACTTGATGGCGCGGATCCGACAAGATCTTCGCGACGACAAGATCGACACCAACCAGAGCGAATCCGATGCGCCCCGACGCCAAACCAAGTCCTTCTTCCCGGAACGTCAAGCTCTCCTTCCGTTGTCCGAGACCGTTTCCGTCGATCCGTTCCCCTCGTCGAGCCCTGAGACAGAACCCCGAACCCCCGAAACCCAAGGTCTTCTGAACCCAGATGTGCGACCCTAAGCCCCTATTTTTATAATATGACATTATCAACTATCGCATATTAAATTGTTCATGCATGCATACCTGTCTGTGGTTTGGGAGCATTATGCCGAATCACCTCATAATTAAATATGGAGACTATATGCGGCCTATACTTGTCTCATATCACCTCCATTTAAATTGGTGTAGCGAACCGATGCCATGTTTTGCATTGTTAAGACAACATTTAATTTGTGGGGTTTCTAAATAACTCAAACCTATTAATTAATTGTCGGGACCCCGATTCCTCTTAATACTGCCTAATTGCACCACATCTGTGCCATGCCATGCATCATATCATAAGCATGCTGGATCTTCTGCCGTAGTATTAAATAGTGCATCCGGTGTTTGTTCTAGTGTTTGCTTCTTCGCGGATTAGGCCGATGAGTGGATGCGAGTAACGAAAAGTTCTCCGGATATGAGTCTTCAGCGGTGTTTTCCCAGGCGAGCATCTCTTCCCCTTCTACCTATTTTGTATTTATAGTCTTTATTTCCTCCTGTTGATCTATTGCTATCCGTGTCGCGATGCTTTAGTGTTTCGTACCAGTTATATCCCGTGCAACCTCTATATTGCCTTGGACACCTCCTATTACCTGTGTTTGGTAGATAGCTGGCCTTGCGAGTCGTAGTTGCTTGCTCATGTGCGATCTTGTGTTGTCGGGTACCACAGTTGTTGGTATGCTGGCAGATGCTTATGGTGGAGATGCTTAATGGTGTAGATGATCATGACTTTAAATACAACTAATAAAATGCTAGATATAACTAATGCAGAGGCATCGATGGGCAATAGATGTTATTTGGTTCTTCCATGCTCACTTGTGTCCCGTAGGACCCCGAGTACTTGATACCTGTTCCTTGATTTTTCGCACTATCCACATCCAGGAGGCCTTATGGACCCCCTGAGCCAGAGCTTGATTCATTTCTATTTCTTGGGGCCACAAAGTAGTTTGGGGTTTTATTACTATCCTGTACTTATGCCATGTTTACTGCTTTATTTAAGATTGTGCGTGGAGCACCTGTACTGTTTAGGATCGCGGAGTGTTTTCGCGGTATCGACAAGCCCAGTCACACTTTCGGGTTCCCAGTCGTTTATAGCCATTGACGCAAACCCTGGGTCCGTTCCGGAGCCGGCCAACTTTGTTGCGGGTAGCTTAGTGGGGTGGCCCCATGAAATATTTCCGAATCCTGTGATCGCTTTGTCGTGAAAGCCTCGTTGGGTTTTGAGTTGGTGTTTCCGAGGTTGATCGAGTGTGTGTTGCTATTTGTGCACCCCTGCGGGGTAAAACTTTCTGAAAGCCGTGTCCGCGGTTATGGACGACTTGGAGCACAGTATCTCGATCATAGACAAGCATAACTAAAGTAGTGCTATAAATTTGACTTAATATGTGACTAGTAATCAGCTCAAGTATAATGGAATGGATAATAAAAATGCCAACAACTGGTGGATCTGTGGTGATCTGTGTCATACTATACCTGCCTAGTAAGTATCGCAACTCCAATGGAATGTGATAAAAGTGTCAACAACTGTTGGGTTTGGGATTCCTTAGGACAATGATGTCTGACTAGTAACTATTCCAACGAACATGGAATGCTTAACTAAAACTGCCCACTACTTATGCTTCAGGATGACTCATGCTATCTATATCTGGCTAGTAAGTGCTTCAACTATAACAGAATGAGTAAAATTACCAACTGTGTGAGTTCCTCGGTCCGACTTCCTCGTTTGGTCACGAGGGGGAAATACCAGGATGGGTTTGTTTGGTGTTAGCTTCAGGTTGGATCCGAATAGGTCTTCCTTATCCCTCTATGATAACCGCCAGTTGTATCGAGTCCCTATAGGTTGTTTAGTGCCGCTGCGCTGCCGCTTCAGTCCACCATACCTATGTAGGCGAGAGCCACCGAATTCTAGCCTCACCGTGTACTGGCCTCAGTACTGACGCTCCTCTTTTTTCCTTTGCCCTTTGTCGGCACCCCTTTTGTTTTAGCAGGTTTGAGATCGACGTCGTTAGCAGGGTTATCCTTCCGACTTGGCCTGGGCAGGGTTATGGACCCCATTGGTTATTCTTCAGGGCTCTTAGCCCCATTTGCATCTTGTCCGTAGACGGACGCTCTATCGTTTTCAAGGTGATTTGGATCTTTGTATTGTATATATGTATTCTTGACTCGTTGAGTCGCTGTTGTATATATATCTGTTTTGTGAGTCCCATCGAGGACTGTTGTGTAATGGTATTACTTCGTTTTCCACCCGCATGAAAGTGCCTGGTGGGCGTCCTTGAATCGTTTCTATGCGGGTATGGCGGAAAGGGCTAAAACTTGCATAGGGCCGATTCGAGGGTGTTACATTGGGGATGTTGATACATTGCAAATGTATCTATAATTTTTAATGTTCCATGCTTGGTTTTATCTACTTTCTTATGTTTTGTCCATACTTTGGAGTACTTTTTCATATGATTTCTTGGACTAACCTATTAACAAGAGCCACAGTGCTAGCTGCCTATTTTCTGCTGTTTTTGGTTCCAGGAAAGTCAGAAAATGAATATTCTCGAAATTGGACGGGACAAAAGCCGAAGTCATTATTTTACCTAGGGACACCTGGAGCCAGAATACGAGACAGAGAGGGGATGGGGCCCGGCCACACCACCTGGCCATGCGGCCAGGCCTGGCCCACACCAGGGGGTGGTCTGGCCGCCCCAGGCACCCCCTTGGCCTCTCCTTCTGCCTATATATTGCCCCTGATATGGAAACCCTAAGTACCCGATCAAAATTCCACGAAAGAGTCTGTAGCCGCTGTCATCTCCCTTCCTAGATCGGGAGGGATCTGAAGCTCTTCTCGGCACCCTGCCGGAGAGGGGAATTCACCCTGGAGGCCTTCTTCATCATCATGCAAGCCTCCGGTGTGATGCGTTAGTTCATCTCTGGACTACGGGTCCATGTAGTAGCTAGATGGCTGGTGCTCCTCCTTTGTGATTTCATGTCTAGATTTTGTGAGCTCCGTTCATGATCAAGATCATCTATTTGTAATTCTGCATGTTGTGTTTGCGGGGATCCGATGGATATTGAGATGCTATTTCAGATTGATTATTGATTCTATCATGTCTTTGTTATTTGTGATCTTGCATGCTTTCCGTTGTTAGTAGCTATCTTGTCCAAGTAGATGCTAGCAACTCCATGAGTTAGTATTTATGCTCGATAGTGGGTTCATGCCTCTGGTAATCTGGGGAAGTGACAGAAATCTCTAAGGTACTAGATGTGTTATTGCTACTAGGGAGAAAACAACAATCCTCTATACATAGAACAATCGTATTGTTTACTTTACATGCAATTCGTAATGCAATTATCTGTTGCTTGCAACTTAATACTGGAGGGGGTTCGGATGATAACCTGAAGGTGGATTATTAGTCATAGATGCAGTTTGATGGCAGTCTATGTATAATGTTGTAATGCCCAATCAAATCTCAAAGGATTCAAGATGATTAGTATATGCTTTCTCGATGTTTTTCAATTTCCCTGCTATAATTTGTTCACCCAACATGTTATCTATCTTAAGGAGAGCCACCTCTAATGAACTATGGACCCCGGTCCTTTCTTTTACATTCAATCTACAATCAAACTGTTTACTCCTTTGTGTTTACTTTCTGCAAACTATTACTTCCTTCCATTCGATATGTTTAATCCCTTGTTTTCAGCAAAACCGGTGAGATTGACAACCTCATCGCAAGTTGAGGACAAAGTTCTGTGGTTGTGTTGTGTAGGTCTCCACGTTGCTACTAGCACCGGTAGTATGCCCTGCCAAGGCTCAGCTAGAAACACCTTTGGGGTGTTTCCTTGCTCCTACTGGATTGATAGCCTTGGTTTTGTACCGAGGGAAAACTTGCTGCTGTTCTCATCATACCTTCCTCTTGGGGTTCCCCAATGAGCTCGATATATTTTGGGCCATCAGCGGCGGGCTCGGGCGGCACGGTCAGAGGCGGGATTGGGCGGAATGGGCTCGAGCGACCCGGGCCTCCTCCTCCTTGGCACTGTGGCGGGTGGCAGCGGCGCCGACGGGGGGTGGTGAGGGCAGGGGCAGGTTCAGGGGCTCGGGCGGCTTGATCGGCGAGGCACGGCCGCAAGCGGTCGGCCAAGTTGACGACTTCGAAAATCCGGTAGCTTGATGGCGTCGTTCTGCTCCGCACGTGATTTTCCTAAGGCGTTTTACGAGTGAAGTGGATGGGGAAGAAGAAGGAGTGGCAATAGTTACATAGTACAAGCCTTTGGTCCTGGTTCGTCCCACCAACCGGGACCAAAGGCTCAACGGTCCCGGTTGGTGGGACGAACCGGGACGAAAGGTCTAGGGTGGAGCGTTCCTAGGCCGCCACGTGTGCGCGTGCACCCAGGGTCATTGGTCCCGATTCGTAGGACGAACCGGGATCTTTGACCCGTTTTTCAGATTTTGCCCAAACTTTTGGTCTTCCCGCCATTTTAAAATTTCTTTTCTTCTTTAATTAATAAGATGTTTCAATTTAAGATAATTATTTATTTGGAATTTTAAAAAACTTTCAACAGGAAAAGTGCTTCAATTTAAATAACTAATCAAAAACCATTTTCTATTTTCAAATATTTTTATTTTAACTATACAATTTTACTATTTTCAATTAAAATTGCATTAACAAATATTTATTGCATAATTTGGAATTTGAAAAAAGTTTCAATAGGAAAAGTGCTTCAATATAAATAACTAATCAAAAACCATTTTCTGTTTTAAATATTTTTATTTTAACTATACAATTTTACTATTTTCAATTAAAATTGCATTAGCAAATATTTATTGCATAATTTGGAAAACGGGGTGTTCAAAACCTTTTTTGAATTATAAAAGAATTATTCCACCTATTCAAATTATTAACATTTCTGCCATTGTCAATTAAAAATTCATTAACTAATTTTTTTGCATATTTCATTAACTAAGAAGTCGGGCTAGGAATCTTCATCCCCGCCATTTTGAATATGGTTTCAATCGAGCATAACAAATTCAAAAACAATCCAAACAACGTGAAACCTTCGCGTGGTGTCATATTATGTGTCATAGTTGCAAGAAAAAATATTGAATTTGGAAAATTGCAAACATCATAAAAAATCCTTCACAAAATGACCTATCATGTTCGAGGTTTCATGGCATTTAGGTCAAACCACCAATGTTATGGCTAGAATCAAGGCATAGTTTGTGATAATTTTCCCATATTGTGCACAGATGTGCATCTTGGGATGGCTTACGATATTGCCAGAGGAAGTTTTCCTTTTCGACGCACGAAAAAGCCAATTTCCATTTTTGAGGTGCCGAAATCGGGGTGTTCTGTGAAGCAACCACCAAATTAAAGTTTGGCATTGGTACCAACCCATTTTTCAAAAATACTAGACCACCTTAGATGGACAATTTCCCAACCGGTGTATCTGGAACCTTTCCATCCATCCCTCATAAAAAGACAAATTCCTGCCGAATCGGTAGGAGGTTGCCCAGATTTGAACTACAAGTACATGATATACTGCTTATGAATTTTTTTAAAAATCATTTATATGTTCACAACATGCTATTTCATCAGATATCCACTTCAAGTTCAGCGAGGATCATTGATACGTCCAAAACGTATCTACTTTCCCGAACACTTTTGCTATTGTTTCTCCTCTAAACTTGTGTGATTTGGATACAACTAATGCAGACTGACGCTGTTTTCAGCAGAATTGCCTTGGTGTCTACTTTTTGTGCAGAAAATCAATTATCAGGAAAAATCCCGGAAAATACGCCAAAAATCCTATTTCACCAGAAGACTCGAGGAGCCAGAATACGAGACGGAGAAGAGCCAGGGGGTGGCCACACCACTGGGCGCAGCTGTGCCGCGCCGCCAGGTGGTGTGGGCCCCTACGCACCCCCTAAGCCTCTCTCTTCGCCTATAAGGAGCCTTCCGACCTAAAAACTTCGGGGGTTCGACGTTTTTCCAGAAGGAGTTCCGCTCCGCCGCCACCACCAGATTCCACGAAACAGCACCAGAAACTTCGTTCTGGCACCCTGCCGGGACGGGGAATTGGAGGAAATCATCGCCATCATCATCACCATCGCTTCTCCATCGACCATCCATGTTTCCCCCATCTATGAGTGACTAATCCCCCGCTGTAGGCTATGGGGATGGTAGGGATTGGATGAGATCGTTCATGTAATGGCATCAGATTGTTTGGGCATGGTGCCTAGTATCTTTTATTGGTGCTTTATGACTTTGTTGCGACTTGTTGTGCTTAATGCTTGTCACTAGGGCCCGAGTGCCATGATTTCAGATCTGAACATGTTATTGATTCATTATGATAGTATTGTTCTTGGTCTAATCTACAAGTTGTATACACACGTTGTTGTCCAGAACCTATGGCCCCGAAGTGACAGAAATCGGGATAACCGGAAGGGAAAGGCTTTGATGTGAGGATAACATGTGTTCATGGAGTGTTAATGCTTTGCACCGGTGCTCTATTAAAAGGAGCACCTTAATTGCCAGTAGTTCCCTAGAGGCCCCGCTGCAAACGGGCTGGCAGGACAAAAGATGTTGTGCAAGTTCTCATTGCGAGCACGTATGACTATATATGGAACACATGCCTAGGATTGTCTAGTACTTGGATGCTTTATCTTATTTATCTGCAATTGCCCTATGTTCTGATTGCTATGTGAATTTTCTTGTCCATGCAACGCACGTCCATACATCCCTATGCCTACCGCACTCGAATCCCACTGTTTACTGCCTTTTTGTTACTCTCTTTTGCTTTACTCACTGCTACTTTACTATTCCTACTAAAAAACTGTTGCTACTGATAAACTGCTGTGAGCAAGATTGTTTCCAGGTGCAGCTGAATTGACAACTCAGTTGTTAAGGCTTATAAATATTCTTTGGCTCCCCTTGTGTCAAATCAATAAATTGGGTTTCACTTCCCTCGAAAATACTGCGATACACCTCCTACACTTGTGGGTCATCAAGACTATTTTCTAGCGCCGTTGCCGGGGAGCATAGCTTTATTTATTAAGTTCACTTGGATTCTCTATTGTTCGCAGCTATCCATCCATCATGGGTAAGTCTCGTGATGCAAGGTTCCTATTTTACCATCCACTACAAGAAGAGGTACGGTTCTGAACACCTCTGTTGCTCTTGATTCACCATCTGTTTTGAGTAAGTTCCTTACACCACCACATACACATGCTACACACACTGCTACTACTACTGAATCTGAAACTTCTGATGCTTATGATGCTTCTTCTACTGTGCTTGATAAGAGTGGTTCATTAGGTCCTTTCCTAGATGCTACGATTGCTAGAACTATAGCTGGAAATACCGAAACTCCTAATGAAGACAATACCACACCTGTTAGCTCACCTGAGTCTAGTGAGAGTTATGATATCGAAGATGGTTATGTTGAGATGACCGATGAGTTTATTAAAGAATGTAAGAACACCCATGATAGGAGCGTTGCTAAGAGTCTCCTTGAGAGGCGTACTATTAGACCCAAATTATCTCCTGCTGCTAAGTTTGCTGCTTCTCCCATAAACATTATAGATGAAGATTATGATTTCTCTCTCGATCTATCTTACATAGCTATTGTCGAGAAAGAACCTTTTTGTGGGACTAAGAATGAAATTGCGGTAGCACATATGAATGAACTTTCTACCATGAGTGGCTTGTTTTCTGATGGTATTAAGATGCGTACTTACTTTGTTGCTAAGATTTCCCCCTTTTCACTGAAAGGAGAAGCTAAAACTTGGTTTAGTAATTTACCTCCTAGATCTATTGATAGCCCTGAGTGCTTGATTAGTACTTTCTAGCAGAAATATTTTCCTCCCAGTGCTAGACATGCTATTTTCCAGGAACTTTTTGATTTTAAACAGGGAGAAAAAGAGGTATTGCCCGAATCTTGGGCAAGGTTTTGTACTTTGATTCATGCACAGGCTGGAAGTCCATTACCTAAGAATGAGCTTCTTGATATATTTTATAATGGAGTAACCGAGGAATCTAGGACATACCTAGATAGTTGTGCTGATTGTGTTTTCAGGAATAGGACTCCTAAGGAAGCAGAGTAATTAATGGCTAAAATAAGCAAGAATTATGAAGATTGGACTCCTCCTAAACAAGCTATAACTGAAGTAATTGTACCTGAACCATCTATTCCCGTGCCTATTCCAACATCAAAGAAGAGGGGAGTTATTGAATTAAATGATGAAGTGATGAAGGAAGCTAAGAAATGTCTTAAGGAGAAGGGAATTAAAGCTGCAGGTGTCAAGAATTTACCTCCTATAGAAGAATTATGTAAGCCTATTCCCTACTCATCCACTATTGAGGTACACTCTCTCCAACACTTTGATGAAGGTGATATCCCTTACTCTAAACCTCCTGATCAATGCTTAGAAGAATTTGATATCTTTATTGTTAAGCAAGATAACTTTAATAAAAGGGTGCAAAATCATCTAATGGAAAACACTAGAGCTATTGTTGAGTTGAAAGATATTTTGGAAAGAACCTATAATGATGTTAAAATGATTGTTAAACACTTTCAAATGGTTCGAACTCAAATAGATCAACTCGTAAAGTGCAAAATGACTTGCTAGTTAATGCTGCTAAAGAAAAACATGCTTATGAAATTAGAACTAGAAGTGGTGCTGCTACCCAAGATCCTCTATATCCTGAGGGGCATCCCAAAAGAATTGAGCAGGATTCTCAACAAGCTAAAAATAGTGGTTCTAATCCTAAGAAAAGGAAAAAGAAACATAAAACTATAGAACCCTCTGAACCTGCTATAGATCCTAATAGTATATCTATCTCTGATGCTGAAACTGAAAGTGGTAATGAAGAAAATGAAGTTCCTAATGAAGAAAAACTTGAAGAAGAACCTGAAAACCACACTAAGAATAATAAATACACCAAAGAAGATTTTATTGCTAAGAAACATGGTAGTGAAAGAGAACCTTGGGCCTAAAAACCTATGCCTTTCCCTGATAAGAAACACAAGTCAAAGGAACATGAACACTATAATAAGTTTTGTGAGTGGATGAAGCCTTTATTCTTGCAAATTCCTTTGACTGATGCTATGAAATTGCCTCCTTACTCAAAGTATATGAAGGACATTGTCTTGAATAAAAGGAAGATCCCTAATGAAGAAATTTCTACTTTGCTTGCTAATTATTCCTTCAATGGTAAGGTTCCTAAGAAACTTGGAGACCTAGGGATTCCAACTATCCCTTGCTCTATTAAGAACAGTTATGTTAGAACTGCTTTGTGTGATTTGGGAGCTGGAGTTAGTGTTATGCCTTTCTCTCTCTATAAGAGGCTTCAACTTGAAAAATTAATACCAACTGATATATCTTTGCAAATGGCTGATAAATCTACCACTATTCCTGTGGGTATATGTGAGGATGTATGATGAGGATATATACATGGATTATGATGATTATGACTGCTTGAACTGGAAGGAAATATTGAGTCAAATCAATAATGACTATCAGGTTTATTGATAACACAAGCATTGCGCGAGGACGAGGAGAGTTGCAGCAAGAAGGACAAGCGCTGATTTCCAATATCAACAAGTGCGCGAGGGAGGAGCGGGAGGCATGCGCACTAGGAGGCAATGAGGAAATCACGTATGAGCAAGAGAGAGATGGCGCACCAAGAATTACATGTTTGAGGTGTTCCACGATGTTTGGACTGCGTGCCAATAAGGCCGAACCCATGTATGGGTCGGTATGTATCAGTTTGAGTCGAACCGAGTCAGTTTGGGCCAAGTTATGGCTGTTTTTAGGCCCGTTTAGAGGGGAGGACGCCCCAGCCCTCATATAAACCTCCGTAGCCGTCACAAGTTAGGTTTTCAGACCATGTTAAAATATTTTGGAGTTGTTTCTTTCATAGAACCTCTGGAATTACCCTGTGTTCGAATCTACCAACTATAATTGAGTGTGATATGTTGTTCCATTGGGAATTAGTAGATTGCAGACTACCGTTCGTGGTCACGGCTGCATGCGCAAGAGTGTGGTGTTGTGAATATCCTACAAGGTTCGAGATCTGTTGCGCTGGCATCAGGGATCGAGCGGGAGAGATCATAGCTACGCACTAGTTATCTATCATCCACCATCATCATCGCCATCCGCTTACTGAGAAGATCGGGCCACCCCATATCATCTTGGTATCAGATTTCCTCGTTGCCTCGGTAAGCAATCCACAATCCATCCATAGATTAGAGAGTGTTTTTCATCCTATACAGAAAAAGCCCCACAAAACGAGTTGCCATAGGCTAGATTACATCGCAATCGAGTAATAGTTGCTGGTCGAGTTCCTCTATTAGATTAGATTTAGATCTGTTCTTCATAGATTTGTTTTCTAGTTGTTCTAGTTGTTTTCCACCATCTTTTTCCGCTACCATCAAGTCAGATCCGACCCAAGTAAAGAGTCCTAGTTGTGTACTACTTGGCAAGTCGGAATAATAAAAAAAAATTGGCTCGCTGCCTCACGCCTGACCGCAGACAGGTCTGTGCTCCAGCGTGAAAAAAAAAATTGGACCGTCGCCTTACCACAGACCGGTCTGCCCTCATACGAGAATTTTTTTGAGTCTGCCGACCTCCTGCCGCGGCAGGATTTTAGGCCGTTTTTCTGCCGTGGCAGAGACCAATTCTCAGGTCAAATTTTTTTCTTTTTTGTTTATTTTTTTACTGAGTCCACATAGCGTACCTATCCTTGTGAGCCTTAGTAAACCTTTCTTTGTGTCTAAAACTATCCTACGAGACTAGCGTGCTTAGTGCTCTACGGGCTGCTCAGTTTAGCAATCTTGTGCCCGTTTCGTTGAGACATTGCTAGCGTCTCTCCTTGTGCATTGCAACACGAGCGTTCCTCCGACATACCTCACTTTACTGAGCTCATTTTCATAGTTGCAATTGCCCCATTTATCTCCACCGTGTGTGTTTCCGTGGGTCTTTGTCATACGATCAGCACTAGGACTTGTTTGCAGTGTAGTTAGGATACCATACCTACAGCTCCACCATTAATAACCTGTGTGCCCTGCGATCGTTCTCTATACCTTTGGTATTCACTTCATCACATCAGTGCATCAGTCCTTGATTTCGAATTGGTAAGCATCACTATTCACTTTGGAACGGTAAGATCTGCTTTCTTGTTAGTTTTTGAGTGAGTTGTGAGTGTGCCACCAAAACAGTTTTGTGTTTTTGCACTAATGTACTAATCATGACTTCTACTAGTGTTGATGTGATGCAGAAATCAGATGATGTTTACCATGACTATTTAGCTATTGTGGTTGGCATGGCATATGATCCAACTACAATCAAGTGGCGATTGGAAAGTTCCGCCACACCCGCAGAATATCAGATTTGGGAAATTGATATGGGATTTGGTTTTGCGAGATGTCGTACTTTCGATAGCAAGTTTAATGGCCATATAGAATACATTCTTGCTCACCGACGTGTGGATGAAGAGGTAGCTCGTTGGTGGAAGGACACAAGGATTGTGTATGGTGTCATGGGTAAAAAAATCCTTTGGGAAGATTTCAAGCAATTTCTACGTTCTATGTTTTTGAACAACTACATATGGCCTATTCCAGAAATTTTGAGAGTGGACACTTATGAGACATGTGAGTTGTCTACTAACGTAATCATGTCTACTCCTAGTGTTGTATCTTGTGATGTACAGGTTGCTTTTGAAGAAAGGGAGCCGCCTATTTTACAACCTGCATCACACGATCTGGTATTGTCACTTGAGGAGGATGTCGTAGTACCTACTACAGCTGAGAAGATTGTTGATGACATTGGTACTAATTTGGAGCTTCAGCCAACATGTGCCACATATTGTGAGTCTATTCCTTTACTGAAGCCTCCTTGTGATTTGCCTTACACTATTGTTTCAGCACCATGTGATAGTTTACCAAATTCCAATTTTGATCATGTGGTACTGATTACACATAAAGAAATACTTGCTCGAATACCAGCTACTGATATTGTGTTTTCCATCATGCTAAATGAGCCTATGAGTATGAGTTGTGCTATGGACAAGATTTCTGAAATTTCATGTCTAAATTCTAGCACATATTCTCCTTGTTTCACTTTCAATCTAATTGGTGAATATAGCATGCATGAAAATTTTCTTGTGGACCACATATGCATTACTTGTGATAGAATCGCTGAACTGAAACATGCTGTTTTTAGCCATACTTGTTGTGTGTCGATGACTTGTTGTGGGACATATGCTGAAATTTGTGATAGTATGAAACTAAAGTCAGATCTAGTTGATATAATACAGCCAACACAAGTAATTTTACCTATGTTTGATCGTTGTAATCTTGCTAGAATAGAACCCAAGTTTTCATATCCTTTGTGTTTGTCCCAAAAGTCTTTGTCTAGTAGCTCTGCTCTATACTTCACTTATATTTGCAAATTGAGTTGCATCTTCCATACTGGACAACATGATCATGTTCATATTAATCAGAGTAGCGAAGTTGAAGCATGGTGTGAATCAATTTGGTTTTCACACATATTGAATTGGTTAGATCTTGTCCACAAATTTGATCATAGATATTCTTTAAGAAAACTGAATTTAATATTGAAGAACAAGACTATCTATTTAGTTGTTTTTCACCATGATCATGATTCTTTGTACTTCACTTATACCTGCAATTTAAGCTGCTTGATGTATACTGGACATACTTTTCATGTGAACAACAATAATACAACATGTTATATATACATATACTTTGCGTACATGTTGTTCTTTTTGTTTCTCCTACTTTCAGCTTACCTAAAGCCGAGGACGGCTTTTCATGAAGAAAGGGAGGATGATGAGGATATATACATGGATTATGATGATTATGACTGCTTGAACTGGAAGGAAATATTGAGTCAAATCAATAATGACTATCAGGTTTATTGATAACACAAGCATTGCGCGAGGACGAGGAGAGTTGCAGCAAGAAGGACAAGCGCTGATTTCCAATATCAACAAGTGCGCGAGGGAGGAGCGGGAGGCATGCGCACTAGGAGGCAATGAGGAAATCACGTATGATCAAGAGAGAGAGATGGCGCACCAAGAATTACATGTTTGAGGTGTTCCACGACGTTTGGACTGCGTGCCAATAAGGCCGAACCCATGTATGGGTCGGTATGTATCAGTTTGAGTCGAACCGAGTCAGTTTGGGCCAAGTTATGGCTGTTTTTAGGCCCGTTTAGAGGGGAGGACGCCCCAACCCTCATATAAACCTCCATAGCCGTCACAAGTTAGGTTTTTAGACCACGTTAAAATATTTTGGAGTTGTTTCTTTCAGAGAACCTCTGGAATTACCCTGTGTTCGAATCTACCAACTATAATTGAGTGTGATCTGTTGTTCCATTGGGAATTAGTAGATTGCAGACTACCATTCGTGGTCACGGCTGCGTGCCCAAGAGTGTGGTGTTGTGAATATCCTACAAGGTTCGAGATCTGTTGCGCTAGCATCAGGGATCGAGCGGGAGAGATCATAGCTACGCACTAGTTATCTATCATCCACCATCATCATCGCCATCCGCTTACTGAGAAGATTGGGCCACCCCATATCAATGTACCTATTCAGGTGGCTCACAATTTCTTGATATTGACTGATTTTGTTGTCCTTGAAATGCCTGAAGATGATAATATGTCTATTATTCTTGGGAGACCTTTTCTTAATACTGCAGGAGCTGTTATTAATTGTAATCAAGGAAAGGTGACTTTCAATGTTAATGACAAGGAACATACTGTCTATTTCCCCAAGAAGATTGAAAGGACTTATGGTTTGAATTCAATTGAACATGTTGAAGGCATTCAAGTTGGAGAAATATATTGTCCCATACCAAGAGAAAAATTTGAAACTATTATGATTGGGACCATTGCTATCAAGGTTGAGGTAACATAATCATTAGTGGAGTACAAAGTTTTGTCTCATATGCAATTTTTTTGGTAGCAAGACTTGATCAACCTTGTTAACAAAAGGATTCCATTGAACAAAACAATGTTTTCATTATGATTATCTCCGTTTATTTCTATCCTTTGCATTTTAGTTTTTGCTTTGTTTAGTTTTGTTTTTGTTGTTAGTTTCTTGCATGCTAGAACTTCTGTAGTTCTAGCCTTCTCTTTGCATCATGTTTCCAAAAGAAAAAAAAGTCTGTCTATCAGAAAATCATTCTTCTATTTCTGAAAAATGCCCAAAAATAAAGTGTCTCGAAAAATTCGAGAAAATTCATATTAAATTTTTACGTGAAAAAAGGGGCAGAGGAGTACCTGGAAGGTACCAGGGGCCCACCAGGCAGGCACACCACATGGTGGCGCAGCCAGCCTTGGGTGGCGCCATGCCCTGGTGTGGGCCACCCCTGGCCCCCCACTAACTCTCTCACCTGCCACTTTCTTCTCTCTCCCGAGTAAGCTCCAGTTCATATCTCAAAATCGCATTCTTGCTGTGCTTGCTCTCGATTTTTTCGATCTCCTTGCTCAGCCCATCTTTCTTGCTGAAATTTGGAGCAATTGTTCCCTGGTACGTGACTCCTCCCCTTGTCCAAGTAGATTTGTGTTTAGTGGATTATATGTTGATTATTTTGCTGCTGTGGGTGAATGGTTATGAGAGCTTGTAAGCTTGTTTGATGCTTAGAGATATAGTTTTGATGCATGTTTAGGCCTTTTGCAAGTCCCTATGAGTAGAATCCTTCATTATATTTACTTTGCATTCACTTGTTTAATAAGTGTTTAAATTTCAGAATACCAAGCATGAACAATCATACTTTTGGAAAGATATTTGAGAGTGATGCACCTAGGAGGTCGAGGCCCTCGAGGACAGCCTCTCAAGCTAGGCCATCATACAATGAAGATCTAATTGCAACTCGTATTGGCAGTGAAAGGGATGATGGGGATGCTCACTGATACGTCCATTTTACATCACTATTCTATGTCTTAATTCACTATTATTCATTGATATATTTCATATTGAGAGGTGATACTTATGTTATTTCATCTATTTTTGCATGGTTGATGACTTTTGGAGCGTGGACCGCGGTCGTGATTCGATGGAAAAGGTGTTGTTTGGAGGAAAAATTCGCGAAGATCAGAAAATCCGGGAAAATATAAAGAAAATCCTATTTTTCCAGAAGACTCAGGATGCCAGAAGATGGAGTGGAGGTGGGCCACAGGGGGCCCACACCACCCCATGGCGCGGGCAGGACTAGGCCGCGCCTGGAGGTGGTGTGGCCGCCCTGGCCCACTCCAACCTCTCCCCTCTGGCGTATATCATCCCCACGAAACCCTAAGACTCGAGGAGAAACCACAGAAAGATTCCGCCGCCTCTGCGGGGCAGAAAGCACCGAGAGAGAAAGATCTCTCTGGCAGACAGATTTCTGCTGGGGGAATTCCTTCCCGGAGAGGGGAGATCATCGCCATCAACACCACCATCAAGCTGGACTTCATCAGGATCATCATCATCATCACCACCACCATCATCACCATCAGCACCCTCATCACCATCTCCATATTGCTATAACAATTGCGTTGAATCTTGCTATAGTTCATAGGGAAAACTTTCCCGGTGTTGATTACTCTTTGTAGTTGATGCTATTGAGTGAACCATTGAATTATTGTTTATGTTCAGATTATTATACATCATTATTCCATCTCTGATCATGATCCATATGATGTCTTGTGAGTAGTTCGTTTTGTTCTTGAGGACATGGGAGAAGTCTTGTTGTTAGTAGTGGAGTTGCGTTGAGAAAGATTCAATAGATTGTTATTTAAGTTGTGGTGTACTTCTTCTAGTGGTGTCATGTGAACGTCGACTGCATGACACTTCACCTATATGGGCCTAGGGGAATGCATTGTGTATTTGGCTACTAATCGTAGGGGTTGCCGGAGTGACAGAAACCTGAACCCCTGTTAGGAAACCATTGCACAAGGGACGTAAGGGTCTTAGAGTTTAAAGCTGTGGTTAGGTTTCTACCTAAAATACTTTCTTGTACTTACGGATGTTTGCAAGGGGTTTAATCACAAGTATGTATTAGTCTTGGATGGGGTGGTACATTAGCACAGGTTCACCCACACAACACTTAGCAAGCTAGAGAATATTAATCGACTATATGAAGCGAAAGCACTTGACAGTCTTCCCATGTGTCCTCGAGAACATTTGGTCATCTATAGAAATACAACCGGCTTGTCCTTTGCTGCATAAAGGATTGGGTCACTTGCTGCATTTATTCCTACTGTCTTTTATTTACTCGTACTTTGTTTACTTGCTTTATCAAAAAACCCTAAAAATCCGTTTGCTAAGTATTTGTAGAGAATTCCTGATCCATACCACTAGCCAGCACCTTCTGCTCCTCGTTGGGTTCGACACTCTTACTTATCGAAAATACTGCGATACACACCCTATACTTGTGGGTCATCACTCACCCATCCTCTTTTCCTTGTTTTACTTTCTTACAAGCTGCATGTATTCTTTATGATTTCTCGCTACTGATTGAGAGGGTTGGTTTGACCTCATATATGCAAGATGAGAGTGCACAATACGCTATGCTCACCAAAACTTTTGTTGAGAGCTTCACGTTTACTAACACACCCTATCAGTCTATTGTCTCTTTTAAAATCTATGATCTGCCCTTCACCATGCCTTTGGAGAGATTTTGCAGTATTGTAGGTGTGTGTATGACAGGGACCGTGAAGAAAATTCAAGGGCGACCCGCTGATTTGTTGGAGCTTTACCGAGGGGTGACACTTCATCCTGGCCAGCTTGGGATTGATACCCACTTAGGCCAAAAGCCTAAGCTTGCGGGGAGGTACGCCGACACCGCACTCATCTCCATATCATGTTGCGTCGATACTTTGTATATTCCATTTTTCGTTCTCTTTTTAGTTTTTGTTCTCTTTCTTTGCTTTTGCTTTCTAAAAGACCAAAAATATTTCTATTGTTTCTCTTTGGTTTGCTTCTTATTTTTGCCTTGGTTTGCTTTCCCCTTCTTGCTTTGTTTGAACTATTCGAAAAACCCAAAAAGATTTTGCTTTTCTTGTTTTTCCCTTTTGGTTCTTGTTTCAAAATCGAAAACACCAAAAATATTTGTCGTTCTTCTTTGGTTTTTGCGAGTTTGCTATAGGGTTCGGCTGTCCTCAGTGGATATTGGTTTCATATTATTATTCAAGCCACACAAGTGAAGAGCAATAATGAGGATCAATGACAACTTGAGGCGTGGTAAGAGACCGGTAACGAACTCTATTTGTTTTCATTGTGTACGTATACTCATCATTGTGAGCTTGCTTAGTCCGTTCAAGTAGGGTGTGTGTTATGTTTGGATGCTTAGTAGTTCTTGCTTTCTTATGATTAGCTCCAGCTCGCTAATAGTTTGTAGCATGTCTTATGAATGTTTGCTTGCATTGCTCTATTCATAAATTGGTATGACACCATGGTATCCTCCTCTGAATGTTTCATTTGATTGACTTGGCACATTCTCACGCATGCACATGACTGTAATAATCAGTTAGGCCTCGATAAATTATTTTGCCTTGAGGATCTTGAATCACTTTCATGCCATGAGTAGTCCTGTTTTGTTGCAAGCATGATAATGACAGCTATTGCTCTCTCGTTTGTCGCTCCCTTACTATTGCTAGCCTTCACTTTTTCTGAGTATGTTTTACTCAAGTTTCCAACTCCCTAAACCAAATATTTCCAAAGTGTCCACCATACCTACCCTTTAGCATCATTTGCTACCTCCGTGCATATTCAATATGCCTTGTTTTCTTCCGAATAAAATGTTTGCTTGTTATGAGAAAGTTAGTTAGTAAAGCTCTCACGAACTTGATGGCACACTTTATTTTCTTGCACTTAATAAACCTGAACCATTGCGTCCTCCTTTGTTGCGCATATGCTTGTGCTTTATGAGTTGAAGTTAGCAGAACCGTGTATCATGGGGACCGCTTTCAACGCTTCATAGGTACTTTGTACCTAGTTGATATCATGTTCTTTTGCTTATGGATCCCGGCGGTGTGAAATAAAAGTGGAACTTGTAAGATCATGGAGTTTGTATGTATGTTAGAGAAACGCTTGGGCTGCTAGCCTAAGCCATGCCTAATCATGGTGGAAACTTGTGGCATAACCATAATGAGCATTCTATGAAGCATCCTCAATAAAAATCTATGCACATAGTAAATAAAAAGATCGTCGAGATCCTCATTGTCTGCTTGCCTTGTATTTTGATTATGGGATAGCTCCCGTATCATGTGCAAGGGGTACCCCATTGGCTTGTGACTGAAGTTGAGTAGCATGAGGATTGGTCTTCGTAAGTAAGGGGCATGAGACTTCGATTTATAACCTATCAAGCATATCCTCTTAGTTGTGTCACTTTCACCTTAACCACATCAAAGATGCTTATGATAGGGGAAATGAGAGCTCAAAGCTAACAAGTGCCATACTTTCAGCATTTGGAAGCCTTTCAAATTATGCAAAACCTTTTCTTCTACTTGTTGAGTCTCCACATATTATTTGAGCACCTTCTTGAGAGCATAGTTGTCATTCTTTATGTTTGTTCCATTACTTGATTATTTGTGTTATGACTTTGATGCTTGTATTCTTGATATCTTTACTTCTAGTCATCACTTGAACTTCAGAGGTGCCTTGATATTCATAATCAAAGGCAAGCGAGATACCACTCTATCATACCTTTCTATGAGCATTGCAATGTTGCTTATGTGTGTGCCTCATGCTACTTATTATTCTTGAGTTGGAATCTCTTCATAGCTTGCAAAGACTATTAAGTAGACTTGGTTGCATACTCTTTATTATGAATTGTCTAAGTAGTTGATCACATTGCTGAGAATATTCACATCATATGAAGCAAATGTGTTTGTGAAAGTTCTTTTATCGCACTCAGTTTTCAACTGAATTGCTTGAGGACAAGCAATAAGCTAAGCTTGGGGGGAGTTGATACGTCCAAAACGTATCTACTTTCCCGAACACTTTTGCTATTGTTTCTCCTCTAAACTTGTGTGATTTGGATACAACTAATGCGGACTGACGCTCTTTTCAGCAGAATTGCCTTGGTGTCTACTTTTTGTGCAGAAAATCAACTATCAGGAAAAATCCCGGAAAATACGCCAAAAATCCTATTTCACCCGAAGACTCCAGGAGCCAGAATACGTGATGGAGAAGAGCCAGGGGGTGGCCACACCACTGGCCTTGAGCAGGCCAGGCCAGCGCCAGGTGGTGTGGGCCCCAGCACCCTCGGCCTCTCTCTTCGCCTATAAGGAGCCTTCGACTTAAAACGCGTCGAAGTGCACGTTTCTCTAGAAGGAGTTCCGCTCCGCCGCCACCACCAGATTCCACGAAACAGCACCAGAAACTCCGTTCTGGCACCCTGCCGGGATGGGGAATTGGAGGAGATCATCGCCATCATCATCACCATCACTTCTCCATCGACCATCCATGTTCCCCCCATCTATGAGTGAGTAATCCCCCGCTATAGGCTATGGGGATGGTAGGAATTGGATGAGATCGTTCATGTAATGGCATCAGATTGTTAGGGCATGGTGCCTAGTATCTTTTATTGGTGCTTTATGACTTTGTTGCGACTTGTTGTGCTTAATGCTTGTCACTAGGGCCCGAGTGCCATGATTTCAGATCTGAACATGTTATTGATTCATTATGATAGTATTGTTCTTGGTCTTATCTACAAGTTGTATACACACGTTGTTGTCCGGAACCTATGGCCTCGAAGTGACAGAAATCGGGATAACCGGAAGGGAAAGGCTTTGATGTGAGGATCACATGTGTTCATGGAGTGTTAATGCTTTGCTCCGGTGCTCTATTAAAAGGAGCACCTTAATTGCCAGTAATTCCCTAGAGGCCCCGCTGCAAACGGGTTGGCAGGACAAAATATGTTGTGCAAGTTCTCATTGCGAGCACGCATGACTATATATGGAACACATGCCTAGGATTGTCTAGTACTTGGATGCTTTATCTTATTTATCTGCAATTGCCCTATGTTCTGATTGCTATGTGAATTGTCTTGTCCATGCAACGCCCGTCCATCCATCCCTATGCCTACCGCACTTGAATCCCACTGTTTACTTCTTTTGTTACTACTGTCTTTGCTTTACTACTGCTGCTACTTTACTATTCCTACTAAAAAACTGTTGCTACTGATAAACTGTTGTGAGCAAGATTGTTTCTAGGTGCAGCTGAATTGACAACTCAGTTGTTAAGGCTTATAAATATTCTTTGGCTCCCCTTGTGTCGAATCAATAAATTGGGTTTCACTTCCCTCGAAAATACTGTGATACACCCCCTGTACTTGTGGGTCATCAATCAGCCCCGGGCTAGGAATCTTCATCCCCGCCGTTTTGAATATGGTTTCAATGAGGTATAACAAATTCAAAAATGATCCAAACAACGTGAAACCTTCGCGTGGTGTCATATTATGTGTCATAGTTGCAAGGAAAAATATTGAACATGAAAAATTGCAAACATCATAAAAAATCCTTCACAAAATGACCTATCATGTTCGAGGTTTCATGACATTTAGGTTAAACCACCAATATTATGGCTAGAATCAGCGCATAGTTTGTGATAATGTGCCCATATTGTGCACACATGTGCATCTTGGGATGGCTTACAATGTTGCAGGAGGAAGGTTTCCTTTTCGATGCACGAAAAAGCTAATTTCCATTTTTGATGTGCCGAAATCGGGGTGTTCTGTGAAGCAACGACCAAATTAAAGTTTGGCATTGGTACCAACCCATTTTTAAAAAATACTAGACCACCTTAGATGGACAATTTCCCAACCGGTGTATCTGAAATTGTTCCGTCCATGCCTCATGAAAAGACAAATTCCTGCCGAATCGACAGGAGGTTGCCCAGATTTGAACTACAAGTACATGATATAATGCTTGTGAATTTTTTTAAAATCATTTATAGGTTCACGACATACTATTTCATCAGATATCCACTTCAAGTTCAGCGAGGCTCAGTCCCGGGCTAGGAATCTTCATCCCCGCCGTTTTGAATAGGGTTTCAATCGGGCATAACAAATTCAAAAACGATCCAAACAACGTGAAACCTTCGCGTGGTGTCATATTATGTGTCATAGTTGCAAGGAAAAATATTGAACTTGAAAAATGCAAACATTATAAAAAATCCTTCACAAAATGACCTATCATGTTCGAGGTTTCCTGGCATTTAGGTCAAACCACCAATGTTATGGCTAGAATCAGGGCATAGTTTGTGATAATTTGCCCATATTGTGCATCTTGGGATGGCTTACGATGTTCCAGGAGGAAGTTTTCCTTTTCGACGCACGAAAAAGCCAATTTCCATTTTTGACGTGCCGAAATCGGGGTGTTCTGTGAAGCAACCACCAAATTAAAGTTTGGCATTGGTACCAACAAATTTTTCAAAAATACTAGACCACCTTAGATGGATAATTTTCCAACCGGTGTATCTGGAACATTTCCATCCATCCCTCATGAAAAAGACAAATTCCTGCCGAATCGGCTGGAGGTTGCCAAAATTTGAACTACAAGTACATGATATAATGCTTGTGATTTTTTTAAAATCATTTATAGGTTCACAACATGCTATTTCATCAGAGATCCACTTCAAGTTTAGAGAGGCTCAGCCCTAGGCAAGGAATCTTCATCCCCGCCGTTTTGAATATGGTTTCAATCGGGCATAACAAATTCAAAAACGATCCAAACAACATGAAACCTTCGTGTGGTGTCAGATTATGTGTCATAGTTGCAAGAAAAATATTGAACTTGAAAAATTGCAAACATCATAAAAAATCCTGCACAAAATGACCTATCATGTTCGAGGTTTCATGGCATTTAGGTCAAACCACCAATGTTATGGCGAGAATCAGGGCATAGTTTGTGATAATGTGCCCATTTTGTGCACACATGTGCGTATTGGGATAGCTTATGATGTTGCAGGAGGAAGTTTTCCTTTTCGACGCACGAAAAAGCCAATTTCCATTTTTGAGGTGCCGAAATCGGGGTGTTCTGTGAAGCAACCACCAAATTAAAGTTTGGCATTGGTACCAACCCATTTAAAAAAAATATTAGACCACCTTAGATGGACAATTTCTCAACCGGTGTATCTGGAACCTTTACGTCCATCCCTCATGAAAAAGACAAATTCCTGCCGAATCGGTAGGAGGTTGCCCAGATTTGAACTACAAGTACATGTTATAATGCTTGTGAATTTTTTAAAAAAATCATTTATAGGTTCACAACATGCTATTTCATCAGAGATCCATTTGAAGTTCAGCGAGGCTCAGCCTCGGGCTAGGAATCTTCATCCCTGCCGTTTTGAATATGGTTTCAATCGGGCATAACAAATTCAAAAACGATCCAAACAACGTGAAACCTTCACGTGGTGGCATATTATGTGTCATAGTTGCAAGGAAAAATATTGAACTTGAAAAATTGCAAACATCATAAAAAATCCTTCACAAAATGACCTATCATGTTCGAGGTTTCATGGCATTTAGGTCAAACCACCAATGTTATGGCTAGAATCAGGGCATAGTTTGTGATAATTTGCCCATATTGTGCACACATGTGCATCTTGGGATGGCTTACGATGTTGCAGGAGGAAGTTTTCCTTTTCGACGCACGAAAAAGCCAATTTCCATTTTTGAGGTGTCGAAATCGGGGTGTTCTGTGAAGCAACCACCAAATTAAAGTTTGGCATTGGTACCAACCCATTTTTCATAAACACTAGACCACCTTAGATGGACAATTTTCCAACCGGTGTATCTAGAACCTTTCAATCCATCCCTCATGAAAAAGACAAATTCCTGCCGAATCGGCAGGAGGTTGCCCAGATTTGAACTACAAGTACATGATATAATGCTTATGAACCGGGATCTTTGACCCTTTTTTCAGATTTTGGCCAAACTTTTAACAGGAAAAGTGCTTCAATTTAAATAACTAATCAAAAACCATTTTCTATCTCCAACCGGGTCTAAAGATAAACCTGTAGTCCAGGTTGGAGACACCATCCGAGACTAAATGTGGGTGGCGACACTATGCCAGTGAGTGTCGACACTATTTCGTGAGTGGCGACACTATGCCAGTGAGTGTCGACACTATCTCGTGAGGGACGACACTATTTGAGTGGGTTGCGGCATTATGACAGTGGTGAGTGTCGACATTATGTCGTGACTGTCGACACTATGTCATGCTTCTTAATCTATAAATAGGCATCCCTGTGAAGTTATCAACTACAAACACGATGGTGTGCTAGAGCAGGGACAACACTACGGCCAATTTCAGGGAGATGCCTAAGGATCCAGTCCTCAGGCATCTCTCTGGAGCTGGCCATAGAGGCACTCCCTAATATGTGAAATTAGTTAGCTCCCCGACATATTGATCTAGCTAGAGAAGTTATGAACTACAAGAGCAGGGACAACACTATGGCCAACTTGAGGGAGATGCCGCCGGAGCCCAGTCCTGTGGCATCTCCAACAAGTTGGCCATAGATGTACTCCCTAATATATGAAATTAGTTAACTCCTCGACAACACTACAACCAGCTTCAGGGAGAAGTTATGAACTACAAGATGGTGTGTGAGAATAGGGACAACACTACGGCCAGTTTCAGGGAGATGCCGAAGGATCTAGTCCTCAGGCATCTCTCTGAAGCTGGCCATAGAGGAACTCCCTAATATGTGAAATTAGTTAGCTCCCCGACATATTGATCTAGATAGAGAAGTTATGAACTACAAGAGCAGGGACAACACTACAACCAACTTGAGGGAGATGCCACCGGAGCCCAGTCCTGTGGCATCTCCAAAAAGTTGGCCATAGATTTACTCCCTTATATGTGGAATCAGGACTAAAGGCCCCCTTTATTCCCGCTGGTCCAGCCATAAACCAGGACTAACACTCACGACATCTATTATTATTAAAAACTGGCACTAAGGAATCGGGACTAAAGGCCCCCTTTATCTCCGCCGGTCCAGCCACAAACCGGGACTAATGGAATCAGGACTAATGGAATCGGGATGGCTTACGATGTTGCAGGAGGAAGTTTTCCTTTTTGACGCATGAAAAAGCCAATTTCCATTTTTGAGGTGCCAAAATCGGGCTGTTCTGTGAAGCAACCACCAATTTAAAGTTTGGCATTGGTACCAAATAATCCTTCACAAAATGACCTATCATGTTTGAGGTTCTCATATAAAGTTTTCATACATCACATAAAGTTTCCATACATTACATAGATTTACATAGGGTTTAGGGTATGAATCCTTCGTCGCGTATGTTGATCCCTTGCCTATGATTGCTTCTTAGGCCATAACCATGGAGCATCTTCTTTTCTTAACGTGATGCTTGGGTCAGTTTTCACAGTGAAGGTCAGAATTTCATCAAACTTATCATAATCTGCTGACATGTCTGTCTTGTCGTCGACTCCCGCTATGTTTCTTTTCCCTGAAAAAACTATGTGACGCCTGGGCTCATCGTCTGATGTATTCGTTTCCTTATTTTTTTCTTTTTTTTGGTCTAGAGGACATGTACTTCACATAAAAAACCTGATCCACATCATTGGCTAGGACGAATGGTTCGTCTCTGTAACCAAGATTCTTGAGATCCACTGTTGTCATTCCATATAGCTGGTCTACTTTACCCCTTCTCCATTCATGTTGACCCAACTGCACCGAAACAAAGGGACCTTAAAAGTAGGTCCATAGTCAAGTTACCATATCTCCTCTATGTAACCATAGTATGTGTCCTTTTTCCCATTCTCGCATGTTGCATCAAAGCGGACACCACTGTTTTGGTTGGTGCTCTTTTTATCTTGGGCAATCGTGTAAAATGTATTCCCATTTATCCCGTACCCTTCGAAAGTCAATACAGACGCAGACGGTGTCGCGGCCAACAAGTAAAGCTTATCTCCAATAGTGGTGTCATTCATGAGATGTAATTGCAACCAAGTGCCGAAAGTCTCCATGTGATTTTCTTTAATCTAGTAGTCATCCTTCCTCGGGAACTTGGAGTGTACAACATTCATGTGTTCCTCGATATACAGAGCCACGAAGGTAGAACTTTGTAGAACTGTGTAGTGTGCTTGATTCAAAGAATGCCCGTCCCTAAATATCATTGCTTTCTTTCCTAGCGTGCCTTTTCCACTCAGTCTCCCCTCATACCGTGATTCAGGAACACCAATCGGATTAAGGTCAGGAAGAAAGTCTACACAGAACCCAATAACCTCCTCTGTTCCATAGCCCTTGGAGATGCTTCCTTCTGGCCTAGCACGGTTACGAACATATTTCTTTAAGACTCCCATGAACCTCTCGAAGGGGAACATATTGTGCAGAATTACAGGAGCGAGAATGTAAAGCTCTTCGACTAGGTGAACTAAGAGATGCATCATAATATTGAAGAAGGACGGGGGGAACACCAACTCAAAACTGACAAGACATTAGACCACATCATTTTGTAGCCTTTCCATACTTTCTCGATCGATTACCTTCTGAGATATTGCATTGAGGAATGCACATAGCTTCACAATGGCTACTCGAACATTTTTTGGTAGAAGCCCCCTCAATGCAACCGGAAGCAACTGCGTCATAATCACGTGGCAATCATGAGACTTCAGGTTCTGGAATTTTTATCTGCCATATTTATTATTCCCTTAATATTTGACGAGAAGCCAGCCGGGACCTTGATACTGTAAAGGACTTCAAAAAAGATTTCCTTCTCTGCTTTGGTAAGAGAGTAGCTGCTTAAGTATTGACGGCCTTTATCAGTATGCTTGTTGTATGGGTCTTTGATACGTTGCTGGTCCTCCCGTGCTTCTGGTGTATCTTTTTTCTTCCCATACACGCCCAGGAAGCCTAACAGGTTCGCGCAAAGATTCTTTGTCACGTGCATCACGTCGATTGTAGAACGGACCTCTAGGTCTTTCCAATACTCAAGCTCCCAAAATATAGATTTCTTCTTCCACATGGTCGTGTGTCTGGTAATGGGGTCTTTCAGAACAGATTAAGCGCCATGACCCTTTCCAAAGATTACTTCTAGGTCCTTCACCATACCAAATACATCAGCACCTTTAGGGAGCTTAGGCTTCTTCCGGTAATCTGCCTCACTGTTGAAATGCTTGCCTTTCTTTCTTACTTGATGATTGGTCGGAAGAAATTTACGACACCCCAGGTACACAACCTTCTTACATTTATCCAAATATGTACCTTTAGTCTTATCTAAACAGTGTGTGCATGCATTGTATCCCTTGTTTGACTGTCGTAGGACATGTTACTAAGAGCAGGCGAATCATTGATGGTTACGAACAACAACGCTCGTAGGTCAAATGTCTCCTGTTTGTGCTCATCCCACACCTTTACACCTGGTTCTGCCCACAACTGCAAAAGTTCATCGACTAATGGCCTTAGGTACACATTAATGTCGTTGCCGGGTTGTTTCGGTCCTTGGATGAGCACTGGCATCATAATGAACTTCCGCTTCATGCACAACCAAGGAGGAAGGTTATAGATACATAGAGTCACTGGTCAGGTGCTGTGACTGCAGCTCTGCTCCCCAAAAGGATTCATGCCGTCGTTACTTAGACCAAACCATAAGTTCCTCACATCACCTGCAAAGTTTGAGTACTTTCTCTCGATGTTTCTCCACTGCGACCATCGGCGGGGTGTCTCAGTTTCCCGTCTTTCTTACGCTCTTGTTTGTGCCAATGCAACAACCTAGCATGCTCTTTGTTTCTGAACAGACGTTTCAACTGTGGTATATAGGAGCATACCGCATAATCTTAGTAGGAACCCTCTTCCTGGGGGGGGGGGGGGGCTCGTCGTCGCCCTCAATATCACCAGGGTCATCTTGTCTGATCTTGTACCGATATATAGTGCATACCGGGCATTTATCCATATTCTCATACTTCTCACCGCGGTACAGGATGCAGTCATTAATGCATCCATGTATCTTCTCCACATCTAATCCTAGAGGGCAGATAGTCTTCTTTGCTTTGTACGTTGTCTCGGGCAGCTCGTTATCCTTTGGAAGCTTCGGCTTCATTATTTTCAGTAACTTATCAAATCCCTTTTCAGATAAACTAGTCTCTGCCTTCTATTTCAGCAGTTCAAGTGTGGTACCGAGCTTTGTGCTGCCATCTTTGCAATTTGGGTACAACAACTTTTTGTGATCCTTTTGCATGGCCTCCAACTTAAACTTCTCCCTTTCTATATCACATTGTTGCTTTGCATCAGAAATGACCCGACCAAGACCATCAGCGGGCTCATCCGATGCCCGTTGTTCTTCTTCATTGCCGCCTCCCTCTTCTTCATCGTCTTCCATTGCAGTATCACCGTATTCTTCAGGGGACATAGGATAGATGTCATCATCCTCCTCTTCTTCATTTTCTTCCATCTTAACCCCTCTTTCTCCGTACATGTCCCAACAATAATATCCGGGCATGAAACCTCTCCGAAGCAGATGGCTTTGAAGGATTCTCGGGGCAGAGTGCTCCGCCACGTCCCGACAGTCGACGCAGGGACAAGGCATAAAATTATCCACTTTGTTTGCCTTAGCCAAATCGATAAATTTATGCAGGCCTGCAATACAATCGGAATCGCGTCGGTCGCCGTACATCCATCGCATCCGCGCATCGATCTGCGTCATAATAATTAACCATTTCTATGACATCGTGAATAGTGAAATGACCACCCTACATGGACACGTGCAATATTTTTGTATCAGTTACAGATAAAGAAGATAAGGTTGCTAACCTCGGCCGAGGATACCGTGTTGTGCAAACTTAAGTGTGGCTCGGACATTTCGTCGAACACCTTGTGTGCAGTGTGAAGAAAAAAACCTAGCATCCACCTCCCACACAAAATTCTAGAAAAAATAAGTGGATGGCGGGGCTTATTTATAGCCAGGGGAGGGTTTTTGGTCCCAGTTCTTGGCATGAACCGGGACCAATGCTCCCGGGAGCGCCACGTGTGCGTCGTGGGGAGGGCCATCCAAAAACCCTCTACCCAGGACATTGGTCCCGGTTGATGGCATGAACCGGGACCAATGACCTGGGTGGGGAGGGGCGTTGCTGGGCCGCCACGTGTCGCGGGGAGGGGCTTTGGTCCCGGTTCGTGGCATGAACCGGGACCAATGCCCAGCACCGTCGCTTCATCGTCCGTGTGTACAAATAGGAGGCCACAGCGTGTCGCTTCACCATCGCCTCGCCCTCTGCAATCTCTCCACCGCGCCATCGCTTCATCGTCCATCCTCCCCTCCCTCTCCAATCTCCACCGCACCGCCATGGAGATGCCCGCGCTAAACTTCTATGAGGCGGTGATGTTCGCGCACTACGACATCCTCATGCCGCCGGGCGCGACGGTGCCCCATGGATGGCGCATCAGCTATGCGGGTGTGCTGGTGGCTCTGCTCCACGTCCCCGGCGGAGCCGAGATGGAGAGCAAAATTGCGGTGCGCCGCCGCCAGATGCCCGCGTAGAAGAGGGCGCTGCCCCGGTACCCGGCGGCCAGCCCGTACTGGTCGGCGCTGTTCAAGAAGGAGCGGAAGGCCAAGATTGGCAACCGCATCGTTTACGGGCGCGTGGTGCACCGGGATCTCCGCAACCGAGAAGGGCGGGAGAGGTTCTGGTCTGTCCGTGGACGGACCAAGTACACCGTCATCTCCGCCGCTCGCCGCGAAGAGGTGCTCCGTCTCGCGAACAATGCGGAAATCGTGGAGGTTCCGTCCGACGACGACGAGGAAGCCAGCGGCTCGGAGGACACCGGCGGCAGCGGAAGTGAAATTGTAGACTAGAAAGAATTTGTGAAATCGCACCTTTTCTTAGGAAGAATTTGTGGCTCAATTAATGAAATCCTCGATTTAGATCTCTGTCTCGATTAACTTGTGCAAGAATTTGTGATTTAGATCAATTTCTGCCTCAATTTAGATCTCTGTCCCGGATTGGGAACGTGACCGCCGAGGGGTTGTGGTCCTGGTTCGTGGCATGAACCGGGACCAATGCTCCGCAGAGCGCCACATGTGCGTCGCGGGGGCATTGGTCCCGGTTCATGCCACGAACCAGGACCGTAGCTTAGAGATGAATCGGGACCAATGCCCAGGCGGCATGAACCGGGACCGGTGCCTAGCGTTGGTCCCGATTGCGAAACCGAACCGGATCCAATAGCATTTGTGTGCTGGACCAAAGACCCTTTTTCTACCAGTGGACCAACCACCCTCGAGGAAAACCCTAGCTTCAGCGCGATCGCCTCTCAATCGCCCTAGGCATTACTTCCGTACATGGTGGACCCACTCAACCATATCTCACGTTTTGATAAGGTGTCTACAAGGTTGGAGGATAGGATGAGAGAATTTTATAGATGACAGCCTGAACTCGGATTAGCCCTCAAGCACCATAGCCTTTCTACGAGCTCTCCATGATTCTTCTATTCACTCGTTTTTTCTTTTCTTTTAGTTTGCTGCGGTTGGCAGGCCGTGTGCATCTTATCTACGTAGAGGGCGAGTGTAAGCTACTTTGAATTGTATCTGTATGGTGCTATCTTATGATTAATAAAGCTTTCGTTATCTAAAGAAATTCCGGGACCAATAGGAACTTGCAATCTTATAAATAAAGGAACTATAAACATATATCTTGAAAAGTAATTGTATCATATGTTGAAACCATGTATTATATGATTTCGTAAGGGCAGTCACTACAACACGGAGCTCGGGCGCTGGCGCTTATAACTGCATCGGGGATTCTAAAATGGTGGTGGATTTTTTTGGCTCGGCACAACATGATCCATCGACCTATCGCTTCTGCAGCGCGGCAGAGGATCTTCCACGTTACATTACGGAAGACAACAGAAATTTAATGCTGCGTAACCGCACATTATTTGCCGTGTTACACCTTCAGCATCACTGAACGTTAATTACATTAACAATAATTAATTTACATTGTTAATATCAATACTATTTGATAATTTTAGTTTATTTATATATATTAGGAATATTTATTGTGATACCATTTTAACACAATTTTTATTTTTACATTTATATTTTTTCACATATTACACAAATGGTGCTTCAAAAATAAAAAACGAAAACAGAAGATTTCTTAAACACTAAACCTAATTCTTGAGAGCCTCTCTATTCTGGTATTCTACGAATTCCTAAATAAAATCCTAACGCTAATGACCATGCGCCCATCAGCTTCGCTCACCGCTAGTGCGACGACCACGCGACGATCTGCTTCGCTCACAGCTGGCGCGACGACCACACGTGGATATGCTTCGCCCACTGCTAGTGTGATGGCCACGATATGATCTGCTTCGTCCATCTCGACGACCATGTGTGGATGAGCTTGGTCCACGCGTGAAGCTGAAGAGGTGTTTACCGATGGAGCAGCCGTGCCGGATCGTAAGTGGAAAGTGCGGAAGTAGTGGTCAGGATTGTTAGGACCAGTGGCATGCAGCTATTGAGATCTAGGGTTTGTGTCGATATGGGGAAAGGGTGGGTGTGGCGGCATCGTGGTAGTTGCAAGGAGGAGTAAGGGTTTCTTATTATATAAGGAGGAGTAGTGATGCTTAGTTGGTTAGGTTTGATTTATGGGCTCTTCAAAAAGTGGGCCGCATGTATACAATAAGCCCATAATCGTGCGTCCAATTTTCCTTTCAGCAGATCAAATAAACATGATTTTTACAACAATATAACATTCTTAATCGTCAATAATACCCAGAGAGTGATCTAAATCAAGGCCCAATTTCTAGCGTGATCCTAGCAAGATTCTAGGGATCTAGCAAGATTCAGACAAATATTATGAATCTTCCTTAGTCAAGGCCCAATTTCTACTTTGGCTAACTTCCCTCGCTCCATTCTCGAACTCCTCCTCCTCTGAGCTATCGCTTAGATATCCGTCCATGGTTTGCTTCCACATTTTGACCAACACACATTGTAGTTGCTTCGAGTGTGGTCAATCCTTCCATAACAAGTACGGGCACTTCGGCGTTTTGAAGTGGCAGCCGAGGAACCTTCGTTCGGTGTGCTTGTCATGGAAAGCGACGAGTTTGCACAGGAATCTGTTGCACAAACATCTTTTCTTGTAGCGATATCTCATAGGGACACCGTTCCAGGATGGATCAAAGATCAAGCGCGACACCATGTAGTCCTAGGGGAAAGACCCCAAATCTGTTCATGAGATCTAAGATGATATCTAAAAAGGAAACTAGCAAATTGGATCAAGACTAGAATAAATATATAATTAACTTTTAGAATCATCACCCGACAAAGGCTCCATTGCGGTGTCTTCACTTCAACACCATGATGCAGATCCGTGGACAGGGATTTGGGAGGGTAGGGCGAGATATAAATTCCGGTCTTCGTGGCGGGACACACTAGTCAGCGAGACAACCTTAACCCGTCAACTGGATGTCTTTGACCATTCTCCAACATTGTGATAAATTCACTCGGCGCTTTAATTGTGCAGCGTAAGCGGTAATGCCACTGTTTCCCAAGCGTGGCATTGAATAGCACCGCTCTTGCGTGCCACCTACCAAACACCCAAATCCGCCGATATCGTGTGTGCCATGATGTCTAAGTGGCCGCCGTGATGAAATGGTGCCGCAATAGCCCATCCGTCGGGTAACAAACTTTTACTGGTAATTTTCACTTATGCCGCCCCAAAAATCTACCGGGTATGGGGGTTATTTTTTGTACTGAGTGTACTATGTAAAAAATAGATAATATGATACTCCCTCCAATCCATATTAATTGTTGATGAAATGAATGTCTCTAGACTTGTTTTAGTGCTATATACATCCAATTCAGCGCCACTTAATATGAATCGGAGCGAGTAGTAAAAATGTGATTCTGGCCTATGCATTGGAACCTTCATAAGAAAACTAATAGGTGATAAGCAATATATTGGGCACTCCCTGCTATGAATATGATCTCTACTGATGTTCCTGAATGATACCTTGCTTGAAAAACTTAATAAGCATAGTACGAAAATTCTACCATGAATTGCACCAGGATCTGTAGATCTTAGAAGTAAGGGGGTTGGGGATTAAAACGTGAGGAGGCAAAACATTTGTGTGATTGATTTGCAGTTCATTATTACCATCCCTAAATATCTTGCAAGTAAAAAGAGTATGATTCGACTTGTTGAAAGGATCTGTTAAAAGGACATCATCAATATTTTGTTGCTACAAAAATAGTTGTAGCAGATGGATATATTTCTCCATTTCTAGAGGACTCTTTGGTTTGGGATAACATGTGTATGATAGTTACCTCAGCTTTATGACGTTTGTAATAAGAAGGGTTGCCTGCTCAATTTTTTCAGGTTTTCTAGTTGGCACTTCCATTAGAAGGTGCTTATCTAGTCCTTTGTAGAACCAAGCCAATCGTATGATTTATACTTTGAGGCTACTGGCCTCAAGCAAGGATCCAGACAAAGTTTCAAAGGAAGCTCATAACATCAGATGAATTGAGGAAGTATTGTATCAGCGTTCAGAAGCAATGAGCTTATAGAGAAGTACTAATGTAGTAAGACAGCCTAGACAGACACCATGTGAGGGCTGTGGTTGAAACTTTAAAGGAGACACCACTGGGGAGCAAACATGGACAGCAATGGGGTATATTTTTCTTCTATAAAGGGGACGGAGCTAGTAATTGAGGATACCGAAGAGACCGTCTGCAGTGAGAAACATTTGATTGATCAATGGAGAAGCTTGTGAATTTTTTTGTTTGTTACTTGTTCGTGTGATGTAGATGCTAGGTTTTGGAGGCACATGGAAATCAGTTCTATTGTACTCATATGAGAAGAAAACAGGATACTGAGGTCTAACAGATCATTGACCGGATGCAGCCTTTCTGATTTAGCAGCTCAAGCATAGTAGACGTGCTACTTCGTAGTTCTTCATAGTTGTCTGGGATAGGTACAACATCACACACTGGGGCAATATACCGCTGAGTGTAGCGTATTGGTTTTCTTTCCGAGGTACTAACAAAAAGGATGAATATTTAGGAGCTACTCCAATCTCCTCATCTTCTCACCTTGCAGTCATGTTATCAACTCCGAGGCCACAAGCCATTTATCTATATATACACCCAAAAAAATCCATATAATGCAAAGTTCATGTCCATGAATGCACGTCTATATCTTGTAGGAAAATAAGTACTCTTCGAGAAATCTGATTGATGCTCACCACACTTAGTAGGAAGACAACATCATTGCATCAACACCAAGCAACCATTCCTTTTACTACAAGTAAAAATGATACTGAAAATCCATCACCGATATCCTTCCATAGAGATGTCTTCCAAATAATAATATATTTTTCTATAAAAATATGTTATATCGGCCCTAAAAATGAGATGATGTAAAAAACAAAGATATGTATGTTCAGCCCAAAGACTTTAAGACCATATAGTCCAAGGTTTAATGATGAACTGATTTCTTTGCCATACAAAATAAGCTGCATCAATTGAGCAAGTAATTTATAGAAAATAAGATATACAATTAACCAATACTAGTAAGTTTGCACGTACACGCACGTCTTATAAATATATGTATGAATATGTATTTGAATCATACTCCTTTCTCTATGGAGTCGAATACGGTCTCGTGACCCAACGATGAAAGTGTGTCCATGATCCAAATGCATATCATCAGTTAAAATCTAGGATGCACAAAACTGATTTAATATAATTAATTATCAAAGAAATCTTTAAACAATTTGAAACTGCTTCAAATTCATCAAATAATCATAAATATTTTTTTGAATGCTCGGTACTCGCCCTCGATCGTCAACTTGTTTTCTGGAAGTACACGCGCGAACACCTGGCCGGAACCTTACACAAAAGTCATCTACGAAGATTTTACAAATCCACCCCAAACTCTCTCGCACACGCAAAGTCAGACAAACCCCACACTCCACTCTGCCTACCCATCGCCCGGCAACGTCCTGGTCTACCTCCATGTATCCCAGCTGCCCCGGCGATGGCGAGGTTTGGCACCCCAGAGAGTTCCTGGTCCCCTCCACTGTCTCCCCGCCGCTACAGCGACAGCGGAATTCTGCGTCCACTGACCTACCTCGTAATCGCCCCGACGAGGTCCGTCTGGCCTCACCTGTCTCCCCACCGCTCCGACGTGGTCCTGTGTCTCCTGGACTTTCTCCCCGCCTGCTCCCCATTCGCCAGTTCCCCAGTTCCCTCTCCCGATCTAGTCAAGTTTCCCCTTCCTTCCCACCACCGGCGCCAGGATCCCCAGGCCCCTCCTCTTCTCCGCCCACGCTCGTCGATTCCAGCCGCAGAAGAGCCTGACGAGGGGCTCGATCTCGGGACGCTCGCGGGCAACCCAGTGCTAGGCACCGATGAAGGCGGAGGCTCTGGTGCATAGCTCTTCTCCATCGGATTCGCGACCGTAGCCACCATGCGTTCCAGGTCTTCACCGGCGCTGGCCTCCTCCCGTTGTACAAACAGATGAACCAGAGCAATCTCCTAGGGACACCAGCGAGTATGCTCCGGTGGGTGGTCGACGCCCCTCCAAGGCTCCCAAGTTGATGGTGCTGATCATTGTGCGGCTCACTGGTCCACGCTTTATGCTACCTGGTGTAGGTATATATCTTTGATTGTCCCTTCACCCTTAAGTTGTGATTCACCGTGACTTGTAGTCTTGCCATTTACTCGATAAATTGCTATATAATCAAAATTATTGTTTTTGTAGTGTTTATTCTCTTGCTTGGTTCATGCCAAACCAAGAAATGAGTTTTGTGATAACTGGACCGTGTGTACTTGAATCCTTCTCAACATCAAGGTTGCAAGTGAAGAGCGAGATAGGCATGTGCAAGTGTGCCGTGTGTGTACCTGTGGTTGGGTTGTCCTGCGCGCGCATACTAAAATTTTGTGAGATTGTGGGGTGAATTGATTTTGATACAAATTTAGGATATGTTATATAATCTTTATGAATTTGGCTAGATTGTGGGGTCACTTGATTTTGAATAACAAATTTGGCTAGATTTAGTCTTTGATGAGTTCAACATCCCGCTCCGCCTCTGCTAATAAAATAAGGACCATATATACTCTTTGTTGTTATATCCCCAATAGAGGATGACCATTATATGCACTTTTATGTACTCCCTCCTATCCAAATTAATTGACTTGGATTTATCTAGATTTAGATGTATCTAGTACTAAAACATGTCTAGATACATCCGAATCTAGACATGTCAATTAATTTGGATCGAAGGGAGTATATTATTTTCTTATTCTCCTCCAGCTGCACATGTCTTATTTCAGAAGGATGATAAACAATGGGAGCTAAAAACGAGATGATGTTATATCGGCCCTAAAAACGAGATGATGTAAAAAACAAAGAAATGTATGTTCAGCCCAAAGACTTTAAGACCATATAGTCCAAGGTTTAATGATGAACTGATTTCTTTGCCATACAAAATAAGCTGCACCAATTGAGCAAGTAATTTATAGAAAATAAGATATACAATTAACCAATATTGTAAAGAGATTTCAGAAACAATGTGCTAAGAAAGACTGATGTAGTAAGTAGAGGTAGACTCCATGTCGTGATAAATGTACTTGGTGAAACTTGGAAGGCGAAAGAAAGAAGGAAGTACAAGAACCTTGTCGATTTTTAAGAGAGCAAACGAGAGAAGTAGTGAGGCGTGAAAGATGGTTTCACTTGCATGAGAGAATAGAGAGAAAAAATAAGACATGCATTGATGGAGAGAGGACAATTAATAGGACATGCCTTATAATTTTAGACAATTTTAAAAAGCTCTCAAGCCTTATAATTCCAAACAGAGGGAGTAGTTAGGAAGTACAACGAACAGCAGAGTACTCATATAAAAGGGACAACGACTAAGGAATGATATCGTAGAGAGAAAGGAGCAAGAATAGCTGTTTTTGTTTTGAACAAGTAGCAGGAAGTGTTCACCAAATCAATAGACTGGGGCTAGTGAAATGGTCTTCTCATTGCTTTCTCATCTCATCGTAGTACACTTTGGAGGCATTAGGAATTTAGTTAGATTGCAGGTGTTTGTGCTAACTAAATCTGTCATTGACGACACGTATGACAAGAAAGCCAACTCGCCAGTGCATCCACTTGTATCTGGTTTCTCTGGTATGGTGAAGCGCAAGTGAAGTCTACTCTTCACGGCTGTGGGTATCAACAATCACAACAAACAGATAATGTAGCAATTAGCCATGCGCATGTGCAAGATCGCATAGCCTTCCTGGCTATTATTCTTTTGGTTGTGCATGCGCCAGTGCTGTTACTACAACATCTGATCTTATCGGCTACATGTTGTGAATTGCAAAAGAACTCTAGACTCTAGAGAGTATTTGCCATTTGGCTTCAGCATTGATTTGAACTTTGGCTAGTTAATGAGGGTTGATATGGTGTGACGACTTGCATATATAGGGGGTTGCAAAAATCACTGGCAGAGCCATAATAATAAAGCTGAGATGTCAAGTGGTATATTAGATTTTTAAATCATGTGTACTTTATTTTATGAATTTATCCATAATTTTTATGTGTTTTGGTCAAAACCTGTGGTCAATTATTAGACTACACAGCCTTAACGTGGCTCCACCAGTTTTACAATCTCCACAGCAGTCTAGCCGGAAACGAAAATGCTTCTCTGAATCTCTATTCCCTGCTCACCATACTTGTTTGCGGTCTTCTAGAAGAAACTCACTACAGAATTTCCAAATTTCTTGGAGCACAACAGAAATTAGTACTCCAAGGCAAACATTTCTCTTATAATCAAGAAGTGACTAGAGTACTGAAATAAATCTATTATCGCATACCCTTTTTTACCGAATCCAGCTATGTACATCATCCAACATCGTACCACCAATAAAGACATTAAGCATGTATACAATCAATGGTTAATATGTAGTACTAATTTATTTTACATATATTGATTAAATAGTGGTGTCCTTCTGTTGACACAAGAATGAGCAACCAAACTGCAAGCAAGAATAAATTAAGCGATAATGAAGATAGGTTTGATGTATGCCTTGCTAAGGATGGTAATTTATCCATTCATTCTCCTATTGGAACTAAATAAACATAACGTATGGTAATGTATTATCTACGATGGATGTCATCTATATTAGTTATACTAACTCCCCTCCGAAAAACAAGTGTTGTAAATTTTCTGAATAGTCAAATGATGTCAAGTTTGACCAAGTTTATATAAAAAACTATCAGTTGTTAAAATATTATGTAAATACCATAATTTATAATGTATCTAATGATATAGACTTGACTGCATAAATATTAATACTTTTTTCAATAACTTTGGTCACACTTAACATGGCTTCACTTCTTAAAAAAATTATGCGCCTTGTTTTTCAAAATGGGGGTAGTACTGACTAATGTTAAATAGAAAAACATGTTAGTGTAAATTACAGAATATTTTATTTAGTCTAAACATAAAGAAAACCCTAGAGTAACTATAACAGTATATGAACCGACTATTGGCAATTTAATAAATCATGGTGCTAGGACACTAATTAATGGATTCTTTGATGGAACTACCTACCATTTAGATAATGCACCATAGTCTTGTGCTCCAATGAATTTCTAAACTATAGGGTTTCATGGCGAAATCAGAGGCAACATTCCAAATAGTTGGACACTATTCAATACTTTCTGGCAAAGACTATTTCGAAAGAAGGTTTCAACACCACTAGCATTAAATAGAAGCTTGCCAGCGCTATTTATTTCAGAGTAACTAATGTAACAAAACAGTACACCAACAATGGTAGCTATTTTTTGTGGTAAGTAAGACCGGTGATCTAACAATACTCACCAGAGAGTGCACAATCAGCTTTGGAGCAACTTTTTATTTTATTTTGAGAAACTATGGAGTAACTTTGTGAATACGACAAGTTTTGATGAGCCAGTTCCATCAATTCCGGAAAACTATTACGGTAGAGATGTAAAATATTCAATAATATGAACGATTTTGTGGGTTAGGAGTAGAGCAACAAACATTAATTGATTTAGTTAGTATACAATATAGAAGTATGTGTAGTGACAGTTCATGACAAAGCTCAGAAAAAACAAGGTAACATGTGGAGTTAACTCAGAATAACCGAATTCATATATATAAACCTCCTCTCATAGACCAAGGAGTACATTCTTTAGTTGACGATCAAGATAAAGCAACAATTATATTACTATTTTCTACAATTAAAGTGAACCTGCCATAATGAAGAATTGACAAAACTAAGAAGAGATGAGAAGTCCAAGTGGGCTCAACCAGCAAAAGTCAAGCATGTACAGGAAGGCGGGAGTAATACGAAATATTTCCATCTTATAGCTAATGGTAAACATCGTCAAAAATTGATCTTTCAACTTGAACAAGATGAAGAAACTATAACGGGCCATCATAATCTTATTAACTATATCGCTAATTACCATAAGATGTTGTTTGGGAAACCATATCAGAACAACTTTTCTTTAATGGAATCTGAGGTTTATGATATACCTCAATTGTCTGTAGAGGAAAAAATGATATACTCACTACCGACTTCACAGAGAAGGAGGTTTATGAGGCTATCATGCAAATGGGAAGTAATAAGGCACGGGGACCGGATGGCTTTCCGGATGAGTTCTACCAAACCTTTTGGAGTATTCTTAAGTTTGATTTCATGGCTATGTTTGACAATTTCCAACAAAGAAAGCTTCCTTTGTTTCATCTTAATTTTGGTACCATCATCTTATTGCCAAAAAAGGAAAACGCTGTCCAAATTCAACAATATAGACCAATCTGCTTGTTGAATGTGAGCTTAGATTTTTTTACAAAGGTGGGAACGAATAGATTAACAAATCTAGCACATAAGGTTGTGAGACCAACTTAGACGGCTTTTATGCCAGGAAGACATATCCTGGAAGGTGTTTTAGTCTTACATGAAACTATTGATGAATTGCACTCAAAGAAACTAGATGGGGTTATTTTAAAACTCGACTTTGAAAAAGCATATGATAAGGTTAAGTGGCCTTTCTTACAACAAGTGTTGAGAATGAAAGGTTTCCAATCAAAATGGTGCTACTGAATTGAACAATTTATAACTAAAGGAAGTGTTGGAATTCGGGTCAATGATGATATTGGGCATTGTTTCTAAACTCGGAAAGGATTAAGACAGGGGGACCCATTATCTCCGATCTTGTTTAATATTGTAGAAGAGATGCTTGCCATCCTAATTGCTAGAGCAAAAGAAGATGGACAAGTTGGGGGTTTAATACCGCATCTTGTAGAAGGGGGAGTCTCCATTCTTCAATATGAGGATGATATTATAATCTTCATGGAACATGATCTACAAAAAGCAATGAACATGAAAATAATCCTAAGCATTTTTGAACAATTATCTGGATTGAAGATTAACTTTCATAAGAGTGAGCTATTCTATTTCGGCCAAGCAAAGGTAGAGTAAGACATGTACATAAACTTATTCGGTTGTGAAATAGGTCAATTCCCTTTCAAGTATTTAGGGATCCCTATCCATTTTATAAAACTAAAACACGATGAATGGAAACCCATTGAGGATAGGTTTGAAAGGAAGCTAGCAAGTTGGCTAGGTAAACTTTTATCATAAGGGGATAGACTAATTCTAATAAATTCTGTGCTCACGAGCCTTCCTATGTTAATGGTATCCTTCTTTCAGGTACCCAAAGGGGTACGAAAAAGATTGGATTACTTCAGATCACGATTTTTCTGGGATAGTGATGGACATAAAAGAAAGTATAGACTCACTAAATAGAACATCATCTGTAGGCCACGGGATCAAGGTGGGCTGGTGTAGCATCCCAATTGTCTAACAATTGCAATGCTACTAGCCTAGTATATATATATGCTACTTCCTATATATAATTGTTGCATCATAATTATATCATGCTCATGTCATCATGCCACCTTGCATTTGAGCATCATATAAAACCCTTTTTGTTTTGGTTCTTCTCTCATATGCATTGTAAATTGTATTTGCCTCTTGATATTGTATTTGGTTATTGATATATTGTTTAAATGCCCAAGTTGAGTTGGGGGCATATCTTTTATTCAACTCCATCACCTTTCCTTGTCACCCCATCATTCCACCATTCCACCATATATGAGCATTGCAACTTATTTGGTTTTACCTCTAGCTCATGTGGGTTGGGATGGATCCAATTCTATTTTCCACATGCTCTCATATTAGCATCATGTTGTTCTCACATTAGTGATATGTGGAGCCACCTTTGCATGCCTTGTGAGTGGAACCTCTTTCTAGCTCCCATATGGGTTGTTTTGGGGTTACTCTCATGTTGGGATATTTTTGGGCTTACTAAATACCTAGTGGCACATACACACTAGCAAGTCCCATTTTTATTCAAATATGGTCATCTCCATCTACTCTACATGGGGCATCCTTTTAATTCTTTTAGCTTGGCTTATTCCATATTTTTGGAATGAATATGTCTAAATGCCATGGATATTTATTTTGTTTTCACAAGATAAAACCTAGCATTAATGTTTATGCATGCGCCACGCAAAGCACCACCATTCTTACTCCTTTGGTTTTTCTTTGGTTTTTGAGTGGATCCTTTCTTTTGTGAGCTTCCCTTTCTCTCTTTTTCAAAACCCCCTCATCTTGATCTTGTGTTTGGATCATGTTAAAACCCTAACCAAGCCCCCCCTCTCTCATCTCTCCTCTCTATACCATGCTGGTCCCATCTAGCCTCCTCACCCCCTCTATCCAAAACCCAAACCTTAATCACCTACACCACTATCACCATCTACCATACCACCCCCTCGAGCCAAAACCGAGCCACCCTAACCCATCCACCTGGCTCCACCCTAGCTCTAACCCCTCTCTAACCCGAGCCTCTCTCTCTAGCTCACCCTAGCTACACGGCCACTCCTCTCCTGCCCACGCCACCACACCTCCCTCTAACCCTAAGCAAAACCTAACCCAAGCCCCACCCGAGCCCTCTTTTGCACCACACCAAACCCATGTGCTCCTCCCTCCCCTCTCTACCCCAACCACCCCATCTCTCAGATCTCGATCTGGGATCCTCTTCATCCTCTCCTTCCTCCCCTATCTGCTCTCCTCAACCACCATGGCCATGGACAGCTCCATGTCCATCTCAAACCGTAGTTCGGCCAAGCTTCGAGAGGAGGCGGTTGCAGCTGTGCCAAGGAGGATCTAGGCGTCCAGGAGCCTGCCCTGCGTCCTCTCCACACCCTAGACCCGCCACCCCCACCGGAACCCTGCCAGACACCATGCCAGCGCCATGCCCGTGAGGGGAAGCTCCATGGACCTGGCGTCACCGTCGATCACCGCCTTCACAAGCTCCAGCGACCACACCGACGAGCTCTGGTGAGAATCTGAGCTACTTGACAAGGTCCCCGCTTCTTAACGCCTAACGTCGCCAATCTTTCGCCGAGCATCCTGCGGGCGCAATGGCGATGTTACATCGCTAGAGTCGTTCAGCGTCGTCGTTGTTTGTCTCTGTTCATCGAGTTTTAGAAGCCTCTGTGTTACTCATATGCAGATGCCCCCAGAAACAAAGTTGTAGCCCGTGGTTTCCTCTTTGTTTTTAGTTTTTTGGGCGACGCGTTTAAATCCAGGAGGCGTCGCCACCGTCGCCGGAAGACGAACGGATCCGCCGCCGTCAGAGCCGTGTCCGTCAGAGCGCTGCAGCAGCCGATGGCCTTTTTGCGCTGGAGCCCCTGCCCTTTTTCCCGCCTGAACCCGCCGTCCCCGGAGCCCCACCTGTCAGCCCCGGTACATTCTTGCAAGAAAACCCCCGCGCTTTGTGGCTTCTCAACCCGCGCTCCCCTGGATCGCCCACGTGTCGCCCACCGGCTGGCCGTGCGCGTGAGTGGCCCCGCGGATCGGCCGGTCCCACCTGTCGGTCTCGGTGGCTAGACAAACGCGCGGTCAGAAAAGTCCAGTTCAGTCCCCGCCACGCCGGCTGCTGCTGAGTCAGCAGATGGGCCACTTGTCACTGCCTGTGGCTAGGTCCGAGCTGAGTAAGAAAAGGTTTTCTGTTTTCTGTTTAAATTTAAAACTTTTCAAATTTGTTTTAAATTCAAATTTAAATCTGTTTTCAAATATCTTTTAAAATATAATTCCAAATTAAACATGTAATATATGTTTTTGAATCAGAAAAATGTGAGGAATTCAAATCTGCCCTCCAAAATAATGTTTGGACACTTTAAATTTCGAGTTGCTCAAAATTACAATAAAATGCCCTTTTTCTTAATTAATTAATAACTTTTGTTTTATAACTCCGAATTTGACAAATAATATGTCTAAAATGATCAGCTCGACGAGACCTTTCTGTTTATGCATTCCATGATCTGAATTGCAGCATGCATCATGTAAATATAAAGTATAAAACAACTTGTTTGAGTATAAAAGGTGACTAAAACTTCATAAAATGCTTTATTCTCGTATTCCACACCTCACCCATGCCATGCTACCTTATTGCCATGCAAATTATGCATCATTCATCATGGCATGATTGTTTGCTTGTCGCATTTTAATTCATATGCTTGTGCACTTTATTTATGTTGGCCCTTGTTTGTTTGGTTCTTCTTCGAATAGACGCTGAGCAGGGGATATATCAAGAAACCCAGGAGCACTACCCAGATCCTTCTCTCGCTTCAACTGAGCTGCCAGGCAAGCACTACCACATGCTTGCATACATATAGTACCTATTGCCTCTATCTTATTCTTGCATCATTGAGTCGCGATCGCATTAAACTGAATCCCAAGTACTGCATAGCCTTTACTTTTAAACCCCACCGAAGCTTGTTCCTCCATCCCATGAGCCATTACTACAGGAGTTGTTTGAGCCATGCGGGTCGTAGAACAGCATGTGTAGGGTATGTGAGTGTCTGATGGATAACGAGGTACCTAAACAACTTAACCTGAGTAGTAATGGGATAACTAATGAAAGTGGCACCGGTGAGCAATATCTGCTATTTGGTTTTTCATGCTCACTTGTGTCCCGTGGGACCCAGTACTTGATTCCTCCTTGAATATTCGCGCTATCCACATCCGGGAGGCTTATGAACCCCCCTGAGCCAGAGCTTGATTCATTCTTATTTCTTGGGGCCACAAAGTAGTTTGGGGCTTTATTACTATCATGTACTTATGCCATGTTTTACTGCTTTATTTACGATTGTGCATGGAGCACCTGTACTGTTTAGGATCGTGACAAGTTTTCGCTGTATCGACAAGCCCAGTCACACTTTCGGGTTCCCAGTTGTTTACAGCCATCCACACAAACCTTGAGTCCGTCTCGGAGCCGGCGAACTTCGTTGCGGGTAACTTAATGGGGTGGCCCCCTGAAATATTTCTGAATCCTGTGATCGCTTTGTCGTGACTGCCTCGTTGGGTTTTGATTTGGTTTTTCCGAGGTTGATCGAGTGTGTGTTGCTATTTGTGCACCCTAGGTAAATCTTCTGAAAGCCGTGTCATGGTTATGGACGACTTGGAGCACAGCTTTCTCAATCATAGACAAGTATAACTAAAGTACCGCTTTTAATTTGACTAAGTACCGACTAGTAAATAGTGCAACACTCATGAAATGGATAATAAAGCGCCAACGGATGGGGGCTGTTCGTCCGCTTCCTCGTTGGTAGCGAGGAGGAGGATGGATCATTAATATTACTTATAACTTGTCATTAATTCATGGACATCCGTCTATCTTTGGTTAGGCGGATGGTTAGCAGTATCTATAGAATTGTTAGGTATTATCTTTTGCTGCAATTCGTCACCCAGGTTGTGTCCCTTTAGAGGCATAAAGACTTGCTGAGTACCCCTAGGGTCTCACACGATAAATTGTTTGATTAGGATGAACAGTACACTCACAAGATGGATCTTTGGGTGGAGGAGAGACGATGTTGGCAGCGATCACTTGGTGTAGAGATTCCGGAACAGGGATCCGTGAGATCTGTATGGATGTGTTTATTTATGGGGCATCTTATGCCGATTTGCTTCTTATCCGTACTCGGATCTTGTTTTCCGCTTCCGCCTGATGCTCTGATGTTTAATGTATGAGGAGATATCCTAAACTATTATATCTATCTAGGATATTTGGATCTTGCCGTATGGCGTTGCAATAATTCTATTTCTTTTAGATGGAATGGCTCTGAGGACTGTTGTATGGTGGCTTGCATACATACTCATTTGTGTATGTAGTTGATCCCTTCGCCTGCCGATTACGCCGCTCGTTCTTGTCCCGATGTTTTGGGAATGGTTAGACGGCGAAAGGTCTACCTGTGAGTGGCATTTGGCCCCACCATACTATTTTAACCATTTCCGCTCATCCAGGCTTGTAACTAAGAGCGTAATTCACCGAGGTAGTTACAATTGGTATCAGAGCCATCCCGCCCTTCAGGGTCTCAGCCAAATGGTCGTTGTCAGTCTAGCAAATATTTTTGGTAGCTATGTATACTAGGGAAAAACAAAACGCGAGAGTAGGACTGCTTCCACTTTTCTTCTTACCCACCCACCCACCTTTTCTGGTAAGGAAGTGTAACGTTTTCAATCCTCTTCTAAAAATTCAAACTAGGATTCACGTGTTCTGGGTTTCCGTAGTACCATAGAAAGTGTGTGTGTGTGTAATTCCTTGTCTATCTGTTGCATCCAATTTGTTATCACAATCTGCCTTTGGTTATCAACTATTGGTACATTCCTTCTCGATGTGCTTTTGAAAACCGGCGCGATCTATCTGACTCCTTGTTAACCGGTGCCATCTTCTTAAGGGTGTTCTTCCTTCCAGCATGCTTTCACAGTATGTGGAGTTGCTAATCTCTACCTGATAAGTGATTTTGCGCATCTACTGGTATTTTAATACCGAAAAATGCGGAAAAATTTTCTTTGATACATCTGTCCTTCCACACTCCTTTTCAGTCGTGTGTGAAACATTATCTACCTTCCTTTTATCAGCATGTCCATGCGAACTCATTCTTTTGTCACCGGCGCTTAATCCTAGAGTTTCTTTTCATCTCCAATTCTCTTGGGCTAATTACATAACATGTGTCGATCCGATGCTGGTGATTGTAATTTGGTTCTCGGCATAGCTATAGGACACTTATCATGAGTGGAATATGGAAAATGCTATCAACACTATCCTCCAAATGGTGACGGTTATCTCCTGTGATTTTGAGTACACCGTGATCATATCTATGCTTATTCAAGCATCTTTGGCAATCCGGAGTTTCTCAAGGCACTACGGCGGTCTATCATCTGTCCATCATGCTGCACATCTTTTTGAACTCCATATCTGCAAAATTCTCTTTGAGACGAGGGAATTGCATAATTTCGTCTCTGATAGCTTTGCTTAAGGTATGAGCTATCATCGGCTCTTATCCAAGATCTCTTTATCTTTGTAACCGGTGATCCAATCGACAATGTGAACCAGGTGACATCTCTTTTTCTTCCGAAGGATCAGATAATCTATTCTTCCAGTGCATCTTCTTCAACACGAACCCGTGCTCTTAATATTGATCTTTCTAAGAGCGTTGAGCTCAGGAAGTGTTCGAGCATTTGTTCGTTTCTCTCGCCTTTTGAACTTGATATTCTGGGAATATCCTGTTAATCCATGGTGGTATATGTTGTTAATATGCTTGCCTATTCGATATCAATGGAAGGACATGGAAGATCATCTATGTCTCTTTCTCTCAAGCTTCATGAGCACTGCCGTGTGTAAAGTTCTCAAAGTGAGAATTCGGGCTTCTTGAAGTCACCTATCTCGACCACGTCCTTCTGCTAAATACATTACTTCAACTCTGGAATCAGCAAGTCCATTGTTAATTCCATCCTCCATCTTCAACCAATCTGGAGTTATTCCTTGTTGGCAAGTTATCATCGTCGTTCCGCTAAAGATTTTCCTCAAGACCGCTAAACCTCTCTCAATCATTTCAAGAAGAACATGGAGTTCTTTCACCTCAGTCTCGTCAGGTAATATTTTGAAACCCTCTTGCTCTGTCGTCTATGCTCAATCCACCGGAGGCCATGAAGATCTTCCAGATCTTGTATTCCTTCTGTTCAAGTTGGTGCTATCTTTTCTGTAGCTGTTGAATCTTGCAGTTGTCTCCGTAATCTTCCTTCATATCTTTTTGGTGGCTTGGTACTTATGACATGACGACAACATCATCATCATTATCTATCTATGAATCCGGCGAATCGTTTGCATCTATCCTTGTTTTCTAACGAAGTTCCATGAGTTATTGTCAATACCTTCAGTCTGTTTCGGTAGTTGGATTGCATGGTTTTATTATTCATGTGCGGAGTAATGCTTTGAGTGCGGGATGGAGTAGCTACCATACCACTACTCTTATCATTCTCTCTTGTACATTGAATTGGTGAATTAATGTGATTTCACTCATTCCACGGAAGTTAGAAGTGGCCTTTATCCCTTGATACTTTTACTTCTGTCCTTGTTTTTTTCCGGAGTGCTCTCTCGAAGAAAGTAATCAATAATCTCTTGTTGGTGGTCTGTCTATTCTAGATGGAGCAAAATCTTCAATTATCTGGTGGAAACAGACGCAAACTCTTTTCTGTCCTCGTCATTCTACCGATGCTCGACATCCCCAAACAAGATGAAAGGAAACTACCTCTCTTTGTTTCATCAATTCTTTTTCTGTGGTAAAGCCAATTATGGTTGATGCCATCAGCCGCAAATCTATTGCATTAGCCTCAAGGCTAAAGAAAGCAATAAGTATCTCTACAATAAACTCCAGATCCTCCATATTCTTTGCTTCTCGGGATTCCACCATGATCTGGCTTCACATCTGTCTCTGGAAGTTATATCCGCGCACCTCAATTGCGTGATCCTTTGGGTCTTACCGACGCAAGAAGAATCTAATCCGACGATGTATATCTAAATCTTTCTGTTGATATCAAGGGACTCTATTGTTTGAAGGCAATATTGTTTCCATACTTCATTTCTCTAATCCGAGAGAAGATACGATGCTATTGTCATAGTGGTTCAAAACCTCTCCAATCTAGCTCTTTTTTCTTCCGGCGAGATAAAGATTCATCCTCTCTCGTATCGGTAAATCTTTAATCTTAATGGTGTGTCTTTCTTTATCCATGATACATCATCTTGTCCTTTCTTTCACAAGTGGTTCTTTTTCTCTTATCATGTTTCTTGAGAAAACTGAAGCTATGTCCATCCTATCCTTCTTGTCTCACGACAATCCTACAATTCTTCTAATCCGTTGTTCTTGAAGCAAAACGCAAGACTCGCAACAAGTCTAGCAAGTTTTGCAAGGTGTAGTGGTCGCACCATTCCATGGTTCATCAACTTGGGAACGTGAGGGTCACCTTCGTTCGAACACCCGCCTCTCCTTGTGTTGTTTTCTTTTCCTAGGAATCTTGGGGCGAGATTCTTGTTTAGTGGGGGAGAGTTGTAGCATCCCAATTGTCTAACAATTGCAATGCTACTAGCCTAGTCTATATATATGCTACTTCCTATATATAATTGTTGCATCATAATTATACCATGCTCATGTCATCATGCCACCTTGCATTTGAGCATCATATAAAACCCTTTTTGTTTTGGTTCTTCTCTCATATGCATTGTAAATTGTATTTGCCTCTTGATATTGTATTTGGTTATTGATATATTGTTTAAATGCCCAAGTTGAGTTGGGGGCATATGTTTTATTCAACTCCATCACCTTTCCTTGTCACCCCATCATTCCACCATTCCACCATATATGAGCATTGCAACTTATTTGGTTTTACCTCTAGCTCATGTGGGTTGGGATGGATCCAATTCTATTTTCCACATGCTCTCATATTAGCATCATGTTGTTCTCACATTAGTGATATGTGGAGCCACCTTTGCATGCCTTGTGAGTGGAACCTATTTCTAGCTCCCATATGGGTTGTTTTGGGGTTACTCTCATGTTGGGATATTTTTGGGCTTACTAAATACCTAGTGGCACATACACACTAGCAAGTCCCATTTTTATTCAAATATGGTCATCTCCATCTACTCTACATGGGGCATCCTTTTAATTCTTTTAGCTTGGCTTATTCCATATTTTTGGAATGAATATGTATAAATCCCATGGATATTTATTTTGTTTTCACAAGATAAAACCTAGCATTAATGTTTATGCATGGGCCATGCAAAGCACCACCATTCTTTCTCCTTTGGTTTTTCTTTGGTTTTTGAGTGGATCCTTTCTTTTGTGAGCTTCCCTTTCTCTCTTTTTCAAAACCCCCTCATCTTGATCTTGTGTTTGGATCATGTTAAAACCCTAACCAAGCCCCCCCTCTCTCATCTCTCCTCTCTATACCATGCTGGTCCCATCTAGCCTCCTCACCCCCTCTATCCAAAACCCAAACCCTAATCACCTACACCACTATCACCATCTACCATACCACCCCCTCGAGCCAAAACCGAGCCACCCTAACCCATCCACCTGGATCCACCCTAGCTCTAACCCCTCTCTAACCCGAGCCTCTCTCTCTAGCTAACCCTATCTACCTGGCCACTCCCTCTCCCTGGCCCACGCCCCAGCCACACCTCCCTCTAACCCTAAGCAAAACCTAACCCAAGCCCCACCCGAGCCCTCTTTTGCACCACACCAAACCCATGTGCTCCTCCCTCCCCTCTCTACCCCAACCACCCCATCTCTCAGATCTCGATCTGGGATCCTCTTCATCCTCTCCTTCCTCCCCTATCTGCTCTCCTCAACCACCATGGCCATGGACAGCTCCATGTCCATCTCAAACCCTAGTTCGGCCAAGCTTCGAGAGGAGGCGGTTGCAGCTGTGCCAAGGAGGATCTAGGCGTCCCAGAGCCTGCCTGCTTCCTCTCTCCAAACCCTAGAACCGCCAACCACACGGAACCCTGGCCAGACACCATGCCAGCGCCATGCCCGTGAGGACTGGAAGCTCCATGGACACGAAGGCGTCTGTCGATCACCGCCTTAACAAGCTCCAGCGACCACACCGACGAAGCTCTGGTGAGAATCTGAGCTACTTGACAAGGTCCCCACTTCCTTAATGCCTAACGCGCCAATCTTTGGCGAGCATCCTGCGGCGCGAGCGATGTTCGTCGCTAGAGTCGTTCAGCGTCGTTGTTGTTTGTCTCTGTTCATCGAGTTCTAGAAGCCTCTGTGTTACTCATATGCAGATGCCCCTGAACCAAAGTTGTAGCCCGTGGTTTCCTCTTCGTTTTTCGTTTTTGGGGCGACGCGTTTCGTCCAGCGGAGGCGTCGCCACCGTCGCCGGAAGACGGACGGATCCGCCGCCGTCAGAGCCGTGTCCGTCGAAGGCCGCAGGCCGATGGCCTTTTTGCTGGAGCCCTCGCCCTTTTCCCGCTTTGAACCCGGCCCCGGGCCCCACCGGCCCGGTACATTCTTGCAAGAAAACCCCAGCTTTGTGGCTTCTCAACCAGCGCTCCCTGGATCGCCCACGTGTCGCCGGCTGGCCGTGCGCGTGAGTGGCCCCGCGGATCGGCCGGTCCCACCTGTCGGTCTCGGTGGCTAGACAAACGCGCGGTCAGAAAAGTCCAGTTCAGTCCCCGCCACGCCGGCTGCTGCTGAGTCAGCAGATGGGCCACTTGTCACTGCCTGTGGCTAGGTCCGAGCTGAGTAAGAAAAGGTTTTCTGTTTTCTGTTTAAATTTAAAACTTTTCAAATTTGTTTTAAATTCAAATTTAAATCTGTTTTCAAATATCTTTTAAAATATAATTCCAAATTAAACATGTAATATATGTTTTTGAATCAGAAAAATGTGAGGAATTCAAATCTGCCCTCCAAAATAATGTTTGGACACTTTAAATTTCGTGTTGCTAAAAATTACAATAAAATGCCCTTTTTCTTAATTAATTAATAACTTTTGTTTTATAACTCCGAATTTGACAAATAATATGTCTAAAATGATCAGCTCGACGAGACCTTTCTGTTTATGCATTCCATGATCTGAATTGCAGCATGCATCATGTAAATATAAAGTATACAGCAACATGTTTGAGTATAAAAGGTGACTAAAACTTCATAAAATGCTTTATTCTCGTATTCCACACCTCACCCATGCCATGCTACCTTATTGCCATGCAAATTATGCATCATTCATCATGGCATGATTGTTTGCTTGTCGCATTTTAATTCATATGCTTGTGCACTTTATTTATGTTGGCCCTTGTTTGTTTGGTTCTTCTTCGAATAGACGAAAGGTGGGATATATCAAGAAACCGAGCACTACCGATCCTTCTCTCGCTTCAATCGAGCTGCCAAGCACTACCACATGCTTGCATACATATAGTACCTATTGCCTCTATCTTATTCTTGCATCATTGAGTCACGATCGCATTAAACTGAATCCCAAGTACTGCATAGCCTTTACTTTTAAACCCCACCGAAGCTTGTTCCTCCATCCCATGAGCCATTACTAAAGGAGTTGTTTGAGCCATGCGGGTCGTAGAACAGCATGTGTAGGGTATGTGAGTGTCTGATGGATAACGAGGTACCTAAACAACTTAACTTTGAGTAGTAATGGGATAACTAATGAAAGTGGCACGGTGAGCAATATCTCGCTATTTGGTTTTCATGCTCACTTGTGTCCGTGGGACCACGAGTACTTGATTCCTGTTCCTTGAATATTCGCTATCCACATCCGGAGGCTTATGAACCCCGAGGCAGAGCTTGATTCATTCTTATTTCTTGGGGCCACAAAGTAGTTTGGGGCTTTATTACTATCTGTACTTATGCCATGTTTTATTGCTTTATTTACGATTCTGCGTGGAGCACTGTCTGCTTTAGGATCGTGACACGTTTGCTGTATCGACAAGCCCACCACACTTTCGGGTTCCCGTTTACAGCCGTCCACAAACCTTGAGTCCGTCTCGAGCCGCCAACTTCGTTGGGTAGCTTAATGGGGTGCCCTCAAATACTTCGAATCCTGTGATCGCTTTGTCGTGGATCGCCTCGTTGGTTTTGATTTGGTTTTTCCGAGGTTGATCGAGTGTGTGTTGCTATTTGTGCACCCTAGGGTAAATCTTCGAAAGCCGTGTCCGCGGTTATGGACGACTTGGAGCACAGTTTCTCGATCATAGACAAGTATAACTAAAGTACTGCTTTTAATTTGACTAAGTACCTGACTAGTAAATAGTGCAACACTCATGGAATGGATAATAAAACTGCCAACGGATGGGGGGGCTGTTCGTCCGCTTCCTCGTTGGTAAGCGAGGAGGAGGATGGATCTAATATTCTTATTATAATCATTGTTATTAATTCACGGACATCCGTCTATCTTTGGTTAGGCGGATGGTTAGCGAGTATCTATAGAATTGTTAGGTATTATCTTTTGCTGCAATTGCGTCACCCCAGGTTGTGTCCCCTTTAGAGGCATAAAGACTTGCTAAGTACCCCTAGGGTCTCACACGATAAATTGTTTGATTCAGATGAACAGGTACACTCACAAGATGGATACTGGGTGGAGGACACGGACGATGTTGGCAACGATCACTTGGTGTAGAGATTCCGGGAACGGGGATCCGTGAGATCTGTGGGCGGGATGTGTTTATTTATGGGGCATCTTATGCCGATTTGCTTCTTATCCGTACTCGGATCTTGTTTTCCGCTTCCGCCTGATGCTCTGATGTTTGATGTATGAGGAGATATCCTAAACTATTATATCTATCTAGGATATTTGGATCTTGCCGTATGGCGTTGCAATATTTCTATTTCTTTTAGATGGAATGGCTCGAGGACTTGTATGGTGGCTTGCATACATACTCATTTGTGTATGTAGTTGATCCCTTCGCCGACACGCTCGTTCTTGTCCCGATGTTTTGGGAATGGTTAGGACGGCCGAAAGGTCTACCTGTGAGTGGCATTTGGCCCCATCGTACTATTTTAACCATTTCCGCTCATCCAGGCTTGTAACTAAGAGCGTAATTTACCGAGGTAGTTACAGCTGGGTATTGAGGTTTTAGATATAAAGAATAAATGTCTCCTGAGTAAATGGTTTCATAAAATCCTAAATGGGGAAGGAGTTTGGCATGAATTGATTCATAATAAATACTTGCTTTCTAAAACGATAACACAAGTTAAATTGAGACCTCATGATTCTCCATTTTGGAAGGGTTTAATGAGAATCAAAGAGGACTTCTTCAAGAGATGTCACTTTGAAATAGGTAATGGGGAAGGAACCAGATTTTGAAAGGATGTTTGGCTGGGTGATACACCATTAGCAAACCAATACCCATCTCTTTTTAACATTGCTCAAAGACAGGAGGATACAGTAGTGCAGGTTTTAACTTGTAATCCCCTGAATATTCAATTTAGGAGGGCTCTAACCGGAACTAGATGGAATAGTTGGTTGCATTTAGTGGGCCGACTTATAAATGTGAATCTGCAACACACTAAGGATTTTTTTCGGTGGGGATTAACTGATACAGGAACTTCCATAGTGAAATCAATGTATCTTGATTGTTTAAACGGGCATACACCATTCCTTAAGAAGTATATCTGGAAGATAAAAGTCCCACTTAAAATACAAATTTTTATGTGGTTCTTACACCGCAAAGTTATACTTACTAAAGATAATTTAAAGAAAAGGAATTGGGAAGGTGGTACTAAGTGTTGTTTTTGTACCGAAGAGAAGACAATACAACATTTGTTCTTTCGGTGCCCTTTGGCTAAAATTGATGTGGCGACTAGTTTATATGACATTCAACATCTCGCCACCAACCAACACTGATAACTGTTTGGATCATGGCTAAAGGGAGTTAGTAAACTAGAGAAAGTACAAATCCGAGTGGGTTCTTGTGCTTTACTCTGGGAGATTTGGAACATAAGAAACGACCTAATTTTTAACAGAATATAAGAATCATCTTTTTTGCAGGTTATCTCAAGGACTACGCATTGGTTACGCATGTGGTCCCTGCTCCAGCCTACGGACCAGCGACAAACTATGGAGTTTGGATGCAACAAATTGGAATCGGTTGCATCGGTTTTATTCAACCGGGTTGGGTGGCGGCTTGTGCCTAAAATTGAGTCTTCATAAGTCACGTCTTCATGTTTCGTTTCGAGATTTTTAGGTGATTGATCTTTGTTTCGAACTTGTGTGATCAGTGAGTTGTAATCTGCAACAATACTCAATAAAGTAATAAAGAGAGGATGCATGCATCGATTGATGCAGAGGCCGAGTGAAAGGATAGATATGTCGCCTAGAGGGGGGTGAATAGGCAATTTCAAAACTATTACGGTTTTGGCTTGATAGAATGCGGAATTAAACTAACGTTTATTTTACAAGCACAAAACCTAAATACACTAGGCTCAACTAACTGCACCAACAACAAGATAAGCTAAGCAAGATAGCACAATATAAATATGCAACAAGTGATAAGCAAGATATAAGTACTTCAAGCTCGATGGCTATCACAAGGAAAGTAAGCTCGGGTATAGAGATAACCGAGGCACGCGGAGACGGAGATGTATTCCCATGTTCCCTTACAAGTAAGGTACGTCACGTTGGAGAGGTGTGGGATTCCACGAAGAATTTTCCAACGCCACGAAGGCTCACCTTCTTCTCCGAGTCTATCCCGCGAAGGAATAGGCCCTTTCCTTATGGCTAGCTTTTCCTCCACTCCAGAGATGGCAAGCTCCACAACCACTTCACAAGCTCCACAAAGGAGAAGCCCGGGTTTCTTCACAATCTTCCACGAAGAGGACACCGCGACACCAACCTCCAAGCCAACTAGGAGGTCACCCTCCAAGATCAACAAGCTCACAGTCTCTCACTCGAACAAATCGTAATGGAGAGCTCAACACTTATGCAAGAATGCAAAGCAAGAACACGAAGGGTGTTCAAATCCTTCACTCTCAAATCCCACCAAAGAAACAAGTGTTAGTGAGGAATTAGAGATGAAGAACAATGGTGGAAGTCAACCAATGACTCCAAGATCGAGATCCAAAGGGTTCCCCTCACTTAGAGGAGGAATTGATTGGTGGGGATTGTAGATCTAGATCTCCTCTTCCAAAGCCCTCAAAAAGATGCAATAATCATAGGAGGGAAGGGAGAGGAAGCAAGCTCAAGAGGGTCAACAATGGAGGTCAATTTTGAGCTCAAGAACACCCAAAAACTTTGGGGGAATAACCCCCTTTTATAGGGGAAAGCAAATATGGCCGTTGGGAGGAAGCAGCGAAAACTCGGTTTCAAAGTCGGTTGGGCCAGCCCCAGAACTGGGAAACTCGGTCCCTAGGCCAGAGGACCGGCCTACAAAACAAAATACTTCTGTTTGCCAACCCGGAATAGACTCGGTCGCGAAAACCGTAAAATCCGGTCTGAGATCCAGTCTATCGGAGCTGGAACCGGGCCGTCCGGTGTGGGACTTGGTTGAACCAGATCCACAACCGGGATGAAATAGACTTCACGGAAAACGCAATAACTTTTGCATCCTGACTCCGATTTCGATGATCTTGGGCTTGTTTTGATGAGGACAATAAGATCTACAATATGGTGCATGCAAAAATTATAGTCCAACAAAGGAGGATAGAACCAAATTAGGAAAGGTATGAAGCCTCCCTATAAGAAGAACCGGTAAAACCTTCAAACTCGAAAACGCCATAGAAGATGCATATGAATTCCGTTTTCGATGAACTTGGGCTTGTTGAAGAGCTAGAAACAAGCTCAAGAACCTCACATGGATAAACACCAAGAAGCAACAAAATAGGAAGATGCAAAGTATGCAAATGATTGAGATCCCTACGATGATGTGATCAAGTTACCCAACCGAAAGCCCCTCTTGATAGTGTGGCTATCTATGATATAACCTGGTCTCCCAACAACCACCTCGAGACCGGTAAAAGGAAAACCTAGAAAGGACATACCTTTGCCTTGCGCATCCCGCTTGATCTTGATGACAACGCTTCAAACTCTATCCAAGCCGGAATGGATCACTTGATCATTGTTGCTTCGTGAAGACTCATAATTTGCTCCCCCATACACCACTATGGGATAGCTTCACTAGGACACATCTTCACATGTCCATTATAACCAATATGGACGGCAAGCTTCAAGCAAATGATCTTCTCGAGATGCTTATCTTGAACTTTCCCTTCTCAACCCTGATGATGATCACCACTTGATGTCATCCTCTCATGGGCTATATGAAATCTTAACTTTTGAAGCATGCCCATGGAAAGATACCTATCCCATATAGAAAACACAAAGGCACATATATAATGGGTTAGTTCATGATGCATAAATGACAAGGCTTACCATACCACAAGATCCATGTGGTACATTCTTTATGCTTCATGTGTTGACCAACTTGAAATCACTCTTCACTCTTTGTATTGGTCAACCAAGTATCTTCACATGCTCCATCTAAATATCTTGAGGTACATAAAGAATTCTTCATTTGATTACATGCTCTAAATCTTAGTCAACCATAGCTCAACTAATGAGGCTATCATGACACCGGCTTAGAGCTATATCTTGAATTCTTCTATTGAGATCTGATACATTGCAAATGTATCTATAATTTTTGATGTTCCATGCTTGGTTTTATCTACTTTCTTGTGTTTTGTTCCAACTTTGGAGTACTTTTCATATGATTTCTTGGACTAACCTATTAACAAGATGCCACAGTGCCAGTTACCTGTTTTCTGTTGTTTTTGGTTCCAGGAAAGTAAGAAAATTAATACTCTCAGAATTGGACGGGACAAAAGCCAAAAGTTCCTATTTTACCGGAAGACTCATGGAGCCAGAATACAAGACGGAGGAGGGCAAGGGCTGGCCACACCCCTCCCAGGCGTGGGCTAGCCCTAGCCGCGCCACCAGGTGGTGTGGGTCCCCTGGCACTCCATCGACCTTGCCTCTTCGCCTATTAGAAGCCTCCCGATGCAAAAACCCTAGAGGGTCAATCAGAAATCCACGAAAAGTTCTGCAGCACCGCCGCCACCGAAGGGGAGATTCGGGGGACAGAAAGTCTCTGTTCTGGCACCCTGCCGGGACAGGGAAGTGCCCCCGGAGCCATCTCCATCAATCTCCACCACCATCTCCATCACCATTGCTGATTCCCATGATGAGGAGGGAGTAGTTCTCTCTCGAGGCTAAGGGTTCTACCGGTAGCTCTGTGTTCATCTCTCTCTCTCTATGCATGATCTTATTGAGATCATGAGCTTGTAATCTATAGATCTACCTTGCTACTCAAGTGCTTTAATAGATCTCTGCTCTCCCCATGTGTGTGAAAGTGACAGCGTGCACACCATGGTGGCACTTAGGCTAGAGATTGCAAATACTTGTTATGAGTTATATTTGGAGTTGGATGTCTCTATGAAATTGTGGTGTTTGTTGGACTCATCTAGTACTCAAGGTGATAGTGTGGGGTTTTCTAGATGGGAAAGGCTTACTTTGAGGTGTGATGTTATAGCCCAACGATCGATTAGAGTGTTCAACCGGAGAGTAGTTAAGAGTAGTATCATAAAGAGAAGATATTTATATGAGAGTGTTCATTAGCGAAAGTATGATCCCTAGGCCTTGTTTCTAAGCATTGATACACCGTTTGCAACTAGATCTGTTACATGTTTGCTTGCTTCTACCTTTATTTCAGTTTGCCTTTAGTCTCTTCCACGCCATCAAGTTATCTTCTATCACCGTTACCACTTATAATTATCCATACCACTTGTATTTCACTATCTCTTTGCCGAACTAGTGCACCTACACACCTGACAAGTGTATTGGGTGTGTTGGGGACACAAGAGACTTCTTGTATCTTGATTGCAGGGTTGCTTGAGAGGGGATACCTTTGACCACTTCCTCCCTGAGTTCGATAAACCTTGGGTGATCCACTTAAGGGAAAACTTGCTGCTGTTATACAAACCTCTGCACTTGGAGGCCCAACAACTGTCTACAAGAATAGAAGTGCGTAGACATCAAGCTATTTTATGGTGCCGTTGCCGGGGAGGTAAGGTAAAAGGTACTTACATCCTCCGGTGTGAGTGCTCGAAGTTATTTCCTTTAGATTCTTCAATTTTGTCTTTTTGTTTCTTGTTTTCACTAGTTAGGCTTAATGGAAAACAACAACAAAATTAGAGAGCTTTATAATATTTATCTTGAGTTAGGACATGAAGTGTTTGAAGAGAAAATTAAAAAACCTATGGAACTTTATTTGCATGCTAATAGCAATGTTGTTAGTATGAATTCTTTGGACACCATTATTGCCAATGCTATGGAAAAGTCTAAGCTTGGGGAAGCTAGTTTTTATGAAAATGATCTTTTTAGTTCCCCAGCTTTGGAAGATAGCTATTCCATTGCTTATGATGATACAAAACCTCCAATATATGATGATTACAATGATGAATATGTTATTTTCAGTCCACCTACTATTGAGGAGAAAATTATTGATTACAATATGCCTCCTATATTTGATGATTATGGTGATGAGAATAATAATGATAGCTATTTTGTTGAGTTTGCTCCCACTATGATTAATAAGAATGACTATTCTTATAGGGAGAGTAATAATTGTTTTATGCATGTGGCTCATGATAAGAATGTTTTATGTGATAGTTATATTGTTAATTTTATTCATGATGCTACTGAAAGTTATTATGAGAGAGGGAAACATGGTTTTATGCATCTCAATAATATTAAGTTTCCCCTCTTTATGTTGAAAATTTTGAAGTTGCACTTGTTTTGCTTTCCTATGTTTGTTGCTTTGTGCTTTCATGACTTGTTTCTTTACAAGATTCCTAAGCATAGGAAGTGGGTTAGACTTAAATGTGTTTTGAATTTGCTTCTTGATGCTCTCTTTTACTTCAATTCATATTTTTTATGTGAGCATCTTCTCAAACTATCATGCCTAACTTAAAGGCGTTAAACAAAAGTACTTGTTGGGAGATAACCCTTGAATTTTAGATGAGTCAGTAATAACCGCTCCTTATCCTTTTTATTTGCTTTTTGTGCCAAGAGTAACCTCTAATGAGAGTGAAGTAATGATTGGGAAAGTTGCTGTCCCGAAACAGATTTTTGTGCTTCACCGTAAAAATCCGTGAGAGAGCTCTGTATGTCGGATTGAGCTGTAAATATTTGTGCTTCTGCCCCAGGTTGTTATCTAACTTTCGTTAGTTCAACACTTTTCGATTTGAGCAACAGAAGGTCTTCGGAAAAATTCGTCTTTACCTGCTGGATTGTTTGACAGATTTCTGCCATTTTCTGCATTTGCTTCTTGTTGGTTCCTTTTTGAGTTATTTTGGGGAATTGAGATTTTTGAGGAAAGTGCTTCAGTAGTTAGTGTTCTAATGGAAGTTTATTTGGTGTTAGAACTGAACCTTAAGACTTATTTATCTTGAGTGCACTAATGTTGCTAATAAAGATTGTGTGAAGTTTTGTATGAAGGAAAAATTTCAGGTGTATGGAAGGAATGAGTAATGAGATGAAGGATGGATTAAAGCTCAAGCTTGGGGATGCCACGCGTGTCACCCAAAGAAATACCCAAGAAGTACAAGCGTCAAATCATGGGGATGCCCAAGGCATCCCCTTCTTCATCAATAAAAATCCCAGGTTTCTTCCAAACACTTCATTTTTATTATTTCATGTACAGTTGTGTTGTTCTTGGAGCGTCTTCTTTTTCGTTTTTGTGTTGGTTTTTCGTTTGCTTGGTTTTCTTAGTTTGCTGAATAAATTGGTTGGACCCCCCTCTTTCATGCATTGGTTTTCAAATAGTTTGGTTTGTTTGGAAAAGAGTTGGAAAGTTCATGCTTATGTGGTAAAAAGAGCTTGTTTTTGACTGTGGCTTATGCTTTGTCATGCCATGCTTGATATTTTTTGGCTTTATGCTTAGTATTCTTTGCTGTAGCATGACTTGTTATAAACAATTGAGATTGATTAATGTGCCTTGGATGAATCATGCGTTGTTTTAGCATATTAAAGCATAGTATAGTGGTATTCTCCTTTGATGCTTTATTTGGGTTGACTTGGCGCATGCTCACACCATGTTATGACTATCCAAAGTCACCATAGCCTTTATGATCCTTTAGTTTTCAACTTGTAGTATCACTTTATGCTTTGATCAATGATGTTTTGTTGCTCTGCATGATTATGGCCATTATTGCTCTCTTAGTTTGTCGCTCCCAGTCTTTTGCTAGCCTCCACAACAAAGTATGAGTTCCACTCATGCATCCAACTCCCTAAACCAAGTTATTCCAAAGAGTACACCATACCTACCTACTAGCTTATGCTATTCCAAGTATATTCATGCCTTTGTTTACCTTCCAAATTAAACTTGTTATGAGAAAACTAGTGATTAGACCTCTCACGAACTTGATGGCACACTTTACTTTACTTGCCCTTAATAAACTTGAACCATTGTGTCTTCTATGTTGTATATGCTTGCACTTATTTGTTGGGAATTAGCAGAACCATGCTTTCATGGGGAACGCTTTCAACATTGCACTTGGTACTTGTACCTAGTTGATATCATGCTCTTTTGTATATGGATGTCGTCGGTGTGAAATGAAAGGGGAGCTTGTAATTCCATGGAGTTATGTATATGTGTTAGAGAAACGCCTAGGCCGCTGGTCTAATCCATGCTGACATGGTGGAAACCTGCGGCGTAACCATAATGAGCTGTCTATGAAGCATTCTTCTTATAAAAAGAAGAGTCCGATATTGAGAAAAAAGAGAAAAGAGAAAAAAAGATTATGAAAAGAGGAAAGAGAGAAAAAAGCACCATATTCCCATGGTAAATAAGAAGAATGCTGAGATGCTCGTTGTCTGCTTGCCTTGTCATTTTGATATGGGGATTCTTCTGTATCATCAGGCAAGGGGTACCCCGTTGGCGGTTCTCTATGATACACATGTACTTACGATGACAAGAACTTACCGGTGACTAAACTTGAGTAGCATGAGGAGCGGCCCTCGTATTCAAGGTACATGAGATTCCTAACTTATACTTCATCAAGCATGTACACCATAGTTTGTTCACTTTAACCTTAATCACTTCAAGATGCTTATGATAGGGGCAATGAGAGCTGAAAGCTATAAGTACCATAATTTTTGGAAGATCTTTATGAGACTTGAATCCCTACTTCCTTTTATAAAAGGCCTTTCTTCCACCATTATATTGAGTCTCTACCTTCTATCTTTATGCACCTACTTTGAGAGCATAGTGGCCATTCTTAGTTCTATGTGCATTGTCCCAAAACTAGTTGATTGATGCATACTTTGATATTGCTTGTTTTAAACTATTGTATCTAGTCACTCTTATGAACTTTGAAGGTGTCCTATGCATTTATATTTGCTACTCTATTGAGGGACAAGCTGAATACTATTATGCTATGTTTTCTCTATGTGAAACAAACAAACGTCTTGCAAAGCATTGTTATTCATGAATCTTTTGTTTGTGCCTTTTCATGTTGCAACATAGTTTCTTTTTCTTATTGCTAGAACTTTGTCTTTCATGTTATGATTGAAGTACTTTGATCCCAGCTTTGAATGTTTTACAAATACTTTGATCAAGTCTTTGATGGTGCATGTCACCTCAAAAATTATTCTTTCTTTTTATCACTTACCTACTCGAGGACGAGAAGGAGCTAAGCTTGGGGATGTTGATACATTGCAAATGTATCTATAATTTTTGATATTCCATGCTTGGTTTTATCTACTTTATTGTGTTTTGTTCCAACTTTGGAGTACTTTTCATATGATTTCTTGGACTAACCTATTAACAAGATGCCACAGTGCCAGTTGCCTGTTTTCTGCTGTTTTTGGTTCCAAGAAAGTAAGAAAATGAATATTCTCAGAATTGGACAGGACAAAAGCCAAAGTTCCTATTTTACCGGAAGACTCACGGAGCCAGAATACAAGACGGATGAGGGCCAGGGCCTGGCCACACCCCTCCCAGGCGCGGGCTAGCCCTGGCCGCGCCACCAGGTGGTGTGGGCCCCCTGGCACTCCATCGACCTTGCCTCTTCGCCTATAAGAAGCCTCCCGATGAAAAACCCTAGAGGGTCAATCAGAAATACACGAAAAGTTCCACAGCACCGCCGCCACCGAAGGGGATATTCGGGGGACATAAATTCTCTGTTCCGGCACCCTGCCGGGACGGGGAAGTGCCCCCAGAGCCATCTCCATCGATCTCCACCACCATCTCCATCACCATTGCTGATTCCCATAATGAGGAGGGAGTAGTTCTCTCTCGAGGCTAAGGGTTCTACCGGTAGCTATGTGTTCATCTCTCTCTCTATGCATGATCTTATTGAGATCATGAGCTTGTAATCTATAGATCTACCTTGCTACTCAAGTGCTTTAATAGATCTCTGCTCTCCCCATGTGTGTGAAAGTGACAGCATGCACACCATGGTGGCACTTAGGCTAGAGATTGCAAATACTTGTTATGAGTTATATTTGGAGTTGGATGTCTCTATGAAATTGTGGTGTTTGTTGGACTCATCTAGTACTCAAGGTGACAGTGTGGGGTTTTCTAGATGGGAAAGGCTTACTTTGAGGTGTGATGTTATAGCCCAACCATCGATTAGAGTGTTCAACCGGAGAGTAGTATCATAAAGAGAAGATATTTATATGAGAGTGTTCATTAGCGAAAGTATGATCCCTAGGCCTTGTTTCTAAGCATTGATACACCGTTTGCAACTAGATCTGTTACATGTTTGCTTGCATCTACCTTTATTTCAGTTTGCCTTTAGTCTCTTCCACGCCATCAAGTTATCTTCTATGACCATTACCACTTATAATTATCCATACCACATGTATTTCACTATCTCTTCGCCGAACTAGTGCACCTACACACCTGACAAGTGTATTGGGTGTGTTGGGCACACAAGAGACTTCTTGTATCTTGATTGCAGGGTTGCTTGAGAGGGGATACCTTTGACCACTTCCTCCCTAAGTTCGATAAACCTGGGGTGATCCACTTAAGGGAAAACTTGCTGCTGTTCTACAAACCTCTGCACTTGGAGGCCCAACAACTGTCTACAAGAATAGAAGTGCGTAGACATCAAGATCACACTCTCAAGATCTTGAACATATCATATTCTTCTATTCAATTTGATGATCTTGATGCCAAAACTCAAGGTATATCTTTATCTTCATGGCATCCATACTTGAATCCAACATATGGACTACAAGCATGACATATGGAATTTTCCTTCATATAAAACTCAATGAAGACATTAGTCCGCGGGGATTGTCATTAATCACCAAAACCACACACAGAGGAAATTACCCTTTCAATCTCCCCCATTTTTGTAATTGATGACAATCACAACAGGAGGGTTTATATAATGAATATTAGAAACAAGTACGCAACTTATCCGAGAATAAGTTGTATACAAGAGGTTGTATTTGATATGGTTAAGTAACATAAAGATACTAGACCATATCAAAACCAATTCTACTCACACAAACTACAACTAATGCAAGAGATGTGAGTAGAACCAACATATATAGAGCAAACTCCCCCACAATATATGCACGTGTGATGAACTTGAATTTCACTGCATACATTGTCAAGCATAACCTTCGGGAGAGTTTCCACTATATATTCAACCATGCAATACATAATAAAGATGAAATGCATGAAAGGCAAACACTTAAGAACAAACCAATCTTAAGTAGAAAACCATTTTCCTTAAAGCCCTCTAAACTTATCCCCCGTTGACAACAAGTGCCAAAATGGATGACAAAGTTAGAAGACCAATATAGTTCAAGTTCCTCCCAAGGTGTGCATTTCTCATAATATGAGTGAAATCATATGCACATATCCAATGACAAATACTTGGTGAAAATCAACTATATTGAGGATCAAATATGGCTAAAAGGATAGCAAGGTGAAGAAACTTCAACGGATGAAGCAAGCAATCAAAAGATCCAAATAATCATATGGAAAAATAGTGATCTAAATGAAATAAGGAAGCTCCCCAAGGTCTATGCATAAATGAGTTGTTTCATTTGAATACAATATGCACAAACATGGAATCCTCACTCCCTCTATATCATTTAGAACACAACCAAGATACAAGGAGTAGAGATATAAATCAATACACCTTTCAAGACAAGCTTAAGTTAAAAAAACAAATATGAGATATGAGTGCGCGAAGATGCAATAAAAGTAAACCGAGCACTCATAAATCAAGACCTTACCAAAACCATTAAAAACTAAGCGGATAAGTGAGATGGTTGGCAAAAGGCGAGGATATCAACGCGAGAGATTAACACTCTTGTGTATATAAGTTTCTAAGTGGGAAAACATGAGAATAATCCACAAAGAAACATCCACACATAAGAGGTTAATAAAAATAAGAAAACATGATATCCAAGAGGAAGTCATAAGATATACCAAAAAATGATATTTTGCTTAAGTGCATATATAGCCCATGGATCTATTTTCTCTCATGGTATATCAATGAACTTCACCAAAGAAAAAGAAAAACCTCAAAAACATCACAACTAACACTAAGGGAACTAATGCTAGTTGGGATATTTTGAGAAAGGAAACAAGTATCAAAAGGAAGGATTCAATGCAATTTTAACAATATTGCACATGAGAGTACCATGAGGAATTGATATGCAATAAATTGCTAGAAGGCATATTTGGAATTGGTGAATCATGAACATGATTTTATATACTCCCCAAAATATGCATCATCTCAAATTACTCACATAAGCAATAAGGATAGAGAAGTCTTTAAAATATCCTTGCAAGAACCACAACATTTACAAACAAATAAATCCATGCCAAGATGTAACCTACAAGAGATTGGATGGAAGAATAGTATGCATGAATAAGATACTTGTTACCGAGATAGCAATGGTATGATGTAGTAGATAAGAATTCTTCAATCATCCTAGCTTGGCTCCAGTTATCATGTGGTGACAACACCTTCCTTATAGATAAGACACACATCCATTGCATCTCCAATGTACCTAAAACAACATTCAAGTACATCTTGGTCCCCAAACTTATTGGGTCCAAAGTGGTTAGACTAACCACATCACATAGGACATACTCCATAAAAATATGTGCATAATTAGCGATGAAATTTGAATTTCATGCACATCATAGCCATTTAAGGATTTGATGGAGTATACCCTATATATTGGATCAAAGAAAGCAAAACATGATATAAGATATACGTTTAGTAAACATGCATGCACAAGACTTTCAAGAACCAACGAAGATATAATTTGGACAAACACCAAAATATTCAAGAAGCCATACAAGGTGTGACAAAACACATTTGTTGTCCAAACTATATCAAATAATCAAATCAACACAAGATTTGTTCAACAAAGTTCAACAAATGAACCAAGCAAAAACTATTGAGCATAAAAGATGAGATAAAAACACAAATGCTCAAAGATTTATCTCATTCAAGCAAATAACATAGAGAATAAAGAATGAGATAACAAACTCCCAAAAGAGAAAGGTTTCAACAAATAAACCAAACCCTTAACACTTTTCACAATGGCACAAGGTTCCGAGAAGAAAAGGTTTTTCTTCCACTAAAAGCACATTTGATAATAATCAAAAACACCATCAAAGAGATGTTCAAAAGCCAAGGAAGACAATGGGAGCCACAACAATTTTTTGTAAAGAAAAAAAAGGTAATAAAAGGTGAAATCCAAGGTGAAGATGATCCACAAATGCTACCACACCCAAGTGTATCAATTGTCGAAGACAATGAGTGTATTGGAATTTATTTCGGTGGTATATTGCACGGATATTAAAGATAAATCTTCACAATAAAAAGCATAGTATAGGAATAAATAGATTAAGCACTATGCAAAGATAGAGATTCTTGACAGCTTCAACTAGTCACACAATCATGCAAAGCAGTGATTATAATAACTTGAAGCAAATGGTATCCCAAATAATATATAGAGATATGCATTTGAGGAAGGGCCACACCAAGAATTTCTTACTCAAGCAAAGACCGAAAAGATGAGCAATAAAAGCTTCTAACAAAAATTAGGACCTTGTTTGAGCTAACATGCAACCTAGATAGAAGATAATCAACAATATCAACTCTAAGTGGCACCACCTCATATGTTCACATTTCCTAGGATTGTGATATGCAAAAGTAGCATATTATTCCCCCATAATGTGGTATTCATTTTTTCTTAATAAGAGGAAAAACAACCTCAACTAGAGATAATTAATGGACATTTAGAATTTGAATTTCTCATGAGTATGACACACCACATATTGACTAGATAAGCTTGCAATATCAATACTAAGTGGTAGTACTCATGTACACACATTTTAAGGTTTGAGAGATGCGTGAGGCATATCACTCTCCCAAATGGGATGTTCCATTAATCACTCGAAAAGAGCCCAAAAATATATCATCAAGATGCATTAGAGGCTCAAAGAAAAACACACAAGTAAATTATGTGCCAAACACATATACATACTTGAATACACAAAATAATCAAGCATGAGGCACAACAAATACAAACACATACTTGGTACAAAACCAAAACATGTAAAGGGGCAAGTAACTTTCAATATAAAAGAGTTGAGTTCGAGTTACCGCAAAGAGGCGCATTGGGTATATGGTAGGGAGATGATAATCCTTATAATTTGGCTTGATCAAATATAGTATATGAAGATCCCTTAATTCTTCATGAGTTAGCCAAGTCTCCAATGCCCTCCAATAACACCTATTGATCAAGTTTGAGCTTGTTGGTCCCCAACCAAGTTGGGTCCTAAGAGGTTAGTCACAATAGGCTTGGCAACCCAAATGGTTCTTTTCTTAACACCACTTTGAGTTCCAACAAACTTGGCAAACACATTTCCATCCTTATCCTTCCCAAGAGAATAATCTTCATCAACAATGATAGGGTTAGATAAGGTACCGTTTGAACATGAAGAGGCCAAGTGTCCCTTCTCACGACATATGTAGCAACAAGTGCCCCCCTTTCTCTTCTTTATTGATTTCTTGTCTTGGGGAGCCTTATCTTGATTCTTGTTGGGAAGTGGCCTAGCTTCAACTTGAGGTTGAGATTGGGCTTGACCTTGAACTTGTGGCCGCTTCCCTTGTTGCTTCTCATTCAAGTGATTTTTCTTCAATGGACAAGATCTTACATGATGCCCTACAACCTTGCACTTGAAGCAAATAATCTTGGCCGAATCCTTGACTTGGTCTTGACCCTTCTTCTTGTTTCTCTTCGACTTGTTCTTGTTATTGGAGTTGAATCCAAGTCCACTTTTATCATTGGGGTATTTTTACACACTCAAAGTATTATCGAGTGTGGATTTGCCTTCATGACTCTTTTTCAAGTCTTTCTTCAAAGAAGTGACTTGGGCCTTGAGCTCTTTGATTTCCTCTACATGGTTAGTAGAAATAGAGGTACTAGAGGAATTAGAAGCTTCATTGTTAGAGGAACAAGGCAAAACAAGTAATCCAACACAAGGTTTATCACTAGTATGACTAGAAGGATCAGTAGGACTAGCACATGGCAAAATAGCATTTTGATTAGAAGTTGTGCTAATGTCCAAAAGAGGCTCACTAGATGTTACCTTAGTGATACTTGCCTCATGAGCTAATTTTAGCCCATCATAGGAGATTAGAAGATCATTATGAGAGCCCAAGAGAATTTCATGACTCTCTTCCAATTTCCTATACTTTCTAGTTAGCAACTCAAGTGGAGCCCTTAGCTCAACATGCTCCTTTAGGGTAGATGCTTCACAAGAAGTAGAGTTAGTAGCACTAGCATCATTAATAGATTTTTCCTTTTCAAGCTCATAAGATTCAATTTTTTTATGAGGAGACAATTAGTGTGCTTCTCCTCGGTAATCTATTGCTTAAGGAGATTGAATCTCTGACTCCCATCATCAAGTTGGAAATCCAACTCCTCTATGGTTTCCGTTTGTTTAGTTATGGTGTCCATAACGTGTTTGATACAAGCAACGGCTTTATTATTACCATGAAGAGAGGTACATAAAAAGGTTAGCTCAAGCACAAGAGCTCTAGTATCCTCATCAAGGTCATCATCACTATCATCATTATCACTGCTATTATGTAGAGAAGATATCTTGGGATCCAAAGTAGGAGATACCTTTGATCCTCTTGCCATAAGGCACATGTGAGCACGGGAGGATGAAGATGAGGATATTCTTGAATCTTCATTCATGATCATGTCTTGCTCCATAGGGTGTTTGATTTCCTCTACATTGTTAGATACACAACTAGAGGAAATAGAAGCATTTTGTTTATTGGAACAAGACAAATCAAGCATATCATCTACACTAGTACTCAAATAATTTCTAGACAATATGCAAGGACTAGCAACACAAGGGGATATATAATTATCGTTGCAAGAAGTGCTTAAGTCCAAACTCTCTACACCATTAGCATTTATAGAACATGAATCATTGGTGTAAAGAGAACCACTACCATCATTACATATGATTTCTCCACTCACCATGCCATTACCTTGTGACTTGTCACATGTAGGTGAAGTGGAGGGAATTGAAATCTCATCGCGGCCGGAGGTGGAAGCCACTTGGAGCTCTTCATGATGTGAAGGAGAAGAGAGCTCCTCGGAGATACCACCGACCCTATGAGAAATGGACCCACCAAGTATTTCTTTAAGCTTGGTCCACATCTCATGAGATGACTTGCGCTTTACATTTATCAAGAACAAATTCACTATGGGGCTCAAAGAGAAAATAAGCTCATTAGATACTTGAGCTTCGAGATGTAAATTTCTCTCATCCTCTAAAGATAGATTCTGAGGATCCATTGGAGGAGAAAAACCAACATCTAGAAATCGCTCAATATTTGGACACAAGGTCCGAAGATTACAAAGCAAGCAATTTCTCCACAAAATATAATTTGTGCCATAAAAGATAATTGTGTCATTGTGCACTATACTACTAGCCAGCATCTTTACACTCTAGGTGGTGAAACCTAAACAAGGAGAGACCTTGCTCTGATACAATTGAAAGGATAGAGATGTCGCCTAGAGGTGGGTGAATAGGCAATTTCAAAACTATTACAGTTTTGGCTTGATAGAATGCGGAATTAAACTAACGTTTATTTTACAAGCACAAAACCTATATACACTTGGCTCAACTAATTAGGTTTATTTTAGTTAGTGTTAGGGCATGCACAATGCGGTGACCTTGTGCCTTCTCTTGTCAACACAATTTCACTTAGAGTTGCCACGTCAGATTTTCGCTTAGTTAGTGTTAGGCTATTTTCTTCATTGTACCTTGTGCCTTCTCTTGTCAACACAATTTCATTAGGGCTAGTTAGGGTTAGTTAGAATACTTAGTTAATTAGGTTTAGTTTAGTTAATGTTAGGTTTAGGGTTAGTGTTATTAGGGCAATACTTAGTGATTTAGTTACTGTTCATGTTTTATGATTGTTTATTGTTATTATTTAGTTATGCCGCGTCCTGATCGTCCACTCGGTGGCAATGACGGAGTACTGGACTCCATTGGGTCCGGGGATGTCCGAGCCTGGGCTCTGCCGGGCTGGCACTGGGAGGTGCTACCTGTCGGGACTCGTACCTTGGTGAGGAATCCGGATATAGTCGTCGACCTGGAGCTTCTTTGGTGGCGTCCACGAGGTCCAGGAGCAGTGCAGAGGGAGCCGGCCCCCGAGGAGGGGGTACGTCGTCGTATTAGGGAGGAGGACGAGCATGTCCGCCGGTATATGTATCTTTTGGAGACCAGGTTCTCCAATCTCTGGCAGGTTCACGGATCTCACCTGAGCTATTCTCCAGTGATGGTTCCTGTTCTCTGAGTGTACAGCTGCCGTAGCATAGAACGCGGTAGCCGAGTTTGCTAGTTTGATATCATGAGCGAGATGTATTATTGTACTTTACCTTATATTATTGTACTTTATCTTAATGCAAAATTGTTTCATTATTAGTACGTAATCTTTTTTCTGTATCCGAGTCGTCGCAATTGTAATATTCTTTTACTTAATGCAAAATTATTTTATCTTTTTCTGTATTAGTTAAGCTATGGACGGTAGACAGAATGAAGAGGAGCTTCTCAACAGGATATATGAGGGTACTGGAGGTTCTTATTACGATGATGGCTCCCAGTATGTTAATTTGTCTAGAGGAGACGATAGTGGAGACAATAGTGGAGACCATGGTGGAGATCATGGTGAAGACACCTTAATAAAAAAGTCTGACGAGGTATATAAAGCCTCTACCGATCGATCACTAGTATAGATGCACTAATTGATTCGTATATATGTGTACTGACGAATGTTTCTTCTCTTAGACCTCCGCATCGGGCCAATCTTCTACAAGGAAAAGAGGCTCGACACAAAAGTTGCCCGCTGATATCCGTTTCAGCATTGACTTAGTCTCTACACTGGGTTAACCGTTGGAGCCCAAACAATCTGTGAATGCATTTGTACATCAATGTGGATTGCTAGAGACACCGTCCCGATCACCACGCGAGAGTGGAATAAGCCAGGAAAGAAAGGGGATCCAACTGGGGCTAGTTTTGTCGATGACAGAGCGAAAGATGCAATGTGGAATTCTCTCATGACACATTTCACCCTACCCGTCTTGGAGACTGATGAGCTCACACAACAAATGAGGAGGAAAGTCAAGGAGTGGGCTCTTAAGAAGATGGGCGAACTATTCAAGGACTAGAAGAAAAGATTGTACCACAACTATGTGTTGAATAAAAAAAGTCATGCATTCACTAGCCCACTAGAGATGCAGCGGGATAACTGGGCCGCATTTGTGCAATACAAGACCTCGACACTAGCTGTGGCAATGTCAGAAAAGAATAAGCTAAATGCAGCCAAAAAGAAATATCACCATCATATGGGCACAGGTGGCTACAAGAGTGCTATGCCTAGGTGGGATAAAGCTGAGGCCGACCTGACGGCTAAAGGGGTCACTCTAGCTATCTCTGGTTGGCCCTTGAGGTCAAGAAATTGGTTACTCGGGCATGGGGCATCGTATGACCCAGAAACAGGCGAGATTGCTGCAACCAAAGAAGTTGCTAGACCCAAGGATGATCTTATTAAAGTGATAAAAGAGGTTCAAGAGGGAAAGTTTGTTCCCGATAGAGAGAACAATGAGCTGACAAAGGCCCTCGGGAATCCTGAAAAGGTTGGACGAACAAGAGGCTTCGTACCTTCTTGTCCATGGGCTATCAGGTTTCCCAAGGACTTTGACACGTACAAAAGCTGATCGAGGAAAACAAAGCGGCGATAAGAGGAGGATGCAAAGCGGTTCGCAAGGTTTGAAGCCATGTTGCAGGAGCATCGGATGTGGCTTCCACGGAGGGCCATGCTAATGATGCAACGATGGATGTGTACTCGTGGATGCAATTAAGGAGAAGACTAGCTGTGAGCTGCATGTTGAACTGAAGAACATATCCATGAAGGTGGTGGTTGGATTTGCTTTACCTTCTGCACCGGGAGCTACCTACCATTGCAATCCGATTCCAGCTGGCTATGCTCGTGTCAGTGTGGATGAAGTTCAACCAATGTGTCAGTCACTACAACTTGACATCCCTGGAGGTGAAGGGGAGACGACACTAGGAGAAGTCACGAGTGGCTTCATTCTTCGGAAAAAGAAATACATCAAGTTTCCAGGCTCGGCACCAAGGCCACCTTCTCCACCAAGGAACAATCCATCACCTCCAAATCCACCGTCTCCTCCCACTAAAAGTCCACCACCTACAAGTCCACCTCCAAGGCCATCGTCTCCTCCCAGTAAAAGTCCACCACCTCCAAGTCTAATCCATGACCTCAGCATGAGTCCATCCCAATCTACGCAGCCGCCTCCACCCACTAAGGGCTAAAAGCGGAAGAATAGCACCGCTCCGTCCAGGGATAAGCGACACCCAAAGCGACAGTTGTCACCCCTCCCAAGAGTACTGTTGGTTCCTCCCAAGAGGGCTTACGACCTGAATGATGAGGAGACTGATGCGGTCGTATGTGCCGAAGTGGATGCTCATTTTAAAATGAAACAACCTGAGCCAGAGGTACAAAAAATACCGGAAACCAAGGAGCACTTTAGGAGATTACGGACGCAGCCATCCCAAGCTCAGTTAAATGCACTAGATAACTATACACACTGTCTTTAGAAGACACTGAAACAAAAGAGATCAAGTGGTAGAGGAAGCATCACAAAAGACGTTCCCTAGCAGGGGGGACAAGCAAAACTATCAAGTGGTAGCGGAAGCATCAGAACGGACATTCCCTAGATAGGGAAACAAGCAAAACTATCAAGTGGTAGCGGAAGAATCAAAAGAGACGTTCCCCAGCTGGGGAAACAAGCAAATCAATCGATCCCCCGCTCGAGGTGTACATACCCGAACCTCCACTATATGAGGGAGAACCTATGGATATGGAAACGGCTAAGATATTGGCCGAGCAATGTAATATGTATATTCATGACATTATTCGCGGTGATGATATGGCCAAGGATGATGTAGCAGAACTATATGTTCACGGGGAGCCTCTGGTCAATTCTGAGAGGCTCCAGGATATGCCAACAAAAATGCGACAATTGCATGTATGGTACATGAAAGAAGCAGAAAAAGGGCAACATTGGCTCATAGCGAAAGTTCGAGAAGAGCATTACTTCACTAAAGATGAGGTCCCTATTGAATTTTTAGAACTCTTTCAGTTATTAAATCTAAGGGAACTCGACAAATCTATCCTCTGTTGCTATTGTCTGTAAGTAATTATTTTATTTATGTAATTAAGTCCCTAGCTCAGCTTGTTCAATTCATTGCCAGTAAGTATACTCACTATATTATTTTTTATGCTATAATAATGCAGAATGAAGATTCTCGAATGTAAAAAAAGACAATCCATGGATTTAGAGTTAATGGAGCTATGCTAAAGGATAAGCCAGCGGAGACCGAGCAAAACTTGCCCCGGTTTTTCATGAGGCAGCATTTCTGTAATGAAATACTATTTCCTTACCACTTCGGGTGAGAGTTTTATTGTCTTGTACACAATAACTTTTGCTTACTCAATGTTCAGCGTAAATGATGAGTTACTGACGTATGTAAACCTTGTGTAGCTACCACTGGATTCTTCTAAGCATTTCTGTTGACTTGGGAAGAGTTCAAATCATGGACTCATTACAAAAAGACATGGAAGAGTACCGCATCATGATCGATATGATCTAGAGGTAATTTCAACCATTATCGCACCATATCGGTTTCTTTCGTTCATTTTCTAAGATATCAAGTAGTTATTAACTCATTCATTCAATTTCTTTGTCGGGTAGTGTTTGGACACGGTTCAAGAACAAGGTTTGCGGTCAATGGAGTGATCAGCTGAGTTTCAAACAGATCCCGATAAGTAGTACGAGATAGGTACCCACATCTATTTAATTCTAGTTTATGTACATTTATCATGCTAGAGTTATTGTTTGATTGAATTCTATTCTTATAAAGTGCGCGAGGCAGCCACAGGGGACTAATCTATGTGGATTCTACGTGTGCGAGTTCATTCGCATCACTACTGAGAGGCCCTTGGTAACTGTTCGAGTAAGTAAACAATATATTCACCCTTTATTTTTATTACAATAAGTTGTGTTGAGTCTAATTCATATGATCTCCTTCTTTATAGTTGGACGCGATGTGGGACAAGATCCTACCACTGGACTGCCTACTAGCAATCCAAGAGGAATTGGCTGGATTTTCGGTCGACGAGGTCATAGACCCATACGGATAATACTCTCTAGATAAACCCTAAAGCATCCATGTAATGATCTCCATGTAATCAAATAGACAGGCTCTGGACCCGGTTGGGACTCCATGTAATGACCTCCATGTATGCTTGTAAGAGAAATTATATTATATATGCATCAACGTGTACAAGTACTATGTAGTAGCGTTGTGTATGTATACAAAAACTTGTTTGTAATGAAAACACAGAATGAAAAATAATTAAACACAAAATGAAAAGAAAACCCTAAAACCCCATCTCCTGCCGTGGCAGCCAAATGCCTCAAAACGCTGCCGCGGCAGCGACCCTTCAGTCCCGATTCGTGTTACGAACCGGGACTAAATGTCCTCCAGCCTAGCGTGGCTCGCGGGGACACGTGGTGGACCTCTAGTCCCGGTTCGTAACAGAACTGGGACTAAATGTCGGACCTTTAGTCCCGATCTGGCAGTCCCAGTTTGCAATCTGGAACTAAACGTCCTGACGAACCGGGGCTAAAGGGCTGGTTTCTACTAGTGATATGAATCAAAAAAGAACAATGAATTTAAGGTTGATGATAAGTTCTTGTTCCTGTAATGCTACATCACATGTTCTTGTTCCTGATAAAAGACACCTTTGTACTAAACCGATGTTATGTTCCTATAGTGTGATCAATCAAAATTGGCAATGCTTGAGATGTTCTTGTAGTGTGCTTAGCTGCTACAAAGAATAGATTTTTATCGATGATATTCCTTCAATCAAAAGTCTTGCCAGAACTGTGTGTTCATGTACTATGAAAAATATCATTCTTTTATTCATGATACACCTGTGAGCAAAACATGTGTTCCAAACAACGTGTTTTACTGCTAGGGGTTTTATCATGAAGTAGATTGGGTGGGGGAGTGGATTGGGTGGAGGAAGTGTTTTCACCAAATCCCTTGGGGATAATGCACAACAAAACACTACTGCCAAACGAGGCCTAAGGGTTAGACTTGGTGCCAAAGAAACCTGGAACCGCAAGTGACGTATCGACCAAGCGTAGCCACATGGATCCTTCTGTAGGAGCAGGTAATGTAGCACCCAGTGACTCCACATTTGCATTGAAAAATATGTATAAGTCACCTCAAAATAGGCTTTTGCCATACTATATTAATATAGCAACCACATGATACATTGAGTTTATTGATGGGGCCGACAGCACAAAGACACCCAAAAGAAAATAAAAAAGAATGAGAGAGAAACTAAGTACCTCTGATTGAATCTGACTTATTTTCATCATTCTCTGCTATTATGTGCATGCAAAGAAATTTGCTAGTAGGATCCTCCCATCCTGGCTCAGATAGATCACTCCTGTGACAATTAATGTTTTCTAGTTTGAGGAATTCTCTTCTTTGAAAGATATCACCATGCCGACTCCTGAGTGTCGCTAGAAATGAAATGAATCCAATAACTTTGTTAACAAAAGCGCGGAAGGCTGTCCTGTGGTGGGTCCATATCTTAGTCCCCTCGTTTTCCGTCAGCAGGAAGGAGAGATTGAAAGGGCGCGGGACACGCCGACAGAGAGCTCGGCCGTGAGCCAGGCATCGTGGCTGGGTGACGCCAGTGGGACAGCCACCCAGAGTCTATGGCACGGAGCACAAGGCCAACCTCCTGGTTCCTGCGGGCGTCCGTGCAAGATTTTCTTGCCTTCTTGGAGACTCTGGTCTCCATGCTGGAGACTCCGGGGTGTCAAGCCCGCATAATTTGGCCCTCTAGGCTAGGGACTCTAGCCTTCTTTTACCTTGGACAAATGCGACTTTCACTCTCTCTTCTCCATTAATGCTAAGCTAAATCTCTCTCCCCAGCCACTAGAATTTGATGCTCTTTGGGAAACTAAGAGAGCAGACCTAGATCTACACTTTTACCAAAGTGATTTGATTTATCCCCATTTTTCATTAAGAAACTTGTTACTTCTGAGGTCTTGGAACCATAGACGAAAGAGATCTCCCCGAAGGTTATTCTTGGTGTTGAGAGATCCTCCCGTGATGACCCTCACCTTGAGGGTAATAACATGGCTGCTGAATTTTATGTCTTCCACATGATTTCATCATTTTGCATGTCAATTTCCATGAGCTATATCCTTCAAAATTCAGAAAGGGTGTGTCATTACAATCCTTTATAAAAATGGAACCCCGAGCTGGTGCAAAAACTATGCAAGGCATGCATGTCTTTGTAGCCATGTTCAATGACAAGACAAACATTAGTATATTTTGCGACCAAGAAACAATGTTGCATAATTCAAAATCGACATGGATTTGCTACTCACAGGCGTAGCTATGCATAGGCAGAGCACCGTTGGATGTAGGGATCAAATGCATGCAACCTCTAGATGGAAGTGGGGTGGAACATGGCTGAGACAACGGTGTGAGTTTTGTGTATGCATGCAAGAATCTAGGGTTTGGCATGGGTTCCAATTTAGCACACTAATTTTGACTACAAAAGTTTTAGCGTCTAAAATGAGAAGGGATTGAGAACAAGGATTAAAACAGGTTTTGCATGCAAAAGATTTAGACTATGTGCCATGCAAAAGAGTGCCCTAACAAAAGGTTGTTTTGGTATGTGCTTGGTGGCCGCATGCATCCATGAGAATATGAAGAAAACAAAACAAAGGTTGTTTTGTTTATTGCGGCAGCCCTAGCTATGGGAGCAAAACAACGCTTGTTTTGATTAGGGTGGCTTCTTTCTATGGCTAGGGTTTTGTCTACTATACCTAGAGCAAAGAAAACACATAGCATAAACTGATAAGCTTAGTTTGATTAGGGTTTTGTGCATGTCTTTGTCTATAGTACATTAGGGTTTGCGTTAAAAAAGGGATAACCTGAGAAGTTTAGTTTGATTAGGGTTTTGTGCATATAGGCCCCCTTCTTTTCAGCTTCTTGGGCAGCTTCTCCCAGAAGCTACCCTCGACCAGCTTCTCCCAGAATCTCATCTTCCAAAATCGTTTATACTTTTAAATTGACGTTGAAACTACTAGTTAAGAAGTTTGAATAAATTTTGAAGATGAGCTTCTAAGAGAATCTGGTGGAGAATAGCTTCTGGGAGAAGCTGCCCAAGAAGCTGAAAAGAAGGGGGCCATAGTACATTAGGGTTTGCGGTCAGACAAGGAATGGAACCCTAGTTTGATTAGGATTTTGTGCATGCCATTGTACATAGGATATTAGGGTTTGCGTTTAAAATGGCCAGCTACTCAACTAGGGTTTCTGTGGTCCATCAACTAACGGAGCTAACAGCCTAACTAAAGGATCCATCGTTTTGGGTATGGAAATATGTGCTCTCTATATCAAAAGTGGAGAGAATCAACAGTGGATAGCCTATGCGTAGCTACGCCTATGTGTAGCTGGCTATTTTGCAATTCAAAATATATATAGATAGTAAATGGGTGAGATAAATATCTGAAGAAAGTAGAACACCAAACTGTTTACATGGCTTATGAATTAACAAGATGATTATTGTAATTTGACAATACTAAGCAAATTTATCTTGTTGTTCCATTAGAAACATCACATAATATCAACTTTGACTGCTAGTTTCTCCTTGGACACCTAAACAATATCATTTCACAATAATACACGTCATGTAAGAACTATTTTCTAGCTCACGGAATGAACTTATTCACTGTAACGATCTAATATATTGTAAAGATGACAAATGTCGCCATTAATACGATTTTTATGGAAATGGCATAACAATAATTCATCCACAAATTATAATGTTTTTCACACGCCAGGTGGCACTCTTTTAGCATGATATTTATGTTTTTTCAGATATCTACCATTCCTTAATATATAATATAAGTACGTGTCAACCATGTAAATTTATCCTTCATTTTTAACACACTGAAAAAGGTGCCCTCGCATTTTAGAGGGCCACCTTGCTAGTTCTGGTAGAAACAACACAAAAAATCATTGTAAATTCACGAGCTATAAGTCGTCAAAATATTTTCTACTGTAGCTTGATGCACACAATGACCAACGGGTCTTGCTTGAAAAACAAGATCTTCTACAGGAGTATGTATAGATGTAATGTATAGCGTTTTGCGGGACTCTGGTTTGCTATTAAATTAATCAGGCTAACGTCCCGCTCTAAAACATAGTGCGCATGACTATGTGTTCATTGATCCCCCTCTAGGTAATAACATACTTAGTATCACAGCTTGCACACTAGGAGCAGATTAGTCCCATAAGTAGCACAATGCAATCCCGCAGTCCCAAAAGTATCCCGTCCGTAACTTACTGATAATCACAGTCCGTTTTCGTGCTTAGGTGGCAAACAGAGTCCGTTTTGTACTTTGCATATAGGCCCTTCCAATACTAAGATTACCCAGCGTCTCCCTCCACTTGGTTACCTAGCGGTAAGGCACGTAATATGCGGCAACCACTTCGCTGATCTCCTCTTTTCTTGCTGCTTGCTCCAAGTTTTTTCTTTGTTCGTTGCCGAGGAAGTCGAGGACACAGACCCCTGCGCCTCCTTATCCCCTGTTGTTCGTGGCGACGATCCTGGCGAGATGCCACCGGAACTGCGATGTCGCGAGTTCAACGACGATCCCCCTGGCTATGGTACACTCGAAATAGACTATTCCAAGCCCGCGCATGATCAAATTAAGTTGATTTTGGTAGGGTTTCCAATGTCGTAGTTGATCGGGATCATCGAGGTTGATCGGTAGTAGTACTGCTGCCCAGTTTGGTGACCGAGGTGGATTGGGAGCAGTAGTGAGAGTGTGTGATGGTGATTGTGATGGAGGATGACTAGGAAAGCTCTAACAGCATATACTATCAGAAATAGAGTAAGGATAAGGAAGATTAAGAATGACAAAAGAAGATTGGAAGCTGTTTGTGATGGTGATTGTGATGAGGATGTAATTGGTACTTCAGAGCTACAAATGACAGTAGGTATGGTGGCTTTCTACTAAATGCATATGAAGAAAATCATAGATGTGAGAGTGTGTGGGAGTTGAGAGCACTCACTGCAAATGTGCTGAAAGAGAAATTTATTAATGAATTCAGAGATAATCAAAATCTTGATCTAAAGGCTTTTTCTGCAAAGGTGACAAGGGAGTTAAATATGTGCCCAAAGAGGTGGAAGTTGAGTAGAGCCAGGAAAGCAGCATTACTGGAAATCCATGGACATGAGGAGGAACAATTCAGGTAGCTACATGATTATGGGCATGAGCTTAAGAGTAGTAATCCTGGCTCTACATTCTTCTTGTCAACAAATTTTGTGAATGATCCTGGCAGTCCACAACACAAGGAACATTTGGCCACTTGCTACTAGAGTTATGATGCTTGCAAAAGAGGCTTTCTAGCAGGTTGTAGGCCAATCATCTGTATTGATGGTTGTCACATTAAACCCAATACAAAGGATGCCTACTCATAGCTATGGGGATAGACCCAAATGATTGTATTTACCCTGTTGCATTTGGTTTAGTTGAAGTGGAATGTACAAGCTCATTGGAGTGGTTTCTCAGTAACCTAAAGGATGACTTGAACATCAGCAACACCTCACCATGGACTATAATGAGTGACAAACAAAAGGTTTGTCTTCTATTTTCCTTATTTAGTTAAAAATATTAATTAACTGTCTAGTAATTGTTCCTTATTTCTTTGAGTACATGATTGTAGGGGCTCATAAATGTTGTAACTAAAGTGTGGCCAGATGCAGAGCATAGGTTTTGTGTTGGGCACCTGCTCCAGAACTTCCAAAAAGCAGGTCATAAAGGCGAAACCTTGAAAAATGACTTGTGGGCAATTGCTAGGTCAACTTCTATTCCAAAATGGGAGAAGAATATGGAAAAAATGAAAGTTGACAAACCTGCAGCTTTTGAATGGGTTGAAAAGTTAGTGCCAAATACATGGATAAAGGCCTTTTTCCAAGAATTTCCCAAGTGTGACATGTTACTAAATAACCATTCAGAGGTGTTCAACAGGTGAATTATTTGTTTATTTTCACATGTGTTCATCCTAATTCTGCATTTACCAACTTCCTAACATATCTTTCTCACAGTTACATCAATGAAGCAAGAGAACTTCCTTTCCTATCTATGCTAGAATCTATCTTCTACAAGATACTAAATAGAGTGCATGGAAAAGAGAAAGAAGGAATGCAATGGAGTGGGAGAATTTGCCCAAAAATCAAGAAAAAATTGGACAAATTCACTGAATGGAGTACTGAATGTAGAGTCACACCAGCAGGAAACCATATATTCCATGTGAGCTCACTTGAATTAGAGCAAGGGTATAGTGTGGACTTCAAAACAAAAACTTGTGATTGCAAGAGGTGGCAACTAACTGGGATTCCATGCCATCATGCAATATCATGTTGTAGGAATGATAGGATTAACCCTGGATCATTAGTCCATAGCTGCTATACAATTGATACCTATTTAAAAGTTTATTAGTACAAGTTGGCTCCACTTAGAGGCAGACCATTCTGGAAAAAGATGAATGGTGTGGTCATTTATCCACCTTTGTTTACAAAAGTTATGGGCAGTCCCAAAAAGAACAGGAAAAAAGGACCTGAGGAACAAATGAAGAAAGGCCTGAAAGTACTAACCAAGTCTGGAGTGACTATGCACTGCTCTGTTTGTGGCAAACCTGATCACAATAAAAAAGGTCACAACAAATTTACTGAAAGACAACTAGAGGAGCAGAGAGAGCTTATTGTGCAGGAAGATGATGATTTAGATCTCCCTTACATTCTTGCGGTACATTGCTTCATCACTGACCTATTCCTTATATTACTTGCTCAACATTATGCCCTATATTAATTCTTGTAAAAATGTCTAGCATGTAATTCCACGCACTCCCAACCCTGCTATGGATCCTATAAATCAACATGAAAGCATGGTCTTCAGTTTGGGACAAGAAGTAATGATCTTCCTCTCTTTTTACATGTATTTGATACTAATTTTGCACTTGAGCATTACATGGTGATGATTCCACACTTATTTTGCAGGAGCAGAATCTAGTACCAACTAGTAGGGTACTTGGCCCTTTACCTGAAAATGCCTTTGTGGCAGCAGCTAGAGACACTATTTCTGAGAATAGAGTGAGGATCACAACAACATCAACTAGAGGAAGTTTGAGGGCAAGATCTAGAGGTAGAGGTATAACACAAATGGATGCATCAAAAGGTAAATCAACGGCAGAACAACAAGGAAGCAGCAGCAATGGGGGCAGACGAAGAGACAGAGGAAAAGGCAAGAAAAGAACTGCTGATGTTACCACAACTACTAAAACTAGACTTGCTGACAGAGCAAGAGCAGCTAAAAGAGGATATAGAACAGGCCCTGGGAGTGCACACTACCTCCTATTTGGTGATGAGGAAGAGAGAGGTGAAATTGCAGATTTAAATGCTAAAGTTCTTCATGATTTCAGTGAATTCCCTGTAAGTCAAAGTGAACTCCCTGCCAGTCAAAATGCACAAGTTGATGATGATCTCTAGGTGGTAGGTGTAGTTAGCTTATGTTCCATGTCTCATGTTTAACAATTAGTGACTTTTTGGAAATTTTTGAATTAGTGGCTTCCTGTGAGATTTATATGCAAAGAAATTTGTATGGATTTATATGGTTCAATGGCCTTTCTATGGATTTATATGGTTTAGTGGCATTTCTATGTATTTATATGGTTCAATGCCATTTATATGTACTCATATGGTTCAAAGCCATTTCTATGGTCACCTTATAGACAGGGGGTATAAGAAGGATCAAAAGATTTAGCAAATGGCTTCAAATGTTAATAGGAGTACATAATGAATTGAAGATTTGATTATATAGAAGACAATTAGGAATGTGCATTTTATTGCGTACAACATTTAATCAATTCTCCCAGCCTCTATAAATGCCATTTGTCAACAGAACTGAATATAGGACCATTATGTATCCTTTCAGTTTGATATTTAAATTTGAAATGAAGCATTGAAAAATATGAACTGCCTTTTTACTGAATTTTATGTCCTAGAAACAAATGGTTAAGAAAACATATTTTAACTGTCTACTCAACTGCAAGGGATTCTTGTAACTCAAGTTTCAAACATCATTATATTGATGTACTGCCTTTTTGATATATGTACTTCCTTTTTACACGAGGCTACATTTTCTTGAGTGTCAAAAGTCATTAACTTGAGTTTCAAAGAAATACAGCTATTGTAACAGAAAATATCATTATACATACTGCCTTTTTACCATGGTCTTGAGTAACATAAAACATCATTATATTGAACTTCCAAACATAGTACAAACTATGACATTACATCCACAATCAGACACCACATCCAGAGAGAAGCTTACAAACTTGAGAGAAGCTTACAAACTATGACATTACATCCACAATTAGACACCACATCCAGAGAGAAGCTAACATAACTAGCCTACAACAACCACATTCTCTTACATAGCTAGTTAGCCTACAACAACCACATTCTGACATAGCCAAACAGACAAGGACACACACTCATATATCTTACATAGATAGCCTACATCAAACCATATTCTCTGGATTCTTCTCCATTAGTCTTCTTCTTATCTTCTCTGCAATTGAGCAAATCCAGAGAATTCAGCAAATGCAGCTACTTAAACTCTTTTCCTACCTACAGCAACACTACATCATCCATGTATTGCCTTTTCCCTCTTCTCCATCTTCAACTACTAGTTATCATTCTTCTCACTTAGTATTCTTCTTCTCTTCTCTGCAAATGAACAAATCAAGAAAGAATTCAGCAAATGCAGCTAACAAACAACACATTGAGAGACTACTTTCAGAAAAATCAAGCAAACGTTCAGCAAATATTCAGACAACAAATCAAGCAAAAGTTTAGCAAAATGCAGCTAACATATAACACTTTCAGAAAAATGATGGCATAACAGCATGACTGGCTCCATTGGTGTAGGCTCAATCGGCTGGAAGCTAGAGCAACAACGTGACTGCCTCGGTAGGCTCCATCACTTGCCACCCGTCCGCGCGCAGGTGCATGCCAAGGCGCCGACCCTCCGCGCCGAGCCCGTTCGCGCGCAGGTATAGGCGAGGGCGCCGACCCTCCGCGCCTAGCCCGTCCACGCGTAGGTGCAGGCGAGGGCGCCGCCCGTCCGCGCCGAGCCCGTCCACGCGCAGGTGCAGGCGAGGGCGCCGCCCGTCCGCGCGCAGGTGCAGGCGAGGGCGCCGCCCGTCCACGTCGATCCCGTCTGAGCGCCGGTGCAGGCGAGGGCGCCGCCCGTCCGCGTCGAGCCCGTCTGAGCGCCGGTGCAGGCGAGGGCGCCGCCCGTCCGCGTCGAGCCCGTCCGCGCGCCGGTGCAGGCGAGGGCGCCGCCCTTCCGCATCGAGCCCGTCCGCGCGCCGGTGCAGGCGAGGGCGCCGCCCTTCCGCGTCGAGCTGCAGACGAGGACTTGGCCGTGCTGTCCAGAGAACCACCGCCTGCTCCTCCATCGACCGTCAAAACAATAGTGCTTGCTGGATTTCAGCGGCACGTTCATGATTTCAGTGGCACGCGCGTGGGGATTCTTCTGCGACCAGCCCCTGGTGGATTTCAGCTAGGTAACCAGAGTGGAGGGAGACGCTGGGTAATCTTAGTACTGGAAGGGCCTATATGCAAAGTACAAAACGGACTCTGTTTGCACCTAAGCATGGAAACGGACTGTGATTACCTAAGTTACGGACGGGATAGTTCTGGGACTGCGGGATTGCATTGTGCTACTTGTGGGACTAATCTGCACCTAGTGTGCAAGTTGTGGTACTAAGTATGTTATTACCTCCATATTAAACAGTAAGAGTAACATTGGGGAAAAAATAATAAAAAAGTTATGAAGCCATGTGCTAGGAAATTACTAATGTAGTAAGTAGAGCCAGACACCATGCGATGATCACTAAACATTGGTTGAATCTTAAAAGGTGTACGAGAGAAGGTACAAAATTTATTTCTTTTGATGAGAGCAAAAGATAAAAAACAGTAACATGGCTTAGAAAGATTGTCAGGAGAATAAAATAGGGCCAGCAATGAAGTACTTCCTCTATAAAAGGGCACACCGACAAAGAGAAGATACCAAAGAGACTAATGACAAATAGTAGCGAAACATTTTCAGTGAATCTGTAGAACTGGCTTGTTGCTTGTTAATGTCTCTCTAGATAGTAAGATTTGGAGGCATTTGGAATATAGTTATGCTACAACTGTTTGTAGTACGTCTGAGAACAAAACAAATTCGATTGCACGCACCTTTAGTATCAATATTATTTTCCCTGTCCTCTAGTATAGAGAACAAACAACCACGGGCTGGATCGGGATGTCACCGTCACAGGAGTTTATAGCATAAAACCACCACTTTACTGCTGATTTTTTACAATGTGCGCTAACCAGTCGATTGAGACGAATTGATGCTGCATCTGACGGATGGGCCCCAGCAACTTGGAACGCCCGTTAACAGACGTTAACGGCATATAGCATAAAACCACCACTCTTCCGCTTAAATTTCGAAAAACCACCACCTTTCGCTAAAATCGCAAAAAACACCCACTCTACGGTATTATTTTTGCGATATGCACTAAACACCATTTTTAAATGAATTAACGATGGGTCTGACAAGACGATCCCACCAACTTCCATGACGTGGCACCACGCGTCGTCTGCCTTTTTCACGCAGGTCCTCTAGTTTTGGTAGAAAATTACGTAGGGGTCCCTGGCCAGTACGTTTTTCACAAAACCTTCTGTTTATTTGCGAATGTCCATAAGTTTTGAATACAAATTTAAATAGAAATTTTTTAATACCAAATGTCCTCAGAAATATTTGAAGATTTTGAATACAAACTTGGTTCACTATTCTAGATAAGTAAAATATTGGAACTAATTAGAATGGCTTTTCTTAGTAATGAAATTTTTGGAATTTCATAACCTTTATTATGTGACTCCAAATAATATAAATAATATGTCTAAATTTATTAGAAAAACCAAGGAATCCCTTTCTGACATCCATCATACATGAATTACTTATGATCCTGCCGAATATTTTGATTATACAAGCTCCTAGATGTTAGCCTGTTATCTTATTTTTTGATTCCTGTCGAATATTTTGATTATACAAGCCCCTAGATGTCAGCCTGCCGAATTTATTAGAAAGAACCAAGGTTCTGTCCCTAGATGTTAGCCTGTTATCTTATTTTTTGATCTCATGTGGCAGTGTGCCTAGGTCGGTGCCTGCGTGCGCGTTGCTTCTATGGACTACAGATGCAGGGTCGGTTCGCTCCTGCCTTCCGAGAGAGGAGTGTTGGATTCTAGCAACGGGCGGTGGCGGGTCTGTTCATCGGTTGTTCTTCTCCCTGGTAATGGAGATAGACCCACTTGAAGCACCATATTTGATGCCCTTGCCAATGGAATGTATGTTGGTTGCTAATGCGAGCAGGGGACAGGCGCCTATACATACCAATTGGGCCAAGTCAATAAGGCACGGTACTATGAGGGCAGAGCTCTATGTTTCCCAATGTAAAATCCTATTCAACAAAAGGAAAACAAGAACCAGGAGGCATAAAAATCACATGAAAAATTCAAATGACAATAGCAAAAAATGGCGCCGCAAAACGCGCTAGGTCCATCCAGTAATAAACATACTAAATAGAAACATATGTGATTCACATATGATGGATGCTAGAAATGGACTCCTTAGATTTTTCTAATAAATATGGACATATTATTTATATTATTTGGAATTACACAATTAAAGTTATGAATTTTCAAAGTTTGCATTACTAATAGAAGCAATTTTAATTGTTTGCATATTTTAATTATCTAAAATAGTGAACTAGTTTTAAAATTATTCAAACATTTCTGAGCACTTTTTGTATTAAAAGTTTTTCCATTTGAATTTGTATACAAAAGTTTTGGACTTCTTAAAATGAACAGTAGAGTGGGTGTTGTTTGCGATTTCAGTAAAAGGTGGTGGTTTTTCGAAATTTAAGCGGAAGAGTGGTGGTTTTATGCTAGATGCCGTCAACGTCTGGTAACGGCCGTCCCAAGCTAGTGGGGCCCCTCTGTTAGATCTAGCGTCAATTCGCGTCAATCGACTGGTTAGCGCACATTGCAAAAAATCAGCAGTAAAGTGGTGGTTTTTTACGATTTAAACGTAAACTGGTGGTTTTTCAAAATTTAGATAGAAAAGTGGTGGTTTTATGCTATAAAGTCCCGTCACAGTTTAGTGTGCATGCATACTTCGCAGTGCACAAAGTCTAGCTCTTACTCTTGTTTTACCGTGAGTCCAGTCGCTGTAGAAACAACCAATGGGTATGGACTTGACACAGTGAATCGTAGAAGAAAATAGAATGTATTATTAGTACATGTTATTTGCTTCAGCGGTAGAACTTTGACTAATTACGATTCGGTCAGATGAGTTGCATCTCTAGGGATGATGATCCTCACAACATCCCCAATGGCCTCCTCTCTTGAAGTCATTCTCAACAGCCATCGTATCCACTCCTCGTCGAGAAGCCAAACTACAAGTGTACCATAAAGCTGTAACATTGAATGGCACCCTCTATCTTCATCAGCCTATTGAATTACATGTACTAGTCATCTGAACCAAAAGTCCGAACTGATGAAAAGGGCTATGCGTGTATTATATTCTTAACACTCCCCCTCACGTCTTGTAAAAGAAGAGAGTATGATTCATACTTGCTAGAAGCTTCGTTAAAGGGGCGTCGTCCATTGCCTTGTTTGGCTAGTTGTACCAGGCTCTCTAGCTGGCACTTTCTTTAGGTTGCCCAAGTTGTAGAACCAATTGTACGATATATAGTTTGTGGTTACTGATCTCAAGTTAGAATCCATAACAGGTTCATTGTAGGCTCATAACATTACCTACGGACTGGAGCAAGTACTGTACTGGCTTTCAGAAGTTATGTGCTTTATCAAGAGAATTACTGAATGCAGCGCAACGGCACGTGTGTGACAATTTAAAGGTAAAATTAGTGCAACGTACAAGTACCTTACTGCTTGCGGACTCACCAAGAGAAAGAAGCTACAATAATAGAGTAAAATTTTCCTCTATAAAGGGGATAGAGATACCAAGACGGGATACTGAAGATACCAGGTTTGAACTCATGAATGGAAGGGGTGGTGAAATGGTTTACTCGTCGTTTATACATCTTGTTGCAAATGCTAGGCTTTGGAGGCATTTGGAATATATAAATGTAGTGCTTATATCAGAGAAAAACGAATTGATACGGTCCGGCCTATACCTCGCACCAACACAGTTCGTTTTGACATAGTGAACGGTCACCGTGCTACAGTGTTGTCACTCGGCTTCAGGGTCCTCCGACTAAGAAAACGATACAGATAGATATGCCACCGTGGTCTGCATGGGCACTTCAGCATAGATACTGTTCAGGTTAACTGTTCTTGTACCACATCAAAAACTCACGGCAGAGAAGTATCTTGTCTACTATAGTATGTTAGAAAACGTTTTCCATTGGCATGTTATCAACTCCCGGTCCACCAGCTATAATTATATGTGTCCTACACATTGTATGCTTGAATGAATTCCACCATCTTCTTAGAAAAAATAAGAACTCTTCTCCAAAGATGGTGCTTTAGGCTCAAAGTATTGTAGTATATGTACAACAATTACACCAAACAAACAAAAGAAAAATGGAGGTCTTTACAAGAAGCTATCCGCCCAGTTATGAAAGTGAGAACATGATTTCTGTTAGCTCTGATTCACATGAAAATGGGGGAGCAATCTAATGTTATGCAGATGGTACCTTTGCTCATCCTATGACTATGATCTGCTGCCTTACCTGAATGATACCTTCCTTGAAAATCTTGACACATATCTGATATTATACATGCTAATTGGAGGCACCATATGAGCCCCCACGTTATTCCTGAGAAAAACGTTGTAGAAAAAAATGATCCTAGCCTTAAATCTTAATCTCTAGGTCTTTTGGCGGACGTGATTTCCACGTAATCGGTGTCTGCATAGGAAATAGACAACGAAACCGGCATCTGTTAGTAATACAAGTTCACAAGACATACGTGGCTACTCCCTCAGTCCGCAAATAAGTGTACTTCTAGTGTTTTCATAAGTCAAATTTAATAAAGTTTGACTAATTTTATAGGAAAACTTAGCAATGTTTATGACACTAAATTGGTGCCACTAGATCCGTTTTCTAATTTAGTTTCATAATATGTCAATTTAGTCTAATATATGTTGTTATATTTACCTACAAAGTTAATCAAATTTATTAAAGTTTGATTTCGACAAAAGCTAGAAGAACACTTGTTTGCGGACGGAGGAAGTACAGATATTGCACATGTCATGGTAATCAAGACGTGATTTCATCGCATTTGTTAGCAATACAAACTCAAAACATATGCGTGCGTACAAATATATATATATATATACTTTGTACTTCCAGTTTTTTCCTAGCAAGCAACATAATTTACAAATTATTTCTCTGTAGGTTGTTACATCTTCTTAGGTGATCACGGAATGCCGGCGGCAAGAGCGCGTCCCGACTCGCCAACATCTAGTCGTCTCATGCACAAATGTGGAAGATGCATCACGCCATCAACAAAATCTTCTCGGACGACCGTGACTGCACTCACTGGATACAAAATCTATCATCTAAAAGTACGAAAGGAATACCATCCGCAACCAAGTATTTCTAATAATCTGTTTGATATTTCAGTTCAATGGTGAAATCCGCAATGGCATGTAAAACCTTGCATGAGATTCATACTATAAGTTGAGGACATGTACTGACAATCAAGGCAAGATTAGCAAGACTATGGGGTTCAATATTAGTTAGTACGTAATGGTGAATTAGTTAAGTCTTGATATGATCAGGAGATATATGCGTTCTTTCAATTACATCTTTGCTTGACTTATTTACAATGATTTAGTTTCAATATCTATGCTAATTACAAATACACCCGGGGACAATGATGCATGGATATATCAGTAAGGCCTGCACTGAGAAGTTCTCTATGCTAATTATAAATACACCTGGGGACCATGATGCATGGAGTTACCATTAAGGCCTACACTGAGAAGTTCAGACCATTTATCTACAAGGCAATTGGTACACAATTAAAAACGGGACAGTAATGCCCACGACAGCTAAATTTCGACCAATAGAAAATTACATTTTCCACTCATCTCCCACAATAAATATAGTTGAGATCATAAAGAAAACATAAGGAATCAGTTCAACTTTTCGAGCATAGAGGGCTTTCTACAAGACTAGGTGTTGACATTTATGTCCAGGTATGGTTTTACAAGTTTTTGTACTCACTCCATTCCAAAATATAAGAGCATCTCTACTGGCTAGTGTATCCGGGAGTCTAAGAGAAATATAGACCACCACGGACAAAAAAAATGTCTCTAGTGGCTTGTGTATCCGGTGGTCTAAAATTTAGACATCCTCCAAACTGGCTACTCATTGTGCATAGTTGGACAACCAAGCCACCATGTCTAAAGCAAAGCTGGTCGCTCGCGAGCTCGCTCCCACGCCAAATCGGAGCATTTGTTGTACTGAATTGTTGTGTATATTGACTATTTGTGTGCAGATGGACATATAGACTATCCACTAGAAAAATAAAGTCATGTAAAAGGAATCCTTTTACACCATTATCTATGTGAAGATGTAGACTACCAAATTTAAGCAAGCCACTAGATATGCTTTAAGATGTTTTAGCCATTTTGTAGAACATATGTACCTAGATGATTTTTAATGTGTAGGTTCATTTATTTTTCTCTGAACTTACACAATAAAAGGCGTCTAGGTACATGTTTTTTTTTTGAAAAAGGCTAAAACATCTTATATTTTTGTAACGGAGGGAGTAGAAACCTATATTATTCTTTTTTGTAGGATATGCCGTCTAAATTCATGTTTGAACGGATGTTATAGGAATTGCCAAAAGTAAAACATCTTTTGGGACCTCCAAGAAAATCTATGTTGTTGTACTTCTGGTCTAGTATGTGAAAAATAAAGTCATATTTGCAACGAAGGTGCTAAGTTATTTCTTCATAATGATTTTACTTTTTCGTAACAAAGATCAAGAAGTCAAAGTTTAATTACGGGGCTTTAGATTTAAACTAATTGATGCCAGGTCAATAGGAATGTCGACATTATAATTATATCTGCAACAATAAGGAAATAGGGCACTATATATTTTTTTCCAAATTATTTGCTCATTTTTCCAGTACATATATTTCCATTTAAATATATATATGGTGAAAATGTTGTGTATAAAAATAAGATTTGTTCCAAGGACAATAGTACCAGAAAATTTCATAGTGAGGAGGGGCATCTAAAAGTGACACTGAAAGAGCAAATGACCTATAATAGGGAAACTTTACAAGAGTTAAATGATATTCTATTTATCACATCAAATCGGGTTTGCAATCAACAAATAATCATGAATTCGCTAAAGAATGTTCATATATTTATCTCATATAAATTTTTATGTAAACTTATTTAATATGGAGGCAGTAATTGATGAATTTAATACAAGATATACCCGATACTACATATCATGTAGCAAAGATAATTGCAAGAAGCAACTTGAAAAGAGAATTGATCACTACTATTGCAGCAAATGTGTCCTGGAGAAAAAGCATGAAAGACTTCAACATATACCATCTTAGCAACTTAAAGAGGTTATTTTTAATTAATATTTAAGAAATATTTTCTGAAGCCAAAGAATGATCAAAGAGTTCAATGGATTTGAGGATTATAATAGCTGAACTATGAAGATTGAGAATAAAGAGTTCAAATCCACACTCTATTTACTAATTCTCTTCCATTTTTTATATTCCTCGCACTTATTATCTTTGTTAAATCATGTTGAAAATATATTAGAACTAATTACATATATTTGTGACCTACACGACTACATTTTTACATTGTGTATCAGAATTTATCGATGAATCTGAAAAGAGAAAAGCAATCTTCAGAAAGGGTAGGCACATGTTCAACATGTGGAATTCAGTGTGCTGCTTACAATGCTTTAATTTTGTAAATCTTTTCATACCAATTTTGTACTACCGAGATTCATTCATCTGCTTTTGGGCAGTGCTCAGAATGGTGCTGATTTTACTTGCGCATGTTGCTAAATATATTACTAGCAGTGACAATAAGGAATGGAGTTTGTAAAACTCATGTATGTACATTGATATTTCTTTTTCTGCAACCAACACATGTTCTGAAGCTTTACCTAATAAATAAAAATATATTGAATAGCAAGAAGAACATGACGACATTGTTAGAGAGATGGGTGGCATCTGAGATGTGGCCAACATAATTTGAACTATATGCACGTATTTTACACTTTTGTCCTAAGTATGGATGACCAGAAAACTTAACATTTAACCGGTTCATCGTGGAGCAGATGAACAAAGAAAAAGAGACAGGGGGCTTGGCCGACGAGGAGGTGATGCATAGGTTGTAGGAGGTGTGCTTGCAATAGTACGTTTCATGCCAGCTTATTGTCTCATGTTCTGTAAGTTCCAATTTGTTACAATTGTATGATATGTTTTCAGGAGTGAAGACATAATTTGTTTCTATATGCTTAAAATTTGGGCATTTTAGAAGATAAACTAAAAAGTTGATAATAAGAGACAACAAAAAGAAGTATCACTGACCTTCCAAGGCTAATTCGTTTTGGATTTCATACACCGTGAAATCGGTGTTCACATCCAAGTTCGGGAGGCAGTCAGCCAGAACCTCAACATCATCGGGTGCGCCATTCCTGCCGCTAGAAATCGACGCTACGGGAGCATGGAAACCTGCATCACTGGGAGGAACACAATGGCAACTGGCAAGTATCCACGACCAGGCCTCTGGTGGTATGGATTCTGCAGATGCGAGCTGCTCCTCCACGACTCCCTGATGCTCCATATGAATCCCATTGCCGGCTCCTCTTCACACGTCTCTACACAGCAACATCCAGAATTCCAAATCCAGTTGTGATATGGCGAACAACTAATAAATCAGAGGAACGGGTACTTATGGAGAAAGTGAATCTTTATTTTAATTTATATAGATAGAAGTGAGTGGATATCAATACTAGGAGTCGGTGCTTGTATAAGCAGAGATAGATGATGACGAGTGAACGGTTAATATGTTACTCCATGTTTTTTCCAAAAAGGGGATCTATGCCCTGGCATCTGCATCAAGTGATGTACACAGCCCTTTCATTACTTTATTTGAAATGTATCATAGTCATACACTCATGGATTAGATAGGGTCGATACATATATCAACCATCTAAAAATGATAAACAACAAGAAGCTATCCATCCGATAGTGTACTAGTGTGTCACCACCTAGTGGCCTGGAAATAGAAGTCATGATCAACCGTCAGCAACCGGTTGCATCCAGTATCCATCAGCTTCCGCTGATCCACCGGGAGTAAGAAAGACCATAGATGGATCCAATTCGCCGCCAATCGAATAACCTGCAAAAAATTAGTGCCCATTTTTTGTTAAAGACAATGTTATTTCTGGACATCCATATAATCAACATAAAGCAGATACTTTATGGAAATTTAATATATAATATTGACTGGTATTAGGAGTTTTATAACCCAAATAAAACAAAGATGCACATGTATACACACATATCATCTACCGGGGATACAACATCTCTTTGAGGAGAATCACAAATTATAGTACTAAATTAAGGAGTTATTTATACAGATATTGAATACAATGTCACTAAGATTCAATATTCATAAATTCACCAAATATACATCTATATAAAATAAAACAATTATTATTGAACACGGATTGAACTGACAAAAATTTCAAGATAGAGCAAAAGTCATAAACTTGGCTAGCCCGTGCAGGTCCAAGGGTTGATGACTAGTAGGAAGATAATTCTATTGGAAACGGGAAGGATAACCAATGTACCATATTGTTAAATTAACCAGAATCAATATATCTAAGAAAAAGATGGTTTGTGATATAAAAATTAAAAAGGCAAAAACTTAGTCTCATGCAAATAAATTTGAGTAAAAAACAAAATTGGAACTAGATTGTCGCCGTCGCCCCTAAATATCTTGCAAACAAAAAGGGAGCACGATTCTCCTTTCTAGAGGGTCCGTTAAAAAGGGAATCATCCATATGTTGTTGGTAGGAAATCATTGTAGCTGATTGGATCCATTGCCCTTTTTGTGGGAGACTCCTGGCTTTGGGATTATATGATATTTTTTCCTGAAAAGATGTGTATGATTGTTACCCTTTGATTTACGATGTTTGTAATGACAAGGGTTGTCTAGGTCTAGCCAATTCTACCGGGTTTTGTAGTTGGAACTTTCCTTCAGAAGGTATTTATTCGGTACTTTGCAGAACCAACTGTATGATATATATAGTAGTATATTTTGAGGTTACTGATCTCGAGTTAGAATTCTGAAAAGGTTCATGGTAGGCTCATAACATAAGCTATATGGATAGGAGCAAGTACTGTATTTTCTTTCAAAAGTTATGTGCTTGTATATAGAAGTACTAATGCAGGGTGAAATTAATGCAAGGTACATCAACCTTACTACTATCGAACACACCAACTGAGAGAAGTTATAACAATGGTGTACAATTTTCCTCTATAAAGATGATAGAGCTACATGACAAGATACAGAATAGATCAAGTGCGGTGAGAAACTTTCAACTCATGAATAGAAGGGGCTGTGGAATAGTTTACTCATCACATGTTGATCTCGATGTAGATGCTAGGCTATGGAGGCATTTGGAATTTTGTAATGTTGTGCTCTTATGAGCGAAAAACGAAGTGGTGGAATGCAACAACTCGCATTGGTCCAGATTGTTTTGAGGGCGGTTTAACGGTACCTTGTACGTGCATTGGCAGTATACATCTCATCCAACCCGTGATTTCTTCAGGATAGTTGAGACATTTCAATTTCTTTTTTTGAGAAAGGGCTTGATAGCGCGGCTTTATCTCTACTACTTATAAAGAAGCAAACTTGAATTTTCTTATGTCGACCAAAATTAGTGTACATGGATCAATATAAGCATCTTCGGATCATTGCCACTTAACAAGATCTAACGGACCGTATTTGTTTAATCATCTGGTAATTACCACGGGCCCCCAGATAACCCCGTTTTTTTGGTCCGAAATTTGCGTCGCAAACAGACCCCTTCTACTCTTTACATGTTCCCCTCTGCTCGCGGGATGACGACGACGACAACGACCAAGGATCACAACCGTGAAAGCTAGGGCTGTGCAAAAACAGTTTTCACGGTTCGTACGGTTTGGGTTAGTTTATTTTTTTGCACTAGCTTGGAACTGAAAATTATCATTGTGAAAGCAAATGAACTAACCAAGCATTAGCCGGTTTGTACGGTTTCAATGGTTAGTCTTTTTCAACGGTTTGCGAAATCTGCAGGTGAGCCCTCACTCGCGCCCATCATCCATGACCTGAACTCGGTTGTCTTTGTTTCTTAGTTAGCCCCGTACATTAGTTATAAATTCTAATGTTAAAATTTTACGTCTACTAAATTCTAATGTTAAAATTCTTCCTTTTTGACTTATTGAGTCATGATTATCTTTTGAACTTGCTATGATTGCACGAACTATCTGACATCCATTGTTTGCTAGAAAACTAATCAGTTTCTAAGAAAGTCATCTGGATTTGTATTATTCGAAGAAATTGAGACCAGCGTGCCCGTGCATAGCTGCTAGTAGTATAGAAGTCACCACAAGTTTTACACTGGGGTCAGGAGTTTACAAACTTAAAAAAAAGGATAGAAGTAGGTTTAGAGTAATCCACGACACACAACATACTAAATCATGCAGGCGCGCATTGCTGCGCCTGTCTACCAGGACAATATATTGTTAGGAGCTGATGGAAATATATTTGATTTGGGCCTATGAAGTATACTCACATCCAGATTTGTTGAATATTAAAGAGAGACGCTAGCGATTACTATATTTCAGGTAAATTCATTGTCGCTGGAGTGTAACATGGAGCATGTGTGCTTCATTGCATCAAGAGGGAGTTCAGCTGGTGCCAATCGCCCCACATCCGATGCATCAGGGGCAATGGAAATCTCTGAATAGGGTATATGACAAGTGAACCATAATAAAGTGTGTTTACTATTTGTATTCACATTCCCAAAGGACATATATACTTGACATGTCACATGGAAGGAACACATATATATGTTTACTTGTCACATTTATACAAAATATTTGAGTTATTGCGCATTTTATTGCGAACATAGATGGACTCTCTCAAAGAAAGTAATCAAACTGATATCTGCTAAATATCTATTGTGTGTAGACTCATTACTGCAAGATAGCAACACTAAATATAAATTTATATGCAGGTGAATCGTACAATCATACTACTTCCAGTAAATTAGAATAGAATACAAGCAACCAAGCCAGATCCCAAAACAATATATACTCCATACACATACGTGAGTACATCACTGCATTTTTATATAAAACGAATATAAGGGTCAAGAAGCCTCACAACAATTTACAAGGGCTTATTTGATAGCTCACGCTTAAGTAAAGAACTAATGACTCCATGTTAAATTGCACACCTATATCCAACACAAGATTATTGTATGGAGCCATAAAACTCAAATTTATAGGCGGATCATAAAACCATACCAATAGTGCTAAACTGTTGGACCTACCATGGATCTAAAAAGTTGCTCCGCAGAAGAAAGCTAACTTATTTAGATATCCACAGAGTTTGATGAGTTGGTCCGTTAGATGATCACTATGGTCTATAAACTGTACAGTTTTTATGAATCTGCATGAACAAGTTGAATGTTGATTTAGTGACAACCTCAAAAAAATTGCAGAGTAAAGCATACCTTTGTTCCTGCATTAATGCTAATCGATCGACGCGACTTGTTTATACCAGTTAATTAGTCAGCATTACTCTTGGTTCAGACAATCAGGCTATACTAAATTACAGAATGAGCACAATTCATATTTATTTCTAGTAAACTAATGTAACAAGTTGTATCTTTAGGGATTATCAATCAATCTAGGGTGTTCCACATGTCTTAAAAACGATGTGTACATTAGCTAATATTGCACTTCAATCGTACGGTTCAGTTTAGAAAAAATGCACATGGTTCCAATGCACTCTTATGACAGTACATAGCAGACTTGCAAGTTGAACGTGTTCCAACTTATCTAAGTACATTTTATCTGGTCAGGGCAACATGTTTAGCAACAGTAAACTGACATGTAGGAAGTGCCGAATCGTAACTCTCATGGTGATTTTGTAAGAGATCAAATATTCTCAATGTTGCAAATTAACTACCGATCAAATAAGATTTAAGAGGAACAATGTAGAGTTTACCTTGACTTGGTGCTCTTCTTTATCATCATCGATCACGTAGACGGCATGGTTACCCTTTTGAAGAAACCCATCTAACCATACTTCTCCCGACCACATAGGCTTTGCAGGGTCCTCAACGTTCTATTGATTTAACCCCATGAAGCCAAATTCACTAAATAGAGATAGCGGTCATCGAGGAAGATAACAAGATCAGTTATCACTCTTGGGTCTGGCATAATAAGAATCATCCAGTTGTGTATCATCAATGGTTTTATGTACAAAGGGACCTACAAAATCAAACATGAATAGTTTACATAAGATGGAAAAACTTAATTATACATGAGAAAAGTAGGCATTAGTTTGCAGTTAACGAATAGACATGTTCCATTTCACAGTTTTGAAGAATCTAACCATGTTGCTTGCTAAAGCACAACCAACATAGCTAGTGTCCTTTGATGAGTTATATGAAAACCCCGCCTGCAGAGAAGGTGTAACATCCCAAATTTTTCAATTTCAGATGTTACTAGAAGCATGCATCATATCATATGCATCATGGCATCACACAATAAAAGTTGCATCAAATATTTTTCCTAAACCCTATAGTCATATAAAGACAAAAAGGGGTTATACAAAACCTAACCTTCTAAGTCCTTGCAAAAGTATTATTTTATAACCTCATGGTAATCTCCTTCTTTCTACAAAATTTTAGAGAACAATTTCATTAAGTTTAGAGTCCGTTTGCAAAAGTTATTAGGCGAATAGTGAAACAGAAAATAAAAAAATAAAAAAGGGGGACTAACCGGGCCAGCTGAGCCGGCCCGTCCCTATCTACCACACAAGCCAGGTGCAGGCAACGCATAGCAGCAGCAGCCGCATGGGCCGGCCCAGCAAGCACCGACAGCTGCCAGCCCGCTACCCCATCGCGTCGTTGACACCTCGGCCCCACCTGTCATCCCCCTCCCCTCGCCGTGTCCAGGACGAACACGACAGCGCCACCGCGTCGGGTCCAATCTTCCCGGCCAAATCGGAACCGATTTCCGCTGCCCCCTCCCCCACGCCTCTGGCAAATAAAAGCCACAGACCCGCCGCCTCTAAACCCTAAAAAAAATTTCTCGAGAACCACCACCGGGCTGCCGATTTCAAGATCAAATCGATCTCGCTGGAGCTCCGCCGCTAGTGACGTCGGAAGGTGAGCTTCCCGGTCGAAACTGAGGTCCCTATCTTCCCTCTGTTTGTCCCTCGCCTCCCTCACTAACGACCGCGCCGGCTGTGCCGTTTTCCCCTTGAACAGAAGCTCGCGCCACCCGCAATTGCTCGTCGGAGACCTCGCCGGAGCCGAGAGGAGCAGTGGCCGTAGGCCGGCGAACGAGGAGGAGCCAGCCTACTTCGACCCTGGAAACGGAATCGCGAGGAGCCGAAGATCGTCGTCGTCTACTTCACCGACCAACGCGCTGCCTCCGTCCGCCGTCGTCGTCGTCGACTCTATCACCTATAAGTCGTCGGCCATCCCATGCCGTCCGATCGCGATCCAGCGGCCTAGATTAGAACACCTTACCGAACCGGTACCAGCCAATAGCAGCACGCCGCGTGGCACACCGCGTCAGCGCCGCTGGCCCAACCCCGCGCCGCCACGTGGCGTCCACGTAGCCCCCGTCTGTTTTGTTTTAAAATAGACAGATATTGTTTTTATCTCGTTTAATTCATAGTAAATCGAATCGTTGGCCAAAAATTACGTATAATATACCGTTGGATTCATAAAATTGAGTAGAACACAGATCTGTAATAATATTGCTAGTTTACTGTACTGTTTTTGTGGGATTTAAAGTTTATTTTGGTGTATTTTAATTATAGGAAAATAATCATAACTCCATTTTAGTTGATTCTTATTGCGTTGGCTTTGTATCTACGAGATCTACTGTGTAAAATTGGTATACCATGCTTAGAGTATTTAGATCTGTTTCGAGGTAGATTGGAAGTGTAGATCTGTTCATGGGCATAATTTTTTAGTTAATAATCCAAAATACTTAAAATATGTGGGAAGTCGATACTAATGACATCCCCAACTCAATAACACCCCTGAATAACATCTGTGGTCAAATTTAAATCCATCCTTGCATATTACCATGTTGCATGCATGCATAATTACCTTCGTGGCATTGTTTTGTGCAAATTTTGATTGGATCTATGTTTGTGTTTCGTTAGATTGTTCGGAGTGCGCTGAGGAGTACTATTGTGTAGAGTGCTGCTCGGATCAAGGCAAGTTACACCACTTGTTCATGTTTAATGTCCTAGTTTTTGACTATGCATGTTTTACTCTTCAAATCTTGTAGTATGCATGTGTAGGTTTTTAGTAGATTTTCTTAGTACTATTTTTGCAAGTGCGATTTTGTAGTATGCCATGAGTAGATTTATACTTAGGAATTCCCATCCTAATAGGTTTCCCCTGTTTTTGCTAAGTATTGCTTGCTATGCTATATATATACTAAGTACCGTTGGGGAGTTCGAAAGACTCAAAATTTTCTAAGTATAAGAGCTCTCTCGAGCGAACTTTTCTTCTCAAAACACCCTTCAAAATAAAAACTAAGTTTTCTTCTGGGCGGAATGGTAGTCAGGTCAACGAGTGGAATTTTGGTGGAGGACGGCCGCCCAGGAATCAAAGAAGTCTGCCATGTTTCATAATTCAGAAGCTTCCAGTGCAACCACAATACATATGGGCTCAGTTTGGCCTAGTACTTAGTGGGAAACCTCACCGGGGTACCAACATTTGGAGGTTCTTGGCACGGTTGGATCCAGCTGGTAGAGGGGCTACTAAGGGAAAGCCGCGCCATGGTCTTGTCTGTAAAAGGACTTGATCGTGGATTGTGGGGAAAGTGCACGACCTCTCGAGAGTATTGCAATCTAATCGATCAACCGAGTTCACGGAAAAGAACACTTTGAGCTCCTGAAGGATGGAGCCTCTGGAAGATCTTCCTCTCTCTTTTCCAAACTTTTATAAAACCCCAGGGCGTGAGTAATATCGCCATTGGGTGGGATTTTGGGGACTTGGTGCGTAATATCCAAGCTCTAGGTTGATCGGACACTTGGTGAGTAATATCCTCGTGTTCCACTCGACCCTATATTACTTAAACAATGTTTACAAAGTAGGGTAAACCCTTCCTCTCTTCTTCTTAGTTAGAGAAAATTGGCTTAATGCAAAAGAACCCCAAAGCCTACTCCAAGCCTTGCATGTAGTGTGAGTCTTATTTCTTTCCTTGGTGTAATTTGCCAATACATTCAAAGTATTGACCCAACTTGTTGGCTGCACGTCTTATATGCAGAATCCGAAGACTGAAAGGTGCGTAGGGATCGTGGGTCTTCACGCAACTAGCCTGAGGCATTGATGGACCCAAGTTTTATTAAGTTTCCGTTGTTCTATTTGAGCTAGCTATAAGCTATGCAAGTTGTAATAAATATACTCTGGATTATTCGTGTAATAATGACTTGTGTTTTACATGGTATTCATCAACTATGAAGTGCTAGCTATATTGATCCAGGCACTAACATGTTAATCAAAGGGACTTAGGATCCTTAATGATCCAAGGTCACAACAGATGGTATCAGAGCACAAAGTTAGCTGTAGGACGTGACCCCTAGGATTGGAAACCATGTTTACCATTGTGTGTTTTTGCTTTCTATATTATTCTAAGTTATTTATTCTCTTCTAGTAAATTCTCTTCCTTATCACTTTGTGTCTAATCCTCATGATCCTAACCTAAAGATGACGAGCTTCTACTACGACACCGCCGAAAACATCAAGTACCTGCGCTTTGGGGAATGCCTTCTGGACATCATCAAGATGTTGGAGTTGCCCATGCCATCAATCAAGGGAAGCGAGTTGAGGAAGATGCACAAGGAAGGATGCTGGGCGATTGAAGTCATCCAACCGGGGCGAAGCGAGACTGAACCCAAGACGGAGGCCATTGTACTCAACATCACCAGCGACTCCAAGGATAAAGTACTTAGCACCAGCATGCAAGAGCTCATTGGACGCATATGTGGATGCCACCATGAAGAGGTTGAAGGCCACTACATCAAACTCTTTGGAAGACGTGATGAGAAGGGAGTTCCAATCGAGTTAACCTCGGAGGAAAGGGCGACATCCAAGCATCGAAGGATCCAATACCAAGACTTGGAGTGCCACATGAACGATCTTGAGGAGGGAAGCTGCTTTGAGATCATAAGGAATGATGAGTTATGCGCTCTAGTCAAGGAGAAGGACGAGAAGATCAAGTCCCTAGGAGGGAAGCTCACTGCCCAAGACAAGAAGTTCGCTAATCAAGAGAAGAGGGTGCAGGATAAGAACAAGAGGATTAGGGAACAGAGTCTTTTACTCGCAAAAAACGAGATGGAGTTCAAGAACTTTTCTCTCATGTTGAAGGACATGCGAGCCACCAAGAGGAGCTTGGAGGAGAAGATCGCGCCCATGGATAAGGAGGCAAACTTGATCAAGGAGCTACAGGAGGAGAAGAAGGAACTTCAAGAGAAGCTTGAAGCTGCTACCCAGGAGCTGCAAGAGGTGAAGGAACTTCAAGAGATGCTCAAAGCTGCTACACAGGAGCCGCATGAGGTGAAGGAACTTCAGGAGAAGCTTGAATCCATGACAAAGGACATGGAGTTATACAAGTCAATGCTGGAGAAGGAAGGTTTCACTATTGAGGATGAGGAAGTGGATGATGAGTAGAGTAGATAGTTGGACCACCTTTATTTCTATAGTCAACGTTATTCGTGATTGTAATAAGTACCAAAACTATATTGGTTTAGTTAAACTTGGATGAGTTGTGTTAAACTTTGTGCTATGTGTGCCTTTTGTGTTTCTTGTGTGTTTTTCTTGTGTTTACATAAGGGTAGGAGTTTATTCCTTAGGCTTTCTCCACAGATGGCGAGACGTGGGAACAACAATATGCCCCTAGAGATGGCACAACTTCCGAACTCCCAGAATTAGCTGATCCAACTTCTCACTCAAAACATGCAAAACAACAGCAAACCGCCGCCTCCACCACCTCCACTGCCCCAACAGAATCGCCTGACTCGGTTTTTGAGGTTGAACCCTCCTACTTTCTCAAGTAGTTCTGAGCCAATTGTGGCAGATGACTGGCTCCGCACCACCAACAAGAAGTTAGACGCCGTCCAAGTTGTTGGAGCTGACAGGGTGCGCTTTGCCGCGCACCAACTTGAGGGACCAGCTGCTGAATGGTGGGATAACTACCAAGTCACCCACCCTGATATTGATGCTATCACCTGGAACCAGTTTGAGGTGGCTTTTCGTACTCATCACGTGGCTGCTGGTGTCATGTCACTGAAGAGACGTGAGTTCCGCGACTTGAAGGAACTGCACCGCTTTGTCTTCGAGTATGGGGACCTTTTCAACAAGCTGGCACGTTATGCACCTGGTGATGTTTCCACTGATGCCAAGAGGCAGGAAGAGTTCTTAAGGGGACTTAATGATGAGATATCCATTCAGCTTGTGGCTCTGAAGTTTGATAACTATCAGGAACTTCTGGACAGGGTAGTTGTGGTCGAAGCAAAGCAAAGGAGTATAGAGAACCGCAAGAGAAACTCTACCTCACACAAGCACAACTTAGCCCCATATCAGAAGCAACGCACTTCGTCACCACCGCCCCACAGCCACAATGGCCACAACCACAATGGTCATCATCATGGGGGACATAACCAAAATGGCCATAAGCACCGCAATGGAAATGGCAATGGGAAGGATCTGAGTGAAGTGACATGCTTCAAGTGTAACAAGACAGGGCATTATGCAACTACTTGCCCCGAAAAGATGAAGAATGGGAATGGCAATGGGAAAGGCAACGGACACAACCATGGTAACGGAAATGGGAAGAAGCTGAATCCATTCGTCAAAGCCATGGTGAATCATGTCTCCGTGGAGGATGCTCGTGAGGCACCTGACTCCATGATTGGTAAGTTCAAGCTTAATTTCATCCCCGCAGTTGTTCTTTTTGATACTGGTGCATCGCATTCATTCATATCAAGGGTATTTGTGGATAGAGGCAAGATACCTACGGAGACTATTAGTACTCCTCTAAGGGTAAGTTCTCCTGGAGTAGAAATAGTGGCAAACTCTGGATGATGTGGGTTAGAACTAAGGATTGGGGCACACATCTTTCCCACAAGTCTAGTCATTCTCGAGTCACAAGGCTTAGACATAATTTTGGGCATGAATTGGATGACCGAATATGAGGGAGTCATAGATTGTGCCAAAAGGACTGTAGCACTCACAACTCCAGATAAGAAAAGAATCCGATTTAAGTTAGCCTTTGCACTCAAAGGAAGTATGGTGAACTCTCTTAAGGGGGTTAGCATGGAGGATGTGCCAGTTGTGAAGGAATATCCAGATGTATTTCCGGAAGAATTGCCAGGGATGCCTCCTAACCGAGACATTGAGTTTCTCATTGACTTAATGCCTGGAACGGGACTGATAGCCAAAAGACCGTACAATATGGATGTCGATGAGTTGAAGTAACTTAAGAAATAGCTTAGAGAGCAATTGGACAAAGGCTTCGTTCAACCAAGTGCGTCGTCTTGGGGAGCGCCTGTCTTATTCGTGGAGAAGAAGGATAAAACCAAGAGACTAGTCGTGGACTACCGGTCGTTGAATGAAGTGACAATCAAGAACAAGTACCCTCTACCCAATATTAACGACCTGTTTGATCAATTAAAGGGATCTAGTGTGTTCTCTAAGATTGATCTCCAATCAGGTTATTTCTAGTTAAAGATCCAAGAACAGGATGTACCCAAGACAACCTTCACCACAAGATACGGATTGTATGAGTACACCATGATGTCTTTTGGTCTAACCAATGCCCCGGCATATTTCATGACTATGATGAACAAGGTGTTCATGGAGTACATGGATAAATTTATTGTGGTGTTCATTGATGACATACTCATATACTCCAAGGATGAGAAGGAACATGAGAGGCATTTGCGCCTAATTATGGAAAAGCTGAGAGAACACAAATATGCCAAGTTCAGCAAATGTGAGTTCTGGTTAAAAGAAGTGGGCTTCCTTGGTCATATTGTGTCGGCTAAAGGAGTTGTTGTGGACCCAAGTAAGGTAGCTTCCGTGACAGAATGGGAGTCGCCTAAGAATGTGGGTGATATCAGGAGTTTCGTAGGCCTTGCAGGATATTACCGAAGGTTCATTGAAAACTTTTCCAAGATAGCAAAGCCTATGACCGAATTGTTGAAGAAATAAAAGAAGTTCCAATGGACCGAAGCATGTGAAGCAAGTTTTCAAGAATTGAAGAAGCGCCTAGTAACAGCACCAGTTTTGTGTCTGCCTGATATCCAGAAGGACTTCTAAGTCTATTGCGACGCTTCTCAACAAGGACTTGGTAGTGTATTGATGCAAGATGGGAAAGTAGTGTCATACACCTCTCGGGAACTTAATAACCATGAGAATAACTACCCCACACACGATTTGGAACTGGCGTCAGTTGTGCATGCGCTCAAGGTATGGAGACATTACCTCATGGGCAAACATTGTGATGTGTTCACGGATCACAAGAGTTTGAAGTATATCTTCACCCAAAAGGAGTTAAATATGAGGCAAAGGAGATGGCTTGAACTCATCAAGGACTATTACCTGGACCTATAGTACCACCCTGGAAAGACCAATGTTGTGGCTGATGCCTTAAGCCAGAAGGTCTATGTAAATGGACTTACCGTGGGAGAACTTCCAGAGGATTTGTGCGAACAGTTCAAGGATCTCAGGTTGGAAATAATTCCGGAAGGATACTTAGCGACTATGGAAATAGTGCCAACGCTTGTGGACCAAATCAAAGAAGCCCATAAGGGGGACAAAGAGTTGGAAGAAATAAAAGTTAATATAAGCAAGGGAAAAGCAAAAGGTTTCCATATAGATGAACAAGGAACACTTTGGTATGAGAAGCGTTTGTGCGTTCCCGATGACCCCGATATCAGGAAGTTAATTCTTCAGGAGGCTCACGATTCTCCTTACTCAATTCATCCAGGTAATACAAAGATGTACATGGATGTGAAGGATAGATTCTAGTGGAATAACTTGAAAAGAGAAATTGCTGAGTACATCTCTTTGTGTGACGTGTGCAACAGAGTCAAGGCCGAACATCAAAAACCAGCAGGGTTGCTGCAGCCATTACCTGTGCCCGATTGGAAGTGGGACAAGTAGGCATGGATTTTATCACAGGACTACCCTGGACTCGTTCTGGGTATGATTCTATCTGGGTAGTGGTCGATCACTTCACCAAAGTGGCCCACTTCATTCCTGTAAAGACCACCTATACAAGTGCTAAACTTGCCAAGGTTTATATGTCAAGGATTGTGAGTCTACATGGTGTACCCAAGGGGATTGTCTCTGACAGAGGTACCCAATTCACCTCGAAGTTTTGGCGAGAGCTATACGAGTCTCTAGGGACACGACTAGAGTTTAGTACTGCTTTCCACCCGCAAACAGATGTCCAAACAGAAAGAGTTAATCAGATCTTGGAGGACATGTTAAGAGCTTGTCCTCTAGACTATGGGTCTAGTTGGGATGACAACTTGCCATACGCGGAGTTCTCGTACAATAACAGTTATCAAACTAGTATCAAGATGGCTCCATTTGAAGTTCTATATGGCAGGAAGTGTAGAACTCCGCTGCTATGGAATGGAGTTAGAGAACGTAGTTTGTTTGGACCTGAGCTGATTAAGGATGCCGAAGAAAAGGTAAGGCAGATTCAAGACAGGTTAAAAGTAGCCCAATCCAGGAAAAAGAGTTATGTTGATTCCAAGCGCAAGGATGTAACTTATGAAGTGGGAGATCGTGCATATCTCCGAGTTTCACTACTACGAGGAGTTAAGAGATTTGGAATCAACGGTAAGCTAGCACCCCGATTCATAGGGCCCTATAAGATTTTGGCTCGTAGAGGGGAGGTTGCCTATCAGTTGGAATTTCCTGAAGTATTGACTATTCATGATGTTTTCCATGTGTCACAACTAAAGAAATGTCACCCGGAAATGGCTGAAACACCGTTAAGGGATACGGTTCCCCGGGATGAGGTTCAACTGGAAAACAATCTCACCTATGAGGAAAAACCCACTAAGATTCTGGAAACAACCATGAGGATTACTCGTACCAAGACTATTAGGTTTTGCAAAAAGTTCAATGGAATCACCATTCCGAGGAAGAGGCCACGTGGGAACGTGAAGAAGACCTGAAGGCAGAACACCCACACCTATTTGCTAACCAACCTCAATTTCGGGGACGAGATTCTTCTTAAGGGGGGTAGGTTTGTAACACCCCAAATTTTTCAATTTTAGATATTACTAGAAGCATGCATCATATCATATGCATCATGGCATCACATAATAAAAGTTGCATCAAATACTTTTCCTAAACCCTATAGTCATATAAAGACAAAAGGGGGTTATACAAAACCTAACCTTCTAAGTCCTTGCGAAAGTATTATTTTATAACCTCATGGTAATCTCCTTCTTTCTCTAAAAATTTTAGATACCAATTTCATTAAGTTTAGAGTCTGTTTGCAAAAGTTATTAGGCAAATAGTAAAACAGAAAATAAAAAGAATAAAAAAAGGGGGACTAACCGGGCCAGCCGAGCCGGCCCGTCCCTATCTACCACACACGCCAGGCGCAGTAACGAGCAACAGCGCCAGATGGGCCGCCCAAGCACCACCACTGCACCGCCTACTCCTCGTGCACCGACACCTCGCCCCCACCTGTCATCCCCCTCCCCTCTCCGTGTCTAGGACGAACACGACAACGCCACCGCGTCGGGTACATCTTCCTGGCCAAATCGGAAACGATTTCCACTGCCCCCTCCCCCACGCCTATGGAAAATAAAAGCCACAGACTTGCCGCCTCTTAACCCTAAAAAACAATTCTCGTGAACCGCCACCGGGCTGCCGATTTCGAGATCAAATCGATCTCGCTAGAGCTCCGCCGCCAGTGACGTCGGAAGGTGAGCTTCCCCATCAAAACCGAGGTCCCTATCTTCCCTCTGTCTGTCCCTTGCTTCCCTCACTAACGAACGTGCCGCCTGTGCCGTTTTCCCCTTGAACAGAAGCTCGCGCCACCCGCAATTGCTCGCCGGAGATCTCGCTAGAGCCGAGAGGAGCAACGGCCGTAGGCCGGCGAACGAGGAGGAGCCAGCCTACTTCGACCCTGGGAACGAAATCGCGAGGATCCGAAGATCGTCGTCGTCTACTTCACCGAGCCGGGGAGCCTCCGCACCGCCGCTGACGACCACCGGCCGACGCGCCGCCTCCGTTCGTCGTCGTCGTCGTTGACTCTGTCACCTGTAAGTCGCCGGCCATCCCTCGCCGTCTGATCGCGATCCAGTGCCCTGGATTAGAACACCATACCGAACCGCTACCAGCCAATAGCAGCATGCCGCATGGAACGCCACGTTAGCTCCGCGTCAGCGCCTCTGGCCCAGCCCCGCGCCGCCACGTGTCGTCCGCGTAGCCCCGTCTGTTTTGTTTTAAAATAGACGAATATTGTTTTTATCTCGTTTAATTCATAGTAAATCGAATCCTTGGCCAAAATTTACGTATACCGTTGGATTCATAAAATTGAGTAGAACACAGATCTGCAATAATATTGCTAGTTTACTGTACTATTTTTGTGGTGGGATTTAAAGTTTAGTTTGGCGTATTTTAATTATAGGAAAATAATCGTAACTCCGTTTTAGTTGATTCTTGTTGTGTTGACTTTGTATCTACGAGATCTACTGTGTAAAATTGGTATACCATGATTAGAGTATTTAGATCCGTTTCGAGGTAGATTGGAAGTGTAGATCTGTTCATGGGCATATTTATTTAGGTAATAATCCAAAATACTTAAAATCTATGGGAAATCGATACTAATGACATCCCCAACTCAATAACACCCCTGAATAACATCCGTGGTCAAATTTGAACCCGTCCTTGCATATTACCATGTTGCATGCATGCATAATTACCTTCGTGGCATTGTTTTGTGCAAATTTTGATTGGATCTATGTTTGTGTTTCGTTAGATTGTTCGGAGTGCGCTGAGGAGTACTTTTGTGTAGAGTGCTGCTCGGATCAAGGCAAGTTACATCACTTGTTCATGTTTAATGTCCTAGTTTTTGACTATGCATGTTTTACTCTTCAAATCTTATAGTATGCATGTGTAGGTTTTTAGTAGATTTTCTTAGTACTATTTTTGCAAGTGTGATTTTGTAGTATACCATGAGTAGCTTTATACTTAGGAATTCCCATCCTAATAGGTTTCTCCTGTTTTTGCTATGTATTGCTTGCTATGCTATATATATACTAAGTACCGTTGGGTGGTTCGAAAGACTCAAAATTTTCTAAGTATAAGAGCTCTCTCGAGCGAACTTTTCTTCTCAAAACCCCCTTCAAAATAAAAAGTAAGTTTTCTTCTAGGTAGAATGGTTGTCGGGTCAACGAGTGGAGTTTTGGTGGAGGACGGCCGCCCAACAATCAAAGAAGTCTGCCATGTTTCAGAATTCAGAAGCTTCCAGTGCAACCACAATACATATGGGATCTGTTTGGCCTAGTACTTAGTGGGAAACCTCACCGGGGTACCAACATTTGGAGGTTCCTGGCACGGTTGGATCCAGCTGGTAGAGGGGCTACTAAGGGAAAGCCTCGCCATGGTCTTGTCTGTAAAAGGACTTGATCGTGGATTGTGGGGGAAGTGCATGACCTCTCGAGAGTATTGCAATCTGATCGATTAGCCGAGTTCACGGAAAAGAACACTTTGAGCACCTGAAGGATGGAGCCTCTGGAAGATCTTCCTCTCTCTTTTCTAAACTTAAAGTTTTATAAAACCCCAGGGCGTGAGTAATATCGCCATTGGGTGGGATTTTGGGGACTTGGTGCGTAATATCCAAGTGCTAGGTTGATTGGGCACTTGGTGAGTAATATCCTCGTGTTCCACTCGACCCTATACTACTTAAACAATCTTTACAAAGTAGGGTAAACCCTTCCTCTCTTCTTCTTACTTAGAGAAAATTGGCTTAATGTAAAAGAACCCCAAAGCCTACTCCAAGCCCATATAGTGTTAGTCTTATTTCTTTCCTTGGTGTAATTTGCCAATACATTCAAAGTATTGACCCAACTTGTTGGTTGCACGTCTTATGTGCAGAATCCGAAGACTGAAAGGTGCGTAGGGATCGTGGGTCTTCACGTAACTAGCCTGAGGCGTTGACGGACGCAAGTTTTATTAAGTTTCCGCTGTTCTATTTGAGCTAGCTATAAGCTATGCAAGTTGTAACAAATATACTCTGGATTATTCGTGTAATAATGACTTGTATTTTACATGATATTCATCGACTGTGAAGTGCTAGCTATTGATCCAGGGACTAGCATGTTAATCACAGGGACTTAGGATTCTTAACGATCCAAGGTCACAATAGAAGGCAAATAGAGCACTATGGCTATATGATATAGGGTTGCACTACTTCTTAGGATTTGATACACACCTCCAATGGAAGAAGGTATGTACTGCCTAGAGTCCAAGATCCAGTGTCTGCCGGAGCTTACCACCAGGACAATCATACACATGCATGTGCCTTCCATAGAGACCATCCTGGACATGCCGAAGAGTGAAGATCAAAACCTGTCAGGAAAACTGCTGGGCTCCCCATGAAGAACTAATCATCGACTTGTGATGAAGTTGTCCCAGATATCATAGCCAAAAAGGGGTTGTGACCTGGATTTTCCAACTACAAGTAGAAAATAGTTAATCAATACGCTTGGAATGGTAAAAAGACTGTTTTGTTAGTAATAAAAAAATTCAAAACTGAAATACTGCCATAGATTTGGTAAGGTGTAAATCAACAAGGGGTATTCTCATTCTGATATGCATCAGCATGAGATGCTTTGTTGATAAACTGATGATTGATGGACTATGTACTTTTGACCTTAGCTATTTGTTATGTTTCCACATCAATGTTTACCAAATTATGTGTAATAAACTTACTGTCCTTTGACGTTAAATTCTGAATCCAATAGGAGAAAGCCATTGCCAGAAGAATTCCTCTGAATCCAATAGGAGAAAGCCATTGCCAGAAGAATTCCCCTCCTTGTCTCCAAGGCAGGAAATCATGATATCACCAAATGCAAAAAAATGTGGTATGGCGTGGCGTGTGAGAAAACAAAAGCCAGACTTCCTAGCTAAGCCCTTTGCTTGGAACCTTATGCAATGCAGGCGCTCCAGGATCCTTCACTGTGTGTCAAATACATACATGGGACCAGATATATGAAACAACCAGCAGAGCAGCATTACAAACTTAGATGTGCACTTTGCATCAACTTGAATACGACCATTCATACATTCTGTCATTGTCGATTCATATATATTCATAGGAACGAAGGAAAACAACAAGAAACACCGGCTCATGGAAGGACCACCATGGCACGAACTTTAATTTGTGAGATTAATTTTAAAATGCATCCTTAGGTAAAAAGTACTCAACATGCCACATGTAGGGAGATTGTCCAGTATTCCGTATCATCAATGCCACAATCTTGAACCGAATTGAAATAAGCTAGGAAAATTTCAATATTAGGTACGGACCAGGGTTGTGGGCATATCAGGCAGATGGAGTAGAGAGCAGAGCTCCTCGCTGCCCCAAGGCGGAGACCCTCCCCGCTGCCATGCCGCTCGCCGCATCGCCACCCCTGCCTCTTCTTCGCCCGTCCCCGATCTTGAATCCCTCTCTAGCTCTCTCGATGGAATCGGCCTCGCTAGTTGAGGCGAGTAGGTGGACTGATATGGCTAGATGTTTGGGCTATTGGGCCCAGTTAACCACAACATGCCAATTTGTGCTTCAGAGTAGCTTCTCCTAGGGATATTTCGGCCCACGCGGGATTGACAAAAGATCAAACGACCAGAAACTGCTAGCATGGTCGATCGGACGGTCGGAAATGTCCAGATCGTTATGGAGCTCATGTTTGTTCTAGTTTTAATATCCCTAATAAGCTTACGCATGGATGAGGATGTAGAAAGCCAGCCTAAAAAAACTACCAGCTTATCCTATCCCGCGACATCGACTAACCACCAGTTGCATCGTCCTCGCTGTTAGAGCATCTCTGCTCGTTGGAGACCCAAGCCATTTTTTCGGTGCTAAATTGCGTCAGATTAGGGGAACTTTTGGCATGGACGGAGCCGAGCAGTCGTGACCCAAGGGCACATCGGCGAAATAATTTAAACACGTCAAAATACATGCAAACTTGACCAAATTCAAACAAATATATATATATTACGGGGAAATTCGGCATACATAGGGAAGTTCGATGATATCTCACCTACGTCCTCCCGTCTGGAACCCCTCCCTCCCATGGCGCACCCGCGCACCCAGGCGCCGTCAGGCTCCCTCTGTCGCCACCCTCCCTCCTTAATCTTCCACCCCTGCCATCGCTTCTGGCGGCGGCCATGATGGCGGACCCAGCACCGAAGGGGCCGGGGAGAGTAAATCGCGGCACCCCTGGTCGTGTGGCGGCGGTGGCTGCCCCCGGACGTGAGATCCGATCGTGGAGATCTGCTATTTGCGGCGGCTGGACCGATGCCCGAATCTGTTGCGGCGGCGTCTTTACCATCAGGGTATCGGCACAAGGTGTGGCGGCTATGGTTGTAGGTCTAGGCTTCCGCCTAGATCCTCCATCGGCGTAGCCTTTTGGTCGCCTGAAGGTGTGTGGGAAGGCTGCATGTTGCTTCTTGCTCGGGCCGACAGACCGGCGGGGGCACGTGGTTATTGCAGGTCTGTTTCCTCTTCCACCGGAGGGGACGGACGGCGGACAGCGGCGTGGGGGCTTATTGTTCTGTCCAATAATGGCGAGCGGTCCTAGGGTTCCTTTAGCGTGAAGACAAAGATCCACTTGTTGCTTGCTCTCGTGGATCTAGCCCGGAGAGGCGGGTTCCGGAAGGCTCCGCCAGCAAACTCCCATGGGTGCATTATGCCTGGAGATTGCTGGATCGGAAGGTATTCGGACATGCGCACCTTGTTTTTCTAGCCGTTTGGTTTCAGCGGGAGCATTGCGAAGCTCTGCTGTTTGTTCTCACCAAGTGTCATTCAATGAGCCATGGTGAAGTCAGATGCGGAAAATGCCAGGAAAGCGGAAATATGAGAGCAGCAATGGTGATTTGAGTCTTTGTGGCGACGGCAAACTGGCTGCGTGATCTGTGACTTGCAGCAGCGACTGTTTGTGGGGGGAGACAACACAGGAGGAGTTCCCAAGTGACGAGGGTTTAACTCATCAATGCCCATTGTTATGGACTTGGGTTTTGGAGAAGGAGAGAGCGCTAGAAGCATCAATCGGCTAGCAAACAAGCACACAGGGGACTCGAAGATTTACCCAGGTTCAGGCCTCGTAGAGGTCCCTACTCCTGTTTGTCTGCTCGTGGAATTAACAGAGAAATCAAAGATTACAATGATGCGCAGATGCAATCTGGCGAGGGTTGTGGAAACTAGGGTTGCGTGTGTCCTCCTCGCCGCCCCCTCCTAGCCTTTATATAGATAGGCTAGGTCTCGGGTAGCAGGTCGAGTCGGTTACAGATTAGGGTTTTCCCCTTTGAACTTTCTATCTTTAGCTTCTTCTTGTTCCTCAAGCAATCGAGAGTCCGTAGGTTACTCGAGTTCTCTATTTGGGCCTTGGCGACACCGTGGGCTTCCGCCGTATTCATGCCGTATATACCAAGCTCGAGTACCTGTAGGGTATACCCATGTCACCAGGCTTACCTTGCAGGGTGAAAATCCAAGGTCTGGCCTTAACTGGTTATGCCTGGCAATGGCCTTGTTGAAGGCATTGTTTTGCGAGCGAGGACTTTCTCTAGGGTGAAAACCTATGATCTTTGATCAGGCAACAACGGTGCTTGTGCACTGTTTGCTTCTTGAAGGCGTTGTTATTGGAGTGGTGGACTACTGATGTTGTTCTGGTGGTGTCAGTGACGTTGCTTTGAGGAATAGTTCTCTGTAGCAGGACTTTTCTTCTTCTTTTTAATATTTCTTCTTCTTTCTGGGTTGTGTGCATCTGTAAGGCTGCTAGGACATGCGTTATTGCATAGGCTGGGTGTAATTGGTATCTCTATGATATTAATATATACTCTTTTCCAAAAAAAAATCTATTATATACTAAAAGCAATATAAGGTTGAGCTATTAGATCTATAATTAATGGTGAAGATGCAATCTGAAATTAAAAAATAAGTAGTGTTATGTAAAAGTAAACAGGTAAAAAAACTTATGTCACATTACTTTATTTTTCCAGTTGACACGGAAAAGTGTAGACAGGTTTTTACATAAAAAAAAAGTCCAATGTCACATGCCCGTGTAGCTCAATGAAACCTGTACGTACCAAAAAAAAACATGTCTCATACCCGTGTAGGTCAAGGGAAAGCAGAGTCCCTCTCCTATATGAGTAATTGAGTAGTGTTTCTTATTGGGGCCTTCTTCTTTCATGTGTGAATCGTTTTTCTAGGGGCGCCCGAGTAATTTGATTTGTTTTCCAGAAATCCACGCTCGAATCTACTCGTAATTGATTTGACATGCAACATGACTTCATTGTCGTGGAATGTACTGTTTTGGCTAATGCGTCATTTATATTACTACATATGATCAAATTTTAAAAGATTAGAAACCATGGCAAGTGACGTGGTTGTGTATTTGATTACATCATAGAAAAGAATTTCCTAAACAAAAACGCCTGATATTTCGGAAAGGAGGTAGTATAAAGCGTTCCTAGCAACATTTCTCAAACGCTCTTTCAGTCATGCATGTACCTCTTATTTGTAATGACAATTCATCTCCAATTTCACATAAATTTTACATAACTGAAAAAGGGTAACAAAATAATTCTGATACAAACAAAAGCTCTGTCACTGTCCCTCGAATTCAAAGAATGTATTCCTTGCATTTCTTCTTATTTGCCAGCGGTTACCAATATGTTTTTTTTTTTGACAAAAACAGTAGGCAAGACCCCTACTGTCATTTTATAACTTTTTGAGAAATAGTAGATGTACATGGAGGGACATTAAAAGTCTGAATATGTTGCTTACAATGTGTCAACCCATTTTTGTGTGCCCTCTTTTAGACTAGTAATTGTGTTGCACGTGTAGTCTTGAGAAATATTTTTTGCATCGCATTAAGAAAAATGCGGTAAGTACTCCCTCTGTCCTGAAATACCCTGCATTCTGGGTTTAGTCAAGGTCAAACTTTGTAAAGTTTGACCAAACATACTGAAAAATTTATGTACACCTATAATACAACATAAGTACCATTAGAATCGTCATAAGATATATTTTCATAATATATACATTCGGTGTTATAGATGTTTATAGTTTTTTCTATATATTCTACCAAACTTTATAAAGTTTGACTTTGACTAAACCCAGAATGCAGGGTATTTTAGGACAGAGGGAGTATCGTAATGTCTTTTATGAATCCCATCATAATGTCTATTCGGAATCCCACCCTTCTTCAAGAACTTGCAATTGCCGTTGCGTTTGTGCATCTACCTCTTTTTAACTCAAAAGGCTAAAAATCTAGGCCTAAGGAAACCACTCGTAATTGAATTTTCTATGCAAGTAAGCTACAAGTTTGGTCTCGGAGGTGGGGTGACTACAGCCCTTCGCCGGTAGGTTTCTCATTCTTTATTTAGCTATGAAATCACTCGTACTTCCATCGGCATGCCTCTTTTTCTATTATAGTAAAAATATGCTTTGGACTATGGACGCGAGGAAAGAAATCGGTGCAAACTCCTAGATAGCACGAATACATACAAAAATTCAAAAAGGCCTGACAATTATCAAAGATCTCTACAAAATGTACTACATGTACATATCCATGTCATGTGTTCACAGAAAGTTATAGGAAAGGTTGCGACACATGTGCTTTATGCAATCTTTACAAATTTAGTGTTTATCAGCGAGCATATATGCTCCCGGGAGCTAATAAATTGAAACCATGCTCAAAGAAATATGGACAAGCACCGGAAAGGACATGCAAGAAACTGTTAAGTTTTACCAAAGCAAACAAAATTGGAGAACGGCTTAGTGAAACATGCATAAATTTGTCACATTGCTTTAGCAATTAAAGAGAGCAAGCGGTCCACTATGTGGCTAGTTATCATGAAAATCGCACACACAAATTTATCTTGATTATATGTCCAAGCAAAGGGATCATGTTTTGGAACTAAGCATTCACTACATTACATTAGACAGTATTACGTAAGTTTTAAATTCACTTGTTCGCTGAAAACGCATGAACCACATAATTAAGCATTAACATGGCTATTTTAGCTCTATCCCTGAACTTGCAGGTCAGTAAAAATAGACCTTCTAGACTTCACTCTTGTCAATTACCTACTTACAATCTGTCACTTCTTAAACTTTTCTCTCTTCGAAAGCCCAACTATCCAAAAAATATATCTGATGAATTGCAACAGGGTTCCAAAGGTGTGGAACTCGCAGGCTCTTGAGATATTTTTTTCTCCCATTAATATAATTGAACACAGTTATTGGCTCTCCTATATAATACAACATAATAATGAATTAAAAGGAAGTGCCGCACATGATTACTAAGTTTAAAAGTCTTACATACCCGGTTAAGGAAAAAAAGAAAATACAACATCCACCTGCAGAGGAGAAAACGTCTAGGTGTATATTCAGTAACATATAAGTGCATTACAGAAGATGCTTCTAGCTTTGCCAAAATGCCAAGTCTGAACAAGATCTGCATCTCATAGCCAAAACGATTCTATCATATTGGAAAATTTAAACAAAATATGAGTTGCTTCACATTGACACAAACATACCAGAAAAACAGAGGCGACACCCACGTCCTTAGCATGGAGTAACGCCGTCCGCGGATTTTACGTCACCGGCTTTGCGTTTTCCCTAGATATAAAATGTTACAGTCTTGCACCTGAGTGACGAATTTTCCGTGGAAACACATAACCCTTAGAATTAACATTTTGGCTATCAAAATAAACATTATTTTCTTATACAGCCTGACCACTTGATGATACTATAATCACAATAGCAAAACGATGAACCAAGAATAACATACATTTTTCTGTTCCCTGTGTGGTCTTTCACCTGAAATTGTAGAAATGAATAAAAAATGAAACATACCTTCAGGAAATATGGTGATACAATATGAGTCTCAAAGTAAAAAAATCATGTACCAAACATGCCTATACTTATGGAGGTCAATCATCCATAGGACAGAAGATGTTCAAGCATTCTCAGCTCAATCTGAAGTGTGAAGATGTTAACCATATAATATGTTCCCATCAATCTAGCAAGCCATATATATCTGAACTACAAAAACGATTAGAAAGAATAGATCTAAATCAGTACTATCCATAACATTTATTGTAATAATCTAGCCATATGACATTTTACTTAAACATGTAAATGAAAGAAAGGCTTCTGAAATCAGAAAACAAGTGACTGAAGACTGGAAAAATGCTTGCTATAACTTTAATTAACTGTTGCTCCTCCATTTTGTAGAAGTGAACACAGTTAAGTTTAAATGCAATTTCATCACAATATCTAGATTTGATAAATCTCTTCTTACTGTACAATTCAATTCCATGCCCCCAACCTGCATTAGAACTATAGTACGTATCTGACATATTTCGAGTTGCATTTTTCTTCTACTGCTTAGGCTAGCAGTAGCAATAACGTAGATGTATATAGACTCTTTCCTTTCTAATATAAGTTGGATACCACGGCTTCTGCCTGTAATCAACGATTCAAGAAATTGTGAGTTGGGGGTCAGAGCTAAGCCGGCCATTTTTGGTAGATGACCTAATCGGTGTGACCAGGATGTCAAATTGCCTTGCTGGTGCGATGATGTGTTTCATGGATCTGCCTTATCTCAGCCTGCTATGTTTTTCTGGCTATCTACTATAAATGTACCACTGAAAAAATCTGTTTTAATTGCCGACATGACTTCCACCAGCACCATCTCTCAAAGATCATGCACGTAGAAAATTAATCAGTTCCCTAAGTTGGAATACATGAAAGCCCTGACTGAAAATTCAGAAAATACACAGAATATCCAACTATACAGCTACCAACTGGGGCTTGGCAAAACATTCACAGTTTATTGAACTACAAAAACATTGCCTCTAATACTCTATTACACCTTATATATCATAAGGTATTCTTAGACGATGGCACAATCTTTATTTGCTACTAGGAAATATAACTTTCCATGGACTTATGTGCATTTGGTGTTGAGAATGACCATGCGTAGCACCAAAAAACTGCAGCTCAAGCATCTCTAAAAACAATTGTCAGAGCATGCACTCTGATATGAATTTGATATGCCGAAGACAAAAAACAATTATCTAAATTCATAACTGGGTAGAGAACTATGGCAAGCTACGGACGGGCCAGGACGCAATCAGGGGAGCGAGCACGATTGGAGGAAAATTGCTCCCGGCTTGTACCTTGATGGAAAGCGGAGGGGCGGCGAGGAGGCGACCGAGATCATGGCATCATTAAAAGCACATAGCAGATGACATCATTAAAAGCACAAGAACTAACCCTTGATCCTGTTCATAAATAAATATCATGTCGCTGACGCACGCCTTCGAGCCGCCGTCCTGCGCCACCAATCCGCCGCCACGGTACAACCTAAGGCCACCATGCATTGGTCATCCACCGCCAGCGCCTGCACTCGGGACAGCCTTGCCCTGCTCGCCCTCAGGCCACGCGGCCATAGGCACCTGTCGCGTGTTGCCTAGAAGCCTCCACGTACGCGGAGGTGATGGAGGTGTTGGTAGGAGTGGGGCTGAGAGGTGGCTAGGGCATGGGGACGGCGGAGCGCCCAGTGTGGCGCGGGGGTGGATGGGAGGAGCCGCGGCGGCACTGGGAGGCGTGAAGGCAGGGGCGGAGCTGGAGCTCGAGTCGCCCTGATGCACCGCTTTACTCGGCATAAAATTTTCAAGCAACAGTCTACTATATAAATGGATGGTTTATATCTTTGAAATACATAATACGACGTAATAAGAGATAGTATATAATACAAAGACTCACGTAATAAAAAAATCAAAAATCTTTCTATATGGATGAGACAAAGCATAAAATTACTTGTAAAAGATGTCTTGTATTCTCAAATTCCAAAATATATCATCAACCATGAAGGCTTGATAAGCTGCAAAATAAAAAGTAGATTTAGTTTTCAAGTGGAATAGTTGAATGACCATAATTATAGTGTTGAAGTAGCAAGAGTTTTCATATTACCTTTTTATGTTTCAGTACAATCGATTCCTCAAAGCCATGAAATACTTAATCACTTGATCATTAGTGACTTTCTTCATCTCCTCTTTCTCTAGATAACAAATAACATCATCACTCAAGCTGTCATCATTGAGGCGGTTGCGCAAAAATGTTTTCACTAGTTTCATGGCTGAAAAGCACCTCTCAACTGTAGCAGTGGCAACAGACAACACAATCACTAATTTCAACAACCGATAAAACAAAGGATACATAATATGCCTCCTTGTCTCCACCATTTTTTTAGAAAGCTCAATGATTGTTGCTATGTTAGAAAAGCTATCATCTGTGCGTACATCAGCAATATAGAGTCTAGATCCTTATCAAGATCCCTCAGCTCTCCAGAATCAAAATCTTGAGGATATAATTTAGCCAAATTTATCAAACTCTCCAAATTAAAATCACGAAATGAGTCTCTTGGACTCAAAGCTGCTGACCAAACAAGTAAATTGGAGGATGTCTCACTGAATCGACCATCAAGCTCTTGAACTAGCCAATCAAAAACATCATTAAAGCAATCAACTTGATAGTGATGTTTGTTGGTAATTCCAGTTACCTGTCTTCTCTTTTTTGGATTAACATAGGCTTCTTCCATATCGAACTCTTCAATATCATGTTTCTCACAAAAACCATGAACTTCAACTAGCAGGGATTCCCATCCATGTTTTCTAAGTTCATTCAAAATAATTCTAGTTGACTTCACACATTTCATGGCATTTACTATGTCTTGATCCTTTCGCTGCAATGCTAATGACAATGTGTTTGTAGTTGTAAGGGTTGTCAACATGAGATGCAAATAGAAAACAAAGTCAAAGGACTGAAAAGTACACTAAGAGACCATTTGCTAGGTCTCTATTTGTTCTATCATTGTCTTCTTCTCCCACATATTCTAGAACTTTAATGACTGATCGAAACAGGTCAACCAAACTTTTAAGTGTTTTGGCATGAGAACCCCAACGAGTATCTCCTGGTCTTTGAAGGCATTGCTCTTGATTCAGCCATGTACCAGTTGTAAGCTGCCCACACCCTAAAGCTTTGCTCATTTCTTCAAGATTGATGTCTCTAATCATATCCCTTCGCTTGGCAGATCCACCTACCACATTTAATAATGTAGTAATCATAGTAAAAAAATTACTAACTTCTTTATGCTTTCTTACCACAGCCACAACAACCAACTAAAGCTGGTGAGCGAAGCAATGGACATAATAAGCCGTACTATTTTCTCTCATTATCAGTGATTTGAGGCCATTGAACTGACCTCACATATTGCTAGCACCATCGTATCCTTGTCCTCTGACTTGATTGTAACTTAGCTTGTACTTTGCAAATAGAGAATCAATTGCAGTCTTTAGGTACGAAGAAGTTGTTTCTTTCACATGAACAAGACCAACAAAACTTTCTTTAGAATCCCTAGAACTATCAACGTATCTTAGGGCCACTGCCATTTGTTCTTTGCAAGAGACATCCCTGGATTCATCAACAAGCAAACAAAACACGTTATTACCAATTTCTTTAAGAATAGATTGCACTATCTCATGTGCAAAACCTTCAGCGATATCTTTCTGGACCTCCGGAGCAATCATCAATGCATTCCTTGCAGCATCTTTTCCCATAGCCTTTCCTAAAACTGGATCATGCTCAGCTAAGAAGTCACAAACCTCAAAAAAATTACCTTTATTGTGGGAGTTCTTCGACTCATCATGGCCTCGGAAAGGTAATCCTTGCTTGAGCAACAACCTAGCTATGTCAATTGAGGCATTTAGTCGAGTAAAATAAGCCTTCTTGGCAGCTTCACTTTGAATGTTAATAGCAACATCAATGTGTTGGTCTCTCTTTAACAAATCAATACATTTTTTCATTGCTTGATTATGGACACTATCCACATCACCAACATGATCTTTTAGTCTTGCCTTCACGTTCCAGGTATCCCAACCATTCAAAACAAATGCCTCGTACCCAGCCTCCTTGCTGCCACGATCCCTAAACAAGAAACAACAAAAACAATATGATATGTCCTTCTCTTCACTATATTCAAGCCAGCTTCCAAACTCATCAAACCAATCAGGATTGAACCTTCTGTTTTTTACCCCAAACTTCGAATACGAAAAATTTAATTCTCTTGGTTGGCAAGGTCCATTAACCAAGTATTTTCTTCTTACCACTTCTTTCAAATTAGGATGATAATGTTCTATCAATTTTCGCTTCCCTGGATCATACTGAATCTCCTCTTTCCAATTCATGTCTCCATCTTGTGATGGGGCTTTTCTTTTGAGAACAAATCTGTCCATAAGACACCTGCGTTTGACAATTAAATGCATGTGTCAGACTTGAAAAGGGTTTGGAGAATTACTGATAAAAGTAGAACCTGTAGAGTTTTAGATTGACAAAGATCTACGCACCGCTGTGCAAATTGAGACTAGGCGGACAGAGAAAAATTAAGAGCGAGGAGTTTGCCTGATCGTCTGATCGGAAGAGCTTCCGAGTTCCGAGACGCCGAGCTGCACGCTTGTCGCGTCCGAGCGTCGGGAATCGCCTGAGGCGTGCGACTCCTAGGCGATGCACCGCCGGTTTCCGTCTCGCCTTTCTTTTCGGATCGATCGAATCAATCAAGCCGGCAATGAGGCGTACGTGGACAGCAGGACGGTCGTATGTGTATAGTTTTGTTTTTTAAAACAACATGCGTGCGGACCTTGCGTTCTTGTTTCTGGTTGATTGATCGATGGAAACTATGGTGGGCCGCCCTTGCCTGCCGGACCAGTCCCTGATGCACGACCTCTCTCTCACCCTGATGCACCTGTCGATTTGACATGTCAAGTGTCGCTAAATTTTTTTTTGGACCATGTGTCCTGTGCATCAGGGTGAGCACGTTAGGCTCCGCCCCTGCGTGAAGGCGGAGGTTAGAAGGGGACGACGGAGGACAGGAGGAGAACGCAATCGAAGGGGAGAGAAATTAGCCCTATTAATTTAGCCATTGATAGCGTACGGTCAGTTTCCGGTCGAGAAAAGTGGGACGCGTGTTCGTATCCTTCCGCGGGGATAAGTTTTGGTCCGACGTTTTAAATTGCTAAGTGCATCCCGAGATCTCATTAGGCTAAGGTGAGGCATTAGATTACCTTAATTAGGCCTAATCAAGTGGTTGTACTTCGTCCTTGTTTGATTTGCGGGGTACGTTAAGCAAAATTATTGTTTGCTCCTTTATAAGTAGTAGAGATAGAGATAGAGATAGAGACTAGGCCTAGCTCTATGGATGATAAGAGAAAAGGATTCTTCAAAGACAACCTTGCAATACCAGGTATGATGATATCACTGAATATGTAACTGTTTCTTTGGTCCCATAGGCTCCAACAACCAGTGATGAAAATTTCCATAAGGAAATTAATATTATATCTATTACTTGCATCTTGGACCATTTGGTGAATGTTTAGATCAGTATTCCATTCCATACCCAATGCCCACCAGAAGCTACACTCGAAGAAGAGATGGTGTGAAGTTTCCTGGGGACAAGTGTCACATAGGATGCAGTCTTGAAATTCAACATAGAAGTTTTTTCTGGTCATCAAGTCCTTTGTATTCAGTCTTCTGTTCAATACAAGCTAGGCAAAAAACTTCTGTTGTGGCAGGTTACATGATTTCCATATGTCCAGAATAGATTTAGGTGTTGGATGATTGCCAATCAATGCTCTGTATACTTTCTTAGTGCTGAAGTAAACACCCCATGGGAAGTTTGATGTGACTTCATCAGAAGAGGGGTTTATGGCTCTGACCTCATCAAGTAGGAATTAAATTCTTCATGGGCAACAGTGGAGAGTAGAAGTTGGAATAGACCATAGAAATTACTTCTAGCAACAGTGATAGCCTTTTTGGTAGTTAAGTTCTCATTATGGCAAAAAGAGAACATATGAGGGTACTTGTCTTCCAATGAGATGTTGTTCCATACGTCTTTCCATAGAAGATATGTCTTTCCATTACCAATATTGCAGTTTGTCATTCCTTTGTAAATATCAATAGTAGATATACAAGCAAAGCTTCAAAAATTAGATTGACATCATAAGTCTTGCAAGCCACAAGGGACACCTGCCTTAAATGTGAACCCTAATATACATGCAAATTGTTGTGCATCCCTGAGCTAACAAGGAAACAAAAAAGTACTTCATAGGTAAAAGAAAAATTAAATGAAGAAAGCATTGTACATAAAAATGAAAGTTATGTCAAAGGTTCCTCTAAGTCAATACATGTCTCTATTATATTAGTCTTATACTCTACCATATCTCTCGTGAAAGTGTCTGAAAATCAAATATGCAAAAATGAGACTAGCTAATAAGTTCTAAAAGCCGCAAGAGTCCCACCTTAAATGCAGACCCTAAGATTTTTGAGTGCTTTCTCTCAAGGAACACATTTATTGCAATGGCGAGTTAAAAAATTGTTGAGCCTGAGACCTTTTAGCTTTTTGTCGAGGAACATATTTCAATCTATCAGTCAACTCACAATCGTCACATGAGAACTGCTGACTCGTGTACTAACGAGCTCGTTGGGGAACCTCAAGAGGAAAGTATGATGAGCACAGCAGTAAGTTTCCCTCAGTTATGAAACCAAGGTTATCAATCCAGTAGGAGCAAGGAAACACCTCAAAGGTGTTGCTAGCTCAACTTTGGCAGGGCGCACTACCGGTGCCAGTAGCAACGTGGAGACCTGCATAACACAACCACAAAACTCTGTCCCCAACTTACGATGAGGTTGTCAATCTCACCGGTTTTGTTTAAAACAAAGGATTAAACGTATCAAGTGGAAGAAAGTAATAGTTTGCAGAAAGTAAACACAAAGTAGTAAACAATTGATTATAGATTAATGGTAAAAGAAAGGACCGGGGTCCATAGTTCACTAGAGGTGGCTCTCCTTAAGATAGATGACATATTGGGTGAACAAATTACAGCGGGGCAATTGACAAACATCGAGAAAGCAATCATGCATATACTACTCATCTTGACTCCTTTGAGATTCGATTGGGCATTACAACATTATACATAGACTATAATCCAACTGCATCTATGACTAATAATCCACCTTCAGGTTATCATCCGAACCCCCTCCAGTATTAAGTTGCAAGCAACGGATAATTGCATTACGAATTGCGTGTAAAGTAAACAATACGATTGTTCTATGAACAAAGGATTGTTGTTTTCTCCCTAGTAGCAACAACACATCTAGTACCTTAGAGATTTCTGTCACTTCCCTAGATTACTAGAGGCATGAACCCACTATCGAGCATAAATACTAACTATTGGAGTTGCTAGCATCTACTTGGCCAAGATAGCTACTAACAACGGAAAGCATGCAAGATCACAACTAACAAAGACATGATAAAATCAATAATCAATCTGAAATAGCATCTCAATATCCATCGGATCCCCGCAAACACAACATGTATGATTACAAATAGATGATCTTGATCATGAACAGAGCTCACAAGATCTAAACATGATAGCACAATGGAGGAGAACCAGCCATCTAGCTACTACATGGACCCGTAGTCCAGAGATGAACTACTCAGCATCACACTGGAGGCTTGCATGATGATGAAGAAGGCCTCCAGGGTGAATTCCCCTCTCCGGCAGGGTGCTGGGAAGAGCTTCGGATCCCTCCCGATATAGGGATGGAGATGACGGCGGCTAAAGAATCTTTCGTGGAATTTTGATCAGGTATTTAGGGTTTCTGTATCGGAGGCAATATATAGACAAAAGGAGAGGCCGAGGGTGCACAGGCGGCCAGACCAGCCCTAGCACGGGCGGCCTGGCAGCCAGGGTGGTGGTGGTGGCGGGCCCCAGCCCCTCTCCGTCTTGTATTCTGGCTCTGAGTGTCCCTCAGTAAAAAACTGACTTTAGCTTTTGTCCTATCCAATTCCGAGAATATTTATTTTTTGACTTTCTTGGAACCAAAAACAGCAGAAAACAGGCAGCTGGCATTGTGTCTCTTGTTAATAGGTTAGTCCAAGAAATCATATAAAAAGTATTCCAAAGTAAGGACAAACATAAGAAAGTAGATAAAACCAAGCATGGAACATCAAAAATTATGGATACGTTAGCAACGTATCAAGAACTATCAATCAACTCACAATCATAGTTCCACGATAACATAATCGACAGACATTCTCTCAGTAAAATAAATTTTTAATCTGTGTCTACAAGAACTAAGATTGTAGAGTCCACTACGGCAACACAATTAGAATGGTAAACTCACATTTGACATTTATTAACATATAATTTAAGACCGTTTTTGCTACTTCACCAGATCACAATCTCTTTAGACACATTAAAGATGGTGCCCTCGCACTTGTGATGGCCACCGTGCTAGTTTAACTAAAAATCATATAAAAACCAGTAGAAACCGCCTGTTTCATGCCTAGGCAACGATACAAATCCTGGTAGTCACCACTGTCGTCGTCACTCAGCGGCTCGTCCTTCGGGGCATGTCTGTTGCATCCCTGCCCAGTGTCGCCATAGTGCCACTGCTGTGACTAGCTTGGCCCGGCCTCGTCCTCGTCGGAGTCGTCAAGGATGACGATACCGCGCGCACAGCGACAACGCGCAAAGCACTCTAGAAGACGGCACTGGCGCTGAGCATCCTCCCGCTCTAACTCCGCCCATGACCAGGATAGCGTGACGAGGAGGTACATAGGTGGGACGTCGTTGAAAGATGCCGCCATCGCCATCTTGAGGCCATAGCAGCCATCGACGTCGTCTGATGCCTACAGATTGAGGGCCATATCGACGTAGTCATGCGGTGGCGACCACTCCATGCGGGCTGCTTCTTCGTCTTCCGCAGTTCGCCGGAACTCGTCTCCTTCTTCGGCCGGACCATGCGGAGGTGGAAGTGCGGTGGTGACGGCATGCAGATGATGACGCCATTGCGTGAACGTGTGCACGGAGGCAACGACGGTTCTGTCTTCACTGGGAGGAGCAACAACAAGGTGAAGCGTGACAGGGTGGAGGTCGTCGCCGATTGGGAGGAGTGTGAGGCGGACACTAATGAAGAAGATGATGGCCCCACCATCCTCCTTGGCAGCCACGAGCTATCACGACAGCAAGAGAGGGGTCGGTGTTGCCAATAGGTACTGGAGGCGCGGGGAGTTGCCGCCCTTGATGTGCTCAAGGACGGCATGGAGAGTGCGCCCCGGCACACTCCACTAGAGTCAGTGGCTGAGGTTGTTGTTCCACGCTGGCTCCGGGGGTAGACCCTCATAGGCCACCATCGCCCAGGTGTGCTGGTTCCGGAAGTACGCATGCCGGTTCGTGTGGTTATTGGGGTGCCATCGGGGATCCTCCGTGTCCTCGTCTGTCATGCTGGCAAGGAGAACTTGGATCTCAGCAACCATGTTACCTCTAGAGGTGGGGGAATGGGGATGCTGCTCGCGCTGAGCCTCCAGGTCGATGGCGCACGGAAGTTTGGAGGTGCCATTTAGTCGGCCTCATAGAGGAGGCAGCCCTCCCACTCGTTGAGAGAGTGCCGACCGAACCCATTCGCTGTCGCCAGGGAAGCGCTCCACCATTGCCACGCCAAGGTGAGGTAAGGAAGTTGGAGTTTTGGAGGGGAGAGGCTTCGATGTTGCCGGGGTGAGGAGATGTGAGGACGGTGATGAAAGGGAGATGGTTATATAGTGTCGAGGTGTGCGCTAGATGGGGCAGGATTGCGCGGGAAGCTGAGGCATCTGCCACCTGAGTAAAAGTTGACCGCGACCGAATAAATCACCAGCGGGAGCTAAGGCGATAAGGACGACGAAGCTCTTTCGCTGACAGAATGGGGCCACATTCTGGGAGGGTTTTTCCTATGCTTTTTCTTTTGTCGTGCGCCCCTAGGAGAACCCCGGCGTGTTGGATTCGGCCTGTGTTCGCTAGATGGATTTTCGATCCTATCTGACCGACAACAAGGTGTTGGGGGCGTGACTGAGCCGTTTTTCACTGATCGGATAAAAAAGTGAAGGAGATATGTCCTAGTGGTCAATAAATAAAGTTCTATTATTTTTATATATCTAATGTTCATAATAGTTCTGTGTCATACTATAACTGTATTAAGAGGAAACATTAATATAGGTGTGGTATACAAACAACCAGGCCCCTATTATCCCTCTAGTAATACTTCGTTGGGCAGTGGATGATCGAGGTTTCCCGATCATGGACTGACACAAACGTCAACTAACAACGAGGTCACTTAATAAAGTGATGGATGCAACCGACCATGTGAAGGAAATATGCCCTGAGAGGCAATAATAAAGTTGTTATTATGTATTCCTTATATATGATAGATGTTTATTTTGCATGCTATAATTGTATTGATAGGAAACATCAATACATGTGTGTTTAATAAACAAAAGGGTTCCTAGTTATGCCTCTCTTATAGACTAGCTTGTTGATTAACAAGATGATCAAGGTTTCCTGATCATGGACATTGGATGTTGTTAATAACAACGTCACAGCATTTGTGAAATGATGTGATGAACATTCATCTGAAGTATAGCATTATGATCAAGTCCTTATGTTTATATTGCTATAACATCATACGAAGTAGTCTTAGTCCTTAGACCATGAGATCATGTTAATTGCTAACACCGGAAGAGTATCTTGATAACATCAAACGTCACACCGTAACAGGGTGACTATAAAGGTGGGTTCACTACTATGAAGGTGTTATGTTGAGGCTCATGGATCAAGAGTGGAATTTGTCAATCCTGATGACGGATAGATATACTCTGGGCCCTCTCGGTGATATCACATTAAGCTAGCTTGCAAGCAAGTGATGTGATCACTAGAATGTTATATCACGGGAACGAGAAAAGAGTGCATGTCAGTAACGAGATCAAACTAGGTATTTGTATACATATGATCAAATCTTGGACATGTATTATATCATGAGACAAAGGGATTAAATTACTGATGTTAAAGGTTCTCACGATCACAGAAGTCATCGTTGAATATGCAGGAGTCAGTATGGATCTCCAGGTCCTGCTTCTGATTATTGATCTGAGAGGAGTCTCAATCATGTCTGCATTATTCGCGAACCGCAGGGTGACACACTTAATGGTTGCTAGACACCATTTAGGAGCAGATATGTTCCAGATAAAAGGTTTGCAAAGCGCAGGAAATGTTTTGATAGAAACAGGAATTGTTTCGATAGAAACCGGAATTGTTTCGAGTGAAATTGCAGAAAGTGGTTCTGCATGTGATATTGAAATGTTGCAAGGGGTTTTATGTGAATGTTTGTTAATTAAAGTAATTAACAAAATTCTGAATAAAATAAATAAAAGAGTTTTATTAATTGAGAGTGGCATTAAATTTGGTGGAAATTTAATGCATGTGAGTGGAACTTTGGGTGGAGTTTGAATTTATGTGAGTGGAGCTTCACCACATGAATGAGGAAGAGGTGGGGGCACCCCCCTTTGGCCGCCGGCCATGGGAGGGGAGGATCCCCCCTCTCCTATAAAAGTCCCCCCTCTCCTCCCTCACAAAGCACACCTCCTCGTGAAGGATCTCTTTCCCCTCTAGATATTCCCCCATGGTCTCGGATTAGCGAGATGCATGTTCCCGGTGGCCTTGCATCTGGAAGGAGTTGCTGCTTCCACTGATTCGCTGGAGCGAGGAGGTGGAGGTTGTCCGGTAGCTTGAACGTGTGTGCGAGGATGGATGCGCTGCTGATTTGCGGCGCTCGGACTTCCACACGATCTTGAGATCGGCAAGCGTACGACTACATCAACCACGAGTTCCTACTCGTTAACAAAACTCGTTGTCTTCGAGGGTAAGTTCTCCATGGATGTATGTCCACCCGTTGCTCTGTATCTAGTAGATAGATCTTGGCGTATAGTTCTCATCGTAGCAAATTTTTTGTTTTCTATGCTGCAGACCCAACACCATTGAATTGCAATGCGATCCAGTCACAATGTTCAACGGTGCGATAACTAGCAAAGCATAGTAACTTAATCCTTCTGACTATGAGATCATGTTTAATCACTATCTCCTGCGGCTACTTTGAACACATCAACTGTCGTGACCATAACTAGGTGGACATAAATGTTGGGGAACACGCTACGAAAAACAAAAAAATTCTAGCGCATAACGAAGATCCATTGCAAGGGTGAGGTAACGGAACATACCCTCGAAGATTGAACTAGCGGAAGTTTGTCAATGACGAGGTTGATCATGCGTCGATCCCCACAACAAGTCTTAGCGGGTCGCGAAGAGATCTATTATCCCACAGACGGCTCCGAAGAACTAGTGCTCCACGTGTCGCACCTCCACTAGTATCCACACGTGCAATGAGGATGGCACCGTGTCGAGGCGAGATCAAGATCTCGTGGATGAAGCGGGAATGTGTCGATGAAGATCCGACTACACTCTGCTGTCCGTAAAGATTAGATATAGACAGGGTAGAAGAAGGAGCTGCTATGGGCGTTGGTGAAGATCTCCTCCATGTGACTACGATGATGACGCGAGGAAGAGGAAGAGCACTAGGCCAAGATGGCGGCGGCGACGGCAGCGGTGGCTTGGGCTAGGGCGTTGATTAGTGTATCTTTCCCTTGGCCCTCTCCCCTCAATATATAGGCGGATTCCCTCCTCCATAGAGGAGAAGAGGACTAGGATTCATATCCTACAAGGACTCCTTCTTTTCCTTTCTTCCACCAATGAGAGAGAGAGGAAGTCCATATCCAATATGGAGTCCGCATCTAATACAGAGTCCTCCCCAAAACCAACTTGGGAGGGAAGTTTGAGACCGGGGAGGACTCCCTGATACCTTCGATCCGGATTACGGATGTAGTATAGCTTCTTTTTCCCTAGTAGACCTAGGTTATCGAATCCTCGGGAAGCGAATGCATAGTGAAGTTACTTTAACGGACCTTCGGTAGTTTTAGAATTCCTTTTGTGTTTTTACCGGACCAATAGCTTGCGTATTTTTGTTGTTGATGATGATGGAGAGAGAGGGCCTAGGGCGTTCGGTTTCACCTATAGCTGTGCAAAACATTTGATGGAAATAGAAGATAGAAATAAAGTATGCATGTACTTGTTAGACCAAGATAAATTATATGTGGGTAGTGCATCCATAATTGCTATCGCCTCCACAACCACTTATAGCAATAACCTACTAGTCTCATCAATAGAAGAAAGAGAACTAATGATATGCATAGTGATGACACGTTAATCCCAAGAAAATCCCTCACATACAGCCATACTACCCCTTCTGTCAGTAGGGTTCCCAACCTGCAGATCAGTCATCACTCATACTCCCTATACCTAGCTCAACCCCCGGGGTCTTGGGTATCTGACAAGTCCTTAGATTGAGGCAAGAGAGGATACAATAATCATCATGTCATACAAACTAATACACGATCTCATCTATGATAAATAACATGCACAATTGCTACATGGCTAGGCCGAAGCCCTTAGCCCAAGGAGAATTACTCACACATAGAGATGAGATCAACAATCACAAACATTGTAATGAAAATTATAAGATTGATAGCAATAGTCTTACAATATCGCCAATCGGAGAAGAGATCTACTATTACAAGTGCTGGAATATGGCTATGGAGTTGGAGAAGGGTTTGGAGATCTAAGGCTGCTTTTTGGCGAGGTCTGGCTTCTTTGGGGCGGAACAAGAGATGTTTTCCTGTCGCCTGAGGCTTCTTTATATAGGGGTCCCTTCACGAAAGTTGTTCTGTTTGACCTAACGGTGGCAACACCAACTATACGACCAGAGCTATACGGCCGGAATTTTTTCTCTGGTCGTATAGTTGGTCGTTAAAGCGTCTGCCTCTGTTGTACGGCTCCTGATTTCTTCTAGTTGTTGAAAATCTCGTATCTTTGACTTTAATATAATGATTCCCTCCTTTAAACGACATTATTTGTGCAGGAAAAATATAAAAGAAAGGATTGCATACCCCTCTGAATATTAGCATTAGTGGCAGGGTTTTGAGAGGTATTTCATCAAGAATATGATTAATATCTAGTTTAAATATGGACGTAGATGGCTATATTTCAGAGCCATCACTCCCCCTACTCGGCCTTGCCCCGCCCCACCTCCTCCACCAACCGGCCTAGGGGAGGCCCTGACCGAGTCGTCCAGGGTTGCCCCATGCGTGCGTGTGGCCCAGTGGGCCCATGGGACCCACTAGGATATCAATAAATAGTAATTTATTATTTATTATTAATATAAATATTTATTTTGAAGCTTCCCGAATTAAATTATGAAGACCTCCAAATTAATTCGAAACCTTTCTAAAATATTCCCAGCATCCTCTTTAAATGTCCAGAACAATTCCATCCACTCTCGGTGATATTCCTGACTCCTCTAGAATATTCCGAGGCATTCTGAAACATCCTTTCGGAATTACTTCATCCAACTATCTCATTCGCACTCACATTCTAAAATATCGTCACGTCTTAAGTGTGTGATCCGGTAGGTTCGGATATTTGTGGACATGTCCAGAACTCATTCCAATGACAATGATTACTAGCAGTGTCTTGATATAAGTAGCAACCCCCACAAATAACACGAAGTTCTTTATCGTGTGAACCGTAGTATTGTGTCCAATACACATCATATTGATTTGTCGATACTTTACATTGCCCGAGATGAAACACTAGGTTATTCTCGTTACTTGGCATGTACTCTTTACTCATTCTGTACTATCGGTGTTCCTGCGTTCACCAACTTGATCACGTGTCTGGCCAGACGATGACGAACATCATAGTACATGAGTGGGGCTGAAGTGTATCTCTCCATCGTCAGGAGTATCAATTCCCACAAGCACATCATGTGAATGATCGACGAACCGTCGGGTATGAACAAGCATCAACTTTATAATCACTCCATTGAAAGCAATGTTTGGAGAATCTTTCTAAGTCTATATTGTTCCCAAGTTCACATATGTCTCGTGGTTAAACAATTTCTAGTAAAAGTAATACAAAGTCTTATGATATTAAACCGATAACTTTATTGACAAGGCGTTTCACGGTATCTCTTGTTTGGGTCTATACATCATCGTTGTTCTCCAAAAACTCCAATCACATATGTCAATAGAAACTCCACAATTATATTGTCACTTTCCCCATAGTTAGGGAACCAAAACTATCGTTGACATACATACTCGTCACAGAGGCACGACCAGGGTTATCTTTTATATGGTGTTCATCATCCCACACATGCATTAGGGTTTTCCTCTAAATACATATTATTCAGAACTAATAAGATTATAGCATAGAATGATAAACTTAATTATAACATAACCGGACTGAGATCTAAAGTCATCAGGATCAGTGACAAAACTTGCATCAGTGTAACCCTTTGCAACAAGCTCTTTGTCACCTCCATATAAGAGAAACATATCCTTAGTCCTTCTCAAGTATCTATGTATATTTTTCACTACTATCTAGTGATCCACACCTAGATCACTTTGGTATCAGCTTGAACACTTAGAGAATATGATACATCTGGTCTTGTACATATCATGGCATACATGATTGAACCAATTGCTGACGCATATGGAACTTCACTCATGTTATTTCCCTCAACATCTATCATAGGATATTGCTTCTTGCTTAGTGGTTTGCCATGTACCATTGGTAGTGACCCCGCCTCATATTCTTCCATATTGAACCTCTTCAAACCTTTTTCTAGATATGTATCTTGAGTAATCCCTATCAGGCGTCGCGATCTATCTCTATAGATCCTTATGCCCAATATGTAAGCTGCTTCACCCAAATCTTTCATCAAAAAACTTTTCTTCAATGATTCCTTTATGGTGTTAAGAAATGTTTTAACGTTTCCAATCAACAATATGTCATCCGCATATAGCATTAGAAACATTATCGCGCTCCCACTTTCCTTCTTGTATACACAACACTCTTTTCTATGCTTAATGAAGCCAAAACTCTTTACCACTTCATCAAAATGAAGATTACAACTCCATGATGCTTGCTTCAGTCCATAGATATATGGATCTCTGAAGTTTGCACAACTTTCTAGCACCTTTAGGATCGACAAAACCCTCAGGTTGTACCATTTACACATCCTCGGTTAGCTTCCCATTCAGGAACACTGTTTTGACATCCATCTGCCATATTTCATAATCGTAATATGCAGCTATTGCTAGAAGAATCCAAACAGAGTTAAGCATCGTTATGGGAGGGAAAGTCTCATCGTAGTCAACTGCTTCAACTTGTCGAAACCCGTTTGCAACAAGTCATGCTTTATGGACAGTAATGCTACCATTCGTGTCTATTTTCTTCTTATAGATGCATTTACATTCTATAGGTTTTACGCCTTTAGGAGGGTCTATCAAGTTCCAAACTTGATTCTCGTACATGGATTCTATCTCGGATTTCATGGCTTCTTGCCATTTGATGGAGTCAGGACCCATCATAGCTTCTTTGGCCTTGTTTGTATATATGGTGATCCGTACCACCATACTTCCAGTTCTATTTGGCAGCAGGTTGCTCATTTTGTGTATTATAATAGCAACCTCCCCTTTCTATGTATCGGAGACATGAACGACTTATTGTACGAATCGGATAAAAGCTCTCCTACTATTAACCGCTCCCGTATGCTTGCTTTTCGATCCTTTGTAAAAAGTTGCGGTTTCTTTGATATTGGTTTCATTGGCCCTGCTTACACTTGGACTAACCGCCGTTTTTCTTCTAAGCCTCTCTTTCAAAGACTGGATAGATGTTTGATCAATCGTGAATGGTGCTCTGCTTATCCTGTCTCTAATGTTTACAATATGCCTCTTCTCCATGGCTTCAGTGATGATGCTCCAATTCTCTTCTCTACAGAGGGGAAGTTTAATAAGCCAATGAACAATTTCAAGTTCGAAAACTGGTGGTTAAGAGAAGATGATTTCTAGGAATATGCGAAGGATTTACCTTGTTTGGACCGTTTTTGAATTTCAAACTATGGTCAATGTGGCAGGCATGAAGATAGGGGATGAGTCTCTCTAAATTTGCATTAGATCTCTGATAAAATAGCATATTGTGACTCTAAAAATGATATTTTCAAAAAATTGTGAGCATTAGATAATGTACCTGTAGTTCAAATCGGACCCACTTCCTACCGATTCGGTAGGAATTTGTCTTTTCGCTAGGGGTGGACGGAAAGGTTTCAAATACTCCAGTTGTGACATTGGTCATGTAAGGTGTTCTATTATTTTTGAAAAATATAGTGGTACCATTTTGAAATATCCTATGATTATTTCTATTCATATGAATTTTTTTGTCTTTTTTATGCATGACACATAAAATGTTTTTTCATCCTGAAAACTTGTGAACGAACATAAAATATTCGGATGTACATGTAGATATATTTTTTTGAATTTTTTGATATTTCAAAATATGTTTTCTCACAATGAGTGCAAATGCACCCGTGAGCCAAAAGGGATTTCCGATCAACATCACGTGTATATTGTGATATGATATGGTCATTCTTCTTACGCTTTGATCTCCATCGAGCGCTTTGGTGTGATCTCCATCTTGCCACTAGGTGACGCCAAGTCCATGACACCACCAGCGGGGGTCGTCCATCTGAGCTATGATTATTACTATACTACTTAGCAACATAAAAGTAAACTACTTTACCTTCGTAACGATCAAGACCATATCATAACACAAGCCCTCCTGTAAAACAAAGTTAGATGCCTCTACTTTATATTTTGTAAGTTTTACGTGGCTGTTAGGACTTCCATAATAGAACCATTTCTAATCTACAAACTTTCCAACCACAACATGGATCCAATAGTTGTCTCTACTACACCCTTTTCGAGGCTCTCCATTGTAAATGCTATATAAACTATTGAATGAGAGACATACACCCGCTAGCCACTTATACTGTACAAGCCGTATGTCGAGCGTGGAACCAGTCTCACGTAAAGATACGTGTGAGGTCGGTTCGGGCCCTTCATCAAACAATACCGCAATATAAACAAGCTCACGTTAGAGGGTAACAACTAGAGGATCAACGCCCGCACAATTCATGTGCATACTGGCCGTCCAACACTCATACGCAAAGATCGTCTCCGATACCACTAAAGGATTCCGTAGCAAAAAACAAGAATTTTCCTACGACGGAACGCCATAACTGCCAAGATATATCTACAAGTAATGCAGTAACAACCGAGGTTTCGGATACATATCTTTGTAGTCCGAAAGCGGTTAACATTCCGAGGGGAACGTGGTTGATGTAGTCATGCTCGTATCTGACCTCAAGGTCGCGAAGCTCCTCGCAAGTTATCCCTTGCTCCATTATGCAGCACTCCGACTCACGACATCCAAGATGGCACTCTTTGGACGCACTCTCATGGTTTCGTACATTTACGGTGTACGATGACAACCTCTGGCTCCCGTAATCCTTGTCGGGAATGCGGAACTAGATCTGTTACTTGGAATCCGTTTAGCGGAAGTGCGTGCTACAAGTGAGACGTCTCTTGCGCGTACAAACCTTTCTTGGGACCGTGCCAACATATGGAGACACCTAAATAGAGAGAGGGAGGAATTCTCTAAGGAAGATGGCTTAGAAAATATATCAAATTGTGCATTTAATTGCACCAATGGGAACCCCTTTATATAGGAGGAGAGGAACATACCCTCTTAATTAGGTGCCCCATGTGGGACTAATAGATTAAAGGGAAAAGGGGAAAAGGAGGGGAAGACGGCTAGGACACCAATGCCCAGCCCAGCAACCAGCCGAGGCGAGCCGGGTGGACCAGTGTGCCCACTGCAGCCCAGCAGCGACATCTAATGCTCGTCGCCCGCCTGTATGCCTGGGCCGGGTCAGATTCGACCCATCAGTGGTAGGAGTTGTTTCCTTTTTAGGGTGACTTCCTAATGAGGAAGTTGTCATATAAATTTTAATTTTAATATTTATTTAATATATACATTAATTCATAATTAACATGTAATAAATGTATATATTAAATTGCTCTTTATTCGAAACACCTTTTGGCCTTTTCCTTTCTTTCTTTCTCCGAAAAACTTCGGATCTCTCTTTGGAACGATTCCGGTTTTATCTTTCTCTATATTGATTCCAACTTACAGAGGATCTCTAACTTATCATACCCTTAAGTGCATTTCCCCACGGCTTAGGAATGGCACAGACATGATACCATCAATGATCAATAGCGAGACCGGAATACCCATAATGACCCCCATGCATTCCATGATGACATTGTCGTTTGAACTATAAAACGTCGAGTCCAATTCCCTTTATTTCTCATATAGGACTTGTCCGAGATCCGATCATTGGTATCACATATCTTGTTCAGTCTTGTTACCGACAAGTTTTGTTTTACTTTTTCCAGCGATATTACATCCCTGTGACCTAGTCACATGTTACAACATTATGGATGTAATATCACCAAGTCGGCCCTATGTATCTTACCCATAAAGTGGGTGAACAAATCCCGGTCTTGATTCACAGGTCATCAATTGTTCCTCTAGAATACCTAACATACACCTTTATAATCACCGTTTCATCGAGTGATGTTTGATGCAGTCATGGCAGCCTCAAAAGAAAGTGATTAATATGATCTCACGGTCTAAGGAGAAGGAGACTATGTTTCTAACTATTGCAACAATGAACTATGTGACTTGACCGTGTCACAATCTTTGGGTAATGTCCATCACATCATTCACCAATGATATGACCTCGTTGTCAACTGGCATAAAAGCTCCATAATTACGAAACCTTGATCATAGGATACCCAAAGAACTAGTATGAATAGAGGCTACTAGGGACTTGGTTTGTTTCATACCACACATGTATCAATGTTTCCACTTGATACCGTTATAACACAACATGAAACTATTACGAACTAATTGAGATATGATAACAAAACCCATTTATTATTTGCCTCTAGGGCATATCTCCTTCACACACCTATACCACAACCCTCCCATGCCAACCCACATTCCAAATATATACCCATCCTAATTCATGTCACAACATCTGCAGCAGCAGAAAATTGCGATGCCGCGAGGCTACACAACCTGCCGCACACCAAACCCCTGTCGCGGTAGACCCCGTGGTAGACTTCTCTCTTGCCCCGGCAGACATCTCCCCCGCCGCCACTCTACGGTAGTCTACCGTACCCACTTCTCCTGCTGCGGCAGACCTTACGCCTGTCGCGTATCCATCTCTCGATGTCACTTCTCCTTCTCCTTCCTCCTCCACACAGTCACTTCCACCCCATGTCGTACCCAAAATGGCCCGCACCCACGACCATGTCATGTGCACTAGTGGCAAGAACGGTTTTCACCTTCCTACACAACACATAAATCTCATGGTCACATCAACGGTATCTCCTATTCCTACTTCCTACAAATGTTCTCTTCTCGGTCCTCTTTGGCATTCTGCTATGCGTGATGAATTTAATGTTCTTTAGCAAAATAACACATGGACACTCGTTCCCAAACCAGCCGTTGTTTTCGGTAAATGGGGTTTTCGGCACAAGTTTCACCCTGATCGTACTCTTGCACGTTACAAAGCTTGTTGGGTGTGTCGTGGTTTTTCCAACAACACAGTGTTGATTTTGATGAGACTATTTCTCCTATTGTTAAACCCGGTACAAATTCGAGTTGTTCTTAGTCTTGTTGTCTCGTCTTCTTGGATGATTCATCAACTCGGTGTTAAAATTCCTTTCCTTCATGGCACTCTAAATGAAATTGTCTATTGTTAGCAACCTTCCCAATCTTGTTTGTCTTCTTCACAAACCTCTGTATGGCCTCAAACAGGCTCCTCGTGCCTAGTTCCATCGGTTTGCCACCTTCCTTCAAACAATTGGTTTTATTCCATCTAAATCAGATTCTCCCTCTTTATTTTTCACTCCACCAACCATATTGTATATATTTTACTCTATGTTGATCATATTATTCTCATTGCCTCTTTTGATTCTTTTCTCCACCATATTATCTCCTCTCTCGATCATGAATTTTCCATGAAAGATCTCGGTCCTCTTAATCATTTTCTTGGCATTAATGTCTCTCGCACGTCCTCTACACTTTTTATTTCTCAACATCAATACCTTCTAGATTTTCTCTCTCGTGCTGGTATGATTGACTATCAACGAACGCCTACTGACATTGGTGCCAAGTTGTTGCTCGATGGCGCCCTGTTCCCGATCCAACTCTCTATCGCTGCATCACTAGTTCTCTCCAATATGCTACACTTAACCGGCGTAACATATCCTACTCTGTTCAACAAGCCTGCCTATACAGGCATGATCCTCGTACTCCCCATCTTTCTCATGTCAAGCGAATACTTCAGTATCTCAAAGGCACTCTTCGCCGGGGTCTTCTTTTTAATTCTTCCTATCCAACAAGCTTGACAGTTTATTCTAATGTAGATTGGGCAAGTTGTCCAGATACTTAGTGATCTACATCCAGCTTTTGTGTTTATTTGGGTGATAATCTTGTTTCTTGGTCTTCTAAAAGGCAGGTTATAGTTTCCAGGTCCTCTACAGAAGCTGAATATAGGTTTGTTGCTCATTCTATGGCCAAGGCAGTGTGGCTGCGATAGCTTCTCGTTGAGCATCATCGACCAATCGAGCATGCAACAATTGTTTAATGTGATAATATTCCAACAGTCTATATGGCGTCCAATCATGTTCAACATCGTCGCACAAAGTATATTGAGATTGATATCCACTTTGTTCATGAGAAAGTGAAACTTGGCGAGGTCCGTGTTCTACATGTTCTAATGAGTGTGCAATTTGCTGACATCTTCACCAAGGGGCTCCTGACTGCATCCTTCACCAACATACGTTGTAGTCTCTACATCGTTTCACCATACATTGACAATGCAGGGGAATATTAGAATATATTCGGTTTGGAAGTTTGAATTGTGATCTATCTGTAGTATTATTGGACCCCAAGACTTGTACTCTATATAAACAGCCCATTGAGGCCACAATCAATACAATTATTACTCTCCAACTATAAATTAAGACCATATAGACCATGATTTATTGATGAACTGCTTTCATTGCCATATAAAATAAGGTTAATGAAAGCACCCCCCTGAGTCGCACCATATGGTGACTCTGGGGGCGACCCGCGTGCCACCAGAAGAGTTCCCTGCCGTTGGCTGCCCTTGCTGCCGGCCCTCACCGTGGTGGCGGTGGGGGACCAACCGCCGGAGGTGGTCTAGGTGTGGTGGGCAATGGTGATGCCCGCTGGTGTGGCTAGGGTGGCACCTTCCGGGGCATCTACATGCAGCGACTAGGGCGACATCCCTATTCAAGGTGGTGGCGAAGGCCCGCCTCCTATTGACGCTCCATGGCTGGCAAAGGAGGTGAAGGGCTAGGGACTGCTCGGCTGTTGTACGAACCCTAGATTGATCTCGATTTTGGTGGTTCTCTCTACTGTGGTCTCCATGCCTCTCTGTTGTGGTCTGGCCGTCGCTGATGGAGGGTCATCCCTACTTGCTGATGCATTCCTCACTACCGGTTAGTCCACATGCTACTGATGGAGGTTGTCATGCCGCTGTCTGCAGGATGTTGGCGAGCGATGTGGGGGCTGGTGCTCGGCTGGAATAATGGTTGTGGTCCTAGGGTTCCACCCATGGCAAGATGAAGATTTGCTTGATGCCTATTCTCGTTGATCTAGGAGAGTGTCGAGTTCCAGAAGGCTCCACCGGCGAACTCTCATGGGATAATCATGCCTGGAGATTGTGGGATCGGATGGGATTCGGTGGCGTGCAACCGTGTTTTTTTTGACCGTTTGGTTTCAGAGGGAGCAAGATGAACTCTGTAGTCCTGTGCCATCATGGGACATGCCTTTAGTTTCATGGTGAAGTCAGTGTGTGGAGAATGTGATGGAAGTCGAGATCTGAGGACCAGTGATGGTGGTTCGAGTCCTTGTGGCGTGATACGTCCAAAACGTATCTACTTTTCCGAACACTTTTGCTATTGTTTTTCCTCTAAACTTGTGTGATTTGGATACAACTAACACAGAGTGATGCTGTTTTCAGCAGAATTACCTTGGTGTCTAGTTTTTGTGCAGAAAATCAACTATCAGGAAAAATCCCGGAAAATATGCCAAAAATCCTATTTCACCAGAAGACTCACGGAGCCAGAAGACGAGACGGAGTAGGGCCACGAGGGGCCCACACCACCTGGCCGCGCGGGCCAGGCCAGGCCGCGCCTGGGGGTGGTGTGGCCGCCTCGGCTGCCCCCTCGGCCTCCCTCTTTGCCTATAAGTAGCCTTCTGACCTAAAAACTCAGGGGAGGGTTCAACGTTTTACCAGAAAGAATTCCACTTCGCCGCCACCACCAGATTCCACGATTCGAAACCAGAAACTCCTTTCTGGCACCCTGCCGGGATGGGGAATTGGAGGAGATCATCGCCATAATCATCACCATCGCTTCTCCATCGACCATCCATGTTTCCCCCATCTATGAGTGAGTAATCCCCCGCTGTAGGCTATGGAGATGGTAGGGATTGGATGAGATCGTTCATTATAATGGCATCGGATTGTTAGGGCATGGTGCCTAGTATCTTCTATTAGTGCTTTTTGACTTTGTTGCGACTTGTTATGCTTAATGCTTTTCACGAGGGCCCGAGTGCCATGATTTCAGATCTGAATATGTTATTGATTCATTATGATAGTATTGTTTATGGTCTTACCTACAAGTTGTATACACACATTGTTGTTCGGAACCAAAGGCCCCGAAGTGACAGAAATCGGGATAACCAGCGGAAATGGCTTTGATGTGAGGATCCATGTGTTCAGGAGTGTTAATGCTTTGCTCTGGTGCTCTATTAAAAGGAGCACCTTAATTGCCAGTGGTTCCCTTGAGGCCCCGCTGCAAATGGGCTGGCAGGACAAAAGATGTTGTGCAAGTTCTCATTGCGAGCACGTATGACTATATATGGAACACATGCCTATGATTATTTAGTACTTGGATGCTTTATCTTATTTATCTGCAATTGCCCTATGTTCTGATTTCTATATGAATTGTCTTGTCCATGCAACGCCCGTCCATCCATCCATATGCCTACCGCGCCTTAATCCTACTGTTTACTGCAATTGTTACTATTGTCTTTACTTTACTACTCCTACTACAAAACTGTTGCTACTGATAAACTGCTCTGAGCAAGATTGTTTCCAAGTGCAGCTGAATTGACAACTCAGTTGTTAAGGCTTATAAATATTCTTTGGCTCCCCTTGTGTCAAATCAATAAATTGGGTTTCTTCCCTAAAATCTTGCGATATACACCCCCTATACTTGTGGGTCATCAAGACTATTTTCTGGCGCCGTTGCCAGGGAGCATAGATTTATTTATCAAGTCCACTTGGAATCATTATTGTTCACTGCCATCTGATGACCCACAAGTATAGGGGATGTATCACAGTATTTTCGATAAGTAAGAGTATCGAACCCAACGAGGAGCAGAAGATGTTGGCTAGTAGCATGGATCATAAATTCTCTTCAAATACTTAGCAAACGGATTTTTAGGGGTTTTTGATAATGCAAGTAAATAAAGTACGAGTAAATAAAAGACAATAAGAATAAATGCAGCAATTGGCCCAATCCTTTATTCAGCAAAGGACAAGTCGGTTGTATTACTTAAGATGACCAAACGTTCTCGAGGACACATGAGAATTCTATCAAGTGCTTTCGCTTCATATAGTTGATTAATCTTCTTTAGTTTGCTAAGTGTTGTGTGGGTGAACCTGTACTAATGTACCGACCTTCCTAGGACTGATACATACTTGTTATTATACCCCTTGCAAACATCCGTAAGTACAAGAAAGTAATTAAGGTAGAAACCTAACCACAGCTTTAAACTCTAAGACCCTGACGTCCCTTGTGCAATGGTTTCCTAACGGGGGTTCAGGTTTCTGTCACTCTAGCAACCCCTATGATTAGTAGCCAAATACACAATGCATTCCCCTAGGCCCATATAGGTGAAGTGTCATGTAGTCAATGTTCACATGACACCACTAGAAGAAGTACACCACAACTTAAATATCAAACTATTGAATCTTTCAAAACACAATTCCACTACTAACAACATGACTTCTCCCATGTCCCCAAGAACAAAACGAACTACTCACAAGACATCATATGGATCATGATCAGAGATGGAATAACAATGTATAACAATCTGAACATAAACAATAATTCAATGGTTCACTCAATAGCATCAACTACAAGGAGTAATCAACACCGGGAAAGTTTCCCCTAAGAACTATGCAAGATTCAACCCAATTGTTACAGCAATATGGAGATGGTGATGAGGGTGCTGGTGGAGATGATGGTGGTGATGATGATGATGATCCCGATGAAGTCCAGCTTGATGATGGTGTTGATGGCGACGATCTCCCCTCTCTAGGGAGGAATTCCCCTGGCAGAATTCTGTCTGTCGGAGAGATCTTTCTCTCTCGGTGTTTTCCGCCCCGCAGAGGCGGCGGAATATTTCTGTGGTCCCTCCCCTGGTATTAGGGTTCCGTGGAGATAATATACGCCAGAGGGGAGAGCTGGAGGTGGACCAGGGCGGCCACACCACCTGGTGGCGCGGCCTAGGCTGGCCCGCGCCAGGGGGTGGTGTGGGCCCCCTATGGTCCATCTCCACTCCTCCTTCTGGCAGCCTTCGTCTTCTGGAAAAATAGGATTTTCCATATATTTTCCCGTATTTTCTGATCTTCGCGAATTTTGCCTCCAAACAACACCTTTTCCATCAGAATCCTGACTGCAGTGGTCCATGCTCCAAAAGTCATCAACCATGCAAAAACAGATGAAATAACATAAGTATCATCCCTTAATATGAAATATATCAATGAATAACAGTAAATTATGATATAGAATAGTGATGCAAAATGGACGTATCAACTCCCCCCAAGCTTAGACTTTGCTTGTCCCCAAGCGAAACTGAGCTCCATAAACATGGTCTCAGGTTTATGGAGTGAAGAGTCGATAAAAGAATACGGACAAGAAGCATCACATTCATCAATACATAAATCATAATAGAAGACAACTCACTATTATATAACTTACTCGCAATAAGTAAAGGAAACACAATAAAGATACATAAAGTGAATCATAATTGGTAATGGCAAACTTAGCTCTTGGTCGAAGAATAGTTGACAATTTGTTGAAGTTCACAAATAACTGATTTTCAATGATAGCTTTCAAAGTAGTAAACACCAAGATAAGAGCAATGTGCAAAACAAGGAACATAAGAAACATGATTGAATAAATCATCATATGAATGAATGAAACACAACAACTCAAAATACTTGCTGAGATAGAGGGGAACAGGTTTACTGACTCAACTTGAAGTAAAAGAAAGGCCCTTCGCAGAGGGAAGCAGGGATTTCAAGTTTCATAAAGAGCTCCCAAAAATTATGGTACTTATTAGTTTTCAGCTCTCATTGCCCCTATCATAAGCATCTTTAGGTGATTAAGGTTAAAGTGACCAAATACGAGGATATGCTTGACAAGTTGTAAGTTGAAAATCTCATGTCCCTTGAATACGAGGGCCGCTCCTCATGCTACTCAAGTTTAGTCACCTATAAATTCTTGTCAAAGTAAGCACATGTGTATCATGGAGAACCGCCAAGGGGGTACCCCTTGCCCGATGATACGGAAGAATCCCCATATCAAAATGACAAGGCAAGCAGACAACGAGCATCTCATCAATCTTCTTATTTACCATGGGAATATGGTGCTTTTTTCTCTCTTTCCTCTTTTCTCATCTTTTTTTCCTTTTTCTTTTTCTCAATCTCTATCTCTTTTTTTATAAGAAGAATGCTTCATAGATGCTTGTTATGGTTACGCTGCAGGTTTCCACAATGACAGCATGGATTAGACCGGCGGCCCAGGCGTTTCTCTAACACACATGCATAACTCCATGGACTTACAAGCTCCCCTTTCATTTCACACCGACGACATCCATAGACAAAATAACATGATATCAACTAGGTACAAAGTACCAGTGCAATGTTGAAAGCGTTCCCCATGATAGCATGGTTCTGCTAATTCACAACTTACAAAGCGCAAGCATATACGCAACATAGATGGGCACAATGGTTCAAGTTAATTAAATGCAAGAAAGTAAAGTGTGCCATCAAGTTCGTGAGAGCTTTAATCACTAATTTTCACATAACAAGTTTAATTTGGAAGGTAGATAAAAACATGAATTTACTTGGAATAGCAATAGTGCTAATAGGTAGGTATGGTGGACACAAATGGCATGGGTTTGGTTTAAGGATTGGATGCACGAGAAGAATTCCCTCTCAGTACAGGTGTTTGGCTAGCAAGGCTGGGTAGCAAGCATAAGAGTTGAAGGAAACAAACAAACATACAAGTGATAAAAAACAAACATGCAATCTTCCTTGGAACAACAAAAGATCTTAACCAGAGAATACTAAACTTATGAGCAAATCAAGAAAGAAAGATGATGAAATTATATTTCTTTAAGAGTACTTCTGTCTTTTTCATTCAATTCTCAAAAATAGTGTTGCTACTGACCGAGCCAGGTTTGCCAAAACCAACTAAATTAACTCAATGATCCCAAAGTGATACCAATACTAACAACAAGATCAATCATATAACCACGAATTGAAAACTAATATATGATATGCAAAAGAGTAAATGATAGAACTTCTCATTATTCCATAACGGCTACTCACACCAAGGGATACATATCTAATGACAGAGGGGACACTTCCATAATGCAAACCATCCTACATGATAACTTCTCTATTCATGATATGACTCTACTAAAAGGGTAAAAAGATAGAAGATAGTGATATGATACCACGGCACTCCCCCAAGCTTGGAGCAAACCAAGGGGAGGCCAAACATGATGAAGAATTACTCCCTTGGTGGTGGTGGTATTCTTGTGACGCATGTTATTTTCCTCTTGAATCATATCCACCTTCCTCCTTAAGACTCGGTACTTGTCGCAGAACTCATCAGTGACTCATAGAGCTTCCACTGCTGCAGGGCAAGAACTGAGATCTAGCGTTGGAGTTATCAGCCCATTCATGCCTGCTGTCATGTCCTTTACTTCCTCCCTGCCGTTCCGATCCATGTCTCCGCGCCTAGTTGTGATCCTTTCTTCTTCCACCCATCCTACGAAGGTCTTCTGCTCAAGATTGTGATGGAGCTCGCGACGGCGACACAACTCATAGTCCTTTGAAGATGAACCCCAGGACGACATCTGAACAAAACAGACCGAAACAAAAACACGATGAGAACACGATATACGAACCTCGGGGGATCCAGGGGATCATATATTACGAAGTTTTACAGAAAAAGGAAGGTACTGGGAGAAAACGGGTCGGAGACGGAGTCCGAGGTGGCCACATCACCTGGTGGCACGGCCAGGGGTGGTCCCGCGCCACAGGATGGTGTGAGCCACCCTGGCTCTGTTTCCGTCCCTCTTTCGCTTCGTAGCTTTCCTTATTGGCTAAAAACTTCGAAAAAATATCTGGACAGATCTTTCGTGGAACTTTTCTTACCAGAACTGTTACCTATTTGAAAATGGACTCTGTAGGTCTCTGAATTTGGTATTTAGTAGATTCTTCCGGAGTCACCACTTTAATAACATCAATATCTTCATCTTCATACACTTATTTCTTGAGTCATGAAACCTTTCACTTCCTTATTACACCATTATCTCCACTAACCTGGAAATTTCTTTCACACAAAACTTCACACGGTTCTCATTAGCAACATTAGTATAAGTGAAGTGATAAAACATTTTGGGTCCAATTTCAACTGAAAACCATCAAAACATAAGCTACTGTAGCAACTCTTTCCGAAGACCCAAAAATAATTCAAAAAGGAAATCGATTAAAGAAGCAAATGCAAAAGTGGCAAAATCTGTCAAAACAGACCAGCAGGTAAAGATTAATTTTTTCGAAAATCTTCTGTTGCTCAAATCAAAAAATGCAAAACTAACAAAAGTTAAATAACAACCTGGGGTAGAAACACAAAACATTACAACTCAATCCGACATACAGAAATCTCTCACGAATTTTTACGGTGAAGCACAAAAATCTGTTTCGGGACAGCATCTTCCCCAAATCTTACTTATCTCTCATTAGAGGTTGATCTTGACACAAAAACCAAACAAAAAGGATAAGGAGCAGTTATTACCGAAGTAATAACTTCCAAGACTCAAATAAACAAAAACAAACTGGAAGCAAAAATAAATTGGGTTGTCTCCCAAAAAGCTCTTTCTTTATAGCCATTAAGATGGGCATGATAATTTTGATGATGCCCACTTAGGAGTATGAATTGAAGTGAAAGAGAGCATTAAGAAGCAAAAATACACTCGTTTAAGTCTAACCCACTTCCTGTGCAAGGGAATTTTGTAAACAAACAAGTTGTTGAAACCAGAGGCTACAAGCATAGGAAGGCAAAAAAAAGTGCAACATAAAAACTTTCAGCATAGAACGAGGAAACTTGATATTATTGAGATACATAAGAACACTTTTCCCTCTTTCATAGTAACTTTCAGTATCATGCATAAACTTAACAATATAACTATCACAAGGACCATCGTAACAATGATCACTTATTCTAACAAAAAACATAGGAATACTAGTTCTCATAACACTACTTTGTGAAATAATATTAGAGGTATCCTTACCAAGGATAGTGTGTCCCTCTTCTACATATTTAGTGACAAAGTCTTTCACATTTGCTATTATAGGTTCATCATCCATTGGTTTATCAGGTTCAATAGCTTTTTTTGTACTTTAATTAACCATACTAGCTATCATAGAATGTTCCTTTATCTTAACTGGGAAAAGCATTTTCTCAATGTAAGGTTCAGATAAGACATGATTAGCAGTATAAACTTCAGTGTTTCTTGTAGGAACACTCTTAGCAATATATTTATAAGGTTCATGATACTTATTCCACTTCTTTTTAGGCACTTCAATGTAGGAAGCAAAATCCTTAAAATAAGTTGTAATAGCTTGAGAGTCTAGACCATAAGCATTTTTTATATTTTGAAAGTCATCAGTTCCCATAAAAGATTCAATGCATTCATAATCATAATTTATACCTGACTTTCTTCCTTTGTCATTCTCCCATTCTTCAGAATTATCTTGAATACGGTCCAGAAGATCCCATTTAGCTTCTTCTTCCATGCGAGTGAATGATCCAGCACAAGAAGCATCCAATAAATCCTTATCATGAAGAGAAAGCCTTGCATAAAAGTTATTGATAATAATATTGTTGGGGAGCTCATGGGACATTTGAGCATTAGTAACTTCAATATCCCCCAAGCTTGAGATGTACTCTCTCCATCAAGAGGCCAAAAGTTTTATATTTGATTCTGATCTTTATGAATCTCACTAGGAGGATAAAACTTTGAATAAAAGAGAGGTACTATTTCCTCCCATTCAAGAGCTTGACCATTCTTCAGCAGCTTATACCATTCCTCAGCTCTTCCTTTCAGTGATAATGAGAATAACTTCTTCTTAACTTGATCTGTAGTAATACCTGCACACTTGAATAACCCACATAATTCGTGTATAATGAGTAAATGATCACCGGGATGGACAGTTCCATCCCCAACATAGTAGTTATCTATAACACGATCAATAATTCCTGTAGCTATTTTAAAAGTATCATTCCCAGTAGGTGGTGGTTCATCTACTACCTTAGCAGCGGTAGTAGCATTACGAAATAAAAAACTCAGCGAATTATCCATATTGAAAATAAAGCAACTAACAGAAGTAAACAATACTCACAGTAGAGGTTTCCTTTACCAGTTCCACTCTCCAATAGCACTTCACTCCCCGGCAACGGCGCCAGAAAGTAGTCTTGACGACCCACAAGTATAGGGGGTGTATCACAGTATTTTCGATAAGTAAGAGTGTCGAACCCAACGAGGATTAGAAGGTGCTGGCTAGTGGTATGGATCAGGAATTCTCTACAAATACATAGCAAACGGATTTTTAGGGTTTTTGATAATGCAAGTAAATAAAGTACGAGTAAATAAAAGACAATAAGAATAAATGCAGCAAGTGGCCCAATCCTTTATTCAGCAAAGGACAAGCCGATTGTATTACTTAAGATGAACAAACGTTCTCGAGGACACATGGGAATTCTGTCAAGTGCTTTCGCTTCATATAGTTGATTAATCTTCTTTAGTTTGCTAAGTGTTGTGTGGGTGAACCTGTGCTAATGTACCGACCTTCCTAGGACTAATACATACGTGTGATTATACCCCTTGCAAACATCCGTAAGTACAAGAAAGTAATTAAGGTAGAAACCTAACCATAGCTTTAAACTCTAAGACCCTGACGTCCCTTATGCAATGGTTTCCTAACGGGGTTCAGGTTTACATCTCGCAACCCCTACGATTAGTAGCCAAATACACAATGCATTCCCCTAGGCCCATATAGGTGAAGTGTCATGTAGTCGATGTTCACATGACACCACTAGAAGAAGTACACCACAACTTAAATACCAAACTATTGAATCTTTCTCAACACAATTCCACTACTAATAACACGACTTCTCCCATGTCCTCAAGAACAAAACGAACTACTCACAAGACATCATATGGATCATGATCAGAGGTGGAATAACGATGTATAACAATCTGAACATAAACAATAATTCAATGGTTCACTCAATAGCATCAACTACAAGGAGTAATCAACACCGGGAAAGTTTCCCCTAAGAACTATGCAAGATTCAACCCAATTGTTACAGCGATAAGGAGATGGTGATGAGGGTGCTGGTGGAGATGATGGTGGTGATGATGATGATCCCGATGAAGTCCAGCTTGATGATGGTGTTGATGGCGACGATCTCCCCTCTCCGGGAAGGAATTCCTCGGGCAGAATTCTATCTGCCGGAGAGATCTTTCTCTCTCGGTGTTTTCTGCCCCGCAGAGGCGGTGGAATCTTTCTGTGGTCCCTCCCCTGGTATTAGGGTTCCATGGAGATAATATACGCCAGAGGGGAGAGCTGGAGGTGGACCAGGGCGGCCACACCACCTGGTGGTGCGGCCTAGGCTGGCCCGCGCCAGCGGGTGGTGTGGGCCCCCTGTGGCCCATCTCCACTCCTCCTTCTGGCAGTCTTCGTCTTCTAGAAAAATAGGATTTTCCATATATTTTCCCGGATTTTCTGATCTTCGTGAATTTTGCCTCCAAACAGCACCTTTTTCCATCAGAATCCTGACTGCAGCGGTCCATGCTCTAAAAGTCATCAACCATGCAAAAACAGATGTAATAACATAAGTATCATCCCTTAACATGAAATATATCAATGAATAACACTAAATTATGATATAAAATAGTGATGCAAAATGGACGTATCACCATCCATCCATCATGGGTAAGTCTCGTGATGGCAAGGTTCCTATTTTACCATCCACTAGAAGGAGAGGTACGGTTCTGAACACCTCTGTTGCTCTTGATTCACAGTCTGTTATGAGTAAGTTCCTTACACCACCACACACACATGCTACACACACTGCTACTACTGCTGAATCTGAAACTTCTGATACTTATGATGCTGCTTCTACTGTGCTTGATAAGAGTGGTTCATTAGGTCCTTTCCTAGATGCTACGATTGCTAGAACTATAGATGGAAATACTGAACTCCTAATGAAGACACTACTACACTTGTTAGTTCACCTAGTTCTAGAGAGAGCTATGATATTGAAGACGGTTATATTGAGATGACCGATGAATTTATTAAAGAATGTTAAAACACCCATGATAGGAGTGCTGCTAAGAGTCTCCTTGAGAGGCGTACTATTAAGCCCAAATTGTCTCCTAATGCTAAGTTTGCTGCATCTCCCATAAACATTAAAGATAAAGATTATGATTTCTCTCTTGATCTATCTTAGATTGCTATTGTTGAGAAAGAACCTTTTTGTGGGACTAAGAATGAAAGTGCGGTAGCACATATGACTGAGCTTTCTACAATGAGTGGCCTGTTTTCTGATGATATTAAGATGCGCACCTACTTTGTTGCTAAATTTTTCCCCTTTTCACTAAAAGGAGAAGCTAAAACTTGGTTTAGTAATTTACCTCCTGGATCTATTAACAGCCCTGATTGCTTGATTAGTACTTTCCTACAGAAATATTTTCTTCCTAGTGCTAGACATGCTATTTTGCAGGAACTTTTTGATTTTAAACAGGGAGAAAAGGAGATATTGCCTGAATCATGGGCAAGATTTTGTGCTTTGATTCATGCACAGGTTGGATGTCCATTACCTAAGAATGAACTTCTTGATATATTTTATAATGGACTAACTGAAGAATCTAGGACATACCTGGATAGATGTGCTAATTGTGTTTTCAGGAATAGGACTCCCAAGGAAGCTGAGGAATTAATGGCTAAAATAAGCAAGAATTATGAAGATTGGACTCCTTCTGAACCAGCTATACCTGAGACAACTATACCTGAACCAACTATTCCTGCACCTATACCAACATCTAAGAAGAGGGGAGTTATTGAACTAAATGATGAAGTGATGAAGGAAGCTAGGAAATGTCTTAAGGAGAAGGGAATTAAAGCTGCAGATGTCAAGAATTTACCTCCTATAGAAGAATTATGTAAGCCAATTCCCCATTCACCCACTATTGAGGTACACTCTCTCCAACACTTTGATGAAGGTGATATCCCTTACTCTAAACCTCCTGATCAATGCTTAGAAGAATTCGATATTTTTATTGTTAAGCAAGATAATTTTAATAAAAGGGTGCAAAATCATCTAACGGAAAACTCTAGAGCTTGTTGAGTTGAAGGATATTGTGGAAAGAACCTCTAATGATGTTAAAATGCTTGTTAAACATTTTCAAATGGTTCAAACTCAAATAGATCAACTTATTAAAGTGCAAAAAGACTTGCTAGTTAATGCTGCTAAAGAAAAACATGCTTATGAAATTAGAACTAGAAGTGGTGTGCTACCCAGGATCCTCTATATCCTGAGGGGCATCCTAAAAGAATCAAGCAGGATTCTCAACAAGCTAAAAATAGTGGTAATACTCGTAAGAAAATAAAAAAGAAACATAAAACTATTGTAGAACCCTCTGAACCTGCTAAAGATCCTAATAATATATCTGTCTCTGATGCTGAAACTGAAAGTGGTAATGAAGAAAATGATGTTCCTGATAAATAAAAAGTTGAAGAAGAACCTGAAAAGCACACTAAGAATACTAAATACACTAAATAAGATTTTGTTGCTAAGAAACATGGTAGTGAAAGAGAGCCTTGGGTCCAAAAACCTATGCCTTTCCCTGATAAGAAACACAAGTCAAAGGAAGATGAACACTATAATAAGTTTTGTGAGTGGATGAAACCTTTATTCTCGCAAATTCCATTGACTGATGCTATTAAATTGCCTCCTTATTCAAAGTATATGAAGGATATTGTCTTGAATAAAAGGAAGATCCCTGATGAAGAAATTTCTACTTTGCTTGCTAATTATTCCTTTAATGGTAAGGTTCCAAAGAAACTTGGAGACCCAGGGATTCCAACTATACCTTGCTCTATTAAAAATATTTATGTTAGAACTGCTTTGTGTGATTTGGGAGCAGGAGTTAGTGTCATGCCTTTTTCTCTCTACAAGAGACTTCAACTGGAAAAACTAATACCAACTGATATATCTTTGCAAATGGCTGATAAATCTACTACTATTCCTGTTTGTATATGTGAGGATGTACCTGTTCAAGTGGCTCATAATTGCTTGATATTAACTAATTTTGTTGTGCTTGAAATGCCTGAAGATGATAATATGTCTATTATTCTTGGGAGACCTTTTCTTAATACTGTAGGAGCTGTTATTAATTGTAATCAAGGAAAGGTGACCTTTAATGTTAATAACAAGGAGCATACTGTCTATTTCCCCAAAAAGATTGATAGGACTTATGGTTTAAATTTAATTGAGCATGTTGAGGGCATTCAAGTTGGAGAAATATATTGTCCCATACCAAGAGAAAAATTTGAAACTATTATGGTTGGGACCATTGCTATCAAGGTTGAGGTAACATAATCATTAGTGGAATACAAAGTTTTGTTTCATATAAAATTGTTTTGGTAACAAGACCTGATCAACCTTGTTAACAAAAGGATTTCATTGAACAAAATAATGTTTTCACCATGATTATCTCCGCTTACTTCTATTCTATTCATTTTAGTTGTTGATTTTGTTTAGTTTACTTTTCTATTGTTAGTTGCTTGCATGTTAGAGTGTCTTAGAACTTCTGAAGTTTTAGCCTTGTTTTGTAATTGCACCATTCCAAAACCCTTTTTCTATCAGAAAATCATTCATCTATACCTGAAAATTGCTCAAAAATAAAGTGTCTCGAAAAATTCCAGAAAATTCATATTAAATTTTTACGTGAAAAAAGGGGCAGAGAAGTTCCTGGAAGGTACCAGGGGGGCCACCAGGCAGGCACACCACCTGGTGGGGTGGCCAGCCTAGGGGCACGCCTAGCCATGGTGTGGGCCACCCCTGGCCCTCCACTCACTCTCTCACTTCCCACTTTCTTGTCTTCCCTGAAAAAACACTAGTTCATTGCTCGAAATCATATTCTTGCTGTTCTTGCCCTCGATTTTTCGATCTCCTTGCTCAGCCCATCTTTGCTGCTGAAATTTGGAGCATTTGCTCTCTGGTATGTGACTCCTCTGCTTGTCCAAGTAGATTTGTGTTTAGTGGTTTATATATTGAGTATTTTGCTGCTGTAGGTGACAGGTTATGAGAGCTTTTAAGCTTGTTCAATGCTTAGAGATATAGTTTTGATGCATGTTTAGGCCTCTTACAAGTCCCTATGAGTAGTGCCCTTCATTATGTATTCACTTTGCAATCAATTGTTTAATGAATGTTTAAATTTCAGAATAGAAGATGAATGAGCATCAACTCAACCAACATGAACTGAGGGTGCCTGAGGTTATGAAGGTTCACCGAGAGGAGGAAGTTTTTCCTTCCATCTATCCATGCTTCGAATTCATGAGGGCTGCAGGAATTTCCCAGGACTTCCACACCTTAGTTGCTAATGCAGGATTGGAGCACTTTGTGGAAGATGAACCTTGCCAATTTGTGAAACTAACTATGTTTGTAGTGCAGGACTTTTGATTTAGTTACTCTTTGCCTAACCCCATGGTCCACTACAAAATTTACAATATAGTTGTCGACCTTCCTCTTGATGACTTTTGTGCATCTATTAAGGTACCTCAGTGGGGATCGTGTGGAAGGATTAAAGAGCGACCTGCACCACTCATGGACTTGTATGCGAAGATTTGCCAAGGGAGCAGCTTCTCAAAGGAGAGTGGCAAAATCCGTAACATTCATCTCCCATCTATTCGCTACTTTTCTTACTTTATTGCCAAGTGTGTTCTCGCTAGGAAAACTGCTAATAAGCTATCCTCATATGATCTAGCATTCATCTCAGCTGCTTTAAAACGAGATAGAACTTACAACTTGGGTGCCTTGATAGCTTTCCGTCTTGCTGCTAACCGCGAGAAAGGTGGAATTTGTGGAGGCCTCATTGCCTCTCGTTTATTAGCTCTGCATGGTTTAGTGCCTCATCATTTAGACCTACAGTTTCCTATAGAGAGATTCGACCTTAATTCCATGATACAACATAAATTTGTTTCTTCTTGGGATAATTTGAGTGATTTGTCTTATGAAATAACCTTTCTCAAGGCTGGTTGGAGAAGGAGCAAGTCCGAGCGAGTTGTTCTTTTGCCTGCACCTATTTTGTTTAACCTTGATAACAGGGTAGGATGGTTCCTCATGGAGGAGCTTGATACGTACTTGGGAGAGCTCTCCCAATAGGAGCAGGATACTAGAAGGGAGGTCACAGATGATTCGGTCCAGCCCTCGAATGAGGGGGAGTCTTCATATCAGCAGCCTACCTATGATTGGGGAGCTTCTTCCTCTTCCCAAGGGCCTAACTGCGATCATTCTTACAATGACCCGCCTGCTTGGAACCCTTACTCGTATTTGGATTGATACCCACTTAGGCCAAAACCCTAAGCTTGGGGGGAGGTACACCGACATTGCACTCATCTCCATATCATTTTGCGTTGGTACTTTGTATATTCATGTTTCGTTCTCTTTTTAGTTTTCATTCTTTCTTTGCTTTTGCTTTCTAAAACACAAAAAGACCAAAAATATTTCTGTTGTTTCTCTTTGTTTGCTTGTTATTCTTTTTGCCTTGGTTTCCTTTTTCCCTTTTTGGTTTGTTTGAACTATTCGAAAAACCCAAAAAGATTTTTCTTTGCTTGTTCTTCCTTTTTGGTTCTTTTTAAAAAAAATCGAAAACACCAAAAATATTTGTTGTTCTTCTTTGGTTTTGTGAGTTTATTGCAGGGTTCAGCAGTCCTCAGTGGAATTTGGTTTCATGTTATTATTCAATCCACCCAAGTGAAGGGAAATAATGAGGATTAATGACAACTTGAAGTGTGGTAAGAGGCTGGTAACGAACTCTATTTATTTTCATTTTTGTACATATACTCATCATTGTGGGCATGCTTAGTCTGTTCATGTAGGGTGTATGTTATTTATGGATTCTTAGTAGTTCTTGCTTTCATATGATTAGTTCCAGCTTGCTAATAGTTTGTAGCATGTCTTATGAATGTTTGCTTGCATTACTCTATTCATAACTTGGTATGACATTGTGGTATCCTCCTCTGAGTGTTTCACTTGAATTGACTTGGCACATGCTCACGCATGCATATGACTGAAATAATCAGTTAAGCCTCGATGAATTATTTTATCTTGAGGGTCTTAAATCACTTTCATGCCATGATTAGTCCTGTTTTGTTGCAAGCATGATTATGACAGTTATTGCTCTCTTGTTTGTTGTTCCCTTGCTATTGCTAGCCTCCACTTACACTGAGTATGAGCTCTACTCATGTTTCCAATCCCCCAAAAACCAATATTGCCAAGAGTCTCCACCATACCTACCTATTAGCGTCATTTGTTGTTCCGTGCATATTCAATATGCCTTGTTTTCTTCCAAATAAAATGTTTGCTTGTTATGAGAAAGTTAGTTAGTAAAGCTCTCACGAACTTGATGGCACACTTTATTTCCTGCACTTAATAAACCTGAACCATTGTGACTGTCCATGAAAGTTATATGCTTGCAAATTATAGGCTGGTGATTAGCAGAACCGTGCTGTCACGGGGAACGCTTTCAACACATGTAAATATATACCCAGTTGATATCATGCTCTTTTGTTTGTGGATGTCGTCGGTGTGAAATAAAAGGGGAGCTTGTAAGTCCATGGAGTTATGTATGTGTGTTAGAGAAACGCCTAGGCCGCTGGTCTAATCCATGTTGTCATGGTGGACACCTGCAGCGTAACCATAATGAGATGTCTATGAAGCATTGTTCTTATAAAAAAGAGTCAGATATTGAGAAAAAAGAGAAAAAAAAGAGAGATATATGAAAAGAGGAAAGAGAGAGAAAAGCACCATATTCCCATGGTAAATAAGAAGATTACTGAGATGCTCGTTGTCTGCTTGCCTTGTCATTTTGATACGGGGATTCTTCCGTATCATCGAGCAAGGGGTACCCCGTTGGCGATTCTCTATGATACACATGTACTTACGATGACAAGAACTTACCGGTGACTAAAGTTGAGTAGCATGAGGAGCGGCCCTTGTACTCAAGGGACATGAGATTTCCAGTTTATAGTCTGTCAAGCATATAACTCAGATTGGACCTCACTTTCACCTTAACCATATTAAAGATGCTCATGATAGGGGCAATGAGAGCTCAAAGCTAATGAGTACCATACTTTCAGCATTTGGAAGCCTTTCAAACTATTCAAAACCTTTTTCATTTCCTTGTTGAGTCACCACCTATTCTATGAGCACTTTCTTGAGAGCATAGTTGTCATTCTTAGTATAATGTGCTTGTCTCAATACTGGATTAATTGTGTTATGACTTTGATGCTTGTATCTTTGATATCTTTACTTCTAGTCTTCACTTGAACTTCAGAGGTGCCTTGGCATTCACAATCAAAGGCAAGCGAGATACCACTCTATCATACCTTGTTATGAGCATTGTAATGTTGCTTATGTTTATGTTTCAAGCTACTTATTATTTTTGAGTTGGAATCTCCTCATAGCTTGCAATGCCTATTAAGTAAACTTAGTTGCATACTCTTTATTATGAATTGCCTGAGTAGTTGATCATATGCTAAGAATATATACATCATATGAAGCAAATGTGTTCGTGAAAGTTTCTTTTATCGCACTCAGTTTTCAACTGAATTGCTTGAGGACAAGCAATAAGCTAAGCTTGGGGGAGTTGATACGTCCAAAATGTATCTACTTTCCCGAACACTTTTCCTATTGTTTTTCCTCTAAACTTGTGTGATTTGGATACAACTAACATGGACTGACGCTGTTTTCAGCAGAATTACCTTGGTGTCTAGTTTTTGTGCAGAAAATCAACTATCAGGAAAAATCCCGGAAAATATGCCAAAAATCTTATTTCACCAGAAGACTCACGAAGCCAGAAGACGAGACAGAGTAGGGCCACGAGGCGCCCACACCACCTGGCCGCGCAGGCCAGGCCAGGCCGCGCCTAGAGGTGGTGTGGCCGCCTCGGCTTCCCCCTCGGCCTCCCTCTTCGCCTATAAGTTGCCTTCTGACCTAAAAACTCAGGGGGGTCGACGTTTTTCCAAAAAGAATTCCGCTCCGCCGCCACCACCAGATTCCGTGATTCGGAACCAGAAACTCCGTTCTGGCACTCTGCCAGGACGGGGAATTGGAGGATATCATCACCATCATCATCACCATCGCTTCTCCATTGACCATCCATGTTTCCCCCATCTATGAGTGAGTAATCCCCCGCTGTAGGCTATGGGGATGGTAGGGATTGGATGAGATCATTCATTGTAATGGCATCGGATTGTTAGGGCATGGTGCCTAGTATCTTCTATTAGTGCTTTTTGACTTTGTTGCGACTTGTTATGCTTAATGCTTGTCACTAGGGCCCGAGTGCCATGATTTCAGATCTGAACATGTTATTGATTCATTATGATAGTATTGTTTATGGTCTTACCTGCAAGTGGTATACACACGTTGTTGTCCGGAATCAAAGGCCCCGAAGTGACAGAAATCAGGATAACCGGCGGGAATGGCTTTGATGTGAGGATCACATGTGTTCATGGAGTGTTAATGCTTTGCTCCAGTGCTCTATTAAAAGGAGCACCCCTTAATTTCCAGTAGTTCCCTTGGGGCTCCACTGCAAACGGGCTAGTAGGACAAAAGATGTTGTGCAAGTTCTCATTGCGAGCACGTATGACTATATATGGAACACATGCTTATGATTATTTAGTACTTGGATGCATTATCTTGTTTATCTGCAATTGCCCTATGTTCTGATTGCTATATGAATTGTCTTGTCCATGCAACGCCCGTCCATCCATCCATATGCCTACGCTTTTCGAATCCTCTTTTCTTATCGCTATTATTCTTGATGTCTTTACTTTACTACTGCTATTACTTTACTACTCCTACTACAAAACTGTTGCTACTAATAAACTGCTATGAGCAAGATTGTTTCCGGGTGCAGCTGAATTCACAACTCAGTTTATTAAGGCTTATAAATATTCTTTGGCTCCCCTTGTGTCGAATCAATAAATTGGGTTTCACTTCCCTCAAAAATACTGCGATACACCCCCTATACTTGTGGGTCATCATGGTGATGAGGAATTGACTTGATGATTCGTGACTTCTTGCAGCGGCATAAGAAAGTGGGGATTTTTGTGCATGAAAAGGATAAGTTCATCGTCTAAGTTCTCAGGATGAAAATGTAGGGGTTCGCGCATGAAAACAATAAATTTTTCCCTAAGCCCAGAACCCCAGTTGTCAGGACCTATCTATTAGTAATGCAGTCTCTGCGAGGGGCCTTTCGCTAACTTACCCTTGAAGGCCGAAAAGTGTTATCAACGCTCGGGAGAGCGTCGTTGATATAGATGAGCCGAAGCTGACCTCAAGGTTGTGTTGAAGTCCTGACAGCTCCTGCGGCTCCAACGACTCCTAGTGCCCCAGGTGTTGCACCCCACAGAGAGTTACACACGTCTGGTGCCTGAAGATGACTCCCGCTCCTCCGATCCAGCAGCAGTTGTAGAAGTAGAGCTCCTGGATCTGAACCACGCAGCGCGACGGTGCTCCGCGGTGAAGAGGACTCTTGCTCGCGCGATCCGGACTTGGGACCACGGTCATGGGAGAGAGAGAGAAACAACTAGAGGTGTCCCAAAAAGAGAGGAACCTTTTATTGATTATTGTGTATTTAATTTACCAAAATACCTCTCTTTATATAGGGGACCCCCCCATAGCTAACTAGCTTAGCCATGTGGGACTAAACAAGGGAGAGGGGAGAGGGGGAGGGCCGGCCGGCCAAGGCCCTAGTGGGCCCCACGCAGGGTGCCCAAGGCCCAGCCGGGCACCCCCTTCCTCCCTTCGGTCTTTCCCTCATGGGCTCTTTTCCCTCTCGATTTGGCCCAATTAGGTATTTGACCTTTTTTAATTCCTTTTATTTTATTGAATAAATATAAATGAATGATTAAATAAATATTCAACATTCACTTACATATTATTCAATCCATGTTGATGTGGAACTCATTCCCTCTCATTCCAGACATCCTCCGGACTTACCGAAACCCTCCCGGTTTTCTCTCTTCTCTTTTCTTTGATGATTCTACCAATCCTAAAACACTCTCTGAGCATCATATGGCCCTTAAGTGTGATACCCATGGTTCGGAAACACTCTAGACATGGTCGGGACCCTCTCGCACTAATGATCAATAGAGGGACCTGGATGACCATGTGACCCCTGTGCATTCCACGAAATCTTTCGTTGTTTGAACCATGAATGTCGTGTCTTATTCCTTTTGTCTCTCGATACTTGCATTTTCTGAGATCTGATCAATGACATCACCATGTTGTGTTCAATCTCGTTATCAACAAATACCACTTGACTCGTACCGACAAGTGATATCCATGTGATCAAATCACACGTTGCGCAGCCATTGGATACAACTTCTCCGAGTGGGCCCTCGAGTATCTAGTCCGTCACGCGGATGGACAAATCCCGCTCTTGACGCATATTGCCTCAACTGTTCCTCCAAATACCTGAATACACCTTTATGATCATCGTGTCACCGAGTGACGTTTGATGATATCAAAGTATTCTCGGGTAACAGTGATTGATATGGCCTCATGGTCTAAGAAATAGTACACTAGGTCTATTCTAATCATCGTAACTTGAACTTCGTGACATGATCGGATCACGATGCTTAGGTTGGATATATCTCATCATCTCATTCTCATAATAAGGTGACTCCATTATCAACTGGCATAAATGCCACATGATCAGGAAACCTTGATCATCTATTGACCAATGAACCAGTGACTAGAGTTTCACCGGGAACTCCTGGTTGTTTATATATCACACGTGTATTGACGTTTCCTATCAATTCAGTTATAGCATGATATAAAACTTAATTATAAACTTTATGAAATATGATAATAATCCATATTACTATTTGTCTCTAGGGCATATTTCCAACAGAAAACCCAAGGTCTGACCTTAATTGGTTGTGTGTGGCAATGGTCTTGTTGAAGGCATTGTTTTGAGAGCACAGTTTTTTTCTCCAGGGTGAAAACCTATGTTCTATAATAGGGTGGCGCTTGTACATTGTTTCCTTCTTGGATACATCGTTATTGGAGAAAGTGGACTTCTCGTGCTGTCTTGGTGGTGTTTGCACTACTGTTACAAAGAATGGGTCAGCACTACGTTGTTGCAAAGGCTAGGTATAATTGGTGGCATCACGATATTAATATATACTACTACTTGAAAAACAAAATAGGGTTAATTGGATTCATGCCTGTACAACTTTCATGACTTGGAAAAATACCATTACAAAAATCAAAGTTGGAAAATACCATTACAACATTTCCATACCTTAGTGAATGTCAGTTTCTCCAATACTGGACCTAATACAACATTTTATCCACCTTGTAATTCTGTACATATCTGAATACTTCTATTAAAAAACCGCTAAAAGAACCAACTTGTTCGAATCGAAACTAATCCTACCTACCCTACACTAATGAGTAAAGGTGAACCCTAGGTCTCGAGTGAGAACGTTGGTCAGCGGAAGCGGGCGGACACGACGGCTAGAAGGGAGAGTGCCAGAGCGACGACCCCATGTCTCGAGCGAGTGTGGCGGCGGGCGTAGGCTATGCGGTGGCTCGAAGGGAGCGAGATTGTGCGCTGATGGCTATAGGTCACCCCGACATGCATGTTGAAGGGGTTGCGTCTCTATCTCGATAGAATCACCACTAAGAGCACTTCTTGCAGATCAAGCAATCTTGCGGTTTTAGAATGGCTTCGCAAGACTAGAAACGGCAAATCAAACTACAAATTTTGAAAAAAAGCTCCGCACCATAGATCAAACCATGGTTCTTCACTTACATACATAGGGGATCACAGTTCTTCACTTTACAAAACATAATCAAATGCCAATTTTTCGCAAACACTAAATCTAGTACTAACCTTAGCCAGTGAAATCAGGGGCTTCTACGATGAGGGAGATGTTGGCGATCAAGTCAGAGTCATAGTCGATGATGATGTAGCCGTTGAACTCTATGTGGCTCCGGCGAATGGTTTCGCGCATCTGCCTCCTCCTTTTCTGGGGTCTCGTGACATCGCTGCGCCTTGTCCCACACATTAGTGACGAGGCTGTTACAACAGTTCTGCATAGTTGCATGGATGAGCGGGTCATCGGTGTCTGACAACTTGTCATCGTTGTCATTGGCTATGACTCTAGGTGCTCGAGGCGGCGAGGCGCAATCGTCCCCCTTGGTTGCCGGAATATGCCGTTAGGTCCCCTTGCCCGGCTGCTGATATCGAATCATCATAGTGCACCCCACACATTATATAGGATGCTTAGGCTACAAGAGTCCAAATCTAGTACTACTCATATCCTATCCAGAATACAACGTGAGTCCAATCGTAACCTAACGGATACACTAATATTCGACACAAATCCAATACAGGTGATAAGCAACATATTGGGTACTCAGCTTCCATAACATACTATCTCTACTGGCGTTCCTGAATGATACCTTCCTTGAAAAACTTAACAGCCATAGCAAGAAAATTCTATGGTGAATTGTATTAGACATGTAATATAACTGTAGTATATGATATGGTACACCATATATATTGTATACATACCAAACTTTTATTAGCCACGTGAGGGGCTTTTCCTCCTGACAGGATCCATGAAAACCTCCTCGTCCTCTGCAGCGTCAACCGCCATTGGTGCCCCACCCGCCATCAAACTCACTTAGGAGAATTTCCTCTACTGGCAGGCCCTTGTGCTGCCCATCCTTCATGCTACCCGTGTCATGGGCCTCCTTGAGGGGACAGAATGTGCACCACCGGAGAGACTAGAGGCTGAAGATTAGAACAAGAAGAAGGTGTAAATCCTTAATCTGGAGTACGATGCCTGGGCCACCAAGGATCAGCGGGTTGTGAGCTTCCTTGTCAACTCCCTCTCTGAGAATGTGTTGCCTCATGTTTTCGGCCTTCATCATGCTGCTGCTGTGTGGAGTGTGTTGCATGCCATGTACTGCACCCAGTCCAAGTCTCGGGTTTGCACCCTCCGTGGTGCCCTCACAAACACAAAAAACTCGACCTGACTACTCAACAATACATCACCAAGATGAAAGAATATGCCTCTGAACTTGTTGTTGCAAGAAATATGGTTGATGATGATGAGCTCAAGGATTACATCCTGAATGGCCTTGATGGCACATACAACTCTATTTTTGATGCCATCAACGATGTTCCTACTACCAGTCTCAATTATATGTGCTCCCAACTGCTATCCTACGAGAATCGTGATACCATGATCGTCTCTATTGGTCAAGCTCCTAGGGTTTACATCTTTTGTCAATGCCTCTACCCGTAACCCCCCTCCCAATTATGGAGTTGTTCCCCCATGCCAACCATCACCTCATCCTTACATGCCGCCAACATGCACATACCTGCAGCCCTATCCATAGCACTACCTGCCTCCTACACCCACATATCAGCAGTCGTACATTTTGTTGATACGAAAATAGTTGTGGCGGATGGATATATTTCTCTGTTTCTGGAGGACTCTTCGGTTTGGGATAACATGTGTATGGTAGTTGCCTCAGCTTTATGATGCTTGTAATAAGATAAGAAGGGTTGCCTGATCAATTCTGTCAGGCTTTCTAGTTGGCACTTTCATTAGAAGATGATTATCTAGTCCCTTTGTAGAACCAAGCCAATCGTATGATTTATACATTGAGGCTATTGGCCTCAAGCAAGGACACACACAAGGTTTCACAGGAGGCTCATAACATCATATGAATTGAGGAAGTATTGTATCAGCATTGAGAAGCAATGAGCTGATAGAGAAGTACTAATGCAGGGCTAGAGAGAGACCATGTGAGGGTTGTGGTTCAAACTTTAAAGGTGACACCACCGGGGAGCAAACATGGATAACAATGGGGTATATTTTTCTTCTATAAAGGGGACACATCTAGTAAGTGAGGATACTGAAGAGACCATGTGCAGTGAGAAATATTTGATTAATCAATGCAAAAGCTTGTGAAAGTTTTGGTCCGTTACTTGTTCATGTGTTGTAGATGCTAGGTTTCGGAGGCATTTGGAAATCAGTTATATCGTTCTCATATGAGAAGGAAATGGCATGCTAGGGTCTAACAGATCAGTGACCGGATGCAACATTTCCAACTGAGCAGCTCAAGCATAGTAGACGTACTACTTCATAGCGCTTCATGGCCGCCTGAGATAGGTACGACATCACACGTTGAGGAAATGTACCATTGGGTGTAGCGTATTGGTTTTCTTTCTGAGCTACAAACAAAAAGGATGAATATTTAGGATCTACTCCAATTCGCTCATCTCCTTATTACCTTGCAGTCATGTTACCAACTCTGAGGCCACAAGCCATTTATCTACATATCACCAAAAACGTTTTCCATATAATGCGAAGTTTCTGTCCGTGAATGCATGTCCCTATCTTGCAGGAAAATAAGTGCTCTTCCAGAAATATGATTGATGCTCACCACACTTAGTATGGAAGACAACATCATTGCATCAACGCCAAATTTCCCAGTACTTACAATGTAAGTAGAACACTGAAGCAACCATTTCTTTTACTACAAGCAAAAATGACACTGAAAATATATCACCGATATCCTTCCATAGAGATGTCTTCCAAATAATAATATATTTTTCTATACAAATATGTTATATCGGCCCTAAAAACAAGATGATGTAAACAACAAACAAATGTATGTTCAGCTCAAAGACTTTAAGACCATGTAGTTGAAGGTTTAATGATGAACTAATTTCTTTGACATACAAAATAAGCTGCACCAGTTGAGCAAAGTAATTTATAGAAAATAAGGTATACAATTAACCAATATTGTAAAGAGATTTCAGAAACAATGTGCTAAGAAAGACTGATGTAGTAAGTAGAGGTAGACTCCATGTCGTGATAAATGTACTTGGTGAAACTTGGAAGGCGAAAGAAAGAAGGAAGTATAAGAACCTTGTCGATTTTGAAGAGAGCAAACGAGAGAAGTAGCGAGGCGTGAAAGATAGTTTCACTTGCATGAGAGAACAGAGAGAAAAATAAGACATACATTGATTACATTGATGGAGAGAGGACAATTAATGGGATAGGCCTTATAATTTTAGACAATTTTAAAAAGCTCTCAAGCCTTATAATCCCAAACAGAGGGAGTAGTTAGGAAGTACAACGAACAGCAGAGTACGCATATAAAAGGGACAACGACTAAGGAATGATATCATAGAGAGAAAGGAGCAAGAGTAGCTGTTTTTTTTTGAACAAGTAGCGGGAAGTGTTCACCAAATCAATAGACTGGGGCTAGTGAAATGGTTTGCTCATTTCTTTCTCATCTCATCGTAGTACGCTTTGGAGGCATTAGGAATTTAGTTAGATTGCAGGTGTTTGTGCTGACTAAATCTGTCATTGACGACACGTATGAGAAGAAAGCCAACTCGCCAGCGCATCCACTTGTATCTGGTTTCTCTGGTATGGTGAAGCGCAGTTGAAGTGTTCTCTTCACGGCTGTGGGTATCAACAATCACAGCACAAACAGATAATGTAGCAATTAGCCATGCGCATGTGCAAGATCGCATAGCCTTCCTGGCTATTATTCTTTTGGTTGTGCATGCGCCAGTGCTGCTACTACAACATCAGATCTTATCGGCTACATGCTGTAAATTGCAAAAGAACTCTAGAGAGTATTTGCCATTTGGCTTTAGGAATGATTTGAACTTTGGCTAGTTAATGAGGGTTGATATGGTGTGATGACTTGCATATATAGGGGGTTGCAAAAATCACTGGCAGAGCCATAATAATAAAGCTGTGATGTCAAGTGGTATATTAGATTTTTAAATCATTTGTACTATTATTTTATGAATTTATCCATAATTTTTATGTGTTTTGGTCAAAACCTGTGGTCAATTAGACTACACAGCCTTAACGTGGCTCCGCAAGTTTTACAATCTTCACAGCAGTCTAGCTAGAAACAAAAACGCTTCTCTGAATCTCTATTCCCTGCTCACCATACTTGTCTTCTAGAAGAAACTCATTATAGAATTTCCAAATTTCTTGGAGCACAACAGAAATTAGTACTCTGAGGCAAACATTTCTCTTATAATCAAGAAGTGACTAGGGTATTGAAATAAATCCGTTCTCGCATACCCTTTTTTACCGAATCCAGCTATGTACATCATCCAACATCGTACCACCAATAAATACGTTAAGCATGTATACAATCAATGATTAATATGTAGTACTAATTTCTCGTACATATATTGATTAAATAGTGGTATCCTTACGAAGCTGCTTCAGCGTGTCTCGCTTCGCATGGTCGAGCCACTCGAAAGGATACCACTATTTAATCAATATATGTAAAAGAAATTAGTACTACATATGGTCGGGCCTTGGTTCTGCCGCGCTGCTTATACCTTGGATGATCTGGAAGCATAGGAATAGTTGTGTCTTTGACAAACTACCACCCTCGGGCAGCATCCTGCTTGCCGCAATCAAGGACGAGGCTTGATTATGGGCAAGGGCAGGGGCACTAGGCCTCAGGACAGTTCTACCACCGACGTGGGATGTACACTGAACAAGCGCGTTTTTGTATCGACCTCCTAGGAGGCTTGTAACTATCCTATCTTTTCAATGAATGAAACGCAAAGGTCCTTTGCGTTTTCTCAAAAATAGTGGTATCCTTCTGTTGACACAAGAATGAGCAACCAAACTGCAAGAAAGAATAAATTAAGCGATAACAAAGATAGGTTTGATGTCTGCCTTGCTAAGGATGGTAATTTATCTATTCATTCTCCTACTGGAACTAAATAAACGTAACTTATGGTAATGCATTATCTGCTATGGATGTCATCTATATTAGTTATACTAACTCCCCACCAAAAAACAAGTCTTGTAAATTTTCTGAATAGTCAAATGATGTCAAGTTTGACCAAGTTTATATAAAAAACTATCAATTGTTATAATATTATGTAAATACCATAATTTATAATGTATCTAATGATATAGATTTGACTGCATAAATATTAATACGTTTTTCAATAACTTTGGTCACACTTAACATGGTTTCACTTCTTAAAAAAATTATGCGCCTTGTTTTTAAAAATGGGGGTAATACTAACTAATGTTAAATAGAAAAAATGTTAGTGTAAATTACAGAATATTTTATTTACTTTAAACATAAAGAAAAACCCTAGAGTAAATATAACAGTATATGCACCGACTATTGGCAATTTAGTAAATTGTGGTGCTAAGACACTAATTAATGGATTCTTTGATGGAACTACCTACCATTTAGATAATGCATCATAGTCTTGTGCTCCAATGAATTTCTAAACTACAGGCTTTCATGGCGAAATCAGAGGCAATATTCCAGACAGTTGGACACTATTCAATACTTTCTGGCAAAGACTATTTCCAAAGAAGGTTTCTACACCAGTAGCATTAAATAGAAGCTTGTCAGCGCTATTTATTTCAGAATAACTAATGTAACAAATTTGTACACCAACAATGGTAGCTATTTTATGTGATAAGTAAGACCGGTGATCTAACAATACTCACCAGAGAGTGTGCAATCAGCTTTGGAGCAACTTTTTTGTTTATTTTGAGAAACTATGGAGTAACTTTGTGAATACGACAAGTTTTGATGATCCAGTTCCATCAATTCCGGAAAGCTATCACAGTAGATGTAAAATATTCAATAAAATGAACGATTTTGTGGGTTAGGAGTAGAGCAACAAACATTAATTGATTTAGTTAGTATGCAATATAGAAGTATGTGTAGTGACAGTTCATGACAAAGCTCGGAAAAAACAAGGTAACATGTGGAGTTAACTCAGAATAACCGAATTCGTATATATGAACCTCCTCTCGTAGACCAAGGAGTACATTCTTTAGTTGACGATCAAGATAAAGCAACTATTACATTACTATTTTCTACAATTAAAGTGAACCTGCCATCAGATGTCCGAGAAACACAACAAATAAAAAAACTAAATATAAATGAATAGGATGACCTAAGGGTAGTAACCTCTCAGGAGTAAGTGAACTTCAGGTAAAGTTTTTTTTGTCATACCACATATAATAAGATCCTTCACTAGGAAGCATAAACATATTTCAGGAATGCCATCTTGCGATAAATATATTGCTTAATTGCATGTTAACTTCACAAGTGATGCATGCATATGATGTCCATGAAAGACGTAAAACTGTAAGAATAACATTGGGGGAACAAAAATTGTTTTAAGCAAGTACTGTACAGGCTTTCAGCAACAATGTGTTGGGAAAGTACTGATGTAGTAAGTAGAACAATACACCATGTGGTGATCACTGGACATGGTTGGAACTTGGAAGGTACAAGAGACAAGGTACACGAACCTTATTGCTTTTGAAGAGAGCAAAAGGTAGAAATAATGAGACTCGGAAGAGAGTCAACATAACCATTAAAAGAGGGATGGTGAAATGGTCAGGTATATATAACCTTGTTCATCTTGCCGTAGTCTTGTTTTTAGATACTAGGCTTTGGAGGCATTAGGAATTTATTTATCCCATAGGCGAAGAGTGGGGTTATGCTTAGCAATGGCAGCATGAGTGAATTGAAACCTCAATGCATGTGACTTGATTCTCTGACTTGGAAAATAAATTAATATGCTACATCATGTTGTATTCTAACCTTTAGATCGTTGCTACTTGCAACGGATCCTCTCGACGAGGAACTTTGGAACTCGGCGATGGAAATAAAACACAAATGAAAAAACAATTTGAACTGCCACAGGCACGTCTCATGCATGTCTTTCCTCTCTATTTCTTTTGATAATTTTCGTTGTTACAAGATGTAGCCCTATGGGTGTTTTTATACATTGTCCACGCAGGGACTAGGAGATTAGACTAGGAATAGAAATCCTAGTTCTACTAGGACTCATACTTGATCCTAAACCTACTCCTACACGGAATAGAATAAGGTTAACTTCTCACGTCTGCAAACATTTGATCTCCTCCGTTTTTTTTCCAAAATGGGGGTAAACCCCGGCCTCTGCATCCTGGGATGCACATAGCCCTTTATTAATAGTTCAAGCGAAATATCGTATAATTATTACAACTCATATCCCAGATTCGAAGATGCGCATATCAACCATCCGGTAAACAAATGGGTCTCACAAGAGAGAAGAAAACGCAGCTAAGCAGCTGTCAATCTACTAGAATGCCACCATAAAGCCTGGCTGAAAAAATCCGATGTAACCGCCACAAGACGGATGCAGCCAGAGACCATCGGTTGGCGCTGGTGCTCTGGGAGTAGGAAAGCCCAGAGTTGAATCCAGTGGGCCGCCATAAGAATAACCTGCAAAAATGAAGGAACTCCGGAGTTGTTAAAAATACAGTTGTTACGACTTTTCCAAATAGACCAACAAATGGCCGAAATGCCAATACGAATCCTCCCTTTATTCACTTTGTCTACTCTGTTTAACCTGTAAAAATACAGTTTGATCTCCTCCGTTATGGTCATGTTCCTGATGTCAGTAAGCTGCTCAAGCATGCGATGATGTACACAAATTTATCAGTCACCAAGCTAAAAAACTTTTCCACAGTCTCAACTTCCCCGAGCTTTGCACCAAGCACACGGATCTCTCCCACCAATGTGGTGAGACACATGGAGTAGTTGTTCACCGGTTCTGTTTTCTTCATCTGCAACTTGTAAAGTTGGCGCTTCAGCACTTGTGCCCAAGCCTTCGTGACATGATCTTCTCCGATTCTCATCTCCTTGAGTGCATCCCACGCCTCTCTTGCTATCCCTGACTCCGCTTATGTCATTAGCACCGAATCTGGCACGGACTGGGCTATGGCTGCCATGACACCTTGGTCACACTCGTCGTTGACCTCATCTCCAGTGATCACCTGCCACACTCGGAGCATTCTGAAAATAATATTCGTATTCACCGCCCAAACACAGTAGTTGGCATCAGATACTGCACGGGGATGTTGCCTACACCATCATGTTGGCACCTGTCGCTCCGCTTGTTGCTATCGTCACGACCTTCTTTTTCAACTTTCCGCCATCCTTATTCACCTTGGAGGTGCCACTCTTGCCGGACTTCGAGTCTCGTTGACGGAGCTCTCTCTGTCGCTTTATCCCATCTTTGAGGTAAGAACCTGGGAGCTACGATACCAAATATTGGATTTTAGCCATTAGATCATTGCTACTTACACTAGGTCATCTTGAAGAGAAACTTTGGAACTCGGCGATGGAAATAAAAATAGAAGAAAAAATGATTTGGCTTCCCACAAGCACGTCCCGTGCCTATCTTGTCCCTCTATTTCTTTTGGTGGTTTTCCTTGTTACAAGGTGCAGCCCTATGAGGCTTTTATACACGTCCATAGAGGGACTAGGAGATTAGACTAGGACAAAATCCTAGTTCTACTAGGTCTCATACTTGATTCTAAACCTACTCCTACACGGACTAGAACAAGGTTACCTTCTAGTACACAGCAGTGCATTTAGCATCGGGCTCTTTCCATCCATCAAGGTATGACCCTGCAATGTACCGCGCATAGGTGGTATTCTAGCGTTGATACTCTCCAGCTACTAGTGTTGGTACTGCACTTGAGTCGCTGATACTAGGAAATATTTTCCACTGGCTTTACTGTGCTAGTAGTAGCAATGGATTAATTACACTGGTTGATTGAGTGATGCACTGGTTTTTCATAGAGGAGTCCCATGTCTGGGTGTTGCAGTCTTCGTGGCCGCCCGTATGGCCTCTCTTGCAGTCATTGTTAGGGGATTTTCCACGAGCTAAAATAGTATGTGTACTGCAAACCATATCCTCAAATAACAACTCTTCTCTGAATATGCCTGATGCTCACCCGCACTTGTAACTCGAATGCAAAATAGTATATACAGGCCAATACTACTACATTCTTTTTATGGTTGACCAACCAACTATTGACAGTTCACCAAATCATTACGCTAAGCCAATGATGGTTTATTTAGTGGAATTGCCTGTTATTCGGTTATGGCGAAATAGGAGGTGACACTCCAAGCAATCTGACACTATAGAGAACATTCTGGCAAGGACTACCTCCAAAGAAGGTTGCTATTCCAGTAGCATGAACAGAAGCTTGTGTGCATTAGTCATTTCTGAGTAACTGATGTAAAAAATTGTGGACTCCAACAATCGTAGCTATTTCACGTGGTAAGTAAGACCCGTGATCGAATGGTAGTCGCTACAGAGTGCCCAATCAACTCTGGAGCAACTTTGCGAATATGACAGTTTCTGATGAGCCAATTCCATGATCTGACAAAACTGAGGCGGTACATGCGGAGAAGCAAGTTATTATCTGGTTCCGGAGTTGAACAAGTAGTTACTATGGTATAGAAGTATATGTAGATACAGATGCATGATGAAGGGTAGAAAAATACTTCCGATTTGTTTTCAATGGTCGAATTTCTATAAATGAACCTCAACTCATAGCCCAAAAGAGTACGTTCGTTAGTTGAAAACTAAGATAAAGCAACTAATATAGTATTATTTTGTCCAATTGAGATAAACCTGCTATCGGTACAGGTACCATACAGTCTGTCAGAAAGAATTTGCTAGCAGGGTGCTGATGTAACATGGCTGGAATAAATAGGAGAAAGAGACCAAGTTACAATAATATTATTGCTTTTGAAGAGAGCAAAAGGTAGAAGTAATGAGACTTCAAAGACAGTCGGGATTTGGGGATTACAGATAACAATGGATTACTACTTCTATAAAAGGGACACAATGACTAAGAGGTTCAGTAAACCAATAGAAGAGGGGTGATCAAATGGTTGGGCCACTACTTGTTCATCTCCCCTGTGGTCGGTAGGTTTTAGGCTTTGGAGGCATTTGGAATTTAGTTATCACATAGGCGTTGAATCCAATCATGCCCAGCTGAATCCGATCATGCCCGGCACCTACAGCATGTAGGAGCCAAAACCCCAATTCTTGTATCCAGGTTCTGTGACTTCAAAGAGTTAGCAATGGTTTAGCCGAAAATCTTAGTTTATCAGAAGCTTGGTCTAAAATTCCCGTAAAATTAGCCTTTTATGATTATATTGGTAATAATTCGTCAAAGGGGGATTATTCAAAGCAGGCTCAATGGACAATGGGGATGGAATAGCTGTTGGCTGGTTAGGACATCCAAAAAATAGTTAAAATTGTACCAGGCGGGATTAAGTATCTTAATCTGGCCAGCCATCAAGGTATGCCACTGCAATGTCCTGCCCTACCAAGTCGTCGTTGGCGGCTGTCATATCAACTCAGTGTGGCCATTTGTGTGGCTATTGTCGGGTTTTTCCTGAAAGAACCATACCATATGTTTGTTCTTGTCTGTTTTTTCTTATAAACCAGACGCGGTTGCAACTGGTCAATTCTCTTCTACATTATACAAAGACAGAGATGGTGTTGTTTGCTCGGGGGAAAAAATTATATCCTTGAATGCATGCCTCCCTCTCAAGATAAAAACTGCTCTTCTCAGAATCCACCTGATGCTCACCTGCGCATGGTTCTCGACGACCGCCATCATAGCGATCCCAAAATGCCCAGAGTATACATATAACACAATGCCAAAATGCCCAGAGTACAACACAAATAGAACACGGAAGCTAAGCACTCCTTTCACCGCCAACAACTAACCATACAGAAATAAATACATATGGAACGGAGAGAGTATTATTCTCATAAGGGTCCCAGTACTGTGTACTAAATCAGCTTCAAATTCCAAGGCTTGCTGACCTCATAGGACAACCCTAGTTTCAGTATTCCTATATAACACACATATTTTCGTTTTCAAAAAGGACTTGTGAATATTTCTATACATATTGCGTTTATCTATCTCATTCCACATCTACAAAACATAATCATGTTCTATAGTACTATAAACATATGACTGCCATCTATGCACTAAAACGGCATAAGCTAACTAAGAGGTGATAGGCAACATATTAGCTTGTTCACTGCCATGCTTTACCAATAGCAAGAGAAAAGACATGTGATAGTCGCAAAAGGAAGGGAACATGAACTATTGCAAAAAAAAAGAGATCATGGATAGGTTCCGTATATATCTACATCGCTTGTTTGGAAGATGCAAGACAATAATGAAGCAAACACAGTAGCTATTTATAAACTGAGAACCAAACCATTAGCGTTGATATGTACATCAAAACAAAAGGAGCAAAATTATGCCATACGGGAACCACCTGGAAAAAAACATAGCAAATATGTCTAATTCGCAAGGTAAACTTAGCTAAGGTTGAAAATAAATATTTTGGAAACAATAGCTCACAAAAAGTATGTATTTCTTGCTAGTACCTTTTTAATTGCTGTTTTTTTAATCCCGGGTGCTTTTCTTCCTGGAAGCCATCGATGTTGTATCCACTACTATTTACCATTGCAGATCAGCATGTGCAAACATGCAAAATGGCACACGTTGCTTTTTGTGTCGTAAATAGTATATACTACCTCCGTTTCAAAGCTTAAGGCTTATATTTTTTTCCAAAGTCAAACTACGTAAAGTTTGACCAAGTTTTTAGAAAAATATATTAATATTTACAATACGAAATCCATACCCTTTGATACATCATGAAACATATTTTCACATGGTATCTATATAATATCATAGTTGTTGAAAGTTTTTTCTAAAATTTTGGTCAAACTTTCCGTAGCTTGATTTTTAAAAAAATATATAAGCCTTAAGCTTTGAAACAAAGGTAGTAATAGAGAAAATGGTAGCTGAACTGTAAGGAAATAAATAATGTATAATCTACTCAGGTGATAGCATATTCATGAAGTCGTCTAATTTATCGGATAAGAATGCAGAATGTTGGATGAAATTAGGAAGCATAGAAATATTATAATTTAATTTTATCAGCCTTCTAGATTAAAATGACTGTGCTACTTGGCAGAATGGCAGGTTAACATGAGCAGCTTTAAGAGCAGATTTAGTGTCTTTCTATGTTTGCATCATCACAGACTAACTCTAGACACAATTAAGGAATCCTCCATGATAATTTGAAGCAAACAAACATTTAACCTCATTAAAACAAATCCTATGAAACCATCAGTGAAAAATATGAAGCCTAATTCGGCACCAACCAACACATGAGTAACGAAGAGACGAACTGGAGTAGATGAACAAGAGTTAAGGGAAAATATATATATTGTTACCATTTACGAGGATCATCTCCATCATCAGGGAGTTGCAACAGGCAGCAGAAGACAAAAGAAGGATGCCAGCACCAGTTATCCTTCCAGATGTGCCTGTGGAGGCCACAGATAGGTGCATCGGTGGCAGGAATAGAGAGAGAAAGGTCATGTGTGAAAGAAGGACAGCGAAGAACACAGACATGGGGGCGAGATTGGTAGGAGGTTGTGAAGAGAAGGGTTGAATGGGACGGAGAATGAAGGACAGGTGAGGGATCAGGGAGCCAACCAGACACTTGTTTGCGTGACGAAGCGGAAGGCGAAAGGTCAATGAGATCGCCTTCCATCAGCATGCACAAGTGATCGAACGGCTGTGTAAATAGAGGTGACGTGGCCGAGGTGGGGGGCGTCCTAGAGCGCTCCCTTGGAGCTATAAATGGCTGCAAGCCTGCAACTGGTCAAATCCAAAACCTGAGGAAAGAAAGTTACAGAACACCACAAGTAACAAGAAGGTAGTATGACAACTAGATATACCATCTATCTGGGAAAATGCTTAACTTCTTATATTAAACATTCTCATCACAACACCCAGCAACTTATTTGGACCAACGGTCTATCAAAGTAAGAAGTAGGTATCAACAGAGTTATTACTTATCACAGAGACTAGGAGAGATCCCTTGTTGATTCAAACAGAACACAACTGTGCGCTTTTACTTCATAGGAGGAACATCCGAACACTTGTTGCACTTTAGGGTTAGACTTGGTGCCGAAGAAACCTGGAAGCGCAAGTGATGTATCGACCAAGCGCAGCCACACGGATCCTTCTGCAGGATCAGGTAATGTAGCACTCACTGACTCCACATTTGCATTGAAACAGATGTACAAGTCACCTCTGATTGAATCTGACGTATTTCCATCATTCTCTGCTATTACGTGCATGCAAAGAAATTTGCTAGTAGGATCCTCCCATCCTGGCTCAGATAGATCACTCCCGTGCCAATTAATGTTTTCCAGTTTGAGGAATTCTCTTCTCTGAAAGATATCACCACGCCGACTCCTGAGTGCAGCTAGAAATGAAATGAATCCAGTAACTTCCTTAACAAAAGTGGTCTTCAAGCCTTTCCAGTTTAGAGGAGCTCTGTCCTTGTATGATGTCGAACCAGCTGAGGAGTGCCCGCATTCATCTCCCATGTTCAGAACAGGAATACCAAGGGACACAAATAGAATAAATATGAAATTCCTTATCTGCCTTAGCCTCGTCTCAAGGACTGCATTGTTCTCAGACGGTCCTTCTTCACCACAATTCCAGCTTGACTCTGAAGCAATATCTTCATTGCTGAAACTCACCAGATCAACAAGAGTAAGTCCTGAATTCCTGGATACATAATTGAAAGAAAATGCTGGGCCCCTGCTGGCAAATAGGTCCCCACTACCACATAGACGCGTAGCAAGATCGCTAATAAGAGCTTCGCCCTTCAAAAATTTGCGCACATCAATTGAGAATCTTGTGTTCATCTCAGCCCATCTTTTCCAGTGAGGAAATGGAAATTGCACGTTAGATATGTCAAGAGGTGACCAAGGATCCGCAATGATCTTTGTCTTGGAAAGAACTGGATCAAAAGCTATAGATTCAAGAAGGGGTGGTCGAGATAGATACTCGCCACGTGGACCCCTGACAAGGAAAGGGGCATTAATGAAGCAAAACCCATCGACATGGAAATCAAGCACCCAATGGCGGAGGCTGTCCAAAATCAGCTTCTGAGTCACTGGACCATTGCAGTTCAATATACTGGATTCGCATCCAGCAATCTCATCAGAAATGTAATAAGAGGAGTTGTCAATTCCACGGATGGATATCATCTCACACTCTGCTTCTCCTTCAGCAGTATGTGTAAAAACAACCTCCAAGAGGACTTCTATTCCATTTTTGTGCATTGCCTTGACCATGTCCTTCATAGCGGTGATAGCTGAAGCACTGCGACCTTCGCTGCTATACGAGTTCATCGGTGAAAAGAAATGGTACGGGAAGTAGGGGCCCTTCGCCTGATCGAACGGGAACACTGGTTCCAGCAGAACAGCATTGACACCAAGACTCCTAAAGTGCTGTATCTTCGCAGCCATCCCGGAGAAAGTACCGGCGACATTGTCCGGCAGCCCGCTCGACTTGTCCTTGGTGAACAAAGCCACATTAGCCCTGTACACCACCAGCTTCTCCAATGGCAAGCATGGGCGCTTGTCCCTGCCCCAATTGTAGCTCGGCGGACTCGCCAACGATCCGAGGCAACTCATGGACGGCGCAGTGGCTCCTCCCTCATGAACAGAGTTGGCAGCGACGAAGTCACCGATCACCTTGGCATACGGATCCAACAGCGGGTGGCCCGTGCCGAACAGCCCGCACCGGAAGCCGTAGCTGGCGTACCCCGCCACGTTCTCCAAGGAGACGTGCCAGACGTTGCCCGTCCGGTTGACGTAGGGGTCGAGCTCCATCTCGAAAGCGGGCTCGCCGCCGCCGCCGCCGCCGCCGACACGGTCGTAGAGGCAGAGCACGACGGCCTTGGCGCTCTTGCTGTAGAGCGCGAAGTTGGCGGCGCCGTCCTCTGACAGGGACAGACCGAGCGGCGCGGGGCTGCCCCGCCCGACGCCGATCGGCACGCGGAAGGCCGTCCTGCGGTGGGTCCGTATCTCGGCCCCCTCGCCGTCTGTCAGCAGGAAGGAGAGGTTGAACGGGGCGCGCGACGCGCCGACGGAGAGCTCGGCCGCGAGGCAGGCGCCGTGGCCGGGCGACAACAGCGGGACGGCCTCCCCGGAGTCCGCGGCGCGGAGCACAAGGCCGCCCTCCCGGTGCCTGCGGGCGCCCGGGCGGGGCGGGACCTCGACGCCGACCGTGTACCCCTCGCCGTCCTTCCCGACTACGGCCACGTCCACGACGCCGTCGTCGTCGGTCCGGAAGCGGTAGCACGAACGCGCGGCACGCGCAGTCAGAGCGCCCGGGGCCGGCCGCCGCGGAGGTGCAGGGGGAAGGATGCCGCGGCAGGAGGCGGGCGGCGCGAGGAGGGAGGACATTGGGGGTGGGGGGCGGCGCGATCAGTCGTCGGGGAATTGCGTCGAGCAGTGGGCGGGCATGGGGGTCTGCGCTGGTTACTTCGAAGGGAAGTGTGAGCGAGGGAGTGGAGTGGCACGAGCGGTCTGGAGGGGAAGGACCGAGACACGCAGCGCCCACGTGGAACTGGGGAGAAGAGTAGGCGGGCACACCGGCACGGCACAGGATCGTGGACGGACGGTTCGTGCCGGACGATGCTTGCGTGCGTCGCACTCCCACTGCCGTCGCTTTTCGCCCGTCTCTGGAAAAAACGACTCGTTTTGTTAAAACTTTGTACGTGCGGTGGAGGTTGCTCCGTGCACCGCCGCACCGGTGGTGTCACATGTGCGCTGTGCGCAGACGACTGGCACCGGGTTCAGATACAACCCGCACATGGGCATGTTTGGTTGCCACATACTCCCTCTGTTTCAAATTACCGCCGGCACGTTTATGTAGGTGGGCTATTACTTCCTCATTTTTTATTCAAAAAAATCCTGAGATTTTTGAAATAGATAGTATGAAATGTGTACTACGTATACTAAAAATCCAGAATTTTTTTGGATGAAAAATAAGAGAGTACTAGTCCACCTAGGTAAGCGTGCGCGCGGAGTAATTTGAAACAGAGGGAGTATACCATAGCATAAATTTAAGCCTTTTGGTTGTCCACAACACGTGCTTCTAAAAGCAGTTCACATACTAGTAATATTCAACTCGGCCTTTTCGTGGAGCTATGCCCGAGAGAGATGCAAAGCACGCGGCTGCATCCGAAGGGCAGGACAAAGGCGCATCCTCGAGGAACATGCGCTATAAAATCACCTCACCACTAGCTCTCTTCCATACGCATTCGCATCTCTTACTTTCGTGAGCGACTCTTATCTCGTCTGCACAATCAGTATGTAATCGCAAGCATCAATGATATGAAGATATGGACGGACACCTCCTCCTCCTCCGTCGGCACAAGCACACCACCATCTCTCCGCCAGTTCGCAAGTGCTTCATCCACTCGTCAGCAATACTATAGCGTAGGAAGCATTTACCCCTACATTTGTATCCAGGACTTCAGTTTTGTGTTTCAGTGACATGCATAGTAGATCCGTACCTAGAACGCTAGTTCTTCAGTCCGATCGTTCTTGTATTAATTTGTTTGTTCATTTCAAAGATGGGATGGTGTGCATATCTATCCATCTTTGGTTTGTGGGTTCCTATGGTAACTTATTGTCTAGGGTTTGATCTATTCCCAATTTGGAGGAATTTACTACTCAGGATTTGGTGTGGTCATGATTTGGAGAAAAATTACTATTCAAAGTTTGACGTGCTCTGAGTTTGACCGTAGGTGGGGTATAGTGTTTACTATTTTCCTTCCACGTATGGGTTTGATGATTGCTTGAGCTGAAGATTAGTTTGGGATGTACGCGTGGAAAATCCTTAATGGGTTGCATGATCTGCATGCCTGTTGTGAATGGTCTTCCCACGCATATTGCACATATGAGGCAACCACACTATTTTACCATTTTATTGCGCCGCCAATGATTAAACCGTTCTACGGTTTAGTTCAAGGGATGATCTGTTTTACCTATTGCAATGTAGGAGTAGATCGCTTCCGCAAGATCCCTTGCATAGTAGGGATCATCTCCGGGATTGCACATATTATGTGTGCTATGTTATATGAGACAACCATATGTTTAATTGTTCACTATTTAGCCACTCCCCGATGATTGTTTAGCATATGGTCTATACTACCTAACATATAAGTAGTTTGCTCATGCATGCTCCCTAACATTGTAGCCTAATTTTTGAATTTTTGAAAGCGTTGGTTCTGATTTTTTTTATTATGAGGAAATTTGTTCATCTACTAGTTCAGTGTTTAAATGTTTACTATTTTCTGTTTTGGCAGGGACAATGATTAAAATGGGCCACGATGTGTTCAAGGATTGGCCTAAAGTACCTAGTAGTATTTACAAATACATTGCTTGTGCATTTTCTCTGGTACAGTTCTATTCTTGGAACTATATTTTGTGGTTTGTTACTATGAGTCATTATTATTATTTTTATTGCATGTCTGTTGTATTGCACCATCAATGATTAGACAAATGCACATTTTATTCAAGGACAATTGTACTAACTATCATGTAAGAAGTAAATTAATTATCCATGCTCCTTAGTACAGTTGGACCATCCATTGGAAATGTTGGTGTGTGTGCTAAGTATAGGGCATCTTTTGGTTCATTTCTAGTATCATAAGTGGGTCATTATGCTCGTCTATTAGTGCATATCTCTTTTGATTTTTGGCAGTGCTCTTCTAGCAAGCTTAATATTGTCGTTGGATGGTCCTCCAAGATTGCTCAAGAGGGCAACTCCAGCAAGAGGTCGGGGGTAGGGGGCTCCTAGGATTGGACACTTCCATGAGGAAGTATCTCCAACCCATTTCGGCAAGGTGCTATTAGCACGTAGGTTGGATGTGCTTCCCATCCTAGATGCCCTCAAAAAGTACATGGGTACCATGTTGAGGAGGATCACCCTCTATATCAACATTGATGCCAACTAGATGGTTAGGATGAAGGATATGAATGAGAGGGTCATCGTGGATCAAAGGTGGACTAGGTTTTTCGTTGCTCACACTCTCAAGGTAGGTTATTCCATGACCTTCAAGCTCTTATTAGCTAGGTGTCTACAGGGTGACCATCTTTGACTACTATTACATAGAGGTGGTTGTTAAGTGCGACGAACATGAACCAATCCACTACAAAAATACCCCTCATGCACAACACTTTTTTTTTGGTGGCATAAGCAAAAAAGCCTGCAAAAGTTGGCCAGCCGACGGATGAGCAACTGCGGCACCATTTGATCGCGGCAGCCACGTATACGCGGTCGCCAATACAATACCGGTAGATAATTGTGTTGTGGTAGGTGGTACATAAGAGAAGCGATTTTAATGCCATGCTTGGCCAACAAGCAATCGATGTTACGTTGTCCAATGCTTGCGCTATTAATTGTGGGCTACTAGTCAAACACTTTTCACTGGCTAGCTAGGCATGTCTCGCTGACATGTGGGTCCCAGTATCCACATAACCACTCGACGCTGGTGTTTTTTCCTCTCTCGCAATTAAAGCATGACTTTGCAATTTGATCGGGAGCACAAAGTGTGGATGCTTGGATGCTACACATCGGGCATAAAACATTTCCTTTATGGGCCTTTCCAGCAAACGCGGGTCAAAAACTAAAGACTAGACTGCACTTGTTTTGATCTTCTTTGCGCAAGAAGACCATTGACTGAGGAGACATGTTTGGCTTGGATGATGGCGGTATGCTCCTATTCAGTTTTAGAGACCCCGGACTCCCCACTCTCTATATAACAGAGGAACCCTAGCAACTAATCCCGTTTTCAGTCCCTACTATCTAAACCCCCACCAACAGGCCTCCATAGCGAGAAACATAGAACGAACCCTAGATCTCGATGCGTAGCATCTTGGGCGGACCTAGCCAGACACGATCTAGAGATCCCTAGCCATGCATGATCTTGTGCGGCCGTCAGCTCTCCCGATCTTGCATGGCCTGGCAGTGCCAGATCTTGCGTGCATCAGCCCCGCCTTTCTCGTCCATTGTGGTATCCAATTTGCAGGTTTGTCCGTCATTCTCTATACTAATCGCATCTACCGATCGACCAACCTTGTCCTTCTTGATCTTTCTATAATCGATCTAATTTCTCTTTCAGATCCATGATGACGCTCGTAGGATGGTAGCCATGTGGATGCGGCCGTCTCAATACCATCACAGTAGCATGCGAGAGGAATAGAGAGAGGTTCAACAATAGTGATGGGGATATGCTGAATGGGGCATGCCCAACAGGACGTTTCGACTGGACCAAGCCCATTGCGAGTGGGCCTGCAGGACGGTGACTAGAATGCGACTGAAGGAGAAGCCTAGCGACTGGAAGCTGGAGGCCCAGAAGCATAGATAGGCCAGTCAGATTAGGTTAAATCCTCCGAAGCCCTAACTGATTCAGTTGTAATCCTATAAACCCTAGCGAGGTACCCCCTATATAAACCTTGACTAGGGTACTCCATGTACCCACGTTCTATCATACACCCCATCCAAGCGGCTTGCTGCCTAGCCGCCGAGCTCACCACCCTTGTAATCCACCTGAGATAATACAATCTAGCAGGAGTAGGTCTTTACCCTATGGGGGGGGGCAAACCTAGGTAAACCCCTGTGTCTTTGCCCTCAATCTCGCACCGTAGATGGCGACTCGCTCTTGCCCCAAATCCTTCCAATTGCTACCCCTGGTAGCGACTGCCATGGTCATTCCCACGACTGTGGCGCCCACCGTGGGGCATGGCCGGTCTAGCCTAAGTTCTGCGACGAGACCCTACTCGCCAATCGATCGGCCGATCGCCACAGGTCGCATGATCGCAAGCGGCAGGATCCTCCAGATCCTGCCCAGCAGCTACATCCCGGAGTCACGCCCGATCGCGCACAGTGTGGTGATGCCGGTCAGCACCATCAACCTCTTCGTCGGGTTCATGGACGCCATCGACCTGGCGGAAACGGCGATCATCGGCGGATTGCCGCCACGCCGCGATCTACTCTCGGAAGGCCAGATCTGCTCCATCACCCACTCGGCCGCCAGCAACGCGGCCGGGAGCGATGCAGCCACAAGCAACGCGGCCCTCCATGACAACGCTGACTCGACGACACCTGCCTCGGTTGCCGGATCCATCACCTCCGCGTCACACGTGGACTCCATCACGCAAGTCTCCAACACTGCGGACTTCGAGGACCCCTCCATCCTCGGGATCTCCGACTCCGACTCTGGTTCGGAGTCCCCTGACGACTTCCACGCCAGAACCAATCGCTTCAACGCCATCTACATGGTGGGAAGCGTGAGCGCCCCGCCAGATCCCTTCTCCATGCGATGGCGACGAGGTCGAGGAGCACCACCAGCAATTGGGGGCGGTGACACACGCCGAGCAGGCCAAGCGCGAGAAATTCCACCTCGAGCAGAAAACGGCGCAGGAGTTGTCGCTCTACCACTAGCGCCGCATCAGGAGCCGCCTGAACTCCAACATTCAGGGTCACACCCTGAACTTCGACGACGATCATGACCCCGCCCGCGCGGCAGAGCGTGAAATCTGCGACAACACGTTGCCTGGCGGAAGCAATCGCCCACCACCTGGGGCGCCTATGACTGGAGCTCCACCACCACCCCGTTGCCCCCCCGGAGCAGCCACAGATCATCATCTCACCATAAGCCCGGGACGCCAATGGACTCCCGCTCTAGTCTACCCCGATGGATAACGTCATCGCGAGGCAAGCTGCAGTCGCTAATATCAACATCACGGGAGAGGGCGCGCTGCAGATCAAGTACGCCTAGGCCCTACTCGCCAGGGTCGTCGAGCAGCAAGACATGGGAGTCAACCCGCGGGGGCGGATGTACTCCCGCTCATCTAGAAGCAGGACGGCCACAAGCGGTCGTCCAACGCTCGCCAACACCCTCAACTCCCCCCGCCTGAGCCCCTTGGGATAAGTGGAGAAGTGAACTAATGCAGAAATATGTTCTACATTAGTCCTTAAATTAGATTATGTTATGTTAGTTTTATTTTTCTTTTCTTCTAGAGTTGCATGTTGTAATGAATAGAGAGAGGCTCAAATCTTGTAAGTGAAGCGGAATTGTATCTCAATGACATGGATTTTTTTGCTTTAAATGCAATTAGTAAATCTAGTTTGATCACTGTTATTGTTATTAATTCTCAGTATCACCTGATGGTATACAATACACGACACTCGATATAGGTGACACATCACTAAAATTCCGCCGTATTACTCTTATGTAGCATGGCACATCATATGTGGCACCATGAAAGCGTTAGATCGGCGGATGCAGATGTCTCGAGCCAAAGAAAGCGCCTTCTAAAAACTTTTCCCGACACATTTGTCCCTGAAGGATTTTTTGCCATGCTAGCATGAGCGCTGTGACTAGGCATGTGCCTCAGCGTTTATAAGTGCTAGGGCACGCGATACGTGTTGTAGTGATCATTGTCATGATTTACGAGGACTAGAGGGATCATGTCAGCTCCCATGGAATCTTAAGGTATGCATACTAGTAATGTATGTTTTTTGCGAAATAAGTATGTCTAGTAAATATGGTTGCTCAAATATTTTTTACTAATAGTAGTGATGTTAGTTATATTTGTTTCCTAATACTTATCTGTTGGGGTTCGCACATGCAAAACAAAAAAATTGGCCTACACGAATAACCAAGATCTAACCATGAGGACACTAGTAAGAACAAATCTAGATCTCATACCGACGTTGATGCGTAAGAGGAAGTCGATTGATGTAGATGTTGATGGCGAAGGAGTCGATCCCCGTAGTTAGGTGTACTCCCAACCATGAGGAGAATGTCCACTTGATGTTAGGATCAAATGTACGATCCTTTCGTGGATTGTATGCGTACAATCATTCGACATGTCAGCATTATGTAGTGCAGAGCTCGATGATAATGGTGCTCTTCCGCAGCCTTCTGGGGAATACTACTTTGGTGTAGCACGAGAGAGAGACATAGATATCTGAGGAGTTGTGGTGTATTGTGAGGAGAGGGACAGGGGACCTTTATATAGGATGAGGGGAGGGGAGGCGCACTCCCTAGGGTTCCTAGCCTAGGGGCCTCAGCCAGGAGGGGATATCCCCCTCCTATGGCAGATGCCCTAATATCCTCCAATTAGGAGATCAACTCCTTCCTATTTTAGATGATTGCTATCTTGGAAATAATAACCATATCAATATATTCCTTATTTGCAAGATACAATCAATGAAGTAAATATGCCCTGAGAGGCAATAATAAAGTTGTTATTATGTATTCCTTATATATGATAGATGTTTATTTTGCATGCTAGAATTGTATTGATCGGAAACATCAATACATGTGTGTTTAATAAACAAAAAGGGTTCCTAGTTATGCCTCTCTTATAGACTAGCTTGTTGATTAAAAAGATGATCAAGGTTTTCTGATCATGGACATTGGATGTTGTTAATAACAAGGTCACAACATTTGTGAAATGATGTGATGAACATTCATCCGAAGTATAGCATTACGATCAAGTCATTATGTTTACATTGCTATAACATCATACGAAGTAATCTTTATCCTTAGACCATGAGATCATGTTAATTGCTAAAACCGGAAGAGTATCTTGATAACATCAAACGTCACACCGTAACAGGGTGACTATAAAGATGGGTTCAGTGCTACGAAGGTGTTATGTTGAGGCTTATGGATCAAGAGTGGAATTTGTCAATCCCGATGACAGATAGATATATTCTGGGCCCTCTCGGTGATATCACATTGAGAAAGCTTGCAAGCAAGTGATGTGATCACTAGAATGTTATATCACGGGAACAAGAAAAGAGTGCATGTCGGTAACGAGATCAAACTAGGTATTTGGATACCGATGATCGAATCTCAGACATGTATTATATCAAGAGACAAAGGGATTAAATTACAAGCGTTAAAGGTTCTGTCGATCATAGAAGTCATCGTTGAATATGCAGGAGTCAGTATGGACCTCCAGGTCCCGCTTCTGATTATTGATCTGAGAGGAGTCTCAATCATGTCTGCATTATTCGCGAACCATAGGGTGACACACTTAAGAGTTACCGGACACCATTTTATAGCACATATGTTTCAGATGAAAGAATTGCAAAGCGCAGGAATTGTTTCGATAGAAACCGGAAATTGTTTCGGGTGAAATTGCAGAAAGTGGTTCTGCATGTGATATTGAAATATTGCAAGGGGTTATATGTGAATGTTTGTTAATTAAAGTAATTAAAAAAATTCTGAATAAATTTAATAAAAGAGTTTTATTAAATGAGAGAGCATTAAACTTAGAGAATTTTAATGCATTTAAAGTAGGGACTTTAAAAGGGAATGTGAAGAGGCATTTTAATGTGGAGGGGTTACCACCACATGAATGGGGGAGGTGAGGAGTCACCCCCATGCGCCGGCCATGGGGAGGGGCACCCCCCCTCCTCCTATAAAAGCCTCCCCTCTTCCTCCTTCTTCCTCACACCTCCTCGTGAAGGATCTCTCTCTCCCTCTAAAATTATTCCCCCATGGTCTCGGATTAGCGAGATATATGTTCCCGGTGGCATTTAAATGCGGAAGGAATTGCTGCTTCCTGGATCGCTGGAGCGAGGAGGTGGAGGTTGTCCGTGGCTTGAACGTGTGTGCGGTCTTTGAGTTGTGGCGCTCGAACTTCCTCACGATCTTGAGATCGACAAGTGTACGACTACATCAACCACGAGTTTCTACTCGTTAACAAAACTCGTTGTCTTCGAGGGTAAGTTCTCGATGGATGTATGTCCACCTGTTGCTCTATACCTAGTAGATAGATCTTGGCGTGTAGTTCTCATCGTAGGAAATTTTTTGTTTTCTATGCTGCGGACCCAACAGTCAAAACCTTCCATATATAGAGATGTGATTGGATCATTTCCTCTTTTATGAAATTCACTAAACTAGGATAGTAGAGGTGGCACCCTTGGCCCATGCGCCAGCCCTTGGGAGGGCTAGGCGCCTGCAATGGGTGGGCCTAGGTGCCACCCCTGGGTGGCCCTGCCCCTTCTTATCCACGTTGACCACTAGAACCCCTTCCAACACTCCGTATCGATTCTGGTTTCTCTCAGATGCTCCTGGTACCTCGATCCTATATATATTCTGGAATGTTTCTAAAATCTCTCCGGCATAACCAATGTCTTGGGATGATTACAATGAACCTCGGAATCACCACCGACAACTTCGGAACAACCTTCTAAACCAATTCTCGTCACCAGAACAGTTCTGGTTCCTCTCTGAGGTGTCTCAATGAATCCTGGAACTATTACGGTATGTCCAGAAACTATTCTGAACATCTCTGTCTGCTACCTACCATATAGGTGAAATCACAACTTGATCGTAAGACCTTAATGGTTTCATCCGATCGGGTTCGGTAGTAAGTGGACATGACTTCGAAAGACTATTAGATCAATAACCAATAGTGGAGCCTGAACACCGATGATGGTTCCCACTTCACTATGCGAAGATCACATTGAGTGAACCCTCTCATTATAGATATGCTAATCCATCTACTTCACGATATTTGTGTGACAATTCGAGGCGAGAAATTTGTATCCTCGTGAATTAACTCTTGATTACTATACTAGTTATCCTTGTTATGATTTCACTTTGTTTAACTTGTATTTGTATTCCGTTGTCCTTTATGATCTCATCATAACTATGTCTATGCAGACGATTGGGTAACATCGTAATACCGAGTGGGCCCAGAGAATATCTCTCCATTGTCAGGAGGAGGGTGATCGCTCTTATTGAACTACCCAAGTCCCTAGTCATACTTTCATGTTTATCTCATAAAATTTGTTATTACCATCTTTGCAGTATGGCGTTGGGACAAGACCAAGAACAAACCTTATGGTATGCGGGTACTTGACATTCTCATGGTCTTAAGGATTCATGCATAACATAATGGTTTGATGATATTACTATTAACAACATGATTCTATCTCATAGTAAATCATCAAGTGGATCTATTTCATACCCTCGTCTCTCTAGACAATGTACTCTCATAGTTGGTGGTATAATCTTTACCTATGATAATAAAACTTGATCATCACTAACTGACATGAGCTAGTCCCAGAGGCTAGACTAGGAACATCTTGGTGCGTTCAACTTTACTACACCTACATGTGATTCTTCCTTTGACTCTGACAATCAATGTTCACATCAGTTCTACCATAGTTTGATGAACTTATATATTGAATAGGGGAATAATCATTATTATTATATTGCCTCTAGAGCGTAATCTCAACATTATATATGTCTATTTGTGCTTAATTGCATTTTCTGTGTGCACAAGTACACCAAAAATAGTGTGCACAAGTGTTGGTAACTCCATCGCTCGCAGTAGAGGTTACAACACGAGCCTTCTTACACATAGCCAGACACCATAGTTTGCATTAACGCAGCCCAATGCAGTGACCAAACATAGGGCTTCATGTATTCCCTTCTAGCCAAACAGTGCCCTATATCTAACCAAATGTTGTGCGCTATGTGACTCCATAAACCTACATTCAGGGAAACAGGCTCCCTAGGTTCATGCTGCACGCTCCCAGAAAATCTCCCCAGGTAACAAAACACCCTGTTATCTTTATTTGAAGTTTGTACACATTCTTACAATGAATTGATAAGGTGTGTGACATCAAGATGCCACATCATAGTCCACATGCACACACACATTTTTTATTTCATGGGGCTACACCTTTAGACTCTTCCTATCTAGCTTCGCTAACGATAAAGGGAGTGATTGTAGCTAGTGTACATAACCACTTGTAGGACAAGGGAGACCGTGAGTGAAACTAACACAGGCATCATCTAAAACAACTTCTAATAAATGGTGTGAAGGTATTTGCCAATATAAGTGGTGTACAAACCCTAATTATTTCTCCCCTCTGACAAGGACTTCTCTTTAGGTTGCTTATATCCTGCCCGTGAGTAGAAATAGCTAGTATAGCACGCCAAGATTTATGCATTTTCAGTAGTTTAATTCTGCCACAATAAGAGCACACCGTAAAATTCTAGTATAAAATCAAACTCCTTAACTCTTCCACACACACACACACTCTCTCTCTCTAACTACACACACATATGTTCTCTTTCCTCTTCCCCTAGTGGCTCGAACCCCTCCCAATTTGGTCTGATCTCACGCATATCCTTCACATCTCCTCTCTCATCTTATGGTATATGATCACATGCCACACTTTTATTTGCACTTTACTAATAGGCCTCACCCTCTATAATTGATATATGGGGGTATGGATCTACATTCCATAGGACAAGGCAGGGCACATAATCAAAGTACAAAGAGAAGGGCATATGATGAGATTAACCCTCTCTTAACGTTCAGGATGCTCGCTCATAACTGCCTCTAAGAAAAGCTTCACTTCCCCATGTATAACATCTCTCTCGCCACCTGGTGTCGTCCTGGTTCCCACTGCCCCACCACATCAAAGCTCCACTTCCTACTAGATCATGCACTAGCTAGGCCCCCTGAATACCAATGATACTATCACTTAGCATACCTCTCCCTCTAGGAGCCGCACATGAGAACTCGATGTGTGTGTGGGTGTGTGTGTGTGGGGGGGGGGGGGGTCTATGTGATATGCGATGGCGAGCCCCATCTCCACTCGCTTCACTAGCTGGCTAGATCTGTCTGCTAGCTCATGTGATATGCGATGGTGAGCCCCTTTTCCTCCGCCAAACATGGCTACACACGAGCAGTCCTTGCCGCCAACCGAGTCCATGCACACGTAGCCTCCACCGCCTCCATGGCAGAACATGGCGGGGTTGCTTTAGCTATTGCACAACCGTCCGGTGGAATTCCTCGCGCGTTATTGCATCATGTTTCATCAGCGCTCCCCCAGTCCCCATCGCCTGCCTCCCCGATATCGTCATCTTCCTCGTACTCATCGGAGGAAGCAGATTTTGATCTAGAGGTTGTGTGCCTCCTTTCTGGCGCCACATACAAGCACGAGTGTGTCACCAGCCAGGTCCGGAAGGCGGCGCTGGAGAAGTCCATCCGCATATCCATCTTTGAGGACCAGACCCAAGATCCAATTTTCTAGATGTAGCTCTAGGCACCACAACAAGGTCTCCACTCCTCGACCAGTGCCTAAGGACAAAGGCGGCGGTAGCTACAGAGGCTGCCGCTATCGTGGAGGTGGAGCAGGAGGCCGATGAGGAGGAGCAGGGGGCGGAGGACGAGGAGGCGGAAGAGGAGGAGGATGACTCCAAATTCTTGGATGGTGTGTCGGAGTAGTGAGGACCCCCTCCCCCCCCCCCCCCCCCGCAAATCCTTCCAGGCGTGAGGCGTGTCTCGAGAACGAGAGGGTGCTAATCCCACTACTGAGCAGGCATTGCACGACCCCCTGATATTGGATTTGGTGAACGATCGTGTGTCCTCCTAGACCGACCGGTTACGTGTTTATATGTGGTAGAGAAAAGCCCTCTACGTGGTGTACAAAGGGTACGTATACAACCGGAGTACTACTCTGTATTGTATACGTAGGATATGTTTATTACAACTCTAACACTCTCCCTTAATCTAAAGCTTATAAAGATTTAGATTACGTTTAAACTCATCTAGTTTCTTAAAACATAAGACCTTGGTAAAACCATATGTTATTTGATCTTTGCTGGAAATGAAGCTGACCTCAAGCTGTTTATTTGCAACCCTTTCTCGAACAAAATAGAAATCAATCTGAATATGCTTGGTGCGAGCATAAAACACGGGATTAGCAGATAAAAACGTAGCACCAAGATTGTCACACCACAAGCATGGTTTTTCCTTGAGAAGCACACCAAGCTCACGTGCTAGAGCCTCAACCCAAATCAACTCGGCTGTAGCATTGGCAAGTGACTTATACTCTGCTTCAGTGCTTGAACATGATACTGTAGGTTGTTTCCTGGAACTCCGAGATATGAGGTTAGGACCAAAGAAAATGGCAAAACCTCCAGTTGATTGCATGTCATCTAAGTCACCAGCCCAGTCTGCATCTGAGAATGCACTAAGTAATATGGAAGAAGACTGTTGAAAAGTTATTCCAACTGTATGTGTACCATGAATATACCTGATGATCCGTTTTACCGCAGACCAATGAGCAGTGGTAGGAGCATGAAGAAATTGGCACACCTTATTAACTGAAAATGACAGATCAGGTCGTGTCAGTGTCAGATACTGGAGTGCACCAACAACACTTCTGTAGCGTGTACTATCTTCATCACCAAGTGGGGAACCATCATGAAGAGACAAGGCGTCAATACTAGATAAAGGAGTTGGACAAGGTGTTCATGTAGTCATTCCAACAAGAGAAAGAAGATCAACTGCATATTTGTCCTGATTTAAAAGCAAACCATGTTCCTGCTTGTGAACCTCAAGACCTAGAAAATAATAAAGCTCTCCAAGATCCTTGAGAGCAAACTCATTACTTAAACTGTTTAGCAACCCTTGAACAACAGTATCTAAAGAGCTGGTCACAATGATATCATCAACATAAATAAGAAGAAACATCTGAATGCCTGACTTGTTAAATAGAAACAAAGAGGTATCTGCCTTGGATGGAACAAAACCAAGTGTGTGAAGTTTTGACCTGAGGCGGGAGTACCAAGCTCGGGGGGCTTGTTTCAGTTGAAAGAACATTTCATGGTTCCCTGTGTTTTGCATGTTAGATAACAATACCGTGGAGTTTTCTCATGTGTGCTAAGTGTGCATGAAAAGTTATTGTGTTTAGGGGCCGGATGGGGGCGGATAATCCGGCCTGGCTCACTTGGTAAAGGGAGGCATGGCGTGTCGCTCTGACTAGGGGCGGATTTTCCCCCGGAAATTCCAAAAAGGGGCGGATTTTCTTCCCCTGACCGGATAATTCGGCCCACGCCTTGGGCCGGATAATCCGGCCCCCAGGAGGCGATCAAGGATAGGCAAGGCACGATGCTCTGACTAGGGCGGATTTTCCCCCGGAAATTCCGAAAAGGGGCGGACTTTCTTCCCCCGACTAGATAATCCGGCCCTCACCTTGGGCCGGATAATCCGGCCCCTAGGAGACAAGCAAGGGCCAGCTCGGCATGTCGCTCTGAGTGGGGGCGGATTATTTGCCGGATAATCCGAGTCTGGGGCGGAGTTTTCCCCAGGACGGATAATCCGGCCATCACTTGGGCCGGATAATCTGCCCCCCAAAGGCTCCAATGGCTCAATTGGGACAGGGGGTATAAAAGCCCCTTTATCCCCTTCAGTCAGAACTCTTGATTCTTTTGAAAAAGGCCAGACCTGTTGCAAGTGCTCCCTCTCTAGATCTCCCACTTCAACCACCCAAAGGCTTCGATCTTTGGGGGAATTGAAGGATGAGACAACCTACATCGTCATCACAAATCAAGCACATCAACTCCTCTCCATTCACTTGGAGAAATCCCCGATCTAGTATCCTCGTTAATATCTAGGTCTTGTGTTTTGTTATTGATAACTTGTTCTTGTGGAAGCTTGTTGTCATTATGGGAGCCTCCAATTTGGTTGTGGAGTTGTGCCCTGCTAGTTGTGTAAAGGCGCCGGTTCCCTCCTCGAATTTGAAGCATATCTAGAGAATTTACCTTTTGTGTCAAGCCTAAAATTGAGAAAGCATTAAAATTTGAAGTAGCACCTATTCACCCCCCTCTAGGTGCCCATACGATCCATTTCAATTGGTATCAGAGCCCCGACTCTTTATTCAGGCTTAACCGACTAAGAGCAATATGGGTACTAAGTAAAATGGAAATGAGGCTGTGGATAAGGCCACAATGGATGACCTCAAGACATTGGAAACAACCTTGTTGAAATCCTTTGAGACCAAGATGGAGGAGATGTAGCAAATGATTGCTCGCCTCACATCATCTACAACCCCATCTCCATCTTCCTCTAAGGCTACCACTCCTTCATCCAAGGATAAGGCTCACGCCGGATCTAAGGAAGATGAAGTGGTAGGTGAAAAATATAATGGTTCTGCCTCTAAGAAGGGAAGTGGTAAGGAGGACTATAGTGAGGTTCCTCACCTATATTCTCCTGACCTACCTATCCCACATCCTTATATAAATAATAGGGGTGATCCACCCAAACTTACTGCATCTTAATTTAATCAATGGCAATTCTTAATGAAGTCTCATGTATGAAGTTCGCCAATTGAACTTTGGAGGATTATCGAAGAGGGTCTTCATATTGGAGATCACACCAACTTGACAAGAAGAGAAGTTGTGGATAGTCAATTGAATGCAACGACTCTCCACATGATACAACTCGGAGTGCCTCCCAAGGACATGCCCCACATTGAGCATTTCAACACTGCTAAAGAAGCTTGGGATGCTCTCACCGACCTTTTTATTGGAAATGAAAGCATGAGGAGGAATAGGTATGATGCCCTTAGCAATGAAGCTAAAGGATTCTGCATGTTGGATGGTAAAAACCATGAATATATGTATATAAGACTCAAGGGCATTTCAACAACATTTAGAAAGCATGGAGCCACTCACATTGATGATGCTTGAATAAAAAGGATATATGTGAGTGCTCTAATGCCTTTTGAGCCAACGGACTTGAAGAGCTTGCAAGGTAGACACAACTACCATAAAATGACTTCCAATGAAGTCATGCAAGAAATGGCATCATTTAAGGTTGCAGCTAAGAACGCGGAAGATGCCCGTGCCCGAGCCATTGGAATGCAAAAAGGTGTCAATGTTGCTATAAAGGCAAATGTTGTTGAGCAAGATGAGGATGAAAGAGGATTCGAGGGTGTCTCCATGGGCTGCCCCGAGGAAGTCAAGCGTGCTCATGGTGAGTACATGGCCTTCTATGCAAGGAACTTTTGGAAGGATCCAGCCAAGGCCAAGTCGGAACTCGAGCGCAAGAATGGGTCAAGTGGAAGAAGAGAGAATGGCCCAAAACTAAGAACATGCTACAATTGTGGAGATAGGCTACACTTTGTGGCTGAGTGTCCATATCAAAATAGAGAAGACAATGGTGGCAGGCTTATCCTTAAAGAAAAATCCAAGGCACCTCGAAAGAAGCCATTTATCAAAAAGAATGGCCCTTACAACAAGCAACCTAAGATTGTCTTAGTGGCACAAGAATAATATTCCTCTACAAGTGAAGATGAAGAGGATGAAGATAGTACTTGTGAGGTGGCTGCTATAGCCACCACATCTACTCCGTCATCACTCTTCGACTCACGAATCAAGCACATCAACTCCTCTCCATTCACTTGGAGAAATCCCCGATCTAGTATTCTCGTTAATATCTAGATCTTGTGTTTTGTTATTGATAACTTGTTCTCGTGGTAGCTTGTTGTCATTACGGGAGTCTCCAATTTGGTTGTGGAGTTGTGCCCCGCTAGTTATCTAAAGGCGCCGGTTCCCTCCTCGAATTTGAAGCATATCTAGAGAATTTACCTTTTGTGTCAAGCCTAAAATTGAAAAAGCATTAAAATTTGAAGTAGCACGTATTCACCCCCCCTCTAGGTGCCCATACGATCCATTTCAATTGGTATCAGAGCCCCGGCTCTTTATTTAGGCTTAACCATCTAAGAGAAGTATGGGTACTAAGTAAAATGGAAATGAGGTTGTGGATAAGGTCACAATGGATGACCTCAAGACATTGGAAACAACCTTGTTGAAATCCTTTGAGACCAAGATGGAGGAGATGTAGCAAATGATTGCTCGCCTCACATCATCTACAACCCCATCTCCATCTTCCTCTGAGGCTACCACTCCTTCATCCAAGGATAAGGCTCACACCGGATCTAAGGAAGATGAAGTGGTAGGTGAAAAACATAATGGTTCCGCCTCCAAGAAGGGAAGTGGTAAGGAGGACTATAGTGAGGTTCCTCACCTATATTCTCCTGACCCACCTATCCCACATACTTATATAAATAATAGGGGTGATCCACCCAAACTTACTGCATCTTCATTTAATCAATGGCAATTCTTAATGAAGTCTCGTGTATGAAGTTCGTCAATTGAACTTTGGAGGATTATCGAAGAGGGTCTTCATATTGGAGATCACACCAACTTGACAAGAAGAGAACTTGTGGATAGTCAATTGAATGAAACGACTCTCCACATGATACAACTCGGAGTGGGTCCCAAGGACATGCCCCACATTGAGCATTTCAACACCGCTAAAGAAGCTTGGGATGCTCTCACCGACCTCTTTATTGGAAATGAAAGCATGAGGAGGAATAGGTATGATGCCCTTAGCAATGAAGCTGAAGGATTCTACACGTTGGATGGTGAAAACCATGAATATATGTATATAAGACTCAAGGGCATTGCAAAAACATTTAGAAAGCATGGAGCCACTCACATTGATGATGCTTGGATAAAAAGGAAATATGTGAGTGCTCTAATGCCTTTTGAGCCAACGGACTTGAAGAGCTTGCAAGGTAGACACAACTACCATCAAATGACTTCCAATGAAGTCATGCAAGAAATGGCATCATTTAAGGTTGCAGCTAAGAACGCGGAAGATGCCCGTGCCCGAGCCATTGGAATGTAAAAAGGTGTCAATGTTGCTCTAAAGGCAAATGTTGTTGAGCAATATGAGGATGAAAGAGGATTCGAGGGTGTCTCCATGGGCTGCCCGGAGGAAGTCAAGCGTGCTCATGGTGAGTACATGGCCTTCTATGCAAGGAACTTTTGGAAGGATCCATCCAAGGCCAAGTCGGAACTCGAGCGCAAGAATGGGTCAAGTGGAAGAAGAGAGAATGGCCCAAAACTGAGAACATGCTACAATTGTGGAGATAGGCTACACTTTGTGGCTGAGTGTCCATATCAAAATAGAGAAGACAATGGTGGCAGGCTCATCCTTAAGAAAAATCCAAGGCACCTCGAAAGAAGCCATTTATCAAAAAGAATGGCCCTTACAACAAGCAACCTAAGATTGTCTTAGTGGCACAAGAAGAATATTCCTCTGCAAGTGAAGATGAAGAGGATGAAGATAGTACTCGTGAGGTGGCTGCTATAGCCACCACATCTACTCCGTCATCAACAACAATGTCACCTGCCTTATGGCAAGAGGGTCCGAGGTATCATCTTCTATTTCTTCATTTCCTAAGACTAACATAAATATGGATATGGATGATCATACTAGTCTTAAGATAAAATAAGAAGTTATTGCTTTGGACAAATTTTTCACTAACTTGCAAGGTGAGCACAAACTTCATTTTGATGCTCTTATGAGTCAACTTGCCCAATCTGAAGATCTCCTCGAAGAAAAGGGCAGAACTGAAAGAGAAGATGCCTTGGAGATAACCTCCTTGAAGAATGCCTTGGAAGAAGAAGAGGAAGCTCGAGTATCCTTGGAAGAGAGACTCGAGTCAATTGAGGAGTCCCATGAAGAGGTTGTTGCTCAGCTCGTCAAAGAACGTGACAACACTCTTGCTAAGGTAAATAAACTAAAGAAGGAAAAGATTGAATTTGGGGCTGATCATGCTAGACTCTCAAAGAAGTTTGAGAAACTTGAGATTGCTCACAAGGCATTGGAGAGTGAACATTCTACTCTAAATGAGTCTCGTGACCAGCTCCAAACTCAATTAGAGAAGTATGATATGCCCAGCACCTCTACTCCATCTTGTGGACAAGAAGGACTTGTAAAGGGATCTCAACATAAAGGTAAAGAAATTCTAAATGAGGTTCTTAGCAAGCAAAGGACAAACAATGGAAGAGAGGGTCTTGGTTATGTGATGACCCACAAGTATAGGGGGTGTATCGCAGTATTTTCGATAAGTAAGAGTGTCGAACCCAATGAGGAGCGGAAGGTGCTGGTTAGTGGTATGGATCAGGAATTCTCTGCAAATACTTAGCAAACGGATTTTTGGGGTTTTTTGATAAAGCAAGTAAACAAAGTACGAGTAAATAAAAGACAGTAGGAATAAATGCAGCAAGTGGCCGAATCCTTTATGCAGCAAAGGACAAGCCGGTTGTATTACTTAAGATGACTAAACGTTCTCGAGGACACATGGGAAGACTGTCAAGTGCTTTCGCTTCATATAGTTGATTAATCTTCTTTAGCTTGCTAAGTGTTGTGTGGGTGAACCTGTGCTAATGTACCGACCTTCCTAGGACTAATACATACTTGTGATTATACCCGTTGCAAACATTCGTAAGTACAAGAAAGTAATTAAGGTAGAAACCTAACCACAGTTTTAAACTCTAAGACCCTTACGTCCCTTGTGCAATGGTTTCCTAACGGGGGTTCATGTTTCTGTCACTCCGGCAACCCCTACAATTAGTAGCCAAATACACAATGCATTCCCCTAGGCCCATATAGGTGAAGTGTCATGTAGTCGATGTTCACATGACACCACTAGAAGAAGTACACCACAACTTAAATATCAAACTATTGAATCTTTCTCAACATAACTCCACTACTAACAACATGACTTCTCCCATGTCCTCAAGAACAAAACGAACTACTCACAAGACATCATGTGGATCATGATCAGAGATGGAATAATGATGTATAACAATCTGAACATAAACAATAATTCAATGGTTCACTCAATAGCATCAACTACAAAGAGTAATCAACACCGGGAAAGTTTCCCCTAGGAACTATGCAAGATTCAACCCAATTATTACAGCAATATGGAGATGGTGATGATGTTGCTGATGGTGATAATGGTGGTGATGGTGATGATGATCCCGATGAAGTCCAGCTTGATGATGGTGTTGATGGCAACGATCTCCCCTCTCCGGGAAGGAATTCCCAGAAATCATCTGCCGGAGATCTTCTCTCGGTGTTTTCCGCCCCGCAGAGGCGGCAGAATCTTTTTGTGGTAGCTCCCCGAGTCTTAGGGTTTCGGGAGGATAATATATGCCAGAGGGGAGAGCCAGGGGTGGACCAGGGCGGCCACACCACCTGGTAGCGCGGCCTAGGCTGGCCCGCGCCAGGGGGTGGTGTGGGCCCCCTGTGGCCCATCTCCAGCCCCCCTTCTGGCTTCCTTCGTCTTCTGGAAAAATAGGATTTTCCGTATATTTTCCCGGATTTTCTGATCTTCGCGAATTTTGCCTCCAAACAGCACCTTTTCCATCAGAATCCTGACTACAGCGGTCCATGCTCCAAAAGTCATCAACCATGCAAAAACAGATGAAATAACATAAGTATCACCTCTCAATATGAAATATATCATTGAATAACAGTGAATTATGACATAGAATAGTGATGCAAAATGGACGTATCATTATGTTCCCAATACAAAGAAGAAGAAGAGCAAAACTGCTCAACCAAAGACTAGCACCACCACTAATGACAAGTCTAACTATGATAGTTTTGCAGGGGCTAATAATCCTAACTATGAGTTATATTGTGATTATTATGGTGATGATTATGCTAGTTATGTAGGTCCTTATGATAGTTACATTCCTTGGTTTATTTGGGTTCCCAAGAACCTTGTCACTAACATGAGAGGACCCATTGAAAAATGGGTACCTAAAACCAAGAAGTAACTTTCTTGCAGGGCTATGCTTCTGGTGGGTCTAAATGGGTACTCGATAGCGGGTGCACAAGTCATATAACCGGAAGCAAGGAGATCATCATGGAGATGCGGCCAAATCATGATCACATAACCGTCTCCTATGGTGACAAGTCAAAATCTGAGGTATTGGGTCTCGACAAAGTTGTGGTTTCTCACGATATCTCTCTCATGGACGTCATGCTTGTCGAGACCCTCGGTTACAATTTACTTTCAGTTCGCGCCCTTGGTAAGATGGGATTTGTAGTTTTCATTGATGCTGATTTGGAGGTACTCTTGTGGAGCAAGTCTCTAAAAGTAGCTTTCGTGGGATATGTCGAAAATGACATGTACGTGGTGGACTTCTCGGGGAAAACCACTACAGGCCCAATTTGTCTTTTCAGAAAGGCCGACGCAGGTTGGTTATGTCATCACCGACTAGCCCATGTCAATATGGGAACTTTGAAAAGTCTCCACAAGGGTGGCCACATCCTTGGACTAAAATAAAATGTTTCCTTTGCCAAAGATCATGTTTGCAGGGCTTGTGTTGAAGGGAAAATGCATGACTCTCCTCATCGAAGGAAGACCATTATTTCATCAAAGAGGATTTTGGAGCTTCTTCATGTGGATCTCTTTGGTCCTCCATCACATGCAAGCCTTGGTGGGAAGAAGTATTGCCTCAGGATTGTTGATGATTACTCAAGATACACATGGGTCTATTTCTTCAAGTTGAGGAGTGAGACTCAACAAACGGTCATCGACTTCGCCAACGAGGTTCAACGTCAACACAATGTCCCTATATTGGCAATAAGAAGTGATAATGGCTCCGAGTTCAAGAACTACACCTTAAATGAATTCCTAATGAAGAGGGGATAAGACATCAATATTCCGCTGTGTACACCCCTCAACAAAACGGTGTTGCCGAGAGGAAGAACCGGACCTTAATGGATATGTCTAGATCTATGCTAGCTGAATTTAAGTCTCCTTATAACTTCTGGGCTGAAGCAATCTCTACCGCTTGCCATACATCCAACCGGCTCTACCTTCGCAAAATCTTGGACAAGACTCCATATGAAATACTTACTGGTAACAAGCCAAACATCTCCTACTTCTAGGTATTTGGTTGTAAGTGTTTCTTTATCATTAAAGGAGTTCGATTATCTAAATTTGAGTCTAAGGCTTTAGAAGGCATTTTTGTTGGTTATGGTGCCGAATCACAACTTATAGAGTCTACAATAAGCTCTCCAGAACTGTTGTAGAATCTTGTAGTGTGCTGTTTGAGGAAATGATGGCTCCCGTGCGGGGCAAGTTGATGTTTGTGATGCATATGTTGAAATACCCCAAGATACCATAAGAAGAATGGGTGTGGGATTTTTTCGCCCCATTGAGGAACCCCTTGTGGCGGATTGGAAGGACAATGCTCTACTCAAGTGGAGCCCTCATCGAGACAAGCTCAACATGCTCCAACCATTGGAGAATCTTCTACACCAACCACACAGAATGCTGAAGATCAACATGCTCCTGAATGCTCCAGGCCGGATTATTCAGTCGACACCGGATTATCCGGCCATCCCTCCATCGCTGGCCAAAATGATCATCATATCGAAGAATCTACTGCAAGTCCCAGGCCAGATTTTCTGGCTGACCCCAGATTATCTGGCCACTCTCCAATTCGAGCAAGATCCAGTCAAGTTTGTGAAGATGCTTCAGTTTCTCCCAGGCCGGATTATCCGGCCCCACCCACAGCCAGATTATCCGACCTTGAAACTCCTAAAGTGCAGCAGCCTCCTGTTATGGCTGTTGATCAACTTCAAGGGAAAGGTTCATCATCTCCTACTACTGCTAATCAAGCTACAGATCAGGTCCAAGTCAATGATTCCAACGAAGTCTCAAACGATGAAGTTATTCCTCCAAGAGACAACAAGCTAATTGAACTTCGCCGCAAAGCTCGTGCAGATAGGAACCTTGAGTTAAGGGGTCACACTCTTGACAAAGTTGTAGGTTATCTTCGACGAAGGGTATCCACAAGAAGGGAGTTGGAAAGTTTCAGTGAGCATCAAGCTCACATCTCAATGGTGGAACCCAAGAAAGTGTTTGAAGCTGTTGAGGATCCGGAGTGGGTTGTTGCTATGCATGAAGAGTTGAATAACTTTGAATGCAACAAGGTATGGAAATTAGTAGAGAAGCCCAATGATTGCCGCAATGTTATCACCACAAAATGGATATTTAAAAACAAGCAAGATGAGAATGGCAACGTTGTGAGGAACAAGGCTATACTCATGGCACAAGGCTATTCCCAAGTTGAGGGCATTGACTTCGGTGAGACTTATGCTCCTGTGGCTCGTCTTGAGTCCATTCGTATCCTTCTTGCTTATGTTGCTCATAATAATTTTAAATTACAACAAATGGATGTTAAGAGTGCTTTTCTTAATGGTCCTCTACATGAGTTGGTATATGTAAAGCAACCCCCGGGATTTGAGGATCCTAACTTCCCGAACCATGGATACAAACTCGATAAGGCACTCTATGGCCTTAAACAAGCCCCACGTGCGTGGTATGAGCACCTTAAAGAGCTGTTGTAATTTTCAAAGCTTATGACTGATAGGTTTGAGATGTCTATGATGGGGGAGTAACAGTTTTTTCTTGGATTTGGAATTAAGCAACTTAGATAAGTAACCTTCATCAATCAAGCAAAATACATCCGAGACATGCTCAAGAGATTCAAGATGATGGACCTTAATGGCGTTGCCACTCCAATGCAAACAAAATGTCATCTTGAACTTAATCCCCATGGTAAAGATGTGGACCAAAAGGTATACCGGTCCATGATTGGCTCTCTTCTTTACCTCTGTGCATCTAGACCCGATATTGTGTTGAGTGTAGGTGTGTGCAAGGTATCAAGTAGCTCCTAAAGAAAGCCACTTAGTGGCGGTCAAGCGGATGTTCTGATATTTGGTTCATTCCCCTCATTTCGGTCTACAGTATCCCAAGGGATCCAATTTCTCTCTATGTGGTTATACTGATTCAGATTGGGCTGGTGATAAGGATGATCAGAAATCAACTTCTGGAGCTTGTCAGTTCTTGGGAAGGTCTCTAGTCTGTTGGTCTTCCAAAAAGCAGAATTATATATCTCTCTCCACCGCCGAAGCTGAGTATGTTGCTGCTGCTAGTGCCTGCACTCAGTTATTATGGATGAGGCAAACTTTAAAGGAATACGGTGTCAATTGTGACAAAGTGACTCTTTTATGCGATAATGAAAGTGCAATCAAAATTGCGTACAATCCGGTACAACACACAAGGACGAAGCACATTGAGATTCAGAATCATTTTATTCGGGACCATGTTGCTCGAGGTGATATTGATCTATCTTTTGTGAGCACGAAGAAACAACTTGCTGATATTTTCATGAAGCCACTTGATGAAGCAAGGTTTTGTTACTTGAGGAATGAGCTAAATATCATTGATTCAAGGAGCTTGTCTTGATTACCCATGCACTCACTCTTACATCTCAGTCTTATTTGGTCTACGTGTGGGCATGGATATAGGGGGAGTGTGGTTCTAATTGATTGGGCTAACCCTCCCCCCATAATGCCGAAAGCAAGTCAAATCATTTCTCTTTATATCATTTTGTGATATGTGAGCTTATTGATGAGTATTGGTCATGAACCCAAGATATATCTTCACGGTGTCATACCATGCACTCCAACAAGGTGGCATCGGCCACTGCCCTCTTCCATGAGAAGAGTTGGGTTTATTTGGATCTTTTTGGTTGTTCTTGCTCATCTCATGTTCTTATGGGAATCACACTTAATTTTGGCCTTTGATTGATTTGATTCTTGCATTTTTGAGTGTGTAGTACCATCTCAGTTTGGTTCTCTTAATCCTAAGCCTTTCCCTACCCCTAAGCCATCTTTTCTTGCACACAAGTCCCTTGTACACCTTGTGGGGGTTTTGTTTGGGGACGCACGGGCATGAATCTGTGTATAATAGAATTTCAGATTTTAGGCCGGATAATCCGGCCCTGGCAGCTGCAGTCTTTAAGGTCTGGGATCAGGGGGAAGGGCTCATAACGAGTAGTACTTCTCCCCCCACCCTCTCCTTCTCCCCAGCCGCCGCCTCCCGCCCCCACCCTCCCCGGAGCCTCTCCGGCAGATGGATTCTCCGTGCCTCCCCGGATCTTCTTCTCCATGCCTCCGGGTACCTTCTCCTCCGCGTTCTTCCTCCAATGAGTGAGGGTAACTCCCTCTCTCCCCATCTTTGGCTAGATGTGTTACTTGTTGGGTGGAACGTTGTCTAGAAGGTTGTTGTTTCGTGTAGAAATTGTAGTCTTGCAGTGACATGAGTATGCCCAATAGGCACTCGACTACAGCCTACCTGGTGCGGCTCGACGGAAGGCGCACTCGACGACCTGCACAGGTCAATGACGCCCATGACGGTTCGACTGATATGAAGCCCATATGGACACCGACTCCCAACGTACAAGACAAAAAAAGCTCAAGACTAAAGTTCTAATCTAACTTGTAACCAACTCGTATTGGTACCTGAGACCTAGCCTCCTCATATATAAAGTCTAGGAGGGTCCAACGAGAAGGCATCCTCTCCCCCAATAGATAGATCTACGATCTCCCACGCTACGCCACAATAGATCTAGACATCGCGACTCTCCAAATAGATAGATATACGATCTCCCACATCGACACATACGCCAGATCTAATCTGCGCATACACCGCCATCGGCGATATTGTAATCCTTCGGATCATCATCAATCAAGAGCAGACAAGCAGGAGTAAGGTCCTCTACGAGGCCTGAACCTGGGTAAACCTTGCGTCCCTGTGTGCTTGTTTGCTAGCCGTACCGAGATTTCCAGCGCTCCTCAATTCCCGAACCTAAGTCCATAACAATGGGCATTGATGAGTTAAACCCTCGTCAATTGGCGCCGTCTATGGGAACTGGGAGTGCTGATGTTACGATCTCGACGGCCCCAGCACCTGCAATCTTTGACTCATCCGCGTCAGAGACCATCTCCTTTTCGATGCCATCGACGTCATCAAACGCTCGCCGGTCACGCGTACGACCTAGCCACGAAGGCTGACGGGTGACGGAATTTGCTGATCCGTTGAGTCTTGGAACCGCAAGCCTTGGAATTATACAGTGTAGTCTATCGACAAGTTGATTAGGATTCCAGGATCCACGCGACGAACAGCTCAAGATCCAAAGAAACGCTTTGGAATTCGATGTTGGTAAATTTCACCCTTCCGCTAGAGGAGGATGAAAACAAACCGGTTATAAAGGAAAAGGTCAAAGAGTGGACTCTAAAGAAGATGGCTGACGCTTTCCGCAACTGGAAGACAAAATTGAACAAATTTGTCAAAGCTCGCGAGACTCCAGATTTTGAAGACGCATATTATGCGAAGATAAGAGCTCACTGGCGCGAATTTGTGGCATACAAGGAAGGTGCTATAGCTACGAAGAGGTCAGAAACCAATACACTAAATGCCCAGAAGAAGGAATATCACCAGGAGGGCGAGGTCAGTGGCTACATATCTCGAGGCCTAAGTGGGAGGAAGCTGAGAAGGCCTGCCTGTGACAGAGGGATCACACCCCAGACACATGGGTGGGACCTACGTGCAAAGACTTGGTTCTACGGAATCGGGGCAAGGTTGGACCCAGAAACATGATTGTGTATCTTCCCAACCCTCCTTGCCAAACCCGTCACTGAACTCATCACGGCATACGAGGAAACAACCGCTAGAACCTTCCATCCCGACAGAGAGAATGACCAGCTCACACGCGCCATCGGTAAAAAAGAACACCCTGAAAATGCACGAGGCACGGGGGTATGACGTGGAAGGATGGGTTTGCCGAGTGGAGCGACTCTTACAGATGGCGCGACAGAAAAGAAAAAGCGTCTGAGTGGATGACAGATAGAACATGCATTTGTGGCGCTGAAGGCGCAAGTGAATACTGTGAGCCATCAAGCTACCGGCCCATCTCAGCGGCATGAAGATTACGCATTGGAAGCTGCCGCCTGCATCACATGAAAAGCAGCGTGGCTTCCACAGAGAACGTGCAGCCCACGCTTGAAATGGCGGGTCCTCGATACCCCGTGAATGAGATCACGGAGAGCGAACATGCTGAGCTGCATGTGAGATTAATGGGCTTATCCATTAAGGTGGCTGTCGGCTATGCCTTACCTCCTGTAGCTGGTGGAACTTACCACTGCCGACCGATTCCAGATGGCTATGCTATTGTCGGGGTGGATGAGGTTGTGAAGGAATATGAGGAAGCACAGCTTGACCATGCTATAGGTGAAGGGGAAACTCAACTCAAATTTGCAGTGAAAACAACCATTCTTTGGAAGAAGGAACACATCGTGCTTCCAAATTGAGGCCACTGCACCCCGCCGTCTCCATGGCGTCGGCGATCGCTGCTGACCATCTCTCAAGTGGCAGCCATCTCCGTGCTTCAGCCATCTCCTGCGTGCCAGCATCTCCTGCGCCAGCCATCTCCGGCTTCAGCCATCTCCTCAGCGTAAGCGGAAGAGCACTGCCACGAAGAGCATCACTAGCACTGCCACAAAGAGTTCAAAAAACTACGTCCCGCAGCCTTCCGCCAAGCCATTGTCGGTTTTACCGTGGAATCGCAGCGACGAGGAGACCAATAGGATCTCGGAAGAAGAGGTCAAGAAATTCTTTGCACCTAGACGGGCCGAGCCAAAGGAGAAAATAGATCCGGCGATGGTGGAGAAGTTTTACAAAAATCTTTTGAAACCTGAAACCCCACTTGTGCCGGACTACGAGCGCCAGATTTTGAAGGCGGATGCAAGGCGCCGTAGGGAGATTGAAAGTAGCAGTCGTGCGGCACCCCAGAAAATAGTTCCCATGATCGGAGAGCAGGAAAACCAATCATGCGCCCCGCTCCAAGTGTTCGACACACGGGACGCTCCTCCCATAAATGATTACGAGGCAGAGCTACAAAGAAAGGCCAATGAGATGGGGATGACTTATATTGCATACTTGAACATCATGGAAGACAACTTGCCCAAATGCGATGCCAACCCCATACAGCCATGGAAGTATGGGAAGAATCTCGTCAAGAAAGAGGAGCTCAAGAATCTACCAACAAAGATGCGAAGATTGCACAAGTGGTACCTTGATTTCTGCAAGACGAGAAAGGAAGAATGGATCACGGCGCATATAAGAGATCAGATTTTCTTGTGAGACGAGATCGACTTCAACATTCAAGACTTGCATTTTCTATTCAATCAGAAGGAACTCGACAAAGCTGCCATCAGCCTTTATTGTGTGTAAGTACTATTTCTGTATTTTCTATCTCATCTCATTCACTTCATTAATTGCATGTATATATATGCTCACCATATATGTATATACTATTATGCAGGAAAAAGGTTATGGAATGCATGAAAGGAGGACCTTTTGACATTGGGTTCGTTGACCCAAATAGAGTTCATGAAGAAGTGGTAAGAACCAAACCCGGGCAAACAGAAGATTTATTGCTAAGGTCTTTCTTGAGACAACAAACCAAAAGGGAAATACTATTGCCTTACAACTTCTCGTGAGTAATGTTACCCTCTCTTGTACACATTCTGTTTGACTTACTCAATGTTAAGTGTAACTGATGATGAGTTATGCGTCGTAGGTTCCACTTTATTCGCTAGTCATTCAACGACTCGGAAAAGTCCTTGTCATGGACTCAAATTCTGAAAAGAAAAGAGCTATGGGCAGACTTTAGAGAGATGCTCAGAGGTAATTTCAATCATATTATCGCACTAGATCGGCAACTTTCGTGACAATAAGTAATTAATTACTCCTTTATCCATTTTCTTTGCCGGACAGGGTTTGGAAAAGGTTCACCGGCAGGACCGTGGGTGAATGGTCAGAAGAACTAAAATTTGTAGACCAAAATGTAAGTAATAATAGCTAGCTAGGTCTGCGTATCTCTTTGATTCTGCTTCCAATTCCATTATATCATGCTTTATTGATTATTATTTTGATTGAACTCTCTATTCTCGTAAAGTGCGCGCATCAGGGACACAGCAATAACTTATGTGGGTACTATGTTTGCGAGTTCATTCATAACCACGATATGCGATGGACCAAGCCGCACTAGAACAACTTAGAGTAAGTAAACAAAGTACACAACATTATTTTATTACCATCAATTGTGTTGAGTTTTATTCTTATATATATATTGACCCCATTCTTCATATATATATTCAGATCGAACGGATGCGGGACCAACTCCTACCATTTGACCGCATACGAGCCATTCAAGAGGAATTGGCGGGGTTCATACTTGATGAGGTCGTCACGTCTGGTGGAGAACTCTTTAGATATCCACCAAAATGAACGTTGTATATATGCTTGAACGTGTTTGTCTTGTACTTGATGCTTCAACGTTTACGGAGAATACCACACAATGACGATGTTGTGTATAATAATAGTTGCTTAATTATTCATGTACTCGTATGTACCGATGACGATGTATGTGTATACCGCTCCCGATCGATTCCTCCTCCCGTCCCTTGGCGCAGAAATACGCCTGAGCAGGGCAGGGCAGAACTTTGCATGGCAGAGATTTATGCCGTTTTCCTAGGCAGTAGATTTATCTCCTTTTCTGCCGGCAGAACCTTTAACACCGGTTCGTGTTACGAACCGGTGTTAAAGGGGGGGCCCTGAGCCCTGCGGCAGCCCCACGTGCGCCACCCTTTAACACCGGTTCGTATAAGAACCGGTGTTAAAGGGGGGCCCCTCTAACACCGAACCCTCAACAGCGGTTCTACAACCGCTGTTAGAGGGCCCTCCAAACCGGTGTTAGAGGGGGGGTGTGCACTAGTGTTGGTGTTTATTTTACCACCTCCTGAGCTCTCACCCAGAGTCTAATATCAGTAGAACCCTATATTTGTGTCGACCGCTCGGGGAGTGGGACACGATTATCTTCAAATTACCATTTTATTTTTTTTGTAAAAGAAAGTTGTAGCCAAACATGGTGGTGAGCTTCAAATCATATATCATAAAGTATTATCTAAGCCTTTCTCTAAGGTGTTTTTTAAAAGATTGACATAGACATTTAATGATTTTAGGACTCAAAAGAAATTGGGGGATCACATTGACAAAGAATGATGTTAGGGCCCAAAAGAAATGGTTTAGATACTATAGATAAAAGAATGACTGAGATTTAGTCATGGATGAACAAAAAACAAAGGATATTCACATAGAAAGATATCTTTTGATATTCTTAAAGCTTCATGTCGTACTATAACACCTATATTATTATGGAGACATACACACTTCTCTCACACATGGAAGTTGCAACCATGTGATTTCTTAGTTTGAAATCTAAGATTACGTTCACATAAAGTAATTTTTAAGTAGTTTATGGAGATCTCAATTTTACGTACATATAAAATAATTTGGCACCTCACAACTACAAAAATCAATTGATCAAGTTAAGTGTCCAGATTAAATCTGATATTTTTTCCATCTATATACAAGTCAAGACATGCACATAATATCTTAATCTTCGATGTATTTAACACTAGCAAAGAAGTGAGGCAATGTCACTTTATATTAACAAAATGGATGTATCAACCGGGTTTAAGTCTTCACGGATGCTTTAGTTCGGATGCTTTAGTTCTCTTTCAAAAACAAAAAATCACGGTAGGTTCCTCCCTTAATGCACTCTTTAAAAAATTAACATTACCAAATAATTCTTAATCACCTGAGATATTTAGAAAGTCTTCATGAAACTTGCAAGATTATAATAAAAAAGAACTATTAAATGGATACAAAAATACAACTTAATTTATATGTAATGAAACCTACATTACCATTTTAAAGAATTTAGATCAATAATTATATTGGCTCATGAGGTGTTAAAACTTTTGAATAAAGCATGCCTCCCGCACACCCACTAAGGTTAGACCTAGAGTTTTCACCCTGTGACTAGAGATTTGGTACTTATAGAACAAAACCGAGAACAAAATCACCCTGATTTGCTATTATGGGAATGGCATAAACTTTATTCACCAACAAATTAAAGATGATTATTATTTTTTCACAAAAGCAATAGTACACTAAGCTTTGAATTTAGATGACAATGGAATTGGAGTTTAGTTTTCTGACGCAAAATTGAAATAACCACAAACATCAAATTTATTCTAGAAACAATTTCAACACATTAAAACTATGCCCTCGCAATTGCGAGGGCTATCCTGCTAGTTACCTAGCTAAAGATGGGTGACGCCAACACGCGTTTCTTCCATCGCAAGGCCAATGCTCGGCACCGGAAGGGCATAATGCATGCTCTTCATTCAGAGGATGGTGTTGCCACTGATCAAAACGACATGCTTTATCTAGCACATAAACACTTTGACAGTTTGCTAGGCTCTCGTTCCCCCACAAATTCTGTCTTCAATTGGGAACAACTCGGACCCTTCGCATGACTTGTCAGGCCTGGAGACGACCTTCTCCATGGAGGAAATCAAACGCGCCATTGATGATATGCCGTCTGACAAAGCACCAGGACGGGATGGTTTCTCCCTAGGTTTTTACCGTGTTTGCTGGGACACTATCAAACCAGATTTCCATGCTGCGATGAACCAGATCTTTCTCCTTGATAGACGTGGACTTAAAAGGATAAATACCTCCCTCATAGCCCTGATTCCGAAGAAAGAGGGTGCTGACAACTTGCATGAATTCAGGCCCATCTCCCTTAGTGCCAAGACTTTCACTAAGATCCTGGCCACGAGGCTAGTGCCAAGACTAATGATCTCATCCACCCCTGCCAAAGCGCTTTCATTAAAGAAAGATGCATACAGGAGAACTACATCTATGTGCAGAACACAGCCAGATTCTTTCACAAATCAAAGAAGCCTTCCATCCTACTCAAATTAGATCTAGCCAAGGCCTTCGGCTCGATCTCGTGGACATACATTTTGGACATGCTCAGGGCTCGTAGTTTTGGGAATCGTTGGACTGAATGAATTGCCATGATCTTGGCCTCATCATCTTCACAAGTTCTAATTAATGGTCTAGCCTCTGATATTTTCCGACATTGGAGGGGGCTTCATCAAGGGGATCCCCTGTCTCCGTTCTTGTTCATCTTGGCCATGGACCCATTGCAACGTCACCTTGATCTCGCGACAAAGGAAGGGATGTTGTCCATACTGCCGGGTCGTCGTGCGGTAATCCGAGCCTCCGTCTATGCAGATGATGTGGCCTTATTCGTAAACCCCAATCATCACGACACCGCCATGATCAAGTACATCCTAGACACTTTCGCAACCGTGATTGGGCTGGTAACAAACTACATAAAGAGTTCTGCAATGCTGATTCATTGCGACGGTTTGAACTTGGAACAGATCCTACAACCTCTCAATATAAGCATCAATAATTTCCCTTGCAAGTATTTGGGGATGCCACTCTCTCTTCATCAACTGCGCAAAGGGGACTTCCAATCTCTACTGGACAAAATCGATGCTCTGCTGGATGGTTGGAAGGGCTCACTTATGATCAGAGAGGGTCGTCTTGTGATGCTAAAAAGTGTGCTTTCATCGGTGGTAATATACATGATGACGACCCACATAATCCCTGTTGAAGTGCTCAAAAAAATTGAGAAAAGGTGTCGGGCTTGGCTATGGAAAGGAGAAAACTCGTGCAATAATGGTGGTCACTGCCACCGTTAGCTGGGCTGTTGTGTGCAGACCTTGGAGGCCTGGGAGTGCACTGTTAGCTTAATCTTGATAAGCGAGTCAAGTTAGTGGTCCATGTCGGAGTGGTACTAGTCTATGTGAGTCCTTAGTCTAGTAGGCTGTCAGTTTAGTTAGTATGTGTACGTGTCGTACGTACTAGTCTAGTATGAGCTATCGACCCTAGCACAGCTACTTGATGGTGTCCAGCTGGTGGCTGACAATGTGGACAACATCCGTTGGCGATATGAAGCTTCGGGGGATTATACAGCGAAATCTGCCTATCTCATGCAATTTGTTGGCGCCACTACTTCTGACTTCGCCACCTCTATCCGGCAATGTTGGGCGCCGGGCAAATGCATGTTCTTCCATGTGGACTGCCGCGCTGGGTTGGATCCTTACAGCGGATGCCCTGCAGCGTCGCGGGTGGGAAAACAACTACTTCTTCCAACTTTACTTTCGTAACCTAGAAACACCAATGCATCTTCTCGTGGAGTGTCCTTGGTCGCAGAAAGTCTGGGAAGCACTTGCAGCAGGGGCATCTCTCCCGTCCATATGCCATCCTCGTGGGCTGCAGCTTCGACCATCTATGAATGGCTAAACCTTTGTCGAGCCAACTCTTTGCCTGATAAGAAAAAGGGATCACAATCGCTAATCCTTCCCGCAGCATTGGAAATATGGCTTGAACACGATAGGCGTATCTTCCAACACAAACAACTCACAGTAGATGGTCTTGTCACAAAAATACGGGACGAAGCCAAGATGTGGAATGTAGCTGGGGTCTCTATCCCCTTTGACCCGGGTTGAATTGTAACTTTTGTGCCTTTTTGTTTCTCTTTGGTGGACTGGGCAATTGCCTAGTTTTTTTACACCAACAAAAAACCCTTTGTAACCGCTTCTTTCAATCAATGAATTTAGCAGCTCTCCTGCTAACATTCAAATACATTGAACTCCCAAAATCTTAAACATCTGTCCACCCGCCAGCCGACCTAAAGAAGGGTCTATAGGACTATAATCGTTCGAAAAATGGATATAGATCCCGTCCTCTATGAGAGCCCCTTTTTCGAATATTTTAAAAAGCATCAAATATTTTTAAAAAGAAAAATCTACGTGTACCCAACAATACAAAATACAAGTCTGCCAATTGTCAATTGAAAATACTTTGTATTTCAGGCGTAAAAAAAATATAAATATGACAAATTTTGGAAATATGAATGCCCATTCAAATTTACACTGTTCATGCCCAGACCCTACACATTTATCTTTTTTTTTGCTGAGGTTAGAATACAGGGTATTTTTCATATGATTTTTTGCACACGTGAATTATAAATTATTTTTTACATCCCGGTATTTTTTCCAAATTTTTTGAATATTTAAATTTAAACTCTTTTGTAAAAATCCACCGTGGAGGACGGGCTCCATGTCGACGTTCTCTATAATGGTCTTGCATGCCAGAAGAACGGAGCGTACAGCTGTAATCATTGTTCGGCTACTTGTTTCTGCCATAGCAAATTACCTTTTTCCTCGTATATTATATTACTGCAGCTATGCTTGATTCTCACCGCTTTGAGACTAGGATTAATGCTTAATACTACTAATAGTACATTATGCTTAGGTATATAATTAGCTCGGGCGTGGCTGGGAGTAAAATATCGAATACTGGATGGTCAATGTTGGAAGAGGCTACTAGCTTATGCTCAGTAGTGTGTATTGATCGTTACAGGGGACTGCCTTGTAGCGTGCTTTCGCAGCATGTGGCATTAAACAACCGGTATTCTGCACAAGCATATAATGATGTTGGTGATTGCTACTGTTGTGTTGATTACTTGGTTAATAATTTTCGTGACTTTTAAACCATCGTGATAACCCCTGATAGAGTGAGTGTGGCGATTTGGGTCACGTGCTATACAGAGCCTCTTTTTTGAATAATTCAAATGAGACACTTTGATGTTTCAAAATTCGGTGAAAAAATTCTTGTAGAAGAAAATAATGTACTCTATCAATCTGGAAAAAAAATCTCAACTCAATTCAGAAGGATAAAAATGCCAAAATCTGGCAACTAAAGTAGTGAACAATTGCACTTAAAGGCAAAGCATCGGTTGCTCGGGTGCTGCAGCGAGGTGCACATGTTTATTTTGCACCTATTGAGACCAAATTGGCATCTCAGGACTCAGGTCCCAGTGGAATGGATGTGAACAATGATGTCGGCAGGGGGCCTAGGATCCGAGTACGTCGGTGAGGAAGTCGGCATTGTTACTTGTGATCCAAGTGGCCTTTTTTCTTTTCTGTCTGTGGAAGCTGATGGAAGTTCTGGACATGTTGGAAGGAGCTCTCCTTGAACGAAGCAGAGCTGCTCAAGTTTAGCATGAGAGACCCCGCCCAGTTCCACTATTGGTAGACAAGGAATTCCCAGTACCTCCAATGCCTATAATCTACATCTCCATCATTTTCATAGAAGAGTTAGATCTGTAAATTTCATGGTGCATGCTGAACTTTTTTCTAGTTCTAAAATGCAGTTGGACACACTTACTAACTTCTTGACTTGACACCTACGATATATATAGTGTACAAATATGTTGATTTCCTCCAAGTCTCTGTCATATTCTATTTTATGTCTTCAAAACCAACATGGTCTTTGCTGACTTATAATAACACCGATCACTTCTTATTCATATTAGGGATCACATGTCATCTATTTGTACTATTAACGACTATCATCTTTTTAGTTGTGCCCTTCCATTAATTTCACCTACCAAATTTCAACCATGTCGAGTGCTCATCACATTGCCCATAGATTGGTTTAGTAGATCTCTACCACCCTAACTCATTTCTTCTGAAGCCTATGAAGTGCTTGTTGTAGGACTAACCCTTTTTACCCATTGTTATTCTTGCTTATTTTGTTTTGTACATCTAGGAGCATTTGCATGCATTCATCAGTTATGTGGTAAACAAGTAGCCAACTGCTCTGTTACATAGAGCAAGAACGTGGATTATTTTTCAATGCAAAACATTACAAATTTAACAAATAATCTCTACAAGTTACACAATGGTTTCATTTGTGAGATGGTTGGAAGTGTTAGTGTTACCACAAGTCATATCCTACTTGGGTGGTAGCCCCCTCCCGACTCCCACGGTCGCCCTCCTCCAGGCGATCGGGGAGTCCTCCCCAGACCGTGCCGCCGGTAGCCTCCCCCTCTTCCTTTGCCCCTCCTAGCCACTTCTAGAGGCTGCCAGAAAAGCTCTGGCCACCGATGAAGGGGGAGGCGAGGCCCTGGTTTTGTTGCTTCAAGATCCCATGCACCAAGTGTAGGGGTTCCGCGTATGAAAACAATAAATTTTTACCCTACGCCCCTGAACCCCTGATGCTGCCAGGACCTATCTATTAGTAATATAGTAACAAGAGGGGATTTTCGTGAACTTACCCTCGAAGACTGAAAAGCGTTGTCACCGCTCAGGAGAGCGTGGTTGATGTAGACGAGCCGAAGCCGACCTCAAGGTCATGATGAAGTCCTTGTGCTCCTTTGGCTTCAACGACTTGAGTGCCTCAAGTGTGACATCTCGCGGGGAGTTACACACGTCCGGTGCCTGACGATGACTCCCGCTTCCCCGATCCAGTAGTAGTTGCGCAAGCAGAGCTCCTGGATCCAAACCTCGCAGCGTGACGGCGCTCCGCGGTGAAGATGTCTCTTGTTCGCGTAGTCCGAACTTGGGACCACGGTCACGAGAGAGAGAGAGAGAGAGAGAGAATATTAACTGGAGGTCTCCCCAAAAGTAAGAAGACCTTTATTGAATATCTGGCCAAATACCCCCACTATATATAGGGGGAGGGGAGGTACTACCTCCCTCAAAGTCTCGGGGTGGGACTAAAGGAGGGGAGAGGGAGGGACAGCCGCTGGTCGGCCCTAGTGGGCCCCACGCGGGGGGGGGGGGGCTAGGCCCAGCTGGCCACCCCCTTGTCCCTTCTCCCTCTCTCCTTTCCCTAATGGGCCCTATCCCCTCCGGGAATTGGCCCATTAAGCCTTTTGACCATTTAAATTGATTTTCTCTTTATTAAATAATTATGAATAAATGATTAAATCAATATTTAACATTCATTCAAATATTATTCAACCTCTATGGTTATGGAACACTTCCACCTCCACTCCGGACATCCTCCGGACTTACCGAAACCCTTCCAGTTTTCTCTCTACTATTCTTCGGTGATTCTACCGATCTTATAAACACTCTCTAAGTATCATCAAACCCTTAAGCGTGATACCCCACGGTTCGGGAACACTCCAGACATGGCCGGGACACTCCCGCACCAATGATCGATAGAGGGACCTAGATGGCCATGTGACCCCTGTGCGTTCTATGAAGATCTTTCGTCGTTTGAACCGGGATAGTCGTGTCTTATTCCCTTTGTATCTCGATACTTGCATTGCCTAAGATCTAATCAATGACATCACCATGTCATGTTCAATCTCGTTACCGAAAAATGCTACTTGACTCGTTCCGACAAGTGATATCCCTGTGATCAAATCACACGCTGCATAGCTATTGGATATAACTTCTCCGAGTGGGCCCTTGAGTATCTTTCCGTCACATGGACGGACAAATCCTGCTGATGACCCACAAGTATAGGGGGTGTATCACAGTATTTTTGATAAGTAAGAGTGTCGAACCCAACGAGGAGCAGAAGGTGCTGGCTAGTGGTATGAATCAGGAGTTCTCTGCAAATACTTAGCAAACGGATTTTTAGGAGTTTTTGATAATGCAGGAAAATAAAGTACGAGTAAATAAAAGACAATAAGAATAAATGCAGCAAGTGGCCCAATCCTTTATGCAGCAAAGGACAAGCCGGTTGTATTACTTAAGATGACCAAATGTTCTCGAGGACACACGGGAATACTGTCAAGTGCTTTCGCTTCATATAGTTGATTAATCTTCTTTAGCTTGCTAAGTGTTGTGTGGGTGAACCTGTGCTAATGTACCGACCTTCCTAGGAGTAATACATACTTGTGATTATACCCCTTGCAAACATCCGTAAGTACAAGAAATTAATTAAGGTAGAAACATAACCGCAACTTTAAACTCTAAGACCCAGACGTCCCTTGTGCAATGGTTTCCTAACGGGGGTTCAGGTTTTTGCCACTCTGGCAACCCCTACGATTAGTAGCCAAATACACAATGCATTCCCCTAGGCCCATATAGGTGAAGTATCATGTAGTCGACGTTCACATGACACCACTAGAAGAAGTACACCACAACTTAAATATCAAACTATTAAATCTTTCTCAACACAATTCCACTACTAACAACATGACTTCTCGCATGTCCTCAAGAACGAAACGAACTACTCACAAGATATCATATGGATCATGATCAGAGATGGAATAATGATGTATAACAATCTGAACATAAAAAATAATTCAATGGTTCACTCAATAGCATCAACTACAAAGAGTAATCAACACCGGGAAAGTTTCCCCTAAGAACTATGCAAGATTCAACCCAATGGTGATGATGGTGCTGATGGTGATGATGGCGATGATGATGATGATGATCCCGATGAAGTCCAGCTTGATGGTGGTGTTGATGGCGACGATCTCCCCTCTCCGGGAAGGAATTCCCCTAGCAGAATTCTATCTGCCGGAGAGATCTTTCTCTCTCGGTGTTTTCTGCCCCGTAGAGGCGGCGGAATCTTTCTATGGTCGCTCCCCCGGTATTAGGGTTGGAGATAATATACGCCAGAGGGGAGAGCTAGAGGTGGGCCAGGGCGGCCACACCACCTGGTGGCGCGGCCTAGGGTGGCCCACGCTAGGGGGTGGTGTGGGCCCCCTGTGGCCCATCTCCACTCCTTCTTCTAGCAGTCTTCGTCTTCTGGAAAAATAGGATTTTCCATATATTTTCCCAGATTTTCTGATCTTCGTGAATTTTGCCTCCAAACAGCACCTTTTCCATCAGAATCCTGACTGCAGCAGTCCATGCTCCAAAAGTCATCAACCATGCAAAAACAGATGAAATTACATAAGTATCATCCCTTAATATGAAATATATCAATGAATAACAGTGAATTATGATATAGAACAGTGATGCAAAATGGACGTATCAACTCCCCCCAAGCTTAGACTTCGCTTGTCCCCAAGCGAAACTGAGCTCAATAAACATGGCCTCAGGTTTATGGAGTGAAGAGTCGATAATAGAATACGGACAGGAAGCATCACATTCATCAATACATAAGTCATAGTATAAGACAACTCACTATTATATAACTTAACTTGCAATAAGTAAAGTAAACACAATAAAGATACATAAAGTAAATCATAGTTGGTATGGAAAACTTATCTCTTGGTCGAAGAATAGTTGATAATTTGCTGGAGTTCACAAATAACTGATTTTCAATGATAGCTTTCAAAGTAGTAAACACCAAGATAAGAGCAAAGTGCAAAACAAGGAGCATAAGAAACATGATTGAAAAGATCATCATATGAATGAATGAAACACAACAACTCAAAATACTTGCTGAGATAGAAGGGAATAGGTTTACTAACTCAACTAAAAAGTAAAAGAAAGGCCCTTCGCAGAGGGAAGCAGGGATTTCAAGTTTCATAAAGAGCTCCCAAAAATTATGATACTTATTAGCTTTCAGCTCTCATTGCCCCTATCATAGGCATCTTTAGGTGATTAAGGTTAAAGTCATCAAATACGAGGATATGCTTGACAAGTTGTAAGTTGCAAATCTCATGTCCCTTAAATACGAGGTCCGCTCCTCATGCTACTCAAGTTTAGTCACCGGTAAGTTCTTGTCATAGTAAGCACATGTGTATCATGGAGAACCGCCAACGGGGTACCCCTTGCCCGATGATACGTCCAAAACGTATCTACTTTCCCGAACACTTTTGCTATTGTTTCTCCTCTAAACTTGTGTGATTTGGATGCAACTAACATGGACTGGCGCTGTTTTCAACAGAATTGCCCAGGTGTCTACTTTTTGTGCAGAAAATCAACTATCAGGAAAAATCCTGAAAAATATGCCGAAAATCCTATTTCACCAGAAGACTCCAGGAGCCAAAATACGAGACGGGGGGGGATGGGCCCAGGCCACACCACCGGCCTCGTGGCTAGCCCCACGCCAAGGTGGTCCGCCCCTGCACCCCCTCGGTCTTCCTCTTCGCCTATAAGAAGCCTTCTGACTTAAAAACTCTGGGGGGGGGGTCGACGTTTTTCCAGAAGGAGTTCCGCTCTGCCGCCACCACCAGATTCCACGAAACAACACCAGAAACTCCATTCTGGAACCCTGCCGGGACAGGGAATTGGAGGAGATCATCACCATCGCTTCTCCATTGACCATCCATGTTTCCCCCATCTATGAGTGAGCAATCCCCCGTTGTAGGCTATGGGGATGGTAGGGATTGGATGAGATCGTTCATGTAATGGCATCAGATTGTTAGGGCATGGTGCCTAGTATCTTCTATTAGTGCTTTATGACTTTGTTGCGACTTGTTATGCTTAGTGCTTGTCACTAGGGCCCGAGTGCCATGATTTCAGATCTGAACATGTTATTGATTCATTATGATAGTATTGTTTATGGTCTTATCTGCAAGTTGTATACACACGTTGTTGTCCGGAACCAATGGCCCCGAAGTGATAGAAACCGTGATAACCGGAGGGAATGGCTTTGATGTGAGGATCACATGTGTTCACGGAGTGTTAATGCTTTGCTCCGGTGCTCTATTAAAAGGAGCACCTTAATTGCCAGTAGCTCCCTTGAGGCCCCGCTGCAAACGTGCTGGCAGGACAAAAGATGTTGTGCAAGTTCTCATTGCGAGCACGTATGACTATATATGGAACACATGGATTATCTAGTACTTGGATGCTTTATCTTATTTATCTGCAATTGCCCTATGATCTTATTGCTATGTGAATTGTCTTGTCCATGCAACGCCCGTCCATCCATCCCTATGCCTACCGCACTCGAATCCTACTGTTTACTAGTATTGTTACTGCTGTATTTACTTTACTACTACTGCTACTTTACTATTCCTACTACAAAACTGTTGCTACTGATAAACTGTTGTGAGCAAGATTGTTTCCAGGTGCAGCTGAATTGACAACTCAGTTGTTAAGGCTTATAAATATTCTTTGGCTCCCCTTGTGTCGAATCAATAAATTGGGTTTCACTTCCCTCAAAAATACTGCAATACATCCCCTATACTTGTGGGTCATCAAGACTATTTTCTGGCGCGGTTGCCGGGGAGCATAGCTTTATTTATCAAGTTCACTTGGATTCTCTATTGTTCGCTGCCATCCATCCATCATGGGTAAGTCTCGTGATGGCAAGGTTCCTATTTTACCATCCACTACAAGAAGAGGAATAGGACTCCCAAGGAAGCTGAGGAGTTAATGGCTAAAATAAGCAAGAATTATGAAGATTGGACTCCTCCTAAATCAGCTATACCTGAAGTAATCATACCTGAACCAACTATTTCGGTGCCTATTCCAACATCAAAGAAGAGGGGAGTTATTGAATTAAATGATGAAGTGATGAAGGAAGCTAAGAAATGTCTTAAGGAGAAGGGAATTAAAGCTACAGATGTCTAGAATATACCTCCTATAGAAGAATTATGTAAACCAATTCCCCACTCATCCACTATTGAGGTACACTCTCTCCAACACGTTGATGAAGGTGATATCCCTTACTCTAAACCTCCTGATCAATGCTTAGAAGAATTCGATATCTTTATTGTTAAGCAAGATAATTTTAATAAAAGGGTGCAAAATCATCTAATGGAAAACACTAGAGCTATTGTTGAGTTGAAAGATATTGTGGAAAGAACCTCTAATGATGTTAAAATGATTGTTAAACACTTTCAAATGGTTCAAAATCAAATAGATCAACTCATTAAAGTGCAAAAAGACTTCCTAGTTAATGCTGCTAAAGAAAAACATGCTTATGAAATTAGAACTAGAAGTGGTGCTGCTACCCAGGATCCTCTATATCCTGAGGGGCATCCCCAAAGAATTGAGCAGGATTCTCAACAAGCTGAAAATAGTGGCTCTACTCGTAAGAAAAGGAAAAGGAAACATACAATTATTGTAGAACCCTCCGAACCTGCTATAGATCCTAATAGTATATTGATACATTTTAAATGTATCTATAATTTTTGATGTTCCATGCTTGGTTTTATCCACTTTCTTGTGTTTTGTTGCAACTTTGGAGTACTTTTCATATGATTTCTTGGACTAACCTATTAACAAGAGCCATAGTGCCCGCTGCATGTTTTCTCCTTTTTTGGTTCCAGGAAAGTCAGAAAATGAATATTCTCGGAATTGGATGGGACAAAAGCCAAAGTGCCTATTTTTCCGGATGTCATCAAGTGCCAGAATACGAGACGGAGAGGGGCCAGGGGGCCACCACACCACCTAGCCGTGTGGCCAGGCCTGGCCCATGCCAGGGGGTGGTGTGGCCGCTCCCGGCACCCCCTCGGCCTCTCCTTCCGCCTATATATTGCCCTCAGGACGAAAACCCTAAGTGCCCGATCAAAAATCCACGAAGAGCTCAGAGTCGCCGTCATCTCCATCCCTAGATCGGGAGGGATCTGAAGCTCTTCCCGGCACCCTGCCGGAGAGGGGAATTCACCCTGGAGGCGTTCTTCATCACCATGCAAGCCTCCGGTGTGATGCGTGAGTAGTTCATCCTTGGACTACGGATCCATGTAGTAGCTAGATGCTTGGTTCGCCTCCTTTGTGCTTTCATGTCTAGATCTTGTGAGCTCCGTTCATGATCAAGATCATCTATTTGTAATTCTGCATGTTGTGTTTGCGGGGATCCTATGGATATTGAGATGCTATTTTAGATTGATTATTGATTCTATCATGTCTTTGTAATTTGTGATCTTGCATGCTTTCTGTTGTTAGTAGCTATCTTGGCCGAGTAGATGCTAGCAACACCAAGAGTTAGTATTTATGCTCGATAGTGGGTTCATGCCTCTAGTAATCTAGGGAAGTGACAGAAATCTCTAAGGTACTAGATGTGCTGTTGCTACTAGGGAGAAAACAACAATCCTTTGTTCATAGAACAATCGTATTGTTTACTTTACACGTAGTTCGTAAAGCAATAATATGTTGCTTGCAACTTAATACTGGAGGGGGTTCGGATGATAACCTGAAGGTGGATTATTAGTCATAGATGCAGTTGGACTGCGGTCTATGTATTATGTTGTAATGCCCAATCAAGTCTCAGAGGAGTCAAGATGATTAGATGCATGTATTGCTTTCTCGATGTTTGTGAATTGCCCCGCTGTAATTTGTTCACCCAGCATGTTATCTATCTAAGGAGAGCCACCTCTAGTGAACTATGGATCCCGGTCCTTTTCTTTTACATACAATCTACAATCTTTTACTTCTTTGTGTTTACTTTCTGCAAACTTATACTTCTTTCCATTCGATACATTTAATCCTTTTTTTTCCGCAAAACACAGTGAGATTGACAACCTCATCGCAAGTTGGGGACAAAGTTCTGTGGTTGTGTTGTGCAGGTCTCCACGCTGCTACTAGCATCGGTAGTGCGCCCTGCCAAAGCTCTGCTAGTAACACCTTTGGGGTGTTTCCTTGCTCCTATTGATTAGATTAAACCTTGGTTTCTTAACTGAGGGAAACTTGCTGATGTGCTCATCATACCTTCCTCTTGGGGTTCCCAACGAGCTCTACATCAACCACGCGCCATTTTTCTGGGCGCCGTGCATTGAGCCATCAAGCGATTTTCTGGCGCCGTTGCCGGGGAGTCAAGGACATCTTCACAAGGGGAGTCGCTCATAACCAATCTCTTTACTTTGTTGTTTTTGTTTTGCTTAGTTTCTTTTTGCTTTGTTTGCTTGTTTTGTTATTAAAAAACACAAAAAAAATTAGTTTTACTAGTTTGCTTTCTTATTTCAAAAACACAAAAAAATTAGTTCCTTTCTTAAGTTTCCTTTATGTCTAGCCTTGCTCCAATCACTATGTCACCCGAGGAAATGATTTTCACTTTTAAACAAGGAATTGAGGAAAATTTTAAGGAAGCTTGGTCTAGAATCTCCGATCTACATGAAAAAACTGAGCCTAAAATGACTCAAAGCTTGTTCCTTAGCAGTTTTTACCTTGGGATTGCTCTTTGCTATAGATATGCTTTAGATGCTGTTGTGGGAGGAGATTTCCTCCAATGTAATGAGGATGATGCTATTAATGCTATAAAGAAATTGATCCTCACTTACAACATGCCTAGCCAAACTGATATTTCTTTTGCAAAAATATTTGCTAGGTTGAACACTCTTGAGGCTAGCACTACTAGCTTAGAAAATTGCTATAACACGCTTAGAGAGCATCACAATTATGTTCCAATAAACTCTGAACCATCAAAGTGGTTCCCTACAGTAAAGATTGAGATGAACACGGAAACTTTTCAAGCTCGCTGTGATATCATGTCTGAATTTTGTCTTATGCCCAAAGATATTTATAAATCTCTGAATACTTGGGGGCTCACTGAAGGAGGAAAATAAATATCTCTTGTTAATAATACTACCATATTACCTCTTGGAATAGCTGAAGGAGTGTCTACAAAGATTCTTGGGAAAACGATTTCTATTGATTATCTTGTTATTGAATGTGCAGGAAAAGGACAAATTACACTTGGAAGGTCCCTATTAGAACTCCTTGGAGCAATAATAGATGTGGGAAAGGGGACCATGCACCTTTCCTCTCCACCAAACAATCATATTTTCCCCAAGGTTAAGAATAAAAGTAAGTGAGGTAAGGGCAAGAAATTTGGTCTTAATGCTTCTTCACTTGAGAACACTTGATTTTTTCTTGCTTCTTATGCCTAACTTAAAGGCGTTAAAGAAAAGTAATTATTCGGAGATAACCCAAAAGTTTTAGATGTGTCTTGGAAGTTATTACCTCATTAATAACCTCTCCTTTTCCTTTTTATTTGCTTTTTGTGCCAAGAGTAACCTCTAATGAGAGAGAAGTAATGATTGGGAAAGTTGTTGCCCCGAAACAGATTTCTGTGCTTCACCGTAAACATTTGTGAGAGAGCTCTGTATGTCGGATTGAGCTGTAAATTTTTTTGCTTCTGAACCAGGTTGTTATCTAACTTTCGTTAGTTCAACACTTTCTTATTTGAGAAACAGAAGGTCTTCGAAAAAATTCGTCATTACCTGCTGGTCTGTTTTGACAGATTTCTGCCATTTTCTGCATTTGCTTCTTGTTGGTTCCTTTTTGAGTTCTTTTGAGGAATTGAGCTTTTTGAGGGAAGTGCTACAGTAGCTAGTGTTCTAATGGAAGTTTATTTGGTGTTAGAACTGAACCTTGAGACTTATTTATCTTGAGTGCACTAATGTTGCTAATAAAGATTGTCTGAAGTTTTGTATGAAGGAAAATTTTCAGGTGTATGGAAGGAATGGGTAATGAGATGAAGGATGGACTAAAGCTCAAGCTTGGGGATGCCACGCGTGTCAACCCAAGAAATATCCAAGAAGTACAAGCGTCAAAGCTTGGGGATGCCCAAGGCATCCCCTTCTTCATCAATAAAAATTCCAGGTTTCTTCCAAACGCTTCATTTTTATTGTTTCATGCACAGTTGTGTTTTTCTTGGAGTCTTCTTTTTCGTTTTCATTTTGGTTTTTCGTTTGCTTTTGGTCTTCTTAGTTTTCTGAATAAATTGTTTGGACCCCCTCTTTCATACATTGGTTTGCAAATAGTTTGGTTTGGTTTGGAAAAGAGTAGGAAAGTTCATGCTTATGTGGTAAAAAGAGCTTGTTTTTGACTGTGGCCTATGCTTTGTCATGCCATGCTTGATATTGTTTTGGCTTTATGCTTAGTATTATTTTCTGTAGCATGACTTGTTATAAACAATTGAGATTTCTTAATGTGCCTTGGATGAATCATGCGTTGTTTTAGCATATTAAAGCATAGTATAGTGGTATTCTCCTTTGATGCTTTATTTGGGTTGACTTGGCACATGCTTACACCATGTTATGACTATCCCAAGTCACCATAGCCTTTACTATCCTTTAGTTTTCAACTTGTAGTATCACTTTATGCTTTGATCAATGATGTTTTGTCGCTCTGCATGATTATGGCCATTATTGGTCTCTTAGTTTGTCGCTCCTAGTCTTTTGCTAGCCTCCACAACAAAGTATGAGTTCCACTCATGCATCCAACTCCCTAAACCAAGTTATTCCAAAGTGTCCACCATACCTACCTACTAGCTTATGCTATTCCAAGTATATTCATGCTTTTGTTTACCTTCCAAATTAAACTTGTTATGAGAAAACTAGTGATTAAAGCTCACACGAACTTGATGGCACACTTTACTTTTTGCGTCTAATAAACTTGAACCATTGGGTCCTTCTTTGTTGCGTATATGCTTACACTTTATAAGTTGAAATTAGCAGAACCATGTTTCATGGGGAACACTTTCAACATTGCACTTTTACTTTGTACCCCATTGATATCATGTTCTTTTGCTTACGGATCCCTGCGGTTTGAAATAAAAGTGGAACTTGTAAGATCATGGAGTTTGTATGTGTGTTAGAGAAACGCCTGGGCCGCTAGCCTAAGCCATGCCTAATCATGGTGGAAACTTGCAGCAGCACCATAATGAGCACTATATGAAGCATCCTCAATAAAAACCTATGCAAATAGCAAATAAAAAGATCGCTGAGATGCTCATTGTCTGCTTGCCTTGTCATTTTGATTATGGGAAATCTCCCGTATCTTGTTCAAGGGGTACCCCGTTGGCGGTTCTTAATGATACACATGTACTTACAATGACAAGAGCTTACTCGTGACTGAAGTTGAGTAGCATGAGGATCGGTCTTCGTAAGTAAGGGGCATGAGATTTCGGTTTATAACTTGTCAAACATATCCTCTTAGTTGTGTCACTTTAACCTTAATCACTTCAAGATGCTTATGATAGGGGCAATGAGAGCTGAAAGCTATAAGTACCATAATTTTTGGAAGCTCTTTATGAGACTTGAATCCCTACTTCCTTTTACAAAAGGCCTTTCTTCCACCATTATATTGAGTCTCCACCTTCTATCTTTATGCACCTACTTTGAGAGCATAGTGGCCATTCTTAGTTCTATGTGCATTGTCCCAAGACTAGTTGATTGATGCATAACTTGTTATTGCTTGTTTTAAACTATTGTATCTAGTCACTCTTATGAACTTTGAAGGTGTCCTATGCATTTATATTTGCTACTCTATTGAGGGACAAGCTGAATACTATTATGCTATGTTTTCTTTATGTGAAACAAACAAACGTCTTGCAAAGCATTGTTATTCATGAATCTTTTGTTTGTGCCTTTTCATGTTGCATCATAGTTTCTTTGTCTTATTGCTAGAACTTTGTCTTTCATGCTATGATTGAAGTACTATGATCCCAGCTTTGAATGTTTTGCAAATACTTTGATCAAGTCTTTGATGGTGCATGTCACCTCAAAAATTATTCTTTCTTTTTATCACTTACCTACTCGAGGACGAGCAGGAGTTAAGCTTGGGGATGTTGATACATTGCAAATGTATATATAATTTTTGATGTTCCATGCTTGGTTTTATCCACTTTCTTGTGTTTTGTACCAACTTTGGAGTACTTTTCATATGATTTCTTGGACTAACCTATTAACAAGAGCCACAATGTCAGCTGCCTGTTTTCTGCTGTTTTTGGTTCTAGGAAAGTCAGAAAATGAATATTCTCGGAACTGGACGGGACAAAAGCCAAAGTGCCTATTTTTCCGGATGCCATCAAGTGCCAGAATACGAGACGGAGAGGGGCCAAGGGGCCACCACACCACCTGGCCGCGCGGCCAGGCCTGGCCCGCGCCAGGGGGTGGTGTGGCCGCTCCCGGCACCCCCTCGGCCTCTCCTTCCGCCTATATATTACCCTCGGGACGAAAACCCTAAGTGCCTGATCAAAAATCCACGAAAGAGTCTGTAGCCGCCGTCATCTCCATCCCTAGATCGGGAGGGATCTGAAGCTCTTCCTGGCACCCTGCCGGAGAGGGGAATTCACCCTGGAGGCCTTCTTCATCACCATGCAAGCCTCCAGTGTGATGCGTGAGTAGTTCATCCTTGGACTTCGGATCCATGTAGTAGCTAGATGGCTGGTTCTCCTCCTTTGTGCTTTCATGTCTAGATCTTGTGAGCTCCGTTCATGATCAAGATCATCTATTTGTAATTCTGCATGTTGTGTTTGCGGGGATTCGATGGATATTGAGATGCTATTTTAGATTGATTATTGATTCTATCATGTCTTTGTTATTTGTGATCTTGCATGTTTTCCGTTGTTTGAGCTATCTTGGCCGAGTAGATGCTAGCAACCCCAAGAGTTAGTATTTATGCTCGATAGTGGGTTCATGCCTCTGGTAATCTAGGGAAGTGACAGAAATATCTAAGGTACTAGATGTGCTGTTGCTACTAGGGAGAAAACAACAATCCTTTGTTCATAGAACAATCGTATTGTTTACTTTACACGCAGTTCGTAAAGCAATAATTTGTTGCTTGCAACTTAATACTAGAGGGGGTTCAAATGATAACCTGAAGGTGGATTATTAGTCATAGATGCAGTTGGATGGCGGTTTATGTATTATGTTGTAATGCCCAATCAAGTCTCAGAGGAGTCAAGATGATTAGTATATGCATGTATTGCTTCCTTGATGTTTGTGAATTGCCCCGCTGTAATTTGTTCACCCAGCATGTTATCTATCTAAGGAGGGCCACCTCTAGTGAACTATGGATCCCGGTCCTTTTCTTTTACATACAATCTACAATCTTTTACTTCTTTGTGTTTACTTTCTGCAAACTTTTACTTCTTTCCATTCAATACATTTAATCCTTTGTTTTCCGCAAAACACGGTGAGATTGACAACCTCATCGCAAGTTGGGGACAAAGTCATGTGGTTGTGTTGTGCAGGTCTCCACGTTGCTACTAGCACCGGTAGTGCGCCCTGCCAAAGCTCAGCTAGTAACACCTTTGGGGTGTTTCATTGCTCCTACTGGTTCGATTAAACCTTGGTTTCTTAACTGAGGGAAACTTGCTGTTGTGCTCATCATACCTTCCTCTTGGGGTTCCCAACGAGCTCTACATCAACCACGCGCCATTTTTCTGGGCACCGTGCATTGAGCCATCATATATCTATCTCTGATGCTGAAACTAAAAGTGGTAATGAAGAAAATGAAGCTCCAAATGAAGAAAAAGTTGAAGAAGAACCTGAAGAGCACACGAAGAATACTAAATACACTAAAGAAGATTTTGTTGCTAAGAAACATGGTAGTGAAAGAGAGCCTTGGGTCCAAAAACCTATGCCTTTCCCTGATAAGAAACACAAGTCAAAGGAAGATGAACACTATAATAAGTTTTGTGAGTGGATGAAACCTTTATTCCTGCAAATTCCTTTGACTGATGCTATTAAATTTCCTCCTTACTCAAAGTATATGAAGGATACTGTCTCGAATAAAAGGAAGATCCCTAATGAAGAAATTTCTACTTTGCTTGCTAATTATTCCTTTAATGGTAAGGTTCCTAAGAAACTTGGAGACCCAGGGATTCCAACTATCCCTTGCTCTATTAAGAACAGTTATGTTAGAACTACTTTGTGTAATTTGGGAGCTGGAGTTAGTGTGATGCCTTTCTCTCTCTATAAGAGGCTTCAACTTGAAAAACTGATACCAACTGATATATCTTTGCAAATGGCTGATAAATATACCACTATTCCTATTGGTATATGTGAGGATGTACCTGTTCAAGTGGCTCATAATTGCTTGATATTAAGTGATTTTTGTTGTGCTTGAAATGCCTGAAGACGATAATATGTCTATTATTCTTGGGAGACCTTTTCTTAATACTGCAGGAGCTGTTATTAATTGTAATCAAGGAAAGGTGACCTTTAATGCTAATGACAAGGAACATACTGTCTATTTCCCCAAGAAGATTGAAAGGACTTATGGTTTGAATTCAATTGAACACGTTGAGTGCATTCAAGTTGGAGAGATATATTGTCCCATACCAAGAGAAAAATTTGAAACTATTATGATTGGGACCATTGCTATCAAGGTTTAGGTAACATAATCATTAGTGGAATACAAAGTTTTGTCTCATATGAAATTGTTTTGATAACAAGACCTGATCAACCTTGTTAACAAAAGGATTTCGTTGAACAAAACAATGTTTTCACTATGATTATCTCCGCTTACTTCTATTCTATCCATTTTAGTTTTTGTTTTTGTTTAGTTTTCCTTTTTGTTGTTAGTTGTTTGAATGTTAGAGTGTCTTAGAACTCCTGTAGTTCTAGCCTTGTTTTGTCATTGCATCATTTTCCGAAAAAATCTGTCTGTCATAAAATCATTCTTCTATGCCTGAAAATTGCCCAAAAATAAAGTGTCTCAAAAAATTCTAGAAAATGCATATTAAATTTTTACGTGAAAAAGGCGAGAGTGCTGGAAGGTACTGGGGACCCAGGCAGGCACACCACCTGGTGGCGCGCCTGCCACAGGTGGCGCCATGCCATGGTGTGGGCCACCCTTGGCCTTCCACTAACTCTCTCACCTGCCACTTTCTTCTCTCTCCCGAGCAAGCTCCAGTTTATTGCTAAAAATCGTGTTCTTGCTGTGCTTTCTCTTGATTTCTTCGATCTTTGGGCTCAACCCATCTTTGTTGCTGAAATTTGGAGAATTTGTTCACCGGTATGTGAGTCCTCCGCTTGTCCAAGCAGATTTGTGTTTAGTGGATTATATCTTGAGTATTTTGCTGCTGTAGGTGACAGGTTATGAGAGCTTGTAAGCTTGTTTGATGCTTAGAGATATAGTTTTGATGCATGTTTAGTCCTCTTACAAGTCCCTATGAGTAGCACCCTTCATTATATTCACTTTGCAATCACTTGTTTAATAGGTGTTTAAATTTCAGAATACCAAGCATGAACAACCATACCTTTGGAGAGATATTTGAGAGGGATGCACCTAGGAGGTCGAGGCCCTGAAGAGCAGCCTCTTAGTTTAGGCCATCATACAATGAAGATCTCATTGCAACTCGAATTAGTAATGAAAGGGATGATGGGGATGCTCACCCATCTACTTTTCCTTGTTTTACTTTCTTACAAGCTGCAGGGATTTTTGATGATTTCTTGTTACTGATTGAGAGGGTTGGTTTGACCTCATATATGCAATATGAGAGTGAGCAATACGCTATGCTCACCAAAACCTTTGTTGAGAGCTTCGCGTTTACTAACACGCCCTATCAGTCAACTGTCTCTTTCAAAATTTATAATCTGCCCTTTACCATGACATTGGAAAGATTTTGCAGTGTTATAGGTGTAAGTATGACAGGGTCCGTGAAGAAAATTCAAATGCGACCCGCTGATTTGCTGGAGCTTTACCGATGGGTGACCAATGATGATGACCGCATGGCGCAACGCGGAAAGATAAGAAACATCCAAATCCCTGCTCTTAGATACTTTGCATATTATCTTGCCACTAGCATTCTTGGTAGGGAGAATACGAGTAATATCTCCAACTATCATTTATCCTTCCTTGCTGTTGCGCTTAACAATGACACCCGGTACAACCTTGGCTCGCTTATTGCTCGTCGCCTAGCTGCTAGGGGGCCTATCTATGGGGGCATCATTGCCTCACGAATAGTCAATGCATTAGGGCTTTCAGTGGACCCCAATGATATTGTATTGGCACCACAAAGGCTTGACCTTGTTGCTATGAAAACTCATCATTTTGTCACTTCTGATTCTGATTTAGACAGTCTAGTATATAGGATGTTGTTTACTGATGGGGATGAGAGGGAGATCCCTTTGCCGCAGTCTTCTTTGTTTAGTATTCACATGAGACCGTGGTCGCGCTCTAAGGAGGAGGTGGACGAGCAGCTTCGCTTGTTGGGTTTCCACAAGCAGCACCAGGAGGATGTGCCCTCCTACGATTACTCTGCGCACTACGGAGGGACGTACTCGAGCTCGCACTAGGACGAGGGCACCTCCTCGTCATACCATGGTGACACTTCATCCTGGCCAGCTTGGGATTGACACCCATTGATACATTGCAAATGTATCTATAATTTTTGATGTTCCATGCTTGGTTTTATCCACTTTCTTGTGTTTTGTCCCCACTTTGGAGTACTTTTCATATGATTTCTTGGACTATCCTATTAACAAGAGCCACAGTGCCAGCTGCCTGTTTTCTGCTGTTTTTGGTTCCAGGAAAGTCAGAAAATGAATATTCTCAGAATTGGACGGGACAAAAGCCAAAGTGCCTATTTTTCCGGAAGGGATCAAGTGCCAGAATACGAGACGGAGAAGGGACAGGGGCCGGCCACACCACCTGGCCGTGCGGCCAGGCTGGGCCCGCGCCAGGGGGTGGTGTGGTGGCTCCCAGCACCCCCTCGGCCTCTCCTTCTGCCTATAAGTTGCCCTCGGGACGAAAACCCTAAGTACCCGATCAAAAATCCACGAAAGAGTCTGTAGCCGCCGTCATCTCCATCCCTAGATCGGGAGGGATCTGAAGCTCTTCGGCACCTGCCGGAGAGAATTCACCACAGGCCTTCTTCATCACCATGCAAGCCTCCGGTGTGATGCGTGAGTAGTTCATCCTTGGACTACGGATCCATGTATTAGCTAGATGGCTGGTTCTCCTCCTTTGTGCTTTCATGTCTAGATCTTGTGAGCTCCGTTCATGATCAAGATCATCTATTTGTAATTCTGCATGTTTTGTTTGCGGGGATCCGATGGATATTGAGATGCTATTTCAGATTGATTATTGATTCTATCATGTCTTTGTTATTTGTGATCTTGCATGCTTTCCGTTGTTAGTAGCTATCTTGGCCAAGTAGATGCTAGCAACTCCAAGAGTTAGTATTTATGCTCGATAGTGGGTTCATGCCTCTGGTAATGTGGGGACGTGACAGAATCTCTAAGGTACTGGATGTGCTGTTGCTACTAGGGAGAAAACAACAATCCTTTGTTCATAGAACAATCGTATTGTTTACTTTACACACAATTCGTAAAGCAATAATCTGTTGCTTGCAACTTAATACTGGAGGGGGTTCGGATGATAACCTGAAGGTGGATTATTAGTCATAGATGCAGTTGGATGGCGGTCTATTTATAATGTTGTAATGCCCAATCAAGTTCCAAAGGAGTCAAGATGATTAGTATATGCATGTATTGCTTTCTCGATGTTTGTCAATTGCCCCGCTGTAATTTGTTCACCTAGTATGTTATCTTTCTTAAGGAGAGCCACCTCTAGTGAACTATGGATCCCGGTCCTTTTTCTTCACATACAATCTATAAACTATTTACTGCTTTGTGTTTACTTTCTGCGAACTATTACTTCTTTCCATTTGATACGTTTAATCCTTTGTTTTCTGCAAAACACGGTGAGATTGACAACCTCATCGCAAGTTGGGGACAAAGTTTTGTGGTTGTGTTGTGCAGGTCTCCATATTGCTACTAGCACCGGTAGTGCGCCCTGCCAAGGCTCAGCTAGCAACACCTTTGGGGTGTTTCCTTGCGCCTACTGGTTCGATTAAACCTTGGTTTCATAACTGAGGGAACTTGCTGCTGTGCTCATCATACCTTCCTCTTGGGGTTCCCAACGAGCTCTACATCAAGATTAAGCCATCAAGCATTTTTCCGGCGCCGTTGCCCGAGACTGAAGAAGAAGAAGAAGCTCCCCCGTCAACCACGCGCCAGCAGCATTTTTCTGGCGGGCTTGCCGGGGAGTCAAGGACATCTTCACAAGGGGAGTCCCTCATAACCAATCTCTTTACTTTCTTATTTTTGTTTTTCTTAGTTTCTTTTTGCTTTGTTTGCTTGTTTCTTTATCAAAAACACAAAAAAAATAGTTTTACTAGTTTGCTTTCTTTATTGAAAACACAAAAAAATTAGTTCCTACCTTAAGTTTCCTTTATGTCTAGCCTTGCTCCAATCACTATGTCACCCGAGGAAATGATTTTCACTTTTAAACAAGGAATTGAGGAAAGCTTCATGGAAGCTTGGTCTGGAATCTCTGATCTACATGAAAAAACTGAGCCTAAAATGACTCAAAGCTTGTTCCTTAGCAGTTTTTACCTTGGAATTGCTCTTTGCTATAGATATGCTTTAGATGCTGTTGTGGGAGGAGATTTCCTCCAATGTAATGAGGATGATGCTATTAATGCTATAAAGAAATTGATCCTCACTTACAACTTGCCTAGCCAAACTGATATTTCTTTCGCTAGAATATTTGCTAGATTGAACACTCTTGAGACTGGCACTGCTAGCTTAAAAGATTGCTATAATACGCTTAGGGACCATCACAATTATGTTCCCATAAATTCTGAACCATCAAAGTGGCTCCCTATAGTAAAGATTGAGATAAACGCTGAAACTTTTCAAGCCTGCTGTGATATCATGTCTGAATTTTGTCTTATGCCCAAAGATATTTATGAATCTTTGAATACTTGGGGGCTTACTGAAGGAGGAAAAGAAATATCTCTTGCTAATAATGCTACCATATTACCTATTGGAATATCTGAAGGAGTGTTTACAAAGATCCTTGGGAAAATGATTTCTACTGATTATCTTGTTATTGAATGTGCAGGAAAAGGACAAATTACACTTGGAAGGTCCTTATTAGAACTCCTTGGAGCAATAATAGATGTGGGAAAGGGGACCATGCACCTTTCTTCTCCACCAAACAATCATATTTTCCCCTAGGTTAAGAATAAAAGTAAGAGAGGTAAGGGCAAGAAATTTGGTCTTAATGCTTCTTCATTTGAAAATACTTGATTCTTTCTTGCTTCTTATGCCTAACTTAAAGGCGTTAAAGAAAAGTACTTATTGGGAGATAACCCAAAAGTTTTGGATGAGTCTTAGAAGTTATTACTTCTGTAATAACCGCTCCTTATCCTTTTTATTTGCTTTCTGTGCCAAGAGTAACCTCTAATGAGAGAGCAGTAATGATTGGGAAAGTTGCTGTCCTGAAACAGATTTATGTGCTTCACCGTAAACATTCGTGTAAAATCTCTAAACGTCTTTTTGAGGCGTGAATTTTTGTGCTTCTGCCCAGGTTGTTATCTAACTTTTGTTAGTTCAACACTTTTTTATTTGAGCAACAGAAGGTCTTCGAAAAAATTCGTCTTTACCTGCTGGTCTGTGATACATTACAAATGTATCTATAATTTTTGATGTTCCATGCTTAGTTTTATCCACTTTCTTCTGTTTTGTTCCAACTTTGGAGTACTTTTCATATGATTTCTTGGACTAACCTATTAACAAGAGCCACAGTGTCAGCTGCCTATTTTCTGCTGTTTTTGGTTCCAGGAAAGTCAGAAAATGATACCGGACCCGTTATAACCCCGATTGGAAGGGCAGGCCAGTCTGAGGCTCTGGGGATGCGAGGCCATTGAAAGTTAGTATCCCATATTCTATGACGGAGATAGAGCATTAATTGCAGTTTTCACCCCCACCTTAACGATCGAGGGATGAAATCTTTTGACGACTAGGGCCCGAGGCCGATTCCAGTGGATCACTATAGAATCTTCTAGAAGCAAGCCTAGGAGAGTCCCTGGCTTTCGAGCCCTACTCGTGGGAGTTGCTTTATCCATCATTGCTATTGGCATCTTGGCGTGAAACAATTCGTTTATATAAACACTTTTGACATAGCAGAATCCTTCTCAGGTTGACCACTCGTCATCAGAAAGTGAAACGTCCGGTCGCTGAGGCTACCAATTCTGGAATTTCTTCTCGAGACATCCCCGTCAGTCAACTTCTCTTCGGGATGGGTCGTTGGTCTTTGTGGAGATAATGTGTCAGCCGTGGTAGCCCTGAGTAGGCATGGGCGTCTGCCTAGATGAAGGGATTTTCTCATCTTGAGGTGTCGGGTTCCCGCTCTAGGCTTATCCTTCGTCAGTGCTTCCTGTGCTTCTGATTATGGAGCTGTACGACCTTCCGGGTCAACGAATGATCTATCCTGATGGTAGCAAGAGTAACAATACGGTCTATAATGCTACGTCAACAGGTATAGTAAGAAAAATACTACGTAAAGAAAAAGGTGGGTATGAAATATCCATAGTTGATGTCTCACACATATCGACTCCACTGGAGAACCTGGGACCGGCACACTCAGTTGAGATGAAGTCGGTTGACTGCCGTTGATTTTCTATGTGCTCAGGTGCTTCAAGGGCGCGACTACCCGAATAGATATTGTCTAAGGGCAAAGGTTCTGCCTCAGGCTTCGATCACATGGAGGAGGGTGTTTGTGCTGCAAGGGAAACTCTTTTGGCGGGTCTGATCTGGCGCATTGGAGATGGTTTAAGCACAACAAGTTTGGGTGGACTAATGGCGGGGACAGGATTCGAACTTGTAGTCTTCAGGTCATGAGCCTGATGAGTTGACCAATTCCTCTACCCCGCTTTAGTGTAAACTAGAATTTACATACAGAAAATTATCAATTCTGGACAGTTCTATAGAGAGAAATGGCCGCTTCCGCCTGTCAATCATTTCCATTTCCACAAGCCGGCATGGGCTACGTGAGCTCCAAGTAGCTTACCGGACAAATTGATAAGTCTGACATTCCCAGCCCACCAAGCAAAGCCAGTGGTTTCTTGGTCACGACCAGCTAAAACGAAAGTTCCATTAAAGAGCGTTTCCAGAAGACGCAGAATGGCAGTGAATAGAGAGAAAGATTCTTCTGATTTTCTTGTTCTTGGAAATATTCTATCTATCTCCTAGACACCGTAGAGAATTGATAATTTTCATGTCTTTCAATTCTCGTACTCTTCCTCTATCCCTATCCTCTAGGTACAACGTTTGCATCAATAGAGAACCTTTTCCTCTGTATGAATCTATATTATTCCATTCCAATTTCTTCCCAAAACTTCCCAAGAAAAATCCCGAATTGGATCCAAAATTGACGGGTTAATGTGAGCGATTCTTGTGCTCCCTATGCACGTGTTCTTGATCACCGAACAAGTTAAAAAATAAGTTTATGCGCTCCTATCCTTGTTCTTGTGAGTCCTTGTGAAGCTACATTGGTGATGGTTGGTGGTAGATGCGGATTACCAGCGAGCTCTAGATGCTACTCTATATTAGGGATATCCTCATTCTGCCTAGCATTTAGTGGGCTGGATATTTACCTTATCAACTAGCAAATTCATAAGGGTTCCATTTGATTAGGCACCTGAATTGGTACATGAATCCGACTGAACCGAAGCGAGCCCTTCTAGCTGTTTCGCTTGCTTCTTTCTTATTGTGGCGGCTATTATGGCGATTCTTATTCGTGAACCACTGAAGGATTCGTAGACTTAAAAAGACTTTTGGGAATAAGGCTTGCTATTATTAGAAATGTCCAAAAAATATCATATTCGTGAAGTAGAAACATAATGTACTCCCATTAATGTGGAATAGGCGGAACTTAAACCAGTCAATTCAATTCAGCATTGTCAATTTATCCAGAACCCTAGAAAAAGAATACAGGCCCAGAAAAAATTACCCCTTTTTCGAGAACCTTTTAGAAGTTCTACCCATACATGTTCTGATCGCCAATTCATATTAGATATACTAAATCCAGCAGTGGTCTATTGAAATTGAGAGAATAAGCTAAATAATTTTGACTTTACTTTTTTTATTCTGAAATCGTCTTCAGCAATTAGTACTCCTATGAAATAATAGGTTAGATACATTGACTTTCTATTCAAACCATTCTGATTGATTTGCTTCTTCGCGCAAGCACTTGGTTCGCCCCTTACTATAACCATCCCACTCAATCTTTTACACCGATGTTTCATACTCTCTCGACCAGGTCATCATAAGAAAATACTGCCAAATCTTTCCGAAATGAGAGAAGGAGGGAAGGCGTGCTACAACTAACTGCTGAAGCAAGATTAGCGCTAAGAAGCAACCCTAGTTTAAGTACTAGCGTCCCACCCCAACGTTCTTGTACTTAAAAAGACTCTCCCCCGCTTAAGTGCTACAAGATCTAGTGCACTGGACCTCGTGGTTATGGACCCGAATCCTTTAGTATGGAACATTGTCTTTTCCAAGTAAAAACCCCTAGTTGATGTATCAGACTCGACCCTGTCTTTCGTAGCATGCATTCCCATCTGTGTTGCAACTGATTCGGTAAGCTACGTGTCCGGTGCACGGAAAACTGCCTTCGGTCTCCCAACCTTACTCATGGCAACCTTCCGGCCGCTCTCCTTTCCTTAATATTCACCGTCGAGTCATCAAAGCCGTCAGAACGAATTCAGAGGCCCTCCGTTTGCTGCTGGGATGTACAGAGACCGAAAGCTAAGCTATTATAAGCTCACTTAGTTGAAGTGAAGGAGGGAAAAGAAAGACTGAATAATCCATGATCGCTATGCGAGAAAGATCTCAACCTGATTTTCCTCTATAGCTTTCCAGATACTTTGATCACAAGTTGTGTTCATTATTGTATGATTCATCAGGATATGGTGAAACAGAAGAACGACTTCTTTTTTTAATAGCCCTTGGTGGTATGCAGATTCATTGAACGAAGAAGGCAGTCTTTCTTCCTCACGAACAAGATCGGAGTACCCACAAGACTTGCTAATTTACCGAGAGCGCGCCAACTGCTATACCAAAATCTTATTTTCAATACCCAACCGTAAAATCCGATCGAGCTCTTTCTTACGGGAGATGCTGAGATGCTGGATTGATTTTGTATATAGTGGGGATTGGATCCCCATGTTGAGATGGGTCTGGCTACTCGTCCGGGCCAACGATAGGATATCTTTTTTGAAGTAGCATCACATGAGTTCGGTATCCTTATTATTACCCTAAAGTGGAAGATGAAGCAAGGATATGAGGAAGAAATAGAGAAAGAGTGGATACACTGGATGCTGCAGATGGCAAGTATGCTATTTAACATAAATAAATGCCTGCACGCTATAGCTGAAGTGGCGGATTAACCTATTTGATATCGCCAAAGAAAAGAAACTAATAGAAGTCAAAGACGCAGAATGGTAGTGAATAGAGAGAAAGATTCTTCTAATTTTCTTGTTCCTGAAAATATTCTATCTATCTCCTAGACGCCGTAGAGAATTGATAATTTTCATGTCTTTCAATTCTCATACTCGTAATTGGAAAGTTACGGAAGGAGACCTGTCATTTTTCAATGAAAACAACATATAAAACTCTGGAAAATTTCGAGGAAATGGGATTCGAACCCATGATACAATCTTCTTGTATGTCGATTTAGCAAACCAATGCCTTAAGCCACTCAGCCATACCTCCAAGTTGTTGATCGGAATTGGAAAAAAGGTTGGTTGTTCAAGATCCATCAAGTAGTCAGAGTGCGTACTCTTCTTTACTGAGCGAGAAAGACTCTATCCAGATCTATGGATCTCCCCAGCGTCCACGGGGGAAGGGTAAGGGTAAGGGGAAGAAAATTCTATGAACCTTTCTTTTTTTCGTTAAGTTCAAGTCTGACGAGAGTAATATTCTACAACTAACAACTCATTTATTTTGAGACCAACCCACTTCCTATCTAGAATTTTATTTACTAGCCCTTTATATTCTAATGTGTCAATCGTCAAATGCTTTGGCAATTTTCTTGGGTCAGATGAAGCAATAGAATTTTGAACCAGACCTTTTGATCTTTGGTTATATTTCGGATTCCTGCTTCATGCAGGCGAGTTGCAGCCTGCAATCCGAACTGAGGACGGGTTTTTGGAGTTAGCTCACCCTCGCCAGATCGCGACCCTTTGTCCGTCCATTGTAGCACGTGTGTCGCCCAAGGCATAAGGGGCATGATGACTTGGCCTCATCCTCTCCTTCCTCCGGCTTAACACCGGCGGTCTGTTCAGGGTTCCGAACTCATTGTGGCCACTAAACACGAGGGTTGCGCTCGTTGCGAGACTTAACCCAACACCTTACGGCACGAGCTGACGATAGCCATGCACCACCTGTGTCCGTGTTCCCAAGGGCATCGGGTAACCAAGTATGCAATCCTATCTGTGCAGATTTCCCAACAGCACCAATAAAAAGTAAAATACAAATCAGAGTTATGGCATTCAATCTCATATTGCAATAATAAACCTAAGAAAACATGACCCCAGGCGGATACTTGGCATGTTCCCCCTCGCCCAGGCCCATCGCAAGGAAAGCGAAAACCCAGATTTGTGAAGTTACGGACTTGATTGTATTGAGCCTTGGTATGGAAACCTGAGTTTACCTGGTAGTAAAACATCTATTTTTATTTTGAGATAGAGTTCGATCCTCAACTATTTCTCGCGATATCTTCTTACGAAGTTTTGTAATGGAAATTCTATGTTTTGGCTCGGTATAAACCCAAAAATGAGAAATTCTCTTATTTGTAGACTCGTCTTCTTTTGGTTCAATCTGGAGAACCTAGTCGAAACTCTGATTCATGTTTGTGGATTTTCATAACTCTCCTATCTACCCGGAAATGATCTTCTACCTTTACTGTCTGTGTTCTTTACATATCTTTGGATTGTTTTTCAAATCATTGTTTCGTTACAAATTCTGTGGTTGCATGCACCCTTGTGAGCAAGTTGTGGGTCGACCGTTTCGTTTCATTTTCTATTATATTAGAGTTTTCCCTTTTTTATTGTCTGTCAATGAATATTCTAAAATGAATATTCTAATAGGAATGGAATTTCATAATACTGAAAGAGAAGAGGTAGCAATTCGGAACGCAAATTGCGTTTTAATTTTAATGCGTCTCACTATTCGAATGTTTTCGAAGAAATGCCCTTTTTATTTTTTTTGTACCTGGCTACTAAATACTAAACAAATTTAAGAAATGAGAGAATTCAGAATAGCTACGAGAAAAAGACTAGTCCAATCCATAATGATGTACCGGAAAATACAATGTTTTTATTATTTGACCAACCATCAGGAGAAGCGATTTTCAATGAAAGCTGAGATGGGGTAAGTGTGAAGAGTCAACTATTGCCCACCAAATCCATCTCTAAAAGATGCATCAATGGTCCTGTTTTAACCATCGTGTCAAATCTCTTCTTTCCTCCTTTTTACCAGTCAAAACCAACTTGCTAAATCCTTTTTTTCTTGTTTCAGTGGGAAGAGCAAGGGGAATTGCCCTTGAAATCCTTCAGTGGTTCGAATCCACATCTGATTCTTGTTTCAATAATATCATCATGACTTTCGAAATCATGTGCGGTAGCAATACCAAACCAAATATGACGAGTAGTGGACGTTGTCCCAAAAGTATTCGTAGACCTCTTTGGGATGAAAAATCTTTTTTGTGTAATTCCAAATGTGAAGCAAGTCTCCGTAGGAGGTTTTTGTACATGTGTCTTTAGTTTCTCTTTTATCATCTCGTCCAAGAGAGAAAGTTCTTCTAATTCTATGAATCTTTCTAGAATCCTTTTCTCTTGAATATCAGTTAAGAGAGTTTCGGATTGCATGGTATTCCACAAATTCTTAATCCAAAGTTCCAGACATTTATTAAATGAGAAAGAGACCCCCCAGGGAAAAAGTACGATAAATACAAGATATAGTAAAGAAGGCAATGCTTTCTTTTTTTTCATTTTTGATCTGTAAATAATTGATCAAGAAATTGGTAAACTTTCGCATGATCGATGGTAAAAGAACGAGAGTTCGTGCTATTGTTTATGAAACTTTTCACCGCCTAGCTCGAACCTTGCAATTGCTCAAGATACCCTCTTTTAGCTGCTAGGTCTATTTCTTAGTTCAAGATCCCTCTTACTAACTAGAATAAAAGAATTAGTAGATATGTTCCGTGGTACAGTTACAACTTAACAGATCAGTGCACTCAGAGTTTGAGAAGACTATATATAGCATTTGCATCACCAGGACACTCGATACTGTAATTAGTAGGCAGTTACAAGTTAATAGAACAGATGCTACGAGTAGAAGAAGAAGAATGGTGCCAAGATTTGCAAATCTTTTCTATTTAGTAGTCTAAGTTTCTCGAGGAGGATAATTAATTCGGTCGCTGTGGTCGGACTCTATTATGGATTTCTGACCACATTCTCCATAGGTCCCTCTTAGATCTTCTTTCTCCAATCTTGGATTAGGGAAGAAGGAGATATTCGCGACTACTGGCGGTTTCATTATGGGGCAGCTCATGATCTTCAGACGATCTAGGGTATGAATCGAGGCTGTCAATTGGATTCCCCCCTCCAATTGAAGACAATCCAAGGGTTTATAGTTGATACAAAGAAAAAGGGAAGATGGGTAGAAAAAGGGGCCCCACTTACCAATTGGAAATGGAAATGCCGAATGAATTGAACCAAACTACGGAAACTGTGGTTGAGCTTGCCTGTCATCAACGAAGGATAGTTGTGAAGTTGGTGGAAGAAATAAAACCAATGAATGCAGCTAGTCAGAAGCGTGAAGCTGATAGTCCATCAGCCTGGGGAAGCTTTATGCCATCCGCTCAAGCTCATTTGACAGGAACGGCGCTGCTAATTCCCCATGGGGTAACTCTATAATTTTCCAAGGTAAAAGAGCACCCGACCAATTCGAATAGGATCCTAATTCAAATGGGAAAGAATTCTTTTAGAAACAATGATTTTCGCTCCATTATTCTGAACTAGAATCTACTTGAACAAGAAAATGTTTTATATATGTTGGCAATCCCCGGTTTCACGGGTTTCGATACCCCAGCAATGTGCAAGAACATCCTCGAAAACGTCTGATGTGACTTCACCTGAAAATGCATGCCCCTCATTCTTTGAGAATCAGAAGGATCCTTTTCGAGTTTCCATTTCTTCATTTGGAATCTGGGCTCTCAAGTAGTATCAAGACTAGGCCTTATTTTTCTTAGTTTCAGAAGTCTCCCTTATCCGAGTGAATTAGCAAGAGCACGACTCGCGACCTACTTTTCATTATAAAACTGATAAACCAGAAAAAGATGGATTGTTTTGCGAAAGAATCTTTGGACCCATAAAAAGCGGAATTTGCGCTTGTGGAAATTCTCGAGCGAGCGGAGCTGAAAATGAAGACGAGAGATTTTGCCAAAAATGCGGGGTGGAATTTGTGGATTCTCGGATACGAATATATCAATAGAGCCACTTTCTTTGGGCTTCCCTATGAAATGAGGCATGGAACGGAGCCACTACGAAGAAATTATGGGAGTTACGAAAGAAGCTTCGGACTCATATTGTTCATGGTTGAGAACGGGAGTTGAACTCTAGGAGGTCGAATCCCCCCTGTTCCTCAGTAGCTCAGTGGTAGAGCGGTCGGCTGTTAACCGACTGGTCGTAGGTTCGAATCCTACTTGGGGAGATTTGATTCATTCTTTAATGTAAGAATAAAGAATTGAATTAAAGAATGGTAGGGAAATGACGACCCTTTCTAGTTAACTTCACTAACAACTCTTCTATAGGTGGCCACCAGAGCAACACAAATGCATTGATAAGTAGTTTGCCTATCCCCAACCTAGTAATCAAATCGGAGTGAGAGTTCCACCCATGGGTGTGTAGTAAGGTCACTTATATATCTTTATGTCAAACAAACCTTGGCCCCACGGGAAGATTTAGCGGGATAGCTTCTTTTTCGCTGAACAGAAGAGAGAGGTTTTTCTCCTTCCCTCTTTTCAATAAGAAGAAGTATCTGAAATGAAACAAATTCCTCTTCATTCTGTTGTGCTCAGCGAAGGAACTGCCTAAGCATACTTTTGCGGATCCAAACTTCTTTGTTCATCCTCCTCATTATAGTCCTCCTAGAATTCCAGTCTTTTCGGCGGAATCCGGGTTGGATAATCTATCAAATGCTGGTTAAGTGAATTCATGTCCGATTATCAATTCATTTCCGTCGGACCTTCCAAAAAATAATGCAATAGTTTAGGATTTGAGCAATTCTGTACTTTCCTACCGCTTTTCTTTGCACTACTTTCGCAGGAACAAGAGCTTATGCATTGCTGTGGATCTGGCTCATCCATGCAATAGATGGAATTCTCTACATTCCCACCCTTTTTTTGAGAACTCGAAACATCAGGACAAATTACTTCTCTTAGGAACACATACAAGAAAAAGGATAGTGGTAGCCCTCCCATTAACTACTTCATTTTCATTTATGAATTTCATAGTAATAGAAATCTATGTCCTACCGAGACAGAATTTAGAACTTGCTATCCAACGCACCGGGGTATGGTATCGAAATTTAAGTATTCTGTAGCTTATCCAAAAAGGAGATACCAACCGGTGCATGTCCGGACCCCCTTTAGTAAGGGGGCCTACCGGGGGATATGAATCCAATGGTGGCTGGTCGTTGATCCCTCCACTCAAACAGAGGGTCAAGCGGCCAGACACGCCATCAGTAGCAAGCGAGGGTTTACCCGAGCGATTTGCCGGGCACCTTAGCAGGTGCTACTCCTAATTTTTTTGAAAATTTTGCGTTTTTCGCAAAAATCAAAGCTTCGTGTGGCACATCCCAAGAACATGTTGCTCTATGTTCCGTCAAAAGGCCTATTGTTCGTTTCTACCTAAAAAGATACCGTATCCCCTACGTGTCCTTTGATTATCGATGCAGTATCCTTGGTTACTTGCGGTTGCATTTAATATAGGCAGTTCTGTTGTACAATTGATTAGCCAACCAAACTTGTTCTGTTGTTCTCGCCAAACTCGTTGGCTGTTGAGTGACGGGCTCACTGGAATAGTTCTCGCAAACTCTGGGCTAGCTTTTTATGGAGAATTTGTCGTTTCTTGTTTCCCTTTCCTTCTTAAATAGAAGTTGGCCCTGTTCCATCAACATTACCAACAACTGAGCTTTCGACAGACGGACTTAGTCTTTCTTCAGGTCCCGCTAACCTAGTGATGTAGAAGATTAGCGCCGGATGGCACAAGGCGACTTCTGGGATGTGAAATATATAAGAGTGAACAATCTTATGAAATTGACACAAAAGGTCAGCTGGATCACGTGTAAATTGGATTTTAACGTTCTATATAGAAATCTATTTTATAATACTATACAAAACTACTGTAAGAAAACGAATGATACACTAACAGTTTACTACGACAATAGTTAGATTTCAAAGACATGGGCTTCATTTTTTTTAGCTTCTTATTACCTGTGGGAGTCCCACTTGCGTTAGCACCTTTCTTAGTACTCCTTGATCCCTTCCCTAATTGGAATCCCGTCCTCCATCAAAGAGGGTATCTCTAGACTTTTCTATTCTATAATAACTAAGTCTTTATACAGAGGTAAATCTTTGCCTATTAGGCAAGAGGATAGCAAGTTCTAAATTCTGTCTCGGTAGGACATAGATTTCTATTACTATGAAATTCATAAATGAAAATGAAGTAGTTAATGGGAGCTCGATGAATCGAAAATAAACTCGAATGGATCTTCTTCTATGGAATTGACACTTAGACTGAAGTTGATAAATTGGTTTCTGATTTCAGCCTTGTGAGATTGCAAGAAGGAAAGTAATAGTTTGGTTTTCAACAGGTATCAAATAAGACGTATGTAGATATCCTGTTGTCCAACCATTTCCCTCTGTTAAAGACTACACTTTCTGAGTTAAGGATTTGGATCTGTTTCGTAACCGAGTTCTTGATCTTGATCCAAAAATATTCTTTTAAACGAGGGTATTCGTTCTTGGATGGCAGCTCAGGATCAGCCTCATGAAAATCTTATATTCCCTGAGGAGGTTCTACCACGTGGAAACACTCTTTAATGGAACTTTCGTTTTAGCTGGTCGTGACCAAGAAACCACTGGCTTTGCTTGGTGAAAATAAGTATGACCTCAAAAATGGTGGGTTTTCTATTGATGTCGTGAATAACATATAGCTTACCTATAGACAAAGAACAAAAAAGAGAAAAAAGGAATTATGATAGTGGAAAAGTCGACAGATAAGTCACCCTTACTGTCCCTTTACAGAACCGTACATGAGATTGTCTAATTGTCCAGACAGTAATGATAGTATCTTGTACCTGAACCGGTGGCTCACTTTTTCTAAGCAGGCAGCTGGTACTTACGGTTTCGGTGGAGTTCCGGCCCACATTGCTCTCTTCCTGAAAAAACGTTAGCTTTCCCTACTCGTACTCCATTGCCGGACTGCTCTACTTATCTTCTCTCTCTTCAGACTCACTGAACCTTCTCAAAGACTCCCTTTGCACTGAGAACACAATTAAGAACCCTCCTTCTCACAAGAAGGCAAACCTTGTACGTTGATAGAATCTTCTTTCACATCCAGAAGAGAGGTTGTGGGCTAGCTAGGTTCTATAGGAACTGGACGATCCTATTTGGTCAAATACCTAACGAAAAATTACGATTTTCTTTTCATTAAGGTACGAGGGCTTCTTATTCCACAAGAACGAAAGCACCTTTTCATTCTTTCATATACTAGGGGTTTTTACGAAATAATTTGATCCAAGGACGGCACCGTTGTGGTAAAGGTCGTAATTCCAGAGGAATCATTACCGCAAGGCATAGAGGGGGAGGTCATAAGCGCCTATACCGTAAAATCGATTTTAGACGGAATCAAAAAGACATATCGGGTAGAATCGTAACCATAGAATACGACCCTAATCGAAATGCATACATTTGCCTCATACACTATGGGGATGGTGAGAAGAGATATATTTTACATCCCAGAGAGGCTATAATTGGAGCCGGAAGGTCAAGGAAGTTGGTGAACTGATGACAGGGAAGCCGGCGACCGAAGCCCCAGTGAACGGCGGCCGTAACTATAACGGTCCTAAGGTAGCGAAATTCCAACGTTGCCGGACAAAAGAAAAAACCGGAACCGGAACCGGAACAAGCTTGACCTAAGACTGTCCACTTCTCTGAACCCCGAGTTCAGCGAAGTGTTCAGTAATCTAGGTTCGGCTTGCGCACGTGCGTACATGCACGTGCTCCGGGATTGGCTATAGGGGATTTCTAGGGAGATTCAAGTTGTGGCTCCTCTAGCTTTAGTCGGCATAAGAACAAAGAACTAAATGGGTCTCCTTAGCCTTTTGTTAGTTTCGGTGGCCTGGAGTCTTCTACGGGGCATCTCTTCTTTATAGATGAGAAGTCGATTCAGAACACGCAAGAAAAGGGTTGATGGAACCATGCAAAGAGTGCTCATTAACTCACTAGCGTCCCAATAAAATCATTCCAAAGTACTTCTCCATTTCGGAACAAGCTCTTGGTGAAAAAGACTGGCGTGTAGTATGAAAAGCGCCTATGGAAGAACCCTCGAATCTAGAGTTGTTTGGCGTTCCAATCCAGTTCAATGCACTTTTCGGACCGAGAAAGGGGAACTGCTTGGCGCTGCATATTAGAACTCATTAAAGCCCGATTCGCATCATTGTGCTCAATAAAAGGAAACGAGAGAACCTCCAATAGAAAAATATTGGAAAGGAAAAATACTTCTAACATTAATCTGTTCTCAGATTTTTTTATGTGCGATTTAAATATACATGCATTTTCACAAATAAATTGTCCAAGGTGAATTATTGCTCTACTTATCTTCTCTCTCTTCAGACTCACTGAACCTTCTCAAAGACTCCCTTTGCACTGAGAACACAATTAAGAACCCTCCTTCTCACAAGAAGGCAAACCTTGTACGTTGATAGAATCTTCTTTCACATCCAGAAGAGAGGTTGTGGGCTAGCTAGGTTCTATAGGAACTGGACGATCCTATTTGGTCAAATACCTAACGAAAAATTACGATTTTCTTTTCATTAAGGTACGAGGGCTTCTTATTCCACAAGAACGAAAGCACCTTTTCATTCTTTCATATACTAGGGGTTTTTACGAAATAATTTGATCCAAGGACGGCACCGTTGTGGTAAAGGTCGTAATTCCAGAGGAATCATTACCGCAAGGCATAGAGGGGGAGGTCATAAGCGCCTATACCGTAAAATCGATTTTAGACGGAATCAAAAAGACATATCGGGTAGAATCGTAACCATAGAATACGACCCTAATCGAAATGCATACATTTGCCTCATACACTATGGGGATGGTGAGAAGAGATATATTTTACATCCCAGAGAGGCTATAATTGGAGCCGGAAGGTCAAGGAAGTTGGTGAACTGATGGTGGAAGCCGCATCAAGCCCCAGTGAACGGCGGCCGTAACTATAACGGTCCTAAGGTAGCGAAATTCCAACGTTGCCGGACAAAAGAAAAACTGAACCGAACCGAACAAGTTGATTTAAGATCGTCCACTTCTCCGAACCCGAGTTCAGTAAGTGTTCAAGAATCTAGGTTGGCTTATGCACGCGTGCGTACAGGCACGTGCTCCGGGATTGGCTATAGGGGATTTCTAGGGAGAGTCAAGTTGTGGCTACTCTAGCGTTAGTCGGCATAAGAACAAGTAACTAAAGGGGTCTCGGTAGCGTTTTGTTAGTTTCGGTGGCCTGGAGTCTTCTACGGGGCATCTCTTCTTTATAGATGAGAAGTCGATTCAGAACACGCAAGAAAAGGGTTGATGGAACCATGCAAAGAGTGCTCATTAACTCACTAGCGTCCCAATAAAATCATTCCAAAGTACTTCTCCATTTCGGAACAAGCTCTTGGTGAAAAAGACTGGCGTGTAGTATGAAAAGCGCCTATGGAAGAACCCTCGAATCTAGAGTTGTTTGGCGTTCCAATCCAGTTCAATGCACTTTTCGGACCGAGAAAGGGGAACTGCTTGGCGCTGCATATTAGAACTCATTAAAGCCCGATTCGCATCATTGTGCTCAATAAAAGGAAACGAGAGAACCTCCAATAGAAAAATATTGGAAAGGAAAAATACTTCTAACATTAATCTGTTCTCAGATTTTTTTATGTGCGATTTAAATATACATGCATTTTCACAAATAAATTGTCCAAGGTGAATTATTGCTTAACCGCAAGTCAATTTCGCTTTGACATAGCTGAAGCTCTAGGGGAATAATCTCTTTCTTAAAAATGAAATAATGGACAATGACAAATCCAATTGAAAGGTTCCTCAGAATACTTTTTGGTAAAGATCGAGAGAATTTCTCATTTTTGGGTTTATACCGAGCCAAAACATAGAATTTCCATTGAAGAAGGAAGTAAGGATGCTAGCCGGAGAATCCAGAAATAAATACTTCCCATTCCAATTCTTTTTTAGTTCCCAAGATAGAATTTCTTTGTTTTTGGCAAGAGCGGTGGGTGACAACGTGCAAGACTAGATAGGTTTGGCTTTGATCTGATCAATAGGAATAGGAGGAAGCACCCTAAAGACAGAAAAAGCTTAGGCAGACTAACAAGAAACAGGCTTGATGGTAGATTCGCTGAACACCCACACAATCTCGAATCGGGATGCAAGTGCAGCTTATTGCTACGAAGCTGAATCGGGGAGGGAAATCGGGAGGGCTTAAATTGCCAAATGGCGAGACCAGACCCCATGAAGCTTCTAAGTCTGATGTTGATTTGCAAGAATCAGATTTACCAATGGGAAGAACGCTTAGTGTATCCACGGTGGGTGAATCTTAGGAAACTCGCCTTGTCCAAACAAAAGCAGGAGGTAGGTAGGTGGTAGTTAGAAGGATTCCTTTGGGGAGCTGCTTCTTCCTCTGGATTCCCTTCTTCTATAGACAGACCCCCGACTAGGGTAGCAGCGTTTTAAAGAAATACGAACAGTTTGGTTTTCAGTGAGCCCGCTTCTTAGTGATAGGTTACTAAAGTATCTATCGCTATGTCCCCCCCCCTCTATTCTCGTTTCCTCTCTATTTCATGGGTGGAAGAACAAAAATAGAGGATTCTTAAAAAAATAGATTCTTAAAAAAAGAGAATCCTGCACTCTCTTTGCAATCAATGAAATGGTCCCAGAGAAAGGAATCAGTCTCTTCAGTCCGGCGCATGCCTCAAATGCTTTTTTCCTTTTAATTACTCATTTTTTTGAATTTCGCACCGGAAAATTTTCTAGGAGAAGTTCGAATCCGTTCCTTTCGAATATTGATCGGTCTTGGTTTAACATCTCTTTTTTAATCATCACCCGATTCTCTTTTTTTTCTAGTTCGCACTGCTCTTTCTATTCCAACACAGAAGGGTTCTACGCTAGGAATCACTAAACTAGACGAGCACTTCTCAAGTGCCAGCTAGGAAACTGTCTTTACTGTAAACCAACCTTGTCCCCACCCGTAGAGAACTTTTAGTAGATGGAAGCAAGCTCCCTAGTCCTATTCGACCCACTTGGAATTCCCTTATGTGAATCATTCATGTAGCATTGATATACAAGAATTCGAGATTGCTCCACCGGGCCTGACTAGTAAATACAGTATACGGGGAAGAGAGTCTTCTGAACCTGAAACCTATGAAGCAAGGAAATCACTCTACTCTACAAGCTATTCCACTGGAAAGGACAGGTTTCTAAAGGAATGGGATTAGTACTACTTAATTAAGGAAGGGATGAGTGTTGTCTTCCAGGCGGGGGTTCTAGCAACTAAAGCAGTGGAAATGTTCTCGTTCTCTCATGCTTCAAAGCAAAGAGTTGTGCCTGGCATTCCCATTTGTCTCTCTCTGTCGAAAGCTAGGTCAAAGGTGCCTGTGCTCGAAATGCAACATCACTCACTTGGTCTAGTGGGTCGGGGTTCATCAAGCTTTTCATCTCCTGAAGCCACAAGTCTAGTATAGAATCTGCTCTTTAAGGTTGAGAATCTGCTCTAGAAGGTCGATTAGGCCTTGTCATCATGTCATCACACTCCACTGGTATCAAAGTTCTCGGCCCTTTTCTTATATTACTTTTCTTATTCTCGAAATTGGACGGCACAAAAGCCAAAGTGCCTATTTTTCCGGAAGTCGTCAGATGCCAGAATACGAGACGGAGAGGGGCCAGAGGCCGACCACACCACCTGGCCGCGCGGCCAGGCTTGGCCCGCGCCAGGGGGTGGTGTGGTGGACCCTGGCACCCCCTCGGCCTCCCCTTCCGACTATAAGATGCCCTCGGGACAGAAACCCTAAGTGCCTGATCAAAAATCCACGAAAGAGTCTGTAGCCGCCGTCATCTCCATCCCTAGATCGGGAGGGATCTGAAGCTCTTCTCGGCACCTTGCCGGAGAGGGGAATTCACCCTGGAGGCCTTCTTCATCACCATGCAATTCTCTGGTGTGATGCGTGAGTAGTTCATCCTTGGACTACGGATCCATGTAGTAGCTAGATGGCTGGTTCTCCTCCTTTGTGCTTTCATGTTTAGATCTTGTGAGCTCCATTCATGATCAAGATCATCTATTTGTAATTATGCATGTTGTGTTTGTGGGGATTCGATGGATATTGAGATGCTATTTCAGATTGATTATTGATTCTATCATGTCTTTGTTATTTGTGATCTTGCATGCTTTCCGTTGTTAGTAGCTATCTTGGCCAAGTAGATGCTAGCAACTCCAAAAGTTAGTATTTATGCTCGATAGTGGGTCCATGCCTCTAGTAATCTGGGAAGTGTCAGAAATCTCTAAGGTACTAGATGTGTTGTTGCTACTAGGGAGAAAACAACAATCCTTTGTTCATAGAACAATTGTATTGTTTACTTTACATGCAGTTCATAAAGCAATAATTTGTTGCTTGCAACTTAATACTGGAGAGGGTTTGGATGATAACCTGAAGGTGGATTATTAGTCATAGATGTAGTTGGATGGCGGTCTATGTATAATGTTGTAATGCCCAATCAAGTCTCAAAGCAGTCAATATGATTAGTATATGCATGTATTGCTTTCTCGATGTTTGTCAATTGCCCTGCTGTAATTTGTTCACCCAGCATGTTATCTATCTAAGGAGAGCCACCTCTAGTGAACTATGGATCTTGGTCCTTGTATTTTACATACAATCTACAAACTGTTTACTTCTTTGTGTTTACTTTCTGCAAACTATTACTTCTTTCCATTCGATACGTTTAATCCGTTGTTTTTCGCAAAACACGGTGAGATTGACAACCTCATCGCAAGTTGGGGACAAAGTTCTGTGGTTGTGTTGTGCAGGTCTCCACGTTGCTACTAGCACCGGTAGTGCGTCCTGCCAAAGCTCAGCTAGTAACACCTTTGGGGTGTTTCCTTGCTCCTACTGGTTTGATTAAACCTTGGTTTCATGACTAAGGGAAACTTGCTGCTGTGCTCATCATACCTTCCTCTTGGGGTTCCCAACGAGCTCTACATCAACCACGCTCCAGCATTTTTCTGGCGCCATACATAGAGCCATCAAGCATTTTTCGTATTTGGCTTGGGGAGTCAAGGACATCTTCACAAGGGGAGTCCCTCATAACCAATCCCTTTACTTTGTTATTTTTGTTTTGCTTAGTTTCTTTTTGCTTTGTTTGCTTGTTTTGTTATCAAAAACACACAAAAAATTAGTTTGACAAGTTTGCTTTCTTATTCAAAAACACACAAAAATTAAGTCTCCTTTAGTTGTTGCCTCTTCCTTAGCTCACCATGTTGATCCCTAAATTCACCATGAAAGATCTTTCAATTGGTAGTGGTTCTATAATTGGGAAAGATAATATTGAAGAATTCTTTAAACATGTTAGTAAACATGAGGATACCGAGGATAGATCCCTTGCAGAACTTGCTCCAAACTATGAGATTGCTGCAGCTTCTTTAATTCACATGTTAGAAGCTAGTTTTGTTAACCTCAACCCCTTAATGCAGATAATGTTTCTTAAGCTTAAAGAAATTGAGGACCCTGAAAAGAGGGATTTTATTCTAGAAACTTTGTTTAAGGAGTTCTATGATGTTGCCAAGGAAGCTAGGAAAGTCTTTGAATGCTTCAATATGCTAAGCTCATGTGTAGATGTTGTTGGTACACGAGAAAAGATGAACAAAACCGAACCTAATGGGGAGGAACCTAAGATACCAATACCCTTTAAACTAGTAGCAATACATGATGCCATAGAAAAGAATCTTGATTGGATTGTTCCTGCAAACCCTTTTGATGAGAATAGTGAACCTAAGAGCATTGAGAGAGGATCCTCTAGAACTTATTTGGATGATATACCTTGCCTTGTTGAAAATATTTTTGGTATTGATCTTAATGCTTCTTCATTTGAGAACACTTGATTCTTTTTCTTGCTTCTTATGCCTAACTTAAAGGCGTTAAAGCAAAGTACTTATTGGGAGATAACCCAAAAGTTTTAGATGAGTCTCAGAAGTTATTAACTCTGTAATAACCTCTCCTTGTCCTTTTTATTTGCTTTTTGTGCCAAGAGTAACCTCTAATGAGAGAGAAGTAATGATTGGGAAAGTTGTTGTCCCGAAACAGGATTTTGTGCTTCACCATAAAAATTCGTGTAAAATCTCTGAACGTCTTTTTGAGGCGTGAATGTTTGTGCTTCTGCCCTAGGTTGTTATCTTGCTTTCGTTAGGTCAACACTTTTTTATTTGAGCAACAGAAGGTCTTCAAAAAAATTCGTCTTTACCTGCTGGTCTGTTTTGACAGATTTCTGCCATTTTCTGCATTTGCTTCTTGTTGGTTCCTTTTTGAGTTATTTTGGGGAATTTAGCTTTTTGAGGGAAGTGCTACAGTATCTATTGTTCTAATGGAAGTTTATTTGGTGTTAGAACTGAACCTTAAGGCGTATTTATCTTGAGTGCACTAATGTTGCTAATAAAGATTGTGTGAAGTTTTGTATGAAGGAAAAATTTCAGGTGTATGGAAGGAATGAGTAATGAGATGAAGGATGGACTAAAGCTTAAGCTTGGGGATGCCATGCGTGTCACCCCAAGAAATCTCCAAGAAGTACAAGCGTCAAAGCTTGGGGATGCCCAAGGCATCCCCTTCTTCATCAATAAAAATTCCAGGTTTCTCCCAAACGCTTCATTTTTATTGTTTCATGCACAGTTGTGTTATTCTTGGAGCGTCTTCTTTTTCGTTTTCGTTTTGGTTTTTCGTTTTCTTTTGTTTGCTTAGTTTTCTGAATAAATTGGTTGGACCCCCTCTTTCATACATTGGTTTGCAAATAGTTTGGTTTGGTTTGGAAAAGAGTAGGAAAGTTCATGCTTATGTGGTAAAAAGAGCTCGTTTTGACTGTGGCCTATGCTTTGTCATGCCATGCTTGATATTGTTTTGGCTTTATGCTTAGTATTCTTTGCTGTAGCATGACTTGTTATAAACAATTGAGATTGCTTAATGTGCCTTGGATGAATCATGCGTTGTTTTAGCATATTAAGGCATAGTATAGTGGTATTCTCCTTTGATGCTTTATTTGGGTTGACTTGGCACATGCTCACACCATGTTATGACTATCTGAAGTCACCATAGCCTTTATGATCCTTTAGTTTTCAACTTGTAGTATCACTTTATGCTTTGATCAATGATGTTTTGTCGCTCTTCACGATTATGGCCATTATTGCTCTCTTAGTTTGTCGCTCCCAGTCTTTTGCTAGCCTCCACAACAAAGTATGAGTTTCACTCATGCATCTAACTCCCTAAACCAAGTTATTCCAAAGAGTCCACCATACCTACCTACTAGCTTATGCTATTCCAAGTATATTCATGCTTTTGTTTACCCTCGAAATTAAACTTGTTATGAGAAAACGGTCATTAAAGCTCTCAAGAACTTGATGGCACACTTTACTTTTCTTGCCCTTAATAAACTTGAACCATTGTGTCGTCTATGTTGTATATTCTTGCACTTATTTGTTGGGAATTAGCAGAACCATGCTTTCATGGGGAACGCTTTCAACATTGCACTTGGTACTTGTACCTAGTTGATATCATGCTCTTTTGTATATGGATGTCGTCGGTGTGAAATTAAAGGGGAGCTTGTAAGTCCATGGAGTTATGTATATGTGTTAGAGAAATGTCTGGGCCACTAGTCTAATCCATGCTGACATGGTGGAAACCTGCAGCGTAACCATAATGAGCTGTCTATGAAGCATTCTTCTTATATAAAAAAGAGACCTATATTGAGAAAAAAGAGAAAAGGAAAAAAAGAGATTATGAAAAGAGGAAAGAGAGAAAAAAGCACCATATTCCCATGGTAAATAAGAAGATTGCTGAGATGCTCGTTGTCTGATTGCCTTGTCATTTTGATATGGGGATTCTTTCGTATCATCGGGCAAGGGGTACCCCGTTGGCGGTTCTCTATGATACACATGTATTTACGATGACAAGAACTTACCGGTGACTAAACTTGAGTAGCATGAGGAGCGACCCTCGTATACAAGGGACATGATATTTCTAACTTATACTTCATCAAGCATGTACACCATAGTTTGTTCACTTTAACCTTAATCACTTCAAGATGCTTATGATAGGGGCAATGAGAGCTGAAAGCTACAAGTACCATAATTTTTGGAAGCTCTTTATGAGACTTGAATCCCTACTTCCTTTTATAAAGGCCTTTCTTCCACCATTATGTTGTGTCTCCACTTGTAACTTTATGCACCTTCTTTGAGAGCATAGTGGCCATTCTTAGTTCTATGTGCATTGTCCCAAGACTAGTTGATTGATGCATATCTTGATATTTCTTGTTTTAAACTATTTGTATCTAGTCACTCTTATGAACTTTGAAGGTGTCCTATGCATTTGTATTTGCTACTCTAGTGAGGGACAAGCTGAATACTATTATGCTATGTTTTCTTTATGTGAAACAAACAAACGTCTTGCAAAGCATTGTTATTCATGAATCTTTTGTTTGTGCCTTTTCATGTTGCATCATAGTTTCTTTGTCTTATCGCTAGAACTTTGTCTTTCATGTTATGATTGAAGTACTATGATCCCAGCTTTGAATATTTTGCAAATACTTTGATCAAGTCTTTGATGGTGCATGTCACTTCAAAAATTATTCTTTCTTTTTATCACTTACCTACTCGAGGACGAGCAGGAGTTAAGCTTGGGGATGTTGATACATTGCAAATGTATCTATAATTTTTGATGTTCCATGCTTGGTTTTATCCACTTTCTTGTGTTTTGTCCACACTTTGGAGTACTTTTCATATGATTTCTTGGACTAACCTATTAACAAGAGCCACAATGCTAGCTGCCTGTTTTCTGATGTTTTTGGTTCCAGGAAAGTCAGAAAATGAATATTCTCAGAATTGGACAGGAAAAAAGCCAAAGTGCCTTTTTTCCGGAAGTCAGAAAACTATTACTTCTTTCCATTCGATACGTTTAATCCTTTGTTTTCCGCAAAACACGGTGAGATTGACAACCTCATCACAAGTTGGGGACAAAGTTCTGTGGTTGTGTTGTGCAGGTCTCCACGTTGCTACTAGCACCGGTAGTGCGCCCTGCTAAGGCTCAGCTAGCAACACCTTTGGGGTGTTTCCTTGCGCCTACTGGTTCGATTAAACCTTGGTTTCATAACTGAGGGAAACTTGCTGCTGTGCTCATCATAGCTTCCTCTTGGGGTTCCAATGAGCTCTACATCAAGACTGAGCAATCAAGCATTTTTCTTGCACCGTTGCCGAGGACTGAAGAAGAAGAATAAGCTCCCACGACAACCACGTGCCAGCACCCACTTAGGCCAAAAGCCTAAGCTTGGGGGAGGTACGCCGGCATCGCACTCATCTCCTTATCATGTTGCTTCGGTACCTTGTGTATTCATGTTTCTTTCTCCTTTTAGTTTTTGTTCTTTCTTTGTTGTTGCTTTCTAAAACACAAAAAGAACAAAAATATTTCTGTTGTTTCTCTTTGGTTTGCTTCTTCTTCTTTTTTGCCTTGGTTTGCTTTTCCCTTTTTGCTTTGTTTGAACTATTCGAAAAACCCAAAAAGATTTTCCTTTGCTTGTTCTTCCCTTTATGGTTCTTGTTTAAAAATCGAAAACACCAAAAATATTTGTTGTTCTTCTTTGGCTTTGTGAGTTTGTTGTAGGGTTCAGCAGTCCTCAGTGGGATTTGGTTTCATATTATTATCCAAGCCACACAAGTGAAGGGCAATAATGAGGATTAATGACAACTTGAGGTGTGGTAAGAGGCAGGTAACGAACTCTACTTGTTTTCATTTTTGTACATATACTCATCATTGTGGGCATGCTTAGCCTGTTCATGTAGGGTGTATGTTATCTTTGGATGCTTAGTAGTTCTTGCTTTCGTATGATTAGTTCCAGATTGCTAATAGTTTGTAGCATGTCATATGAATGTTTGCTTGCATTACGCTATTCATAACTTGGTATGACACCGTGGTATCCTCCTCTGAATGTTTCATTTGAATTGACTTGGCACATGCTCATGCATGCATATGACTGAAATAATCAGTTAAGCCTCGATGAATTATTTTGCCTTGATGATCTTGAATCACTTTCGTGTCATGATTAGTCCTGTTTTGTTGCAAGCATGATTATGACAACTATTGCTCTCTCGTTTGTCGCTCCCTTACTATTGCTAGCCTTCACTTGCACTGAGTATTTTACTCATGTTTCCAACTCCCTAAAACCAAATATTGCCAAAGTGTCCACCATACCTACCTATTATCATCATTCGTTGTTCCGTGCATATTCAATATGCCTTATTTTCTTCCGAATAAAATGTCTGTTTGTTTTGGGAAAGTTAGTTAGTAAAGCTCTCACGAACTTGATGGCACACTTTATTTTCTTACACTTAATAAACCTGAACCATTGCATCCTTCTTTGTTGCGTATATGCTTGCGCTTTATAAGTTGAAGTTAGTAGAATCATGTATCATGGGGAACGCTTTCAACATTCCACGGGTACTTTGTACCCCATTGATATCATGATTCTTTTTGCTTACGGATCCCGGCGGTGTGAAATAAAAGTGGAACTTGTAAGATCATGGAGTTTGTATATGTGTTAGGGAAACGCCTGGGCCGCTAGCCTAAGCCATGCCTAATCATGGTGGAAACTTGCAGCATAACCATAATGAGCATTCTATGAAGCATCCTCAATAAAAATCTATGCACATAGTAAATAAAAAGATCGCTGAGATGCTCATTGTCTGCTCGCCTTGTCATTTTGATTATGGGATAGCTCCTATATCATGTGCAAGGGGTACCCCGTTGGCGGTTCTCTATGATATGTATATACTTACAATGACAAGATCTTACTTGTGACTGAAGTTGAGTAGCATGAGGATCGGTCTTCGTAAGTAAGGGGCATGAGACTTCGATTTATAACTTGTCAAGCATATCCTCTTAGTTGTGTCACTTTAACCTTAACCATTTAAAGATGCTTATGATAGGGACGATGAGATCTCAAAGCTAACGAGTACCATACTTTCAGCATTTGGAAGCCTTTTAAACTATTCAAAACCTTTTGTGTTTCCTTGTTGAGTCTCCACATATTCTATGAGCACCTTCTTGAGAGCATAGTTGTCATTCTTAGTGTAATGTGCTTGCCTCAAAACTTGATTATTTGTGTTATGACTTTGATGCTTGTATCTTTAAAATCTTTACTTCTAGTCTTCACCTGAACTTCAGAGGTGCCTTAGATCAAAGGCAAGCGAGATACCACTCTATCATACCTTGTTATGAGCATTGTAATGTTGCTTATGTTTATGTTTCTTGCTACTTATTATTTTTAAGTTGGAATCTCTTCATAGCTTGCATTGCCTATTATGTGAACTTAGTTGCATACTCTTTATTATGAATTGTCTAAGTAGTTGATCACATGTTGAGAATATATACATCATATGAAGCAAATGTGTTCGTGAAAGTTCTTTTATTGCACTCAATTTTCAACTGAATTGCTTGAGGACAAGCAATAAGCTAAGCTTGGGGGGAGTTGATACGTCCAAAACGTATCTACTTTCCCGAACACTTTTGCTATTGTTTCTCCTCTAAACTTGTGTGATTTGGATGCAACTAACACAGACTGACGTTGTTTTCAGCAGAATTGCCCTGGTGTCTACTTTTTGTGCAGAAAATCAACTATTAGGAAAAATCCCGGAAAATATGCCAAAAATCCTATTTCACCAGAAGACTCTAGGAGCCAGAATATGAGACGGAGGGAGGCTGGGCTCAGGCCACACCACCTGGCCGCACGGGCTAGCCCAGTAGGCCAGGTGGTCTGGCCGCCTGCACACCCCTCGGTCTCCTCTTCGCTTATAAGAAGCCTTGACCTAAAACTCAGGGGGTTGACGTTTTCCGAAGGAGTTCCTCACCGCCACCACCAGATTCCACGAAACAGCACCAGAAACTCCATTCTAGCACCCTACCGGGACGGGGAATTGGAGGAGATCATCGCCATCATCATCACCATCACTTCTCCATCGACCATCCATGTTTCCCCCATCTATGAGTGAGTAATCCCCTGTTGTAGGCTATGGGGATGGTAGGGATTGGATGAGATTGTTCATGTAATGGCATCAGATTGTTAGGGCATGGTGCCTAGTATCTTCTATTAGTGCTTTATGACTTTGTTGCGACTTGTTGTGCTTAATGCTTGTCACTAGGGCCCGAGTGCCATGATTTCAGATCTGAACATGTTATTGATTCATTATGATAGTATTATTTATGGTCTTACCTGCAAGTTGTATACACACATTGTTATCCGGAACCAATGGCCCCGAAGTGACAGAAATCGGGATAACCGAAGGGAATGGCTTTGATGTGACGATCACATGTGTTCACGGAGTGTTAATGCTTTGCCTCGGTGCTCTATTAAAAGGAGCACCTTAATTGCCAGTAGTTCCCTTGAGGCCCCGCTGCAAACGGGCTGGCAGGACAAAAGATGTTGTGCAAATTCTCATTGCGAGCACGTATGACTATATATGGAACACATGCCTAGGATTATCTAGTACTTGGATGCTTTATCTTATTTATCTGCAATTGTCCTATGTTCTGATTGCTATGTGAATTATCTTGTTCATGCAACGCCCGTCCATCCATCCCTATGACTACCGCACTCGAATCCTACTGTTTACTGCTATTGTTACTGTTGTCTTTACTTTACTACTGCTGCTACTTTACTATTCCTACTACAAAATTGTTGCTACTGATAAACTGCTGTGAGCAAGATTGTTTCCAGGTGCAGCTGAATTGATAACTCAGTTGTTAAGGCTTCTAAATATTCTTTGGCTCCCCTTGTGTCGAATCAATAAATTGGGTTTCACTTCCCTCGAAAATACTGCGATACACCCCCTATACTTGTGGGTCATCACCCGATGATACGGAAGAATCCCCATATCAAAATGACAAGGCAAGTAGAAAACAAGCATCTCAGCAATCTTTTAATTTACCATGGGAATATAGTGCTTTTTTCTCTCTTTCCTCTTTTCTCATCTTTTTTTTCTTTTTCTCTTTTTCTCCTTTTTTCTCAATATCTGACTCTCTTTTTTTATAAGAAGAATGCTTCATAGATGCTCGTTATGGTTACGTTGCAGGTTTCCACCATGACAGCATGGATTAGACCGATGGCCCAGGCGTTTCTCTAACACACATGCATAACTCCATGGACTTACAAGCTCCCCTTTCATTTCACACTGACGATATCCATAAACAAAAGAACATGATATCAACTAGGTACAAAGTACCAGTGCACTGTTGAAAGCGTTCCCCATGACAGCATGGTTCTGCTAATTACAACTTACAAAGCGCAAGCATATACGCAACATAGATGGGCACAATGGTTCAAGTTTATTAGATGCAAGAAAGTAAAATATGCCATCAAGTTCGTCAGAGCTTTAATCACTAATTTTCACATAACAAGTTTAATTTGGGAGGTAGATAAAAACGTGAATTTACTTAGAATAGCAATAATGCTAATAGGTAGGTATGGTGGACACAAATGGCATAGGTTTTGGTTTAAGGATTGGATGCAAGGTAAGAATTCCCTCTTAGTACAGGTTTTTGGCTAGCAAGGCTGGGTAGCAAGTATAAGAGTTGAAGGAAACAAACAAACATACAAGTGATAAAAACAAACATGCAATCTTCCTTGGAAGCACAAAAGATCTTAACTAGAGAATACTAAACTTATGAGAAAATCAAGAAAGAAAGATGATGAAATTATATTTCTTTAAGGGTACTTTTATCTTTTCATTCAACTCTCAAAATAGTGTTGCTACTGACCGAGCCAGGTTTGCCAAAACCAACTAAATTAACTCAATGAACCCAAAGTGACACCAATACTAACAACAAGATCAATCATATAACCATGAATTGAAAACTAATATAAGATATGAAAAAGAGTGAATGATAGAACTTCTCATTAATATTCCATAACGGAAACTCACACCAAGGGATACATATCTAACGAGAGAGGGGACACTTCCATAATGCAAACCATCCTACATGATAACTCCTCTATTCATGATATGACTCTACTAAAAAGGTAAAAAGATAGAAGATAGTGATGTGATACCGCGACACTCCCCCAAGCTTGGAACAAACCAAGGGGATGCCAAACCTGATGATGAATTACTCCTTCGGTGGTGGTGGTATTCTCTCGTCATTGTCCGACTTCCAGGGTAAGGGCTCCCCATCAACAAAGGACATCGTGGTCTCTAGCATCCTGAAACTTGCAGCAGCACTTATACGTTTAAACCTAACCTCGTACTCACAGTTTTGATTTTGAACGTCGTAGAGTTGTGCTTGCAGTTGGTTGGTTGTTTGGCAGAGTGAGAGGGCTTCATCCTTGAGCTCAGCAGTCTCCTTTTGGTGCTCGGTGATGAGTTCAGAACAAATCTTGTTGATGATATCTACTTCATGTTTCGCCATATTCTTGTACCTAAAGACTTCTTGCTCCAGTGCTTCCATCCTGTCCTCCAGACTTCCTTCACCTTTAGGGCCTTGAATCTCTTTTATCCGCACCTCTCCATCTTCAAGCAATAACTCCTTGGGATGAATCTTCAACTCTCTCATGTATGGTTGATGATATCCGTAGAGGAATCTTCCTTGGCTGATCCAGAGGAAGACATTGTGGCTCCAAATCTAGGACTCCACCTGTCAAAAACAGATCGAAACAAAAACAGACTAGAACACGATATACGAACCTCGGGGGATCCAGGGGATTATATATTACGAAGTTTCACAACAAAAGGAAGGTACTGGGAGAAAACGAGTCGGAGACGGAGTCTGAGGTGGCCTCACCACCTGGTGGCGCGGCCAGGGGGCCCGTGCCACAGGGTGGTGTGAGCCACCCTGGCTCCGTTTCCGTCCCTCTTTCGCTTCGTAGCTTTCCTTATTGGCTAAAAACTGCAAAAATTTAACTGGATAGATCTTTCGCGGAACTTTTCTTACCAGAACTGTTACCTATTTGAAAATAGACTCTGTAGGTCTCTGAATTTGGTATTTAGTAGATTCTTCTAGAGTCACCACTTGAATAACATCAATATCTTCATCTTCATACACTTATTTCTTGAGTCAAGAAACCTTTCACTTCCTTATTACACAATTATCTCCACTAACCTGGAAATTTCTTTCACACAAAACTTCACACAGTTCTTATTAGCAACATTAGTATAAGTGAAGTGATAAAACCTTTTGAGTCCAATTTCCACTGAAAACCATCAAAACATAAGCTACTGTAGCAAATCCTTTCGAAAACCCAAAAAGAATTCAAAAAGGAAATCGAATAAAGAAGCAAATGCAAGAGTGGCGAAATCTGTCAAAACATACCAGCAGGTAAAGATCAATTTTTTTCGAAAATCTTCTGTTGCTCAAATCAAAAAGTGCAAAACTAACGAAAGTTAAATAACAACCTGGGGCAGAAGCACAAAAAATTACAGCTCAATCCGACAGACAGAGATCTCTCATGAATTTTTACGGTGAAGCACAAAAATCTGTTTCGGGACAGCAAGTTCCCCAAATCTTACTTCTCTCTTATTAGAGGTTGATCTTGACACAAAAACCAAACAAAAAGATAAGTAGAGGTTATTACCGAAGTAATAACTTCCAAGACTCAAAGAAACAAAAACAAACTGAAAGCAAAAATAAATTGGGTCGTCTCCCAAAAAGCTCTTTCTTTATAGCCATTAAGATGGGCATGATAATTTTGATGATGCTCACTTAGGAATGCGAATTAAAGTGAAAGAGAGCATTAAGAAGCAAAAATACACATGTTTAAGTCTTACCCACTTCCTATGCAAGGGAATTTTGTAAACAAACAAGTTGTTAAAACCAGAGGCTACAAGCATAAGAAGGCAAAAGAAGTGCGACTTAAAAACTTTCAGCATAAAACGAGGAAATTTGATATTATTCAGATGCATATGAACACTTTTCCCTCTCTCATAGTAACTTTCAGTATCATGCATAAACTTAACAATATAACTATCACAAGGATCATCATAACAATGATCACTTATTCTAACAGAAAACACAGGAATACTAGTTCTTATGACACTACTTTGTGAAACAATATTAGAGGTATCCTTACAAAGGATAGTGTGTCCCTCTTCTTCATATTTAGTGACAAAATCTTTCACATTTGCTATTATAGGTTCATCATCCATTTGTTTATCAGGTTCAACAGCTTTATTTGTGCTTTCATTAACCATACTAGCTATCATAGAATGTTCCTTTATCTTAACTGGGGAAGGCATTTTCTCAATGTAAGGTTTAGGTAAAACATGATTAGCAGTGCAAACTTTAGTATTTGTTGCAGTAGCACACTTAACAATATCTTTATAAGGTTCATTATAGCTATTCCACTTCTTTTTAGGAACTTCAATATAGGAAGCAAAAGCCTTAAAATAAGAAGCAATAGCTTGAGAGTCTAGACCATAAGCATTTTTAATATTTTGAAAGTCATCAGTTCCCATAAAAGATTCAATGCATTCATAATCATAATTTATACCTGACTTTCTTCCTTTGTCATTCTCCCATGCTTCAGCATTGTCTTGAATACGGTCCAGCAGATCCCATTTGGCTTCTTCTTCCATGCGAGTGAATGATCCAGCACAAGAAGCATCCAATAAATCCTTATCATGAAGAGAAAGCCTTGCATAAAAGTTATTGATAATAATATTGTTGGGGACCACATGAATGGGACATTTGAGCATTAGTAACTTCAATCTCCCCCCAAGCTTGAGCTGTACTCTCTCCATCAAGAGGCCAAAAGTTGTATATTTGATTCTGATCTTTATGAATCTCACTAGGAGGATAAAACTTTGAATAAAAGAGAGGTACGATTCCTCCCATTCAAGAGCTTGACCATTCTTCAGCAGCTTATACCATTCTTTAGCTCTTCCTTTCAGTGATAATGAGAATAACTTCTTCTTAACTTGATCTATAGTAATACCTGCACACTTGAACAACCTGCATAATTCATGTATAAAGAGTAAATGATCACCGGGATGGATAGTTCCATCTCCAACATAGTAGTTATCCATAACACGATCAATATTCTTGTAGGTATTTTAAAAGTATCATTCTCAACAGGTGGTGGTTCGTCTACTACCTTAGCAGTGATAGTAGCATTACGAAATAAGAAACTCAGCGAATTATCCATAATGAAAATAAAGCAACTAACAGAAGTAAACAATACTCACAGTAGAAGTTTCCTTTACCAGTTCCACTCTCCAATAGCGCTTCACTCCCCGGCAACAGCGCCAGAAAATAGTCTTGATGACCCACAAGTATAGGGGGTGTATCGTAGTATTTTCGATAAGTAAGAGTGTCGAACCCAACGAGGAGTAGAAGGTGCTGGCTAGTGGGATGGATCAGGAATTCTCTGCAAATACTTAGCAAACGGATTTTTAGGGGTTTTTGATAATGCAGGGAAATGAAGTACGAGTAAATAAAATACAATAAGAATAAATGCAGCAAGTGGCCCAATCCTTTATGCAGCAAAGGACAAGCCGGTTGTATTACTTAAGATGACCAAACTTTCTCGAGGACACACGGGAATACTGTCAAGTGCTTTCGCTTCATATAGTTGTTTAATCTTTTTTAGCTTGCTAAGTGTTGTGTGGGTGAACCTGTGCTAATGTACCGACCTTCCTAGGACTAATACATACTTGTGATTATACCCCTTGCAAACATCCGTAAGTACAAGAAAGTAATTAAGGTAGAAACCTAACCACAGCTTTAAACTCTAAGACCCTGACGTCCCTTGTGCAATGGTTTCCTAACGGGGGTTCAGGTTTCTATCACTCCGGCAACCCCTACGATTAGTAGCCAAATACATAATGCATTCCCCTAGGTCCATATAGGTAAAGTGTCATGTAGTCGACGTTCACATGACACCACTAGAAGAAGTACACCACAACTTAAATATCAAACTATTGAATCTTTCTCAACACAATTCCACTACTAACAACATGACTTCTCCCATGTCCTCAAGAACAAAACGAACTACTCACAAGACATCATATGGATCATGATCAGAGATGGAATAATGATGTATAACAATCTGAACATAAACAATAATTCAACGGTTCACTCAATAGCATCAATTACAAAGAGTAATCAACACTGGGAAAGTTTCCTCTAAGAACTATGCAAGATTCAACCCAATTGTTACAGCAATATGGATATGGTGATGATGGTGATGATGATGATGATGATCCCGATGAAGTCCAGCTTGATGGTGGCGTTGATGGCGATGATCTCCCCTCTCCGGGAAGGAATTCCCCGTGAGAATTCTGTAGGAGATCTTTCTCTCGGTGTTTTCCGCCCCGTAGAGGTGGCAGAATCTTTCTATGGTCGCTCCCCCGGTATTAGGGTTCCGTGGAGATAATATACACCAGAGGGGAGAGCTAGAGGTGGGACAGGGCAGCCACACCACCTGGTGGCGGGGCCCAAGGTGGCCCGCGCCAGGGGTGGTGTGGGCCCCCTGTGGCCCATCTCCAGTCCTCCTTCTGGCAGTCTTCGTCTTCTGGAAAAATAGGATTTTCCATATATTTTCCTGGATTTTATGATCTTCACGAATTTTGCCTCCAAACGACACCTTTTCCATCAGAATCCTGACTTCAGAGGTCCATGCTCCAAAAGTCATCAACCATGCCAAAACAGATGAAATTACATAAGTAGCATCCCTTAATATGAAATATATCAATGAATAACAGTGAATTATGATATAGAATAGTGATGCAAAATGGACGTATCACCCGCTCTTGACATATATTGCATCTACGGTTTCCTCCGAGTACCTGAACACACCTTTATAACCACTGTATTACCAAGTGGCGCTTGATGCTATCTAAGCACTCTCGGGAGACAGTGATTGATATAGCCTCACGGTCTAAGGAATGGTCTACGAGGATCCATTTCTAATCATCATAACTTGAATGTCGTGACATGATTGGGTCACGATGTTTAGGTTGGGTATTGGTTCATCATCTCATTCTTAGAATAAGTTGACTCCATTTTCAACTGGCATAAATGCCACATGATCAGGAAACTTGATCATCTGTTGACTAATGAACCAGTGACTAGAGTTTCACTGGGAACCCCTGGTTGTTTATGTATCACACGTGTATTGATGTTTCCACTCAATAAAGTGATAACATGATATAAAACTTAATCGTACACTATATGAAATATGATAATAGTCCTTACTACTATTTGTCTCTAGGGCATATTTCCAACAGTCTCCCACTTGCACTAGAGTACAAATACACTAGCTGCATTTGTTCTTAATCGTTGGCACCATAACCGGTACCCTGAACATGCTTGCTCATGGAAGAGGTTGAGTCTTGGGTCTGTACTTTACAGTCCCAAATCCTTTGCAACTTACTAATGTCACCTTGATTGACATTAATACTTTATCATCACATGATAACATCTGTGTGTATGCATCGTCGCTATGGCAGCATAACGAGGCCTGATTCCAGGAGCCTACAGTTACTTTAGATCAACCTCGAGGGCTTTCTCATGGGCACTGTGCCCTGGGACACATCATTCTACGTTAAAAGTGAACTAGCCCCACCATAACATTATACAACACTTTAGATGGTACCCTTATCTATTATTATAAATGTATTCATCGAAACACTAGTGCACTATGTGCAACTTTCGATGTTTTGTTCACCTCTCTTCCTACTTGACTTTAATCGGTATTTACAGGAGATTCCAACATACTCCCTTATAACATAACTCTTTATGCTTTAAGATATGCCATCCTTTATGGATCTGAAAAATATGTCTACAGTTCTCTACTAGACACTGTGGACAAATTCAGCTCAACGTTATGTGATTCAAACTTAATCACTTTTAAATGTTCCTTATTGGATCATATATTATGTTAAGTTATCATCATGATTTTCTAACATAGAACCTATGTCTCAACATAGTGGATGATGATCATCCTTTTCTTTCTTTCAACCATTGATGTTTGAACTTAATATTATTCCTAACTTGAGTTATTAAGGACCAGTTCCTTAATTAACTTCTATTCTGAAACCCTTTTCAGAATCCCTTAAGGAATATTATATAATATCATAATACACCTATTATCAACTTCTACACCTTATAAATCATTATTTATTGGTACTTGCGCTTTCATTCTTAATGTGTCGAATACACACTTAAGAATCCGTCCTATAAGCTCCTACTCTTACTCAAACTATGTTCCTACATATTTGAATTTGAGACTTATATTGCTCCCACTAAAAAATATGTCATTCACATATTGTTTTAGGAAGACTTTCATAGCTCCCACTCAATTTTATGCAAATTGCATATCTACTCACTATTTAGAACAACTTCAAAACCCTTTGATCAAATATCAAACTTGGAGATTTACTATGAGATACTAGTACTTTTACTAGTTTTAAATCCACTAGACATTCAGCACACTTGGATCAAATTCATTTGAATTCGTCCAATACTTGACAAATTGTGCTTTTGTCATTCACCCCCTTTTCCACTATGGCTTTGCAGTCATTTGGGAAAATTCCAAGTAACCCCTATTACTTGTGAGATTCAGCAACGGATTTCTTTCTAATCTCAAGTGAATTTTTCTTCTAGGATTTCTCATAATTCTAGTTTACCATTATTTTCTTAGTAGTTCATAGGTATCTCATATTCCGAGAATCGTGACAAATGATTCACAAATGTCTCCATACAAGATATGGGTTACATTTTGAATCCTACTTTATGTAGTGAAAATACAAGTCGGGAAAACACAATAATCATTATCATTGATTCTTTCCTTTGTGAAGAGAATCATCCAGGAACATTTTCCGTTGCGTCTCTCAACACTCTGATGCAGGGATATGAAAACACATTGTTTTTCACTATCTTCCATTTGCTTCATAATCGAGAAATATCACTTAAAGTGAGCTTTTTCAAGAATGCACCAAAATCCAAGAAATACCAGTTTTGCTTGTCTTTTGGTTTCAGCTATGGATTTCGTATTCAAAGTTTCCAATGAATACTCTACAAGGACTTATTCGCTATTGTTTTGGTTATATCGAATAACCCCAAAAATTTCACGACAATCCATACCAGATATGGAGCCGCTCGCATGAATTCAAATGGTTTACTATATATTCTAATCGAGTGATAACTATTTCTAACTAATGGTCTCTACATCTAAACTACAACGATTTATTTGGTGCCATCTATTCACCCATTTTGATATCTAATATCACCTCGTGATGCTTTGCATTTTGACATTTCAAACGCATTGCATTCCACAATTTCTTTTATGCCATTCTTATAAAGTCGAATTTCATTACTATTGATCAAATCATAGTAATTAGATTCTCTTTTATCTTTAACACCCTTTGTTTGATGAAACACTTTGATCAAATCAAATAGTTTCATACTCATGTTTCCTGTGGTAAACTTCTTTACATATTTAAACAATCATATAATGATAACTACCATTTTTGTTAAAACACAATACATCGAATATGTATTTACTTTTAACAATTCATTAAACACTTTGTATTCAAGTAATACACAGTGTTCAAGTTATTTTGCCGAACTTAGGCATGATTTATATGTGATAAGAAATTGAATGACTTTCACATATTATCATTAGAACTTTGAATTTAAACAATGGTTTTCATTCATTAATGAATATCATTTAAGTTGGGTATTTTAAGGCATTTCAATATTTTACCAATGTTCATGCATTATCAATTAGTTTCAAAACAAGCAAGATAATTCACATATAGTCAAACAAGATATGAACACAAATAGAAATCATTCATAAAAGTAGAACAACTATTTGTTACAAACTGATATGAATAACCGTCTCACAAAGTGTGAGGCACACTAAAGAAGTTCATAATATTTTGATTACAATAACTATCCAAAATATAAACTAAGTGATAAATGTTGAGGGAGAGCGTCGTTGGCCAACATCATCATGCTCGCCATCAGCACGCAACGTCACCTCCTCTCCAGCAAGCACCTCTCATGCAGAAGGACATGTTTTCAGCAAAATAGAACAAGTATCAAATATACTTAACACTGTAAATTTGTTTGCAAGATTATAAAATTTATTAAATTGTATATCAAATATATACCTTTGTCATTGATGACCTCAGCGACATCTGGTTCAACGAACACATTCCTGAGATGTGTTACGAACCGGTGGAATTCCATTGATTCCGCGTCGCCTCTCATAATGCAAGTCCTGACTTGTGCTTGGTAGCTTGGTGGTAGCAACCGCATCACAACGCCATTTGCAAAAGAGCCCGTCATCCAGCTATCCAGGAAGTATGCAGGCCTCATGTACACATCATGCATGTGCTCCAAGTGGTCGTCAAGTGATGAATTCTCCTCCATCTTAATGGAGAGGACGTCTCCCATCAGCTCATTCTCCCATATGCGTGTGTGTTCCACGAAATGTGTCCTAAGCTGTAGCATTACCGTACGAGGGTTGACATCACCCACGAAAGGCCACAGCTCATCCACCATTCCGAAACACATTGTAACTGAAATGAAGGAGGCCATCTCCCGACGGAGATAGTGGTCTTCCCGCTGCTCTGGGGTCTCTAAGTCAATGGGCTGATCCAAATCCATCCCGCCGAGTATGTAGTCGACCACGTCATTCTCGCTAAGGAGAACGTGGAGACGCGCAACCTATATAGAGAAGTTTGATCCATCTAATCTGAGCTTCTCTCCTTCTAACCAATCAATCGTCAACAGGAAAGGTGGCATCAGGGAGAACTTTTCTACATTTATAATTGCAAAAAGAATTTAGACTAAGTTTATAATTAAATGAGTTAATAATAACTCCACTCAGAAACACCTATGCCCATAAGGGTTCCTAGTGATAACACGACTCCTTTCAGCCACATCTCCCCCGATCATCACGGCCATCAATGTGGGTTCAAGGGTGGACGCTAAACGTCGGTCACATCATTCATACGACTCGTGCTCGATCTTTCGACCATCCGTGTTCCGAGGCCATGTTTTTACATGCTAGGCTCGCCAACTCAACCTTAGTGTATTCGCTGTGCAACATGGCTTACACCCACTGTATGCGAACGTAGATATGTCTGACACCCGGTCATCATGGCCAGCCTCATACCGAAGAACTTTATCGGTGGTGCACACTAAGGGGAAACACAATCATTGGTAATTTTAACAGGGATCATCTTATTAGGCTACCGTCGAGTATCTAATACTAGCACACAATATGATATACAAACAATAACATTGAATGTAAATGCGATATGATATGGTCCTTCACGTCGTGATCTGTTGGGTCTGCAGCATAGAAAACAAAAAAATTCTACGATGAGAACTACACGCCAAGATCTATCTACTAGGTACAGAGCAACGGGTGGACATACATCCATCAAGAACTTATCCTCAAAGACAAAGAGTTTTGTTAACGAGTAGGAACTCGTGGTTGATGTAGTCGTACACTTGCCGATCTCAAGATCGTGAGGAAGTCCGAGCGCTGCAACTCAGCAGCGCATCCGTACTCGCACACATGTTCAAGCCACCGGACAACCTCCACCTCCTCTCTCCAGCAATCCAGCGGAAGCAGCAACTCCTTCCAGACGAAATGCCACCGGGAACATGTATCTCGCTAATCCGAGACCATGGGGGAATAATTCTAGAGGGGGAGAGAGATCCTTCACGAGGAGGTGTGAGGAAGGAGGAAGAGGGGGGCTTTTATAGGAGGAGGGGGGTGCCCCTCCCCATGGCCGGCGCATGGGGGAGGTGACCCTTCACCTCCTCCATTCATGTGGTGGTAACCCCTCCACATTAAAATGCCTCTTCACATTCCCTTTTAAAGTCCCCACTTTAAATGCATTAAAATTCTCTAAGTTTAATGCTCTCTCATTTAATAAAACTCTTTTATTAAATTTATTCAGAATTTTGTTAATTACTTTAATTAACAAACATTCACATATAACCCCTTGCAATATTTCAATATCACATGCAGAACTACTTTTTGCAATTTCACCCGAAACAATTTCCGGTTTCTATCGAAACAATTTCTGCGCTTTGCAATTCTTTCGTCTGAAACATATGTGCTCCAAAATTCTCTAAGCGGGACCTGGAGGTCCATACTGACTCCTGCATATTCAACGATGACTTCTGTGATCGTGAGAACCTTTAACGCTTGTAATTTAATCCCTTTGTCTCTTGATATAATACATGTCCGAGATTCGATCATCGGTATCCAAATATCTAGTTTGATCTCATTACCGACATGCACTCTTTTCTTGTTCCCGTGATATAACATTCTAGTGATCACATCACTTGCTTGCAAGCTATCTCAATGTGATATCAGCGAGAGGGCCCATAGTATATCTATCCATCATCGGGATTGACAAATTCCACTCTTGATCCATGAGCCTCAACATAACACCTTCATAGCACTGAACCCATCTTTATAGTCACCCTGTTACGGTGTGACGTTTGATGTTATCAAGATACTCTTCCGGTGTTAGCAATTAACATGATCTCATGGTATAAGGATAAAGATTACTTCGTATGATGTTATAGCAATGTAAACATAATGACTTGATCGTAATGCTATACTTCGGATGAATGTTCATCACATCATTTCACAAATGTTGTGACCTTGTTATTAACAACATCCAATGTACATGATCAGGAAACCTTGATCCTCTTGTTAATCAACAAGCTAGTTTATAAGAGAGGCATAACTAGGAACCCTTTTTGTTTATTAAACACACATGTATTAATGTTTCCGATCAATACAATTCTAGCATGCAAAATAAACATCTATCATATATAAGGAATACATAATAACAACTTTATTATTGCCTCTCAGGGCATATTTCCTTCAGTCTCCCACTTGCACTAGATACAATAATCTAGTTCACATAGTGATAAATCTAACACCCATGGAGTTCTGGTGTTGATCATGTTTTGCCCTAGGGAGAGCTTTAGTCAATGGATCTGCTACATTTAGGTCCGTGTGTACTTTACAAATCTTTATATCTCCATCCTTGACATGTTCGCGGATGGAGTGAAACCGGCGCTTAATATGCTTGGAATTCTTGTGAGACCTCGGTTCCTTGGCGTTGGCTATGGCTCCATTGTTGTCACAATAGATCACCATCGGGTCCAATGCACTAGGAACCACACCTAGTTCCGCAATGAACTCTTTCATCCAAACCGCTTCCTGCGCCGCTTCTGAAGCAGCAACATATTCCTCCTCCGTCGTTGATCCAGCCACCACAGGTTGTTTGGAACTCCTCCAACTACCTGCTGCTCTGTTCAAGAGAAATACGTATCCGGATTGAGACTTAGAGCTAGTCGCAAAGTGTTATGTCGATGCAAGGATCGGTGTCAAAGCTAGCATCGACATAACACTTTGCGACTAGCTCTTCTTCACCTCCGTATATAAGAAACATATCCCTAGTTCTTCTCAAGTACTTGAGGATGTTCTTGACCGCTATCCAGTGTTCCAAACCTGGATCAGATTGGTACCTACTAGTCAAACTAATAGCATGTGCCACATCCGGTCTTGTACATAGCATGGCATACATTATAGAGCCTATGGCCGAGGAATAGGGGATCTTATCCATCATCTCTCTTTCTTCCGCCGTAGCCAGACTTTGAGTCTTACTCAATGTCTTGCCTTGCAACATAGGTAAGAACCCCTTCTTACTTCCGTCCATATTAAACTTCTTTAATATCTTATCAAGGTATGTACTCTACGATAGCCCAATTAGGCGCCTTGATCTATCTCTATAGATTTTAATGCCTAATATATATGACGCTTCACCAAGGTCTTTCATCGAAAATTTGCTGTTTAGATAACTTTTAACACTGTTTAAAAGATCTATATCATTTCCAATCAATAGTATGTCATCCACATATAATATTAGAAATGCCACATTCCTCCCACTCACTTTCTTGTAAATACAAGCCTCTCCATAAGTTTGGACAAATCCAAACTCTTTGATCACCTCATCAAAGCGGAGATTCCAACTCCGGGATGCTTGCTTCAGTCCATAGATGGATCGCTGAAGTTTGCATACCTTATTAGCATTCTTAGGATCGACAAAACCCTTAGGTTGTATCATATAAAACTCTTCTTCAATATTACCATTGAGGAATGCAGTTTTGACATCCATTTGCCATATTTCATAATCGAAATATGCAGCAACTGCTAACATAATCCTAACCGACTTAAGCATCGCTACGGGAGAGAATGTCTCATCGTAGTCAACTCCTTGAATTTGTCGAAACCCCTTTGCGACAAATCTAGCCTTATAGATGGTCACATTACCATCAGCATCAGTTTTTCTTTTGAAAATCCATTTATTCTCAACGGCCTTTCGATCGTGAGGTAAGTCCACCAAGGTCCAAACCTGGTTCTCGTACATGGATTCCATCTCGGATTTCATGGCTTCTAGCCATTTGTTGGAATCCAGGCTCATCATCGCTTCTTCATACGTCGCAGGGTCATCCATTTCATCAACCATGAAATTCACAACAGGATTGCCGTATAGTTCAGGAGCTGCATGTATCCTGCTTGACCTGCGAGGTTTGGTAGTGTCCTCTTTCGGAGTTTCATGATCAATATCATTAGCTCTCTCTTCATTAGGTGAAGTCAACTCCGAAACAATTTCCGGTGTTGCGCTACTCGCCATTTCATGAAGAGAAGGTTCAATAACCTCTTCGAGTTCTACCTTCCGACTACTCACACCTTTCGCGAGAAACTCCTTCTCAAGAAAGGATCCATTCTTTGCAACAAAAACCTTGCCCTCAGATCTGTGATAGAAGGTATACCCAATCGTTTCCTTAGGGTATCCTATGAAGACGCATTTTTCCGCTTTGGGTTCAAGTTTATCCGGTTGAAGTTTCTTCACATAAACATCGCATCCCCAAACTTTAAGAAATGACAACTTAGGTTTGTTTCCAAACCATAATTTACGGTGTCGTTTCAACGGATTTAGATGGTGCCCGATTTAAAGTGAATGCAGCTGTTTCCAGTGCATAACCCCAAAATGACAGTGGCAAGTCAGTCACAGACATCATAGATCAAACAAAGTACGATTACGACGTTCCGACACACCATTACGTTGTGGTGTTCCAGCAGGCGTGAGTTGTGAAACTATTCCACACTCTTTCATGTGTGTGCTAAACTCGTAACTTAGATACTCACCTCCACGGTCAGACCGCAGAAATTTGATCTTTCTATTACGATGATTTTCCACTTGATTCTGAAATTCATTGAACTTTTCAAAGGTTTCAGACTTGTGTTTCATCAAATAGATATACCCGTATCTACTCAAATCATCCGTGAAAGTAACAAAATAACGATATCCACCTCGCGCCGACACACTCATTGGTCCACACACATCAGTATGTATGATTTCCAATAAATCTGCCGCCCGTTCCATTGAACCGGAAAACGGCGTTCTAGTCATCTTGCACATAAGGCATGGCTCACATGTATCAAATGATTCAAAATCAAGTGATTCCAAAAGTCCATCAGAATGGAGTTTCTTCATGCGTTTAACGCCAATATGACCTAGACGGTAGTGCCACATATATGCAGATATATCATTATCAAGTTTAATCTTTTTAGCATTAACATTATGAATATGCGTAATATTACTATCGAGATCCAACAGAAATAAACCATTCAACACGGGTGCATGACCATAAAAGATATCATTCTTATCAATCGAACAACCATTGTTTTCAGATTTAAAGGAATAACCACTTTACATCAAACACGATCCGGATACAATGTTCATGCTCAGTGCAGGCACCAAATAACAATTATTTAGGTTCATAACTAATCCCGATGGCATATGGAGAGGTAACGTCCCGACGGCGATCACATCAACTCTTGATCCATTGTCGACCCGCATCCTGACCTCATCCCTTGCTAGTTGTCGCTTGTTCCGCAACCCCTGAATCGAGTTACATATATTAGCAACCGATCCTGTATCAAATACCCAGGTGCTACTGCGAGTACTAGTCAAGTACACATCAATAACATGTATATCACATATACCTTTGTTTGCCTTGCCGGACTTCTTGTCCGCCAAATACTTGGGGCAATTGCGCCAATGGCGATCCCTTGCAATAGTAACACTCGGTGTCAGACATAGGGCCAGCTCGGGGTTTCTTTTCAGGTGTGGCAACAGATTTGCCACCCTTCTTTCCCTTGTGCTTGCCTTTCTTGTCCTTCTTGAAACCGGTGGTCCTATTGATCATCAACACTTGATGTTCTTTCCTAATCTCCACTTCTGCAGTCTTAAGCATTGAAGGAAGCTCGGGAAGAGACTTCTTCATGCCCTGCATATTATAGTTCATCACGAAGCTCTTGTAGCTAGGTGGCAGAGATTGGAGAACACGATGTATGCCTAAGTCAATGGGAATCATTATTCCCAAGGACACAAGCTTATCGGTGTACCCAGACATTTTGAGTACATGCTCACTAACGGAGCTGTTCTCCTCCATCATGCAGCTAAAGAACTTTTCAGTAGCATTATAACTCTCTACGGTAGCATGGGTATCAAAAATCATTTTCAATTCTCCCATGGTATTAAAGGCATTGCCGTCTTTCGAAGTTCTGGCTCTAGCCCATACAGTATGCCGCAATGAACTAAGTTGTGGTCCTCCTGACGAGTCACATAGACATTCTTTTCCTCGTCAGGGGCATCAGGAACTGGTGGGGGGCCTAGCGGCGCATCTAGCACATATTGCTTTTGTGCAGCAGTGAGGAGAATCATCAAATTCATAGCCCAGTTGGTGAAGTTGCTACCATTCGCAACAAGTTTCTCTTTCTCCATGAACACATTGAAATTAAAAGCAGGTGGTGCCATCTACAACAGAATTTGTAAAGTTTATTTAGACTAAGTTTATGATAGAGTGAGTTCAACTAATCTAAATTACTAATGAACTCCCACTCAAAAACGACATCCCTCGTGTCCTTTTGGTGATTACATGAACCAAATCCACTACACCAAGTCCGATCATCACGTGAGTTGATGTAACTTCAAAAGCGAGCATCTATATGGGCATCATATCAACTATATGACTCATGTTTAACCTTTTGGTCCGTGTTCCGAGGCCATGTTTGTACATGCTAGGCTCGCCAAGTAAGAACCTTAGTATTCGCATGTGTAAAACTGTCTTAAACCCATTCATATGAAAGCGTAGATTCGAGTACACCCGATCATCACGTGATGTCTCGAAACACGATCCATAGAATGGTGCATACTCAAGGAAGAACACATTTTTATCTTGATATCTAAATGAGGGATCATCTTACAATGCTACAGAAAGCGCCAAACTAGCAGTATAAGATGCTAATATCTAATGTGTAAAGTGAGATGATATGGTCCATGCATTTGATCTCTATCATTTGCATCGTGGTATGATCTCTATCATTCCTTTGTGTGTAAGGCCAAGGTCCATGGAACTTACACGTTGAATGTGTTGTAAGCGTATCTATCATACATCTACTTACAACAATACCATATCAATACAATAGCCCAGCAACGATCTAAACTAGACGCCTCTAATTTATCAATTGCAAGTTTTACGTGGCTTAGGGCTTTCGGAGATAGAACCGTTCTTACCTACGAACATGAACCACAACGAGGATAACCAAGTTATTAGCAACTCATTGTAAATCAGATATTGACTATAGTAGGAGAGACAGACACCTGCCAGCCAGTTATGCAAAACTAGTTGCATGTCAGTCGTGGAACCGGTCTCATGTACGATGACATGTAAGGTTGGTCCAGGCCGCTTCATCCCACTATGCCACCAATATCCAAAATACATAGAAGATGCAATAACATGATCATCATCGCCCACATATAAACATATGTGTACTACCCGTGCAAAGCACCTACGCATAGATCAGGCTCGATACCCTCAAGTCCGCAGCATAGAAAACAAAAAATTCCTACGATGAGAACTACACGCCAAGATCTATCTACTAGGTGCGAGCAGCGGGTGGACATACATCCATCGAGAACTTACCCTCAAGACAACGAGTTTTGTTAACGAGTAGGAACTCGTGGTTGATGTAGTCGACACTTGCCGATCTCAAGATCGTGAGGAAGTCCGAGCGCCGCAACTCAGCCGATCCGCATCGACACACGTTCAAGTCACTGGACAACCTCCACCTCCTCGCTCCAGTGATCCAGCGGAAGCAGCAACTCCTTCCAGATGAAATGCCACCGGGAACACGTATCTCGCTAATCTGAGACCATGGGGGAATAATTCTAGAGGGGGAGAGAGATCCTTCACGAGGAGGTGTGAGGAAGAAGGAGGAAGAGGGGGGCCTTTTATAGGAGGAGGGGGTGCCCCTCCCCATGGCCGGTGCATGGGGGAGGTGACCCTTCACCTCCTCCATTCATGTGGTGGTAACCCCTCCACATTAAAATGCCTCTTCACATTCCCTTTTAAAGTCCCCACTTTAAATGTATTAAAATTCTCTAAGTTTAATGCTCTCTCATTTAATAAAACTCTTTTATTAAATTTATTCAGAATTTTGTTAATTACTTTAATTAACAAACATTCACATATAACCCCTTGCAATATTTCAATATCCATGCAGAACCACTTTCTGCAATTTCACTCGAAACAATTTCTGGTTTCTATCGAAACAATTCCTGCGCTTTGCAATTCTTTCGTCTAAAACATATGTGCTCCAAAATGGTGTCTGGTAACTCTTAAGTGTGTCACTCTATGGTTTGCGAATAATGCAGACATGATTGAGACTCCTCTCAGATCAATAATCAGAAGCGGGACCTGGAGGTCCATACTGACTCCTGCATATTCAACGATGACTTCTGTGATCGTCAGAACCTTTAACGCTTGTAATTTAATCCCTTTGTCTCTTGATATAATACATGTCCGAGATTCGATCATCAATATCCAAATACCTAGTTTGATCTCGTTACCGACATGCACTCTTTTCTTGTTCCCGTGATATAACATTCTAGTGATCACATCACTTGCTTGCAAGCTATCTCAATGTGATATCACCGAGAGGGCCTGTGGCATCCCGCAAAAACCACTACTAGAAAATCGCTGCGTTTTTGTGCATTGCATCATCATGACCGTATGCTCATGTCATCATGCCACATTGCATTTGAGCATCGTCATCATCTTGCATGGTTTGTTTAAAAACTATTTTCGAAAAGCCTATTTTTGTTTTCTAAACGCCCCATCTTTTATAAAAACTATAAAACCCGGGCTTGTCCGGAATATTTCGTTTTGTCTACAAACGGTGTGCAAAAGACTTGTTTTAATAAATAAAATGTTTAGATTATTTTTGCAGGAGGCAGCCAGCTAGGCCCAAAAGCCCAACCGGCCACCTCCAAACTAAAACTACCCAAAAGAAAACCCTAGCTAACCACCCCAGCCACCTACCCCTAATCCCTCTTCCCCCTACCCTATTTTTTCCCTCCAACCGCCGCCGATGTGCACCCGCACCCCCTGGTCCACCACGGCCCCGACCACCTACCGCCTGGGCGCGCAGCCCCAGGTCGCCACCTGCCTCCACCCTCCACCTCACTCCCACCAATCACCGCTCGCCACCTCACTCGTCCACTCCCACACCGCGTCGCCCCACCCCACTATCCTCACCGCCTTGCTCCCACCAACTGCACACCGCCCTAGCCCCGCATCCCCACACCACCTGGTCCGCCCGCCCGACCAGCCTGTCCCCACCCCACTACCCGACGCAGACTCCCGACCCGCATGCAACCCCAATCCCGAGCCCCGCCTGTCCCTCTCTCTCTTCCCTGCAATCTCTCTCTCCCACGCGTCCATCTCCTTCCCCACCAACCGCGCCTCCCCTCCTCTGCCTCCACGCTTACTCCTACTCGTGGCGCCCCTTTGCCTTCCATGAGGTCGCCGCCAGAGACTGGCAGCTCGGCCGCCCTCTTCCTCCTCAAGGCTCGAGCTCCTCATCGCCCTCGCCGGGAGATCAGGCCCAGCTCGTCCCTGGCATCGCCTGGGCCCACCCTCCTAGGACTTCTGCCAGCGACGCGCGCCCCCGTCTGCCTCGGCCATGACCCCGAGCTCCTCCGCGTGTCCCCTCTTTCCCGACCTCTGCAGCGCGTCGCCTCCCTCTTCGGCCGCTGTTCGACGTCGAGCCGCCGTTGCGCCCTGCATCTCTGGTCGCTAGCCCTGCTTCCCCAGCATGCCATCGACCTCTGTCCGGGCCGCCTCACATCCCTCTGCCCCAGCGTGACCTGGCCACCCCGACCTCTGCTTTGTGCGCCGTCGGCCTCCCACCTGCTCGAGCACGCCCCCGTGGACACGCTCTCTTTTGCCTCCAACAGTCACTGTGTCGCCACTCCCTGCGTCCTACCGCGGGTGGTAAAATAGTGCTGCGTCCATGAGCAGTTGTGATCAATAGATGTTTCCGTGACAAGTGGTGGTGCTCCTGTGCACATGCGTGTATGGTTGAGCTTGTGTGTTGTTGTTGTCTGGACGGAGTCTCTACAAGATCAACGCCGACCCGGGCGAACCGATGAACCACCGGAGCCGAAACCGAGTGCGACACCCACTATGAAGACGCCGACCCCATGTTCTTCCTCTCGGATCTGAAGACGCCGAGACCCGGGATGCCAAGATCTCCGCCGTGAAACGACAAGACCGACAACTTGACCCGACGAACGCGGATGCGAAAAGATCGTCTCTCGGACGCCAAGTCCTTCGGTCACGGACAAACCGACGACCCGACCAAGATCCGAAGACCAAACCCTGGCGCGCCAAGTTCTTCGACCCCGAGGACCGATCCATCGGATGCGACAAGACCTTGATCCCGGAAGCCGAAGGTCGTTGTCCCGAAGACCGATCCCGGCGAGACCGAACCTGAACCACATCGAACCAAGATCGCCGAGTTCCAATGTGTGACCCCTTTCTGAGACCCCTATTTTATAAGTGACATATAATTGTTGCATATTAAAGGGTTCATGCTTGCATACATCTCATCATGTGGGTTTGGGGGCATTATGCCGATTCACCTCATAATTAAATATGGAGTCTACATGCGGGATACTTTCGTCTTATTCCGGACTCCATTTAAATTTGTGTAGCGAACCGATGCCCTGTTTCGCCTTGTTAATTCAACATTTAATTTGCGGGGTAGATAAATAACTTGAACCATATAACTAATTGTCGAGACCCCGGTTCCACTTAATATTGCCTAATTGCACCGCATCTTTGCCATGCCATGCATCATATCATAAGCATGCCGGATCTTCTGCCGTAGTATTAAATATTGCATCCGGTGTTTCTTCTAGTGTTTTCTTCTTCGCGGAATAGGCTGATGAGTTGATGCGAGTATCGACAAGTTCTCCGGATATGATCCGTTGGTAGTGTTTCCCAGGTGAGCATCTCCCCCTTTCTACCTATTTTGCTTTTATAGTATTTATTTCCTCCTGTTGATCTATTGCTATCCGTGTTGCGATGCTTTAGTTTCCGTGCACCATTTATACTCCTTGCAGCCTCTATATTGCCATGGACACATCCTATTGCCTGTTGTTTGATAGATAGTCAACCTTGCGAGTCGTAATTGCTTGCTTATGTGTTGCTTCGCATCGTTGTCGTTTCACCGTTGACGGCAAGTTGACACATGATAAATGGTGGAGATGCTTAATGGTGGAGATGATCATGACTTTAAATGCAAATGTTAAAATGCTGGGAATAGATATAACTAATGCAGAGGCATCAGTGGGCAATAGATGTTATTTGGTTTTTCCACGCTCACTTGTGTCCCGTAGGACCTCGAGTACTTGATACCTGTTCCTTGACTATTCGCACTATCCACATCCGGGAGGGCTTATGGACCCCCCTGAGCCAGAGCTTGGTTCTTTTCTATTTCTTGGGGCCACAAACTAGTTTGGGGCTTTATTACTATCCTGTACTTATGCCATGCTTTACTGCTTTATTTACGATTGTGCGTGGAGCACCTGTACTGTTTAGGATCGTGACACGTTTTCGCTGTATCGACAAGCCCAGTCACACTTTCGGGTTCCCAGTCGTTTACAGCCGTCCACACAAACCCTAGGTCCGTTCCAGAGCCGGCCAACTTTGTTACGGGTAGCTTAGTGGGGTGGCCCCTTGAAATATTTTATGAATCCTGTGATCGCTTTGTCGTGAATGCCTCGTTGGGTTTTGAGTTGGTTTTTCCGAGGTTGATCGAGTGTGTGTTGCTATTTGTGCACCCCTGCAGGGTAAAACTTTCTGAAAGCCATGTCCGCGGTTATGGACGACTTGGAGCACAGTATCTCGATCATAGACAAGCATAACTAAAGTAGTGCTATAAATTTGACTTAATATATCTGACTATTAATCAGTTTCACTATAACGGAATGGATATTAAAAATGCCAACCACTGGTGGACCTGGGTCGTTTTGTTATATCTGCCTAGTAAGTATCGCAACTCCAATGGAATGAAATAAAAGTGCAAACAACTATTGGGTTTTGGGATTCCTTAGGACAATTATATCTGACTAGTAAAAGTTCCAACTACCACGGAATGGTTAATTAAAACTACCCACTACTTATGCTTTAGGATGACTCATGCTATCTATATCTAATTAGTAAGTGCTGCAACTATAACGGAATGAGTAAAATTGCCAACTGTGTGAGTTCCTCGGTCTGACTTCCTCGTTTGGTCTCGAGGGGGAAATACCAGGATGGGTTTGTCTGGTGTTAGCTTCAGGTTCGATCCAGATAGGTCTTTCTTATCCCTCTCTGATAACCGCCAGTTGTATCAAGTCTCTATAGTTTGTTTAGTGCCGCTGCGCTGCCGCTTCAGTCCACCATACCTATGTAGGCGAGAGCCGCTGAATTCTAGCCTCGCCGTGTACTGGCCTCAATACTGACGCTCTTTTTTTCCCTTTGCCCTTTGTCGGCACCCCTTTTGTTTTAGCAGGTTTGAGATCGACGTCGTTAGCAGGGTTACCCTTCCGGCTTGGCCTAGGCAGGGTTATGGACGCCATTGGTTATTCTTCAGGGCTCTTAGCCCCATTTGCATCTTGTCCGTAGTCGGACGCTCTATCGTTTTCAAGGTGATTTGAATCTTTGTATAGTATATATGTATTCTTGACTCATTGAGTCGCTGTTGTATATATATCTGTTCTGTGGGTCCCATCGAGGACTGTTGTGTAATGGTATTACTTTGTTTTCCACCCGCACGAAAGTGCCTGGTGGGCGTCCTTATCTCGTTTCTATGCGGGTTTGGCGGAAAGGGCTAAAACTTGCATAGGGCCGATTTGAGGGTGTTACAGAGTGGTATCAGAGCTCAGCAGTTGCGATACCCCACAAGTCTAGCCTGTAGGATAACCTAGCTAACGGCGGAAGTAGAGAGTCAAAACTATTTTGTAAAATCGGTTGGATAGATCTGATTAGGTCTGTTTTACTTCTTACCCCTCTGCTATTCTCCTCTTACCTCTGCGTGTTTTGAATCTGCTCTCTTCCCTTTCTTTGAGTCCAGGAATTCTCGTGGTTGAGTTCCGTCGTACCTTTAGGGTTTCGCTTCCTCCTTTGTCAACGGTGTTGCTACATCCGGTCTTCATGCTATCTGAGGAATCCTTCATCTGTTGGACTTCTCTTTGTTCCTTCTCGTGCCTTCCGGTGTTTTTCGACGCGACGACATCAGCTATGCCAGATCCAATGCAGATTTTGGATCACCCCTTACGTTCCAAACCTCGATTGTCAAGATTTTCAGTCTGAATTCCGAGAGTTGATTGCACGATTCTTTTGTTCATGTACAGAGTAATGCTTTGAGTGCGGGATGGAGTAACTACCATACCACTACTCTTATCATTCACTTTCGTACATTGAATGGGGCGTCAATGCGATTACTCCTTCTACGGAAGTTAAAGGTGACCTTATCTTTTGATACCTTTATCTTTGTCCTTTGCTATCCGGAGTGTTCTCTCGACGATCACGGACAATGACCTCTTGTTAGTGGTGTCGCGACGATCTACCCGAAGCGAGAAGATTCTGATCGTCGGCCTTCTTCCCGGTACCATGAGGCGGATCTCGAGGGCGAGATCCATTCTTAGTGGTGTCGAATTATGGCATCCCGCAAAAACCACTACTAGAAAACCGCTGCGTTTTTGTGCATTGCATCATCATGTCCGCATGCTCATGTCATCATGCCACATTGCATTTGAGCATCGTCATCATCTTGCATGGTTTGTTTAAAAACTATTTTCGAAAAGCCTATTTTTGTTTTCTAAACGCCCCATCTTTTATTCAAACTATAAAACCCGGGCTTGTCCGGAATATTTCGTTTTGTCTACAAACGGTGTGCAAAAGCCTTGTTTTAATAAATAAAATGTTTAGATTATTTTTGCAGGAGGCAGCCAGCCAGGCCCAAAAGCCCAGCCGGCCACCTCCAAACTAAAACTACCCAAAAGAAAACCCTAGCTAACCACCCAGCCACCTACCCCTAATCCCCCTTCCCCCTACCCTATTTTTTTCCCTCCAACCGCCGCCGCTGTGCACCTGCACCCCCTGGTCCACCACTGCCCCGACCACCTACCGCCTGGGCGCGCAGCCCTAGGTCGCCACTGCCTCCACCCTCCACCTCACTCCCACCAATCACCGCCCACCACCTCACCCGTCCACTCCCACACCGCGTCGCCCTACCCCACTATCCTCACCGCCTCGCTCCCACCAACCACACACCGCCCTAGCCCCGCATCCCCACACCACCTAGTCCGCCCGCTCGACCAGCCTGTCCCCACCCCACTACCCGACGTAGACTCCCGACCCGCATGCAACCCCAATCTCGAGCCCCGCCTGTCCCTCTCTCTCTCTTCCCCCGCAATCTCTCTCTCCCACGCGTCCATCTCCTTTCCCACCAACCGCGCCTCCCCACCTCTGCCTCCGCGCTTACTCCCGTCGCGGTCGCCCCCGGTGCTGCCTTCCGCGAGGTCACCGCCGCCCTGCCAGAGACCGCCGCCGCGTAGCTCGCCGGCCCCTCTTCCTCCCCGCGGACCGAGCTCCCTCAGTGTCGCCCTCTGCCCGGAGACCGTGCCCCAGCTCGTCCCTAGCGTCGCTTCGGCCCGCCCTCCTAGGCCTTCTGCCAGCGACGCGTGCCCCCGTATGCCCCGGCCACGACCCCGAGCTCCTGCGCACATCCCCTCTTCCCCGACCTCTGCAGCGCGCCACCTCCCTCTTCGGCCGCTGTTCGACGTCGAGCCGCCGTCGCGCCCTGCATCTCCGGTCGCTAGCCCTGCTTCCCCAGCACGCCGTCGACCTCTGTCCGGGCCGCCTCGCATCCCTCTGCCCCAGAGCGACCTGGCCACCCTGACCTTTGCTCTGTGCGCCGTCGGCCTCCCACCTGCTCGAGCGCGCCCCCATGGACACGCTCTGTTTCGCCTCCAACAGTCACTGTGTCGCCACTCCCTGCGCCCTACCGTGGGTGGTAAAGTAGTGCTGCGTCCATGAGCAGTTGTGGTCAACAGATGTTTCCGCGACAAGTGGTGGTGCTCCTGTGCACATGCGTGTATGGTTGAGCTTGTGTGTTGTTATTGTCTGGACGGTGTCTCTACAAGATCAACGTCGACCCGGCCGAACCGATGAACCACCAGAGCCGAAACCGAGTGCGACGCCGACTATGAAGACGCTGACCCCGTGTTCTTCCTCTCGGATCCGAAGACGCCGAGACCTGGGACGCCAAGATCTCCGCCGTGAAACGACAAGACCGGCGACTTGACCCGACGACCGCGGATGCGACAAGATCGTCTCTCGGACGCCAAGTCCTTCGGCCCCGGACAAACTGACGACCCGACCAAGATCCGAAGACCGAACCCTGGCGCGCCAAGTTCTTAGACCCTGAGTACCGATCCATTGGATGCGACAAGACCTTGATCCCGGAAGCCGAAGGCCGTTGCCCCGAAGACCGATCCCGGTGAGACCAAACCTGAACCACATCGAACCAAGATCGCCGAGTTCCAATGTGTGACCCCTTTCTGAGACCCCTATTTTATAATTGACATATAATTGTTCCATATTAAAGGGTTCATGCTTGCATACATCTCATCATGTGGGTTTGGGGGCATTATGCCGATTCACCTCATAATTAAATATGGAGTCTACATGCGGGATACTTTCGTCTTATTCCGGACTCCATTTAAATTTGTGTAGCGAAACGATGCCCTGTTTCGCCTTGTTAATTCGACATTTAATTTGCGGGGTAGATAAATAACTTGAACCATATAACTAATTTAGGATCATGACACGTTTTCGCTGTATCGACAAGCCCAGTCACACTTTCGGGTTCCTAATCGTTTACAACCGTCCACACAAACCCTAGGTCCGTTCCGGAGCCGGCCAACTTCATTGCGGGTAGCTTAGTGGGGTGGCCCCCTGAAATATTTTTATGAATCTTGTGATCGCTTTGTCATGAATGCCTCGTTGGGTTTTGAGTTGGTTTTTCCGAGGTTGATCGAGTGTGTGTTGCTATTTGTGCACCCCTGCAGGGTAAAACTTTCTGAAAGCCGTGTCCGCGGTTATGGACGACTTGGAGCACAGTATCTCGATCATAGACAAGCATAACTAAAGTAGTGCTATAAATTTTACTTAATATATCTGACTAGTAATCAGTTTCACTATAACAGAATGGATATTAAAAATGCCAACCATTGGTGGACCTGGGTCGTTTTGTTATATCTGCCTAGTAAGTATCGCAACTCCAATGGAATGAAATAAAAGTGCCAACAACTGTTGGGTTTTGGGATTCCTCAGGACAATTATATCTGACTAGTAAAAGTTCCAACTACCACGGAATGGTTAATTAAAACTACCCACTACTTATGCTTCAGGATGACTCATGCTATATATATCTAATTAGTAAGTGCTGCAACTATAATGGAATGAGTAAAATTGCCAACTGTGTGAGTTCCTTGGTCCGACTTCCTCGTTTGGTCTCGAGGGGGAAATACCAGGATCGGTTTGTCTGGTGTTAGCTTCAGGTTGGATCCGGATAGGTCTTTCTTATCCCTCTCTAATAACGGCCAGTTATATCGAGTCTCTATAGGTTGTTTAGTGCCGCTGCGCTGGCGCTTTAGTCCACCATACCTATGTAGGCGAGAGCCGCCGAATTCTAGCCTCGCCGTGTACTGGCCTCAGTACTGATGCTCTTTTTTTCCTTTTGCCCTTTGCCGGCACCCCTTTTGTTTTAGCAGGTTTGAGATCGACGTCGTTAGCAGGGTTACCCTTCCGGCTTGGCCTGGGCAGGGTTATGGATGCCATTGGTTATTCTTCAGGGCTCTTAGCCCGATTTGCATCTTGTCCGTAGTCAGGCGCTCTATCGTTTTCAAGGTGATTTGAATCTTTGTATAGTATATATGTATTCTTGACTCGTTGAGTCGCTATTGTATATATATATATATCTGTTCTATGGGTCCCATCGAGGACTGTTGTGTGATGGTATTACTTCGTTTTATCCGCACGAAAGTGCCTGGTGGGCATCCTTGAATCGTTTCTATGCGGGTTTGGCGGAAAGGGCTAAAACTTGCATAGGGCTGATTTGAGGGTGTTACGGGGCCTAGAGTATATCTATCCGTCATCGGGATTGACAAATTCCACTCTTGATCCATGAGCCTCAACATAACACCTTCGTAGCACTGGACCCATCTTTATAGTCACCCTGTTACGGTGTGACATTTGATGTTATCAAGATAATCTTCCGGTGTTAGCAATTAACATGATCTCATGGTCTAAGGATAAAGATTACTTCGTATGATGTTATAGCAATGTAAACATAATGACTTGATCATAATGCTATACTTCAGATGAATCTTCATCACATCATTTCACAAATGTTGTGACCTTGTTATTAACAACATCCAATGTCCATGATCAGGAAACCTTGATCCTCTTGTTAATCAACAAGCTAGTCTATAAGAGAGGCATAACTAGGAACCCTTTTTGTTTATTAAACACACATGTATTGATGTTTCCGATCAATACAATTCTAGCATACAAAATAAACATCTATCATATATCAGGAATACATAATAACAACTTTATTATTGCCTCTCAGGGCATATTTCCTTCATGATCTCCATCCGTCGTCACCGGATTCTGGCGCTAGGGTTCCGGCGCCGTAGACACCAGGGTACCAGTGTCTTTTCGGCGTGGTAGTCCGTCACCTCCATGACTATCTACTGCTACGTAACATAAGGTAATCACTTTATCTTTGCCACAACCATATCACAAAGCAGCGCCCCCTGCAAAACAAAGTTAGACGCCTCTACTTTATCTTTCGCACAAGAACCGTTCTTACCTACGAACTTTCAGCACAACGCTGATCAAGTAGCTGTCTCTACTACACCCCTTTCGGGGCCCTCCTTTGTAAATGGCATACCAACTAATGCGAGAGAGACAGACACCCCCTAAGCCACTTTATACGGTACAAGCTGTATGCCAAGCATGGACCAGTCTCGCGAATGAATGCGTAAAGTCGGTTGGGGGCCGCTTCATCAAGCATTACTACGGTATGCCCAAGTACACGTGGGGGGTTAACAACTAAAAGATCAATACTCACATGCTACATCTCATGTGTTCTACCCGTACTAGCATTACTATGCATAGATCTAGCTCTGATACCACTATAGGGGTTCCGCGTATGAAAACAATAAATTTTTACCCTACACCCCTGAACCCCTGATGCTGCCAGGACCTATCTATCAGTAATACAGTAACGCGAGGGTCTTTTCGTGAACTTACCCTCGAAGACCGAAAAGCATTGTCAACGCTCAGGAGAGCGTGGTTGATGTAGACGAGCCGAAGCCGACCTCAAGGTCGTGATAAATTCCTTGCGCTCCTTTGGCTCCAACGACTTGAGTGGCTCAAGGGCGACACCTCGCGGGGAGTTACACATGTCCAGAGCCTAACGATGACTCCTATTTCCCCGATCCAGCAGCAGTTGCGGAAGTAGAGCTCCTGGATCCGAATCCCGCAGCGCGACGGCGCTCCGCAGTGAAGATGACTCTCGTTCGCGCCGTCCGAACTTGGGACCACGGTCACGAGAGAGAGATAGAGAGAGAGAGAGAGAGAGAGAGAGAGAGAGAATATTAACTGGAGGTCTCCCCAAAAGTAAGAAGACCTTTATTGAATATTGTGTGTATTTATCTGGCCAAATACCCCCACTATATATAGGGGGAGGGGAGGTACTACCTCCCTCAAAGTCCTAGGGTGGGACTAAAGGAGAGGAGGGGGAGGGGCAGCCGCCGGCCGGCCCTAGTGGGCCCCGCGTGGGGGGGCTAGGCCCAACCGGCCACCCCCTTGTCCCTTCTCCCTCTCTCCTTTCCCTAATGGGCCCTCTCCCCTCCGGGAATTGGCCCATTAAGCCTTTTGACCTTTTAAATTGATTTTATATTTATTAAATAATTATGAATAAATGATTAAATCAATATTTAACATTCATTCACATATTATTTACCCAGTCAGCGTATGAGGATTGAGGGTTGGAACATGCATGGTGAGCGGCGTTCCCTTCGCGACAACGCTTCGCATCCGTCGGGTTGTGACATGAACCCATACCGTCCGCGCATTCTCACGGACAGGGCCCGCACGGAGACACCATGGCGGTGTAGACCCTATGTTGTCGCTATTCCTCGCGGGTGTGGGCTTCGTGAATACCCGACGTAGCGCAGTGAGGCTATGGCGGCCGCATTTATTCGCGGATGTGGGCCCATCAATAGCCAACGTGGCGACGTGAGCCATCTCAGCCTCGATTTCTCATGGTCGTGGACCTGTTGAGAGCAGACGTGGCGCTGTGAGCCCATGCCGGCTACGATTTCTCGTGGTCATGGGGTCCGCCACGAGATGACAAGGCATCCTACGCTTTAGACGCATGCTGATTCTTGCGGTGGCTAGCAGATCTAGCAATGGAGGTGGTGTTGGGAAGCATGGGCGAATGCGTATTCTCGCATTCGAGAGACGAGCTGGAAGCGTAGGCTCTAGGACACGGCGGATTCTTGCGGCTGATAGCACTGCTGGTACGTATCCTCTATCCGGACGCAAATTCACGCGATGAGGCGGTTTCGTGGGTCCTATGTGCGTGGCGCTTTGCCTATAAAATGGTTTTTCGCATAACATTAGCTGATTTGGCTTAACTTCTCTGCACGCCGTGCTAGAAGAAACACCACCGGCCACCCCGAACGATGGCTTTGCCGTATCCGACCCGTTCAGGGTGGTGGCTTGGTGCTTTGTAGTACGATGGGCAGCGCAAGCATAGGTTCATTCCTCTGTACGTACCCCGTAGCGATAGCCAATATGTTAAATCTCGGATGCGCGTGATCCGGCAACGTTTCCGGCATTAGGCTAGAAGCGCTTCTACGGGTTCACGCCGGCGGTATCTCCGCTCGCTGATTCTATGTCGCGACGTCGTTCGTAGACAACTCCCTCTAGAAATCGGAAGACGACGCCCTAACTCTCTTTATCGCATGTTTGCCATGCGGCGAAGGGAGTGATGAAGAAACCGCCATGACTTCTGAGGGTTTTCTACGCAAGGCTTTGCTGTCATAGTGGTGACGACGTGGGGGGATTTCTCTACGACGACGTCGGGGCATTTGTAGCTGAATCTTAGAGCCATATTTAGAATATAGTAGGTGCAATTTTTTCTTCGTAGATGTAGTAGTATTTTGTTTCTTCGCTGTTTTGAACCTAATTTGTAATTCACTGTTTGCTATCGATAAGAAGTACTATTTTGTTTCTTCGTTGTTTCGAACTGCATCTATAACTCACTGTCCTTTATCGAAAAGAAATGCATCTTTTTCCTTCTAACACGTGTTTGTGTGTTATTCTAAGTATAAGTTTCTCACTTTATTTGATGTACCTTTGTAACATTTATGTTCGTTCTCGAGATATATGATAACTAGTGTACTGTCTTCTTGTGTTTGCCTTTTCGGTCACTAGATTTTTTTCCAACGACAGTTATATGGAATTTTTGGTTCTACCTCTTTGTTTCTTATTTTTATTAGTATGCTTATATTCCTTACGCTTACATTGGCAGTTTCACAATTTTCTCCGGTATGTATGTCATTTCGATGCGAGTCATGCTCGGGACTGAACTGATAAGACGTTATCTGTAAACGGAGTCGTGCTCGATTTCAAGAGATAACACAACCGGTCTCCAACAGATAAGAGAAGCCGTGAACGTTTTGTTCGTCGTCTGTGCCCCATCCTGACGACATTGGCTTCGTCTCGGCGGTCTACCAGAATGCTTTCATAAACGCGTGTAAAACTGATCCACGTGAGAGACTGTTAAGTGTGTATACGAGTCCCAAGATACGACCGACACGCATTACATTATGTAGTCGTTCTCAATCCTGCATGTAAGATGCACGGAATATGAATTTGCGGAAACACATATTCGCAAAAGAATTGTCTATTACTTATTGACTCACTATTTCATAGGTGCATTATCGGCTTACCATGTTGGCCGCAGATTCTCGCGGGCATGACCCCGCCAGGAGCCGACGTGGCAGGTTAGACTCTAGTTGACCGCATATTCTCATGGTCATGGGCCCCGCCAGGAGCCGGCATGGCATGTTAGACTACAGTCGGTCGCGTATTCTCGCGGACGCGGGTCCATCCATAGCTGACATGGCATGTAAACCCGTAGCGTCTGTCAGCATAGACCATGCACAACGCAGGTAATCACGGGCAGAGAGCCGAGTTGGCAGAGTAAACCGTACACGTACGCAGGTTATCACGGCAATATGTAGAAGGATCATGTCATCCAGCGATCTGCCTACCAGCCGTGCCGGGGGACGCAGAGAGAAGTCTATATGTACTATAATTTACTAGAACATAAAAGCGTGCGTTGCTGCGCCCGCTCATCTTGACGAAAGAAAGAATATAAGTTTTTGAAAAAAAATTATACAGAATCATCACAGTGAATTTCAATATTCAGTCAAATATTAATCAATGGTCAAAATAAACCAAATAGGTGTTTGTGAACATAATATGCACAGTAGCGAGGAGACTATATTACAGGCACAACATCAAGTATAAGTACATTGATCTAGCTCAGCAAGCTAGTAGGTCCAACAGAGCGAGACTTAAAAATTAGGGAATAGTTAGTTGCCCATAAACATGCGAACAAGCAGTTAGCTGACATTGTAGACACGTCGTCCGATAGAGCAAAAGGAAAGACCATAACCATAGAGAGCTCTAACCCAAACCAATGTCTTCATCTGACTTTGAGTCAAAGTAGAGCTATATGATAGAAGAAACCACGTAAATTTGAATAATAGGTATGGAAGCACATAATAACATCAATGGCACAACCTGAAGCAATAAATTTGTGTTATGCGTAGTTTCATTACAGGTCTATCCATTCATGTAGTACGTATTTAGCATGTATCGCATGCACCCAAAATTTGAAGTGCTAATAGAAAGGCATGGGTATGGTGTAGTGCATTGTGACTTAGGTTATCAGACTAGAGGTGTGAATCACTTGACAACATAAAGCTACACCAAAGGCAGTAGATAATTAAGCTGCTAAGGAACCATAAAATGCCTTTTGTAGAAACAAAGAAAGATGCACGTTTTTTGTACGTCACAAAATAATAGTAATAGAGATTAACAATGTACGATTTATGGTAAAGAGAAAACATAAGGAAAGATAATCAAGAAAACTATTAGCACCTTCAACTTCTTAGATATACCTCGTCAAGTGCGACAAAACTGAAATACATCCATGTTTACACAAAACAGGTTTTGCTAAAGCTGAGATTCAAAGCCTCATAGAGATGACGATTACCTCATGCTATGTTGTGAATTTGCAGAGCGTGATTGCTGATTCCTCGTTGCTTAAAGTAAGTAAGTTTCACTCATGTGCTTCTGTTCTTGAATCCATTGCCTTCTACAAATATTGCATATTACACAAATATTAAATGACCATTATACTACATCCAAAACAAATGGAATAACAACAGCCGATACTCCAAAGGTAATAATGGTTAGTTAGTAAAGAGTTCCCAAGGCTAGAGCATAGAAGAGAAGAGGTGGTGCACATTTAAAAGATATTTACATTTGCAATTTCATTATTGTCTCTAGCGAGCACGTAAAAATTGGATGAAACTATAGCATTCTCATGGAATACAAATACCAAGAGTTCAGTAACTAATACTGTAACAGAAGGAAATCAACGCTGGCAGAAAAAGGGAAGAAACCTTAACGTTTAGAGGAATAAATGCAACTTCTCGTTCTTTCATTTTCATCTGTTCTATGATTACTTGTCCATCTTCTCATACTATTTTGTGCTGACTGTTATCATTCACGAAATAGTACGCAACACTGTAGTGCAAGATAAATTTACAATGTCAGCTGGCAAAAGGAATTTGCAAAATAAAAGGAATATTTCTAACTATCACCGTACACACAATTTAAGAATACATGAAAGAATCTATGGAAATTGAACCGTGCACATGTCCGCGCAGGTGTGCAACGGCGAGATATGCCACCATTTCTGGCTGACAATTTCCCATTTTCTAAAAAAATAAATCAGCTGATGTCGAAATTGTCAGGGTCCACCATAATTTTCCTCTTGCAACTTTGGATCGTGAGTTGCACTGCCAGCAGGCAAGTTCCCCCGCCATTTCATATCTTAAACAAGGAATGTAAGAGTGTAGGATGGACGACTTAAATAGAAATACATGAATGCTAAAAACAATTACAACGAATATGGCTGGCTCGCCGCCCCGGCTGTGCCGCCTTGTCCCACATGGACTTACCTTTAAGCCCCGCTTGTTTGACAGTTTCAGTTACGGAGAGATCTAAATATTACGGAGGTTAGGAAGAATTTAGTCGGACCTCAATAGGTCCGTAAAAGTTACGCCCTGATATCCGGCGAACCAAGCGGGGCGTTAATGTGTGCTTGTTCAACCACACGCTCTACTTCTTCAGAGCCTTGACCTGTAGAGCAGCAAGAATAAACAAGATCTGACTAATCAGTTACAGCCAAGTCTGCAACAACCTCCAATGGCAGACCAATTCTTCTTTTGTGGGAAATAGATACAATATTTGATTTCATCCTTTCTACATGGACCTGGCTATCCAGGAGCTCGGTCGTGGCGAAGGCGTCCTCATGCGCCTCCTCCGTCTGGACGAGTCGAGGGTCTCCATGAGACATGTTTGCGCGGTCCTTGAGCACTGCCAGAAGACTCTGATTCGAGTCCATGTTCTCCCCATCTGTCGATGTTCTCTCGCAACCTATCCCCTATTCTTCCACAGCTCCGCCCCCAACATCTCTCAGTCTCATACGAATTGATCTAGCTAGCCTCCCAGGGCCTAAATGAATAAGGTAGAGAAGGGGCCAAGCCGAAAACCGTCGTCCATTATTGCTGGTAAGTGAGGAAACGGAAGGTCCGTCCACCTTCTGCGGCATTAAGCATGAAGAAACTGCGGCGGCTTTACCGTGTCTTTCCCTGCGACGTCACCTCGTCTTCCCAAACGAAGGCTATTCTCTCCTCTGTCCCCTCACTGATATTGTGTTTTTTTTAAATGTATATTTAGGCCTGTGCATACACGGTTTGATGGTTTGACACGGTTTGGGTTAGTTCAATATTTTGTACTAGATATGGGGCAAGAAATCAAATTGTGAAAGAAAATGAACTAGGTTGTTGCTAGCCGGTTTGGATGGTTTCCACGGTTTGGTATTTTGCCCACCCCTATGTATATTCTGTTTTATAGGTTCTTACGTCTGTATGACGTTTCTGTCTTGCCGTTTAGACTTTCCATCTTGCAGTTTTGTCTTACAACAACGCATGTATACGAGTAGAGCCACATATGCGCGTATGATTTTCAGATGTTAAAACTTATCTCCACCACGAACTCGCAGCATGTACCTCGGAATGCACGGCTGACAACCACAGTATGCATGAAAGAGAAAAAATGTTATCCTTTGTTCTCGCGACTCTGGTGGCTTTGATGTCCTCTGAGATAAAAAAAAGGTATAAAGAATCGTTCACGGTAAACAACGATGCACGTACAACAACATTGCGATGCACAGATTTGACAACGACTAAACCGCAGACTACGTGCTTCTAAAAACTCTCATATGATTTAGCGGTACGAGAACAGTTTTCAGCCGCAAAGAGACTAGACTGACGTCTTAAGAATAATGTGCTATTACTTAGCGTTCCGAGACCAAATATTTTCTCTTGCACGTAGATATAGAACGATAATATCATAAAGTGTTCTGCATACCGACCGCGCTACGGGTCGTAGAAATGCAATTGAATGACGAGGGTATGCATTTGACGGTCATGATGAGATGGTGTTATGTGTACATATATATTTGTTTGCGGTTGAATCATCATGTTGTAGTAACTAATATTTATTACAGATCTTGATCAATGTTTTACACGATTTGTATTTCAAATTGCTATCCTTATTAATTGGAAAGCTCTGTATACAGTAACTCTGAGGCACACATAACATGGTACCTGGGCACGAACTCCCATATGCAATACTTACTATTAATTTTTAACTGATTGTTTTACCAAACTAAATTATATAAATTATTGTGAAATATTCTTCATGAAATTTTAATATAACAGTATTAATGCTCTAACACTAACTACGACCTTTCAAGGTCGTCATCTTTTTATGGACATAAGTAGTACTCCTTCCGTTACTTAATATAAGATGTATAGTTTTTTATGAAATATTCTATAATTTAAGGTGTATAGAAAATTTAGGGATTTGTTTCTCTTATTTAGGAGGCAATTAATCCGATCAGGACAGAGAGATACCGAAATTTCGTATGTTCTCTCTATATCACGTCAGTCACCTGAGGTATTCACGTCCTAAAGCAACGAAATTTTCCCTCCCAGGTGGGCTATTCGTGCAAAAAATATATACACCTTACATTAAGGAACGGAGGGAGTATGGTATTTCAACAATTTATAATTTAGAAATATGCTTTGCATATTTTTGAGAAAATTGCAGAAACCGCCACCTATTGCTGCTTCAGTTGCACAAAACACCAACTATACGTGTAACTTATTGCATAGAGCTCCAAATCTGGTATTATGCTGGTTAACAGAAAATCTGACGGCTAGAGCTCATATGTCAGTGCTCACATGGCATCACTACTGGAGAAAGGCTTATAGCCTCCAGATGGTTACTGACTGACAAAACTGTGCCCGTTACTAGTAAGTATTACCAGTGACGGGCAAGGTAAGCCTGTCACTGGTACGAAACACTAGTAACAGGCGCATAAAATTGACTATCACTAATACTTTTTGTGGAGGCCAGCCGAATTGAAAAAATATTTAGTGACAGACGTCTATAAATGACTGTCACTAAGGATGCTATGAGTAGTGACGGGTTTAGAATATACCAGTCACTGGTATTTTGAACGGAGGCCGGCTAAAAGGGGCAATATGTTCCGACGAGTATCTAAGTATTAGGTAATTTTTTTTCTACCAGCCGAACCGACCGTACTGACCGGTGTCACACCTCACCTTTTGGTCCGTGCGATGAAGCAATCGTAGACGACACAAGCGATATGGATTCCTAATCAATGTGTATATGTACATACTATGAGATTCTCAGGGGAGAAAGAGAGAAAGGAATAGGACGGCAACTGCTCGGTCGTGATTTTTTCTGTGTATTTTCAGTTGTACGTATATGTTAAAAGTTAAAAACTTAGACAATTCTTTTATGGAAAAAAGGGATCTAACTAAACGCGACCCTCCAATACCTAATCGTCGCCATCTTGCTCCCATCCCCATCCCCATCCCCGACTCCCAAGTCGACGCCGCCGCTGCCCCTCCACCGTCGCGCTTCCCGTCCCCGTCCTTGACTCCCAAGTCCCCAACCGCCGCCGCCGCTCCAACAACCGCCCCTCCAACGGCGCCGCGATCGACGCCATTCCCCGACGCAAGGACGTCGCTGCCCGAAGTTGCGCTGCTTCCTCCCCTACACCTCCAGGCCTCCTGCCGCCGATGCGTCCTAGGCCTACTGCCAGGCCTTCCACCGTCGACGCTTCCAGGCCTGCCGACGCCGACGAGTCCTAGGTTCGTCAGCTTGCGCGGATGTATGGTTTGATGTACTCCTCTACGCGATGGTCGACACACTCCTTTTTGTAGGATGGATGCTCTTGAGAGAGGGCGAATTTAGGTAGCATGAGTAGCTGAAACTGCAAGCGTTGAACTTATTAGCAGAAACTATGGGTTCATCATGTTATGTACTATGTGTCTGATCGACATTTATCTGTGCTTGATTCTGGTACAAGTGAAGGGAATTCTTACTATCATTCTTACTCTGCAATTAGACTTGACTGTCCTCTCATGAATCATGCCAAATCATGCCCAGATCGTGTATTTAATAGGCCCAGCTGGTGCGGTTTGTTTCCTTCCTCTTGATCCGATCACATCCCGATAAACTGACGCCTCGGTCTCCAAAGTCTGGTGGCAGCATCAGCGGTGCCATAGCTAGAGGGACAGAAAGGTCGGAGCAGCATGGGAGACTGGTCATCGAGTCTCCCTCGGAACCGTCTATCCAACTTGCTTCGCCTTCAGCCCGAGCTCTTCATCAAGTAAGAAAATCAAATCCTACTTTCACCACTCTATTCTCCCTCCCGTTTAGTTCATCACGAAAATCCCAGCGTATCTTCTTTATTCGTAATCACCTCATCAAGAAAATATAGGGAGTAGTTAATTCGTGTTGCTCCCTGGACGTGAGATCTTAAAAACCATGGTTCCCATTTTGTCGATTCTACGAAGTTGACATGTTAATATTCATAAATAAATGACTTTCACACTGCAGTCTGAAAAATTCGGAGTTAAGATGTGCTTTTGGGATTAAGAATAAGGCTTATCCCTTGATTTATTATGAGTTTCAATCCTGTGTGCCGTCTCTTTGTTTTTGGGTACTTATTCCAATTTGGCCTGAAACTTGACTGCACTTGAGTATGTGCATTCCACTTTTGATCCACTGGATTCAATGCGAAGTTACTGATAGTTGTCAATACTTTATATATGTCTATGCAGATGCGATCCACATTATCACAGAGATATTTGGATTTTCATTGTTTGGCTACCTGGGGATTCAGCGGATAATTATAGGAATTTGCATCAGGTTGACAAATGCAATAATGAGTAAACCACACTAGCACAATTATGTTATTTTATGCTTACACGGTCTTGTGTTGCTTTTCTAAGTGCGTGTGAAGCCACTCAATTTTTCAGCAACTCCATGTATTATCTTCTGGTCAAGTCATTACATACATGGCTTAAATCTGCAAGGTCTGCCTTGCTTCTTGGTTCTGGTACTAAAAAATTTATGTGATTATTTTTTGCGGATTTTTTTAATTTGATCAATTTGAGTTACATTGGGAAATCACATCGTTGTTGCTGTATGGGTCGGAAGAGAAAGTTGAGGAGGTGACAGCGTGCGGCGGTGGCCTTCTTGAGAAGCAGATCCAGACAACTTGACTGGGATAGTAGGGTCTCTAGAGTGCGGTTGGTGGCACTAGCTATAGCAGAGTGCGGTCGGTGGCACTAGCTGTGTAGCGATACCAAGGCGTCCGCACATCGTCGGGAATCTGCGGGTATTTCTTCGCTGCTGCTCTTCTCATGCTTCCAATTTGCAAGGATTCGTTATGTTTCCTTGATCCTTTCGTAAGTTTTCTATGTGCCACATTAATCCCTTTCCTAGAATTTTATTAGAAATCAATCTTTTCTTCTTGTGAACAGGACTACATCAGCTGCACATACTCACCTTTATTCTCTATTTATTCTTGTTCTTATCATTGTTTTATTTATCCTTGCCTATTGATATCTAATTGCATTTGAAACAAATATTTAGGTTTCAACAACTAAAACTAGAAAGTATGGTCATGCAGCTCATGCCAAGTGCCACTTAGTACCGACATCTTCAATTGAAAAGCCTAAAGATATTCCATCTCCTCCAAGTTTGTCAGTATATTTCTTGACTTCTTCTATTCTTACACGCCTTGGCTACTAGAAGATGAAGGACGGACATTTCGAGGAAGTGATCAAGAAGAAATGGCCACAAATAGAATAGGAGGATTGGAAACAAAGGTGTAGACATTCAGTTGTTCGGTACTCATCTGGAGTCCAATCCATTTGACCAGAAGAAATAGTTTACTCGCATCCAAGACATTTTCACAAAAATCATCAACACAGAGGTCGCCTCGGAATCTGGGGTTTTCGATCGCGGTGATGGCTTGCCGGAGATTCATGATTCATGCACAAAGGCGTCTGCAACCCAATTGATCATGCATGATCACCGAACGAGGTATGTGACATTTTATTATGTTTATTTAGTTTCTTCGATTCTTTGTCTCTGCAAATTATTAGCCACTAGAAGGTTAGTCTGTTGCCATAAATATTTGAATTATTTTTGCCTCATGAGATACTAAAGTTGATTCATGCTAAGATAGCTAGGAGTAAGCATTGCAATTCAAAAAACCATGCATACATTAAAGTTGTACCTGGCGACATAGGAAAGATGGAATCTAAATAATATCAGCAACTCTTCCAACAGCTTCACACTGATTTAATGAATTAGTTAGAAACCATCTCCCCTTTACACTTCAGAGCAAATGATATGCATTGCACAAACTTGAATTCAAAGGGTGCAATGAACACATGTAGTAGTATGAATTTCACAAATAAAACTAGTGATATATCCAAAGAACGATCTTTTAAATTCAGACATGTGTATTCAAATGCATGAAAAACCAGCACTACCTATAGTACAGTACATTGCATGAAAGGGAAACATAATTTAGTGTATGCTGCTAAGTTTGCTGGAATATTAGGAAAGTGATACAGCTGAAATTTTTTGAACCAAAGCAGTGAAGATTGTATACAGGATTAATAATACAATAAAATAGATACCTAGCAGGTTTCATGCACGTCAGTGACCACTGGATGGTCATATGTGGCCTTCACCTTTTCGAGGATCTGATATAACAAGGTGGCAAAGTTATATAAAAATGAGACAAAAGATCTAATATTATTTTGACACACGTTTAGACTTTCTTCCAAACTAGGACCACGGAATGATTTTGATGATGTAAGCTTGATTTGTACACAAGAGGCACCCCAAGGCTTCACTTCAAGGCCTTGCTCGTTCACAAAAAAAATCTAGTCTAGTTTTGAGTAGTTTACTGTATAACACTGTTGCCTTTTAACTGGCCACTCTTCTCAGTTATATATAGCTCGGTGATTCAATAATTGATGGTCTCTAGTCGTTGTGTTCCATGAAAAGCATACCTGGTATATCATATGCTCATTTCCTTGTTTGTATCAGGTTAAGCACGCCATCAGTATCCTGCACAATTCAGATCCATACAAGGAAGATGTAATGAAAAAATTTGCACCTCAACAAGATGATATGTAGAACAGTGAAAGGAACTTGCAACTATGCATAGGACCATAATACATGTAATGTGGTGGTGCTATTCTTTGGAGTTCAAACTGCTTGCTGGATTACTCGTCAAGAAATAATTCTTCCCTAGTCTATTATAGATTGTAAGTTCTTATGTCAGTTTGTTAGAGTTTGTTAGCTGTGCAAATATTATGTCATATTGGTTTATGTGAGTATCATTGGTGCAACATCTTATTGTGCTACCTGAAATATTCGTGGAAATACATTTTATTCTAACATATAATTGTGCCATTTGGAATATGCGTGGAAAACACATTTTTTTTATTACTGAAATAAAAACCAGTGACGGCAAGATAATGGGCATGTCACTACAATACCCTAGAGGACTGCAGTCTTTGATCGACCAGTGACATGTTTTTCTTTTGCTTGTCACTAGTATACACATACTAGTGACGAGCACGAGTAAATGTCTGTCATTAGTACACATACCAGTGACAGGAGTAGCCCTATGCCAGTGACTAGTCATTAGTGTCACTAATGGGCCTTTTGAGCCTATCACCGATAGTCTATTCTGTAGTAGTGCATCCACATGTCATTTGCTACTTTTTTTTTCAAATATTTCAAAAATAAATATGCAACCTTTTAATAATTTAAATGATATAACTAACAAAACTAGGAAAGTTTTAAACAGTTCAGGTCATCCGTTATAAATATTTATAACTTTTTGCTAGGCTCGGCCAGAACTGAAATAATATGACGTAAGTAATCTCTGAAAGTGTAAAAAAAGAGAATAATCTAGTATGGAAGTGTAAAAAAATAGAGAAGTAATCTCTGAAAATTTGGAAAAATAGAGAAGTAAATGAGGTACAAGATATTCTAGTAACTTCAGTCCTTATATGGCAACGAAACAAATATTCATTTAAATATCAAGTAAAATGAGCACTATTCTGAACTTCAGCTATATCACTTCTTATAAGCATCTGGGAAAACTCAGTACTGCAAAATTATTATAAGCAAATCTAGAACATGCATGTCCATGTATACGCAGGCTATTCAAAAGCATTTTGAGACTGATTTCATCATAACCCGGTATTATGCATCAAAGATTGTGGCTACTCTTGCCTTGATACTCACTTGGATCTCACGTAATATTTTGCACTATTCATAGCTTTGACTGTCGAGCTGTATCATCAAGGAGACAATGGGCGATATTTTCACGAGTATTGATTATTTCATTGCTTTCTTTTGCCGAAGAGTTGATTTGTCCATTCCTAGGAGAGTAGGCCTGATCTGATGCGATGCTGCCGTATACATGCTCGAGGCCCTTGTTCTGCCGGGCTTTTTCCCAATTAGTATTCTTGATTCCACAGGCTTTCCTCTGGGTGAGGACTCCATTGAGACCTGTAAATGTGGAGATTAATCTCTACTATCTAAAAAGTACAAAGCTGTTCCGTTTTCTGCCACTACGTCGCTTCCTTCGTCAACGTCGCGCATTTTACGTCTTGGCCTGCCCCGCGTGACCGCATCCTCTTCCTAGGCCCACTGCCGCCACACCCTCAGTCCCCTTCACCGCCACCGCTCTCTCGATCTCTGTCACCACCGCCGCACCATCGATCCCCGTCTCCACCACCACCCTGCTCGTGCCCCAGCACTACCGCCGCCCCTTGCCCGTGCCCCAGCACCACCGCCGCCCCATCGATCCCTGTCTCCACCACCGCCCTGCTCGTGCCCCAGCACCACCGCCGCTCCTTGCCCGTGCCCCAGCACCACCGCCGCCCCATCGATCCCCAGCACCACCGCCACCACCGCACATGAACCCTATATCAAGGTCGGGATCGACTTTTCCTTCTACGGATGCGTCCTGCTCGCCGCGACCCTCTGCTCCGCGAATCCGCGGGATCTCGTCGTCCGTCCGCTATACCGGGCGGCTGCCACGGTCCTGCCCATCAAGAACTGATGCCTGCCGACCAACTCTCGCGCGTATTTACAAATCCATCCCGCTGCCTGTCCTCTGCGATTCTCCCATAGAAGAACCGGCACTGAACGACCATAAGTGGGATTCGCAAGGTAAATCCGAGCCTTGAAATCAGCGAATCTGTTTGTGCCTTGGTTATTTCCTCCATGGCTAAAGCGTATTGATTTCGAACTTGGTTATTTCCTCCACTACGCCAGTCATGCGTGATGTTCTGCCATTAGCGAACAAGTAGGAATTTGAGATATGGAAGAGATTGAAGCTACACGCACTATTGACAGAACTGAAATTCAACGTGCTAACACCTTCTTTACATGTAGCAGTCTGAGACATGGATGAAATCAGAGCTCATCGCTATCTAAACATGATTGTCTTTTCAATTCTGTTTGCCAAAGATCGTACGTTGGTCTTAAAAACAAATATTTGTATGCATGACTACTTTTTCTTGGTTTAATATGTAGGATCAGACAATACATTCTGCTACTTTGACTTGGTTTAGTATGCGCCTCCATCATCCTTCTACTGTATACAATGGTTTAACTAACGACCTTTTGTGCATTTGTTATATTTATTTGTTTTCTGCAAAGTCCAAGCTCAAGAGAATTGGGAAGAATGGTTAGGAAAAAAGAGACTTGGGAAGCTCGGTCTAGAAAGCTATGGAAGTCGACATCCCAGTTCAAGAAATCCGTGATTTGCAGAAGTGGTTCTTCTATGATTGGTTCAAATTCAAACTAGGAAAAAGACTGACTCATGCTTGAAGAGAAAGATAAAACTTCTTCAGGTACTCAATGGACAGTGTGATATTTTTGGCTATCCTTTTGGTCATATTAGTCTAGAGTAAAACTCACTTGAGACAACATGTTAAGTCTGCATACATTGATACGTGGGGAGCCTGATCACCGAATTCATGCTTGGTTTTGTTTTTTGGATTGTTGCTTAAGCATCTATTGTTGTGGCATGTAGTTGCCACGATTTTGTTATTTAATAAATTGTGCCACAAGAGCACTATATATTTTAGACCATGTTAGGTTTGTTCTGACAACTCTTGTTCGTCAATTACCAATCTAGAAACATCAGACTATGATGTATGAAAACACAGAATTCAGAGAAGTAGGTTGTTGGCGTAATGAAGCCACTCTATATTTACAATAATACTATTTAGTATCCAACCGTAAATTTTAAGAAACTATCTTCATGATTGCATTTACCATGACATCCATGATATGAAGAATGTGTGGGATGTAGCATTTGAGGCTGGAAGACTATGGACCAGAGCTTTGATCTTTCATCTTAGGTCTAGCTTCATCCACCTCTTGGTGTAATTTCTGCCTGATTTTGCTAGTTCTTTTTTTTTTTGCTATTCAACTCCAATTTGAACTTAATTTTCTGGTTATTCTTGTTCCTTCAGGTTTGAATCGCCAAACAAACTGAGCTTCAAAGATGGGCTCACATTGCAAGACCTACAGAAGATTGATATCCCTTTTATCCAGGTAGGCAACCTCTTTGATCATTAGGTTAGGTTGGTGATGGTTGTTTTTGAAAATGACCAGAACAATAGTTTTTATCCTTTATATTTTTTGTGCAAATGCATATTAGAGAAGTCAATTTATTTTAGATCGGCATACATGTAATTCACCTTGTCGTAAAATGTGTTCTTCACAAGGCTAAATCTAGAGGAAAATTATTCTAAAGTTGATCCTTGGTTTCCTGTAGTGAGGTTGTCTTGAATACCTAAATAATTGCTTGTACCAGGTTTTCCCCGGTATCTATTGATTTATACATTATGATGATTCTCTTATGTACACTACACTTAATGGTAAAACTTTTGGTAAGTTAAACGAAATGCTTTTTCTCTTTCCGATTTTATTGGAAACTTATCATCACATTTTTTAGACAAATGGGGTCGAACTTATCATCACCTTCAAACTTCACTTACCATTTCTTCCCAAGAGCTATATGTGATGCAAGTATCTAAAAGACACAATTTTCTACTATGTTTGAACAATATTTCCTGCATTTTTTAAATATAACTTCTCTGTTTGGTGAGGTATATTCATTTACAAAATGTTCTTATCGTCTCCCATTTCTTGTACAAGTAGAATACCCTGATACCATTTTATATTTTGTTTCGGCATACATGTAATTCAACCTGTGGTAGAAGGTGCTGTCAAGACCATAGGCAAGTCTACTTCACCATATGAATGTATCTGTTCCTTTTGTCATCCTTAGTATTAGAGAGTGGATGAATTTATTTCTTGATACATAGATGTAAAATCTAGATGTAAAGCCCCAATTTGGACAAGACCAAGTAATAAGAAGGTATGGGAGATTTATTTGGAAAAGACGAGGCCATTAGCCCATGATGCATGATAAATGACCCAATCTGGCTAAAACCAATGATAGAATTATGGAGTTTATGTTCAGTTTTTTGTTACCTGCTTGCCTTCTTCACATGTCTAGAAACTACAGAAAGTCGGTTTCTTTTGTCTCTATTTCATAAATTGTATGCATGAAGGAGCTAAATATTAGAACTCAGATAACGATGACAAGAAGTTGGATGAGGATGCAACACTTTCATATTACTCATGCACTATATATGTGTCATTTTTAGGTGATTTTAATATTTGTAGTCAATTTGGTTACAAATATTCAAACTTGGATCGTTAGTTTGTTGGAAGCATTAGATTTCATATTAGAAGTAGTCACTAGATTTCTTCTAGGGCTAGAAGGAAGCAAATAAACTCCTATTATTATTGAAGACTTGACGTGATGTAAAGTTGATGTTTGTAAGGAGGTCACACATCTGGAACTTATGGAAGTATGGAACTACACACAGCTCACTGGATTGGACAAGCCTAGAGTCCATGGTCGGTGGAGCATGGGGAGATCGAGAAGAAGCTAGAAAGAGAGGGGAAAGCGGATCGATGTCTGCTTGCTCTATCAGTAGAGATTTTCTATAAAGTAATTGGTAAGTTGTTGTGTTGTTCAATGTGTATTTTCTGTATAGATTCCAACAACACGACATCAATTTTAGTCTTCAGCTAACAATGATCATTACATGTTAAATCCTTTCTATATATTATTACTACGAATAACAATAAAATGCATTTACCATCTAGCAAGTTGGATCAGGATTCTAGCAATATGGCCATCTTATCTTAGCCGAGACAAGAAGTACCTAGAATCATTTCAGACTAGGATTCAACGAGCCCTTGCCATTCAACGAGTCTCATGGTGCTAGAATTTTATACTAATGTTATTGATGTTTCTTTTATAAAGAAATGCAATTGATGTAGAAAATTTGCTTGGACACTAAAAAGTGGATCCCATTGCCAAAATAAAACGAAATAATTAGTGTTTCTAGTGTTTATGGGAGCCACAATGTTTAAAGAGTTATTTACTTCATTTGAAGAATTAACCATAAGAAAACATGGTTGTTGACCTTATCTATGTCACTTAGTCACTGTTTGAGTCGTTTACGCCATTCTCGTCCATAGCAACGCATTTAAAGTTTAGTATACAATAAAAAAGAAGTTGCCCTCAGCATTAAAATTCAGTTATTCAGGCTGCTTAATGGGATTGAGCATGCATTTTGCATCTTTTTACCTTATCCTTTGACGTTTACCTAATCTCTTTCTATGCGCCATCAGTTGCACCTTATATGACCCTATACAAAAAAGGATGCAAAGCTTTTGTTTTGGAGAAGGACGCAAAACAATTTCTATTTTTCTTATGCATACATCTAGGAAGGAAAATAACAATCGTGGATATATTGTGTGCCACACAATGAAAATGACTATGAATGTTCCTTTCCTTTGAAAAAATGTTACTCTGTGACAACATACTTGCATCTAACTACGAAGGTCAAAAGCACATTGGTTGTGGAAGAGGTAGAGCAGACATGAAAAATCACAAGGATTTTACACTTGGCACAAATATTTACAAGATATAGTCATCGTTATCCCGTAGCAACGCACGGGTATTTTGCTATTACAAGTAAAGTAGGTCTCTCAAATGAATCATTTAGTTGGCAAGGCTACAAGTCTAAAAAATATATCTCCAACGAGAAATAGATGTTAATTTGTGCACAGTGAAGGTTAAATGTTCAGTGATAAAAATGACAAGGTGCAGATGCCGAATCTTCATCTCAAGAAAAGATATACTCTCTAATTTGAAATACTTGTTGTAGTATTTAATTTTATGGAAACCGACATGTTCATTCATGGGTGCTTTTGGTTAGTTAACATGTAGATTGGATTAAATAACTTCTCCTTTATAATATGTTGAAGTTCTAAAAATGATCTAAGTTTATGAATTAACTTGTAGGTTTAACATAAGCTTCTCCTTGATTTATGTTCATTTTGAGGGACAGAAGAGCTACAAAATCTGGGCCATGATCGTTCTCTGGGTCACACCTTACAAGGGGCAGATTGAGGTGCTTTAGGAACAACTACGAGTTTATCATTGGTTAAACTCCATTTTAGTATGTGAGGGATATCTCATCGGCTATGCGTGTGTGCGTGAACTTTAGTAACTGTAGTTGTTATTGCATAATACCCAAATTTACTGCCACTATTCTCATTGGGCATGTTTATTGAAGTCATAAGGCAACTAACGGCCAAATAAAATTCCCACTCTACTCCCCTACCTCGACTCCAGGCGAAGGCCTTCATGGAGTGGGTGAGGTAGCGGTGGTGGCCCAGGGCTACCCGTCTATACCGGGTGGCCTAGATGAAGCGGCGGGTGGGTAGTGGCGGTGTGTGCCTAACTACAGAGCGTGTGGCGAAGCAATTTTTCTCTCCCGTTGCAACGCACGGGCACGTTTCCTAGTTACATAACAATTTGAAACATTGGTTAGTTGAAAGTCTGATTTAGGACTGTAAATTTACCTGAGCATAGCTGATCTTTCTCTGCTCGTTCTTGATGATTCAGGTGAGAAGCAAGTCAAATGGGTTCATCGGCGTCGGCATGGTGCTGTGCGCCGTGGTGCAGTTTTGGTTGACCTTGATATTCGTCGGTGTCGACCTGGATCTGTGGGCCGTGATGCATTGTAGAACTATATAATCGTTTTCCCTGGCAAAATTTACCTGAGCATAGTTTATTCTCACTGCTTTGAGACTACAGTTGAGCTCAGGCGCTCAGCTCAGCTGGCTAGGAGTACCTTATGGTCGATCAACGATAGAATAGGCTATTGGCCTCTGCGTCGGTAGTGGCGTTGGTGGCTGCTTGTGCTGGTTACTTGGACTATTGGACAACTATTTCAATGCACTTTTGAAACTTCGTGATAGCACTACATGATTTGTCAGGAAGGTAAACCATCGGCTAATCCACTGGTGCGGCGATCAGGTACACGAGCCTGCATTGTATCAGGATTGGCATCGTCTCTCTTTCTACCCCGAAATTTCTGCCGCTCCCTATATGAATAGCATGGGTCGACCAGGTCTCGTGACATGATGGAAGGAGCTGGCCTTATGCTAGACCTGCCTGCTCAACACCACTTCAAAACCTCGTAGTAAATAAATTCCCGGTGCCTCCAAAGTCTATATATTATCTACACCTGAAATGAAAATGATGCATAATGTAGAACCTAGAACCAACTAGCATGATCAATGTGGTGCCTTGAAACAACCTCTTATATATATAACTAGCATAGTGGCCCTTGCAAATGCGAGGGCATCATCTTTAGTCCGCTCGAAAGTGATAGAGCCATTTTAACTCCATCTACGCTAATTAAAATATCACATATGGTTGATTATGTCATTTAGAAAACAACCATTAATGTCAATATGTGTGATTTGTACATGGTGTTAACAAACTGGTCGTGACTTATTCCGTGATACTAAATTACATCGGGTTAAAATGGTTTATGATTGATATATCGATCAGATGTGAAGTTAAAAATATTCATATGTTGTGGTCAAAATAATATTATTGTCTACTTGAATACTATATCTAGCCATGTACAACTTCTCTATGTTTCAAGAAAACCTTTGTATAATTTGATAATATTGTCCTGTTAAATAGTAAGGTTTTATATTTTACATTGTGTAGATAATGTTCCTCTCATTTTTTTTGTTCTTAAATATGTGAAGTTTCCCTCTTTCCGGAAAGACATGACACTTTAGATACCTATGGATAGTTAAAAAATGCAACTTATACCTTTATTTGTATACCGATATACAACTAAATTTAATTAAAAATAATAAATTATTATTTAAACTATCTTATCTTTTGTACTATTCCAATATGTTAGAGACATTGAATGCAACCTTCCTTGACAACATTAATTTAGAAAATGGAGGGACTATTACCATTACCAATATTCTTTAACCTACTTATATATCATACCAATTGACTTTAATGTCGCTCCTATATCCCAACTATCCAATCTACTCATTGTAGGTTTGCTCAAATGTACTTAGCGAGTCATGTGAAGTGACTATGTAAGCATTGACAATATAGTTTCGGCATCTAAGTCTTCATTGATTTTGCTCCAACAATGCAATGACACATTCTATTAAATATTAAAGGATTAGAAACCAAAAAACATAAATGTGTTTAATTACATAATAGGAAAGACATCGATAGATGACTATAGAGAAGGTTTTATTCAAAGATTTTATTTTTGTTTCAAACTAAGTGTGATGAATTGAAAAGATTCCTAACATTGCTAATCTTGCAAATTAAAATATATCTATAGGAAAAAATCATACGAGTCATTAGTTTTACTATTTATAGTCACCAGTACAATCTATTTTAACACGATCGCGCTGTTAGTATTTGCCTCTAATCAGTAAACAACACTCTTAAAAGCATCAATGTACCAACAAAATAGTGTATGAAAGATTTTGTATTAAAAACACATAAATATGAGATAACTTATGATTGCAATAGCACGTCCTCCTAACTCTGAAACAATTATACATCATATTTGTCTCACAGAACACACAGTATATATTTTCAAAGAGGTTAGACTTGATGATTACCATCCTCTCAAACTGAGTGTGATAGGAGAGAAACTCATGTGATTTCTAAACCCACAAACAAAAGAGTATACATTACTATTCAACAAAATAAGTTTCTATAAAAACTTTATTTGTTGTTATTGATATTTTTATAGTAATATCACTGCTCTCTCCATCTTCTAATCAAAGTGTGTAAAAATTAAGGAGGACATACCTTTATTTAACTACTTATCTGAAGGGGGCGTAGAGGTGCAGAAAATCTTTTCGTGAACTAATTCTTATTATCATTCATATCTAGGAAATTGTCTTATCATTCAATAATCAATGTGGGTGCTTAATTTAAGTCTGGAAATGTCATTGTACATTCCCATTTTTTTCTTAATAAGATTTATATTTGTAAACAAAACTCCTATCACTATAGAAATTCATGCACTCTCTCAAAAAAATAACACTTGTAAAATTGAGAGAAAAACTGAACCATCTTGTGAACACATGTATCTGTTTTACATTCTTGTTTTGTCTATATAAAGTAGTACTTTAGTTATGTGTGCGTACTCTCATCCATATATATACATGTGTATATCAATTACCATAACCCACTATGTCGTGCAACCCATAGTCGTCGGATGGACGTCCTACTTGTTTTTTTTTGTAGTACACATTTTCCTATTACTATTCACCTTGTCGTATAATACAGACTCTTTTTTTTTTCCATTCAGATGACATGAGACTCTTAAATCACTACTGATTGAACATTGGTTTTGGTAGAAATAAATATTAAATATTTCTTGTTGACCTCTTGTATAATATGGACCCTTCTTCTTTTTTCATCGGAAGACACGGTTTTTTTTCTGGCCAGAGGACACTCTCCTATCATATGGAGAATAGTAGTAGTGAAATACTTCCTGTTGACCTCTTGGATAATATGGACTCTTCCTCATTCTTTTTGTTGGAAGATACGGGCTTTTTTTTGGCCCGTGGATAATCTCCAACCATATGGAGAAATAGTAGTAGTGAAATACTCATAACCATGTAACGGAAGTAATTCTACTGAGTTCTTTATCCATACCAGATCCAAGGCGCAAGCTACCTTCGGTTTGAGAGTCGAGATGGATTTACCATTTGAAGGAGAAAAACGATAGAGATTTCATGCTGCAGGTTGATGGTTTTCTTTTATTTGGAGAGAGGAAGAGTGCCGGGTGTATTTACATACAGTGCACCAAGTTGTAATCTGGATCGCGCAGTTGATTTTTCCATTTTTTGAGCTGAAGCAGCCTATAGTTTTTTTACCGATTCCATGGTACGTTCGTGGCCCATGTGAATATTCACTCCTTTCTTAATGCGATTAGACCACTATTGGAAACTTGCAGGCTTCTTCACTTCACAATCTTCCTCCTCTCTATAAGTATAGCTGGCTTTTCTTCATGTCTGAATTATACTAGTTTCTTTCTTTGAAATCAGCATGGTCGTAGTAACATGGTGATACCGATCACTTTTTATTCACATTTGTGACCACATGACATGTATCTGTACCATAGAGTGCATGTGTCCATCTCAAATCTTCTGAAGCTAGCATACTATTTGTACTGTTCTTATCTCTTTTTTTTTTTAGGGATACTGTTCTTATCTCTTACTACTCGTGGCTTAGAGACCAGTACAAATTTGATCCAACAGTTTAGAGGATGGGTATTTAAGACATTTTTCTCTTGACGAGATATGTACGGGCAAGTTCCCCTAGTTTTTTTTTACTCCTGCCAGGCAATCTGGCGGCGGGTTCCAGATTCCACCGGAGGGGGTCTCCGACTCACAATCTAATCTGTCCCTCCAACTAGTAAAAATGTTCTCTACGCGAGTAGACCGGGGCCTAGTTCTGATTCTGCCTCGTGTTCAAAGCGTTTGAGTTTGAGGTTTGCAAAAACCCTAGATCGCCACGTCAGGGAACTCTTCCACGAACAAGGGTACGCCAACGGCGATAGCCTCTGGCGGCTTGGGTTCCTATGCCGCAAATCCATCACAGGATGGAGATCTTGGATCGATGTTTGATCAGCTTGATCTAGGGGAAGAAGAGTTTGATGATTTTGTATTGCCGGAGGGTGATGAGGAGCTAAGGAAGCCACGAGGTGGCTAGCGGTAGCAAGGGTGGCATGTCGCAAGAAATTTAGTCATGAGGCTTTTTTTCCAGCAGATGCAATTTTCTTAGAACTCTACACAAGGGATCAATATGAGGGCAATCGGTGCAAACTGTTTCATTATTCAGTGTTTTTATCTTGAAAATTAGAAGAAGGTGACAGAGAAGGGACCTTGGTTGTTTCGGGAGTGGTCTGTTGCAATCGCTACGTACGGTGGTTTCTCGGATGCATAAGCAGTTCATCTGAACTACTCCCTCCGTCCAGAAATAAATGACTTAGGTTTGAATAGATTCGAATGTATCTAGTTGTGGACAAACCCAAGTCAGTTATTTCTAGACGGAGGGAGTACATTAATTTCTGGCAGCAAATACATAAGTTTCCGGAGGGTTACCGCTAGGATACAGTCATTAAGTTACTGGTTGGTAGAGTAGCTTGAGAAGTCCAGGCAGTGGAAATGAATCCATTAGGTAGTTTCAGAGGGGATTTTGTAAGAGTTCAGGTGAAACATAATGTTCGCCACCCACTAACTCGATTTCTCTCTATTCCTCGTGCTGGGAAAAGGTATTTGTATGTTGTTAAATATGAGAAAATTGGACAAGTTTGTTTCGCTTGTGGGATTATAGTTCATAGCTCGAAAGAATGTGGAATAGGCATCTTTGAAGAGAAGAACCTCAAATATATCAAATATAGGGAGTGGATTTATGTTACTCCACCTGCAAGGGGAAGAGGAGGATCAGTGGGTTAATTGGAGAGGTGGACGGGCTGAGAGATTTGAGGGTCGTGGACGGGGAAGAGAGTGAGTGTAGTAGCAACAAGAGATCAAAGAAGTCTGGTGATTAAAACAGTTCTATCAACTCAGGATCGGCGGCATCCCTCGAGGATGACCACCGCCAGCAATGAATCCTTTATGTCTGATTTGTTGCGGGTGTGGGTGGACTAAGAAAATTCAGGAAATATGCAGCTTGGTGAAGCTGCACCATCCAGCGGTGGTTTTCCTTTCTGAAACTAAGATGTCAAATATACGTGTGCAAGAACTAAGGTGGAGGCTGGGGTTCAATCATGCACATGGTGTCAAAAGTGAAGGATTGAGTGGTGGACTCGTTATGTTCTAGAATAGTGATTATGTTGTATCTCTCCAATCTTACAGTAGAACACATACCGATGTATTCATACAGAATGATGTGACGGGGGAAGGATAATGGCGCTTTAGAGGTTTTTATGGAGAATCGATTCGAGTCAGAAGGAAGAAGAGCTGGGTCAGAAGCTTATGATGGCTCAGTTAACTCAAACGCCAGATTCCTTTGTTTGGCGACTTACTACAATAGGGATATTTTTGGTCAAATCAATGTACCTTGACCTTATGAATGGTCACACTAAATTTTTACGAACATACTTATGTAAGCTAAAAATTCCGTTAAAAATAAAAATATTCATGTGGTTCCTTAATGAGAAAGTCCTTTTAACTAAAGATAATCTTGCGAAACGCAATTGAAATGGGTGTCAAAAGTGTTGTTTTTGTGACTTAATGGAGTCTATAAAACATCTCTTTATCTCGTGTCCATTTGCAAAAATTATATGACGAATAGTAAACTTTACCTATAATATGACTCCTCCAACTAGCATTACTAATATGTTTGGTAACTGGTTAAATGGAATTGATAAAAGGAATAAGGCTAGAATCCGTGTCGGGGTTTCAGCTTTATGTTGGTCTATTTGGACATGTCAGAACAGTATTATCTTTAACAAACAATCGGGTACTAATTTTTTGCAGGTTATTCGACTTGTTGTGCACTGGATACAGCTATGGTGTCACTTGCTCCCGGTGGATTAGCGGGAGCCTATGGTTATTGTATGCAACCGGTTATTGACGGTTGCTCGGGACTTCTATTTCCAGGCTACTGGATGGCGGCATATTAGTAGACTTCAAAATGGATAGTTTTTTGTTGTTTTTCATTTTTTGGTGGTTGATTCATGTCTCAACCCTAGCTGATCCGTGATGTAATAAATACTATAACTAAACTTTGCAATAAATGAACGGCCGTGTGCATCACTTGATGCAGAGGCCGGGGCTATGCTCCCCATTTCGGAAAAAAAGAAAGAAGAGCTGGGAGCTACTCCAATAGCTTAGGAGGGAATGTCATAAACCATGGCTCTACGCAGGGAATTTTTGTGAAACCTTGTCTACCACGGAGCAATTTGGAGGTGAAGATAAGGGGAGTGGAAAATGGAAGGTTTTAGAGAGGAGTAGATTACTGCAGATTCACAGATATTTTTTTTTGAACCATGCAAAAGCCTTGCATGTGAAATATTAAGAACAAGAAAAAGGCAAAGTACAACAGAAAGTTTGTTCGGGGGAGAACGACCGCTACAAAGACCAAAAAAATAGCTCAACGAACAGAAAGCCTCTAGTCTACAATAATCTCCATTTCACGTAGAATAAAACGACCGCCACTCGCCAAATGTTTTAAATTATCAGCATGACAATAGAATCCAAACGTTTGTGTTCCTCTCCTTGCAGCCTCTCTCTTGACTGACTCCACCAAGTTCTTAAGGTTTGGTTCATGCTTGGAATAACTTGTGGAATAACTTGTGGGAGATTACTGCAGATTCACAGATATTGACTAAATACTGGACTACCATATACTTAGGACAATAAATAGCAAGGCGTCTGAAATTATTTGTGAGTACAACTGTTCGACATATTCAGTCAAATGAATCAGTCCACTGTGCATTGGCGATAGAGGTTCGAAGATCAAAATGGCTCCATACTGATTGTGGGTCGAGTCCGTTTCAATTTGAAAATATGTGGATGAAGCATGGGCGGTACGATGCGACTGTAGAGGCAGGCTGGCAAGCGGGTGCCCAAACCTGGAAGAATTGCAGGCAGCCTTGGGACAAATGCAAAACAGGCTACAAAGCTGGAGCCGAGATGAGTTTGGATCAGTGCATAAACGGTGATTCGTGGTAAGCTGGAGATGATCAGGTCAGCCTTGATACGGTCTGGGACAACGAGGGAAGAATGTGATTTAATGAAGAAGATTTATGCATGATCTCTTGGCTAGAGAAGAGGCGATGATGAAGTAGCGTTCGAGTGTCTAACGGTTGACGAGGGGGACCGTTATACATCCTATTTCCATGCTAAAGCAAGGGAAAGATCAAGAACAAATGAAATTATGTCTCTTTAGATAGGTGATGGTACTTATGTCTCATCTCAATTTGAGCTTGAGAGTGAGGCTATTGACTTTTATACTAGTTTGTTTTCTGCACAGGGACAAAGAAATCCAGATATGGTTACTTATTATGTCTAGGGAAAATTGAAGTTGTTAGCATAAAACCACCATATTTGTGCAAAAATTTCGAAAAACCACTCTAATCGCATAAAACCATCATCTCAGTGTAAATTTGTTGCAATATGCACTAAAATAAAATTGACAACAAATTGACAGTGATTTTGACTAGGGGGCCGACCGGTCAGGACCCATTTACTGATGTGGACTAGGCCCACATGTCAGCCATATTAAAAACCATCAAAATATTCAAAAAAGAAATAAAAATCAAATAAATAGGAGTTCATCTGCTTTCTCTTCTCCGGCCACCCTGTTCCCGTTGCCGGCCACCCGCCTCCACTCCGGCCACCCTCCCCAGTCCCCGGCCAGCCCTCCTCCCCTACCAGCTCTCCTACCTAGCTCCAGCCCGCCCTCCTTCCTAGCTCCGGCCCTCCCTCCTTCCTAGCAGCGGCGAGCTTCGGCAAGGGACATGGCGGGGCGGGGCAAGGCGAGCGAGATCCGGAGATGTACAGGGCGACGCGTGGCGGGCGGGCTCCGGCGTGAATGAGCTCGCCGCTGGACAGGGCGGCACGGGGCGGGTGGGCTCCACCGCGGGTGAGCTCGCCGCGGGACAGGGCGGCGCAGGACAAGGCGGACGGGCTCCGGCACGAGTGAGCTCGGGGCAGGACAGGGCGGCGCAGGACGGGGCAGGCGGGCTCTGGTGCGAGTGAGCTCGGGGCGGGATAGGGCGGCGCGGGACGGGCGGGCTCCGCCGCGGGACAGGGCGGCGCGGGACGAGCGAGCTCTGGCGCGGGTGCAGGGGCGGGGCAGCCATGTGGTTCCGGTGAGAAGGGGGCGTCGATGGCACTCCGGCGAGCAGGGACGGCGGCGCTCCGGCGAGCAGGGGCGGCGGCGGCACTCCAGCAAGTAGTGATAGGCACTTTTTCTCATTTTTGCTTTTTCATTTTTGCCTTTTCATTTTTGCTTTTCCTTTTGATTTTTAATATGGTCCACATGTGGGGCCTAGGCCACATCAACAAATTTGTTCTGACAGATGGGTCCCAATCGCTGTTAATTTGTTGTCAAATTTATTTTAGTGCACGTTGCAACAAATTTGCATTAGAGTGGTGGTTTTTTGTGATTAGAACGTAACATGGTGGTTTTTCCTTTTTTTGTACAAAAGTGATGGTTCTACGCTAACAACTCAAAAAATTGACAGATATAATGAATGAGCAACTAGATGCTCCATTTACAGACATAGAGATTGAGAGGGCTCTATTCATGATGCATCCAAACAAGTCTCTGAGGCCGAGTGGGTGCATGGCTGGATTTTATATTCGGCACTGGGCATAATAAAGAAGGATGTATGTTATCGTGTACGTCATTTTCTTAATGGAGGAGAAATGCCTGAGGTTGTGAACATTTCTATTTTGGTAGCAATCCCAAAAGTTAAGCAACCCTAAGATCTGACTCAATAGAGGCCAATCGCGCTATGCAATGTTATTTATAAAATTGCGTCGAATGTACACACTTTGAGACTTCGGCCTATTCTGGATGAGATTGTCTTAGAGGAGCAAAGCTCTTTTGTATTGGGTAGATTGATCACCGACAATATTATTACGGCCTACGAGAGGATTCACTATCTAAAGAGGAAGAAAGGTAAGTCAAGTGCTTGTGCTATTAAGTTGGCTATGGAAAAAGCTTACAATAGGGTCGAATGGGCTTGTCTACGAGAGATCATGGCGAAGATCGGTTTCTCTGTGCAGTTGATAAACTTGATCATGAAGTGCGTTGAGATGACGTCATGATATGTGTTGAGATAACAGAATCCATTATCCCCTTATCTCTTCTTATTATGTGGATAAGGCCTCACTTCACTTCTGTAATTTAGTGGCCAATCTTTTTGGGCCAAAGGGATCCGGGTGGGCATCCATGTGCCATGGGTGTCTCACTTATTGGTCGTAGACGACCGCTTAATTTTCAGGCAGACATCATCGATGGGTAGACAAGATTGCTTGCTATTCTAGAGGCATATCTATTGAAAATATAAGCAATAATCTATATAATTTAATTTGAATAATAAACTGATAAAACGTGATCATAAAGACAGTACCAAAACTAATCATGCAGATCAACAAAGTAGATGAATAGATTACATCTAAATAAGATAAACCTATCACATCTACACCGAACGCTAAAATAAGTAACTCTAGCAGAATCTAAAATAAGAAGTTCAGTATTACGTACGGTAGAGCATCGGTAGCAGCAGCGGTGGTAGCAGCGTCGTTAGCCATGTCGTCGACGTAGAGGCTGCTGATGTCCGGGAAGAAGTTCTCGTCGGGGAGGGAGTCGTCCGTGATGGCGTCAGTAGTCGCGCGGAAGCGCTCCCCAAAAACCTGATCGCCCCTCACCCGTACAGGTTCACAAGAAGGCGGGGTTCCGGAGGCCTACTGTCCCGATCTGCGGTGCACGCCGCAAGCCGAGATGGGGAAGACGAAGACGACGGCGCAATAGACTGGAAGGAGACGCGTGTGTAGGTCGTGCCGATTAGGGTAAGCACGTAGGATTATATAGAGCAGGTCAGGGAGATCGTGGGACTCAGCCCACTCCGAGTCGGTAACAGCCCACGTCCCATAAAGATTGGAAACAGCTGACTAATTAACGCGTCCGTTAATGACTCGTAATTAATCCACGATTAATTTTTCTGACTAGCAAAAATAAAGCTCGGCTCGTGAGATTCCATAACTTCTGCGGCAGCGCAGGCGTGGCGTGGCGTCAAGGCGTGAGGAGTCTTGCGAGAGCTGCTCTTCTTCTCACACCTTAGTGAGTGGTGGAACAACCTAGTATATAAGGAGATGTAAATCTCACTCACCTAGCAATGTGGGACTAAACTTTGGCACCACTAGCACAACCATATGCTGCCATGCACAAATAGGTCAAAGAGAATTTCAGAATTTGTCTAATGGGCCAACAGCCCAAAACTCACCAAATTCTAACAATTCCACACAAAGTCTCATTGGCACATCACCTTATTTCCATTCTAGAATATTGTTTTATATACCGGTGTGTAGTGGAGACTGTTAACTTGAACTTCCACATTAAACTTCATGCTACACTAGCGAGCAACTTGAATAGTGGACTATGCCTTGAACTACAAGTTTTCTGCATACTAGTTTCACACAAAATCTAGACTAGTATAGGGCTTTCGCAGGGCTTTCCCGCGGTTTGGAGCTTATGCGTCATACTCCAAGGCCTTTCATGAGTTTATTAGAGAGCATCTAACTCTCACAGACTGCGACGTTTAACAGTCAGACTCATATAGGTGTATTCCTCAATAGATGTTCTGCAGGACAATATCTCTGCTTAGAAAAGCCACTTGGAACACGTTAAGATAAATATCAACCTGCCATGCAGAATAAGAGAGTATTACATCTTTATGGAGATGTAAATATAATATAGGCATACTCTCCTCTCAGCTGATCAACAGCTTGTCTCCCAGCTCTAATTCACGGGATCTCCGATCACATAGAGTAGGTTACCACTGCGAACAACTCATTGTGTGGGTCTCAAACCCATCTCCCTCGATGCATTATCTATCACATTATGTGATAAACCCTTTGTGAAGGGATCTGCCAAGTTCTTAGATGTTTGGATATAATCCAACGCAATAACTCTGGAGTTTCTCAGTTTCCTGACAGATTTCAATCTCCTCTTCACATGCCTCGATGACTTCATATTATCTTTAGAACTGTTTACTTTGACGATCACAGTTTGATTATCACAGTTTATCGGGATGGCGGGTATAGGTTTTTCAACCACAGGTAAGTCCATCAAAACCTCACGAAGACACTCTGCTTCAACAGTGGCTGTGTCTAATGCTGTGAGTTCTGCTTCCATAGTTGACCTTGTTAAGATGGTCTGCTTGCAAGACTTCTAGGAAACAGCGCCACCACCAAGTGTAAACAAATAACCACTTGTGGCCTTAATCTCATCAGCATCAGATATCCAGTTTGAATCACTATAACCCTCAAGTACTCGAGGATATCCGGTATAGTGAATACCATAACTCGCACTGCCTTTCAAATAGCGCAAAACTCTCTCAAGAGCATGCCAATGATCATCTCCAGGATTTGATACAAATCGACTCAGTTTGCTTATAGCAAAGGAGATGTCAGGCCTCGTAGCGCTGGCTAAATACATGAGCGAGCCAATAATTTGAGAATATCTCAATTGAACTTTAGCATTCCTTCGATTCTTTCGAAGTAGCACACTCGGATCATAAGGCGTTGGAGAAGACTTGTAGTTGCTGTACCCAAAGCGGCTCAATATCTTTTCCACATAGTGGGACTGAAGCAGTGTAATCCCACCATTATCATCCTTCAGTAGCTTGATGTTTAAGATTACATTAGCCACTCCCAAGTCCTTCATCTCAAAGCAACGAGATAGGAACTCTTTGACCTCCTCAATAACAGTGAGGTTGGTCCCGAATATTAATATGTGATCGACATAGAGACACATGATAACTCCCTCGCCCCCACCATGGCGATAGTACACACACTTATCAGCTTCGTTTACAACAAAGCCTTCAGCGGTTAAAGTTCTTTCAAACTTCCTGTGCCACTGCTTAGGAGCTTTCTTAAGACCATATAAAGACTTCACTAACTTACACACCTTTCCTTCTTGACTATCTACTACAAATCCATCAGGCTGCTCCATATAAATTTCCTCATCTAGCTCTCCATTTAGAAAAGCTGTCTTAACGTCCATTTGATGAACGAGAAGACCATGTGAGGCAGCCAAGGATAGTAGTACTCGAATAGTGGTCAATTTGGCTACATGTGAGTATGTATCGAAGAAGTCTTCACCTTCTTTCTGGGTATAACCCTTGACCACAAGACGTGCCTTGTACTTTTCAATAGTACCATCAGGTCTAAGCTTTTTCTTGAACACCCACTTACATCCTACAAGTTTTCACCCATAAGGACGATCAGTGACCTCCCACGTTCCATTAGCTAAGATGGGGTCCATTTCGCTATGGACAACTTCTTTCCAGTAGTCAGCATCTTGAGATGCATAGGCTTCTGAAATAGAAGTGGGAGTATCACCCACAAGGTACATAATGAAATCATCACCAAATGACTTTGTAGTCCTTTGTCTCTTGCTCCTTTTATGAGCTTCATTGCCATCCTCCACAGGATCATCATAGTGTTCTATCGGCATAGTGGGTTCAGGAATTATAACAAATTCCTGACTATATGAACTAGTCATCTCCTGACTTGATGAGCTAGACATACCTTTCATGGGAAAGATGTCCTCAAATAAAGTCGCATCATTCGACTCCATAATCATACCAACATGCATGTCAGATACTGATGACCCACAAGTATAGGGGGTGTATCGCAGTATTTTCGAGGGAAGTGAAACCCAATTTATTGATTCGACACAAGGGGAGCCAAAGAATATTTATAAGCCTTAACAACTGAGTTGTCAATTCAGCTGCACCTGGAAACAATCTTGCTCACAGCAGTTTATTAGTAGCAACAGTTTTGTAGTAGGAATAGTAAAGTAGCAGCAGTAGTAAAGCAAAGACAGCAGTAACAAAAACAGTAAACAATGGGATTCGAGTGCGGTAGGCATAGGGATGGATGGACGGGCGTTGCATGGACAAGACAATTCACATAGCAATCAGAACATAGGGCAATTGCAGATAAATAAGATAAAGCATCCAAGTACTAGACAATCCTAGACATGTGTTCCATATATAGTCATACGTGCTCGCAATGAGAACTTGCACACCATCTTTTGTCACCTTGACCCGTTTGCAGCGGGGCCTCTAGCGAACTACTGGCAATTAAGGTGCTCCTTTTAATAGAGCATCGAAGCAAAGCATTAACACTCCGTGAACACATGTGATCCTCACATCAAAGCCTTTCCCTTCCGGTTATCCCGATTTCTGTCACTTCGGGGCCATAGGTTCCGGACAACAACGTGCGTATACAACTTGCAGATAAGACCAAGAATAGTACTATCATAATGAATCAATAAAATGTTCAGATCTGAAATCATGGCACTCGAGCCCTAGTGACAAGCATTAAGCACAACAAGTCGCAACAAAGTCATAAAGCAATAATAAAAGATACTAGGCACCATGCCCTAACAATCTGATGCCATTACATGAACGATCTCATCCAATCCCTACCATCCCCATAGCCTACAGCGGGGGATTACTCACTCATAGATGGGGGAAACATGGATGGTCGATGGAGAAGCGATGGTGATGATGATGGCGATGATCTCCTCCAATTCCCCGTCCTGGCATGGTGCCAGAATGGAGTTTTGGTGCTGTTTCGTGGAATCTGGTGGTGGCGGTGGAGCGAAACTCCTTCTGGAAAAACGTCGACCCCCCTGAAGTTTTTAGGTCACAAGGCTCCTTATAGGCGAAGAGAGAGGCCGAGGGGGTGCCTAGGAGGCCCACACCACCGGCACGGCACTGCCTGTGGCCAGCGCCACTGTGTGGTGTGGCCACCCCCTGGCCTTTCTTCGTCTCGTATTCTGGCTCCTGGAGTCTTCGGGTGAAATAGGATTTTTGGCATATTTTCCGGGATTTTTCTTGATAGTTGGTTTTCTGCACAAATAGTAGACACCAAGGCAATTCTGCTGAAAACAGCGTCAGTCTGCATTAGTTGCATCCAAATCACACAAGTTTAGAGGAGAAACAATAGCAAAAGTGTTCGGGAAAGTAGATACGTTTTGGACGTATCAACTCCCCCCAAGCTTAGCTTATTGCTTGTCCTCAAGCAATTCAGTTGAAAACTGAGTGCGATAAAAGAACTTTCACGAACACATTTGCTTCATATGATGTAAATATTCTCAGCAATGTGATCAACTACTTGGACAATTCATAATAAAGAGTATGCAACCAAGTCTACTTAATAGTCATTGCAAGCTATGAAGAGATTCCAACTCAAGAATAATAAGTAGCATGAGGCACAAACATAAGCAACATTACAATGCTCATAGAAAGGTATGATAGAGTGGTATCTCGCTTGCCTTTGATTATGAATATCAAGGCACCTTTGAAGCTCAAGTGATGACTAGAAATAAAGATATCAAGGATACAAGCATCAAAGTCATAACACAAATAATCAAGTAATGGAACAAACACAAATAATGACAACTATGCTCTCAAGAAGGTGCTCAGAGAATAAATGGAGACTCAACAAGAAAAGGTTTTAAATAATTTGAAAGGCTTCCAAATGCTGAAAGTATGGTACTCATTAGCTTTGAGCTCTCATTGCCCCTATCATAAGCATCTTTAATGTGGTTAAGGTGAAAGTGACACAACTAAGAGGATATGCTTGACAAGTTATAAATCGAAGTCTCAAGCCCCTTACTTAAGACCGATCCTCATGCTACTCAACAGTCACAAGTAAGCTCTTGTCATTGTAAGTATATACGTATCATGAGAACCGCAACGGGTACCCTTGCACATGACACGGAGCTATCCCATAATCAAAATAACAAGGCAAGCGACAATGAGCATCTCGATCTTTTATTTACTATGTGCATAGATTTTTATTGAGGATGCTTCATAGAATGCTCATTATGGTTATGCTGCAAGTTTCCACCATGATTAGGCATGGCTTAGGCTAGCGGCCCAGGCGTTTCTCTAACATACATACAAACTCCATGATCTTACAAGTTCCACTTTTATTTCACACCGCCGAGATCCATAAGCAAAAGAACATGATATCAACTAGGTACAAAGTACCTATGAAGCGTTGAAAGCGGTCCCCATGATACATGGTTCTGCTAACTTCAACTCATAAAGCGCAAGCATATGCGCAACAAAGAAGGATGCAATGGTTCAGGTTTATTAAGTGCAAGAAAATAAAGTGTGCCATCAAGTTCGTGAGAGCTTTACTAACTAACTTTCTCATAACAAGCAAATATTTTATTCGGAAGAAAACAAGGCATATTGAATATGCACGGAGGTAGCAAATGATGCTAATGGGTAGGTATGGTGGACACTTTGGAAATATTTGGTTTAGGGAGTTGGGAAATTGAGTAAAACATACTCAGTGAAAGTGAAGGCTAGTATTAGTAAGGGAGCGACAAACGAGAGAGCAATAACTGTCATTATCATGCTTGCAACAAAACAGGACTACTCATGGCATGAAAGTGATTCAAGATCCTCAAGGAAAAATAATTCATCAAGGCTTAACTGATTATCACAGTCATGTGCATGTGTGAGCATGTGCCAAGTCAATTCAAATGAAACATTCAGAGGAGGATACCACGGTGTCATACCAATTTATGAATAGAGTAATGCAATCAAACATTCATAAGACATGCTACAAACTATTACCGAGCTGGAGATAATCATAAGAAAGCAAGAACTATTAAGCATCCAAAGAAAACATACACTCTACATGAACGGACTAAGCATGCCCACAGTGATGAGTATATGTACAAAAATGAAAACAAATAGAGTTCGTTACCAGCCTCTTACCACGCCTCAAGTTGTCATTGATCCTCATTATTGCTCTTCACTTGTGTGGCTTGAATAAGAATATGAAACCAATATCCACTGAGGACTGCCGAACCCTGAAGCAAACTCGCAAAAACCAAAAAATAACGACAAATATTTTTGGTGTTTTCGATTTTTAAACAAGAACCAAAAGGGAAAAACAAACAAAGCAAAATCTTTTTGGGTTTTTCGAATAGTTCAAACAAAGCAAAAAGGGAAAGGCAAACCAAGGCAAAAAGAAGAAGCAAACCAAAGAGAAACAACAGAAATATTTTTGGTCTTTTTGTGTTTTTAGAAAGCAAAAGCAAAGAAGAACGAAAACTAAAAAGAGAACGAAAACATGAATATACAAAGTACCGACGCAACATGATATGAAGATGAGTGCAGTGTCGGCGTACCTCCCCCCAAGCTTAGGCTTTTGGCCTAAGTAGGTATCAATCCCAAGATGGCTAGGATGAAGTGTCACCCTGGTAAGACGAAGAGGTCCCCTCATCCTGGTGCGAGCTCGAGTACGTCCCTCCGTAATGTGCGGAGTAATCATAAGAGGGCACATCCTCCTGGTGCTGCTCGTCCACCTCCTCCTTGGAGCATGACCATGGTCTCCTGTGAACACTAAACAAAGCAGGCTGTGGCAAAAGGATCTCCCTTTCATCCCCATCAGTGAAAAGCATCCTATACACTAGATTGTTCAAATCAGAGGTAGCAGTGACAAAGTGATGAGTTTTCATGGCAACAAGGTCAAGCCTCTGTGGTGCCAGCATAGCATCATAGGGATCCACTGAAAGACCTAATGCATTGACTATGCGCGATGCAATGATGCCCCCATAGATAGGCCCCCTAGCAGCTAGGCAGCGAGCAATAAGCAAGCCAAGATTGTACCGAGTATCATTGTTAAGTGCAGCAGCAAGGAATGCTAAATGATAGTTTGAGATATTACTAGTGTTCTCCCTACCCAATACACTAGTGGCAAGAAAATATGCAAAGTATCTAAGAGCAGGGAGTTGGATATTTCTTATCTTTCCGCGCTGCGCTACGCGGTCATCATCATTGGTCACCCCTCGGTAAAGCTCCAACAAATCAGCGGGTCGCCCTTGAATTTTCTTCATGGTCCCTGTCATACGCACACCTACAATACTGCAAAATCTCTCCAAAGGCATGGTGAAGGGCAGATCATAGATTTTAAAAGAGACAGTAGATTGATAGGGTGTGTTTGTAAACGTGAAGCTCTCAACAAAAGTTTTGGTGAGCATAGCGTATTGTGCACTCTCATCTTGCATATATGAGGTCAAGCCAACCCTCTCAACCAGTAGCAAGAAATCATCAAGAATACCTGCAGCTTGCAAGAAAGTAAAACAAGGAAAAGAGGATGGGTGAGCATCCCCATCATCCCTTTCACTGCCAATACGGGTTGCAATGAGGTCTTCATTGTATGATGGCCTAGCTTGAGAGGTTATTCTTGAGGGCCTCGACCTCCTAGGTGCATCACTCTCAAATATCTCTCCAAAAGTATGGTTGTTCATGCTTGGTATTCTGAAATTTAAACACCTATTAAACAAGTGATTGCAAAGTAAATATAATGAAGGATTCTACTCATAGGGACTTGCAAGAGGCCTAAACATGCATCAAAACTATATCTCTAAGCATCAAACAAGCTTACAAGCTCTCATAACCAGTCACCTACAACAGCAAAATACTCAACATATAATCCACTAAACACAAATCTACTTGGACAAGGGGAGGAGTCACATACCAGGGAACAAATGCTCCAAATTTCAGCAAGAAAGATGGGATGAGCAAGGAGATCGAAAAAATCGAGAGCAAGCACAGCAAGAACGCGATTTTGAGCTATGAAGTGGAGCTTACTCGGGAGAGAGAAGAAAGTGGCAGGTGAGAGAGTTAGTGGGGGGCCAGGGGTGGCCCACACCAGGGCATGGCGCCACCCAAGGCTGGCCGCGCCACCATGTGGTGTGCCTGCTTGGTGGCCCCCCTGGTACCTACCAGGTACTCCTCTGCCCCCTTTTTCACATAAAAATTTAATATGAATTTTTTGGAATTTTTGGAGACACTTTATTTTTGGGCATTTTTCAGAAATAGAAGAATGATTTTTCCGATGCATGATTTTTCTTTTTGAAACATGATGCAAAGACAAAACAAGGCTAGAACTACATAAGTTCTAGCATGCAAGCAACTAACAACATAAAGAAAACTAAACGAAAGCAAAAACTAAAATGCAAAGGATAGAAATAAACGGAGATAATCATAATGAAAACATTGTTTTGTTCAATGGAATCCTTTCGTTAGCAAGGTTGATCAAGTCTTGCTACCAAAACAATTGCATATGAGACAAAACTTTGTACTCCACTAATGATTATGTTACCTTAACCTTGATAGCAATGGTCCCAATCATAATAGTTTGAAATTTTTCTCTTGGTATGGGACAATATATTTCTCCAACTTGAATGCCTTCAACATGTTCAATTGAATTCAAACCATAAGTCCTTTCATTCTTCTTGGGGAAATAGACAGTATGTTCCTTGTCATTAACATTGAAGGTCACCTTTCCTTGATTACAATTAATAACAGCTCCTGCAGTATTAAGAAAAGGTCTTCCAAGAATAATAGACATATTATCATCTTCAGGCATTTCAAGCACAACAAAATCAGTTAATATCAAGAAATTGTGAGCCACCTAAACAGGTACATCCTCACGTATACCCACAGGAATGGTGGTAGATTTATCAGCCATTTGCAAAGATATATCAGTTGGTATCAATTTTTTCAAGCTGGCGCCTCTTATAGAGAGAGAAAGGCATAACAGTAACTCCAGCTCCCAGATCACACAAAGCAGTTCTAACATAACTGTTCTTAATAGAGCAAGGGATAGTTGGAATCCCTGGGTCTCCAAGTTTCTTAGGAACCTTACCATTCAAGGAATAATTAGCAAGCAAAGTAGAAATTTCTTCATTAGGGATCTTCCTTTTATTCGAGACAATGTCCTTCATATACTTTGAGTAAGGAGGCAATTTAATAGCATCAGTCAAAGGAATTTGCAAGAATAAAGGCTTCATCCACTCACAAAACTTATTATAGTGTTCATCTTCCTTTGACTTGTGTTTCTTATCAGGGAATGGCATAGGTTTTTGGACCCAAGGCTCTCTTTCACTACCATGTTTCTTAGCAATAAAATCCTCTTTGGTGTATTTAGTATTCTTAGTGTGGTTTTCAGGTTCTTCTTCAACTTTTTCTTCATTAGGAACAACATTTTCTTCATTACTACTTTCAGTTTCAGCATCAGAGATAGATATACTATTAGGATCTATAGCAGGTTCAGAGGGTTCTACAATAGTGTTATGTTTCTTTTTCCTTTTCTTACGAGTAGAACCACCATTTTCAGCTTGTTGAGAATCCTTCTCAATTCTTTTGGGATGCCCCTCAGGATATAGAGGATCCTAGGTAGCAGCTCCACTTCTAGTTCTAATTTCATAAGCATGTTTTTCTTTAGCAGCATTAACTAGCAAGTCGTTTTGCACTTTAACGAGTTGATCTATTTGAGTTTGAACCATTTGAAAATGTTTAACAATCATTTTAACATCATTAGAGGTTCTTTCTACAATATCTTTCAACTCAACAATAGCTCTAGTGTTTTCCATTAGATGATTTTGCACCCTTTTATTAAAGTTATCTTGCTTAACAATAAAGATATCAAATTCTTCTAAGCATTGATCAGGAGGTTTGAGTAAGGATATCACCTTCATCAAAGTGTTGGAGAGTGTACCTCAATAGTGGATGAGTAGGGAATAGGCACATAATTCTTCTATAGGAGGTAAATTATTGACATCTCAGCTTTAATTCCCTTCTCCTTAAGACATTTCTTAGCTTCCTTCATCACTTCATCATTTAATTCAATAACTCCCTCTTCTTTGATGTTGGAATAGGCACAGAATAGATGGTTCAGTACAATTACTTGGTATAGCTTGTTTAGGAGGAGTCTAATCTTCATAATTCTTGCTTATTTTAGCCATTAATTCCTCAGCTTCCTTTGGAGTCCTATTCCTGAAAACACAATCAGTACAACTATCTAGGTATGTCCTAGATTCCTCGGTTAGTCCATTATAAAATATATCAAGAAGCTCATTCTTAGGTAATGGACTTCCATCCTGTGCATGAATCAAAGCACAAAACCTTGCCCAAGATTCGGGCAATACCTCTTTTCTCCTGTTTAAAATCAAAAGTTCTGCAAAATAGCATGTCTAGCACTGGGAGGAAAATATTTCTGCAGGAAAGTACTAATCAAGCACTCAGGGCTATCAATAGATCCAGGAGGTAAATTACTAAACCAAGTTTTAGCTTCTCCTTTCAGTGAAAAGGGAAAAATCTTAGCAACAAAGTAAGTACGCATCTTAATATCATCAAAAAACAAGCCACTCATGGTAGAAAGTTCATTCATATGTGCTACCACACTTTCATTCTTAGTCCCACAAAAAGGTTCTTTCTCGACAATAGCTATGTAAGATAGATCGAGAGAGAAATCATAATCTTCATCTATAATGTTTATGGGAGAAGCAGTAAACTTAGCAGCAGGATATAATTTCGGTCTAATAGTACGCCTCTCAAGGAGACTCTTAGCAGCGCTCCCATCATGGGTGTTCTTACATTCTTTAATAAACTCATCGGTCATCTCAACATAACCATCTTCAATATCATAACTCTCACTAGACTCAGGTGAGCTAACAGGTGTGGTAGTGTCTTCATTAGGAGTTTCGGTATTTCCAGCTATAGTTCTAGCAATCGTAGCATCTAGGAAAGGACCTAATGAACCACTCTTATCGAGCACAGTAGAAGCAGCATCATAAGCATCAGAAGTTTCAGATTCAGCAGTAGTAGGAGTGTGTGTAGCATGTGTATGTGGTGGTGTAAGGAACTTACTCAAAACAGGCGGTGAATCAAGAGCAACAGAGGTGTTCAGAACCGTACTTTTTCTTGTAGTGGATGGTAAAATAGGAACCTTGCCATCACGAGACTTACCCATGATAGATGGATAGCAGCGACAATAGAGAATCCAAGTGAACTTGATAAATAAAGCTATGCTCCTCGGCAACGGCGCCAGAAAATAGTCTTGATGACCCACAAGTATAGGGGTTGTATCGCAGTATTTTCGAGGGAAGTGAAACCCAATTTATTGATTCGACACAAGGGGAGCCAAAGAATATTTATAAGACTTACCAACTGAGTTGTCAATTCAGCTGCACCTGGAAACAATCTTGCTCACAGCAGTTTATCAGTAGCAACAGTTTTGTAGTAGGAATAGTAAAGTAGCAGCACTAGTAAAGCAAAGACAGCAGTAACAAAAATAGTAAATAGTTGGATTCGAGTGCGGTAGGCATAGGGATGGATGGACGGGAGTTGCATGGACAAGAAAATTCACATAGCAATCAGAACATAGGGAAATTGCAGATAAATAAGATAAAGCATCCAAGTACTAGACAATCCTAGGCATGTGTTCCATATATAGTCATACGTGCTCGCAATGAGAACTTGCACAACATCTTTTGTCCTGCCAGCCCGTTTGCAGCGGGGCCTCTAGGGAACTACTGGAAATTAAGGTGCTCATTTTAATAGAGCACCGGAGCAAAGCATTAACACTCCATGAACACATGTGATCCTCACATCAAAGCCTTTCCCTTCCGGTTATCCCGATTTACATCGCCGGGGCCATAGGTTTCGGACAACAACGTGTGTATACAACTTGCAGATAAGACCAAGAACAATACTATCATAATGAATCAATAACATGTTCAGATCTGAAATGATGGCATTCGGGCCCTAGTGACAAGCATTAAGCACAACAAGTCGCAACAAAGTCATAAAGCACTAATAAAAGATACTAGGCACCATGCCCTAACAATCTGATGCCATTACATGAACGATCTCGTCCAATCCCTACCATCCCCATAGCCTACAGCGGGGGATTACTCACTCATAGATGGGGGAAACATGGATGGTCGATGGAGAAGCGATGGTGATGATGATGGCGATGATCTCCTCCAATTCCCCATCCTGGCAGGGTGCCAGAACTAAGTTTCTGGTGCTGTTTCGTGGAATCTGGTGGTGGCGGCGGAGCGAAAATCCTCCTAGAAAAACGTCGAACCCCCCAAAGTTTTTAGTTCAGAAGGCTCCTTATAGGCAAAGAGAGAGGCTGAAGGGGTGCCTAGGGGGCCCACACCACCCCTGGCGCGGCCTGGCCTGGCCCGCGCCACCAGGTGGTGTGGCCACCCCCTGGCTCTTCTCCGTCTCGTATTCTGGCTCCTGGAGTCTTTGGGTGAAATAGGATTTTTGGCATATTTTTTGGGATTTTTCCTGATAGTTGGTTTTCTGCACAAAAAGTAGACACCAAGGTAATTCTGGTGAAACGGCGGCAGTCTGCATTAGTTGCATCCAAATCACACAAGTTTAGAGGAGAAACAATAGCAAAAGTGTTCGAGAAAATAGATACGTTTTGGACGTATCAGATACCTTAGATTTTACTATCAAATATCTATAGCCAATGCTATGAAAAGCATATCTCAGAAAAACAGAATCCACAGTTTTTGGTCCAAGCTTTCGCTTCTTGGGTATTGGAATATTAACTTTCGCCAAACATCCCCAAGTTCGTAAGTAAGAGAGTTTAAGCCTTTTCTTCTCCCATTCCTCAAATGGAGTCATGGTTTTATCCTTTACGGGAACACGGTTTAGGACATGACACACAGTCATTAGCGCCTCCCCCTACCATTCCTTGGAAAGACACGATGTATCTAACATGGCGTTAACCAAATCCGTTAGAGTATGGTTATTTCTTTCGGCCACCCCATTTGACTGAGGTGAGTAGGGAGGAGTCCTCTCATGGATAATACTATGTTCCGTACAGAATAGATCAAATTCATATGAAAAGTACTCTCCACCACGAGCTGACCTTAGTCGCTTGATTTTAAGATCAAGTTGGTTTTCTGCTTCAGCTTTATAGTTTTTGAAGTAATTCAAAGCTTCTTCTTTAGATTTCAAAAGATAAACATAGCAGTATCTAGTGGAGTCATCAATGAACGTCATAAATTATCTTTTTCCACCTCGTGTCAACACACCATTCATCTAAAAAAGATCTGAATGTATAAGTTCTAGTGGTACTAAGTGATACATTGCAAATGTATCTATAATTTTTGATGTTCCATGCTTGGTTTTATCCACTTTCTTGTGTTTTGTTCCAACTTTGGAGTACTTTTATTATGATTTCTTGGACTAACCTATTAACAAGAGCCACAGTGCCAGCTGCCTATTTTCTGATGTTTTTGGTTCCAGGAAAGTCAGAAAATGAATATTCTCGGAATTGGACGGGACAAAAGCCAAAGTGCCTATTTTTCCGGAAGGGATCAAGTGCCAGAATACGAGACGGAGAAGGGCTGGGGGCCGGCCACACAACCTGGCCGCGTGGCCAGGCCTGGCCTGCGCCAGGGGGTGGTCTAGCCGACCCCAGCACCCCCTCGGCCTCTCCTTCCGCCTATAAGATGCCCTCGGGACGAAAACCCTAGGTACCCGATCAAAAATCCACGAAAGAGTCTGTAGCCCCTGTCATCTCCATCCCTAGATCGGGAGGGATCTGAAGCTCTTCCCGGCACCCTGCCGGAGAGGGGAATTCACCCTGGAGGCCTTCTTCATCACCATGCAAGCGTCCGGTGTGATGCGTGAGTAGTTCATCCTTGGACTACGGATCCATGTAGTAGCTAGATGGCTGGTTTCTCCTCCTTTGTGCTTTCATGTTTAGATCTTGTGAGCTCCGTTCATGATCAAGATCATCTATTTGTAATTCATACATGCTGTGTTTGTGTGGATCCGATGGATATTGAGATGCTATTTCAGATTGATTATTGATTCTATCATGTCTTTGTTATTTGAGATCTTGCATGCTTTCCGTTGTTAGTAGCTATCTTGGCCAAGTAGATGCTAGCAACTCCAAGAGTTAGTATTTATGCTCGATAGTGGGTTCATGCCTCTGGTAATCTGGGGAAGTGACAGAAATCTCTAAGGTACTAGATGTGTTGTTGCTACTAGGGAGAAAACAACGATCCTTTGTTCATAGAACAATTGTATTGTTTACTTTACACGTAGTTCGTAAAGCAATAATCTGTTGCTTGCAACTTAATACTGGAGGGGGTTCGGATGATAACCTGAAGGTGGATTATTAGTCATAGATGCAGTTGGATGGCGGTCTATGTATTATGTTGTAATGCCCAATCAAGTCTCAAAGGAGTCAAGATGATTAGTATATGCATGTATTGCTTTCTCGGTGTTTGTCAATTGCCCCGCTGTAATTTGTTCACCCAGGATGTTATCTATCTAGGGAGAGCCACCTCTAGTGAACTATGGATCCCGGTCCTTTTTCTTTACATGCAATCTACAATTGTTTACTGCTTTGTGTTTACTTTCTCTAAACTTTTACTTCTTTCCATTCGATACGTGTAATCCTTTGTTTTCCGCAAAACACGGTGAGATTGACAACCTCATCGCAAGTTGGGGACAAAGTTTTGTGGTTGTGTTGTGCATGTCTCCACGTTGCTACTAGCACCGGTAGTTCACCCTGCCAAAGCTCAGCTCGTAACACCTTTGGGGGTGTTTCCTTGCTCCTACTGGTTCGATTAAACCTTGGTCTCATAACTGAGGGAAAACTTGCTGTTGTGCTCATCATACGTTCCTCTTGGGGTTCCCAACGAGCTCTACGTCGATCATCGAATGCATCACTAAGTTTCTCGGTTCCACAGCCGTATGAGACTTGCGGGGTTGCTTTGCTTGCACACAAACTTGGCACTTAGAACCTTTGACAGTGGTAAATTTCGGAATTAAACTCATATTGGCTATCCGCGTCATGCAACCAAAGTTAATATGACAAAGTCGTGAATGCCAAATATTAGACTCATTATCATTGCAAACATAATTAATAACTTTAGTACATGAGTCTGACAAAGATAAGCGGAACAGACCTCCACACCTATAACCCTTTCCAACAAATTGTACATACTTGGAAATTACAACTTTATTGGACTCAAACATGTCGTGGTGGTGTCACGGCAGATGCCTGGTATAGGCTAAAGTTGGGGCCGAATGGACGATGGAGGAATCCAGGGAGGGATGATGAAGTGAAGACCTCATACGGAAGAACTAAGAGAGACACGATACACGCAGGTTCGAGGCTCTCCTAGTTAGATAACACCCCTACTCCTGCATCTAATCTCATATATATTGCCATGCTTGTGGCTACAATGGTGCTCCTTGAGCTGTACTCTTATGCCTCTCATGGAGAGTGAAGAGGAAGAAGAAACCATGCTCCTAGTGAGCAGAGGGAGAGGAGCCCCTCCAGGGGGCCTCCCGTGTAACGTTACCCCTGGTGCTCCTTATAAAGGGGAGCCCAGGGGACAAGGTATGTCATCTAAAGTACTCCTATGAGCTGTCTTGTGGGGCTTGCCTAGCCAGCTTGTCCTTTGTTGAGTCATTGGTCTTATCCCTTCGGCATATTCCTTAGCACCTTAGGAGATGCTTGACATATTCCCTAGCATCTCCCAAGATGCCCAGCATATTCCTTAGCATCTTGGACCAAAGGGGCCAGTCTGAGCTAGGGGCGTCCCAAGACTGGCACCTGACGTAGGCTTGACTTGACTCGGTAGCGTGTCGATGTAGAGGTTGCTGGTGGGTCCAGGTACGAGAGAAATGACGTCCAGGACGAAGTAATTCGGCCCAGGGAAGTGAAATTCGGCCAAGGAGGAAGATAAATTGGCCTGGGGGAGAAATGGGGCCCACCTGGGCCATGAATAGTGCCCTAGCCGAGTTATCTTTGTCCCAGCCGAATTATCACTCAATTCGGCCTGGCCCTCCTAGCAGCAGAAGAGGCCCAACCGAATTACCCCTATGGGCCCAGCCGGATTACCCCCTGATCTGTCTAGGGCGGCCCAGCCAAGGCTTCCCTGGTTCGGCCTGGGACCGAACTGGCCCATCCGGTGGGAGCTCCGGAGTGTGAGGATATCCCGGGGTGGGCTGCGGCGCCGGCCCACCCAGGTTGCCCTGGCTACGCTGGGCGGTGTGGAGGAGGTCCCGCGGTGGGCGCAGCTCTGGCCGGCCCACCCGGCGATGAGGAAGGGCGAGGAGTTGGCGGAGTCTGGCGGCGTGATGGGAGCGCAAGCGGCGTTGGCGAGCCGACTTTGGCTGATGTCGGCCTACCCGGGGGAGGACGCTTCGGCCCAGCCGGGTTTTGAGCCTAATCCGGCCTAGGGAAGTACGGTGCAGGCCAAATTTAAGATAATTCGGTCTGGAACTATTTCCCTCCTCTTTTCTTTATTATATTCTCTTTATCCTACATATCTTCATAGATAATTATCTTTCTCTACTTGCTTCTCTTATAACAATACTTTTTAATCTTCTGTATCAGTTTATGCCTCAACTCTAGGGTACCTGGGGTCGGGTTACATCCCCAACATTAGTCCCCGAGGCTATGTGGGATTTGCAGAATCGCGCATAGGCTTCAAAATAAAAAAATCTCCAGAGTTGTTACCGACATGTAGTCCTTTTCATATATCCCTAACTTCTGGCCTTCTTCGGCTCTAGTCTTAACCCTTTTGGGTAAGTCTTTTGGCTTCTGGCTAAATTTGGCTCTGGCCTTAACCCTTTTGGGTAAGTCTTTTGGCTTCTGGCCTGATTCGGCTCTAGCCTTAACCCTTTTGGGTAAGTCATTTGGCTTCTGGCCTGATTCGGCTCTAGCCTTAACCCTTTTGGGTAAGTCATTTGGCTTCTGGCCGAATTTGGCTCTGACCTTAACCCTTTTGGGTAAGTCTTTTGGCTTCTGGCCTGATTCGGCTCTGGCCTTAACCCTTTTGGTTAAGTCTTTTGGCTTCTGGCCTAATTTGGCTCTGGCCTTAACCCTTTTGGGTAAGTCTTTTGGCTTCTGGCCTGATTCGGCTCTGGCCTTAACCCTTTTGGGTAAGTCTTTTGGCTTCGGCTCGCCTTAACCCTTTGGGTAAGTCTTTGGCTTCGGCCTGATTCTCGCCTTAACCCTTTTGGTTAAGTCTTTTGGCTTCTGGCCTGATTCGGCTCTGGCCTTAACCCTTTTGGGTAAGTCTTTTGGCTTCTGGCCTGATTCGGCTCTGGCCTTAACCCTTTTGGGTAAGTCTTTTGGCTTCTGGCCTGATTCGGCTCTGGCCTTAACCCTTTTGGATAAGTCTTTTGGCTTCTGGCCTGATTCGGCTCTGGCCTTAACCTTTTTGGTAAGTCTTTTGGCTTCTGGCCGAATTTGGCTCTGGCCTTATGAATTGTAATCCGAGCTATCTCATCCGAGTTATACTTGTTGAGTTATATGACTCAAAATTGACACGAGCCTCTGTTTAGAGTTACTTGACCCAAAATCCGAGTTACAAGATTCCAGTCCGAGTCTCATGACTCAAATCCGAGTTACCTGATGGGAGTTTGCGTTGCTTGACTCGAATCTGACATGAGTCTTAGATCCGAGTTATTTTGTTGAGATATGATATGGCCTTTATGATTGGCTGGCAAACCGCCAAAGATTTGGATCCAAGATGTGGATCCGAGATATGATTTTGGAGTTATGATATGACTCCATGATTTCGTGGCATATTTCCATTGATATGGACTCGAGTTATAGATCCGATATATGATGAATGAATGATATGCTGGCACATGCTAACCAAGATATGGAACAAACTGTTTTGAGGTATAAGATAACCTCGTAAGCTGGGTTAAAATCCGAGTTACCCTGTAACTAGGAAACTGAAACGAATCCGAATTACCCCTGTAGTTAGGCAAACTGAAGTAAAATCCGAGTTACCATGTAACTAGGAAACCTGTAGTTAGGAAAATTTAAGTAAAATCCGAGTTACCATGTAACTAGGAAAACCGAAGTAAAATCCGAGTTACCATGTAACTAGGAAACCCGAAGTAAAATCCGAGTTACCATGTAACTAGGAAAAACGAAGTAAAATCCGAGTTACCATGTAACTAGGTAAACCGAGGTAAAATCCGGGTTATCATGGAACCTGGAAACCATGTAACTAGGTAAAGCGAGGTAAAATCCGAGTTAACTGGTAACCTGGCATGGTGATGCACACACCAATCCGAGTTACGGATGACCTGGCAAGCTGAAAACAGCAATCCGAGTTAATCTGAGTTACCTGGTAATCCGGCTGACTGAGTCAAATCCCAGTTACAAGGCAACCCGACAAGATGGAGTATAACTCTAGTTACTATGCAACTTGGTGATTCGAGTTAAATCCGAGTTACAAATGACTTGGTGAGCTACTTTTTAGTCCAAGACAACTTGAAGACACAAAGCAGTGGACATATATGAGATCATGGCATATCTTAAGTCTTTTCTGAGTTATTGTTCTATGCACGGCGACACTGAGTCCCCAAGCAACTTTTTCTACCCTTAGGTGATTCAAAAGGCATGCATGCTAGTCCCCGGGTTGAGTTATCTCATCCCTGGGGTGAACAACTAGGTGATAGTCCCCGAGTGACATCCAGGGTATCTCATGTGCATGTTGGTTGAGTTATCTAGTTGAGTCATGCCCAAAGGGTCAGCTACAACTTACTATATTGTTGGTGAAGAGGTTGAGGAAGAGGTTGAGACACCTCAACAAGGGAGTCTCGATTGCCAACTCCCCTGCTCTCTGTATGTTGAGGAAGTTGATGCAGAGACCTTTGATCGATGGTGAGGTCGAGCTTGATCAAGACGTTCCCGTCTGGATGGTAACCCCACCAGCGCCGCTTATCAGCCCCACTGTGGGCGCCAACTGTCGTGGTGGTGTCACGGCAGATGCCTGGTATAGGCTAAAGTTGGGGCCGAATGGACGATGGAGGAATCCGGGGAGGGATGATGAAGTGAAGACCTCATACGAAAGAACTCAGAGAGACACGATATACCCAGGTTCGAGGCTCTCCTAGTGAGATAACACCCCTACTCCTGCATCTAATCTCATATATCTTGCCATGCTTGTGGCTACAATGGTGCTCCTTAAGCTGTACTCTTATGCCTCTCATGGAGAGTGCAGAGGAAGAAGAAACCATGCTCCTAGTGAGTAGAGGGAGAGGAGCCCCTCCAGGGGGCCTCCCATGTAACGTTACCCCTGGTGCTCCTTATAAAGGGGAGCCCAGGGGACAAGGTATGTCATCTAAAGTACTCCTATGAGCTGTCTTATGGGTCTTGCCTAGTCAGCTTGTCCTTTGTTGAGTCATTCGTCTTATCCCTTCGGCCTATTCCTTAGCACCTTAGGAGATGCTTGGCATATTCCCTAGCATCTCCCAAGATGCCCAGCATATTCCTTAGCATCTTGGACCAAAGGGGCCAGTCTGAGCCAGGGGCGTCCCAAGACTGCACCTGACGTAGGCTTGACTTGACTCGGTAGCGTGTCGATGTAGAGGTTGCTGGTGGGTCCAGGTACGAGAGAAATGACGTCCGGGACGAAGTAATTTGGCCCGGGGAAGTGAAATTCGGCCAAGGAGGAAGATAACTCGGCCTGGGGGAGAAATGGGGCCCACCTGGGCCATGAATAGTGCCCCAGCCGAGTTATCTTTGTCCCAGCCGAATTATCACTCAATTCGGCCTGGCCCTCCTGGCAGCAGAAGAGGCCCAACCGAATTACCCCTGTGGGCCCAGCCGGATTACCCCCTGATCCGTCCAGGGCGGCCCAGCCGAGGCTTCCCTGGTTCGGCCTGGGACCGAACTGGCCCGTCTGGTGGGAGCTCCGGAGTGTGAGGCTATCCCGGGGTGGGCTGCGGCACCGGCCCACCCGGGTTGCCCTGGCTACGCTGGGCGGTGTGGAGGAGGTCCCGCGGTGGGCCGCGCTGGCTTATGGCCGGCCCACCCGGGCGACGATGAGGAAGGACGCAAGGGAGTTGGCGGGGGTCCTGGCGACGCGGGGGAGCTGGCGAGGAGCGTTGGCGGGAGCTGGCGAGGAGCATCGGCGGGGCAAAGGAGGCCCGTGGTGGGCCGACTTTGGCTGATGTCGGCCCAGCCGGGTTTTGAGCCTAATCCGGCCTAGGGAAGTACGGCGCAGGACAAATTTAAGATAATTTGGCTTGGAACTATTTCCCTCCTCTTTTCTTTATTCTATTCTCTTCATCCTTCATATCTTCATAGATAATTATCTTTCTCTACTTGCTTCTCTTATAACAATACTTTTTACTCTTCTGTATCACTTTATGCCTCAACTCTGGGGTTCCTGGGATTACATCCCCAACAAAACACCAACTTAAAACCATCTCCACATAGAGGCGATTCGCTGACGAGATTCTTATTAATGGAGGGAACATGCTGCACATTCTTCAGCTGTACGGTCTTTCCCAAAGTAAACTTCAGATTTACCGTACCAACACCATGAACAGAAGCACGTGAGCCGTTTTCCATCAGCACGCAGGAAGTCCTTGCGACCTGATAAGAAGAGAACATGGATATATCAGAACAAAAATGTGTATTAGCACCCGTGTCAATCCACCAATCAGGAGAATGACATACTGAAAGGATAGTAGGCAAAATACCATACCCAGTGTCCTTCATCGCAGTATCGCTAATACAACATTAGTGGACTTGCCGCTGTTCCCATGTTGCCGCTTGTCAAAGTGATTAGGGCAGCTAGGAGCCCAATGATCAGGATCACCACAGACGTGTCAAGAGCCTTTCTTCTTATCATTTTTCCTCTTGAAGTTGGTTGAGTGAGTGGCCTTGTTCTTGCCATCAAACTTCCCTTTGCCATCGGACTTGTTCTTATTCTTGAACTTGCGGGATTGGAAGTTTTTCTTCTATACCAAATTGGCATTAGAAGCTCCCTCAAGTACTCGAGCACGTGTGTCCTTTGCTCTCGCCTTCTCTTCCACATGAAGAGACCCAATGAGACCCGTAATGGAAAACTCTTGTCTCTTATGTTTCAGAGAAGTAGCAAAGTTCCTTCACATGAGAGGAAGCTTGGCAATAATGCATCCGGCCACAAACTTGTCCGATTAGGTACACTTGAACTGCTCAAGTTCTTTGGCAAGTGATTGTATCTCATGAGCTTGCTCAACAACGGAGCGCTTATCAACCATCTTGTAGTCATAAAATTGCTCCATGACATACAACTCAGTGCCAGCGTCCGAGACTCCAAACTTGGCCTCGAGCGCATCCCACACGTCTTTGCCATTATCAAATGACATACATGGGTCAAAAATGTTGTCCCCAAGAATACTGAACAAAGCAGAAAGATCTCCTTCAGGTTTGCCAAGAGTGGCGCTATAGCAGTTTAGGTTTTTAAACCATAGAATTGCTCTCGCGCGCCATCTCTTATAGTGCATACCATCAAACGAAGGAGGACTAGTAGTCGTGGCTATACCCGTAGAATTCAGTTGCCTATAATCAGGTTTTGGATTGTTGAAAATATAAGAAATAATCCATATGATTTAATCCGAATAATAAACTGATAAAATGTGAACATACAGACAGTATCAAAACTAATCATGCAGGTCAACAAAGTAGATGAATATATTACATCTAAATAAGATAAACCTATCACATGTATACCGAACGCTAGAATAAGTAACTCTAGCAGAATCTGAAATAAGAAGTTCAGTATTACGTACGGTAGAGCAGCGGCAGCAGCAGCGGTGGTAGCAGTGTCGTCAGCCATGTCGTCGATGTAGAGGCTGCCGATGTCCGGGAAAAAGTCCTCGTTGGGGAAGGAGTCGTCCGTGATGGCGTCAGTAGTCGCGCGGAAGCGCTCCCCAAAAACCTGATCGCCCCTCACCCGTACAGGTTCACAAGAAGGCGGGGTTCCGGAGGCCTACTGTCCCGATCTGCGGTGTACGCCGCAAGCCGGGATGGGAAAGACGAAGACGACGGCACAATAGACTGGAAGGAGACGCGTGTGTAGGTCGTGCCGATTAGGGTAAGCGCGAAGGATTATATAGAGCAGGCCAGGGAGATCGTGGGACTCAGCCCACGTCCGAGGTCGGTAACAGCCCAAACAGCTGACTAATACTAATTAACGCGTCCGCTAATTACTCATAATTAATCTACGATTAATTTTCCTGACTAGCAAAAATAAAGCTCGACTCGGCGAGATTCCCGCATCCCGCATCCCGCATCCCCCAACCACAACCCGCGGCACGCGCATCGTGGCGTGGCGTGGCGTGGCGTGGCGTGGCGAGGCGGGCGGCGTCGGAGGAGGAGTGCGCGAGAGCTGCTCTTCTTCTCACACCTTAGTGAGTGGTGGAACAACCTAATATATAAAGAGGTGTAACTCTCACTCACCTAGCAATGTGGGACTAAACTTTGGCACCACTAGCACAACCATATGCTGCCATGCACAAATGGGTCAAAGAGAATTTCAGAATTTGTCTAATGGGCCAACAGCCCAAAACTCACCAAATTCCAACAATGTCAACAAGGATCCGGCCAGATGGTGAATAGGGCGAAATCGGCTATCTATTTCAATGGAAATTGTGGTATGGAGACAAAGTCAATTGTGCATGTTGCGTCAAGAATTGCCACAGAAGCTAAGATAGAGAAATATATTGTGGTGCACAACACTAGGAAGATCTACTGATGATGAGTTTGAGCATATTATTACTAGAATCAAGAAATTTTTACGAGGATGGGCTCCTAAAACCCTCAGTAGTGCAGCAAGGGAGGTTCTAGTGAAGGCGATATCCCAAGCTATTCCCACATACTCGATTAGTTGCTTCAAAGTCTCCAAGAAGCTATGCAAAAAAATTGTGAGTTGTGTGGCAAGATTTTGGTGGGGAGGAACTCAGAAGAAGAGAAGGATACATTGGAAGAAATGGGAATATTTAGCTGTGCCGAAGGGTGTTGGGGGAATGGGATTCATGGACTTCCATCTTTTTAACCAAGCTATGTTAGCCAAGCAGGGATGGAGACTAATCTCAAACCCCAACTCTCTTTGTTCTCCTGTAATGAAGAGCAATTACTACCATGATTCTGACTTCATGTCGGCAAGGAGAAAGAAAAATGTATTCCATGTTTGGAATAACATTTTATACCGGCGAGAAGCTATGAAATTAGTCCTACTAAAAATTCTGGGTGATGGCACCACAATGCGGGTATGGGATGATCCTTGGATACCAAGAAATCATAATATGAGACCGTTGGTCAGAAATCCGGACTCTGAAGTCAGTTTGGTTAGCGAACTAATTGATAACCAAGCTGTTTTCTGGGACTATGAAAAACTAGAAGAGAATTTTGAGCCTACTGACTTTGAGGCCATTCGGGTGATACTGATTAGTAGATTTGGTGAAGACTTTTTTCCTGGTCGTTGGAGAAGAGTGGACAGTTTACTGTCCGATCCTGCTACAAATTTTTGGCTTTGTCTAAATAGAGATCAGAACTGCCTTCAAGCTCGGGAGAGGGAATTGATAAATTTTGGAAAATTCTTTGGAAGCTTGACATGCCACCTAAGATCCGCTCGTTCTGGTGGAGATTTATCAAAGGTTTTATACCTTCCTGGGAGGCACATGGAAGAAATTGCATTCTGTAAAACCTGCGGTGCTGAAGAGGAGACGATCGTGCATGCTTTGTTCGACTATACCTGGGAGAAAACCTTCTAGCAGGAACTCAATAAGGTTACTTATATATCAAGATACCTGAAATACATCCTAGATCATGGGAAACCGATTTGATCGAGGGTATCGACTGATTCAGCATGTGTAATCTTATGTGGATGTTGGGCTATGTGGACCGAAAGGAATGCAGTCTAGCATGGTGAAGAGGGGAGATCAATTTCTGATTCTCTTAGATGGGTCATGAAAACAACCTTCGAGTTGACACCGTTGGGGAAGAAGAAGCAACCAAGCCAGGACAGATCCCTCCTAAATGGAGCAAGCATTAGTTTGGGGTTCCAAAAGAGGAAGGTTTACCACATGTTTCAAATTGGACCTATTTATCACTTTTGGTACCTAATCACCTTAAATGGGAATCTAGTACCCAACTCTCTATTTTGTTTTTGCACCCAGGCGAATCACTTTTCGGGGAATCACTCCCGTCGAGAGCGGAAAGGCCAAATGAGTCACTTTTACCCCTATCCGGCACTCAACTGATCGAATAACAGAGTAGTCTAGTCAGGTTATGAAACAGATTCAAAAGTGTTTTATTAGTCTCATGGAGCAAGAGAATCTCTTCTACTCAAAGCATCTGCAACCTTGTTTTCTTTGCTATTTTAGTATTCAATCTTGTAATCGAAGGAAAAGAGTCTTTCATGTCAAGGTGAACATAGACAGACATGGTTAGTTTGTTTTCCTGATTTTTCAGAGATAAGAGTCGTTGATGTATCCTTCTGATTGCCTAACTGAAACATCACAACTATATTATAAGAATTCACCTTCTCTGCTTTACCATCTATGACTACCTCTTTAGCTGCATCCCCATGAATCTCATCTATCCAAAAGATTAGTGAGTGTCCAAAGCTCCAACTCAAAGAATTGAAGAAGACCAACCATCCACACTTGATTAGCCACTGTCCACTTCACCAGAACACAAGAGTGAATTCAAGAGACTGTAGAGAGGTCTGTGTGCATCCGTATGGCCGCTAGAACAATGAGTTGTTGCATATGCTGGGTGTAATTGGTATCCTATGATATTAATATATGCTCCTTTCTAAAAAAATGTGGCTGGTGTAGTTGATGAGTTTAATCACTTGAGGCAAAGAGGAAGCCTAGAAGAATCTGGAATAGTTTTGAAATCACACGCCGGCCACTAAGCAGGGCCATAAGTTATTGACCAGTACCAAATGTGACAACCTTCAATTCAACTTACAAAACCTTGAATTTGAAACAGAAGTTAGGGTGCTTGATGCCAAAATTAGTCCAACTTCGTACCTTTCCGGCATAAACTGTATACCATGGGTGGGTTTTTAGCTAGTGTTAAACTCTCCTTTGTCGGGAAATTAGCAAATGAGGCATCTCATTGCTGTGCTAAAAGGACTAGCTGTGATAGAAGAAGGTGCTTGTGGGTTAATTACACACCACCTTTTCTAGAATTGATTCTCCCAAAGGATTGTAATCCCACCGTCTAAGTAATAAAGCTCCTGATTCGCAAAAAAATGGCATTTTTCTCTCGTAGAGATGGGACTAGGCCCAGTAGGCCGTAATCTCTGGCGAAAAGTTCTTGAACTCAAACCACACCCGCCGCTAAAACAAGGCCGTCACCACCACCTGGCACCCGCCTCTTGTGTCGATGCTGGATGATGCGCGTGCAATGCTGCACGGCACCGCCTCATGTCACCCCAACTTGTACTGAACCTAATTTCTTTGTATTCTCTCCATTGTTTTAGCATCTTATATTTTGAAACGGAGAGAGCATTAATGAACCTCAGCATTAACACTGCGGTGGATTGATTCCAGACCTCATTTCTTTATATTATTGCATCGATTAGAGAGCTAGTCTATTTTCAGTTGTTTGGCCCAACTATTGTCCTTTGGTAGGTCGGGACTATGTTCTCATTTCGGAAAAAAACTATTGTCCTTTGATGATGTACATTAGAGTCCAGCTTTCTTTGGTAAATATTTGAACCATGTTAGTGAAGATCTATCCCATGCATGAACCCTATAGTTTATCTTTTGGATAACTGCCAACACGACAGTTGTGCGTTGTTGTGATTTCTGCAGCCATTGCTCCTTGTCAACTGATGGACAATTGATTATAGGAAATGATGAATCTGCTGGTACGCCATTGAGTTCTTCCGAAGGTGCATCTATTGCAATGGAGCTGTTTCGGGAACAAATTGCATTACTTGATCCAAGAGGTCTGCCATGCATATGGGCAGCCTGATTTTGAGGGCAAACAGGAACATGGACAACAAGAAAATCGATCATGCACCACTAGTTTCATGTATTATGTGTGCAAGTATATAGATAAATAAAAATGTCATAAGCAGTGCTGTCTCTATATCTTGTAGTGAATGTACAATTGTAGTTATTCTTATAATTTATTCAATGAGCATTCCGTTCAACCGTGACGATTCGGGTCAATAGCTCCTGTGCGACATCTTTCCTTGGAATTGGACAGAACAGGACATAGTTGAAGAAAATGGCTAGCATGCGGCGTTTCTTTGGTAGAAAATAGCCCAGGGCCACATGGGCATTAAAACGGTCGTTAAGGATACATTTAACTTAGTTCCAAGATTAGGTTAAGATAGACCGGTCGGTTGGTACAGCCAGTCAAACAAACCACTTCCGACCGAGCGCGCGCGTCACACGTACTGTAGCTTCCCCGACGGCGGAGGCGGACCTCACTCATCGTTCTCGTCTTCGACGGCGGTGACAGCGCAACATTCTTTGAGGCGGAAGCGATTTAGTTCGACGGTGAAGGTGGTGAGTGCCATTTGCAACCTAATTCCTCTCTCATTCTTCTCAAATCAAGATCTGAGCGTGCCCATTGATGCTAGATTGTGGAGGCCGGGTGTGCTGAACAAGGGGAACGAGATGGAGCCGCGAGAGGGGACTTCTAATCAGTATATCCCGCATCTCTAACACTTGATTTCTATTTGGTTTGGCTCCTTGTTTGCTTCCGCTAGCTCACCGTGGCCGCCAAAAACAGGGGAGACGATGTTGCACGGCACACCTTCGAATTTTGCATCAAATTCTTTCCCTCTAGGGTTGTGTTAGTTGATGGCAGCACGCAGGTAATTGAGAGAGACATGGTTGTTAAATGGGAGGTGGAATTGGAAGATGTTGATCCCCAAGAGCTACAAAGCATGGGAGAGGAGGCGGTGAGGAATATGGTGGACAAAATTGGGGAGAGTGTGGTTTGGGGGCCAGAGCAAGAAGTTTCTTTGTTACGATTTGATGATTGGAAAGGTGACTATGTTAGGATTGAGACAGGGGAACAGATGGTTGATGAAATCGATGAGCGAGACGGTTGGAGAAGCAAAAGTGCTATGTTTTTAGCAGAGCTCATTGATCTGAAATCTGATTCGAGGGGTGGATATGTGCCCTCGAAGTTGGCTTCTCAGATGGTTGAGGATGATTGGGCTGCATAAAGGCAAATAATGCCTATAGTTACTGAGTTGGCAGTGTTAACAGTGGAGGCTGCAGATGCTAATGTACAAGGGGAGGCTGAAAAGATTGTAACTGTTGATTGGAATTCAGTTCAGATAACTGCCCGAACTGATTTGGTCATTGCACCAATGTCTAACATTGAAATGACAAAGCGTTTTTGCATTCCTATAGATGACAGAGACAAGGAGAGGGATGAAGCTGCAAATGATGGTGACAACCATTCAAGAGATGAAGAGGCAGATATAGATCCAGAGTTGTTGCAATATGCTGCAGTTCATGTAGATGATGCACATGATGATGAGCTAGTAACAGTTTATGACAAACAGAACCCAGTTATTGAAGTTGGGAGATTGTTTCCAAGCATGGATGAATTCAGGATGTGTTTCAGGACATATGCAGTCAAACATGAGTTTGCTACCAAGACTTTGTGGACTGATAAAAAGAATTTCTATGCAAAATGCATTGGTTATGATGGTGGTGCGAAGCCTTGCAAGTGGTATATATCTGCTAGACACCAACCTGATGGAAGGACAATAAGAGTGAATCAAATTCCAAAAGCTCATACTTGTATTACAACTTCTCAAAAAGTTACAAATATGACATCACAATTATGGGTTGCATAAAAAATCAAGCCTATTTTAGCCACAACACCAAACAACACTGCAAAGAGACTAAAAACAGACTTGGAAAAGCAGTACCCCATTAAGCTGAATTATACTACAGTGTGGAAGGCAAAGCAAAGGGAAATGAAGGAGCTATATGGTGATTGGGAAAATACCTTTCAAATGCTTTATAACTTCAAAGCAGAAGTAGAGAAGATGTCACCTGGCAGTGTTGTGGAGATAGATACTGATGGCTCTGTGTATGGCGCCAGAAAAATGTTGGAGCGGTGTTGATGTAGAGCTTGGTGGGAACCCCAAGAGGAAGGTATGATGAGCACAACAACAAGTTTCCCTCAGTATAAAACCAAGGTTTAATCGAACCAGTAGGATCAAGGAAACACCCCAAAGGTGTTACTAGCTGAGCTTTGGCAGGGCGCACTACCAGTGCTAGTAGCAACGTGGAGACCTGCACAACACAACCACATAACTATGTCCCTAACTTGCGATGAGGTTGTCAATTTCATCGTGTTTTGTGAAAAACAAAGGATTAAACCTATCAAATGGAAAGATGTAATAGTTTTAAGAAAGTAAACACAAAGCAGTAAACAGTTTATAGATTGTATGTAAAAGACAAGGACTGGGATCCATAGTTCACTAGAGGTGGCTCTCCTTAAGATAGATAACATGCTAGGTGAACAAATTATAGCGGGGCAATTGACAAACATCGAGAAAGCAATACATGCATATACTAATCATCTTGACTCCTTTGAGACTTGATTGGGCATTACAACATTATACATAGACCGCCATCCAACTGCATCTATGACTAATAATCCACCTTCAGGTTATCATCCAACCCCTCCAAGATTAAGTTGCAAGCAACAGATTATTGCTTTACGAACTACGTGTAAAGTAAACAATACGATTGTTCTATGAACAAAGGATTGTTGTTTTCTCCCTAGTAGCAACAACACATCTAGTACCTTAGAGATTTCTATCACTTCCCCAGATTACTAGAGGCATGAACCCACTATCGAGCATAAATACTAACTCTTGGAGTTGCTAGCATCTACTTGGCCAAGATAGCTACTAACAACGGAAAGCATGCAAGACCACAAATAACAAAGACATGATAGAATCAATAATCAATCTGAAATAGTATCTCAATATCCATCGGATCCCCGCAATCACAACATGCAGAATTACAAATAGATGATCTTGATCATGAACGGAGCTCACAAGATCTAAACATGAAAGCACAAAGGAGGAGAACCAGCCATCTAGCTACTACATGGATCCGTAGTCCCAGGATGAACTACTCACGCATCACACCAGAGAATTGCATGGTAATGAAGAAGGCATCCAGAGTGAATTCCCCTCTCCGACAGGGTGCCAGGAAGAGCTTCAGATCCCTCCCGATCTAGGGATGGAGATGACGGCGGCTACAGACTCTTTCGTGGATTTTTGATCGGGCACTTAGGGTTTTTGTCCTGAGGGCATCTTATAGGCGGAAGGGGAGACCGAGGTGCAGGCTGGCCTCACCACCCAGCACGGGCAGTGGCTGGTCATGTGCCAGGTGGTGTGGTGCCCCGGCCCCTCTCCGCCTCTACAGCATCTGATGACTTCCGGAAAAATAGGCACTTTGGCTTTTGTCCCGTCCATTTCCGAGAATATTCATTTTCTGACTTTCCTAGAACCAAAAATAGCAGAAAACAGGCAGCTGGCATTGTGGCTCTTGTTAATAGGTTAGTCCAAGAAATCATATGAAAAGTACTCCAAAGTTGGAACAAAACACAAGAAAGTGGATAAAACCAAACATGGAACATCAAAAATTATAGATATATTTGCAATATATCAACATCCCCAAGCTTAACTTCTGCTCGTCCTCGAGTAGGTAAGTGATAAAAAGAAAGAATAATTTTTAAGGTGACATGCACCATCAAAGACTTGATCAAAGTATTTGTAAAACATTCAAAGCTGGGATCATAGTACTTCAATCATAACATGAAAGACAAAGTTCTAGCAATAAGACAAAGAAACTATGATGCAACATGAAAAGGCACAAATAAAAGACTCATGAATAATAATAATTTGCTAGATGTTTGTTTGTTTCACATAAAGAAAACATAGCATAATAGTATTCAGCTTGTCCCTCAATAGAGTAGCAAATATAAATGCATAGGACACCTTCAAAGTTCATAAGAGTGATTAGATACAATAGTTTAAAACAAGCAATATCAAGTTATGCATCAATCAACTAGTCTTGGGACAATGCACATAGAACTAAGAATGGCTACTATGCTCTCAAAGTAGGTGCATAAAGGTAGAAGATGGAGACTCAATATAATGGTGGAAGAAAGGCCTTCATAGAAGGAAGTAGGGATTCAAGTCTCATAAAGAGCTTCCAAAAATTATGGTACTTATAGCTTTCAGCTCTCATTGCCCCTATCATAAACATCTTGAAGTGATTAAGGTTAAAGTGAACAAACTATGGTGTACATGCTTGACGAAGTATAAGTTAGAAATCCCACGTCCCTTGTATACGAGGGCCGCTCCACATGCTACTCAAGTTTAGTCACCGGTAAGTTCTAGTCATTGTAAGTATATGTGTATCACAGAGAACCGCCAACGGGGTACCCTTGCCCGATGATACGGAAGAATCCCCATATCAAAATGACAAGGCAAGCAGATAACGAGCATCTCAGCAATCTTCTTATTTACCATGGGAATATGGTGTTTTTTTCTCTCTTTCCTCTTTTCATAATCTCATCTTTTTCACTTTTCTCTTTTTTTCTCAATATAGGACTCTTTTTTTATAAGAAGAATGCTTCATAGACTGCTCATTATGGTTACGCTACAGGTTTCCACCATGTCAGCATGGATTAGACCAGCGGCCCAGGTGTTTCTCTAACATATATAGATAACTCCATGGACTTACAAGCTCCCCTTTCATTTCACACCGACGACATCCATATACAAAAGAGCATGATATCAACTAGGTACAAGTACCAAGTGCAATGTTGAAAGCGTTCCCCATGACAGCATGGTTTTGCTAATTCCCAACAAATAAGTGCAAACATATACAACATAGACGACACAATGGTTCAAGTTTATTAAGGGCAAGTAAAGTAAAGTGTGCCATCAAGTTCGTGAGAGCTTTAATCACTAGTTTTCTCATAACAAGTTTAATTTGGAAGGTAAACAAAAGCATGAATATACTTGGAATAGCATAAGCTAGTAGGTAGGTATGGTGGACTCTTTGGAATAACTTGGTTTAGGGAGTTGGATGCATGAGTGGAACTCATACTCTGTTGTGGAGGCTAGCAAAAGACTGGGAGCGACAAACTAAGAGAGCAATAATGGCCATAATCATGCAGAGCGACAAAACATCATTGATCAAAGTATAAAGTGATACTACAAGTTGAAAACTAAAGGATCATAAAGGCTATGGTGACTTGAGATAGTCATAACATAGTGTGAGCATGCGCCAAGTCAACCCAAATAAAGCATCAAAGGAGAATACTACTATACTATGCTTTAATATGCTAAAACAACGCATGATTCATCCAAGGCACATTAAGAAATTTCAATTGTTTATAACAAGTCATGCTACAGAAAAGAATACTAAGCATAAAGCCAAAACAATATCAAGCATGGCATGACAGAGCATAGGCCACAGTCAAAAAGGAGCTCTTTTTACCACATAAGAATGAACTTTCCTACTCTTTTCCAAACCAAACCAAACTATTTGCAAACCAATGTATGAAAGAGGGGGTCCAACCAATTTATTCAGAAAACTAAGCAAACCAAGGCAAACGAAAAACCAAAATGAAAACAAAAAAGAAGACGCTCCAAGAAAAACACAACTGTGCATAAAACAATAAAAATGAAGCGTTTGGAAGAAACCTGCGATTTTTATTGATGAAGAAGGGAGATGCCTTGGGCATCCCCAAGCTTTGATGCTTGTACTTCTTGGATATTTCTTGGGGTGACACGCGTGGCATCCCCAAGCTTAAGCTTTAGTCCATCATTCATCTCATTACTCATTCCTTCCATACACCTGAAAATTTTCCTTCATACAAAACTTCACACAATCTTTATTAGCAACATTAGTGCACTCAAGATAAAAAAGTCTTAAGGTTCAGTTCTAACACCAAATAAACTTCCATTAGAACACTAGATACTGTATCACTTCCCTCAAAAATCTCAATTCCCCAAAAGAACTCAAAAACGAACCAACAAGAAGCAAATGCAGAAAATGGCAGAAATCTGTCAAAACAGACCAGCAGGTAAATACGAATTTTTTCGAAGACCTTCTGTTGCTCAAATAAAAAAGTGTTGAACTAACGAAAGTTAGATAACAACCTTGGACAGAAGCACAAAAAGTCACGCCTCAAAAATACGTTCAGAGATTTTACACGAATTTTTACGGTGAAGCACAGAAATCTGTTTCGGGACAACAACTTCCCCAATCATTACTTCTCTCTCATTAGAGGTTACTCTTGGCACAAAAAGCAAATAAAAAGGATAAGGAGTGATTATTACTGAGGTAATAACTTTGAAGACTCATCTAAAACTTTTGGGTTATCTCCCAATAAGTACTTTTCTTTAACGCCTTTAAGTTAGGCATACGAAGCAAGAAAAAGAATCAAGTGTTCTCAAATGAAGAAGCATTAAGACCAAATTTTGTTTTCATAGGAGAGGCAAAAGAAATCTTCTCTCTCTTCTTGGGGAAGTTGTATATACCTTTCTTGAGTGGGAGTTGATATTTAATGGTCCCTTCTTTCATATCAATAAAATGGCACCAACAGTTCTAAGAAAAGGTCTTCCCAAAGTAATAGGACAAGAAGCATTGCATTCAACATCCAAAACATAGAAATCAATGGGGACATAGGCATTGTTAACCATAATAAGAACATCATTAAGACTCCCCATGAGTTTCTTTTTAGCATTATCATCAAGTGGGATATTTAAATAACAATCTTCAAGAGGAGGCAAATCAAGCATATCATAAATCCTTCTAGGCATAATAGAAACACTACTATCAAGATCACTTAAAGCTTTGAAATAAAAGTCATTCACTTTCATATTAATGATGGGTTCCCAACCATCCTCTTGTTTTATAGGAATAGAAGCTTTATGTTTCATCTTTTCTTCTTTAATCTTTATGAGAGCATCAGTAATGTGTTTTGTAAATGCCATGTTCATAGCACTAGCATTAGGACTTTTAGCAAGCTTTTGTAGGAACTTAATAACTTCAGAGATGTTGCAACCATCAAGATCAAAATCAAAATTATCATCTAAAGTAGTAGAGCTATTACTAGCCTCAACACTAGTGGTGGTGATAGTAGAAACACTAATGTTTCTAGCAATTTCATCTTCTCTTTCCCACTTAGCATGTAATTTAGCTAATAGTCTAACATTTTCATCAATTCTTACTTGTATAGCATTGGTAGCTACAAAGGGATTATCATTAGTTTCAGGTTTAGCAGCCATTTTATTCAAAGAAGATTGCGCTTCAACCAAAGATGCTATATTTCTTTCAGCATTAGAGAGTTTTTCCTCAATAGTTTTATTGAAAGCAGTTTGTTTACTAATAAACTCTTTAAGCATAACTTCAAGTTCAGAGGGAGCACTCCAATTATTGTTGTAAGAATTTCCATAAGCATTAACTTTGTTGGGAGGATATGGCTTGTAATTATTGTTACCAAAATTGCTCCTATAAGCATTATTGCCAAAGTTGTTATTTTTTATGAAGTTCACATCAACTTGCTCTTCTTGAGCAACCAAAGAGGCTAAAGGAACATTATTTGGATCAATATGGGCTTTCCCATTAACAAGCATAGACATAATAATATCAATCTTATCACTCAAGGAGGAAGTTTCCTTAATAGAATTTACCTTCCTACCTTGTGGAGCTCTCTTAGTATGCCATTCAAAATAATTAACCATCATATTATCTAGAAGTTTAGTTGCAGCACCCAAAGTGATGGTCATAAAGGTACCTCCATCAATAGAGTCCAATAGGTTCCTTGAAGAATAGTTCAATCCTGCATAAAAAGTTTGGATGATCATCCAAGCAGTCAGTCCATGAGTGGGATAATTCTTTACCAAAAATTTCATTCTTTCCCAATCTTGATCAACATGCTCATTATCAAGTTGTTTAAACTTCATTATTTCACTTCTCATGGATATAATCTTAGCAGGAGGATAGTATTTTCCAATGAAAGCATCTTTGCATTTAGTCCAAGAATCAATACTATTCCTAGTTAGGGAATTCAACCATTCTTTAGCTTTTCCTCTCAAAGAGAAAGGAAACAATTTCAGCTTAATAATATCACCATCTATATCCCTATGATTTTGCATCTCACAAAGTTCAACAAAGTTATTTAGATGGGAAGCAGCATCTTCATTACCAATACCAGAAAATGGTTCTCTCATAACAAGATTGAGTAAAGCAGGTTTTATCTCAAAGAAAGTATCTTCAGGAACGGGTGGAGCAATAGGTGTGCTCATAACATCATTGTTGTTGGTGCTAGTGAAGTCACACAACTTAGTGTTTTCAAGAGTAGTCATTTTTTTGGGTTTTCAAATAAGAAAGCAAACTTGTAAAACTAATTTTTTTTGTGTTTTTGAAAAAGAAAGAAGCAAACAAAACAAAAAGAAACTAAGCAAAACAAAAATAACAAAGTAAAGAGATTGGTTATGAGGGACTCCCCTTGTGAAGATGTCCTTGACTCCCCGGCAACGGCGCCAGAAAATATGCTTGATGGCTCTGTGTATGGCGCCAGAAAAATGCTAGAGCGGTGTTGATGTAGAGCTCGTTGGGAACCCCAAGAGGAAGGTATGATGAGCACATCAGCAAGTTTCCCTCAGTATGAAACCAAGGTTTAATCGAACCAGTAGGAGCAAGGAAACACCCCAAAGGTGTTACTAGCTAAGCTTTGGCAGGGCGCACTACCGGTGCTAGTAGCAACGTGGAGACCTGATACATTGCAAATGTATCTATAATTTTTGATGTTCCATGCTTGGTTTTATCCGCTTTCTTGTGTTTTGTTCCAACTTTGGAGTACTTTTATTATGATTTCTTGGACTAACCTATTAACAAGAGCCACAGTGCTAGCTGCCTGTTTTCTGTTGTCTTTCGTTCCAGAAAAGTCAGAAAATGAATATTCTCGGAATTGGACGGGACAAAAGCAAAAGTGCCTATTTTTCCGGAAGGGATCAAGTGCCAGAATACGAGATGGAGAGGGGCCAGGGTCCGTCCACACCACCTGGCCGCGCGGCCAGGCCTAGCCCGCGCCAGGGGGTGGTCTGGCCGACCCCAGCACCCCCTCGGCCTCTCCTTCCGCCTATAAGTTGCCCTCGGGACGAAAACCCTAGGTACCCGATCAAAAATCCACGAAAGAGTCTGTAGCCGCCGTCATCTCCATCCCTAGATTGGGAGGGATCTGAAGCTCTTCCCGGCACCCTGTCGGAGAGGGGAATTCACCACGGAGGCCTTCTTCATCACCATGCAAGCCTCCGGTGTGATGCGTGAGTAGTTCATCCTTGGACTACGGATCCATGTAGTAGCTAGATGGCTGGTTTCTCCTCCTTTGTGCTTTCATGTTTAGATCTTGTGAGCTCCGTTCATGATCAAGATCATCTATTTGTAATTTATACATGTTGTGTTTGCGGGGATCCGATGGATATTGAGATGCTATTTCAGATTGATTATTGATTTTATCATGTCTTTGTTATTTGTGATCTTGCATGCTTTCCATTGTTAGTAGCTATCTTGGCCAAGTAGATGCTAGCAACTCCAAGAGTTAGTATTTATGCTCGATAGTGGGTCCATGCCTTTGGTAATCTGGGGAAGTGACAGAAATCTCTAACGTACTAGATGTGTTGTTGCTACTAGGGAGAAAACAACGATCTTTTGTTCATAGAACAATTGTATTGTTTACCTTACACGCAGTTCATAAAGCAACAATCTGTTGCTTGCAACTTAATACTGGAGGGGGTTCGGATGATAACCTGAAGGTGGATTATTAGTCATAGATGCAGTTGGATGGCGGTCTATGTATTATGTTGTACTGCCCAATCAAGTCTCAAAGGAGTCAAGATGATTAGTATATGCATGTATTGCTTTCTCGGTGTTTGTCAATTGCCCCGCTGTAATTTGTTCACCCAGCATGTTATCTATCTAAGGAGAGCCACCTCTAGTGAACTATGGATCCCGGTCCTTTACTTTACATACAATCTACAATCTTTTACTGCTTTGTGTTTACTTTCTGCAAACTTTTACTTCTTTACATTCGATACGTTTAATCCTTTGTTTTCCGCAAAACACGGTGAGATTGACAACCTCATCGCAAGTTGGGGACAAAGTTATGTGGTTGTGTTGTGCAGGTCTCCACGTTGCTACTAGCACCGGTAGTCATACTGCCAAAGCTCAGCTAGTAACACCTTTGAGGTGTTTCCTTGCTCCTACTGGTTCGATTAAACCTTGGTTTCATAACTGAGGGAAACTTGTTGCTGTGCTCATCATACCTTCCTCTTGGGGTTCCCAACGAGCTCTACATCAACACCACACACCAAGCACTTTTCTGGACGCCGTGTATTGAGCCATCAAGCGATTTTCTGGCGCCGTTGCCGGGGAGTCAAGGACATCTTCACAAGGGGAGTCCCTCATAACCAATCTCTTTACTTTGTTGTTTTTGTTTTGCTTAGTTTCTTTTTACTTTGTTTGCTTGTTTTGTTCTTCAAAAAACACAAAAAAATTAGTTTTGCTTGTTTTGCTTTCTTATTTGAAAACCCCAAAGAAAAGACTACTCTTGAAAACACTAAGTTGTGTGACTTCACTAGCACCAACAACAATGATTTTATGAGCACTCCTATTGCTCCACCTGTGGGTGAAAATACTTTCTTTGAGATAAAACCTGCTTTGCTCAATCTTGTTATGAGAGAGCAATTTTCTGGTGTTGGTAATAAAGATGATGCTTCCCATCTAAATAACTTTGTTGAACTTTGTGAGATGCAAAAGCATAGGGATATAGATGGTGATATTATTAAGCTGAAATTGTTTCCTTTCTCTTTGAGAGGAAAAGCTAAAGAGTGGTTGAATTCCTTAACTAGGAATAGTATTGATTCTTGGACTAAGTGTAAAGATGCTTTTTTTGGAAAATACTATCCTCCTGCTAAGATTATATCCATGAGAAGTGAAATAATGAAGTTTAAACAACTTGATAATGAGCATGTTGCTCAAGCTTGGGAAAGAATGAAATCTTTGGTAAAGAATTGTCCCACTCATGGACTGACTGCTTGGATGATCATCCAAACTTTTTATCCAGGATTGAACTATTCTTCAAGGAACCTATTGGATTCAGCTGCTGGAGGTACCTTTATGACCATCACTTTGGGTGCTGCAACAAAACTTTTGGACAATATGCTGGTTAATTATTCTGAATGGCATACTGAGAGAGCTCCACAAGGTAAGAAGGTAAATTATGTTGAGGAAACCTCCTCCTTGAGTGATAAGATTGATATAATTATGTCTATGCTTGTTAATGGGAAAGCCCATATTGATCCAAACAATGTTCCTTTAGCCTCTTTGGTTGCTCAAGAAGAGCAAGTGGATGTGAACTTCATAAGAAATAACAACTTTGGCAACAATGCTTATGGTAATAATGCTAATAGGAACAATTTTGGTAACAACAATTATAAGCCTTATCCTCCTAATACTACTTATGGCTATAATGGTAAATCTGAATTACCTAGTGAAGGAAGAATTTTAGAAGTTGAAAGAGACACTAAAAACTTCATGAAAATGCAATATGAGCAAAATAAGCTATTTACTAAAACTATGGAGGAACAATCTATCATTTTGAAGAACATTAGCCATCAACTTGAGAGTCTAAATAGGGAAATTCCTAGTTTACAATTGAAACACTCTAATGCTGAAAGAAATATATCATCTCTATCTGAATCTCAATCTTCATTGATTACTAAAATGGCTGCTAAACCTGAAACTAATGAGAATCCATTTGCAGCCACTAATGCTATACAGGTAAGAATTGATGAAAATGTTAGACTATTAGCTCAATTACATGCTAAGTGGGAAAGAGAATATGAAATTGCTAGAAACATTAGTGTTTCTACTATTACCACCACTAGTGTTGAGGCTAGTAATAGTTCTACTACTTTAGATGATAAAGTTGATTTTGATCTTGAAGGTCGCAACATCTCTGAAGTTATTAAGTTCCTACAAAAGCTTGCTAAAAGTCCTAATGCTAGTGCTATGAACATGGCTTTTACAAAACACATTACTGATGCTCTCATAAATATTAAGAAACAAAAGATGAAACACAAAGCTTCTATTCCTATAAAACAAGAGGATGGTTGGGAACCCATCATTAATATGAAAGTGAATGACTTTGATTTTAAAGCTTTGTGTGATCTGATAGCAGTGTTTCTATTATGGCTAGAAGGATTTATGATATGCTTGATCTGCCTCCTCTTGAAGATTGTTATTTGAATGTCCCACTTGATGCTAATGCTAAAAAGAAACTCATGGGGAGTCTTAATGATGTTCTTATTATGGTTAATGATTCCTATGTCCCCGTTGATTTCTATGTTTTGGATGTTGAATACAATGCTTCTTGTCCTATTACTTTGGGAACACCTTTTCTTAGAACTGTTGGTGCCATCATTGATATGAAATAAGCCACCATTAAATATCAACTACCACTCAAGAAAGGTATGGAACACTTCCCTAAAAACAGAGAAAATATTTCTTTTGCTTCTCCTATGAAAACAAAATTTGGTCTTAATGCTTCTTCATTTGAGAACACTTGATTCTTTCTTTGCATCTTATGCCTAACTTAAAGGCGTTAAAGAAAAGTACTTGTTGGGAGATAACCCAAGAGTTTTAGATGAGTCTTGGAAGTAATTACCTCTGTAATAACCTCTCCTTATCCTTTTTATTTGCTTTTTGTGCCAAGAGTAACCTCTAATGAGAGTGAAGTAATGATTGGGAAAGTTGTTGTCCCAAAACAGATTTCTGTCCTTGACCGTAAAAATTTGTGTAAAATATCTGTACGTTGTTTTGAGGCGTGAATTTTTTTGCTTCTGCCCCAGGTTGTTATCTAACTTTCGTTAGTTCAACACTTTTCGATTTGAGTAACAGAAGGTCTTCGAAAAAATTCGTCTTTACCTGCTGGTCTGTTTTGACAGATTTCTGCCTTTATTTGCATTTGCTTCTTGTTTGTTCCTTTTTGAGTTCTTTTTGGGAATTGAGCTTTCTGAGGGAAGTGCTACAGTAGCTAGTGTTCTAATGGAAGTTTATTTGGTGTTAGAACTGAACCTTGAGACTTATTTATCTTAAGTGCACTAATGTTGCTAATGAGATTGTGTGAAGTTTTGTATGAAGGAAAATTTTGAGGTGTATGGAAGGAATGAGTAATGAGATGAAGGATGGACTAGAGCTCAAGCTTGGGGATGCCACGCGTGTCACCCCAAGAAATATCCAAGAAGTACAAGCGTCAAAGCTTGGGGATGCCCAAGGCATCCCCTTCTTCATCAATAAAAGTTCTAGGTTTCTTCCAAACGCTTCATTTTTATTGTTTCGTGCACAGTTGTGTTTCTCTTGGAGCGTCTTCCTTTTGTTCTCATTTTGGTTTTTAGTTTGCTTGGTTTGCTTAGTTTTCTGAATAAGTTGGTTGGACCCCCTCCTTCATACATTGGTTTGCAAATAGTTTGGTTTGGTTTGGAAAAGAGGAGGAAAGTTCATGCTTATGTGGTAAAAAGAGCTCGTTTTTACTGTGGCTATGCTTTGTCATGCCATGCTTGATATTGTTTTGGCTTTATGCTTAGTATTCTTTGCTGTAGCATGACTTGTTATAAACAATTGAGATTGCTTAGTGTGCCTTGGATGAATCATGCATTGTTTTAGCATATTAAAGCATAGTATAGTGGTATTCTCCTTTGATGCTTTATTTGGGTTGACTTGGCACATGCTCACACCATGTTATGACTATCTAAAGTCACCATAGCCTTTATGATCCTTTAGTTTTCAACTTGTAGTATCACTTTATGCTTTGACCAATGATGTTTTGTCGCTCTGCATGATTATGGCCATTATTGCTCTCTTAGTTTGTCGCTCCCAGTATTTTTGCTAGCCTCCACAACCAAGTATGAGTTCCACTCATGCATCCAACTCCCTAAACCAAGTTTTTCCAGAGAGTCCACCATACCTACCTACTAGCTTATGCTATTCCAAGTATATTCATGCTTTTATCTACCTTTCACTTGTTATGAGAAAACTAGTGATTAAAGCTCTCACGAACTTGATGGCACACTTTACTTTATTGCCTCTAATAAAATTGAACCATTGGGTCCTTCTTTGTTGCGTATATGCTTGCGCTTTATAAGTTGAAATTAGCAGAACCATGTACCATGGGGAACGCTTTCAACATTGCACTTTTACTTTGTACCCCGTTGATATCATGTTCTTTTGCTTACGGATCCCGGTGATGTGAAATAAATGTGGAACTTGTAAGATCATGGAGTTTGTATGTGTGTTAGAGAAACGCCTAGGCCGCTAGCCTAAGCCATGCCTAATCATGGTGGAAACTTGCAGCATCACCATAGTGAGCACTCTATGAAGCATCCTCAATAAAAACCTATGCAAATAGCAAATAAAAAGATCACTGAGATGCTCATTGTCTGCTTGCCTTGTCATTTTGATTATGGGAAAGCTCCCGTATCATGTGCAAGGGGTACCCCATTGGCGGTTCTTCATGATACACATATACTTACAATGACAAGAGCTTACTCGTGACTGAAGTTGAGTAGCATGAGGTTCGGTCTTCGTAAGTAAGGGGCATGAGATTTCGGTTTATAACTTGTCAAGCATATCCTCTTAGTTGTGTCACTTTAACCTTAATCACCTTCAAGATGCTTATGATAGGGGCAATGAGAGTTGAAAGCTATAAGTACCATAATTTGTGGAAGCTCTTTATGAGACTTGAATCCCTACTTCCTTTTACAAAAGGCCTTTCTTCCACCATTATATTGAGTCTCCACCTTCTATCTTTATGCACTACTTTGAGAGCATAGTGGCCATTCTTAGTTCTATGTGCATTGTCCCAAGACTAGTTGATTGATGCATAACTTGTTATTGCTTGTTTGAAACTATTGTATCTAGTCACTCTTATGAACTTTGAAGGTGTCCTATGCATTTATATTTGCTACTCTATTGAGGGACAAGCTGAATACTATTATGCTATGTTTTCTTTATGTGAAACAAACAAACGTCTTGCAAAGCATGTTATTCATGATTCTTTTGTTTGTGCCTTTTCATGTTGCATCATAGTTTCTTTGCTTATTGCTAGAACTTTGTCTTTCATGTTATGATTGAAGTACTTTGATCCCAGCGTTGATTTTTGCAAATACTTTTGATCAAGTTTTTGATGGTGCATGTCACCTAAAAAATTATTATTTTTATCACTTACCTACTCGAGGACGAGTAGGAGTTAACCTTGGGAATGTTGATACATTGCAAATGTATCTATAATTTTTGATGTTCCATGCTTGGTTTTATCCACATTGTTGTGTTTTGTTCCAACTTTGGAGTACTTTTATTATGATTTCTTGGACTAACCTATTAACAAGAGCCATAGTGCAAGCTACCTGTTTTCTGTTGTTTTTGGTTCCAGAAAAGTCAGAAAATGAATATGCTCGAAATTGGACGGGACAAAAGCCAAAGTGCCTATTTTTCCGAAAGGGATCAAGTGCCAGAATACGAGACGGAGAGGGGCCAGGGGCCGGGCACACCACATGGCCGCGCGGCCAGGCCTGCGCCTTGAGGTGGTCTGGCGACCCAGCACCCTCGGCCTCTCCTTCTGCCTATAAGTTGCCCTCGGGACGAAAATCCTAGGTACCCAATCAAAAATCCACGAAAGAGTCTGTAGCCGCCGTCATCTCCATCCCTAGATCGGGAGGGATCTGAAGCTCTTCCGGCACCACCTTTGAGAGAATTCACCACAGAGGCCTTCTTCATCACCATGCAAGCCTCCGGTGTGATGCGTGAGTAGTTCATCCTTGGACTAAAGATCCATGTAGTAGCTAGATGGCTGGTTTCTCCTCCTTTGTGCTTTAATGTTTAGATCTTGTGAGCTCCGTTCATGATTAAGATCATCTATTTGTAATTCATACATGTTTTGTTTGCGGGGATCCGATGGATATTGAGATGCTATTTCAGATTGATTATTGATTCTATCATGTCTTTGTTATTTGTGATCTTGCATGCTTTCCGTTGTTAGTAGCTATCTTGGCCAAGTAGATGCTAGCAACTCCAAGACTTAGTATTTATGCTCGATAGTGGGTTCATGCCTTTGGTAATGCAGGAAGTAATGAAATCTCTAAGGTACTAGATGTGTTGTTGCTACTAGGGAGAAAACAACGATCTTTTGTTCATAGAACAATTGTATTGTTTACCTTACACGCAGTTCATAAAGCAACAATCTGTTGCTTGCAACTTAATACTGGAGGGGGTTCGGATCCTAACCTGAAGGTGGATTATTAGTCATAGATGCAGTTGGATGGCGGTCTATGTATTATGTTGTACTGCCCAATCAAGTCTCAAAGGAGTCAAGATGATTAGTATATGCATGTATTGCTTTCTCGGTGTTTGTCAATTGCCCGCTGTAATTTGTTCACCGACATGTTATCTATCTAAGGAGCCACCTCTAGTGAACTATGGATCCCGGTCCTTTACTTTACATACAATCTACAATCTTTTCTTGCTTTGTGTTTACTTTACGCAAACTTTTACTTCTTTACATTCAATCGTTTAATCCTTTGTTTTCCATAAAACACGGTGAGATTGACAACCTCATGCAAGTTGGGGACAAAGTTACGTGGTTGTGTTGTGCGAGGTCTCCACGTTGCTACTAGCACGTAGTGCATACCAAAGCTTAGCTAGTAACACCTTTGAGGTGTTTCCTTGCTCCTACTGGTTTGATTAAACCTTGGTTTCATAACTGAGGGAAACTTGCTGCTGTGCTCATTATACCTTCCTCTTGGGGTTCCCAACGAGCTCTACATCAACACCACGCACCAAGCACTTTTCTGGGCGCCGTGTATTGAGCCATCAAGACCTGCACAACACAACCATGGAACTTTGTCCCCAACTTGCGATGAGGTTGTCAATCTCACCGTGTTTTGCGGAAAACAAAGGATTAAACATATCGAATGGAAAGAAGTAATGGTTTGAAGAAAGTAAACACAAAGCGATTATAGATTGTATGTAAAGAACAGACAGATGCATAGTTCACTAGAGGCTTGCATGGTGATGAAGAAGGCCTCAGAGACAGGTGCGGAAGAGCTTGATCCTCCATCTAGGGATGGAGATGAAGACTCTTTTCGTGGATTTTTGATCGGCACTTAGGGTTTTTGTCTGAGGCATCTTATAAAGGGAGACCGAGTGCTGGCCTCACCACGCAGTGCGGTCCGAGGCTAGGCCTGCGGCCAGGTGGTGTGGTGGCCCCTAGCCCCTCTTCGTCTCGTGCTGCATCGATGACTTGAAAAATAGGCACTGGCTTTGACCGTCAATTCTGAGAATATTCATTTTCGACTTTCTGAACCAAAACAAAGCAGGCAAGCATTGTGGCTCTTGTTAATAGGTTAGTCCAAGAAATCATATGAAAAGTACTCCAAAGTTGGAACAAAAAACAAGAAAGTGGATAAAACCAATCACGGAACATCAAAAATTATACATACATTTGCAATGTATCAGATACTGAGGTAACAGCTGATGGGAAAGTCTTCTTCTCTAAATTCTTCATGGCTTTAAAGCCTTGCATCGATGGCTTCAAAGCAGGGTGTCGTCCATATTTGAGTATAGACTCATCATTCTTGACTGGCAAGTGGAATGGTCAACTAGTAGCATGCAATGCTTTAGATGGACACAATTGGATGTTCCTTGTAGCTATTGGCATGTTTCAGTCCGAGTCGGAGGCATCATGGACATGGTTCATGATGCAGTTGAAAAGATGCATAGGACCAGTCTCTCCTTTGGCAGTGCACACAGATGCATGTAAAGGTTTAGAAAATGCAGTGAAAATTGTTTTCCCTCATGCTGAGCAGAGGGAGTGCTTCGGCCATATGTGGATGAATTTGATCAAAAAATTCAGAGGAGATGATTTTGGGCGCATGTGGCGTGACAAGATCTTACAACAGATAGACACATTCATATCACCTTGAGAAGATTAAGGCTGCATGCTCTGAGGAGGATAGGGTCAAGTTTTGTACATGGTTGGACACCTACCATTCTCTTTTATGGTACAAGTCGGGTTTTAACACTGCCACCAAATGTGATCATATCAACAATAATTTGGCAGAAAGTTTCAGCAACAAAGTGAAGGACTTAAAAAACTTGCCTGTCCATGACATGGTTGACCAGATCAGGATTATGATCATGAGGTTGTGGGAATTGAGAAGAAGGCTTGGTGATGTTCTTCAAGGAGATAAGCTTCCTGATGTAGTGTAGCAGGTGGTCAACAGGAGCAGATATCTTGCACATTTGTGTGTTGAGAAATCCTCATTGTGGGGTGCTAAAGTCAGAGATACAAAGACTAGCAGGAGGCATGTTGTTGACACTCAATTGCATGAATGCACATGCCTTGAGTGGAAACACACTGGGAAGCCTTGTGAGCATGCCATACTTTTCTTGTCCTCCAAACATAAGCTAAATAAGCACCCATATTTTCATGAGTATTATTCTGTAGCAAAATTCAAGGCTGCATATGCAACACCAATTCCAGCACTTACAGACAAGTCTCAGTGGCCTGAAGTGGACATTTAGTTCTCCTTGTGTCCTCCATTAATGAAAAGAAAGGCTGGGAGGCCTAAGCATAGTAGATTCAAGGCTTGGTTTGAGAAAGGTGGGAGCAGCAAGAAGGGGAAGAAAGATGAAAAGAAAGATGGCAAGCCAAAAAGGGCCCAAAAAGGTAACAAGAATAGATGTAAACTCTGTGAAGAACTTGGACACTGAGCTGGCTCTACCAAGTGCAGATACACTGCTGAAAAGCCAAAGTATGTTCATCGAAAATCTCTGTATTTCTTGTTGATAATTTTTCTCCCCAACTGACTTGCTTGTTTTCAGGAGGAAGCATGGAGAAAAGCCCCACCTCTTGTTGTTGAAGAATGCTGGCCAGTGAAAAAGGCAAGAATCAATGGCTCAAGAAAGAAGAGAACTAACCAGATCATGTTTGGTGCTGCTGAGGTGCAAATTGAACACATTAATCTTTGTTGAGGATGAAGTGCAAACTATTGAGGTGCAATCTGAACCTGTTAATGCTGTTGAGGATGAAGTGCAAACTGTTGAGGTGCAATCTGATCCTATTAATGCTGTTGAGGATGAAGTGCAATCTGAAACTGTTGCAGATGATTTAGCTGTTGTCCTGCCATGCGAATCTGCTGGTAGCTATGTTACCATCTTTGGAGGTTGTGCTGCCAAGTGTTGAGTTGCAAACTGAACAATGTCTGGATCTTTTGCTGTCATCTACTCAATCTGCAAAAGTACAAACTGAAGAAGTTGGACATGGTCAGGTGCATAAGTTGAGGGGGCCTAGTGGAGTTGGCAGGAAAACCAAGAGCATCAACAAACTATGCGATGTGGAACCAAGTAGTGGAAAAAAGGTGAAAAAATCAAGTGGTAGAAAGAAGCAAAAGAAATAGAGTCGAAATCATTCAACTGTGATGTGATTTGATGTGAAAACTTAAGTTTGTTGTCATTTGATGTGAAAACTTATGTTCTTTGATATAAAACTTGATTGATGTAATGGGTTATGTCATTTCATGTGAAAATTTATGTGCTATGATGTTGATTTGACTTGATTCAAATTCAAATTTGAGCCTATCTACAATATTTTTGGAGTTCATTTGTTTGTTATGTGATGTTGCACTATTGTATGTACTACTATGCAATTTAGTTAATAAATCCAAGCCTTTTTGCGAAGTCGAACTCATAGTCACTGAAATGTTATCCAAACAAGCTCCAAAGCTAGGGAAAACGACCCTATTTCTAAGCAAGTTTTTTCGACCTTCTCAAAATCACCCAAAAAGATTTTCTTAGCTTATATTCTACCTATATAGCATCAATACGAAGTCTCACATTTTTTTGAATAAGTATTCATATTATTGATTTATTTTTGAAAAACACCCTTTAATACAAAGTCAGTAATAAAACAAGATTAAAAGTTGAAAATGCAAAAATAACTTCAGATCCTCCTTAGTCACTCCAAAATGAAGCTAAGGTGAGGTTTTTTGATTTTTTGCATTTTTCAAAACCTCAAACCCTCTTCTCACTCCTTTGAACTCTATGCAACCTCAGTCGAGATAGTCCACTTTGTGAAGGTTTTTGCGTGCAAAGATTATTAGATCAAGTCTATCATTTTATATCATAAGTATGTAACATAACAAGACTATGTGCGTAAGTTTTACATTTTTTTGATTTTTTAATTAGTTATGCACATTTTAAGTTCGGTCAAACCTTTCAAAACCCCGTTGACTGCCTCTAAATACCATCTAACCCTAACGCCAAATGTCGACCGTCGATCTAACCCTAAGGCCAAACGTCAGCCGTCGATCTAACCCTAACGCCAAACGTGGAGCATCGATCTAACCATAACGCCTAACTGTGGCTGTCGGATTCCGCGGGTGTAGCTATGGGCGATCCGTGGGAGCCCTAATTCTCCAATCTGATTGGCCATCGTTTTTTTCTCCGATAAAAAGATAACGTTGAGCGGGGGAGCATCTGAGTGATCGTTGGGTCGATCGGACCGGGCCGGGCTGCCACGACGTGCTCTGTTGGCATGCATGCGAGAGGGAGGGCTGCCCGCGACGTGTTGGCATGCATGCAATAGCGTCGCAGCCTAGCTATTCTGCTCGTGAACGACACATGATGATTTGCATGCACGCAGTGACGCAGTAAAGCAGCAGCAGGAGCGCAGCGTATAGGAATCTAAGCTATTTAAACCATTTTAACAATTGCATGCACGCAGACACGGGACAGACGCGTTGGTGCAGTGCAGCTCCCTTTCGCAGTGTCACGCGCGGTGGAACGGTTTCTCACGCGGCAGCCTTACCGTCACGCGTCAAAACGAAGCATCTAGCTTATGCACCCGTGCCGCTTTGGATTCTCTGCCCGTCGATTTAATGCACTTATGCCACCACAAACGGAGGAGAGAAAATGAAGCATCGTGTACATTGACCACGGCTGCAACGCGGCTATATAAGGGGCACCATTTCTTCATCCCTCTCCCCTCACACTCATCTCTCAAGTCGCCCCCGCTTCTTCCTTTCGAGCCAAATCCACCACTCGAGCAACCACTCCACTTTCCAAGCCACCATGCAGTTCACCGGTCCTACCTACCGCCGCCCTCGCACCGTGTCGGAGTTGCAGTACCCGGCGGGTAGAATCGTCGAGAGCAGCCTCAGGGTGTGGGCGATATCAAGGTGGAGGGGCCCTTTCGAGTTGGCTCGCTTCTTCCTCCGTTTCGGCTACCGCCACCTCCCTGCGGGCACTCCGCCCATGTTCCAGCTCCACGAGCACTACGACGGCGGCCACAGCAACTTCACCATCGGCCTGTACGTGACTTTCACCAACCCCTACGACGCCTACCACCTCCTCGGCCAGGTGTTCTGGTGTGGATGCGAGTTTATCGCATTCACCACCTACAATATCTTCACAAATTTCCACCACATCTTCCCCGAGCCCAACGTCATACACACCCTCCCCTACCAGATGCCGGAGGAGGACGAGTGAGAGGCGCCGGCTAAGGAGGGGCCAAGGAGCGCTGGCCGAGTCTTTCTATCTAGCTTGTGTTGTGTTGGTTGGGGCGTGTGTGCCCGTGTCTATTTAAATATTTTCGTTTTATATTTTATGCACTATATCTTGTAAGAGTATGCCCCTCTATATGTTGTAAGGGGATGCTACTAGGGTATCCGATGCCCCTCTATCGAGTTATCTATGTTGGTCGTACTAATATATTAATATTTATTCGTGCCTAAAGTTTCTTCATTACATTCTATTTACATTGTTAAACTATGTGGCCGTGTGTAGTAAAAAATGCACTCAAACATGATCCAATAATATATTAATATTTATTCGTGCCTAAAGTTTCTTCATTACATTCTATTTATATTATTAAACTATGTGGTCGTGTGTAGTAAAAAATGCACTCAAACATGATCCAATCATAAACTTTGTGCCTATATTGGCACACTATGTCTTCTTTTTTTGAGAGGGACACAACCATTTTGGGTAGAAACACACGTGTAAAAACTTTAAAAACACCATAGCATGCATAAACCAAAAGAAATTTAAATTGTTACTTCGAGTGCACCTTTTAGTAAAAAAAATTGTAGTTGGGTTTTGATTCACAAAGACTGCTAACTAGAACCAACCTTTTATTTCGGACAAAACAACACGTGGGTGCACCCTAGCAGCAAGACACGATAAAAGAGCCAAAACAACACGGGACAACTCAAATAATTTGAAGCTTCCTGTAGTCATATTTGTGAAATAACAATAAGACGAAAAGATATATCTATGTGAATGACCGTGTGCACTTTTTTTGCACTAGCTACACTTTTTTATCAATGGGCCTGGCTATGTTCTATTCGTCCATGCGTACGTTATAATTGGGCCTGGCCTTTTCTGGCAACTGTCAACCAACTTTTTTTTACCTTTTCTCCCTCTTCCACTGAACTCTACACTCTGCCCACACCCCACTGACGACGGACTGAAGAAGTGAAGACAAAACAGAGTGAAGAAGACATGCCGAATTTGTTGCAGCACAACACTTTTATTCAAACATCTTTTACGATTACAAGTGATGCACAAGCTAACTTCAACAGTGATAGACTTCACTAATGACTAATTATCATCACATAAACAAATGCGAGAGAAATTACACAAACATAAAAAAACCGGCCACCAAATTGTCCCGCTTCTTCAATTCGATGATTTTCTTCATCTGCTTGTTCAGGTTCTTCAGCTCTGCCGTCACTGCCATCACTCCTGCATCCCCCACAGTAGCACCAATGAAATTGCCAGATCTAGACAGGCCCGATCCAAACTTCTCCGCCTCCAATGGTAAATCGATCTCCCCTAATGCGCCAGCCAGTTGAATCCGCTCTATGTACTCATCTAGCCACTCAAAATGGGCGCATTGATTCAATTTCTGAAATCAGAAAGATGAACCCTAAATCCCAAACCGGATAAAAAATATGAAATTGGGACACAAAAACTAAAATTGGCAGATTGAGAAGTAAAATCTAACCTTCCCCTGCTCTGGTTTACTCTCGCATTTCACGAATTCCCGCCCAAGGTTGCCATTCTTGTTGGTCAATGTGACCAGCCGCTTCAGGGACGTAGTACGTGGGCATACAGGGCAGCTTGTCATTGGCACTGCGCCATAGGGCGGCCATGTGCGGCGGGAGGCTGAAGTGGAGCTCGACATGGGAAGGTCGTGGCCCGTTTGCCAGCCGTTGTTGCGCGTCGTCGCCGGAGAAGAAGAAGAACAACGGTCGGGGAGGGAGGATGGGAAGGTCGCGGTAGGGCTCGGGTGCTGCACGGCTCGGGGTCCTCTCTTGTACCAATGCTGAGCTGGATAAGTTAATGGGTCTCACGCTGTGGGTCCCACCATCGGGAGACACTCTGTGGGTCCAGCGCTCAGGTCCTTACGTAGCGGGTCCCGCTCGGCTCACCTGATTCGAGTTGTCAACATGTGTCTTTGGATTAAGCAGTAGTGTCGCACTTGGGCTATTTTCTACCAAAGAAACGTCGCATGGTAGCCATTTTCTTCAGCTATGTCATGTTCTGTCCAATTCCAAGGAAAGATGTCGCACAGGAGCAATTGACCCCCGTGATTCTGTGAAAAAAGTTCAGAGATGATAACACCATTGGTCAAACAGCCTAAAGAGCTGATATATAGTAGAACTATATAATCGTCTTGTCTAAATGTTTTTTAAAAGGTTAATAACTAATTGTACAACTATAATCATCGTTCCGTGCTTGCAGTTATCTAGTACTATTGGCTACAGCGGCAATGGCGGACCCACAGGATATGCCGGGTATGCCGCAGCATACCCTGCGGCCCAGCCGTCGAACCGTGCCGTAGTAGTAGGGATAACGCATATCTGATTGATATGTAAAAACGGCCATCTTGATACGTCCCGTGGTGCTCCCTAGTCTCTTCTCTATCTCTACTATCTAAAAGAAAGACTGGTGTTCCATTTTCTGCCCTCCTCGCGATATGTCGTTCTTTCGTCGCCCTCCCGCATGGCAGCATCCCGTTTTGCTCACCCCTTCGTCACACCTCCTTCATCGCCCAAAAAAAAACCCAGGACAGAACCACATGTACGCCGTGATTCTCGCGCCTCCATAAGGTCCAGATCCCCCGTCTCCGTCGCCCACCTCCCATCCCGCCTGCCTATGGATACTCTGGCGCCTTCCGTGCTGCTACTCTGCTCCGGCGCCGACGACCTAGAATCCGCCTCCCCACGAGGGGCCCTCCTCCAACCCCTACACGAGGCGGCCCTGGCGTAGGCGCAAACGAGCGCGGCTAGGAGCAGGCCAGGCTAGCTGGCCGTTTGGCCGACCTAGCTTGCTGGTTGTGCGGGCTTCACCAGGTCACGCACCTCCACCGCATGGAGCTCGATGGAGGGGAGGCACTGGGGAGAGATGGATCCCTGCGCCTCCTAACCTAGATTGCTGTCTCCACTGCTCGAGCCCACCCTCCGACGCGCGACAGCATGCCTATCCAGCATGCCGCCGCTGGAGAACCACGTGCCCTGCTTAACTCCGCCACCTCAAACTCTTATTTTGTGTGGCCTTGCGGCTCTTCTCCGCGCCGTCTCTGTCACTGTCATTGCCATCTCGTTCGAAGGTAGCTGCCAAATCATCTCAAGTTAGCAATTTTCTAGCATCTGAGAAATTCAAGCAATCGATGCATTGATTTGTTGTTACATGAAGGAACTAAATGCTCAATGGAGGACACACATTCCAGTTTGTGATTATCTCCAGGTCATTACGCAATGTAGTTCCATCCTGATAGGAAAGTTAGCTTGCTAGGACAGAGGGGTGCAGAAATTTGAATCATATAGCAGAGGGTAAGAATTCACATGCCAATACTAATTTCCATGTTGCGTTAACAGACACAAGCTTCGTGAGTCGGTGTTTTCTTCAGATTTGTGTATATCTACATTTCTGAAGTAAGTAGTGACTGACGCACCAATGTTCTGAATCCTATGCAGTGCAAGGAAGCTACAACACGAGAGGGAGATGCTAGCTCGGAAGATGCATAAGCGATTCTCATGGAGGAAAGAAATCACAGTACACCAAACTAAGTGTTTCACTGGAATCGAATAAGAGGAAATTGCAGGTAGCTCCCTATGTTGGACCATCGTTTTCTATCAATTTTACTGGGATTCATTGTTGGATTGGTTTGGACCACTAATGATGTTCACCGAAGCAGTCTGTTGCTCATTAGATTGGACTCCGTGACATCTACTTACAACTGATAATTCTTCTAGAGCGGTTTATTCTGACATTTTTATTTGGCAATTAGTAGTGCCTCAACTGAACTTAATATCTTGATTTGCTAAACTGCCTATTAGCTAATATAGTAGAGAAATGGTTCCACTATTGGCTAATTTATGATCTCATTTGTGATCTTATCGAGATATTTAGCACCATACCTGATATTTCGCATCACACAGATAGGTTATCCATCCTTCAGTGACATACAGCTAAGATAATACATTGGTTTTTTATCTTCTCTTTCTTCGACAATTGACATTTAAAATTTAGCGCAATAACCTTAAGATGTTAGCTTGGAGAAACTCGCTTGACCACACTGTAGATTAACATTATTTGCGAAGTAGTTAAGTAGGATCAACCGATCGATATTACAACAAACCAGTGTGTATCTGTTTATCAGTTTTTTGGGATAAGTACGAGTAGGCTATACTACTATTTGGGTAGGTTCAACGCTGCCATGCCGGTTCATGTTGTAGATTCTGGAATGAAATCTGCTTTGCATAGAATTGTAGTTCTGGAAAAATGAAGAATTATCTGTGTGTCCTTATAGAATTTTCCAATTTCAAGTGGTTTTATGTTTGCCTAGGCAACAGGGTATTGCTGAAGCGCTTTTAAATACTACATGGTATATATCCTACAGATTGTTGCTTATGAATTGCTCAAAGTTGTCAAGTCATGTGGTTGCAGATTTATATACATGTCCCAGGTATGCTGTAGCAACGTGTGTTTCACATTGGTAAGAGATCTTGATCCTTGTCTGAACCTACATTTTCTTGTATTAACTCAACTCGTGTAAACAGGCTTTGCCCTGTCTCTCTGGGTTCTAGGAATTCAGATCTTCAGGGTTTTGCAATGCACGTTGTAATATACTCTTCACCGAAATGAAACCTGTCCTTGTTATAATCGAGTAGAGGTCGGACCGACAAAATAGTTCTTTTTTCCTTTTTTTTTATTAAAGTCGGGTAGGGATAATTATATTTGCCACATGCCTCGGACCCCTTTCCTTTCATTGTTAATATAAGGTGAAGCTCTCAATCTGCCGCCAACCGACAGGAACTACAAATATTTAGTGCAGATGGAGAATAAGATGCACAACTAAAATTAAGTTCCACGGGGAGATCTTGCACAACAATTTCATAATTTTCTAAGTATATCATGTTCTCTAAACGTGATTTGGCAGATATTGCATTCTACAAAGTTTTTCTTTGTCAGGGCAAGGTTGCCAGAGGCGAGGATGCACTGCCACCTCAAATGGCTCAGCAAGCTGGTTGTGAAGAGTATCAAAGATGGGTACGCAGAGCCTGATTCCTATTCTCCGGCCTTCCTCTAAAGACTGTTGATGAGTTTTTCTTCTGTGAATCTCTTACTTGCTCAACAACATTGCAAATTCTCAAGTTTCGATTGGATGCGAATTTATTTCTTGTTGATGCATGCATTCTCCCTTGCTGAAATATGAGAACTGGTACGAATATGCGTGCATTCTTTGAGTCAACAACTGGGTAATATTTTAAGACGTACTTATAACTTAGACAAGAACAAGAACACTTAGAAATGTTTCATACTTTTTCCGAATGGAAATCTCTTTTAATGAATAATTTTATTGCAATTATTGGGCGTCACTTAGGGGACACACATGAAATTGATGAGGTAAAGTTTCTATATCACATTATCACTCGGTACTTGCGACTATTCATGAGCTGGCAGATGTAAGCAGACTGGTTTAGATCTTCTATTTGTCATGCAAGATTTATTTCTTCTGTTTAAATGTGCCAGACTTTGCCACGATTCTGGTGATGATTATGTGGAACAATTGTTTCTTTTTTTACATGACGAATTCAATACTCATTTTACGGTGAAAGTTCTGGTTCTCATATCCGACGAGATGCATTGCTACGGCGACCAGCAGGCAACATTATCCAGTCCGCCAACTCCATCGAGCCCGAGTTCAAGGTGAGCAAGGTGAGATTCTTCATGGAGCACTGCAACTTCAAGCATGCGTGTGTTAATTGGTACAACTTGACAGCCTACTTGACGTCACGCCAAAGCCTTGGAGGAGACCAGAGCGACCTCTTGTTGCATAGCCTCTCGATGACTACACCGGAGCCATGGAGGAGATAGCCAGTGACCTCCTCCTCACCACCGCCGACTCCCTGTTTGAGGTACTTGTCTTGCTACCACTGTTGTTAAGACTTTAGTTGTTAGAAATTTAATTGATGTCATTTCGACAATTTGACTGATGTTGTTAAGCCACAATACTTACCAATTTGCTAAGTTTAGGGCTTCCTAAAATAATTTGATGGTCAATGGCCTAAGTATGATAGAAGTAAGAGGTTTAGTCATGGTAATGTAATAGTGGTGGTTTGTGTCTGCGGTAATCATGGAAAAACCTGTCAAAATATATTTTAATTCATATTTCAGATGATCGCCTAAAGTACTTTTTGAATTTTAGACAAACGTGTCTAATAGAGAAGCCTACATGCTCAATAGGAACTACATCATAACTCAGTGTTAACTTTTTGTTGGTTTGCTGTATGTATTCTTCATAGCTATAATAATATGTTGACAGAGGATCACTCAACAGCATTACCATGTTCTTGCAAAGCAAGAATTAACCAAGATTGCTGAAAGAAAGAAAAAAAGGAAACATCGAATTTCTTGATTGATCTTTCATTCCATGAAGTGCATTTCTGATTAATATAGCGCTTTTGTAACGGATTAATAAACTGTCATGTGTGCCACCAAGAAAAAATAATCAACTTAATATTATGCTGGTTAGTTGTTTCCCTATGGTGTGTTGTCACTCTATCTGTTCAACACATGTACCTTTTCTATCTTATTAAAATAAACATCTAAAACTTTCTGGATTAGTTATTCTAGCTTCATATCTGTCCTATTAATTGGAAACTTTTTACCATGTTTTTGTGTAAAGTTGTTTCCTGTTTAGATATGAAAAAGACTCAACTAAATATTGAAAACAATAAGAGATCACCTTGACCTGGTCTGTACCTTTTCCTAGCTTTTAAATTAGCATAGGAATTTAGAAAATTATGTTTGCTATGTATTATTAAATCTGTTCTCCTCCCTCCACAATATTGACAAACATACGTACTGATGTGTGGTTTACCTAATGCTAAAAATGTTCTTAAGTGCCTCTAAAAACTTCCATACAGTAGTTATGTGTCATATTTTTAGTATGTCTTCTCTGCAAATTGATGATTATCTCCTATGTTTTCCAAACACAACTAATGCCCTCTATACTACGACCAATTTACTCTAATTTGAAAAGTTTAGCCTGGATGAAAAATAATCAGGTTTGTGTATAAGTACTGTACTAGATCAATATATTGTTTTCTCTTAAACTTAACCAAAATGGCTTGAATTGTACATTACATATAGAATATTAATTCTATATCAAACCTTTGAAGAAGTGCTTCAAAGTTCAGTGGAAAACCCTTTATGGTAAAGACATTATTATGATCGGATAAACAAGGAAATGTGCAAATAGGGGCCTTACTGACCAATCGTGAGAGCAATATTCCTTCAATTCACCATTGCTGAACTGTTTGAATAAACCAGATGCAAGAAAATATTTGACATACTTGAGCAAAACCACCATCTTGACTACATCATTATTAGTTATTAGCAGTGTGAACTGGCATCGCCTCTTGAGGAGAGCATCCAACGTATCTTCAATACTGCTGCCAGGGTCATTGTAGGGAAAAATATGAAGTGCTTCTCCTGGACAGATAAATGTTTTTTTGATCGTGCCTTTGAAGATCTTGCCCCTGAGATTTATCAAGTTGGTCATCCCAACATTAGATTAGAGCTACAATAACTGGTGCGAATGCCCTTCCGGAGTGCAAGTAGATCAAGGACATCAGGGGACCAAAGCTTCCATGCAGGCAATTTCAATATGGGAAGAAACTCGGTCGTTCCTTTTAAATCCCGAGGTTGAAGACTCATGGTACATGGGAAGCGAATGGAGATTTCTCATCCAAATTAGTCTACATTGCACTATTTTCCACCAACACGGACCGTGAGGTTGTCAAAGTTATTTGGGAACCTTGGGCTCCACTCAAAATAAATTCTTCGTTTGTCTCCTTCACAAATGGAGAATGTGGACTACCAATCATCTTCAGAAAAGGGGTCTTCCCCACAACCCTCGGTATGTTTTCTACAACACCAGCAAAGAGAAATGCTAATCATCTTTTTATAGGCTGCGCAGTCAGCAATATCATCTGGTGTTCGGTCCTGCCTTGGGAGGATTTGTCCCAGGCTACACCAATCATCTCCTCTACCCCGAAGAAATGGTGGCTCGCAACGGGAAACAACCTGCAAGGAGATAGAACCAAATGCTTCATGTATATTTTTTTCCCTGGTGGCCTGGTCGATCTGGTGCGAGAGAAATATACGAATTTTCAACAACACATAAAAACCTATTCAGCAGGTGATTGATCAGAATAAATCAGAGGTAGTTCAGTGGGCATCAGCTACCAGAGGTCGTCTTGTCATTGAGAACATAATTTTTCTACCAGGATTTTTGTTCCTTTTTTCTAGAGACTTTCAGTTTTCTTATCGTTTTGTACCACGTGGTACTTCGTTTTTTTATCGTTTGTACTCTGGCCATCTTTGGCCTTTTTTTCTCTTAATATATCACATGCAGCTCTCCTCCATAGTTCGGAAAATATATATATTTAAATTGTATTAGTACTCAAATTTGATTATAGGTGGCATATAACTTTGCATATATTGAGCCACAGAAAGATGATTAAAACATGTCACTTTGTATGTATCAACATACTGTACTGAATTTAGCAGAAACTTGATAAAAAAATTGTCCAATAGTTACAATAGGGATGAAAGAATTCAAAGAGCGGTTAGTCATTCAAAACAAATGAAAGGAGGCAGTTGGAGATTCAACCGCTCACCGCAAGCTAAAGTTTAATTTAGTTCCATGAGGGTGAGTAGTCGAGCTTGTACATAGAAGGGGCGAAACTATTCTTGAAGCAAGTCTCGTGTAATGAGCGATTAAGTAATTGGTTATTGTTTTCTAGAAATACTTCAGTTGAATTGTTGCTTTCTATCAAATTGAATTTAAGTACATACAATCTTATTGGTTTTAAAACATTATGTTCTTTTGATTCTATGCACATTAACGTTCATGTATATTATGTTTAAGTCAATTTTGTGATTGGCCGTAGCAACGCACGGGCATTTAACTAGTATGAGAAAAGAGGAAAAACGTGATCGATTGGTAACAGCTTAGATGAGGATCGGATCTCCAAACGCCTCTGCGATCAACGCTAGTGTACGCCGCCGCCGCACCTTACACCCACACCAAGCCAGGTCGCCGCTGGGAGCAGATCAGAACGGCAGTCTGTCTAGAAGCCAGCACGTCGCGAGGTCTCCCGTATGCCGGCACGCCGGCAGGTTTCCCCGACGCCCGTAGCCCAACGATTGCCGCAACGCCGCAGCGAGGTTGTACATGTCCGTCCGCCCGTAGCCCAACAATTATCGTCCTCTAAGGTAATTATCTAAGTACCTGATTTTGTGAAGTTATAAATTCATAGTATTTTAGGATTAAATAGTTAGAAAATTGCCAACACATATTTATGATTATCTGTTTTTTTATTTATAGAGAGGGATTATATATTCTATGACTATGAACTATGATTCCACCAGACACAAAATCATGAATATTGGTGCACATTGTACGTAGACAATTATCATATTTGTATTGTTTTATTTTTAATTATTCAATTATGAAGAAGAGAGGTGGAGACATTGTATCTCTTTTTCGCAACAAAGAAGCTGCGGCTGCTTCAACTCCTTCTCCAGTTAAAATTGTGATGACAAAACACACTCAAGAGGAAATTGTGAATGATATGCCACTATCACCGCCTCAGCTACCACCGCCATCGCCGCAACCGCCACCACCGGTTTATAACATCAGCAACCTTCCACGTGATCCAGGTGAAAAGAAGCCCATTCAAAATTATTATGTTAATGATAAGATACAATTCAAAGAGCATATTTTCTGGCCAGACAAGTTAAATAAATAGCATTGTAAGTTTCTTTATGCATATTTCAGACTAATAGTTTTGTTTGAACTATTTGTTCGGTAATTTGTGCAACTTCTGAAGTTAATCTTTCAATTTGATATCATTTATTACTTCTATACCATTTTATAGTCCAAATTGTACACTTATTTATTTAATTAGCAAATATATTTATTTTAAAAGGCCCTCAAATTTTTTATGGCGCATACCCATAGGTAAATCCTAGGTCCGCCACTGTACAGCGGTGCTTGATTCTCACTGCTTTGAGACTAAAGTTGAGCTCAGGCGCTCAGCTCAGCTGGCTAGGAGTAACTTATGGTCGATCAACGCTAGAATAGGCTATTGGCCTCTGCATCGGTAGTGGCGTTGGTAGCTGCTTCTGTTTGCTAGACAACTATTTCAAGTCACTTTTGAAACTCCGTGATAGCGCTACATGATTTTTCAGGGAGGTAAACCATTGGCTACTCCGGTGGTGCGGCGATCAGGTACACGAGCGTGTGTTGTATCAAGTGTGTCCAAATTGACAACGCCCCCTGCTGAATGGAATGTTTGCTGCGACGCCAACATGGGACGGGTGCAGGGATTGGCATAGCTTTTCCCGATCAAGGTGGCATCGTCTTGCTTTCTACACCGAAATTTTTGCTGCTCTCTATATGAATAGCACGGGTCGATCGGGTCTCGCGACACGATGGAAGGAGCTAGCCTTATGCTAGACCTGCCTGCTCAACACCACTGCAAAACCTGGTAGTAAATAAATTCCCGGTGCCTCCAATGTCTATTATCTACATCTCAGATGAAAATGATACATAATGTAGCACCTAGAACCAACTGGCACCGGATCTTTTGATCTCTTTAGTATCATCTCCATCCTTTTTATAGAAGAAACTTGATCTACCGATTCTACGGTGCATGCTTGGCCCACGTCAATTTTTTACTCCTTTCTTAAATGCAACTACCAAGGTGGCCTTCGCAGGGCCAGCCCTGGGGGTGGGCAGGGTGTGCGGCCGCACAGGGCCCCCGAAATCCTAGGGCCTCGTCCTCGGTATTCTACAACTAGTATATTTACGTAATATGTACTTGACATGGGGTCCAGATGAATTAAGAGCCAGCGGAACTGTTGAGGCCCGCACACGCTGCTCTCGGGAGGGGCGGCACGGGCGGAACCCTAAGCCGCCGCCGCCCCCAACTTCTCCTCCCGCTCCTCCTCCGCTGCCACCGGAGGACGCCGGCGGGCTAAGCCCGGCCAACCGACGGTGGCGGCGGGGCTGCTTCCTCGCGTGGTGGCCTCTCCCCCGCAGGAAGCCCCTTGGCGCTCGATGGTTGTCGCCCCGACGGCAATCTGATGGCAGCGGGGTCTGGAAGCCGGGGCAGCGGCCTCGGGATTTGATGGCGGTTCTCCCTCGACGGATGGTGGCGCGGGTCGCATCTGCTGGCACAGGCTCGGTCCTAGGATTTCTCTTACGCCAAGACGAAGATCTGCCTTCAGCCTGTTTCCATAGATCTGGTGGCAGTGTCGTGTTCCGGAAGGCTCCGCCGGCGAACTCCCATGGGCGATTCATGCCTGGAGATTGCTGGAACGGATGAGATTCGGTCGCGCGCAACCGTCGTTTTTCTGACCGTTTGGTTTCAGAGGGAGCGAGGCGAAGCTCTATAGTCAGTTGCCATCATGGAACATGTCTTTAGTTCCATGGTGAAGTCAATGTGTGGAGAATGTCATGAAATCCAAGATTGGTGGACTAGCTATGGTGGCTCGAGTCCTGGTGGCGATGAGAAATTGGCTTGGTGATTCGTGAATTGTAGCAGCGGCATCAGAAAGTGGGGGTGGTAGCACAGGAGGAGTTCATAGTCTTACCTTGCAGGATGAAAATCCAAGGTCTGGCCTTAATTGGTTGTGCCTGGCAATGACCTTGTTGAAGACATTGTTTTGTGAGCGAGGACTTTCTCCAGGGTGAAAACCTATGATCTTTGATCGAACGATGACGGTGCTTGTGCTCTGTTTCCTTCTTGAAGGCATCGCTTGGAGATGTTGGACTTCTGGTGTTGTTCTGGTGGGGTTAGTGTCGCTGCTACTAAGGATCTAATCACTGTAGCGGGACTTTTATTTTTTCGTAGTTCTTCTTTTTTTTTTGTTGTGTGCATCCGTATTGCCAATAGGGTATGCGTTGTTGCAGAGGCTGGGTGTAATTGGTATCCGTGTGATATTAATATATGCTTATTTCCAAAAAAAAAAAAACTTGACATGCCAACACAAGGGAAAAATAAGCCTAATGGGCCATGTAGCTATCGTGTACAAGGAAAAAGGATCTATCGTGTACAAGGAAAAAGGATCTAAGGACACAGCCGCACCGCCGCACACGCACGAAAATAGGCCGATCGATTTGCTTCTCACATCCAGCAAGCGCGAGTGCGACCCTGCTCGACTACCTCGCTGCTGGGCGCCGAGGCCGCTGCTGACTGAACGCCGGACCGATCAGCCGCGTCCGCGTGCGGCGCGCGGGACAAACCTTCAGTTTTTCTTCGACAAGGTCATCAGCCGATTAGTTATCTTTTAGCCTCACGGTAACCGTAACCGTTCATTATTTCACGATTTAGGGTTTTGTTTTCTCTTAAATTTCTATTAGTTCTGATTTCAGATGATTAGTTCGTCGTCTCATCGGTCTCGCCAATATCATTTTTGGGCCCCCGATTGCGAGAAAACACCACGTACGACACATCGTCAATTTAACCAATCTAAAGTATATGAAATATTGTATATTTGTATTACTATTCCCTAATTTCTACCTTCACAAGTTGACATACATGATGATTGATGCACAGTTTGTCCCATTAAATTTTTATGTAAATTTCTTTTTCAACATCGTGTGCTATCATGTCATCCTTATTGCGAAAGTGTCCATCTTATTTACTGTTCATGTGATTGTCACATCGGTTGGGGAAGGTTTAAAGTTGGAATTATTGAAAAACTATCTGAAGTCAACAATGATGCAATAGAGGTTAAATGGTTTGGCAATATTATGCATTGAGAAGAAATTATTGGATGGCATCAACATCGACCCCACCATAAGTGACTTTGCATCGAGAATTTTTTTAAAATTTTATGTCAATATGTATAAATTGTTTTATATACGCACTGTTTTTAAGTGTTATTGACAACATATGCATTATGTGCATAATATTTATTATTATTATTATTATTTTTATATTAAGGGCCTCGAGTTTTAATCTTGCCCGGGGCCCCAAAAATCTCAGGACCGGTCATGGGCCTTCGCAAATGCGAGGGCATCATATTTACTATGCTGAAAATTTTATGTACTTCTTAATCTTCGACATTAATTTCACCTATTTATTTACCATATAGTATTGCGTAATCTTTTTTTTAGATTATGTTGTTAAGAAATGAGGAAAAATAAGTAAGAAAAGATTTTTATGAAAATCTATCGATATTGACTATTCTCGATATCCCGTGTAAACAGTCAAAGGCTGAACTTGCGAGGACACCAACAAAACTATTTCAAAGCAAGCATACCCACTAGATCAATTATTGTGTGCTCGTTAGAGTTGGTCCGCAGTTGTACATATTATCTCCAATTCGTTCTGCATGTTCCTGTTCTCCTCAGCAAAACATATATCTGTTGGTTGTGCACGTATATTATCTGCAATTCGTTCTGCCTGTTCGTATTCTCATGCAAGCTTATGTTGCGGTTCTTGCTCGTTAGAGTTGGTCCACAGTTGTACATATATCTGTTGGTTGTGCACGTATATTATCTGCAATTCGTTCTGCCCGTTCGTATTCTCCTCAGCAAAACATGCAAGCTTATGTTGCGGTTCTTGCTTGCTTGTACAATTGGATCTATCAGGGTCTCTTGAATTAAATTAGGGAACGAAAGACCTAAATAATATGTTACGTCATCCTCCAATGATGTTATTGTTGTTGCTCCTAAACCATTTTTAGGGTATCTCATCTCAGGAATTTAGTGGGTTACTGATAGTAGCTAGTATTTTTTTTTTTTAAACAAGTAGTAGCTAGTAATTATCTTTTATGTATAAGAATCTCCATTTAAGTATCATATACTATCTAACATTTAAACCTTGTAGTTGATTTTTTTTCTGTTTGGCAGCGCTTCAACTTTTCTTTTTACAACTAGAGTTAAGGGGAAATATAGAATAGATCTCAGATAAGCGGCAAAGCACTAAACTTGTATTTTGACACCCTGACGCATTTGAGTTTGTTAGGTCTTGTTACACTGTGCACGTCCAAGGAAAGATGTTAGTACATTTTCTGTCATTTCCTGCAAGAGAATTGAATATGCTACAAATGTACGGGTGAGATCCCAGACTTGCATATGAATCAGAATTATGCTACTGTAGCATTATATAATCAGAAACTGATGGCATCAGTTCTTTTGGGATTTTAGCGAGTATTTATTCCTTTCATGTTTTCTCACTAACAATGACATATAGTAAACTTAAGGGAACACCTTTTTCATTGTTTTTTATGCTTTTTCAGGTCATAATTCTTCTTCAGTCGTCAACTTAATCAAAATGTTTATGACCGCAGGCAGTCAGAAGCTCGCAGGAAAATATGAAAGAAAGGAACACTCACTGATTTCCCAATCGAAAATGTATGTTTAAACGAACTATCTGGATTGTTATCCTTTTTGTGAGAAAAATTGCTTGACCCATGTAAGACAATCGCTTCGGCCAACTACATGTTCATCAACAAGTATACATGTACCCTTTGCTGAATACATCTTCTGAATAATTATCACGGGAAATGGTTAGTATATTGCCATGCAAGTGTAGTTTACTTTACAAATTTCATCCTGTAGCAGTTGCATATCTACTTTGTTTATTTTTTCCATTTGAAATTGGGAAATAAAATTACGTGTTCAAAAATTACAAGTTTGTGTATGCTCCATAATTCTTCATGCAATTTACCTTTGAGGGAGTTGTGAATGAAGTTGTGTGTTCAATTTTTAGTGGCCAGGATACAACTATTGGGGCTTACTAATGTTGTTTTCATCCATATCTATGATTCAATTGGGCCTTACTCTGGATAGTTTTAAATACAATGAATAACTCCAACACACATTTTGTATCACTTAATATGTCATATTAATGTCCCGTAACAGTGTGATACAAATGACCATATTTTCATATATTGTTCATGATTTTGTGTTTATGAAAATCACCTCAAATGCCCGCAGCGATGCGCAGAGAATCAACTATTTATATTATGTGGTTCTGCCTAAGCGTGCGTGATGGCTCCCGGGCTCCATGGAACCCGGTTTTTCAAGGTTAAAAAACATGGATTCAAATGTTTCAGAAAAATTCCAAAAAAATCTGGATGTAGCCAATTATGTGTTCTATCAATGTGTAAATATTCATATCAAGATACCTTGTATGTTGGGCTCAGCAAAAAAGACAAATTGAGTTTTCGTTGCGATAAACAGTGCTAAGCAGTACACTAGAGTGCAGATTTCGTATTTTTGGACTATTTTTCATTTTTGCTAAGCCCAAAATATGTAATATTTCGACCTGAACATTTTCACATTAGTAGATTACATGGTTGACTATGTCCAGGTAGTTTTTTTCATAATTTTTTGAGACATTAAATTTAAATTTTCGAAGTTTGGAAAAGAAAAAAAGATAAAGGGCTATGTGGTGCCCGGGTTTCACTAGGGCTATTCGGGTCCCGCCTCTTGTATATGTGCCTTCTTAGCTTTTGTTTTTTCACTAATTATTTGATGAATCACTCCATATAATTATTATTTTTGGATGGGTCACTCTAGAGGGTAAAGGTGCAATTAATCGCCACTTCTAATATTGCATACCGGATCCCTTACCACCGACCACGGTGCGAGGCTGGATGATAATACAAAAGCTTAATAGCCTGAAGCCCATATGCACGAGAGACCGTGGGTTGAGTTTTGGATGCCAGCTAGTACTATGAATAGTACCTCTCTCTACCTTTTTGATACAAACGCACGAGAGACCACAGATTGATTTTGCAGGATGTTTGCGAGGCAAAACTCCACATAGTAGCTCTAATTCAGAGAATTAGTGTCCAAGATATTCGACAGCGGCCTTGGATTTTTTCATAGCGTTCCATGAGTCTGACTGTAGTCATGGAAAGACATTACGAGAAAGATAAATTCCCGACGTTTCCCAAGCCTCCACCATCTATACAACAAGCGGGATGAACAAGAAATAAAGCCACCATCTCACTAGCACCCTCCCATTGATTGGTTGAAATGTTTGTCACTACTTTCCAATCTCTTCCATATAACCTCTTAGTTGTTTCGTCCCTTTTATAGAAGATGCATTCCTAAGGTTGCTCTAATTTACCACAAAATGCTGATGTACATTCAAGTCTAGTTATGTATTTTCTTGTACTTTAAAGCAGTAAAAAGAACTTGTGCCATTGCACTAACTTGACATTCAAGTTTAAGACCAGTCTAGTGTTCAGCACGTGGTATATATCTCGCTCTATCTATTGGATCATTCATTTTTCGTCTGTATTTAGGACCCTCGCTGGAGATGCTCTTATAAATGTTTCACTGTTCAATCGTATGTTTGTTTTAATCTTTCGACATCTTGTTCCATGCTTGTAATAAAGTTGTCACCGTATCATACAAGTGCCACTGTTGCATTCAAACTAGCCGACATTACCTACATATTTTCACAATAGAGATACTCAATCTGAAGGGGAGATGCCCTACCCTGTCCTATGGTGTGTTTTCTCTTGAATCTGCGCCGCGTGCAGTTTAGTTTCTTATGCAGAACATTATGATTCCTACATATAGGATTAAACATCTCTAGCTATACATTTAGTTGACATAATTTGACAACAAATAATTTCAAGAAGCCCCATATTAACACAATGACATGTCTATTAGATGGTTGTTACTTATCAGTTTTTGCAACCCTCTGGCAGCCTAACATATCTGAAGACTAGAATAGGACTATAATCACCATGCACGCATGTAGGACGGCCAGCAAGTTGAACTGTAATCGTATTCTTCTTCTTGTGGATGTCAGAGTGTATACCATTTTTTCTGACAAAATTTCTAGTTGCTCCAATCCATAATAAGTGTTGCTAACTTAGTACAATTATGTATTAAATCAGGTACACTTATTGTTGAGGGAGTAGTACTCCCTCTGTCCAGAAATAACTGACTTAGGTTTGTATAGATTCAAATGTATCATACACTAAAATGCGTATAGATATATTCGAATCTAGACAAACTTAAGTCAGTTATTTCTGGACGGAGGGAGTATATAACTCCAGCTATGCTTGATTCTCAAAACTCTTTGAGGCTAGAGTTAATACTCCTAACAGATCATTGCGCTCAGGTCAGGTGGCTTGGAGTAAAGTATCCAGTACTCGATGATCAACGTTGGAAGATGTTAGCTACTACCTTCTACTCAATAGTGTATATTGGTCTTAACAGGTGATTATAGAGTGCTTGGCATGTTGGCATTGTAGGAACAATATTTTGCGCAAAGATGGAACGGTGTTTGGTGGTTGCTTCTATTGATTACTTGGCCAGTCATCTGAACTCAGTTTTGATCCATCATAATAACACTGATATAGTTGTTCTCAAAGGCAAAGCGTTTGCTACTCCGGTTCTGCAGCGAGGTGCACCAGCGTAGGTTGCAACTACTGAGAACAAATGGGGGCCCCGGTTCCCACCGGAATAGATGTGAACATTGATGACGATTGGGGGCCTGGATGTCAACTCCGCCGGTGCAGGAATCGAAATTGTTATGTGTGATCCTGGTGGAATTTTCTTGTTTTCCGTCTCAAGATTTCCACCGCTCTAAGGGTAGCAGCAGTAGGAAGATGCTCTGGACATGTTGGAAGGATCTTACCATGTACGAAATAGGGCTGCACAAGTGTACAAGGAGTGTCTAGTCTAGTTCAATCACCCGGTAGTAAATAAATTCCCATTGCCCCCAATGCCTAGAACCTACAACGAGATGAAGCGGATATTTGATCCCTTTGGAGTCATCTCCATCCTTTTTATAGAAGAGTTCCATTCTCCAATTCCATGGCGTGTGCTTGGTTCACATGAACTTTTTCATGCTTCTTAAATACAGTTGGTCCAACTTGAAAACTTCTTGACTTCACACCTTTGACCTCTATAAGTATATCTACCTGGCTTTCCTTCAAATATTAGTTCTACTCTATTTTTTCTCTTCAAAACCAACATGTTCTTTGTGACTTACTATAATATCAATAACTTCTTATTCACATTAGTGATCACATGACACATGTATTTGTACCATTCTTGTCTATGTCGATCTCATACAACGCGGCGATTCCACACAATGTTGGACGAACTGGTCTTATCCAACAGTCAGCGGTGCTTCAATATGTTGAAAATGTAAGCAAATTACTGTAATATTTAATCTGAAATATAGTAAAGCATGACTATAATCGCAGGAATTAACCTAATCATGCACACTAGCAGTATAGATGAATAGATCACATCTAACATAGATAAACAGATTACATCTATCCCAAATGCTAGTATAAGAAATAGTACCAAAGATTGAAATAGGTAGGAGCAGATTGCATACGTTGTTGCAGGAGGATTCACGTTGACACCAGCGTCGTTAGCCATGTCATCGATGTAGAGACTGCTGATGTCCGGGAAGAAGTCGTCGTCGCGGAAGGAGCAGTCAGTCAACGTGATGTCGTTAGTAGTCACGCAGAAGCGCTCCCAAAAACCTGATTGCCCCTCACCCATACAGGTTCACGAGAGGCGTGGTTCCGGAGGCCTACTGTCCCATCGTCCGGTGCACGCCAGTAGAGGGGATGGGGAAGGTGTAGTGGCAGCGCAAGGCTCTGGAGGCAGAGAGAGGGATGTGCGTAGCGTGATTAGGGTGACGTGGGGCATAGCCCATGTTCGAGATAGTAACAACCCACGACTGAAATAACTCACACAGTAATTTTCCTGAGCAACAAAAAGATAAGATCGGCACCGAGGCACAATTCCGCAAACCACGGCGCAGCGCGGCACAGCGCGGGGCGGGGAGGGCGGCAGAGGAGGAGCGCACGTGTATGTCACTCCTCTTCTCTCACTTTAGGAAGTAGTGGAACACTCCACTATATATATTGGTGTAACTCCCTTCAAACTAGCAAGGTGGGACTAAACTTTGGTGCCACCCCTTGCTAGGCATGAATGGCCTTGAGAATTTCAGAATTTGAATTGAGCCATGGGCAAAATCTCACACCCAAATTCCAACAATCCCCCACAAAGTCTCATAGGCACATCTCATCACATCACATCAAACAGTTCCAGAACATTGTTTATATACCGGTGCGAGGTGGAGACTATTAAGTTGAACTTCCACTTAGAACTTCATACTACACTAGATTGCAACTTGAATAAAGTCTAGACCGATACAGGAGACTGTTTAGTTTCTTATGCGAGGTGGAGACTGTTAAGTTTTGCGCGCACTAGCTTCACATAAAGTCTAGACTGATACAGGGCTGCCACGAGGCTTCCTCGCAGACTGGAGCTTATGCGTCATACTCCATGGCTTTTCATGAGTTTATTATAGAGCACCCAACTCCCACGGACTACGACGTTTAACAGTCAGACTCATATAAGTGTGTTCTTCAGAAGATGTTCTGCAGGATACCATCTTTGCTTTAGATAAGCCACTTAGAACACATTAAGATAAATATCAACCCTCCATGCAGAATAGGAGAGTATTGCATCTATACTCTCCTCCCAGCTACCAACTGCTTGTCTCCCAACTCTACTTCACGGGATCTCCGATCACATAGAGTGGGTTACCACTCTAGGCAACTCAAAATATGGGTCTCAAACCCATCTCCCTCGATGCATTATCTATCACATTATGTGATAAACCCTTTGTGAAGGGATCTGCCAAGTTTCCAGATGTTTGGATATAATCCAACGCAAAAACTCAGAAGTTTCTCATTTTCCTCACAGATTTCAATCTCCTCTTCACATGCCTTGATGATTTCATATTATCCTTAGAACTGTTTACTTTGATGATCACAGTTTGACTATCGCAGTTCATAAGGATTGCGGGTATTTCTTTTTCAACCACGGGTAAGTTCATCAAGAGTTCATGGAGCCACTCTGCTTCAATAGTGGTTGTGTCTAGTGTTGTGAGTTCTGCTTCCATAGTTGACCTCGCTAAGATGGTCTGCTTCCAAGACTTCCAAGAAATAGCGCCACCACTAAGTGTAAACAAATAACCACTCGTGGCCTTACTCTCATCAGCATCATAAATCCAGTTTGAGTCACTATACCTTTCAAGTACCCTTGGATACCCAGAGTAGTGAATCTCATAGCTCGCAGTGCCTTTCATATAACGCAAAACCCTTTCAAGAGCCTGCCAATGAACATCTCCAGGATTTGACACAAATCGACTCAGCTTGCTTACAACAAAGGAGATGTCAGGCCTCGTAGCGCTGGCTAAATACATAAGCGAGCCAATAATCTAAGAATATCTCAGCTGATCTTTAGCATCATTAGGATCTCCCTGATTCTTTCGAACCAACATGCTAGGATCATATGGTGTGGGAGAAGATTTGCAGTTGCTATACCCAAAATGACTCAAGATCTTTTCCACTTAGTGAGAGTGAAGTAGTGTTATCCCACCATCATCATCTTTCAACAGCTTGATGTTCAAAATCACATCAGCCACTCATAATTCTTTCATCTCAAAGAAACAAGATAGAAAGTCTTTGACCTCCTTGCTAACATCAGGATTGGTCCCAAATATCAGTATATAATCAACATACAGACATAGGATGACTCCCTCACCCCCACCATGGCAATAGTACACACACTTTTCAGCTTCGTTAACAACAAAGCCTTCAGCAGTTAAAGTTCTTTCAAACTTCTCATGCCACTACTTGGGTGCTTTCTTAAGACCATACAAAGACTTCAGCAACTTGCACACCTTTCCTTCTTAACCATCTACCATGAATCCATCTGACTGATCCATATAAATTTCCCCATCTAACTCTCTATTTAGGAAAGACGTCTTAATGTCCATTTGATGAATGAGAAGACCATGCGAGGTAGCCAAGGATAGTAGTACTCGAATGGTGGTCAGTCTAGCCACAGGTGAATAAGTATCAAAGAAATATTCGCCTTGTTTATGGGTATAAACCTTGGCAACAAGGCGTACCTTGTACTTCTCAATAATACCATCAGGTCCAATCTTCTTCTTGAACACCCACTTACATCCTACAGGTTTGCACCCATAAGGACGATCAATAATTTCCCAAGTTCCGTTTGCTATGATGGAATCCATCTCACTTTGAACGGCTTCTTTCCAGTAGTTAGCATCTTGAGATGCATAGGCTTCTGAAATAGAAGTGGGAGTGTTATCCATGAGGTATACAATAAAATCATCACCAAAAGACTTTGCAGTCCTCTGTCTCTTACTCCTAGTAGGAGCTTCATTGTTATCCCTCCACAGGATTATCAGAGTGTTCTATCGAAATGGTGGGTTCAGGAATTGTAATTAATTCTTGACTAGATGAACTAGGCATCTCCTGATTTGATGAGCTAGATGAACCTTTCATGGGAAATATGTCTTCAAAGAAAGTCGCATCATTTGACTCTATAATTGTACCAACATGCATGTCGGATACCTCAGATTTCACTATCAAAAATCTATAACATTAAATGCATATCCCATAAAAACACAATCCACGGTTTTTGGTCCAAGCTTGCGCTTCTTGGGTATTGACACATTCACTTCCGCCAAACAACCCCAAGTCCGTAAGTAGGAGAGTTTTAGACTTTTCCTTTCCCATTCCTCAAATGGACTAATGGTTTTGTTCTTTTGGGGAACACGGTTTAGGACATGACACACGGTCTTTATCGCCTCCCCCACCATTCCTTGGATAGACCCGATGTATCTAACATGGCGTTAACCAAATCAGTTAGAGTATGGTTCTTTCTTTTGGCCACCCCATTTGACTGAGGTGAGTAGGGAGGCGTCCTCTCATGGATAATACCATGCTCCACATAAAAAGAATCAAATTCATTGGAAAAATACTCTCCACCACGATCATACTGAAGCCGCTTAATCTTTCAATCAAGTTGGTTTTTTGATTCAGTTTTATAGATTTTGAAGTGATTAAAAGCTTCATCTTTAGATTTCAGAAGGTACACATAATAGTATCGAGTAGAATCATCAATTAAAGTCATGAAATATCGCGTTCCACCTTTTGTCAACTCGCCATTCATTTCACAAAGATCTGAATGTATGAATTTCAGTGGTGCCAAGTCTCATACCTCAGCAGTCTTGTGAGACTTGCGAGGTTGCTTAGCCTGCACACACTGATACATTGCAAATGTATCTATAATTTTTGATGTTTCATGCTTGGTTTTATCTACTTTCTTGTGTTTTGTTCCAACTTTGGAGTACTTTTCATATGATTTCTTGGACTAACCTATTAACAAGAGTCACAGCAAGGTTACTGTTTTTCTGCTGTTTTGGTTCCAGGAAAGTCAGAAAATCAATATTCTCGAATTGGACGGGACAAAAGCCAAAGTTCCTATTTTACCAAGACTCACGGAGCCAGGCGAGAGCGGAGGAGGGCCAGGGCCGGGCCACACCATATGGTGGCGCGGGCTAGCCCTGGCCGCGCCACCAGGTGGTGTGGGCCCCCTGGCACTCCACCGACCTTGCCTCCTTCGCCTATAAGAGCCTCCCAATACCAAAACCCTAAATCATCAAGCCTCCAGCCACGAAAATTTCCGCAGCGCCGCCGCCACTGAAGGGGAGATTCGGGGGACAGAAAGTCTCTGTGGCACCTGCAGACGGGAAGTGCCCCCGGAACCATCTCCATCGATCTCCACCGCCATCTCCATCACCGTTGCTGATTCCCATGATGAGGAGGGAGTAGTTCTCTCTCGAGGCTAAGTGTTTTACTGGTAGCTATGTGTTCATCTCTCTCTCTATGCATGATGATATTGTGATCATGAGCTTGTAATCTATAGATCTACCTTGCTACTCAAGTGCTTTAATAGATCTTTGCTCTCCTCATGTGTGTGAAAGTGACATCGTGCATACCATGGTGGCACTTAGGCTAGAGATTATAAATACTTGTTATGAGTTATATTTGGAGTTGGTTGTCTTTATAAAATTGTGGTGTTTGTTGGAACCATCTAGTGCTCAAGGTGACAGTGTGGGGTTTTCTAGATGGGAAAGGCTTACTTTGAGGTGTGCTGTTATAGCCCTACCATAGATTAGAGTGTCCAACCGGAGAGTAGTTAAGAGTAGTATCATAAAGAGAAGATATATTTATGAGAGAGTGTTCACTAGTGAAAGTATGATCCCTAGGCCTTGTTTCTAAGCATTGAAACACCGTTTGCTATTAGATCTGTTACATGTTTGCTTGCTTCCATCTTTATTTCAGTTTTACTTTAGTCTCTTCCACGCCATCAAAGTATTTTCTATCACCGTTATCTTATATCCATACCACTTGTATTTCACTATCTCTTCGCCGAACTAGTGCACCTATACACCTGACAAGTGTATTGGGTGTGTTGGGGACACAAGAGACTTCTTGTATCTTGATTGCAGGGTTGATTGAGAGGGGATACCTTTGACCACTTCCTCCCTGAGTTCGATAAACCTTGGGTGATCCACTTAAGGGAAAAGTTGCTGCTGTTCTACAAACCTCTACACTTGGAGGCCCAACAACTGTCTACAAGAATAGAAGTGCGTAGACATCACACACACACTTAAAACTTGGAACACTTGACAGTAGTAAATTTCGGAATTAAATTTATATTAGCTAGACATGTCATGCACCCAAAATTAATATGACAAAGTCGTGAATGCGAAATATTGGACTCACTTTCATTGCAAACATGATTAATAACTTGAGTACATAAGTCTGAAAAAGATAAGGGGAACAAGCCTCCGCACTCATAACCCTTTCCAACAAATTGTCCACTACAACTTTATTGGACTCGGAAACAAACTTAAAACCATCTCGACATAAAAGAGATCCACTGACGAGATTCTTATTTATGGAGGGAACGTGTTGCACATTCTTCAGTTGGATGGTCTTCCCCGAAGTAAACTTTAGATTACCGTACCAACACCATAAACAGAAGCGTGTAAGCCATTTCCCATCAGCACGGAGCAAGTCCTTGCGACCTGATAAGAAGAAAATATGAAAATATCAGAACATACATGTGTATTGGCACACGTATCTATCCACCAATTAGGAGAGTTACATACTGAAAGAATAGTAGAAAAAATACCGTACACAGCGTCCTTCATCTCTGTATCAGCCATAACAACATTTGCGTTTTTACCGTCATTCCCACGCTTGTCAAAGCGATTCGGGCAATTAGGAGCTCAATGATCAGGATCACCACAGACGTGGCAAGCCCCTTTCTTCTTATCAGTCTTCTTCTTGAAGTTGGTAGTGTGTGAGGCCTTGTTCTTAGCATCAAACTTACCTTTGCCTTCAGATTTATTCTTATTCGTTTTTTCCCGAGCAACAAAAAGATAAGATCAGCACCGAGTTCATTTTCTCCCTTTGGATCTTGCTTTTTCCCCTTCAATTTGGTTTCATCGAGGATTCATGCTTGATCATTACTGGCTTCGTTGAATCTAATTCCACATGTATTTGTTCAAGGCTGCGTTGTAACCATTTTCTTTCAAGAAATCTGAGCAAACAAAGCTTCATGTATGAATCCCGCATCATTATATTTTTTTGAAAAAATCAACTGATGGGCGTCCTAGACACCGAGCTCACGTACATACAAATTGCAGTCTACTCCCTCCGTTGAGTGAACCTATGTACTAAAAGAAGTCCAGATACATTTGCTTCATAAAGTTAAAACATCTTATATGAAACGGAGGGAGTAGAAGATAATATAAAAGAGCACATATTTTTGTTAACTAGCTAGATAGTCTAGATCTACAGAGGCTCTGTGCATCACTGCATCTGTTGATGCAGGGGCCAGGATAACTCCCTATTTTGTAAAAGAAACAAGTCTAGATCTACAGATGCGGTGCAAGGCAAAATATATAAGAAACTTATAATAGTTCTGTAAAAAAGTGAGGACTTACTAATCACAATAGACTTAAAATAGGGTGGTTTGTGCAATAAACATTTGAGACATTTGCAATCAAGCACCTTATCTACACGTGGAGGTATAGGTGTCGTGCTTCTAGCTTGCAGACCCTAGTTTGGAGATGACCGTTAGACCACATACAACGTTGGTGCTTAGGCTGGGTGCCTAAGAGAAAAACCGGATTTTTTTTTGCCACGTGAGAATCACCGGGTGCTTGGGGAAGGGAGAAAGTGCCTACTTTAGCATTGACGCCCCATCGGTGCTTCAGAAAATAACTGCTACTCCTGAGTATTTTCCGAGTACACGACTGGACCAATCCCACTAGCAAAGCACCGGTGCAAATCTATGGCGTTGGAGAAAACGAAATATAGCCAGCTGCTTGCTGACGTTTCAGCGCTCTCTCTCCTTAAGCACCTCTAATTAAGCACCCAGCAATATACATGCCCTTAAGGAGGTCTTAGGCCAATGGCGGAGCTAGCTGGCTCATTGAGCCCGGGCATAGCAAGCATATGTGAACGGCTAGCTGAGTTTTGCTCAACATGCATTAGTATCAATCGATGTGATTAGTGTAAAGATCATTGGGGGCACTCGCCGGGCGACCCCGGGCAGCCGGGAGCTAGCTCCGCCACTGTCTTAGACGACACCTGTAATAAATTTTGAATAATGTATAACCTGTAGAGGGATGGCATCCACAGGGTATGGGTATGGGTATGGGTGGAGTCACCCCATACCTTACCCGTCCCTCCAATCTTACCTGTAACCCGTATCCATACCCGTCAACGGGTACAATATTTTCCCATACCTATCACCCGCAGGGTAAATGGGTACCCGCGGATAAAAATACCCATCTTTACAACACATAAAATCGAAAAAAATGGTAAGACATTATAAATATCGATACGTTATAAATAGAGGTCAAACTTGGAATAGAGGGGCCAATAGTCTGGCGGCAACCATGGCCATTTACGAAGTTGCGATGGTATGAGAAATACGAGATCGATAATGAATACACAAGAATCAGGATGTGATCACATAAATAAGCTCGAGAATCAGGATGTCATCACATAAAGAATATGTGGGTTGTGGCAGTCACTTGCTAGGAGGTGAAACGATCCTAACTAACCTATGAGCGATCCTGGCACTAGAAAGCAGATGATGATCTTGATAGATTCAACGCATGCTTAAGGAAAATTAAGTATGTTAGAATATTGCAGAGGCTCTACCTATCAAATTTTCCATGGATAGATGGGTACGCGGGTATGGGATAAGATCGCACACCCGTACCAGATGTACCTGATGGGTTTGGAATTTTCTCATTTACATACCTATGGGTAAGTTTTCGTCCTATACTCGTACTAATAATTGGTTTTTACCCGGTGGGTATGTGGGTCATGGATACCCATTGCCACTGAATATCGCTTGCTAACCCTTCGGTAAGTGAACAAAGGAAAGCGCTTTCACTCGGAAAATGAGTAACTTAGCTACCAAAGACACAAAATCACCACTCGGAAAATAAGTAACTCAACTACCGAAGACACAAAATCACTACTTCGTTCGTCCGGAAAGAAGTGTATTATATTTATCTAGATTCGGATATATCTATACAATAAAAGGCGTCTAGGTACATGTGAATCTAGACAAATACAAGTTACTTATTCCTGGACAGAGGGAGTAGTACAATTTCATGCCATGGTATGTGAAATAAAGTGGTAATGCATTAAAGTAGAAAAAATAAACAATGCATCCATGAACATTGGACTCTTTGTCAATGAAAAAATAGCGCGCTATAGCGTATTTGGAGAGTTCATGCTATTTTTTAATATTTTCTCGCTATGACGCTATTTGCAAAATAGCATCCTATACCGTGCTAAAACATCATAGCGTTTAGTGGTGGACCTAGAAACTTCTAGAAGCCTGGGCAAACGATTTAAGTTGCCAAATTCTAGACAAAATCACTATTAAAAAATCAGAAATTGTAAACTTTCTGCAATCAGCAAGCCTGGGCGGCTGCCGAGCTATAGAGATACTAGGTCCACCTATGATAGCATTAGCGCTATTTTCAAATATAGCACACTATTTTTTGTTGGTGGGTGTGGTGTACGATGAGGGTGTGCAATAAGTAAATATAGGATGCAAATTTTGATTGTTAAACATAACTGATCACGCTAAAACATTTATCTGTTTCACTATATCATTTTTATTTTTAGACTATTTTCAAACGCTGTTTTAAAATATAGCACGCTATAGCGTGTATAGCGCCTATAGAAGGGCCATGCTAAAAGAAATAGCATGTTATAGCGTGTTTAGCGTATGTAGAAGGGTCACGCTAAAAGAAATAGCACGCTATAGCGTGTTTAGGGTGTTTAGAAGGGCCACGCTAAAAGAAATAGCACGCTATTTTTTTCATCGCTCTTTGTTGAAGAAAAAAGATACTAGCTAATGGAAAAGTTCCACACTCCACGGCTAGTCTATTCTATTATATACTAAAAGCAATATAAGGATGTGTTTCGAGGCACCATATTGATCCACATCATCTAAATTATTATGACAGTTAGATCTAAAATATGTGGCTAAGATTTAATAAAAGATTAGTACTTACTTAACGTAACAGTGTAATATGTGCCCCATGTGTGGGTTGACACGTTCAACTTTGAAGAGAGTTCCGGCCGTACATAAACAAAATCTAGCAGGGTTATATGAATAGATATATGGCCACGTTAAGAGCAGTTTTGCAGGAGACAACATGTCGGACTCCTGGTTTTTTCTTTACTAAACAGGATGATCGCTCAGCTCATAGTAACGTGTCAATACATAATCTTTTCTAAAATTCATCCTGACCGATATCTAGAGGAATATGTCCACTCAAGTAAAAAAAAACTAATCTGCCTACACAGAGCAAAACGTGGTGTGATATAGTTGTGTATACTCATATACTCCATCCATTTATAAATATAGCTGTATTTTTACACTTTGTCCGTAGTTAATTTTTATAAAAAAAAATCTCGCAAAATTTTTTTTTTATAAAATTTCAAGTAAAAAATCTGTGTAGCCGAACCAAAACCATTATGATATAGTTGCGTATATTCATATACTCCCTCCGTTCACAAATAAGTGTATATAGACTTTGTCCTAAATTAAACTTCATAAAAATAACCAATGATAGGGAAAATATAGAAAATATTTTCTGACAGTAATATCACTAGATCCATTTTGAAACGTAGCTCTATATCTTCATATACTCAGTCTGTTAACAAATAAGTGTATTTCTAGACTTTGTCCTAAGTGAAATTTCATAAAATTCTAAGTAAAAAAACTGCCTACCGGAACCAAAAACCATTATGATATACGTGTATACTCATATACTCCCTTCACAAACAAGTGTATTTCTAGAATTTGTCCTAAATTAAATTTTATAGAATTGACCAACACTAGAGAAAATATAGGAAAATTTATGAACACTAATTTAGTATCACTAGATCCAATTTGAAATGTAGCCTCATAATAAAGCATTTTGTATGTAGTGCATATCATATACTCCTGTCCAACAGCCGTACGCTAGCAACACATGTGCACGAGAAAAAAACAACCCATCAACGATTAATACATGGTGTTTAGTTTAATTGCTTCATAGCGATGGCATATTCTAAATTATTCTTATATTCCATTGTAAATATATGTAAGTTTATATAAAGCGTGTGGCAGAAATTCTCTAATATTGACAAATACATATTAAAAAATTATATTACAAAACAGAAAGTTGTGCCATTAAATTTAGTACAAACATGTAAATATCAGTTATTTATGAACAAAGGGAGGGTGAGTTTCAGATTTGTCTTCGAAACTGGCATTTTTTTATGACTTCCGTAAAAGCAAATGTGATGGAGTACAAAATAAGTGAACAAATAGGAAAATTTAAATTTAAATCCTTTTAAAATTAGGAAATTATTTTCACACATCTCCATGTGGCTAAATTTATTTTAAAAAATGTGAAATAGGTATTTGGTTTCAACATAAAACTAAACTTTTAATACGGAATGACATTAATAATATTATCTATATCAATAATCGCACAATGATTTTTTTTTACAATCAATACCATATATATTCATAGTAGCAAATAGTGGTAGAGATACACAAGCTTACTCTAGCGATTACAAAATAAAGTCTAAAAGGAACTAACAAAATTTTGAGATTTTCAAACTCTTTCTTCTTCCAGGACACAATTTTGTACTTTCCTAAATACAACGCATAGAGGACAAATACCAAATCACAACCTGTGAATATCAATGGAAGTTCTCCCATAATTTTAATTTAATCTGTAGAGCCAATGCTACGTGCACGCGTGCAACCATTAGAGTAATCAATCGATATCGGCAAGAGTACCAACACCAGTATTACAGGGAAAAACAACTAAACAGCCTAATCAATGTCGCTGGTAACTCGAGAGGAAGAATTACCATACATATTGCGAGGATAAACCTCCTTGCAGAAACCATGAGAAAACATCCAAAATCGATCTAGCGAAGCAAGATCTGAAAGATCATACATATAGAAACTTAATCTTTTAACACCACCATTGACGCCGGGAAGTAGATCACGTCGCCGAATGAAGGGCCAAATATCACTTATTGTAGATGAGGCTATCTCCATTGATCGTAGAGGACAAAAAGAAAATGGCCAAAATACTAGCCTAATCTTTTGGACACACTACTATTATTTAAAACTCCACCCATAGATCAGGTTCCCCACCCCTCCCAATGTTGGTGAGGCCGGTCGGAGGAGGGGGAACCGAGGAAGCGGAGTGAAGGAGCTGGCTAGGTCAGAAGAGAGGCGGTGGGTGAGAAAAAGTATAGAGCTAATACAACAATGGATTTTATTTGATAATAGTCGCACAATGATGATTGCACTAGCAACTAAATGTATTTGTAACACTTTTCCCAATGGATGCGTAGTTGCCTTTTCAAATCTCAGTCACCCAGAGTTGCTCACTATGATCTCTTTCAAGGTGTGAACTTTTTCTTAATATGTTATTTTACTTTTACTTTTTTGTCTTTTACTTCTTATTTGACCAACCTCTCTACCTTAAAGAATGAGAACTTAAGACCCTATATAATCCATATATGTATTGATAGAAGATCAAAGATAATAAATGCATCTATGCCTTGATGGAAGATCAATGATCAAATATGTATATTGATCTTCCGATGAAGAATAGAATTAGTTCTTTTGCTCGGTTCATGCTAGAAAGAGCAATTGTTGGTTATATTTATTTTGTTTATGTCCTGATCATGATAAATATATTTTTTAACGTTTTTTAGCCAACCTTATAGCTAGGATTGTTATGGTCTACAAATCTATATATCCCAATATTCGATTTGATTATGAATCGTGATCAATAAGGTTAAGATGTTTCACGTTAAATAATAATTTTATCGTAAAATTGTTTTAGAATAATTATTTGTTGGTTCTTAGAAATACAATCATGTAGTACCTCTGTTTGGATTATTAGTCCTAAGAGCCAAGTTGCTAATACCAAGACACTCCATAACTCTCTCTCATTAATATATGCATGCACCAATAGTTTTACATGCATGTGAGAAGTGAGAGAAAAAGAAGAACATGCATTAGACAAAAGAGACTAATAAATAAGATAATCCTTATAATCTCAAACAATATAGAAAAGCTCTTAGGACTAATAATCCCAAACAGAGGTAGTACAAAATTGTCAAAGTTATGCGTTTGGGAATATATCCACATCTAAACATTCATGTATTTTCAATGATTAAGGAGTTAAATGGGATGAAAAAATTGTAAACGAGAAAAAATAAAAGATAAATACTTAAACAGTTAAAATACTAAAAGTGATTCCCTCGCAATTGCAATTAATCAAAAAAAAATGATGCACAATGGGGGGCTTGAACCATTTGGCTGCTATCAGATATTTTGTCTCTCTGATATCATCGCTATCACTTTTATACTGCAGTAGAAGATGATATATACCAATTCCATGGTGCTTGCTTGCCCCACATAAACATATTTTTAGTAATTTCCTTAATCCAACTGGGAAAATTTTAAGGAACTCGTCAAATCCATCAAGACTCGGTTCCTTTTTTGTATGTACGTAAAACTAACATGTTCTTTATGGCTCAAAATAATATGCCGAGGGTTTATTTGGCGTGGGGAACATTGCTTACTTCCTTGGTCCAGGGTGTGCATGCCAACTCGCAGTATGGTGGCCTGGGCATCCTCAACATATGCTTCTTTGGCTGCGTGCTGCCGCGTCCCTGGTGCTATGTGCCGCTCCCGGATGAGCGTGACGTTGTGGCCCTCCTTGCAGCTGCCTCCTATGTTGAGCTTGGAGACGGTAATCGGGCTCTTTTTTCGACAGACAAATGGTTGCCAGGAGGTCCTGGTCCTTCCGTTACTGATGCCTTCCCGATTATTGCGTCCTTTGCTCGGAAGTCTGGAGTAACGGTGGCGCAGGCCCTGCAAGGTAATCGCTGGATCAAGGATATACAAGGCGGCATCTCAACTGCTGCCATGGGCCAATACCTGCGTCTTTGGGATCTGATGGGCACGATTCAGCTCAGAGGTTTGCTTCGGTGTCCCCTCTCCCCATACTTTGAAAGGGTAATATGGTCTTTTACTATTAATTACTGATTATTAGTTACTAAACCATACACGTATAGACACGATTTAAGATTGGTAGAGGTGATTATCAAAGTCCATCCAAAATCATCACCTTGCTAGTCTAGTATATTGTATTACCTATACGTGTACGTCTTGCCGGAGTGGACACGACTACGGCTACTGGTACCTACAGTTCAGCGACCACGCACACTATGAAGGTGACCCGCATATTTCGCGACGAGGACCTCTGATTGCCCGCTTCATGCGCTGCGGTTTTTACGACGTTCACTGAATCAGGTCGTGTGACGGTTCGTCGATGTTGTGCTGGTTAACCCGACAAAAGGACGATGAGTATTTTTTGGGCAGACGGTTTTAGTTGTTACAAGTAAATACTGTGTATGGACTTTGCGGACCAACGTAATCTAATTTGGTTTAGCAACTAATAATCAGCAATTAATGATAAAAGACCACCTTACCCCTTGAAAGTTTTGGGAGGGGGAGACACCGAAGCAAAAGTGTTCAGCTCAACCCCAGCAACGACGATAGGTTGGTCTAGAAATTCTCCGCCAACGGAAGCTTCTCGACCAGCAGTGCATATGGGCTCTTCTTCGCGGCTAACATCCTCTTTTCGTGCGCCAAAGCTATATGGAAATCAAAAGCTCCTCCTCGCTGCAAATTCTTCATGTGGTTGGCTGTTCATCAACGTTGTATGACCGCGGACAATCTGCAGCGACGGGGCTGGCCCAATACAACGACCTGCCAATTGTGCCTAGATGCTCCTTAAACCTATACTCACTTGTTCGTCTACTCCTCCTTCACTATGCAGCTTTGGCAACAGATTAGAGCCTGGACGACCGAGGATTTCCCCACTCTGGACAACAACTTCGCAAGTACTGTGGACTGGTGGCTTCAGGTTCGGAAACGAGCTCGCAAGGCCTACCGCCGCGACTTTCATACAATGGTGATCCTAGCGCACTGCCCCTCCCTCCTCCCCGGCCCTGTAATCTTGGCGAAGCTCGGGCCTGCCCAGCTAACCCAGCAAACACCTCTTTTTGCTCCACCTCAGAGCAAACACTCATGTACTCTCCTCTTCTTAATAAATATCGGCCTATGGCCTTTCCAAAATAATATGGATTACTTTTTTCGCATTAGTGATCACATGGCACGCATGTTTACGACTAGTGCTTATCGATCTCATATCTTCTCAACGATGCTATTTGTACTATTTTATTTCCTAGATTTGAAACATACGACTTGATCAATTGCAAATAATTAAACAATCAAGCACCTTATCTGGACATGGTGGGCGGAAGTGTCGTGCTTCTAGACCTTTATTTGGAGATGACAGCTAGGGGGTCTTCTACTACCGTATATTGATTTTTAGTGCCCATATACAACAAAAATCTTTGAATAAATCACAATCAATACCAGTGAATATTTCCAATCAATCCTTGGGTAACTAAACTCACACTACATCCACCCTTAAATATAAGATGTTTTAGTAGACTAAAATAGCCTACAAAAACATTATACATTGTAGAACGGAGGTAATAGATCCAGACACTAGACATCAGATACACATGTCTCTCTCTCGCTCAGCGAGATCGCATCTAGTCGACTCAACGAGTTTTTACTCTCAATTGATAATACGGAAAAACAAACAGGAAGTAGGGTTTCCTCTGCGAGAGCCTAAACCTGGGTAAATCGCCTCCCTTATTTGTCTGTTATAAGCCGACGAAATCATCAGCACTCTCTTTTCCCCAAAACTCCAAGTCCATAACAATGGACATTGCTGAGGTCACCCCTCGTCACTAACCCAACTGATTATAAGACCAAGTTTTTTTGAAAGGGGGAATGAAACCTCGGCCTCTTCGTCAATAGATGCACGCAGCCTTTTATTACGAAGTTTAGAGTTTAAAAGTTTACATCTCAAGGACCACAGAGGATCGATACAAATATTAACCATTGAAAAATGAAGAAAATGCTCAGCAATCTAAACATCTTGAATCCTACTAATAGGTCATCAAGTAGCCCCGTATAAGATATTCTATGCAATCAGCAGCAGCAGATAGTTGCATTCAGTAACCATGCATTCCCGCTGATCTTCCAAGAGCAGGAAATGCCATAGCTGAATTGAGTGTACAAATGTATGTATAACCTGCAAAGAATTAGTATAGTCTCTCCAGTTAAAATAATATTGTTTTTACAAATCCATATTGAGCAACAAAAGATTAAACACTTGTGTGAATTCTAGCTTTATTATTCTTGTCATTGGTTGGTGGTGGAACGTTATAAATAGAGTAAACAATTTTCCAAACTAATCTAGCAAAAGGATAAGAGAGGAAGAGATGTTCCGATGTATCCTATGAGTCACTAAAACAACACATCTTACTCTCATTCCCATTCCTTTTAGCCATATTATCTCTTGTTAACAAAACCTTTATATTTAGGTAGCACATAAAAACTTTGATCTTTAGTGGGATTTCCAAATTCGATTTTTTTTTTGCGAAGAAACCTTGTGTGCATTAATTAAATCTTCATACATAGTCTTAACTGAAAATTATCAAGTAGGTGTTAATTTACAAGCCAATTTATCTAGTTCATTAGCTGCAGATACCCCATCAAACGTTGGCACAAGTGTATCCATGACTTCCACATATTACCAATCAGTTGCCTCCTAAAACCAATGTTTAAAGGAGCCATCGACAAAACATTTGCAACAGTAACATGCTTTCGTTCCATAATGTTATATAAGGAAGGGTATTGCTATGTTAGCGGTGTTAAGCCTAACCAAGTATCCTCGCAAAATCTAACCTAGTACTTTCATCAATTTTAAAAATTCACCGGCTAAAGAAATCATCTTTAACTCTCATAAGTCCTTTCCCAAAAGATGAATTCGGAGGTATACTTGTTACTTGAGACAATGACTTTTGGGACAAATACTTGTTACACAGCAACTCCTACCACATACCCTCTCTGTTAAGCAACTAAAATAGCCGTTTGCGCCCTCTCCCTGGTCTTTTGGTATACAAATAATGTTCCATTTAGTTAACCGATATTAATGTTTACCATCTTCATTTTGCCAAAAAACTGTGATCTATAAAGTGAAAATCTTATGTACCTATTTAGGTACTTCTAAGAAATATAGCATGAACATAGGTAAACTCAGCAAAACGGAATTAATCGAAACAAGACGGTCTCCATATGGTAGCATTTTCCTGACCAGCACCCAAGCTTTCCTTCAAAGCGGATTTCAACTCGGTCCCTTTGAGAGACTTATGTAATGAATATGTACCCCTAGATACCTAAAAGAAAGAGGTCCAGACTCACAACCAAATAACTTTTTCTACAATTCCTTCTCCTCTTTAACCTTTCAAAATAGGACCAGTTAATCCATTGATTAACGCATATGTACGAAATAACCACTACTAGGAAACAACTTATCAGTGGCGCACCTTTTTTCACTATCCGTGGCGCATATCTTAGTTGCCACTGTTACCTCGCCACTGATAACTATCTTCTGTGGCGCATATTGAAATGCACCACAGAAATCTCAAACTTCAGTGGTGCATATGGCCAATATGCGCCACAGAATTTTTTTCCAAAATTCAAAAAAAAAGGCTGGCCAGATCTCAAACTTCGATGGCGCATATGGCCAATATGCACCACAGAAGTTTTTTTCAAATTTCAAAAAAAAATCAGGCCAGATCTAGATCTGGCCAGAGGTGGTGGTGGTGGCAGCTGGTGGCTGGTGGCTGGTGGTGGTGGCAGCTGGTGGCTGGTGGCTATTGGCTAGTGGGCTGGAGGAGGGCTAGGAGGAGGTCGCCGGAGTTGTTGGTGGAGGAGGAGGAGGAGGAGGAGGTCGCCAGAGTTGGTGGTGGAGGAGGAGGAGGAGGAGGAGGTCGCCAGAGTTGGTGGTGGAGGAGGAGGAGGAGGTCGCCGAAGTTGGTGGTGGAGGAGGAGGAGGTCGCCGGAGTTGGTGGTGGTGGAGGAGGAGGAGGAGGAGGTCGCCGGAGTTGGTGGTGGAGGAGGAGGAGGTCGCCAGAGTTGGTGGTGGAGGACGAGGAGGAGGAGGAGGAGGTCGTCGGAGAGTGGAGAAGGAGAAGGGAGGAGAAGGGGAGAAGTGTGGAGGGGAGGAGAAGTGGGGAGGGGAGAAGAAGTGGGGGGAGAAAAAGGAAAACGAGATGGAGAAGGGCGTCGGCGGGATTCAAATTTCGAATCCCGTCCAAGACTTCTGTGGCGCATATGGGAGAAATGCGCCACAGAAGTTTCACCCCCTTTTTTATTTTTTTACAGTAAAAAATCTTCTACCCTAAATAACTTTTTACTCTTTTCAAATTTGGAGATTCTGTAAAATCCAGAATGATCATAAGTGGTTGAATTCGAATAGGAAATTTCGAGATGATCATTTTGATAGGTTACCGATTTTTTTCGACATCGTATGCAAAAGTTATAGCCGTTTTGCCGTGCCATGACCTATTTTTGCAAAATATATCGAAATTCATGTTTTTCAATTTTGTCTAGATCTATACCCTAAAATCTAACTATAACTCCAAGGAATTATTTTTTTAAAGTTTTTATCATTTTTGTTTATTTTTTACAAAACTGAAAAGGCAATCCATGACGCATACACCTATATGCGCCACAGAAACATCACTTTCTATGGCGCATATGGACATATGCGCCACAGAAGTTTCTCCCCCCTTTTTTTGGTGCTAGGTCCCATCAACTTTCTGTGGCGCATACATCTATATGCGTCACAGAATCATCACTTTCTGTGGCGCACATGAAAATATGCGCCACAGAAGTTTGGTTCTGTGGCGCATATTGGTTTCGTACGCCACTGAACATGCAAACTTCGGTGGCACATATTTACTAGTGCGCCACTGATACATATCTGTGCCGCATGGTTTTACATATGCGTCACAGAATATCTTGTCTACCTATAAGCTGTTTCCTAGTAGTGAACCCTTTACTAACAAATTTAGGGTGGGTGTACTCTGTGATTTATTTTAGTTTCATTAACACCAGTACTTGTATTTGCATCGGAGAACAAAACAAATATGTGCAACCGAATAGAACAACAAAAATCTGAGAAATAATTTTTGCATAATGGATACATAATCTAATAGATGAAGCAAAGGAGTGAAGGCACAAATAAAATTGAGCTTTCAAAGGCTTGACCTTTTGTCCTAGTAACAGGGTGTACAACTATAATCGCCTTGCCTTCTTGAAGAATTGAAGGATTGTAGAACTGTAGTCCCCTTTAGGATGCTTGCGGTTGCCATACTATATATCTGCTGATATGCTTGATTCGCTAAACTTTGAGATCCTAATTCATACAAAGATAGTGTGCTCATTGCGCGTGGTGGCAGCGGGAAAAGTATTGAGCACTCGATGGTCCATGCTACAAGCCTCTGCGTTAAGGTGTCAAGTAGGATCCCACCTAAATCCTACTTTTAGTTCATTTTAAATTTTGTAGTATAATTTTTTGTCAAAATTTTACACTAGAAATCTCAAAATGAACTAGAGGTGGGATTTAGGTGGGATCCCACTTGACACCCTACTCCGCGTCAGTCCAAAAGGACTATTGAGTAAACACTTGGAAACATAGGAACAATATTTTGCACGAAGATGAAAACTAATGCGTTGTTAGCAAGTTCTGTTATTACTTGGTGAACCTTTGTATTAACGCTAACAAGTTTGATCTGAATAGAAAAACTTAGCAGGATAGTCAGATTGCACTTCTAAATAAGTTCCCGGTGCCTCCAATGCCTAGTATGTACGTTGAGATGAAAACGATCCATAATGTGGCGCTGGATCTTTGATCTCTTTGGTATCATCTCAATTATTTTTATAGAAGAAAATGATCTACCAATTCCATGGTGCATGATTGGCCCACGTCACGTGAACCATTTCCTACTTTCTTAAATGCAACTGAACTAAATCGAACAAACTTGCAAAGTCCTTCGTTCGACTACATACATACCTCCTCTATAAGTACATGATTTGCCTTCAAGTATCAGTTCTATTCTTCTTTCTATCCTTTGAACCAGCTTGCTATTTGTGACTCACGGTAATATCGATCACCTTTTATTCACATGGGTGATCACAAGGCATGTATTTGCACCATTAGTGTTTGTCAATCACATACCTTTTGAGCATGTTTCGTGTAGTATTTTATTTCATACATTTGAGATGATATGCCTTGATCAACTGTTATTTAAACAAACTAGCACAGGGACCCTCGCAATTGCGAGGGAATCACTTTTAGTATTTTAACTGTTTAAGTATTTATCTTTTATTTTTCTGGTTTACAATTTTTTCATCCCATTTAACTGCTTAATCATTGAAAATACATGAATGTTTAGATGTGGATATATTCCCAAACACATAACTTTGACAATTTTGTACTACCTCTGTTTGGGATTATTAGTCCTAAGAGCTTTTCTATATTGTTTGAGATTATAAGGGTTATCTTATTTATTAGTCTCTTTTGTCTAATGCATGTTCTTCTTTTCCTCTCACTTCTCACATGCATGTAAAACTATTGGTACACGCATATATTAATGAGAGAGAGTTACGGAGTGTCTTGGTATTAGCAACTTGGCTCTTAGGACTAATAATCCAAACAGAGGTACTACATGATTGTACTTCTAAGAACCAACAAATAATTATTCTAAAACAATTTTACGATAAAATTTATTATTTAACGTGAAACATCTTAACCTTATTGATCACGATTCATAATCAAATCGAATATTGGGATATATAGATTTGTAGACCATAACAATCCTACCTATAAGGTTGGCTAAAAACGTTAAAAAATATATTTATCATGATCAGGACATAAACAAAATAAATATAACCAACAATTGCTCTTTCTAGCATGAACCGAGCAAAAGAACTAATTCTATTCTTCATCGGAAGATCAATATACATATTTGATCATTGATCTTCCATCAAGGCATAGATGCATTTATTATCTTTGATCTTCTATCAATACATATATGGGATATATAGGGTCTTAAGTTCTCATTCTTTAAGGTAGAGAGGTTGGTCAAATAAGAAGTAAAAGACAAAAAAGTAAAAGCAAAATAACATATTAAGAAAAAGTTCACACCTTGAAAGAGATCATAGTGAGTAACTCTGGGTGACCGAGATTTGAAAAGGCAACCACGCATCCATTGGGAAAAGTGTTACAAATACATTTAGTTGCTAGTGCAATCATCATTGTGCGACTATTTATCAAATAAAATCCATTGTTGTATTAGCTATATACTTTTTCTCACCCACCGCCTCTCTTCTGACCTAGCCACCTCCTTCACTCCGCTTCCTCGGTTCCCCCTCCTCTGACCGACCTCACCAGCATTGGGAGGGGTGGGGAACCCGATCTATGGGTGGAGTTTTCAATAATAGTAGTGTGTCCAAAAGATTAGGTTAGTATATTGGCCATTTTCTTTTTGTCCTCTACGTCAATGGAGATAGCCTCATCTACAATAAGTGATATTTGGCTCTTCATTCGGCGACGTGATCTACTTCCCGGCGTCAATGGTGGTGTTAAAAGATTAAGTTTCTATATGTATGATCTTTCAGATCTTGCTTCGCTAGATCGATTTTGGATGTTTTCTCATGGTTTCTGCAAGGAGGTTTATCCTCGCAATATGTATGGTAATTCTTCCTCTCGATTTACCAGCAACATTGATTAGGCTGTTTAGTTGTTTTTCCCTGTAATACTGGTGTTGGTACTCTTGCCGATGTCGATTGATTACTCTAATGGTTGCACGCGTGCACGTAGCATTGGCTCTACAGATTAAATTAAAATTATGGGAGAATTTTCATTGATATTCACAGGTTGTGATTTGGTATTTGTCCTCTATGCGTTGTATTTAGAAAAGTACAAAATTGTGTCCTGGAAGAAGAAAGAGTTTAAAAATCTCAAAATTTTGTTAGTTCCTTTTAGACTTTATTTTGTAATCGCTAGAGTAAGCTTGTGTATCTCTACCATGTACTATTTGCTACTATGAATATATATGGTATTGATTGTAAAAAAAATCATTGTGCGATTATTGATATAGATAATATTATTAATGTCATTCCGTATTAAAAGTTTAGTTTTATGTTGAAACCAAATACCTATTTCACATTTTTTTAAAATAAATTTAGCCACATGGAGATGTGTGAAAATAATTTCCTAATTTTAAAAGGATTTAAATTTAAATTTTCCTATTTGTTCACTTATTTTGTACTCCATCACATTTGCTTTTACGGAAGTCATAAAAAAATGCCAGTTTCGAAGACAAATCTGAAACTCACCCTCCCTTTGTTCATAAATAACTGATATTTACATGTTTGTACTAAATTTAATGGCACAATTTTCTGTTTTGTAATATAATTTTTTAATATGTATTTGTCAATATTAGAGAATTTCTGCCACACGCTTTATATAAACTTACATATATTTACAATGGAATATAAGAATAATTTAGAATATGCCATCGCTATGAAGCAATTAAACTAAACACCATGTATTAATCGGTTGATGGGTTGTTTTTTTCTCGTGCACATGTGTTGCTAGTGTACGTCTGTTGGACAGGAGTATATGATATGCACTACATACAAAATGCTTTATTATGAGGCTACATTTCAAATTGGATCTAGTGATACTAAATTAGTGTTCATAAATTTTCCTATATTTTCTCTAGTGTTGGTCAATTCTATAAAATTTAATTTAGGACAAAGTCTAGAAATACACTTGTTTGTGAAGGGAGTATATGAGTATACACGTATATCATAATGGTTTTTGGTTCCGAAAGGCAGTTTTTTTACTTAGAATTTTATGAAATTTGACTTAGGACAAAGTCTAGAAATACACTTATTTGTTAACGGACTGAGTATATGAAGATATAGAGCCACGTTTCAAAATGGATCTAGTGATATTACTGACAGAAAATATTTTCTATATTTTCCCTATCATTGGTTATTTTTATGAAGTTTAATTTAGGACAAAGTCTATATACACTTATTTGTGAACGGAGGGAGTATATGAATATACGCAACTATATCATAATGGTTTTGGTTCGGCTACACAGATTTTTTACTTGAAATTTTATAAAAATTAACTACGGACAAAGTGTAAAAATACAGCTATATTTATAAATGGATGGAGTATATGAGTATACACAACTATATCACACCACGTTTTGCTCTGTGTAGGCAGATTAGTTTTTTTTTACTTGAGTGGACATATTCCTCTAGATATCGGTCAGGATGAATTTTAGAAAAGATTATGTATTGACACGTTACTATGAGCTGAGCGATCATCCTGTTTAGTAAAAAAAAAACAGGAGTCCGACATGTTGTCTCCTGCAAAACTGCTCTTAACGTGGCCATATATCTATTCATATAACCCTGCTAGATTTTGTTTATGTACGGCCGGAACTCTCTTCAAAGTTGAACGTGTCAACCCACACATGGGACACATATTACACTGTTACGTTAAGTAACTTTTATTAAATCTTAGCCACATATTTTAGATCTAACTGTCACAATAATTTAGATGATGTGGATCAATATGGTGCCTCAAAACACATCCTTATATTGCTTTTAGTATATAATAGATAGATAGATGATTGAAAACCTTATCTAGACCCGGCGCGGAGGCATGGATGTCATACATCTAGGTTGTAGACATTAATGACCTCTGATCTAATACAACCCCTTCCTCCTAAACTCGTACAAACTCGTATAATCTCAAACACAAGAATTGCTTAGATCGCCTGATACCTCTTTGTAATCAGTATAAACATGTATATGTAACCTTGTACAAAACCACGTATAACTCAGCCCAATTATACATTTATCTAGCAGTATTGGTACTAGTATGGCTCTATGCAAACGAAAAAAAGCACCACTGTACACGGATCATCAGCGACGATGGGCGTGTCCGAGCGTGGTGGTGTTGGTGGCTGTTGGGTCCAGCGATCCGGTGACTCGTCCTGGCCGGTCCATGCCTTGGTTTGGCGAGTCTCACACAAAAAGATATTCTTCTTAATATGTGCCTTGGTTAAGGCCTTGAGCTCTGGAACTATCGCCGCATTCCTGCAACTAGTGTGAAGTGCCTAACTGTCCAAGACAACAATCGCGCCGGACCAACACCTCCGTTAATTTTAATCTAGGGACATCTCCCGTCCCATTCTTGTAGCAATGTTGTGACCGTACCATAAAAGTGACAAATGGTGCACTCAAACTAGCCGACATTACCAACATATTTTCACAACGCAGATACTCAATTTGCTGGCTAGGTTAGGTTGGGGATCTCCCTACCCCGTCATATGGGGTGTTTTCATTTTTAGATCTGCATCGCATGCAATTTAGTTTCATATGAAGAACATTACGATTCCTAAATATAGGCTTAAACATGGCTAGCTATTTAGCTGAGATAGTGTGAGAACAAATAATTTCAAGAAGCCCCATATTAACACAATGATAGGTAAATTAGATGGTTATTCCTTCTCGGTTTTCGCACCCCTGTGGCAGCCTAACATATTTGGAGACTAGATAATATGATGGTTGGACAGCTCAACACGTTAAGTGTTTTCAGAGTGGGTGGAAGGAAATAATGAAACTCCATCGTTGTAGCGACAATACTGGAGAGATCCTCCATATGATGATACTTATGTGTTTTTGAAGGTTATCCATATAGCCTCATCCGAGATCTAGCTTTGGTCGTCCGTACTCCCGCTGGATCCACGGGAGCTTATGCCTACTTGATGCAACCGGTTGTTAAAGGTTGCACGGGGTATGTACTCCGGGGCTGGTTGGCGGCTCACTAGAAGATTAAAAGATGTTTAGCTGCTATATGTTCCTTATTTTTCATGGTTGATTCTTGTATTGGTCCTTCAGTTGTAATGGAATTTATTCAGGTTCTCTAAAAAGGGTGCTATCAATATGACTGTTGGCACATAAACCATTAAGAGAACGCCCAAAAACCTATAGATACTGAATGACAAAGGTTCGTAATAAAAAGGTTGTGTGCATCACTTGGGGTCATCTCCCCCATTTCAAAAAAAAAAGATGAAGTAAAGTCGTCGAGGCACATCGACGAAACTGAATCTCAGATACTTTGTTTGCACTAATCATGTAATTAGTGTTGAGTTACTAATCATGTAATTAGTGTTGAGTTAGCTGATTAGATTTTGTTTATGCATGTAGTAGGGGCTGCGGCATTTTGCACACATAGAGAAGTGTTCATGTGTGTACATGCAAGCTGAATTTTGGTGTTCATGGACCACGCAGTAGTCTGCTAGGTACAGGAATCACATGGCGCAGCGTCGGATCGGCAGCTAGAGAAGCATATAGATATAGATAGAGTGTGCATCTGCACGAGAAGATCGGCGAGCCAGTGTGAAGTGCAAGTGCATGCTAGATATGTGGCCAACGTCTACTTGGTAGTGGCCTGGTTATGATAGTGTCAGGTTGTTGTGGGCATGCATGCGTCTGTCCGGTCGTGTGGCCGTTCAGGTGAGGCTGCCAAAGGGCTAAAATGGGTATGATGCGTGCAACTTTTTTCCATAAAGGACGTTTTACTACACTCAAAGGAAGTATCGTGATGATATAAGTTTAAAGATCTTACACCCGTCCTCTGTATAGTTAAGATGCACATAGCCGCAAATTTCATAGAACTGAAAAGAAAGACGAAAATATAAGAATCACATGGACATATAGCTCCAATGTCGTCTAAGGTAGCGAAGGGAAGCTAGTTAGTGGAGTGATTAGTGGATCAAGTAGTTAGAACATAAAGCCATATGTAATCAAGGTTGTTAACTGTGGCATAAAAAATAGAGAAAGGAAGAAAAGCTAATACATGTGTGTCGATCTTGCTTGGGCAAATCCATCAGACTTGATCGTCTGTCCAGTGATGCCCACTCGGCAGCCAAACTAAAACGGTGTATAGGACTATAATCACTTTGCATGCATGAAAAACAGGGAGTTGAACTGTAATCGCCATTAATTCGGCCTCTTGTGGTTGTCATAGTCTATAACATTTTTCTTCCGATAAATTTCATACGGAGTAATATATAACTCCAGCTATGCTTTAGGAGGAATTTGATTGGGACAAATTGGGATGTATGGTTACATCTTTGTCAAAGATTAATGCAGGTTTTTTTAACTAATGAACCTGATAATTTTAAATGGAAGCTGACTGTGGATGGGATTTTCACGGTTAAATCTATGTATGAGGATCTTATGAATGATCATCAGAGACTCCCTACAAATTATCTTTGGAAGCTTAAAGTACCACTCAAAATTAAGATTTTTATGTGGTTTTTAAACAACAAGGTATTGTTAACTAAAGATAATTTGTCTAGAAGAATTTGGAATGGTTGCACGAAGTGTTACTTTTGCGATGAGAAAGAAACTATTGAACATCTTTTCTTATCCTGCCCCTTTGCTAAATTATTTGGCGTATTGTTTTCTTTACGTATAATCTCCCACCTCCAACTAATATCACTAATATGTTTGGGAATTGGTTGAATGGGATGAATAAGACTGATAAAGCTAGCATACGTATAGGTGTATCTGCTTTATGTTGGTCTCTCTGAAAATGTCGCAATGATATTATTTTTAACAAGGCTCGAGTTCAATCTTTTTTGCAGGTTATTACTATGGCGGCTCACTGGATCCAACACTGGACTTGCTTGCTGCCGGTGCATCAAAGGGATGGGATGGTTTCTGGATGCAATCGTCTGATAATGGTTACTCAGGATATCTACTACCTGCTGGTTATGTGGCGTCTTACTAGTAGATTGAGAGAGGATTAGTTCTAGTCCTTTCGATATCAATGTTCTGTCATGGTGCTGATGGTTGATATCTGTATCAATCATTTATGAACTTTGTTGATCTCTGTTCTCAAACTTTTGTAATTTCGACTATTTTAATAAAGACGGTTGTGTGCATCCTAGGATGCAGAGGCCGGGGTATATCCCTAACTCCAGCTATGCTTGACTCTCAACGCTTTGAGACTAGAGTTAACACTAGTACTGATAGATCGTTGCGGCTCATTTCAGGTGGCCTTTTTTTTGAACGGGATTTCAGGTGGTTTGGGGTAAAGCATCCAGTGCCCGATGGTCCACGTTGGAAGATACTAGCTACTAGCTTCTGCTCAGTAGTGTCTATTGGACTTAACAGGGGACTGTAGCGTGTTTGGCATGTTGGCACTACACGAACAATAGTCCGTGAAAAGATGGAATGACGTTGGAGGTTCCTTCTACTATTTGTTACTCGGACAATCATCTTAACTGAGTTTGAACCATCGTGAATAATGCTGATAAGAGTTGCTCTTGAAGTGAAAGCATCGGTTTACTTTCCTGCTGCAGAGGTGCACCAGCATGCGTTGTTGCACCTATCAAGACCAAATGGGCGCCCAGGTACCACCCGAATGGATGTGAACATTCATGTTGGTTGGGGGACTAGGATGCCAAGTCTGCCAATGCATGATCCAGGTGGCATTTTTTGTTTACTGTCTCCAGATTTCCACAGCTCTCTGCGAGGGTTGCAAAAGTCGATGGAAGATCTGGACATGTTGGAAGGGGCTCGCCATGTATGAAAAGTGCACCGGGAGAGTCCAGTCGATCTCACTATCCTAGCAGTAAATAACCTCCCGATGCCTCCAATGCCTAGAATCTACATCGAGAGAAAAATGATGCATAATGTGGCACCTTGAACAACCTGGCTACTAGCGGATATTTGGTCCCTTTGGAATCATTTCCATCCTTTTTATAGAAGAGTTCGATCGGCCAATTCCATGGTGCGTGCATGGCCCACGTGAACTTTTCCTGCTTCTTAAATGTAGTTGGACAAACTTGAAAATTTCTTGACTTCACACCTTCCACGTCTAAAAGTACATCTACATGTCTTTCCTTCAAATCTCTGCTCTACTCTAGTTTTTGTTTTGTTTTTAAAACCAGTATGGTCTTTGTGACATACAATAATATCGATAATTTTTTATTCACATGCGACGTATTTGTACCATTATTGTCTACTCGATCACATCTCTTCAGAAGAATGTTATTTGTACTGTTTGATTTCTTATATTTTAATAAGGGGTCTTCCGACATTGCACATGTTCTCGGTCACCACTTCATCTGCTAGTGTCCAGGCACATCTCGCGACCATGTAGTTAATCAAGGAATCATTTTGTTATTACGGGGCTGCTTGAGATTGTTTCCGTCTAACTATAACTTGCTAAGAGCATCTCTAGCAAATCCCTTAAAACATCCGAACCAAAAAAAAAACGCCACTTTGTGGTTTCGGCCAAGAAAAGTGGCTAGAAACCACAAACCACTCCGACCCGAAAAAAAAATTTAAGGGGACCAAGAAACACCCCCCCCCCCCCCCCAATATCCATAGATAACCATGATTCGCCTCCGAACCGAGCATGACCCGTAGCGGACCCATATCGCTAGGAACCATTGGCGGGAGGGACATTTCAGCTCGTTCCCCTTCCTTCCGCCGCCCTTGGCCCGCACCACCGCCACGTGCCGCCGTAGATTCAGGCCGCTCTGGCTCGATTCCTCCCGCCCAGAAGGCCGCAGCTGCCCGCCCACCCCGTCCCCCAGTCGTTGTGGGCCAAAGAGTCCCTTCTGAGGCAGATCCGCTCATGCCCACCGCCGAGGTCGCCATGGATTCCGTGCAGAGGTCGGGGCTGGAAGCTTGAAGCAACTACCCTCCTTGCCGGCACGTTTCGCCCTCTCGCCGGCCTCCGCCATCCTCCCTGTCCGTCCGTGGTAGTCAAGCTCCAGCCCCGCCGCGCGTCAAAGGTAAATTCCTCCTTTTTCTTCTAGCTTGTGCATTCGCCCGAGTTCGATTTCGTAGATTTCCGCTCAGATAGATTTTCCTCTCTAAAATTCGTCCTTAATTTGTAGATGGACTTGGGGCCTTGCGAACAATTTTTGTTGGACGATTTGTCCTTGTCCGACGACTCGGACGTAGAGACGCTGCTTGTGAACCACCGTCAACAGATTATGGTGACCGTTCTCGCCCTCAAGGAGGAAGATGCAAGAGGAAGAGGCGGCAAAGCTCGAAGGTTGGTCGTCTTTGCATCCCTCTCAATTGCAAGTTGGGGAACGACATGCTCATGTGAGATTATTTCGTTGAGGTACCAACATACCCGCCTCACCTTATTCGTAGACGCTATCGAATGTGCCGATCCTTGTTCGTGAAGATAGTGAAAGCTTGCGAGACCAACTCTCCGTAATTCACCCATCGGAGAAATGTTGCGGGGCTACTTGGATTCAGCCCGTACAAAAAAAATCTCGGCAGCGATGAGGGTGCTCGTATATGGGATTCCGACCGATTATGCCGATGAGTATCTCCGCAGATACTACTATAGAGAGTGTTCGTAGATTCGTCAAGGTGATGATACGCATTTTTGGTCTGGTGTATCTACGAGCACCTAACGAGGAGGATAAAATTTGGTTGATGGCGATGAATGAGAAAAGAGGTTGGCCTGGCATGCTAGGAAGTATAGATAGTATGCATTGGGCTTGGAAAAATTGTCTGAAGGCATGGCACGGGAAGTATTGTGGAAAAAGCCGTGATGCAACAATTGTGCTAGAAGCCATTGCATCCGAGGACTTGTAGATTTGACATTTTTTCTTTGGGTTGCCTGAAACACTAAATGATATCAATGTGCTGCATAGATCACCCCTTTTTGCAAAACTAGCTAGTGGTGAAGCACCACTTGCAACTTCACTCTCAACGGTTTTAATTATGACAAGGGGTATTATCTAGCTGATGGTATTTATCCTCGTTGGGCTATATTTTTCAAGACCATCGTGAATCCTAAAACTAGGAAAGAAGTTGAATTTGCAAAGGCTCAAGAGGCTACCCGAAAGGACATTGAGAGATCCCTTGGTATTTTGCAAGCTCAATTTGCACTTGTTCGAGGTCCTGCCCATTTTTAGGACAAGAAAACTCTCAATAACATAATGACATGTTGTGTTATTCTTCACAACATGATTGTTGAGAATGAGAGGGGTCTAGGCTTGGAGATCTTCTACAACAATGTTGACAGTCGTGTGAATCCAAGTAGACACACGGATGCCATCCAAGCTTTCCTTCAAACTTATTGAGACATTGAGAACATGATCATGCACAACCAACTTCAGCATGACCTCATTGAGCACCACTAGCTGCTGCATGAGAGGAACTAGGCTCCCACTTTACATCCATTTAAATTTTTATTCAATCATGTGCGTGAACAATTATTTGTATTCGGAACTATTCTTGTATTGGATTATTGGTTATTTATTTGATTTGGACAATTGTTGTAGGGCTTATTATTGTATTATACAATTAGTAATTTTTGAATTTTAGTTTGAGTCCATATCATATTTGTATGTGAATGTGCGAGATGTGTGTTGGAAATGTGAAAACATAGATGAATTTAAGGGTTTGACACATGCTATGGCGGAACAGACTATGTACGTGCGAACGGTAAAAAAAAGGAATATTCACTTTTCTGGTTTGCGTATAAGGGGTCTATTCCGCCCCGGCCTCCGCGGCGCGAAAAACGCGCTTTTATCAGCCCGTAAAAGCGTTTTTTAGTTCGGGCGGATAAGGGATCTGCTAGAGATGCTCTAAATAGCTAGGCAAGTGTCCAAAAAAGACCGTTGAAACCCGGGGCTCCAGGTGGCATCTTTGTTTTTTTTAACCTTCAAATTTTGAATCTAAAATTTAAAAAAAAATCGAGAAAATAGCGGGATGTAGACAACCATGTATTATATCGGTGTGTAAATGTTTACCTTGAAATACTTTGTATTTTGGTCTCAAAAAATGACAAAATCGTACAAAATGACAAAAACTTCACTTTAGTCTACCGTTCAACATCGTTTACCGGGGACAAAAACTCGATTTGCCATTTTTACTGAGCCTAAAATATAAATTATTTGTATCTGAAATTTTACACAATGATAGAACACGTAGTAGGCTACACCCCTTCGCCTCTGTCTCCCCCTCCCTCGGAGGAAGCCCCCGGGCAAAGACTGCGCGGCTGACGGCGCTGGCGGGCCTTTATCTCCTCGCGCGGTGGGTTGCAACACGGATCTTTCACCCCATGTCGCGGGATCTCCGGCTGCTATCGGCAGTCTTGGACTGAGGGATGCACACAACGGAGATGGATGCCGGGGCGGCGGCTCCAGATTTTTTGGCAACTGCTATGGTCGCAAGGGCGGCACGGCACCTGGTTCGGGGAACTCAGCGTGGCTAAGATCCTCATATCCACATAGTGCAGGAGATGGCGGCAGTGCCCACTGAGATCTTCGGCCTGCTGTTGGGAGTGGGCGGGCGGGGGCGTAAGGGTCGTCATTCTGCCTAATAAAGGAGGCGGGCCCAGGGTTCTTCTCATGCCAAGTCACTGGTCTGCTACATGCCTGCCCTCATGGATCTCGCTGGTGACGAGTTTCGGTAGACTCCGTCAGCGAGCTTCATTGGGGACCTCATGCCTATAAATTGCTGGATCGGATGGGATTTGATGGCGCGCGCTCTTGTTTTCTGACCATTTGGTTTCAGGTGGGATCCCCGCAAAGCTCTGTCGTCGTTGATACATTGCAAATATGTCTATAATTTTTGATGTTCCATGCTTGATTTTATCTACTTTCTTGTGTTTTGTCCATACTTTGGAGTACTTTTCATATGATTTCTTGGACTAACCTATTAACAAGAGCCACAGTGACAGCTGCCTGTTTTCTGCTATTTTTGGTTCCAGGAAAATCAGAAAATGAATATTCTCGGAATTGGACGGGACAAAAGTCAAAGTCATTATTTTACCGAGAGACACCTGGAGCCAGAATACGAGACGGGGAGGGGCTGGGGCCCGGCCACACCACCTGGCCGCGCGGCTAGGCCTGGCTCGTGCCAGGGGTGGTCTGGCCACTCCAGGCACCCCCTCAGCCTCTCCTTCCGCCTATATATTGCCTCTGATACGGAAACCCTAAGTACCCGATCAAAATCCACGAAAGAGTCTATAGCCGCCGTCATCTCCATCCCTAGATCGGGAGGGATCTGAAGCTCTTCTCAGCACCCTGCCGGAGAGGGGAATTCACCCTGGAGGCCTTCTTCATCATCATGCAAGCCTCCGGTGTGATGCGTGAGTAGTTCATCTCTAGAATATGGGTCCATGTAGTAGCTAGATGGTTGGTTCTCCTCCTTTGTGCTTTCATGTTTAGATCTTGTAAGCTCCGTTCATGATCAAGATCATCTATTTGTAATTCTATATGTTGTGTTTGCGGGGATCCGATGGATATTGAGATGCTATTTCAGATTGATTATTGATTCTATCATGTCTTTGTTATTTATGATCTTGCATGCTTTTCGTTGTTAGTAGCTATCTTGGCCAAGTAGATGCTAGCATCTCCAAGAGTTAGTATTTATGCTCGATAGTGGATTCATGCCTCACAGTAACTGGGAAGTGACAGAAATCTCTAAGGTACTAGATGTGTTGTTGCTACTAGGGAGAAAACAACAATACTTTGTTCATAGAACAATCGTATCGTTTACTTTACACGCAATTCGTAATGCAATTATCCGTTGCATGCAACTTAATACTGGAGGGGGTTCGGATGATAACCTGAAGGTGGATTATTAGTCATAGATGCAGTTGGATGGCGGTCTATGTATAATGTTGTATTGCCCAATCGAATCTCAAAGGAGTCAAGATGATTAGTATATGCTTGTATGCTTTCTCAATGTTTGTCAATTGCCCCGCTGTAATTTTTTCACCCAGCATGTTATCTATCTTAAGGAGAGCCACCTCTAGTGAACTATGGACCCTGTTCCTTTCTTTTACTATCAATCTACAATCAAAATGTTTACTGCTTTGTGTTTACTTTCTGCAAACTATTACTTCCTTCCATTTGGTACGTTTAATCTATTGTTTTCAGCAAAATCGGTAAGATTGATAACCTCATCGCAAGTTGGGGACAAAGTTCTGTGGTTGTGTTGTGCAGGTCTCCACGTTGCTACTAGCACCGGTAGTGCGCCCTGCCAAGGCTCAGCTAGCAACACCTCTGTGGTGTTTCCTTGCTCCTACTGGAATGATAACCTTGGTTTCGTACTGAGGGAAAACTTGCTGTTGTGCTCATCATACCTTCCTCTTGGGGTTGCCCAACGAGCTCGATATATTTTGGGCCATCAAGCATATTTTCTGGCCCCGTTGCTGGGGAGTCAAGGACATCTTCACAAGGAGATTCCCTCATAACCAATCTCTTTACTTTATTGTTTTTGTTTTGCTTAGTTTATTTTTGCTTTGTTTGCTTGTTTCTTTTATCAAAAACAAAAAAAATTAGTTCCTACTATAATGGTTATTTTCATTGGTCTGTTATTGTGTTGCTTTATCATGCTTTCTATCAATGGTTGGTTTCTTTGAAACTGAATCTAATTGGCAAGGGGGGTTCACGGAAGAACAAAAATATTATTATAAGGAACACCGCTTGTCACAAAAAGGGAAACACTTATGGGAACAAATTGATAAATTGTATACCATTGCTAGAAATGTGTGCTCTACTTATAATGTTACTTATTGCTTTGATAAATCTTGTTGCTGTAAGAGGTATAAACACCTCCCTTTTCAGTGTGAGTATAATGATGATGTTACCATATCTTCTTATGTTAAGGGAAATTATGACTTTTATGATGTGGAACAAATTGAAGAATTTATCTTCTTATGTTAAGGGTGCATTTGAACTAGCTTATTTGCTTGAAAATACTGATGATGCACCTTATAAATATGAGGTTTATGATATACTTCAATTTTTCTTTGATAATTACAAGGAAGAAAATGGCTATATTCTTGAATATCTTACTAGATGCTCTCCACCAGCGGAAGAAACTAATGTCTTGCAGGAGCCTATGGAAGAAAAAATTGCTGAAACTGGAAGCTCATTGGATAAAAAAGAGGAGGAGAGTGATGATCAAGAGGAGTAAGAATGGATCAACCCATTCCTACCTTCTAATGAGAGTAACTCTTTACCCCTTACATTATTTGGTTGTCCCTCATGCTTACCAAAGGAGGATGAATGTTATGTTCCTGTGGATTCTTTTGAAAATGTTTATAATAAAACTCTAGTGCTTGTAGATCATGAAAAGCATGTTTTATGTGATCGTTATATTTTTGAGTTTATTCATGAGGCTACTGAAAATTACTATGAGAGAGGAAAATATGGTTGTAAAAGTTTTCATGGTACTAAAACACCTCTCTATTTACTGAAAGTTTTGAAGGTACTCTCGTTTTATATTCCTATGCATGTCGCTTTGTTCTTTATGAATTTATTTGCGTATAAGATTCCTATGCATAGGAAGTGTGTTAGACTTAAATGTGTTTTGAATTTTCTTCTTGATGCTCTCTTTTACTTCAATTCATATTTCTTAAGTGAGCATCTTCTCAAACTATCATGCCTAACTTAAAGGCGTTAAAGAAAAGTACTTATTGAGAGATAACCCAAAAGTTTTAGATGAGTCTTGGAAGTTAGTACTTCAGTAATAACCGCTCCTTATCCTTTTTATTTGCTTTTTGTGCCAAGAGTAACCTCTAATGAGATAGAATTAATGATTAGGAAAGTTGTTGTCCCGAAACAGATTTTTGTGCTTCACCATAAAAATTCATGTAAAATCTCTTTACGTCCTTTTGAGCTGTGAATTTTTGTGCTTATGCCCCTGGTTGTTATCTAACTTTCGTTAGTTTAACACTTTTCGATTTGAGCAATAGAAGGTCTTCGAAAAAATTTATCTTTACCTGCTGGTCTGTTTTAACAGATTTCTGCCATTTTCTGCATTTGCTTCTTGTTGGTTCCTTTTTGAGTTATTTTGGGGAATTGAGCTTTTTGAGGGAAGTGCTACAGTAGCTTGTGTTTTAATGGAAGTTTTATTGGTGTTAGAACTGAACCTAAAGACCTATTATCTTGAATGCACTAATATTGCTAATAAAGATTGTGTGAAGTTTTATATGAAAGAAAAATTTCAGGTGTATGGAAGGAATGAGTAATGAGATGAAGGATGGACTAAAGCTCAGGTTTGGGGATGCCACGCATGTCACCCCAAGAAATATCCAAGAAGTACAAGCGTCAAAGCTTGGGGATGCCCAAGGCATCCCCTTCTTCATCAATAAAAATCTCAGGTTTCTTCCAAACGCTTCATTTTTATTGTTTTATGCACAGTTGTGTTGTTCTTGGAGCGTATTTTTTCGTTTTCGTTTTGGTTTTTCGTTTTCTTGGTTTTCTTAGTTTGCTGAATAAATTGGTTGGACCCCCTCTTTCATACATTGGTTTTCAAATAGTTTGGTTTGGTTTGGAAAAGAGTAGGAAAGTGATACATTGCAAATGTATCAATAATTTTTGATGTTCCATGCTTGGTTTTATCCACTTTCTTGTATTTTGTCCACACTTTGGAGTACTTTTCATATGATTTCTTGGACTAACCTATTAATAAGAGCCACAGTGCCAGCTGCCTGTTTTCTGCTGTTTTTGGTTCCAGGAAAGTCAGAAAATGAATATTCTCGAAATTGGACGGGACAAAAGCCAAAGTGCCTATTTTTCTAAAAGTCATCAGATGCTAGAGTACGAGACAGAGAGGGGCCAGGGGGCCACCACACCACCTGGCCGCGCGGCCAGGCCTGGCCCGTGTCAGGGGTGGTGTGGCCGCTCCCGGCACCCCCTCGGCCTCCCCTTCCGCCTATAAGATGCCCTCGGGACAAAAACCCTAAGTGCCCGATCAAAAATCCACGAAAGAGTCTGTAGCCACCGTCATCTCCATACCTAGATCGGGAGGGATCTGAAGCTCTTCCCGGCACCCTGCCGGAGAGGGGAATTCACCCTGGAGGCCTTCTTAATCACCATGAAAGCCTCCGGTGTGATGCGTGAGTAGTTCATCCTTGAACTACGGATCCATGTAGTAGCTAGATGGCTGGTTCTCCTTCTTTGTGCTTTCATGTCTAGATCTTGTGAGCTCCGTTCATGATCAATATCATATATTTGTAATTCTACATGTTGTGTTTGCGGGGATCCGATGGATATTGAGATGCTATTTTAGATTGATTATTGATTTTATCATGTCTTTGTTATTTGTGATCTTGCATGCTTTCCGTTGTTAGTAGCTATCTTGGCCAAGTAGATGCTAGCAACTCCAAGAGTTAGTATTTATGCTCGATAGTGGGTTCATGCCTCGTGTCTGGGGAAGTGACAGAAATCTCTAAGGTACTAGATGTGTTGTTGCTACTAGGGAGAAAACAACAATCCTTTGTTCATAGAACAATCGTATTGTTTACTTTACACGCAGTTTGTAAAGCAATAATCTGTTGCTTGCAACTTAATACTGGAGGGGTTGGATGATAACACGAAGGTGGATTATTAGTCATAGATGCAGTTGGATGGCGGTCTATGTATAATGTTGTAATGCCCAATCAAGTCTCAAAGGAGTCAAGATGATTAGTATATGCATGTATTGCTTTCTCGATGTTTGTCAATTGCCCCGCTGTAATTTGTTCACCCAGCATGTTATCTGTCTTAAGGAGAGCCACCTCTAGTGAACTATGGATCCCGGTCCTCTTTCTTTACATACAATCTACAATCTTTTACAGCTTTGTGTTTACTTTCAGCAAACTTTTACTTCCTTCCATTCGATACGTTTAATCCTTTCTTTTCTGCAAAACACGGTGAGATTGACAACCTCATCGCAAGTTAGGGACAAAGTTTTGTGGTTGTGTTGTGCAGGTCTCCACGCTGCTACTAGAACCGGTAGTGCGCCCTGCCAAAGCTCAGCTAGTAACACCTTTGGGGTGTTTCCTTGCTCCTACTGCTTCGATTAAACCTTGTTTTCATAACTGAGGGAAACTTGCTGCTGTGCTCATCATACCTTCCTCTTGGGGTTCCCAACGAGCTCTACATCAACACCGCCATCAAGCATTTTTCTGGACGTCGTGCATTGAGTCATCACCTTCTTCCATTTATATATTGAGTCTCCACCTTCTATCTTTATGCACCTACTTTGAGAGCATAGTGGCCATTCTTAGTTCTATGTGCATTGTCCCAAGACTTGTTGCTTGATGCATAGCTTTGATATTGCTTGTTTTAAACTATTTGTATCTAGTCACTCTTATGAACTTTCAAGGTGTCCTATGCATTTATGTTTGCTACTCTATGAGGGATAAGCTGAATGCCATTATGCTATGTTTTCTTTATGTGAAACAAACAAACGTCTTGCAAAGCATTGTTATTCATGAATCTTTTGTGTGTGCCTTTTCATGTTGCAACATAGTTTCTTTGTCTTATTGCTAGAACTTTGTCTTTCATGTTATGATTGAAGTACTATGATCCCAGCTTTAAATGTTTTAAAAATACTTTGATCAAGTTTGTGATGGTGCATGTCACCTCAAAAATTATTCCTTCTTTTTATCACTTACCTACTCGAGGACGAGCAGGAGTTAAGCTTGGGGATGTTGATACATTGCAAATGTATCTATAATTTTTTATGTTCCATTCTTGGTTTTATCTACTTTCTTGTGTTTTGTCCACACTTTGGAGTACTTTTCATATGATTTCTTGGACTAACCTATTAACAAGAGCCACTGTGCCAGCTGCCTGTTTTCTGCTGTTTTTGGTTCCAGGAAAGTCAGAAAATGAATATTCTCGGAATTGGACGGGAAAAAAGCCAAAGTCATTATTTTACCGGGGGACACCTGGAGCTAGAATACAAGACGGAGAGGGACTGGGGCCCGGCCACACCACCTGGCCGCGCGGCTAGTCCTGGCCCGCGCCAGGGGGTGGTCTGGCCGCCCCAGGCACCCCCTCGGCCTCTCCTTCCGCTTATATATTGCCTCTGATAGGAAACCCTAAGTATCAGATCAAAAATCCACGAAAGAGTCTATAGCCGCCGTCATCTCCAGCCCTAGATCGGGAGAGATCTGAAGCTCTTCCCGGCACCCTGCCGGAGAGGGGAATTCACCCTGGAGGCCTTCTTCATCATCATGCAAGCCTCCGGTGTGATGCGTGCGTAGTTCATCTCTAGACTACGGGTCCATGTAGTAGCTAGATGGCTGGTTCTCCTCCTTTGTGCTTTCATGTTTAGATCTTGTGAGCTCCGTTCATGATCAAGATCATCTATTTGTAATTTTGCATGTTTTGTTTGCGGGGATCCCATGAATATTGAGATGCTATTTCAGATTGATTATTAATTCTATCATGTCTTTGTTATTTGTGATCTTGCATGCTTTCCGTTGTTAGTAGCTATCTTGGCCAAGTAGATGCTAGCAACTCCAAGAGTTAGTATTTATGCTCGATAGTGGGTCCATGCCTCTGGTAATCTAGGGAAGTGACAGAAATCTCTAAGGTACTAGATGTGGTGTTGATACTAGGGAGAAAACAACAATCCTTTGTTCATAGAACAATCGTATTGTTTACTTTACACGCAATTCATAATGCAATTATCCGTTGCTTGCAATTTAATACTGGAGGGGGTTCGGATGATAACCTGAAGGTGGATTATTAGTCATAGATGCAGTTGGATGGCGGTCTATGTATAATGTTGTAATGCACAATCGAATCTCAAAGGAGTCAAGATGATTAGTATATGCTTGTATGCTTTCTCGATGTTTGTCAATTGCCCCGCTGTAATTTGTTCACCCAGCATGTTATCTATCTTAAGGAGAGCCACCTCTAGTAAACTATGGACCCCGGTCCTTTCTTTTACTATCAATCTACAATCAAACTGTTTACTGCTTTGTGTTTACTTTCTGCAAACTATTACTTCTTTCCATTCGGTACGTTTAATCCTTTGTTTTCAGCAAAACCGGTGAGATTGACAACCACATCGCAAGTTAGGGATAAAGTTTTGTGGTTGTGTTGTGCAGGTCTCCACGTTGCTACTAGCACCGGTAGTGCGCCCTCCCAAGGCTCAGGTAGCAACACCTTTGGGGTGTTTCCTTGCTCCTACTGGATTGATAACCTTGGTTTCGTACTAAGGGAAAACTTGCTGCTGTGCTCGTCATACCTTCCTCTTGGGGTTGCCCAACAAGCTCGATATATTTTGGGCCATCAGTCGTCTGTTGCGATCGTGGGACGTGTCTTTTACGTTGGTGAAGTCAGAATGTCATAGAGGTCGAGTTTTGATGACTAGTATTGGTGGTTCTGGTTTTCGGAGCGTTGACGAATTTGTTTGGTGATTTGTGGCTCGTAGCGGTGACATCGACAAGTGGAGATGACGACACAAGAGAAGTGCAAAGTCTTACCTATTAGAATGAAAATTCTAGGTCTGGCCTTAATTGGTTGTATCTAGCAATGGCTTTGTCGAAGGCATTGTTTTGAGAGCGCGCACTTTCTCTAGGGTGAAAAAACAATATATATGATCCGGGGACGACGACGCTTGTACATTGTTTCTTTCTTGGAGACGTCTCTTTTAAAGTATTTAGACTTTTGGTGTTGTCTTGATGGTGTTTATACTACTGCTACTTGAAATAGATCACCGTAGCATGATTTTTTTTTCTTTTTTTCTTTTTTGCTTTTGGTTGTGTGCATACGTAACGTCTTTAGGGTATCATTGCGTTATTAATATATTTTGTTTATTGAAAAAAGGTAGGCTACACCCAATTATGTTTTTCAAAATTGTTTGAAACTTGTCTCATGCAAGTATTTGAATTTTGAAAAAAGATCTCCGTGGAACCCGAGAGCCACGATGTTGCACTCGCCAAGTGTCTTTCTATACTATATTGTGCCTGCATATACTCTATGTGTCTGAAAATGTAAGACGTCTAAAATTAGTCAAAAGTTAAATTCTACTAATTTTGATCAAATATTTATGGAAAAAATATTTGCATCTATAATATTGGATGGAAACATTGATAAATTATAACTTATGATGAATATATTGATATTGATTTAGTACTGTAGATTTCATATTTTTCTCTACAATCTTAGAAAACTTCAAAAAAACTTTGACTTTTGATTATTTTTAGGCGCCTTATATTTTGGGATAGAGGCGCCTAACATATCTAGAGACTAGAGAAGACAAATAATGGAAGCCGGCTAGACACGCTGATTGTTGCAGCCACTTTGACGGTGACATCTCCGCCATAATATGTAAGGTAATTAATAGATGAAGCAAAAACGTGGAGGCACACCGACAAAATCATCTCTCCAAGGCTTGACTGTTTGTTACCACTCCGCAGGCAGCGGAAAGAACAGAGTGTAGAACTATAAGAGCTCGTTTGGTAGAAATGAAATGAAATGACATTGATGATATTATTTCATTTGACAATTCTACAGAAATGATAAGGTAACAAAACAAATTAAGGTTAGACATAAATTGAAAACCATGGAATTTGCAAATGAATTCCGTAACCGATTCTGTGGCAGCAAGCAGGTTGATTCTTGGAATCACAAATGAATTTTTTGATTCTAGCCTCAAATGATGGGAGCCAAACGAGCTCTAACTGTAATCGACTTTTCTAACTGAAACAGGGAGTGTTTTACAAAAAGTGAAGAAGAGAGAGTTTAGAACTCGGTCACCTGCTTGCGGTTATCATACTAGTATTAGCTGCAGCCGTGCTTCGTCGTCGCTGGTTTTTAGCAGTTTGCGTTGATCAGGAACTCAGCTCAGCTGGCTAGGATACCTGCAGATGGCTCATGGATCATGGTGGATCGATGCTAGAACAGGGTAGAGGTTACGTGTGCTAGCCTCAGCTCACTGCATGCATGGCTGCTCAGGAGTATACAAAGCATCGGATACTCCAGATCTAGTGGTGCAGCGAGCGAGGTGCTCCAACCTGTGTTGATTGATATTGCATCGACCGAGTCCAAATGGGCACCGCCCCCAGCGGAATGGGTGTGGACACAGGCGCTAGCTGGGATGCGAACTCGGCCAGGGTGCCAAACAGCAAGACCAGGGTGCATAGCATTTCCAGATCAAGCTAGCATCGTCTTGCTTTCTACCCTGAAATTTCTACCGCTCTCTGTAAGGATTCCACGAGTAGATGTAGACTCCCGGCCTGTCCGATGGAGATCGACGTATGCCTGCTTATTAATGCCACTTCTCCACCCAGGAGAATAAATTCCCAACACCTCCAAGGCTCCAATGCCTAGTATCTATAGGGAGATTAAAAAAATACATAATGTGGCACCGAGAACCGCCGGGGCATTATTTGATCTTTGATCTCTTCAATATCATCTCCATCGATTTCGCAAAAAAAAAAAATCATTCCATCTTTTTTATAGAAGAACTAGATATACCAAGTGCATAGCGCATGCTTCGGCCCCGTGACCTTTGTTCCTACCTCCTTGAAACAGGAATTACGCCCCGTTTTATAAATAAAGCCACAACCATACAGAATACGACAGAGTCAGCGACGCTAGACATCAAACAGAAAAAACAAAGAAAATTATGTTGGGGCCACAACACATCATGCCCAAGAAAGCAAAAAAAACGAAGAGGGGAGCTGGTGGGAAGCTCGCTCTAGGAAGCCATGGAGGTACTAGCAGGAGCCGTGAAGCGCTGCACCAATGCCCTGAGCGCCTGCAGGATGCCGGCCACGCTCTCTATGTCCCTCTGCCTAGAAAGCGGATACCACTTTTGAAGGTAGGCAAGCAAGGAAAACACAGAGTCAAAAGCACGGCGAGGAAAGACCTGCTCTATCATCATCTTATTACGAATGTTCCAAAGTGTCCACGTAATAGCCACAAACACTAACCAGAAGAGGCGATGCCTCCTTCCGGTACGGTTTGACTCCGTCTCTAGGAACTCACCGAGGTCTTGGGCCTGCCAGGACGGTCCAAGTGCGTCTCGGATAAAGTTCCACAGAAATTGAGCAATAAGGCATGTGAACATTATGTGGGCACACGTCTCCCGCGTCCCACATAGTGGATACATCCCTTTGCATGGGGCGTTGTGTTTCGACACCTCTACCCCCGAAGGGAGGCGATCCCACGGCAGGTACGATAGGAAAATCCGCAAGCGCAGGGGTAGGGGCGCCTTCCAAAGGTGCGTCGCCCAAGGTAACTCAGGACCCTGGAATAGGGTCCTATACGCCGAACTAACAGAGAAGGCTCCAGAGGGAGACTGGCCTCATGTGACCTTGTCCCTCTCTGGGAGGGAACTCAGGACCCTGGAATAGGGTCCTATACGCCGAACTAACAGAGAAGGCTCCAGAGGGAGACTGGCCTCATGTGACCTTGTCCCTCTCTGGGAGGGACAACTGAGAGGGACAAGGGCAAGGAGCCCCGCAGCCTCAGCTTCATTGAAGGACCTCCGGAACGGGATGTTCCATTGGCCTCCTTGTGCAGCCTCAGCCACTAACATCGAGGGGACTACGCAGATGGCGAATAGGGTCGGGAATTCCTGGCAGAGGGGGACGCCCTGTACCCAAGGGTCTAGCCAAAACAGGGCTTCCCGACCGTTTCCACCACGAAGGAAGATCCCCGACGGATGAAGTGCTTAATGTCTTGGATGGCCTTCCAGAACTGGGACCCCTCCTAACGTTCATACGCCAGCAGGGGGGCGGCCCTGGAGATACTTGGCCTTGATGAGTTGCAGCCAAAAGGCCTCCATTATCTTGGAGGACCTGCCACACCCACTTTAGCAACAGGGCTACATTGAAGCGGCGCGAGTCAAGAACACCTAAACCCCCAAGGATTTTGGGGGTACAGATGTCTGCCCACTTCACCATATGGTATTTCTGGTGCCCATCTCTGGCTATCCAAAAGAATCTAGACAGCTCTTTCGCAAAGTCTGCGTGGGTTCCCTCAGAAAGCAGATATAGGCTCATCTGATACATAGTGAGGCTGGATAGGCACGAGTTGATCAAGATAGTATTAGTGCCCTTGGACTTGAGGCGCGCATGCCACGGTTTGGCTCATTTGTTCCTACCTTCCTAAACGCAAGGCCAGGGTGCCAGACAGCAAAGCCAGGGTGCTGGACTGGAAGGATTGTCATAGCATTTCCTGAACAAGCTAGCATCGTCTTGCTTTCTACTTTGAAATTCTACCGCTCTCTGTAAGGATAACACGAGTAGATCTAGACTCTCGGCCTATCCGATGGAGCTTGACGTATGCCTGCTTATTAATGGCACTTCTCCACCCAGGAGTGGGTAAATTCACAATACCTCTGAAGGCTCCAATGCCTAGTATCTATAGGGAGATTAAAAGAATACATAATGTGGCACCGAGAACCACCTGGCCATTATTTGATCTTTGATCTCTTCAATATCATCTCCATCGATTTTGCAAAAAAAAAGAATCATCTCCATCTTTTTTATAGAAGAACTAGATATACCAAGTCCATAGTGCATGCTTCGGCCCCGTGACTTTTGTTCCTACCTTCCTAAACGCAATGACAAAACTAAATAAACTGGCAAACTCATTGACTTCATAGCTTCCTTTTTTTCTGTATTTAGAACCAGCACGCGGTAGTTGGGACTCACATTACTACCGATCACCGTTTATTCACATTAGTAGTCACATGCTATGTATTGTATCATATCTTCTGAAGCATGTTATTTGGACTATTTTTATTTCATTTAAGAACCTATGGCGTGATCAACGGTAATGTATCAAGACCCCCTTAGACAAATGGATGGTCTAGATTAAACATATCATTTTTATTTTAAAAAGGGTAACTTGGTCAGTTTACATGATGGAAACGCCCGGCAAAACATCGCTTGGCACTCGTTGGGCTGGATGTCCCCAAAAATATTATCCACTCAATCTATCCACGAAGCGTCACCCTCAGTTTTTCTAGCGTGCATGTTAGATAACGTGTCTGTCTCTGTCACTGATTTGTTGCTTTAGGATTCGTGCTTCACAATTCCATCAAGTTCTATTAAGTTTCATCAAACCAAGTCAAATTGAATTACAATGATACGAACTGTTGCAGGTGATATAACGTGCATGCTAGAATCTACTTTCTGGTGCCACCATCCATTGTTCATTTCACCTATGAGCAAGCCTCAACTCCCTGGCTATGTTGCGTCTCCGGTAGACCCTCTATCCATTCCTCAAGTGCAGTCGCACGCTCATGGCTAGACCTAGTGTGTGATGCGCCCTGGCCTCAGCATGAAGGCGCGATGCATGGCAGCACTGCTCCCTGCGCATCCAGCGGCCAAGCTGCTGAATAGTGTCGCTCTTTTTAATAAATCCCCATTGCCTCCGATGCCTAGTATGCTGAAAATGATGCATAATGTGGCAACTAGAACCACCAGGTTACTGCCAGATCTTCGATCTCTTTGGTATCATCTCCACTTTTTTTATAGAAGAAGTTAATCTACCAATTCCATGGTGCATGATTGGCCCATGTGAACCATTTTCTACTTTCTTAAATGCACTTGAACGGAATCAAACAAACTTGCAAAGTCCTTTGACCAAATACCTACCTCTATAGTACCTGACTTGCGGAAAGTCTTTTTTTTTTTTTGCCTCCTGAGCTCCATTGCTCCCTGCATATTAATTTTTTTTTAAACTATATGTATTAGTTTCAAAAAATTGTGAAATAAAATCATTAAAGTAGCTAACGACATATCTCACAAACGTGGAAAATATCAATTCGAAATGTTTTATATTCTAAGTTACACAGAAATGATAGTTCGATCTTTTGTGAGAATGAAATCACTACTCATATCTACAGTTTTGTCATTTTTGTGTAGCTCAAAGTACACATATTAATATTTTGCATGGTTTTCGTACACATTATCAGCTCCATATCGATTTGTTTTCAGAATTTTTTGTAACTTAGAAATATGATTTTTGATTTATTTTAAAGAAAATAGGATGACTCGTGCCCATGTGCACAGAATCTCCACTTACTTGCCTTTAAGTATCAGTTCTATTCTTTTTTCTATCCTTTGAACCAGCTTGGTATTTGTGACTATAATATCGATCACCTTTTATTCACATGAGTGATCGCATGGCATGTATATTTGCACCATTAGTGTTTGTCAATCACATATCTTTTGAGCATGTTGTGTGTACTATTTTATTTCATATGTTTGAGACGGTATGCATTAATTAACTATTATCCATATCAATATCTATAGCAATATAAAAGTACCCAGAGGGTGGTGATCCAACATATCTTGACCGTGTAACTAACATATCCAACGCCGCAAATTACTTCCGTGTTTAGCGGTAAAATAGAGTCCGATAATCCCCACCCAACGCCAGTCATGTCCTCCCTAATCCCTATTGTGTGTTCCTCTCTTCCAAGCCACGAACGCTCTAACCGCCAGCACGACCTCGCCATGCCCTTCCCACATCGTTTCCTGACCGCCGCCAGCGCGCCTCGCTCTCCGCCGAGAGCCATCCTCCTTACCAAAAGGCGTTTTTGAGTATACTACACTTTTTAAGTACTCATTTTTGAGTATCTTTTAGATTTTGTTTATTTAAGTACCTAACCATACAACATCCCAGCAACACATCCGATCCTTTGTCATTTCACATTTGAGGGTTCTAGCGAATACTGTTGTGCATCCTAGGTTATGCTTTAAATATGGCCCTGAGGTGTTTGCTTGAGCGACTGCGCACTACTCCCTTTGTCCTGAATTATTTGATGCAGATTTATTTAGATACATAAATGTAAATCTAGACAAACTCGTGACATCTATTCGGAATAGAAGGAGTAGAATTTGTTGGCTGTCACTAGTGCAATTACACTCACCGAGAAATAATCCAAATTGTAATTAGTATTATAGATAAATTGTGGGTCAAACTTTTTATTTGAGCTGCTCCAAAGTGTTATTTAACGTACTTAAGTTAGAAACGTCCACCCCTCCTCGTATGTATAAGAATTTAAACTAGAAAAGGGACTTTTCTTGTCGGTGCTAAGTTGGCGAAAGCCCGATTCGAGTCGACGCTAAGTTCAAGACTGTTCAAAAAAAGTTCTAGACAGCTCCTTTCATTTGAAAATATAAGATGTTTTAATTTTTGTGAAACAAATATATCTAGACGTCTTTTAGTATGTGGTTCACGAATGTATCTAGACGCCTTTTAGTTTTTTTACGAAATGGGGAGCTCTGCCCGGTGTCTGCATCAACTGATGCACACAGCCGATTTATTACGAGGTTCACAAATTCAAAACTTCAAAATATTATAATCAAGGATCAGCGATTGTTGAGACAAGTATCAACCAACGGAAGATAAAAACAACAAAAAACTATCCATTTTGAAATCTACTAATAGGCCGCCACGCAGTAGCCTGAAAATAGAAGTCCTGAGTAACCAACAGCAGCTTGTTGCATCCAATAGCCATGGGTTCCCGCTGATCCACCGGGAGTAGGCATAACCAAAGCTGAATCCAGTGCTCCGCCAGTCGAATAACCTGCATAAAATTTGTGCCATGTTGTCTGTTAAAAACAATATTATTTCTACATGTCCATATGGACCAACATAAAGCAGAAATGCCAATGTGTATTCTAGCTGTATCTCTCTTATCTACCCCATTAAGCCAATTACCGAACATATTAGTAATATTGGATGGTGGGGGTAATTATAAACAAAGAAAACAATGTGCCAAATCATGCGTGCAAAGGGACATGATAAAAATAAGTGTTCTACGGTCTCCATTGAGTCACAAAAGCAACACTTTTTACACCCATGTTAATTTCGTTTTGCAAGATTTCCTTTAGTTAAAATAACTTTTTTTTAGAAACCACGTGAAAAAAATTATCTTGAGGGATATTTTGAGTTTCCATAGGTATTTGCGCAAGTAAAGCCGTGCCTCCATTCATGAGGTCCAAATACAAGGATTTAACGATAAACCCACCATCTTCCGTGAGATTGCATACAAATTTATCAGGATTATTAGTTAGTTGAACTATCATCAATCTCCAACATAAATCGTATCCACTTGTTCCACTTATTCCTAAATAACGTCCTTCTGAAAGCAATATTTAGAGGTATGCGACTTAAAACATTTGCAACAAAAACATTTATGTGTTGAACAATGTTATATAATGATGGATATTGCTGCGCTAGAAAAGTGTATACAAGCCAAATGTCCTCTTAAAATCGGACAGTTGACCCATCCGCCACCTCAAAATAGCCTCGTTGAAAGAAATCATTTTTAACTCATTAGGCCTTTCCAAAATGGAGAATCAGTTGATTCTTCTAACTGCGACAACGATTTATTATAGAGGTATTTATTATGAATCAGCTCTCGCCACATACCTTCTTTATTAAATAGTTTAAAAAGCCACTTGCTTAATAAACATTTGTTTTTAATTTCAAGTACCTCAATACCTAAGCTACCCTGATCCCTTGGACGACAAATAATATTCCACTTCGTCAGCCTATATTTATTCTTAGTGTCGTCACATCGCCAGAAAAATCTAGACCAAAAGAAATCCAAACACTTTCTAACTCCCTTCGAGATTTCAAGAAAAGAAAGCATAACATAGGTAAACTTGTGAGGACTGAATTTATAAGTACCAGACGATCCCCATAAGAGAGTAATTTGCTATGCCAGCACCCTAATTTCGAAACAAAACGACTCTCTACAGGATTCTATCCATCATTTTGTAATCCTCTATAGTGGATAGGTATTCCCAGATACCTAAAAGGCAGGGTACCAGACTCACATTCAAAAATCTATTTGTACTGGTTCTCCATGTCTTTAGCTTTTCCAAAACAGAAGATTTCACTTGTATGAAAGTTTATTTTTAGTCCTGGTAATTGTTCAAATATACACAATATTAGCTTCATATTTAAAGACTTTTCCAGATCATGTTCCATAAAGAGGATAGTATCGTCCGCGTATTGCAAAATGGACACCCCCCCTCTCCACCAAATGGGGTATAATGCCACCAACTTGACCATCCTCTTTAGCACGCGCAATAATAATTGCTAGCATATCAGCACTAATGTTAAAAAGGATCGGGGACAACGGATCACCTTGTCTTAATCCCTTTCTGGTTTGAAAATAGTGGTCAATATCGTCATTGACCCGTATTTCAGCGCTACCTCCTTGCACAAAGTTTTTAATCCAATCACACCATTTCGGATCAAATCCTTTCATCCGGAGAACTTGTTGAAGAAAAGGCCATTTAACTTTATCATGCGTCTTCTAAAAATCAATTTTGAAAAGGACACCATCCAGCTTCTTGCGATGAAGCTCGTGAATGGTTTTATGCAAGATGACCACTCCCTCAAGGATATGTCGACCAAGCATGAACGCAGATTGAGTAGGTCTAATCACATTATCATCCATTGACATAATGCAATTAGTAGCTACTTTAGTGGAAATCTTAAAGCTAATATTAAGTAAACAAATTGGTCTATATTATTGGTCTGAACAGCATTTTACTTTTTGGTAAGAAGTGTGACAACGCCAAAGTTCAACTTAAACAAAGGTGTGTCTCCCTTTTGTAATTGGTCGAAACAGGCCATTAGATCTTTCTTTATAACCTCTCAAAAAATTTGGTAAAACTCAGCAGGAAACCCATCAGGTCCTGAAGCCTTATTGTGCTCCATCTGAGAAATAGCTTCAAAAACCTCTTTCTCAGAGAATTCAGCGGTCAAGGTTCTATTTTCATCCATAGAAAGTTGCGGTACCTCCGCCACATGTTCCTCCATCATGGAGAAACTATTGTTTTCGTGATCCCCGAATAGTTTTTTATAGTATTCCATAATATAAACCTTTAAGTTTTCCTCCCCCACAATGGTTCCCTCATCATGTTCAAGTTGGAAAATTTTCTTCCAGTGTTTTCCATTGGCAATGAGATGAAAATATCTGGTATTGTTTCTCCCTTCTTGAATGTATTTAACTTTAGCTTGTTGAGCCCACTTCGTTTTTTCATCACGGCGAAGCTTATTTAACCGTACATTTGCATCTTTTAAAGATTGTTTTTCTATAGAACTTAGTGGTACTGATTCAGCCTTGATATCTATATCATCAAAATAGACATCAAAGCTTCTTTTTCTTTTTTATATTTTACACTAAGTTTTTTTGCCCATCCCTTTAACAAGCATCTCAAATGCCTTATCTTATTTTGCCAAACTTGAATGGGAGAACCACCATTACAAACGGCGTCCCACGGACGTTTGACCATCTCATAAAAACCTTCCTGGTTCAACCAAAAAAGTTCAAAAGAGAAATGAGGTTTATTTCCTAGGTGGGCTTGATGACCTGAATCGGTAAGCAACGGCGTGTGATCAGACCTGAGCGAGTTAGGGCACGCACATTCACAAGGGGAAATTTTTGTTCCCATTACACTTGTAAGCACTAGGTCTAATTTATCATAGGTTGGGTTATCACGTCTATTCGCCCAAGTGAATTGTCGACCAGAGAGAACAATTTCTCTAAGATCCAGACTTTCAATACTAGACGTCTTTTAGTATGTGATTACATTCGTTTTACAAAAGCTAAAACATCTTATATTATAAAACGGAGAGAGTACATAGCTACGCGGAGTAAGGCGCACGAAATCTTGGAGTACTATTAGTTGAACAAGTAACAACGCAGATATCTCACAACACCACCATCCATTGATTGGTTTAATGATTTATAGTTTGGTGTCCTCATTATTCCCCGCTAGTCATTGTGTCCCCTTTTATAGAAGAAGATGAACCCTCTTGTTGGATCTAATGCTTCCAAGCTCCGTGACCTTTCAAGTCACATTGCATTACTCTTCTGTTGTCTTTGAAAGCAGTAAGATTCACAACACTTGCACTAATTTCAACAACCAAATTATCAACATGCTCCATTCATCATCACACTATATGTAGCTTTGATCAGTCGATCCATACTTCCTCACATATTTCTTTCGATGGCCTGTATAGCAACTATTAGATTGTTGCTGTTTTAAGTCATTTATTATTCATACTTTTTATGTCAAACATCTGAGTAGGGGTGGAAATGGATCGGATCCGAATTGGAATACTGCCCTTCCCACATCCAGTTTTATATTTTCAAACAAATAAGAGCATCTCCACTTGTCCCTCCTAAAGGACCAAAAACACAAAAATAGGGACACGGAGAGAGAAAATCGCGCCCATCCCTCTCCATCAAAAAAATGTCCGGCAAGGACGCACGAGATATCTGGCGCCCCCATGCCAACCCCTACCCACGAGGCACGAGGAGGCAACCGGGGCGTCGGCGTGCTATTTTCATGCTACGCGTCCCGGTTTGGTCCCCACCCTCTCTCTCTCTCCACCAACCTGTGGTCTCTCCCCACTGCCCCGCCGCCTCCTGCCCCACCACCTTGCCTGCTACTCTCTGCGCCACCTCCTGCCCGCCGTCTCCCTCTGCTGCCGCGCCCTCGCCCCTCCCAACTCCCTGCCTGCGTGCCGCCCCGCCGCCGCTCCCTGATATGTTGCAAACGTATCTATAATTTTTGATGTTCCATGCTATTTTTATATCTACTTTCTTATGTTTTGTCCACACTTTGGAGTATTTCTATATACTTTCTTGGACTAACCTATTAACAAGATGCCACAGTGCCAGTTGCTTGTTTTCTGCTGTTTTTGGTTCAAGGAAAGTCACAAAAATGAATATTCTTGGAATTGGATCGGACAAAAGCCAAAGTCGATATTTTACTGGAAGACTCACGGAGCCAGAAGACGAGACGGAGTAGGGCACCAGGGTGGGCACACCATATGGTGTCGCGGGCTAGCCCTGGCCGCGCCACCACCGACACCAGGTGGTGTGGGCCCCCTGGCCGCCCACCGACCTTGCCTCTTCGCCTATAAGATGTCTCCCGATGCAAAAACACTAAATCGAACAGCCTCCAGCCATGAAAAGTACCACAGCGCCGCCGCCACCGAAGGGGAGATTCGGGGGACAGAAAGTCTCTGTTCTGGCACCCTGTCGGGACGGGGAAGTGCCCCCGGAGCCATCTCCATCGATCTCCACTGCCATCTCCATCATCATTGCTGATTCCCATGATGAGGAGGGAGTAGTTCTCTCTCGAGGCTAAGGGTTCTACCGGTAGCTATGTGTTCATCTCTCTCTATGCATGATCATATTGTGATCATGAGCTTTGTAATAAAGTAGATCTACCTTGCTACTCAAGTGATTTAATAGATCCCTGCTCTCCCCATGCGTGTGAAAGTGACAGCGTGAACACCATGGTGGCACTTAGGATAGAGATTACAAATACTTGTTATGAGTTATATTTGGAGTTGGATGTCTTTATGAAATTGTGGTGTTTGTTGGAACCATCTAGTGCTCAAGGTGATAGTGTGGGGTTATCTAGATGGGAAAGGCTTACTTTGAGGTGTGCTGTTATAGCCCTACCATGGATTAGAATGTCCAACCGGAGAGTAGTTCAGAGTAGTATCATAAAGAGAAGATATTTATATGAGAGTGTTTACTAGTGAAAGTATGATCCATAGGCCTTGTTTCTAAACATTGAAACACCGTTTGCAACTAGATATGTTACATGTTTGCTTGCTGCCATCTTTATTTCAGTTTGCTTTTAGTCTCTTCCACACCATCAAGCTATTTTATGGCACCGTTGTCTTTTATCCATACCACTTGTATTTTACTATCTCTTCGCCGAACTAGTGCACCTATACACCTGACAAGTGTATTAGGTGTGTTGGGGACACAAGAGACTTCATGTATCTTGATTGCGGGGTTGCTTGAGAGGAATACCTTTGACCACTTCCTCCCTGAGTTCGACAAACCTTGGGTAATCCACTTAAGGGAAACTTGCTGCTGTTCTACAAACCTCTGTACTTGGAGGCCCAACAACTGTCTATAAAAATAGAAGTGCGTAGACATCAAGCTATTTTTCTGGCACCGTTGCCGGGGAGTCAAGGACATTTTTACAAGGGGAGTCCCTCATAACCAATCACTTTACTTTGCTATTTTTGTTTTGCTTAGTTTATTTTTGCTTTGCTTGCTTCTTTCTTTATTAAAAACACACAAAAAATAGTTCCTACTATAGTTGTTATTTTCATTGGTCTGTTATTGTCTTTCTTTATCATGCTTTCTATCAATGATTGGTTTTTTGAAACTGAATCTTATTGGCAAGGTGGGTTTACGGAAGAACAAAAATATTATTATAAGGAACACCGCTTGTCACAAAAAGGGAAACACTTATGGGAACAAATTGATAAATTATATACCATTGCTATAAACATATGCTCTACTTATAATGTTACTTATTGCTGTGATAAATCTTGTTGCTCTAGGAGGTATAAACACCTCCCTTTTCAATGTGAGTATAATGATAATGTTATCATATCTTCTTGTGTTAAAGGGAATTATGAATTTTATGATATGGAACAAACAGAAGAATTTATTGCTTGGAAAGGTGCATTTGAACTTGCTAGTTTGCTTGAAAATACTGATGATTCACCTTATAAATATGAGGTTTATGATATACTTAAATGTTTCTTTGATAATTACAAGGTAGAAAATGGATATATTCTTGAATATCTTAATAGATGCTCTCCACCAATGGAAGAGACTAGTGCCTTGCAGGAGCCTATGGAAGAAGAAATTGCTGAAACTGGAAGCTCATTGGATAAAAAAGAAGAGGAGAGTGATGATCAAGAGGAGAAAGAATGGATCTACCCATCTCTACCTTCTAATGAGAGTAACTCTTTACCCCTTACATTATTTGATTGTCCCCCATGCTTACCAAAGGAGGACGAATGTCATGTTCCTGAGGATTCTTTTGAAAATGTTTATAATAAAGCTCTAGTGTTTGTAGATCATGAAAAGCATGCTTTATGTGATAATTATATTGTTGAGTTTATTCATGAGGCTACTTAAAATTATTATGAGAGAGGAAAATATGGTTGTAAAAGTTTTCATGGTACTGAAACACCTCTCTATTTGCTGAAGTTTTGAAGTTACTCTCGTTTTATCGTCCTATGCATGTTGCTTTGATCTTTGTGAATTTATTTGTGTATAAGATTCCTATGCATAGGAAGAGGGTTAGACTTAAATGTGTTCTGAATTTGCTTCTTGATGCTCTCTTTTACTTCAATTCATATTTCCTATGTGAGCATCTTCTCAAACTATCATGCCTAACTTAAAGGCGTTAAAGAAAAGTACTTATTGGGAGATAACCCAAAAGTTTTAGATGAGTCTTGGAAGTTATTACCTCTGTAATAACCTCTCCTTATCATTTTTATTTGATTTTTGTGCCAAGAATAACCTCTAATGAGAGAGAAGTAATGCTTGGGAAAGTTGCTGTCCCGAAACAGATTTTTGTGCTTCGCTGTAAAAATTCGTGTAAAATCTTTGTACGTCGGTTTGAGATGTGATTTTTTGTGCTTCTGCCCCAGGTTGTTATCCAACTTTCGTTAGTTCAACACTTTTCGATTTTAGCAACAGAAGGTCTTCGAAAAAATTGGTTTTTACCTGCTGGTCTGTTTTGACAGATTTCTGCCATTATTTGCATTTGCCTCATAATGTCTTTCTCTTTGAGTTATCTTTGATCATTTGAACTTTTTAAAGGAAGTGCTACAGTATCTTGTGTTTTAATGGAAGTTTTACTTGTGTTGAGACTGAACCAAAAGACTTATTATTTTGAATGCACTAATGTTGCTAATGAAGATTGTGTGAGGTTTTGTATGAAGGAAATTTTCAGGTGTAGGGAAAGAATGATGTAATGAGATAAAGAATGGACAAAAGCTCAAGATTGGGGATGCCACCCCGTGTCACCCCAAGAAATATTCAAGAGGTACAAGCGTCAAAGCTTGGCCATCCCCTTCTTCATCAATAAAAATCCCAGGTTTCTTCCAAACACTTCATTTTTATTGTTTCATGCACAGTTGTGTTGTTCTTGAAGCATCTTCTTTTTCGTTTTCATTTTGGTTTTCATTTGCTTGGTTTTCTTAGTTTGCTGAATAAATTGGTTGGACCCCCTCTTTCATGCATTGGTTTTCAAATAGTTTGGTTTGGATTGGAAAAGAGTAGGAAAAGTTCATGCTTAAGTGGTAAAAGGAGCTTGTTTTTGACTGTGGCCTATGCTTTGTCATGCCATGCTTGATATTGTTTTGGCTTTATGCTTAGTAATTTTTGTTGTAGCATGACATGTTGTAAACAATTGAGATTGCTTAATGTGCCTTGGAAGAATCATGCGTTGTTTTAGCATATTAAAGCATAGTATTGTGGTATTCTCCTTTGATGCTTTATTTGGGTTGACTTGGCGCATGCTCACACCATGTTATGACTATCCCAAGTCACCATAGACTTTATGATCTTTTAGTTTTCAACTTGTAATATCACTTTATGCTTTAATTAATGATGTTTTGTCGCTCTGCATAATTATGGCCATTATTTCTCTCTTAGTTGGTCGCTCCTAGTCTTTTGCTAGCCTCCATAACCAAGTATGAGTTGCACTCATGCACCAAACTCCTAAAACCAAGTTATTCCAAAGAGTCCACCATACCTACCTATTAGCATTTGCTATTCCAAGTATATTCATGTTTTTATCTACCTTCCGAATTAAACTTGTTATAAGAAAACTAGTGATTAAAGCTCTCACGAACTTGATGGCACACTTTACTTTTCTTGCCCTTAATAAACTTGAACCATTGTGTCATCTATGTTGTATATGCTTACACTTATATGTTGGGGATTAGCAGAACCATGTTGTCATGGGGAACGCTTTCAATATTGCACTTGTACTTTATACCTAGTTGATATCATGCTCTTTTGTCTATGGATGTCGTCGGTGTAAAATGAAAGGGGAGCTTGTAAGTCCATGGAGTTATGTATGTGTGTTAGAGAAAGCTTTGGGCAGGTCTAATCCATGCTGTCATGGTGGAAACCTGCAGCGTAACCATAATGAGCTGTCTATGAAGCATTCTTCTTATAAAAAAAGAGATAGAGATTGAGAAAAAGAGAAAAAGAAAAAAAGATATGAGAAAAGCGGAAAGAGAGAAAAAGGCACCATTTTCCCATGGTAAATAAGAAGATTACTGAGATGCTCGTTGTCTGTTTGCCTTGTCATTTTGATATGGGATTCTTCCGTATCATCAGGCAAGGAGTACCCCGTTGGAGGTTCTCTATGATACACATGTACTTATTATGACAAGAACTTACCGGTGACTAAACTTGAGTAGCATGAGGAGCGGCCCTCATATTCAAGGGACATGAGATTTCCAACTTATACTTTGTCAAGCATAGACTCCATAGTTTGTTCACTTTAACCTTAATCACTTCAAGATGCTTATGATAGGGGCAATGAGAGCTGAAAGCTAATAAGTACCATAATTTTTGGAAGCTCTTTATGAAACTTGAATCCCTACTTCCTTCTATGAGGCCTTTCTTTTACTTTTATGTTGAGTCTCCACCTTCTATCTTTATGCACCTACTTTGAGAGCATAGTGGCCATTCTTAGTTCTATGTGCATTGTCCCAAGACTTGTTGATTGATGCATAACTTTGATATTGCTTGTTCTTGAACTATTTGTATCTAGTCACTCTTATGAACTTTGAAGGTGTCCTATGCATTTATGTTTGCTACTCTATGAGGGACAAGCTGAATGCCACTATGCTATGTTTTCTTTATGTGAAACAAATAAACGTCTTGCAAAACATTGTTATTCATAAATCTTTTATTTGTGCATTTTCATGTTGCAACATAGTTGTTATGTCTTATTGTTAGAAATTTATCTTTCATGTTACGTTGAAGTACTATGATCCCAGCTATCAATGCTTTACAAATACTTTGATCAAGTTTATGATGGTGCATGTCACCTTAAAAATTATTATTTCTTTTTATCACTTACCTACTCGAGGACGAGCAGGAGTTAAGCTTGGGGATGTTGATACGTTGCAAACGTATCTATAATTTTTGATGTTCCATGCTTGTTTTATATCTACTTTCTTATGTTTTGTCCACACTTTGGAGTATTTCTATACACTTTCTTGGACTAACCTATTAACAAGATGTCATAGTGCCAGATGCATGTTTTCTGCTGTTTTTGGTTCCAGAAAAGTTAGAAAATGAATATTCTCGGAATTGGACTAGACAAAAGCCAAACTCGATATTTTACCGGAAGACTCACGGAGCCAGAAGACGAGACGGAGTAGGGCACAAGGGTGGGCACACCATATGGTGGCGCGGGCTAGCCCTGGCCGCGCCACCAGGTGGTGTGGGCCCCCTGGGCACCCACCGACCTTGCCTCTTTGCCTATAAGATGCCTCCCGATGCAAAAACCCTAAATCGAACAGCCTCCAGCCACAAAATGTTTCGCAGCGCCGCGACCACCGAAGGGGAGATTTGGGGGACAGAAAGTCTCTGTTCCGGCACCCTGCCAGGACGGGGAAGTGCCCTTGGAGCCATCTCCATCGATCTCCGCCGCCATCTCCATCGCCATTGCTGATTCCCATGATGAGGAGGGAGTAGTTATCTCTCGAGGCTAAGGGTTCTACCGGTAGCTATGTGTTCATCTCTCTCTCTATGCATGATCATATTGTGATCATGAGCTTTGTAATCAAGTAGATCTACCTTTCTACTCAAGTGCTTTAATAGATCTCTGCTCTCCCCATGTGTGTGAAAGTGACAGCGTGCACACCATGGTGGCACTTAGGCTAGAGATTACAAATATTTGTTATGAGTTATATTTGGAGTTCGATGTCTTTATGAAATTGTGGTGTTTGTTGGAACCATCTAGTGCTCAAGGTGACAGTGTGGGGTTATCTAGATGGGAAAGGCTTACTTTGAGGTGTGATGTTATAGCCCTACCATGGATTAGAGTGTCCAATCGGAGAGTAGTTTAGAGTAGTATCATAAAGAGAAGATATTTATATGAGAGTGTTCACTAGTGAAAGTATGATCCATAGGCCTTGTTTCTAAACATTGAAACATCGTTTGCAACTAGATTTGTTACATGTTTGCTTGCTATCATCTTTATTTCAGTTTGCCTTTAGTCTCTTCCACACCATCAAGCTATTTTCTGGCACCATTGTCTTTTATCCATACCACTTGTATTTTACTATCTCTTCGCTGAACTAGTGCACCTATACACCTGACAAGTGTATTGGGTGTGTTGGGGACACAAGAGACTTCTTGTATCTTGATTGCAGGGTTGCTTGAGAGGGATACCTTTGACCACTTCCTCCCTGAGTTCGATAAACCTTGGGTGATCCACTTAAGGGAGACTTGCTGCTGTTCTACAAACCTCTGCACTTGAAGGCCCAACAACTGTCTACAAGAATAGAAGTGCGTAGACATCACTCCCTGCCTGCTCTCCGACGTGCCTCCCTCCGCGTCGTTGGACGCGCCGCCGGAGATGCGGGGCTGCCTGTCCAACCTCGCCCACGGGGTGGTGCAGGCAAGGCTGCAGTCCATCATCGACGCCGCCTCCACCGACGGCCGCCGGTCATCGTCGATGCGCATAGAGAGTACGGAGCTGGCTTCTGCACGGCAGCACGCGCCGCGCCTGCAAGCGCGTGTGGCCCGTGCGGTGACCGCCCTAGCGCCTGGAACGACTGAGGCGTGAGCTGCGCGTTGTCCTGCGCGCCGGGCGTCGGAGGAGGTGTGAGCTGCGCGTCGTTGGTGTGCGAGACGGCGCTGGCCACGACGGGATGCCGCTCTAGGATGTGTCATGGTGTGGTGTGACGGGAAGGTTTCTCGAGCTCTAGAGAATAATGGACAGCGTGAGCTCACCCACCTACAAGGTGTTTGTGAAAATGTAAAAGCAAAGTCTAATTTTGTACTAGGGGCCTGACTGGGTGATGTCCACCCCTCATAATCAAAAGTTATCCGGCTCCCCCGCCCCCCATACGAGCAAAAAAATGCTTCTGTCGGACCTCATATGGGGGACGAGTGGAGATGCTCTAAGAAACAGATGTTTCTTGGATATGGATATGGATGTGAATGAGACATTTACTCAATTCAGAATTAATAGACATGTGTCTCATAATGAGTCAAGTATAGAACCGGTAGAAATGTAAATATATTGATATAATACACATAGATAGTTTCAAGTTCAATCAAATAAAAAATACATTTTACTACTTTGTTTGTTTTTTAGGTTAGGTAATTGGCATATCTGGCTAGAATTGCTAAAATGTGCTAACATAATTTTATTCGGGTACATATATATCCATTTGCATATCCATGTTTGCTTCAAAATTTACTATCACATCTATATTTCTACTTGTAAGACGAATCCGGATATTTTTCACATCAATTTCTATTTTCCTCTGGATTCGGCTATTTGCACGTGGTGGAGGACGTGACAATATCATTGTTGGGTGAAGCAAGATCACATGGGAAGTTCTCGTGGGGTTGCCACTCTCCCACCTCTCACTAGACTACTATAGGCAGACGCAATGTTCGTATACTACTCCCTCCGTTTTCAAAATATAAGATATTTTAGCTTTCTTCACAAAGAAGTCTAGATACACTTTCTTCACAAAGCTAAAATATCTTATATTTTGAAACGGAGGGAGTACTTGCCTTCTTTGGAGGCCTCTTCGATAAAACAAATCTTAGTGGATAGGCACAATTTAGTCCAAGACTCCCACTTATCTTTTAACTAAGTGCCTAACATCCAAGATCCCGGTGGCTTCTCAGGCCCAATAAGGCCTTGTTCGGTTAATCCATGTTTGGGATGGATTGAAGTGTATTGGAGAGGATTAGGGGGGAAATTGACTTACATGGGATCTAATCCACCTTGATCCAAGCCAATGCCTTCCAATCCACTAGGAACCGAACAAGACCTAAATATGTTTGTTTTAATACATCGTTATCTCACATTCGAGGCTTCCGGCAAATATACAACGGTAGCTGACGGCGTCAACATAGTAGTGAAGCATATACCTCTACTGAATTCACGGCGAGGTTAGGTCAAAAGATTGCCCTTCCCCATCCTATGGGGTGTTTGTTGGAACGAAACCTTACATGGTTTAATTTCATACAAAGCCTAGCTGAATTCACGTCTAATCTAGCACAATTAGATTTGATCTCTCGACTTGTTGGAAGGAGCTCACCTTATGCTAAACCTGCCTTGTCAAGGGCACTTCCAGAACACATAATAAATCAATTCCTGGTGCTTCCGATGCCTACTATCAACCTCTAAGATGAAAATGATGTAAAATGTGGCACCCATTGGTATGATATCCATCCTGACTACTACCGGATTTTTTATCTCTTTGGTATCATCTCCATCATTTTTACAGAAGAAGTTGATATATAGATTCCTTGGTTAAACTTGACCTTTTTGCTATCTTTCTAAATGCAATTGGACAAAATTAAACAAACTTGCAAACTCGCTAACTTCACAGCTTCCTCCTCTATAAGTTCCAGACTTCCCTTCAATTCTCATTTCTATTGTTTTTTCTATATTTGTAGCTAGCATGGTCTTTGTGACTCACATTAATATCTATCACCTTTTATTCATTTTAGTGATCACATGGCATGCACTTGTACAATTAGTGTTTGTCGATCTCATATCTTGTGAAGCATGTTATTTGTACTGTTTTATTTCATATATATATGAGGCTACATGCCTTTATAGTTGTAATGTAAACAAACAACACCTTATATGCACCTTTAGGTGTAAGTGTCGAACTTCTAGCTTGCAGACATGATTTGGATATGATGGTTAGGGAGGTCTTCCGCAATCATGGATTGGGTTTTAGTGCCCACAGATATCCGTATGATTCGTTTTATTGACCGTACCATGCATATTTTGAGTTGTATCCTAGAAAATGTACAAGTGGGCGGAAATAAAGAAATATTTCGAGCAATAATATATGAATAATTAACAACCAATAGTATTGAATATTGCGTATCGAGCCTTCATTGATAAAATCACAAAAGGCATTGTCCCTTGGGAAATTAAGCAACTCACCTACCACAAAACTTGTTATAAGGATTCACTACAATTTTTCTCACCTACGGGTGTGCATGATGTGTTCACTAATATAAAATCACGATTATTATAGGAATGCAAAAAAGCTTGGAACAAATTAATGAATGCATCCATGGACCGTGTGTCGAAGACAAAAAATACCAGCTAGTGGAAAACATCGAGATTAACATTGGTGTAAATATGAAAGTGTAGAAAAAAGGCCTATGTCTAGAATATATTCACAGAGCTAAGAGAGGTCTCGCATAAATAGGATATTCCTCTGAGTCAAGAATGTTTTTCCTAGTTAAAATCAAGATGAAAGTGGCCAATGTGTATCCATGTTATTTTTGTGTCAAACAAGACAGAATCGCTCGTTTGTGACAAACACTATGAACGTAGGAACTTGATGATGATGCTACACCGATTGAAAGATTTTTAAGGAACTTGATGATGATGTTATTGTTTTTCAAGCCATGAAGTTTCGTAAATGACCTTTTCCTAAGCCTAATTGGCACATAATTGGTATGCTTCATTGTCTCTGGTGTGTTTATATTTTAGTGGAAAGTTAAATAATTTACCAATATATTTTGGTATCTTGTAGATTCTAGGTGGGACTTCTGTTTTTTGACTCATTGGTAGTTTTTTTTAACAAAACGGGCAATTTTGCCTCATTTTATTTAAAAAAGTCGAAGAGATTTGACCGGTTCATTTACAGGGGAACCGGCCGAAAACCCATACAAATGCACCAATGTCGTCATTGAACACACCACCACAGCCAACCTGGTTACCCACACGAAACATAAACGCACAAGGAAGACCCACGTCGAGGTTGCCACATAGTGTCATCGTCATCACTCCTCCGCGAGCCAGCGACTCTGACTTCACCGGCGACTTCCAAAACAGAGCTTCACAAACGGCGCCGGAAACCATGTCAGCCTATGCCACCAGTTGGCCACACGCGCCAAGGAGAGATAGCTCCAACTCCGACGACGAGTTTCACAAGGGAATTATGCTGATCTTGCGCCGACCGAGTACCTACAGAGACCACTGTTGGCCGGTCATCGTCGCCGCCTGGACCCGCTACACCGCAACTCCGACTCCACAGCAACACAACGAACCAGGAGAACTCATCGGACACGCCGGGAGAACCGACTACCGAAGATCAGCCGCGACTCAACCTCAGCTCGAGGCATCATCTTTGCCAAACTTCACCCTTGGACCTTGCACAACTGCCCGACAACAACCCTCTTCACAAAACCCCAGCCGTAGGCGACTCCGAGACGATGCCCCCAAGAAGGAAAGAGACACAGTAGCGCCTCCATCGTCCGATCCCGGATCTGAGGTTTCCCTCTGGAGTCAGGGCCGTTGGAGGAGGGGAGAGCACACCATGCGATGATACTTTCAGGAAAGTCTGTGACACCCGCGGGTGCCATCATCACCGGCTCCGGCCAAGCCGGAGCGAGGATTTCTCCCGGAGGTGCTCAAACCACCTGCAACCTGAGTCGGCCGCCCACGAGCCACCACCATGCGCGCCGAAGCCCGCCAACCATCACCCCCGCCGAAGACAGCTCCGCACCTCCAGGCCGAGCATGCCGGCGCAGCATGGAGCCATAGTTCTAAGTGCACCGGAATCCTCGCCACCTGCCAGCCCAACCGCCGTCATCACGGCCAGCCCGATGAGCAAATGGCCAACCTCTCTGAGCGTAGAGATTAGCCGCCACCGTCCAGAGCCGCTGCTCCAGTATCCGGGAGCCACGGTAGACCAAGACCCGTCGAGCTCCCCCTCTGCGAGCAGCCTCCACAAGCCCAGCCGCCAAACAACAGGGCGTCGCCACCGTGTAGCACCAGAAGGCGCGGACACCACGCATAGCACGCAGCCCACCAAGCCCATATGGGCCCAGATCGAGGCTCGGTCGTACAACCGCCGCCGGAAGCATCGTTGAGGAGGGCTGCCGCTATCTGCTGCGCTGCAGCGCCGGCCGCGCGCCCCCGCCATCTGGCCACAGCACGCGCCGGAGAAGGCGAGGTGGAAGCTACAGCCGGCCTCGCGTCCACCGCGGGGTCTCTCCCTACCACCTTCCGCGGCGGGAGCCTCCACCACCACGGCGAGGCCAGCGGTAGCGGCGGAGGGGAGGAGACGGAGGAAGGCCTAGCGGCGCCGCAATTTTTTCCCCTCGAGCCGCCCGCAGCAGGCGGCGCGGGGGTCGCTTTTTCTGGGAGATTTGATTATAACCCCCCCCCCCCTCCAGTTCAGCTCACTTTGATCTTATAACCTCTTGTCGTTGCAGTCGATTATAGCCCCCCAGTTCAGCTAATCTCTGCTGAATAACCCCCTTTGGCATGGTTGACAGAATTATCAACGTATAACTACATTTGGTCAAATGTATAGACAGAAATGCCCTTCATCTCAACAAGGAACACATATGCTGCTCCAGGAACACAAAACTAACAGAAAATATATGTCTTCGGTTCAAACAAAAAGAATGCTATAACTTTGCTGCAATCTGAACATTCACAAACTGACAGATTTCACAAAATCAAGCCCCTCCCACTCAAATTCCCATGTAAATTGACCTCAACATCTAGGGTTTGACCAGATTTCAAAACAGTCGTACGCCCATACCAGAGAACGAACAACTCGGGGGGGAAAGGGGTCAATAGCTCATGTGCGACATGTTTCCTTGGAATTGGACAGAACGGGACATAGTTGAAGGAAATGGCTAGCATGCGACGTTTCTTTGGTAGAAAATAGTTGTCGTGCGACACTACTGCTTTAATCCAAAGACACATATTGACAACTCGAATCAGGTGAGCCGAGCGGGACCCACTACGTAAGGACCTGAGCGTTAGACCCACAGAGTGTCTCCCTATGGCGGGACCCACATCGTGGGACCCATTAACCTATCCAGCTCAGCATTGGTACAAGAGAGGACCCCGAGCTATGCAGCACCTGAGCCCTACCACGACCTTCCCATCCTCCCTCCCCGACCATTGTTGTTCTTCTCCGGCGACGACGCGCAACAACGGCTGGCAAACGGGCTACGACCTTCCCATGTCGAGCTCCACTTCAGCCTCCCTCCGCACATGGTCGCGCTATGGCGCAGTGCCAATGACAAGCTGCCATGTATGCCCACGTACTGGGCCCCTAAAGCGGCTGGTCACATTGACCAACAAGAATGGTAACCTTGGGCGGGAATTCGTGAAATGCGAGAGTAAACCAGAGCAGGGGAAGGTGAGATTTTACTTCTCAATCTGCCAATTTTGGTTTTTGTGTCCCAATTTCATATTTTTCATCCGATTTGGGATTTAGGGTTCATCTTTCTGATTTCATAAATTGAATCAATGCGCCCATTCTGAGTGGCTAGATGAGTACATAGAGCATATTCAACTGGCGGGCACACCAGGGGAGATCGATTTACCGTTGGAGGCGAAGAAGTTTGGATCAGGCCTATCTGGATCTGGCAATTCCATTGGTGCTACTGTGGGGGATGCAGGAGTGACGGCAGAGCTGAAGAACCTGAACAAGCAGATGAAGAAAATCATTGAATTAAAGAAGCAGGACAATTTGGTGGCCGGTCTTTTTTATGTTTGTGTAATTTCTCTCGCATTTGTTTATGTGATGATAATTAGTCGTTAGTGAAGGCAATCACTGTTGCAATTAGCTTGTGCATCACTTGTAATCGTAAAAAATGTTTGAATAAACGTGTTGTGTTGCACGAATTCAGCATGTCTTCTTCACTCTGTTTTGTTTCTTCACTTCTTCAGTCCGTCGTCAGTGTGGGCAGAGTGTAGCGTTCAGTGGCAGAGGGAGAAAAGGTAAAAAAAAGTTGGTTGACAGTTGCCAGAAAAGACCAGGCCTAATTATAACGTACGCAGGGACGAATAGAACATAGCCAAACCCATTGATAAAAGAAGTGTAGCTAGTACAAAAAAAAGTGCACACGGTCATTCACATAGATATATCTTTTTGTCTTACGTTATTTCACAAATTTGAAGCTTCTTGTAGTCATATTTTTTGAGATAACTCATATGAAAATTATTTGAGCTGTCCTGCGTTGTTTTGGCTCTTTTATCTTGTCTTGCTGCTAGGGTGCACCCGTGTGTTGTTTTAGCCGAAATAAAAGGTTAGTTCTAGTTAGCAGTGTTTGCGAACCAAAACCCGACTAGCATCTTTTTTTTACCAAAAGATGCACTTGAAGTAACAATTTAAAAAAAATGGTTTGTGCATGCTATGGTGTTTTTAAAGTTTTTACATGTGTGTTTCTACCCAAAATAGTTGTGCCCCTCTCAAAAGAAAGAAGACATAGTGTGACAATATAGGCACAAAGTTTATGATTGGATCATGTTTAAGTGCATTTTTTACTACACACGGCCACATAGTTTAACAATGTAAATAGAATATAATGAAAAAACTTTAGGCACGAATAAATATTAATATATTAGTACGTCCAACATAGATAACACGATAGAGGGGCATCGGGTACCCTAGTAGCATCCCCTTACAACATATAGAGGGGCATCCTCTTACAAGATATAGTGCATAAAACATAAAACGAAAATATTTAAAACTAGACACGGGCACACACGCCCCCAACCAACACAACACAAGCTAGATAGAAAGACTCGGCCAGTGCTTCTTGGCCCCTCCTTAGCCGGCACGTCTTACTCGTCCTCCTTCGGCATCTGGTAGGGGAGGGTGTGCATGCCGTTGGGCTCGGGGAAGATGTGGTGGAAATTTGTGAAGATATTGTAGGTGGTGAATGCGATAAACTCACATCCACACCAGAACACCTAACCGAGGAGGTGGTAGCATCATAGGGGTTGGTGAAAGTCACGTATAGGCTGATGGCAAAGTTGTCGTGGCCGCCGTTGTAGTGCTCGTGGAGCTGGAACATGGGCGGAGTGCCCGCAGGGAGGTGGCGGTAGCCGGAACGGAGGAAGAAGCGAGCCAACTCGAAAGGGCCCCTCCACCTCGATATCGCCCACACCCTGAGGCTGCTCTCGACGATTCTACCCTTCGGGTACTGCATCTCCGGCACGGTGCGAGGGCAGCGGTAGGTAGGACCGGTGAGCTGCATGGTGGCTTGGAAAGTGAAGTGGTTGCTCGAGTGGTGGATTTGGCTCGAAAGGAAGAAGCGAGGGCGGCTTGAGAGATGAGTGTGAGCGGGATGAGGAAATGGTGCCCCTTATATAGTCGCGCTGCAACCGTGGTCAATATACACGATGCTTCATTTTCTCTCATCCGTTCGTGGTGGCATAAGTGCATTAAATCGGTGGGCAAAGAATCTAAAGCGGCATGGCGCATAAGCTAGATGCTTCGTTTTGGCGCGTGACGGTAAGGCTGCCGCGTGAGAAACCATTCCGCCGCGCGTGACACTGCAAAAGGGAGCTGCACTGCACCAACGCGTCCATCCCGTGTCTGCGTGCATGCAATTGTTAAAATGGTTTAAATAGCTTAGATGCGACGTACCTATACGCTGTGCCCTGCTGCTGCTTTACTGCGTCACTTCGTGCATTCAAATCAGCTTGCGTCGTTCACGAATAGAATAGCTAGGTTGCGACGCTATTGCATGCATGCCAACACGTCGCGGGCAGCCCACCCTCTCGCATGCATGCCAACAGAGCACGTCGTGGCAGCCTGCCCTGGTCCAACAGATGCTCCCCCGCTCAATGTTATCTGTTCATCGGAGAAAAAAATGGTGGCCAATCAGATTGGAGAATCAAGGCTCCCACGGATCGCGCACAGCTACACCCGCGGAATCCTTCTAGAAGGCTTATCCGATGGCCACAGTTAGGCGTTAGGGTTAGATCGACGCTCCACGTTTGGCGTTAGGGTTAGATCGACGGCTGACGTTTGGCCTTAGGGTTAGATCGACGGTCGATGTTTGGCGTTAGGGTTAGATGGGGTTTGGAGGCAGTCAACGGGGTTTTGAAAGGTTTGACCGAACTTCAAATGTGCATAACTAATTCAAAAAAATCGAGAAAATAAAACTTGTGCACATAGTCTTGTTATGTTACATACTTATGATATAAAATGATAGACTTGATCTAATAATCTTTGCACGAAAAAACCTTCACAAATTGGATTATCTCGACTGAGGTTGCATAGAGTTCAAAGGAGTGAGAAAAGGGTTTGAGGTTTTGAAAATGCAAAAAATCAAAAAAACCTCACCTTAGCTTCATTTTGGAGTGACTAAGGAGGATCTGAAGTTATTTTTGCATTTTCAATTTTTAAACTTGTTTTATTACTGACTTTGTATTAAAGGGTGTTTTTTCAAAAATAAATTAATAATATGAATACTTATTCAAAAAAATGTGAGACTTTGTATTGATGCTATATAGGTAGAATATAAGCTAAGAAAATCTTTTTGGGTGATTTTGAGAAGGTCAAAAAAAACTTGCTTAGAAATGGGGTCGTTTTCCCTAGCTTTGGAGCCTGTTTGGACAATATTTTCAGTGACTATGAGTTGGACTTCGCAAAAAGGCTTGGATTTATGAACTAAAGTGCATAGTAGTACATACAACAGTGCAACATCACATAACAAACAAATAAACTCCAAAAATATTGGAGATAGGCTCAAATTTGAATTTGAATTTCAAGTCAAATCAACATCATAGCACATAACTTTTCACATAAAATGACATAACCCATTACATCAATCAAGTTTTATATCAAAGAACATAAGTTTTCACATCAAATGACAACAAACTTAAGTTTTCACATCAAATCACATCATAGTTGAATGATTTCGACTCTATTTCTTTTGCTTCTTTCTACCACTCAAGTTTTCACCTTTTTCCCACTACTTGGTTCCACATCACACAGTTTGTTGATGCTCTTGGTTTTCCTGCCAACTCCACTAGGCCCCCTCAACTTATGCACCTGACCATGTCCAACTTCTTCAGTTTGCACTTCTGCAGATTGAGTAGATGACAGCAAAAGCTACAGAAATTGTTCAGTTTGCAACTCAACACTTGACAGCACAACCTCCAAAGATGGCAACACAGCTGCCAAAGCAGATTCGCATGCCAGGACAACAGCCAAATCATCTGCAACAGTTTCAGATTGCACTTCATCCTCAACAGCATTAACAGGTTCAGATTGCACCTCAATAGTTTGCACTTCATCCTCAATAGCATTAACAGATTCAGATTGCACCTCAACAACATTAACAGGTTCAATTTGCACCTCAACAGTTTGCACTTCATCCTCAACAGCATTAACAGGTTCAGGTTGCACCTCAACAGCATTAACAGGTTCAATTTGCACCTCAGCAGCACCAAACATAATCTGGTAGTTCTCTTCTTTCTTGAGCCATTGATTCTTGCCTTTTTCACTGGCCAACATTCTTCAACAACAAGAGGTGGGGCTTTTTCTCCACGCTTCCTCCTGAAAACAAGCAAGTCAGTTAGGGGAGAAAAATCATTAACAAGAAATACAGAGATTTTCGATGAACATACTTTAGCTTTTCAGTAGTGTATCTGCACTTGGTAGAGCCAGCTCAGTGTCCAAGTTCTTCACAGAGTTTACATCTATTCTTGTTACCTTTTTGGGCCCTTTTTTACTTGCCATCTTTCTTTTCATCTTTCTTCCCCTTCTTGCTGCTCCCACCTTTCTCAAACCAAGCCTTGAATCTACTATGCTTAGGCACTGACCAATTTTCTTTTCATCAATGGAGGACACAAGGAGAACTGAATGTCCACTTCAGCCACCGAGACCCAGTCTGTAAGTCTTTGGAATTGGTGTTGCATATGCAGCCTTGAATTTTGCTACAGAATAATACTTATGCAAATATGGGTGCATATTTAGCTTATGTTTGGAGGCCAAGAAAAGTATGGCATGCTCACAAGGCTTCCTAGTGTGTTGCCACTCAAGGCATGTGCATTCATGCAATTGAGTGTCAACAACATGCCTCCTGCCAGTCTTTGTATCTTTGACTTCAGCACCCCACAATGAGGATTTCTCAACACACAAATGTGCAAGATCTCTGCTCCTGTTGACCACCTGCTGCACTACATCAGGAAGCTTATCTCCTTGAAGAACATCACCAAGCCTTCTTCTCAATTCCCACAACCTCATGATCATAATCCTGATCTGGTCAACCATGTCATGGACAGGCAAGTCTTTTAACTCCTTTACTTTGTTGTTGAAACTTTCTGCCAAATTATTGTTGATATGATCATTTGATGGCAGTGTTAAAACCTGACCTGTACCATAAAAGAGAATGGTAGGTGTCCAACCATGTATAAAACTTGACCCTATCCTCCTCAAAGCATGCAGCCTTAATCTTCTCAAGGTGATATGAATGTGTATGTCTGTTGTAAGATCTTGCTGCTGGCCATATGCGCCCAAAATCATCTCCTCTGAATTTTTTGATCAAATTCATCCACATATGGCCGAAGCACTCCCTCTACTCAGCATGAGGGAAAACAATCTTCACTGCATTTTCTAAACTTTTACATGCATATGTGTGCACTGTCAAAGGAGAGATTGGTCCTATGCATCTTTTCAACTGCATTATGAACCATGTCCATGATGCCTCTGACTTAGACTGAAACATGCCAATAGCTACAGGGAACATCCAATTGTGTCCATCTAAAGCATTGCATGCTACTAGTTGACCATTCCACTTGCCAGTCAAGAATGATGAGTCTATAATCAAATATGGACGGCACCCTTCTTTGAAGCCATCGATGCAAGGCTTTAAAGCCATGAAGAATTTAGAGAAGAAGACTTTCCAATCAGCTGTTACCTCAGTATCTATCTCCACAACACTGCCAGGTGACCTCTTCTCTACTTCTTCTTCAAAGTTATAAAGCATTCGAAAGGTATTTTCCCAATCACCATATAGCTCCTTCATTGCCCTTTGCTTTGTCTTCCACACTGTAGTATAATTCAGCTTAATGGGGTACTGCTTTTTCCAAGTCTGTTTTTAGTCTCTTTGCAGTGTTGTTTGGTGTTGTGGCTAAAATAGGCTTGATTTTTTCTGCAACCCATAATTGTGATGTCATCTTTGTAACTTTTTGAGAAGTTGTAATACAAGTATGAGCTTTTGGAATTTGATTCACTCTTATTGTCCTTCCATCAGGTTGGCGTCTAGCAGATATATACCACTTGCAAGGCTTCACACCACCATCATAACCTATGCATTTTGCATAGAACTTCTTTTTATTAGTCCACAAAGTCTTGGTAGCAAACTCACGTTTGACTACATATGTCTTGAAACACATCCTGAATTCATCCATGCTTGGAAACAATCTCCCAACTTCAATAACTAGGTTCTCTTTGTCATAAACTGTTACTAGCTCATCATCATGTGCATCATCTACATGAACTGTAGCATTTTGCAACAACTCTGGATCTATATCTGCCTCTTCATCTCTTGAATGGTTGTCACCATCATTTGCAGCTTCATACCTCTCCTTCTCTGTCATCTATAGGAATACCAAAAAGCTTTGCCATTTCAATGTCAGACATTGGTGCAATGACCAAATCAGTCCGGACAGTTATCTGAACTGAATTCCAATCAACAGTTACAATATTTTCAGCCTCCCCTTGTGCATTAGCATCTGTAGCCTCCACTGTTAACACTGCCAACTCAGTAACTATAGGCATTATTTTCCTTTGTGCAGCCCAATCATCCTCAACCATCTGAGAAGCCAACTTTGAGGGCACATATCCAAACCTCGAATCAGATTTCAGATCAATGAGCTCTGCTAAAAACATAGCACTTTTGCTTCTCCAACTGTCTCGCTCATCGATTTCATCAACCATATGTTCCCCTGTCTCAATCCTAACATACTCACCTTTCCAATCATCAAATCGTAACAAAGAAACTTCTTGCTCTGGCCCCCAAACCACACTCTCCCCAATTTTTTCCACCATATTCCTCACCGCCTCCTCTCCCATGCTTTGTAGCTCTTGGGGATCAACATCTTCCAATTCCACCTCCCATTTAACAACTGTGTCTCTCTCAATTACATGTGTGCTGCCATCAACTAACGCAGCCCTAGAGGGAAAGAATTTGATGCAAAATTCGAAGGTGTGCCGCGCAACATCGTCTCCTCTGTTTTTGGCGGCCACTGTGAGCTAGCGGAAGCGAACAAAGAGCCAAACCAAACAGAAATCAAGTGTTAGAAATGCGGGATATACCGATTAGAAGTCCCCTCTCGTGGCTCCATCTTGTTCCCCTCGTTCAGCACACCCGGCCTCCACAATCTAGCATCAATGGGCATGCTCAGATCTCGATTTGAGAAGAATGAGAGAGGAATTAGGTTTCAAATGGCACTCACCACCTTTGTCGTCGAACTAAATCGCTTCCGCCTCAAAGAATGTTGCGTTGTCGCCGCCGCCGAAGACAAGAACGATGGGTAAGGTCTGCCGCCGCCGTCGGGGAAGCTACAGTACGTGTGACGCGCGCGCTCGGTCGGAAGCGGTTTGTTTGACTAGCTGTACCAACCAACCGGTCTGTCTTAACCTAATCTTGGAACTAAGTTAAATGTGTCATTAACGACCGTTTTAATGCCCATGTGGTCCTGGCCTATTTTCTACCAAAGAAATGTCGCATGCTAGCTATTTCCTTCAACGATGTCCTGTTCTGTCCAATTCCAAGGAAACATGTCGCACAGGAGCTATTGACCCGAGGAAAAAGGTGGGGAGAGAGATGGTCTTACCTCAGGGCAGCAACGGAGGGCGGCGGTTGGGGATGACTTGTCGGTGTCGATGGAGATGGTCGACGTGCGGCGGACGGCTGCTCCTGTGGCGGCTAGGGGCCGGGGTCGGGAACGAGCGGTCACTCTCCTCTCTGTCTCGTGCGGGTATCGTGCGGCGGGTCGCTCTCCTCTGTCTCATGTGAACTGAAGAGATATGGAGGGGTACTTTAGTCAATTTCAAAAATACTAGGACTAATTGGTTTGCATCTCTTATCTAAATACACAGGTAAGAGCGTAAAGGGGAGAAATTAGCAACCATTAGCTGAACTGGGGGAGCTAGAACAAGAGGGTATAAGATCAAATTGAGCTGAACTGGGGCTTGGGGGGGTATAATCAAATCTCCCGCTTTTTCCTATATATTTTTTATCCTATTTCATATTTTTGTATACATATATATGCTCTATTAAACATTATATTCACATGTCATTTATCCCAATATGTATGTGTACTTGTGGTTCTTGGTAGACCAACGTGAAGTGCTTGCGCTTGCGGTGTGCCCAAGCTATTATAAATTCATATCTCGGCCACCGAACATAATTAGTGACTGTGTCGTTGCTAGCATGAAACATTGTACAGTATAACAAAATTGGGATAATCACACTTATGTAAGAGGTCCTAATACAACAACTGTTGTTTGTACCATTGATGTCGAAGTGTAGTGGTTGAGCACCAGCCTACTTCACACACATGTAATAACACAGTGGCAGGGTCAAATTTTCAATTTCGTGAGTGGAAGTCCTCCGTGTGCGTGTTAAATCGATATACTCTAAGATTTGGTTCCACGTTCAATTATTTTCCTGAGCTGGCCCAAAGTGCGATTTAACTCATGATGAGGAATTCGGTTGGAAACCGCCACCCGTCCTGGTAATCGTATCGTTATTTCCGGCGCGACCCGCAGCACGCAGGAAAACAATGGAGGCGCGCGCCATCCGAGGCGAGGAACCGGAACCGGAAACGCGTCGTGCCGGCCCGGCGTCGTCGTTCCCAGCCCAGAGCCAATTACCAAACCCGACCAAATCCAAATGATCTCAACCTACGGCGTCGCAAATCTCTCTTCACTTCCCTGCCGACCCTCCCCCAGCCATCCGTCTCTGCCCGAGCGCCCATTCCCTGCCGGACGGCCGGCGCGCCGATCGCGGCCTGCGCACGACTCCCACGGGAAGCATCGTCCGGCGAGGCCTGAGGAGCGCCTAGGAGGTAAAGCGACCTCCTATAAATGGCTGTGCACAATGCGATCTCGACCGCCTTGATTGAATTCCATGGTTTTCTTTTCATGTGTGATGGCGTTCAGGTTGTTTATCGGTACAGAAAAAATTGCGATAAATTTTATAGATGTCCTGCTCTTCTAGCGTTTGCTTGGAATGGACATTGTGGGTAATTCATCAATCATGGGATCAAATGATCATACGAATTGCTTGCATTAGGCGAAAGACAGTCAAATTAGGAAATTCCGATGTCCTCTCCCTGTGTTTTTTCCGTTTAAAGAGTTTTTTTTTTTTGCGAAAATGGAAAAGGCTTTGCGTGTTTTGGGCCCAACTATTGAATAAGTACATGGATAAAAAAGTGACACTAGTTTCTATGTTCAAGCAAAATCAGCTCAAGGTAGAAAATATATTGACAAGTCAATATAATATGTTTCCGTCTTATGTTCGGATCCAGCTGCCAATAACTAATTGACTTTCGCTAGTTTGATCTATCATTCTAGAGGTGCACATGTTATTGCTACATGGCTATATAGGTTTTTTTTTTTAGGAAAACAGCAGTTGTTCTACCAAATTAATTAAGAGGGAATAGAAGGTTCAGTTACAAGCTAGAAAGGGACTAGCTGACAGAGAAAAAACAATCAAACAGCTAACAAACACATGTTTAAACTAAGCTGACTACTCGCTGATAACAGGTTGCATACCTGGCTCTTCCTCTTTGAGATAACTCCTGTAGGTATGATCCCAAGACCAGCAGATCATCTTTGATCAGCTCCAAAAGCTGACGTTCATTGCACGATTTGTGCTGGAAGATCCTCCTGGATCTTTCCTTCCATAGGTGCCATGCCCCATAAATTGCGACCATCAGCACGTCCTTTGATAACGAAGCTGTCATAAACCGCCACCACTCTCCTGGAGATGAGAACTGAAGCCGCTGCACCTCTATCGCTAATTGCTAACAATCATGACCTGATTTCCTTCAACTAGACCAGAAGTAAGCCATTCCAATATTTTAACCCTAATACACATTTTTTGTTACCATTCCTTATTTTGTATGCAGATATTTAGCCTTGGGATTAACTACCTCGCAATGCCGCATGTTCGGGAGTGAGTCTACAGAAAGAGATGGGTTCTCTCACCGACATTGGTGTTGCTGCGGGGATAAACATATCATCTGCATTGGGTTTTCTTCTAGCTTTTGCAATTCTGAGGATACAACCTATTAATGATCGAGTCTACTTTCCTAAATGGTACCTCAAAGGGACAAGAAGCAGCCCAAGGGGCACAAGAGCTGGTTTCTCCAAATTTGTGAATGCTGATATGTCAACATATATCCGGTTTCTGAATTGGATGCCCGCAGCGCTGCAAATGCCAGAACCTGAGTTGATTGACCATGCAGGACTGGACTCCGCAGTATATGTCCGCATCTATCTTCTTGGGTCAGCATGATATTCATGTTTCTCAATACATGCATCACTGTATTTTGATTTCACTTTCATATCTTTTTGAGTTCTCGAGTCAACAGATGTGCATGTAGATCACACCGTTTGTGATAGACAAACAAATTACGTTTACTGATGGAGCATTCCTTTCTTGCTTTACAGTTTAAAAATATTTGTGCCAATTGCTATGCTGGCATTTGTTGTCCTAGTACCTATTAATTGGACTAGTGGAACTTTGGAAAGTGAGAAGAGTCTAAATTATGATGAAATCGACAAGCTTTCAATATCGAATCTTGGAAAAGGTTCAAAAAGGTGATACTTCTGTTTACTCCATCTATATATTGTACTACTTGCAGCACCAGCATGGATCATGTGTTGTTTCTTTGGGAGTTATGTGATGTGTGTTACAGAGTATTTCAAGACTGCAAAAAGTTGACATATTATTTCCAGATATTTGTAATCTTAGTACTGACTACCATCATGTAGTTATGTCATGTCCTAATAAGAGCTTGTGATGCTTATAAGTACTCTTATTAGATATTTCAAATGCTTATGTTTATTGTTTGTATTTTGATAAGGTTGCAGCCACATTATGGGGTAATTACATTTCTTGTACTAGAACAAAATATGGGTGTGTCCTTGTACCCTTTGAATAAAGCGGCACAAAATACTTATGCAGTGATTACTTATCAAACTGAAAATATTGCTAATTTTACTGGTTTAAGTTGATTGATTACTTACCGGACAGAAACATCTTAAACTCTCACATGTTCTCACTCACAAGGATTACCAGCAAAAAAATCACTTCGTGAAGGCTATTCCACAGAATAGTTCTTATCATTTTTTATCAATTAATCTTTAGGATACTGCCGTAGTATAATTTTATTTGCTTAACACTCTATTGTAAAGCCCCCTCTTGTAATTATGTCTCTTTTAGATACAATTTAACCGTCAGGGGCTCCCCTTCTGTTTCACATTCAAAAAAATGTATAATTTTCTTTGCTTAAACATCCAGTAAGCCACTGAGTTATGATTTACAGCGGAACTTACGATAACTTACTTCTATAACCAACACAAATACCTAGTTGTGAAGTGTTGAAAATTACAGTGTTCAGAGTTTGGAGTAATTCAATGTTTTGTCGCGCTTTCTTAGTGCTTTTTCCTTAATAAAAAAGTGACATGTCATCAGATACGTGTTCGAGAAAAACAAAAGAGTTCGACGTAATTGCATGCTTTAAAGATAATAGTGCATATATTGTGAGCAAGACAAACACAAATCGTGTTTTGGATCTGCAATTGAAACTGTATAACAGAAATTCATTTTTCCCAAGCTGTCTGTTCATATAGCTACAAATTTTCTCTTATGTATATAGTTTTCAATGTTTGCCGCTTCACTTTGGCTGACAAGTGTTCTACTGAACTGTTGAATTTTTTCATAGGTTTTGGGCACACATAGGAATGGCCTATGTGTTTACCTTTTGGACATTTTACGTGTTGTATCATGAATATAAGGTTATAACAACTATGAGACTGCGCTTTCTTGCTAATCAGAATCGTCGACCTGATCAGTTCACAGTAAGAAATACTCTCGATAACAGTTTAACTAATACTCCCTCCACCCCATAATATAAGATGCTATTACAATCAGCATATGAGTATATTGATTGCAACAACATATTATATTATGGGACAGAGGGAGTATATTTTAAAAATTCATCAGTTTTATATGTTAATTTTGCATTGCCTTACACTCGTTGTGTTAAAACTTATTTTAGCAGACTTAGTGTTGTTTAGAATTTCCTATTCGTAACTCTTATCCTGCTTTATTTAGGTACTTGTGAGAAATGTACCACCGGATCCAGACGAAACAGTTAGCGAGCATGTTCAGCACTTCTTTGCTGTGAATCATCGGGATCATTACCTTAGTCATCAGGTTTTACTTTTGCCGATCTTGTGTCAACTGTGGTGTTGTTCTGATGAATAAAATAATATAATTGAGAACCAAGAACATTAAAATTGAAGCAACATATTATTATTTTCAGTTGTCCTTTACTCTTCAGCTGAAGTGCAAGCTCTTCTGTACTCTTCATCTGAAGTAGAAGCATTTGTTTACTCTTCTAGAAAAAGGGATCCCATGTCTCTAACAAAATTCAAGTTACCTTTTTATCACATTAGAAGTAATTTGTTGAGTATTTGATCAACAGATCGTATACAATGCGAACACCCTTGCCGGTTTGGTTGAGAAGAAGAAAGGCTTGCGGAACTGGCTGGTCTACTACGAAAATCAGTATGCCCGCAACCCTTCAAAGAAGCCAACTATGAAGGTATGATTTCCTCATTTGCGGAGCATGTAAATTAAAAGCACATTTTTCATCTGGCAAGTGGTATGACTCTGACTACCTCTCTTATAGACAGGACTGTGGGGTATTTTGGGCCGAAGAGTAGATGCTATAGAGTATTATAAAACAGAAATTGAGGCGCTATGTAAACAGGTATTAAGCACCATCATTCCTTTCATTGTATACTGTACTACACACCTCCTAGCACCTTACAAGTCACAGCGTCCATAATGCAGAGCAATATTGATACTGTTTAACTTGTCTTGCAGGAAGATGAGGAGAGACAAAAGGTGATGAGTGACCCTAATGCTATAATGCCGGCAGCATTTGTGTCTTTCAAGAGTCAGTGGGGGGCTGCTGTTTGTGCTCAAACACAGCAGACAAGTAATCCGACAGTGTGGCTAACCGAGTGGGCTCCCGAACCTCGTGATGTTTACTGGCCTAATCTCGCAATCCCTTTTGTAGAGCTCTCGGTTAGGAGGCTTATCATGACCGTTGCTCACTTCTTCCTGACTTTTTTCTTCATGATACCGATTGCATTTGTGCAATCCTTGGCAAATATAGATGACATTGAGCGGTGGCTTCCTTTCTTGAAACCCATAATAGAAAGGTGAGTTTAATTGCTACTCCGTAGTAGTTTATAGTTGAATTTTCATTAATAGAAAAAAGCATTTACAGCATGTTATTTCACAAGAAGGGTCTTCTGAATCCTGACATCCTACTAATTTAACAATTCAAGGAAACAGTTGACTTCTGACTCAGTTCATTATTACCTTTCTGCCAATGCCCTGCAGAAATTCTTTGAGGTCGGTTATACAAGGTTTCTTGCCAGGGATCGCATTAAAAATATTTCTTATACTTCTCCCGATATTTCTAATGATGATGAGCAAGATTGAAGGCCACATATCAATCTCCGGATTGGACAGGAGGACCGCATCGAAATACTTCATGTTCATTTTCGTCAATGTATTCCTGGGGAGTGTAATAACTGGAACAGCATTCCAACAGCTTGACACTTTTATCCATCAGCCAGCCAACAAGTAATCTAAACATTGCCATTCTTTTTTCTTTTTTCCATTTAATGGTATTTCCACTATAGCAATGGGGTCAATATGTAATGCCACCTACACGTTTTGTCATTTTCTTCTTTTGTCATCACAAGAATTCCAGAGACTGTTGGGGAGTCAATTCCCATGAAAGCAACATTTTTCATCACATACATAATGGTTGATGGATGGGCCGGTGTCGCTGCTGAAGTTCTTAGGTTGAAGCCACTGGTCATGTTCCATATAAAGAATGCTTTCTTGGTCAGAACTGAGCAGGATCGCGAGCAGGCCATGGATCCTGGGAGCTTGGATTTTGGCACCACTGAACCACGAATACAATTGTACTTCCTCCTAGGGCTTGTATATGCTGTTGTCACGCCAATTCTTCTTCCTTTCATTATTGTGTTCTTCAGCCTTGCGTATCTTGTTTTCAGACACCAGGTATTAGTCCTCGCTCGAGTCTAAGTCATGCTTCTTTATGTTCTTTCACCAGTATGCTTTTCTATTTCTTTTTGTGATGTCCCGCACAAGCATGTTCGCTGTCATCACATCAAATTGTCACAACACACATATTTCTGCTCATAATGTTCATGCCATTCTTAGTAGCCAGGTTAATCTTTCCTGTAGCAGACTAGAATACTTTGCCTTCTAGGCTGCCTTCAGTCTTCTATTAGCATAGGCCACTAACATATTTTTCTGCTTCTTTTGTTACAAGATCATTAATGTCTATAGCCAGCAATACGAGAGTGGTGCACTATTCTGGCCAGATGTGCAAACGCGACTTGTTGCTGCATTAATAGTATCACAAATCCTCCTACTGGGACTGCTGAGCACACAGGAAGCAGAGAAATCCACTGTCGCTCTTCTTCCTCTTCCCGTACTGACCATATGGTTCCACTATGTTTGCAAGGGTCGGTTTGAACCAGCGTATATAAAGTTCCCCTTGCAGGTAGGATTGACACATATTCATCATGCAGATGTTCACCATAAGAGTCTCAGATATTAAGCTACAACAGTCTTGATGTGTATACCTACTGTTTGGTTTTGCAGGAAGCCATGGTGAAGGACACATTGGAACGGGCAAATGATCCGACTCTGAATTTGAGAGACTACCTGAAGGATGCGTATGTGCACCCAGTCTTCCAGAAAACTGACATGTATGAGCTTATTGCCATGGATGAAGAGGAGAAGAACCCACTCGTGGCGACAAGGCGGCAGGCTCGCATGAACGTAGAAAAGTAAGTTCAATTCCAGTTCTGGCACTAATGAAGGAGAGTTCAGTCGGATGCACCCTACCTGAGGATTTCTTTCATGAGCAAATGTAAAGTTTCTGGATTTTTGGTGTCATGTAAATGTTTGGACAAAAAGGAAATGCAAGGTGTGGCAGAATGTACACCATACATGATCAGCAGTTGCACCACTACATTAGCATTTGTTGCCGCGATGAAACTCCAAAATTAGAACTACTGCAAGATAATGATTTGAGCCCCTGGGCACTGAACCAAATCAACCACTCAAACTTAAGCTATTTAATTGAATTTAAGTACTTCCACCAGTTCAATTTGACATTACGATACAAGGGCATATAATAATGTCTTGATAATGCAAGCTACAAGAGCTCTGAAAAGTTTGGAAATGCTCAAATTAATTTCCAGCCAAAAGAAATTAGGGAAAACCGTACTGATAATTTTGGGCACAAAAGATACAAAACAATACATAGTATTTTCATAAAGAAAAGAAGCAGCAGAAAGAGCAACTGGAAAAAGGATGAAACCAAAATTATACATGCTATCGTAAAGTTCATGGAAAGTACAATGTTAGCAACAGAAATGAAATTCTCCTCCTGTGTTAAATTTTGGAGAAATGTCATCTCAAATTGAGCATTCTTTCCAATATGTGGCATACTTTGTACATTTCTGTGCCTTGACAGTATCCTTTCTTACAAAAAGCAATGATCACTTCCCGGTACATATACACATCTATTGCAAAGCCTTGTCCGAGAATCCGCCCAATCAAAGTATGCAACTCACCAAGCTGACCACCAGCAATGAGGCCTCGTACAATACTGTAAATACCAGACAAAGAGAAACCATCCTGGAGTGATCGGTGGAAACAGCTAAGAGCCACCAAGAATTTCTCCTCTCTACATAGACAATCAATGACAAGACTGTAGGTGGTTTCATTTGGAGCAATGCCCTCTTCAAGCATGTCATGAAGCAAGAGGTAGACCTCGTTAGATTTCCCTGACAAACTGAGATGGCGGATCAATGTATTGTATGTGACAACGTCTGCAACAAACTCTTCACTCCGCAGCAAGCAAAGCGCGTAATGAGGCTTCTCAAGTTTACAGAGGCTGTGGACTAGAATGTTGAAGGTCCAGCTATTTGGAGCTATGCCCTTCTTCGACATGTCGGTGAACAGCTTGACAACTGCCAACCATCTCCGCTCATCACAAAGCCTCCTCATCACTGTGTTATAGTTGACAACACTGGCCTCCCATCCAAGCTCTGCACTGCACTCCAAAAGGCATTTTGCAGCCCAAGCAGTCGAGCTGCGACAAACACCATCAAGAAGGATATTCAAAGTAAACTCATTAGGGTGCAATCCATTGGCTAGCATCCTATCGACCAGCGCAAAGCCCTTATCTACCCTGCCGGATCTGCATAGCCCGTCCATGTACGTGCTGTATGTGATTGTATCCGGCATCCATCCTTTTGAGCTGCTCTCCTCAAGAAGCACCTCTACTTCCTTGAAAGCACCAACCTTGCAAAAAGCTGTAATCAAGACGTTGTAAGTAACTGTGCTTGGAGCACACCCAGCAGCAATCATCGAGTCCAGCAGCTTCTTGGCCTCATGAATCATCCCAGTGGTGCAGTACGCGTGCATGATAGGTGTATATGTGTGCGCATTCGGGCGGCATCCTTCCTCCAGCATCAAGTCCAGCACACCCAGAGCTTCAGCCACCCGCCCAGCACTGCACAATCCACGGATCAGAGTTGAGTAAGTTACAACGTCTGGGGGTAGACCATTCTCCATCATCCATCGCACGACCTCGTAGGCCGCGTCGAACCGCTGCAGGTGGCAGGCGTACACCCCGACCAGGACCGTGCACGCCACGGTGTCGGGCGCGACACCGTCAGCGTCCATCGCTTTGAGCACGGCAAGCGCGGATCCTGGTCGGGAGGCAGAAGACAGCGCTGCCGCGACTGTGGTAAAGCAAGCGGCATCTGGTTGGCGTTGGAGGAGGCCACGCATTTCGTCGAGCAGGTGGAGGGCGCGGTCGGCTCCGGCGCCAGCATCGAATGCGGCATGCGCGGACATGAGTCGGTTGTAGTCGTATGGGTGCGGGGACCGTGGCCGGGAAGGGGGAGGCGAGGGCGCGGGTTTGTCGGAGAGGTCCTTCGCGAGGGCAGCGAAGCGCAGGAGGAAGTGGTGGTCGCTGAGGTGAGTGGAGGAGAGGGACCGAGCAAGGAGGAGGCGGGGAATGGGACGAATGAGGAAGGGCATAAAGTGGTGGGAACGGCGGCGGCGGCGGCGACATCTGAGAGCCTGCGAGCGGCGGCGGCGGGTTGCAGACTCGCAGGCCAGAGCCGAGCGCGCGACGTTCCGTGCAACGGGCGGGTGAGAGTGTGACACGGTGAGAGAGAGGAACAGTTCAGAGGTAGGAAATGGGCCCAAACTTCCTTTCAAAAGCAAAGATGGTTTGGTGGTCAGCCCAGTCAATTGTTTTGCTTTTTTTTGTGTGTGCGAAGAACTCAAGGTTTTTTGTTTGTCCATAGAGTTCCTCAATAGCTTTGAGCATTTTTTAAAAAAAAAATAGCTTAGAGCATTTCCAGCCGTTGGGCCCAGCGTATCCAGCATTGGCCTTTCGACGCATTCGCGGGGATTTTTTTTCTTAGGGCGCATGTTTCTAGTCACGTCTCAGTTACGGTCCGCGTATCAGAAATCGGCAATTTATTTAAAAGTTGATTTTCCCGCTACTAAAAAGACAATCTCGGTTCAACATCTCAGCCAATTCGACAATCTCGGAAATCAAACCAGCCATAGTTTAGAGATTGAATTATTACAAAGTAGCGGAAATCAAATAGGAGTCTCCTTCGCTGTTGTAGAAGGCGCTTCCTCCGCAGTTGCGGCAGAGCTTGGCGATGGGGCGGAAGACGACGTCGGGGCAGAGCTCGACAAAGATGTAGGAGAGGTCGTCGTTGTAGAGCTCGGCGGCGGTGTAGGAGTGGTTGTAGGAGCAGAACTCGACGTTGATGTGGCCATCGGTGGCAGTGGTGTAGGTGCCTGCATCTCTTCCAAGATGTGCCCACGGTGAGCCATGTACCATGCCTTCACTTTGTCGTCCATCGTCACCATGTCGTCTTCCGTCAAAAACGACAGGTCTGTGTTCCTCTTCTTGGCAGCGACGTTGGTCTTGAGAAGATCGATCTTGACGTCCTGCTTCTGTAGCATCACTGTCCACCTCGTGTCGTTCTTTGCCTCCCTCGTGACGGCGTGGCTTTTAGCATTGGTGATGCACTACTCGATCGAGGACTACATCCTTTCGCCAGCGGGAGTCGTATCCCTCGCCAGCTTGTCTTTCTTGTGGCCATCAGGATGCCCTTCTGTTGCTGCTAGTGTCAGCGCGTCTAGATTGTAGACTTGCCATTAGTGAGCGTCGGTCGAACCTCCCTCCACTTCTCACAAGTTTCGATCCTTGAGAAAACATGGAGAAACTTGAAGTCGACGCCATTGTTGTCGTGGTGGTTAGCATCGAACATTCATACCATCTGCAAAACCAAACGGGAGCAATGGTAGGCAAACACAATCAGCAGCAGATAGAAAGGCATTTCGTCGGCGGCTAGGGGCGAAAGCGAGCTTACCTGGCGCTCATAATTGGTGCCGCTCTCTGGGTTGGTTGGACCACCTCTTGAATCTCATCCCATTTGCTGCAAACTTGTTGGACAATTACCCAATGGTTGGCCATGGCTCCGCATTCCATGTGGATCTTGTTGAATTTTGGATCACAAAGCTTGCGCTTGTCGAATGACGTCTTCACCTCTTCCAATAGTGCTCGGAATTTTGATTCGTGCCAGTGATCGTGTCCATACTCACAGACTTCCACGCTTCGGCGAGACACTCGTCTTCTTTGGTGCTCCACTTGATGCGAGGCTCGACGGGCATGCAAGTTTTCACTGCCTTTCCCTTCTTCTTCTTCTCATTTGCCACGCACATCGTCGGTTCTTCCTCATCGGACTCGCCTTCCTCCTGATCTGCTTTTGGCTCATCTTCCTCCTGGTCGTCGTCGATCTCGTGTGATTCCATGGTGACTGTTTCCTCTTACGTGAACAAACCAAGGCAGGACGTGGTGGTCGTGGAGTTGGTTGCGATAAGCTCGCTCATGTAGGCATCGTCAGTTATTCCATGGAGCACACTGTGGATGTCAGTGTTGGTGTCACTGAACTGGTGCGACGACTGGCTGCATGGCTTGGAAAAAGGAGAGAGGCATGCTGCGTAGCGCAGGTGACATAGATATGATTACTCGGGTACCTATGATTAGCTACCCAGGCCAGAAGAAAGGCTTACGGCCCATGAAGATTCAAGATGATGGCCCAAAAGGAGCAACCGACAAAGGTTGTAGTTGTATTAGGAAAGAGGAAAAAGGACCGACATTGTGTTGGTATTGTAACTACGTATATGTAAGCTATATGCATACAGCTTTGAGACCCGTCCTATTATATATAGGACGGAAGAAGCCTAGGCGAGATCACCGAACAATCCCCAAGCAATTTATAATAGTGTGATTCACCAAATATTCAGGCGACTTTGACTCTATTGTTCTCTTAACATCCGATGAAATCCCAGCGTTATCTTTTCCGCAAAACCCTAAGTCCTTCATGGACATTGCCGAGATTACACCTCGTCAATTAACGCTGTATGTGGGAAACTTAAACGCTAGAACCATGGATTACGTGGAACTCGCTTTTTCAAGCAGCAACCCAACAAAAGTGGTTCCACACCCGCCCACCCTTGTGATAGTACCCGCTGAATTCAACGGCGGATCCGATCTAAACATCGGAAGCTTCCACTTCCAAGTAGAAGACCCCCAAGAATCGCACCCTTCGGCCCTGACTACATCATAACCATTGGTGGAAAAGACTGTGCTTATGGTGATACCAGCATCATCTGTCGAATCCTTCATGGAGGCCATGGCAGAAATCAAAGCAGTCGAAAAAAACAAGCAAGATGATACGGATCTGGGGGACCTTGATGGCAATCTCTCCGTCGGATCAGACCCCCCACTAACTACACCACATGTAACAAGCCTAGCAAACCCTGAACCCGAAGAAAGAAGCAAAAGCATCGACTTCGAGATAAGGATGGCAGAAATCTACCCAGAATAGAAAACAATGGATTTCACTGATCCACTCGACAGTGTCTCCCTCGGTTTAGATGACGACGACACAGGCCCATACATGACACGCCACCAAGTGTGCATGGTCAACAAAAATACCTCAACACCACGTGATTCTAACGGTAACCCTATCCTCGATCACAATGATATTTTATCGGATGACAATGCAGGAAACCACAGCAACAAAGGGGACCATGGAAACGGGGGAGAAACAGCGGACAACCGCATAGTCCTAGGAGGAAGAGCAGAACCAAACGGGAAAGAGAGGCGAACTCTTGGCTACCAGCGGTGGCATGGAAAAAGGCCAGGGAAGCAGTTTTGGGTGCAGTTCCAATGACAGTCGATGCCTCACATGGATATTTATTAGCATATCAATACTTGCTTCACCATAAGAAGAGAGACCTACGAAGGATGCAGAGGAAACTCGATGAAAGAAAGAGGTTAGCCGACGAATCTAGCCTACAACAGTCACAACTAAGCTCTACCTAAAGGTCTGGGAGCGTAACAGGAGGACCACCGCCAGGAAGGGGAACACATATCGATTACAGAACATCCCCGAAATAGAAAGAAATGAACTGATCTGAGACCTTGATCTATCGTTTATGTAAGTAGATCAAGCAGGAAACATCAAAGCAAAAACGGCTCAAGCAGCAATTGTGGCCGCACAAACATATCTGATCTCAACTCAACCTGCACCCGACGATCCTCGTGCAGCTCTCCACCTCTCTGCCCTGATGAACCTCGGCGTGGTAGGAGCAACTCTTGCACAAGCAGAACAAGGAATTACGCATCAACCCGACAGATCCCCACGCTGTTGCAGTAGCCCTTGGCAAGCGGGGCACACCTGGCAATCGCGGTTACCACATCGGGAGCATCTTTTAGGACTAGAGCCGTGAAACAACACAAGAGACAAAAATCGCAGCCGAAGAGATCATGACGGTGACAATGAAGACGATTACGAGTTATGCAGAGACAGCTGTTTCACTCAGCAGGTTCATAAAGCCTCAGTACCCAAGGACTTTAAAATTCCACATGACCATCAAAAATTCGATGGACTACAAGAACCCGAAACTTGGCTAGAAGATTACCTAGCCACTTTCAAGTTATAAGGCGGCTCTATAGCCACCGCAATGCAAAGTTTACAATGGAACCTTACCAGCACTACAAGGTCATGGCTCAGACAACTACCTGAAGACTCTATTCATAGCTGGAACGATCTCAAAGACAAGTTCATCTGACACTTTTAGTCCACATTCAAGCGGCCCGTGTCTCTAGAACAATTGTGGGCATGCAAACAGAAGCCTGGAGAGTCAATAAGAGCATTCATCCAGTGATGGAACATCATCAAAAATATAGCTGAATCCATGTCTGATGAAAGAGACATTGATTCCTTCAATGATGGCCTCCGTCATCGAGAATTCGTAGAAGAACTGGGGCGAGTCAAACCCAAGACAATCTCACACTTAATGGACATAGCAAATCGATGGGCTGATGGAGAGGACGCGCTACATAACAAACAAACACGGGTCACCCAAAGAATACAGGGATAAGCGCGGCAATGACAGGAGGCGACAAAATAATGACGGAAACTCAGGACCAAGTTACATTGCAGCTAGTTTTTCGGGTGAAGGCAATAACAGGAATGACGACTACAACAGCGGGTACCGCCGCAACAGGGATGAAGGCGGAGGAAGCCAATCAACACAGTGATATCAGCCAAGAGCTCAGGACCCACCTATGTCCACAATGCAAATACTGGAAGGGCCCTGTAATATGCACTTTTACGTCGACTCAGCAGGAAAAAGACAATCCAACCACCTCATGAAAGACTGTCGAACGTTCTTGAAAATGCAAGAGCTATGCAACGCAAAAGCGACCGAAGTAGCAAAACAAGGATACGCATCCACGCCTGGCACATTAGCCATCGGTGCACCACCTCCACCAGCAGGGCAACCACAAAACACAACTGATCCAGGCAACAAATACCCTAGGTCAAAAGGGGCAATGTTAATGATTCAAAAAAGGCGTCCATCCAATAGAATTCAGAATCTAACCACAAGACAAGTCAACATGGCAAAGATGGCTCTACCAGCCACACCCGAATATCTCCATTGGTCAGAATAGGAAACCACATTCAGCAGAGTTGATCGCCTACATCGAGTACTAAGACCGGGTCATTTGGCATTGATAGTTGAAGCACAAATTTGCGGGTTTGATATGAGCAAGGTCTTCATAGACGTAGGAGGCAGCATAAACTTGATCTATGCCAAAACACTAAGGGCAACGAACTACCCTTTGGCAAATTTTGCACAAATAGAAACATCCTTCCACGGCATAGTACCAGGTAAAGCTGAAATTCCTTTAGGTAAAATTTTCCCTGATGTCATTTTTGGATCCAAAGAAAATTTCAGGCGGGAAAAGCTCGAGTTCAAAGTCATGGACTGGCCATCACAGTATCACGCGATCCTGGGACGCCTGGCCTTTGCACGATTCATGGCAGTTCCGCACTATGCATACTTAGTCATGAAGATGCCAGCACCAAAGGCAATCATAACAATAAAAGGAAGTTTCACACGTTCTGATAATTGCGATCAGGAATTCAACAAAATTCTGAATCTTTCGGGATGGCAACCGAGTTTGAGCAGCTCAAAATGACAACAACCATAGAACCTCTGGCGGTAGCGTGTGTCAATCCCGACCAAGCCTTCGACACTGCGAAAGACACAAAAGAAGTACAGATCCATCCCACCGACCCGAAGAAAACAACATTTGTGGCTTCCAACCTTGGTCTCGCATAGGAAAGAGTGCTCATCGAGTTCCTCCATGAGCACTAGGAAATCTTTGCATGGGTACCTTCTGACATGCCGGGAATTCCTAGGGAACTCGCTAAGAACGAATTAAATTTAGATCCAAAAGCAAAACCGGTAAAGCAATCGCTTTGTCATTTTGCAGAATCAAAGTGCAAAGCTATCGGGAAAGAGCTACATCGCCTCACTGACGCTAACTTTATAAAGGAACTGAAGAAGCAGAATGGGTCACAAACCCAGTATGCGTCCCTAAGAAAAACACCAAAGAGTTGCGGATGTGCATTGACTTCACCATATTAAATAAGCATTGTCTAAAGGATCACTTCCCAATGCCGCGAATCAATCAAATAATCGATGCAACTACAGGATGAAAACGTCTTTCCTTTTTGGATGCATATTCAGGATACCACCAGATTCGGATGAAGGAGGAAGATCAGGAGAAAACAGCATTCATTACACCTTATGGTGTATTCTGTTACACAACAATGCCCTTCGGCCTTAAGAACGCCGGAGCAACATATCAACGGATGATGCAGAATTGCCTGGGAAGCCAAATTGGCACAAACATGCAAGTATATATTGATGACATGATAGTTAACACAAAGCAAGGATCATCACTTATCAAGGATCTCGAAGAAACATTCAAAAATCTCGATAAGTTTTGCATCAAATTAAACCCGACAAAGTGTTCCTTTGGAGTCCTAGCAGGGCAACTCCTCGGATATCTGGTATCAGCAAGAGGAATCGAAGCCAATCCCGAGAAAATACAGGCAACCTTGACAATGAAAAAACCAACAAATCTACGAGGTGTACAACAGTTGGCTGGGAGAGTGGCAGCACTTAGACGCTTTATTGCTCAACTAGGAGAAAAAGCACTACCATTTTATGCTCTAATGAGGAAGTCAGATAAGTTCGAATGGATCGAAGAAGCTCAACGCGCTTTTGAAGACCTAAAAAGACACTTTCGATGCCTCATGTCGTTGTGTCTCCACGAGAGAAAGAGCCACTACTTCTTTACATTGCCGCCACAAATCAGGTGGTCAGCATAGTTCTGGTCGTAGAGCAACCCAAAGAAGGAAAACCCCATGGTGTTTAGAGGCCAGTTTATTTTTTGAGCGAGGTCCTCTCGCCATCCAAACAAAGGTACCTGCATTACCAAAAAATAGCATATGGAGTGTTTATGATAGCATAGTGGTCAATGAAGCACCTCTGTACAACATCCTCAATAATCTAGAAGCAACTGGGCATGTCTCTCTATGGGGCATCGAATTATCCCCTCGGGACATCACGTATGAGAAGCGTAAAGCAATTAAGTCACAAGTTCTTCCTGATTTCATCACAGAATGGACTAAGTTGCAATGTGTGGGTCCACCTGATCTTTCTAGCGCCTGGACAATGTACTTCGATGGATCAAAAAGAATGGAAGGAGCAAGAGCAAGAATCATATTAATATCACCGCAAGGCGACAAGATGCGGTATATACTTCGGACGAGCTTTGCGAACGCATCCAATAATGAAGCTGAATATGAGGCCTTGTTGCACGGCATGCAGATGGCTAAAGCTTGTGGTGCAACTCGCCTAAAAAAATTGGTGATTCCAATCTTGTAGCACAACAAGCAATGAACAAGTGCGATGCTGTCAACGATAACATGATTGCTTACTGTGATCTATACAACATCATGGAAGCTCAATTCGATGGATGCGAAGTATCGCACATAGGAAGAGCAAGTAATGAAGAAGCCGACAATTTGGCAAACATCGGGTCCCTGTGCTTACCAGTGCTACCCGGGTTTTTTAAGAAATATCTGAGCGTTCTATCAAAGCAAAAAAAGAGTTTCCGAGGTCATAGCACCCAAAACAGGAAAAAAGAATAAGCCGCAAAAAGACTCGGGGGCTCCATCAGCTAGTGCAAGCACAGAAGAGGCCATTGAAGAAGAACTAGAAATTGATGATGTCATGATAATAGAACCTACATGGATGCAGCCATACATAGCCTATATGACTCGGGGAGAACTACCCGAAGATGTGACAAGCCCGATGAATCACTCGGAGATCAAAATCCTTCAGGATAATTAAGGGAGAGTTATATAAAAGAAGTATTTCTTGTGTGTTGCAGCGATGCGTCACACCCGAAGAAGGGAAAACTATACTCAAGGAAATACATGAAGGAATTTGTGGACATCATGCTAGCAGCCGAGCAATTGCAGCCAAAGCATTTAGGGCAGGATTTTATTGGTTCATAGCAGTTCAAGATGAAAAAGACATAGTTAGAACATGTGAAGCATGCCAACGATTCATAACAAAACCTGGAGCACCTGCCGCTGAACTAAACCCTATACCTCTGGCTTGGCCCTTTGCTGAATGGGGACTTGATATGGTAGGTAAACTTCACAAGTCATCTCCAGGAGGACACATCTTTCTGCTAGTAGCAGTCGACAAATTTACTAAATGGATTGAAGCAATGTTGGTCACCACTCAAGATGGAGCTTCGGCTGTGAATTTTATATAGTCCATAGTATTTTGGTTCTGCGTGCCAAACAACATCATTACAGACAATGGAACTAATTTTACTTCCAATGAGTTTAAGGAATACTGCGAGGAGATGGAATCAAGGTAAGCTACGCCTCAGTAGCTCATCCGCAAACCAATGGACAAGTGGAAAAGGCCAATGGCTTAGTAACTGCTGGCCTCAAGAAAAGGTTGCTTGCACCACTCGATAGAGCAAAAGGAGCGTGGGTTGATGAGTTACCATCTGTTTTGTGGAGTTTACAAACCACCCCTCATACCGCAGCACAAGAAACACCTTTTTTTCTAGTCCATGGCGCTGAAGCCGTCCTTCTAGTCGAAGTTTCACATGAATCTCCCAGAGTAGCTACATCTGATGAAGAGGAATCAAGAGAAGCGCTCGAGGATGACGTTGATGCACTCGATGAAGCTTGAGATGAAGCCCTACAAAGAGCTACTATATATCAGCAAAACTTGTGCAACTATCACGACCGACAATTACGCCTAAGGTCCTTCGCGATAGGGGACCTAATTCTGCGCCTCAAACAAGACGACCACCGAAAGCTGGAATCACCTTGGGAAGGACCCTACATTGCTACAGAAGTTATTCCCGGAGGAGCATATCGTCTACAAGACAAGAAGACAGAAGTCAAATATTTCAATCCATGGAACGTCGCACAACTGAGATATTTTTACGCTTAAGATTTTATGTTTACTTACAATTCAATAAGGCCTATTGCCTGGCCTTTAAGCCAGAATTTACCGCAAGATATATATCATCGGTTGTGCCATATATATATATATATATATAAGTTCTTCATACCTTTAGTTCTTGTTCATATCAACTTAGGGGATTTTATTTTTGATCAAATTAACATCAATTATGAGCCTGTGTCCAGATATAGGCATCCGAACATAGCCTTGGGGGATACTCCCATTGGCAGTGCTGGCGCGCACCTAATAGAAAAATTATGCATATCAAGCAAAGACAATCTTCGCCCAAAAAACTATGAGTTTTACATTAATGTATCCTTAGAAGGTTACTCCCATCGAGAGCTCTCATAAGTATCAAAATACCTGATAAAATTCAGAAATACTGGCAGCCCAGTAGCGCAGCCGACCAAAATCAATATATAAGAAAATCTCGGACCGCACTCAAAACGCGACAAAACTCCAAATGCCATGTTCAAAAACATGAAGGTAAGACCCCCGGGATTCGTCCTGTGTGGCCTGGTAATTGCACAAGAATGCGCGCTGCCAGTAATATATCTGTATCTACGATACGATGAAAAATCCCGATGGACGCATTGGGTACCCGATAAAATAAGAACTGGGATTCGGTATTTGATAAGACCTTAGTGGCCTGAACTGAATTACGCCAGTAATAAATTCCGAGTTCAGGCCTATGGACTTGAATTTGATGTAGGACAACCTTGCCTTTGCCTAGGAGCAATTAGCTAATTCCCGATCCGGCGGATGCATCAGGCTCGTTGTACCAAATCCCTATAAAGCTAAAAAATAAAAATAAAAGGAAAGAATTAAGCATATCATTGAGACTCGACCCAAATCTACGGTTCGGTAGAGTCTTGGGGCCTACTGACATAGGTATGGTTACTCGGGTACCTATGATTCTCTACCCAGGCCTAAAGAAAGGCTTATGACCCATGAAGAGTCAAGATGATGACCCAAAATGAGCAACCGACAAAGGCTGTAGTTGTATTAGGAAAGAGGAAAAAGGACCGACATCGTGTTGATATTGTAAATACGTATATGTAACCTATATGCATATAGCTTTGAGACCCGACCTATTATATATAGGAAGGGAGAAGCCTAGGCGACATCACCGAACAATCCCCAAGTGATTTGTAATAGTACGATTCACCAAATATTCAGGCGACTTTGACTCCATTGTTCTCCTAACATCCGACGAAATCTCCAACGTTCTCTTTTTCGCAAAACCCTAAGTCCTTCTTCATGGACATTGCCGAGATTACACCTCGTCAGCAGGCGAGCTTGCATAGGCTGGCAAGCCACCATATGAGGTGTTGGTGTTAGCGGCGAAGATGGGGGACCACGAGAAGAAGGGTAGTGCAGTAAGGCGAGGTTGGGGTTAAATCCGTCAAGTGAGTCACCATCGATGTATCTCAGGCAAGGACAAGAACCTCGAACGTGACGTGTTATGGATATGGCCCTCTTGGGAAAGTGCCGCCGAGGATGACAAGTAGTTCCCCGGGGATGCGGAGCTTGCTTGGCTGCCCCACATACCGCCTGAAAAGTATTGGTTGTCCTGTGGTGGAAGAGATGGCCTCTCCATGGCCATCTTCACATGCGTTGCTTGCGCTGCTGCGGTGACTCCGTACATCACTTCATGTTGTAGTGTACAAGCCGTTTATATAATACTCACGGAAGTCCTTATCCGTAAATATCACATACCTCAAAGTGGTACAACAGAAACATTGCGAGTCTAACACTATTTTTATTCATACCAAGAGTCAAAAGTGTACAAAGGTTTCGAGATCATCCTCGGTCCATTGAGGATTCATGGTGCAATGGTTGTTTTGTGCAAGTGGAATAGCTTTCTAATCAATGATAATACTAAGCTTAAAACCATTGGAGTTGGAAACTTATTGGAGAACTACACTATTGCTAGCTCAACTACTTATGCATGTTATGGTGGATCCTATGTCTACATCTTTCTTGCTGATATATCTACACCTCTGTTGTCTTTTGATTATTCTGATACCCTAATATAGTTATCCATCAGTGTTGATCTTATGGTCCGTCGATAATCTAAGCAAGGTTTTAAGAAGGATAGGTTGAGTACGAGAGTACTCAACAAGTTCTATGGTATTGATTTGCTGTCCTGGCTATAGTCATAGATAAATGATCCAAGACTCGTGCAGGTTTTTGAAAACGGTTTTAAGAAAAAGGTAAGTTTTAGATTTATTAAAATTATAAGTATGTCAGTCTTCACGGGTAGTCTGAACTTTGTGCGGTTCCTTTCCACGCTGCGATGGTAATCCTTTCCCAGAATAGGGAGTAACATGTCATGATTATATAATCTCGAGAGGTGCGCTACTTTACATACAAACGTCCTTAGAATTAATGATCTCTTCTATACTTCCTTGGGTATGGGGCTAGTTACCAAGTTTAGCCAAGTCATGTCGAGTCCCCCTCCACGACCCTGTTTTGCACCCATTTTAACCAATTTTGGTCGAGAAACCTACGTTCAGTTACCATCCCTTCAAATATATTATGTTGTTATTCCACAATATGGAATAGGGATGTTATATACTCCCATCCGTTGATCTCCACTTTGTATCACAACCCAACTTAGTATACGAGGACAACGAAAGGAAGAAAGTAATTCTGACTCGCTTGCCTCATAACAAGATCTATGGTCAGTGTTGTTTGTATGGTGCAAGAATGACTGGTTGTTGTTAATCATAACTTTTTTGATACAATGGAATCTCCACCACATAATTTTACAACCATGTATAACAACCATGATTCCATCGGCCACCATTTCTCAATTTATTTCATTCGGAAAACATTATTGTTTTTCAATGCATGTGATAATTTTTTTAAACATTATTCAAATAAAGCCAAAGGACATGTAAAACTTCTCTTGCAAATGGTGCGCGAGTTTGATCTTACGAGGTTGATGCAAGGTTGAACTTGCCTGCTAATTGCAAGATAATGCAATTTAAAGGTTTTACTTTACCCTAGACCTTAGTTTCTGGAAATAACGATCATTATCTGATAAAGACAATGTTTGGGTAAAAGCCGAATGATGCTCTAATGCAGCTATATGCAATACAATTCTTAGTGTATTTTATCCGATTTCATTTGATTTGAAGTTCTTTGTCCTTTAGTGAATTCTTCCTTTTTTAGAGTTTTATGAATTTTATTTGGTATATTATATTTATTTCTTGAATTTTCACTCAAATATCAATTTTATCTTTGAATGTTCAACTACTATGAAAAATGGGTTTACATATTAGTATATAATTTTCTTAGCATTTTTTCCAGATATTAAGGAATATTTAAAGTGCCTCTTTTAAAAATCCTATTTTTCAAAGAATTCAAAGTGTTGGAAAATACCCCAAAAAAAACTTTTTGAATTACTTGAATTTGTATACAAAAACTATTTTTACTTTATTTTTCCGAGTTTAAATTTGGGTGTTATTTATTTTCTAGGGTTTCTTCCTATTTACTAAATTACCAAATACCCTAAGGGTTGGGCCCACTGGGTCAAAACCAACCCCCCGGCTGGTATGGCCGAACCAACAACCTCTATCTGGCCTCCCCCGCGCAGTCATGCTTCCACCCAAAGCATTTGCCTCTATCCGCTCTACCTTTCTACCTGATAAGTCCAAAATTGAAGGATTTTTACCTTTTGATTTTGCATAAATAGAATAGTGATTTTGGTATTTCATTATGTTTGCGCGCACCTTTTTGTCCTTGTTTCAATAGGATCTCGAATTACTAAGTCTCTTATGAACATATCAATTGAAAAACATTACACCCTCTTCTTCATCCTGGATTGTTAATGGGCAGCTCTTGAAGCACTACAAAGTTGGAGAAGTTGACATAGTGAAGCTAATCTCCTTAATCTTGGACGAAGAATATAGTAAAGCGAGGTAACAATATCTTGGCTGCTTAATTTTTGTTGTTCTGAAATCCTTTTAGTTTGTTTAGTCTTGTTCTTCGTATTCCCTTCATTTTTCTGATTTTCCTAAACTATTTTCTGAACTGGTAAGGGCGGGTCGTATGGGTAGACACACCCATACTAGTGGTCGTTAAACAGTTAGAACCTCGCTTTTGTTTTCTTGCATTTCGATACGACTGGGCCGTATGGGCAGACACGCCCGTACCAGTTATCGTTACCGGTGTTGTTTTCTTCCTCGCTCATTCATCGCGTTCGACTATTCTAAAAAAGATGATAAAAGTCGGTAACATGTTAGTACGGGTGCATGGTACGGATGGGGCCCGCCCATACCGTTACCCGTGGCTAACTCTGGCCCTTTTATCTATGGTTTTCCCTTTATTTGCACCTCTTTTCTTTGTTTTTTGCCATCGTCTTTCAGATCTTGAGTTTTCTTTCTTCGCTTTCTACCATGACACCTCAGATCTCACTTGATCGCTCAAGAACTATGCAACCTTTTCATATCAAGCAGATCTGGACCAAGAAGGAAGATGTTCCTATAGCGCAAGCCAAAAGAAGGGGATCTGAGTGGGATACTCCGTCCTCCTCAACCCAAGAGTCTACTCACACTACAAGAAATGTTTCCTTCCTCAACGACTTGGTCTGACGATCGTCGTACAAGGCACGTCTTCTGCGACAAAATTCTCGGCTCGACCATGGCCGATGGAAAACTTTTTTTCCCGGTTTCACGACCCTCTACTACAATGGAACTGCTAAAAATATGGAGGAAGCTCAGCTGGCGCGTGGCAGAAGCAAGATTTTTGGTTCCTCGCGCGATGTTGACTCGCCGAAGTCTTTTGAGACGTGTGGTCCTAGACATCAGTGTCTCTAGCGGACCATACTTTTCGGTCGCGTCTCCCTGATTTGTACTCGATAACATTACTCGATGCGTTTGCCATTTAGTCAGGCTGCTGAGTCTCATATGTCAGCCTCTCATTAAAAGAATTGTGTATATGATGGAATGTTTTTCCTTCGCTTGCACTACCCTGTTCCGAACTTGATAGCGTTGTTGAATGCATCTGTCGTTTAATCAGGCTGCTAGGTCCCACATGTGATTCTCTCATTAGAAGAAACGTGTGCATGATGGAATTTTTCCCTTCGCTATTGCCTCCCTGATTTGAACTTGATAACGTTGTTCGATCTATCTGCCGTTTAGTCACGCTGCTGGGTCCCCCATGTTAGCCTCACATTATAAGAATCGTGTATATGATAGAAATTTTTTCTTTGCTCGCACTACCCTATTCCGAACTTGATAGCGCTGCTCGATGCATCTATTGTTTAATCAAACTCCTGGACTCCACATGTCATCCTCTCATTCGAAGAAACGTATGTATGATAGAATTTTTTTCCTCAGTCACGCCTCCGTGTTCCGAACTGGATAGCGTTGCTCGCTGCATCTACCGTTTAATCACGCTAATGGGCCCCACATGTCATCCACTCATTAGAAGAAATGTGTGCATGATGGAATTTTTGCCCTCGGTCGCACCTCTGTGTTTTGAACCTGATAGTGTTGCTTGATGCATCAGCCGTTTTTTCAGGCTATTGGGTCCCCCATGTGAGCCTCTTGTTAGAAGAAACATGTGCATGTTGGACTTTTTTCTCGCTCACGCCTCCCTGTTTCGAACTTGGCAACATTGCTCGAGGTAGAACCTATATAAGGTCGTGTTACTGGGTCCCACATGTCGGTCTCTCTGTAAATGAAACCTGCGCGTGATGGACTTTTTTTCAGCCATGTCCACTATTTCGACCTTGACAACGTTGCTCGATGCAGCAGTCGTGTATGGTCTTGCTGCTGAGACCTCCATGTCAGCCCCTCTGGTATGTTCTGGCTTGTGGGTCCCTAATGTCGTCTTGTATGTTCTGACGGGTGGGTCCCCGATGACAGTCTCTCTGTACAAGTATTTAACTTTTTTTTCAAACCCGGCCATTAAACTCGAGGGATGCTGCATGCTGGTGGGTTCGTGATATTAGCCTTTCCATTATGCGATATTAAAATGTAAACTCTTTCTCAAAAAAATGTAAACCCAAGATATATATAAATTTGTACACACAGGGGATTCGAACTAAAGACCTTTAAATCAAATCACAGACATAAACTGAGTGCTTTGCGACTACACCAAATATATTTATAAAAATTAAATCATTAAACATGTATTAGTACTACAACTTATATATCAGTCTTCTAAAAAATATTTTGTTTGTCAATGTTTATCTATTTTGTTAAAATATAAAATAGCAGTGCTCAGGCATCTCAATTTATAAAATGCCATATAATGGAGCAGTTTAAAACATGGGTAGGCAGAGTTTTTTATTTTTTCAGCTGCGTGTGCTGTTTTGACCTTGGATACATTGCTCGATACCACAGCCGCTTGTGGTCTTGCTGCTGACGCCCACATGTCATCCTCTCTGGTATGTTCTGGCTTGTGCATGTCAGCCTACTTGGTATGTTCTGGCTAGTGGGTCCCTTATGACATCCTCTCTGTACAAGTACTTAACTTCTTCTTTTCAAACCCACCCATTAAACTCGAGGGAGGCTATATGCTGGTGGGTCCATGATGTCAGCCTCTCCAAAAACAGTATTGCTATATAAAAAAGTAAACCCAAATAAATATATGTCAAGCACACAGGATTCAAACTTAAAACCTCAACAAATATAAACCGTATGCGTTGCCACTATGCAAAAGTAATCGTACGAAAATTATCATTAAAAGCTTTATAGTACCTATAACTTATGTATTAGTCTTCTTAAAATATTTTATGTGTCCATGTTTATCTCTCTTAAAATAAAAGGGCAGTGCTACTGGAACCTCGATTTATAAAAAGCCAAATAATGGATTAGTTTCTTAAAAACATGGGTAGGCAGAGTCTTTTTAGATGTAGGGCAATGCCAAAAAGGCAAAATTAAAAAGTTTTTGGGCTATGGTCAATGGGATCCTATCTCAACTTTCACTGGGCTATGGCTTGCCGGATTCAAACACAGACCTCACCGAGGGAGGAAAAAAGGGATAATTCATTTGGCAAATATTCATGTAAAGATATCTAAAGAACACACACCACATGCGCCAAAATAGGGCTGGTATCCAATGACTTACTTGGTGAAATCATGTTGTATATCTTTACCCTCTAATCTTTATCTAAAACACATCCAACGGTTCCGATGACACATAGGCAAAAGCTCTAGAGCAAGAAGCCAGCAGCAACCACAGAACTTTTGACAAATTCAGTAGCATATAAAATATTAAGGAGTACAGAATAGTAAGACATAAAAAATATCGACATCTTCCTAGTTCATATTCAGCAGCACTTGACTAATTTAGAAGTATTTCAAAGTGACTGATTCGGTAATACAGACATTGAAATTCAATAACAGTACAGAAAGAGCAAGTTCTTGTTTCATCTCTAAAAACCATGTCACGGGATGAGTTTGCCCTTTTCTCCAAGCACACTCGATCACTAGAACATAATCATTGTCATAATATTTGGTCATATAGGAAACCATCATATAGATACAGATATACCATACCAGTACGTACTACTGATAGCTCCAATCCAGCAAAAGTTTATCATAGTTTTACCACCCATATATGATCAATGAAGATAAGACAACTATATAATTAATTACAATAGCATAAGACCAAAGAGCTAGATAGCTAGGAAGTTCATGAACAGCATGCGACATTTAGGGCAGCCAGATACATCGACCTTGACCTTTCTTCCAATGGTAAGTTTGGCTGCTTTTCGGAACTTGATTCACCTAGAAGTAGCTGCCAAGCGCCCATCAGTCGAGCGAATGGCATAGCGTCCCTCGATTTGCAGTCCTTCGCTCTGCATCATGAAGACTATTGTGCCCTTTCATCTGTCCTAGAGTTGCTATGTGGGACGCTTAGGCAATTTCTGAGTCAAAGCAAGAGATAGACGCATAATTACTAAGAGCAATGCACTGAATCATGTGAAACTTGAGAAGACATTCAGAGCAATTTATCTGTCGCCATATACTCACAAACATAATCCGGTGCGACCTTGTGATGACACAAGTGTAGGATATGCTCTGAGAAGGCACTGCCTGAGGTGATGAAGGAGCTTATGCCGGTGCCTGTGCTGGGGTGGGTGCGGTAGCTGGTGTTGGTGCAGGAGATGGTGCCACTAATTGTAGAGGGGCTGGTGTAGGAGCCAAAAGGCCTAGAACCGGTGTCAGCGCCAGCAGCTTAATGCTAGATTCCTTCTGAGGGGTAGCTAAGCTGACTGCAGGGAAGGGATGGTCGAGGCAGATGGTGTACAAGCAAAATGGTCTCTTATACAACTTTTACTCACAAGATAGTGATCAGAGGATATGATGAGTATACAAGAAAATTAAGTTAATACCTCCATTCTTTCTCCTTAGGTCAACAGGTGCTGGAGCAGGAACTAGGGCCAGTGCCGGTGCAGGTACCAGCAGCTTGATGTTGGTTACCTTTTGCGGGGTATGTAAGGGGATTGCAGGAGTGGTCAGAGAGGCATATGAGGTGTTTACAAGCAAAATGGTTTCTTATACAACAGTTACTCCTAGACAGAGATGAGTGTATACAAGCGAATTAAGTTACTACCTCTATTCTTTCTCCTACTAAGGTCAACAGGTGTTGTTGCAGGAACTAGGGCCGGTGTCGGTGCCAGCAGCTTTATGCTGGCACCCTTCTGGGGGTACATAAGGGGAAGCAGAATACAGAAGTGGTCAGGGTCATATGATGAGTAAAGACAATGGTGCAGAATAGTTAGTCGCAAGAAATTCATTAGAGGTTGTGATGAGTACAGAAGCAAATTAATTAGTACTACCTCTATTCTTGGTCCTTAGTAGGTCAACAGGTGTACGATGGCATGCAAGTATCTGCCCAGGCTTGCTAAAATCGAATGTTACCTTGTCCCCCTGCTTCAGACCATTCTCATGGACATACTTGGACCAACCTCGGCCACCCAAATAGGTGCTGGCCATCGTCTAGAAGACATCCACATCATATAGTTGCCGCATGCCTTTAGGGCCCTTGCAATACAGAGTTAGAAACTTTTCATTTCTGAACATCTTGTTTGTAATGGGGTGAGTGACACAAGGGACAACCTTCATGAGAAAATTGATAGAGAAGTAAGGCGACAACAAAAAAAAGTGAGATACAAGATCTTACATCAAGTCGGTCTAAACCACTTGGAATCCATACCTGATACCATGGGTACCCTTTGCGAAGGGTGGCCATGCATCATTTTTCATCCATCTGCCTTTGGAAGGGCATACAGGGCCCCCTTTTAACCCACAAGCTTGACAAGAGGACGGTAGCAGAAAGGGCTGAGCAGCTAGTGCGTGGTACCGATTGAAATTAAGTGGAAATGTTAAATTATGTAAAGAGCAAGTAAATCTAATAATATAAGACAAAACCATTGCATGTAAAGCAAACAAATTTGATTTTTGTGAACTTATAATGAGTGTAAAGATATAGTACTAGTAGATAACAATAACACGGAAAATCATAATATATGAAATTGTGGATTTCTAAATTATACCCACTTCTTAGAGAGGTCACTACCCACCTGGGTACTGTGTTGGCGCTTTCTTGTCATGTAGACGATGTCTGCTTTTGGTGCGGGCATCAGCAATCTACTAGCCTCTATAGCAGCTTCAGCCTATGTAGTAGCACCTTCAATCTGCATAAATAGCAACAGAGCTCAACAGTTTAATACAGTACATAGTAGTCATATACTGACTGTATGAGACAGTCAGACAGATCTAGATCTGGATTCACATAAACATAGTGCCAAAATTAATAAAATCATACATATGTTTCTGAACATCTAATAAGCATGCATGACACCAAGCAGGTAATAATTAAATCAGACTGCACCATGGTAATAAGGGTATTAAGAAAAAATACTTTTCTCTTTAAGCTGGCCCTCCCAGCTGGTTAGTGGCCTTATGCTTGTTTGATGAGTAGTGGTACTGGCTGGATCCTACGGCATGTGGGGGTACCATCCTATTTGCCACACCTGGATCACCGCATGTTCGCAGGTATGTACCATCGTGCTACAGTAAAAAAAAGAAGAGATGGTGTCATAGAAGCTTCCACAAAAACAGGATGCAGACAGAGACAACTTTTAGCATAGGATACATTCAAGTTGCAGCCAACCACTTTCAGTATTGGAAAGAATGGAAGAGCGCAACGAATATACTGCTACATTACCTTTTTTAGGCAATTTTTAAGGGAACTGATGGGACCATCCCTGTCCGTAGTGGCCATGCGCGCCACTAACCCATAATTCTCCATATAGAATCTAACGCAAAATCCACTTCACATTACAAGTAGCAACTAAAGGTTATAGAAGTGAAGAACACTAAAATCAAACCCTACCAAATGCCCCAATCAGAACATCAGTGACCATGCCCCAATCCCGAATCCATACAAAATCAGTACCGCCCCCCAACCCCACCCAAATGACCCAATCGATTAGAGCAGCGGGAAAATATCATGATTAGGTGATTCCGAGGTGAGCAATGAGCAAGAACTCCACAATCAAAGCATACCGAATACTACTAGTAGTACTAATAGTACCCCCCCAATGGCCCAATTGGAAGCAAATTAAACAAATACGGATTTCGAGGTGAGAAAATACACCCACCTATTTCAGCAAGAACTCCCCAATCGGAGGTTGCACCAGTTCCAATAGTTGCTTGCTGGATAGGAGCTAGCTAGTGGTGGTTTATTGTCTTGTCGTCGGTAGAAAGGCATGGGAAGGGGAGTAGTAGTACTAGTAGTAGTAGGGCTGCGCAGTACACTTTTTCTTTAGTAAGTATTTTTAAGTGGCAGTGGCGGGAACATTTTGCCGGGAGAGATTCCCGGATTTTTGATCCCAGCTACCACGTGGGGCCTACAGCTGTTTCAAGCGGGACCCATGTCAGGGGTCAGTTAAAGCGGCTCCCACATAAGGGGTGAGATAATTGACCGAGACAACCTCCTTCCCTTGGTACTCCTTCCAAGGACCGAGCATTGAGGGAGGGGAAGGGCTATCAGCATAGGGCACCAGCGCTAGGGCCTCAAAAACCGTTTAGGAACCGATAAAAGCATAAGTTTGGATTTCAAACTAGAAACACACACAAACACACATATATATACTAATATACGGAATAGTTTCCAATTACAGTTCTACTAACAAAGGCCTAGAAATCATAAGGTAGCTCCATATTACAGAACTACAACAGTAGTGAACTAATCATGGGATAGCTCTACACCCCAAGAGTTTTGTAGCTGGGCTAGTGGTCATGAGACTACCCAGACGACACCAAAAGTACACCCCTGATGATGAACAGTCCTACATCAAATCCATCCAGAAGCAGTGTACCCGATCCACAGCCTCAGGTGCAGGCTCATCAATGAACATGTCATCATCATTACCATCAAAGTCCTCTTCGGTCGTCTGCTTCTGTGATTAGTAGATTAACAGATATGTTTATAGAGAAACATCAAAGACACACAACTTGAACATTTGTTGTTCTATAGATATACCTTGTCATCTGGAATAGCAGTAGTACCAGAAATGAAACCTATTTCATGCAGCTTGCGCTTTTTCTCTCCCCCTCCTCCAAGTTAATCTAGATGCTCAGGAGCTGTCTATGTCAGTTGATCTAGTTGATCAACATCTGCTTCCCCTACTTGATCTTGATGATAAAGATGTGCTTCCCCCGGTTCATATGGAGGATCATATGGTTCACCATGAAATACCCATCTAATATATGTGCTTAGCATCCCAAATGTAAAAAATATGGTATTCCACTATACTATGAGGCAGCATCCTATGATTCACACACAACCGGCAGGGGCAATGTACTTTTGAGTTGTCACAATGAGCTCTAACAAACCCCATAAATCATAGAACACCAAGGATATGTTTAGTGCTGCCTAATGGAGCAATCTCTATCCAAAATCTGCCCATCTGTTTAATAATGACATACAAGGTTGGTTATTATTAAAAGAAAAGCAGTAAACATATAGATGAAGTACAAAAACTATATATGCCTATGCATTTTAGCAAACATATTGACAGCAAAAATCGCCAAAGGTATTTAGGAACACAGGTCGAGCGCGAAATAAACTATGACCATGCAGATTGATGACAAATTAAACTACGTATTTGAGGAGGCAGATCGGGTGAAAGGGCAATAAAATGCCAACCAGATCGAGCTAGAGATAGAAGGACTACCGTGGGATCAACGTGCCCACCGGTGCATCTCAAGAAGACCGGCGGGTAAGGAAAGCTTCTTCGTGCATGGTGGTGATGAGGAGTGGTCGTGAGCGTGTCTGTTTTGTGGGCAAGGGGGTGAGGACTAGGCGGCGGAGGGTGGAAGTTATTACACGGCGCGAAGGGGTGGAGAGGGATAACTTTGGAAATTCTGGCCTACCCTGCTTTGGGCAACACCATATACGTGGCCCACCTGCTAGTCACCATGGATCAAAATTGATCCAAAAGTTGTCAAAATACAAGTTTATGTTTTACCATGGAAACTAATGCACATAGCATTGTACTTTGCGAACGAATGGCTTTATTTCAACATATATTTAATTTCATCCCAATTTTTTTCGAAAAGGGCCAAATTTGGAAATTCAAAAGTAAAATTCAAATTTTAAACCAGACATATTGGTGATTTTCCAAGATGCACCGATATACCAAATGCGGACACGTCATCATAAATTGTGGCCATGACCTTGGTCACCCTTTTTTTGGACGATGGTCATCTTTTTAAAAGCCTTGAATTGTTTGATAACTTCAGCAAATGCCTAAAAACTCATTTAAATGTTGGAAAGCAACTCCCATTGGCATGTGGGTCTAGAGTGTAACAGCGCATCTGAGCGGCCCCATGTCGGAGCAGCGTATGTTTGAAGTTTCGACCTCAAAATTTTGGTATTGCGCCCAAACATCGCACACATCCATTCAAATATCCCGCGCATCCATTTAGACATACTTCATCTATTTTTAGAATGCATAATTCATCTTCTATCCCTGCTCCTCTTGTTTGAAAGCCTTGAATTAATGTTCAATAATTTTGGCAGATGTCTATCAAGTCAATAAATGCTGGAAAGCATACAGGACTGTGGGTCTATCTGACGGGGACAGCATCCCAAGTGGGAGTAGCGTACCTTAGAAGCTTCAACTTCAAAATTTTGGCAGAGCGCCAAAATATCCCGCCCACCCATTCAAACATCCCGTCCATCCATTCAAACATCCAGCCCCAAAATTATTTTATCACACAAATTTAGCCTGGAAGCTTGAAAGGGCGTTATACATTGTGTGAAAAAAGGGGGCGGTGGCATTTTGAGCCATCATCTTTGTAGTTGCTCCACAACAAAATGGATTGTTGTTACTTGGAAATTCGAAAACAAACTTCAAATTTGGAAACAGACATATTGGTTGATTTGCCAAGATGAATGTAACATCCCAATTTCAGCAATCCTGATTACTTGTCCAGAATGCAAAAATCAGGGGGAACAAAAACTTTTTCTTGCAAGTGATGAAGTGTTTGCTTGTTGTTAGCTTGTTTTTATGCATATGAATGTGTAGCAGATGCTATACTCCCTACCTTACCCTCAGTTGAAAAAAGCTATTTCACAAAACTGTCTTGGCTTATTTTTTCATATTCTCAAATGTTCTAGCATTTCAAAAACCTGAGCCAAGATGCCTTTGCAACCTTAACCATTTTAATAGCCTATATTGACAAAATTATGGAGATCTATAAGATATAATCTCCCAATGTTTTCAAGACAGAGCTTGATGGGGATATGCCAAACGGGGTATGCCTAGTAGGACGTTCGATTGGGTCAAAGGCTTGGCGAGTGGGCATGTAGGACAGTGATACGTCCAAAACGTATCTACTTTCCCGAACACTTTTGCTATTGTTTCTCCTCTAAACTTGTGTGATTTGGATGCAACTAATGCGGACTAACGCTGTTTTCAGCAGAATTGCCTTGGTGTCTACTTTTTGTGCAGAAAATCAACTATCAGGAAAAATCCTGGAAAATATGCCAAAAATCGTATTTCACCCGAAGACTCCAGGAGCCAGAATACGAGACGGAGAAGAGCCCTGGGGTGGCCACACCACCTGGTGGCGAGGGTCAGGCCAGGCCGCGCCAGGGGATGGTGTGGGCCCCCCAGGCACCCCCTCGGCCCCTCTCTTCGCCTATAAGGAGCCTTCTAACCTAAAAACTACGGGGGGTTCGACGTTTTTCCAGAAGGAGTTCCGCTCCGCCGCCACCACCAGATTTCACGAAACAGCACCAGAAACTCCGTTCTGGCACCCTGCTGGGACGGGGAATTGGAGGAGATAATCGCCATCAGTATCACCATCGCTTCTCCATCAACCATCCATGTTTCCCCCATCTATGAGTGAGTAATTCCCCACTGTAGGCTATGGGGATGGTAGGGATTAGATGAGATCGTTCATGTAATGGCATTAGATTGTTAGGGCATGGCGCCTAGTATCTTTTATTAGTGCTTTATGACTTTGTTGCGACTTGTTGTGCTTAATGCTTGTCACTAGGGCCTGAGTGCCATGATATAAGATCTGAACATGTTATTGATTCATTATGATAGTATTGTTCTTGGTCTTATCTGCAAGTTGTATACACACGTTGTTGTCCGGAACCTATGGCCCCAAAGTGATAGAAATCGGGATAACCGGAAGGGAAAGGCTTTGATGTGAGGATCACATGTGTTCACGGAGTGTTAATGCTTTGCTCCGGTGCTCTATTAAAAGGAGCACCTTAATTGCCAGTAGTTCCCTAGAGGCCCCACTGCAAACGGGCTAGCAGGACAAAAGATGTTGTGCAAGTTCTCATTGCGAGCACGTATGACTATATATGGAACACATGCCTAGGATTGTCTAGTACTTGGGTGCTTTATCTTATTTATCTGCAATTGCCCTATGTTATGATTGCTATGTGAATTGTCTTGTCCATGCAACACCTGTCCATCCATCCCTATGCCTACCGCACTCGAATTCCACTGTTACTGCTTTTGTTACTACTGTCTTTGCTTTGCTACTGCTGTTACTTTACTATTCCTACTACAAAACCGTTGCTACTGATAAACTGCTGTGAGCAAGATTGTTTCCAGGTGCAGCTGAATTGACAACTCAGTTGTTAAGGCTTATAAATATTCTTTGACTCCCCTTGTGTCGAATCAATAAATTGGGTTTCACTTCCCTCGAAAATACTGCGATACACCCCCTATACTTGTGGGTTATCAAGACTATTTTAAAAGCGCCGCTGTCGGGACCATAGCTTTATTTATCAAGTTCACTTGGATTCTCTATTGTTCACTGCTATCCATCCATCATGGGTAAGTCTCGTGATGGCAAGGTTCCTATTTTACCATCCACTACAAGAAGAGGTACGGTTCTAAACACCTCTGCTGCTCTTGATTCACCATCTGTCATAAGTAAGCTTGTTACACCACCACATACACATGCTATGCACACTGCTACTACTGCTGAATCTGAAACTTCTGATGCTTATGATGCTGCTTCTATTGTGCTTGATAAAAGTGGTTCATTAGGTCCTTTCCTAGATGCTACGATTGCTAGAACTATAGTTGGAAATACCGAAACTCCTAATGAAGACACTACCACACTTGTTAGCTCACATGAGTCTAGTGAGAGTTATGATATTGAAGAAGATTATGTTGAGATGACCGATGAGTTTATTAAAGAATGTAAGAACACCCATGATAGGAGCGCTGCTAAGAGTCTCCTTGAGAGGCGTACTATTAGACCCAAATTGTCTCCTGATGCTAAGTTTGCTGCTTCTCCTATAAACATTATAGATGAAGATTATGATTTCTCTCTCGATCTATCTTACATAGCTATTGTCGAGAAAGAACCTTTTTGTGGGACTAAGAATGAAAGTGCGGTAGCACATATGGATGAACTTTCTACAATGAGTGGCTTGTTTTCTGATGATATTAAGATGCGTACTTACTTTGTTGCTAAGATTTTCCCTTTTTCACTAAAAGGAGAAGCTAAAACTTGGTTTAGTAATTTACCTCATGGATCTATTGATAGCCCTGAGTGCTTGATTAGTACTTTCCTGCAGAAATATTTCCCCCCCAGTGCTAGACATGCTATTTTGCAGGAACTTTTTGATTTCAAATAGGGAGAAAAAGAGGTATTGCCCGAATCTTGGGCAAGGTTTTGTTCTTTGATTCATGCATAGGCTGGAAGTCCATTACCTAAGAATGAGCTTCTTGATATATTTTATAATGGACTAACCGAGGAATCTAGGACATACCTAGATAGTTGTGCTGATTGTGTTTTCAGGAATAGGACTCCTAAGGAAGCTGAGGAATTAATGGCTAAAATAAGCAAGAATTATGAAGACTGGACTCCTCCTAAACAAGCTATACCTAAAGTAATTGTACCTGAGCCATCTATTCCTGTGCCTATTCCAACATCAAAGAAGAGGGGAGTTATTGAATTAAATGATAAAGTGATGAAGGAAGCTAAGAAATGTCTTAAGGAGAAGGGAATTAAAGTTGCAGATGTCAAGAATTTACCTCCTATAGAAGAATTATGTAAGCCTATTCCCTACTCACCCACTATTGAGGTACACTCTCTCCAACACTTTGATGAAGGTGATATCCCTTACGCTAAACCTCCTGATGAATGCTTAGAACAATTTGATATCTTTATTGTTAAGCAAGATAACTTTAATAAAAGGGTGCAAAATCATCTAATGGAAAACACTAGAGCTATTGTAGAGTTGAAATATATTGTGGAAAGAACCTCTAATGATGTTAAAATGATTGTTAAACACTTTCAAATGGTTCAAACTCAAATAGATCAACTCGTTAAAGTGCAAAACGACTTGCTAGTTAATGCTGCTAAAGAAAAAACATGCTTATGAAATTAGAACTAGAAGTGGAGCTGCTACCTAGGATCCTCTATATCCTGAGGGGCATCCCAAAAGAATTGAGCAGGATTCTCAACAAGCTAAAAATAGTGGTTCTACTCGTAAGAAAAGGAAAAAAAACATAAAACTATTGTAGAACCCTCTGAACCTGCTATAGATCCTAATAGTATATCTATCTCTGATGCTGAAACTGAAAGTGGTAATGAAGAAAATGTTGTTCCTAATGAAGAAAAAGTTGAAGAAGAACCTGAAAACCACACTAAGAATACTAAATACACCAAAGAAGATTTTATTGCTAAGAAACATGGTAGTGAAAGAGAACCTTGGGTCCAAAAATCTATGCCTTTCCCTGATAAGAAACACAAGTCAAAGGAAGATGAACACTATAATAAGTTTTGTGAGTGGATGAAGCCTTTATTATTGCAAATTCCTTTGACCGATGCTATTAAATTGCCTCCTTACTCAAAGTATATGAAGGACATTGTCTCGAATAAAAGGAAGATCCCTAATGAAGAAATTTCTACTTTGCTTGCTAATTATTCCTTCAATGGTAAGGTTCCTAAGAAACTTGGAGACCCAGGGATTCCAACTATCCCTTACTCTATTAAGAACAGTTATGTTAGAACTGCTTTGTGTGATTTGGGAGCTGGAGTTAGTGTTATGCCTTTCTCCCTCTATAAGAGGCTTCAGCTTGAAAATTTTATACCAACTGATATATCTTTGCAAATGGTTGATAAATCTACCACTATTCCTATGGGTATATGTGAGGGTGTACCTGTTCAAGTGGCTCACAATTGCTTGATATTAACTGATTTTGTTGTGCTTGAAATGCCTGAAGATGATAATATGTCTATTATTCTTGGGAGACCTTTTCTTAATACTGCAGGAGCTGTTATTAATTGTAATCAAGGAAAGGTGACCTTCAATGTTAATGACAAAGAACATATTGTCTATTTCCCCAAGAAGATTGAAAGGACTTATGGTTTGAATTCAATTGAACATGTTGAAGGCATTCAAGTTGGAGAAATATATTGTCCCATACCAAAAGAAAAATTTGAAACTATTATGATTGGGACCATTGCTATCAAGGTTAAGGTAACATAATCATTAGTGGAGTACAAAGTTTTGTCTCATATGCAATTGTTTTGGTAGCAAGACTTGATCAACCTTGCTAACAAAAGGATTCCATTGAACAAAACAATGTTTTCATTATGATTATCTCCATTTATTTCTATTCTTTGCATTTTAGTTTTTGCTTTCGTTTAGTTTTGTTTGTGTTGTTAGTTGCGTGCATGCTAGAACTTCTGTAGTTCTAGCCTTGTTTTGTCCTTGCATCATGTTTCCAAAAAAAATGTCTGTCAGAAAAATCATTCTTCTATTTCTAAAAAATGCCCAAAAATAAAGTGTCTCGAAAAATTCCAGAAAATTCATATTAAATTTTTACGTGAAAAAAGGGGCAGAGGAGTACCTGGTAGGTACCAGGGGGGCCCACCAGGCAGGCACACCATGTGGTGGCGCGGCCAGCCCTGGGTGGCGCCATGCCCTGGTGTGGGCCATCCCTGGCCCCCCACTACCTCTCTCACTTGCCACTTTCTTCTCTCTCCCGAGTAAGCTCCAGTTCATAGCTCAAAATCGCGTTCTTTCTGTGCTTGCTCTCGATTTCTTTGATCTCCTTGCTCAGCCCATCTTTCTTGCTGAAATTTGGAGCATTTGTTCCTTGGTATGTGACTCCTCCCCTTGTCCAAGTAGATTTGTGTTTAGTGGATTATATGTTGAGTATTTTGATGCTGTAGGTGACTGGTTATGAGAGCTTGTAAGCTTGTTTGATGCTTAGAGATATAGTTTTGATGCATGTTTAGGCCTCTTGCAAGTCCCTATGAGTAGAATCGTTCATTATATTTACTTTGCAATCACTTGTTTAATAGGTGTTTAAATTTCAGAATAGAAGATGAGTGAACACCACCTAAACCAACATGAGCTTTGGGTGCCTGAGGTCATGAAGGTCCATCGGGAGGAGGAATTTTTCCCCTCCATTTATCCATGCCCTGAGTTCATGAGAGTTGCAGGAATTCTACAAGATTTCCACACTTTGGTTTCTAATGCAGGGTTAGAGCGCTTCTTGGAAGATGAACCTTGTCAATTTGTGAAGCTAACCATGTCTGTGGTGCAGGATTTCCAATTTAGTCACTCTTTACCTAACCCCATGGTCCATTACAAAATTTACAATATTGCTGTCAATCTTTCTCTTGATGATTTTTGTGCAGCTATTAAGGTACCTCAATGGGGATCATGTAAGAAGATTAAAGAGAGACCAGAACCACTCATGGATTTATACGCAGAAATTTGTCAAGGGAGTAGCTTCTCAAAGGAGAATGGAAAAATCCGTAACATTCATCTTCCCTCCATTCGCTACTTTGCCTACTTTATTGCCAAGTGTGTTCTTGCTAGGAAAATTGCCAATAAGTTATCTTTGTTTGATCTAGCATTTATCTCTGCTGCTCTTAGACGAGATAGGTCTTACAACTTGGGTGCTTTGATAGCTTTACGTCTTGCTGCTAATCGTGAGAAAGGTGGAATTTGTAGAGGCCTCATTGCTTCTTGTTTACTAGCATTACATGGTTTAGTGCCTCATCATCTAGACCTACAGTTTCCCATAGAGAGGCTTGATTTCAATTCCATGATACAGCATAAATTTATTTCCTCGTGGGCTAGTTTGACTGAGTTGTCTTATGAAATAACCTTTCTCAAAGCTGGTTGGAAAAATAGCAAGTCCGAGCGTGTCATTCTTTTGTCTGTACCTGTTTTGTTTAACCTTGATAATAGGGAAGGATGGTCCCTCACTAAGGAGGAGCTTGACACGTACTTGGGAGAGCTCTCCCAACAGGAGCAGGACACTAGAAGGGAGGTCACGGATGATTCGGTCCAGCCCTCGAATGAGGGAGAATCTTCATATCAGCAGCCCGCTTATGATTGGGGAGCTTCTTCTTCCTCTCATGGGCCCAGTTACGACCATTCTTACCAAGATCCGCCCGCTTGGAACCCCTATTCATACATGGATTGATTCCCACTTAGGCCAAAAGCCTAAGCTTGGGGGGAGGTATGCCGACACCGCACTCATCTCCATATCATGTTGCGTCGATACTTTGTATATTCATGTTTTCGTTCTCTTTTTAGTTTTCGTTCTTCTTTGCTTTTGCTTTCTAAAAACACAAAAAGATCAAAAATATTTTTGTTGTTTCTCTTTGGTTTGCTTCTTCTTTTTGCCTTGGTTTGCTTTTCCCTTTTTGCTTTGTTTGAACTATTCGAAAAACCAAAAAAGATTTTGCTTTGCTTGTTTTTCTCTTTTGGTTCTTGTTTAAAAATCGAAAACACCAAAAATATTTGTCTTTCTTCTTTGGTTTTTGCGAGTTTGCTACAGGGTTCGGCAGTTCTCGGTGGAATATTGGTTTCATATTATTATTCAAGCCACACAAGTGAAGAGCAATAATGAGGATTAATGACAACTTGAGGTGTGGTAAGAGGCTGGTAACGAACTCTATTTGTCTTCATTTTTGTACATATACTCATCATTGTGAGCTTGCTTAGTCCGTTCATGTAGAGTGTGTGTTTTCTTTGGATGCTTAATAGTTCTTGCTTTCTCATGATTAGCTCCAGCTCGCTAATAGTTTGTAGAATGTCTCATGAATATTTGCTTGCATTACTCTATTCATCAATTGGTATGACACTGTGGTATCCTCCTCTGAATGTTTCATTTGATTGACTTGGCACATGCTCACGCATGCTCATGACTGTAATAATCAGTTAAGCCTCGATGAATTATTTTGCCTTGAGGATCTTGAATCACTTTCATGCCATGAGTAGTCCTGTTTTGTTGCAAGCATGATAATGACAACTATTGCTCTATCGTTTGTCGCTCCCTTACTATTGCTAGCCTTCACTTCCACTGAGTGTTTTACTCAAGTTTCCAACTCCCTAAGCCAAATATCTCCAAAGTGTCCACCATACCTACCCATTAACATCATTTGCTACCTCCGTGCATATTCAATATGCTTTGTTTTCTTCCGAATAAAATGTTTGCTTGTTATGAGAAAGTTAGTTAGTAAAGCTCTCATGAACTTGATGGCACACTTTATTTTCTTGCACTTAATAAACCTGAACCATTGCGTCCTTCTTTGTTGTGCATATGCTTGCGCTTTATGAGTTGAAGTTAGCAGAGCCATGTATCATGGGGACCGCTTTCAACGCTTCATAGGTACTCTGTACCTAGTTGATATCATGTTCTTTTGCTTATGGATCCCGATGGTGTGAAATAAAAGTGGAACTTGTAAGATCATGGAGTTTGTATGTATGTTAGAGAAACGCCTGGGCCGCTAGCCTAAGCCATGCCTAATCATGGTGGAAACTTGCAGCATAACCATAATGAGCATTCTATGAAGCATCCTCAATAAAAATCTATGCACATAGTAAATAAAAAGATTGCCGAGATGCTCATTGTCTGCTTGCCTTGTATTTTGATCATGGGATAGCTCCCGTGTCATGTGCAAGGGGTACCCCATTGGCGGTTCTCTATGATATGTATGTACTTACAATGACAAGAGCTTACTTGTGACTAAAGTTGAGTAGCATGAGGATCGGTCTTCGTAATTAAGGGGCATGAGACTTCGATTTATAACTTGTCAAGCATATCCTCTTAGTTGTGTCACTTTCACCTTAACCACATTCAAGATGCTTATGATATGGGCAATGAGAGCTCAAAGCTAACAAGTACCATACTTTCAGCATTTGGAAGCCTTTCAAACTATTCAAAACCTTTTCTTCTACTTGTTGAGTCTCCACTTATTCTTTGAGCACCTTCTTGAGAGCATAGTTGTCATTCTTTGTGTTTGTTCCATTACTTGATTATTTGTGTTATGACTTTGATGCTTGTATCCTTGATATCTTTACTTCTAGTCATCACTTGAACTTCAGAGGTGCCTTGACATTCATAACCAAAGGCAAGCGAGATACCACTCTATCATACCTTTTTATGAGCATTGTAATGTTGCTTATGTTTGTGCTTCATGCTACTTATTATTCTTGAGTTGGAATCTATTCATAGCTTGCAATGACTATTAAGTAGACTCAGTTGCATACTCTTTATTATGAATTGTCTAAGTAGTTGATCACATTGCTGAGAATATTTACATCATATGGAGCAAATGTGTTCGTGAAAGTTCTTTTATCGCACTCAGTTTTCAACTGAATTGCTTGAGGAAAAGCACCAAGCTAAGCTTGGGGGGAGTTGATACGTCCAAAACATATCTACTTTCCCGAAAACTTTTGCTATTGTTTCTCCTCTAAACTTGTCTGATTTGGATGCAACTAATGCGGATTGACGCTGTTTTCAGCAGAATTGCCTTGGTGTCTACTTTTTGTGCAGAAAATCAACTATCAGGAAAAATCCCGGAAAATATGCCAAAAATCCTATTTCACCCGAAGACTCTAGGAGCAAGAATACGAGACGGAGAAGAGCCCTGGGGTGGCCACACCACCTTGTGGCGCGGGCCAGGCCAGCCCGTGCCAGGGGGTGGTGTGGGCCCCCCAGGCACCCCCTCGGCCCCTCTCTTCGCCTATAAGGAGCCTTCTGACCTAAAAACTACGGGGGGTTTGACGTTTTTCCAGAAGGAGTTCCGCTCCGCCGCCACCACCAGATTCCACGAAATAGCACCAGAAACTCCGTTCTGGCACCCTGCCGGGACGGGGAATTGGAGGATATCATCGCCATCACCATCACCATCGCTTCTCCATCGACCATCCATGTTTCCCCCATCTATGAGTGAGTAATCCCCCGCTGTAGGCTATGGGGATGGTAGGGATTGGATGAGATCGTTCATGTAATGGCATCAGATTGTTAGGGCATGGTGCCTAGTGTCTTTTATTAGTGCTTTATGACTTTGTTGCGACTTGTTGTGCTTAATGCTTGTCACTAGGGCCTGAGTGCCATGATCTAAGATCTGAACATGTTATTGATTCATTATGATAGTATTGTTCTTGGTCTTATCTACAAGTTGTATACACACGTTGTTGTCCGGAACCTATGGCCCCAAGTGATGTAAATCGGGATAAGGAAGGAAAGGCTTTGATGTGAGGATCACATGTGTTCACGAGTGTTAATGCTTTGCTCGGTGCTCTATTAAAAGGAGCACCTTAATTGCCGTAGTTCCCTAGAGGCCCCTTGAAAACGGGCTGGCAGGACAAAAGATGTTGTGCAAGTTCTCATTGCGAGCACGTATGACTATATATGGAACACATGCCTAGGATTGTCTAGTACTTGGGTGCTTTATCTTATTTATCTACAATTGCCCTATGTTCTGATTGCTATGTGAACTGTCTTGTCCATGCAACGCCTGTCCATCCATCCCTATGCCTACCGCACTCGAATCCCATAGTTACTGCTTTTGTTACTACTGTCTTTGCTTTGCTACTGCTGTTACTTTACTATTCCTACTACAAAACTGTTGCTACTGATAAACTGTTGTGAGCAAGATTGTTTCAGTGTGCTGAGTTGACAACTCAGTTGTTAAGGCTTATAAATATTCTTTGGCTCCCTTGTGTCGAATCAATAAATTGCGTTTCACTTCCTCGAAAATACCGCGATACACCCCTATACTTGTGGGTCATCGACGGCATCGAATGCGACTAAGGAGAAGGCTCAGCGATTGGAGACCTGGAGGCCCAAGCATACTCAGCCTAGTCGGATTAGGTTAAAACCTTTGAATCCATATCTTGTTCGGTTAGAATCAGAAACCCTAGCGAGGTGCCTCCTATATAAACCTCCCTAGGGTACTGAGGACTTACATTCCATCATACACCCTTCGAGCGACTCGGCTGCTTAGACGCCGAGCTCGCCAGAATCTTCGCTCTCCATAAATCTAATCTAGCAGGAGTAGGTCTTTACCCTCCGGGGGGCGAACCTGGGTAAACCCATGTGCATCCACCCCCATCTCGCATCGCAGATGGCCGCCACCGCCCAGATTCTATCAATTGTCGCCATCAGCGGATCGCTGCGGGCCATTTCCACGATAGTGGCGCCCACCGTGGGGCCTTGCGGAACTGGCCTGAGTTCTGCGGCGAGACCCTACTCGCTGATCGACCGGCCGATCGCCGCCGGCCACATGATCGCCATCGGCGGGATCTTACAGATCCTGCCCAGCAGCTACATCCCGGCGTCGCGCCCAATCACCCATAGCACAATAATGCCAGTTGGCTCCATCAACCTGTTCGTCGGCTTCACCGGCGCAGTCAACCCGAATACGACGGTGATTGTCGGTGGATCACCACCATGCCGCGATCTGCTCTCGAAGGAGCAGGTCCGATCCATCAGGAGCTTCGCCTCCGAGTACGACTCGGCCGCCAGCAATGCGGCCGAGACCAACACCGCAGCGGACGATGTGACCCTCCATGATGACGCCGACTCCGCGAACCCTGCCTCGGTCGACGGATCCATCACTGCAGCATCATGGGAGGACTCCATCACGCGGGTCTCCAACCCTGAGGACTTCGAGGACTCCTCAATCCTTGGGATCTTCGATTCCGACTCCGACTCGGAGTCCCCCGAGGACTTCCGTGCTAGATCCAATCGCTTCAACGCGATCTACATGGCGGGCAGCATGGTTTCCCCGCCAGATCTAGTCTCCACACCAATCCCTCCGATAGCGACGGCCATGGAGGTGGAGGAAGCCCGCATGCGACTGGAGGTGGCGCAGCGCAAGGAGCTAGCCGAGCGCGAGAAATTCTGCCTCGAGCGAGCAACGGCGCAGGAGCTGTCGCTCTATCACCAGCGCCGCATCAGGACCCGCCTGAACTCCAACATCCAAGGTCGCGTCCTAAACTTCAACGACAAGAGCGACCCCGCATGCACGGCTGAACGCGAGTACTGTGAGAATGCACCACTAGGCGGCAGCAATCGACCACCACCCGACGCACCGGTGACTGGGACCCCACCACCACCCATTGGTCGCGCGCCCCTGCCGGACCAGCCGCGGATCATAATCTCGCTGCAGGCCCACAACGCCAACGGACTTCCACTATACTCCACCCCGATGGACAACGTCGTCGTGGCCGATGTCGTAGTCACAAACCACGACGTCCAAGGAGAAGGCATGCTGCAGATCTAGTACGCCAATGCCCTACTCACCAGGGTTGTCAAGCAGCAAGCCACGAGAGTCGACCCATGGGGGCGGATGTATTCCCGCTCCTTGGCAAGCAGGGCGGCCTCAAGCGGTCACCCAACCATCGCCAACACCGTGACCTGCCCACCACCGCAGGCCCTGGCGAACCAGCCATGGGCCGCCAACCTCGCGCTCTCCACCAACGAGCCACGACCGGTGAACAACATGGTTGCCGCCAATAGGCAACCCACCGATGCCCGAACGCACACCGTCAACAACCAGGCTTGGCGGGCGCGCCAGCCCAATGACTTGTGGCAAACCCTCACTAACCGCAGTGACCCCGAACCCAGGGGCTCACTCAGCCGAGTCGGCCCCCAGTGCTTTGGACCTATGATCCGAGGAGAGAAGTACCCTGCCAACTTCAAGGCGCCCAAGAAGATCGGAAAGTACGATCCGACATACGATTCAGCGGTCTAGCTGGACACATACCTCATGGCGATGGGAATCACCAGCCACACCGACCTGCTAGCCGCTCGCTACCTCCCCCTAATTATGGAGGGTGCGACCTGGCAATGGATCAACACCCTCCCCGCCGACAGCATCGACTCGTGGGAGGAGATGCAGGATGCCTTCATCATGCACTTTGAAGCCTCCTACACCCGCTCCACCACCATCGAGGACCTAGAACGATGCATGCAGGGACAACGCAAGTCGACCCGCCACTGGATCCAAAGGTGGCAGGAGCTATGGATCAACGCCTCCAGCATCCACCTGGACATGGCAATACACTGCTTCAAGAACGCGTGCCGATACGAACCCTTGGTCGCCAAGATCAAGAGGGTCTACCGGACGCTCGACAACATACCCGACCTCCTCGAGATCGCCAAGCGCTACGCGGAGGAGGACCCCAACCAGGACTCTGACGACAAGTCGGAAGACGTCACGCCGCCCACGGCAATGACGGTAGCGATATGCGCTACAGCAACACTCGCATCACTGGCAAGCGCCATGGCGACGGGCAAGTCGACTTCATCGCCAACGCGGCTACGGCCAACACGACCCGAAGAACTTCCGCCTCGACGAAGGAAACTACCGCAACAGCGAAAACTATCGTGCCAACAACATGGCGAGGCCGAAATTTGACCCTGTCGCCTTACTCAACCAACCCTGCGTCCACCACAGCAGGGAGGGCAAACCCGCCACCCACACTCCCGCCGACTGCCACTCCCTAAAGGAGATCGAAAAAGCAAGGCGGGCACGAGACGACCCCAACATCAACCAGCCACGGGATAACGGAAATGTCGGTGGCTTCAGCAACACCGTTGGATCACTCCACACCTTCACCGGGCTCGGCACCAAGCGCGAGAGGAAAGTGCTCGCCCGGGCAGTCGCCATCAATGTGGTGACACAGGTCGATATTCCCCGCTTGCTCAACTGGTCTGAGCAAAGCATCACCTGGAGTCGCCAAGACCACGCGCCAAAGATCGAGTACCCAGGGCGAGTCGCCCTGGTGGTCAGGCCCAAAGTGGCCGACTACTGGCTGCCTAAGACATTGATGGACGGCGGGAGCTCCATCAACATCATGTACCTGGACACGTTCAAGAGGCTCCAGCTCCCAGAATCAGCAATCAAGCCGACCCTGACAACCTTCCACGGCATCGTCTCTGATCAGAAGGCGTACCTGATCGGAAAAGTAACCCTGCCAGTCACCTTCAGCACACCATCAAACTACCGCACAGAGTGGATCGAGTTCGAGTTGGTGAACTTCCGTAGCCCCTACCACCGCGTCCTGGGATGCCAAACGTTCACCAAATTCATGGCGGCCCCCCATTATGCATACAACATGATGAAGCTTCCAGGGCCAAGCGGCATCATCACCGTCCACGGCATCCCCGATATGGCCGTGGAATGCAAAGACAAAGGCGCTGAATCCGTTGACGCCGTCATTGCCGTGGAGACTAACCATGCTGAGGAGCTCGTGAAATACGTGGGCAACATCAAGAAGGACGACCCTACCATCCTGAAGAAGCCACCGGACCCTTCGCCTGATGCGGCCATGGAAAAGCTCCAGCCACAGCGGGAATTATGGCCTGCAGCCGAGGTATCACTTGTAGAAGGCAACGAAGATCATCAGCTGCTCGATGTTGTGCGGGCCAAGATCCGAAGGTTTGATCGCATAATATGCACAGAACCGCTAGAAGAATAATGAGGTAGGGAACCCTAAGCCCTCTCCAAATGGCTTGGGAAATAGATGAACTCGCCGGCACGTGGCTTCGGCTCAATCTCGGAAGACGTGGGGATCTGCCAATTCCCTTTGCGGAGGACCCTGGCATCCTCGAAGGACTTGAGCTGCGCCGCGGTGCACTTAGATTTCCCCCACGAGCCTTTCGGAGGCGCCATCAGGAAGAAAGCCGGATCGCTTGATCTAGAGAGTTTGGATCGAGGGAAGACAGAAGGAATGGATGCGCGAGCATGAAGAATGTGACAAAGGATCTGCAGGACTGATCTATCACTCCCCTTATAAAAGAGTGATACCCGCCAATCTCGGGGTAGCCGTTACCCGCGATAATTGCGCCGAAGTTACCGTTGGACTACCCAACGGATAGTTTTGACCAAGTTGATGGTCCAAATGCTTCACTCGACTCGCTTGCAACTGTGCCATGTCCATTTGCCGAAGTAGCGACTGGAAACCTGGTGGAAAATTTCCTTGGTTTTGGTAGAGTCCATCGCTGATTCGACTGGGCGTCCAAATTGGACTAGCCTACTCCAACTGCCAAATGAACACCTGCGTTTGAATCAACGATGGCCTCGGGGACTACTGATGGGGATATGCCAAACGGGGTATGCCCAGCAGGACGTTCTGATTGGGTCAAAGGCTTGGCGAGTGGGCCTGCAGGACGGCGATTGGAATGTGACTGAGGAGAAGGCCTGGCCATTAGAGACTGGAGGCCTGATGTCTACGCACTTCTATTCTTGTAGACAGTTGTTGGGCCTCCAAGTGCAGAGGTTTGTAGAACGGTAGCAAGTTTTCCCTTAAGTGGATTACCCAAGGTTTATCGAACTCAGGGAGGAAGTGGTCAAAGGTATCCCCTCTCAAGCAACCCCGCAATCAAGATACAAGAAGTCTCTTGTGTCCCTAACACACCCAATACACTTGTCAGGTGTATAGGTGCACTAGCTCGGCGAAGAGATAGTGAAATACAAGTGGTATGGATAATTATAAGTGGTAACAGTGCCAGAAAAGATCTTGACAGGATGAAAAGACTAAAGGCAAAAAGATGGAAGCAAGCAAACATGTAACAAATCTAGTTGCAAATGGTGTTTCAATGTTTAAAAACAAAGCCTAGGGATCATACTTTCACTAGTGAATACTCTCATATAAATATCTTCTCTTCATGATACTACTCTAAACTACTCTCTGATTGGACACTCTAATCCATGGTAGGGCTATAACAGCACTCCTCAAAGTCTGTATTCCCCATCTAGATAACCCCACACTGTCACCTTGAGCGCTAGATGGTTCCAACAAACACCACAATTTCATAGAGACAACCAACTCCAAATATAACTCATAACAAGTATTTGTAATCTCTAGCCTAAGTGCCACCACGGTGCGCACGTTGTCACTTTCACACACGTGGGGAGAGCAGAGATTAATTAAAGCACTTGAGTAGCAGAATAGATCTATATTACAAAGCTCATGATCTCAATAAGATCATGCATAGAGAGAGAGAGAGAGATGAACACATAGCTATGGTAGAGCCCTTAGCCTGGAGGAAGAACTACTCCCTCCTCATCATGGGAATAAGCAACGGCAATGGAGATGGTGGTGGAGATTGATGGAGATGGCTCCGGGGGCACTTCCCCATCCCGGCAGGGTGCCAAAACAGAGACTTTCTATCCCCCGAATCTCCTCTTCGGTGGCAGCGGCGCTATGGAACTTTTCATGGAATTCTGATCTTGTCTTTAGGGTTTTCGTCCCGGGAGCAATATATAGGCAAAGAGGCAAGGTCAGTGGGTGCCCAAGGGGCCACACCACCCCCTGGCGCGGCATGGGCTGGCCCGCGCCACCAGGTGGTGTGGCCACGTCGTGGCCCCTCTCCATCTCATCTTCTGACTCCGTGACTCTTCTGGTAAAATATTGACTTTGGCTTTTGTCCGGTTCAATTCCGAGAATATTTCTTTTCCAGCTTTTGTGAAACCAAAAACAGCAGAAAACAAGCAACTGGCACTACGGCATCTAGTTAATAGGTTAGTTCCAGAAAATGCATAAAAGTATCTCAGAATGTAGACAAAACATAAGAAAGTAGATACTAAAGAAGCATGGAACATCCAAAATTATAGATACGTTTACAACGTATCACTACCCCCATCTCTCATTCATTAGATCTTGTTGTAATTCTAGATTCAATTGTGGTTTGCACTAGATTTTTTCCCATACTTTTATCCATCCATTTCATTATGATGATGTTGTTGATTGCTTCCATGTGTGAGTAGTTTCCCCTCATTCTTGGGGAGATGGAGAAACCCTAGAAATATTATGAAGTTGCAATAAGATGATATATTCTTATGTCCATATGACTGGCTTGTCTATGATAGATTTATGATTTGTGTTTGATCTATCTCTTTAGATGGTATGTGTAGCCAGCCACATATCATTTTCCTTCGGGACTAAGGTGAGGGATAAATCATTTGGACGTGTTTGGAAGTGTGCCTAGACAGCTTCGTGACAATTGGCGTCGGCTGATACATTACAAATGTATCTATAATTTTTGATGTTCCATCCTTAGTTTTATCCACTTTCTTGTGTTTTGTTCCAACTTTGGAGTACTTTTCATATGATTTCTTGGACTAACCTACTAACAAGAGCCACAGTGCCAGCTCCTTGTTTTCTGCTGTTTTTGGTTCTAGGAAAGTCAGAAAATAAATATTCTCGGAATTGGACGGGACAAAAGCCAAAGTGCCTATTTTCTAGAAGTCATCAGATGCCAGAGTACGAGATGGAGAGGGGCCAGGGGTCCACCACACCACCTAGCCGCGTGGCCCAGCCTGGCCCGCGCCAGGGGGTGGTGTGGCCACCTCCGGCACCCCCTTGGCCTCTCCTTCCGCCTATAAGATGCCCTCGGGACGAAAACCTTAAGGGCTTGATCAAAAATCCACGAAAGAGTCTGTAGCCGCCATCATCTCCATCCCTAGATCGAGAGGCATCTGAAAGCTCTTTCCGGCACCCTGCCGGAGAGGGGAATTCACCCTGGAGGCCTTCTTCATCACCATACAAGCCTCCGGTGTGATGCGTGAGTAGTTCATCCTTGGACTACGGATCCATGTAGTAGCTAGATGGCTGGTTCTCCTCCTTTGTGATTTCATGTCTAGATCTTGTGAGCTCCGTTCATGATCAAGATCATCTATTTGTAATTCTGTATGTTGTGTTTGCGGGGATCCGATGGATATTGAGATGCTATTTCAGATTGATTATTGATTCTATCATGTCTTTGTTATTTGTGATCTTGCATGCTTTTCGTTGTTAGTAGCTATCTTGGCCAAGTAGATGCTAGCAACTCCAAGAGTTGGTATTTATGCTCGATAGTGGGTTCATGCCTCTGGTAATCTAGGGAAGTGACAGAAATCTCTAAGGTACTAGTTGTGCTGTTGCTACTAGGGAGAAAACAACAATCCTTTGTTCATAGAACAATCGTATTGTTTACTTTACATGCAGTTTGTAAAGCAATAATCTGTTGCTTGCAACTTAATACTAGAGGGGGGTCGGATGATAACCTGAAGGTGGATTATTAGTCATAGATGCAGTTGGATGGCGGTCTATGTATAATGTTGTAATGCCCAATCAAGTCTCAAAGGAGTCAAGATGATTAGTATATGCATGTATTGCTCTCTCGATGTTTGTCAATTGCCCCGCTGTAATTTGTTCACCCAACATGTTGTCTATCTTAAGGAGAGCCACCTCTAGTGAACTATGGATCCCGGTCTTTTCTTTTACATACAATCTACAAACTGTTTACTGCTTTGTGTTTACTTTCTGCAAACTATTACTTCTTTCTATTCGATACGTTTAATCCTTTGTTTTCCGCAAAACACGGTGAGATTGACAACCTCATCGCAAGTTGGGGACAAAGTTCTGTGGTTGTGTTGTGCAGGTCTCCATGTTGCTACTAGCACCGGTAGTGCATACCTCAAGGCTCATTAGCAACACCTTTGGGGTGTTTCCTTGCTCCTACTGGTTCGATTAAACCTTGGTTTCATAACTAAGGGAAACTTGCTGCTGTGCTCATCATACCTTCCTCTTGGGGTTCCCAACGAGCTTTACATCAACACCGCACCAACACAACCTACACGGTTAAATGAGGATAAAGAGAGACTCCCTAAGCTAATTATGATATCCATAGAGCGACCCTTAATTGCGGTGGTCTGTATGGGGGATTGTTCTCAGACATCGCGGTGGTTATTTAGAGGTGACCTCATTCTTGGCTCAACAAAGTGGCTTCCTACGAGCCTTGTAGTTAACATCTTACTATGGAGCTCTCTCCACACATATCATGACACAAGAAGTATGTTATCTTAATTATGAATAAAAATATCATGCTAGTGGTGTGTCCTACACCCCGGAGAACAAATTATCCCTATTGAGTTCAACCACGTTTTCATACAACTTCGTTACTTGCTTTCTTTTACTTGTTTTAATTACTTTTCTACACTTAACCGAAAACCTTTAAAACACCCTTTACTTGAGATTAAAGGCAGCTTATAAGTATCCTTTGGTGGAAAGTGACGAGGGGCATAAAGACCTTAACCAAATAGCTCTCTGTGGGTACGATACTCTTATTTCGAAACTAGCTACAATTGATCCATGCACTTGCCGCCATCACTACCATACATATTTATGTCTCTCGCTCTCACCTAGGGATGCGCATCCCTAACCATAACTAGGGTTTGAATGATTCATCACCCCCTTGATGAATGCAAATGCACATATCATTTGTAGCTAGTTTCGAAATAAAGATATCGATCCCATAGGGAGCAGGAGTCTGAAGTCTAATAATTCTTGAAATAAATATTGCGATAGAAATGCTAGATAAAGTTCTACGTAACAAGATAAAATGCGAGTATTGTGTAAAAAGGTGTTTTGGGGTTTTGGGTACAAGAGCAATAATAAAGTAAAGTAAAATAACTTAATACAGAAAGTAAGTATCGCATATGTAAGAGAAATTTGAACTGCAGTAGGGAAAAGGCGTTCTCAGGGACTAGCGGATTCACCACTAGTATTGTAAAGATTTAAGATAAATATTATCATCATGAACATTCTCAACTATGTATGTGTGGGAGAAACTCCGTATTTGGACGAATAGGCAACAAGCGTTGCTCACATCATCCTCATAACCACAACAGTCAGCAATCGACATCAATCGAATTACTACGCTATTAAGGAACGTAATCCTGTAGGACGTATCCCATGGCATGGATAGTGTTCCGTGAGTTTCCTCGGTTTCCCAAGTTGATATGTAAGGGGTGCCAACAGCTTTATAGTCACTGTAAGTGCTAGCACGCCTCCGTCTACCAACAAGTAGTTCCCTCCATCAAGTCCCCACGAGAGGCAAATATTGAGAGGTCGACTTCTCTCTACATCAAGACGTAGAGAATCTAACACATGGTCACAACAATGAATATCATAATAGACTTTATCTTATTTCAGTCTCATACTAGGGTTTCTCCATCTCCCCAAGAACTAATGATCTACTCAGACATGGAGGCAATCAACATCATGGAAATGATAATGGAAACAATCATAGATGAATAGTACTTGTATAAATCCACAACAAGTATAGGAATTACAACAAGATCTAGACAAGATGTAGATGGGATGGATGGAGATGGTGGTGATGTAATGGTGGATGATGAAGATCGATGCCTTAGCCTCCCGGATCTGCATAGGGCAAAGATGGATCTCTTGTGGATGAGTTCCCCCTCCAGATGCCTTCTAGGGGTGAGGTTTCTGCGATTTCTAGGTGTTCTGTATGTCGTCTCCTCGAACCAAATGCACGAGGTGAAACTATTTGACGAGGCAGAGGCGGCACCAACTATACGACCGGAGCTATACGGGCAGAAAAATTGCTCCTGCCATATAGTTGGCCATTGAACCTTCTGCCTTCCTTGTTCGCTTCTGATTTTCTTCTGGTATTATTAATATTTCCCAAATAAGCGATTTACATTGTTTTTGACTCCTTTTCTTCTTAGTACAACTGCTCCAATAATTGTATCAATTGGATCCAACATCTGTCCTGATCCTAGCGAAAACAGACATAAAATGTGCGCATGAGCACCATAAAATACCAAGATCCTACATCTACAATGCAAAAAAATAATGTAAAACATGATGCAAATATGCACTCATTACCCCTTAACTCTGATGCAACTCTAGTGTTCCCCCGCCATCGAGACGGTGTTGGATATCGCCCTCGTTGCCTCCTCTCGCCACATTGGATGGCGTAGGTCGATACACCTCCCTAGGGTACTCCCTGTGTCATCGGCCTTCGTGTTCAACCCTACTCCTCTTCACGGTCAGTGGTCAGCTGGGCTCCCACTTACCTAAGGTAATTTTTCTTCTCGTACTACTTCTACTCCTATTCCTACTACTAGTTCTTCTTTGGGAATTTCTTCCCCAAATTTTCTACAGTTTCTCTCTATCTAGTATTCAGTACATTTGTTCTAGGTTCTATGTAGCTTCTAGATATTTCTAGGTGGTTCTATGGGTTAATTAGTTTGCTACTTCTCGACATGGTTCTAGGTTTTCATCTTTGTTCATTTCTACTAAATCATGTGATTGACATTTCTTCAGTAAAAGTTCAGTCAAGCGTATCTAGTGTTTTCTGTTAACTGTCTAATGGGTTCTTCCTAGCGTTGTATGTACTAAGCATTGCAATTTCATGAGCAGTACTTTTAGGTTTTCCTAGCTAAGTAATTCTATTAATTCTAAATTAATGCTTCTGTTAGATTTTTATTCCATTTGGCATGTTCTAGTGTCTCATACTGTTTCACACTACCAATCAATCACCCACATTCAATAATTGTATATTATAGGTATTGTTTTAATGTGATTTTATCTTAGGGTTTTATTTGTAAGTGTTTTAATTAAGGGTTGTTTATCCTCGTATGTAGGTTTACTTGTTTACTTCTTGAATACTTATTATTATGTATCTACCTTTTCTTCTTTAGGCTGATCCTTGGATCATATCTAATGAAGTGAAGTTAGATATAGGGTTTGTGTTCTTTATTACTCGCTACATTTTATCTTCTACCTCTAGACTCTATTATTTTGTTGTGCTCGTAGTCATGGTTTGTCCATGGTGGTGTTCCTCAGTAATGAGGATGCACATGGTTGTCTGACTATTGTCACACAACTAAAGGTTCTCTCTCCTACTATTGGATCCTAGTGATCCCTTGCTACTATGATCCAAGATTAATGATTAGATACAACCTTTATAGATCCCTGAGTTTGTTTGATGAAGATCTATAGATACTTCTCCTTCTTGTTCCTCATATTCTTGAAGTGTTCTTCAAGTTCTTGCTCTATTCCTAGCTTCTTTGGTCACTTAGACCCCTCTCTAACTAGCGTTTGTGTGTTTCTCGTCTATGTTTGACTAGTGAGTTGTGAGAACCTCTTTGTATATTAACTTATATATGCAAGTGGCATATTTTTTTCGGTGGTTAAGCCATGTTGGTTTTAACTCTTATGTGTTTGCCAAATTTGACATATGGGTTATTGATAGCTCCAAATTTTGACACTTTTTATCAAGGATTTTCCATTGGTTTTCACCGGGTTTCGTTGATTTCGATCTTTCAACTAATGTTAACATTGCAAGTTAGCGAAACCTTGTTTTCTTATATTGATTTTCGGGCATTGAGCACTTATGGAAGATTTGAGAGTATTTATGGTCTAATTACACCTAAATGAGCAAATTCCCAATTGAAGACCCTTCCATTCGACGCATCTAGAGCCTATAACGACCATTGGTATGTTCGGAGGCCGCCCGTATGGCCTGCCCTTACAACCTTCCTTTTCCTTTGTTATATCAATACAAGAAACTTTCGTGAATGAAGGAGAGACGAAATATGCACACAACCGCTGCAAACAGTCTCAGCAGAGATAAGATCAGATCTAAAGAAGGAGAAGAACACCACCTCATCCTTCGATGATCTCCAACCTCTCTATCATCAACTCCACCATCATCCCCACTTGTAGTAAGAGAGAGAGAGAGAGATTCATACTTGTAAGATTAGGGTTTGAACCTCTATTACGCTTTGGCTTGTACTTGATTTGATCTTCAACGGTATTGTGGCTTGCTATGGTAAGTTCATATGATTTCTATTTGAAATATGATTATGCCTTTGATCTGTCTTTCTCTCATGTTTGAGTAAATCCCCATGGGCGTGGGAGATGTAGGGGATTGGTGAGATGTGTTGTGCCTCCTATATTTCCATTTATTTGTGTACGGCTGGAATTTTTGCTCCGGTCATATAGTTGCGACCGTATAGATACAAACATGAAAATCAAAAGTGTCTGAGAGTTTAACGACCAACTATACGGCCGGAATTTTTTCTCCAATCATATAGTTGTGCCCGTATAGATACAGACACCGAAAAGCCAAAGTATGTGAGAGTTTAACGACCAACTATACGGCCGAATTTTTTGCTCCGGTCGTAAAGTTGCGACCATATAGGCTCAGATATTGAAAACAATTTCACAAAAATGATACAGAGAGTTTAACGACCAACTATATGGCGAGAGCTCCCTCTCCGATCGCATAGCTCCACCCGTATAGTTGGTAAAACCCCTCTAAAACTTCAGAAAAACACAGGGGTTTCAAAGGTAGAATTTTTAGGAGTAAAATTTGTGAAAATAAATCACTTATTTGGGTAAGAACACTTAACTTCCACTTACCATTTGCTTAATTGGGGATGAAAAGTTCCTCCCACAACAAGAACTCCTTCTCTTTTGGATAAATTGACTTTAGTTCATTAGATAATTCTCGTAAACAAAAATCACCAGGACTAAAGTTCCTCTCAATAAGATTGGTGTCTTCCTAGACAAACATGGACACTTCATCTAACATTTTTATTTCTTGCCTCTGCATAATCTGCAACTCAAATTCTTGAAGTGAAAGAATACAACGGATCAGCCTTGGCTTATGGTCTTTCCTTTCAACAAGTTCTTTTAAGCCATCATGATCCATGTGAACTCTCATCTTTGCATCAACTATATAAGAATGAAATTTATCGCAAGAGAAAAACACATCAAAAAGTTCCTTTTCTTCCTTAGGGTAATTCTTTTGAGCACCATTGAGAGTTCTACTAGCATGATGTATAATATTAAATCTACGACCAATATGTTGCCCAAGAGTTACACCTACAACATCATCGCTAGCTTTACATATTAAGTCAAAGGTTGTATCCCGGATAGGTGGTTTAATGGTGGGAGCACGAGTTAAGGCATTTTTCAATTTATCAAAGGCTCCAAGACACTTATCATCAAAATTAAATCTCATTCCCTTTTGCAACAGGTTAGTCAAAGGTTTAGATATCCCAGAGAAATTTCTAATGGACCTTCTATAAAAACCCACATGACCAAGAAAACTTCTTATACCTTTAATATCCCTAGGTTGCGGCATTCTCTCTATTGCTTCAACCTTAGCTCTATCAACTTCAATTCCCTTACCTGATACCTTGTGTCCGAGGACTATACCTTCTTTGACCATAAAGTGGCACTTCTCCCAGTTTAGAACAAGATTAGTTTCTTCACAACGCCGCAAAACTCTCTTGAGATTGTCCAAGCAACTAGTAAATGAAGTTCCATAGACAGAAAAGTCATCCATAAATACTTCCATTATAAGTTCTATAAAATCCGCAAAAACAGCAGCCATACATAGTTGAAAAGTAGCTGGGGCATTACATAGACCAAAATGCATAGGTCGGTAAGCATGTAAACCGTAAGGACTTATGAAAGTTGTTTTAAGTTGGTCATCCGGATGAACAACTATTTGAGAGAAACCTGAGTATCCGTCTAGGTAAAAAAATGAGTATGGGGTTTTCTTACCTTTCTAAAATTTGATCTATGGATAATGATCTTTCCTAGTTTCTTTATTTAATTTCCTGAAGTCTATGCACATCCTGTGCCAAACAATAGTTCTAGTAGGTATTAATTCATTGTTTTCATTGGGAACAACAGTAAAACCGCCCTTCTTAGGGACACAATGAACAAGACTTACCCAATCACTTTCTTTAACATGATAAATTATACCTGCGTCCAGTAGGCATACAATTTCTTTTCTTACCACTTCTTTCATTTCAGGCTTTAGTCTTCTATTAAATTCTGCAACTGGTTTAGCACCTTCTTCCGTGAATATTCGATGGATGGCTATCATGGGACTAATGCCCTTCAAGTCATCCATTGAGTACCCAAAGGCTTGGCGATGCTCCTTAAGTATCTCCATAAGTTCTTCTTCTTCATTTCCTGAAAGTTTAACACTAATAATAACAAGAAATTTATTTGTATCATCTAGGAACCTGTATTTGAGATTATCTGGTAGAGTCTTCAACTATGGGGGTGGTAATTCCTCGTCCCCTCTCTTTTCTGGCTCTTCAAAAGCCTCTTCGGTCGGAGGTCCCAAAATGGGAAGTGAATCGAATTCATCTCCTATTTCTTCTATGGACTTGTCCTCCATAACTATTTCTTCATAATTTGGATCTTCATTTATTTCTTCTTCTTGATTACCAAAGAAAAGAGCCGCCATTTCCTCAATAGTTCTCTCTTCCTCTTCTTCTCGTATTTGTGGAGGCTTGCCTTTGCATTTGGAAAAATGGAATTTATTTTCCGTTCCCCCAAGCTTAAGAGACACAATCTCCTTCTTGAAATTAACATAGGCGCCTATATCACCCAAAAAGTTCCTTCCAAATATAATTGGGCAAAGAGTGTCAGCTGGCATATCAACAACTACAAAATCGATAGGGAAGTCTTTGTTGCCAATTGTGACAGTTGCATTGTCAACTACTCCCATTGGAATTATAAGGTTTTTATTGGCTAACATAATTGTTATATCAGTATTTTCAATTGTAGTCAGTTCTATTTCTTCTTTTATTTCTAGGTAGAAATCATAAGATATAACATTACCTTCGGTGCCAAGATCACATAAACCATAATGAGAGGTTTCTTTAAATATGCAGAGAAGAATAGGCTTACCTACATATTTTACCTTTATTTTACCTTCAACCAATACAAAAGTTTCTTTATCTAGTTCAACTATGTTACAATGTGAGTACATAGCCATAATTGCTTCCTTCGTTACCTCTTCATCTTTGTTTTCTTTTAGGTGTTCCGTTACTCCTGGCATGCTTTCGTATTCCTTCTTTTCATGTACCGCTTTGACCTGTTCATATTCAAAAATATGCTTCTGTACAGTGTTAGGGAAAGGTACTTCATAAATTGGTTCTATGGAGGCAAGTGTTGCTTTATCTTCTCTTTTCTTTTCTGGTTCAGGTGGTGGATCATACTTGACTAGACCCTCCTTTGGAGCTTTAATATGTTCTGTAAAAGCTTTAACAATTGCAACACAAGATCTCAATCCAGATAAAGTTCTTTAGATACTTCCTTAACATGGCCTTTTTTATTATAGTCGTGAATACAATCATGCTCTATTTCTACGCCTCCTTCACTTCTTAGGCCAAAATTCCATGAAACTCTATGATCACGAATTCTATTAAGTAAAGCCCAAGCTTTAGGTATAGGAAGATTCATAAAGGCTCCTTCCGCGAAAGAGTCTAACTCAATTTTATTAGGTTCAATTAAACTGCCATAAAAGATATGTAGTAAATACCATTCAGGCAAATCATGATGAGGACATAGTCGTAGCAAATCTTTAAATCTAATATAAGCTCTTACTTGTCCTTCATTAGAACGATTCTTCCAGGTCATTATAAGATGCCTGATTCCAAAAGATTTCGATAATGGATAATATTTTGATAGAAATTCACAGGCTAGATTATACCAAGTAGTAGTGGCTTCAGGCGGTAGAGATCTATACCATGAGAGAGTTGTACTTGTCAAAGTTTGACTAAAAAGTTTAACCCTTACCTCATCAGCGGTATATCCCGTCAACAGAAAAGTGCCACATATATCTTTAAAACATGCAATATGCTCATATGGATCAGGATCTTCTTCGTCTCCAGTAAATTGCTTCTTATGTAGAATACTAAGTAGTAGAGGATTTATTTCAAACTCCCTTGTCTTCTCATTGGAGTTGTCTCTTTTATAAATATCATAGGGCTTCTCAAAGTGGTTGAGTGGGTTATCACTAGTCATATGCTCAAACTCCATCATGTTGGTGGAAACCTATAACTCAAAATAAAATTTAGCAAGACAAAAATAAATAAGCAAAAACTGCCCTACAGCGCTTACCTCCCCGGCAACGGCGCCAGAAAATAGCTTGATGACTGCAAGTGCACAGACCATTTGTAGCTAGTTTTGAAATAAAGATATCAATCCCACGGGGAGCAGGAGTCTGAAGTCTAATAGTTTTTGAAATAAATATTGCGATAGAAATGCTAGATAAAGTTTTAAGTAACAAGATAAAACACGAGTATTGTGTAAAAAGGTGTTTTGGGGTTTTGTGTATAAGAGCAATAATAAAATAAAGTAAAATAACTTAATACAGAAAGTAAGTATCGCGTATGTAAGAGAAATTGGAACTCAGTAGGGAAAATGCGTTCTCAGGGAGTAGCGGATTCATCACTAGTATTGTAAAGATTTAAGATAAAGATTATCATCATGAACATTCTCAACTATGTATGTGTGGGAGGAACTCCGTATTTAGACGAATAGGCAACAACCGCTGCTCACATCATCCTCATAACCACAACAGTCAGCAATCGACATCAATCGAAATACTACGCTATTAAGGGACGTAATCCCGTAGGACGTATCCCATGGCATGGATAGTGTTCCGTGAGTTTTCTCGGTTTCCCAAGTTGATACGTAAGGGGTGCCAACAGCTTTATAGTCACTGTAAGTGCTAGCACGCCTCCGTCTACCAACAAGTAGTTCCCTCCATCAAGTCTCCATGAGAGGCAAATATTGAGAGGTCGACCTCTCTCAACATCAAGATATAGAGAATCTAACTCATGGTCATAACGATGAATATTATAATGGACTTTATCTTATTTCAATCTCATACTAGAGTTTCTCCATCTCCCCAAGAACTAATGATCTACTCGGACATGGAGGCAATCAACATCATGGCAATGATAATGGAAACAATCATAGATGAATAGTACTTGTATAAATCCACAACGAGTATATGAATTACAACAAGATCTAGACAAGATGTAGATGGGATGGATGGAGATGGTGGTCATGCAATGGTGGATGATGAAGATCGATGCCTTAGCCTCCTGGATCTGTGCAGAGCGAAGATGGATCCCTTGTGGATGAGTTTCCCCTCTAGATGCCTTCTGGGGGTGAGGTTTCTGCGATTTCTGGGTGTTCTGTATATCGTCTCCTCGAACCAAATGCACGAGGTGAAACTATTTGACGAGGTAGAGGCGGCGCCAACTATACGACCGGAGCTATACGGGCAGAAAAATTGCTCCTACCGTATAGTTGGCCGTTGAACCTTCTGCCTCCCTTGTTCGCTTCTGGTTTTCTTCTGGTATTATTAATATTTCCCAAATAAGCGATTTACATTGTTTTTGACTCCTTTTCTCCTCAGCACAACTGCTCCAATAATTGTATCAATTGGATCCATCATCTGTCCTAATCCTGGCGAAAACAGACATAAAATGTGCGCTTGAGTTAATTATAAACTGCCCCAAATTTTCTATAGTTTCTCTCTGTCTAGTATTGAGTACATTTGTTCTAGGTTCTATGTAGCTTCTAGATGTTTCTAGGTGGTTCTATGGGTTAATTAGTTTGCTACTTCTCGACATGGTTCTAGGTTTTCATCCTTGTTCATTTCTACTAAATCACGTGATTGACATTTCTTTAGTAAAAGTTCAGTCAAGTGTATCTAGTGTTTTCTGTTAACTGTCTAATGGGTTCTTCCTAGAGTTGTATGTACTAATCATTGCAATTTCATGAGCAGTACTTTTAGGTTTTCCTAGCTAAGTAATTCTATTAATTCTAAATTAATGCTTCTGTTAGATTTTTATTCCATTCAGCATGTTCTAGTGTCTCATACTGGTTCACAATACCAATCAATCACCCACATTCAATAATTGTATATTATAGGTATTGTTTTAATGTAATTTTATCTTAGGGTTTTATTTGTAAGTGTTTTAATTAAGGGATGTTTATACTCGTATGTAGGTTTACTTGTTTACTTATTGAATACTTATTATTATGTATCTACCTTTTCTTCTTTAGGCTGATCCTTGGATCATATCTAAGAAAGTGAGGTTAGATATAGGGTTTGTGTTCTTTATTACTCGCTACATTTTATCTTCTACCTCTAGACTCTATTATTTTGTTGTGCTCATAGTCATGGTTTGTCCATGGTGGTGTTCCTCAGTAATGAGGATGCACATGGTTGTCTGACTATTGTCACTCAACTAAAGATTCTCTCTCCTACTATTGGATCCTAGTGATCCCTTTCTACTATGATCCAAGATTAATGATTAGATACAACCTTTGTAGATCCTTGAGTTTGTTTGATGAAGATCTATAGATACTTCTCCTTCTTCTTCCTCATATTCTAGAAGTGTTCTTCAAGTTCTTGCTCTATTCCTAGCTTCTTTGGTCACTTAGACCCCTCTCTAACTAGCGTTTGTGTGTTTCTGGTCTATGTTTGACTAGTGAGTTGTGAGAACCTCTTTGTATATTAACTTATATATGCAAGTGGCATATATTTTTCGGTGGTTAAGCCATATTGGTTTTAACTCTTATGTGTTTGCCAAATTTGGCATATGGGTTATTGATAACTCCAAATTTTGACACTTTTTATCAAGGATTTCCCATTGGTTTTCACTTGGTTTCGTTGATTTGGATCTTTCAACTAATGTTAACATTGCAAGTTAGCGAAACCTTGTTTTCTTATATTGATTTTTGGGCATTGAGCACTTATGGAAGATTTGAGAGTATTTATGGTCTAATTACACCTAAATGAGCAAATTCCCAATTGAAGACCCTTCCATTCGACGCATCTAGAGCCTATAACGACCATTGGTACGTTCGGAGGCCGCCCGTATGGCCTGCCCTTACAACCTTCCTTTTCCTCTGTTATATCAATACAAGAAACTTTCGTGAATGAAGGAGAGACGAAATATGCACACAACCGCTGCAAACAGTCTCAGCAGAGAGAAGATCATATCTGAAGAAGGAGAAGAACACCACCTCATCCTTCGATGATCTCCAACCTCTCTATCATCAACTCCACCATCATCCCCACTTGTACCAAGAGAGAGAGAGAGAGATTCATACTTGTAAGATTAGGGTTTGAACCTATATTACGCTTTGGCTTGTACTTGATTTGATCTTCAACGGTATTGTGGCTTGCTACGGTAAGTTGATATGATTTCTATTTGCAATATGATTATGCCTTTGATTTGTCTTTCTCTCATGTTTGAGTAAATCCCCATGGGCGTGGGAGATGTAGGGGATTGGTGAGATGTGTTGTGCCTCCTATATTTCCATCTATTTGTGATTGTTGTTGTGATTATTATATTTTGAGAATGACTATCTATGTTTGACTAATGTTTGTTATCCAATTTAAGGACCCGAATAACATGATCTCGAGATCTCATAGGTATGAACTTGTTTACTAGTGAATCGGCGACCCCTGAGTGACACAGCTGATATCAAAGAGGAGCTAGTATAACTCGAGGATAACAAGGAACCATCAAGTTTAAAGCCTTGATTTGGTCGGAAAACCTCAATTGATGTGTTGACCATTACTGTGGTAATAGGCAGACGGATTATTGGGATTAGGAAGAGTCTACCAATAGGACCCATGATCGGTATATGGGTTGCTTTCCTACTCACATACGAATAAGAAGTATCACAATCACTTGTTCCATTTTTATCCATTTGGCACATTCACTATTAGCATGAACCGTTTCTCTCTATGCATATCTTCTCATGTGTAGGAATCTAAATCTCGAACAACTTATTTACTTTTACCTTTATGTTATTTACTTCTAGTTCCGTTCAGTACTTAAATATACTCCCGTATTCACTCATTTATTTCCACTCTCAATGCTTGCAGGTAATTCACTCGAGACAACGTGACACCTTGGGTGCGACAAACACCTTAGATAGACACTTTCTAAGCTCCTTGATTTGAAAAAGGAGTCGAAGCATACCACCTCAAGGCGTGTAATTGTTGGGTTGTACACGTGACCTAGAAGTACGTCAGGTGCATGACCAGCGCTCCTGTTAGGAGTAGCCCCTGAGTGTTTGATTGAGTCATAGACTCGAACAAAAACTGAGTTCTTGAACCACTCGAAGAAGATTATGTCTATGGCTATGAGGGTCTGGATTCCCGTGACATCATTGGTGATGGCAAATGAACTCAACCGCCAATGTGAATAGCATATTTTGTGGTATTTAACTGCGCCTCCTCGATTTTCATGTGTAATGGAGATCATGCAATGATAGTTCGTTTTTCATGCTGCCACGTGTTTGCGTCGATGCTTATCACACGTCAGAAGGTGGGGATGAACCGCTGAGATTGCGCATCTTCCATGTTAAGTAACATGATGCTTCAGTAAAAAAATCCCATCATCATGTTCGTCTTCCTTTCTCTTGCGCATCTGCTCCTCTGCACACCGCACCCTTGTTCTTCAGATACTTCTTGCACTGGATGTGCTTCGTGTTTTTCCAAATTTATTCTTGTGGTCTCGGCAGAGGAAGTGTGTCGCGACAAAGGGGAAGGGCAAGAAGACCATTAGCGCTAGATCGAGCAGCACTACCACACCCAAGAAGAAAGTTATGGGGAGCTGCGTCACCAATGGTGTGTGGCGACGCTCCTCAGTGAGAGCCTCCGACCTGCGGCCGTGATGACTACAAGTGCACAAACCAATTGCATCTAGTTTCGAAGTAAATGTATCGAACCCACCGAGAGCTATTGGCAAAGGTCTTTATGCCCCTCGTTACCCTCTACCAAATTATACTTATAAGTTGTCTTTGATCTCAAGTAAAGGCTGTTTGAAAGTTTTATGGTTGTTTGCAGAAAAGTAATTAAAGCAAGTCAAAGAAAACAAGTAACAAGATTGTATGAAAGTGTGGTTGAACTTAATAGGGCTAAAACATTCTCGGGGATGTATTACACACCACTAGCATAGTATTATTGCTATATGTAATCTAGATAACATACTCATTGTGTCATGATATGTGTGGAGAGAGCCTCATAATAAGATGTTCAATACAAGGCTCGTAGGAAGCCACTTTGTTCAACCAAGAGCGAGGTCACCTCTAGATAACCACTGTGGTGTCTGAGAGCAGTCACCCATACAAACCACCGCAATTAAGGGTTTCCCCATGGATATTGTAATTAGCTCAGGGATTCCCTCTTTAACCCTCCTTTGACCGTGTAGGTTACGAGCCGACGCCAATCTATCACGGGGCATTCCGGGTACGCTTCCATGACACGTCCAAAGGATTATCCCTCCCTTTAGTCCCAAGGGCAAATGATATGTGTCGACTTCACATATCATCTAAAGAGAGAGATTAAACACAAATCATAATTATATCATAGACAAGCAAGTCACACGGACATAATAATAGATCATCTTTATTACAAGTTCATAATGGTGCTAGGGTTTATCCATCTCCCCAAGAACAAAGGAACTACTCGCTCATGGAAACAATCAACAACATCATCATAATTAAATGGATGGATAGAAGTACGAAGATAGATCTAATGCAAACCACAACTGGATCTGGAATTACAAAAAGGTTTAATAGATGAGAGATGGGGGTAATGGTGGTAATGGAGATGCAGCGGTTGATAATGAAGGGGATGATGTGTTATCCTCCAATGATCCGTGAATCAGCTGAGATTTAACCCCAGCCAAGTTCCTCCTTCAGATCCCTCTCGGATGTGGGTTTTCGTGGTCTCATTTGAGTATGGACTCATTTGAGTATCTTTTCTTCCTCTCTTCGAATAAAATAGGTGGTAGAAAATATTCTAGTTCATAATGAAAAATTAAGCAATGCAAAGTACACAATATATGATCTTAAGCAATGCAAATTTCATTAAGAAATGCAATATGTCATACCAGCTTGTGATAAATCACCTAAGCAATGGAAATTTCAGTAACATATCAACTAAGCAAAGCAATATATGATCATATTTGTGAAGCAGTATACATTAAGCAATAATAGTCACTAAGCAAAGCAATGCAACATCAGTTTTTTCTAGGCCATTGGTGAAACAATGGAAAGCTCCGTGATGATGAAGCAATACAAATTATACAATCAGTGATACTACCAACCTTGTAACCACAGCCAAGAAATTTTCTTCCTGTGTCTGAGCTTCAAAAGCTACAAATTTGTGCAGAGGCTTGCCGTGCTTGTACCTGAGCTGAACATCATCACCGTTATTGTAATTAGGGTCAAAGATAGTACCTGGCACCTAACACAAAGCACAAGAAACAAGAAATTTAACATATATCGACAAATCTAGGGTTATGTAAAATTGGACAGGAGCATATGTCCAGCAGGGTTCAGTGGATTTACAGGCTAGTGCGGACGTGGCCTAATATCCTGAACTAAACAAGAGCATAAATCGACTGAAATCCAACTAAAATCGACAAATCGAAGAACCCTAGTTCTACACTTACGGGGGCACGCAGGCTAATATCCTGCCCTTCTGAGAAGCCTGACATAAGGCTTTCTTGCTGGTCTCTCCATCATTCCAGAAGGGCATGGCGACGGCGGATGCACTAGATCGAGGGAAGCAGAAGAGTGAGAGAGGAGACTGAGAGCTGGGGGATTGAGCCGGGGAAGAAGAAGATCGGGAGTGACCTGGTCTGGTTCGACCGCACCTGGTCGTGTCCTAAACGGCGGGGGAAACGGCCGTTTGGCCACGTTAGCGCTAAACATGGGCCAAACTCGTTAGAAACGCGTTCAACCTGAAATTTGCACGATCAGAGTGTTGGCGTCCCAATATTGGTACTGACGTGCGAGAATTACCGAAAGTGGTACTACGTCGTCCAGACAACCATAATTATGGTAGTTTTATCCAATTAACTCAAAAAAAAAAAGTACTCCCTCCGTTTTAAAATATAAGATGTTTTAGCTTTGTGAATGGACTGAATTTAGACTCCTTTTAATATGTAGATTTACTTCAAATATATAAATGAATCTACACACTAAAAAATTCTAGATATACTCTTTTCAGAAAACTAAAATATCTTATATTTCGAAACTTTAGATTAGTAGATCCCCGCGGGGGCATCTATGATTACACCACACAGCCAACGGTTTCTACGCTACACGCCTAACAGCCGAAACGAACCAATCAGATCCAAGGAACCCCCATGCCACGGATCCCTCCCCATGATCCACGCGCATCGCCTGAGAAACAATCCTAGCCGTCCACTCTTCGCGAATCGAACGTTCGAAAATCACCTTCGCTCCCAAAACGCGAAAGCGCCGAAAATGCGAAATTTTCCCTCGACTCGCGCCCACCCTTTCCGCGCCTCCTCTCCTTAAATACTGCTCCGATCCCCTTGTTTCTTCCTCATTCCAATCCTCCAGACCACAGACAGTTCTCTCCTGTTTCCTCTCCCCTCCACGACACCCAGCCCTCCTGCCCTGATGGCCCGCACCAAGCAGACGGCGAGGAAGTCCACCGGCGGCAAGGCGCCGCGGAAGCAGCTGGCCACCAAGGCGGCGCGCAAGTCCGCCCCGGCCACCGGCGGCGTGAAGAAGCCCCACCGCTTCCGTCCCGGCACCGTCGCGCTCCGCGAGATCCGCAAGTACCAGAAGAGCACGGAGCTGCTCATCCGCAAGCTCCCCTTCCAGCGGCTGGTGCGGGAGATCGCGCAGGACTTCAAGACCGACCTTCGCTTTCAGAGCTCCGCCGTCTCCGCGCTGCAGGAGGCCGCCGAGGCCTACCTCGTCGGCCTCTTCGAGGACACCAACCTCTGCGCCATCCACGCCAAGCGCGTCACCATCATGCCCAAGGACATCCAGCTCGCGCGCCGCATCCGCGGGGAGAGGGCCTAGATTGCTTCGTAGTGCCTGATCTCGAGAGGTAGAGGATGATAGCTTCGTCTGAATCGTGTGTTGCGTGCTGGAAATCTAGAAGGTGTTGTAGGATTATTCCTCTTCTGTGCTAGGATGGATGTGTTATGTTTTGGTTGCCTCTGATGTTACCCGCTTGTTATCATCAGCAAATGGAAGTGTTGGCTATCAGATCTGAGTTTTGTGCTTTTAATTGTTGCTAGCGTGATTTTGCTTTTGGTTAGAATATATGCTAGATTACTCTCATATATTTTGAGAATTTTGATCTAGGCTGTTAGAAGGTGATTGAAATGTTGGAATTGTCATCCAAAAGCCCCAGCCCTTTGGTTTCTTCTGATTCTGAACATGTTAGAACATGTTGGCAAACATATCTTAATTGTGTGTTTGGTACCTTTAGTAAATTTGAATGCAAGTTGTACGAGTGTTTTCAGATCTACTAGGCTATTTGAAGGTGACTGAAGTTTTGGATTGCAGCTGAAGGCTCATCTACATTGCCTAACCGTTGGTTACTTCTCAATCTGAATATGTTTTCATGCTTTGGGCACCAATCGTGCACCCATTTGACCAGGTTAGATTCTTCTCAAGCTTTACTGGATTCATGAAATCTGTTACTGCACCTGATTTCTGAAACCTGCTCTACTGCTGTATCTATCACATACTGCATCACTGGATGTCTTGCTGTTCTGAACCACAAGATTTTGTATCTGTCATACCCGTTCACAATGCCTTAGACACTGACGCTTATGAGCAGCTTCTTTCTCTGCCTTTTGCATTACTGTAGAGATCACCCTTTCTCTTGCAAATTGTGTACTTGGAGTGGTATTTACTAGCGAATGTATGATCTGTCATGATTCTGCAAGCAACAACTGCACTTCTTATGCTTTTGCCATCCAATCTGACCCCATATTCTTCTCCTGAACAAATAAAAGTAGACCATAAATTCATAACTCAATTTTCTCAATTGGAAACTGTAGTTAGTTAATTAGTTGTTAAGTTAGTCTTTGCTTTTGTTCATGACCGTCAAACAGTGTCTTGCCAACACCGAGTTTGTCGTTCTCTGAAAGCTCCAAATAACTGCATAGTTCGTTTGTGTACTACTGAATATGAACCTACAGTTACTTCTTCTCTGTTTCATCATGGCATAATATTACTTACTACAATTGGTGGAAATTTACTGGATCCATGAATACTTCTGTTCGGCGTTATTTCTGAACTCTGACTCTGTGGATCGATGGAGATTAGGGCCTAGGAGGTGTGGCCTGTTGGCCGTGTGGTTTTGGTGTTGTAAACGTTTTGCAAGGCAGCGTCTGTGTTGTCTCGCCTTGTAAACGGCCTTCTGGCTTCCTTCTGTGCTATTGATACGTCTCCTAGGACGTATTCTTGAGAGAAAAAAATCTGAACCCCACTCTATTATATTTAGCATATACAACCTTACGGCCTTACTACTTGATGTCTTACTGTTGTCCTGAACCATGATAATATATTGTATCAGTCACAACCTGTTCAAAATGCCATGTTCCCTATGCTACCGAGCAGCTTCTTTCCTTGCTTATTGCATTGCTGTGGAGATAATCATCCTTTGTTTTGTAGACTGTGCAGTACCCTACAGAGAGTGGTAATTTACTAGTACCGGTATTTAGCAAATGTATGAACTGCCTGTCATGATTGTAGGAAGCAACACATGTACTTTTTTGACATTATGGTTTTGTCATCCAATCATACCTTACTTTTTCTCTATTGGGAACTGTAGTGTAATACTGTAATCTGAATATTTAATCATCCGTGTGTCTGATCTTCAGTTGATGTTAGCGTCTTTGTAGCCTGTGTTGTGTGATGGAGGTGTGGTAGCGTGCTAGGAATATTCCTCCTTTGTGCGATGATGGATGTGTTATGTTCTGATGTAACTTCTGATGTTATCGGCTTGTTATCATCAGCAAATAAAAAAGTTGGCTACCAGATCTTAATTTGTGTTTTGTACCTTTAATAGCTTATATCCTGATAATCTTTTCTAGTTTTTTAGTGTGGCTGAAATTTTGAACTGTAAGCTGAAAGCCCCAAACCATTGCAACACGTTTGGGTACTTCTGAATGTGAACATCTGATTACTCCTGTTTATTGAAGGCATAATATTACTTAGCACACTGTGTTGTATTCATGAAATCTTTGTTTTGTACCTTTGACGAGAGAATGTCCAACTGGGTAGGCCCAAGGAGTTGCTATGCCAAACTGGTGATGTGACGAAAGGGCAAGAAGGTGTCATCGATGAGTCTAGGTAAACAAAATATGTGTTTTATTGAGTTGTTTGTTTATTTGCACTAATAACCTGAGTGAGCCTATCTTGGTGACTTGTTATGCTTTGGGTGAAAGTTTTTCTTTGTTGTGATTGCAACTTGCATGATTTGCAGCCCTAGATGTGTGCTGAAGCTTTGAGGTACCCAAAAGTGTCAAATCTATCAATAGAAGGCTGTGTGAAAAATCAAGGAATACGAAGGTTTGTTCCTGGACTATCTTGTGATGAAGCATGTGTGCGGACTCATAGTTATGTGTTGTTTTGCGGGCATTTTTAGGTTGGAGCATTCTCAACATTGAATGGGCTTGTTGATGTATCGATAGATTGGATTGCTGAAAATTTTGTGTGTCCTAGTTTCGGGGATTGAGAAGGCTTTGAATAAAGCTGGTGGGTCTCTTGTTCCCTTGGTATGTCATTGGTGGGATAATTCGGTACGTGCTAAAAAACTTGTTCCTGTTTGCTAAGCTATATGCATACTATTCAATGCAGGTCCCTAAAGTGCCGAAGCATCTAGGAACTGGCTGTTCGATCTTGTCAAGGCATAGTATAAAGTGATATCAAGAGGTTGACCAGAACTATGGTTGACCGGCATAGAGCGGCCGACATAAGCCGACATACCCGGGCCGACATATAAAAGATATATCGGCATAACATAGTTGTTTCTTGTATGCAGGATCAGCCAGACTGACTTATCTCGGCTGAAGTTATTGATTCATCATAAGGGACTGGCATAAGATCGATGTCATATGCCAGTCCCTAAGTCAATGCTCCAGTCTCTTCCTAGGAATTCCGGAGGGTATCCTCATTGTCAAACAGGCGTGCCCCTGGATTATGGTGAGGGGCCATGTCGAGGATAACCCGAAGGCGACCGTTGTCAGTGTACATCTCAATTCCAGCAACCTTTCTTAGTTGTCTAGAATACAAAAATCCGGGGGAATAAAAACCTTTTCTTGTTAGTGATGCAGTGCTTGTTTGCTCGTCTATGCTTATGCATCTGAATGTGTAATAGATGATATATTCTTTACTTCACCCTCAGTTGGCAAAAGCTAAGCTTATTTTTACATATTCTCAAATGTTCTGATATTTCAAAAACAAAAGCCAACATGCCTTTGCTACCACAAATGTTTTAGTATCTCTATTGACAAAATTATGGAGATCTATATGATATCATCTCCTTATACTTTCAAGATAGAACTTCCAAATGAATCTTACCTCTAGTATTCCAAAAACCTTTTTTATAAAACTTTTGAATTCCAACCTTGGTAAAAGTACCAAGGACTCTTACCTACTTCAAAACACAACCTTTTCAAAATATCCATCTTTACCTCAAGCTAATCTTGATGGCGCCCTTAGTACTAGGCTTAAGATGTTAAAATGAATTGTCTTGATCTGCTATTTGACTTGCTTGAATAGGAAGTTTTGTGAGTTACCCCAGGAGCATCCTTCAGTAACAAACTACCCAAAAAATTCAAACCCCTACTCCCTTGAGTAGAATTCCTTAAAACCTAGCAGGAAGATCACCCCCTTCCTCTGTCATCAGGATCATCTTGGATAAGCTACTTAAAAACCACTAACTCTTGATCTAAGGACTAGGCCACCTCTACCATCATCCTTGAGGTGTAACCCACCATCTCCTATACTCTCCCTTGATCAATGGATCCACTCCCCAACTCCCACAAGCTTGTCTTGATCCTTAGTCACTCAAGTGACCATCCATTTTTCTTTATCAGACTCCATTTTGAGTCAATCCCTTTTTATAGCTTTCATAGTGGAGAAGACCTACTCAAGACATGGATCCCCTCTACTTAACTTACTCTTCAATATCATCCACTTGATGATGAGTTTGGAACCTTGCATCCTGTCAAAAACATCACCTCATGAATCCTAGTCAAAAACCCCAAATTTGCCAAAATTCGACTAAGTCTGTAACTGTTATCTACATCATTTCTTTGAGTCTCTTCCTATTTCAAACCTTGTGTATTTTTGGAAATGCACTTGAACCATCTTGTAGACCATCCTAAACACTTCCAAATCCACCCTTGACCTTGTCTAGATCATCATTTGACCCACTTGTCCTTGATGGTTTTGCAGGCTAGAAAATAATATTTTTGATCTTATCAACATGCCTACTTTGGCAGAAGCTCCCCTCTGCATGTCATCTTCTTTTGACCGACTCTTTGCATGATTGTGCTCTACTCATGAGTGTCTATCAACCCATGCTCCAGTTGTCTCTGTTGGAGCTTTTTGCTTCTTAAACCCACAAGGTTTTCTAGGCTAAATAATATTCTGTTATGACCACCTTATTTTCAACAAAGTTTGGCTCAACTTCTAGGAAATCCCAATCATGAGCAACCAAAATATCTTGAACCATGTTGATCTAAATCACTTGCTCTACCCAACCATATGCCACATGAATCAAATGGATCTTTGGATCATCTTCTAGAGCTTGCCCAACCATGCATAAAAAATATTAAAGTTCAAGATCACATAAAGCACTTGATTTCTAAATTGCTCTATTTTTTGGCAAAATACCATTGATCTATTAATAATCATCAACAATAGTATAAAGAGGCCTAAAACTAATAAAAATTACAAATAGGTCATTGGACCACCTAGCGACGACTACAAACACGAGCGCGAGCCGAAGGCACGCCACCGTCCTCGCCCCTCCATCACCGGAGTCAGGCAAAGCTTGTCGTAGTAGAGCTTGTTGTAGTAGACATACGAGAAGTCGTCGTGCTAAGGCCACAAAGGACCAATGCACCAGAGTAGCAACCATCACCGATGATGACAGCCGTATATCGGAAGAGACTGACCTAAAAACAAACCAACAGACATGAAAATGGACCGGATCCCAAGAGATTCACCGGACAAACGACTGCACACGCCCTCCATCGGTGCTAGATGCACCACTGGAGCGAGGATAGAGCGGAGAGGACTTCATTATAACTTCGGGACGTAGCCTTCGCCTCAACATCTCGAAGAAGACACTCGAAAATAGGGTAAACAAAGAACAAAAAACCTCTCGCCGGTGAGAGGCCATGGTCCGCCATACCTCCAAGGCCCTACGGCCACCAGAGGCAGAGTAGACCGACAGCGTCGCCGGCGAGGGGACGGAACCCTAGATGGGTTTTCAGCTAGCTCTCTCCCTGGTGGCTGCGTACCCCTTCGGCGTGTCGCTCTAAATTGCTCTATTTGAATTCTTGTCGAACCCTAACCTATTGATCCTCTCTCACCCTACCACATCCATCCATCCCTGAACTCATACACATAACCACTTGGCCTTTGTGTTTCCAAAATCATCAAACAAAAAGGGGATATTTTGACTTACACATATCCACATGACCACCTCCTTCAAATAAAAATCGATGACCTAGCCCATAACCACACCCTTGACCACCACATCACCCCCACCATCTCACTCTGGTCGTGGTATTGTACCCCTGTACTGTTCACTTTGTCCTATAGCAATTGGAAGAAAAGGAGAGAGAGAACCATGCCATTATTGAGCTTCTTGCCCATACCCCCTCCCCTCTTATAGCAGCAACCGCCACCCCTTCCTTCACTCACCTGGCGAGTACCAGGGTCCCATCTCACCTCTCCACCCCACTAGACAACCCCTCTATCTAGCCCTAGCCTCCTACCCCTCTGATGATCCATAAGTATAGGGGGTGTATCGTAGTATTTTCGATAAGTAAGAGCGTCGAAGCCAACGAGGAGCAGAAGGTGTTGACAAGTGGTTTGGATCAGGAATTTTCTGTAAATACTTAGCAAACGGATTTTTAGGTTTTTTTGATAATGCAGATAAATAAAGTGCGAGTAAATAAAAGACAATAATAATAATTGGAGCAAGTGGCCCAATCTCCTTTCTTTAGCAAAGGACAAGCCAGTTGTATTACTTAAGATAACCAAACGTTCTCGAGGACACATGAGAATATCGTCAAGTGCTTTCACTTTATATAGTTGATTAATCTTCTCTGGTTGGATAAGTGTTATGTGGGTGAACCTGTGCTAATGTACTGACCTTCCTAGGACTAATACATACTTGTGATTATACCCCTTGCAAGCATCTGCAACTACAAGAAAGTAATTAAGATAAAAACCTAACCATAGTCTTAAACTTTGGGATCCTACACTCCCTTATGCAAAGGTTTCCTAACGGGGGTTCAGGTTTCTGCCACTCCGGCAACCCCATGATTAGTAGCCAAATACACAATGCATTCCCCTAGGCCCATAAAGGTGAAGTGTCATGTAGTTGACGTTCACATGACACCACTAGAAGAATAACACCACAACTTAAATATCAAACTATTAAATCTTTCTCAACACAATTCCACTACTAACAACATGACTTCTCCCATATCCTCAAGAACTAAACGAACTACCCGTGAGACATCATATGGATAAAGATCAGAGATGAAATAATGATAAGTAACAATCTGAACATGAACATTAATTCAATGGTTCCACTTAATAGCATCAACTACAATAAGTAATCAACACCGGGAAAGTTCCCCCTAAGAACTATGCAAGATTCAACCCAATTGTTACAGCGATACGGAGTGGGGGTATTGGTGCTGGTGGAGATGATGATGATGATCCCGATGAAGTCTAGCTTGATGATGGTGTTGATGGCGACGATCTCCCCTCTCCGGGAAGGAATTTCCCCGTCAAATTTCTACCTGCTGGAGAGCTCTTTCTCTCTTTGTAGTTTCCGCCCTGTAGAGGCGGCGGAACCTTTCTGTGGTCGCTCCCCAAGTCTTAGGGTTTCGAGGGGATTATATATGCCAAAGGGCGATGCCATAGGTGGGCCAAGGTGGCCACACCACCTGGTGGCGCGGCCAGGGGTGGCCCGCGCCAGGGGGTGGTGTGGGCCCCCTGTGGCCCATCTCCACTCCTCCTTCTGGCCTCCTTCGTCTTCTGGAAAAATAGGAATTTCTCTATATTTTCTGGGATTTTCTGATCTTCGCCGATATTGCATCTAGACAATGCCTTTTTCATCAGAATCCTAACTCCAGTGGTTCATCCTCCAAAAATCATCAATCATGCAAAAATAGATGAAATAACATAAGTATAATCTTTTAATATGAAATATATCAATGAATAACAACAAATTTTGATATAGAATGGTGATGCAAAATGGACGTATCAACTCCCCCCAAGCATAGACCTCGCTTGTCCCCCAAGCGAAAACTAAGCTCAATAAACATGACCACATGTTTATGGAGTGAAGTGTCGACAAAGAGAATACAGACAAGAAGCATCATATTCATTAATACACAAATCATAATAGAAAACAACTCACTATTATATAACATAACTTGCAATGGGTAAAGGAAACATAATAAAGATACACAAAGTAAATCACAATTGGTAATGGCAAACTTTGTTCTTGGTCAGAGAACGGTTAACAAGTTGCAGGAGTCAAATATAATGGGGTTTTCAATGATAGCTTTCAAAGTAATATTCACTCAGATAAGAGCAGTGTGCAAAACAAAGAACATAAGAAACATGATTGAATAAATCATCGTATGGATGATTGAATCACAACAACTCAAATACTTGCTTAAGATAGAAAGGGATAGGTTTACTGACTCGACTAAAAGGTAAAAGATAGGCCCTTTGCAGAGGGAAGCAGGGATTTCATGTTTAATAAAGAGCCTCCAAAAATTATGGTACTAATTAGCTTTCAACTCTCATTGCCCCTATCATAAGCATCTTGAGGTGATTAAGGTTCAAGTGACACAAATATGAGGATATGCTTGACAAGTTCTAAGTTGAAAATCTCATGCCCCTTGCTTACGAGTACCGAACCTCATGCTACTCAACTTTAGTCACAAGTAAGTTCTTGTCATTGTAGGTACATGTGTATCATAGAGAACCGCCAACGGGGTACCCCTTGCCCCATGACATATGAGCTATCCCATATCAAAATGACAAGGCAACAGACATTGAGCATCTCAGCAATCTTTTTATTTGCTATTTGCATATGTTTTTATTGAGGATGCTTCACAGAATGCTCACCATGGTTATGCTGCAAGTTTCCACCATGATTAGGCATGGCTTAGGCTAGCCGCCCAGGCGTTTCTCTAACACACATACAGACTCCATGAGCTTACAAGCTCCCCTTTTATTTCACACCGTCGGGATCCATAAACAAAAGAACATGGTATCAACTGAATAATAAGTGCAATGTCGAAAGCGTTCCCCATGGTACATGGTTCTGCTAATTCACAACTTATAAAGTGCAAGCATATAAGCAACATAGATGGACATAATGGTTCAAGTTTATTAAGTGCGAGAAAATAAAGTGTACCATCAAGTTTGTGAGACCTTTAATCACTAATTTTCACATAACAAGTTTAATTTGGAAGTTAGATAAAACTCGAGAATTTACTTGAAATAGCAGTAATGCTAATAGGTAGGTATGGTGGACACAAATGGCATACGTTTTGGTTAAAGGATTGGATGCACGAGAAGCATTCCCTCTCGGTACAAGTTTTTGGCTAGCAAGGCTGGGTAGCAAGCATAAGAGTTTAAGGAAACAAACAAACATACAAGTGATAGAAACAATCATGCAATCTTCCTTGGAAACACAAAAGATCTTAACTAGAGAATATTAAGCTTATGAGCCAATCAAGAAAAAAATAATGAAATTATATTTCTAAAAGTACTTTTCTCTTTTCCATTCAATCCTCAAATAGTGATGCTACTGACCAGAGCCAGGTTTGCCAAAACCAATTAAATTTACTTAATGATCCCAAAGTTTTACCAATCCTAATAACAAGATCAATCATATAACAGAAATTGCAAACTAAAATAAGATGTGCGAAAAGTAAATGATAGAACTTCGGGGTGGTGGTGATGGTGCTGGTGGAGATGATGATGATGATCCTGATGAAGTCTAGCTTGATGACGGTGTTGATGGCGATGATCTCCCCTCTCCGTGAAGGAATTTCCCCTGCAGATTTCTGCCTACCGGAGAGCTCTTTATCTCTTTGTAGTTTTTGCCCCGCAGAGGTGGCGGAACCTTTCTATGGTCGCACCCCGAGTCTTAGGGTTTCGAGGGGATTATATATGCCAAAGGGCGATGCTAGAGGTGGCCCAGGGTGGCCACACCACCTGGTGGCGCGACCAGGGGTGGTGTGGGCCTCCTGTGGCCCATCTCCACTCCTTCTGGCCTCCTCTGTCTTCTGGAAAAATAGGAATTTCTATATATTTTCTGATCTTCGCCAATATTGCATCAAGACAATGCCTTTTTCATCAAAATCCTGACTCCAATGGTTCATCCTCCTAAAATCATCAATCATGCAAAATTAGATGAAATAACATAAGTATCATCTGTTAATATGAAATATATCAATGAATAACAACAAATTATGATATAGAATAGTGATGAAAAATGGATGTATCACCCTCCATATTTTCTCTCTCATCCGAAGGAAGGAGACAAATGCATCCTTGCTATACCACGCCCCACCAGCCACCTCTCTATCCCCCTCTTTGTCTCCTTGACCTTCAACATGACCACACCACTGCGCCTAGCTCCCAACTAGGGCCCTGCCCCCTTTCCCATTGCCCTCATGGTCATGGCTCACCATGAACCAGGACACCCGTGGATAAATAGGCCAGAAGCCACCTAGCCCTCTCCTACTGCCCCATTTTGTTCCTCCTACCTCCACCTACCCTCCTAGACGCCCCTCCTGCTCAGCATGCTTATGGAGAGGAAAGGAGAAGTTAGCTCGGCCCTCTCTAGAACTTGCTCGCAAGGTATTCCCCCTTCTACTATCCCTGTCTTTTCGATTTCTAAAGAACACCCTTGCTCCCCTACATCTAACAATGCATGTACACTATCCCACAGAACACTAGAAGCGCTACCACACTTAGCTCCGTCGACCGCCGCCATCACCCTCTCGCACCCTTTTTCTCAGAGCCGAAGGCACCCCTTCCACCACTCTCTGAGATCTCCGTGAAGCGCCACCTCACCTCCGCCTCCCTCCATCGCCAACGAGCCTTTAGGTGAACGTTGTGCCACCGTCTATGCATGTTAGGGTTAGGGCGCCGTTGTGCAGGTCTATCTAGAGACGATGACTCCCGACCGTCGATCTCCACTAGATCTTACGGCCAGGCTTGCTCGATGGGCCCCTCCCCACGGGATTCAAATCCTGTCTCCCAATCGCCTGCCTCGCTCAGATGGGCCGGATTCGCCCCGCGCAGCATGTTTTGGCTGAGCTACAACCTAGTGCCCCTTTTGATTTAATCCTTTATTCACATATCTAAAAATAGTAGCTTGGTTTAAATCTCAAATAAATTGGAAAATGATACTATCCCCTTAGATCCAAATTTTATCTTGTACCCTTGGGTTTTCTCTATCCTATAGAGAAAGAACACATCCAAAATATTATCTAGATTTATTCTGGTAAATTAAGTGCCTAGATGTATCTATTCCACCAAAAGTTTATCTAAAAGTGTTGTGTAAATCCAATTGGGATGAGGTCAGTGGGTATTGTGAGGTATGTTAGATTCCTTGCATGTCCCTTTGGCCTCACCTCAAAAAGCCTTATGGTTGATTTGTAGCAAAATTAACATAATCACCTCAGATCTGCCTTTAGAATTTTCTCTAGGACAAAGTATGACTTGCTTTGACCTAATTCTAACTCCCAGAACACTTGCAACACAATATCTATCTATTACTAGGTTCTTAGATTTATTTGAGTACCTGGTGAATTTTAGTAAATTAAACCCCTCTACTTATGTGTATTCCACTAGATAAACCATCCTAGTAGTTTTACAACCTCAAAATTTGTGTATCCAATTTATACAGAAATGTATTTGAAATACCTACCCTGTGTACTTGGATTGATATCAATAGGACCTGTATTTTTAATCTGGTGAAAAAGACAAAATGCTTGTAGAACTAACTTTGGGATTTTCCCAAGGGCATTCTGCTAATTAGTTTAAAGTGAATCCAACTCCTAGTGAACCAACACTCAAAATCCTCACTAATCATCCAAGTAAATAATTTTTGGAATCACAGATATTTTCTGGTGAATTATTGACATAAATTAGGGTTTTTCTCTCTAGAAAATCCATAACTAATTAAATAAAATTTATAAAATAAGGAAACCACTTTTGGTGGCTTTGTTAATTCTCTACCTATTTGATGATATTATTGATATCATACAGAACCAAGCCTTGGTTGTAAACCCCTTATTGAAGAAGTTTTGGACTAATAACTCATAAAAGTATTTCCACTCATGATGAACTTATTTTAGCCAGACCTACTAAAGCTAGAGGTGTATTGTATGTTTGTATGATGTATTGCATTGGTGCTTATCTGCCTTGTATTGATTGTGGTATGGTTTGTTTGCATATATGCTCTATGGAGACAATAGTTGTGATTATATTGACATTGAGAAGAAAGGATCATCTTCTTATTATTATCAATTTGGGTTATCTGATAAGAAGTCCAAGAATTTATTACTGACCACATGCAAACCACCCTTCCTAAATTTAGATACTTGTCCTACTCCTTCTTATTACCTGTTTAGTACCTCCTTTATAAATTGCATTGTTACCTGCATCTTTGTTTTACTACAACAACGTTAGTAACTTGGCTCCTCCAAGTTATGACTTGGTGTCTCCCAAGGTACCACCCTTATTGACTCCTATACTTCCTTTAGATCGAGAGTTTGATGGTTAGCATCTTACCTCATTGGAAACCACATATTTGATAACAAAACTATTGTACGGATTTCCCTACTACTAATGATTTGAAAATGATTCGGTAAAACCCTTGGAAAGAGGCATTGTTTCTAAGTGGAGGTTCTAAAGAAGGAAAATTGATGAGGAAGAGTGAGAATGATGGAATTGAGTTTGGGAAGGGATGTTCTACGCCATTACCGGAATAACTTATCCATGCAACCACATTACCCTAGGAGCTGGGGCTTAACTCGTAGTTTGTTATCTTTAGCATGGGTAACCCCTACATGTGCTAGAAGGGAGAAATCCCCCGAATCCCGGGTCTTCTCCTATGAAGGTCTACGTATCTAGGCTGATGCCCTGTCTATGATAGGTTGGGGACAACAATTGGGTCTCCCACAAACAGTACGGTTTCGGTAGTATGGAAGGGAAGATAAATAAATGATATGTTAGTCCGGGACTGAAAGATCACGGATGCCGCCTAGAGAGGGGTGAATAGGTGGTTAAAAACTTTTACGAGATGGGCTTAACAAAGGCGGAATAAAACTAGAGTTTTCTTTTGTTAAGCACAAAGCCAATAAATTTTATGGTTCGCCTATGTGCACCAACAACTTATGCTAAGCAAGACAAGCAACAATGTGGTAGCAATATAGATTACTTCAAGCATGAAGGCTATCACAATGTAAAGTGCAGAAGTAAAAAGCTCGGGTATAGAGATAACCGAGGCATGCGGGGATGGCGATATTTTACCGAGTTCCTCCCAACAAGGGAGTACGTCTTGTTGGAGGGGTGGGCGGTACTAAGACCACCAACGCCACAAGTGGTTTCACCCTATTCTCCCGAACACCCGCCGCATGGCAAGCACCCGATCCACTATAGGACACTTAAGGGCGGTGATGACTGCAAGTGCACAAATCAGTTGTAGCTAGTTTCGAAGTAAAGATATCAAACCCACAGAGAGCTATTGGTAAAGGTCTTTATGCCCCTCATTACTATTTACCAAATAATACTTGTAAGTTGTCTTTGATTCCAAGTAAAGGATGTTTGAATTGTTTAAGGTTGTTTGTAGAAAAAGTAATTAAAACAAGTAAAAGAAAACAAGTAACAAGATTGTATGAAAGCAAGGTTGAACTCAATAGGGCTAAAACGTTCACAGGGATGTAGGATACACCACTAGCATAGTACTATTATTATATGTAATCAAGATAACATACTTCTTATATCATGGTATGTGTGGAGAGAGCTCCATAATAATATGTTCACGACAAGGCTCGTAGGAAGCCACTTTGTTGAGCCAAGTGTGAGGTCACCTCTAAATAACCACTGCAATGCCTAAGAGCAATCACCCATACAGGCCACCACAATTAAGGGTTTCCCCATGGATATCGTAATTAGCTTAGGGAGTCCCTCTTAATCCCCCTTTGATTGTGTGGGTTACGAGCCGACGCCAATCTATCACGGGGCAATCCAGGTACGCTTCCACAACACGTCCAAAGGGTTTCTTCCTCCCTTTAGTCCCGAAGGCAAATGATACGTGGTCGACTTCACATATCATCTAAAGAGAGAAATCAAACACAAGTTGTAATTATATCATAGACAAGCAAGTCATATGGACACAAGAATAGATCATCTTTATTACAAGTTCATAGTGATGCTAGGGTTTCTCCATCTCCCCAAGAACAAAGGAACTACTCACTCATGGAAGCAATCAACAACATCATCATAATCAAATGGATGGATTAAAGTATGGGTGTAGATCTAATGCAAACCACAATTGGATCTGGAATTACAAAGAGATCTAATAGATGAAAGATGGAGTAATGGTGGTGATGAAGATGCAGCGGTTGATGGTGAAGGGGATGATGCATTATCCTCCAATGATTCACGAAGCAGCTGGGATTTTTCCCCAGCCAAGTTCCTCCTTCAAATCCCTTTCGGATGTTGTGTTTCATGGTTTATGGTGGCTGTGAATGTCGGATCTCCCTCTCGTCTTTGCCAGGAGAAACTATTTGACGAGGCGACCCCGATGGCGCTGTATGGGCAGGCTCTGCCTGTACCAGTGGTCGTTACTGGTACTGATGCCTCCTCCTTGTTTGTTATTCTTCTAGGTGCGAAGGTAAATTCATAAAATAGCTTTTATCACTTAGAAATATCATATAATTACACAATATGATAGCTCTAATTGATATGTTCATCTATGACTCCATGATTTTTGGGATCCTGTTGAAACAAGAACGAAATAGCGTGCGTAGGCACAGTGAAATACAAAAATCCCTACTCTATTTATAAAAAAAGAGAGGTAAATATGCTTCAATTTTGGACGCATCAACTCCCCCAAGCTAGGTTTTTGCTTGTCCCCGAGCAAGATGGTGGCTTATGGACAAGATCATCATGTTCATGAGACATGAGACATTACAATAAATGAGGCAAAAAATGAAACAAGAATACAACATCGGATGTAAAGATACATCGGGGGTATTACCATACCCTTACATATTACATAACTTAGAGGCTTCCACACCCTTTTTATAGTATTAAAGAAATTATAAGAAGCTACTAGTGATTCAACATATCATATAATCACGGAGTTTAGAGGTTTGTAGCTCTAGGTTTAATAGTGAAGATTCATGATCATTTTCTTTTTATTCTTCCTCTCTTTTTATATGCTTGATTCTTTTGATAGCTGCTTTTTTTTCTTTGCTATACTTGCATGTATATATTTTTCCTTAATCTCTTTTTCTCTTCTTCTTTTCAGCAAGCTATTTGATCATGCTCACTACTTCAATGGCTTTTGAAAACCCTTAATCATAATATGCTACCAGAATTCTTCTTCTTATAAGTTAACCAATACTTATATAGGTGTGGAAGTCCCTAAAATTATGACAGATGTACAAGTATCATAACACTCAACCTAGTTTAATGATCTAATACAATAATCATGAATCAAACACAACTTTAGTTATCGTAAAGTCTCATAACTCAACAGATATAATTCTTCTCTTGAACAAAGGGAACTCAAAGTTGATGCAACTAATGCAAATTCAGAAATTTAAACCTAACCATGCATGCAAGAAAAGTAAACATGCTAAAAACCGTAAGATAGATTACAAGGTTATCATAGATCCCCCAAGCTTGGTGTCAAGCCGGGTGGAACAAATAATCCCTTGCGATTATTTGATACCGTGGCGTGCTTCATGGTGGAGAGGCTCCGGAGTCGCGAAGACTTGCACAGAGCATCTTGTTTGATGTCTCCAAGATCAAGATACGGATCCGGCGTTGCTCATTAACCTTCTCCAACTGCTCAACAAGAGCTTTGTACATCTCTATTGTTTGCTTCTGAGTGTTAATGGATCTGACGCTGATGTTGAGATTTGCCTCTAGTCCCTTCATTATCTTGAAGTCCATCTGGTCCAGGTAGCAACGCAACAATTCAATATGTTTAGAAGATCTAGGAGCTTTTACCTCAATCTTCTTGATGCGACGATCGAGCTTGTCCAGGGAGGCTTGAATCTCCTCCCCTTGTCTCTTCACCTTTCCCAAGAAGAACTCTCCATCCCCTTCTAAATCAAGTTGAACCTCATCAAAGTCGTCTTCTTTTCCAATGCCTAGGCTGAACACCTTGCGTCCATCTTTTAATGTTTCCATAAGCTTGAACCTATCCTCCTCTTCAAGCTTCTTCCCTTCTAACACATCAACTTTATCTCCCTCCATAACCCTTGAAGACGACCCATAGAGATATTCCTTTTCTTGAAGGGTGCTCCATGTAGAGGTCATGGTTCTAGAGAGTTTTCATGGAAGAAGTAGATTATGGAGAAGATATGTATTATCAACACAAAGGTAGAACCCTTCTGGAGGCTTATAAAGGGTTAGAGGCAAGGTAAAATTCGAGCTAGGAGAAAAATGGCCGCCTAAGAAAATAATCTCAACAAATAAGGAAACAAATAAGTGCAAAAGAAAGAAATTCAGGTCGTAACGACCAAAGCGGTATGCGCGTCGCCCGTACGGTGCGCCCGTACCGGGTCATTTCCAAAAACGGTATGACACAAAGTCGGAAAAAGGTCAACCGACTAAGTGGTACGGGTGGGTTCTGCCCATACCGACTTTGCAACCTCAGAGTTTTTTAGACACAAAGTGTAAACGAGAAAATAGAAGAAGAAAGTCACCAAACCAATAACGACCAGCGGTATGGGGGGGAGGGGTGCGCCCGTACCGCCGCGGTCGTATCACTTCCGCGAAAACACCAACGAGGCAACAACAGGCTTAACGACCATCGATACGGGTGGATCTGGCCGTACCGTCTGCCCGTACTGATCTCGTAAGACCGATAGTTGACTCAGAAAAACAAAAGAAGCTCAAATATGCAAAAAGAAATATCAGAAAATTATCCAGAACAAAAGTGTGTTGAGAATTTCATAAGTCATGTTTCATCGAGGGAATATGGTCTCACTTGAATTTCTTTTCTTCCTCTCTTCAAATAAAATAGGTCGTAGAAAATTGCCAAAACTATTATAAGGGGAAATAGGAAACTTCCTTTTTGGTTGTTTGGTTCCCATAGGTATGCACACGGATGATACTTCCTTAGGATGAAGAACTCCTTGAGTATCCGCGAATGGTTCCTCCACCTCTTCCTTTCTTTGTAGGATATGTAAATCAAATTCTTGCAGAAGTAGAATCCAACAGATCATTCTTGGCTTAACATTAGTCCTTTCCAGGATTTCTTTCAAGCCAACACGATCAGTATACACTCTAACTTTGGAGTCCATGATGTAAGATCTAAACTTATCACAAGAAAAGACCACAACGAAGAATTCTTTTTCATCCATAGGATAGTTCTTTTGGGCCCTGTTTAAGGTGCGCCTAGCATGATGAATGATATTGAGATTATCACCATCATACTGGCAAAGAATTGGCCCTACAACTTCATGGCTAGCTTCACAAAACAGCTCAAAGGGTTTCTTCCAATTAGGTGGTTTAATAACTGGTGCTTCTAGGATAGCTTGTTTTAATATGTTGAAAGAAGCAAGACATTTTCATCAAAGTTAAAACAAACATCCTTTTGAAGAAGGTTAGTTAATGGTCTAGCAGTTTTTGAAAAGTTCTTAACAAATCTTCTATAAAACCCTACATGACCCGAAAAGCTTCTTATACCTTTTATCTCTCGATGAGGGGGTAATCTTTCTATTGCTTCAATATTTGCCTTATCGACTTTTATGCCCTTACCTGAGACTTTGTGGCCGAGCACTATGCCTTCTTGGACCATGAAATGAAATTTCTCCTAGTTCAAGACTAAGTTAGTGTCTTCGCATCTCTGCAAAACTTTATGCTGATTATGGAGGCAATGATTAAAGGTGGTTCCATAAATAGAGAAATCATCCATGAACACCTCCATAATACTTTCAACATAATCGGCAAAAATAGCAGTCATGCACCTTTGAAAAGTGGCAGGAGCATTGCAAAGATCAAAATGCATACGACGATAAGCATAGAGACCATAAGGACAAATGAAAGTAGTTTTAAGTTGATCATCAGGGTGTACAACAATTTGGGAAAAACCAGAATAACCGTCTAAGTAGCAAAAATGAGAATGCATGGCAAGCCTTTCTAAAGTTTGGTCTATAAATGTTTAAGGGTAATGATCCTTCCTAGTTTCCTTATTAAGATTTCTATAGTCAATGCAGATTCTGTGGCCAACAACAGTTCTAGTTGGTACCATTTTGTTATATTCATTTTCTACAACCGTAAACCCACCTTTTTTGGAACACAATGGACGGGACTTACCCATTCACTCTCCTCCACATGAAATATAATGCATGCTGATGGCTGTGAAATATAGCCATCTACATCCACATTTAAACTGGATATTATTCATATTTTTGATGAAATATCTCTCTAAACCCTACCACTAATGCCTAATGATCAAAGGGGTATGCAATCCTTTCTTTCTATTTTTCCCTGCGCAGATAATGACGTTCGATGATGGGAATCACAACATTAAAGTCAAAGATATGAGATTTCCAACAACCCAAATAAACCAGGGGTCATGAAGTGGAAGTTGAAGCTTTAACGACCAACTATACGGCTGGAATTTAATTCTCGTCGTATAGTTCCAGCCGTATAGTTGCCATCGGCGCCGCTAGGTAAACAAAACAACTATTGTGAAGGGACCCCTATATAAAGAGGCTTCAGGCGATGAGAAACAACGGCCCCCCAGAACCCTAGAAACCTGCATCCACAACACCGAAGAGCCACCGGAGGAATAGACTTAGATCTAATCTCCAAACCCTTCTCCACCACCATAGCCCTGTTCCACTACTTGTAATAGTAGATATCATCTTCGATTGGCGACATTGTAAGACTACTTGCTATCAATCTCATGGTTTCCATTGCAATGTTTATGATTGTTGATTTCATCTCTATGTGTGAGTAATTATCTTTGGGCTAAGGGCTTCGGCCTAGCCATGTAGCTATTGTGCATGTTATTTCTCATAGATGGTATCATATATTAGTTTGTATGACATGATAATTATTGTATCCTCTCTTGCCTCAATCCAAGGACTTGTCAGGTACCCAAGACCCTGAGGATTGAGCCAGATATAGGGAGTATGAGTAATGACTAATCTGTGGGTTGGGAACCCTAGTGACAGAAGGGGTAGTACAACTGTATGTGAGGGATTTACTTGGGATTAACGGTGACATCACTATGCATATCATTAGTTATCTTTCTTCCATGGATGAGACTAGTAGGTTATTGCTATAAGCGGTTGCAGAGGCAATAGCAATTATGGATGCACTGCTCACATATAATTATCTTGCTCTAACAATTACATGCATACTTTATTATTATCTTTATTCCCATAAGATGTTTTGCATAGCTACACTTGAAACCGAAAGCCCTAGGCCCTCTCTCTCCATCATCGACAACAACAAAAGACAGCAAACTCTTGGTCCGGTAAAACACAAAAAGAATTCTTAAACTGCCGAAGGTCTGTTAAAGTAACTTCACTATGTTTTCTGCTTCCCGAGGATTCGATAACCTAGGTCTACTAGGGAAAAATATCTATACTACATTCGTAATCCAGATCGAAGGTATCACCTGCATCCAACAAACATATTATTTCTTTTCTTACCTCCTCTTTCATGTGAGGTGTAAGACGTCACTGAAAGTCCGGCACCGGCTGGGCTCCTTCTTCCAGGAATATTCTATGAGTGGCTATTTAAGGACTAATCCCCTTTAAGACACTCATCGAATACCCAAGAGCATTTCGATGCATGCGGAGAACCTTCATCAGATTTTCCTCCTCTTTCTCTGTGAGGTTAACACTTACAATAACAGGGAAATTATTTGTATCATCAAGAAATCTATATTTTAATTCCTTTGGTAGAGTTTTAAGGGTTGGAGGAGGAAGAGCCTCATCTCCCTTTCTTATAGGTTCTTCATATTTTTATTAATCTTGATGTCCACCTTCGGTGTGGAGTCGAGATAGTTGTCTACTTTAGTTTTTTCTATGTCCTCAAGAATGTTATTATTGTTGACTAGACTTCTTGCTAGATCATCATCTTGAGTCACGATAATTATTGAGGCTAAGTTTATGATATTACCTTCTTCCTCATGTTTGTACTCATCATCATCCAATTCTTCAATAAGCGGTTTATGGTCAAATTTGGAGAAATGAAAATCCATCTTCTCTTCACCAAACTTGAGAGACACAATTAGCTTCATGCAGTCTATGTTCGCACCTGCGGTATTTAGAGAAGTCCTTCCAAAGATGATGGGACAATAAACGTCAGTGGGCATATCAATAAGCACAAAATCAATAGGATATTTGTGGGGTCCAATACATATTGGTACATCCCTGATTATTCCCATAGGGACTCTTAGAGTTTTATCTACAAGCATTATAGTCATATCCGTATCTTCCATTTCAGCTGGGGCTAATTCGTTTTGAATTTTTAAATAAAAGTTAAAAGGAATAACATTAACAGCTGTACCTATAACGCAAATACCATAATAGGAAGTTCCACCAAAAGTGCATGGAAGGATAGGCTTACTCACTTCTTTGGCTTTTACCTTTCCTTCAACAAATTGTGAGGCTTCGGAATCTAGCTCAATCACGTTGCAATGTGCAAACATGGTCAAAATATCTTCTTTTATTGATGCCTCTGCCTCTTGCTCACTTCCTTCCTTAGTTTTCCTTATTAGTGTTTCTTCTTCCAGATCCTTGAGAAATAATTCTTCCTCTTTGAAAGGGCATGTATGCCCCCATGTGTGGTTTTGGTAATTAATGACAATCCCTATGGACTAATGTGCAAATTGAGTTTCACTTGTAGGTTTGTCCATTGGCATCGCTTGGACCATGTGTTGGTTCCAAGAATGAAAAAGGAGAAGCATTGTCCAATGGCTTTGTGCCTATTGGAATCAAGTAGAAGAATAAGATCAAGTATGTCTTGAAGAATAATAATAAGAAGAAGATGGAGTTCCTCACGACTTTCTTCAAGACATCATCATCAAGATTTGATGTGCAAGCTCACGGTGCGCCATCTCTAGAAGATCTCATGCTTGGAGCTTGCCATCCTCGGCATTCATGGAGTGATGAAGACAAGGTCAAAGAAGAGGTTTCCCCATGGATTATGGGGGAGCCATTCGCAAGTCTTCATCAAGCAAGAGCAAGCAAGAAAGGTGTTCCATCTTGAAGGTGACAAGATCGTCTACATCAAGATCAAGGCAAAGGTATGATCTTGATAGGTTTTCTATTTTACCGGTCTCTTGTAGTGTTGGGATACCGGGTTTAGGATAGATAGCCGTACTATCAAGAGGGGATCTTGAGTGGATGACTCGTTCGTATCTTTCGGAGAGAGCTCAAACCTTTGCATACATTGTAGGGGTTCGTAGCATGGAAAACAAAAAATTTCTATCGCATACAAACAAACAAGCCAAGATCTATCTACTAGATTGCAGCAACGAGTCGATGGAATAACTCACCCTCGAAGATTCCAAAGCGGTTAACGAGAGCAGATTCTCGTGGGTGATGTAGTCGTACTCTTTCCGATCTCAAGATCGCGTAGACGATCCTTCCAGCGCCACGTTCCGGCAGCGCTCCCGATCGGTCACACGTTGAATTCGACGAAGACCTTCCTCTCCTTGTTCCAGAAAAGCAGAGGTTGTAGCACTCTCCTCGTGATTCCGACAACTGGCAGTACAGGAAGTAGAGGGGAGATCCCGCAGGGCTTCGCCTTAAGCCGGTGCGAGTATGGTGGAGCTTATGAGAGAGGCTATTAGTGGTCTAGTAATTAGACACACCAATTAGAAGGCTCTAAACCAATTAGAAAGCTCTAAACCGAAATAGCTCTAAACCGGGGTTTAGATCTAGGGTTTAGTTTAGAGGATAGGAACTTGTGTGTGTAAGGAGGGGAGCCCTGCCCCTCCTTATATAGGTGGGAGGGGGCTGGCGCGCCAGGGGAAGGGAGTGGAGTCCCTCCCCAACTCGGCTTGGGTGGTGGCCGCCGGTTGGAGGAGGTCTCCCTCCCCAACTCGGTTTCATACTCCTCCTCTTTTCCCACTTCCCAAAATTGCCGTTTGACTTTCAAACTAGCCGTTTGACTTTTCAATTTAGGATTTAAATAAACCCTTTATTTTGGACAGCGAGAACACTTAGTACATGATGCAATCATTCCAACTTACAATGACACATTCATGTACCCTTCCCCCCTCCGGAGTGCCGGACATTCCGGGACCTTCTAGAATGTTCCCGATGAAAACACCGGAATCATTCCGCTACTTCGAAACGGGACTTTCCTTATATGAATATTATTCTCCGGACCATTCCGGATCTCCTCGTGATATCCCGGATCCCATCCGAGACTCCGAACAACATTCGGTCTCTTTCTCATAATACCATAACTACTCAAACAACGTCGAATCCTTAAGTGTGTCTCCCTACGGTTCGTGAATTATGTGGACATGATCGAGACACTTCTCCGAACAATAACCAATAGAGGAATCTGGAAATTCATATGGCTCCCACATATTTCTACGATTACTTTGCGATCGAATGAACCACTTACATACGATACCAATTTCCCTTTGTCTCACGATATGTTACTTATCCGAGGTTATGATCGTCGGTATCTCTGCATACCTAGTTCAACCTCGTTACTGATAAGTACTCTTTTCTCGTTCCCGTGATATGTGATCCCTTGTGAGCCAGTCACATGCTTGCAAGCTAATTGGATGACATTTCACCGAGAGGGCCCAGAGTATATCTATCCGTCATGTGGATGGACAAATCCCACTCTTGATCCATGTGTCTCAACCAATACTTTCCAAACACTCAATGCCACCTTTATAACCACCCTGTTACGGTGTGGTGTTTGATGACATCAAAGCATCCATCCGGTAAAGGTGATATGCATGATCTCATGGTCGAAGGAATCAGGTTACTATGTATCAGAAAGCATATAGCAATTGAACTATTGAAATGACTTGATCTTTATGCTACGCTTATCTATAGGAGTATGTCCATCACATCATTCTCCTAATGATATGACCCTGTTGTTAATAACATCTCTATGTTCATGATCAGGAAACAATGATCATATATTAACCAACAAGCTAGTTTAACAAGAGGCTTTACTAGGGACTCTTTTATGTTTACAAATCACACAAGTATTAATGTTTCCTGTTAATACAATTATAGCATGGTATGTAAACATTTATCATAAATATGAAGATATGATAATAACCACTTTATTTATTGCCTCTTGGGCATATCTCCAACAGTCTCCCACTTGCACTAGAGTCAATAATCTAGTTTCAAACCTTTGTGTATTCAACACCTATGGCTTTCCGGTGTTGTATGTACACGATTGCTAGTGGTCAACTGATCTCCGGATCTGACACTTCCAGGTCCGTGTGTAATTGCATGTCTTTGCGTCTCTACGCATCACTCATTCTCTAATGAGATGGCTTTGTATGATTTGGTCTTTCGGTGTGACCTTTAGTTCTTTGGGGTTAAAACATATTGATAATATTGTCGCACAATATATCTTCATAGTATTATCCCGCTGTGAACTACACCTAGTTTGATAACAAACTACTTGACACAAATGCCCTCTTTTGCTGCTATAATAGCAGTCATATACTTAGCCTTTTGTTGAAGTATCTGTCACAATGTCTTAACTTTGGAACTCATCCAAATCCATTATGGAACTCACTTTCCATTATATTGTGCCACCCTTAATTTAGATTGAGATAAACTTAATTTGTACTTTGTGACAAAACTAGTATCAATGTAGTACTTTTTACAATGAACTAACCATCTATTTGTCACTTCTACAAATAATATACTCTTAGTTCTTCCAAAAGATCATAAGAATATCCTTACTATCGTCCAATGATCATCTTATGAATCATTCTGGTATATGCTCATAATATTTATAGCATAGGTCATATCTGGATTTGTACATATCAGATGATTGATATAAATACTCTTTGTGATTTCATACATCAAGTATCAATCTATACTTGAATCTTTGTTTCACTTACCAAGTGCCAATACACTTGAATATATCATCAACATTGAACTCTTTCAATCCTTTCTGTGCAACAAGAACCTTTCTTGTAGTTTCTATATTGAATTCATTCAATATCTCGTATGTACTTCCGCACAACCATATTAGCGTATTGATGCCAAATATTTGGTTTTGCCTAAGTCTTTCATCGGATGAAATTCTTAATATGTGTTAATAAAAGATACATTATTTCCAATCAACAATATGTCTTCCACATAATGTATTAGAAACATGTCTTAGCGCTCCCACTTAATTTCTTGCAAATGCAAGCATCTTCATCGTCTCTAATGAACTTTTAAACTCCTTTAACAGTTTCATCACAATGAAGATTCCAACTCATGATGCTCACTTTAACCATTGAAGTTTGCATATGCTTTTAGCATCCTTTGAATTAACAAAACCCTATGGACCGTGTTATGCACATGTCCTAGGTAACGATTCTATTAGAAGAACTTGTTTTGTTTATTCAACTACCATATAACAAATTTATATGTAGTGGTTGCTACATTAATCCGTCTAGACTAAATATCACTATGAAAGATCAAATCTTGTCATAGTCAACCTTTGAACATTGCTGTGAACTTTTTCCCAACATGTCGACTATTTCATAGATGTGAAACATCCATGTCTACTTCTTTATAGATCCAAACACAACTGCAAGGTCTTACACCTTTTTCGAGGGTCCTTCAAGTTCAAAACTTGATTTCTCGTGTATGGAACTATCACGGATTATATGGCTTCAAGCCATTTGACGGAGTTAGGGCCCATCATCGCTTCTTTGCATGTAGTAGGTTCATTATTCTCAAATAATGATTCAACCCTCAAATCTTGGTATTTGATTGTTCATCCGACCTACTTGTTTCAATAGAAACTTGGATCTCCGTGACCACAACCTTTGAGGCACGTGAGCCATGAGCATTATTTTGCCTCCGAACAATTTTGGTCTTTGCGCAACTTTGCACATATAGCTAAGGTTCTTTTAACCTTATCAAAGTTCTATTGTCCTCCCACTTAGCTTTTCACGAAAAATTCCTTCTCAAAGAAACTTGACGTTCTAAGCGACAAACACTTTTGTCTCCGGTGTTTATGGAGGAATACTTAACAGTAATACAAAGACAGGTTTATCCGACTTTGGTTGCAAACATCTTTCTTATGCATAGCATACCAATGTTTAAGAAAGGACTACTTGGGTTTTATCCCAAACCATAACCTTATATGGTGTCATTTCAGCGGATTATGATGGAGCTCTTTTAGTGGAAAACGGTAATCTCTAAAGCTTTTAATCTTAAAATATAATAGCAGTTTTATGAGTTATACCTTTGATCTTACCATGTCAAACAAGGTTTTAATTACATATCTCGAACGCTCCATACTCTTATGGTGTTTCGGGAAATGCAAATCCACGGAACGATTCCTTAAATCTTAGGTATTATGCTAAACTTGTAATTCAAATATCTTTCTTTATGATCTTATCATAAACTATTCATATTCTTGTTACAATGATTTTGCACTTCATCTTGAAATTCTTTGAACTTTTCAAATATTTCACACTTCATCCTTATTAAGTAAATATTCATATATTCACTCAAATTTTCGGAGAAAGCATATGAAGTTGAAATCCATCGCTCTTGACTACACATAATGGATTTCGTACAACAATATGTACAAGTTCCAATAAGCTAGTCCATCGTTCCCTTTTGGCCTATGAACGAAGTTTTAATTATCTCTAGGAAAGTTTCACAAACGTCATTTGATCAAAATCAAATAGACTCCAAAATTCCATCCATATGGATTTTCTTCATGTTTTCTTTCCAATAATTTAAACGGCGATGTCACTTCCTAAGTGATCTTTCAATCAATTTGTCTTTCGACATTTTTAGCACTAGTTTTATGGATGTGATGTCTCCAATGAAATTTGCGAATCATCCATCTTCTATGGATTACGGCAATTATTTGAACAACCCTTTTGTTCTCATAATACCTGATAAAACAAATCTTGAAGGCAAGCTTTGATGTTTAACGAGCAACACAATAACCCTTTATTTTGTTCTTGATGAACATCATCACATATTCTTTTGCTAGTTACTTAGGCCATTGTAGTTCATGAATTGTGTTGTTTCGTATGACGATTCATACCAACAAATTCAGTATCAAGTACTTAAGAACCACATTGTTTAATAAGCAAAGAATATAGCCATAACACATATATCATCTATATACTTAAACTGAACAATTCTAGTCTTTTCTTTTCTGCCATATACTTATGAGATTCTCTTTCAGTATTTCCTTTTCTGTTTGAAAGAATCTATCAACATCAATAGTGGAGTCATACATATGACACATAGTCCAAAGCGTGTATAGTTAAATACCAATGTCTTTGGACTTGCACTTTGAAGTAGATCACCATCATCAAATGTTTGGTGTTCTTTCAAATTCCTTTCTTTAGTAATCTCTTGGTGTAGTAAACATTTTACCTACATCAAATTTTCACCTTCATCATGGATTTATCCATGATCAAGCTACTTTAGCTTATAACGGTGAATCGTGAGTATAATGTTGCTCTCCAAAACCTTTTGGAAGATTAGGACAACTAGTGTCTCCAACCTTTTGCAAATTCTCATCAAATATGAGAACATGACTTTTGCCATATTATACTCTATCATGTTGTAACCAAAACTTCGTTTCAGATATCATAATATCTTCCACACATCATGGTTTCTGAAACAACTCTTTTAGATCCTAGATAACCTTGATATTAAGATAATCTTTTGAATATCAAGAATCATGGAGACAAACATGATACTCATATACTAACACTTTGGAATTGTCACTCTTGTTTTAATACCAATTATTAAATTTCATGGAGTAACCGGAAATTACTGAAAGTTTGCAATAGGACTTTTAAACTTTAGATTAACACTTCAAAACAATATGATACCAGTTCGTAAAGTAACTAACCAGAATTCTATAGTTCTATCATCTCAATTATAACTAAGCGTTAAGGTGGTAGCGGATGCCAATGACTACAACAACTATGCAAATTCACTTTGATTTAATTTATGATAAATTGAGTTCTAATTAATAATTAAATTAATCTAGGTGAACTCCCACTCAAAACAATATCCCTCACATTGTTTTAGTGATCACACGAACCAAATCCACCACATCAAAACCGATCATCACGAGAGTTGATATAGCTTCAATGGCGAACAATCAACATGTTCATCATATCTACTATATGACTCATGCTCTACCTTTCGGTAATCCGTGTTCCTGAGGCCATGTCTGTACATGCTAGGCTCGTCAAGATCAAACCTTAGCTACCGCATAAGCAAATCTGGCTTGCTTACGTTGTATTCACCCGCGGAATCAAAGACACCCGATCATCACGTGGTGCTTCGAAGCAGCAAGCTTTGGCAACGGTGCATACTAAGGGTAAACACTTTAGAACTTGAAATTTATGTGCATGAGGGATCATCTTATAATGCTACCGTTGTCTACTAAGCAATACAAGATGCATAAAGGATTAACATCACATGCAATTCATAATATGTGATATGATATGGCCTTTCTTCTTTGTGCTTCCGATCTCCATCTTCAAGCACGAACATGATCTCCATCATCACCGGCATAGCATCAAGGTCAATGACGCTTCTTCATGGTTGTCGTCCACCAGCTTCAACTATTACAACTATTTTGAATAGACACGCAGGTCTTAACAGAAATTAAAGACAACCATATGGCTCCTGCCGGTTGCCAACTTACAATAAGGAACATTGCATACATCAAATATAATCACAATCATGGCCATATCACATCACTGCACACCCCTGCAAAACAAAGTTAGACGCTTCTACTTTCTTTGCATATTTTACGTGGTTTGGGGCTTTCAATAAGTGTCGTTCTAACTTACGAACAAGAACCACAACATTGATACTAGCATTGTTGATCACCCGTTGTAAATTGGATCTTTACTATGCTAGGAGAAACAGGCACCCGCAAAGCCACTTATGCAATACGAGTTGCATGTCTAGCGTGGAGCAAGTCTCATGAACGATGTCATGTAAGGTTAGCCCGGGCCGCTTCATCCCAACATACCGCAAGATGCAAAGTACACAAAAAGCAATCTACAATAAAAGCATCAACGCCCACAATGACCATTGTGTTCTACTCGTGCAACAGATCTACATATAGACACGGCTCTGATACCACTGTAGGGGTTCGTAGCATGGAAAACAAAAATTTTCTATCGCATACAAACAAACAAGCCAAGATCTATCTACTAGATTGCAGCAACGAGTCGATGGAATAACTCACCCTCGAAGATTCCAGCGGTTAACGAGAGCGATTCTCGTGGGTGATGTAGTCGTACTCTTCCGATCTCAAGATCGCGAGACGATCCTTCCAGCGCCACGTTAAGAAGCGCCAGCGATCGGTCACACGTTCGGTACTCAACGAAGACCTTCCTCTCCCTTGTTCCAGAAAAGCAGAGGTTGTAGCACTCTCTCGTGATTCCGGCAAAGACAACGGGCGTGGTACCGGAAGTAGAGGGAGATCCTGAGGCTTCGCTTAAGCGGTGCAGTATTGTGGAGCTTATGAGAGAGGCTATTAGTGGTCTAGTAATTAGACACACCAATTAGAAGGCTCTAAACCAATTAGAAAGCTCTAAACCGAAATAGCTCTAAATCGGGGTTTAGATCTAGGGTTTAGTTTAGAGGATAGGAACTTGTGTGTGTAAGGAGGGGAGCCCTGCCCCTCCTTATATAGGTGGGAGGGGGCTGGCGCTTGGGAAGGGAGTGAGTCCCTCCCCAACTCGGCTTGGTGGTGGCACGGTTGGAGGAGGTCTCCCTCCCAACTCGTTTCATACTCCTCCTCTTTTCCCACTTCCCAAAATTGCCGTTTGACTTTCAAACTAGCCGTTTGACTTTTCAATTTAGGATTTAAATAAACCCTTTATTTTGGACAGCGAGAACACTTAGTACATGATGCAATCATTCCAACTTACAATGACACATTCATGTACCCTTCCCCCCTCCGGAGTGCCGGACATTCCGGGACCTTCTAGAATGTTCCCGATGAAAACACCGGAATCATTCCGCTACTTCGAAACGGGACTTTCCTTATATGAATATTATTCTCCGGACCATTCCGGATCTCCTCGTGATATCCCGGATCCCATCCGAGACTCCGAACAACATTCGGTCTCTTTCTCATAATACCATAACTACTCAAACAACGTCAATCCTTAAGTGTGTCTCCCTACGGTTCGTGAATTATGTGGACATGATCGAGACACTTCTCAACAATAACCAATAGAGGAATCTGGAAATTCATATGGCTCCCACATATTTCTACGATTACTTTGATCGAATGAACCACTTACACGATACCAATTTCCCTTTGTCTCACGATATGTTACTTATCCGAGGTTATGATGTCGGTATCTCTGCATACCTAGTTCAACCTCGTTCTTGATAAGTACTCTTTCTCGTTCCCGTGATATGTGATCCCTTGTGAGCCAGTCACATGCTTGCAAGCTAATTGGATGACATTTCACCGAGAGGGCCCAGAGTATATCTATCCGTCATGTGGATGGACAAATCCCACTCTTGATCCATGTGTCTCAACCAATACTTTCCAAACACTCAATGCCACCTTTATAACCACCCTGTTACGGTGTGGTGTTTGATGACATCAAAGCATCCATCCGGTAAAGGTGATATGCATGATCTCATGGTCGAAGGAATCAGGTTACTATGTATCAGAAAGCATATAGCAATTGAACTATTGAAATGACTTGATCTTTATGCTACGCTTATCTATAGGAGTATGTCCATCACATCATTCTCCTAATGATATGACCCTGTTGTTAATAACATCTCTATGTTCATGATCAGGAAACAATGATCATATATTAACCAACAAGCTAGTTTAACAAGAGGCTTTACTAGGGACTCTTTTATGTTTACAAATCACACAAGTATTAATGTTTCCTGTTAATACAATTATAGCATGGTATGTAAACATTTATCATAAATATGAAGATATGATAATAACCACTTTATTTATTGCCTCTTGGGCATATCTCCAACATACATAGCATCATGTTTCTTGGTTGTTGTTTGGTCCTTGTCCATGTGGGGATCTAGAGCTTGTGGTTATCATCATAACGATCTCTAGTTCATCAATAACGGATTTCCATTGAATATCTTATTGTGTTTATGATCTTGCGGGTTTTTCTGGCTCCACACCTTGGGAGGTATCTCACATATATATTCATGGTATTTTATCTCTGGGTGATACCCAATATTTCCAACAAAATTGGTTTCTACTCGTCGTTATCTTTCCAACAAAATTGGTTTCATCTCGTTTGGAGTTCGGATGCAAAAGTTGTGGCAGTTCTGGTTCCGGAGTTTTTGCCTGGCCGGTAGTTCCTGCGGGCCACCGGTAGTACCACTAGGGCAGTTTGCCGCCGGTAGTACCGGTGTAAATTCCGGCCCAACTTTCGTAAACCCCAATTTCCAGTCAGTACCTTCTCTGTCTCGGTGTGCGCTATTTGACGGTACTTCAGTCGGAATCTTGGGCGGTAGTAATGGCCCAGGCGGTAGTAGCGGTCGTCCTCGTCTTTGTGTTCGTTCACATCAGTATTTTTGGACCGTTGGCTGAGTGCCACCGGTAGTACTGGCCACCCACCGGTACTACCAGCCATGCGCGAATCTTTGAGTAAGGGGCAGATCGGGGAGCCCTTTAAAAGAAGCTCCCCTTTCCCCTTCGGGTCCAACTAGTTCTTCTTGGTTTTTACCCTTCTCTCTCCCCTCCATTGTTGACCTTGAAGAGCTTGCCCTCTCCCCTTCCCCCTCCTATGATTCTTGCATCTTTTTGAGGGATTTGAGAGAGGAGATCTAGATCTACAAGCCCCACTGATACATTGCAAATGTATCTATAATTTTTGATGTTCCATGCTTTGTTTTATCCACTTTCTTGTGTTTTGTCCACACTTTGGAGTACTTTTCATATGATTTCTTGGACTAACCTATTAACAAGAGCCACAGTGCCAGCTGCCTGTTTTCTGCTGTTTTTGGTTCCAGGAAAGTCAGAAAATGAATATTCTCGGAATTGGACAGGACAAAAGCCAAAGTGCCTATTTTTCCGGAAGTCATCAGATGCCAGAGTACGAGACGGAGAGGGGCCAGGGGGCCACCACACCACCTGGCCGCGCGGCCAGGCTTGGCCCGCGCCAGGGGGTGGTCTGGCCGCCCCAGGCACCCCCTCGGCCTCTCCTTCCGCCTATAAGATGCCCTCGGGACGAAAACCCTAAGTGCCCGATCAAAAATCCACGAAAGAGTCTATAGCCGCTGTCATCTCCATCCCTAGATCGGGAGGGATCTGAAGCTCTTCCCGGCACCCTGCCGGAGAGGGGAATTCACCCTGGAGGCCTTCTTCATCACCATGCAAGCCTCCGGTGTGATGCGTGAGTAGTTCATCCTTGGACTAGGGATCCATGTAGTAGCTAGATGGCTGGTTCTCCTCCTTTGTGCTTTCATGTTTAGATCTTGTGAGCTCCGTTCATGATCAAGATCATATATTTGTAATCATACATGTTGTGTTTGCGGGGATCCGATGGATAGTGAGATGCTATTTTAGATTGATTATTGATTCTATCATGTCTTTGTTATTTGTGATCTTGCATGCTTTCCATTGTTAGTAGCTATCTTGGCCAAGTAGATGCTAGCAACTCCAAGAGTTAGTATTTATGCTCGATAGTGGGTTCATGCCTCTGGTAATCTGGGGAAGTGACAGAAATCTCTAAGGTACTAGATGTGTCGTTGCTACTAGGGAGAAAACAACAATCCTTTGTTCATAGAATAATTGTATTGTTTACTTTACACGTAGTTCGTAAAGCAATAATCTGTTGCTTGCAACTTAATACTGGAGGGGGTTCGGATGATAACCTGAAGGTGGATTATTAGTCATAGATGCAGTTGGATGGCGGTCTATGTATAATGTTGTAATGCCCAATCAAGTCTCAAAGCAGTCAAGATGATTAGTATATGCATGTATTGCTTTCTCGATGTTTGTCAATTGCCCTGCTGTAATTTGTTCACCCAGCATGTTATCTATCTTAAGGAGAGCCACCTCTACTGAACTATGGATCCCGGTCCTTTTTCTTTACATACAATCTATAAATTGTTTACTGCTTTGTGTTTACTTTCTGCAAACTATTACTTCCTTCCATTCGATATGTTTAATCCTTTGTTTTCAGCAAAACACGGTGAGATTGACAACCTCATCGCAAGTTGGGGACAAAGTTCTGTGGTTGTGTTGTGCAGGTCTCTACGTTGCTACTAGCACCGGTAGTGTGCCCTGTCAAGGCTCAGCTAGCAACACCTTTGGGGTGTTTCCTTGCTCCTACTAGTTCGATTAAACCTTGGTTTCATAACTGAGGGAAACTTGCTGCTGTGCTCATCATACCTTCCTCTTGGGGTTCCCAACGAGCTCTACATCAACACCGCTCCAGAATTTTTCTCAAGCATAATCGAGCCATCAAGCATTTTTCAAGGCGCCGTTCTTTGAGTCAAGGACATCTTCACAAGGGGAGTCCCTCATAACCAATCTCTCTACTTTGTTATTTTTGTTTTGCTTAGTTCCTTTTTGCTTTGTTTGCTTGTTTTGTTATCAAAAACACAAAAAATTAGTTCTACTAGTTTGCTTTGTTATTTGAAAACCCAAAAAAATGACTACTCTTGAAAACACTAAGTTGTGTGACTTCACTAGCACCAACAATAATGATTTTATGAGCACACCTATTGCTCCACCTGTGCCTGAAGATACTTTGTTTGAGATAAAACTTGCTTTACTCAATCTTGTTATGAGAGAACAATTTTCTAGTATTGGTAATGAAGATGCTGCTGCCCATCTAAATAACTTTGTTGAACTTTGTGAGATGCAAAAGCATAGGGATATAGATGGTGATATTATTAAGCTGAAATTGTTTCCTTTCTCTTTGAGAGGAAAAGCTAAAGAATGGTTGAATTCCTTAACGTATTGATTCTTGGACTAAGTGCAAAGATGCTTTTATTGGAAAATACTATCCTCCTGCTAAGATTATATCTATGAGAAGTGAAATAATGAAGTTTAAACAATCTGATAATGAACATGTTGCTCAAGCTTGGGAAAGAATGAAATCTTTGGTAAAGAATTGTCCCACTCATGGACTGACTCCTTGATGATCGTCCAAACTTTTTATGCAGGATTGAACTATCCTTCAAGGAACCTATTGGATTCTGCTGCTGGAGGTACCTTTATGACCATCACTTTGGAGCCGCAACAAAACTTCTGGACAATATGATGGTTAATTATTCTGAATGGCATACTGAGAGAGCTCCACAAGGTAGGAAGGTAAATTCTATTGAGGAAACTTCCTCCTTGAGTGATAAGATTGATATTATTATGTCTATGCTTGTTAATGGGAAAGCCCATATTGATCCAAATAATGTTCCTTTAGCTTCTTTGGTTGCTCAAGAAGAGCAAGTTGATGTGAACTTCATAAGAAATAATAATTTTGGCAATAATGCTTATAGGAGTAATTTTGGTAACAACAATTATAAGCCATATCCTCCCAACAATGGTAATGCTTATGGAAATTCTTACAACAATAATAGGAGTGCTCCCTCTGAACTTGAAGTTATGCTTAAGGACTTTATTAGTAAACAAACTGCTTTCAATAAAACTATTGAGGAAAAACTCTCTAATGCTGAAAGAAATATAGCATCTTTGGCTGAAGCTCAATCTTCTTTGAATAAAATGGCTGCTAAACCAGAAACTAATGATAATCCCTTTGCATCTACTAATGCTATACAAGTAAGAATTGATGAAAATGTTAGACTATTAGCTGAATTAGATGCTAAGTGGAAAAGAGAAGATGAAATTGCTAGAAACATTAGCGTTTCTACTATCACCACCACTAGTGTTGAGGCTAGTAATAGTTCTACTACTTTAGATGATAAGTTTGATTTTGATTTTGATGGTTGCAATATCTCTGAAGTTATTAAGTTCCTACAAAAGCTTGCTAAAAGTCCTAATGCTAGTGCTATGAACATGGCCTTTACAAAACACATTACTGATGCTCTCTAAAGATTAAAGAAGAAAAGATGAAACATAAAGCTTCTATTCCTATAAAGTAAGAAGATGGTTGGGAACCCATCATTAATATGAAAGTGAATGACTTTGATTTCAAAGCTTTATGTGATCTTGATGGTAGTGTTTCTATTATGCCTAGAAGGATTTATGATATGCTTGATTTGCCTCTTGAAGATTGCTATTTAAATGTCTCACTTGATGATAATGCTAAAAAGAAACTCATGGGGAGTCTTAATGATGTTCTTATTACAGTTAACAATTCCTATGTCCCCGTTGATTTCTATGTTTTGGATGTTGAATGCAATGCTTCTTGTCCTATTACTTTGGGAAGACCTTTTCTTAGAACTGTTGGTGCCATCATTGATATGAAAGAAGGCACCATTAAATATCAACTCCCACTCAAGAAAGGTATAGAACACTTCCCTAAAAAGAGAGAAAAGATTTCTTTTCCTTCCCCTATGAAAACAAAATTTGGTCTTAATGCTTCTTCATTTGAGAACACTTGATCCTTTTTCTTGCTTCTTATGCCTAACTTAAAGGCGTTAAAGAAAAGTACTTATTGGGAGATAACCCAAAAGTTTTTAGATGAGTCTTGGAAGTTACTAATTCAGTAATAACCGCTCCCTATCCTTTTTATTTTCTTTTTGTGCCAAGAGTAACCTCTAATGAGAAAGAAGTAATGATTGGGAAAGTTGCTGTCCTGAAACAGATTTCTGTGCTTCACCGTAAAAATTCGTGTAAAATCTCTGAACATCTTTTGGAGGCGTGAATTTTTGTGCTTCTGCCCCAGGTTGTTATATAACTTTAGTTAGTTCAACACTTTTTGATTTGAGCAATAGAAGGTCTTCGAAAAAATTCGTCTTTACCTGCTGATCTCTTTTGACAGATTTCTGCCATTTTCTGCATTTGCTTCTTGTTGGTTCCTTTTTGAGTTCTTTTGGGAATTGAGATTTTTGAGGGAAGTACTACAGTATCTAGTGTTTTAATGGAAGTTTATTTGGTGTTATAACTGAACCTTAAGACTTATTTATCTTGAGTGCACTAATGTTGCTAATAAAGATTGTGTGAAGGAAAAATTTCAGGTGTATAGAAGGAATGAGTAATGAGATGAAGGATGGACTAAAGCTCAAGCTTGGGGATGCCACACGTGTCACCCCAAGAAATATCCAAGAAGTACAAGCGTCAAATCTTGGGGATGCCCAAGGCATCCCTTCTTCATCAATAAAAATCTCAGGTTTCTTCCAAACGCTTCATTTTTATTGTTTCATACATAGTTGTGTTGTTTCTTGGAGCGTCTTATTTTTTGTTTTTGTATTGATTTTTCGTTTGCTTTTGTTTGCTTAGTTTGCTGAATAAATTGTTTGTACCCCCTCTTTCATACGTTGGTTTGCAAATAGTTTGGTTTGGTTTGGAAAAGAGTAGGAAAGTTCATGCTTTTGTGGTAAAAGGAGCTCGTTTTTGACTATGGCCTATGCTTTGTCATGCCATGCTTGATATTATTTTGGCTTTATGCTTAGTATTCTTTGCTGTAGCATGACTTGTTATAAACAATTGAGATTTTTTAATGTTCCTTGGATGAATCATGCGTTGTTTTAGCATATTAAAGCATAGTATAGTGGTATTCTCCTTCGATGCTTTATTTGGGTTGACTTGGCGCATGCTCACACCATGTTATGACTATCTCAAGTCACCATAGCCTTTATGATCCTTTAGTTTTCAACTTGTAGTATCACTTTATGCTTTGATCAATGATGTTTTGTCGCTCTGCATGATTATGGCCATTATTGCTCTCTTAGTTTGTTGCTCCCAGTCTTTTGCTAGCCTCCACAACCAAGTATGAGTTCCACTCATGCATCCAACTCCCTAAACCAAGTTATTCCAAAGAGTCCACCATACCTACCTATTAGCTTATGCTATTCCATGTATATTCATGCTTTTGTTTACCTTTCGAATTAAACTTGTTGTGGTAAAACTAGTGATTAAAGCTCTCATGAACTTGATGGCACACTTTACTTTTCTTGCCCTTAATAAACTTGAACCATTGTGTCATCTATGTTGTATATGCTTACACTTATTTGTTGGGAATTAGCAGCACCATGCTTTCATGGTGAACGCTTTCAACATTGCACTTGGTACGTGTACCTAGTTGATATCATGCTCTTTTGTATATGGATGTCGTCAGTGTGAAATGAAAGGGGGGCTTGTAAGTACATGGAGTTATGTATATGTGTTAGAGAAACGCCTAGGCCGCTGGTCTAATCCATGCTGACATGGTGGAAACCTGCAGCGCAACCATAATGAGCTGTCTATGAAGCATTCTTCTTATAAAAAAGAGTCCTAAAAGAGGAAAGAGAGAAAAAAACACCATATTCCCATGGTAAATAAGAAGAATGCTGAGATGCTCGTTGTTTGCTTGCCTTGTCATTTTGATATGGGGATTCTTCCGTATCATCGGGCAAGGGATACCCCGTTGGCGGTTCTCTATGATACACATGTACTTACGATGACAAGAACATACCGGTGACTAAACTTGAGTAGCATGAGAAGCGGCCCTCGTATACAAAGGACATGAGATTTCTGACTTATACTTCGTTAAGCATGTACACCATAGTTTGTTCACTTTAACCTTAATCACTTCAAGATGCTTATGATAGGGGCAATGAGAGCTGAAAGCTATAAGTACCATAATTTTTGGAAGCTCTTTATGAGACTTGAATCCCTGCTTCCTTCTATGAAGGCCTTTCTTCCACCATTATATTGAGTCTCCGCCTTCTACCTTTATGCACCTACTTTGAGAGCATAGTGGCCATTCTTAGTTCTATGTACATTGTCCCAAGACTAGTTGATTGATGTATAACTTGATATTGCTTGTTTTAAACTATTTATATCTAGTCACTCTTATGAACTTTGAAGGTGTCCTATGCATTTATATTTGCTACTCTATGAGGGACAAGCTGAATACTATTATGCTATGTTTTGTTTATGTGAAACAAACAAACGTCTTGCAAAGCATTGTTATTCATGAATCTTTTGTTTGTGCCTTTTCATGTTGCATCATAGTTTTTTTTGTCTTATTGCTAGAACTTTGTCTTTCATGTTATGATTGAAGTACTATGATCCCAGCTTTGAATGTTTTACAAATACTTTGATCAAGTCTTTGATGGTGCATGTCACCTAAAAAATTATTCTTTCTTTTTATCACTTACCTACTCGAGGACGAGCAGGAGTTAAGCTTGGGGATGTTGATACATTGCAAATGTATCTATAATTTTTTATGTTCCATGCTTGGTTTTATCCACTTTCTTGTGTTTTGTCCACACTTTGGAGTACTTTTCATATAATTTCTTGGACTAACCTATTAACAAGAGCTACGATTGCCATTTACTGTTTTCTGCTGTTTTTGGTTCCAGGAAAGTCAGAAAATGAATATTCTCGGAATTGGACGGGACAAAAGCCAAAGTGCTATTTTTCCGGAAGTCATCAGATGCCAGAGTATGAGACGGAGAGGGGCCAGGGGGCCACCACACCACCTTGCCACGCGGCCAGCCTTGGCCCGTGCCAGGGGGTGGTCTGGCCGCCCCAGGCACCCCCTCGGCCTCTCCTTCCGCCTATAAGATGCCCTCGTGACGAAAACCCTAAGTGCCCGATCAAAAATCCACGAAAGAGTCTATAGCCACCGTCATCTCCATCCCTAGATCGGGAGGGATCTAAAGCTCTTCTTGGCACCCTGCCAGAGAGGGGAATTCACCCTGGAGGCCTTCTTCATCACCATGCAAGCCTCCGGTGTGATGCGTGAGTAGTTCATCCTTGGACTACGGATCCATGTAGTAGCTAGATGGCTGGTTCTCCTCCTTTGTGCTTTCATGTTTAGATCTTGTGAGCTCCGTTCATGATCAAGATCATATATTTGTAATCATACATGTTGTGTTTGTGGGGATCCGATGGATAGTGAGATGCTATTTTAGATTGATTATTGATTCTATCATGTCTTTGTTATTTGTGATCTTGCATGCTTTCCATTGTTAGTAGCTATCTTGGCCAAGTAGATGCTAGCAACTCCAAGAGTTAGTATTTATGCTCGATAGTGGGTTCATGCCTCTGGTAATCTGGGGAAGTGACAGAAATCTCTAAGGTACTAGATGTGTTGTTGCTACTAGGGAGAAAACAACAATTATTTGTTCATAGAACAATCGTATTGTTTACTTCACACGCAGTTCGTAAAGCAATAATCTGTTGCTTGCAACTTAATACTGGAGGGGGTTCGGATGATAACCTGAAGGTGGATTATTAGTCATAGATGCAGTTGGATGGTGGTCTATGTATAATGTTGTAATGCCCAATCAAGTCTCAAAGGAGTCAAGATGATTAGTATATGCATGTATTGCTTTCTCGATGTTTGTCAATTGCCTCGCTGTAATTTGTTCACCCAGCATGTTATCTATCTTAAGGAGAGCCACCTCTACTGAACTATGGATCCCGGTCCTTTTTCTTTACATACAATCTATAAACTGTTTACTGCTTTGTGTTTACTTTCTGCAAACTATTCCTTCCTTCCATTCGATACGTTTAATCCTTTGTTTTCAGCAAAACACGGTGAGATTGACAACCTCATCGCAAGTTGGGGACAAAGTTCTGTGGTTGTGTTGTGCAGGTCTCTATGTTGCTACTATCACCGGTAGTGCGCCCTGCCAAGGTTCAGCTAGCAACACCTTTGGGGTGTTTCCTTTGTCCTACTAGTTCGATTAAACCTTGGTTTCATAACTGAGGGAAACTTGCTACTGTGCTCATCATACCTTCCTCTTGGGGTTCCCAATGATCTCTACATCAACACCGCTCCAACATTTTTCTGGCGTCGTACACTGAGCCATCACCCACCAAACCAAATCCCTTCTTTGTGAAGGAATCCTTGGGATCTAGATCTTGGAGAGTTTTATGTTCTCCTCTTGTGTTCTAACTCCCTTATTCCCCCAATAGCTTTTGTAGCTTTGGTGGAATTTGAGAGTGAAGGACTTGGCTGTTGTATTTGGTGCATAGGTTTGAGTTCTCCTCGGATATTCGGCGAGTTCAAGCCCTTGAGCTTGTTACTCTTGGGTTCTTGGAACCCTAGACGGTTGTGTGGTTGGATTGTTGACCTTTTGTGGCCTTGTAGCCTTTTGTGGCCTTGTTGCCTTTTCTGGCTTTGTAGACTTTGTGGCATTGTTGTTGGGAGCCTCCAATTGAGTTGTGGAGATTGCCCCAACCTTGTACGGGTTCGGTGACCGCCCTCAAGTGTCCCATAGTGGAACGTGAGTAGGCCTTTGTGGCGATCTCACAGGAGAATAGGGTGAGCCTTTTGTGGCGTGGGTAGGTTGCATGCCTTCGCATCTTGGGGTGAGGCCTTGTGTGGCGTTGGGTGAGCATCGAGCCACCACACCTCGAGGCGAGCCACTTGTGGCGTTCGAAGTACATTGCGCCCCCGCACCTCTCCAACAGAGACGTAGCTTCTTTGGAAGTGAACTTCGGGAAACAAATCATCGTCTCCACGTCCATTGGTTATCTCTCAACCGAACCCTTTACTTATGCAATTTACATTATGATAGCCATCGTGCTTGAAGTATTATATCTTGATATCACCTTGTTGTTTATCTTGCTTAGCATAGGTTGTTGGTGCACTTAGTGAACCTAGTGAATATAGGTTTTGGCTTGATAAATTAAACGTTAAGTTTTATTCCACATTTATTAGAGCCTAAACCGTAATAATTTTAAATGCCTATTCACCCCCTCTAGGCGACGTCCATTTCCCTTTCACTCTTTGCGTTGATTCTCAAGTTGCTGAGCCATCATGTGTTTTCTCACCGTCATTGGAAAAGGAAGGGGTTCAACATATGAAGGAACCTCCCTCATTGGCTCGACAGGGGCCATAATTATTGGTTCTTCTTCATCAACTCGCTTAGGTGGTGGAGTATAATGAAGCCAGTCCTTCTTTGGAGCTTCAATATGTTCTGTAAAAGACTAAAGGATTTGCAAGACAATATCATCATCAAGTTGCAGTTCATTAGCAGTTTCTTTTACCTTACCGGAGTCTTTATAAGAATTGAGACAATCATATTAAATTTCTATACCTCCTTTGCCTCCTAAATTAAATCTCCATGTTTCTCTATTACGGCGAATTTGTTCTAAAAGTTCCCAAACTTTTATTATAGTTAACTCCATGGAAAAACCTCCTGGATTCGTGTCAAGCTCATGTTTAATTTCTTGATTAAGTCCTCCATAAAAAATATGTAGTACATACCATTCTGGTAAATCATGATGGGGCCATTTGTGAAGTAGAGACTTATACCTTTTGTAGGCTCTTACCAAACCTTCACTAGGGCAATTTTTGAAGTTTGTAATTGCCCTTCTTACCTCAGCAGTCTTCACCTTGGGAAAGAATCGAGACACATCCCAGGTATCAATTTTCTCTGTAGGGCAAATTCTATACCAAGCCAAAGCAGTGTTGATTAGAGACTGGCTAAACAGTTTAAGTTATAATTCATCATCAGAATAGCCTCTCAATTTCAGAGTACAATATAGCTCGGTAAAGTGCATTAAATGATTATAAGGATCCTCATCGGGATCATCCCCTGCAAAAGTTTTTTCTTTAATAATAGCGATAAAACAAGGGTTAACCTCGTACTCTGGTTCAATCCCAACCGGGAATTCTTTCACTAATCCTCTATTGAATCTCCCGAGGTATTGAGAAGCATCGATCTGATTAATTAGTCCGAGTGTAACCAAGGTGTTTACCTGAAACTAGTAAACAACTTTAGTAGAACAATGAATAAAGTAAGTAACTAAGAACAAAGACCAAAGGCGCTTATCTCCCCGGCAACGGCGCCAGAAAATAGCTTGATGACTACAAGTGCACAGATCATTTGTAGCTAGTTTCGAAGTAAAGATATCGAAACCATAGAGAGCTATTGGTAAAGGTCTTTATGCCCCTCGTTACTATTTACCAAAGAATACTTGTAAGTTGTCTTTGATTCCAAGTAAAGGGTGTTTGAATTTTTTAAGGTTGTTTGCAGAAAAAGTAATTAAAACGAGTAACAAGATTATATGAAAGCGGGGTTAAACTCAATAGGACTAAAACGTTCTCGGGGATGTAGGATACACCACTAGCATAGTACTATTATTATATGTAATCAAGATAACATACTTCTTATGTCATGATATGTGTGGAGCGAGCCCCATAATAAGATGTTCACGACAAGGCTCGTAGGAAGCCACTTTGTTGAGCCAAGTGTGAGGTTACCTCTAAATAACCACTGCAATGCCTGAGAACAATCACCCATACAGGCCACCGCAATTAAGGGTTTTCCCATGAATATCATAATTAGCTTAGGGAGTCCCTCTTAATCCCCCTTTGATCATGTCCGTTACAAGCCAATGCTAATCTGTCATGGGGCACTCCGGGTACGCTTCCACAACACGTCCAAAGGGTTTCCTTCCTTCCTTTATTCCTGAAGGCAAATGATATGTGGTCGACTTCACATATCATCTAAAGAGAGAAATCAAACACAAGTCATAATTATATCATAGACAAGCAAGTCATATGGGCACAAGAATAGATCATCTTTATTACAAGTTCATAGTGGTGCTAGGGTTTCTCCATCTCCCCAATAACAAAGGAACTATTCACTCATGGAAGCAATCAACAACATCATCATAATCAAATGGATGGATTAAAGTACGGGTGTAGATCTAATGTAAACCACAATTGGATCTTGAATTACAAAGAGATCTAATAGATGAAAAATGGAGTAATGGTGGTAAGATGCAGCGGTTGATGGTGAAGGGGATGATGTGTTGTCCTCCAATGATCCACGAAGCAGCTGGGATTTTCCCCCAGCAAAGTTCCTCCTTTAGATCCCTTTCGGATGTGGTGTTTTGTGGTTTCTGGTGGCTGTGAATGTCGGATCTCCCTCTCGTCTTTGCCAGGAGAAACTATTTGACGAGGCGATCTCGATGGCACCTGGTAATGCGGACGGTATGGAAGGGCTTGTACGATTATCATGGTCGATCTTGATGCCTCCTCCTTGTTTGTTATTCTTCCAGGTGTGAAGTTAAATGCATAAAATGGCTTTTATCACTTAGAAATATCATATAATTACACAATATGATAGCTCTAATTGATATGTTCATCTATGACTCCATGATTTGGGATCCTGTTGAAACAAGAACGAAATAGCACGGGTAGGCGTAGTGAAATACAAAAATCCCTACTCTATTTATGCAAAAACAAAAGGTAAATATGCTTCAATTTTGGACGCATCAAACGACACCAAACTCGTACAAGGTTGGGGCAATCTCCACAACTTAATTGGAGGCTCCCAATAATCACCACCAAGGCCACAATCTTGGTGAGAGATTCACAACTTAATTGAAGGCCCCAAGAACTCACCACAAAGGCCACACAACCATCTAGGGTTCCAAGAACCCAAGAGGAACAAGATTCTTGATTTCACCAACCAAATCCTCCGAGGAGAACTCAAATCGATGCACCTAATGCAAATGGCAAGAACACCACAAATATGCTCCAATCCTTCACTCTCAAATTCCAACAAGGCTACTAAAGGAATTGGGGGAATAAGAGAGGAAGACCAAAAGGAGAACACCAAATCCTCCAAGATCTAGATCCCAAAGATTCACTCACAAAGAGATGATATGGTTTGGTCAAAATGTAGATCTAGATCTCCTCAATATTTCTCTCAAATATATGCAAAAATCATTGGAGGGAGAAAAAGAAATCAAGCTCAAAGAGGTCAAACAAATGGGGCAAGCTTGAGAGAAAAAGGGAGAAGAAGCAGCCCAAAAAGGAGAAGAAAGGGTGCTTAAAAAGGGGGTTGGGATTTTCTACCTGTTAGGGACGAAAACGACCTGGGCCGGTAGTACTGCACTGGGCCGGTACTACCGCACCCCGACCAATGACGCAAGTCAACACGGGCGGCAGGCGCTTGGCGATCTGGCGAGCAACTATGGAAAGCGAGCGAGCAAAGAGAAGGGGATTGGGGCGAGCCAGCGAGCACGGGCGAGCGAGCGAGCACGAGCGAGCAGGCGGGAGCAAGGGCAAGCGCACGGGAGCAGGCTAGCATGCGCGCGCGAGGAAGGCCGGGAGCAGGTGATACGTCCAAAACATATGTACTTTCCCGAACAATTTTGCTATTGTTTTTCCTCTAAACTTGTGTGATTTGGATACAACTAACACGGACTAACGTTGTTTTCAGCAGAATTACCTTGGTGTCTAGTTTTTGTGCAGAAAATCAACTATCAGGAAAAATCCCGGAAAATATGCCAAAAATCCTATTTCACCAAAAGACTCATGGAGCCAGAAGACGAGACGGAGTAGGGCCACGAGGGGCCCACACCACCTGGCCGTGCGGGCCAGGCCAGGCCGTGCCTGGGGGTGGTGTGGCCGCCTTGGCTGCCCCCTCGGCCTCCCTCTTCGCCTATAAGATGCCTCTTAACCTAAAAATCGAGGGGGGTTCGACGTTTTTCCAGAAAGAGTTCCGCTATGCCGCCACCACCAAATTCCACGATTCGGAACCAGAAACTCCGTTCTGGCACCCTGTCAGGACGGGGAATCGGAGGAGATCATCGCCATCATCATCACCATCGCTTCTCCATCGACCATCCATGTTTCCCCATATATGAGTGAGTAATCCCCCGCTGTAGGGTATGGGGATGGTAGGAATTGGATGAGATCGTTCATGTAATGGCATCAGATTGTTAGGGCATGGTGCCTAGTATCTTTTATTAGTGCTTTTTCTTGACCTTGTTGCAACTTGTTATGCTTAATGCTTGTCACTAGGGCCCGAGTGCCACGATTTTAGATCTGAACATGTTATCGATTCATTATGATTGTATTGTTTATGGTCTTACCTACAAGTTGTATACACACATTGTTGTCCGGAACCAAAGGCCCCGAAGTGACAACAATCGGGATAACCGGAGGGAATGGCTTTGATGTGAGGATCACATGTGTTCATGAAGTGTTAATGCTTTGCTCCGGTGCTCTATTAAAAGGAGCACCTTAATTGCCAGTAGTTCCCTTGAGGCCCCGCTACAAATGGGCTGGCAGGACAAAAGATGTTGTGCAAGTTCTCATTGCGAGCACGTATGACTATATATGGAACACATGCCTATGATTATTTAGTACTTGAATGCTTTATCTTATTTATCTGCAAATGCCCTATGTCTTGATTGCCATATGAATTGTCTTGTCCATGCAACGCCCGTCCATCCATCCCTATGCCTACCGCGCTTTAATCCCATCTACATCGCAATTGTTACTACTGTCTTTAATTTTACTACTACTATTCCTTTGTTATTGCTACTACAAAATTGTTGCTACTGATAAACTGTTGTGAGCAAGATTGTTTCAGTGCGCTTGAATTGACAACTCAGTTGTTAAGGCTTATAAATATTCTTTGGCTCCCCTTGTGTCGAATCAATAAATTGGGTTTCACTTCCCTCAAAAATACTACGATACACCCCCTATACTTGTGGGTCATCAAGACTATTTTCTGGCGCCGTTGCCGAGGATCATAGCTTTATTTATCAAGTTCACTTGGAATCACTATTGTTCGCTGCCATCCATCCATCATGGATAAGTCTCGTGATGGCAAGGTTCCTATTTTACCATCCACTACAAGGAGAGGTACGGTTCTGAACACCTTTGTTGCTCTTGATTCACCATTTGTTATGAGTAAGCTCCTTACACCACCACATACAATTGCTACACACACTGCTACTACTGCTGAATCTGAAACTTCCGATACTTATGATGCTGCTTCTATTGTGCTTGATAAGAGTGGTTCATTAGGTCCTTTCCTAGATGCTACGATTGCTAGAACTATAGCTGGAAATACTGAAACTCCTAATGAAGATACTACTACACCTGTCAGTTCACCTGAGTCTAGAGAGAGCTATGATATTGAAGACGGTTATATAGAGATGACCGATGAATTTATTAAAGAATGTCAAAACACCCATGATAGGATTGCTATTAAGAGTCTCCTTGAGAGGCGTACTATAAAACCCAAATTGTCTCCTAATGCTAAGTTTTCTGCATCTCCCATAAACATTAAAGATAAGGATCATGATTTCTCTCTTGATTTATCTTACATTACTATTGTTGAGAAAGAACCTTTTTGTGGGACTAAGAATGAAAGTGCGGTAGCACATATGACTGAGCTTTCTACCATTAGTGGCCTATTTTCTAATGATATTAAGATGCACACCTACTTTGTTGCTAAAATTTTCCCTTTTTCACTGAAAGGAGAAGCTAAAACTTGGTTTAATAATTTACCTCCTGGATCTATTGATAGCCCTGATTGCTTGATTAGTACCTTCCTTCAGAAATATTTTCCTCCTAGTGCTAGACATGTTATTTTGCAGGAACTTTTTGATTTTAAACGCGGAGAAAAAGAGATATTGCCTAAATCATGGGCAAGGTTTTGTGCTTTGATTCATGCACAGGCTGGATGTCCATTACCTAAGAATAGGCTTCTTTATATATTTTATAATGGACTAACCGAAGAATCTAGGACATACCTAGATAGTTGTGTTGATTGTGTTTTCAGGAATAGGACTCACAAGGAAGCTAAGGAATTAATGGCTAAAATAAGCAAGAGTTATGAAGACTGGACTCCTCCTGAACCAGCTATACCTGAAACAATTATATCTGAACCAACTATCCCTGCGCCTACACCAACATCAAAGAAGAGGAGAGTTATTGAACTAAATGATGAAGTGATGAAGGAAGCTAAGAAATGTCTTAAAGAGAAGGGAATTAAAGCTACAGATGTCAAGAATTTACCTCCTATAGAAGAATTATGTAAGCCTATCCCCCACTCATCCACTATTGAGGTACACTCTCTCCAACATTTTGATGAAGGTGATATCCCTTACTCTAAACCTCCTGATCAATGCTTAGAATAATTCAATATTTTTATTGTGAAGCAAGATAATTTTAATAAAAGGGTGCAAAATCATTTAATGGAAAACACTAGAGCTATTGTTGAGTTGAAGGACATTGTGGAAAGAACCTCTAATGATGTTAAAATGCTTGTTAAACATTTTCAAATGGTTCAAACTCAAATTGATCAGCTTATTAAAGTACAAAAAGACTTCCTAGTTAATGCTGCTAAAGAAAAACATGCTTATGAAATTAGAACTAGAAGTGGTGCTGCTACCCAGGATCCTCTATATCCTGAGGGGCATCCTAAAAGGATTGAGCGGGATTCTCAACAAGCTGAAAATAGTGGTACTACTCCTAAGAAAATAAAAAAGAAACATAAAACTATTGTAGAACCCTTTGAACCTGCTAAAGATCCTAATAGTATATCTATCTCTGATGCTGAAACTAAAAGTGGTAATGAAGAAAATGATGCTCCTGATAAAGAAAAAGTTGAAGAAGAACCCGAAAGGCACACTAAGAATACTAAATACACTAAAGAAGATTTTGTTGCTAAGAAACATGGTAGTGAAAGAGAGCCTTGGGTCCAAAAACCTATGCCTTTCCCCGATAAGAAACACAAGTCAAAGGAAGATGAACACTATAATAAGTTTTGTGAGTGGATGAAACCTTTATTTTTGCAAATTCCTTTGACTGATGCTATTAAATTGCCTCCTTATTCAAAGTATATGAAGGATATTGTCTCGAATAAAAGGAAGATCCCTAATGAAGAAATTTCTACTTTGATTGCTAATTATTCCTTTAATGGTAAAGTTCCAAAGAAACTTGGAGACCCAGGGATTCCAACTATTCCATGCTCTATTAAAAATAGTTATGTTAGAACTGCTTTGTGTGATTTGGGAGCAGGAGTTAGTGTTATGCCTTTTTCTCTCTACAAGAGACTTCAACTGGAAAATCTAATACCAACTGATATATCTTTGCAAATGGCTGATAAATCTACTATTCCTGTTGGTATATGTGAGGATGTACCTGTTCAAGTGGCTCATAATTGGTTTATATTAACTAATCTTGTCGTGCTTGAAATGCCTGAAGATGATAATATGTCTATTATTCTTGGGAGACCTTTTCTTAATACTGCAGGAGCTGTTATTAATTGTAATCAAGGAAAGGTGACTTTTAATGTTAATGACAAGGAGCATACTGTCTATTTACCCAAGAAGATTGATAGGACTTATGGGTTAAATTCAATTGAACATGTTGAGGGCATTCAAGTTGGAGAAATATATTGTCCCATACCGAGAGAAAAATATGAAACTATTATGATTGGGACCATTGCTATCAAGGTTGAGGTAACCTAATCATAAGTGGTATGCAAAGTTTTGTTTCATATAAAATTGTTTTGGTAACAAGACCTGATCAACCTTGTTAACAAAAGGATTTTAATGAACAAAACAATGTTTTCACCATGATTATCCTTGCTTACTTTCATTTTATCCATTTTAGTTTTTGCTTTCGCTTAGTTTACTTTTCTTTTGCTAGTTGCTTGCATATTAGAGTGTCTTAGAACTTCTGAAGTTTTAGCTTTGTTTTGTCATTGCATCATTCCAGAAACTTTTTCTGTCAGAAAATCATTCATTTATACCCGAAAATTGCTAAAAAATAAAGTGTCTCGAAAAATTATAGAAAATTCATATTAAATTTTTACGTGAAAAAGGGGCAGAGAAGTGCCTGGAGAGTACCAGGGGGACCCACCAGGCAGGCACACCACCTGGTGGCGCCGCCAGCCCAGGGGCACGCCTGGCCATGGTGTGGGCCACCCCTGGCCCTCCACTCACTCTCTCACTTCCCACTGCTCTCTCTCTCCCGAGAAAACACCAATTCATTGCTCGAAATCTCGTTCTTGCTATTCTTGTCCATGATTTCTCGATCTCCTTGCTCAGCCCAAATTTGGAGCATTTGTTCTCCGGTATGTAACTCCTCCGCTTGTCCAAGTAGATTTGTGTTTAGTGGTTTATATCTTGAGTATTTTGCTGTTGTAGGTGACAGGTTATGAGAGCTTATAAGCTTGTTCAATACTTAGAGATATTGTTTTGATGCATGTTTAGGCCTCTTACAAGTCCCTATGAGTAGTTGTCTTCATTATGTATTCACTTTGCAATCACTTGTTTAATCGATGTTTAAATTTTAGAATAGAAGATGAACGAGCATCAACTCAACCAACATGAACTGAGGGTGCCTGAGGTTATGAAGGTTCACCGAGAGGAGGAAGTTTTTCCTTCCATCTATCCATGCTTCGAATTCATGAGGGCTGCAGGAATTTCCCAGGACTTCCATACCTTAGTTGCTAATGCAGGATTGGAGCACTTTGTGGAAGATGAACCTTGTCAATTTGTGAAACTAACTATGTCTATAGTGCAGGACTTCAGATTTAGTTACTCTTTGCCTAACCCCATGGTCCACTACAAAATTTACAATATAGTTGTCGACCTTCCTCTTGATGACTTTTGTGCAGCTATTAAGGTACCTTAGTGGGGATCGTGTGGAAGGATTAAAGAGCGACCTACACCACTCATGGACTTGTATGCGGAGATTTGCCAAGGGAGCAGCTTCTCAAAGGAGAGTGGGAAAATCCGTAACATTCATCTCCCATCTATTCGCTACTTTGCTTACTTTATTGCCAAGTGTGTTCTCGCTAGGAAAACTGCTAATAAGCTATCCTCATATGATCTAGCATTCATCTCAGCTGCTTTAAAACGAGATAGGACTTATAACTCGGGTGCCTTGATAGCTTTCCGTCTTGCTGCTAACTATGAGAAAGGTGGAATTTGTGGAGGCCTCATTGCCTCTCATTTATTAGCTTTGCATGGTTTAGTGCCTCATCATCTAGACCTACAGTTTCCCATAGAAAGGCTTGATCTTAATTCCATGATACAGCATAAATTTGTTTCTTCTTGGGCTAATTTGAGTGAGTTGTCTTATGAAATAACCTTTCTCGAGGATGGTTGGAGAAGGAGTAAGTCCGAGCGATTTGTTCTTTTGCCTGCACTTGTTTTGTTTAACCTTGATACCAGGGTAGGATGGTCACTCACTAAGGAGGAGCTTGATACGTACTTGGGAGAGCTCTCCCAACAGGAGCAAGATACTAGAAGGGAGGTTACAGATGATTCGGTCCAACCCTTGAATGAGGGGGAGTCTTCATATCAGCAGCCTACCTATGATTGGGGAGTTTCTTCTTCTTCTCAAGGGCCTTATCACGATCATTCTTACGATGACCCGCCTGCTTGGAACCCTTACTCGCATTTGGGTTGATACCCACTTAGGCCAAAAGCCTAAGCTTGGGGGAGGTACACCGACATCACACTCATCTCCATATCATGTCTCGTTGGTACTTTGTATATTCATGTTTCGTTCTCTTTTTAGTTTTCGTTCTTTTTTACTTTTGCTTGCTAAAACACAAAAAGACCAAAAGTATTTCTGTTGTTTCTCTTTGTTTGCTTCTTCTTTTTGCCTTGGTTTGCTTCTTCCTTTCAACTTTGTCTTAATTATTCGAAAAACCCAAAAAGATTTTGCTTGGCTTGTTCTCCTCTTTGGTTCTTGCTTTTAAAAATCGAAAACACCAAAAATATTTGTTGTTCTTCTTTGGTTTTGTGAAGTTTGTTGCAGGGTTCAGCAGTCCTCAGTGGAATTTGGTTTCATGTTATTATTCAAGCCACACAAGTGAAGGCAATAATGAGGATTAATGACAACTTGAGGTGTGGTGAGAGGCTGGTAACAAACTCTATTTGTTTTCATTTTTGTACATATACTCATAATTGTGGGCATGCTTAGTTTGTTCATGTAGGGTGTATGTTACTTATGGATGCTTAGTAGTTCTTGCTTTCTTATGATTAGTTCCAACTTGCTAATAGTTTGTAGCGTGTCGTATGAATGTTTGCTTGCATTGCTCTATTCATAACTTGGTATGACACTTTGGTATCCTCCTCTGAATGTTTCACTTGAATTGACTTGGCACATGCTCATGCATGCATATGACTGAAATAATAATCAGTTAAGCCTCGATGAATTATTTTGCCTCAGGGGTCTTGAATCACTTTCATGCCATGATTAGTCATGTTTTGTTGCAAGCATGATTATGACAGTTATTGCTCTCTCGTTTGTCGCTCCCTTACTATTGCTAGCCTTCACTTGCACTGAGTATGAGCTCTACTCGTTTTTCCAATTCCCCAAAACCAACATTGCCAAAAGTGTCCACCATACCTACCTATTAGCATTATTTGTTGTTCCGTGCATATTCAATATGCCTTGTTTCTTCCGAATAAAATGTTTGCTTGTTATAAGAAAGTTAGTTAGTAAAGCTCTCATGAACTTGATGACACCCTTTATTTCTTGCACTTAATAAACTTGAACCACTCTGACTGTCCATGAAAGTTATATGCTTGCAAATTATAGGCTGGGGATTAGCAGAACTGTGCTGTCATGGGGAACGCTTTCAACACCTGCAAATATATACCTAGTTGATATCATGCTCTTTTGTTTGCAGATGTCGTCGGTGTGAAATAAAAGGGGAGCTTGTAAGTCCATGGAGTTATGTATGTGTGTTAGAGAAACGCCTGGGCCGCCGGTCTAATCCATGCCGTCATGGTGGAAACATGCAGCGTAACCATAATGAGTATCTATGAAGCATTCTTCTTATAAAAAAAAGAGAGATAGCTATTGAGAAAAAGAAAAAAGGAAGAGATATGAGAAACGAGGAAAGAGAGAAAAAAAGCACCATTTTCCCATGGTAAATAAGGAGATTGCTGAGATACTCATTGTCTGCTTGCCTTGTCATTTTGATATGGGGATTCTTCCGTATCATTGGGCAAGGGGTACCCCGTTGGCGGTTCTTTATGATACGCATGTATTTACTATGACAAGAACTTACCGGTAACTAAAGTTGAGTAGCATGAGGAGCGGCCCTCATACTCAAGGGACATGAGATTTCCAGTTTATAGTCTGTCAAGCATATAACTCAAATTGGACCTCACTTTCACCTTAACCATTTAAATATGCTTATGATAGGGGCAATGAGAGATCAAAGCTAACGAGTACCATACTTTCAACATTTGGGAGCCTTTCAAACCTTTCAAAACCTTTTCATTTCCTTGTTGAGTCACCACATATTCTATGAGCACTTTCTTGAGAGTATAGTTGTCATTCTTAGTGTAATATGCTTGTCTCAAAACTTGATTAATTGTGTCATGACTTTTATGCTTGTATCTTTGATATCTTTACTTCTAGTCTTCACTTGAACTTCAGAGGTGCCTTGGCATTAATGTTTGCTCTACAATCAAAGGCAAGCGAGATACCACTCTATCATATATTTTTGTGAGCATTGCAATGTTGCTTATGTTTATGTTTCATGACAGTTACTATTTTTGAGTTAGAAGCTCTTCATAGCTTGCAATGATTATTAAGTAAACTTAGTTGCATACTCTTTATTATAAATTGCCTGAGTAGTTGATCATATGCTGAGAATATATACATCTTATGACGCAAATGTGTTCGTGAAAGTTTCTTTTATTGCACTCAGTTTTCAACTGAATTGCTTGAGGACAAGCAATAAGCTAAGCTTTAGGGAGTTGATACATCCAAAACGTATCTACTTTCTCGAACACTTTTGCTATTGTTTTTCCTATAAACTTGTGTGATTTGGATACAACTAACACGGACTGACGCTGTTTTCAGCAGAATTACCTTGGTGTCTAGTTTTTGTGCAGAAAATCAACTATTAGGAAAAATCCCGGAAAATATGCCAAAAATCCTATTTCACCAGAAGATTCACGGAGCCAGAAGACGAGACGGATTAGGGCCACACCACTGGCCGCCGCTGGCCAGCCAGTCGTGCCAGCGCCTGGGGGTGGTGTGGCCGCCTCGGCTGCCCCCTCGGCCTCCCTCTTCGCCTATAAGATGCCTCTTAACCTAAAAACCGAGGGGGGTTCGACGTTTTTCCAGAAAGAGTTCCGCTACGCCGCCACCACCAAATTCCGCGATTCAGAACCAGAAACTCCATTCTAGCACCCTGTCGGGACAGGGAATCGGAGGAGATCATCGCCATCATCATCACCATCGCTTCTCCATCGACCATCCATGTTTCCCCCATCTATGAGTGAGTAATCCCTCGCTGTAGGGTATGGGGATGGTAGGGATTGGATGAGATCGTTCATGTAATGGCATCAGATTTTTAGGGCATGGTGCCTAGTATCTTTTATTAGTGCTTTTTGACTTTGTTGCAACTTGTTATGCTTAATGCTTGTCACTAGGGCCCGAGTGCCACGATTTTAGATCCGAACATGTTATTGATTCATTATGATAGTATTGTTTATGGTCTTACCTGCAAGTTGTATACACACGTTGTTGTCCGGAACCAAAGGCCCCGAAGTGACCGCAATCGGGATAACCGGAGGGAATGACTTTGATGTGAGGATCACATGTGTTCACAGAGTGTTAATGCTTTGCTCCGGTGCTCTATTAAAAGGAGCACCTTAATTGCCAGTAGTTCCCTTGAGGCCCCGCTGCAAACGGGCTAGCAGGACAAAAGATGTTGTGCAAGTTCTCATTGCGAGCACGTATGACTATATATGGAACACATGCCTATGATTATTTAGTACTTGAATGCTTTATCTTATTTATCTGCAAATGCCCTATGTCTTGATTGCCATATGAATTGTCTTGTCCATGCAACGCCCGTCCACCCATCCCTATGCCTACCGCGCTTTAATCCTACTGCATCGCAATTGTTACTACGTCTTTACTTTTACTATCGCTATTACTTTGCTATTGCTACTATAAAACTGTTATCTTGATAAATCTGTGAGCAAGATTGTTTCTAGGTGCAGCTGAATTGACAACTCAGTTGTTAAGGCTTATAAATATTCTTTGGATCCCCTTGTGTCGAATTAATAAATTGGGTTTCACTTCCCTCGAAAATACTGTGATACACCCCCTATACTTGTGGGTCATCAGTGATCAAAGCAAAGCCAGTGCAAGTCGGGCAAGATCAAGGCAGCCAAGGCGGTATACCACTTGGGTCGATACTGCTGGACCTAGGCCAAATTCACTATCAAGCCGAGCAGAGAGGGAGGCCGCATGGTCGGGTGTGGCTGGTAGTAGCACGGTAGTACCGCTCGACCTAGAGACATTTCCCCATTTCTTTTTTCTTTTCAATCAAATAAAAGGCAAACTTCAAATAACAATAACTTGAGTTAGGAAACTCCGATTGAGCCGAAACCAATTTTGTTGGAAAGAGATGACAAGATATACCCAACAAAAAGTATTATAATGTGAGATACCTCCCTTGGTGAGGATCCAAAAAACCTCCAAGATCAAAACCGCAATAAGATATAAAAGGGAGATCCGTTTTTGAAGAACTAGAGCTTGTAATGAATACAAGCTCTAGAACCAAAGATAGAAAATATCCAACAAACAACCAAGAAGGATGATGCTAAGAATGCAATGGTTTGAGCTCTCTCTGAAAGATATGATCGAGCTACTCACTCGAGAGCCCCTCTTGATAGTACGGTTATCTATCCTAAACCTGGTCTCCCAACTACCACCATGAGACCGACAAAAGGGAAAATCTATTAAGATTATACCTTTGCCTTAAGCAGATCACTTTAGCACGATGTAGACGATCTTGTCCTTCTCAAGATGGACACATTTCTTGATTGCTCTTGCACGCACTCACTTGATGAAGACTTAACATATGCTCCCCCATACACCATGGGGAAGCCTCTTCATTGACCTTGTCTTCATCACACCATGAACACTGAGAATGGCAAGCTTTCAAGCATGAGATCTTTTAGAGATGACGCATCTTGATCTTGCACAACATTTCTTTAAACTTCATATGACTCCAAAAGGCCCAAGGCCCTTGGAAAATTCTTCTTCTTCATTTCTTCCACCTTGAATCCAACACATGGTCCAAGCGAAGCCAGTGGACAAATCCTACAAGTGCAAATCAATGCAAAAATTAGTCCATAGAGATTGTCATTAATTACAAAACCACACATGGGGACCCACATGCTCTTTCAGCGACTATGCTATCATGGTAGTATGGGAGGGAGTATGGCGTTTACGCCAAGGTGTACTCGTGCCAGGGAGGACAAACCCAAAATGGAAAGGTGCCATTGCTAGGGTCTACAAATGAAAGGTTATGTTTGATTATTCGAACCCCCATTTACCCTGTGTAGCGGGCCATGGTTGAATCCCGACGGATGTATTGATTCTTGTGGGGAAAGTGCACAAACTGTGCACAATATAATCTATTCGAATAGCCGTGTCCACGGTCAAGGACAGTTAGAAAGGTGATTTCTAGGAGTACCCAAGTGGTGATTCTGGAAAGAATGGAATAAGAATAGGAGGTCAAGTGGTGACCCGAGTTTAAGATTTTGTTTTGACCATCGCTGGTCGAAGATGTTTAAAAAGGTTTTTCCCTCTAAAACTATTTTCGAAAAGGGTTTTTAGCAGGGATATAGAGATATCCAGATTTTAAAATGGAGACATGTTTTCAAAACTCTTTTTCAACAAAGATATAGAGATGCCATGTCTAAAATAGAAACTAGGCTATTCGAAAACAACCATCGCTAGAGCTATCTCGCCACAACCAAACTGCATTATCTTGTTTACCTTATCTTGGTGGTTTGCGAGTACATTCAAAGTACTCACTGGCAGTGTCCTTGGCTATTTACTTGGCCAGACTTTTAGAAGCATCGAAGGATAAAGGAGTCGTGACGTCTATGCAAGCTAGGCCATCTTCCCAGTTAGTTGCCTGTAGGTTAATGCATGATTGAGTTGTGCGTTGGATGAAGATCCGCTACTGAAGATTGTGTAGCCATAATGGCATCAATATAAGTCATGTTTGTGTTATGTTTTGGGATGTTGTAATGATACTTGTCGGTTATGTTCCACAACTCACTGATCATGGGAACATGGATGTGTGCATAATAGGGATTTCTTGAACGATCGATCTGGGGGACCCGACAGTTAGCGTGGTAACGGTTGTCAGGGATGGGCACGTCTTGTCCCATCGAGGATTATCAGGAGGTGACAAAGCGACAAGAAGGGCATCTAGCGGGCCTAAGGCAGCGACTTTGGTCCTGTCGGTAGGGGATATTCCTTGCCACCTATGCCCCAACCTTTGTAACCTGGGCACCGTATATAAGGTGCCCTAGGACCTCCAGAGAAGAGGCAACCCCCCGTTTCCTCATTTTCCCCAGTACACTTAAAAAAGCGAGAGCAGAGAGCTTCTTCTTCCTCCCCCTCTTGCATACAGCTCAAGCAAATTTGTAGCTATAGTGATTACTCGAGATATAGAGCCAGACATGCAGGAGTAGGGGTGTCATCTCAATAGGAGAGCCCCGAACCTGGGTACATTGTGTGTTTATGTTGTTCTGTGTGTGGTCTCCACTGCATCCTCCCTCCCCAAATCCTCCGGCGTCCATCGGCCCCGTAACTTAAGCCATCCCATGGCATTTGCCATGATGCCACCACGACAGTTGGCGCCCACCATGGAGCTAGCAGCGATGCTGGCTGAAGTTCTCATCCGGATAGGAAACGACATTGCCTCCAGCGAGCATGTGGTCTCTAGCCTTGTCTAGAGGCTCGGCTCACCGAGCTTCATCAGCAACAATGCTGGCTGTTTCAGCAGCAAGCCACTCCAGAGGAACGGCCGCTTCGCCAGCTTTGGCGGTCACTAGATCTACGTCGCCGTCGACATCACCTACAAATACCCGTAGAGGGTGGTCGTCGATGCAGATCCTCTTGCTGTCTGCGCGGCTCATGACCGGCCTATCGATCGCCTCGCTAGCTGCGTAGAGGTCATGATGACCGCCCCTAGAGCTTGTGTCAGCAAAGGTGTTTTCGAGGATGTGGACATGAACCCCAAGCCGGTCTGATCAGGATGCCCTCCGATGGAGAAGCCGTAGAACATTGTTGGTTGCAGCTTGCCAGAAAGGCCAAATCCTTTTCAGGCAACCATCGAGAAACTGGCAGTACCAGTTTCTCCCATAGCGGTGTTTTTTGATCATGTGTGGCACATGAACGATTGTAGGTGGTTGTCCAACTAGTTTTTTTGGCTCTTAGAGTCCGTTGAACTTTGGGTTGTCTGAGGGCAGCTTGAAGCCTTTTGCCATATTGGTTTGCCTAATGGCGTAGCTAAAGCATCTAGCGCCGCATAGTTTAGTGTCATAAAAGGCAGAAATGTTTCTCTCACCGATAACCCGGGCCTGCTAGACTTTTTGTTCCATTCGGTGCCCCCAAGCGAATCCCGGGGTGCTGAGTTCGACCTGAGTTCCCTGGGGGAATTTTGGGCTCCTAGGGGCGTGGCTAGGAGAGTTTTCGCTGGATGGAGACAAAAATTTCCCCGGGGAGAGTGGAGATGCTCTTAAAAGGGTGCCGATGAAGGAAATATGCCCTGAGAGGCAATAATAAAGTTGTTATTATATATTCCTTATACATGATAGATGTTTATTTTACATGCTAGAAATGTATTGATTCGGAAACATCAATACATGTGTGTTTAATAAACAAAAATGGTTCCTAGTCATGCCTCTCTTATAGACTAGCTTGTTGATTAACATGATGATCAAGGTTTACTGATCATAGACATTGGATGTTGTTAATAACAAGGTCACACCATTGGTGGAATGATGTGATGGACATTCATCCGAAGTATAGCATTACGATCAAGTCATTATGTATATATTGTTATAACATCATACGAAATAATCTTTATCCTTAGATCATGAGATCATGTTAATTGCTAACACCAGAAGAGTATCTTGATAACATCAAACGTCACACCGTAACAGGGTGACTATAAAGATGGGTTCAGTACTACGAAGGTGTTATGTTGAGGCTCATGGATCAAGAGTGGAATTTGTCAATCCAGATGACGGATAGATATACTCTGGGCCCTCTCGGTGATATCACATTAGGATAGCTTACAAGCAAGTGATGTGATCACTAGAAAGTTATATCACGGGAATGAGAAAAGAGTGCATGTCGGTAACGAGATCAAACTAGGTATGGAGATACCGATGATCGAATCTCGGACATGTAATATATCGAGAGACAAAGGGATTTAGTTATAAGCGTTAAAGGTTCTCACGATCATAGGAGTCATCGTTGAATGTGTAGGAGTCAGTACGGATCTCCAGGTCCCGCTGCTGATTATTGATCGGAGAAGGGTCTCGATCATGTCTACATTATTCGCGAACCGTAGGGTGGCACACTTAAGAGTTACCGGACACCATTTTGGAGCACATATGTTTCAGATGAAAGAATTGCAAAGCGCAGGAATTGTTTCAATAGAAACCGGAAATTGTTTCGGGTGAAATTGCAGAAGGTGGTTCTGTATGTGATATTGAAATATTGCAAGGGGCTATATGTGAATGTTTGTTAATTAAAGTAATTAACAAAATTCTGAATAAATTTAATAAAAAGAGTTTTATTAAATGAGAGAGCATTAAATTTGGAGAAATTTAATGCATTTAAACTGGAGACTTTAAAAGGGAATGTGAAGAGGCATTTTAATGTGGAGGAGTTACCACCACATGAATGGGGGAGGTGAGGGGTCACCCTCCCCATGCGCCGGCCATGGAGAGAGGGGGCACCCCCCCTCCTCCTATAAAATGCCACCCATTCCCTCCTTCATCCTCACACCTCCTTGTGAAGGATCTCTCTCCCCCTCTAGAATTATCCCCCCATGGTCTCGGATTAGCGAGATACATGTTCCCGGTGGCATTTCGTCTGGAAAGAGTTGCTGCTTCCGCTAGATCGCTGGAGCGAGGAGGCGGAGGTTGTCTGGTGGCTTGAACGTGTGCAAAAGTGCGGATGTGTCGCTGAGTTGCGACTTCGGACTTCCTCACGATCTTGATATCGGCAAGTGTACGACTACATCAACCACGAGTTCCTACTGCTAACAAAGCTCGTTGTTCACGAGGGTAAGTTCTTGTTGGATGTATGTCCATCCGCTGCTTTGTACCTAGTAGATAGATCTTGGCGTAGTTCACACCGTAGGAAATTTTTGTTTTCTATGTCGGACCCAACAAAGGGTATCAGAGCCTGATCTATGCATAGGTGCTTAGCACGGGTAGTACACATATGGTTGATATGTGGGCAATGATAATCATGTTATTGCATCTTCTATGTATTTTGGATATTGGTGGCATAGTGGGATGAAGCGGCCCGGACCAACCTTACATGTCATCGTACATGAGACCGGTTCCACGACTGACATGCAACTTGTTTTGCATAAGTGGCTAGCGGGTGTCCGTCTCTCCTACTAGTCAATATCTGATTTACAACGAGTTGCTAATAACTTAGTTATCCTCGTTGTGGTTCATGTTCGTAGGTAAGAACGGTTCTATCTCCGAAAGCCCTAAGCCACGTAAAACTTGCAATTGATAAATTAGAGGCGTCTAGTTTAGATCGTTGCTGGGCTAGTGTATTGATATGGTATTGTTGTAAGTAGATGTATGGTGGATACTCTTACAACACACTCAACGTGTAAGTTCTATAGACCTTGGCCTTACACACAAAGGAATGATAGATATCATACCATGATGCAAGTGATAGAGATCAAATGCATGGACCATATCATCTCACTTTACACATTAGATGTTAGCATCTTATACTGCTAGTTTGGCGCGTTTGATAGCATTATAAGATGATCCCTCTTTTAGATATCAAGATAAAAATGTGTTCTTCCTTGAGTATGCACCGTTCTATGGATCGTGTTTCGAGACATCACGTGATGATCGGGTGTGCTCGAATCTACGCTTTCATAGGAACGGGTGTAAGACAGTTTTACACACGCGAATACTAAGGTTCTTACTTGGCGAGCCTAGCATGTACATACATGGCCTCGGAACACAGACCGAAAGGTTAAGCATGAGTCATATGGTTGATATGATGCCCATATAGATGCTCGCCTTTGAAGCTATATCAACTCACGTGATGATCGGACTTGGTATAGTGGATTTGGTTCATGTAATCACCAAAAGGACACGAGAGATGTCGTTTTTGAGTGGGAGTTCATTAGTAATTTGGATTAGTTGAACTCAATCTATCATAAACTTAGTCTAAATAAACATTACAAATTATGTTGTAGATGGCACCACCTGCTTTTAATTTCAATGTGTTCATGGAGAAAGAGAAACTTGCTGCGAATGGTAGCAACTTCACCAACTGGGCTATGAATTTGAGGATTCTCCTCACTGCTGCACAAAAGCAATATGTGCTAGATGTGCCGCTAGGCCCCCCACCAGCTCCTGATGCCCCTGACGAGGAAAAGAATGTCTATGTGACTCGTCAGGAGGACCACAACTTAGTTCATTGCGGGATACTGTATGGGCTAGAGCCAGAACTTCAAAAGCGTTTCGAAAATGGCAATGCCTTTGATACCATGGGAGAATTGAAAATGATTTTCGATACCCATGTCAGAGAGAGTTATAATGCTACAGAAAAGTTCTTTAGCTGCATGATGGAGGAAAACAACTCTGTTAGTGAGCACGTACTCAAAATGTCTGGGTACGCCGATAAGCTTGTGTCCTTGGGAATAACGATTCCCATTGACTTAGACATACATCGTGTTCTCCAATCTCTGCCACCTAGCTACAAGAGCTTCGTGATGAACTATAATATGCAGGGCATGAAGAAGTCTCTTCCCGAGCTTACAATGCTTAAGACCGAAGTGGAGATTAGGAAAGAACATCAAGTGTTGATGATCAATAGGACCACTAGTTTCAAGAAGGACAAGAAAGGCAAGCACAAGGGAAAGAAGGGTAGTAAGTCTGTTGCCACGCCTGAAAAGAAACCCCGGGCTGGCCCTAAGTTTGACACCAAGTGCTACTATTGCAAGGGGACTGGCCATTGGAAGCGCAACTGCCCCAAGTATTTGGCAGACAAAAAGTCCAGCAAGGCAAACAAATGTATATGTGATATACATGTTATTGATGTGTACTTGACTAGTACTCATGATAGCACTGGTATTTGATACGGATCGGTTGCTAATATATGTAACTCAGTTAGGGGCTACGGAACAAGCGACAACTAGCAAGGGATGAGGTCGGGATGCGGTCGACAATGGATCAAGAGTTGATGTGATCGCCCGTCGGGGTTACCTCTCCATTTGCCATCGGGATTAGTTATAAACCTAAATAATTGTTATTTGGTGCACCTTGAGCATGAACATTGTATCTGGATCGTGTTTGATGCAAAGTGGTCATTCCTTTAAATCTGAAAACAATGGTTGTTCGATTTATAAGAATGATATCTTTTATGGTCATGCACCTATGTTGAATGGTTTATTTCTATTGGATCTCGATAGTAATATTACGCACATTCATAATGTTATTTCTAAAAAGCTTAAACTTGATGATGATATGTCTACATATATGTGGCACTGCCGTCTAGGTCATATTGGCGTTAAACGCATGAAGAAACTCCATTCTGATGGACTTTTGGAATCACTTGATTTTGAATCATTTGATACATGTGAGCTATGCCTTATGGGCAAGATGACTAAAATGCCGTTTTCCGGTTCAATGGAACGGGCGACAAATCTATTGGAAATCATACATACTGATGTGTGTGGACCAATGAGTGTGTCGGCGCGAGGTGGATATCGTTATTTTGTTACTTTCACGGATGATTTGAGTAGATATGGGTATATCTATTTGATGAAACACAAGTCTGAAACTTTTGAAAAGTTCAAGGAATTTCAGAATGAAGTGGAAAATCATCGTAGTAGAAAGATCAAGTTTCTGATGCGACCGTGGAGGAGAGTATCTAAGTTACGAGTTTAGCACACACATGAAAGAGTGTGGAATAGTTTCACAACTCACGCCTGCCGGAACACCACAACGTAATGGTGTGTCGGAACGTCGTAATCGTACCTTATTGGATATGGTTCGATCTATGATGTCTCTGACTGACTTACCTCTGTCATTTTGGGGTTATGCACTGGAAACAACTGCATTCACTTTAAATCGGGCACCATCTAAATCCGTTGAAACGACACCATATGAATTATGGTTTGGAAACAAACCTAAGCTGTCATTTCTTAAGGTTTGGGGATGCGATGTTTATGTGAAGAAACTTCAACCGGATAAACTCGAACCCAAAGCGGAAAAATGCGTCTTCATAGGATACCCTAAGGAAACAATTGGGTATACCTTCTATCACAGATCCGAGGGCAAGGTTTTTGTTGCCAAGAATGGATCCTTTCTTGAGAAGGAGTTTCTCGCGAAAGGTGTGAGTAGTCGGAAGGTAGAACTCGAAGAGGTTATTGAACCTTCTCTTCATGGAATGGCGAGTGGCGCAACACCGGAAGTTGTTTCGGAGTTGACTTCACCTGATGAAGAGAGAGCTAATGATAATGATCATGAAACTCTGAAAGAGGACACTACCGAAGCTCACAGGTCAAGCAGGACACATGTAGCTCCTGAACTGTACGACAATCCTGTTGTGAATTTCATGGTTGATGAAATGGATGACCCTGTGACGTATGAAGAAGCGACGATGAGCCTGGATTCCAACAAATGGCTAGAAGCCATGAAATCCGAGATGGAATCCATGTACGAGAACCAAGTTTGGAACTTGGTGGACTTACCTCACGACCGAAAGGCCGTACAGAATAAATGGATTTTCAAAAGGAAAACTGATGCTGATGGTATGTGACCATCTATAAGGCTCGACTTGTCGCAAAGTGGTTTCGACAAATTCAAGGAGTTGACTACGATGAGACATTCTCTCCCGTAGCGATGCTTAAATCGGTTAGGATTATGTTAGCAATTGCTGCATATTTCGATTATGAAATATGGCAGATGGATGTCAAAACTGCGTTCCTCAATGGTAAGATTGAAGAAGAGTTGTATATGGTACAACCTAAGGGTTTTGTCGATCCTAAGGATGCTAATAAGGTGTGCAAACTTCAGCGATCCATCTATGGACTGAAGCAAGCATCACGAAGTTGAAATCTCCGCTTTGATGAGGTGATCAAAGAGTTTGGATTTGTCCAAACTTATGGAGAGGCTTGTATTTACAAGAAAGTGAGTGGGAGCAATGTGGCATTTACGATATTATATGTGGATGACATATTATTGATTGAAATGATATAGATCTTTAAACAAAGTGTTAAAAGTTATCTAAACAAAGAAATTTTCGATGAAAGACCTTGGTGAAGCGTCATATATATTAGGCATTAAAATCTATAGAGATAGATCAAGGCGCCTAATTGGGCTATCGCAGAGTACATACCTTGATAAGATATTAAAGAAGTTTAATATGGACGAAAGTAAGAAGGGGTTCTTACCTATGTTGCAAGGCAAGACATTGAGTAAGACTCAAAGTCCGGCTACGGCGGAAGAAAGAGAGATGATGGATAAGATCCCCTATGCCTCGGCCATAGGCTCTATTATGTATGCCATGCTATGTACAAGACCGGATGTGGCATATGCTATTAGTTTGACTAGTAGGTACCAATCTGATCTAGGTTCGGAACACTAGATAGCGGTAAAGAACATCCTCAAGTACTTGAGAAGAACTAAGGATATGTTTCTCATATACGGAGGTGAAGAAGAGCTAGTCGCTAAGTGTTATGTCGATGCTAGCTTTGACACCGATCCAGATGACTCTAAGTCTCAATCCGGATACCGTATTTCTCTTGAACGGAGCAGCAGTTAGTTGGAGGAGTTCCAAACAACCTGTGGTGGTTGGATCAACAACGGAGGCGGAATATGTTGCTCCTTCAGAAGCGGCGCAGGAAGCAGTTTGGATGAAAGAGTTCATTACGGAACTGGGTGTGGTTCCCAGTGTGTTGGACCCGAGGGTGATCTATTGTGACAACAATGGAGCCATAGCCAATGCAAAGGAACCAAGGTCTCACAAGAATTCCAAACATATTAAGCGCCGGTTTCACTCCATCCGCGAGCATGTCAAAGATGGAGATATAAAGATTTGTAAAGTACACACGGACCTAAATGTAGCAGATCCGTTGACTAAAGTTCTCCCTAGGGCAAAACATGATCAACACCAGAACTCCATGGGTGTTAGATTTATCACTATATGAACTAGATTATTGTCTCTAGTGCAAGTGGGAGACTGAAGGAAATATGCCCTGAGAGGCAATAATAAAGTTGTTATTATATATTCCTTATACATGATAGATGTTTATTTTACATGCTAGAAATGTATTGATTCGGAAACATCAATACATGTGTGTTTAATAAACAAAAAGGGTTCCTAGTCATGCCTCTCTTATAGACTAGCTTCTTGATTAACATGATGATCAAGGTTGCCTGATCATGGACATTGGATGTTGTTAATAACAAGGTCACACCATTGGTGGAATGATGTGATGAACATTCATCCGAAGTATAGCATTACGATCAAGTCATTATGTTTATATTGCTATAACATCATACGAAGTAATCTTTATCCTTAGACCATGAGATCATGTTAATTGCTAACACCGGAAGAGTATCTTGATAACATCAAACGTCACACCATAACAGGGTGACTATAAAGATGGGTTTAGTACTACGAAGGTGTTATGTTGAGGCTCATGGATCAAGAGTGGAATTTGTCAATCCAGATGATGGATAGATATACTCTGGGCCCTCTCGGTGATATCACATTAGGATAGCTTGCAAGCAAGTGATGTGATCATTAGAATGTTATATCACGGGAACGAGAAAAGAGTGCATGTCGGTAACGAGATCAAACTAGGTATGGAGATACCGATGATCGAATCTCGGACATGTAATATACCGAGAGACAAAGGGATTTAGTTACAAGCGTTAAAGGTTCTCACGATCACAGGAGTCATCGTTGAATGTGTAGGAGTCAGTACGGATCTTCAGGTCCTGCTGCTGATTATTGATCGGAGAAGGGTCTCGATCATGTCTGCATTATTCGCGAACCGTAGGGTGGCACACTTAAGAGTTACCGGACACCATTTTGGAGCAGATATGTTTCAGACGAAAGAATTGCAAAGCGCAGGAATTGTTTCAATAAAAACCGGAAATTGTTTCGGGTGAAATTGCAGAAGGTGGTTCTGCATGTGATATTGAAATATTGCAAGGGGCTATATGTGAATGTTTATTAATTAAAGTAATTAACAAAATTCTGAATAAATTTAATAAAAAAAGTTTTATTAAATGAGAGAGCATTAAATTTGGAGAAATTTAATGCATTTAAAGTGGAGACTTTAAAAGGAAATGTGAAGAGGCATTTTAATGTGGAGGGGTTACCACCACATGAATGGGGGAGGTGAGGGGTCACCCCCCATGCGCCGGCCATGGAGAGAGGGGGCACCCCCTCTCCTCCTATAAAAGGCCACCCGTTCCCTCCTTCATCCTCACACCTCCTTGTGAAGGATCTCTCTCCCCTCTAGAATTATTCTCCCATGGTCTCGGATTAGCGAGATACATGTTCCCGGTGGCATTTCGTCTGGAAGGAGTTGCTGCTTCCGCTGGATCGCTGGAACGAGGAGGTGTAGGTTGTCCGGTGGCTTGAACGTGTGTGCGAGGGCGGATGCGCTGCTGAGTTGTGGCGCTCGGACTTCCTCACGATCTTGAGATCGGCAAGTGTACGACTACATCAACCACGAGTTCCTACTCGTTAACAAAGCTCGTTGTCTACGAGGGTAAGTTCTCGTTGGATGTATGTCCACCCGTTGCTTTGTACCTAGTAGATAGATCTTGGCGTGTAGTTCACACCGTAGGAATTTTTTTGTTTTCTATGCTGTGGACCCAACAGCCGAGATGGCTATGGTGCGCAGATTAGATCTGACGTGAGTGTATAGAGTTTCGATGATCATCCCCGATGTTCCCTCCTGGCCTTTATACAGGGAGGTCATGGCTCGGGAGACGTCCAGTTTACAAGTTTGAGGGCGTAACCCCAAGGGTTTCCTATCTAGTCTTGTTGTGTTCGCCAAGGAGTCGAATCCTTCACGAGCTTGGCCTCACCCGAATCACCACGGGCTTTGCTAATATCAGCAGATCGTCACGTGGGCCTCCTGCTAAGCTGAGCTAGATAGGCCAAAGGTGAACACCTGTTGGACATATCTATGTGTGGCGGAGCGGCTCTAGGTGGTAACGATGAGGAGCAACCGACGACTCTATCGACGCGAGCCCGACATATTTGTGTTGCGGAGCTCGTCGACAAAGTCGGAGCTATCTGCCGTTGGCGCATGTGGCCGACTGTTGGCATGAGCCAGCATGGGTTTTGGCTTTGTTTACAGCGAGGGCTCTGCTGGTGGTTGCTGAAGGTGAAGTCAGAGTCGCTTGCTCTTTGGCGCTCGTTGCCAGCCTCGACTGTGGTCTCTCATTTCGATGATGTGTGTGTGTGTGTGTGCGTGTCATGGTGGATCCATGGTGCACAATGTGGTCGTGTTTCGTGACAATATTGGTGCATTTGTAATGATTTTTGGTCGGTTTTACGCTCGACATCTGGTTCATCGTCGACATCGGGATCTAGTGGACCTGATTGTAATTTTCTCTCTTTTCTGGATCTTTTCGTAAGATCGGGGCTTTAATATCAATCCTTTTTCCCACAAAAAAAATAGATCGGTCAATTCTCTTCTATTTTTCTAATAAAATGAAGCCAAATTGCTCTTTTATTAAAAAATAAATAAATAGTTGATAAAAAATTATAAACCTTACTATGTAATTGCCGTTTTCTTGTTTAGACTCCTCGTTTACAACTTGTCTACATTATACAATAGAGATGACGTGGATAATTGGTACGGCCACTAAACCATAGAGCGTCCGTGTCTGTAAAAAGGAATCTGATATCGACTGCTGTACGCTTCCTGGGATCGTTGGTCATCGTCTGGAGCGCAACAGAAGAGAACCGCGGCCGCTGCCAGCCAGCACATCACTGTCCGTTGGTCGACGGTCACCCACCCACCGTTCCACCGCCGCGCGCAGCGCATTCAGTTGCGCGTCGCACCATTCATCCTGTCTTCCCGGCGAGCCGTTGGAGTTGTTGGACCTCCCGAGCGAAAAAACGCCACACGTGCCGCGCGCGCGACCGGGAAACTCCCGCAGGCCGACGTGTGGGTCAGGAAGATACGCGTCCCCACGTGGCAGCCTCGCTCGCTCACGGGGCTCCTCCTCCCTCCCTCCCTCCAGAACAAGCCAGAGAGAGAGGCAGCACAGCAGAGCAAGGCCCGACGTCTCAATTCCCTCGCCGGCCCCACGGCACGACGACCGTGGGACAGCGCCCCGGAAAGCAGAGAGGAACAAACAAAAAGGTACAGGTGGACACGGTGGAAAAGTTGGCGCGCCCGCCCCTGAAGTTTCCAGGTATTCACGTTTTTACCGCCTATGGCTAGGCAGCGGCGCCACCCCATCCCCGACCCCGAGAGAGAGGACAAGCACAGACACGGCACGCGCGGGGCGCCACTGACAACGGTCCACACATGACACACACACACACACACACCTCCTGCCCATCCGCTGCCAAAGCGTGACCACACCCTCCGGGTCACTGCCGTGCGGGACAGGGGTCAAGTGGGATCGCCGTGTCAGTGGGCCGGAGGGCTGACGTGGTGGGCCGGAGGTTAAACCCCCACCGAGCCCCTCGCCACTCGCCACCAGCCACAGCGAGCCGCAGGTCTCTCGCCCCCTTGCTGGTTGCTGCTGCCGCGCCTCGATCCGAGCACCAGTACTCGTACTTTTAGATCCACTCGCCCCACGCCCACTCCGCTTTGCTGCTGGATTCGTCGCCGCCGCTTCTGCTGGGCAATGCGGTGAGGAGAGGAGGCGTCGAGAGGGAGGATACGAGAGATGGGGTGCGCGCAGTCGCGGATCGAGAACGAGGAGGCGGTGGCACGGTGCAAGGAGCGCCGTCAGTACATGAAGGCGGCCGTGGCGGCGCGGAACGCCTTCGCGGCAGCGCACTCCGCCTACGCCTTCTCCCTCAGGGACACGGGAGCCGCGCTCTCCGAGTTCGCGCACGGGGAGGGGGTGCCTCCCCCGCCGCCGCCGCCGCCGCCTACGGAGGAGCCCAAGGCCGACAGGCCGGCTGCCGGCGGAACAGGCGCGGCCGCGGCCCCTTCGGCGGAGGCGGTGGACGAGGAAATGCCGCCGCCGCCTCCCATCGACTCGATGCCGCCCCCGCCGCCGCTGCCGGATTTCTCGCCCTCGCCTGGGAAGATCCACCGCTCTATGAGCATGCCCATGCCGCCCAAAGCGGAGGCGAGGGGTCCCGCCATGCTCCACAGCGACTCGATTCGGGAGGAGGAGGAGGACATGGAGGAGGAGGAGGAGGATGCGCATCTCGATGACCGGCGGCGGCGCCTGCGCCATCGCCAGCAGGCGCCTCCCGTGTCGCCGCCGCCTCCGGAGACGCCGGTCACCCCGCAGCCGCCGCCGCCTCCCCCGTCCCTGCTCGACCCCAAGTCCGGGGTTGACACGTGGGACTATTTCTTCTCCATGGAAGAGGGGATGGCGTCCATTGCCACCGAGGAAGACGAGATCATCCCAGAGCCAGAAGATGACAAGTACGTCCCTGCCTCGCCGCCGCGCCCACCCTCCTCGCCTCCTCCTCCGCCACCGCCTGTGCTGCCGTCGCGGGAGGAGTATGCCGAGGAGGAGGAGGAGCCGCGCACGCCGCCTCCCTCGCTTCCACCAAAGCATAACGGGCCTTCCAAGAAGAAGAAGGGCAAGGGCAAGGGGAAAGGGAAGAACAAGGAAGTGCACCACCAGCACACCGAGTCGGCTCCGGCGGTCACGCTGGTCGGGGGCTGGGGGAAAGCGGGGAAGGTTGTCCCCGCCGAGGTGCCACGCGTGGATCTCCTGCTGGTGCTTGCGGAGATCGACGACAGGTTCCTCAAGGCCTCCGAGAGTGCCGGGGAGGTATCCAGGGTGCTGGAGGCCAACAGGATGCACTACCACTCCAATTTCGTCAACACCAAAGGTCACTATAGCTTCATTCTCTTCCTAATTGCAATTTTGGACTTATAAGTGCTTGCTTGCTTGTTGTGATTCTCTCATAAACATTTGATCTTGTTTGGTGATGGCGATGGTGATGTGATGGATTCCTCGGTAGAGAGAGACGTCCAAAACAAATGCTGGAGTGGGGTTTGCTACGGAAGTAGAATGAGCTGTCCGTGTCCATACCCACTATCCCATTCTCCCCGCCGGTAACATGCCGTGCTGGCTTGTTCTTGTAGCTGCTAACTAGCAAGCAATTGGTAAAATTTGGTCCTTTCGGAACTGGTATAAAAGCGGTTCTTGGTACAATTATTGGTTTGTTTGGCATGATTCATTATTTGACTGTCTACATGTACGGATACATCTTTCTGAATCGTGCTTATGTGGGTCAAATGTACCCATTTGTTTACACTCTTAACGCCACATGTCTTAGCAAATGCCATCCTATGATATAACCTATTCAATATAAAAATTTAAGTGTTCTGTATATCGATGTTTGCATCTTTGCTAAGCATTTGATGTGTATGATATGGAAAATGTACTGACAGTAAGAAAAAACCCAAATAGACAGCCAGCCAGCCAAGTGAAGAGCTGCCAGAAAGGCAATGAGAGTGATGCTGGGATCTGGACTTTTCCTTATACAATGCTGAAGAAAGTCTGGTCTTTGTCCTGTCTTGATCTATCTGCCATTTCATATCCAGCATTATGTATGTTTAATAAGTAGTTAATATCAGATGAAAAAGATTCAGATGTATTATCTCTGAAGAATCATGAGAGTACGGAATGGACCATTTTGTCTTGTGCTTAACACATCAAATTTGTATGGACTTTCTAATTTTTAATTGGGGATGGAAAAACTATCAGACATTCCATTGGCAATTTAGCATGCAAACATTCAGAACTGAGGTTTGAACCTGTTCAAATGTACATGTTATTGTGTTAATGAAGTGTATTTCCTTAGTAATCTGCATAAGGATAGATCCCCATTAGGTTCCCGTGTTTGATAGGACCCTCTGTTTGCCCTCTATTAGGTTTACACGAGCTGGGCAGACAGAATTCTCTGTTCATGGAACACAAAAGTTAGGTCCTCTCAATGCTAATTTCTTACCAATATTGTCTTCTTTAGTTCTGTTACATTAGGAGCACACCGTTGGTTGACGTTAGCTGATGCTTTCTTGTTTTCCCCTTTACATCTAACATAAGCAACTGTATTAGAGATCGTAATCTAACTGTTATCTAGTGTTCCTCCAGTCCCAGTTCCAAAACTTTATGTACAGAAACCTGGAAATTCTTACAAGAGCTAGAGATTGTGGAGGCACTAGTTGGATGCTCATTTATTGCTAGGCTAAAAAAAATCACATCACTCCAAAACGCGATTCGATGCCATTGGGCTTGCCTTTCCCCCTGTGCTGGGCAGAGTGTTGCCCCAGCCTGCATCGTGCCCTTGTCGCAATAGTTGTTGCCCTTGACCTTGCTGCCATTTTCGATTGGACATGCTGTCCTAACATCCAAATTGAGTCCCATCAAACTATCACTGGATTCACTTGAGAGTGACAAGCAGGGTTGGCTTGGTTCTCTGCTACATCCTGTAGCCTTGTAAAGTGGTGGCGAATAGTGATAAGTGAGAGGATGTGGAGGGGACATGGGGATCCATGTAAAATAATTCGTGATTTGACATACTGAGGAATTGCAAGGATTAAAATAAAGATCAATAGGAGTTAATCGTTTTGTTAAATATGTGGTTTTTATCTGCTTCAGAGAGGGATATTCAAGCACTGACCAAGCGAGTCTCAAAAGTTCTTAATGTAAATTTGATCTAAGCAAAGAGACAATAAGGAAAAAGAATTTTGATGTTCTGAAATATGACGCCACTGTTGGTAGAATAGACTAAACTAGGTTTCAAAGTATTTCTGTTCTCATGATTAGTTTCATCTTTCATGCACTCATTTCTGCACATGCTGATTTATTTCTTCAGAGTGCTATTGAATGAGAGTACTTAAATTGCTTCAGTGGAATGCACCTATTTCGTGTGATTAATAATACCACTGTTAGCCCTGTATTCTTGTGACGTCACGTGCTTTTAGGTTACTTTGTCCATTGGAAGTCATTCTAACGTGACAAACTTCTCTGCAATTATTAGATCATTTTAATAGTTATTTCTTAAACTTATTTTTAATTGTGGTTACTATATTTGACAGAGCATATTGATCATTCTGCTAGAGTTATGAAAATTATAACATGGAATAGATCCTTCAGTGGCATGCAAAATGGTGATGATGGGAAGGATGATTTTGAAAATGATGAATCGGAGACTCTGGCTACTGTGGTAGATAAAATTTTAGCCTGGGAGAAAAAGCTGTATGATGAAGTAAAGGTGTGTATCATTCCTGTAGTCCATCATGACTGTCTTTTGCTTATTACTGATTTGAACTTAGATATTCTGAACTTGTAATATGTTTATGATGATTGTACATCTCTACTGAAAGAAAACACTTTTGGAAGCTGAGATGATTCTTGGTATCTTCTTTCTGAACAGACAAAAAAAACTATCACCTTCTACATTAAATAACACCCATCATTCCACATCAACCAACATACATTATTCTGTCTGGTAAAGTCTGCATAATTAGAGAGTGGTTTTATTTTGAAGAAAGACATTCTAGTTTTTGTGCTCTTTAGTCTATACCAGAGTAGGAAATGGATATACCAGAGATGTTGACGTCTTGGCAGTGTGCTGATTTTTTGTAGTCTTCATTTGCCAAGTTAGCAAGTACAAACATATGCTGTGGGGGAGCAGGGTCATGTTATTATATACTGATGGGGCATTAAAACTGTTTTACGTGTCTATTGAGTCATAAAAAGCTTCTTGAAAACATATACTCATAGGCTCATTGCCCATAGGGCATTAAAGCAAATGTAATAATAAAAAGATTAAAATGGCTGTAACTTTTCTGTCTCAACATGAACAAAACTATATGTTCAATGCAAGTGCACATGTGTTCAATATTCTGAGATTTATGTAGTACTACATCATTACAAGCCAATTCTGTTCACATTTCTTACCTGCCACCCTCTGATACAGCTTATATGTCTCAATTGCACAGGCTGGTGAGATTATGAAGCTTGAGTATCAGCGGAAGGTTGCTTTGTTAAATAGACAAAAGAAACATAATGCTGCTATTGAGGTTCTGGAGAAAACTAAAGCTGCTGTAACCCATTTGCATACAAGATACATAGTTGATATGCAATCAATGGATTCAACTGTGTCAGAGATTCAGCATCTCCGTGATAATCAACTTTATCAAAAACTTTTGGATCTTGTTGACAGGTAATTAGATGCACAGTGCTTCTTTATCACGCATCAGAATGCTAGTCTTTTCAGATGTGCATTGTGCATTTAGAACCCTGATAGATTAATCTACCAACTTGCCTGCCTTATTCACTTTATGCGTTGTTGAAAAGTGCACCTGAAGGCAGTTCTCTTCTATAACCTGGCCTGATTCAGTACTACAGTCAGTGAGTATAGTTGATCTATAGCTGGTGCATCAGCAGAACTTTCCTGTTTAGTATGGTTATAATATTTGTCATCACAGCCTACTGATTTTGTCTTGTAAATAAGCTGAACAGTGAGATCTGGTTACACACAAATATGAAACTCTACAATCTTTATTTGGTGCTGTCTTTCAGGTTGGCAAAAATGTGGGAAGACATGCACATGCATCATGCAAACCAGCTGAAAACTGTGTTGGATCTCAAGTCAGCTGACATTTCTGATTCCAATATCGAGACAAGTGCACATCACCACAGCCACACGCGCCAGCTGCGTGATATTGTAGAGAAGTGGAACACAAATTTTAGTGATCTCATGAGCCACCAAAAGGAGTACATAAATGCTCTCTACAGCTGGTTGAAATTGAATCTTATACCTATAGAGAGCAGCTTAAAGGAGAAAGTAGCATCACCTCCAAGGATGCAGCAACCTCCTGTTAAAGCTCTTCTCCAAGCATGGCATGAGCAACTAACCAAGCTACCTGATGATCTTGCCAGACATGCCATCATTAGTTTTCGGGCAGTCTTGGACACCATACTGGGTGTTCAGGATGAGGAGTTGAAACAGAAGGAGAGCTGTGACCAAATTCACAAGGAATACGTGCGAAAAGCTCGAGCATTTGAGGAATGGTGTCACAAGCATTCACAGCGCAGGACATTTGATGATCCAGAGAGCGGCGAGGGGACAAGCCACAGGGATGCAATTTCAGAGAAGAGATTCGCTGTAGAGAGCCTGAAAAGCAAGCTGGACAATGAAGTTGAAGTCCATAATAAGTTGTCGAAGCAAGTGAGGGAGAAATCTCTTTCGATCCTGAAGGCGCACCTGCCAGAGCTGTTCCGTGCCCTGACCGACTTCTCTAATGCTTCTTTCGCTATGCACTCAAACCTAAGACTGATGTACCTCATGCAGGATCAGGGTAGTCATAACTAGCTCATGAACATGTACAGGAGTTAGGGTGCTAGTAATTATCTCTTTCAGAATGCTGTGTAACGTTTGTATCGTCTCCCTAGCCTTTTTTGCGGTACGTGTAGTAGATCTTTAGATGTGAACAGGTAAGATTGTTTCGTTATTTGGATTATCAAATGAAATGTGGTTCCAAAATCATTAGGGTGCTGCAGGACTCATGTTAAGTGGCATGGGACAGATGGAGAACACTTAACCGCTGACAACTGACATTCTGTTGTTCGCTGGGCACATTGAGGTAGTTTCAGTTTCCAGGCTAGTATTGTCTGATATACTGGAAACCAGTGCTGTATAATAGAACTTCTTAGGGCACGTACAATGCTAGGAAGGCAGGCCTTCTCTTAGCTCTCCACATCATTTAGAGAAGACACAATATATAACTTGTACGATGTATTATTGCTAGTATTTTTAACAATTAATGATAATCAATTATTTATAGTAAAAAATTGATTGGCTACGAGAAGACATATGGTATAATGGAGAAAATAGTCTTCTCTTATTTCTAAGAGATCATCTCTTAGCTAAGGGAAGACAACCTTTTTTTTTTCTCTCTACTCCAACTAAGCAAAAATTCAATGTGATAAGCATAAGAGAAGGCTGATGTCATCGTATTGTACATGCCCCTTTTATGTAGGAAATTTGGCATTTGATCATATTGCCTGTGTCCTCGAGCCCTTTACGCCAGCCGCCAGGTGTGTTACGCTGACGTTGCTCACGTCGGAGACTCACGTCGGAGATGACTCCAAGGAAGGGAGGAAATCAAAGACCCAAGCAGGGACGGAGCCAGGATCTGAGTATAGGCACACCAAGATTATCAAGTCTAACCGAGAATAGCAATAAGCCAATAACATTATTTATATGGATATAAATAACCTTAAAGAATTGTTCAAAATATGACCTAATTTTTTTGATAAGAAAGCCTATATATTTTGCCTACATTTTTTGCAAGTTCAAAAAATAGCCCTACTATCATCACCCGCCAACAACTTGATCCAAACTTCAAAACTTGGCAACTAGATTCAATATCAAAACAATTTGGATAACAACATTAAGGTATTCGTTACTCCCTCTGTTCCAGTTTAGTGTGCGCGGTGCTACAGTGCACGCGAAACGAGGTGAGCGATTTCTCTCTTATTTTTCACTTTTTTGCTCCTCGGTTTTTTGGTATGTGTAGCTTCGTGTTTACTCTACCTATTCCAAAAATCATAGAATTTTTTGATAAAAAATAAGAGAAAAATAGACCGCCTTGTTTTGCGTGATGAACAGTAACACGCGGAGTAATATGAAACAGAGGGAGTAGTTAAAAACAAACTGTAAGGAGCTCTAGGTGCAAAATTTACACATACCAATGACTTGCATTTTATTTTGTACAAACCAGTGCACTCTTCTTCTTAGCTAACACGGTGCCATCACAAAAGATGAATACAATTGGGAAATACAGTACTCCGCTGTGAGCTATTGTTGAGATTACCTGGTACTACAGGAATTAAGAACGGCTTCTTGGTAAAATTTTGCTTACATGTCACACGGTGTAGTGGTTGGAAGTTATTTCTTCTATTCTCTAGAGGAATTATGTTTTTTAAAATACAAAAATATATTAATATACAGTTCTCAATGTCATGAAGCTATTTCTAGTTCCAGCCTCTTTCTCTGCATTTTCACTTTGGTGTCAACAAATCAGACTTTTTATTGTTCTCATCAAATTTAAGTAGTATTGGGATTTCTACAATTTAAGCTTATTTCGATGATTCTCTCTAGTATATTGTGAAGCCTAATACTTTGTCGTCAAGTATATATGTTGTAGTGTTCAATGTCCGGTAGTTTTAGCTATCGACACAGTCTTAGTTGACATCTTTACTTGTAAACTCTATGAACATATGTCTCATCCAATAAAAGCATAAATACATTACCAGTGTACATTTCACGATGGACGTAGTAGTAAATTAGTGTTGTAGATGTTAGTATCTTTGTCTATTTGCGATGCAGATCTTCATGTCGACAGAAAATTATATGGATAGGATTCCATCATCGTGGAGCGATATCTTAAACTAGAAAAAAATACATGTAGATACTGATAGTCATATTTGAACAAGAAAATCCTAGTCAATCAAGTAGTATTGTATTCTCAATTGATGTTGACAAGTCATTTGAAATATCTCATCTGTGGTTCTTGTCTTGTGTTTGATCTTATTGAGTGAGTAATATAAATGGTCGGCTTCAATAAATATTTTAGGTTTCAATCGAAGAATTAACACAACCTCTTACATATATATCCATCTCGTGTGTGTGTAAATGATTCATTTAACTAAAAGAATTATCTATATATCATCATTGCAGATTCATGCATGCGTTGCTCCTAAACCTATTTGTTATGAATGTCATGACATTCACTGCCAAAAAGAATATGTACCAATTAATCGGAGAAGAACATGATAGAACTAGTGTAAGACGCATACGCACTTTAAGCTGCCGCAGATGAGCATGGCGATGCATTTCTTGATGATGTAGAGCTTCCCCTTCTGCTGCCTCACTGCACTGCGCAGCCTCTCCAGCTTGGGACTCACCTTCGTCTCTGCCATGTGTCCTATTGATTCAGATCCAGGCTATGGCGCTATGAGCTTTCTCGACGACTGGCTAGCTGACTCTCGGAGAGTGATGATATCATGTATGAGGCAGTACCGCTGTTGCCATGAGATATCATGGGAAGATGCATCTTGATGCAGATATATATACACAGCTCTATCCTCCGGTTCATATGCTGCAGTGTAGAGAGAGAGTACAGGCAACAGAATAGACAAGATAGGCTGGTGGCTATCTCATGCATGGGCTACTTGCGGCTCCGGTTTATAAGAATGGTACTCCCTCCGTCCCAAAATAAGAGTATCTCCACCCCGCGGCTCCGGTTTATAAGAATGGTACTCCCTCCGTCCCAAAATAAGAGCATCTTCACCCGTGATCCCTATACGGACTTCGGCGCGGTTATTTTTTGGGCCGTATTGGGGGGGAGGGGGGGGGGGGGGGGGGGCCCCGGCCCGAAATCAGAAACAGGGGCTGGCCGGCGCCCAGCCGTGCACCCCAAACCGGCCATTTTTTTTATTTTCTGAATTATTTCAACACAAGCAATCAACCAAATTGGAACACAAATTCAACACAATTATTTAACAAGTTCAACATAGTACACAGATAAATTATGTTTAACACACCACACAAATTAAACAAGTTTGAACCACAATGGCCAACAAACTAGAGAGCTGTTTTTAGGTTCCACAATGCAGCCGGTGATGAGTGTTGGAGTCTCGAAGTTCTTGACGCTTGGCCAGAAAAGAGGCAAAGGCAGTAGGCACCTGATGATCAACATTTGCAAGAGGACCCTGGCGATAGTATGGTTGAGTGTCGAACACTGGGTTCTCCCACTCGCTCTCGATGATCATATTGTGCAAGATGATACAAGCAGTCATGATCTCCCACATCTGATCCTTGGACCATGTAAGCGCAGGGTACCGAACAATGGCAAATCGAGCTTGCAGCACACCAAATGCCCTCTCCACATCTTTCCTACAAGCCTCCTGGCACTGAGCAAACCAAGCTTTCTTCCCTCCAGGCACTGCATTTGAAATGGTCTTAACAAATGTTGACCACTTTGGATAGATGCCATCAGCCAGATAGTAGCCCTTGTCATATTGGTGGCCATTGATCTCATAATCCACAGGAGGAGAATTGTCTGAAACAAACCTGACAAACACATCCGAGCACTGGAGCACGTTGATGTTATTGTGAGATCCTGCCATTGTGAAGAAAGCATGCCAAATCCAGAGATCCTTATCAGCCACCGCCTCAAGAACCACACTGCATGCTCCTTTGTGGCCCTTGTACATGTCCTGGTTTGCAAACGGACAGTTCTTCCATGCCCAGTGCATACAGTCGATGCTTCCAAGCATCCCAGGGAATCCTCTATCTGCATTCTGTGCCAACAGACGAGCAATGTCGCCTTCATTGGGTGTGCGCAGATATGTGTCGCCAAACACCGCCACAATTGCCCTGCAAAACCTATACATGTAATCAATGGCCGTGGACTCGGCCATGCGCATGTAGTCGTCCTGTGTGTCTCCGGGCATTCCATATACTAGCATCCGAAGGGAAACTATGCATTTCTAGAAAGTGGAGAAGCCAAGCGTACCGACGGCGTCCCTCTTCAGCTTGAAGAATTCATCGAACTCCCTCAACTTCTCGACGATCTTGAGGAAGAGCTTCCTGCTCATCCTGAAACGGCGGCGGAATGTGACATCGCCGTGCACTGGATCATCGGCGAAGTAATCTGCATACAACATGCAGTACCCTTCCATCCTCTGCCTCGGCTTGCTCTTGCGGCGTCCAGGCGCCGAGCTGCCGTGGACCGGCTTGTCCTCCTCGATGATCATGGACATGAGGGCAAGGAGGATAGACAGGTGCTCGTCGTCCCCGGCCGCCGCTGCATTTACCTCCTCATCCATCAGAGCGGCCATGACCTCCTCGTCGTCCGAGTCCATCGCCTTGGCAAATGATCGAACACCTTGTGTGCGGGGAGGAAGTCGGGTGGGAGCAGAGGTTCGTCGGCCGGTGGTTGGACGCAAGGACGGCGGAGGAAGAGGCGGCGTGGGTTTATTTGGCGGTGGGGAGTGCTACCGGAGGCAGGTTCCCGACGGCGGGGTAGGGGTGGTCGCGGCGGCCGCCAGGGGGTCGGGGGTCGAAAGGGTATAGGACATGTTTTCTGGTCGTTTGTCACCGACAAGGCTGGCCCGCACCGTTTTCTCGACGCGCCGGCGCTCCCGCTCGCCTCCCTGTATATTGGGTTTCGCTTGGGACCGCCGGCTAAATAATTGGGCCGTGTCGGCTGAAATTCTGAAATGAGGGCTGCAGCTGGGCGCGTTTTTTGGCACCGGCGGCCCTCATAGGCCTTTGGGGGGCTTTGAGGGCCCCGAGTGGAGATGCTCTAAGTGACTTGGATTTGTATAGGTTCGAATATATCTGGACACATTTTAGTGTATGGATACATTTAAATCTAAACAAATTAAAATCAGTTATTTTCTGGATGGAGGGTGTACTCTATACAATGTCAGTTCAAATAAGGACGGTACGTGTGGTAGGGATCATATAGGAGAGATATGTGTACCTTATCCGTGAAAGAAAACTAAGTGAATTTATGGAGCTACTAGTACCGAAAGAGGAGTTCTTTAGGAAAGGACTTTTTAAAATTGGTGAATGTACTACGATTAGATTTTGAAAATATACTTGGTTAGACTTATTACCGCTAGCTCAACAATACCTTTCATTATATAACATTGTACAATAAAAACATGTGACTGTTGAGAATGTTGTGTCACCAGATTTCTCTAAACATTAGTTTTAGGAGACAACGGACATGGAATAAGTAGAATTCTTGATTCATTTATGCCACAAATTGCTGGGGACTTCGCTAAATAATGAACCTGATGAATTTATTTGGAAATTAACTGTTACTGGACAATTTTCGGTTAGGACTATGTATGCTGATCTCTTTAATGGACACACAAGATTCCTTAGCAAATATTTATGGAAGTTAAAAATCCTACTAAAGTTAAAAGTTTTTATATGGTTCCTAAGTAAAAAGGTCTTGCTTACTATAGATAATTTAGCTAAAAGGAACTGGCATGGGAGTAAGAAGTGTTGCTTCTGTAACACTGAGGAGGAAACGGTGGAACACTTATTTATCTCATGTCCTTTTGCTAGATTGACACTACTAGTAAAACGATTATAGGTAGATTTTAATTCTATGGCGCATATGAAAAAAATGCTCCACTAAAATTAATTCTGTGGCGCATATGGATATATGCCCCACAGAAAGTGAGAATTCTGTGGCGCATATAGCTACATGCGCCACAGAATTTCTGTGGGCCCACGTGGGCCTGACCCAGCACATGGGCATGCCAGAATTCTGTGGCGCATATAGCATATGCGCCACAAAATTCTCACTTTCTGTGGCGCATGTAGCTATATGCGCCACATAATTTTGGCATTCCGTGGAGCATTTTCCATATGCGCCACAGAATATGCGAAACAGATCTACAAAAGGTGGTAGCCCCCTTTTCCCTTGTTTCCACCACCTCCAACTAGCTAGCTCGTCCCTCTCCTCTCTCCCACTCCATTTTGCTCATACTCACCTCCATTGTTGATAGCTAGACCTACTTTGGTTCATGTACTTGTGAGGGGAAGCTAGTCCTACTTGTAAAGGTAGTAAACCACTCATACTTTCCTCCTTCACACATCCCAACACCCCCTCTTGCTACACTATATATATGCATATGGGGTTTGTAGATTTGTGAGGCATGTGTGCATGGGTACTTGTGTGATGCATGTTTTGTGTGGCCGGCAGGGCTCGGCGCGGTGTGTATGGATGTTTTGTAGGTGAAGATGGTCCCGCGGGCGGTGTGCGATGGCGAGAGATGATGTTCCTTCGCTTTGTGTTGTGCTTGAATACATGTTGCTTGTGGAGTGAGGTTGTGTTGTGCTTGAATGCATGTTGCCGGCGCCGGGTGCATGGAGGTTTGCCGAAATGTTGATTCACGTCCATTTCGGCAAATTTCTACACTAGCCATACGTCCTATTTTTAGGATAGGTCATGCCAAAATTTCCCGGGCGATCATGCATGCATGTATGTGTGCGCGTCATGTGTGTGCATGGTTCTAACATACTCTCTTTAATTTGGTCTATGTTCGCGCGCAGGCGACCATGGTCATCCATATGAGCGAACGCTGAGTGGCTAGATACAAGGCTGACGCGGTAGCTGACATGGTTTGAAACAACATGACCAAGGTAAGATGTCCGTGCCCAACGTGCAAACACCAGAAGTGGATCAACCCTGATTCCGGACAAGCTGAGTCTCACTGTTGACGTAGCGGTTTCATGCAGCTTCTTAGTGAATGCGGAGCCGTTGGTAGATGGCGGTGGCCATGATGAAGAAGAGGCCGGGGGCGGGGGAGAAGACGAAGGGTCTCCTGGACATGGTCATCATGACGAAGGAGATGCCGACGAACATGATCATCATGAAGAAGGAGATGCCGACAGACACGATCATCATGAAGGAGACGATGCCGGAGAAGATGGTGGTGGTGGCGGTGGAGAAGATGGGAGCACGGACATGCCGCTAACTTCGGCCTTGCGGGACCCTCATTTTCAAGAAATACTCCTCAAGCAGACGGCCAACACGAGAGCTACAGCTAGAGAGAAAGCCAAGCTGACACAGATGGATATAGACGGGAGGACTCCATTGTATCTTGGGTGCCGGCCCGAGGATGCACGCTAGAGTGTAACGCTGAAGGCTCTGGAGATGAAGGCGGAGCACAAATGGACCGACACTAGCTTTAACGCTCACATGAAATTCTGGCACGCTCGTCTTCCCAAGGACAACACATTGCCAACAAGTATCGAGGAGGCGAGGAAAGTAGTTTGCCCACTAGACCTACCGTACGTGAAGTACCACGCATGCATCAACGACTGCACACTTTACCGGAACGAGTACAAGGATAGAACCACATGCCCGGTGTGCGGCCAGGGACGGTACAAGAGAGGGAACAAGAAAGTTCCTCGAAAAGTGGTGTGGTACTTTCCTATCACTTCCCGTCTACAGCGGTATTTCGTAGACCCTAAGGAAGCAGAGCTTATGCAATGGCACGCGAAGAGGGAGAAGCCGGAAGATGATCCGGAGAAGGGCAAGATCCTGACACACCCCACAGACGCTAGCCAGTGGAATGCACTGGATATCAAATTCCAAGATGAGTTCGGGCTCGATCCAAGGAACATTAGGCTGGACATGAGCACCGACAGACTCAATCCCTTTGGCAACCAGAGTAGCACGCACAACACCTGACCCGTGTTTGTATGTCCGTACAACCTCCCACCCTGGTTGTGCACGAAGCAGCGGTATGTACACATGAGTATCCTTATCCAGGGGCCAAAACAACCGGGTGTCGACATGCATCTGTATCTCGGGCTCCTGAAAGAGGAGTTAGCGACGCTGTGGGAGACGCCCGCACATACGTGGGATGCCTACACTGGAGATTATTTCAACCTGAGAGCTGCGTTGCTCACGACGGTGCAGGACTATCCTGGTTACGGATATGTAGCGTGTCAGGTGAACCACGGATTCTGTGCATGTGTCAGGTGCATGGATAAAACCCCGCATCTGCAGCTGCCGAGGGATCCTGGGTCTTCGAAAACCGTGTTCCAAAGGACTCGAATGTGGCTCCGCAAGGATCACCCGTGGAGAAAACGCGGAGACCTATTCAATGGCAAAGACAAGCTCGAAAATGCCCCACGTCGACCGTTAAGCGGCGAAGAAATCAAGGAGCTTTTGGACAATTGGGAAGAGTGCCCTGCTCCAGGAAAGAAGCGGCCGAGGGAACAGCCATCACTGCTGCATGGAGTATGGAAGGCGAGGTCCGTTTTCTGGGAACTTCCTTACTGGAAGGTCCTCCACACGCCCCATAGCCTCGATATGATGCACATCACGAAGAACGTTACCGAGATCCTGATCGGCACTCTGATGAACATGCCGGATAGGACCAAGGATGGGACGAAAGCAAGAAGCGACCTAAAATTGCTTGGCATTAAGAAGGAACTTCAGTACCCCGATAGTGACGATGCCGACGATGACGATGAACAGACGGAAGGGACCCAAGGTCGCCGCAAAAGGGCTAAGAAGAATGAGGTGGTGCTTAAATCTGCATCCTTCACTCTAAGCGAGGAGGAGCTCGAGAGGTTTTTCCGTTGCCTCCTAGGAGTCAAGGTTCCGCACGGCTACTCTAGGAAGATAAGCAGATATCTGGACGTAGCGAAGAAGAGGTTCAGTGGGATGAAGTCTCACGACTGTCACGTGCTGATGACGCAGATACTCCCCGTTGCGATCCGAGGGATAATGGACGAGCACGTCCGTGAGACGCTATTTGGCCTCTGCAACTTCTTCGATGTCATGTCTAGGAAGTCTATGGGCGTGAAGCAGCTCGGCAGACTACAGGAAGAGATCGTTGAGATACTATGCGAGCTCGAGATTTACTTCCCTCCCTCGTTCTTCGATATCATGGTGCATCTGCTTGTCCATGTCGTGGATGACATCATCCATCTCGGGCCGGCGTTCCTGCACAACATGATGCTGTTCGAAAGGCTAAACGGTGTCATCAAAGGATTCGTTCGCAACAGGTCCCGTCCAGATGGAAGCATAGCCAAGGGCTTTCTGACCTACGAGTGCATCTCCTTCTGCCAGAATTACCTAAGCACCGAGAACCAGGATGTCGGTCTGCCCACCAGGAAGCACCTCGGGAGGCTCGCTGGATTTGGTCACCGCGAGGGCTACCATGCACTCCATGTCGGCATCGAACTCGAACACGCCGACTTTGATAGGGCAAACCGAGTCGTGCTACAACACATACAGTTGGTCGGCCCCTGGTTGGATGAGCACAAAACCTTAATCGAGTAAAAGCTCGCCAACATGGGCAAGCCGAGGAAGAAGGGAGACGTAACCAGAGAGCACAACGCCAGCTTCACGGGGTGGTTCAAGAAAAGGCTACTGGAAAGTCCCATGCCGACGCCTTATACTGATGATCAGAAACTCATATTCTCACTCTCACAGGGCCCTGGGTGCAACGTTAGGACCTATCAGACGTATGACATCAACGGCTATAGATTCTACACCGAGGAGAAGGACAAGAATAGCGAATACCAAAACTCAGGAGTAACTATGCTATCATACGCTGATGACGAGACTGATGTCAAGGAAAGATTCTACGGAAGGATCGAGGAGATATGGGAACTCGACTACTGCGGAGTGACGGTGCCGATGTTTCGTGTCAGATGGGCCAAGAGTGTCGAAAAAGATGGCCGGTTTTTCACCACCATGGTTATACCCGATGCCAAATCGAAGAACGCCTCCACGAAAAATGAGCCATGGGTGCTCGCTAGCCAAGTTGACCAATGCTTCTTCATTACCGACCCGGCAAAGCCAAGCCGTGTTGTCGTGAGGAGGGGCAAGAGGAGCATCATCGGAATGGAAGGACCCGCCAACAAGCAAGACATTGACAAGAACGGCGATCCCAAGATCAAAGAGGAATTCGACAAGTACTTCGACAAGCCAACTACTTATGCTAAAGTAAGAAGGAAGACTACCCTACCGGCTAAAGGTTGCCCGTACACGAGAAGAAATATCAAGGTGGCCGGCCTAAATTATTCTACCGCGAAGAAGAAGGGCTAGAAAGTTGTTGTGAAAAGACACTAGCTACCTCGGAGCCAAGTTAGCGGTTTTTGACGCCTTTTTTTGTACTAATTAATGCACATGTGTGCTCGCGCGCCTGCATATATGTATTACTTTGACAAACTAATGTATGCGGATATTGATGTGGGTGTGACACAAGCATATATATAATATAATATCGAGGCAAATATATTAATTCTTGTTTTTAATAGGCAAATATATTAGTTCTTGCTTTTAATATATTATTACCATCCTAAAAATATTTTTTAAAAAGTCAAAAAAAAAGATGTGGCAGCCAGCAATCGAACCTGGACACCCCAGGTTCAGAACAAAGGAGCAAGCGCTGAACCAGTGTGGTAAGCAAGTGTTTCTATCAAACAACAGCGCAACGCGCCTTTTGTACCATCTCCAACAATTCTGTGGCGCATATCTGTACAGATACGCCACATAATTCTTTGACTTAGTGTTTTGATGAGGCCTCAATCTCACTGCCCCCTTTTCCCCAAATCGAGTCAAATCCCCCACAGAACCCTAGCACGCCTCCGCTCTCGCCGCCGCGCCTGCCCCGCCGTGCCACGCTCGCCGTGCCGCGCCCGCCTTGCCTGGCCACCATACCCACCGTGGCCTCGGAGAGCACCAGGAGGAGGAGGCTTCGTCGTCCAGGAGGAGGAGGAGGCTCTGTCGTGGAGGCCTCGCCGTGGCCTCGCAGAGCACCAGGAGGAGGAGGCCCGCTCCCTCCGGTGTCCAGGACCACCGCCACCACCACCCCGCAGAGCACCAGGAGGAGGAGGCCCGCTCCAGCGTCTAGGACCACCGTCACCACCACCGCCACCACCACCCCGCACAGCACCAGGAGGAGGAGGCCCGCTCCGGCGTCCAGGACCACCGCCACCACCATCCCATAGAGTACCAGAGGAGGAGGCCCGCTCCAGCGTCCAGGACCACCGCCACCACCACCTCGTAGGTGACCCCCTCTCCTCCTTCCCTGCCTTTTAGTCGTTGAGATCCATCACTAGCTTCATTCTGTCAAAAATGAACAAGCTAGTACAAGTGCTCAATACTGCGTTGCGTCATGTGCACTCCATCCTGGTGCCGTGTTCTGCTGGTCACATATGTACATACACACACAAACATTGCATGCCTGCCTGCCTGCCTGAGGATCGAAATTTGGAAGTAGTAGCAGACTAGTGGTAGTGCTCCTTTTCTTGTTCTGGCAGGCTGTTGATGGTGCCTATGACATGGACAATTGGACATAGACCAGAAACATAGTTGTAGGAGCGTACCCCTAACTGTTCATAATGCAGCAACAGTAGCTAGGCAGGCTGTATTTGTTTATGAACTATAATAATAATAATCTATAAGCTGGATCCAGGCAAGATGATGTGTATCTCCTCTCTTTGCAGCTGGAATAATCCATCACCAACTGCTACACTACTTTTATTTCGTTTAGTTTTTTGTGGCAATCCAATCCACCTAAACTTTGACCCCATATCCTTATCAGATGTGCATGGCATTGATTCTTCTCCAACTGGAAAATGGAGGGTTCCTGCTTCATAAATAGTGCATTATCATGTTATCCTTGACCTAATGGTTCTAGCTGCCTCCTGCTCCTCATCATTGGAGAGGACAAATCTTGCCTGTTGAATATTGGTTAACTTGCATGTTCTGGTGGACTGGTGGTAGTGGTTGCATCATCAGTCATGTTAACTCCCTTTCAAGCCAAGGAAGCCAAACAATAATCCACCCGTTAACTTTGTAGTGAATTTCCTTTTTCATCCATGTGTCAGCCATTAAAAAATGCTAGGCTAGCGGTAATAAAGAATGATCAGTGGGTAATAACAGTGTATATCATGTATATCTCTGCAGTATCTCTCTGTCAGTATATCTCTGCAGTATATCTCTGTGAGTGAATCATGCTTTTAGCTAGCTAGCTATATCTCTGTAGTATATCTCTGTCAGCTAGAAAAGAAAAGACCATCATCAGGATTTTCTATTGTATGGTGTTGGAGCACCATATGTGACTATGGAGCACAATTTGTGCATTTTTGTATGTGAAATGTTTGCAGGGAAATCACCTGAGCTGCCCATTTCTCCTGAAATGTTGATTTCGATCCATTTCGGTCGAGAAATGGGGCTCATATGTCAAAAAATTAGCGAAGGTCATGCCGAATTTTTCGGTCGACACTTAGTAATTTTTTGACATATGAGCCCCATTTCTCGACCGAAGTGGAAGTGAATTGACACTTCGGGAGAAATGGACAGCTCATTTTAAATATTGTCAACAATAATTAATACTAACTTCCTTATTTTAATTTGTTTAGAAGTGTGCAAACATGCCGGCCGCCGATGGGGCCGGCACTTCTAAGGCCGCCATGAGCATCGAAGACCAAGCCAGAGCAGCGAACCTCACTTCCTAGGAGGCGGCGGCGCAGCACGAGGCGGCAGAGTCTCAGCATGTGGATGTGGCAGCTACTGCGGGCCACGATGGGGATGATGAGCAAGAGGGGGACGAGGACTACTGGATAGATGAAGCCGAGGAGGAGGATGCGACCACCTCCAATGGTGGAGGCCGCACGACCGATGGCGAAGGCCGCACGACCGATGGCGGGGACCGCACGGATGGCGGTAGCAGCAACCCGTCCGTTAAGAAGAATAAGAAGCCGAGGAAGGATCGAAAGCCGCAAAAGCTCGCTGACACCACCGACGAGATCACTCTGGTCTCGGAAAGTGGCCTTCTGTTGGAGCCTCCGGATGTTGCCGCTGGGTACGGCATGCAACTCGGGTGCATCATCCGGGAAAGCATGTTGATCAACACGAAGCACCTGAGAAGTGAAGCGAATGAGCGGTTGGTGGCAAACTGCCTTAAGAAGATGGCCAAATCCATGATCGATGGTCAAGTTCACCGACGGTACAAGTTCCCAGCACCGTACACCGACAAACTGGAAAAATCCAATAAGGTGAACAGGTTAGCCATCACGAAGATGGCCAATGCCTTGAGCAGCTGGAGAACCCAGGTGAAGAACAAGATCACGAAAAAGGAAAGCTGGGAGAAGATCAAGAAGGGTGAGCCCATGATTGATGAAGACGAGTTCAAGATATTCAAGGCGAAGATGGAGATTGACGAAGCGAAGGCATGGACGGAGTGGGGTCGGGAAATGTGGGAACAGAACATAGGTAACCACCAATGTGGAAGCGGCGGTTACAGGGGAAAGAAGGCCATATGGGCAAGGGAGGACGCCGAGGTTGAGCGTCTCGGGAAAGAAAACCCGTTATTAAAAATCACGGACGAGCAGACCCGGAACTTTGTCCGAGCCCGCTACTATCTAGACAAGGATTCCAAGGAATTCGTCACCGATGATGATGATGTGAGGAAGTTTGAGAGTAAGCTGGTAAGGAATTTACCCACAGTCCATTTGCTTTCATTTTGAATAATGAAGGCAAGTTCCTAAATGGGTTCACCTTTCCTTATCTGCAGGACGCTGAAATCAAGGCTACACGCGAGGCGCCAGACTCGTCGTCCCAGGGCTCGACGGAGCCGTGGGACACGATTTTCAACAGGGCGACCAACGCCTTCAAGGGGAGGCCACAGTCCGAGCTGCCCACGTCATTTGGCCGTATCTGTGGCTTTGGTACGAGCACAAAGTTCCGCGAGTACTATAGCGAGGAAGCTAAGAAGAGAAAGGAGAGGCGGATCCAGTCGGCGGCTCAGGATCAAGCCGAGAAGGAAGAGCTGAAGCAGAAGATCGTGCATCTAGAGGCCAGTAAGGTGGACCAGGACAAGGTGAACGCGATAGTGCAGCAGAAGATCCTCGAGATGCTACCCCCTCGGCTGATGGAGGGGATAGCAAAATGGAATGCAGATGGTCAGGTGGGGCCGATACAAGTGCCCAGCACCGGCGGCAGCACCTCGAGCCACCAAGTGTCGCCAGACATGGTTACCCCATCGCCCTCCATCCCCGCGGCGCAGCCGATGGAGTTGGATGTGCTGGAGCTGCCCCTTGCTGCCGAGACTACCAAGGTGTAGCAGCTGGCGGCAGCGGTGCTTCCTAATGCACCCGAGACGGAGAAGAAGAAGGATCAGCCCCCGGCCGCCTGTGTCTCGACATTAGCCGAGCTCGACGCCCTCACCAAGGTAAAATAAGTAGTTAATCAGCGTGCTCTACTTAATGCCTTTGATTGGCTGCCATCTCATGATGCATATATGTATGCCTCAGGACACTCCGTGCGTGCTCCTGCACAAGGTGCCGGGCGGCGAGTTGAAGGATGTTGCCATAGGCAAGCTAATACAACCGGCAAACCGCACGATGCACTACAAGCCCATGGACGATGCCGTGATGCGCGTCGAGTTGGGTCGGGTGTTGGGGGGTGCGAAGACATGGACCCTCCCATGCAACCTCCGGGAGCCGACGAGCACCTGACCCTGGAAGGTTGCCATGGCTATCCCATGATTTGGCCAAAGACCCAGATTCGTATTGGGTCTCGCTCCACCAGTGCCACCTCGGTCGTCCGGCCGCCAAGGGCGAAGCCTCCTGCTGCACCGGTCGTTGTCGCCGCCACCACAAGCCGTCACCAGAGACTCTTGGGAGAGTATGCACCGGCGCCACAAGCAGCCAAGGGCGTGGTTGCTCCTCGACCGCCATCGCCCCTGCCTAAAGGCAAGGCCGTGGCACCGCAACAGCCATCGCCACCACCCCAGGATGACATGGACATGGTGGCCTTCGATGCCAACATCGAGGTGGATGATGATGATGCACCGGTCGACGTCAATGCCTTCGTCAACACCGGCGCCAGCAAAGGACCGTTCATGCCTCTTCTCGTTGAAGAACCATCATTCTGCGATCAAGCTAGCCATCCCAAGAAGCGCCTGGTCTTCCGTGGGTTTTCTCAGGAGACGCCTCCGGCCACCGAGACACAACCTCCATCGGCCGGAATCATTTTCAGCCACGACACTCCGCGGGCGACGAAGGTGACGAGTTAGCATCGCCAGTGGAGGCTGCTGATGCAAAGAGGAAGAGGGTGAGGAAGAGGCCAAACAGGAACAAGGACAAGGCTGCGAGCCTGCCCGCTCCGATCCGTTACCGGGACAATGTTGTACCACCCCGCGAGGATGGCTTGACCAGAGTGCACGAAGCTGGTCATTATACGCCTCGGAACTGCGCCGCTGGCCGAGAGCTATGATGAGTTTGCATGAAGGTGTCTCGACCTTTGGAGGCCTCCTTCTCAAGGACAAGGACCCGAGTTACCCGGTGTTCACCGCCAAGGTGCCGGAGGATGTGGGCTTCATCACCGATGCCCCCGCGGATGTGTTCTTCATAGCCTACGAGGACATCTTCAAGCTGTTCCACTCGAGACGGCTGGACTATAACTTGGTTCTTCTATTCACGCTCAATCTAGCGATGAAGGTCAAGAGAGAGGACACCCCGTTTGTCGCGATAGCGGATCCCTACTACATGCGGGATAGCTAGCTGGAAGAAGGAACAAGGACCCGGGCCCGGGCAAAGTCCTACCTTCAGAAGCTATTGATGGACAACAAGAGGAAGGACAACATCCTTGTGCCTTTCTTTCCCGAGTAAGTGTACACATCCTCCTATCGCCATCGTAACACATAAATATTTCTTTCCATTGCTCTTTTCCAACATCCGGATCCACATTGTGTGTTGTGCAGAGATAAGTACCGCACGCTCATCGTCCTCTCCATGAGGTATTCGCTTGCCACCTACTTCGACTCGGGGAGTGCGAGGAGGAAGAACTACGCCAGAGTAAGGAGCGTTCTGGATGATGCTATCGAGGGCTATGCCAATCAGGGAGGCCCCTTCAACTATAAGGGGGAGGCTTACAGGGACGATGGCCGACACAAGTTCAAGCATGTGTTCGAGTTCCCCTGCGTCAAGCAGCCGTCTGACAATGTGAAGGAGGCCTTCTACGTTTGCCATCACCTCAAAAGGTTTGTCCGGGATTGCGAGATGCTAACGCTGCCATCTTCTCTCCAAGGATGGGCCCAAAAGTTGCATGGGATCAGTGACCCCGATCTCAGGGAAGACTTCCATGATACGCAGGTGAAGCTGTCACATATCATCATGGAACAGGTCAACACACATGGTGGGGTCTTACACCAGCCCAGGCTGTTCACCAAGAGGGAGATCGAAGCCCGCCTCAAGGCGCAGGGTGACTTCAGGACGTGGACGACGAAAGACATGTACAAGCCGTTCCCGGTGCCCTGCGAGGAGAAGGCTACTTGACCGAGAGAGCGTGTGTATCGGTGGACATGTAGTGTGTGTGTCGAAAAAATTAACTTGCCTAGCTTGAAACCGTCGTTGTTATTGTGTCGGACATGTTGTCGTGTTTCTTTCATTGTCATCGACGCATTGTTTTAAGTTTATGAATGCCTTGCTCTAATATTTGTCAACATATATATTTGCATGATGTACTAATATGCCTTGTCAATAGAGATGCCGACGTACGTTGTGTACAAGGGTCGGGTTCAGTGTCTCTACGAGGAGTGGGTGGACTGCCACCAACAAGTGGACAAGTTCAGCGGCAACAACTACAAGGGATACGCGACTAGAGAGGAGGCGGTGGCCAAGTGGAGGAGACACGTGTGGAAGAAGAACCAGATGAAGATCTTGGTGCCGCTCCTCCTCACCGGCATCGCGGTTATGGTGTACTACATTCCGTCCTAAGGTATAGGCGGTGACAACATTGCGCAGTTGTAAGTTATGTGAGTGAGATGAACACTTGTGAAATATACTTGTACACTTATTCGGTTCTAAGTGATGTGATTGATGAACACTTGTGAACATTCGTGCTTGTTGATGTATTATATGTGAACTGGAACATTTGTACTATTGTGTGTAGCTTTTCTGTGAATTTCTGTTAACTTTTGTGTATTTCCTGTAACATACCTGTATTTGTACCAGATTCTGAAAATTTCAAAATTCTGAAAAAAGGATTCTGTGGCGCATATAGCTATATGCGCCACAGAATCTGGGACATAATTCTATGGCGCATATAGCTATATGCGCCACAAAAATATAATTTTAATGGCGACAATTTAGTGGCGACTGCTAGATGTGCCACAGAAAGTTGTTTTGGTGCGCCACTGATAACATTTTTCCTAGTAGTGTGATATGGAGAATTATTTATTCTACATACAACATACCACCACAAACTAATATCAACATTATGTTTGGAATTTGGTTGAATGACATCGACAAGAAAACTAAAGCTAGGATTCGTATATGAGTTTTTGCTTTAGTTTGGTCGATATGGAATTGTAAAAATAATATTATGTTTAGAAAGGATTTTGCTAATTTCTTGCAGCTTATCCATGTGGCTATTCATTAAAAAGCTAGATACGTGAAAAAACACCCCTCACCCCTGACCCCATCGCGTCGCCCCCGCCGCCCCATCTCCTGCGCCTCTCGTCGCCGCTGCCGCCGGCCTTCGCCGCAGCGATGGCGGGCTCGATCGACGAAGGAGGCCTGGGCATGGTGGTTTGCCAGAGATGGCCGCCGAGGCTGCTGGGGCAGAGATTCCTGGCGCGTCGATGAGTAGCGGCCAGGGTGGTGGTGGAGGTCCCCTTGGCGGCGCTTGACTGGCGGTGAGGGCTGGGCTGCAGGTCAGGACAAACCCTTGATCTCGATTTGGGTGGATCCCAATGCCGTCTCTCCACCTCCTCCTCACAGTGTCACGACCGGTTCCAGTGGTTGATCGATCATGTGTTGACATCTCCTCATGCGCCGCTGGACATGGCCATCGGTTGGGCTCGATGAGGCAGATCCCGCAAGTTACCGTCGAGTGGCAAGGGGGCTACTGGTGTGGCTTCGAATAAAGGGGACCTGGTCCTAAGATCCCTCTCGTGCCAAGAAGAGGATCTACTTGATGTCGGTCTTCATTCATCTGGCTTGAGTGTCGAGTTCCGGAAGTCTCCACTAGTGAACTCCAATGGACAACATGCCGGAGATTGCCGGATTGGATGGGATTCGGTCATGCGCAACCATGTTTTTTTGACCGTTTGGTTTCAGAGTGAGCGTTGCGAAGATTTGCAGTATGTTTCCATCAAGGACATGCCTTTAGTCCCATGGTGAAGTCAGTTGCATAGAATGACATGGAAGCCGAGGTTTGGGGACTGGTAATGGTGGTTTGAATCCTGGTGGCGATGAGATTTTGGCTTGGTGATCTGAGCCTCGAAGCAGTGGCATCAGAAAGTGGGGGTGACATTACAGGGGAATTCCAGAGTTCAATCTTGCAGGGTGAAAAACCAAGGTCTGGCCTTAATTGGTTGTGCCTGGCAATGACCTTGTTGAAGGAATTGCTTTCTAAGCACGACCTTTCTCCAAGGTGAAAACCTATGATGGATGATCAGGGTGATGACGACGCTTGTGCACTGTTCCCTTCTTAGAGGCGTCGCTTTTGGAGATGATGGATTTCTGGTGCTCGGTTGTGTTTAGCCCGCTATTGTAAGGCATAGATCGCTGCAGCAGGACTTTTCTTTTCCTGTAATTCTTCTTTCTTTTTTTGTTGTGTGTATCCGTATTGCCATTAAGATATTGCGTTGTTGCAGAGACTGGGTGTAATTGGTCTCTTCATGATATTAGTATATGATCCTTTTCCCTAAAAAAAGCTATGACGTTTCCTTCTCTCGGAGGATCAGCGGGGATGCATAGTTATTGGATGCAATCGGCTGCTGATGGTTACTCAAGATATTTTCTACCATGCTACTTGGCAGCCTATTAATCATTTACATGATGTTTAGTAGAAGTACTTGGATATTTTTCCGATGGTTGATTTTTGTATCAACCCTCTTTGATCAGTGATTTATTAAACGCTATAAGAGTGAAACTTAAAGTTTTTTTAAAAAACACGTATTTCATTAATTGAATATCCAGTTACAAGAAGAAACACACGTGGAAACTAATAGACAAACCGGGATAAAGTGATTATCCTGAATTTATAGTTGAAATTCTAAAATATCGAGAAATATGAAACAATCTCTAGAGTTTCCTGCAACCACCAAAGCCAGCGGTCGTAGTCCAGATCTAGCGTCGCCGAGACGCACAGCAGAAGAGACGCTGAACCTCCACCAATACAAGATCCAAAAAAGCACCATCACCAAAGAGGCTTTGTGAGTCGATGAACAGGTCTGCTGCACGCAGCGAGATACATGTCGTTGTGGCACGTTGACCGGGAAATGTCCCCGTGCTATCTTGAACCAAGATCCACCACATTGCATTGACGAAGTCGAGGAAGAATGGTAGATCCACCACCTTCGGACCAGCATCCTCGCTCCAGAGGAACTACGATAACCCAGCATACCATCGCATGATGTAGTACACTATAGTCATTGACATAACACCAATGAAACACCGTTCACTAGTATTACATCCCTCAGAGTGGTATAACAGAAACATAGCAGGTCCAAGACATGACTATAGATTACAACTCGACTCTTTACAGAAGATCCAAAGAACACTCTAGGTTAAAGAGAGAGAAAGAATTTCTTACAAGGAAGAACTAGAAATAATAACTTAGAACTATCTAGATACTAAGACTAGTATCTAAACTATTTGGTTTGCAATTGCTACTAATGCAATGCTCTACAGAAGTAGGTTTTATGGCTAGAGTATCTACTCCTATCTAATCAGGAACTTCGTCTTCACTTCAGTTGATGTATATGTTGACTTCATTGACTTTTTTTAAGAACTTGAGCTATCGATGATGGTTTCTTGAGCAGAAATTGATGTTGACGTCGTCTTCAATGGCTTAGAACCTAGCAAGGGTTAAGAAGGTACGGTTGAGTACGAGCGTACTCAGCAAGTTCACTAGAAAGGAGTGTATAATGCACTATCTCTACAGCCACAGACCAAAGGTCATAGGCAATGTAGGTTTTCGTAAACATTTCTTTAAAGGTTTCTTTTATTCTGAAAACTGTCTGACAGCCTTCACAGGTTGACCAGAACCTTCGTGGGGTTCCTTTCCTGCCGCGTTCATAGCTCCTTCCCGGAACAGGGAGTAACATGTCACAGTTCTTACACTCTGCAGAGGTGCGTTACTTTACCCATGAGAAATCAACTCCTTGTTGCACAACCGGGCGATCTTTCCCGTCCACAATTCCTTGATGTGGGGCCCAGTAGGTGATCCAAGCCAATCACTTCCCTCTCCGCGATCCCATATGTCTGCACGATCCTTCGGGGCTGACTACACCTCCGTTAAGCCCCCTTTCGGGCAAGCTACAACCCTGATGAGTTCCTGAAAACTCTATGATCCGGTTATGCCCCTGGCAAGCTCCATAAAGGTCCGACTATACCTCCGGCAGCTCCTCATAGATAATCTAGATACCAAAATCGTGGGGCCTAAGGGTGCCCACCCATATGCTGGATCCGCACAAGGAATCACAACGTCACGTTAAGGTCATCTTGCCTACATATGAAAGGAAGAAGATACAGCTGACTTCTCTGTCCCATTCCAAATCTCATGGTTAATGCGTAATATACGGTGCTAGAATCACTAGCGACATTGGTTGTTAAGTCCTATATATTATGTTCCTTTACCACTGGAACTGTATAAGTAGATTATTACCTCTTGGTAACTAATCCATAATCATATTATTATGAAATTAGTGTTTTCTGACCTTTTTGAAATGCAGGTGATGAAACATTTAAGTTACAAGCATTTGATAGAAAATAATCAAAGGACATGAGCAAGTTGTGAACTTGCCTTTTGTGATTGCAAGATTATGCACTGATGGCTCAGTGTACGATGCCAGAAAAGTGCTGGTGCGGTGTTGATGTAGAGCTTGTTGGGAACCTCAAGAGGAAGGTATGATGAGAACAGTAGCAAGTTTCCCTCAGTTATGAAACCAAGGTTTAATCGAACCAGTAGGAGCAAGGAAACACCCCAAAGGTGTTGCTAGCTGAGCCTTGGCAGGGCGCACTACCGGTGCTAGTAGCAACATGGAGACCTGCACAACACAACCACAGAACTCTGTCCCCAGCTTGCGATGAGGTTGTCAATCTCACCATGTTTTGCTAAAAACAAAGGATTAAACGTATCGAATGGAAAGAAGTAATAGTTTGCAGAAAGAAAACACAAAGCAGTAAACAGTTTGTAGATTGTATGTAAAAGAAAGGATCGGGATCCATAGTTCACTAGAGGTGGCTCTCCTTAGATAGATAACATGCTGGGTGAACAAATTACAGCGGGGCAATTGACAAACATCAAGAAAGGAATACATGCATATACTAATCATCTTGACTCCTTTGGAACTTGATTGGGCATTACAACATTATACATAGACCGCCATCCAACTGCATCTATGACTAATAATCCACCTTCAGGTTATCATCCGAACCCCTTCCAGTATTAAGTTGCAAGCAACATATTATTGCTTTATGAACTGCGTGTAAAGTAAACAATATGATTGTTCTATGAACAAAGGATTGTTGTTTTCTCCCTAGTAGCAATAACACATCTAGTACCTTAGAGATTTCTGCCACTTCCCCAGATTACCAGAGGGATGAACCCACTATCGAGCATAAATACTAACTCTTGGAGTTGCTAGCATCTACTTGGCCAAAGATAGCTACTAACAACGGAAAGCATGCAAGATCACAAATAACAAAGACATGATAGAATCAATAATCAATCTGAAATAGCATCTCAATATCCATCGGATCCCCGCAAACACAACATGTATGATCACAAATAGATCATCTTGATCATGAACGGAGCTCACAAGATCTAGACATGAAAGCAAAAAGGAGGAGAACTAGCCATCTAGCTACTACATGGATCCGTAGTCCAAGGATGAACTACTCACGCATCACACCGGAGGCTTGCATGGTGATGAAGAAGGCCTCTAGGGTGAATTACCCTCTCCGGTAGGGTGCCGGGAAGAGCTTCAGATCCCTCCCGATCTAGGGATGGAGATGACGGTGGCTACAGACTCTTTTGTGGATTTTTGATCAGGCACTTAGGGTTTTTGTCCCGAGGGAATCTTATAGGCGAAAGGGGAGGCCGAGGGGGTGCTGGGGTCGGCCAGACCACCCCCTGGTGCGGGCCAGGCCTGGCCGTGCGGCCAAGTGGTGTGGCTGGCCCCTAGCTCCTCTCTGTCTCGTATTCTGGCATTTGATGACTTCTAGAAATAAAGGCACTTTGGTTTTTATCCCGTCCAATTCTGAGAATATTCATTTTCTCACTTTCCTGGAACCAAAAACAGCAGAAAACAGGCAGCTGGCACTGTGTCTCTTGTTAATAGGTTAGTCCAAGAAATAATATGAAAATTACTCCAAAGTATGGACAAAACACAAGAAAGTGGATAAAACTAAGCATGGAACATCAAAAATTATAGATACATTTGCAATGTATCAACATCCCCAAGCTTAACTCCTGCTCGTCCTCGAGTAGGTAAGTGATAAAAAGAAAGAATAATTTTTGAGGTGACATGCACCATCATAAACTTGATCAAAGTATTTGTAAAACATTCAAAGCTGGGATCATAGTACCTCAATCATAACATGAAAGACAAAGTTCTAGCAATAAGACAAAGAAACTATGATGCAACATGAAAAGGCACAAACAAAAGATTCATGAATAACAATGCTTTGCAAGACGTTTGTTTGTTTCACATAAAGAAAACATAGCATAATAGCATTCAGCTTGTCCATCATAGAGTAGCAAATATAAATGCATAGGACACCTTCAAAGTTCATAAGAGTGACTAGATACAAATAGTTTAAAACAAGCAATATCAAGTTATGCATCAATCAACTAGTCTTGGGACAATGCACATAGAACTAAGAATGACCACTATGCTCTCAAAGTAGGTGCATAAAGGTAGGTGGAGACTCAATATAATGGTGGAAGAAAGGCCTTTATAAAAGGAAGTAGGGATTCAAGTCTCATAAAGAGCTTCCAAAAATTATGGTACTTATAGCTTTCAGCTCTCATTGCCCCTATCATAAGCATCTTGAAGGTGATTAAGGTTAAAATGACACAACTAACAGGATATGCTTTACAAGTTATAAACCGAAATCTCATGCCCCTTACTTATGAATACCGAACCTCATGCTACTCAACTTTAGTCACAAGTAAGCTCTTGTCATTGTAAGTACATATGTATCATAAAGAACCGCCAATGGGGTACCCCTTGCACATGATACAGGAGCTTTTCCATAATCAAAATGACAAGGCAAGTAGACAATGAGCATCTCAGCGATCTTTTTATTTGCTATTTTCATAGGTTTTTATTGAGGATGCTTCATAGAGTGCTCATTATGGTGATGCTGCAAGTTTCCACCATGATTAGGCATGGCTTAGGCTAGCGGCCCAGGCGTTTCTCTAACACACATACAAACTCCATGATCTTACAAGTTCCACTTTTATTTCACACCATCGGGATCCGTAAGCAAAAGAACATGATATCAACGGGGTACAATGTTGAAAGCGTTCCCCATGAAACATGGTTCTGCTAATTTCAACTTATAAAGCGCAAGCATATACACAACAAATAAGGACCCAATGGTTCAATTTTATTAGATGCAAAAAAGTAAAGTGTGCCATCAACTTCGTGAGAGCTTTAATCACTAGTTTTCTCATAACAAGTTTAAGTTGGAAGGCAAAAAAAGCATGAATATACTTGGAATAGCATAAGCTAGTAGGTAGGTATGGTGGACTCTTTGGAATAACTTGGTTTAGGGAGTTGGATGCATGAGTGGAACTCATACTTGGTTGTGGAGGCTAGCAAAAGACTGGGAGCGACAAACTAAGAGAGCAATAATGGCCATAATCATGCAGAGCGACAAAACATCATTGATCAAAGCATAAAGTGATACTACAAGTTGAAAACTAAAGGATCATAAAGTCTATGGTGACTTGGGATAGTCATAACATGCTGTGAGCATGCGCCAAGTCAACCCAAATAAAGCATCAAAGGAGAATACCACTATACTATGCTTTAATATGCTAAAACAACGCATGATTCATCCAAGGCACATTAAGCAATCTCAATTGTTTATAACAAGTCATGCTACAACAAAGAATACTAATCATAAAACCAAAACAATATCAAGCATGGCATGATAGAGCATAGGCCATAGTCAAAAACAAGCTCTTTTACCACATAAGCATGAACTTTCCTACTCTTTTCCAAACCAAACCAAACTATTTGCAAACCAATGTATGGAAGAGGGGGTCCAACCAATTTATTCGGAAAACTAAGCAAACAAAAGCAAATGAAAACCAAAACAAAAACAAAAAAGAAGACGCTCCAAGAACAACACAATTGTGCATGAAACAATAAAAATGAACCATTTGGAAGAAACCTGGGATTTTTATTGATGAAGAGGGGGATGCCTTGGGCATACCCAAGCATTGACGCTTGTACTTCTTGGATATTTCTTGGGGTGACACGCGTGGAATCCCCAAGCTTGAGCTTTAGTCCATTCTTCATCTCATTACTCATTCCTTCCATACACCTGAAATTTTTCCTTCATACAAAACTTCACACAATCTTTATTAGCAACATTAGTGTACTCAAGATAAAAGGTCTTAAGGTTCAGTTTCCACACCAATAAACTTCCATTAGAACACTATATACTGAAGCACTTACCTCAAAAAGCTCAATTTCCCAAAAGAACTCAAAAAGGAATCAACAAGAAGCAAATGCAGAAAATGGCAGAAATCTGTCAAAACAGACCAGCAGGTAAAGACGAATTTTTTCGAAGACCTTCTGTTGCTCAAATCAAAAAGTGTTGAACTAACGAAAGTTATATAACAACCTGGGTCAGAAGCACAAAAATTCACGCCTCAAAAACACGTCCAGAGATTTTACACGAATTTTTTCGGTGAAGCATAGAAATCTGTTTCGGGACAACAACTTTCCCAATCATTACTTCTCTCTCATTAGAGGTTACTCTTGGCACAAAAAGCAAATAAAAAAGATAAGGAGCGGTTATTACTAAAGTAATAACTTCCAAGACTCATCTAAAACTTTTGGGTTATCTCCCAATAAGTACTTTTCTTTGACGCCTTTAAGTTAGGCAAAAGAAGCAAGAAAGAATCAAGTGTTCTCAAATGAAGAAGCATTAAGACCAAATTTATTGCCCTTACCTCTCTTACTTTTATTCTTAACCTTGGGGAAAATATGATTGTTTTATGGAGAAGAAAGGTGCATGGTCCCCTTTCCCACATCTATTATTGCTCCAAGGAGTTCTAATAGGGACCTTCCAAGTGTAATTTGTCTTTTTCCTGCACATTCAATAACAAGATAATTAGTAGAAATCATTTTTCCAAGGATCTTTGTAAACACTCCTTCAGCTATTCCAAGAGGTAGTATGGTAGCATTATTAGCAAGAGATATTTCTTTTCCTCCTTTAGTAAGCTCCCAAGTATTCAGAGATTCATAAATATCTTTGGGCCTAAGGCAAAATTCAGACATGATATCACAACGGGCTTGAAAAGTTTCAGTGTTTATCTCGATATTTACTGTAGGGAGCCACTTTGATGGTTCATAATTTATTGGAACATAATTATGATACTCCCTAAGCGTATTATAGCAATCTTTTAAGCTAGTAGTTCTAGTCTCAAGAGTGTTCAATCTAGCGAATATTCTTGCAAAAGAAATATTAGTTTGGCTAGGCATACTATAAGTGAGGATAAATTTCTTTATAGCATTTATAGCATTATCCTCATTACATTGAAGGAAATCTCCGCCCACAGCAGCATCTAAAGCATATCTATAGCAAAGAGTAATTCCAAGGTAAAAATATCTAAGCAACAAGCTTTGAGTCATTTTAGGCTCAGTTTTTTCATGTAGATCAGAGATTCTAGACCAAGATTCCTTAAAACTTTCATCAATTCCTTGTTTAAAAGTGAAAATCATTTCCTCGGGTGACATAGTGACTAGAGCAAGGCTAGACATAGTGGCAACTTAAGAAAGGAACTATTTTTTTTTGTGTTTTTGATAAAGGAAGCAAACTAGTAAAACTATTTTTTTTTGTTTTTGATAAAGAAACAAGCAAACAAAACAAAAAGAAACTAAGCAAAACAAAAATAACAAAGTAAAGAGATTGGTTATGAGGGACTCCCCTTGTGAAGATGTCCTTGACTCCCCGGCAACGGCGCCAGAAAAATGCTTGATGGCTCACTGTATGGCGCCAGAAAAGTGCTGGTGCGGTGTTGATGTAGAGCTCGTTGGGAACCCCAAGAGGAAGGTATAATGAGCACATCAGCAAGTTTCCCTCAGTTATGAAACCAAGGTTTAATCGAACCAGTAGGAGCAAGGAAACACCCCAAAGGTGTTGCTAGCTGAGCCTTGGCAGGGCGCACTACCGGTGCTAGTAGCAACATGGAGACCTGCACAACACAACCACAGAACTCTGTCCCCAACTTGCGAGGAGGTTATCAATCATACCGTGTTTTGCTGAAAACAAAGGATTAAACGTATCGAATGGAAAGAAGTAATAGTTTGTAGAAAGTAAACACAAAGCAGTAAACAATTTGTAGATTGTATATAAAAGAAAGGACCGGGATCCATAGTTCACTAGAGGTGGCTCTCCTTAGATAGATAACATGCTGGGTGAACAAATTACAGCAGGGCAATTGACAAACATCGAGAAAGCAATACATGCATATACTAATCATCTTGACTCCTTTGGAACTTGATTGGGCATTACAACATTATACATAGACCGCCATCCAACTGCATCTATGACTAATAATCCACCTTCAGGTTATCATCCGAACCCCTCCAAAGATTAAGTTGCTAGCAAGATATTAGTGCTTTACGAACTGCGTGTAAAGTAAACAATACGATTGTTCTATGAACAAAGGATTGTTGTTTTCTCCCTAGTAGCAACAACACATCTAGTACCTTAGAGATTTCTATCACTTCCCCAGATTACTAGAGGCATGAACCCACTATCGAGCATAAATACTAACTCTTGGAGTTGCTAGCATCTACTTGGCCAAGATAGCTACTAACAACATAAAGCATGCAAGATCACAAATAACGAAGACATGATAGAATCAATAATCAATCTGAAATAGCATCTCAATATCCATAAGATCCCTGCAAACACAACATGTATGATTACAAATAGATGATCTTGATCATGAATGGAGCTCACAAGATCTATACATGAAAGCACAAAGGAGGAGAACCAACCATCTAGCTACTACATGGATCCGTAGTCCAAGGATGAACTACTCACGCATCACACCGGAGGCTTGCATGGTGATGAAGAAGGCCTCCAGGGTGAATTCCCCTCTCTGGCAGGGTGTCGGGAAGAGGTTCAGATCCCTCCCAATCTAGGGATGGAGATGACGGCGGCTACAAACTCTTTCGTGGATTTTTGATCGGGCACTTAGGGTTTTTGTCCCGAGGGCATCTTATAGGCGAAAGGGGAGGCCAAGGGGGTGTTGGGGTCGGCCAGACCACCCCCTGGCGCGGCTAGGCCTGGCCACGCGGCCAAGTGGTGTGGCCGGCCCCCAGCTCCTCTTCGTCTCGTATTCTGGCATCTGATGGCTTCCGAAAAAATAGGCACTTTGGCTTTTGTCCCGTCCAATTCCGAGAATATTCATTTTTTGACTTTCCTGGAACCAAAAACAGCAGAAAATGCAGGCACTTTTGTTGCTCTTGTTAATAGGTTAGTCCAAGAAATCATATGAAAAGTACTCCAAAGTATGGACAAAACACAAGAAAGTGGATAAAACCAAGCATGGAACATCAAAAATTATAGATACATTTGCAATGTATCATGCACTCACGGTCTTTAGAAAAATAGAAGATCCAAATTCTGTAAATTGCATCATTGGTTTGGTAAGGACTAATGTTTAAATAATCAAGATGTAACGATGCATAAGTAATGTAATGCAATTTGATAAACACGAATCCCCGACATAGTCGTATCTAATCTAGGGTTTGGAGTTTGTGATGAGTTCTTTGGAATGTGTTGCACTTTTTATACCAGCTTTACACATGTGCTTCTTATTAAGGCTTGTGAGAAGGTGTGTAAAACAATAGGTAAATACAGCAAATAGTATGCAATACTAAAGCACTCAAATGGATCATGGTATCTAAAAGATTTCTTAAACAAGATTAAGAATCAATTAGAGCTTTTAAAGAAGTGTTCAAGGATCACTTTTAATGTTTCTTAAAAGAATACTTTTGAGGAAAAGATTACTTTTACAAAGCTTAAATCTAACCCTTTAAGGTTTTCTTATTAATAATGATTATTAAAAGAGAAACAATCACAACAAAGTAATGGAGATTTACATGTTTTGGATGAGGCATCACATGGTAGATGGTTTACTGCTTAACATTCCACAATGGTAGAATATAAATAACATTGCTTGAATGAGGTGGTGTTTTATTAAAATTATAAGTGAATAGAATTACTTTCTTATTAATGCTTATATTTTATAAGTGAATAGACTCCTTTTGATAAACAATATACTATTCTTGTTGAGTTTATTATTGATAAAATTCTTTTTAGGAAAATTAAGATACACTTAATTTGAAATGAAAGTTTTAGTAGATACATTTTAAAATGGTTAGACCTATGTTAACTTCACTTAAATATCAATTGAACTTGTTATTACATTTTTAGACTTTAAGCAAATAATGCTAAAGGCAATAGTAAATACTTATATATTTTTAACGAATTAAAATAAAAGAAAAGAGTTAAAATAAGATTTATTAGACCTTTACCTTTTATTTGACTTCAATTATGAAAGAGGGTATTTTTAATGTGTAGAATTTATTTTTTTGATCATTTTGGTATATTATATGTATTTTTGTGATTTTTAAATATTAAACTATGATTTTTATAAGTTTTATCACTTAATAAATACTTAATAAATAATAATATTTATCTAAGTGATACCAAAAATCTATGAAATAATTTGATAAATGTAGATTTTGTCTTTCTAATAATTTTGGTATATTATTTATATTTTTCTCATTTACCAATATTAAAATATGAATTTTCAAAGTATTATTACTTATAAAATCTTTATTAAATAATCATTATTTAAATAGTTAACACAATAATATTTGATAATAAAGTTAAATTATAGATTTTATTTTTCTGTAAATTTTCATATACTAAACATATTTTTCTAAATTGTAGAACAAAAGTTATTAAATTTACAAGATTTAATCATTTTATTAAATTTCTAGAAACTAATTATATTTAAATTTATAAGGTTTTATATATTTCCTAAATAGGAACATACTTTTATTACCGAGTACTAATCTAGCCAAAGCCACCGACCCGTGGGGTCAGGGCCACGTCGGCATGCCATGTGGGCGTGGATCGGGTAAATCCTGCTGACTAGGATAGGGGTGACGCAAGCGTGACGACACGGTGACGTCAGCTCGCCGGCCACCGGTGGCGGCGGCAGCGAGCATGTGGGGGTGCGCGGAGTGATGCGTTCAAACGAGAAGACCTCGGCTATCCTAACCAAGGTGGCGCTGCCCTCATATGGTTGCCGGAGCATCGACCACAGCAATAACTGGCGGCAGCGTTCATAGATGCATGGTGGCAGAGCAACAGAGAGCTAGAGCGGGAGCGAGGAGAAGTGTCAGAGCACCGTGGGCTCACCGGGATTGCATTGAAGCGGTTGGCAAGGCAAGTCGTGGCCGGAATCGATGGCGATAGAGGCCACCTCCGCTTGCGTGGTTGGTACGAGAAGAACGAGAAGACAGAGGCGAACTCAGTGGTGGTTTCAGTGGGACTCGAGACGACCGGAGACGCCGAGGATGACAAACTCCGAGGAGCTAGGTTTTCGGCTCCTCTATGTGCGAACGTCACAGAGCAAGAGAGAGGAATAAATGGGGATAAGGACGTCAAAGGCATCGCGGTGGCGGTCTTATCCTTCACGGTGACGTCAACGACGGCACGAATCCTGACACGACGATGGTGGACGGCATCTGCTCCGCCATCGAGCTGCTTCCAGCTGGAGGAGGAAGACAACGACGGACATTTTGCGGAAAACCCCTAGATGCTTTCCAAACTCAACCCGCGGTCCACAGCTGCCCCACCTGTCGGCGAGAGAGGGAGAAAAGCTGGGCTCCTGCTGTTGGGCCGGTGTGGGCGGTTGTTGCTGCTTCTGGGTGTTAGATAGAGGGGTGAGGAAATGGGCCTTGGGCCAGCCTTGGTCTACTCTGAATATTTTTCTGTTTCTAATTCTCTTCTTTATTCTGTTTTATATTTCTTTATCTATTTAAAGTTTAAATTTAGTTGTGATACTTTGTGAATATGTGCTGAACATTTATATATCTATTTGTATCCTTGGACTTCTATTTCTAGTATTTCCACTAATCATGATTATAGAAAGGATTATTTTTGTTAGAGAATATAAACAAGAATTAGGGTTTTAGAGATTTGTTTCTTATAATAAAATCTTATAAAAGATGATCTTGTTTTCACTTAATAATTACAATGGTAAAGATTTAAAATGGTGAAGGATATATATAGAATCTTATTAATGCTTAACTTCCTAAAGGAACTATAAATATTAATTATAAGATATTCAACCTTGTGGTTCTTAATGGGGTGATTTGATTTTCATGGTTCTCCATATTTGGGGATTTATCTCATTCAAACCCTCCTTGATTTATAGTGTTTAGGATTACCATGGAAAATCTTGGTGAAGTCAAGAAGCATGAAGAGCAATCATTAATGTAATTGTTCATTTCCAAATAACTGCCCTAAGTTTTAGGAAGGTTCTAATAGACTCATATTCTATTATGAATATGGATAAGTATCAAGGTTTAAGGATTGATCTAAAATTTATAATCCTGAATGTTATCTCAACTTAGAGTGGCTACAAAGATTACTTCTTAATGTGGCCTTGATGGTTCATGGTCTATGTTTCTATTAAGGTTCAGGATCATAAAATAGACAAGGCTTTCATACATGATAACTCATCTGGATCTCTAATTATCCTTTGGAAGTTTTATTTGTCCAAGAGATATTATCCAATGGTTACCCAGGAACAGGAAATGGTTTCACTATCCATTTGATTCTAGGGTTTTGAATAATGAAGTAGACATGGGTCTTGTCATGGCTTCATGTACTTTTGATTAAAGGTTTCTAAAGAATCCTTACCTTAATACCTCACTAAGCTTATCTTGAGATAAGGAATTCCTTTCCTAAATATACTCTATAAATCTCTCTTATATTATGCACAAATATCACATCTTCCTGAATAAGACAATCATCTGACTCAACCATATCCCTCATCATATCATAACACGCTCATGCCACTTCAACATTACTCCTTCATTCTTATCCTAGCATATATATACAACTTCCATTTATAAACTACCCTTGATGAATCCATCAATGTAGCTACTTCTAACTCCATCCATTAATTCCTTTAATTCCAACTTTCAACTACTATCAAGGGTTGCAAGACTACAATTCCCCCTATATAAAACAAAGGATATCAATCCTCTGGAATAGGTATGGTACTACTCCCATAATACAAGTTTGTTCTTTTACTAACTTGTTTGAGTTACTATGCTTTCAACTACTCCATACAACTCATGCTATATACTTCATCACACTCTAGCTTGGCTTCTCAGGATTAAGCTAGATGATTCATCTTACTAGGGCTTTACCTAATTTGGTATACTCACAACTCTTCTTCAACACCTAGTCATCTATTCTCAAGTGACTTGAGAATAATGACCACCATCATTTGATCAAACTAAGCTTAGGCTTTTATTGTCTGATCAAGATCTATTATCCGCTACGTAGTAGACTTGTACTGATCTCTCTATAGGTTTATCTAGTTAAGCAAGCTTACTCTAAGTTTATATCCACTTGTCTTAACAAGATTATTATTTGATGTACTAATACTACTAGCTTCATAGCTCCTCTATTACTACCTAAACTCTTAGGTTTAAATACTTCTTCTAGTTAACTCATGAGTGAGTTAACTCCTCCAACATCAAATGGTTTGATCACCACTAAGGATCCCATTACATTGATGATGGCATACTTCACCATAGCTAGTTCCTCCTTCTGATTAATTTACTTAAAACCTTTGAAAGGTCAACATAATAGGTCAAAGGCTATGAGTCAATAAGTGCTAGGTCAAGAATTGATCACACACACAGATAATCAATAGACACTAGGACTTGGTTAAATAGGATTGTAATCTATTAACATGACACTAAGGGTATGTGATGGATGGTCTTGGTTTGACTTCCCTTTCTACTCTATTTGTAATAAGAGTTAATGTTTAAGAACTACCATGGTACCCATGGTAGGAACAACTATGGCAAACAAGTGTTTCAAGATTTAGTTATGAGTTTCTTTTACTTAAGCTATATACTTAACTTGCTATTCAAGGTTTGTGGTAGATAATACCTTGATATCATCTTTAGAACATTAAGTCTTCATCCTTGAGTTGTTGCAGGAAATACCATGTCACGATCTCTAGAAGATCTACTACTCCTTATTAAGTAGTGTGTTGTGACTTAGATCTACCCTTAGATCAAATTATATTACCCGAAGGTAAGGTTTTAGCAAAGGTCATATTGAAACTTATCGCAGTCAACTTGACGATCTACTTCAGTTCCACCAAGTTAAGAGAAGCTTCAATCTCTTTGACAAGTTTTATTTAAAAGCGCGAAAATTATTCGGATTTTCTATGCATAAATGCAATGCACATACCTTATCAAAGCTTATTTCTAAGCTCTAATGCTGGGGTGTTACAGACTCTCCTCCTTAAAATAAACTTCGTCCCCGAAGTTCGTACTCTCTTATGTTTCGGAATGGGGTGTTGACTTGTATTAATCACAACATTTCTTAAATTCCATTGTGATCACAATTTGGGATAATTGTGGTACCCCATTTCCAGATCTTTTTCCTTGAATCCTCTTCATTCCGACAATATCCATTGTCCTTACTAACTTACCCTATAGTTCCTTTTACCATAACACTTTGGGCTTATGCCCCTACAGTCCTATTTATAATTGGTTGTGGACACATTTTGTCCCTTTCAATAAGGTTTCCCTACTACTATACACTAAACTTTTTAGCAGGATCTACTCCTTCTTAAGGACAACTTACGAGTTGTTTCTCCTAAAACTAGTCCACTAGATTTAATCTATTATATCTCCTTCGATCTTTCTGCCAGACATACTCTCAGAAATAATTTATAATGATGGATTCTTATAACCTTATGAGAATAAAGCTTAACCCCATCATAACTTTGTACTTCTTCTCCAACCTTTAGTCAGAAAGTTAGACAACAACACTTCAATGTTTATTGTTTACTCTCCCGCTTAGGGTTTCTTAATGGTCTATAAACTACATGTATAATACCCATTAGCTCAATAATAAGAATACTGATCTCCATCTAGCTTATATCCTACCTATATAAGGTCTCACAAAAGAATATGCGGTACACCCACATAGTTGTGTATCTCCGAAATCAATCTTCCAATGTTACTCGCCTTACTTTTATCTTCTTAGACATTATTTCCCACCGGTAAATCCGATGTCATGAAAACGTCTCGAAAGTCGTTCACTTTTAATTTTTATACTTCATTATGCCTTTCTTAACTTAGGCCAAGTTTTATGCTCTTTAAATCATACCAAGATGATCTAATTAGCTAAACCGCTAGGATAGCAGCTATGGATACCGGCTGCCGATCTTCCTAGGTGTGTGAATTACCCTACGGGTTTTTGACTTCTTATTGACATTCTCTCTGAATTGTCAGAGCTTGAATACCACCCTTATTCAAAGACTTCTTCTTTGCACTGATTCATGATATACTTCCATGAACTTGGAACAATTACTTCATTAACTTCTGAGCAACATCATCTATTTTGAGTGAACTTAATCCATCCTTTAGTGTCGCTCCACACCCTTTTCAACACTAACATTTCTTCTTATTGCCAACTAATAATAAGTTGGGATTGATGTTGGAAATATGCCCTAGAGACAAATAGTAGTAAGGACTATTATCATATTTCATATAGTTTATGATTAAGTTTTGTATCATGCTATAACTGTATTGAGTGGAAACATCAATACACGTGTGATATACAAACAACCAGGGGTTGAACCAATCATATTAAGTTCATATTACGTTTCAGGAACGTAAAGGTTGAACCAATCACCGAAGAGGTCATCGATGACAAAGGTATATATTTGAAGAAAATATGCCCTGAGAGGCAATAATAAAGTTGTTATTATGTATTCCTTGTATATGATAGATGTTTATTTTGCATGCTATAATTGTATTGATAGGAAACATCAATACATGTGTGTTTAATAAACAAAAAGGGTTCCTAGTCATGCCTCTCTTATAGACTAGCTTGTTGATTAACAGGATGATCAAGGTTTCCTGATCATGGACATTGGATGTTGTTAATAACAAGGTCACACCATTGGTGGAATGATGTGATGAACATTCATCCGAAGTATAGCATTACGATCAAGTCATTATGTTTATATTGCTATAACATAATACGAAGTAATCTTTATCCTTAGACCATGAGATCATGTTAATTGCTAACACCGGAAGAGTATCTTGATAACATCAAACGTCACACCGTAACAAGGTGACTATAAAGATGGGTTCATTGCTACGAAGGTGTTATGTTGAGGCTCATGGATCAATAGTGGAATTTGTCAATCCCGATGACGGATAGATATACTCTGGGCCCTCTCGGTGATATCACATTAGGATAGCTTGCAAGCAAGTGATGCGATCACTAGAATGTTATATCACGGGACGAGAAAAGAGTGCATGTCGAATAGATCAAACTAGGTATGGAGATACCGATGATCGAATCTCGACATGTAATATATCGAGACAAAGGGATTTAGTTACAAGCGTTAAAGGTTCTCACGATCACAGAGTCATCGTTGAATGTGTAGGAGTCGATGATCTCCGTGTCCCGCTGATTATTGATTGGAGAAGGGTCTCGATCATGTCTGCATTATTCGCAAACCATAGGGTGGCACACTTAAGAGTTACCGGACACCATTTTGGAGCACACATGTTTCAGACGAAAGAATTGCAAAGCGCAGGAATTGTTTCAATAGAAACCGGAAATTGTTTCGGGTGAAATTGCAGAAGGTGTTTCTGCATGTGATATTGAAATATTGCAAGGGGCTATATGTGAATGTTTGTTAATTAAAGTAATTAACAAAATTCTGAATAAATTTAATAAAAGAGTTTTATTAAATGAGAGAGCGTTAAATTTGGAGAAACTTAATGCATTTAAAGTGGAGACTTTAAAAGGGAATGTGAAGAGGCATTTTAATGTGGAGGAGTTACCACCACATGAATGGGGGAGGTGAGGGGTCACCCCCATGCGCCGGCCATGGAGAGAGGGGCACCCCCCTTCCTCCTATAAAAGGCCACCCATTCCCTCCTTCATCCTCACACCTCCTTGTGAAGGATCTCTCTCCCCCTCTAGAATTATTCCCACATGGTCTCGGATTAGCGAGATACATGTTCCCGGTGGCATTTCGTCTGGAAGGAGTTGCTGATTCCGCTGGATCGCTGGAGCGAGTAGGTGGAGGTTATCCGGTGGCTTGAACGTGTGTGCGAGTGCGGATGCGCTGCTGGGTTGCGGCGCTCGGACTTCCTCACGATCTTGAGATCGGCAAGTGTATGACTACATCAACCACGAGTTCCTACTCGTTAACAAAGCTCGTTGTCTTCGAGGGTAAGTTCTCCATGGATGTATGTCCACCCGTTTGCTTTGTACCTAGTAGATAGATCTTGGCGTGTAGTTCACACCGTAGGATTTTTTTGTTTTCTATGTCACCCCAACAAAGGGTATCGAGCTGATCTATGCGTAGGTGCTTTGCACGGGTAGTACACATATGTTTATATGTGGGCGATGATGATCATGTTATTGCATCTTCTATGTACTTTGGATATTGGTGGCATAGTGGGATGAAGTGGCCCGGACCAACCTTACATGTCATCGTACATGAGACCGGTTCCATGACTGACATGCAGCTTGTTTTGCATAAGTGGCTGGCGGGTGTCTGTCTCTCCTACTATAGTCAATATCTGATTTACAACGAGTTGCTAATAACTTGGTTATCCTCGTTGTGGTTCATGTTCGTAGGTTAGACAGGTTCTATCTCCGAAAGCCCTAAGCCACGTAAAACTTGCAATTGATAAATTAGAGGCGTCTAGTTTAGATCGTTGCTAGGCTAGTGTTTTGATATGGTATTGTTGTAAGTAGATGTATAATAGATACTCTTACAACTCAATTAACGTGTAAGTTCCATAGACCTTGGCCTTTTACACACAAAGGAATGATAGAGATCATACCACGATGCAAATGATAGAGATCAAATGCATGGACCATATCACCTCACTTCACACATTAGATGTTAGCATCTTATATTGCTAGTTTGGCGCGTTTGGTAGCATTATAAGATGATCCCTCATTTAGATATCAAGATAAAATGTGTTCTTCCTTAAGTATGCACCGTTTTGTGGATCGTGTTTTGAGGCATCACGTGATGATCGGGTGTTTTCAACTCTACGCTTTCATACAACGGGTGTAAGACAATTTACACACGCAAATACTAAGGTTCTTACTTGACGAGCCTAGCATGTACAGACATGGCCTCAGAACACCACCGAAAGGTTAAGCATGAGTCATATAGTTGATATGATGCCCATATAGATGCTCGCCTTTGAAGCTACACCGACTCACGTGATGATCGGACTTGGTGTAGTGGATTTGGTTCATGTAATCACCAAAAGGACACGAGGGATGTCATTTTTGAGTGGGAGTTCATTAGTAATTTGGATTAGTTGAACTCAATCTATCATAAACTTAGTCTAAAAATACTTTACAAATTCTGTTGTAGATGGCACCACCTGCTTTTAATTTCAATGTGTTCATGGAGAAAGAGAAACTTGCTGCGAATGGTAGCAACTTCACCAACTGGGCTATGAATTTGAGGATTCTCCTCACTGCTGCACAAAAGCAATATGTGCTAGATGCGCCGCTAGGCCCCCCACCAGCTCCTGATGCCCCCGACAAGGAAAAGAACGTCTATATAACTCGTCAGGAGGACCACAACTTAGTTCATTGCGGCATACTGTATGGGCTAGAGCCAAAACTTCAAAAGCGTTTCGAAAATGGCAATGCCTTTGATACCATGGGAGAATTGAAAATGATTTTCAATACCCATGCTTCCGTAGAGAGTTATAATGCTACAGAAAAGTTCTTTAGCTGCATAATGGAGGAAAACAGCTCCGTTAGTGAGCACATACTCAAAATGTCTGGGTACGCTGATAAGCTTGTGTCCTTGGGAATAACGATTCCCATTGACTTAGGCATACGTCGTGTTCTCCAATCTCTGCCACCTAGCTACAAGAGCTTCGTGATGAACTATAATATGCAGGGCATGAAGAGGTCTCTTCCCGAGCTTCTGTCAATGCTTAAGACTGCAGAAGTGGAGATTAGGAAAGAACATCAAGTGTTGATGATCAATAGGACCACCGGTTTCAAGAAGGACAAGAAAGGCAAGCACAAGGGGAAGAAGGGTGGCAAGTCTGTTGCCACGCCTAAAAAGAAACCCCGAGCTGGCCCTAAGTCCGACAATCGAAAGTGCTACTATTGCAAGGATTGGCTATTGGAAGAATCGCCTAAGTATTTGGCGGACAAGAAGTCCGCAAGGCAAACAAAGGTATATGTGATATACATGTTATTGATGTGTACTTGACTAGTACTCGCAGTAGCACCGGGTATTTGATACGGATCAGTTGCTAATATATGTAACTCGGTTCGTGGCTGGAACAAGCGACAACTAGCAAGGGATGAGTTCTCGATGGGTCGGCAATGGATCAAGAGTTGATGTGATTGCCGTTTAACGCTGCCTCTCCATATGCCATCGGGATTAGTTATAAACCTAAATAATTGTTATTTGGTCCGCACTAAGCATGAACATTGTATCCGGATCGTGTTTGATGCAAAGTGGTTATTCATTTAAGTCTGAAAACAATGGTTGTTCGATTTATATGAATAATATCTTTTATGGTCATGCACCTATGTTGAATGGTTTATTTCGTTGGATCTCGATAGTAGTATTACGCATATTCATAATGTTGATGCTAAAAGGATTAAACTTGATAATGATATATCTACATATATGTGGCACCGCTGCCTAGGTCATATTGGCGTTAAACGCATGAAGAAACTCCATTCGATGGACTTTTGGAACCACTTGATTTTGAATCATTTGATACATGTGAGCCATGCCTTATGGGCAAGATGACTAGAACGCCGCTTTTCGGTTCAATGGAACGAGCGATGATCTATTGGAAATCATACATACTGATGTGTGTGGACCAATGAGTGTGTCGGCGCGAGGTGGATATCGTTATTTTGTTACTTTCACGGATTATTTGAGTAGATATGGGTATATCTATTTGATGAAACACAAGTCTGAAACTTTTGAAAAGTTCAAAGAATTTCAGAATGAAGTGGAAAATCATCGTAATGTAAAGATCAAATTTCGCATCCGACCGTGGAGGAGAGTATCTTAGTTACGAGTTTAGCACACATATGAAAGACTATGGAATAGTTTCACAACTCACGCCTGCCGGAACACCACAACGTAATGGTGTGTCAGAATGTCGTAATCGTACTTTATTGGATATGGTTCGATCTATGATGTCCCTGACTGACTTGCCACTGTCATTTTGGGGTTATGCACTGGAAACCGCTGCATTCACTTTAAATAGGGCACCATCTAAATCTGTTGAAAAGACACCGTATGAATTATGGTTTGGAAACAAACCTAAGCTGTCATTTCTTAAAGTTTGGGGATGCGATGTTTATGTGAAGAAACTTCAACCGGATAAACTCGAACCCAAAGCGGAAAAATGCGTCTTCATAGGATACCCTAAGGAAACGATTGGGTATACCTTCTATCACAGATCCGAGGGCAAGGTCTTTGTTGCCAAGAATGGATCCTTTCTTGAGAAGGAGTTTCTCGCGAAAGGTGTGAGTAGTCGGAAGGTAGAACTCGAAGAGGTTATTGAACCTTCTCTTCATGAAATGGCGAGTAGCGCAGCTCCAGAAGTTGTTTCGGAGTTGACTTCACCTAATGAAGAGAGAGGTAATGATATTGATCATGAAACTCCGAACGAGGACACTACCAAACCTCGCAGGTCAAGTAGGACACGTACAGCTCCTGAACTATACGGCAATCCTGTTATGAATTTCATGATTGATGAAATAGATGACCATGCGACATATGAAGAAGCGATGATGAGCCCGGATTCCAACAAATGGCTAGAAGCCATGAAATCCGAGATGGAATCCATGTACGAGAACCAAGTTTGGAACTTGGTGGACTTACCTCACGACCGAAAGGCTGTTGAGAATAAATGGATTTTCAAAAGAAAAACTGATGCTGATGGTAATGTGACCATCTATAAGGCTCGACTTGTCGGAAAGGGGTTTCGACAAATTCAAGGAGTTGACTACGATGAGACATTCTCTCCCATAGCGATGCTTAAGTCGGTTAGGATTATGTTAGCAATTGCTGCATATTTCGATTATGAAATATGGCAGATGGATGTCAAAAATGCGTTCCTCAATGGTAATATTGAAGAAAAGTTGTATATGATACAACCTAAGGGTTTTTGTCGATCCTAAGGATGCTAATAAGGTGTGCAAACTTCAGCGATCCATCTATGGACTGAAGCAAGCATCACAAAGTTGGAATCTCCGCTTTGATGAGGTGATCAAAGATTTTGGATTTGTCCAAACTTATGGAGAGGCTTGTATTTACAAGAAAGTGAGTGGGAGCAATGTGGCATTTCTGATATTATATGTGGATGACATATTATTGATTGGAAATGATATAGATCTTTTAAACAGTGTTAAAAGTTATCTAAACAACAAATTTTTGATGAAATACCTTGGTGAAGCGTCATATATATTAGGCATTAAAATCTATAGAGATAGATCAAGACGCCTAATTGGGCTATCGCAGAGTACATACCTTGATAAGATATTAAAGAAGTTTAATATGGACGGAAATAAGAAGGGGTTCTTACCTATGTTGCAAGGCAAGACATTGAGTAAGACTCAAAGTCCGGCTACGGCGGAAGAAAGAGAGATAATGGATAAGATCCCCTATGCCTCAGCCATAGGCTCTATAATGTATGCCATGCTATGTACAAGACTGGATGTGGCACATGCTATTAGTTTCACTAGTAGGTACCAATCTAATCCAGGTTCGGAACACTGGATAGCGGTCAAGAATATCCTTAAGTACTTGAGAAGAACTAAGGATATGTTTCTTGTATACAGAGGTGAAGAAGAGCTAGTCGCTAAGTGTTATGTTGATGCTAGCTTTGACACTGATCCGGATGACTCTAAGTCTCAATCCGGATACGTATTTCTCTTGAACGGAGCAGCAGTTAGTTGGAGGAGCTCCAAACAACCTGTGGTGGCTGGATCAACAACAGAGGCGGAATATGTTGCTGCTTCAGAAGCGGCGCAGGAAGCGGTTTGGATGGAGTTCATAACGGAACTAGGTGTGGTTCCCAGTGCGTTGGACCCGATGGTGATCTTTGTGACAACAATGGAGCCATAGCCAACGCAAAGGAACCAAGGTCTCACAAGAATTCCAAGCATATTAAGCGCCGATTTCACTCCATCCACGAGCATGTCAAGGAAGGAGATATAAAGATTTGTAAAGTGCACACGGACCTGAATGTAGCAGATCCATTGACTAAAGTACTCCCTAGGGCAAAACATGATCAACACCAGAACTCCATGGGTGTTAGATTTATCACTATGTGAACTAGATTATTGTCTCTAGTGCAAGCGGGAGACTGAAGGAAATATGCCCTGAGAGGCAATAATAAAGTTGTTATTATGTATTCCTTGTATATGATAGATGTTTATTTTGCATGCTATAATTGTATTGATAGGAAACATCAATACATGTGTGTTTAATAAACAAAAAGGGTTCCTAGTCATGCCTCTCTTATAGACTAGCTTGTTGATTAACAGGATGATCAAGGTTTCCTGATCATGGACATTGGATGTTGTTAATAACAAGGTCACACCATTGGTGGAATGATGTGATGAACATTCATCCGAAGTATAGCATTACGATCAAGTCATTATGTTTATATTGCTATAACATAATACGAAGTAATCTTTATCCTTAGACCATGAGATCATGTTAATTGCTAACACCGGAAGAGTATCTTGATAACATCAAACGTCACACCGTAACAAGGTGACTATAAAGATGGGTTCGATTACGAAGGTGTTATGTTGAGGCTCATGGATCAATAGTGGAATTTGTCAATCCAGATGACGGATAGATATACTCTGGGCCCTCTCGGTGATATCACATTAGGATAGCTTGCAAGCAAGTGATGCGATCACTAGAATGTTATATCACGGGGACGAGAAAAGAGTGCATGTCGGTAACGAGATCAAACTAGGTATGGAGATACCGATGATCGAATCTCAGACATGTAATATATCGAGAGACAAAGGGATTTAGTTACAAGCGTTAAAGGTTCTCACGATCACAGGAGTCATCGTTGAATGTGTAGGAGTCGATGGATCTCCGGTCCCGGCTGATTATTGATTGGAGAAGGGTCTCGATCATGTACGCATTATTCATAAACCATAGGGTGGCACACTTAAGAGTTACGGACACCATTTTGGAGCACACATGTTTCGCATTTAAAGAATTGCAAAGCGCAGGAATTGTTTCAATAGAAACCGGAAATTGTTTCGTGAAATTGCGAAGGTGTTTCTGCATGTGATATTGAAATATTGCAAGGGCTATGTGAATGTTTGTTAATTAAAGTAATTAACAAAATTCTGAATAAATTTAATAAAAGAGTTTTATTAAATGAGAGAGCGTTAAATTTGGAGAAACTTAATGCATTTAAAGTGGAGACTTTAAAAGGGAATGTGAAGAGGCATTTTAATGTGGAGGAGTTACCACCACATGAATGGGGGAGGTGAGGGGTCACCCCATGCGCCGCCATGGAGAGAGGGGCACCCCTCCTCCTATAAAAGGCCACCCATTCCTCCTTCATCCTCACACCTCCTTGTGAAGGATCTCTCTCCCCTCTAGAATTATTCCCCATGGTCTCGGATTAGCGAGATACATGTTAGGTGGCATTTCGTCTGAAGGAGTTCTTGCTCACTGGATCGCTGGAGCGAGGAGGTGGAGGTTGTCCGGTGGCTTGAACGCAAATGGAAAAGTGCGGATCGTTCTTTGGGTTGCGGCGCTCGGACTTCCTCATGATCTTGAGATCGGCAAGTGTACGACTACATCAACCACGAGTTCCTACTCATTAACAAAGCTTGTTGTCTTCAAGGGTAAGTTCTCCATGGATGTATGTCCACCTGTTTGCTTTTTACCTAGTAGATAGATCTTGGCGTGTAGTTCACACCGTAGGAATTTTTTTGTTTTCTATGCTGCGGACCCAACAATATTTGATATACAATTTTATAAATGTTATAATCTTGCAAACACATTGCAGTGTTAAGTATATTTGATACTTGTTCTGTTTTGATGAAAACAGGTCCTTCTGCATGAGAGGAGCTTGCTGGAGAGGAGGTGACGTTGCGTGTTGATGGCGAGCATAATGATGATGGCCGACGACACTCTAACTCGACATTTATCATTTAGTTTATGTTTAGGATGATTATTGTAATCAATAGATTGTGAACTTCTTTAGTGTGTCTCACACTTCGTGAGACAGTTATTCATATGAGTTTGTAACAAACAGTTGTTCTGCTTTTATGAATGATTTCTATTCGTGTTCATATCTTGTTTGATTATGTGTGAATTATCCTTGTTGTTTGAAACTAATTGATAATGCATGAACATTTATAAAACATTAAAATGCCTTGTTTAAAATACCCAACTTGAATGATATTTCATTAATGAATGAAAAACCATTGTTTAGATTCAAAGTTATGTGATAATATGTGAAAGTCATTCGATTTCTTGTCACATACATATCGTGCCTAAGTTCGGCAAAATAACTTGAACACCGTGTATTACTTGAATACAAAGTGTTTAGAGAATTGTTAAAAGTAAATACATATTCGATGTATTGTGTTTTAACGAAAATGGTAATTATCATTATGTGATAGTTTAAATGTGTAAAGTAGTTTACCAAAGAAACATGAATATGAAACTATTTGATTTGATCAAAATGTTTCATCAACAAAGGGTATAAGTATAAAAGAGAATCTAATTACAACGATTTGATCAATAGTAATGAAATTCAAATTTATAAGTATGTTATAAAAGAAATTATGTAATGCAAAGCGTTTTGAAATGTCAAAATGCAAAGCATCACAATGTGATATTAGATATCAAAGGGGTTAAATAGAAGGCACCAAATAAATCCTTGTAGTGTAGATGTAGAGACCATTAGTTAGAAATAGTTAGCACTCAATTAGAATGTAGTGAACCATTTGAATTCGTGAAAGTTTTGGGGTTATTCGATATAACCAAAACAATAGAGAATAAGTCCTTGTAGAGTATTCATTGGAAACTTTGAATAAGAAATCCATAGCTGAAACTAAAAGGAAAGCAAAACTTGCATTGCTTGGATTTTGGTACATTTTTGAGAAAGCTCACTTTTAGTGATGTTTCTCAATTATGGAGCAAATGGAAAATAGTGTAAAACACGATGAGGATTCAAAACCCTGCCTCAGAATGTTGAGAAGCGCAAGGGACAATGTTCCTGAACGATTCTCTTCACAGAAGGAAAGAATCAATGATTTTGATCATTGTGTTTTCCCCACTAGTGTTTTCACTATATGAAGTAGGATTCAAAATGTAATCCATATCTAGTATGGAAACATTTGTGAATCATTTGTCATGATTACTGGAATATGACATATCTATGAACTACTAAGGAAATAATGGTAAACTGAATTATGAGAAATCCTAGAAGCAAAATTCCCTTGAGATTAGAAAGCAATTCATTGTTGAATCTCACAAGTAAAAGGGGTTACTTGGAATTTCCCAAATGACTGCAGAGCCATAGTGGAAAAGGGGTGAATGACAAAAGCACAATTTGTCAAGTATTGGATGAATTCAAATGAATTTGATTCATGTATGCTAAATGTCTGGTGAATTTAAAAACTAGTAAAGTACTAGTATCTCATAGTAAAACTCCAAATTTGATATTTGATCAAAGGATTTTGAAGTTGTTCAAAAATAGTGAGTGGATATGCAATTTGCATAAAATTGAGTGGGAGCTATGAAAGTCTTCCTGAAACAATATGTGATTGACATATTTTTGAGTGGGAGCTTATAGGAGTAATTCTTAAGTATGTTAAGAATGAAAACGCAAATACTTATGAATAATGATTCATAAGATGTAGAAGTTGATAATAAGTGTATTATGATATTGTGTAGTATTCCTTAAGGGATTCTGAAAAGGGTTTAGAAGTTAATTAAGGAACTAGTCCTTAATAACTCGAATTAGGAATAGCATTAAGTTTAAACATCAATGGTTGAAAGAAAGAAAAGGATGATCGTCATCCACTATGTTGAGACACAGGTTCTATCTTAGTAAACCATGATGGTAACTTAGCATAACATGTGATCCAAATAAGGAACGTTTGAAAGTGATTAAGTTTGAATCACGAAACATTGAGTTAAGTTTGTCCGTAGTATCTAGTAGAGAACTGTAGACATGTTTTCCAAATCCATAAAGGATGACATATCTTAAAGCATAAAGGGTTATGTCATAAGGGAATATGTTGGAAACTCCCATAGATACCGATTGAAGTCAAGTAGGAAGCGAGGTGAACCAAAACATCGAAAGTTGCACAGAGTGCACTAGTGTTTCGATGAATACATTTATAATAATAGATAAGGGTACCATCTAAAGTGTTGTATAATGTTATGGTGGGGCTAGTTCGCTTTTAACATAGAATGATGTGTCCCAGGGCACAGTGCCCATGAGAAAGCCCTCGAGGTTGATCTAACGTCACTGTAGGCTCTTGGAATCAGCCTTGTTCTGCTGCCATAGCGACGATGCATACACACAGATGCTATCATGTGATGATAAAGTATTAATGTCAATTAAGGTGACATTAGTAAGTTGCAAAGGATTTGGGACTGTAAAGTACAGACCCAAGACTCAACCTCTTCCATGAGCAAGCATGTTCAGGGTACCGGATATATGGTGTCAATGATTGAGAACAAATGCAGCTAGTGTATTTGTACTCTAGTGGAAGTGGGAGACTGTTGGAAATATGCCCTAGAGACAAATAGTAGTAAGGACTATTATCATATTTCATATAGTTTATGATTAAGTTTTATATCATGCTATAACTATATTGAGTGGAAACATCAATACACGTGTGATATACAAACAACCAGGGGTTCCCACTGAAACTATAGTCGCTGGTTCATTGGTCAAAGGATGATCATGTTTCCTGATCATGTGGCATTTATGCCAGTTGGAAATGAGGTCATCTTATTCTGAGAATGAGATGATGAACTAATACCCAACCTAAACATCGTGACCCAATCATGTCACGAAGTTCAAGTTATGATGATTAGAAATGGATCATCGTAGACTATTCCTTAGACCGTGAGGCTATATCAATCACTGTCTCCCGAGAGTGCTTAGATAGCATCAAACGCTATCTGGTAAAACGGTGGTTATAAAGGTGTGTTCAGGTACTCGGAGGAAACCGTAGAGGCAATATATGTCAAGAGCAGGATTTGTCCGTCCATGTGATGGGAAGATACTCAAGGGCCCACTCGGAGAAGTTATATCCAATAGCTGCGCAGCGTGTGATTTGATCACGGGGATATCACTTGTCGAAACGAGTCAAGTAGCATTGTTCAGTAACGAGATTGAACACGACATGGTGATGTCATTGATCAGATCTCGGGCAATGCAAGTATCGAGTGACAAAGGGAATAAGACACGACTATCCCGGTTGAAACGACAAAAGATCTTCGTGGAACGCACAGGGGTCACATGGCCATCCAGGTCCCTCTGTCGATCATTGGTGCGGGAGTGTCCCGACCATGGCTAGAGTGTTCCCGAACCATGGGGTATCACGCTTAAGGGCTTGATGATGCTTAGAGAGTGTTTGTAGGATCGGTGGAATCACCGAAGAAGAGTAGGGAGAAAACCGGAAGGGTTTCGGTAAGTCCGGAGGATGTCCGGAGTGGAGGTGGAAGGTGTTACATGGCCACGGAGATTGAATAATATGTGAATGAATGTTAAATATTGATTTAATCATTTATTCATAACTATTTAATAAAGAGAAAATCAATTAAAGGTCAAAAAGGCTTAATGGGCCAATTTCCGGAGGGAGAGGGCGCATTAGGGAAAGGAGAGAGGGAGAGGGGCCAAGGGGGCTGGCCGGCTAGGCCTAGCCCCCGCCCCCCCGCGGGGGCCACTAGGGGCTGGCTGGCGGCCTCCCCACCCCCTCCTTTCCTTTAGTCCCACCCCGGGACTTTGAGGGAGGTAGTACCTCCCCTCCCCCTATATAAAGTGGGGTATTTGGCCTAGAAAGATACACCAATAATCAATAAAGGTCTTCTCAGTTTTGGGAGGACCTCTAATTGATATTTTCTCTCTCCCCCTCTCTCTCTCTCTCTCTCTCGTGACCGTGGTCCCAAGTCTGGACTGCGCGAGCGAGAGACATCTTCACCGCGGAGCGCCGTCGCACTGCGGGATTCAGATCCAGGAGCTCTACTTCCACAACTGCTGCTGGATCAGGGAAGCGGGAGTCATCGTCAGGCATCGGATGTGTGTAACTCCCCGCGAGGTGTCGCACTTGAGGCACTCAAGTTGTTGGAGCCAGAAGGAGCGCAAGGACTTCATCATGATCTTGAGGTCGGCTTTGGCTCGTCTACATCAACCACGCTCTCCTGAGCGTTGACAACGCTTTTCGGTCTTCAAGGGTAAGTTCGCGAAAAGCCCCTCCCGTTATTGTATTACTAATAGATAGGTCCTGGCAACTTCAGGGGGTTTAGGGGCATAGGGTAAAATTTTATTGTTTTCATGCGTGGAACCCCTACAATTGATCCATCCTTCAAAAATAGTGTTGATACACCCTATATTTAGCTTTCTTCTTCGTGCAAGTCTTCATCTTGATCTTCGGAACTTGTCACTCCCTTACACGAATTCCTTTTTCTATCTAGGTCTATAACATCAAGTAATAACTTGATGATGCAACATGCATTTGCACATCAAGTCAAACTTCATGCACAGATCTAGTCAATCAAGAAGATCCAAAAAAACAAAAAATCCAAATGTGGTACATATAACACACATCATTCTAAGCCCGGAATATAGTACTTGAGTATAATACCTCTAGAATTCAGGCTTAGCTGTATAGTATATGACACCTCCTAGTATCGGTTTACCTCGTGATACTTAGCACTTAGGTTTAAACTACTCTTTGTCCCAATATTTACCCAAATTGCTCAGTTGCAACAGGATAATTTTGAGCAAAGTGGAATCACTCTGGTTTTGACTAACCTATTACCTGTCTTTTGGGACTACTAAAAACTACCAACTTCCACTCTATCGTAAACTATCCTCACATGATCTCTCAAAACTACTAACAAAACTGTAGTTACTACCTTAATCCAAAATTATCGTAATATTATGACACCTATGTCTTGTATCACAGACCTACACTATTCTTTACTTACTGTTACTACAAGATTTGTTACTGCGTACTTGTCCTAATTACAAACTTATCATAGTCTCGGAGCTATTCTCACCATGAACTTGTTAAGATTTTCCTAGTCATCATGATTAAAGAGCTCCTCTCAACATGACGACTCTTCTTCTTAGCTTACTATCAATGATTCTTAAGAAAATTCTACTCCATCACATGCAATCCTCAAGTGAATGCCACATGATTTACTTCCAATTGTATCTATACATACTCCGATGGTCTACCATGTATGGTATAGTGGTATCAACTAGTGGTAAGATTCTGCTAGTTCACTGGGGTTCTAAATATAGACTCCATCACTAATACTACTCCACATGATATCCTAAACTTAGTCGCAATCTTCTTTGATATTTAACTTACTTAGATATCTTAGTGGTGTTATACTTATTTAGAGCTACTCTAAAATGACAATTCTCTAGAGAAGACATATAACTAATCCTTAAGAAAGATGACAAAAACTAAAGGGGATCCGCAGCAGAAAACAAAAAAATTCCTACGTTGGAACCCCAAAAACTGCATAGGATCTATCTATGTAGTAATGCAGTAACGGCCGAGCGTAGAGAATACATACCCTTGTAGACCGTACGCAGATAACGTTCCGAGGGGAACGTGGTTGATGTAGTCGTACTCGTAGCCGACCTCAAGGTCGCGAAGCTCCTTGTAGGTCACCCCTTGCTCCTTCTTTATCATGCAGCAGCTCCGGCTCGCGACATTCAAGCGCCCCAAGTGTTGCGCCTCGTGTCTTCGTATACATCCGGTGCATGATGAGACCTCTGGCTCCCTGATCCCACCGGGAGTGCGGAAGTTGATATCCGGCTAGGAATCCCTGCAGCGCAACGGCATGCTGCAGGTGTGCCTTGTTCGCACAACCCAGACTTGGGGCCATGGTCACAAGGGCTAGAGAGAGAGGGAAGGAGGAAGTCAATCAAAGGACTTATCCAAATATTGGTGTGTCTAATCCCACGCATGGGCACCCCTTTATATAGGCAGAGGGGGTGTGCCCTCCCCATTAGGTTAGCCATGTGGGACTAATTGCTAAAGGAAAAATAGGCAAAAGGAATTTTCTAGCCGGATGGGCCGATTTATGGCCAGCCCATCAATCAAAGGGGCAGCATCAACCAGCTGCCTAGGAGGAGCCGACCGGGTGGGTCTTGGCGCGGCCCACCCCGCGCCCACCTGCTCCCGTGCATGGTGGCCTAACCAGCATTGGTCCGGGTGGGCCTTTGGTCGCGGCCCACCCGCGTGCTCACCTAGCTCCCGCGCAGCATTGCCCCGCCTAGACCGGCCTCGGCGCGTCGGCCCGGTGAGGCGACCACCTGACGCCACCTTGGGATGGTTGGCTGGCGCGATGCCCGGCCATGAGCGACGCCTGTTGGCTGCTCGGTGGCCAAGTGCTGGCCGCTCGCTTCTATGGGCTGCCAAGCCCACAAGCTACATCAGCAGTTTTTTTCTCCCTTTTTCTTTTTCCTTTTTCCAGCAGTATTTATTCTAGGCTAATTCCCTTTAGGGATTTGGCCTAATATAAAAGTTGCTTTTATAAATCTCAATTTAAATATATTAATTCATAATTAACATATAATAAATGTATATTTAAATTCCCATTTATCCGAAAACACTTTTCCGGTCTTTTCCTTTATTCTTTCTTCGAACAACTTCGGATCTCTCTGCGGAACACTTCCGGCTTTCTCTTTCTCTACTGTGATTCCGTCTTACGAATGATCGCTCTCATCGTACCCTTAAGTGTATCCTCTCATTGCTCGGGAATGCTCTAGACATGATCTGTATCAATGATCAACAGAGGGACCAAGGATATCCATGTGACCCATATGCATTCCTGATGACAATGTCATTTGAACCGGTAAATGTAGCATCCATATTGCTTTTGTTTCTCGATACGACTTGTCCGAGATCCGGTCATTGGTATCACATACCTTGTTCAATCTCGTTAACAACAAGTTCTATTTTCTTGTTACCATGATATTACATCCCCGTGACCGAGTCACATGTTGCAACATTTATGGATGTAATCTCACCAAGCCGGCCATATGTATCTTTACCCATCATGTGGGTGAACAAATCCCACTCTTGAGATATATTGCCTCTACGGTTCCTCCGAGTACCTGAACACACCTTTATTGCCACTGTATTACTAGATGACGTTTGATGCTATCTAAGCACTCTCGGGAGACAGTGATTGATATAGCCTCACGGTCTAAGGAATTAGGATTCTAGATTTAGCTATTGCAACAATGAACTATATGAATTGATCGTGTTGCAATCCTTCGAGGAATGTCCATCACATCATTCTCCAATGATATGACCCCGTTGTCAATTGGAATAAATGCCCATGATCTTGAAACCCAGATCATCCTCATGACCAACGGACTAGTATGAATAGAGGCTACTAGGGACTTGGTTGTTTCATACCACACCTGTACCAATGTTTCTACTTGGCATAGTTATAGCACAATATGAAACTATTATAAACTAATTGAGATATGGCAATAAAAACCTATTTATTATTTGCATCTAGGGCATATCTCCTTCAGTCTCCCACTTCCACTAGAGTACAAATAATCTAGCTCGCATTTTACGCACATAAACCATATAACATATGCGTTTATAGATCATGCATGCTCATGGGAAACGTCATGTCCATGTTCTGTTTTACCAGATCATTATGTCTTTTGCAAATCGTTAATGTCTTCCTAAGTTTGACATTCATACAATTGTCATATAATGGGTCGAAGTATTTGTTTGGCAACAAAGTGATACTTTGTTTCTAGTGTTTATAATGACAGTTGTTTTCACCGTTGTCATCTAAACTTCAAAACACACTTTGCTATCCTTTGTGTATATACTGTAGTCGTGGCAGTAGAACGAGGCCGGATTCCAGGAGCCTATAGTAACTTTAGATCAACCTCGAGGGCTTTCTCATGGGCACTGTGCCCTAGGACACATCATTCTACGCTAAAAGCGAACTAGCCCCACCATAACATTATACATCACATCAGATGGAGCCTTTATACTTCTATATCTATGTAGATCCTAGTGCATGAAATGCATCTATGCCACTTACATTGCTTCTTGCCATTTAAGTACAAACTTAATTCTGGTTCAGTGATCAACTCAGGAATCACTTAAAGACACGGTCTTATAGTTACGACTTTGTCCTACCAACTAGAACCCCGGGTCACATTACATCGAGTATACAACATGGTTATGTGGAAGAACCTATGATTGAGGCATAGAAGATGCAACGCATCTCTTTCTTTCAACCATAGTTTCAATACTAACTCAATGCTTCATACAGTAAGAACTACTTTCTCACCTCGTTCCATTCTAAGCTTCTTCAGAATCTTGCTTAGGACATTCTGAACAACTTTCAGAATCAAGTCCAAGAAGCATTCGACATTCAGTGTTTACTAAACTCACAAATCTATCTCAATAGATCTTATTGTTTAATAACTTCAACTTCATACTTATTTATCTAACTTAAATATTATTAACACCAATCACATCATTCTCATATGTCATCCACATATCCCAGAATGATTTCACGCTCCCACTCAAATATTGCATCCATATTTGAGATCCAGGGATTTCACTTAGCTCCCACTCAAAATATGTCAACTACATATTATGAATTAGCCAAGCTGATTTGCTCTCACTCAAATCCAGGTCCTCTCGATAATCTTGGACATTCCAAATTTCTTTGATCATCATCAAATCGAGAATTCCACCAACAAGATTTCAATGACCATTCATTTCTCGTACTTAGGTCCATTATGCTTCTTTGTAATTCGTAGGTATGTCTTGTTCAAAACATGACAAGTGAATCAACAATATAATTCCACAAACTTGTAGAATATATAGTTGAATCCTACTTTCTTTAGTAAAAGTATTCACTGAAACTTTATGGTCATTATCATTGGTTTCTCCTCTATTTGTAGAGTTCGGTTCACGAAACAAATTCCGCTGTGCCACTCAACAATTAGGAGGTAAGGTCAAATACCTTGTTTTGATCTTTTACTTTCTTCCACCTGTACCTTCATCAAGATACATCAACTTTGGACAACAACAGTTTTGCCCCTTGTGGACGAGGCATTCATAGCTTCCCAAGAACGCTCTACAAAGACTTGTTTATTCACCACGACTTCTACTTATTGAAATCTCCAAAAACTCGAACGTGTCATAACATTTATGGTGTTGTTTACACGAATCTATAGATGTTCCTTTGCATTTCAAATGAGTGTTTAATTATTTCGATCTCTAACTCTAAATGAAAACTATAACCCTGATAAGAGATAATATTATACCATATGTATCTAATACATAATGATTATGATGTTTAGACATTTCAACACAGTTTAAATTCGTCCAATTATCATAATTTGTGAAACATCTTTCACAAGTTCCTTTTATGCTAAACTTAACTTGAATATATTAGTCATGTCGATCAAATCGAAGAGACTTGTTAATTCAATATCCTCCTTTGTTGCGAACTCATTCGAACAATTCAAATCGTTTCAAACTCATGTTTCATTAAGTAAATACGCTTATTCACCTAAGTCCACAATAAATGATTTCCACTACTTGTTGAAAATACGATACATCACTATGTATAAGATTCAACATTTCTTCGCATATCACCGTTTTACCAGAATTCGGAGTTTTAGTCATTCTGCCCAAGAGGCATGGTTTTGCAAAGTCTCTAGATTAAGCATCTAGGACCCCGATGTTCATTAATAACATGCAATAACCAAAATCACTTAAACTATAGTGTCATTTCATTATTAAACTTTGGATATCTTTTAGCATTCTAACCCTTTATAAATGCTTAAACTATTATCATTAACATAGTGATGAGAATCATTCATTTATAATCATAATGTGACCATAACGATATTGTTTATAAGAATAGTACAGACTGGCTTGTAACTTATTCATATGAATAATCGTCTCGCCATAAGCAAGACACACAAACAAGGATTACAAAATTATATCCAAGTCCACTAATCCAAATGATAAACTTTGAGGAAGAGGTGATGTCAGCCATCAAATGTTTTGCTTGCCATCATCAAGTCACGTTGCCTCAAAACCAGCAATTATCAAGCATATCCTCCTGTTTTCACAAAACGGGACAAGCATCAAATACTTTGCAAACTGCAACGAGTTTTGCAAGAATTACATTTATAATTTGTATATCTTACATATACCTTTTTCATCCATGACCTCCATTGCAATCAAGCCATTCTGAGAGTTCTCAACTCTAATGCAAGATCGCTAAGTGTTTTTCCAAACATTCTCTTTTCATCCATGATGGAGGAAAACCCATCCAACTGCTCATACTTTATGTGCCAGATTTTGCATAATACAAAATTGCAGTCCAACTCTCCATCGAATGGAGAATGGCTTATTGGATGATTATGGAGAAAACACAAAAATTCCAGAGTCATCAAATTATCTCCTAATGGTTATTGTATAAAGAAGAGAAGATCACCTTTTACGAGGATATCCCTCAGACGTGGGTATTAATCTATGAAGTTGGACCCTTTTGCTAAGTTCCACATTAAGCAATATATTCCCATGGTCGCAAAGGACCTCAATGGGATAGGCTAAGAACTACTAAGATATTTGCAAACAGACATCTAGACTAAGTTCATAATAAGAGATCAATTTATAATTGGTCTCCACTAAAATTGTCATCCCCCTAGACGATTTTAGTGATCACATGATCCCTATCCTCTGCACCATCCCCCGATCATCATGGTCATTAGTGCAGTATCAAAGGTAGACATTCACTAATGCCAATCACATCATCCATGTGACTCATGCTCGATCTTTCGATCTCTTGTGTTCCGATGCCATGTCTCTGTAACATGCTAGGCTCGCCAAATCTAACTTGCGTGTACTCGATGTGCAACATGGCTTACACCCACTGTATGCGAATGTAGATATGTCTGACACCTGCTCATCGCAGGTTGCCTCATAACGAAGAACTTTCTTGGTGGTGCACACACAAGAGTAACACGGAACATTGGAATTCAATAGGGATTATCTTATTTGCTATTGTTGGGTATCTAATACTAACACACAATAAGATGTAAAACAGATATCAATATCATATGTACAATGTGATATGATATGGTGCTTCTTGTTACGCCTTGATCTCCATCGAGCGCTCCGGCACGATCTCCATCTTACCCTTGGTTTGATGCCAAGTCCACGACGCCTCCACCTGGTCGTCCATCGGAACGATGACTTATTACTATACTACTTAGTAACAGAAAAGTAAACTACTTTACCTTTGTAACAACCAATGTCATATCATAATCACATGCCCTCTTGCAAAATAAAGCTAGACGCCTCTACTTTATCTATTGCAAGTTTTACGTGGTTGTTAGGGCTTTCGCAATAGAACCGTTACTAATCTACAAACTTTCCAACCACAACATGGATCCAACAGTTGTCTCTATTACACCCCTTTCGGGGCCCTCCGTTGTAAATGCTATATCAACTATCGAATGAGAGACAGACACCCGCTAGCCACTTATACGGTACAAGACGTATGTTGAGCGTGGAACCAGTCTCGCGTACGAATACGCGTAAGGTCAGTCTAGGCCGCTTCATCAAACAATACTGCGATATAAACAAGTACACGTTAGAGGGTAACAACTAAGGGATCAATGCCCGCACAATACTTGTGCGTATTGGCCGTACAGCACTCCTACGCATAGATCGTCTCTGATACCACTGAAGGGGATCCGTAGTAGAAAACAAAAAATTTCCTATGTTGGAACCCCAAAAACTGCCTAGGATCTATCTATGTAGTAATGCAGTAACGACCGAGCATAGAGAATACATACCCTTGTAGACCTCAAGGTCGCGAAGCTCCTCGCATGTCACCCCTTTCTCCTTCTTCATCGTGCAGCTGCTCTGGCTCACGACATTCAAGCGCCCCAAGTGTTGCGCCTCGTGTCTTCGTACACATCCGGTGCACGATGAGACCTCTGGCTCTCTGATCCCGCTGGGAGTGCGGAAGTTGATATCCGACTAGGAATCCCTGCAGCGCAATGGCGTGCTGCAGGTGTGCCTTGTTCGCACAACCCAGACTTGGGGCCATGGTCACAAGGGCTAGAGAGAGAGGGAAGGAGGAAGTCAACCAAAGGACTTCTCCAAATATTGGTGTGTCTAATCCCACCCATGGGTACCCCTTTATATAGGCGGAGGGGGTGTGCCCTCCCCATTAGGTTAGCCATGTGGGACTAATTGTTAAAGGAAAAATAGGCAAAAGGAATTTTCCAGCCCGATGGACCGATTTATGGCCAGCCCATCAATCAAAGGGGCAGCAGCAACTAGCTGCCTGGGAGGTGCTGGCCGGGTGGTGTTGGGTCCGCGACATAGAAAACAAAAATTTCCTACGGTGTGAACTACACGCCAAGATCTATCTACTAGGTACAAAGCAACGGGTGGACATACATCCAACGAGAACTTACCCTCGTAGACAACGAGCTTTGTTAACGAGTAGGAACTCGTGGTTGATGTAGTCGTACACTTGCCGATCTCAAGATCGTGAGGAAGTCCGCGCCAACTCAGCAGCAAGCGCATCCGCACTTTGCACACGTTCAAGCCACCGGACAACCTCCACCTCCTCGCTCCGGTGATCCAGGAAGCAACTCCTTCGCATTTAAATGCCACGGGAACATGTATCTCGCTAATCCGAGACCATGGGGAATAATTCTAGAGGGGGAGAGAGATCCTTCACAAGGAGGTGTGAGGATGAAGGAGGGAATGGGTGGCCTTTTATAGGAGGAGGGGGTGCCCCCTCTCTCCATGGCCGGCGCATGGGGGGTGGCCCCTCACCTCCCCCATTCATGTGGTGGTAACCCCTCCACATTAAAATGCCTCTTCACATTCCCTTTTAAAGTCTCCACTTTAAATGCATTAAATTTCTCCAAATTTAATGCTCTCTCATTTAATAAAACTCTTTTTATTAAATTTATTCAGAATTTTGTTAATTACTTTAATTAACAAACATTCACATATAGCCCCTTGCAATATTTCAATATCACATGCAGAACCACCTTCTGCAATTTCACCCGAAACAATTTCCGGTTTCTATTGAAACAATTCCTGCGCTTGCAATTCTTTCGTCTGAAACATATGTGCTCCAAAATGGTGTTCGGTAACTCTTAAGTGTGCCACCCTACGGTTCGCGAATAATGCAGACATGATCGAGACCCTTCTCCGATCAATAATTAGCAGCGGGACCTGGAGATCCGTACTGACTCCTACACATTCAACGATGACTCCTATGATCTTGAGAACCTTTAACGCTTGTAACTAAATCCCTTTGTCTCTCGATATATTACATGTCCGAGATTCGATCATCGGTATCTCCATACCTAGTTTGATCTCGTTACTGACATGAACTCTTTTCTCGTTCCCGTGATATAACATTCTAGTGATCACATCACTTGCTTGCAAGCTATCCTAATGTGATATCACCGAGAGGGTCCAGAGTATATCTATCCGTCATCTGGATTGACAAATTCCACTCTTGATCCATGAGCCTCAACATAACACCTTCAAACCGAACCCATCTTTATAGTCACCCTGTTACGGTGTGATGTTTGATGTTATCAAGATACTCTTCCGGTGTTAGCAATTAACATGATCTCATGGTCTAAGGATAAAGATTATTTCGTATGATGTTATCGAAATATAAACATAATGACTTGATCGTAACGCTATACTTCGGATGAATGTTCATCACATCATTCCACCAATGGTGTGACCTTGTTATTAACAACATCCAATGTCCATGATCAGGAAACCTTGATCATCCTGTTAATCAACAAGCTAGTCTATAAGAGAGGCATGACTAGGAACCCTTTTTGTTTATTAAACACACATGTATTGATGTTTTCGAATCAATACATTTCTAGCATGTAAAATAAACATCTATCATGTATAAGGAATATATAATAACAACTTTATTATTGCCTCTCGGGGCATATTTCCTTCAGTCTCCCACTTGCACTAGAGACAATAATCTAGTTCACATAGTGATAAATCTAACACCCATGGAGTTCTGGTGTTGATCATGTTTTTCCCTAGGGAGAACTTTAGTCAACGGATCTGCTACATTTAGGTCCGTGTGTACTTTACAAATCTTTATATCTCCATCCTTGACATGCTCGCGGATGGAGTGAAACCGGCGCTTAATATGTTTGGAATTCTTGTGAGACCTTGGTTCCTTAGCATTAGCTATGGCTCCATTGTTGTCACAATAGATCACCATCGGGTCCAACGCACTGGGAACCACACCCAGTTCCGTAATGAACTCTTTCATCCAAACTGCCTCTTGCGCCACTTCTGAAGCAGCAACATATTCCGCCTCCGTTGTTGATCCAGCCACTACAGGTTGTTTGGAACTCCTCCAACTAACTGCTGCTCCGTTCAAGAGAAATACGTATCCGGATTGAGACTTAGAGTCATCCGGATCGGTGTCAAAGCTAGCATCAACATAACACTTAGCAACTAGCTCTTCTTCACCTCCGTATATGAGAAACATATCCTTAGTTCTTCTCAAGTACTTGAGGATGTTCTTTACCGCTATCCAGTGTTCCAAACCTGGATCAGATTGGTACCTACTAGTCAAACTAATAGCATGTGCCACATCCGGTCTTGTACATAGCATGGCATACATAATAGAGCCTATGGCCGAGGCATAGGGGATCTTATCCATCATCTCTCTTTCTTCCGCCGTAGCCGGACTTTGAGTCTTACTCAATGTCTTGCCTTGCAACATAGGTAACAACCCCTTCTTACTTTCGTCCATATTAAACTTTTTTAATATCTTATCAAGGTATGTACTCTGCGATAGCCCAATTAGGCGCCTTGATCTATCTCTATAGATTTTAATGCCTAATATATATGACGCTTCACCAAGGTATTTCATAAAAAATTTGCTGTTTAGATAACTTTTAACACTGTTTAAAAGATCTATATCATTTCCAATCAATAATATGTCATCCACATATAATATCAGAAATGCCACATTGCTCCCACTCACTTTCTTGTAAATACAAGCCTCTCCATAAGTTTGGACAAATCCAAAATCTTTGATCACCTCATCAAAGCGGAGATTCCAACTTTGTGATGCTTGCTTCAGTCCATAGATGGATCGTTGAAGTTTGCACACCTTATTAGCATCCTTAGTATCGACAAAACCCTTAGGTTGTATCACATACAACTCTTCTTCAATCTTACCATTGAGGAACGCAGTTTTGACATCCATCTGCCATATTTCATAATCGAAATATGCAGCAATTGCTAACATAATCCTAACCGATTTAAGCATCGCTATGGGAGAGAATGTCTCATTGTAGTCAACTCCTTGAATTTGTCGAAACCCCTTTGCGACAAGTCGAGCCTTATAGATGGTCACATTACCATCAGCATCATTTTTCATTTTGAAAATCCATTTATTCTCAACGGCCTTTCGGTCGTGAGGTAAGTCCACCAAGTTCCAAACTTGGTTCTCGTACATGGATTCCATCTCGGATTTCATGACTTCTAGCCATTTGTTGGAATCCGGGCTCATCATCGCTTCTTCATATGTCGCAGGGTCATCCATTTCAACAACCATGAAATTCACAATAGGATTGCCATACAGTTTAGGAGCTGCACGTGTCCTGCTTGACCTGCGAGGTTCGGTAGTGTCCTCTTTCGGAGTTTCATGATCATTATCATTAGCTCTCTCTTCATCAGGTGAAGTCAACTCCGAAACAACTTCCGGTGCTGCGCCACTCGCCATTCCATGAAGAGAAGGTTCAATAACCTCTTCGAGTTCTACCTTCCGACTACTCACACCTTTCGCGAGAAACTCCTTCTCAAGAAAGGATCCATTCTTGGCAATAAAAACCTTGCCCTCAGATCTGTGATAGAAGGTATACCCAATTGTTTCCTTAGGGTATCCTATGAAGACGCATTTTTCCGCTTTGGGTTCGAGTTTATCCGGTTGAAGTTTCTTCACATAAACATCGCATCCCCAAACCTTAAGAAATGATAGCTTAGGTTTGTTTCCAAACCATAATTCATACGGTGTCGTTTCAACGGATTTAGATGGTGCCCGATTTAAAGTGAATGCAGCTGTTTCCAGTGCATAACCCCAAAATGACAGAGGTAAGTCAGTCAGAGACATCATAGATCGAACCATATCCAATAAGGTACGATTATGACGTTCTGACACACCATTACGTTGTGGTGTTCCGGCAGACGTGAGTTGTGAAACTATTCCACACTCTTTCATGTGTGTGCTAAACTCGTAACTTAGATACTCTCCTCCACGGTCAGACCGTAGAAACTTGATCTTTTTATTACAATGATTTTCCACTTCATTCTGAAATTCCTTGAACTTTTCAGAAGTTTCAGACTTGTGTTTCATCAAATAGACATACCCATATCTACTCAAATCATCCGTGAAAGTAACAAAATAACGATATCCACCTCGCGCCGACACACTCATTGGCCCACACACATCAGTATGTGTGATCTCCAACAGATTTGTCGCCTGTTCCATTGAACCAGAAAACGGCGTTCTATTCATCTTGCCCATAAGGCATGGCTCACATGTATCAAATGATTCAAAATCAAGTGATTCCAAAAGTCCATCAAAATGGAGTTTCTTCATGCGTTTAACGCCAATATGACCTAGACGGCAGTGCCACATATATGTAGACATATCGTCATCAAGTTTAATATTTTTAGCATTAACATTATGAATGTGCGTAATATTACTATCGAGATCCAATAGAAATAAACCATTCAACATAGGTGCATGACCATAAAAGATATCATTCTTATAAATCGAACAACCATTGTTTTCAGATTTAAAGGAATGACCACTTTGCATCAAACACGATCCAGATACAATGTTCATGCTCAGTGCAGGCACCAAATAACAATTATTTAGGTTTATAACTAATCCCGATGGAAAATGGAGAGGTAGCGTCCCGACGGCTATCACATCAACTCTTGATCCATTGCCAACCCGCATCCTGACCTCATCCCTTGCTAGCTGTCGCTTGTTCCGTAGCCCCTGAACCGAGTTACATATATTAGCAACCAATCCGGTATCAAATACCCAGGTGCTACTGCGAGTACTAGTCAAGTACACATCAATAACATGTATATCACATATACATTTGTTTGCCTTGCTGGACTTTTTGTCTGCCAAATACTTGGGCGATTATGCTTCAATGGCAGTCCCTTGCAATAGTAGCACTTGGTGTCAGACTTAGGGCCAGCCCGGGGTTTCTTTTCAGGCGTGGCAACAGACTCGCCACCCTTCTTTCCCTTGTGCTTGCCTTTCTTGTCCTTCTTGAAACCGGTGGTCCTATTGATCATCAACACTTGATGTTCTTTCCTAATCTCCACTTCTGCAGTCTTAAGCATTGACAGAAGCTCGGGAAGAGACTTCTTCATGCCCTGCATATTATAGTTCATCACGAAGCTCTTGTAGCTAGGTGGCAGAGATTGGAGAACATGATGTATGCCTAAGTCAATGGGAATCGTTATTCCCAAGGACACAAGCTTATCGGCGTACCCAGACATTTTGAGTACGTGCTCACTAACGGAGCTAGTTTCCTCCATCATGCAGCTAAAGAACTTTTCTGTAGCATTATAACTCTCTACGGCAGCATGGGTATCTAAAATCATTTTCAATTCTCCCATGGTATCAAAGGCATTGCCATTTTCGAAACGCTTTCGAAGTTCTGGTTCTAACCCATACAGTATGCCACAATGAACTAAGTTGTGGTCCTCCTGATGAGTCACATAGACATTCTTTTCCTCGTCGGGGGCATCAGGAGCTGGTGGGGGGCCTAGCGGCGCATATAGCACATATTGCTTTTGTGCAGCAGTGAGGAGAATCCTCAAATTCATAGCCCAGTTGGTGAAGTTGCTACCATTATGACAAGTTTCTCTTTCTCCATGAACACATTGAAATTAAAAGCAGGTGGTGTAATCTACAACAGAATTTGTAAAGTTTATTTAGACTAAGTTTATGATAGATTGAGTTCAACTAATCCAAATTACTAATGAACTCCCACTCAAAAACGACATCCCTCGTGTCCTTTTGGTGATTACATGAACCAAATCCACTATACCAAGTCCGATCATCACGTGAGTTGATATAGCTTCAAAGGCGAGCATCTATATGGGCATCATATCAACCATATGACTCATGCTTAACCTTTCGGTCCGTGTTCCGAGGCCATGTCTGTACATGCTAGGCTCGCCAAGTAAGAACCTTAGTATTCGCGTGTGTAAAACTGTCTTACACCTGTTCCTATGAAAGCGTAGATTCGAGTACACCCGATCATCACGTGATGTCTCGAAACACAATCCATAGAACGGTGCATACGCAAGGAAGAACACATTTTTATCTTGATATCTAAAAGAGGGATCATATTATAATGCTATCGAACGCGCCAAACTAGCAGTATAAGATGCTAACATCTAATGTGTAAAGTGAGATGATATGGTCCATGCATTTGATCTCTATCACTTGCATCGTGGTATGATCTCTATAATTCCTTTGTGTGTAAGGCCAAGGTCTATAGAACTTACACGTTGAGTGTGTTGTAAGAGTATCCACCATACATCTACTTACAACAATACCATATCAACACACTAGCCCAGCAACGATCTAAACTAGACGTCTCTAATTTATCAATTGCAAGTTTTACGTGGCTTAGGGCTTTCGAAGATAGAACCGTTCTTACCTACAAACATGAACCACAACGAGGATAACTAAGTTATTAGCAACTCGTTGTAAATCAGATATTGACTATAGTAGGAGAGGAGACACCCGACCACTTATGCAAAACAAGTTGCATGTCAGTCATGGAACCGGTCTCATGTACGATGACATGTAAGGTTGGTCCGGGCCGCTTCATCCCACTATGCCACCAATATCCAAAATATATAGAAGATGCAATAACATGATCATCATCGCCCACATATCAACCATATGTGTACTACCCGTGCTAAGCACCTACGCATAGATCAGGCTCTGATACCACTGTTGGGTCTGCAGCATAGAAAACAAAAAATTTCCTACAGTGTGAATTACACGCCAAGATCTATCTACTAGGTACAAAGCAATGGGTGGACATACATCCAATGAGAACTTACCCTCGTAGACAATGAGCTTTGTTAACGAGTAGGAACCCGTGGTTGATGTAGTCGTACACTTGCCGATCTCAAGATCATGAGGAAGTTCGAGCGCCGCAACTCAGCAGCGCATCTGCACTCGCACACACGTTCAAGCCACCGGACAACCTCCACCTCCTCGCTCTAGCGATCCAGCGGAAGAAACAACTCCTTCCATACGAAATGCCACCGGGAACATGTATCTCGCTAATCCGAGACCATGGGGGAATAATTCTAGAGGGGGAGAGAGATCCTTCACAAGGAGGTGTGAGGATGAAGGAGGGAATGGGTGCCCTTTTATAGGAGGAGGGGGGGTGCCCCCTCTCTCCATGGCCGGCGCATGGGGGTGACCCCTCACCTCCCCCATTCATGTGGTGGTAACCCCTCCACATTAAAATGCCTCTTCACATTCCCTTTTAAAGTCTCCACTTTAAATGCATTAAATTTCTCCAAATTTAATGCTCTCTCATTTAATAAAACTCTTTTTATTAAATTTATTCAGAATTTTGTTAATTACTTTAATTAACAAACATTCACATATAGCCCCTTGCAATATTTCAATATCACATGCAGAACCACCTTCTGCAATTTCACCCAAAACAATTTCCGGTTTCTATTGAAACAATTCCCGCGCTTTGCAATTCTTTGGTCTAAAACATATGTGCTCTAAAATGGTGTCCGGTAACTCTTAAGTGTGCCACCCTACGGTTCGCGAATAATGCAGACATGATCGAGACCCTTCTCCAATCAATAATCAGCGGGGACACGGAGATCCGTCGACTCCTACACATTCAACGATGACTCATGTGATCGTGAGAACCTTTAACGCTTGTAACTAAATCCCTTTGTCTCGATATATTACATGTCGAGATTCGATCATCGGTATCTCCATACCTAGTTTGATCTTACGACATGCACTCTTTTCTCGTTCGTGATATAACATTCTAGTGATCACATCACTTGCTTGCAAGCTATCCTAATGTGATATCACCGAGAGGGCCCAGAGTATATCTATCCGTCATCTGGATTGACAAATTCCACTCTTGATCCATGAGCCTCAACATAACACCTTAGTAATCTGAACCCATCTTTATAGTCACCCTGTTACGATGTGACGTTTGATGTTATCAAGATACTCTTCCGGTGTTAGCAATTAACATGATCTCATGGTCTAAGGATAAAGATTACTTTGTATGATGTTATAGCAATATAAACATAATGACTTGATCGTAATGCTATACTTCGGATGAATGTTCATCACATCATTCCACCAATGGTGTGACCTTGTTATTAACAACATCCAATGTCCATGATCAGGAAACCTTGATCATCCTGTTAATCACCAAGCTAGTCTATAAGAGAGGCATGACTAGGAACCCTTTTTGTTTATTAAACACACATGTATTGATATTTCCGAATCAATACATTTCTAGCATGTAAAATAAACATCTATCATGTATAAGGAATATATAATAACAACTTTATTATTGCCTCTCAGGGCATATTTCCTTCAGGTGGGCCTTGGCGCGACCCACCTGCTCCCGCGCACGGCGGCCTAACCAGCGTCAACCCGGGTGGGCCTTTGTCCATGGCCCATCTGCGTGCCCGTTTGGCTCCCGCGCAGCCTTGCCCCACCTAGGTCGGCCTCGGCGCGTCGGCCCGGTGAGGCGACCGCCTGGCGCCCGCCCGGCTGGTTGGCTAGGGTGCGATGCCCCGGCCCGTGAGCGATGCCAACTGTTGACTGCTCAGCGCGGCGCGAAGTGCTGGCCGCTCGCTTCTGTGGGCTGCCAAGCCCACAAGCTACATCGACAGTTTTTTTCTCCCTTTTTCTTTTTCCTTTTTCCAGGAGTATTTATTCTAGGCTAGTTCCCTTTAGGGATTTGGCCTAATATAAAAGTTGCTTTTATAAATCTTAATTTAAATATTATTTAGAATATATTAATTCATAATTAACATATAATAAATGCATATTTAAATTCCCATTTATCCAAAAACACTTTTCCGATCTTTTCCTTTATTCTTTCTCCGAACAACTTCGGATCTCTCTGCGGAACACTTCCAACTTTATCTTTCTCTACTGTGATTTCATCGTATGAATGATCGCTCTAATCGTACCCTTAAGTGTATCCTCTCACGGCTCGGGAATGTGATACATTGCAAATGTATCTATAATTCCATGCTTGGTTTTATCCACTTGCTTGTGTCTTGTCCACACTTTGGAGTACTTTTCATATGATTTCTTGGACTAACCTATTAACAAGAGCCATAGTGCCAGCTGCCTGTTTGCTGCTGTTTTTGGTTCTAGGAAAGTCAGAAAATGAATATTCTCGGAATTGGACGGGACAAAAACCAAAGTGCCTATTTTCCCAGAAGTCATCAGATGCCACAGTACGAGACGTAGAGGGGCCAGAGGGCGACCACACCACCTAGCCGCACGGCTAGGCTTGGCCCGCACCAGGGGGTGGTGTGGCCAGCCCAGGCACCCCCTCGGCCTCTCCTTCCGACTATAAGATGCCCTCGGGATGAAAACCCTAAGTACCCGATCAAAATTCCATGAAAGAGTCTGTAGCCGCCATCATCTCCATCCCTAGACCGGGAGGGATCTAAAGCTCTTCCCGGCACCCTGCCGGAGGGGAGAATTCACCCTGGAGGCCTTCTTCATCATCATGCAAGCCTCCGGTGTGATGCGTGAGTAGTTCATCTCTGGACTATGGGTCCATGTAGTAGTTAGATGGATGGTTCTCCTCCTTTGTGCTTTCATGTCTAGATCTTGTGAGCTCTGTTCATGATCAAGATCATCTATTTGTAATTCTGCATGTTGTGTTTGCGGGGATCCGATGGATATTGAGATGATATTTTAGATTGATTATTGATTCTATCATGACTTTGTTATTTGTGATCTTGCATGCTTTCCGTTGTTAGTAGCTATCTTGGCCAAGTAGATGCTAGCAACTCCAAGAGTTAGTATTTATGCTCGATAGTGGGTTCATGCCTCTGGTAATCTGGGGAAGTGACAGAAATCTCTAGGGTACTAGATGTGTTGTTGCTACTAGGGAGAAAACAACAATCCTTTGTTCATAGAACAATCATATTGTTTACTTTACATGCAGTTCATAAAGCAATAATCTATTGTTGGCAACTTAATACTGGAGGGGGTTCGGATGATAACCTGAAGGTGGATTATTAGTCATAGATGCAGTTGGATGGCGGTCTATGTATAATGTTGTAATGCCCAATCAAGTTCCAAAGGAGTCAAGATGATTAGTATATACATGTATTGCTTTCTCTATGTTTGTCAATTGCCCCGCTGTAATTTGTTCACCCAGCATGTTATCTAGCTTAAGGAGAGTCACCTCTAGTGAACTATGGATCCTGGTCCTTTTTCTTTACATACAATCTACAAACTTTTACGGCTTTGTGTTTACTTTCTGCAAACATTTACTTCTTTCCATTCGATACGTTTAATCCTTTGTTTTCAGCAAAACACGGTGACATTGACAACCTCATCGCAAGTTAGGGACAAACTTCTGTGGTTGTGTTGTGCAGGTCTCCATGTTGCTACTAGCACCGGTAGTGCGCCCTGCCAAGGCTCAGCTAGCAACACCTTTGGGGTGTTTCCTTGCTCCTACTGGTTCGATTAAACCTTGGTTTCATACTGAGGGAAACTTGCTGCTGTGCTCATCATACCTTCCTCTTGGGGTTCCCAACGAGCTCTACATCAACACCGCACCAGCACTTCTCTCGCGTCGTAGACTGAGCCATCAAGCATTTTTCTGGCGCCGTTGCCGGGGAGTCAAGGACATCTTCACAAGGGGAGTCCCTCATAACCAATCTCTTTACTTTGTTATTTTTTGTTTTGCTTAGTTTACTTTTGCCTTGTTTGCTTGTTTTGTTATAAAAAACACACAAAAATTAGTTTTAGTTTGCTTTCTTATTTGAAAACACAAAAAAATTAGTTCCTTTCTCAAGTTGCCATTATGTCTAGCCTTGCTCCAGTCACTATGTCACCAGAGGAAATGATTTTCACTTTTAAAAAAGGAATTGAGGAAAGATTTAAGGAAGCTTGGTCTAGAATCTCTGATCTACATGAAAAAACTAAGCCTAAAATGACTCAAAGCTTGTCCCTTAGCAGTTTTTACCTTAGAATTGCTCTTTGCTATAGATATGCTTTAGATGCTGTTGTGGGAGGAGATTTCCTCCAATGTAATTAGGATGATTCTATAAATGCTATAAAGAAATTAATCCTCACTTACAACTTGCCTAGCCAAACTGATATTTCTTTCGCAAGAATATTTGCTAGATTGAACACTCTTGAGAATAGCACTACTAGCTTAAAAGATTGCTATAATACGCTTAGGGAGCATCACAATTATGTCCCAATAAATTCTGAACCATCAAAGTGGATCCCTACAGTAAAGATTGAGATAAACACTAAAAATTTTCAAGCTCGCTGTGATATCATATCTGAATTTTGTCTTATGCCCAAAGATATTTATGAATCTTTGAATCTTTGGGGGCTTACTGAAGGAGGAAAATAAATATCTCTTGCTAATAATGCTACCATATTACCTATTGGAATAGCTGAAGGAGTGTTTACAAAGATCCTTGGGAAAATGATTTCTACTGATTATCTTGTTATTGAATGTGCAGGAAAAGGACAAATTACACTTGGAAGGTCCCTATTAGAACTTCTTGGAGCAATAATAGATGTGGGAAAGGGGACCATGCACCTTTCTTCTCCACCAAACAATCATATTTTCCCCAAGGTTAAGAATAAAAGTAAGAGAGGTAAGGGCAAGAAATTTGGTCTTAATGCTTCTTCATTTGAGAACACTTGATTCTTTTTTCTTGCTTCTTATGCCTAACTTAAAGGCGTTAAAGAGAAGTACTTATTGGGAGATAACCCAAAAGTTTTAGATGAGTCTTGGAAGTTATTACTTCAGTTATTAGTTCAGTAATAACCGCTCCTTATCCTTTTTATTTGCTTTTTGTGCCAAGAGTAACCTCTAATGAGAGAGAAGTAATGATTGGGAAAGTTGCTGTCCCGAAACAGATTTCTATGCTTCACCGTAAAAATTCGTGTAAAATCTCTGAACGTCTTTTTGAGGCATGAATTTTTGTGCTTCTGCCCCAGGTTTTTATATAACTTTCGTTAGTTCAACACTTTTTGATTTGAGCAACAGAAGGTCTTCAAAAAGTTCGTCTTTAGCTGCTGGTCTGTTTTGACGGATTTCTGCCATTTTCTGCATTTGCTTCTTGTTGGTTCCTTTTTGAGTTCTTTTGGGGAATTGAGATTTTTGAGGGAAGTGCTTCAGTAGCTAGTGTTCTAATGGAAGTTTATTTGGTGTTAGAACTGAACCTTAAGACTTATTTATCTTGAGTGCACTAATGTTGCTAATAAAGATTGTGTGAAGTTCTGTATGAAGGAAAAATTTGAGGTGTATGGAAGGAATGGGTAATGAGATGAAGGATGGACTAAAGCTCAAGCTTGGAGGTTCCACGCATGTCACACCAAGAAATATCCAAGAAGTACAAGCGTCAAAGCTTGGGGATTCCCAAGGCATCCCCCTCTTCATCAATAAAAATCACAGGTTTCTTCCAAACGCTCATTTTTATTGTTTCATGCACAGTTGTGTTGTTCTTGGAGCGTCTTCTTTTTCGTTTTCATTTTGGTTTATGTTTGCTTTTGTTTGCTTAGTTTTCTGAATAAATTGGTTGGACCCCCTCTTTCATACATTGGTTTTCAAATAGTTTGGTTTGGTTTGGAAAAGAGTAGGAAAGTTCATGCTTATGTGGTAAAAAAGGCTTGTTTTTGACTGTGGCCTATGCTTTGTCATGCCATGCTTGATATTGTTTTGGATTTATGCTTAGTATTCTTTGCTTTAGCATGACTTGTTATAAACAATTGAGATTGCTTAATGTGCCTTGGATGAATCATGCGTTGTTTTAGCATATTAAAGCATAGTATAGTGGTATTCTCCTTTGATGCTTTATTTGGGTTGACTTGGCGCATGCTCACACCATGTTATGACTATATCAAGTCACCATATCCTTTGTGATCCTTTAGTTTTCAACTTGTAGTATCACTTTATGCTTTGATCAATGATGTTTTGTCGCTCTGCATGATTATGGCCATTATTTCTCTCTTAGTTTGTCGCTCCCAGTCTTTTGCTAGCCTCCACAACCAAGTATGAGTTCCACTCATGCATCCAACTCCCTAAACCAAGTTATTCCAAAGAGTCCACCATACCTACCTACTAGCTTATGCTATTCCAAGTATATTCATGCTTTTGTTTACCTTCCGAATTAAACTTGTTATGAGAAAACTAGTGATTAAAGCTCTCATGAACTTGATGGCACACTTTACTTTTCTTGCCCTTAATAAACTTGAACCATTGTGTCGTCTATGTTGTATATGCTTGCACTTTTTTGTTGGGAATTAGCAGAACCATGCTTTCATGGGGAACGCTTTCAACATTGCACGGGTACTTGTACCTAGTTGATATCATGCTCTTTTGTATATGGATGTCGTCGTTGTGAACTAAAAGGGGAGCTGGTAAGTCCATGGAGTTATGTATATGTGTTAGAGACACGCCTGGGCCGCTGGTCTAATCCATGCTGACATGGTGGAAACCTGCAGCGTAACCATAATGAGCTGTCTATGAAGCATTCTTCTTATAAAAAAAGAGTCCTATATTGAGAAAAAAGAGAAAAAGAAAAAAAAGAGATTATGAAAAGAGGAAAGAGAGAAAAAGCACCATATTCCCATGGTAAATAAGAAGATTGCTGAGATGCTCGTTGTCTACTTACCTTGTCATTTTGATATGGGGATTCTTCCGTATCATCGGGCAAGGGGTACCCCGTTGGCGGTTCTCTATGATACACATGTACTTACGATGACAAGAACTTACCGGTGACTAAACTTGAGTAGCATGAGGAGCGGCCCTCGTATACAAGGGACATGAGATTTCTGACTTATATTTTGTCAAGCATGTACACCATAGTTTGTTCACTTTAACCTTAATCACTTCAAGATGCTTATGATAGGGGCAATGAGAGCTGAAAGTTATATGTACCATAATTTTTGGAAGCTCTTTATGAGACTTGAATCCCTACTTCCTTCTATGAAGGCCTTTCTTCCACCATTATATTGAGTCTCCACCTTCTATCTTTATGCACTTACTTTGAGAGCATAGTGATCATTCTTAGTCTGTGCATTGTCCCAAGACTAGTTGATTGATGCATATCTTTATATTGCTCGTTTTAAACTATTTGTATCTAGTCACTCTTATGAACTTTGAAGGTGTCCTATGAATTTATATTTGCTACTCTATGAGGGACAAGCTGAATGCTATTATTCTATGTTTTCTTTATGTGAAACAAACAAGCGTCTTGCAAAGCATTGTTATTCATGAATCTTTTGTTTGTGCCTTTTCATGTTGCATCATAGTTTCTTTATCTTATTGCTAGAACTTTGTCTTTCATGTTTTGATTGAAGTACTATGATCCCATCTTTGAATGTTTTACAAATACTTTGATCAAGTCCTTGAAGGAGCATGTCACCTAAAAAATTATTCTTTCTTTTTATCACTTACCTACTCGAGAAAGAGCAGGAGTTAAGCTTGGGGATGTTGATACATTGCAAATGTATCTATAATTTTTGATGTTCCATGCTTGGTTTTATCCACTTTCTTGTATTTTGTCCACACTTTGGAGTACTTTTCATATGATTTCTTAGACTAACCTATTAACAAGAGCCATAGTGCCAGCTGCCTGTTTTCTGCTGTTTTTGGTTCCAGGAAAGTCAGAAAATGAATATTCTCAGAATTGGACGAGACAAAATCCAAAGTGCCTATTTTTCCGGAAGTCATCAGATGCCAGAGTACGAGACGGGGAGGGGCCAGAGGGTGGCCACACCACCTGGCCACGCGGCCAGGCTTGGCCCGTGCCAGGGGGTGGTGTGGCCTGCCCAAGCACCCCCTCGACCTCTCCTTCCGATTACAAGATGCCCTCGAGACGAAAACCCTAAGTACACGATCAAAATTCCACAAAAGAGTCTGTAGCCGCCGTCATCTCCATCCCTAGATCGGGAGGGATCTGAAGCTCTTCCCTGCACCTGCGGAGGAGAATTCACCACGAGGCCTTCTTCATCATCATGCAAGCCTCCGGTGTGATCGTGAGTAGTTCATCTCGGACTACGGGTCCATGTAGTAGCTAGATGGCTGGTTCTCCTCCTTTGTGCTTTCATGTCTAGATCTTGTGAGCTCGTTCATGATCAAGATCATCTATTTGTAATTCTGCATGTTGTGTTTATGGGATTCGATGGATATTGAGATGCTATTTCAGATTGATTATTGATTCTATCATGTCTTTGTTATTTGTGATCTTGCATGCTTTCCGTTGTTAGTAGCTATCTTGGCCAAGTAGATGCTAGCAACTCCAAGAGTTAGTATTTATGCTCGATAGTGGGTTCATGCCTCCGTAACTGGGAAGTGACAAATCTCTAAGGTACTAGATGTGTTGCTACTAGGGAGAAAACAACAATCCTTTGTTCATAGAACAATCATATTGTTTACTTTACGCATTTAAATAAATAAATAATCTGCTTGCAACTTAATCTTGGAGGGGTTGGATGATAACCTGAAGGTGGATTATTAGTCATAGATGCAGTTGGATGGCGGTCTATGTATAATGTTGTAATGCCCAATCAAGTTCCAAAGGAGTCAAGATGGTTAGTATATGCATGTATTGCTTTCTCGATGTTTGTCAATTGCCCCGTTGTAATTTGTTCACCCAGCATGTTATCTATCTTAAGGAGATCCACATCTAGTGAACTATGGATCCCGCTCCTTTTTTTTACATACAATCTACAATCTTTTACCGCTTTGTGTTTACTTTCTGCAAACTTTTACTTCTTTCCATTCGATAAGTTTAATCCTTTGTTTTTAGCAAAACACGGTGAGATTGACAACCTCATCGCAAGTTGGGGACAGAGTTCTGTGGTTGTGTTGTGCAGGTCTCCACGTTGCTAATAGCACCGGTAGTGCGCCCTGCCAAGGCTCAGCTAGCAACACCTTTGGGGTGTTTCCTTGCTCCTACTGGTTTGATTAAACCTTGGTTTCATACTGAGGGAAACTTGCTGCTGTGCTCATCATACCCTCCTCTTGGGGTTCCCAACGAGCTCTACATCAACACCGCACCAGCACTTTTCTGGCGCCATACACTAAGCCATCAGAATGCTCTAGACATGATTTGTATCAAGGATCAACAGAGGGACCAGGGATATCCATGTGACCCCTATGCATTCCTGATGACAATGTCGTTTGAACCGGTAAATGTAGCATCCATATTCCTTTTGTTTCTTGATATGACTTGTTCGAGATCTGATCATTGGTATCACATACCTTGTTCAATCTCTTAAACAACAAGTTATGTTTTCTTGTTATCGTGATATTACATCCCCGTGACCGAGTCACATGTTGCAACATTTATGGATGTAATCTCACCAAGCCGGCCGTATGTATCTTTACCCATCATGTGGGCAAACAAATCCCACTCTTGACATATATTGCCTCTACAGTTCCTCCGAGTACCTGAACACACCTTTATTGCCACTGTATTACCAGATGACGTTTAATGCTATCTAAGCACTCTCAGGAGACAGTGATTGATATAGCCTCACGGTCTAAGGAATTAGGAGTCTAGATTTAGCTGTTGCAACAATGAACTATATGACTTGATCGTGTTGCAATCCTTCAAGGAATGTCCATCACATCATTCTCCAATGATATGACACCGTTGTCAGTTGGCATAAATGCCCATGATCTTGAAACCCAGATCATCCTCATGACCAACGAACTAGTATGAATACAAGCTACTAGGGACTTGGTTGTTTAATACCAATGTTTCTACTTGGCACAGTTATAACACAATATAAAACTATTATAAACTAATTGAGATATGATAATAAAAATCTATTTATTATTTGCCTCTAGGGCATATCTCCTTCAAAAACATCCAACTTAAGTGTGACAAGGTTTATCCTCAAGTGGATATCCATCACAAGTCTCGGCTTAGATAAGATGGCTCCTATAGTCACTATCCAACCTACAGATCTTCCTAAAAGGGTTTTAACCGTAAGATCAAAGCATATGCTCTGATACCAGCTGCGGTGACCCAGCATACCTCTGCATGATGTAGTACACTATAGTCGTTGACATAACACCAATGAAACACCGTTCACTAGTATTACATCCCTCAGAGTGGTACAACAGAAACATAGTAGGTCCAAGACATGACTATAGGTTACAACTCGACTCTTTATAGAAGATCCAGAGAACACTCTAGGTTAAAGAGAGAGAGAAATAACTTCTTACAAGGAAGAACCAGAAATAATAACTTAGAACTATCTAGAGACTAAGACTAGTATCTAAACTATTTGGCTTGCAATTCCTAGAGTATCTACTCCTATCTAATTAGGAACTTCGTCTTCACTTCAGTTGATGTGTATGTTGACTTCATTGACTTTATTTAAGAACTTGAGCTGTCGATGATGGTTTCTTAAGTAGAAATTGATGTTGATGTCGTCTTCAATGGCTTAGAACCTAGCAAGGGTTAAGAAGGTACGGTTGAGTACGAGCATACTCAGCAAGTTCACTAGAAAGGAGTGTATGATGCACTATCTCTACAGCCACAGACCAAAGGTCGTAGGCAATGCAGGTTTTCGTAAACATTTCTTTAAAGGTTGCTTTTATTATGAAAACTATGTCCGACAGCCTTCACAGGTTGACCAGAACCTTTGTGGGGTTCCTTTCCTTCCGCATTCGTAGCTCCTTCCCGGAACAGGGAGTAACATGTCACAATTCTTACATTCTGTAGAGGTGCGTTACTTTACCCATGAGAGATCAACTCCTTGTTGCACAACCGGGCGATCTTTCCCGTCCACAATTCCTTGATGTGGGGCCCGGTGGGTGATCCAAGCCAATCACTGCCCTCTCCGCGATCCCATATGTCTGCACGATCCTTCGGGGCTGACTATACCTTTCTTATGCCCCCTTTCGGGCAAGCTACAACCCTGATGAGTTCCCGAAGACTCTATGAGCCGGTTATGCCCCTAGCAAGCTCCATAAGGGTCCGACTATACCTCTGAAAGCCGCTCATAGATAATCTAGATACCAAAATCGTAGGGCCTAAGGGTGCCCACCCATATGCTAGATCCGCACAAGGAATCACAGTGTCACGTTAAGGTCATCTTGCCTACATATGAAAGAAAGAAGATACATCTGACTTCTCTGTCCCATTCCAAATCTCATGGTTAATGCGTAATATACGATGCTAGAATCACTGGTGACATTGGTAGTTAAGTCCTAGATATTATGTTCCTTTACCACTTGAACTGTATCAGTAGATTATTACCTCTTGATAACTAATCCATAATCATATTATTATGAAAATAGTGTTTTCTGACCTTTTTGAAATGCAGGTGATGACAACATTTGAGTTACAAGCATTTGATAGAAAATAATCAAAGGACATGAGCAAGTTGTGAACTTGCCTTTTGTGATTGCAAGATTATGCACTCACGGTCTTTAGAATAATAGAAGATCCAAATTCTGTAAATAGCACCATTGGTCCGGTAAGGACTAATGTTTAAAGAAGCAAGATGTAACGATGCATAAGTAATGTAATACAATTTGATAAACGCGAATCTCTGACATAGTCGTATCTGATCTAGGGTTTGGAGTTTGTGATGAGTTCTTTGGAATGTGTTGCACTTTTATACCAGCTTTACACATGTGCTTCTTATTAAGGCTTGTGAGAAGGTGTGTAAAACAATAGGTAAATACAGCAAATAGTATGCAATACTAAAGCACTCAAATGGATCATGGTATCTAAAAGATTTCTTAAACAAGATTAAGTATCAATTAGAGCTTTTAAAGAAGTGTTCAAGGATCACTTTTAATGTTTCTTAAAAGAATACTTTTGAGGAAAAAGTTACTTTTACAAAGGAAAGGCAGTTAAGCTTAAAGCTAACCCTTTAAGTTTTCTTATTAATAATGATTATTAAAAGATAAACAATCACAACAAAGTAATGGAGATTTACATGTTTTGGATGAGCCACATGGTAGATGGTTTACTGCTTAACATTCCATAATGGTAGAATATAAATAACATTGCTTGAATGAGGTGGTGTTTTATTAAAATTATAAGTGAATATAATTACTTTCTTATTAATGCTTATATTTTATAAGTGAATAGACTCCTTTTGATAAACAATAAACTATTCTTGTTGAGTTTATTATGGATAAAAATCTTTTTAGGAAAATTAAGATACACTTAATTTGAAATGAAAGTTTTAGTAGATACATTTTAAAATGGTTAGACCTATGTTAACTTCACTTAAACATCAATTGAACTTGTTATTACATTTTTAGACTTTAAACAAATAATGCTAAGGGCAATAGTAAATATTTATATATTTTTAATGAATTAAAATAAAAGAAAAGAGAAAATAAGATTTATTAGACCTTTACCTTTTATTTGACTTCAATTAAGAAATAGGGTATTTTTAATGTGTAGAATTAATTTTTGTGATCATTTTGGTACATTATATGTATTTTTGTGATTTTTAAATATTAAACTATGATTTTTATAAGTTTTATCACTTAATAAATAATAATATTTATCTAAGTGATACCAAAAATCTATGGAACAATTTGGTAAATGTAGATTTTGTCTTTCTAAGAATTTGGTATATTATTTATATTTTTCTCATTTACCAATATTAAAATATGAATTTTCAAAGTATTATTACTTATAAATCTTTATTAAATAATAATTATTTAAATAGTTAACACAATAATATTTGATAGTAAAGTTAAATTATAGATTTTATTTTTATGTAAATTTTCATATATTAAACATATTTTTCTGAATTATAAAACAAAAGTTATTAAATTTACAAGATTTAATCATTTTATTAAATTTCTGGAAACTAATTATATTTAAATTTATAAGGTTTTATCTATTTCCTAAATAGGAACATACTGTTATTGTCCAGTCCTAATCTAGCCAGAGCCACCGACCTGTGGGCTCAGGGCCACGTTGGCATGCCATGTGGGTGTGGACCGGGTCAATCCTACTGACTAGGATAGGGGTGACGCAAGCGTGACGCCATGGTGACGTCAGCTCGCCGACCACCCCTAGATGGTCACTGGCGGTAGCGTCAGCGAGCGTGCGGGGGCGCGCGGAGTGATGCGTTCGAACAAGAAGACCTCGGCTATCCTAACCAAGGTGGCACTGCCCTAATATGGTCACGGAGCATCGGCCATGGCAATAACCGGTGGCGGCACTCGCAGATGCACGGCGGCAGAGCAGCAGAGAGCTAGAGCGGGAGCAAGGAGAAGTGCCAGAGCACCGTGGGCACACCGGGATTGTAGTGAAGCAGTTGTCGAGGTGCTGGTTTTAGTGGGGCTCGAGATGACCGGAGACGGCAAGGACGACAAACTCCGATGAGCTAGGTTTTTAGCTCCTCTGTGCGCGAACGTCACAGAGCAAGAGAGAGAGAGAGAGGAAGAAACGGGGATAAGGACGGTCGAGGCATCGTGGCGCGGTCTTATCCTTCGCGGTGATGTCGGCGACGACACGAATCCTGGCACGGCGACGGCGGACGACATCGGCTCTGCCACCGAGCTGCTTCCAACTGGAGGAGGAAGACGACGACGGACATTTTGCGGAAAACCCCCAGATGCTTTCCAAACTCAACCCGCGGTCCACGGCTTCCCCACCTTTCAGCGAGAGAGGAAGGAAAGTTGGGTTGCTGCTGTTGGGCCGATGTGGGCAGTTGCTGCTGCTTGTGGGCGTTAGATAGAGGGGTGAGGAAATGGTCCTCGGGCCACCTTTGGTCTACTCTAAATATTTTTCTGTTTCTAATTCTCTTCTTTATTCTGTTTTATATTTCTTTATCTATTTAAAGTTTAAATTTAGTTGTGATACTTTGTGAATATGTGTTGAACATTTATATATCTATTTGTATCTTTGGACTTCTATTTTTAGTATTTCCACTAATCATGATTATAGAAAGGATTATTTTTGTTAGAGAATATAAATAGGAATTAGGGTTTTAGAGATTTGTTTCTTATAATAAAATCTTATAAAAGATGATCTTGTTTTCACTTAATAATTACAATGGTAAAGATTTAAAATGGTGAAGGATATATATAGAATCTTATTAATGCTTAACTTCCTGAAGGAACTATAAATATTTATTGTAAGGTATTCAACCTTGTGGTTCTTAATGGGGTGATTTGATTTTCATGGTTCTCCATATTTGGGGATTTCTCTCATTCAAACCCTCCTTGATTTATAGTGTTTAGGATTATCATGGATAACCTTGGTGAAGTCAAGAAGCATGAATAGCAATCATTAATGTAATTGTTCATTTCCAAATAACTGCCCTGAGTTTTAGGAAGGTTCTAATAGATGCATATTCTATTATGAATATGGATAAGTATCAAGGTTTGAGGATTGATCTAAAATTTATAATCCTGAATGTTATCTCAACTTACAGTGGCTACAAAGATTACTTCTTAATGTGGCCTTGATGGTTCATGGTCTATGTTTCTATTAAGGTTCAGGATCATAAAATAGACAAGGCTTTCATACATGATAACTCATCTGGTTCTCTAATTATCCTTTGGAAGTTTCATTTGTCCAAGAGATATTATCCAATGGTTACCTAGGAATAGGAAATGGTTTCACTATCCATTTGATTCTAGGGGTTTGAATAATGAAGTAGACATGGGTCTTGTCATGGCTTGATGTACTGTTGATTAAAGGTTTCTAAAAAATCCTTTCCTTAATACCTCACTAAGCTTATCTTGAGATAAGGAATCCTTTCCTAAATATACTCTATAAATCTCTCTTATCTTATTCACAAAGATCACATATGTTGAATAAGACAATCATCTGACTCCACCATATCCCTCATCATATGATGACACGGTCATGCCACTTCAACATTACTCCTTCATTCTTCTCCTAGCATATATATACAACTTCCATTTATAAACTACCCTTTATGAATCCATCAATGTAGCTACTTCTAACTCCATTCATTAATTCCTTTAATTCCATCTTGCAACTACTACCAAGGGTTGCAAGACTACAATTCCCCTATATAAAACAAAGGATATCAATCCTCTGGAATAGGTATGGTACTACTCCCATAATACAAGTTTGTTCTTATACTAACTTGGTTGAGTTACTATGCTTTCAACTACTCCATACAACTCATGTTATATACTTCATCACACTCTAGCTTGGCTTCTCAGGATCAAGCTAGATGATTCATCTTACTAGGGCTTTACCTAATTTGGTATACTCATAACTCTTCTTCAACACCTAGTCATCTATTCTCAAGTGACTTGAGAATAATGACCACCATCATTTGATCAAACTAAGCTTAGGCTTCTGATTGCCTGATCAAGACTTGTACTGACCTCTCTATAGGCTTATCTTGTTAAGCAAGCTTACTCTAAGTTTATATCCACTTGTCTTAACAAGATTATTATTTGATGTACTAATACTACTAGCTTCATAGCTCCTCTATTACTACCTAAACTCTTGGGTTTAAATACTTCTTTTAGTTAACTCACGAGTGAGTTAACTCCTCCAACATCAAATGGTTTGATCACCACTAAGGATCCTATTACATTGATGATGGCATACTTCACCATAGCTAGTTCCTCCTTCTGATTAATTTACTTAAAACCTTTGAAAGGTCAACATAATAGGTCAAAGGGTATGAGTCAATAAGTGCTAGGTCAAGAATTGATCACACACATTGATGATCAATAGACACTAGACTTGGTTAAATAGGATTGTCATATATTAACATGACACTAAGGGTATGTGATGGATGGTCTTGGTTTGTCTTCCCTTTCTACTCTATTTGTAATAAGAGTTAATGTTTAAGAACTACCATGGTACCCATGGTAGGAACAACTATGACAAACAAGTGTTTCAATATTTAGTTATGAGTTTCTTTTACTTAAGCTATATACTTAACTTGCTAATCAAGGTTTGTGGTAGATAATACCTTGATATCATCTTTAGAATATTAAGTCTTCATCCTTGAGTTGTTGCATGAAATACCATGTCATGATCTCTAGAAGATCTAGTACTCCTTATTAAGTAGTGTGTTGTAAATTAGTTTTTTATGATATTTGATCTACCCTTAGATCAAACTATATTACCCAAAAGTAAGGTTTTAACAAGGTCATATTGAAACTTATCGCAGCTAACTTGATGATCTACTTCAGTTCCACCAAGTTAAGAGAAGCTTCAATCTCTTTGACAAGTTTTATTTAAAAGCGCGAAAATTATTCAGATTTTCTATGCATGAATGCAATGCACACACCTTATCTCAGCTTATTTATAAGCTCTAATGCTGGGGTGTTATAGGAACCACCTCGCCCGACCACCAGCGCCATTACGGATAACAATGAACGCCAGCGACACATCGAGAAACAGATCTCGCAAGATCTGAAGAACGGCGAGAAGACCAAGCTGTCGATCTGAAGGATCGAGCAACACATGTTGTCATCAACTCTGAGACGTCGCCGTGAAGGTCCCCGCCGGTGTAAGAACATAGTTGGGGCAGATTTATTTTCCTGGACGTCGCTCCCACCACCCCAACGGTGCACCACAGCAGACAAGCCATAAGCCTGTCTACTAGATCAGATCAGAGAAAAGGGGTCCCCTCTCCCTCCCGCCGCTGGAACGGCAAGCGTTGGGAGAGGGGGACAATAGCCTGGCCAGTGGAGATCTGGTGGGAGAAAGCGCCGCCTCCTACCGGGAGAGAGAGGAGAAAGACTCGGCTTTGAATTGTGTGTGAAACTTAAAGGGTTGTGTGCATCTATTGACGAAGAGTATGGGTTGAATTTCCCATTTCGAAATAATTGGAGCTACTACCTCCTCTGTTTGAGTAGTAAGAATTAGATGACTAGTTGACTGCTGGTACGACAGCTTTGCAACTAGTGCGGTGTATGGGTACACCATACACTCATGGCCCGTGATTGACTCAAGTTCGAGCCCGCTCAATACCATATTTTTTATTGCGGGTACACTCAATTACATATATAGTGTATTATAGTATTATACTCTCTCAGTTTAGAAAAATAAGACACTGTGAGATAAATGTATCTAGACGCTTTTTATTGTATATAGGTTCACTTCGAACCTCTACGAACATATAGATTAAAAGACGTCTATATAAAGAGAGATTACATACAGAATTGTAAATGTCTTTCCTGATTTAGTTGCTCTTATATGCGGCCTTATTCTCTGTCTCGATAAAAAAGAGTTTGCTCAATTTTCAAAAGAAAAATAATAATAGTTTCATACGCAATCAGGCATTTGCTTTGCATGAGCAACCAAGTTGGGAAAAAAGAAGAAATAAAAATATTGAGTAGCTCTAAGCAATAAAAGATCAAACCTAACTTCTACTAGAGGAATATTATGGTGATTTTTAAAATAAAAATATGCAACTTAGAATAGATGGAAAAATCAGAACCGTTCTACAAAAAACAAGGGTTTTCGAGAAAATTAAATAATGATTAATCATGAAAAATACATCTCTTGATATTTGCATCATACAGTAGTTTCTAAAATATTTAATACTAGTTTTCTTGAGTTTCTTGGTTTTGAGAACACTCTCGTCTCGCCCTTTAATTTTTATGACTCATTTCTAGATAGTCAATACTTAGTACTCCCTCTGTCCTGAAAAGTATGTCACAAATTTGTCAAAACATGCATGTATCTAAACACATTTTACTATAGATACATCTAAATTTAGACAAATTTGCGACGTCTTTTTGAGGACGGAGGGAGTACTACAATAAAAACATTGCTTAAAGTCTTTTTCCAAAAGTATCTTAGATGAGGGGAAAACTAACTAAAGGTCCTCACCGAAACACATGCATTTTCTAAAATATTTTGTAAGGAAATATTTTCTAAAATATTTAATACTAAGTTTCTTCAGTATCTCGGTTTTGAGAACACTTCTCGTCTCGCCCTTTAATTTTTATGACTCAGTTCTAAATAGTTAATACTTAGTACTACAATTTTCTTTGCTTGCCTTTTTCCAAAAGTTCTTAGATGAAGGGAAAACTAACTAAAGGTCCTCATTGAAACACATGTAGTTACCGGAAGCCACACATATATATAGGAATTTATTTTTTTCCATATCAATGTAGCACATCTACATTTCATTCTGTCAGATCAGCAATGGCCATGTAGCACACGCTGGCAAGTGACAGTTACTATGTTACGAGGTGGATGCCATATCCCTCTCCAATGTTGACAGCATATGTATGCTGTCACGAATCCACGATCATTGCAGAGCTTTACCCCAAAAATGCTTCTGCTGCCTGGCGGACCGGGCGGCATCAAGTTCATGGTAGGGCAGCGAACGGCCCTGGCCACAACGACCTGTGGCTAAGATCTATGGGACGTTGTTCGGTCGCGCGCCATTCGATGGCAGGGGTGTTTTTTCTTTTCTTCTGAAAGTAGTGGTCAGGAGACATGTGTTGGTCTCCATGCAGGCCAACTCTAGGGCATCATATAGCCAGTTCGTTAACGTTGTACATGGATCTATTGGCATTTGGCAGATGTGACGTCCGAAAAAGATACTCCCTCCGTCCCAAAATATAAGGCACACTGATCAAAAGTCAAATCTTACTAACTTTGACCAAATATTTAGAAAAAAATATGTACCTATATATTATGGAATGGACACATTAAAAAAATATACTTTATGATAAATCGATTGATGTTGATTTGGTATTGTAAATATTTATATTTTTGTGTATAATCTTGATCAAACCTAGAAAACGTTGACTTTTGACTAAACTTTAGAGGCTTTATATTTTGGGACGGAGGGAGTACTACACATCTCTTATTTACTTCCGATCTATTCAGTGCTACAGAGACGGGTGAAGATTTGCTGTACACTGATTCGTGAAAAAAAAAATTGGTGCACACAGGCACCACTGATCCTGGTTTTTTATAAAAATAAAAAAAATATTTTTGAGTTTTAAAAAATTCTGAAAATCGGGATCTAGCCAATGATTTATTCTACAAAAGTGCAAAATACAAATTAAAAATACTTTTTATTATGAGTTACACAAAAAGACAAAAGCGTGGATCTGAGTATGCATAGTTTTACATCTCCAAATTTTATCGGATTTTTTTATTTTTGTGTAGCCCATGATATAAAAAAAATCGGGTTGCGATTTTCATGCTTATAGGATACACCAATGACTGGGCCCACTTTTTTTTAGATTTTTTTGAAAGTTATAGATATAATTTTTGAATTTCTTTTAAATGAAGGGAGTATTGGAGCTCGGGAGTCAAAGACACTTTCTGTACTGAGACTTTGCTTGAGGTGGGACCACTTTTCCTCTAGAAAGGGTGATGATATATTAGGGTTTGGAAAGCTCGCTTTCTTTCATCCTTTGAAGGCCAAGTTCATTCATTTTATTATGGGAAAGTTTCATTAATCTTATCATCATATCAAGCTGACACAACTATATTACTACACAGGAGGTCAACCTTCAATTTATGCATACTAGAACGCACATCGTGTGGAGACTAATCCACGTGGTCCGGTTATCAGCTGCACCAGATTCACTCCTTTGCTGTTGGACAATGGACAACCTCTACTCTTCAAAGTCTTGATATGGTACCATCTTTTTAGTGGTTGGTGTAGTCAACCTCATGGAAGCTGATTTGAAAGTATTGAGCTTCCCACAAGTCAAATTATTCTTGTGAATCACATGCCAAGATTGATGTTGGATGGCCGAGAGACCGGTTTATCATGGCTTCCAACACCAAGATAGTGTGCGTTTTGTGACCTATCGGTGGAGACTATGGAGAAAATTGTCGTAGGTTGCCCTTTCCCACGGATCACACGACATATAATGTTATCTTCAGTTCGCTCACTGTCTTGCATCCCCGTTGCCAGGGACATTTTCGGGGATTGGTGGAAGTGGGCTGCCCACTCCATCCCTACGGCAACTCATAGGGTGACCTCTTTTGTGGTCATGCATACGTCTTGGTAGATCTAAAAGCGACACATCATGGTCATCTTTGATGCCAAATGTCCTGACACTAATAACCTACTCGACACAATCAAGGCAGAAGTATTCGCATTGCTTCCGGTAGGATCAAGTGCTTACATGTGTAAAATTGTACCTGCGGGTGTGGCCCTTCTGGGATTGTATATCATTCTTGTTTCTATGAATTAATCAAAATGTGAAACTTTTGTTTTCATCAAAACAAAAGAAAATGCACATAGTCAAAATACACAAAATAAATATAAACCCCATTAAACGAAAATGGTTTAAAACTAGGCCTGATATAAAAACTACATGGTGGAGGGTCATAGGTGTGAAACCTATACCATATTTCATGTTAGGTAAACACCACTAATGACCCTACTCTGGGTGTGCTTACATACTGTTGCCGCCAACACTTGGCTCAACTGACCTAGTGTGGAGCTAATTTGTACAAAATTACAACTACAATTATGTCCTTTTCTGTCAGAGCTACCCTGCAGCAAAGCTGTTTACTATTGGTCATTTACTGTAGAACCAAACCCCATAACGTACGTAGTAGGCTCTCATGGCCGTTTATTAGTTACTTCTTTTTAAAATAGTTGACCATATGCAATGCTTGTGAACTTGTGAATTCAATTAGTAGTGAGTAATGGATGCTTTTTGGTGAACATGTGGGTCATTTGGTGAAGATGGTGTATTTTGGTTACACTACATAAGAAAAAGTGGATGATACATCATAAGGTTAATATTTTTCTATATATCCCCACTCTCATATTTCAATGACGGATATCATCGCTATATATAATTAAGACAATAAGATTTTGTGCAGGAAATATTTTGATATATTTAGCTTCTCAAATTTATGTCTTGCATATTCTGAAAAGGATGGAAGTTACCATTACAATAAATCCATTGATTTGTGACCCTCCATTTTGGTCACTAGTATTATTTTCCATTTATGAAAATTTTGTGATAAAAACAGATGGACACAAATGGGGTATCACTAATAATGTTCAATGACTGTTTATCTAAAAAAATTGTAAACGTTTATGACCAAATCATATCTTTGTGAGTTTTATGATGAATTTTTCTCCCCGATGGTCTCACCTGACCACGTCAGATCCAATCCGATATGAAAATCATGTGATGAAACTAAATGATTATAAAACAGAATTGGGTTGGTCCATGCTCGTCGTTTATCTAGGGTTACCTAACAAATAGGCCCATTAATATTTTTGGTCCATTTTGATGAGCTAAATGGGAAAAGCTCATTATTCCGACTTGTTTTTTTATTATTCATTTCTCGTGGGTTATTGCCTTTTTATAGTTCAGGCATTATTTGGTCCAATAAAAAATTTGGATTTCGTCCTTTTATTTTCCATAGATCCACCATAGAAAATATTTTCACTGTGTATTTATCTAATATTATAGATGATTATATTTTATCTACAAAATCTGTCAAACATATAAGACATTGACTTTTGACAAAAAGTATATGGTCTTGTTATTTAGAACGGAGGTAGTAGGAACTTGTGGTGGCCATGTACGTGAGGGAAGGCAATATCAGATGAAGAAGGGGTCTTTCCCTGATACCAAGTTTAGACAATACTTGCAAACTTTTCTGCTTTCTTACCTACTACTCCCTCTGTTCCACAATATAAGTTTTTTTAGCAAACTGTTCATTATAGAACGGAGGTAGTACTATGCAAACACGTGCACAGGATGTTCAACATCATGGAGTGATTTTGATGAAGGTAAAAAAGCATAGACGTGCTAATACAACATGTTCAAGGAAAAAATAGTACTATTATCAATGTCAATGCAAAAATCAAGTAGTAGAAAAGTACTTAGAAGTTAGTAATCAATCCCATTATTGGGTGACACAGAGAAGAATTCGAAGGGAAAAAAGACAATGAAGTATGTATCCAGTGAGAACCCACGTATTAAATTGTTTCATTTATTTTTAGTTTCTCTTGTTCTTCTAGTATAACTTGATTGGGCTCCCGACACATCTTCCTCTATTGATGCAAGTCTGCAACATGGGCCCATGGCCCACGAAGCATCACACATGAGGGTTTTTTCCAGAGAAAGGCCACACGGTGGTTCCAGAGAACATGGAGGCAACTGCCATGATGCCATCCACTACTCAGCGCGAATCCCCTTGATTTCAGTCGTTAAATTAGGTGATAAACAGTCAGAATTGATGCTCTAGGCTCAGTTCAAAATTGGTACACCGTATAGTGGTATAGATTTATACTAGGATAGGTAGGTTACCAAATATCTATTGATACCTAAGCCGATCCTTGAGCTCTCTAAACTGAAGAGTTGTTTATACTAGCTCTTGGTCTCTTCGGCTTAAGCAAAACATATTATTTCAGTTTTATTACGAACTCATTTTTAATTCGAGTAGCTCATATGGTAATATTTGAATGGCTGAAAATAGAAAAACTGCAATATTCATATACGTTACCTGTCTCGCCAGCCTATGTGATCCCTTTTCTCGTGTAGCTACAGCCTAGAGAAGAATATTAGACATATAGATGATATATATGAAGGAAATACTTTTCTTGAGAAATAAAGGAAATTGTCAATTACAGAGACACCTTGTCGGTGACCAAATATCCATCTTGGCGATGAGCCACGTTGACGCAAAAATATCCACTAACTATCCGGGCGACATCATGATTAGCTCGAATATCTTTTCTTGGCTAGAAGTAGAGTGCTGCATCCCCTCATCTTCTTAAAATGAACTGTGGAGTGGGGTTGTATCACAGCATACAAATGGAACGAACTGTGGAGTGGGGTTCGTATCATAGCATACAAGTGGACAAAGAAAGAAAAGGTTGCATAAGAGTAGCATGAGAAGCAACAGCAGCCTCGCCTGCATAGTGGATCACCCATTCAGCTCGACTAGAGAAACTTTTCGGGTGCTTCGGAGCATCTCCAGCAGCGGCGCTATATGTTGCGCGCGCCCAAAAAACTGCTCGTTTAGCGCGCGGAGCCTTGTTTTCGGCGCTCTAGCAGTGACTGCAAATTAGCGCGCGCGGTAAAAAAATATCCAGCGTGCAGTATATGCGCTATCCCGAGCGCCACATCTGGGGCTCCTGGTTCGTCGCGCTAGAAAGGCTAGCGTCGCGCGCGAACTCGCAACCGCCAAGGTGAAAGATCCCGCGCGCTCCTCTCCCTCCCGCCTCGCGCCGGCGCCGGCGATGGACGGCTACTCCGGCACCCCACCGACGCCGCCATACTCCTCCGCGCCCGCCGGAAGCAGCGCTGGATCGATGCGGCCGCCTCTCCCGCCTTCTTCCGCCGTCGCCGCCGCCGGGAAACCTAGCGGTCCGCTCGCGCGCGATCTGTTCATGGCGCCAAGGGTCACCGGCGCGCAGCCCACCGTCGCCACCGGCCTGATTCCTCCGCAGCGCCAGAAGAAGGCGGCCGCCAAGCGCCCCGTCGTCGTCGCCGCCGCGACGCAAAAGAAGGGAAGGAAGGGCGGCGTGCCGGCCAAAATCCCGCGCGGTCCTCTGCACCAAGCGCCGGCGTCCCAGTTCGACTTCCCAGCGCCGCAGCCGGCGCACCTCAATTTTTCGCTAAGCCGCGCCCGAGCTGTTCGATGAATTGACGGCAAGGCAAAATTTCATTTTTTTTCCTCATTTTTGTGTTCTAGATGAAGTGTATGGGGTGTTTGATGTTATCTATAATCACAATGTAGTGTGGACAACGAGACATTCATGGACACAATGAATGTATCATCCAACAACTATGAAGAAGAAGAAGGGGAAGAACCATTTGATGATGAGGGAGAGGGGTTGATTGAGCCACCCAAGGGAAGATCAGCGAACTACACCGTCGCCGAGGATGTTTTGCTTTGCAAAACATGGTGCAATGTGAGCATGGATGCGACCGTTGGCACGGACCAAAATAGAGATACCTATTGGGCTCGCATGAAGGAGTACTTTGATAGGCGCAACAAAGGTGGCATTGAACGGAGCGATCGTTCTATTCGATCAAGGTGGTCATCAATTAGCACCGATTGTCAAAAGTGGGCGGGATGCGTGGCGACCTATGATGCATGCGAGGAAAGTGGCGGGAACAATGCAACAAAGGTAAAATTGAGCTCATCCTCTCCTCACATGTATTCTCCTCACATGTATTGTCCTCACATGAAATTGATCTCATCTCTTCTCTTTGTTGTGTGTAGCTTAGCACCGTGTCTAACATGTATCGAGGAGAAGGGAAGACAACAAAGAGAGGGAATTTGATCAAAGGAAAGCCATTCACCTTGTTCCATTGCTACAAGGTGCTTGAGAATGAGGAGAAGTGGAAGAACCGGGATGTTCTACAAGTGCCAAATCAACCGTACAAGGAAACATATGAGGCTCAAAAGATAGATGAGGACGACGCCACAAGTGGAGACGGCAAGAGAAGCGCTACTCCATGCTCGATTCCCAAGAGTAAGCGCCCCATGGGAAGAAAGCAAGCCAAGGATGCAAAGAAGAAGGCGGGAGGAGAAGATGATTTGGCAAAGGCGGTTGTGGCTATTGCGGATGCAAGAAGGGAAACGGCGGAGGAGCGCAAGAAGGAGAGAACCATGGACATGGCGACCGAGGCGCGCAAGGCGGCGGTTAAGGAGAGGAGACTTGCTTTGGAGGAGAAGAAGGTTGCCATGGAAGAGAATCAACGTCTCATGGAAGAAGAGAAGAAGTTCATGTTCATGGACACTTCCAATCTCGATGCAAGGCAATTGGAGTACATCAACATGTGCCGTGATCAAATCTTGGCTCAAAAGAGGATGTCTATGGGAGGCATGGGTGGCATGGGAGGTATGGGTGCCATGGGAGGCATGGGTGGCATGGGAGGCATGGGTGGCTTTGGTGGCATGGGAGGCTATGGTGCACCACCGGAAGGCATGGGAGGCTATGGTGGCATGGGAGCACCGACAACTGGCTATGTTCCAACTTCAAGTGAGTATGGAGGCTTTGGTGGCATGAATGTCGCTCCCGGGGTTTTCATGGCAACTATGATGAACATGGGTGGCTATGGTGCACCGGGTGGCATGGGCGTCACGGGAGATGCTCAAGCTCACGTTGATGAACATGCTCAAGGTCAAGTTGATGAAGGCAAAGAGGAGGATGGCGAAGAGAAGGAGATGGATGATGAGGAGGATGAAGCATGAACATCGATGTTTCATATGTTTATGTGAGCTTTTGGTAGCGATGTCTATGTGAACATCGATGAACATGTTTATTTTGCATGCTTTTGAACTTTGTGGTTGCTTGTTTAATGAACTATGTGTGATGGATCCTATATCTTTGTGTTTTGATCATATTTGGGTGCATTTTTCTAGCGCTATCTGTCGCGCGCGCTGAAAATTTACAGCGCCTGACATTTCACGTTTTTTTGCCGCGCGCGCTATAACCAGTTTTTAGCACTTCTGTCTTTTGACAACCGGAGTTGCGCGCGGCAAACGTGATACAGCGCGCGCCATACCACTTTTACAGCGCCAAGTTTTAGCGCCGCTGCTGGAGATGCTCTCAGTTATTATTACCACCGGAAATCTCACCAGTAGTCTTCGGCTACCATCGGGGTGCACGTATGCGATGCATCAGATTCTATTCAGACCTAGGCTTCATCGTATCTCCAACTCAACTCTGCACTAAACTTTAACACTTTATTTACTATAAATTTAAAAGTGAAAAATCTCCCCTCAATGCACATATTCTATTTCTACCTTTCCCGTGTCCTATTTTCCGGGTTGTTACACCATTGTTGGTGGTTGATGTTGGTGTTTGTTGGAGCTATTCCTTTTGTTGTAATATTTTTGTTGTACCCATTCTCAGTGTTTTTACTATCTCTTGATATCGTGTTGATGCGGAGCAGGTGTAGTCAGTATCTTGTTGATATTAATATTTTTGTTACTTTACCATAAAATAGTTGATATCCTCTTGATATTAATACCTATCTATTATATACTAAAAGCAATATAAAGATGTCTAATAGAGCCATCACGTTAAGCCACATCACCTCAATTATTCTGAGAGCTGGATCTAAAATCTACGGTGAGGATATATCAAAAGATTAATAGTTACGTAACAGTATAAACTGGTTTGACATGGCTCTAGAAAGATGTATGTTACCCTGGTTTGGCACGGTCTGTTGCCACGTTCAAGACGTTGCTGCCGTATTAAAAAAAAAAGCCCTGCCGCGTCCAAGCCTTGCCACGTCCTAAATGTATGGCCGGACACCAACATGTGTATGTAAAATTTAACGCGTATATCCATAATGACTCTTAACTGTCTCTGATTCTCCGTTTCAAAAAATACCTAGACTAAAAGAACTCACAGATCCGACTATGGAAAAAAATTATGGTGAACATTTGTTTGGTTGTACATGGACCCCGCATGGAAACAAATATTAGGCTATGAAAAACTTATATCCTATATAGATATTTCTGCTCTGCAATTTATTTTGTGGTCGGTGTCGGTTAGATCTTCCATTCGGCTACGTACGGGGATATCGCAGTGAAAATATATGTTGATCCAGCTAGGGAAACTGATATTTACAAATACATGAACGAGTGGGTCCAGATAACCATGCTACTACATAGTGTATAAAACGTAAAAAAAGGAAACTTTTTTTGCAATTTTTTCTTACTTTCCGTACTCAAATTATCATGTGTTAATCTTCGGAGAGAAATAAATAAAATTTTATACTACTCCATCCTTTCATAATAGGTGTCGGTCATATGGTGCAAAGTTGTACTAAACCAACGACAATTATTATGGATCAGGTGAGTAATTATTTTATTTATGAATCCAAATGTTTATAAGTATTCGTCTCAATCAAAATTATAAAATCTCCAATGGACTTACTTTTCTAACATAACGGCTCATTAATTATTCGTCTCATTTTAAAAATATTAACGTGAAGACTATATTTTTTGTCTGGTTAATAAGTAACGAAGTAGAAGCACATGAAGGTGGCTATGCGTTTGTTCAAGACTATGAAGACATGGCACAATCTATAATAATATGAAATAAGATTGTGTGCAATACACTCTTAGAGGTGACGGATAATAAGAGCATGTGTTTTACACTGATTTGAAGCTAACCGAGAGTCCATCCCCAAATTTGCAGTAGCATATAAGTTTAATAAAAAGTCATTATGATCAGTTTGACAGGATATACAATAATATTTCATTTATTCACTTCCCTTACAATTTTTTTTATCATTCCATTGATACTCAGCGGTTGTGTGTTAAACATTGTTTTCTCCATTAAAATTACGTCATCATACATGTTATCCTATTGAAGTACAAGTGATGAACATAAAATTTAGAGAAATTGAACTAGAGAATCTCATGGTATACAAAAATATCCAATGCGCTGACCGCAACCGATTGTTTTTCATATTACCTTTTTATCAGCTAATGTGAACTGATATGTTTTATTAATTTTGTGTAACATATTCTGACCATTAATTTGATGTATCATTATTACATTAATCATCGCTAATTGATCTATGTAAGTATATTTAGACAACATCGGGTGGGAAGTTATTGTGTCGATCAAATATTGGTGAGCATAAGCTCCACACTATAAAAACATAAAAAATCTACATCCTAGATTGCAATATAAAATTTATTCTATGTACTGACCTTATAACAGGACATGCAATAGGCACACATAGTCATTGATAATTAAAGGCATCTCGCACCGAACTGATTTACTATTTAGAATAATATTTATGAGGACTATGGAACTGTGTTAACAACAATCGCATAATACGAATTTCAGTGGAACGAGGATTTTTTAAAGATATTTTCAAAAGTTGTCCTCGCATTTGCGAGGGGAGAAAAGTCCAAAACAAACCCTAAACTCGTAAAGAAAAGATAAATCGAACCTCCAACTTGTAATCCCCAAAATTGGCACACTAAACTCTCAATTCCCGGTCAATCTCAACCCTGGATCTGTTTGGCACACCAGGAAAGCAACAATCCCGGCCGGGTTAAGGTTGATCCACTGAGTTGGACATAGGTCCCATCTGTCTGGCTAACATCTTCCTTTTCCCCCACTCCACCTCGTTGACCTCTGTGACAGTACTCGATGGCTTCATCTCTTCCGGCCCCGACAAACTGAGTGGTGGTCGGCGACAGACTGCGGCGGCTAGAGGTGTTGCGAGGACTGATGCTCGCCTGAGTGGTGGTCGGCGACAGACTGCGGCGGATGTCGCGGTTCGTTGTGCATCGCTCCAGAACCAGCAAAGGAGCGCAACTTGATCACTGTCGGGAGCGCTCGCGGCATCCAGGAGGATGTACACGTCGACGACAGCGCTCGGGAACACGTCCTCGTACGACGGAGAGGCATGGTCTGGGCGTGACTTTGAGCTGCGTTCGTGCTCCAACATCCACCGCGTCGGGTCCTCCTGCCCGCGCTGGTGTGCTACCGGCCTGTAGCACGTGCACCCGCGGAGCCGGCTAGCTGAGCTCCGCCTCCCTGCCCGCAAGCTGCTCGACGTTATGCTATGCTGGCGTTCGCATCCATCCGCTCGCTGCTTGCGCATGCGTGCGCGCCCGCCTTTATTTCTCCAATGCCTGCTAGCTAGCTGCGCACAACACCACATCCATCCAGCGTTTGCTTAGCTCACGTGTAATTGCATGTGATCTTGCTGAATTCCTAAAGGGCGTTGCGCTGCTGCTGATGCTTAAAGGGTGAGAGCAGTTGTTGCGCCGGTGCTGCCTGCTGCCATCCCTGATGAGGTACGTCGAGTGGAAGGCCTTCGAGCTCTTCTGGGCTGAGGATATTTCCTGGATGTGGCGGTCGGCAAGGACAGTGCGCCGCCGTTCGGCGACGAACCAACCCGCCGCATCCCCTAATCGCAGTGGACAACGCGATGTTGCTTACAGGTGGTATCCGCCGATGGATATGACACATATTGATCTGTCACGTGGGTCCAAGTCAACAATCCCAGGTTTGACTTGCCACGTCAGCGAAATTCCAACTCAAACGCCCTAAGGTTTAAAATAGACCGGGATTTAGAAGTTCGGTGTGCCAATTTAAGGGATTGAAAGTTTAGGGTTCGATTTATCTTTCATCTACAAGTTTAAGGTTTGTTTTAGACTTTTCCCTTTGCGAGGGACACCGTGCTAGTTTTATTAAAGTTCAATAAACACATTTTGACACAAATAATTACTTATCACATTTTGACACCCATGTATAGGACCTAAATAATTACTCCTACTCCCTCTGTTTCATAATATAAGATGTTTTAGCTTTATAAAAAGAGTGTATCTAGACTCTTTTTAGTATGTAGGTTCATTCCAAACCCACATGAACCAATACACTAAAAGGGGTCTAGGTATATTCCTTGTACAAAACTAAAACATCTTATATTTTGAAACGGAGGGAGTACATAGGACCGACCTATATATATACGGAAGCACTTCTCAAAACTTGCTAGCCTGCTTTCGTAGCTAGGGAGTAACATACATGAACTGAGGGCTGGACAGGACACGGACGTACGACTAAGGATCAGTCTGCTGTCTGGCCACGACATGTGTACGTAGGAAGGACCGGTTTGTACTATCCACGCTGATGTTCCACAGTGCTTACTTGTCTGTAAGCTATCTTTTACCCCGTTTCGCACCTGCAATCAATCATGGCAACCAAGTTTAAACTACGTACGACGGTTCACTGAATCTTCTATGACATAAAAATTAGTGTACGACTTGTATATGACGGTTCACTGTAAGCTACTTGTTGTGTCGTATATTATATATAAAGCTCTTTATGAGTACCATAGTTGTTGGTTATATGCGATATCACATGGTTAGGGGAATTTCGTCTTCAACGTTAGCATTTAACAACCTGCAGACTGCAGTTGAAAATGGCAATGGGGTGCTGAGTGAAGCACGTGTCTGGTTCCGGAGCTAAAACAGAGCAGCCACGGGACACAGTGCACGCGAGTGAGTGAGTAGAGTTTTTCATCACACATTTATAGTTGAAGAACCAACAAATCATCATAAACTGAAATTTCACACACCCGTTAGCGGATGGTGCATGCATTGTTACATCCGAAATCATCCACTTGAGTCGCAGGTCTCGCATTGTGAGTGTGAGCTTCAGCCGACAAAAAAGCCCCACGAGCGGCGGAGAGAGGCGTTTCCGGACCATGGTCCAGCTGATCCTAAGCTTCTCCAGCCCGTATGTAGGTCGGATCCAACGGAACATTGCTGGTGTAGACAGAGGAGTAATTAACAATATCAAGAACCAAGAAGACAAGAACCCAGTGGTACTTACGGCTACGGATGAGGAGCACGATGCAGGCCATGATGATGTAGAGCTTCCCCTTCTGCTGCTGCGTCGCTCTCTGGATCTTCTTCCAGCCCATCAGTTGGAGATAGGGGGAGCTTCGGCCGCCTCTGCTTGCTGATCACCTGGGACTGGGAGTTCCAAACCCAGTGCAGGATGTTCTCAAGACAACAGAGCGGTTATAAAGGACTTGCTCGGTTTGTCTGGACGCGCTTGATGGGACATGCCGCCGCTTGGCTTGTGCGTTTTGTCGTCTTATTAGGAAAGAAGATGTGGTGCCGAATATGTGACGCTGACCGTCGGGAAATTTGCATGCCAAACTCGGCGTGTCATGTTGGCAAGGACAGGACTAAGTTATGCTGCATGAACCAACATGGCAGAAGCGATCCCATCGTACGTACGTCGGATCAACGGTTGATCGTCGGTGACCGAGCTGGTGGTTTTCCGTGTGGGCGGGGGACGACCCCGCGGCTCGAAGCTGTTTGGCGATTGTGACGAGACGCGGCCACAGCAGCTGGAACTGCTGGAGGCTGCTGGCGTGGCGACGTTGCGAGCCCGGGAACCGTAAGCGACACAGGGAACGGCGACGTTGCGCGTCCGGGGTCCGTAGGCGACACAGTGCGCGGTGACGTCGCCTCCCCGAAGGCCGTGGAAGACACAGGAGCCACCAGTTCGCTCCTGCTATGGATCCATTCCTGGCGCAACCTTGTCTCGTGTCTAGATATTTCCCGAGAGCTCCGTGCTGGAAGACAAGAGGAGCAAGAAGTGGCGCAAATCACCTTTCATCTGCATCTCTCTGTTTTCAGCACGTTCACGTTTGCTACCGTCACCGGCCCATGCCTGGTGACAAGAGGAGCAAAGAAGTGGCGCAAGAGGTGGTTTGCAGCCCGGCCCAACCGGAGCGTGGCGGCGTGGTTTGCACAAAGGAGGCGTGGACCAAGTTAGGAGGGGCCTCTCCACCGGGCCGACCCAAACGGTCAGTTTTGGGTCACGGTCCGCTCTGTCCGACCAGCCGCGCCAAGCGGCGTGGCCTATCTGTTCGCGCCTGGCCAACAGGGCCACGCCGTTTTTTTCCCGAATTTCAAACTTAGACATTTCACGCTAAAACTGACAAAATTCGTTCATATATATACAAAAATTTACATTCAAAATATAAAATAATGAAATTTAAACTAGCCCTAGCCCTAGCTACCGATCACCCCGCCGTCAGCGCCGCCCTGTCCATCTATGAATCGAGGTCGATGTAAGTCAAGGCGGTGCGTGAGTCTTGAGTCTGGAGGCACGGGCAAAGCACGGCTGACCACGCATCCGTCTCCGCCACGTGAGAGAAGCATACCATTCCGGCTCGGGCGGAGCAGCCCACCCCCGTAGAGGCTGCGGTGGCGGCAGCGGAAGCCCCGTGTTCACCTGCACCACCAGTCGGTGAGCTGGTGGCCTCCTCCTCCTTCACACTGGCTGCGATAGCCTGCTCAAGGAAGGCGTCCTCGTCGTAGCCCCGCGCTAGGACCTCCTGGTACTCCGAGGGCAGGTGCGCGTCGACGGACGCGGTCTCCTCCTTCTCTTCTTCCTCCTTGACGATGATGTCGAGATCGTCGTTGCCGAGGTCGGCGTCGGAGTGGTTGAGGGAGCCGTCATCGTCGGGCTCAAAGGCGAGGAGGGTGCGGGCCCCACGGATCGAACTCGCCGCGGTAGGAGCTTGCGCACCGCCCCATGTGCTCCCACTCCAAGAACCGCTTCCAGAACAACTTGTTCTGGTAGGCGCGGTCGTACCGGAAGGCCGGCGGAAGCTTGCGGATGTGTGTTGTCTACGCACTTTTATTCTTGTAGACAGTTGTTGGGCCTCCAAGTGCAGAGGTTTGTAGAACAGTAGCAAGTTTTCCTAAGTGGATCACCCAAGGTTTATCGAACTCAGGGAGGAAGTGGTTAAAGGTATTCCCTCTCAAGCAACCCTGCAATCAAGATACAAGAGGTTTCTTGTGTCCCCAACAAACCTAATACACTTGTCAGGTGTATAGGTGCACTAGTTCGGCGAAGAAATAGTGAAATACAAGTAGTATAGATAATTATAAGTGGTAACAATGCTAGAAAATAGCTTGATGGCGTGTGGTTGATGTGGGAAAAGACTAAAGAAAAACTGAAATAAAGATGGAAGCAAGCAAACATGTAACTGATCTAATTGCAAACGGTGTTTCAATGTTTAGGAACAAGGCCTAGGGATCATACTTTCGCTAGTGAATACTCTCATATAAATATATTATCTTCATGATACTACTCTCCGGTTGGACACTCTAATCAACGGTAGGGCTATAACAGCACACCTCAAAGTCCGCTTTCCCCATCTAGATAACCCCACACTATCACCTTGAGCACTAGATGGTTCCAACAAACACCACAATTTTATAAAGACATCCAACTCCAAATATAACTCATAACAAGTATTTGTAATCTCTAGCCTAAGTGCCACCATGGTGTACATGCTGTTGATACATTGCAAATGTATCTATAATTTTTGATGTTTCATGCTTGGTTTTATCCACTTTCTTGTGTTTTTTTCCAACTTTGGAGTACTTTTCATATGATTTCTTGGACTAACCTATTAACAAGAGCCACAGTGCCAGCTGCACATTTCTGCTTTTTGGTTCCGGAAAGTCAAAAATGAATATTATCTCGAATTGGACGGACAAAAGCCAAAGTGCCTATTTTTCGGATGTCATCAAGTGCCGAATCAGGCGAGAGGAGCCGGGGGGCCACACCACCTGGCAGCAGGCCTGCCCACGCCAGAGGTGGTGTGGCCGCTCCCGGCACCCCTCGGCCTCTCCTTCCGCCTATATATTGCCCTCGGGACAAAAACCCTAAGTACCCGATCAAAAATCCACGAAAGAGTCTGTAGCTACAGTCATCTCCATCCCTAGATCGGGAGGGATCTGAAGCTCTTCCGGCACCTGCACGGAGAGGAATTCACCACGAGGCCTTCTTCATCACCATGCAAGCCTTTGGTGTGATGCATGAGTAGTTCATCCTTGGACTACGGATCCATGTAGTAGCTAGATGGCTGGTTCTCCTCCTTTGTGCTTTCATGTTTAGATCTTGTGAGCTCCGTTCATGATCAAGATCATCTATTTGTAATTCTGCATGTTGTGTTTGCGGGGATCCGATGGATATTGAGATGCTATTTCAGATTGATTATTGATTCTATCATGTCTTTGTTATTTGTGATCTTGCATGCTTTCCGTTGTTAGTAGCTATCTTGGCCAAGTAGATGCTAGCAACTCCAACAGTTAGTATTTATGCTCGATAGTAGGTTCATGCCTCTGGTAATCTGGGGAAGTGATAGAAATCTCTAAGGTACTAGATGTGCTATTGCTACTAGGGAGAAAACAATAATCCTTTGTTCATAGAACAATCGTATTGTTTACTTTACACGTAGTTCGTAAAGCAATAATTTGTTGCTTGCAACTTAATACTAGAGAGGGTGGACTAAAGCTCAAGCTTGGGGATGCCGTGCGTGTCACCCCAAGAAATATCCAAGAAGTACAAGTATCAAAGCTTGGGGATGCCCAAGGCATCCCCTTCTTCATCAATAAAAATCCCAGATTTCTTCCAAACGCTTTATTTTTATTGTTTCATGCAGATTTGTGTTGTAAAAAATTTGAAGGGAAGGGCGCCTATCTCACATCCAAAAATGCTTCTATAATCACCCTCAACCTCCTTAGCTTCACCAAAACAAAAAAAATTGCGAATAACCAAAACAAAAAATGGATGTGTATATGTGGATATTATACAACTGATGCTTTTTCCGGTACAAAATTAATTCGTAGGAAGCAAATATAATATTTATGATTTATAAAAAATTAATAATGCATGTTAATGGGACGCTTCATATCCGACCCACTTAGAAGACCTAATGTGACAAGAGGCACCCGCTTCGCTTAAAGTGATGAACAAGAGCTCCCATTTTATACTTTGTTCACCTCCTCCACTAAGAAGGCCAACATTGTAAGTTCAAAAAAAAGGCCGATAATGTACAGAAGGAATTATTGTTCTCTAAATGATCTCCACACGCCTTATAACTTCTTTGTCACATAGTGGCAGCGGTCGCAAAGTCTGAAGTCAAGGGAGCTGTCGGCGTCATTTGCCGATCGTATGAAGGCAGGTACCTCGGAGCGTCAGCGATGGTCTTTGAAGGGGTCACAAACCCTGAAAGTCTGGAGGCGTTGGCTTGTAGGGAGGCTCTAATGTCGGCCCGATCCAGGTGGCGTCAGACTGCCTAGAGGTGATCAAAGGTCTGAAGGAGAGAAACCGAGGGGTTTTCAGCAATATCCTGCAAGAAATAAGAGAGCGATCGGAGCTTCGAGGCGACACCATTTTCCACCACGAGCGGAGGGAGTCGAACAAAGAAGCCCACAGGTTGGCCAGGTTTAGTACTACCCTGCCTGCGGTGTTACAATTGCGACAAGAAGATAACGAAGAACGAAAACAAAACACAGCAAAGGGGACACAGATTTAACGTGGAAAAACCTCTCCAACAAAGAGAAGAAAAAACCACGGGCGCCAGCCAGCGAAACTTCACTATATCGAGGAGTGTTTACAAACGCCGGGGATTTCACAGATGCAACTCTCCCAACCGGCGGCTTACAAGGGGTTTATATATCGGTGGAAACCTAGGTCTTCGACGATCCGTACCGTACTCGGCCCAAGCCTCCCGGCGACGGGCCTCGCTCCACTCGTCAGAAGTTGGCCTATACTTTGTAGAATTTGGATCAACATATAACATGTGGGACGCCATATGTGGCTTTTAGTTCCATCTAGTGGATTAAACATACATGTAAGCATCGAATCAGTTATTTGAAATAAAGGGGTGTGAGTTTGCTCCAAAGAAAAACATAGTGGCAACGTAATTAATCTTACAACATCTTGATTTATTTCCTTAGCGGCCTTTAATATTTGAACCGCAACATCCTTACAAACCAGAGATTTGTGCTTACATTGGAAAACCACCATGGTCTAGCTAGATGCGTCTAATTCGGTCTCCCGAGCTAGCTCGAAATCACACAAGCTAAAAGGCTCTTACTGAAATAATATGTACATGTGCCAAAATTAAGGCCTCCGCACAATTTACACTGCTAGACTTGGACATGCTTTTCTTCTCGTTCTTGCTTCGTTGGTCGTTTCTTTTAACGGGTCATGTAAGTACAGTGTGCTAGAAGAGATTATCCACCTGTGTATTGCTCGTTTCTTTAGTCCTCTTTTCCCATCTTCGTTTCGTCTCGGCGGGCACAATCGAACTGCCGATATGTGCTGGTGGTGTTTTCGCCGGTTTGAGGATTTGCGCCGAGCCTACTTCTTATTCCTATCCCGTTTCTGACCTGCAACCATGTATTATGTAATTCAAGGCCGTAGTTTGACAATTAATTACTCAACTGAATCACATTGCCGATCGTTCAATCTCTGAACACTCTGGAAAGGCTGACAGGAGACACTATAGGCTCGCTTTCGGGGGTTGGAAAAGCTTGATATACAGCACGGGGATACTCTTACGTGATCAGTATGTCTGCAGGGTACGTACGCTTTTGTTGTTTGGTGCAGCAGCAGCCGCAGACGAGCAAGGCGATGCAGGCCACGATGATGTAGAGCCTCCCCTTGTGCTGCTGCGCCGCGCCCTGCACCTTCTCCAGCTTCTTCTTCGTCTTCCCCATGGTACGCTCGGGGCCTGGCTAGCTAGCGGGCGCCTCGATTTAGTTGCTTGCAGGTACGACGCAGCTTCCACGCCCAAAACTTATAGGCGCGGATAAGATCAACAACAGAGGGATAAAAAGTGTTTCCACATCCATGACGTTAATTGTCGCATCAGGTGATGTAGGATCTGTCGTCCTCCGACTGCTTCGCAATAAGATTGCACTAGGCTTTCTCTGCTGGAGACCGATCGGTCGAGCTGGTGCTTTGAATTTACACATTCAGTTTGATGGTCCAAAAGTTGCTACTCCTAGCTAGCGATCGATCCCTCATTCCAAATCGCATCCTAAATAGTAGACGGCCAAGGAAGTCTGCACGTCGGCGCGTCGATCATACAGGCATGAATGTATAGCTCGCGAGATGCAAACGCGGCAGGCTGGCCAGCGCGCGGGCGGCGGCGGGATCCCGATCTAGTCTTCAACTCGATCGATCTTGTGGAAAAAGGAACCGTCCGATGATGTCTACAGTTCATGTTTGCAATTTCTGCTCTGCTATATGACTGCCGGTTTTCTGTCGTGTTGCATTTTTAAACGTGGCTTTTTTAAGGACTTTGCATCAGAGGCAGCACAGCAAACACGGAGAGGCGTTACCAGTCCACGCGTCGCTCCCTCGTTTTGCCGCGGATTTCATAGGTAAACGGTAGGCCTGTGTTCCCTAACGTGATCGATTAGCCAGAGGCCAACATGTATGCGTGGGTCAGCCAGCCACTCGCTGTCGAGCGGCGGCTGATCAAACGGGCCCGACGCACGTTCACGCGCGTGGGATGGTCTAGACCGGAAGGATCCCTCTCCCTCTCTGGGCTTGACTATAGCTGATAGTAGAATTTAGGGTTTTTATCATTTCTGCCACTATGACCAACACACAACTCAGTTTTGCCATTTGACCGATCGAAACTTTAATTTTATCACTACTCAGTTGCAATACTCCTCAATTTTGTCATTTTGTTATCTTTTTACTGTTAGTCTATAATCATTTTTGCCATTATATTATCATGACTTGCCACATCGAAGATAAACATCCGCGCAATCATCCCAGTAGCACCACTTTACTGTTTGGAATATATTAGCATTGCTAGTCTGTGTGGAGCAGGCGAGCAGTACACCAAATCCATCTCGAGTGTACGTAGACGCATGGCAGGCTAGTTGAGAGCGCGTAGTCATGATGTATACTTGATTACTCTAATAGTGTTTGATAAGGAGCGCCAGATGACAAACATCCTGATGCGGCCCATGCGATCCTCCATGAGCCGTAGTTTTCCAAGATCATCGGCGACCATGTGCCAAAAGTTTTAAGACGACGGCGGAGGCCATGCTTGGTGCTCGGTCAAACAAGTCCTAGATGCTACTCGTTCTACCACCGATTGAACTTATTAGCCTTAGCGTATGGCGGTGACGGAACCGCAAATACTATAATGACGTTGATGCGGATATGCCGAGATCACACTTCATAGAACATGTAAAATTTTAGAATGGGTAAAACCATCATAAGTTTTACTAAATGGGTAAATATAAGTAATTTCTACTATGTAGGATAAATATTGTTAGAAGCACATACAGGTTAGAAATGAAATTAACTTTAAATAAAAAAGGGTGGAAAAACTAAAATGGCAAAACTAATTACATATTAAGATAGAAAGATGACGGAATGGCAAAACTAAGAAATATTGTAACGGAGTAGTGGTAAAATTGGAGTTTCGATCAGTCAAATGGCAAAACTGAGTTTTGGGTTGGTCATAGTGGCAGAAATGATAAAAACCCTAGAATTTAAGGGATGATATTTTCATTTTGTTCGAGAGGGTATTTTTTTTGAGAGAGGGGTGTTTATTTTTTAACGACATGCTGCCGAAGGTTGCCAGAAGGTTGTCACCGGGAGCCGCATAAAGTTGTTTTAAAAATAAATCCATTTTTTATTTTTTGAGTATATATTTGGGTTTTGATATATCCACAGGCCGGACAAACGGTTCGCCCGCACTGGCCCCGCGAGCCAAGGGCCCCAGCCTTTTAGTTGAAATTTATGGTTTTTGGCCTAAAAAACATGTCAATGGCCCATGTTCTGCCCAGGCAGGTCAGCACCTACGGGAGCATAGCAATCGATTCACTGGTTAGGTAAAAAATCAATCGTTCGAGTATCTACGTTCTGTTCTCCTCTAACCTCTCAACCGCTCCACCGAATGTGACGGCATCTGCTCCTTCCCAAACGGCACGGCGGTGGCCGTGCCTTTCTGAAATTAATGAATGCCAAAGGTGCAAGTACATCGTTCCCCAAATTTCTTCCCTTCTTCAGCGGTTCTATTGTTTGCCAATCAAATAGCCATTTGAGACTAGATTCTAGATAGAGGTAAATTTGTGTCCGCCCTTACCGCTGTTCCACAGACCTTAATCCCATCAAGCAGTCGAGAATCATTGTCTCCATAGGCAAAACGAAAAGCTATGGGGTGTGGTTTCGATTGGATCTGAGAGACTGAGAGTGCTAATTGGTGAAGAGAAAGGGGAATAATTCTTTATTTTATGAAGGCGTGGTCTTCTTGTTCATGCTACAGATAAAGTTTACTCTGAATCGAGCCAGGTGCTTCTGTTTCCTATTTTGTTCTTTTTTATGTAACTTGTATTTTGGTGATATGTCTATTAGAAAGAAGTTATCTGATTCCTTCCTTTCATGATTAGTCCACTTGATCAAGATAAGTAATGTTAATTTTAGAGTTAAAAGATTAGTTTGTGTTATCATTTGAGAGTCAAAAAATCATGGATCTATGATATGTACTAAATATTACTTTGTTATAATAAAATATGACTTTTTTAGCTTAAAATATATTGTTTTAATAGTCTTTTTTTGTGTGAATAAGGGCCCTTGCTGTATTTTTGCACCTGGGCCCCGTATAAGTATGGGCTGGCCCTGGAGGCGACGACCGACGAGCTGACAACGTGTGTACGGAGAGCTAAGATGAAAGACGATTAGACGAAGAGTTTAAAAACGGGTGAGGCGAACGACCGAACCGGACTCACGTAGTCACGTGATCGGTGCAATCAACAATGACGCAACGACCGATCTGATCTGATCGCTCTACCTCACCTCCTGGCCTATTGGTACATAGGTTTTGTTTAGACTAGAAAACTGAAGGACCTAGTCTAGCCCAATTGAAAATTCTGAACTACTACTCCCTCCGACCCATATTACTTGACTTGGATTTATCTAAATGCGGCTGTATCTAGTACTAAAACGTATCTAGATGCATTCGAATCTAGACAAGTTCAAATCAATTAATATGGGTCAGAGAGAGTACTATTTTTGGAAGATCTATACTAGACCATGTATGAAGCACATACTATCTCAGAAGGGCCCCCCAAAATTTTGAGCCCGGGACCGTCACCGTCAGGGCCGGCCCTGTGTACAGCGGCATTATTATTCTAGTTGTGTGTCATTGCAATAAGATCGATACGGAGTATTTACAAGATTTCTCTACTATTGTGTAGCGATTTTGAATTTGTATTTACGACTCTTTTCCCAGCTTTCCGCGAAAACATCCTGAAGCTCTTCCAACCGTTGATTTGCAATACAAAACTACCTTCTAGCGTTACAAAGAGCAACCGTTGGATTGTCTGGCCGCACTTTATGGCCCAAGTTTCTGTTGTAAAATCAGAAAAAAACCTGTCTGGCCCGAAATGCAAGGGAAGCCCACCATGGATGGAAGTAGCGCTCACAAACAAATCAATGGGCCATAAAATAAATCGGTATTTTTCTCGACGGAAAGAAGAAAGCAGCTAATGATTCTTTATCATTTCTTCGGTACTCGGTGTAGAGCTCAGGCACGCACCAAATTGCGATGACAACAAATGTATATCCCACGACAACACAATAATTTACATCCATTATACTATCACACAGAAGACAATCTTTATTTTTGCGAATGTTGGATTATTAGGCATTTTTTCATGAGATTAATTACCGAAATCAACATTATGTAAGCAGTAGCAGATCAAAACACATACAGTCAAACAACCACATCTAGTAGATCTGAAAATCTACCAAGAACTAGTGCATACAAAGAGAAGAATAACACTACAGCTTGACCGGGAAGATCGTCACAGCAGCATCACATTGGTCTTTGTTGTTGCTGCCCTTGGTGCTGTTGAGGTCATCGATTGCTGAAAAAGAACACACCAACGGAGGCGAGCAGTCGCGCCAAGACGCTCTCCAAAAACCTTATCGCTCGTCTCCCGGTGTAGGATCTCAACGGGCGGGGCTTCGGAGGCCTGCTCTCCCGAAGAACCGTGCACGCAGCCGCCGGGATGGGGAAGCCTAGAGAGCAGCGCAGCAAGAGGAACACACAGCGAGAGGTTCTGAGAAAGAACTAGATCCGTCTAGATTTGTCTGTCTCTCGCTCTATAGCCTGGGAGGTGAGCCGATCGAGTCGCCACGCGGTGGAAGACAAAGGCACGGGCCAAACATGCACAAGAATGTTAACACGTACCCAATAGCTGGTGCACCAAGTAAAAATTTAGTCTTCCACAAAACGAGTTTCTAACTCGAACTCGATTCACGAAACGCGACGGACGTGCGGACGAGGCGAGGCGGGTGGCAGAGAAGGAGGAGTGCGCGTGGACTCATTCTCTTCCCACTCACTTAGTTGGAGTGAAACAGCTCACCTTATAAGCTAGTCGAACTCTCTACCAACTAGCAATGTGGGACTAAATTTTGTCGCCCACACAACTCCCAAGCTGCCATAGTAGATGGGCCTTGAGATTTCAGGATTTATTAGATGGGCTGCCTACATGGGTCACAACCCATATAAATTTAACAATCCCCTACCAGATCTCAGAGGCACATTATATGGCTCATTAGTTCCAATCACTATTTAATATACCTACAGTTCAGTGAAGACTGTTAAAGTTGAATTTCCACCTAGACAAAGAGATACGCTTACTACAACTGAACAATAGACTATGCCTTGAATTGCTAGTCTTGCGCAACAAGTTTCACTCAATGCCGTTACCGGTATTTGGCTGCCATAGGCTACCCCTCGGGTGGAGCTTATAAGTCATACTCATCGGCCTTTCATGAGCTTCCTAGAGATTCGCCCAAATCTCATACACTGTGACCAACAGCGTAGCTCATATATGTGTGTTCTTTCAAGATCGCTCTGTAGGACATCGTCTTTGCTCCCAAGGAGACAGACATAACACATTAAGATGTAATCCACCTTCCTTATAGAATATCATGACAAAATTGCATCTGCAGCAGAGTGGAAGTATTAAAGGTTTCTCTCAACTCAGTTGTTTCGGTTTTTTTCCCAAGTCCTAATTCATGAGATCTCCGATCACATAGGTTGGGTTACCCCCTTGACAACTCACGTGGGTCTCAAACCCCTCTCCCTCGATGCATTTTCTATCAAATTTCTTGATAGTCCTTACGTAAAAGGATCTGCAAGATTCTTAGTTGTTTGGACATAATCCAATGTTATAACTCCTGAGTTTCTCAGCTTTCTGACAGACTTCAGTCTTCTCTTGACATGTCTTGAACTCTTCATATTGTTCTTAGAACTGTTCACTTTGACAATCACAATTTGGTTGTCAAAGTTCATAAGGATTGCCGGTATTGGTTTTTCAACCATAGGCAAATGTGTTAAGAGTTCACAAAGCCATTCTGCTTCGACAGTCATCATATCTAATGCTATGACTTTTGCTTCCATAGTTGACCTTGTTAAGATGGTCTGCTTGTAAGACTTCCATGAAATAGCGCCACCACCAAGAGTGAATATATGTCTACTTGTGGCCTTTATCTCATTAGCATCTGATATCCAATTTGAATCACTAGACCCTTCACACTAGTAGGAAAAGGCTTATCCATAGGGGTCATATCAGTGGCGCGCCTCTAAAGGGTGCCCCATGGATATTTATCTGTGGCGCACGCGAGAAACGATGCGCCACTGACCTGTACTTATCTGTGGCACACGCTCGGAACGGTATGCCACTCATATGTGGGCCCCCCAGCGCTAGTGTCCGACCCCGTCCATGGGCGGTATAATCGTGGTGCACGAAATTGGCGTGCGCCACATATAAGTTAGGTATCAGTGGCACACGCTTTTTCGGTGCGCCACGGATAGGTGTCGTCCCACGATTCGAAAACTTGGCAGAGTATGTGTGGAGCATGGAGTTGGGGTGCGCCACTGACCTCAAATACCCATGGCGCATCACAAAATGGTACCCCACTGATAACTTTTCAAAAATTCTGCTCCTACCCCCCGTGGATCGTCTTTTTAGGCTTGCAAAAAATAAAAGAAAATGATAAACCCTTCAAAAAATAAAATCCTTTTAGATATAGGTAGGTTATGTGATCTAGTTTCTAGGAAAATTAATAAACATCAATTTCGATATTTTTTGCAAAAAAAGGTCATGGCATAGTAAAATGGTCATAAATTTTGCATACGACGTCAAAAAAAATGTATAATATATCAAAACGACGAGCACGAAATTTTCTATCCACTCGCAACGGTCGAGGACCGTTTACCGATTTTTTACTTTCTCAAAATTCAAAACAAAAAAAGATATGCCAAAAACAAGATATTTTCCTGCAGAAAAAAACTGAGGGAACTTATCTGTGGCGCACCCCATAGTGGTGCGCCACAGATAACTAGGGCGGGATTTCAAATTCGAATCTCCACCCTACCCACCTACCCCTTCTCCTTATCTTGGATTCCACCTCCTCCTTTCCCTCCCATTCTCCTCCTCCTCTCCTCTTCCTCTTCCTCTTACTCCTCCCTTCTCCTCCATCTCCTTCTCTTCCACCTCCTTCTCTTCTCCTCTCCTCCTCCTCGTCCTCCTCCTCCTACTCTCTTCTTCCTCTTCCACCTCCTCCTTCCCCTATCCTCCTCCTCCTCCAAATCTTCTCCTCTCATTTCCTCTCCTCTCCTCCTCCTCTGAATCCTCTCCTCTTCTCCTTTCCTTTCTTTCCTTTCCTCTCCTCTCCTCTACTCCTCCTCCTCTCCTCCAACCGCATCGGCCTCCTCCATCCTCGAGCTCCTCCCGGTGACTAGGCATGACGATGATGAGGCGACGTGGCGGCAGATCTAGATTCACTTTTAAAAAAATGAAAAATCTATCATTGGCGTGATACGTCGTAAACGTATCAATAATTTTTGATGTTCCATGCTTGTTTTATATCTACTTTCTTATGTTTTGTTCACACTTTGAGGTATTTTTTATATATTTTCTGGAACTAACCTATTAACAAGATGTCACAGTACCAGTTGTCTATTTTCTGCTGTTTTTGGTTTCAGAAAAGCCAGAAAAGAAATATTCTTGAAATTGGACCAAACAAAAGCCGAAGTTCCTATTTTTTCCGACATGACACGGAGTCCAAAGGGGAGACGGAGGGGAGGCAGGAGGCAGGCACACCCTAGGGTGGCACGGGTTCCCCTGGCCGCGCCACTAGGTGGTGTGGCCACCCTGACCCACCTCTGGCATTGCCTCTTCGCCTATAAAAGCCTCCCGGGATGAAAACCCTAAGTACCAAATCAGAAATCCATGAAAAGTTCTGCAGCGCCGCCGCCACTAATGAGGAGATTCGGGGGACAGAAGTCTCTGTTTCGGCACCCTGCCGGGATGGGGAAGTGCCCCCAGATCCCTCTCCATCGACTCCACCGCCATCTACATCGTCGTTGCTGAGTCCCATGATGAGGAGGGAGTAGTTCTCTCTCGAGGCTAAGGGCTCTACAAGTAGCTATGTGTTCATCTCTCTCTCTATCTCTCTCTCTATGTGTGATCTTATTGAGATCATGAGCTTTGTAATCCAGGATCTATTCTACTACTCAAGTGCTTTAATTAATCTCTACTTATCCCCACTTATGTGAAGTTGACAGTGTGTACACCGTGTGGCACTTTGGCTAAGGTTACATAAATACTTATCATGAGTATAATTTGAGTTGGATGTCTCTATGAGATTGTGGTGTTTGTTGGAACCATCTAGCGCTCAAGGTGATAGTGAGGGGTTATCTAGATGGGGAATGCGAACTTTAAGGTGTGCTGTTATAGCCCTACATCGTCCAACCGGAGAGTAGTTCAGGGTAGCATCATGAAGAGAAGATATTTATATGAGAGTGTCCACTAGTGAAAGTATGATCCCTAGGCCTTGTTTCTAAGCATTGAAACACCATTTCCAATCAGTTCTGTTACATGTTTGCTTGCTGCCACTCTTATTTCAGATTGCAATTACCACTTATAATCATCCATATTACTTTTATTTCACTATCTCTTCGCTGAACTAGTGCACCTATACACCTGACAAGTGTACTGGGTGTGTTGGGGATACAAGAGACTTCTTGTATCTTGATTGCAGGGTTGCTTGCGAGGGATACCTTTGATCACTTCCTCCCTGAGTTCGATAAACCTTGGGTGATCCACTTAAGGGAAACTTGCTATTGTTCTACAAACCTCTGCATTGGAGGCCTAACACTGTCTACAAGAATATAAGCGTGCGTAGACATCAAGCTTTTTTATGGCACCGTTTCCAGGGAGGTAAGGTAAAAGTACTTACATCCTCTAGCTACTAATCTTCTAGTACTGTTGCTGGTGTGTGAGTGCTCGAAGTTATTTCCTTTAGATTCTGCAATTATATCTTTTGTTTCTTGTTTTTATTTTCACTAGTTAGTCTTAATGGAAAACAACAACAAAAATTAAGAGCTTTTTAGTATTTTTCCTAAGGTAGAACATAAATGGTCTGAAAAGAAAATTAAAAAACCCATGGAACTTTCTTTGCATGCTAATAGCAATGTTATTAGTGTGAATTTTTTGAACACCTTTGTTACTAATGCTATGGAAACGTCTAAGCTTGGGGAATCTAGTTTTTATGAAAATGATCTTTTTAGTTCCCCTGCTTTAGAGGAGAAAATTTGCTCTGGTGATATTTTATCTCCCATATGTGGTAATTCTAATGATACTTGTGATAATTTAAATCCACATACTGAAAGGATCCCTTTTAAAATACCTATGGAAATTGTTGAACGTGTTATCAATAACTGTTATTTTGGAGATGAAACTGTCCATCTTGGTGATCATTTACTCTTTATACATGAATTATGCGAGTTGTTCAAGTGTGCAGGTATTTCAATGAACCAAGTTAAGAGGAAGCTATTCTCTTTATCACTTAAGGGCAAAACAAGGGAGTGGTATGAGACACTAGATGATCCTCACCATTCGGAGTGGAAGGAACTTGAATCTCTCTTTTACTCTAAATTTTATCCTCCTCGTGAAATTCATAAAGATAGGAATTATATTTATAATTTTCATCCTCATAATGGAGAAAGTATTTCCCAAGCATGGGGAGATTCAAGTCAGTAATGCTCAAATGTCCCATTCATGAGCTCCCCAGTAATATTGTTATTAATAATTTTTATGCAAGGCTTTCAGGACATTACTAGGACTATCTAGATACCTGTTTAGAGGGATCCTTCACAAGTAAGGATGTCAAAGCTAAGTGGGATCTTCTTGAAACAATTCAAAGCAATACCAAAGATTGGGATAACGATAAAGGTAATGAACCAGGTATAAACTATGAATATGATTGCATTAAGTATTTCGCTGAAACTGCTGATTTTCAAGAGCTTAGTGCTAATTATGGTCTTGATCCCCAAATTCTTGTTGATTGTTGTAGAGCCTTTGCTTCTCATATTAATGCTCCTAAAGAAAAATGGGACATGTATCATGAGCCTTTTAAAGACACTTGCATTAAAAATGAAATTGTTATTAATGATAGCAATAAACATGCTCAAACCTCTGAAAGTACTATTTCTTATAAGCATGTTAATTTTTGTGGAATACATAGACCTTGTGAAAATAATCAAATTGAAGAAGAACATTGTATCACCCATAGGAATGAAAAAACTAGAACGTGGTATAGGGCTCTAAAGGATCTTGGTAAAAAAGTTTGTGCCCTCTATCCTTTTATTTGTGAACTTTGCTTTGAAGTGGGTCATTTCAATTTTCAATGCTCAGGCCATAATAATATCCCTTCTAATCCTATGAGTACTACAAGTTTGTATTGTGATAACATGATCACTCCTAATCAACATGATGAACTTACATTATTTTTGGGGTGTGAAGAGTTATCAAGAAAAACCTCTTTGGTATACGTGAGTACTTTTGACATGAATAACGTCCTGCATGGTTATCATCTTTATTGTGTTGATAATTGCCACACAAATACTTACATATAAAATATTATAAAAGATGAGATTTTACCAAAATATGATAGGACTAATATGTGTTTTGTTCTTATTAATGAAAAGGAGGAATCCTCCAAAGCTTCTTCTATTGTCTCTAACAATAAACCAGGGTATATGGAGAAGCTTCCTTTCAAGCCTCTCCCTCCTAAAGAAAAGAAGAAAAATAAGAAGAGGAGCAGTAAAAGGAGGGAGGAAATTGTATTTTCCCCTAAGCACGTTGCTCCTATTATAGTTTTTGATGAGTCTGAACTCAATGATGTTCTTATGCCTGTTACCTATAGTAGTGATCATGATTGTTTTGATATTGAAAATCTCTTTGGTACCAATTCTGAAAATGATGATATTAATAATTGCTATACTATTAGTGTTATCCATGTTCCTCCCAATGATGATATGTTTACAAACAAACACACTTTGGAAGATAGCTATTCTATTGCTTATGATGATTATAATATGCCTCCTATAATTGATGATCATCATGATGAGAATAATAATGATAGCTATTTTGTTGAATTCGCTCCCACTACAATTAATAAGAATAACCATGCTTATGTGGAAAGTAATAATGATTATATGCATTTGGCTCATGATAAGAATGTTTTATGTGATAGTTATATTGTTAATTTTATTCATGATGCTACTGAAAGTTATTATGAGAGAATGTTTTATGTGATAGTTATATTGTTAATTTTATTCATGATGCTACTGAAAGTTATTATGAGAGAGGGAAACATGGTTTTATGTGTCTCAACAATATTAAGTTTCCCCTCTTTATGTTGAAAATTTTGAAGTTGCACTTGTTTTGCTTTCCTATGCTTGTTGCTTTGTGCTTTCATGACTTGTTTCTTTATAAGATTATTTTGCATAGGAAGTGGGTTAGACTTAAATTTGTTCCATATTTGCTTCTTGATGCTCTCTTTTACTTCAATTCATATTTCTTATATGAGCATCATTGAAATTTATCATGCCCATCTTAATGGCTATAAAGAAAGAGCTTTTTGGGAGACAACCCAATATATTTTTGCTTTCAGTTTATTTTGTCTATTTGAGTCCTGGAAGTTATTGTTTTTGTAATAACCTCTCCTTATCCTTTTTTGTGTGGTTTTTGTGCCAAGAATAACCTCTAATAAGAGAGAAGTAATACTTGGGATAGTTGCTGTCTCGAAACAGATTTTTATGCTTCACTATAAAAAATCGTGAAAAATCTCAATATGTAGGATTGATCTATAATTGTTTGTGCTTATGCCCCAGGTTATTACCCAACTTTCATTAGTTTAGCACTTTTCGATTTGAGCAACAGAAGGTTTTCGAAAAAATCGGTTTTTACCTGCTGGTCTGTTTTGACAGAGTTCTGCCATTATTTGCATTTTCCTCTTAATCTCTTTCTCATTGAGTTCTCTTTGATCACTTGAGATTTTAGAAGGAATTGCTACAGTATCTTGTGTTTTAATGGAAGTTTTACTTATGTTGAAACTGAACCCAAAGACTTATTACCTTGAATACACTAATGTTGCTAATGAAGATTGTGTGAAGTTTTGTATGAAGTAAATTTTCAAGTGTAGGGAAGAATAATGTGATGACATGAAGTATGGACAAAATCTCAAGCTTGGGGATGCCACTCGTGTCACCCTAAGAAATATTCAAGAAGTGCAAGCATCAAAGCTTGGGGATGCCCAAGGCATCCCCTTCTTCATCAATAAAAATCTCAGGTTTTCTTTCAAACACTTCGTTTTTATTGTTTCATGCACAATGTTCTTGGAATGTCTTTGTTTTTGTTTTTAGTTTTATTTTGTTTGATTTGCTTGAATAAATTGGTTGGACCCCTGCATTCATATGTGGTTTTAAATAAGTTAATTGGTGATTGGAAAAGAGTAGGAAGTTTCATGCTTATAAGTGGTACAAAATGAGCTTGTTCAGACTGTGGCCTGGACTTTATCATGTCATGTTTGATATTGCTTTGACTTTATTCTTAGTGATTATTGTTGTATCATGACTTGTTCCAAACAATTGAGATTTCTTAATGTGCCTTGAAAGAATCATGCATTGTTTTAGCATACAAAAGCGTAATATTGTGGTATTCTCCTTTGATGCTTTATTTGAGTTGACTTGGCACATGCTTACACCATGTTAAGACTATGAACAAGTCACCTTAGCCTCTATGATCATTTAGTTTATGACTTTTAATATCACTTTCTGCTTTAATTAATAATGTTTTGTCACTTTGCATGATTATGGCCATTATTGCTCAATTAGTTGGTCGCTCCCAGTCTTTTGCTAGCTCTACCTGTACCAAGTATGAGTTACACTCATGCATCCAATCCCCAAGAAAACCAAGTTATTCCAAAGAGTTCACTATAAATTCCTATGCATGGTGTGTTACATCATTCCAAGTATATTCATGGTTTTATCTACCTTCCAAATTAAACTTGTTATGAGAAAATTAGTGATTAAAGCTCTCACAAACTTGAACCATTGTGTCCATCTATGTTGCTTATATGCTTGCACTTTATAAGTTGTGAATTAGCAGAACCATGCTGTCATGGGGAACGCTTTCAATATTGCACTTATTATTCAGTTGATATCATGTACTTTTGCTTATGGATCCTGGCGGTGTGAAATAAAAGTGGAGATTGTAAGGTCATGGAGTTTGTATGTGTGTTAGAGAAACGCCTGGGCGGCTAGCCTAAGCCATGCCTAATCATGGTGGAAAACTTGCAGCATAACCATAGTGAGCATTCTATGAAGCATCCTCAATAAAAACCTATGCAAAAAGCAAATAAAAAGATCGCTGAGATGCCCATTGTCCGTTGCCTTGTCATTTTGATACGGGATAGCTCCTGTATCATGGGGCAAGGTGTAACACCCTCGAATCGGCCCTATGCAAGTTTTAGCGATTCCCGCTAATCCCGCATAGAAACGATTCAAGGACACCCACCAGGCACTTGCGTGCGGGTGGAGAACGAAGTAATATCATTACACATTAGTCCATGATGGAACCCATAGAACATATATATATACAACAACTCCATGAGTCAAGAATACAGATATACAGTACAAAGATCCAAATCACCTCGAACACGATGCAACACCCGAGTACGGATAAGAAGCAAATTGGGCTAAGAGCCCCGAAGAATAACCAATGGCGTCCATAACCCTGCCCAGGCCAAGCCGGAAGGGTAACCCTGCTAACGACGTCGAACTCGTACCTGCTAAACAAAAGGGGTGCCGACAAAGGGCGAAGGGAAAAAGAGGAGCGTCAGTACTGAGGCCAGTACATGGCGAGGCTAGAATTCGGCGGATCTCACCTACATAGGTATGGTGGACTGAAGCGGCAGCGCAACATGCAATAAACAACCTATAGAGACTCGATGCAACTGTCGGCTATTAGAGAGGGATAAGAGATACCTATTCGGGACCCATCTGATTCTAACACCAATCATACCCATCCTGGTATTTCCCCCTCGAGACCAAACGAGGAAGTCAAACCGAGGAACTCACACAGTTGGCAGTTTTATTCATTCCATTATAGTTGAAGCACTTACTAGTCCGATATAGATAGTATGAGCCATCCTGATAGCATAAGTAGTGGGCAGTTTTAGTTAACCATTCAGTTGTAGTTGCAGTACTTACTAGTCACATACAATTAGCATGTGACATCCCAAACCAGCAGTTGTTGGCACTTTTATTTCATTCCATTAGAGTTGCGATACTTACTAGGCAGGTATAACATGACACGATACACCCCAGTTCCACCAGTTGTTGGCAATTTGATTATCCATTCCATTGTAGTGAAGCTGATTACTAGTCACATATTAAGTCAAATTTATAACACTACTTTAGTTATGCTTGTCTATGATCGAGATACTGTGCTCCAAGTCATCCTTAACCGCGGACATGGCTTTCAGAAAGATTTACCCTGCAGGGGTGCATAAATAGCAACACACACACGATCAACCTCGGAAAAACCAAATCAAAACCCAACGAGGGTTTCACGACAAAGCGATCATAGGATTCATAAAATATTTCAGGGGCCACCCCACTAAGCTACCCGTAACGAAGTTGGCCGGCTCTGGAATGGACCCAGGGTTTGTGTGGACGGTGGTAAACGACTGGGAACCCGAAAATGTGACTGGGCTTGTCGATACAGCGAAAACATGTCACGATCCAAAACAGTACAGGTGCTCCACACATAATCGTAAATAAAGCAGTAAAGCATGGCACAGGTACAGGATAGTAATAAAGCCCCAAACTAGTTTGTGGCCCCAAGAAATAAGAAATGAATCAAGCTCTGGCTAAGGGGATTCATGGTCCCATATGCGGATAGTGCGATAGTCAAGGAACAGGTATCAAGTACTCGGGGTCCTACGGGACACAAATGAGCGTGGAAGAACCAAATAACATCTATTTCCCACCGATGCCTCTACATTTGTCATATCTAGCAATTTAATATCAAGTTGTAATTAAAGACATGATCATCTCCACCGTTAAGCATCTCTATCATTAAGCATGTGTCAACCTTTTATCAACGATGGAACGACAACGACATTAAGCAGCACCTGAGCAAGCAACTACGACTCGCAAGGCCGACTATCTATCAAACAACAGGCAATAGGATGTGTCCAAGGCAATGTAGAGGCTGCAAGGAATATAAAGGGTGCACGGAAACTAAAGTATCGCAACACGGATAGCAATAGATCAATAGGAGGAAGTAAAGACTATAAATGCAAAATAGGTAGAAAGGGGGAGAATGCTCGCCTAGGAAACACTATCGGAGATACATTATCCGAAGAACTTTTCGATACTCGCATCAACTCATCGGCCTAATCCGCGAAGAAGAAAACACTAGAAGAAACACTGGATGCAATATTTATTACTACGGCAGAAGATCCGGCATGATTATGATATGATGCATGGCAGGGCAAAGATGTGGTGCAATTAGGCAATATTAAGCGGAACCGGGGTCCTGACAATTAATTAGAAGGTTCAAGTTATTTAGCTACCCCGCAATTTAAATGTTGTGTTAACAACGCGAAACATGGCATTGGTTCGCTACACAAATTTAAATAGAGGCAATATAAGAGTAGAATAGCCCTCATATAGTCTCCATGTTTAATTTAGATGAATCGCCTGAAAACCCCCAAGCCACAAAGTATGTATGCAAGCATGTACATTTTATATGCAACAAGTGATATATCATATTATAAAAATAGGGGCGGATAGGGGTCACACATGGGTTCGGAGATCTTGGTTTCCGAAGGGAATCGGGTCTCAGGGTTGGAAGGAACGGCGAGATTCGGATACAAGAAGGAGAACTTGTCATGTCGCGATAGAGAACTTGGGTTCCAAGCGGTCGATCTTGTCGTCGATGGCGAACTTGAGTGGATCGGGTACCGGTGGTCTTCGGATCCGTGAAATAGGTCTTGTCACACGGTGTCCGGGTAGGCGAACTTGGCGGGTTGGGACGATCTTGTCGAAGTGTAGATCTTGTCGGGTCCGCGTATCGGGTCGATCTTGGTGTTCGGGAAGAAGAACTTGGCGTTCCGTGTCGGTGATCTTGGCGTCTGGGTTCTCGGCATCGCATCCAGGAAGGAGGTCTTGTCGCATCCATGGAGATCTTGGTTTGGCCTCGGTCAAAGCGTTCGGAAGCAGATCTTGGTGTTCCGGACATCTTCCGGTCGGGGTCTCGGCGTTCATGAAGAAGATCACGTCGGTCCATGGGGTTCGGTCTTCGGGGATTCAGCTTCGTTGCCGAAGACGGACTTGCTCTGGGCGGTGTGGTCTTGCGCGCGTGATGAAGATCTTGATATACCGGCGTCACCGGGTTCGGTAGGAGAGCTTCGGTTCATCGTCTCCGAGGTACCAGCCGACGAGAAGATCTGGTTGATGGTGAACTTGGTTGGACGTCGGTGCGTCTTTGGGTACCCGAACAAACATAGATCTTGATATGCTGCGAGTCAGAATTTCCACTGCACTCCACTTATCTGCGTGTAGCTTCACCCGAGCCGGCCTTGGTCACATGATAGCACAACAGCAACACATCAACATGTCCGCACGGCAGCAAGCAGAAAGGTTTGCGGATCTTGAGCACAAACTTGATCGGGTCGAAAACCGAGGAGAGGCACCGGGGACCCATGGCGCGTGGAATCGCGTCACAGGCGACAGGTTAACATGAGGTGACGGTGGTGGCTCCCTGCCGAACATGGCCGAAGATGGGGAGCTCGAGCGGGTGAACGCGTGCAGGGAGAAACTCCCGGAGAGGGGGTGCGGGGCACCGGGGCGAGAAGGGGCCGCGGCGGCGCGGCGGACGAGCCCGGGGCCGGGGGACGGGGGCGGGTCTCGCGTGAGGAGGCGGGGCCACGGTGACGAGGGGCGGGCCGGGCGGCGCTGCAGGGAGAGGGAGGCAACGGCGAGGTCCTGCGGGCGGTGGAGGAGAGGACCTCGAACGAGGGGACTAGGTGGACGGGAGGTGCGGGGCTCTGCAGGAGCGACCGAAGGGGAGGAAGCTGGGTGGCGGCGCTAGCGGCCGGAGAGACGGCGCCAGGGGAAGGCGGGCTAGGCGGCGCAGATGAGGCGAGGGCAGCGGGGTTGGTGAGGAAGAGAGGGTGGGGGAGGTCGACCTTGCTCTGAGAAGCAGGCGATTGGGGGCGTGACTGAGGAGGCGGGCGAGCATGGGGCGGCATGCCCTACTGGGAGTAGGTGGCCGACGAAGGAGAGGAAGGACTCGTGGGGGAGAGAGGAAAAAGTAGGGAGGGAGAAGAGTGGTGGGGCCGGGGAAAATGGTTGTCGGCAGGTGGAGGTTGGGAGGCGTGGCGCATGTGGCCTGGGAGCGAGCGGGAGATGGTGGCGAGGGGAAAAGTGCCCAGGTGGGGTGCGGCCGGGCAGGTGGGCGGGAGATCTGGGGAGTGGGGCCAGCGGGGTGAGGTGGCGAGCAGGGAGTGGACAGGGTGAGGAAGTGGCTAGCGGGGTTGGTGCGTTGTGGATAAGGGAGGCGGCTGGGAGAGAGATAGGAGGGGGTTAGCTTAGGGGATCTAGGGTTAGGGTTTGGTGGGGATTTAGACTAGGATTGCTCTGGTTTTGTTTACCGGGGGTGGCCGGCTGGGCCAGTTCAGGCCTGGTTCGGCTGCCCCCTAAAAATAATATAAATATTTCATTTAGCACCACAAGGCTTTTAGAATCCATTTTTAGACGAAACAAAATAATCTGGAGACCCGGGTTTGATTTGAATAAAGACGGGGCTTATTTAGAAAAACAAAATAGGTTTTCGAAAATAGTTTCAGACACACATGTGCATGATGATGGCGATGCTCAAATGCAATGTGGCATGATGACATGAGCATGCGGTCATGATGATGCAATGCACAAAAACACAGCGATTTTCTAGTAGTGGTTTTAGTGGGATGCCACAATTCGACACCACTAACAAGGGATCTCGCCCTCGAGATCCGCCTCATGGTACGGGGAAGAAGGCCGGCGACCTGAATCTTCTCGCTTCGTGTAGATCCTCGTGACACCACTAACAAGAGGTCGTTGTCCGTGATCGTCTAGAGGACACTCCGGGAACAAAAGGCGAAGGTAGATATATCAACAAATAAAGCCACCTCTAGCTTCCGTGGACGGAGTAAATTGCTGGATCCACCGATTCAATATACAAAAGAGAATGATAAGAGTAGTGGTATGGTCGCGACTCCATCCCGCACTCATATCATTACTCCGTACATGAATAGCGGAATTTTGCAACCAACTCTCGTAATCAGACTAAAGATCTCAACAAGCGAGGTTCGGAACAAAAGAGTGATGTAGACTCTGCATCAGATCTGGCGTAGATGATGTTGTCGCGTTGAAAACCACCGGAAGACACAAGAAGGAACAAAGCGAAGTCCAACAGATGAAGGATTTCTCAGATAGCATGAAGACCGGATGTAGAAACGCCGTTAGCAAAGGAGGAAGCGAAACCCTGAAGGTACTACGGAAACCCAACCACGAGAATTACTGGACTCGAAGAAAAGATAAGTGAGCAGATTCAAAACACGCAGAGGTAAGAGGAGAACAGCAGAGGGGTAAGGAGTAAAAGCAGACCTAATCAGATCTATCCAACCGATTTTGCAAAATAGTTTTGACACTCTACTTCGGCCGTTAGCTAGGTTATCCTACAGGCTGGACTAGTGGGGTATCATAACTGCTGAGCTCTGATACCACTCTATAACACCCTCGAATCGGCCCTATGCAAGTTTTAGCGATTCCCGCCAATCCCGCATAGAAACGATTCAAGGACGCCCACCAGGCACTTGCGTGCGGGTGGAGAACGAAGTAATACCATTCCACATTAGTCCATGATGGAACCCACAGAACATATACTCCCTCCGTTTAGAAATATAAGATGTTTTAGGTTTGTGAATGAGATGTATCTAGACATCTTTTAGTGTCTAGATTCATTTGAACCTATACACTAAAAGATGTCTAGATACATCTCATTCACAAACCTAAAACATCTTATATTTCCAAACAGAGGGAGTATATATATACAACAACTCCATGAGTCAAGAATACAGATATACAGTACAAAGATCCAAATCACCTCGAAAACGATACAACACCCGAGTACGGATAAGAAGCAAATTGGGCTAAGAGCCCTGAAGAATAACCAATGGCGTCCATAACCACCTGAGCCAAGCGGAAGGGTAACCCGCTATGACGTCGAACTCGTACCTGCTAAACAAATGGGCGCCGACAAAGGGCGAAGGAAAAAGAGGCGTCGATCGAGGCGATTACAGCGAGGCTAGAATTCCGCGGCTCTCGCCTACATAGGTATGGTGGACTGAAGCGGCAGCGCAGCATGCAATAAACAACCTATAGAGACTGGATGCAACTGTCGACTATTAGAGAGGGATAAGAGAGACCTATTCGGGACCCACCTGATTCTAACACCAATCATACCCATCATGGTATTTCCCCCTCGAGACCAAACGAGGAAGTCAAACCGAGGAACTCACACAGTTGGCAGTTTTATTCATTCCATTATAGTTGAAGCACTTACTAGTACAATATAGATAGTATGAGTCATCCTGATAGCATAAGTAGTGGGCAGTTTTAGTTAACCATTCAGTTGTAGTTGCAATACTTACTAGTCAGATACAATTAGCATGTGACATCCCAAACCAGCAGTTGTTGGCACTTCTATTTCATTCCATTAGAGTTGCGATACTTACTAGGCAGGTATAACATGACACGATACACCCCAGTTCCACCAGTTGTTGGCAATTTTATTATCCATTCCATTGTAGTGAAACTGATTAGTAGTCACATATTAAGTCAAATTTATAACACTACTTTAGTTATGCTTGTCTATGATCGAGATACTGTGCTCCAAGTCGTCCATAACCGCGGACACGGATTTCAGAAAGATTTACCATGTAGGGGTGCACAAATAGCAACACACACACGATCAACCTCGGAAAAACCAAATCAAAACCCAACGAGGCTTTCATGACAAAGCGATCACAGGATTCATAAAATATTTCAGGGGGCCACCCCACTAAGCTACCCGCAACGAAGTTGGCCGGCTCCGGAATGGAACCAGGGTTTGTGTGGACGGCGGTAAACGATTGGGAACCCGAAAATGTGACTGGGCTTGTCGATATAGTGAAAACATGTCACGATCCAAAACAGTACAGGTGCTCCACGCATAATCGTAAATAATGCAGTAAAGCATGGCATAGGTACAGGATAGTAATAAAGCCCCAAACTAGTTTGTGGCTCCAAGAAATAAGAAATGAATCAAGCTCTGGCTAAGGGGATTCATGGTCCATATGCGGATAGTGCGATAGTCAAGGAACATGTATCAAGTACTCGGGGTCCTACGGGACACAAGTGAGCATGGAAGAACCAAATAACATCTATTTCCCACCGATGCCTCTGCATTAGTTATATCTAGCAATTTATCAAGTTGTAATTAAAGCCATGATCATCTCCACCATTAAGCATCTCTATCATTAAGCATGTGTCAACCTTTTATCAACGGTGGAATGACAACGACGCGAAGCAGCACCTGAGCAAGCAACTACGACTCGTAAGGCCGACTATCTATCAAACAACAGGCAATAGGATGTGTCCAAGGCAATGTAGAGGCTGCAAGGAATATAAAGGGTGCACGGAAACTAAAGCATCACAACACGGATAGCAATAGATCAATAGGAGGAAGTAAAGACTATAAATGCAAAATAAGTAGAAAGGGGGAGAATGCTCGCCTGGGAAACACTGTCGGAGATACATTATCCGAAGAACTTGTCGATACTCGCATCAACTCATCGGCCTAATCCGCGAAGAAGCAAACACTAGAAGAAACACCGGATGCAATATTTATTACTACGACAGAAGATCCGGCATGATTATGATATGCTGCATGGCATGACAAAGATGTGGTGCAATCAGGCAATATTAAGCAGAACCGGGGTCCCGGCAATTAATTAGAAGGTTCAAGTTATTTAGCTACCCCGCAATTTAAATGTTGTGTTAACAAGGCGAAACATGGCATTGGTTCGCTACACAAATTTAAATAGAGGCAATATAAGACTAGAATAGCCCTCATATAGTCTCCATGTTTAATTTAGATGAATCGCCTGAAAAACCCCAAGCCACAAAGTATGTATGCAAGCATGTACATTTTATATGCAACAAGTGATATATCATATTATAAAAATAGGGGCGGATAGGGGTCACACATGGGTTCGGAGATCTTGGTTTCCGAAGGGAGTCGGGTCTCAGGGTTGGACGGAACGGCGAGATTCGGACACAAGAGGGAGAACTTGTCGTGTCGCGGTGGAGAACTTGGGTTCCAAGCGGTCGATCTTGTCGTCGATGGCGAACTTGAGTGGATTGGGTACCGGTGGTCTTCAGATCCGTGAAATAGGTCTTGTCGCACGATGTCCGGGTAGGCAAACTTGGAGGGTTGGGACGATCTTGTCAAAGTGTAGATCTCATCGGGTCCGCATATCGGGTCGATCTTGGCGTTCGGGAAGAAGAACTTGGCGTTCCGTGTCCGCGATCTTGGCGTCCGGGTTCTCGGCATCGCATCCAGGAAGGAGGTCTTTTCGCATCCTTGGAGATCTTGGTTTGGCCTCGGTCAAAGCGTTCGGAAGCAGATCTTGGTGTTCCGGACATCTTCCGGTCGGGGTCTTGGCTTTCATGAAGAAGATCACGTCGATCCACGGGGTTCGGTCTTCGGGGATTCGGCTTTGTTGCCGAAGATGGACTTGTTCCAGGCGGTGTGGTCTTGCGCGCGTGATGAAGATCTTGATATACCGGCGTCACCAGGTTCGGTAGGAGAGCTTCGGTTCATCGTCTCCGGGGTACCAGCCGACGAGAAGTTCTGGTTGATGGTGAACTTGGTTGGACGTCGGTGCGTCTTCGGGTACCCGAACAAACATAGAATTCGATATGCTGCGAGTCAGAATTGCCATTGCACTCCACTTATCTGCGTGTAGCTTCACCTGAGCCAGCCTTGGTCGCATGATAGCACAACATCAACACATCAACATGTCCGCACGGCAGCAAGCAGAAAGGTTTGCGGATCTTGAGCACAAACTTGACCGGGTCGAAAACCGAGGAGAGGCACCGGGGACCCATGGCACGTGGACTCGCGGCACAGGCGACAGGTTAACATGAGGTGACGGTGGTGGCTGCCTACCGAACATGGCCGAAGATGGAGAGCTTGGGCGGGTGAACGCGCGCAGGGAGAAACTCCCGGAGAGGGGGTGCGGGGCACCGGGGTGAGGAGGGCAGCAGCAGTGGGTGATTTGAGCCAGGCGTGGACTGGGCGGTCAGCGGGAGGAGGCGGGGCCACGACGACGAGGGGCGGACCGAGTGGCACTGCAGGAAGAGGGAGGCGACGACGAGGTCTTGCGGGCGGTGGAGGAGAGGAGCTCGAACGAGGGGACTAGGTGGACGGGAGGCGCGGGGCTCTGCAGAAGCGGCCGAAGTGGAGGAAGCTGGGTGGCGGCGCTACCGGCCGGAGATACAGCGCCAGGGGAAGGCGGGCTAGGCGGCACAGATGAGGCGAGGGTGGCGGGGTTGGTGAGGAAGAGAGGGTAGGGGAGGTCGCACTGCCGTTGCTGCAGGAAGGCGGCGGCAATTGGGGCCCCAAGGGACGAAGCTGGGCGTCAAGGCGTGCCCTCCATGGGTAGGTGGCCGACGAAGGAGAGGGAGGACTCGTGGTGGAGAGAGGAAAAAGCGGGAAGGGAGAAGAGTGGTGGGGCCTTGTAGCGCAAGATAAATACGTAAGTGAGCCAATAATCTGAGAGTATCTCAATTGATCTCTAGCTGCCTTTTTTGATTCTTTCGAAGCAAAACATTAGGATCATAATGTGCAGGAGAAGATTTGCAATCATCATATCCAAATCTGCTCAATACCTTCTCCACATAATGTGATTGCACAAGTGTAATCCCATTATTCTCATCTCTCAGTGACTTTATGTTTGGGATAACATCAACTTGTCCAAGATCCTTCATCTCAAAACATTGAGATAAAAAGGTTTTGTTCTCATTAATCACTTTGAGACTTGTCCCAAAAATTAATATGTCATCAACATAGAGACATAGGGCAACTCCCTCGCCCCCACCATGTCGGTAGTATACGCATTTGTCGGCTTCATTTACAACAAAGCCCACAGATGTTAAAGTTCTCTCAAACTTCTCATTCCATTGCTTGGGAGCTTGTTTGAGGCCATACAAAGATTTCTTAAATTTACACAGTTTTTTCTCTTCACTTTCTAGTACAAAACCAGCAGGTTGTTCCATGTAAATTTCCTCATCCAAATCTCCATTTAGGAAAGCCGTCTTAACGTCCATTTGATGAGCGAGAAGACCGTGCGAGGCAGCTAGTGATAGTAGTACTCGAATTATGGTCAATCTAGCCACATGTGAGTAAGTATCAAAGAAATCTTCGCCTTCCTTTTAGGTATAGCCTTTAGCCACAAGCCGAGCTTTCTACTTTTCAATAGTACCATCGGCCCAAAGATTATTTTTAAATACCCATTTACATCGTACAGGTTTACACCCACATAGAGTTCAAATATCTCCCACGTTCCATTAGTCAAGATGGAATCCATCTCGCTTCGAACCGCTTCTTTCCAGTAGTCTGCATCCGGAGATGCAAAAGCTTCTGAAATAGTAGTGGGAGTGTCATCCACTAGGTACACAATGAAATCATTACCAAAAGACATTGCGGTCCTTTGTCTCTTGCTCCTTGTGGGAGCTTCCTTATCATCCTCATTCGAATCCAAACTCTCATCATCTGATTGTTCATCAGTCTCCATGGGAGTTTTAGGTTCAGAAATTGGATCATATCCCTTATTAGATATGCTAGGCATATCTCTCATAGGAAATATATCCTCAAAGAATGTAGCATCTCTTGATCCAAAAATGTTACCGACACTCATGTCGTCCATTTCAGATTTCACCACAAGAAGTCTATAAGCAATGCTATGAAAAGCATAGCCAAGAAAGACACAATCCACGGTTTTTGGTCCAAGCTTATGCTTCTTGTTGATTGGCACGTTAAATTTTGCCAAACAACCCCAAGTTCGTAAGTAAGAGAGTGTTAACCTTTTCTTTTCCCATTCTTCAAATGGAGTAATCTCTTTATTCTTAGTTGGAACACGGTTTAGGACATGACATGAAGTCAATATAGCATCCCCCACCATTCCTTGGATAAACCCGTAGTGTCTAACATGGCGTTAACCAAATCTGTTAGAGTCCGGTTTTTCCTCTCAGCAATCACATTGGATTGAGGGGAATTGGGAGGCGTCCTCTCATGTAACCATGTTCCAAACATAATAAATTGAACTCATTAGAAAAGTACTCTCCACCATGATCAGACCGAATTCTTTTGATCTTTCTCTCAAGTTAATTTTCAACTTCTGCCTTATAGATTTTAAAAAATCTAAAGCCTCGTCTTTTGTTTTCAAGAGATATACATAACAAAACCTAGTGGAATCATCAATCAAAGTCATGAAATATTTCTTTCCACTAATTATCAACACACCATTCATCTCACATAGGTTTGAATGTATGAGCTCTAGAGGTGCCAAGTTTCTCTCCTCTACAGGCTTGTGAGGCTTGCGAGGCTGCTTTGCTTGCACACAAGCATGACACTTAGAGCCTTTGACAATAGTGAATTTTGGAATTAAAGTCATACCAGCAAGTCGCGACATACAACCGGAATTAATATGACAAAATGCCAAATATTAGTTTGATTACTAGTAGTGCAAACATGGTTCACTACATCATCACAGAAGTCTACCAATGAAAAGCAGAACATGCCTCTACATTCATATCCTTTTCCAAAGAAGGTTCCATACTTAGATATTATGACTTTATTGGACTCAAATACCAACTTAAACCCATCTTTCAGAAGACGGGAACCACTAACGAGATTCTTCTTGATAGAAGGGACATGATGCACGTTCTTCAATTGTGTGATCTTGCCCGAAGTAAACTTTAGATCTACCGTGCCAGCACCAAGAACAGTAGCATGTAACCCATTCCCATCATGACTGAGGAATCTCGAGTCTGATAAGAGGTGAACATGGAAATGTCAACACACACATGAACATTGGCACCCGTATCAACCCACCATTCTGTGGGTTGAAATACTGAAAGAACAGTAGGTAATAAACTACCATACCTAGAACCTGAAGTTCCTGCATCAGTATTGCCAATGATCATGTTGATAGATTTAGAACTCTGTCCAGCCTGACCCTTCTTCCCTTTCTTCTGTGGACAACGATGAGCCCAATGGCCAATCTCGCCACACACCCTGCAAGGTTCTTTTTTTCCTTGTTCTGCCCCTTCTTCTTCTTGAAGTTGGTAGTCTGGCAAACTTTGTTATTTCCCTTAGACTTGTGGGCATTTTTCTGCACCATATTAGCAGCAGAATGTCCCTCGGTTTCACTAGTGTGTTTGTCTTTTGTCCTCACTTTTTCTTCAACATCTAGAGAGCCAATGAGGTACTCAATAGAGAGCTCATGCCTCTGATGTTTCAGGGAAGTGGCAAAGTTCCTCCATGAAGGGGGGAAGCTTAGCGACAATACATCCCGTGACAAACTTGTCCGGAAGCACACACTTGAGAAGTTCGAGTTCCTTTGCCATGATCTGTAGCTCATAAGCCTGTTCTACTACAGATCAGTTTTCAACCATCTTGTAGTCATTGAACTGCTCCATAGCATACATTTCACCACCAACATCGGCAGTGAACTTAACGTCAAGTGCATCCCATAGTTCCTTGGCATCACAGATATGCAAATATGCATCAACCAACTTGTCTCCAAGCACACTGAGTACAGGGCCCAAAAAAAGTACAGTGGCCTCCCTGAATGCTCTCTCTTCATCGAGAGTAAGCGGACCTCTAGGAGTGCCATCTGCAACTTTTTCTATGCCCATTGCAGTGAGCCACAAGAGGGTTTTCCCTTGCCATCTCTTAAAATTAGCACCCGTAAAAGGGCTCAATTTTAGCGAAGCTGCAAAGACAGATGACGAAAATTGCCTAAATAAATAAGGTTTTTGGATTGTTGGATTATTAGGAAATTTCTCCATGAGATTAATTACCGAAATCAACATTATGTAAGCACTAGCAGATCTAAATACATACAGCTAAACAACCACATCTAGTAGATCTGAAAACCTAGCAAGAACTAGTGCATACAAAGAGAAGAATAGCACGTTCAGATTGACCGGGAAGGTCGTCACCGCAGCAACACCTTGGTCTTTCTTGTTGTCGCCCATGGTGCTGTTGAGGTCATCGATTGCTGAAGAAGAACACATGAACGGAGGCGCGTAGTCGCACCGAGACGCTCCCCAAAAACCTTATCGCCCGTCTCCTGATGCAGGATCTTAACAGACGCGGTTTTGGAGGCCTGCTCTTTCAAACAGCCGTGCACGCAGCCGTCGGGATGGGGAAGTCTAGAGAGCACCGCAGCAAGAGAAACACACAAAATGAGTTTCTAACTCAAACTCAATTCACGCGACGCGACGCGCAGGCGGGTGAGGCGAGGCGGGCGGCGGAGGAGGAGGAGTGCGCGTGGACTCCTCTTCTCACTCACTTAGTGGAGTGAAACATCTCACCTTATAAGTTGGTCCAACTCTCTCCCAGCTAGAAATGTGCGACTAAACTTTGTCTCTCACACAGCTCCTGGACTACCATAGTAGATGGGCCTTGAGATTTTAGAATTTATTAGATTAGATGGGCTGCCTACATGGGCCACAATACATATAAATCTAACAGCAAATACATCTTCTTAGTGTCATGGTATAGTTATCTTGTCTCGATACAAACAAATCATTTCTTGGTGCTTTTCACTAGTGTTCGTAGTCGTTGCTAGGTGGTCAAAAGATCTATTTATAATTTATATTCCATTTAAAGCTCTTTGCGTTGTTGTTTATTTATACTATTAATTACATTACGGTGGTTTTCATCATCGCACCGCACAACAACCCCAGTTTTTTTGTCCGTCGTCCTCGTTGGGTCGGGTCATGTTCCTGGTCGCATGCCCGCGTCTGTTTTGATCTCATACCAATCTGTGTCAGGTGTACGTATCTGATTCGTACAGGAGATGGACTTTGACCCTCCTCCCGAGTGATAGACTACCATACTACTAGCATACTAGAGCGTGTTTGATAGCCTGCATAAGGGCCAGCCAACCTCGGGGGGTTGAAATCGGCCCGATTGGTTGCCTGCATGGGTGTTTGGGCTGCATCGGCATGATTTTCAAAGCGGCCTAGAGCCAGGCCCAGGAACAACGCTCGGATCGACCGTTTTCGTAGAGCCAACCTCGGGCACGGATATTAAAGCATCCATCGATGCACTCGTTGCACACACTCGTCTTATGATTTTTTCTGTCTTCTCTCTTAAACTGTGTTTATCCCAACCACTTGGGATTATCACAAATATACTCCAAATCAACTCAAGCTCTATATGAAAAAGAGGCACATCAACGTTAGGGTTCCATTCCGACCAGTCGAGGTTCGTGCTCCGTATCATCTCAGATTCATAGTCAAAGCTAGAGATTTTTGGGAGGAATTTTTTCAGATCTTTCTCACAGAATCAATCTTTTGAAAGGTCCTTTGAGGTGTAGCTTAGTCTTGTTGTTCCCTACAACTCTCATATTGCAAGTTTTTTGTTCTGATGTAGAGTTAGGGATCCCTCTGAAGAAGTACCTTTTCTCTGTAACTTATAAGTGAGGAGGAAGAAGGGCTTCTCTCTCCACCCTCAAACATGCTCTCACATATCCACTTGTAATCAACACATTTATGCTTGGATTCAAAACAAGTTCCACATGAAAAAGATGAGCATCAACGACGGGGTTCCATTCCAACCATTGGCACCAAGTTTTGTGCTCTGTATATTCTCAGATTGGTGGTCAAAGTTGTAGTTTTTGGGCGAATTTCGTCAGATTCGTCGCACAGATTCAACCATTGGAGGTGGTCCTTTGAGGTGTAGCTTTATCATGATGTTCTCCACAACTCTCGTGTTAAGTTTTCGTTCTGGTGGAGGTGTAGGAATTTATCTGTAGCTTACCTAAGGTTGAATATGAAAGTCTATGGAAGCCCAGGTCGTGCAGGCGGAAGAGCTGCAGCGGCCGGCCCTGTTTGTGCCCTCCCACGCCGCCGTCCGTCGCTAGGGCCGCTAAAGAAGGTGCCTCACCACCGTCCATCACCGGAACAGCTGCCGTGCTAGCAGACGAACACGAAGAACACTAACTGCTAATAACGGTTTAGGTGTACCGATTAATAATGTGACACCCAAATCCAATGCAGGAAACCAAACAACATGGGTATAGTAGCTCAATCGATGCACCCTCTGAAACTGCAGGCTACCAAACGAGAAGCGAAAAGTGGCTCAACGCTTGTACATGCGTGGCACTGCCACCTGCAACACTACCGAACTGAGAAGAAAAAACATGCAGGTTACCAAACACCCCCTAGAGTACGCCAGTCAACACGTTTACGAGGATGCTTACATATGAGCTCCGGTCTGCTGGTCGACGCGCACCTACGATTGCCACCGTCACCACCCAACCAAGGTATCATTGAACAACTTGACGAGCACAATCTTTGCCGGCATCACGAATCGGTCCGACTTTGTGAGGGTTCCTCGAGGAACCGGTCGAGATGAAATTTGGGCGACCAAGGAAGACGCCCACAGGATCCTCAGCGCCGGCGAGGCCGCAAGATCTTCAACGCCGCGCCTACCTCGCCGGACGGCAAAAAGATAGTGATTAACTTCGTCCCCGTCCGGACGCATCGCGACAATGAGAGGAACCAGCCCTGATTCAGCGAAACGGCGCCTGCTAGATGTGTCTAGGCACGTGTTGCTACGTGATGATGTGCGTGTATTTCCGCAAGGAGGCTTTTCTTGCCCCTCCCAATTAGTGGAAATTGTGAACTTCGCTCTAGGCTGGATTGACAGTTGTTTAGGCAGTACAATTAATTGGATTTCTCCTTCATATTTTAAGGAGTACGAGGTTCTTCAGATTGACTGGATGTATGATCCAGTGTCTATGAAACAGTGCTAGGAGGAACTAGACACTTTTTTGATATAGTAGAAACGGGTTGGCGTGAGAATTCCGGAAATTCGTCCCTGTCAGGAATCGAACTCCGGTCGTTGAGATACGCCAACTGCGATCCAACCACTAGGCTATTGCCTCGTTCTCAAGAAACACACAAACAAACACACTAGGCTAGTGCCTATGAATACGGGTACGGCATCGTGCACAAGAAGCACAGCCGACACACAATGTGGTCGTGAGATTAAGGAAGACATGTGTGTGTGCTCTAGACTTATTTTGTTGCAACCGTGCAATGCATGTTTGAACATAAGATTGTCCCTACTTTCTGCATACCTTAGTAGCTGGATACATTTGAGCAGGAAATTCTATTTGTGCAGAAGGAGATGTGGTTCTTCGTACGTGTGCCGAGTTAGCGTAACGATTTCTTGCAAGCCGATGTGGAGACCAACGAATTGTACGTGCAGATCAAGCAGCCTCTGAACCCGGTAAGGCAAAGGGAGGTTCATGATTCACACACTTAACCGACCTTAGACTGGTTGGGTCATGTGTTTTTCTATGGAGTTTTGATGATTTTTAATGTGTTTATCTATGATATAGAAAGAACAGAACAACATGTATTTGCCTGCGGAGATGGGGTTCGTAAGGAAGCAGCCGACAAACTGCTTCTACCAGAAACTGATGGCGAGTGACACCAGCACACATGGAGGGTTCTCCGTGCCCTGCCGTAACGCGGAGCAGGTCTTCGTTCTGCTATTGCCAATAACAAGTGGTATAGTGTGGTTTGTAGGTTTCACACGGGAGCAAATTGCACGGCATATTCATGACAACGAGCGAGAATGGTCTTAAATGAAGTTTCTTAATTAATTTGGCTTCTTTGCTATGGAAATAGTTTGAATTCTCGCATAATTAATTGATCAAATCATCTCTTTTTTCATGTGTGTTTGTGTGCTTTTTTTTCACGCAAGGTGGCAAACAATTCTTTCATTCATAATACATAGGAGAAAAAAGTTTGTTACAGCATCAGGGCCTTCTCCAGGAGAGAACGGCAAATGAGAAGTTACTAGATTAAATTACACCGTATCAGATTTTTCCTTTGCATGCTCACATAAGTATCAATTGTTTGTGCACAATGTTGTTTAAGCAACTCTTTTCTAGAATAAAAATAGAAATTATTTTTATTGGCTTGCAAAAAGTAGATCATTGAAGAATAATAATTTGCGCAGTACCACAATTGAAGCCATTTGGATTTTAGTACTCTCTCCGATGCATAACAAGTGCCGCTATTTTGAACTGCCGTTAGTTCAAAACTGTGACACTTATTATGTATCGGAGGTAGCAGTACTTCAGATAGTGTGCGGTACCAGATTGAATCTAGGTTACAATTGATAGGAATATTTCATCAGATGTTCTAAAATATTCATGAGTATGGTAATAACAGAATTGAGCACAGGGCACTAACTCCTCATTAGTTAGGTACCAACAGAATTGAGCATGGGGCACTAACTCCTGTACTGGTTTGCACTATTTCTAGCCAGTAAAAAATGTATAGAATGCATGTTATTTTCTTATGTCACGGGCTCATATTTCCATGGAGCATGAGTAATTTGTCGTGGATTTGTAGAATGTGCTCCATTTTAGTAAGTAGCTATAATGTGCTTCATGACTAAAAAAAGTTGGCTTAACACAAATATTAATCCAAGAACACTAAGAAGTTTCAAAAAAGGTTGAAATTTATACTAGGGACTACTTCTTCATGTCACTCGACCCATTGATAAAAAAATATTAGATTCCAGTAGTGAAACATTTCAACACAATATTTAGTAAAAATAAACCTGTAGCAAAGCAGGGGCACTTGCTAGTGATTATTAATACATCCATGGAATTTTCGCACAAAAATAAACAAGGGTCCCTAGCTCTGGTCTTGCCCCAAGGCCCCATATATGTGTGGACCGGCCCTGACTCCACCTCGAGTGTGCGCCCATGAACATCGTAGGAGCTAGCCAAATTTTTGAAAGAACTACAGCGTTGCACGCTGCACCCTCAGTGTTGTGATGCGACATTTTTTCTTCGAGCAGATTAGCAGAACTAGGAGTCGACGTGCACATAAACTTTGTTTGGGAAACCTGCAACGCAATTGCCCATAAGTTGTCAAGTGGGATCCCACCTAGATCCCACTTCTAGTTTATTTTTTTATAGTGCAAAATTTTATCAAAATTTTACACTAGAAATCTTAAAATGTACTAGAGGGTGGGATCTAGGTGGGATCCCAATTGGCACCCTAATTGCACATGAGCTACGTGTTAAAAATATATAGCTTAACTCTTTTCATCAGTTCGGACTTTTGGAATAGTTGGCTAGTGCGTCAATTTAATGTGGTATCAGAGTCAGGAGGTCTCAAATTCAAACCTCGGCTAACACACTATTTAATCTACTCCAAATAGTTAAGGTCCTCGATTACCCACGTTTAGTGTCTTTCCATTGTCCAGCCTAAACGTGAGGGGGAGTGTTAAAAATATATAGCTTAGCTTTTTCCATCAGTTCGGACTTTTGGAATAGTTGCCTAGTGCATCAATTCAATACTACGCAGGTTGCCTCTTCTCTCATGATCTCTTGAGAATGGTCTCACATGTCTCCAACTATTAAACCGAGATCTTTATTATTCCAAAGCTCCATATCTCTTTATTAACTATATTTTTGCTCAAAATTAGACTCTTCTACGTATAAGCTACGTCGTGAAATCCATTCTGTACCACTACTCATTAAACCGTCTGATCTATGTAGTATATTGTCTCCCATTTTTCATATGAACTTAGATTTAGATTTTATTCAGCTCGTTAGAATCGTATGGACAAGAGTATAACACCATGATCTTGGATATTTATTTTGTGATGATGGAAAAGATCACTTTTCCCACTCTTCATATGGCTAAGAGAGGTGTCTATAACTTCTCCATATCACATCCTTTCGGCTTCTTTCTTTCGGCTTTATTATTTTGAACTCATTTGAAACTAAACACAAACCAAAGCTAACAGTAACCAATAAAACCCTAATAAAACTACTAATTGTGCAGAGCTCACTTGTAGAAACAATAATCATACATAATAGACATAGTAATAGCTAAATAGAGCATGAGATGAGTGAATAATTATAAAAAACCTATGCTTAAAAGTGTTGTAAAATACACTCACGAGACAACGTCAAAATATATCTCTTCTTTAGCATGTTTTATAAATCACGTCATTTCTTTTCACATGATCCCATCGCCCAATCTTTATACAAATGATTGTAGGGGTTCCGCGCATGAAAACAATAAAATTTTACCCTACGCCCCTGAACCCCTGAAGCTGCCAGGACCTATCTATTAGTAATACAGTAACGGGAGGGGTTTTTCGCGAACTTACCCTTGAAGACCGAAAAGCATTGTCAACGGTCAAGAGAGCGTGGTTGATGTAGACGAGCCGAAGCCGACCTCAAGGTCATGATGAAGTACTTGCGCTCCTTGGCTCCAACGACTTGAGTGCCTCAAGTGCGACACCTCGCGGGGAGTTACACACGTCCAGTGTCTGACGATGACAACCATTTCCCCGATCCAGCAGCAGTTGCAGAAGTAGAGCTCCCGAATCCGAATCCCGCAGCGCGACGGCTCTCCACGGTAAAGATGTCTCTCGCTCGCGCAGTCCAGACTTGGGACCACGGTCACGAGAGAGAGAGGGGGAGAGAGAAAATATCAATTAGAAGTCCTCCCAAAAGTGGGGAGACCTTTATTGATTATTGGTGTATTTATCTTGGCCAAATACCCCATTATATATAGGGGGAGGAGGGGGTACACCCTCCCTCAAAGTCCCGGGGTAGGACTAAAGGAGAGGATGGGTAGGAGGCCAGGCCCCACCCCTAGTGGGCCATGGCAGGCTAGGCCCATTCGGCCAGCCCCCTTGGCCCCTCTCCCTCTCTCCTTTCCCTAATGGGCCCTCTCCCTCCGGAAATTGGCCCATTAAGCCTTTTTTGACCTTTAATTGATTTTCTCTTTATTAAATAATTATGAATAAATGATTAAATCAATATTTAACATTCATTCACATATTATTCAACCTCCGTGGCCATGGAACACCTTCCACCTCCACTCCGGACATCCTCCGGACTTACCGAAACCCTTCCGGTTTTCTCCCTTCTTTTCTTCGGCGATTCTACCGATCCTATAAACACTCTCTAAGCATCATCAAGCCCTTAAGGGTGATACCCCACGGTTCGGCAACACTCTAGACATGGTCGGGACACTCCCGCACCAATGATCGACAGAGGGACCTGGATGTCCATGTGACCCCTGTGCGTTCCACGAAGATCTTTTGTCTTTTGAACCGGGACAGTCGTGTCTTATTCCCTTTGTCACTCGATACTTGCATTGCCCGAGATCTGATGAATGACATCACCATGTCGTGTTCAATCTCGTTACTAAACAATGCTATTTGACTCGTTCCGACAAGCGATATCCCCGTGATCAAATCACACGCTACGCAGCTATTGGATATAACCTCTCCGAGTGGGCCCTTGAGTATCTTCCCGTCACATGGACTGACAAATCCCGCTCTTGACATATATTGCCTCTACGGTTTCCTCCGAGTACCTGAACACACCTTTATAACCACCGTATTACCAGATGGCGTTTTATGCTATCTAAGCACTCTCGGGAGACATTGATTGATATAGCCTCACGGTCTAAGGAATAGTCTACGAGGATCCATTTCTAATCATCATAACTTGAAATTCGTGACATGATTGGGTCACAATGTTTAGATTGGGTATTGGTTCATCATCTCATTTTCGGAATGAGATGACTCCATTTCCAACTGGCATAAATGCCACATGATCAGGAAACATGATCATCTGTTGACCAATGAACCAGTGATACACTCAATACGTGTATAGGAACCCCTGGTTGTTTGTATATCACACGTGTATTGATGTTCCCACTCAATACAGTTATAGCATGATACAAAACTTAATTATAAACTATATGAAATATGATAATAGTCCTTACTACTATTTGTCTCTAGGGCATATTTCCAACAGTCTCCCACTTGCACTAGAGTACAAATACACTAGCTGTATTTGTTCTCAATCATTGGCACCATATACCCAGTACCCTGAACATGCTTGCTCATGGAAGAGGTTGAGTCTTGGGTTTGTACTTTACAGTCCCGAATCCTTTGCAACTTACCAATGTCACCTTGATTGACATTAATACTTTATCATCACATGATAGCATCTGTGTGTATGCATCGTCGTTATGGCAGCAGAATGAGGCCTGATTCCAGGAGCCTACAGTGACGTTAGATCAACCTCGAGGGCTTTCTCATGGGCACTGTGCCCTGGGACACATCATTCTACGTTAAAAGCGAACTAGCCCCACCATAACTTTATACAACACTTTAGATGGTACCCTTATCTATTATTATAAATGTATTCATCGAAACACTAGTGCACTCTGTGCATCTTTCGATGTTTTTGTTCACCTTGCTTCCTATTTGACTCTGATCGGTATCTACAGGAGTTTCCAACATATTCCCTTATAACATAACCCTTTATGCTTTAAGATATGTCGTCTTTTATGGATTTGGAAAATGTGTCCACAATTCTCTACTAGACACTACGGACAAACTTAGCTCAATGTTCTGTGATTCGAACTTAATCACTTTCAAACGTTCCTTATTTTGGATCACCTATTATGCTAAGTTATCATCATGATTTACTAAGACAGAACCTATGTCTCAACATAGTGGATGACGATCATCCTTTTATTTCTTTCAACCATTGATGTTAACTTAATGCTATTCCTAATTCGAGTTATAAGGACCAGTTCCTTAATTAACTTCTATTCTGAAACCCTTTTCAGAATCCCTTAAGGAATACTACATAATATCATAATACACCTATTATCAACTTCTACATCTTATAAATCATTATTTATAAGTATTTGCGCCTTTCATTCTTAACATACTTAAGAATTACTCCTATAAGCTTCCACTCAGAATATGTTGCTACATATTTGAATTTGAAACTTACATTGCTCTCACTCAAAAATATGTCAATCATATATTGTTTCAGGAAGACTTTCATAGCTCCCACTCAATTTTATGCAAATTGCATATCTCCTTACTATTTTGAATAACTTCAAAGTCCTTTGATCAAATATCAAACTTAGAGATTTACTATGAGACACTAGTACTTTACTAGTTTTAAATCCAATTGAAATTTAGCACACATGAATCAAATTCATTTGAATTCAGCCAATACTTGAAAAATTGCGCTTTTGTCATTCACCCCTTTTTCCATTATGGCTTTGCAGTCATTTGGGAAAATTCAAGAAACTCCTTTTACTTATGAGATTTAGCAACGAATTGCTTTCTAATCTCAAGGGAATTTTGCTTTTAGGATTTCTCATAATTCTAGTTTACCATTATTTCCTTAGTAGTTCGTAGGTATGTCATATTTCAAAAATCATGACAAGTGATTCACAAATGTCTCCATACAATATATGGATTACATTTTGAATCCTACTTCATATAGTGAAAACACTAGCGGAGAAAACACAATGATCAATATCATTGATTCTTTCCTTTTGTGAAGATAATCATTCAGGAACATTGTCTGTTGCGCTTCTCAACACTCTGATGCAGGGTTTTGAATCCTCATCGTGTTTTACACTATTTTCCATTTGCTCCATAATCGATAAATATCACTAAAATGTGAGCTTTCTCAAGAATGTACCAAAATTCAAGCAATACGGATCTTGCTTTCCTTTTGGTTTCAGCTATGGGTTTTGATTTCAAAGTTTCCAATGAATATGCTACAAGGACTTATTCACTATTGTTCTGGTTATATCGAATAACCCCAAAACTTTCACGAATTCAAATGGTTTACTATAAATTATAATTGAGTCCTAACTATTTCTAAGCTAATTGTCTCTACATCTACACTACAACGATTTATTTGGTGCCTTCTATTCAACCCCTTTGATATCTAATATCACATTGTGACGCTTTGTATTTTGACGTTTCAAAACACTTCGCATTTCACAATTACTTTTATGCCACTCTTATAAAGTTGAATTTCATTACTATTGATCAAATCATAGTAATTGTATTCTCTTTTATATTTATACCCATTGTTGATGAAACACTTTGATCAAATCAAATAGTTTCATATTCATGTTTCCTTTGGTAAACTACTTTACACATTTAAACAATTATTTAATGATAATTACCATTTTTCGTTAGACACAATACATCGAATATGTATTTACTTTTAACAATTCATTAAACACTTTGTATTCAAGTAATACACGGTGTTCAAGTTATTTTGCCGAAGTTAGGCATGATTTATATGTGATAAGAAATCGAATGACTTTCACATATTATCACTGTAACTTTGAACTTAAACAATGGTTTTCATTCCGTAATGAAATATCATTTAAGTCGGGTATTTTAAGGCATTTTAATGTTTTACAAATGTTCATGCATTATCAATTAGTTTCAAACAACGAGGATAATTCACAAGTAATCAAACAAGATATGAATACGAATAGAAATCATTCATAAAAGCAGAACAACTGTTTGTTACAAACTCATATGAATAACCGTCTCACGAAGTGTGAGACACACTAAAGAAGTTCACAATCTCTTGATTACAAAAATCATCCTAAACATGAACTAAATGATAAATGTCAAGGGAGAGTGTCGCCGGCCGTCATCATCATGCTCGCCATCAACACGCAACATCACCTCCTCTCCAGCAAGCACCTCTCATGCAGAAGGACCTGTTTTCAGCAAAACAGAACAAGTATCAGATATACTTAACACTGCAATATGTTTGCAAGATTATAATATTTATAAAACTGTATATCAAATATATACCTTTGTCGTTGACGACCTGAGCGACATCTGGTTCAACCAACACATTTCTGGGATGTGTCATGAACCGGTGGAACTCCATTGTTTCCGCGTCGCCCCTCATTACGCAAGTCCTGACTGGTGCTTGGTAGCTTGGTGGCAGCGACCGCAGCACAACAGTGTTTGCAAAAGAGCCCGTAATCCAGACGTCCAGGAAGTATGTAGGCCTCATGTACACATCATGCATGTGCTCCAAGTGGTCGTCTAGTGATGAGTTCTCCTCCATCTTAATGGAGAGGAAGTCTCCCATCAGCTCATGCTCCCAAATGCATGTCTATCCACGAAATGTGTCCTAAGCTGTAGCATTACCGAACGAGGGTTGACATCACCTACGAAAGGCCACATCTCGTACACCATTCCGAAACGCATCACAACTGAAATATAGGAGGCCATCTCACGACGGAGATAGTGGTCTTTCCGCATCTCTGGGGTCTCAAGGTCAGTGGGCTGATCCAAATCCATCCCGTCGAGTATGTAGTCGACCACGTCGTTCTCGCTAAGGAGAACATGGAGACTGGCAACCCATATGGAGAAGTTCGATCCATCTAATCTGAGCTTCTCTCCTTCTAACCAATCAATCGTCAACACGAAAGGTCCCATCTACATTTATAATTGCAAAAGGAATTTAGACTAAGTTTATAATTAAATGAGTTAATAATAACTCCACTCAGAAACACCTATCCCCAATGAGGGTTCCTAGTGATAACATGACCCCTATCAGCCACATCTCCCCCGATCATCACGGCCATCAATGTGGGTTCAAGGGTGGACGCTAAACGTCGGTCACATCATTCATGCGACTCATGCTCGATCTTTCGACCATCCGTGTTCCGAGGCCATGTCTGTACATGCTAGGCTCGCCATCTCAACCTTAGTGTTTTCACAGTGCAACATGGCTTACACCCACTGTATGTGAACGTAGATATGTCTGACACCCGATCATCACGGCCTGCCTCATACCGTAGAACTTTCTTGGTGGTGCGCACTAAGGGGGAACACAATTGTTGGTAATTTTAATAGGGATCATCTTATTAGGCTACCGTCGAGTATCTAATACTAGCACACAATAAGACATACAAACAATAACATTGAATGTAAATGCTATGTGATATGGTCCTTCGCATCGTGATCTCCATCCACCGTCACCGGGTTCTGGCGCTAGAGTTCCGGCGCCGTAGACACCAGGGTACCGGTGTCATTCCGGCATGGTAGTTCGTCACTTTCGTGACTATCTACTACTATGTAACAAAAGGTAATCATTTTACCTTTGCCACAACCATATCACAAAGCAACGCACTCCTGTAAAACAAAGTTAGACGCCTCTACTTTATCTTTGCATGTTTTACGTGGCTGAATGGGCTTTCGCACAAGAACCGTTCTTACCTACGAACTTTCAGCACACCGCTGATCAAGTAGTTATCTCTACTACACCCCTTTCGGGGCCCTCCATTGCAAATGGTATACCAACTAATGCAAGAGAGACAGACACCCTCCTAAGCCACTTTATACGGTACAAGCCATATGTCAAGCATGGACCAGTCTCGCGAATGAACGCGTAAAGTCGGTTGGGGGCCGCTTCATCAAGCATTACTGCGGTATACACAAGTACACGTGGGAGGGTAACAACTAAAATATCAACGCCCACATGCTACATCTCGTGTGTTCTACCCGTACTAGCATTACTACGCATAGATCTAGCTCTGATACCACTGTAGGGGTTCCGCGCATGAAAACAATAAAATTTTACCCTATGCCCCTAAACCCCTGAAGCTGCTAGGACCTATCTATTAGTAATACAGTAACAGGAGGGGCTTTTCACGAACTTACCCTTGAGGACCGAAAAGCGTTGTCAACGCTCAGGAGAGCGTGGTTGATGTAGACGAGCCGAAGCCAACCTCAAGGTCGTGATGAAGTCCTTGCGCTCCTTGGCTCCAACGACTTGAGTGCCTCAAGTGCGACACCTCACGGGGAGTTACACATGTCCAGTGTTTGACGATGACTCCCGCTTCCCCGATCCAGCAGCAGTTGCGGAAGTAGAGCTCCCGGATCCGAATCCCAAGAAGGCGATTTGGCCCATGGTGAAGATGTCTCTCGCTCGCGCAGTCTAGACTTGGGACCACGGTCACGAGAGAGAGAGGGGGAGAGAGAAAATATCAATTAGAGGTCCTCCCAAAAGTGGGGAGACCTTTATTGATTATTGGTGTATTTATCTTGGCTAAATACCCCACTATATATAGGGGGGGGGAGGGGGTACACCCTCCCTCAAAGTCCCGGGGTGGGACTAAAGGAGAGGAGGGGGTGGGGAGGCTGCTGGCCAGCCGGCTAGGCCAGCCCCCTTAGCCCCTCTCCCTCTCTCCTTTCCCTAATGGGCCCTCTCCCTCCGGAAATTGGCCCATTAAGCCTTTTTTGACCTTTAATTGATTTTCTCTTTATTAAATAATTAGGAATAAATGATTAAATCAATATTTAACATTCATTCACATATTATTCAACCTCCGTGGCCATGGAACACCTTCCACCTCCACTCCGGACATCCTCCGGACTTACCAAACCCTTCCGGTTTTCTCCATTCTTTTCTTCGGCGATTCTACCGATCCTATAAACACTCTCTAAGAATCATCAAGCCCTTAAGCGTGATACCCCACGGTTTGGGAACACTCCATACATGGTCGGGACACTCCCGCACTAATGATCGACAGAGGGACCTGGATGGCCATGTGACCCCTGTGCGTTCCACGAGATTTTTCGTTATTTGAACCGGGACAGTCATGTCTTATTCCCTTTGTCACTCGACACTTGCATTGCCCGAGATCTGATCAATAACATCACCATGTCGTGTTCAATCTCGTTACTAAACAATTGTATTTGACTCGTTCCGACAAGCGATATCCCCGTGATCAAATCACACGCTGTGCAGCTATTGGATATAACCTCTCTGAGTGGGCCCTTGAGTATCTTCCGATCACATGGACGGATAAATCCCACTCTTGACATATATTGCCTCTACGGTTTCCTCCGAGTAGCTGAACACACCTTTATAACCACCGTATTACCAGATGGCGTTTGATGCTATCTAAGCACTCTCGGGAGACAGTGATTGATATAGCCTCACGGTCTAAGGAATAGTCTACGAGGATCCATTTCTAATCATCATAACTTGAACTTCGTGACATGATCGGGTCACAATGTTTAGATTGGGTATTGGTTCATCATCTCATTTTCGAGATGACTCCATTTCCAACTGGCATAAATGCCACCTGATCAGGAAACATGATCATCTGTTGACCAATGAACCAGTGACTAGAGTTTCACTGGGAACCCCTGGTTGTTTGTATATCACACGTGTATTGATGTTTCCACTCAATACAGTTATAGCATGACACAAAACTTAATTATAAACTATATGAAATATGATAATAGTCCTTACTACTATTTGCCTCTAGGGCATATTTCCAACAATGATCAATATGGAAATATTTCTTCACTCGCACTGTATGTATCAAGGATGCAAGCATTAAGCTTAGTTTGCACTGTGTTATGAGTATGTAGCTCAGATTGCACGCTATGTGTATGTACCCTTAGTTAACAGTAAAATTAGTTAGCACTATGGACTAAAGTTCAGTTAGCAATACCCACTAAAATTCTACTACTATGCACTAAAATTTAGTAAGCACTATGGATTAAATTTTAGTTAGCAGTTAGTAGTTTTAAATTAAACAATTTGTAGATCACGGCTTACTACTGAAATAGATCGTATGGGCACTTAGAGGGGGTGAATAGGTGCTACTCCAAATTTAGGATTGACACAAAGATAAATTCTCTAGATATGCAACTATGGTGAATTTCCCAATATGCCAACCTAACTACCAAACGGTAAAGGCAGTAAGAGGAACGAGGTAACCGAGAGTGGAGCATGGGGAGACACATGATTTGTTTTACCATAGTTCCTTCTTTTAAGGGGAAGTACGTTTGCATTGGTGGAGTGGGTGGTACTAAGACCACCACGCCACAATAGGCCTCACCCTGTTCTCCGATGGATCTCGCCACAACTGGCCTGACCCACCCTTCCACTATATGGTACCCCTCGAGGCGGGAACTGGTGCCTTTACAACTGGACCGAGCACACATCTATAACTTAATTGCAGTCTCCCGTGAAGACAACAAGATGCCACAATAAAACAAGTTATTAAATAATGAAATCGATATCTAGAAATTCAAATGGAACTCTATATCAAAATCCCCCCAAATGAATGAGGGAGGAAATGAAGATCTCTTCGGTGATGATGTAGATCAAGGCCTCCTGCTTCGACTCCCCAAAGGACTAGGCCTTCAGATGGTTGAAGGTGGAGATCTTTGTGGAATTTCGAGTTCAACATAGCATAACTTTTTCGTCACATCCAGCTGCCCTAGAATTAAGATGGGGAGGGGTATTTGTATCCCCTCCCGAGATGAAGCCGCTAGAGTCAACTAGGGCCAGATAATCTGGCCGTGGGCAAAGATCCGGCCTTAATGAAATAATCTTGGCCAAATCACTGACCCCCCTTTCGAGCGATGTGACTCAGGTCCTTGGTAAGAATCCCTAGGACCCGGATTATCCGGCCCTCTGTATGGGGCGGATTATATGGCTGGGATGCTTTCTTCAGCCCGAGCCAAATATGTGGGCCAATAATCCGGCCCCCTTCCGAGCATCGCGCCCAAGGTACTTAGCTGAATCTTGGGAGGGACGGATTATCCGGTCTCAGCCGGGGCCATATGATCCGGCCCTGGGCAAAACTCTGGCTCAATGCCAAATATCTGGCCATAAAATCTGGCCCCTTACTGCAAGTCACGTGCATGGTCCTTAGTTGAATGTTCACATGGGCGGATAATACGGTCCTAGCTAGGGCCGGATAATACGGCCTAAGAATATTTCTTTTGCTCAGACTGACTACGGAAACTTCTGGGGAGGGATATCTGCAACACTTAACACACATTTAAACTTTCCTTGGTATTGTTATCTAACACCCAAAACACTAGGGATTATGAAATGCTCTTTCAATCTCTCCCTTTTTGTTGTTAGATGACAATACTAGGATTTACAATAAAGCGCATAGACCAAAATGCACTTTGTCCCAACATGATAAAAGGCTCCCCCTAAAGGTGGGAACAAGTATCGCTCCATCACACCATAGTTGATACTAGTGGTGTTCCACTGAGTGTACTGAGTGGGAGTGGACTACTGCGGGGGTTTCCTTGGCCCTAGAGACAAGGTGAAGAATCAGATGTTTTGTATGAGCCATATCATGGCACTGACGATAGGCATCATACTGACCCTTGTGGGTATCAACACCCATGCGAAGAATGTTGCATTGAAACCAGTTGAGCTATTTTACCTCTCGAGCAATGGTTGGGACCGGGGCCGTCTCGCCTGGGTGGCACCACGAGCACGAGCATCTCCCAGAAATGTATCAGACTCAGCAGGAACAAAGGTAGTCTTCTTCCACTTGAAGTATGGATTTTTCACCTTGTGTTTCCCATCCAACATACCACTAAAATCTTCATGGGGAAGTGTGGTTTTGATGAGCTTCATAATGTATGGATCATACGAGATAGAATGCATGTTCACCATTGCATCAAACATCTCTTGGTAAATGAAGTCCATGACATCTAGGATGTAGTTTGAATTCTCATCTTCACTAGTGACAAACTCAATAGCAAAACCAATAAGATTGATAAGGGAACCACGGATAGAATCATTGTTACCTCCACTAGGTGAGATATAATCGCGGAACATGAGCACTAACTGAGCATAAAGTTGGAGAAGTCCTGCAACCTCTCCAACCACACCCTAAGGTCCATAACAAGTTGAGAGCATCAAATCCTTGTGGGGACGAAGAGGGCCAAGGATGCGATACCCCAAGGAGTGTGCTCGTCCCCCAAAGTCATAGGAGGGGACCTAACCAAAGCTATAAAATTTGGACTCACAATACTGAGTTCCAGTCATCCACTTCATTGTATGAGCCTCATCTCCACATATCACTAGAGTGGAGAAGAACTACTGAACGAGCTAGGTGTCATAGTAACATTTAATCTCCATCAAATGGTGCAGCCCCATCTTCCCATTTACTGCAATAACCTCAGCAAACTAGGGCTTGCTATTTGCATAGGTCAAGTCCAAAGGGCGCATAAGGCGAACCTCCAAAGTCGAGTAGATATCTTGAAAGATGGATAGCTTATGAGTGCACCAAAAGGTAGGGTCACCAACTCCTCGTCACGTGGTGCATCCAAGTAACAATCCCGTTTCCTGAGAGTGGAATACTTAGTAATATCCATGGCCTTATAATTAACCTTTGGTTGTTTGCACTTTTTATTGAAAGCAGCCCCCGACCTCTTGTCCCACTTCGCTTGTTCATCCATCCTATTAGACGCATGTTCTCGTCTCCGCAATTCAACCTCGTCAACAAGACCATCTTCTTCGTTGTGCCGCAAATATTGAGGATGGGGATCTCGCTGATAGGTCTTTTCTGGACCACAAGAACCACCCGTCAAACGAATATGGGAAGATAGAAAGATATAAGCACACACCATCCAGGAGGAAGTGCTAAAAATAGTAGAAAAGCAACCACATTGCAAACATAATGTTTATCAAACTAAACCAAAAATCTCCAGATTTGAACCTTCCAGTGGCGGATAATCCGGCCCTAGCGAAATTTATGCTTTTTGATTTAGAGATGAAGCATATTCACGGATCGGCAAATACGGTTAATAATCTACTGAAATTAACATGCATAAGAATCAAAGGGTAGCTTCTACTCCAAGTTTTAACCAAAAAAACTAAATTCCACACAAAAACCTTTAGGTAATTTAGCGATTGTTTTGAATCTCAAAATTCGAAAAGGATAAAAATGTACGGCAAAAAGAAGCTTTTTTCTTGTAGAAAAAATTTGAGCATTCTCCTCTTGCGGTGTGCCACGGATCCTCTCCCTCCCCTTCTCTTTTTCCCATTCTCTTTCTCTTCCACTTCTCATCAACTTCTCCTCCTCTTCCACTTCTACTCCTCTTCTTCTTCTTCTTCTTCTTCATCTTCTTCTTCTCCTTATCCTCCCCTTCTTATCTCCTTTTCCTTCTTCTCCTCTCCTTCTCCTTCCCTTCTTCTTATTATTCTTCTTCTCCTCCTTCTCCTTCTTCTTCCCTTCTTCTCCTTATCCTTATCCTCTCCTTCTCCTTCTCCTCTCCTTCTCTTCTCCTTCTCCTCCCCTTCTCCTTCACTTCTATTGCGGTGCGCCACCGATCCTCTCCCTCCCCTTCTCTTTTTCCCATTTTCTCTCTCTTCCACTTCTCCTCTACTTCTCCTTCTCTTCCACTTCTCCTCCCTTTCTTCTTCTTCTTCTTCTTCTTCTTATTCTTCTTCTTCTTCTTCTTCTTCTTCTTCTTCTTCTCCTCTCCTTATCCTCCCCTTCTTCTCTCCGTTTCCTTATTCTCCTCTCCTTCTCCTTCCCTTCTTCTTCTTATCCTTCTCCTTCCCGTTTCCTTATTCTCCTCTCCTTCTCCTTCCCTTCTTCTTCTTCTTCTTCTTCTTCTTCTTCTTCTTCTTCTCCTCCTTCTTCTTCTTCCCTTCTTCTCCTTATCCTTCTCCTCTGCTTCTCCTTAACTTCTTTTCTCCTTCTCCTCTCCTTCTCTTCTCCTTCTCCTTCTCCTCTCCTTCTCCTCTCCTTCTCCTCCCCTTATTCTCTCCTTATTATCATCTCTTTCTCCTCTCCTTATCCCCCCTTTCCCATCAGTGGCTCCTCCCACCTCTACTTCTCCTCTCTCCGGCCAACGGTCGCCGCGCCATCCTCGAGCTCCTCCCCACCCCCCGCCTCCTACCGGCTCAGCCACAGCCTCTCGCATCTACCTGTAGTGGTAGGTTGTGGCTGTGTCACGTCATGATGACGACAGGGTGACATCGGAGAGGCGACAGCGGTGAGGTGACACTGGCGGCGCCAGATCTAGATCTAGATTTTTTTAAACAAAATTTGAAAAAATTATCAGTGGGGCACCACGCCCACATGGGCCATAGAAATTTTTTCAAATATCGCCTTTTTTTGAATTTTGAAATATCTATCAGGGGCGCACCATATTCCCATGCTCCATGGATAAGTGTGCTTATCCATGGCACATGGGCCCGTGTGCCATGAGTAAAAAATATAAGTGGCATGATGACAGTGGCACACGGGCCATGCACCACTGATAGGATATTACGTACAACACAGATAGCCTATTCTCTAGTAGTGTAATAAAACTACTTCTCACCCTTTGGCATCGAATCGCCAAAAAAGGAAAAAGAGCAAAGCTAATTCCCCGAGCAAAGAATGTTGCGTTGAAACCAGTTGAGTTGTTTTACCTCTCGAGCAATTGTTGGGACCGGGGGCCATCTCCCGTGGGTGGCACCACTAGCACGAGCATCTCCCATAAATGTATTAGATTCAGCAGGGACAAAGGTAGTTTTCTTCCTTTTGATGTTTGTCTTATTCACCTTGTGTTTCTCATCGAATATACGACTGAAATCTTCATGGGGAAGCGTGGCTTTGATGAGATTCATAATGTATGGAGCATACATGATAGAATGCATGTTCACCATTGCATCAAACATCTCATGGTAAATTAAGTCCATGACATCCAGAGTGTAGTTTGAATTCTCGTCTTCACTAGTGGCACACTCAATAGTAAACCAAGCAGATTGACAAGGGAACCATGGATAGCATCATTGTTACCTCCACTAGGTGCGATACAGTCACGGAACATGAGCACAAGCTGTGCGTAAAGAGGGAAAAGTCCTACAACCTCTTTGTACCTTTCTGTGACATACTCAACCTCTTATACCCCTTTGGGCTTATGCCACTCTTGAACGGTGATCAGGATGCGATCCCTAATCATAACTCCGCATTGTTGTACAAATACATTTTTAGCCTTTTCGGGTACCAAAGGTTCACACAGTGCTGATATCGCCGTAATTGTATAACACATAGATGCGGCCAAAATTTTGGTTGGCCCTTGTTTGCAATATTTTTTGCTCGATGTGGAGGCCTAAGAGAAGAAACATTTGTCAATTTATATATATAGAACTCAATTAATGCATCTACTGATCACCGGACATCATATATATACCTCGCTGGACATCGTTATGTGTCCACCGGAGCCGCCGGCTTCTCCATCATCGGAGTTGTCAGCTTCTCCATCATTGGAGCCATCGGCTTCTTCCTCACTTTGATCGACCTCCTCACCCTCACCGGAGGGGTTCAGAAACATTGATAGAGATACAGGTGGATCAACATGGGGGGCGTCGTGGATCATATCCTCGAGAATTTCTTAATGTGGTAGGTCTCTCTGGATTGGATCCATAGTTTATGCAAAATGCACACACTATCTATTTTGCATACAATATTGCTACATAAATACTACTAAACAATAATATTTACACCTAATTTTCTACCATAATACTAAGTGATGACTACAAGAGCACAGATCGTTTGTAGCTAGTTTCGAAATAAAGATATCAATCCCACAGGGAGCAGGAGTCTGAAGTCTAATAACTCTTGAAATAAATATTACGATAGAAATGCTAGATAAAGTTATAAGTGACAAGATAAAATGCGAGTATTGTGTAAAAAGGTGTTTTTTGGGTTTTGGGTATAAGAGGAATAAAATAAAGTAAAACAACTAAGTATAGAAAGTAAGTATCGCGTATGTAAGAGAGCTTGGAACTGCAGTAGGAAAAAAGGCGTTCTCAGGGAGTAGCGGATACACCACTAGCATTGTAAAGATCTAAGATAAAGATTATCATCATGAACATTATCAACTATGTATGTGTGGGAGGAACCCCGTATTTGGACGAATAGGCAACAACCACTGCTCACATCATCCTCATAACCACATCAGTTAGCAATCGACATCAATCGAATTACTGTGCTATTAAGGGACGTAATCCCGTAGGACGTATCCCATGGCATGGATAGTGTTCCGTGAGTTTCCTCGGTTTCCCAAGTTGATACGTAAGGGGTGCCAATAGCTTTATAGTCACTGTAAGTGCTAACACACCTCCGTCTACCAACAAGTAGTTTCCTCCATCAAGTCCCCAAGAGAGGCAAATATTGAGAGGTCGACTTCTCTCAACATCAAGATGTAGAAAATCGAACACATGGTCACAGCGATGAATATCATAATAGACTTTATCTTATTTCAATCTCATACTAGGGTTTCTCCATCTCCCCAAGAACTAATGATCTACTCAGACATGGAGGCAATCAACATCATGGCAATGGTAATGGAAACAATCATAGATGAATAATACTTGTACAAATCCACAACAAGTATAGGAATTACAACAAGATCTAGACAAGATGTAGATGGGATGGATGTAGATGGTGGTGATGCAGCGGTGGATGATGAAGATCGATGCCTTAGCCTCCCGGATCTATGCAGGGAGAAGATGGATCCCTGGTGGATGAGTTCCCCCTGCAGATGCCTTCCAGAGGTGACGTTTCTATGATTTCTGGTGTTCTGTATGTCGTCTCTTTGAACCAATTGCACGGGGTGAAACTATTTGATGAGGCGGAGGTGGCGCCAGCTATACGGCCGGAAAATTTGCTCCGCCCGTATAGTTGGTCGTTGCATTCTCTGCCTCCCTTGTTCGCTTCTAGTTTTCTTCTGGTATTATTAATATTTCCCAAATAAGCGATTTACGTTGTTTTTTAGTCCTTTTATCCATAGTACAACTGCTTCAAGAATTTTATCCATTGGATCCATCATCTGTCCTGATCCTGGTGAAAAAAGACATAAGATGTGCGCGCGAACACTGTGAAGTACCAAGAACCTACATCTACAATGCAAAATAATAATGTAAAACATGATGCAAATGTGCACTCATCAACTTCCCCAAGCTTAGAATCTTGCTCGTCCCGAGCAAGCTCGAGGTTAATGGATGTGATCCTCATATTCATGAAGCTGAGTCGATAAAATAAATGAGGCTATTGCAGCATGTGTTTAGCATGTATGATACATAGGAATAAGTTCATGAATAGTACCTTACTCGAACCATCGGAATAGTATTAGAAGGCTTCCACACCTTAGTAATCAATAGTTCATAAAAGATGAATATCAACATAATGTAAAAGAATCCGGTTCAACCGAATGAGTTAATGAGGTAGTCCCAAGTGTTTTAGGATCAACGTATTGATTGGGATTTAGAATTTCAAAAGTATCTCTTTGTCATACTACAACTCAATGGTATATGCCTACTTTCTCTTTGCACACTCGCTCTATTTATTCTTCTTTTTATGCCTTTCTTGTGTATATATATACTCACACTTTTGTTTAAGTGTTGTGCAAAAGAGCTAGCCATATATTCCACTTCATGTAGGAATTCAAAGTTTAATGATATCAATTACCAAATTCCAACTGTATATGAAGCATTCTTATGACTTGAAGATTCTACCTCGACTTGTTCCCACTCTATTCTGATAGAACTTTATTTTCCTTTATTCAAGGTTTCTTCTTCCTTAACTAAGTATATAATTTTCCTTTGTAAATCAAACCATAGACTTACAACATATTGACTGAATTATCTTTAGATGTTCTATTAATACCAATGGTGTGGAAGACTCCTATGGCTATCATCAAGTGCAAGTAAAATTATACTCAAGCCATTCATATATCAATAAAGCAAATACAAACTCAATATTAATCCATATATAATAATAAACTCAGAATTTCATAAAAGGGATCGACTATTCTTGAAGGGAATTCTAATGATGCAAACTTTATTTATAGTTTGAACTAATATGAAAATAGTAATAAAACTTATAAGATAGATTACAAGGTATTAAAGATCTCCCCAAGCTTGGAATCAAGCCAGACGGGATCAATTAATCCCTTGCGATTATTTGATACCGTGATTGTTGTAGATCACTGTGGTGCCATGGCACGCGGTATCTTCTCCTCACGGGCCAGCCTGAGGCGGAGGGATTGATTGACAGCTTCTAATTCTTTAACACACAGCTTGTAGAAAAGATTGCTCCTCTCCAGCACATTCACTTGTTCCTTGATGAACTCATTGTTATACTGAAGTGTTTGTAGCACCTTAAGACTCATAGAAAAACCTGGTTCGTTTGTCTACTTGATATCTTCATCCAGTTTATCATGATAAAGTCACAGCAATCGGAGGTGTTTGGTGTCCCTGGATTCTCCTTGTCCAACTGTTCAATCTTCAGCTCTAGGGCATTCAAATTCCTCTTCCGGGACCCATGGTCAGCGTCGAGGAACTCTATAGGGATGGCCTTGATCTCCTTCCCTTGATCACTATTGCTCCCGATCTCCATGGGATCTTTTCTTCTTGACCTCTATCCCTTGGTTGAGAGTCCTTCCGTGTAAATAAGAGGTAGATCTGTTTCTGAAGATTATGATTATAGAGGGAGACAATGGAAGTATATAAGGGGGGCCAGAGGTCAGTAAAACTCACGAGAAACACCAAATTGTCGCCCAAGAAAAGAATCTGAACAAAACAGGAAAAGAAATCATGGATTTGGAAGTGTCCTGCCGCGTAACGACCAACTATACGGGCGCAGCTCATATAGCTCTGGCCGTATAGTTGGTTCCGAGCAGATATTTCCAAATATCTCAAGTCCAGGTCAATTAAATCACGACTCAGAACCAACAATAATGCTTTTTTAGATGAATAATAAATGAAAGATCGAATGAAAAAAGTGTCTGAGAGTTTAACGACCAACTATACGGCTAGAATGTTTGGTTCCGGTCGTCTAGTTGCAACCGTATAGATATAGACATCAACAGCAAAACCATCTGAGAGTTTAACGACCAATTATATGGCCGGAATTTTTGGTTCCGGTCATATAGTTGCGACCGTATAGGCTCAGATAGCGAAAACAATTTCACGAAAATGATACTAAGAGTTTAACGACCAACTATACGGTGGGAGCTCCCTCTCCGGTCGTTTAGCTCCGCCCATATAGTTGGGAAAACCCCTCTAAAACTTCACAAAAATACAATTAATTCAAAGGTAGAGTTTTTAAGAGTAAGAATTGTGAAAATAAATCACTTATTTGGGTAAGAACACTTACCTTGTGCTTACCATTGTTTATTCGGGGATGAAAAGGTCTTCCCATAACAAAGACTTCTTCTCTTTTGGAGGAATTGACTTTAGTTCATTGAATAATTCTCATAAATGAAAATCACCAGGACTAAAGTTCCTCTCAATAAGATTGGTGTCTTGCGGGGCAAACATGGACAGTGCATCTAACATCTTTATTTCTTGCCTTTGCTAATTTGTAGATCAAATTCTTGAAGTGAAAGAATCCAACAAATCAGCCTTGGCTTATGGTGTTTCCTTTGAAGGAGTTCTTTTAATCCATCACGATCCGTGTGAACTCTCACCTTTGCATCAACTATATAGTTACAAAATTTATCACAAGAGAAAAATACAGCAAAAAGTTCCTTTTCTTCCTTAGGGTAATTCTTTTGAGAACCATTGAGAGTTCTACTAGCATGATGTATAATATTAAATCTACGACCAATATGTTGTCCTAGAGTTACTCCTACAACATCATCACTAGCTTCACATATTAGATCAAAGGTTATATCCTAGATAGGTGGTTTAATAATAGGAGCGCGAGATAAAGCATTCTTTAGTTTATTAAAGGCTTCAAAACACTTATCATCAAAATTAAATATCATTCCCTTTTGCAAGAGGTTTGTCAAAGGTTTAGATATCCCAGAGAAATTTCTAATGAACCTTCTATAAAAACCCACATGACCAAGAAAACTTCTTATACCTTTAATATCCCTAGGTGGTGGCATTCTCTCTATTGCTTCAACCTTATCTCTATCAACTTCAATTCCCTTACCTGATACCTGGTGTCCAAGGACTATACCTTCTTTGACCATAAAATGACACTTCTCCTAGTTTAGAATGAGATTAGTTTCTTCACAACGCTGCAAAACTCTTTTGAGATTATCTAAACAACTAGTAAACGAAGTTCCATAGATAGAAGAGTCATCCATAAATACTTCCATTATAAGTTTTATAAAATCAGCAAAAATAGCAGTCATGCATCTTTGAAAAGTAGCTAGAGCATTACATAAACCAAAGGGCGTACGTCGGTAAGCATGTAAACCATAAGGACTTATGAAGGTTGTTTTAAGTTGGTCATCCGGATGAACAACTATTTGAGAGAAACCAGAGTATCCGTCCAAGTAACAAAAATGAGTATGGTTTGCTAACCTTTCTAAAGTTTGATCTATGAACCGTAATGTATAGTGACCTTTAATAGTTTATTTGTTTAATTTCCTAAAGTCTATGCACATCCTATGCCCAACAATAGTTCTAGTAGGTATCAATTCATTGTTTTCATTAGGAACAATAGTAAAGCCGCCCTTTTTAGGAACACAGTGAATAGGACTTACCCAATCACTTTCTTTAACAGGATAGATTATACCGGCATCCAATAGGCGTACAATTTCTTTTCTTACCACTTCTTTCATTTCAGGCTTCAGTCTTCTATTGAATTCTACAATTGGTTTAGCACCTTCGATGGACGACTATCATGGGACTAATGCCCTTCAAGTCATCCATTGAGTACCCAAAAGCTTGGCGATGCTCCTTAAGTATCCTCATGAGTTCTTCTTCTTCTTCTCCTAAAAGTTTAGCACCAATAATAACACGGAATTTATTAGTATCATCTAAAAACCTGTATTTAAGATTTTCTGGTAGAGTCTTCAACTCTAGGGGTGGTAATTCCTCGTCCCCCCTCTTTTCTGGCTCTTCAAAAGCCTCATCAGTTGGATGTTCCAAAACGGGTAGTGAATCGAATTCATTTTCTAGTTCTCTAGGGACTTGTCCTCCATAACTATTTCTTCATAATTTGGATCTTCATATATTTCTTCTTCTTGATTACCTAAGAAAAGAGCCGCCTTTTCCTCAATAGTTGTCTCTTCTTCTTATGTCCGTGGAGGCCAGTCTTTAAATTTGGAGAAATGGAATTTGTTTTCCGTTCCCCCAAGCTTAAGAAACCCAATATCCTTCTTGAAGTTAACATAGGTACCTATATCACCCAAAAAGTTCCTTCCAAATATAATTGGTCAAAGTAGGTATTGTCAAAATAAATAGGAAAATCTTTGTTGCCAATTGTGGGAGTTGCATTGTCAACTACTCCCATTGGAATTCTAAGGTTTTTATTAGCTAACATAATTGTTATATTAGTATTTTCAATTGTAGCCGATTCTATTTCTTCTTTTATTTCTAAATAGAAATCATAAGATATAACATTAACTTTGGTGCCAAGATAACATAAACCATAATGAGAGGTTTCTTTGAATATGCAGGGAAGAATAGGCTTACCCACATCTTTTACCTTTGTTTTATCTTCAACCAATACGGAAGTTGAAGGAAATATGCCCTGAGAGGCAATAATAAAGTTATTATTATGTATTCCTTGTATATGATAGATGTTTATTTTGCATGCTATAATTGTATTGTCGAAAACATCAGTACATGTGTGTTTAATAAACAAAAAGGGTTCCTAGTTATGCCTCTCTTATAGACTAGCTTGTTGATTAACAAGATGATCAAGGTTTCCTGATCATGGACATTGGATGTTGTTAATAACAAGATCACATCATTTGTGAAATGATGTGATGAACATTCATCCGAAGTATAACATTACGATGAAGTCATTATGTTTATATTGCTATAACATCATACGAAGTAATCTTTATCCTTAGACCATGAGATCATGTTAATTGCTAACACCTGAAGAGTATCTTGATAACATCAAACGTCACACTGTAACAGGGTGACTATAAAGATGGGTTCAGTGCCACAAAGGTGTTATGTTGAGGCTCATGGATCAAGAGTGGAATTTGTCAATCCCGATGACGGATAGATATACTCTGGGCCCTCTCGGTGATATCACATTAAGATAGCTTGCAAGCAAGTGATGTGATCACTAGAATGTTATATCATAGGAACGAGAAAAGAGTGCATGTCGGTAACGAGATCAAACTAGGTATTTGGATACCGATGATGGAATCTCGGACATGTATTATATCATGAGACAACAGGATTAAATTACTAGCGTTAAAGGTTCTCACGATCACAGAAGTCATTGTTGAATATGCAGGAGTCAGTATGGATCTCCAGGTCCCACTTCTGATTATTGATCTGAGAGGAGTCTCAATCATGTCTGCATTATTCGCGAACCGTAGGGTGACACACTTAAGAGTTACCGGACACCATTTTGGAGCACATATGTTTCAGACGAAAGAATTACAAAGCGTAAGAATTGTTTCGATAGAAACCGGAATTGTTTCGGGTGAAATTGCAGAAAGTGGTTCTGTATGTGATATTATATGTGAATGTTTGTTAATTAAAGTAATTACCAAAATTCTGAATAAATTTAATAAAAGAGTTTTATTAAATGAGAGAGCATTAAACTTAGAGAATTTTAATGCATTTAAAGTGGAGACTTTAAAAGGGAATGTGAAGAGGCATTTTAATGTGGAGGGGTTACCACCACATGAATGGGGGAGGTGAGGGGTCACCCCCATGAGGCACCGGCCATGGGGAGGGGCACCCCCCTCCTCCTATAAAAGGCCCCCTCTTCCTCCTTCTTCCTCACACCTCCTCGTGAAGGATCTCTCTCCCCCTCTAGAATTATTCCCCCATGGTCTTGGATTAGCGAGATACATGTTCCCAGTGGCATTTCGTCTAGAAGGAGTTGCTGCTTCCGCTGGATCGCTGGAGCGAGGAGGTGGAGGTTGTTCAGTGGCTTGAATGTGTGTGCGAGGACGGATGCGCTGCTGATTTGCGGCGCTTGGAATTCCACACGATCTTGAGATCGGCAAGTGTACGACTACATCAACCACGAGTTCCTACTCGTTAACAAAACTCGTTGTCTTCGAGGGTAAGTTCTTGATAGATGTATGTCCACCTGTTGCTCTGTATCTAGTAGATAGATCTTGGCGTATAGTTCTCATCGTAGGAATTTTTTGTTTTCTATGCTACAAACCCAACAGAAGTAACTTCATCAAGTTCAACTATGTTACAGTGTGAGTACATAGCCATAATTGCTTCCTTGGTTACCTCTTCATCTTTGGTTTCTTCCAGATGTTCCACGATTTCTAGCATGCTTTCCTCTTCCCTTTTTTCCTGTACTGCTTTGACCTGCTCATATTCATAAATATGCTTTTGTGCAGTGTTAGGGAAAGGCACTTCATATATTGGTTCTACGGAGGCCAGTGTTGCTTCATCTTCTCTTCTCTTTTCTTTTCTGGTTCGAGTGGTGGATCATATTATACTAGACCCTCCTTTGGAGCTTTAATATGTTCTGTAAAAGCTTTAACAACTTGCAACACAAGATCTGAATCTAAAAAAAGTTCTTTTGATAATTCTTTAACATGGCCATTTTTATTATAGTCATGAATATAATCATGTTCTATTTCTACGCCTCCTTCACTTCCTAGACCAAAATTCCATGAAACTCTATGATCATGAATTCTATTAAGTAAAGCCCAAGCTTTAGGTATAGGAAGCTTCATAAAGGCTCCTTCAGCGAAAGAGTCTAGTTGAATTTTATTAGGTTCAATTAAACTGCCATAAAATATATGTATTAAATACCATTTAGGCAAATCATGATGAGGACACAGTCGTAGTAAATCTTTAAATCTAATATAAGCTCTTACTAGTCCTTCATTAGCATGATTCTTTCAAGTCATTATAAGACGCCTGATTCCAAAAGATTTTGATAATGGATAATATTTTGATAGAAATTCACAAGCTATATCATCCCAAGTAGTAGTGGCTTCAGGGGGTAGAGATCTATACCATGAGAGAGCTGTACTTGTCAAAGTTTGACTAAAAAGTTTAACCCTTACCTCATCAGCGGTATATCCCGTCAATAGAAAAGTGCCACATATATCTTTAAAACATGCAATATGATCATATGGATCAGGATCTTCTTCATCTCCAGTAAATTGCTTGTTATGTAGAATAATAAGTAATAGAGGATTTATTTCAAACCCCCTTGTCTTCTCATTGGAGTTGTCTCTTTTATAAATATCATAGGGCTTCCCAAAGTGGTTGAGTGGGTTAGCACTAGTCATAAGATCAAACTCCATCATGTTGGTGGATACCTGTGACTCAAAACAAAATTTAGCAAGACAAAAATAAATAAGCAAAAACTAAAAGACCTACAGTTCTTAGCTCCCCGGCAACGGCGCCAGAAAATATCTTGATGACTGCAAGAGCACAGATTGTTTGTAGCTAGTTTCGAAATAAAGATATCGAACCCACAGGGAGCAGGATTCTAAAGTCTAATAACTCTTCAAATAAATATTACGATAGAAATGCTAGATAAAGTTCTAAGTGACAAGATAAAATGCGAGTATTGTGTAAAAAGGTGTTTGTGGGTTTTGGGTATAAGAGCAATAAAGTAGAGTAAAACAACTGAGTATTGAAAGTAAGTATCACGTATGTAAGAGAGATTGGAACTGCAGTAGGAAAAATAGCGTTCTCAGGGAGTATCAGATACACCACTAGTATTGTAAAGATCTAAGATAAAGATTATCATCATGAACATTCTCAACTATGTATGTGTGGGAGGAACTCCATATTTGAACGAATAGGCCACAACCGCTGCTCACATCATCCTCATAACTATAATAGTCAGCAATCGACATCAATAGAATTACTGCGGTATTAAGAGACGTAATCCCGTAGGACGTATCCCATGGCATGGATAGTGTTCCGTGAGTTTCCTCGGTTTCCCAAGTTGATACGTAAGGGGTTCCAACAACTTTATAGTCACTGTAGGTGCTAACACACCTCCGTCTACCAACAAGTAGTTTCCTCCATCAAGTCCCCACGAGAGGCAAATATTGAGAGGTCGACTTCTCTCAACATCAAGATGTAGAAAATCTAACACATGGTCATTGCAATCAATATCATACTTTATCTTATTTCAATATCATACTAGGATTTCTCCATCTCCCCAAGAACTAATGATCTACTCAGACATGGAGGCAATCAACATCATGGCAATGGTAATGGAAACAATCATAGATGAATAGTACTTGTATAAATCGACAACGAGTATAAGAATTACAACAAGATCTAGACAAGATGTAGATGGGATGGATGGAGATGGTGGTGATGCAGCGGTGGATGATGAAGATCGATGCCTTAGCCTCCCGGATCTACGCAGAGCGAAGATGCATCCCTGGTGGATGAGTTCCCCCTGCAGATGCCTTCCGGAGGTGAGGTTTCTGTGATTTCTGGCGTTCTGTATGTCGTCTCTCTGAACTAATTGCAAGGGGTGAAACTATTTGATGAGGCGAAGGCGGTGCCAGCTATATGGTCGGAGCTATACGGTCGGAAAATTTGGCCCGCCCGTATAGTTGGTCGTTGCGCTCTCTGCCTCCCTTGTTCGCTTCTGGTTTTCTTCTGGTATTATTAATATTTCCTAAATAAGGGATTTACGTTGTTTTTTACTCCTTTTCTGCATAGTACAACTGCTTCAAGAATTGTATCCATTGGATCCATCATCTGTCCTGATCCTGGTGAAAACAGACATAAAATGTGCGCGCGAACGCCGTAAAATACCAAGATCCTACATCTACAATGCAAAATAATAATGTAAAACATGATGCAAATGTGCACTCATAACTAAACAATATCCAAATTCTAGTGATGCCTCGTGTGGGTCTCGTGTGACAACTGACAAGAACGCCTCCACGAAGGGATGCCTGTTCCTAGTCCAGATCGTCAGCTCCGGTGGAGCACGGCGCGCTGGGGGGGAGAAATCCTCAAAAGATCCATAATTCTCGAACTCCTAGGTTTTTATAGATCTTGAACTCCTGGATTCTTGATCTCTGGCGCGGAGGCAAAGGCAGTCAACGCGGAGGCGGAGGCAGTCGGCGCGGAGGTGGAGGCAGAGGCGGCCATCACATAGGCGAGGCGGCCGGACCAGACCGATGCAGGGTAGTGCGCGCGGGAGGCCGGCGAGAAAATCTGGCAGCCTGGCAGCGTCGATAGGGGAATTGGCCTCCAGTGTGTCACGGGCGGTGGCCTTGTTTATATACCCCGCGAATCAGGACTGCTAATCACACTCCATAATCAATATGTGTAGTGAAGGTTCATATGAAAGAAACATCCTACAATTCGTTGGAATACTTAATGTCACATCATGTGCGGTACTATAGTGCAAGAACATGAATACATCATCGGTCTCCAAGTACTCCAAGTAATATTCATCTTGGAGTACAATATTGAATGTGAACAAACAAACATATTGCTAGGTCAATCATTATACAATACTGAATGTGAAAACACGAGAATATTACACTTCATACTTGAAATAAATAACTTCACTAACCCAACTAACCCAGACTGTCCTAGTAATTACGAATAACATAGTGATAATCAACTAGCATACATATATACACCTACCTTGCACAAAACAAGCACATACCATACTAGATCCACTAATATCATGATAAAAATATATACACTATATATTATAGTAATAATAATATACTAGAAAAAATGTGGTGCCCTCTCTTCTCAGCTTGGCTCATGATGGCCGACTCCATCCTGGCCTGTCGTAGTGGTGGCTAGCCACGTGGCGTGGCTCACCAGCCCCATAGCCGCTCCATAGTGGCTTTCGCCGACCGATGTCGTCCTGTAGCTGCCCCGTAGTAGTGGCCGCCACCGATGCTGTAACCCTAATCGCTATCGGATGGGGGATAGGGAGACCGGGGCGTACCTGGCCAGGGACGACACGCGGCGGCGGCTGGAGGTAGTGGCGGTTGGAGAGGGGGACGATGTGTGGCGGCGGTTGGAGGTGATGGTGGTAGGAGAGGGGAGGAGTGTGCGGCGGTCGGAGAGCGTCATGCGACGGAACGGACGGCGACGGAGAATTGGACAGCCTATCGGGGTCGCTCACGTCGTCATCAAGGGCGCCTCCCTACAAAACATAGAGAATGAGATGGGGATTTGGGGGGAGAAGGATGCGTGCACTATAAGGGGAAGGGCCTTTAGCCCTGGGTCATGCCCCGACCCGGGACTAAAGGGTATTTATTCCTGATCTTTAGCACCGGGTCATGCCACGACCCGGGACTAAAGGGTTTTTGGTAGCAGCCCAGATGGCGTGCACCAACCACACCCCTTTAGTCCCAGGTCGTGGCATGACCTGAGGCTGAAGGGCCCTTTGAAAGTTATTTAAATTTTTTGCCTACAAACTATGGTTCCCGCCTTATTACATATTACGATGTTATTAAATAAAAGAAATAAAAGAATATCTATCTAATAAAAGTATATATATATATCAATATGTGGATTCTATCTCTATCATATTTAAATGTGAATTCTAACTATTAACCATTTTGTCATTTTGAATTAAAAATGGATTACAACATTTCTTTTGCATATTTTTGAATCTGATAAAACTTTTAACACAAAAAGTGTTTGAATTTGATTGAATAATCCAAAACCATTTTGGTTTTTCTAAAACATTTAGTATAACTATTAAAACTAGTAACTAGATTAAAGATATTTCAGGGGCCTTTAGTCCCGGTTGGAGCCAATAACCACGACTTAAGATATTTTCCACCCTTCTCAGAGCTGTCAAGCCACACGTCATGCTTTCCCGTCATTTCTCTCCACTTCCCACCATATTTTCCTACCCTTTACCTATATATCTAGGCCGACCGCCATGGCCATCCACCCATCCACAACTTCCCCTCTCACAATAATGGACACCGCATACTGGACCATTCTGACCCTCAAGGAGACCGTGGTGCTATGCGCCTCCAACTACCCATGCCCGCCAGGCACTGGCTTCCCGCCGACGAGATGCTAAGCGCTGGAGGAGTTCCTGTCCATTCTATGCCTCAAGGTTCCGCCCGCTAGGAGGCCATCACGAACCACTTCTACCTTGACCTCACGCCGGAGCAGCGGATGAATCCCCATTGGGATCCTAACAACTATGACACCTAGAATGCCTTCTTCGCTAACCGGCAGGAGAGGGAACTCGCCAGGTACAAGGGTGATGACCCTCCCCTAGTGAAGAAACCACAAAAATGTTGTTTCAAAATGCTACCATCCTATTTTTCAAAAAATATTAGACCACCTTATATGGAAGATCTCCCAACTGAGAGATCTCAAACCTTTCTGTACTTGTCGGGTGAAAAAGACAAATGTCTGCCGAATCGGCATGATGTGGGTCCGGTTTGAACTACAGGTACATGATCTAACGCTCATGATTTTTTGAAAAAAACATTTTTATACTCACAATATGATGTTTCTTCAGATATCCAATGCAATTTTTAACGAGGCTCATCCACTATCTTCATGCCCTCCGTTTTGACCATAGTTTTGAAACGAGAAATATTTGAAATGGACATAAGAAATTCAAAAACGGTCCGAACAATCTAAATCCTTCGTGTGGTGTCATAATATGTGACATAGTTGCAAGTAAAAATACCAAACTTGGAATATTGATTATGTCTCAAAAAAACCTTCACAAAAATGACCTATCATGTTCGAGATTTCATGACTTTCGGTCCAAATGACCAAGGTTATGTGTAGAATCACGACATAGTTTGTGATACTATGCCCATATTGTGGAAAATGTTTCTTGCGATGGTGAAAAATGTTGTAGGAGGAAGTTTCCCTTTTCGTCGCACGGAAAAGCCATTTTCCATTTTTCGAGCACCAAAAATGGTGCGTTTTGTTAAGCAACCACCAAAATTCTGTTTCAAAATGCTACCACTTCATTTTTTAAATATACTAGACCACCTTACATGGAAGATCTCCCAAGTAGCAGATCTCAAACCTTTCCGTACTTCCCAGGTGAAAATGACAAACATCTGTCGAATCGGTAGGAAGTGAGTCCAGTTTGAACTACAGGTACATGATCTAATGGTCATGACTTTTTGAAAAAAACATTTTTATACTCACAATACAATGTTTCTTCAGATATCCAATGTAAGTTTTAATGAGGCTCATCCACTATCTTCATGCCCGCTGTTTTCACCATAGTTTTGAAACTGGAAATATTTGAAACGGACATAAGAAATTCAAAAACGGTCCGAACAATGTAAATCCTTCGTGTGGTGTCATAGTTGCAAGGAAAAATATCAAACTTGGTATATTTATTATGTCTCAAAAAACCTTCACAAAATGACATAAAAGGTTTAATACATTATTACACATCACCAACATCCATATCTAGTGTTGTGGTTTTCTTCTACGCCGTAGTCATGGAGAATCTTTATCATTTAACAAGATGCTTGGGTTAGTTTTCACTTTGAAGGGCGGAATTTCATGAAACTCATTATAATCTTCTGACATGTCTATCTTGTCATCCACTCCCACGATGTTTCTTTTCCCTAAAAGAACTATGTGGCGCTTTGGCTCATCGGACGATGTATTCTTTTGCTGACTACTTTTTCTCGGTTTGGTAGACATGTACTTCACATAGAAAACCTGAGCCACATAGTTAGCTAAGACGAATGGTTCGACCATGTATGCAAGTTTGTTGAGATCCACTACTGTCATGCCGTAAATTTTGTCTACATGTACCCCACCTCCTGTCAGCTTGACCCATTTGCACCGAAACAAAGGGACCTTAAAAGTAGGCCCATAGTCAAGTTCACATATCTCCTCTATGTACCCATAATATGTGTCCTTTTTCCCATTGTTATCTATTACATCAAAGCGGACACCACTGTTTTGGTTGGTGCTCTTTTTATCTTGGGCGATCCTATAAAATGTCTTCCCATTTATCTCGTACACTTGGAAAGTACATATAGTCGAAGATGGTAACCTAGCCAACAAGTACAGTTGATCTCCAACAGTGGTGTTATTCATGAGATGTGTCTGCAACCAACTACCGAAAGTCTTCTCGTGTTCCCCTTTAATCCAAGAGTCAGGCTTCCCCGGGTTTTTAGAGCGTAGAATATTCTTGTGTTTCTCGATATACGGAGCCACCACGGTGGAATTGTGTAGAACTGTGTAGTGTGCTTGATTGAAAGAATGTTTGTCCCTACATGCCATTGCTTTCCTTCCTAGTGTGCCTTTTCCAGTCAGCCTCTCCACATACCGAGATTCAGGAACACCAATCGGCTTAAGGTTAGGAAGAAAGTCAACACAAAACTCAATGACCTCCTCTATTCCATAGCCCTTGGAGATGCTTCCTTCTGGCCTAGCACAGTTATGAACATATTTCTTTAAGACTCCCATGAACCTCTCGAAGGGGAACATATTGTGTAGAAACACATGACCAACAATTCTAATCTCTTCGACTAGGTGAACTAGGAGATGCCTCATAATATTGAAGAAGGATGGTGGGAACAAAAACTCGAAGCTAACCAGACATTTGACCACATCAATCTATAACCCTGATAGACTTTCTAGATCGATTACCTTCTAAGAAATTTCATTGAGGAATGCACATACCTTCACAATGGCTAGTCGAACATTTTCTGGTAGAATTCCCCTCAATGCAACCGGAATCAATTGCGTCATAAGCACGTGGCTGTCATGATACTTTAGGTTTTGAAATTTTTTCTCTTACATATTTAATATTCCCTTTATATTTGACGAGGAGCCAGATGGTACCTTGATACTGAAAAGTACTTCAAAAAAGATTTCCTTCTATTCTTTGGTAAGAGCGTAGCTGGGAAGCCCTTGAAACTGTCCTGGATGCTTGTCGTCCCATCCTTTATGATGTTGCTAGTCCTCCCGTGCTGCCGGGGTATCTTTTGACTTCCCATATAAGCCTAGGAAGCCTAGAATATTCACACAAAGATTCTTCCACAGGTGCATCACGTCGATTGCAGAGCGGACCTCATGCACTTTCCAATAGGGTAGCTCCCAAAAAATAGATTTTTTCTTCCACATGGGTGTGTGTCCATCGGCATCTTTCAGAACACGTTGTCCTCCAGGACCCTTTCCAAAGATTATATCTAAATCCTTGAGCATACCAAATACATCAGCACCAGTACGGGGGATAGGCTTCGTCTGAGTTTTTGCCTTGGCATTGAAATGCTTGCCTTTCTTCCTTAAGGGATGACTGGGCGGAAGAAAACAATGATTATATAGGTACACATTCTTCCTACATTTATCTAGATATATACTTCCAGTCTCATCTAAACAGTGTGTGCACGGATTGTATTCTTTGTTCGTCTGTCCTGAAATGTTACTAAGGGTAGGCCAATCATTGATGGTTACGAATAACAACGCTTGTAGGTCAAATTCCTGCTATTTGTGCTCATCCCACACACGTACACCTGGTTTGGCCCACAACTATAAAAGTTCATCAACTAATGGCCTTATGTACACATCAATGTCATTGACGGGTTGCTTAGGGCCTTGGATGAGCACTGGCATCATAATGAACTTCCGCTTCATGCACAACCAAGGAGGAAGGTTGCAGATACATAGAGTCATGGGCCAGGTGTTGTGATTGGAGTTCTGATCCCCAAAAGGATTCATGTCATCAATACTTAGACCAAACCATAAGTTCGTTGTGTCACCAGCAAAGTCCGAGAAGTCTCTCGATTTTTCTCCACTGACGACCATCAACAGGGTTGCTCAACATCCTGTGTTTCTTACGGTCTTCCATGTTCCATGGCAACAACTTGGCATGCTCTTTGTTTCTAAACAAACGTTTCAACCGTGGTATTATAGAAGCATACCACATCACCTTGGCAGGAACCCTCTTCCTGGGTGGCTCGCCCTCAGCATCACCAGGGTCATCTTTTCTGATCTTGTACCGCAATGCAGTGCATACTGGGCATTTATCCATATTTTCATACTTCTCACCACGGTATAGGCTGCCGTCATTAGGGCATGCATGTATCTTCTACACGTCTAAGCCTAGAGGGAAGACTATCTTCTTTGCTTCGTATGTACTAGCGGGCAATTCGTTCTTTCTTGGAAGCATCTTCTTCATTAGTACTAGCAACTTTTCAAATCCCGAGTTAGTCACACCGGTCTCTTCCTTCCACTTTAGCAATCCTAGTGTGCTACCCAGCTTTTTATGGCCATCTTCACAAATTGGGTACAACAATTTGTTGTGGTCCTGTAACATCTGCTCGAACCGCAACCTCTCCTTTTCTGTGTCGCAGTCTCGCTTTACATCAAAAATTACCTGACCAAGATCATCAGCGGGCTCATCTGGTGCCTGTTCTTCACTTCTTCTTCATGGTCTTCCATTGTGGTATCAACATATTCAGGGAACATAGATCATAGTTGTCATCATCGTTCTCTTCTTCATCATCGTCTTCCATCATAACCCCTCTTTCGCCGTGCTTGGTCCAAACATTATAGCTGGACATGAAACCGGACCGAAGCAGGTGGCTCTGAATGACTCTTGAGGAAGTGTGAGCATGCTCATTCTGACATTCAACACATAAAACCATCCCGCCGCTTGTTTGCCTCGGCCACAAGGCGAAAAGAATGCATGCCTTCTCTGTAAGCATCAGAGCGTCGGTCACTATACATCCATGGATGGCTCATATGCATCATACAACCATATATATCAAACACAATCACGATGCTAAAATTAGTACCACATGGTCTAAACGAGAAAATAGTTACTAACCTTTTAGGAAACTTGGAAACAAATAGGGGAAACCTTAAGTGTGGCTTGGGCACCTCATATCATGTTTGTCTTGTGTGAACTCAAGTGGCATCACTATCACAGGCATATGAAGAAAAAAACCTAGCACAAACTATGCCACCTTCCTCCATGAAAAAATAGAGGAGAGCTATGCATATATATAAGGCTAGCCCATTTGTCCCAGTTTGATATACTAATGAGCCTAGGCAAATGGTTTTGAGGGGGTTTGGGTCGTCGGTTCGGACCATTAGTCCCGCCCCAGCCACGACCGAGACTAATGGTCTGAATGAAAGGCCCTTTATCTACTAGTGCTTCCAGGTCGGATAATCTGGCCTAGCCAGGGGCAGATAATCCGGCCCTAGCAAAATTTGTGCTTTTTGATTCAGAGATGAAGCATATTCAAAGATCGGCAAATATGGTTGCTAATCTACTGAAATTAACATGCATAAGAATCAATGGGTAGCCTCTACTCTAAGTGTCAACCAAAAACAACTAACTTCCACACAAAAACAAAGAATGTGGGAGTTACCATCACTCATCGGAGGATCTAGATACCCAGGGTGGAGGAGAAGCAGATCTGGCAGGGTGCCGAAGGAACCGACAACCGGGGAGCTCCGGGGAGGGTGGAGATGGCTGGCGGTGGCTAAGGGGTAGGAGGGAGTTAGGGAGAAGAGAACTGCTCTGTTTGATCCTTTCCCCGACCCCCTACCCTAAAATACGATAGCCGCGTGGGCTGAATAATCTAGCCCACACTAGGGCTGGATAATCTGTCCCTCTCTGGTTTTCCTATATACACAGGATTCAGGCCATCATAATCCCCAAACAACCTCACGAGATAACAAATGGACTTGTATGCAGTAAAGATAGACCTCTTGGGGTGGGAAAGGCTTGGGTTTAGATAGAAAAAATGAGATGGTAATACACACTCAAAATTGCAAGAACCTAATAAAATTAAAAGCCAATGTTGAGTGTGTTTTCCTTAAGAACAAAAGGTAGACAAGAAAAACCAATAAGATCCACAAAGAATCGAATCTTCACAAACAAGCGGGCGGTGCCCGAGGCCACCATGTAGGAGTGTATGGTATGACACCGTGAAGATATATCTTGGTTTCATGACCAATAATCATCAATTAAGATCACATATCACTAAATGATATTAAGAGTAACAATTTTTTATTACTTTCAGCATTATGGGGGGAGGGTTAGCCCAATAATTAGGACCACACCCCCTATGACCATGCCCGCATCTAAACCAAATAAAGGTTAAGACATAGGTGTATATGCAAGGGAATCAAGTCAAGCTCCTTGAATCTACGATATTTAGCTTAGTCCTCAAGTAGCATAATCTTGCTTTATCAAGAGGCTTAGTGAATATATATGTAGGTTGATCCTTCCTACTTACATAAGATAGTTTAATATCTCCACGAGCAACATGATCTCATATAAAATGGTTGCGAATCTCAATATGCTTTGCTCTTGTATGTTGTACCGGATTGTATGCAATTTTGATAGCACTTTCATCATCACATAAAAGAGGCACTTTGTCACAATTGACAACATATTCCTTTAAAGTTTGCCTCATCCATAATAACCGAGTGCAAGCACCTGTAGCATTCACATATTCTCCTTCGACGGTGGAGAGAGATATACACTTTTTCTTCTTAGAAGACCAACATACCAATGATCTTCCCAGAAATTGACATGCTCCGGAAGTTGATTTTCTATCATCCTTGTCACCAGCGCAATCTGAATCCGTGTACCCGCATAGTGAGAAATTAGAGCCTATGGAATACCATAATATAAAGTTTGGGGAATGAACCAAATACCAAAAGATTCGCTTGACCGCCACCAAGTGGAATTATTTAGGAGTCGCTTGATACCTTTCACTCATCACAGTATCGGGTCTAGATGCACAGAGGTAAAGCAAAGAGCCGATCATGGACCAATATACCTTTTGATCCACATCTTTACCATTGGGATTTAGTTCAAGATGGCATTTGGTTTGCATTGGTGTAACAACGCCATTTAGATCCGTCATCTTGAATCTTTTGAGGATGTCTTGGATGTATATTGCTTGATTAATGAAGGATCCTTCTCTTAATTGCATGATCTTGAATACAAGAATGAACCTTAACTCTCCAATCATAGACATCTCAAACCTGTCAGTCATCAGATTTGAAAATTCATCATTAAAAGCTTTATAAGTAGAGCCAAAAATAATGTCATCTACATATAATTGGCACATGAAAAGCTCCCCTTTAACCTTCTTAGTAAAAAGAGTGGGGTCAATCTGCCCAACCTCAAGGCCACGGTCTAACAACAACTCTTTAAGATGCTCATATCATGCACGTGGGGCTTGTTTAAGGCCATAGAGCGCCTTATCGAGTTTGTAGACATGGTTGGGAAGTTGGGGTCCTCGAAGCCTGAGGGTTGCTTAACATACGCCAACTCATAGTGGACCATTAAGAAAGGTACTTTTAACATCCATTTGCTGTAATTTAAAATTATGATGCATAGCATATGCAAGAAGGATATGGATAGACTCAAGGCGAGGAACTGGAGCATAAGTTTCGCCAAAGTCAATGCCTTCCACTTAAGAGAAACCTTATGCTACCAGTCATGCCTTGTTTCTTACAACTATCCCATTCTCATTTTGCTTGTTTTTGAATATCCACTTCATGCCGTAAGCCCCTAACATTGCGGCATTCTTTGGGCTTCTCTGCTAACTTCCAAACTTTGTTGCACTCGGAGTTGTTTATTTCTTCATGCATAGCCAATAGCCAATCCGGATCTTCAAGTGCTTCAAATACCTTATTAGGTTCCACCATGGATATATGAGCTTGATGGTCACTGAATCTTGCTAACTCTCTTCTTGTGGACACCCTTCTTCTAAGATCACCGACAACTTTATAAAGTGTGTGACCTCTGAGTTCTAGATTTCTTTTGGCTCGATCTTTGTGACGAGTTTCAATTTCATTATTGTTCCTTGGAGGAAATTCTTCAACATTCTGGTCCTCGTCTTGACCACTAAAAGGACCTTGATGAATACTAGGTTCGGTACTAGTAGTAGGATGAGAATCTTGCCCTTGATATTGGTTGCCGACCACTTCAGAAGGTTGCATCTGTTCTAGACTCATAGGGCCGGATAATACGACCGAGGGAGAGGCTGGATAATCTGGCATCAGAGTTTCATCTATTTCTTGACTGTTGCTGGAACGTGATGGAGATGTTGGGCCGGATAATCCGGTCATTGGAAGAGCCAGATTATTTGGGGAATGATCTTTAGTAACTTGTTGAGTAGGTGCATTATTTTCCTAAGCAGGTGGATTTTGTTGATCTTGTGTAGATAAGGGCTCTACTTGAGTAGAGCATTGTCCTTACCGATCCACCACAAGGGTTTCCTCAACAAGGCGGAAAAATCCGACACCCATTCTTCTTATGGCATCTGAGGGTTTTTCAACATATGTGTCACAAACATCAACTTGGCCCATATGGGAGTCGTCATTTTCCTTGAACACCACACTACAAGATTGTACAACAATTCCAGAGGTCCTGTTGTAGATTCTATAAGTGTGGGATTCGGCTCCATAAACAAAAAAACTTCTAAAGCCTTAGAATCACATTTAGACAAACGAACTCCTTTAATGAGAAAGAAACACTTACAACCGAACACCCGGAAGTATGAGATATTAGGCTTGTTAATGGTAAGTATTTCATAGGGAGTCTTGTCCAGGTTCTTGCAGAGGTAAAGCTAGTTTGATGAGTGACATGTGGTGGATATAGCTTCAGCCCCCAAATTATATGCGGAATACAATTTAGCCAACATAGACCTTGCCATATCCATCAAAATCCGATTTTTCCTCTTGGCTACACCATTTTGTTGAGGGGCGTACGCAGCGGAATATTAATGTCTTATCCCCTCTTCACTTAGGAATTCATTCAAGGTGTAGTTCTTGAACTCAGAGCCATTGTCGCTTATTATTGCCAAAATGGGGACATTGTGTTGACATTGAACCTCACAGTCTCACTCTTCAACTTCAAGAAGTGACCTATGTGTACCTTGAGTAGTCATAAAAAATGACCAGGCAATACTTCTTACCACCAAGACATGCATGAGAAGGAGGAACAAAAAAATCCACGTGAAGGATCTCTAAGATCCTCTTAGAAGAAATAATGGTCTTCCTTCAATGGGGAGAGTCATGCATTTTCCTTCAACACACGCCCTGCAAACATGACCTTTGGCAAAGGAAACATTGTATTTTAGTCCAAGAATGTGGCCACCCTTGTGGATACTTTGCAAAGTTCTCATATTGACATGGGCTAGTCGGTGATTCCATAGCCAACCCACATCGGCCTTTCCGAATAGGCACATCGGACATGCAGTGGTTTTCCCCAAAAAGTCCACCACATACAAGTTGTTTTCGACGTACCCAATGAAAGTGACCTTAAGAGACTTGCTCCACAAGAGTACCACAATATCATCATCAATAAAAACAGCAAAATCCATATTACCAATGGAACAAACAGAAAGTAAATTATAACTAAGGGTCTCAACAAGCATGATGTCCACGAGAGAGATATCATGGGCAACCACAACCTTGCTAAGACCCAATACCTTTGATTTGTCTTTATCACAATCGGAGACGGTTATTTGATCATGATTAGGTCTCATGTCCATGATGATCTCCTTCGTTCCGGTCATATGACTTGTGCATCCACTATCAAGCACCCATTTAGACCCACCAGAAGCGTAGCCCTAGAAGAAATTAATTCTTGGTTTTAGGTACCCATATTTCACTGGTCCTTTTTTGTTAGTAACAAGGTTCTTTGGAACCCAAATAGAGAAAGCAATATAACCATCAGAAGTTCCAACATATCTAGCATAAACATCACCATAATAATCACGAAACAAAACATAATTGGGGTTAGTGGTTCCTGCAAAACCATCATGATCAGTTTTGTTTTTGGTGTTGCCATTTACGGCATTGGTGATTGTCTTAGCTTGAGTCGACTTGGCCTTCTTCTTCTTGTTCTTGTTCTTCTTTGTTTTAGAGACATAGGCAAGTCCCTCTTTCCCATTGTTTGACCTTTTCTTACTAAGTAGATCATCAAGCACTTCCTTACCTTTGGGAAGAGATGACTTGGCAATCTCATTCTTCAATCTAGCGTTTTACTCAAGGATTTCTGCATGATCTCACAAAGAGGTAGAGGTGATAGGGACATCATATTTAACTAGTCGAGTCTCGAGATGATCATGAGACTCGTTGAGAATAGAGTGCTCACTCTCCAAAGCCTTGTGGGAAATGTCAAGTTTCTCTAGCTTCTCGGTTAGTCTAGCATGAGCAGCCCCAAATTCAACCTTTTCCTTTTTAAGCTTTCTTGTTTTAGCAATAGCATGGTCACATTCTTTTATCAATTTAGACACAATCTCGTCATGTGACTCCTTGATGGATTCAAGCTTCTCCTCAAGAGAAGTCTGAATCTTCTCCTCTTCCTCTAGACCATTTTTCGGGGATGCTATCTCAATTACATCTTCTCTTTCAATTCTGCCCTTTTCTTCAAGGAGTTCTTCTGAGTGAACGAGTTCTTCCTTCCAAGTTAGTTATGTAATGATCTAAAGTAATAACTTCTTACTTTACCTTAAGACTAGTAGGATCATCCATATCAACATAGTAGTCTTAGGAAAGGAAGTGGTAGAAGGTGATACCTCGGAAGCCCTTGCCATAAGGCAAATGTCGTTCTTGTTGGAGAGGTTCTCATTTGGAGAGTCGAATAGCGAATAAGTTGGTGTGGAAGTGGTGGCTATGCCTGCCACTTCTCTTGGGCTTCCATCATCTTCTTCGTCTTTAGTTGCGGATGAGTACTCCTCTTGAGCTACTAACACTATTTTTGGTTGCTTCTTGTAAGGAACATTATTCTTATTGAATGGCTTCTTGCGTGGAGCTTTTGACTTATCCTTGAACCAATCTACCCCCATGGTATTCTCTATTTGATAGGGGCACTCGGCCACAAAATGAAAACGGTCTCCACAATTATAATAAGATCTCAGTTTTGGACCATTTTACTTTCTTCCAGTTGACCCATTTTTACGTTCAAGCTCAGATTTTTCCTTTGTAGGATCTTTCCAAAATTTCCTCGCATACAACGCCATGCACTCACCATGTGCATGTTTGAATTCCTCGGGACAACTCATGGAAGTTATGTCAATGTTCCTTTCATCTTATTCTTGCTCAACCACGTTGGCCTTCAAGGCAAGATTAACACCCTTCTACATACCAATGGCTCGCGCATGAGCATCTTCAGCGTTCTTGGCCATGACTTTAAAAGCATCCATATCTTGCATAACTTCATTGGAAGTCGCTACAAGAAATTTTTCCATCTGCAGTGATTTGGCCCGTCGGTAGCACTACTAGGAAACAACCTATAGATAGACAAGATATTCAGTGGCGCATATGTAAAACCATGCGCCACATATATATATCAGTGGTGCACTAGAAAATATGCGCCATAGAAACCTGGAAGTTCTGTGGCGAATTCTCTACAATATGCGCCATAGAAGATTGGTAGGACCCGCCAGCCGGGGTGGGTTGATCCAAGTTCTCTGGCGCATAACGAGATATGCGCCACAGAAGTTGCCTCTTCTGTGGCGCATATTTTATTATGCGCCACAGAACATGGAGGAGGGCCCCACCACAGAATCTAATTCACCCACGATCTATGGCGCATTTGCTGATATGCGCCACAGATATGTTTCAATTCCGTGGCGCATATCCCCACATGCGCCATAGAACATGGAGGAGGGCCCCACATAGGGAATCTAATTCACCCACTTCTATGGCACATATGGACTTATGCGCCACAGAAGATTCAGCATCTCTGGCGCATTTTCTTCATATGCGCCACAGATGAGGGCGCCCAGATCCATGTTAAAAAGGTGACAAAAGCTCTTATCTATCCACCACCACCCATTTCACATCTCTTCATTTCTACCTCCTCCCAACTCGTCTTCCTCCTCCCTCACACCCGATTTTGCCCATAGTTTCTCCATTTTCTTGTAACCAAACCTACTTTAGTCCATAGATTGGTAAGTGGAAGCTTCCTTCCAACTTGTAGATCTAAAAGTTCCTTACTTTTCTCTCTCACATCTCTATTTGTTTAGTAATTTCCTCTCCACCAACTTGTAGATCTATTTGTCCACACTCTATCATCGCACGGTCTCGTCTCGCTATTATTGTGTCTACTAGGTGAGTACTTGGCCATGAACATGTAGGTGAAGCTTGTCGCGCGGGCGGTGTGCGTGTGCGATCCATGGAGAGATGATGCTTGTGTGGTGCATGAATGTTTGCAATGGGAGGAAATTTTTGCACTACCCATATGTCCTAATTTTAGGAAAGGTCATGCCGAATTTTTTTCGGCTAGCATTCATGCATGTGTGTGTTCATATGGTGTTGTTCTCACCTATACTCTCTGTTTTGACCGCTCAGGCAACCATGGTCCTCACGATGAGCGAAGGTCGAATTGCTAGGTACAAGAAAGACGCGAAGGAGGACATGATTCTGAACAACAATACCATGATAAGATGTCCATGTCGAACATGCAAACTGCAGCGCTGGATCGACCCTGAATCTGGACAATTGGAGGGTCACCTGCTCAGGCACGGTTTCATGTGCGACCTCAATGAGGCGCCGACAGGACATGGTGGTGGTCACACAGACATGGGCGGGCGAGAAGACGAAGAGTCTACCGGGCATGATCATCATGACGAAGGAGATCCCGGCGGGCATGATCATCATGACAAAGGAGATGCCGGCGGGCATGATCAGCATGGAGAAGGAAATGGTGACGGGCATGATCATCATGAAGAAGGAGAAGACGCGAACACACAGACACTGCTAACTTCGGTCTTGCAGGACCCTCATGTTCAAGAACTGCTCCTCAAGGAGACGAGCAACGATAAAGCTGCAGCCAGAGAGAAAGCCAAGCTAGCCCAAATGGAGGTAGACGGGATGACTCCATTGTATCCTGGGTGTTGCCCCGAGGATACACGTTTGAGTGTAACGCTCAAGGCTCTGGAGATGAAGGCCGAACACAAATGGACCGATGTGAGCTTCAACACGAACATGGAATACTGGCACGACCGACTTCCTAAGGGGAACACATTCCCAACAAGTATCGAGGAGGCCAAGAAAATCGTGTGCCCTCTCGACCTACCACACATTAAATACCACGTATGCATCAATGATTGCGCACTTTATCGGATGGAGTACGCGAATAGAACCACATGTCCGGTGTGTGTCCAAGGACGGTACAAGATAGGGAACAAGAAAGTTCCTCGAAAAGTGCTATGGTACTTTCCTATCACCCCCCGTCTACAGCGATATTTTGTAGATTCTAAGGAAGCAAAGCTCATGCAATGGCACGCGGAAAGAGAGAAACCCGAAGATGATCCAGAGAAGGACAAGATCCTGACACACCCTTCAGACGCTAGCCAGTGGAATGCATTAGACATCGAGTTCGAAGAGTTTGGGGGCGATGCAAGGAACGTCAGGCTGGGTATGAGCACCGATGGACTCAATCCTTTTGGAAACTAGAGTAGCACGCATAGCACCTAGCCCGTGTTTGTATGGCCGTACAACCTCCCCTCGTGGCTATGCACGAAGCAAAGGTATGTACACATGAGCATTCTTATTCAGGGGCCGAAACAACCAGGTATTGATATGCATCTGTATCTCGGGCTATTGAGAGTGGAGTTAGCCAGCTTGTGGGAGACGTCGGCCCGTACGTGGGACGCCTACACTAAAGAATATTTCTATCTGAGAGCCGCGTTGCTCACGACCATGCAGGACTATCCTGGTTATGCATATGTATCGGCCCAGGTGAACCATGGACACAATGCATGCGTCAAGTGCATGGATGAGACACCGCATCTCCAGCTACCAAGGGATCCCGTGTCTTCGAAAACCGTGTTCCAAGGTACTCGAAAGTGCCTCCGCATGGATCACCCGTGGCGAAAACGTGGTGACCTGTTCAATGGTAAGTACAAGTTCGAAAGAGCCCCGCGTCCAAGGAGCGGCGAAGAAATCGAGGAGCTTTTGAATAATTGGTTAGATTGCCCTGCGCCTGAAAAAAACGACCGAGGACAAAGCCGCTGCTAGGTGTATGGAAAGTAAGGTCTGTTTTCTGGGACCTACCGTATTGGAAGGTCCTTCACACTCCCCATAGCCTCGATGTAATGCATATCACGAAGAACGTTACCGAGAGTCTGCTTGGCACTCTACTGAACATGCCAGAGAGGACCAAGGATGGGTCGAAAGCAAGAAAGGACCTTAAATTGCTTGGCATCAAGAAAGATCTTCAGTACCCTGATAGTGATGATGATGATGATCAGACGGAAGGGACTCAAGGTCACCGCAAAAGAGTTAAGAAGAATGAGGTGGTGCTTCGTGCTTCCTGCTTCACTCTGAGTATGGAGGAGCTCGAGCAGTTTTCAGGTGCCTCTTAGGAGTGAAAGTTCCTCACGGTTACTCGGGGAAGATAAGCAGATATCTAGACATGGCGAAGAAGAAATTCAGCGGTATGAAGTCCCACGACTGTCACGTGCTGATGACGCAGATACTCCCCATTGCGATCCGTGGGATAATGGACGAGCATGTCCGTGAGACGTTGTTTGGCCTCTGTAACTTTTTCGACGTCATATCTAGGAAGTCGATCGGTGTGAAGCAGCTCGACCAGGAAGAGATCATGATGATACTATGCGAGCTTGAGATTTACTTCCCGCCTGCATTCTTCGACATCATGGTGCATCTGCTTGTACATGTCATGGACGACATCATCCAGCTCGGGCCGACATTCCTGCACAACATTATACCGTTTGAAAGGCTAAACGGTGTCATCAAAGGATTCGTTCGCAACAGGTCTCGTCTAGATGGAAGCATAGCCAAGGGCTTTCTGATCTACGACTTCATCTCCTTCTGCTAGAATTATCTAACCACCAAGAACGAGGATGTTGGAATACCCACAAAGAAGCACCTCGGCAGGCTCGGTGGATATGGTCACCGCGAGGGCTGCTGCTCACTGCATGTCGGCATTGATGGTCGACGCACTGATTTTTAAAGGGCACACCGAGTCGCGCTACAACACATTGAAGTGGTCGGCCCTTGGGTGAAAACCTGAAGCTTAATCGAGCAGGAGTACATCGACCAGGGCCGGCCGAGGAAGAAGGGAGACGTAACCAGAGAGCACAACTCTAGCTTCACGGGTTGGTTCAAGAAAAGGCAACTGGACAATCCCCCACAGACACCTTCTACGGAAGATCAAAAACTCATATTCTCCTTGTCGCAGGGCCCAGGGCACAACCTAAGGACCTACTAGTCATATGACATAAACGGTTACAGATTCTACACTGAGGAAAAGGACAGGAATAGTGAATATCAAAACTCAGGAGTAACTATGTTATCCTTTGCCGATTACGAGACTACTGTGATGGAAAGATTCTACGGAAGGATCGAGGAGATATGGGAGCTCGACTACTCTGGAGAGATCGTACCGATGTTCTGTGTTAGATGGGCCAAGAACGTGGAAAAAGAAGGCCGATATTTCACCACAATGGTTATACCAGATGCCAAATCGACGAAGAACGCCTCCGCAAAAAATGAGACTTGGTTACTCGCTAGCTAAGTATATCAATGCTTTTTTATTACCGACCCGTCAAAGCCCAACTGTGTTGTTGTTAGGAGGGGCAAGAGGAGCATCATCAGAATGGAAGGAGCCGCCAACGAGCAAAACTTCGACAAAAACGGCGACCCGAAGATCGAAGAGGAATTCGACAAGTACTTCGACATGCCTACTACTACTAAAGTAAGAAGGAAGACCGCACTGCCTACTAAAGGTTGTCCATTCACAAGAAGAAATCTAAAGGTGCACGGGCTAAAGTATTCAACCGCGACGAAAAAGGGCAAGAAGATTATGAAGAGACACTAGAAATTGTGTGACTTTTTGGTGTATTAATTTGTGTGGGTATAATGTGATATTAGTGTGGGTATTAGTTAGAGACTAAAACATATAATGTGATATTCGACAAATTCACATTTATGTGTGACAAGCACACACACACATATATATAATATATATGATCCGGGAGGGTTTTTTGAATAAATATGCATGTGTATGTGCTTGGTTTTAAATATATTTGTAACATATCATTTTTAAATAAACAAAAAAAATTGACCCAACCAAGATTCGAACCTGGCTGCCACAAGTCTCTGAATATGCATCATAACCACTAGGCTAGTGTGTGTTTGCTGTCCAAGTACAGCCCCCCACCGTTTATTTGGCTAAGTGCCTAGGTTCTGTGGCGCATTACTCCGAAATGCGCCACAAAAGTTTTAGCTTCTGTGGCGCATTCTAGAGTAATGCGCCACAGAACCTTGGTACTTAGCCAAAACGGCTCGCCCCTTCTCCTTTTCCCCTTCCACTTTCTTTTCCCCAATCTATCTCGCCCGCCCCCGCTGGAGCCCGCCCCCATCGCCTCTCTGTCGTTGCAAACCCTAGCGCCGGAGCCCTAGTAGAGGAGGAGCCGCTAGAGGAGGAGTGGCCACGCCGGAGCCCGACGCCCTCGTTGCCAGAGCCCTATCCACCACCGCGCCGAAGCCCTAGTAGCCCGTGGAGGAGGAGCCGCCGGAGGAGGAGGAGCCGCGCCGGAGCCCGCCACCCTCGTCATCGTCGACCACCGCAGCCGCAGCACCGGAGCATGGTTCGTCCCTCCCACCCCCACCCCCCTCTGATGCTCATAGTGGTTCTTCATGCTGCTCTGCCACCATGACTGATGCTCCCCTGCGACTCTATCCCTGCTAGACCACCTCTGCTCTTCTGTCCGGCCAAATGTATCTAGGTTAATTTCGTTGCTGTTTCGATCTTGTTTCTTTTTATGTTTGTGCTCATGTAGAGTGTCCAGGCTTGACAGATTAACTCTCTGGTGTACATATAGGCAGGAATTATATTGTATCTCTATCAAAATCTCTTATTCAACTCAATGATGCATGTCATTTGCCAAATATTCAACTCGTAGGACACAGTTCGGCAGAAAATTCTAGTATCGTCTTGTGTTGTCCACTGATCTAGACTAGTAACTGCTAGATCTACTCTAGAGTTTGTCATCCGTAATAGCGAGCTCGCAGTTGATTCTGATGATGTCCTACTCCTGTGTGCCAGAGGAGGAACTAAGAACTTTTGGTTTATTTTGTCTAGGCAAACATCCCGGGAAAGGGAAAATAGCTGCAGATCATTGCTTCACACTGTCAGTAGTAGTAATGTGAGGTTTTGAAGTTTGCAGCTACACAATTCCAAGTCAAAAGAGCTTAGCAATTTTCTTCCATGCAAAAATATGTTTGTTAACTCAGCAAACCTAGAATATATGAAATTAAATAGTTGCTCTCAGGGTTCCTTGCAGTTGGAGGTGCCTTGTATGTTGACGCAGCTTTGTGGTCATAGTACTCGTAGGACATACTAAGTCGTTTTCCTTTGTTCTACTAGAAGATTTTCTTGCTTATTTTGATGTATCCCCTTATCTCATGGTTTTACTACTTTACTATTAGAATAAGAGATTTTGATTGTTATTCTTTGAAGTACACAAAGTGCTACAGAATGTTTGCAACATAGATTATCATGTCAAATTATTTTTACTTTTGGAGAAAAGTACATTCGTGAACCTGATGATAAACTGGTATGTTTAACTACATTATTGGTAGTAACTAGATGCACATGCTTCTAAATTTTCAGTCTGTTGTATAACAATAATGAAAAACTGAGTATATATATTAGAGGTTGTATTTTTGTAGAGCGTCAAAAAATGTATTTAGGATTCCAGGTTAGTTAGGTCTGGATAAAGCGTGGCGATGAACTAACCAACTACTTAATAGATCACTAGGACTTTCACTTATTGGTTAGTGAATTAAATGAAAGAATTGATTCTTCTGTGCGTAACATTGTCTACCTAATGAGCCGCTGTCGTGGTCCTTTCTGTTCAGTGTGATTATGGGAGGACAAATAGCTGCTGGCAGGTACTCTGCACAGTTTATATACAACCTCTTGTAACACATTAGGTCCTAGTGGTTTACATCTAGAGTGTCACTGTGATACCAATTACATAGTAGGTCTGCCTTAAATATCTATAATATTAGTAGAATATTGTACGCATGCTGCTAAGATAAACCTTACTATAGTTTTTCTTGTTTCTGATATTTGTAGTAGCCTCACTATGGTGGCTTTGTAGGTAGGAGTCATAGCTACAAGGAATGCTATACTGAAAGTAAAATTACTTTGTTGGTGATCTGTTCATCCTATTTTCCTCTTGTTTTTTACTGTTTTAAATTAAAGTCATATTCATTGTTTCTAAAGTACAACCAACAGTGGCTTTGTTGGTCTCAGTATAGTGATTGGTGCTGCTGTTACTATATGGTGCTGTTGTTACTACAAATATTGGTACTATATGGTTATTACTACTGCTGGGGCTGTGGATGGGGGCTAGGGCTGTTTTCTTGCTGCTATATGATGCTGTTATATGGTGCTGCTATATGGTGTTGTTATATGGTGATGCTATATGGGGATGGGGTGTTTTGTCTTGCAGGGATTTCATTTGAGTTGCCCATTTCTCCCAAAGTGTCGATTCACTTCCGTTTCGGTTGAGAAATGGGCACTCCTAGGTCAAAAAATTAGCAAAGGTCATGCCGAATTTTTCGGCCAAGATTTGTGCTAACGTTTTGCCTCTTTTTAATAGAGTAGTGCAAACATGTCGGGCAACAACTAGGACGGCCCTTCTAAGCACATGATAAGCATCGAAGAACAAGCTAGACAGGCCAACCAGTTATTCTGGCGGGGGTCCCAACAGGAGGAGGAGGAGGAGGCGATGAGGATGACACCACCACCAGAGGAGGAGGCGACCATCGCCAGAACTGCTAGGTCCAATGAGGGAGGACATCCAAAAAAGGTTGAAATTTATATTAGGGACTACTTCTCCATGTCACTCGACCCATTGATAAAAAAATATTAGATTCCAGTAGTGAAACATTTCAACACAATATTTAGTAAATATAAACCTATAGCAAAGCAGGGGCACTCTGCTACTGATTATTAATACATCCATGAAATTTTCGCACAAAAATAAACAAGGATCCCTAGCTCTGGTCTTGCCCCAAGGCCCCATATATGTGTGGACCGGCCCTGACTCCACCTCGAGTGTGCGCGCATGAACATCGTAGGAGCTAGCCAAATTTTTGAAAGAACTACAGCGTTGCACGCTGCACCCTCAGTGTTGTGATGCAACATTTTTTCTTCGAGCAGATTAGCAGAACTAGGAGTCGACGTGCACATAAACTTTGTTTGGGAAACCTGCAACGCAATTGCCCATAAGTTGTCAAGTGAGATCCCACCTAGATCCCACTTCTAGTTTATTTTTTACAGTGCAAATTTTTATCAAAATTTTACACTAGAAATCTTAAAATGTACTAGAGGTGGGATTTAGGTGGGATCCCAATTGGCACCCTAATTGCACATGAGCTACGTGTTAAAAATATATAGCTTAGCTTTTTCCATCAGTTCAGACTTTTGGAATAGTTGGCTAGTGCGTCAACTTAATATGGTATCAGAGTCAGGAGGTCTCAAATTCAAACCCCGGTTAACACACTATTTAATCTACTCCAAATAGTTGCAGTCCCCGATTACCCATGTTTAGTGTCTTCCCATTGTCCAGCCTAAACATGAGGGGAAGTGTTAAAAATATATAGCTTAGCTCTTTCCATCAGTTCGGACTTTTGGAATAGTTGGCTAGTGCATCAATTCAATATGCCTCTTCTCTCACGATCTCTTGAGAATGGTCTCACATGTCTCCAAACTATTAAACCGAGATCTTTAATATTCCAAAGCTCCATATCTCTTTATTAACTATATTTTTGCTCAAAATTAGACTCTTCTACATATAAGCTACGTCGTGAAAACCATTCTGTACCACTACTCATTAAACCGTCTGATCTATGTAGTATATTGTCTCCCATTTTTTCATATGAACTTCGATTTAGATTTTATTCAGCTCGTTAGAATCATATGGACAAGAGTATAACACCATGATCTTGGATATTTATTTTGTGATGATGGAAAAGATCACTTTTCCCACTCTTCATATGGCTAAGAGAGGTGCCTATAACTTCTCCATATCACATCCTTTCGGCTTCTTTCTTTCGGCTTTATTATTTTGAACTCACTTGAAACTAAACACAAACCAAAGCTAACAATAACCAATAAAACCCTAATAAAACTACTAGTTGTGCAGAGCTCACTTGTAGAAACAATAATCATACATAATAGACATAGTAATAGCTAAATAGAGCATGAGATGAGTGAATAATTATAAAAAACCTATGCTTAAAAGTGCTGTAAAATACACTCACGAGACAACGTCAAAATATATATCTTCTTTAGCATGTTTTATAAATCACGTCATTTCTTTTCACATGATCCCATCGCCCAATCTTTACACAAATGATTGTAGGGGTTCCGCGCATTAAAACAATAAAATTTTACCCTACGCCCCTGAACCCCTGAAGCTGCCAGGACCTATCTATTAGTAATATAGTAACGGGAGGGGCTTTTTGCAAACTTACCCTTGAAGACCGAAAAGCGTTGTCAACGGTCAAGAGAGCGTGATTGATGTAGACGAGCCGAAGCGACCTCAAGGTAATGATGAAGTACTTGCGCTCCTTGGCTCCAACGACTTGACTTCCTCAAGTGCGACACCTCACGGGGAGTTACACACGTCTGGTGTCTAACGATGACAACCGCTTCCCCGATCCAGCAGCAGTTACAGAAGTAGAGCTCCCGGATCCGAATCCCGCAGCGCGGCGGCTCTCGGCGGTGAAGATGTCTCTCGCTCGCGCAGTCCAGACTTGGGACCACGGTCACGAGACAGAGAGGGGGAGAGATAAAATATCAATTTGAGGTCCTCCCAAAAGTGGGGAGACCTTTATTGATTATTGGTGTATTTATCTTGGCCAAATACCCCACTATATATAGGGGGAGGAGGGGGTACACCCTCCCTCAAAGTCCCGGGGTGGGACTAAAGGAGAGGAGTGGGTGGGGAGGCCACGAGCCAGCCCCTAGTGGGCCCCACGCGGGGGCCTAGGCCCATCCGGCCAGCCCCCCTGGCCCCTCTCCCTCTCTCCTTTCCCTAATGGGCCCTCTCCCTCCGGAAATTGGCCCATTAAGCCTTTTTTGACCTTTAATTGATTTTCTCTTTATTAAATGATTATGAATAAATGATTAAATCAATATTTAACATTCATTCACATATTATTCAACCTCCGTGGCCATGGAACACCTTCCACCTCCACTCCGAACATCCTCCGGACTTACCGAAACCCTTCCGGTTTTCTCCCTTCTTTTCTTCGGCGATTCTACCGATCCATAAACACTCTCTAAGCATCATCAAGCCCTTAAGCGTGATACCCCATGGTTCGGGAACACTCCAGACATGGTCGGGACACTCCCGCACCAATGATCGACAGAGGGACCTGGATGTCCATGTGACCCCTATGCGTTCCACGAAGATCTTTGTCTGGAGTGTCTTATTCCATTTGTCACTCGATACTTGCATTGCCCGAGATCTGATCAATGACATCCCCATGTCGTGTTCAATCTTGTTACTAAACAATGCTATTTGACTCGTTCCGACAAGCGATATCCCCGTGATCAAATCACACGCTGCGCAGCTATTGGATATAACCTCTCCGAGTGGGCCCTTGAGTATCTTCCCGTCACATGGACGGACACATCCCGCTCTTGACATATATTGCCTCTACGGTTTCCTCCGAGTATTACCAGATGGTGTTTTATGCTATCTAAGCACTCTCGGGAGACAGTGATTGATATAGCCTCACGGTCTAAGGAATAGTCTACGAGGATCCATTTCTAATCATCGTAACTTGAACATCATGACATGATCGGGTCATGATGTTTAGATTGGGTATTGGTTCATCATCTCATTTTCGGAATGAGATGACTCCATTTCCAACTGGCATAAATGCCACCTGATCAGGAAACATGATCATCTGTTGACCAATGAACCAGTGACTAGAGTTTCACTGGGAACCCCTGGTTGTTTGTATATCACACGTGTATTAATGTTTCCACTCAATACAGTTACAACATGATACAAAACTTAATTATAAACTATATGAAATATGATAATAGTCCTTACTACTATTTGCCTCTAGGCAATATTTCCAACAATGATCAATATGGAAATATTTCTTCACTCGCACTGTATGTATCAAGGATGCAAGCATTAAACTTAGTTTGCACTGTGTTATGAGTACGTAGCTCAGATTGCACCCTATGTGTATGTACCCTTAGTTAACAGTAAAATTAGTTAGCACTATGGACTAAAGTTTAGTTAGCAGTACCCACTAAAATTCTAGCACTATGCACTAAAATTCAGTTAGCACTATGGATTAAATTTTAGTTAGCAGTTAGTAGTTTTAAATTAAAAAATTTGTAGATCACGGCTTACTACTGAAATAGATCGTATGGGCACTTAGAGGGGGTGAATAGGTGCTACTCCAAATTTAGGCTTGACACAAAGATAAATTCTCTAGATATGCAACTATGGTGAATTTCCCAATATGCCAACCTAACTACCAAACGGTAAAGGCGGTAAGAGGAACGAGGTAACCGAGAGTGGAGCATGGGGAGACACATGATTTGTTTTACCATAGTTCCTTCTTTTAAGGGGAAGTACGTTTGCATTGGTGGGGTGGGTGGTACTAAGACCACCACGCCACAATAGGCCTCACCCTGTTCTCCGATGGATCTCGCCACAACTGGCCTGACCCACCCTTCCACTATATGGTACCCCTCGAGGCGGGAACTGGTGCCTTTACAACTGGACCGAGCACACATCTATAACTTAATTGCAGTCTCCCGTGAAGACAACAAGATGCCACAATAAAACAAGTTATTAAATAAAGAAATTGAGATCTAGAAATTCAAATGGAACTCTATATCAAAATCCCCCAAATGAATGAGGGAGGAAATGAAGATCTCTTCGGTGATGATGTAGATCATGGCCTCCTCCTTCGACTCCCCAAAGGACTAGGCCTTCAGATGGTTGAAGGTGGAGATCTTTGTGGAATTTCGAGTTCAACATAGCACAACTTTTTCGTCACATCCAGCCGCCCCAGAATTAAGATGGGGAGCGGTATTTGTATCCCCTCCCGAGATGAAGCCGCTGGAGTTAACTAGGGCCAGATAATCTGGCCGGGGGCAAAGATCCGGCCTTAATGAAATAATCTTGGCCAAATCACTGACCCTCCTTCCGAGCGACGTGACTCAGGTCCTTGGTAAGAATCCCTAGGACCCGGATTATCCGGCCCTCTGTATGGGGCGGATTATACGGCCGGGGTGCTTTCTTCGGCCCGAGCCAAATATGCAGGCCAATAATCCGGCCCCCTTCTGAGCATCGCGCCCAAGGTCCTTAGCGGAATCTTGGGAGGGACGGATTATCCGGTCTCAGCTGGGGCCATATGATCCGGCCCTGGGCAAAACTCTGGCTCAATGCCAAATATCCGGCCATAAAATTTGGCCCCTTACTGCAAGTCACGTTCATGGTCCTTAGTTGAATGTTCACATGGGCAGATAATACGGTCCTAGCTAGGGCCGGATAATACGGCCTAAGAATATTTCTTTTGCTCAGACTGACTATGGAAACTTCTGGGGAGGGATATCTGCAACACTTAACACACATTTAAACTTTCCTTGGTATTGTTATCTAACACCCAAAACACTAGGGATTATGAAATGCTCTTTCAATCTCTCCCTTTTTGTTGTTAGATGACAATACTAGGATTTACAATAAAGCGCATAGACCAAAATGCACTTTGTCCCAACATGATAAAAGGCTCCCCCTAAATGTTTGCATATAAGTAATTTTCATTGGAATACAAATGCACAAAATATAGGTTCGAAATATCTTCTTTGATTTGGATACAATGAGCAGGGAAGTATTGAGATAGAGACTATACCACCCATTACAGTGTGTCACATCCAATCGAATAGTTAGATAGATATGCCTCACAATATAAATCCAAGAATTCCATAGATAAACCCACATATAATCCATAGGGCTCATAGCATAATTCCGAGATAGTTCCATAGATAAATCCATAAGGTCCATAAGATACGCCATAGGGTCCATAGATAAATGTCACAAAAACCAACTAGGCAAATAAAAGTTCAATGATAGATAAGTAGGTACAAGAATAGATAAAAAACACACAATAAAACAAATGTTCCTTGTACCCGACGCACGCATATCCCTCGACAACCTAAAAATAGAACTACTTCTCCCACTTTGGCATCGAAACGCCAAAAAGGGAAAAGAGCAAAGATAACATCCCGGAAGATCACTCGTCCTTGTCCTCCGCATCATACTCCTCGTCCTCATTGCCATTCTCATCATAACCATCACCATCATCTGCCGGAGGAGGTGGAGACGCCCTCCCCGGAGCTGGGAACAAGTATCGCTCCATCACACCATAGTTGATACTAGAGGTGTTCCACTGAGTGTACTGAGTGGGAGTGGACTACTGCGGGGGGTTTCCTTGGCCCCAGAGACAAGATGAAGAATCAGATGCTGTGTATGAGCCATATCATGGCACTGACGATAGGCATCATACTGGCCCTTGTGGGTATCAACACCCATGCAAAGAACGTTGCATTGAAACCCGTTGAGCTATTTTACCTCTCGAGCAATGGTTGGGACCGGGGCCGTCTCCCCTGGGTGGCACCACGAGCACGAGCATCTCCCAGAAATGTATCAGACTCAGCGGGAACAAAGGTAGTCTTCTTCCACTTGAAGTATGGATTTTTCACCTTGTGTTTCCCATCCAACATACCACTAAAATGTTCATGGGGAAGTGTGGTTTTGATGAGCTTCATAATGTATGGAGCGTACAGGATAGAATGCATGTTCACCATTGCATCAAACATCTCATGGTAAATGAAGTCCATGACATCTAGGATGTAGTTTGAATTCTCATCTTCACTAGTGACAAACTCAACAACAAAACCAATAAGACTGATAAGGGAACCACGGATAGCATCATTTTTACCTCCACTAGGTGAGATATAATCGCGGAACATGAGCACAAACTGAGCATAAAGTTGGAGAAGTCCTGCAACCTCTCCAACCACACCCTGAGGTCCATAACAAGTTGAGAGCATCAAATCCTTGTGGGGACGAAGAGGGACAAGGATGCGATACCCCAAGGAGTGTGCTCGTCCCCCAAAGTCATAGGAGGGGACCTAACCAAAGATATAAAATTTGGACTCACAATACTAAGTTCCAGTCATCCACTTCATTGTATGAGCCTCATCTCCACAGATCACTAGAGTGGAGAAGAACTACTGAACGAGCTAGGTGTCATAGTCACATTTAATCTCCATCAAATGGTGTAGCCCCATCTTCCCATTTACTGTAATAGCCTCAGCAAACTAGGGCTTGCTATTTGCATAGGTCAAGTCCAAAGGGCGCGTAAGGCAAACCTCCAAAGTCGAGTAGATATCTTGAAAGATGCATAGCTTATGAGCGCACCAAAAGGTAGGGTCAACAACTCCTCGTCACGCGGTGCATCCAAGTAACAATCCCGTTTCCTGAGAGTGGAATACTCAGTAATATCCATGGCCTTATAATTAACCTTTGGTTGTTTGCACTTTTTTATTGAAAGCAGCCCCCGACCTCTTGTCCCACTTCGCTTGTTAATCCATCCTCTTAGACGCATGTGCTTGTCTCCGCAATTCAACCTCGTCAACAAGACCATCTTCTTCATTGTGCCGCAAATATTGAGGATGGGGATCTCGCTGATAGGTCTTTTCTGGACCACAAGAACCACCCGTCAAACGATAGAAAGTTAGAAAGTTATAAGCACACACCATCCAGGAGGAAGTGCTAAAAATACTAGAAAAGCAACTACATTGCAAACATAATGTTTATCAAACTAAACCAAAAATCTCCAGATTTGAACCTTCTAGGGGCGGATAATCCGGCCCTAGCAAAATTTATGCTTTTTGATTTAGAGATGAAGCATATTGACGGATCGGCAAATACGGTTGATAATCTACTGAAATTAACATGCATAAGAATCAAAGGGTAGCTTCTACTCCAAGTTTCAACGAAAAAAACTAAATTCCACAGAAAAACCTTTAGGTAATTTAGCGATTGTTTTGAATCTCAAAATTCGAAAAGAATAAAAATGTACGGCAAAAAGAAGCTTTTTTCTTGTAGAAAAAATTTGAGCATTCTCCTCTTGCGGTGTGCCACGGATCCTCTCCCTCCCCTTCTCTTTTTCCCATTCTCTTTCTCTTCCACTTCTCATCTACTTCTCCTTCTCTTCCACTTCTACTCCCCTTCGTCTTCTTCTTCTTCTTCTTCTCCTTATCCTCCCCTTCTTATCTCCTTTTCCTTCTTCTCCTCTCCTTCTCCTTCCCTTCTTCTTATTCTTCTTCTTCTCCTCCTTCTCCTTCTTCTTCCCTTCTTCTCCTTCTCCTTATCCTCTCCTTCTCCTTCTCCTCTCCTTCTCTTCTCCTTCTCCTCCCCTTCTCCTTCACTTCTATTGCGGTGCGCCACCGATCCTCTCCCTCCCCTTCTCTTTTTCCCATTTTCTCTCTCTTCCACTTCTCCTCTACTTCTCCTTCTCTTCCACTTCTCCTCCCCTTCTTCTTCTTCTTCTTCTTCTTCTTCTTCTCCCCTTCTTCTCTCCGTTTCCTTATTCTCCTCTCCTTCTCCTTCCCTTCTTCTTCTTATCCTTCTCCTTCACGTTTCCTTATTCTCCTCTCCTTCTCCTTCCCTTCTTCTTCTCCTTCTCCTTCTTCTTCCCTTTTTCTCCTTATCCTTCTCCTCTGCTTCTCCTTCACTTATTTTCTCCTTCTCCTCTCCTTCTCTTCTCCTTCTCCTCCCCTTCTCCTTCTCCTCTCCTTCTCCTCCCCTTATTCTCTCCTTCTTATCATCTCTTTCTCCTCTCCTTATCCTCCCCTTTCCCATCAGTGGCTCCTCCCACCTCTACTTCTCCTCTCTCCGGCCAACGGTCGCCGCACCATCCTCGAGCTCCTCCCCGCCCCCCGCCGCCTACCGGCTCAGCCACAGCCTCCAGCATGTACCTGTAGTGGTAGGTTGTGGCTGCGTCACGTCATGATGACGACGGGGTGACATCGGAGAGGCGACGACGATGAGGTGACACTGGCGGCGCCAGATCTAGATCTAGATTTTTTTAAACAAAATTTGAAAATTTTAACAGTGGGGCACCACACCCACATGGGCCATAGAAATTTATTCAAATCTCACCTTTTTTTGAATTTTGAAATATCTATCTGTGGCGCACCATATTCCCATGCTCCATGGATAAGTGTGCTTATCCATGGCACATGGGCCCGTGCGCCATGAGTAAAAAATATAAGTGGCATGATGACAGTGGCACACGGGCCATGCACCACTGATAGGATATTACGTACGCCACAGATAGCCTATTCTCTAGTAGTGTAATAAAACTACTTCTCACCCTTTGGCATCAAATCGCCAAAAAAGGAAAAAGCGCAAAGCTAATTCCCTGAAAGATCACTCATCCTCGTTTCTGTCCTCATCATTATCATCGCCATCATCTGCCGGAGGAGGTGGAGACACCCTCACTAGGGCTAGGAATAAGTATCGCTCCATCTCACCATAGTTGATACCAGAGGTGTTCCACTGAGTCGGAGTGGGAGAGGACTGCTGCGGGGGGTTGCCTTTGGCCCCAGATACATGATGAACAATTAGCTGCTGAGTATGAGCCATATCATGGTGCCAACAATAGGCATCATGCTGACCCTTGTGGGTATCAACACCCATGCAAAGAATGTTGCGTTGAAACCAGTTGAGTTGTTTTACCTCTCGAGCAATTGTTGGGACCGGGGGCCGTCTCCCGTGGGTGGCACCACTAGCACGAGCATCTCCCATAAATGTATTAGATTCAGTGGGGACAAAGGTAGTTTTCTTCCTTTTGATGTTTGTCTTATTCACCTTGTGTTTCTCATCGAATATACGACTGAAATCTTCATGGGGAAGCGTGGCTTTGATGAGATTCATAATGTATGGAGCATACATGATAGAATGCATGTTCACCATTGCATCAAACATCTCATGGTAAATTAAGTCCATGACATCCAGAGTGTAGTTCGAATTCTCGTCTTCACTAGTGGCACAATCAATAGTAAACCAAGCAGATTGACAAGGGAACCATGGATAGCATCATTGTTACCTCCACTAGGTGCGATACAGTCACGGAACATGAGCACAAGCTGAGCGTAAATAGGGAGAAGTCCTACAACCTCTTTGTACCTTTCTGTGACATACTCACTCTCTTCTACCCCTTTGGGCTTATGCCACTCTTAAACGGTGATCAGGATGCGATCCCTAATCATAACTCCGTATTGTTGTACAAATACATTTTTAGCCTTTTCGGGTACCAACGGTTCACACAGTGCTGATATCGCCGTAATTGTATAACACATAGATGTGGCCAAATTTTTGGCCAGGCCTCGTTTGCAATATTTTTTGCTTGATGCGGAGGCCTAAGAGAAGAAACATTTGTCAATTTATATATATAGAACTCAATTAATGCATCTACTGATCACCAGACATCATATATATACCTCGCTGGACATCGTTATTGGTCCACCGGAGCCGTCGGCTTCTCCATCATCGGAGTTGTCAGCTTCTCCATCATCGGAGGCATCGGCTTCTTCCTCACTTTGATCGACCTCCTCACCCTCACCGGAGGGGTTCAGAAACATCGATAGAGATACAGGTGGATCAACATGGGGGGCGTCGTGGATCATATCCTCGAGAATTTCTTCATGTGCTAGGTCTCTCTGGATTGGATGCATAGTTTATGCAAAATGCACACACTATCTATTTTGCATACAATATTGCTACATAAATAATACTAAACAATAATATTTACACCTAATTTTCTACCATAATACTAAGTGATGACTACAAGAGCACAAATTTTTTGTAGCTAGTTTCGAAATAAAGATATCGATCCCATAGGGAGCAGGAGTCTGAAGTCTAATAACTCTTGAAATAAATATTACGATAGAAATGCTAGATAAAGTTATAAGTGACAAGATAAAATGCGAGTATTGTGTAAAAAGGTGTTTTTTGGGTTTTGGGTATAACAGAATAAAATAAAGTAAAACAGCTGAGTATAGAAAGTAAGTATCGCGTATGTAAGAGAGCTTGGAACTGTAGTAGGAAAAAAGGCGTTCTCAGGGAGTAGCGGATACACCACTAGCATTGTAAAGATCTAAGGTAAAGATTATCATCATGAACATTATCAACTATGTATGTGTGGGAGGAACTCTGTATTTGGACGAATAGGCAACAACCACTGCTCACATCATCCTCATAACCACATCAGTCAGCAAACGACATCAATCGAATTACTGCGCTATTAAGGGACGTAATCTCGTAGGACGTATCCCATGGCATGGATAGTGTTCCGTGAGTTTCCTCGGTTTCCCAAGTTGATACGTAAGGGGTGCCAATAGCTTTATAGTCACTGTAAGTGCTAACACACCTCCATCTACCAACAAGTAGTTTCCTCCATCAAGTCCCCAAGAGAGGCAAATATTGAGAGGTCAACTTCTCTCAACATCGAGATGTAGAAAATCTAACACATGGTCAAAGCAATGAATATCATAATAGACTTTATCTTATTTCAATCTCATACTAGGGTTTCTCCATCTCTCCAAGAACTAATGATCTACTCAGACATGGAGGCAATCAACATCATGGCAATGGTAATGGAAACAATCATAGATGAATAATACTTGTACAAATCCACAACAAGTATAGGAATTACAACAAGATCTAGACAAGATGTAGATGGGATGGATGTACATGGTGGTGATGTAGCGGTGGATGATGAAGATCGATGCCTTAGCCTCCCGGATCTGCACAAGGAGAAGATAGATCCCTGGTGGATGAGTTCCCCCTGCAGATGCCTTCCAGAGGTGACGTTTCTATGATTTCTGGTGTTCTATATGTCGTCTATTTGAACCAATTGCACGGGGTGAAACTATTTGATGAGGCGGAGGTGGCGCCAGCTATACGGCCGGAAAATTTGCTCCGCCCGTATAGTTGGTCGTTGCATTCTCTGCCTCCCTTGTTCGCTTCTAGTTTTCTTCTGGTATTATTAATATTTCCCAAATAAGCGATTTACGTTGTTTTTTAGTCCTTTTATCCATAGTACAACTGCTTCAAGAATTTTATCCATTGGGCCATCATCTGTCCTGATCCTGGTGAAAAAGGACATAAGATGTGCGCGCGAACACTGTAAAGTACCAAGAACCTACATCTACAATGCAAAATAATAATGTAAAACATGATGCAAATGTGCACTCATCAACTTCCCCAAGCTTAGAATCTTGCTCGTCCCAAGCAAGCTCTAGCTTAATGGATATGATCCTCATATTCATGAAGCTGAGTCGATAAAATAAATGAGGCTATTGCAGCATGTGTTTATCATGTATGATACATAGGAATAAGTTCATGAATAGTACCTTACTCGAACCATCGGAATAGTATTAGAAGGCTTCCACACCTTAGTAATCAATAGTTCATAAAAGATGAATATCAACATAATGTAAAAGAATCCGGTTCAACCGAATGAGTTAATGAGGTAGTCCCAAGTGTTTTAGGATCAACGTATTGACTTGGGATTTAGAATCTCAAAAGTATCTCTTTGTCATACTACAACTCAATGGTATATGCCTACTTTCTCTTTGCACACTCGCTCTTTTTATTCTTCTTTTTATGCTTTTCTTGTGTATATATATACTCACACTTTTGTTTAAGTGTTGTGCAAAAGAGCTAGCCATATATTCCACTTCATGTAGGAATTCAAAGTTTAATGATATCAATTACCAAATTCCAACTGTATATGAAGCATTCTTATGACTTGAAGATTCTACCTCGACTTGTTCCCACTCTATTTTGATAGCACTTTATTTTCCTTTATTCAAGGTTTCTTCTTCCTTAACTAAGTAGATAATTTTTCTTTGTAAATCAAACCATAGACTTACAACATATTGACTGAATTATCTTTAGATGTTCTATTAATACCAATGGTGTGGAAGACTCCTATAGCTATCATCAAGTGCAAGTAAAATTATACTCAAGCCATTCATATATCAATAAAGCAAATACAAACTCAATATTGCTCCATATATAATAATAAACTCAGATTTCATAAAAGGGATCGACTATTCTTGAAGGAAATTCTAATGATGCAAACTTTATTTATAGTTTGAACTAATACGAAAATAGTAATAAAACTTATAAGATAGATTACAAGGTATTAAAGATCTCCCCAAGCTTGGAATCAAGCCAGACGGGATCAATTAATCCCTTGCGATTATTTGATACCGTGATTGTTGTAGATCACTGTGGTGCCATGGCACGCGGTATCTTCTCCTCACGGGCCAGCCTGAGGCGGAGGGATTGATTGACAACTTCTAATTCTTTAACACACAGCTTGTAGAAAAGATTGTTCCTCTCCAGCACATTCACTTGTTCCTTGATGAACTCATTGTTATACTGAAGTGTTTGTAGCACCTTAAGACTCATAGAAAAACCTGGTTCGTTTGTCTGCTTGATATCTTCATCCAGTTTATCATGATAAAGTCACAGCAATCGGAGGTGTTTGGTGTCCCTGGATTCTCCTTGTCCAACTCTTCAATCTTCAGCTCTAGGGCATTCAAATCCCTCTTCCGGGACCCATGGTCAACGTCGAGGAACTCTATAGGGATGACCTTGATCTCCTTCCCTTGATCACTATTGCTCCCGGTCTCCATGGGAGCTTTTCTTCTTGACCTCTATCCCTTGGTTGAGAGTCCTTCCGTGTAAATAAGAGGTAGATCTGTTTCTGAAGATTATGATTATAGAGGGAGACAATGGAAGTATATAAGGGGGGTCAGAGGTCGGTAAAACTCACGAGAAACACCAAATTGTCGCCCAAGAAAAGAATTTGAACAAAACAGTAAAAGAAATCATGGATTTGGAAGTGTCCTGCCGTGTAACGACCAACTATACGGGCACGGCTCGTATAGCTCTGGCCGTATAGTTGGTTCCGAGCAGATATTTCCAAATATCTCGAGTCCAGGTCAATTAAATCACGACAATAATGCTTTTTTAGATGAATAATAAATGAAAGATCGAATGAAAAAAGTGTCTGAGAGTTTAACGACCAACTATACGGCTGGAATGTTTGGTTCCGGTCATCTAGTTGCAACCGTATAGATATAGACATCAACAGCAAAACCATCTGAGAGTTTAACAACCAATTATATGGCCGGAATTTTTGGTTCTGGTCATATAGTTGCGACCGTATAGGCTCAGATAGCGAAAACAATTTCACGAAAATGATACTGAGAGTTTAACGACCAACTATATGGTGGGAGCTCCCTCTCCGGTCGTTTAGCTCTGCCCATATAGTTGGGAAAACCCCTCTAAAACTTCACAAAAAAACAATGAATTCAAAGGTAGAGTTTTTAAGAGTAAGAATTGTGAAAATAAATCACTTATTTGGGTAAGAACACTTACCTTGTGCTTACCATTGTTTATTCGGGGATGAAAAGGTCTTCCCATAACAAAGACTTCTTCTCTTTTGGAGGAATTGACTTTAGTTCATTGAATAATTCTCATAAATGAAAATCACCAGGACTAAAGTTCCTCTCAATAAGATTGGTGTCTTGCGGGGCAAACATGGACAGTGTATCTAACATCTTTATTTCTTGCCTTTGCATAATCTGTAGCTCAAATTCTTGAAGTGAAAGAATCCAACAGATCAGCCTTGGCTTATGGTGTTTCCTTTGAAGGAGTTCTTTTAACCCATCACGATCCGTGTGAACTCTCACCTTTGCATCAACTATATAGGAACGAAATTTATCACAAGAGAAAAATACAGCAAAAAGTTCCTTTTCTTCCTTAGGGTAATTCTTTTGAGCACCATTGAGAGTTCTACTAGCATGATGTATAATATTAAATCTACGAGCAATATGTTGTCCTAGAGTTACTCCTACAACATCATCACTAGCTTCGCATATTAAATCAAAGGTTATATCCCAGATAGGTGGTTTAATAATAGGAGCGCGAGATAAAGCATTCTTGAGTTTATTAAAGGCTTCAAGACACTTATCATCAAAATTAAATATCATTCCCTTTTGCAAGAGGTTTGTCAAAGGTTTAGATATCCTAGAGAAATTTCTAATGAACCTTCTATAAAAACCCACATGACCAAGAAAACTTCTTATACCTTTAATATCCCTAGGTGGTGGCATTCTCTCTATTGCTTCAACCTTATCTCTATCAACTTCAATTCCCTTACCTGATACCTGGTTTCCAAGGACTATACCTTCTTTTACCATAAAATGGCACTTCTCCTAGTTTAGAATAAGATTAGTTTCTTCACAACGCTGCAAAAATCTTTTGAGATTATCTAAACAAGTAGTAAACGAAATTCCATAGATAGAAGAGTCATCAATAAATACTTCCATTATAAGTTCTATAAAATCAGAAAAAATAGCAGTAATGCATCATTGAAAAGTAGCTAGAGCATTACATAAACCAAAGGGTGTACATCGGTAAGCATGTAAACCGTAAGGACTTATGAAGGTTGTTTTAAGTTGGTCATCCGTATGAACAACTATTTGAGAGAAACCAGAGTATCCGTCCAAGTAACAAAAATGAGTATGGTTTGCTAACCTTTCTAAAGTTTGATCTATGAACCGTAATGGATAGTGACCTTTAATAGTTTATTTGTTTAATTTCCTGAAGTCTATGCACATCCTATGCCCAACAATAGTTCTAGTAGGTATCAATTCATTGTTTTCATTAGGAACAACAGTAAAGCCGCCCTTTTTAGGAACACAGTGAATAGGACTTACCCAATCACTTTCTTTAACAGGATAGATTATACATGCGTCCAATAGGCGTACAATTTCTTTTCTTACCAATTCTTTCATTTCAGGCTTCAGTCTTCTATTGAATTCTGCAATTGGTTTAGCACCTTCGATGGACGGCTATCATGGGACTAATGCCCTTCAAGTCATCCATTGAGTACCCAAAAGCTTGGCGATGCTCCTTAAGTATCCTCATGAGTTCTTCTTCTTCTTCTCCTAAAAGTTTAGCACCAATAATAACACGGAATTTATTAGTATCATCTCAAAACCTGTATTTAAGATTTTCTAGTAGAGTCTTCAACTCTAGGGGTGGTAATTCCTCGTCCCCTCTCTTTTCTGGCTCTTCAAAAGCCTCATCAGTTGGATGTTCCAAAACGGGTAGTGAATCGAATTAATTTTCTAGTTCTCTAGGGACTTGTCCTCCATAACTATTTCTTCATAATTTGGATCTTCATCCATTTCTTCTTCTTGATTACCTAAGAAAAGAGACGCCATTTCCTCAATAGTTCTCTCTTCTTCTTGTGTTTGTGGAGGTCAGTCTTTAAATTTGGAGAAATGGAATTTGTTTTCCGTTCCCCCAAGCTTAAGAAACCCAATATCCTTCTTGAAGTTAACATAGGTACCTATATCACCCAAAAAGTTCCTTCCAAATATAATTGGGCAAAGTAGGTATTGTCAAAATCAATAGGAAAATCTTTGTTGCCAATTGTGGCAGTTGCATTGTCAACTACTCCCATTGGAATTCTAAGGTTTTTATTGGCTAACATAATTGTTATATTAGTATTTTCAATTGTAGCCAGTTCTATTTCTTATTTTATTTCTAAATAGAAATCATAAGATATAACATTAACTTTGATGCCAAGATCACATAAACCATAATGAGAGGTTTCTTTGAATATGCAGGGAATAATAGGCTTACCCACATCTTTTACCTTTGTTTTACCTTCAACCAATACGGAAGTTGAAGGAAATATGCCCTAAGAGGCAATAATAAAGTTGTTATTATGTATTCCTTGTATATGATAGATGTTTATTTTGCATGCTATAATTGTATTGATCGGAAACATCAATACATGTGTGTTTAATAAACAAAGAGGGTTCCTAGTTATGCCTCTCTTATAGACTAGCTTGTTGATTAACAAGATGATCAAGGTTTCCTGATCATGGACATTGGATGTTGTTAATAACAATATCACAGCATTTGTGAAATGATGTGATGAACATTCATCCGAAGTATAGCATTACGATCAAGTCATTATGTTTATATTGCTATAACATCATACGAAGTAATCTTTATCCTTAGACCATGAGATCATGTTAATTGCTAACACCTGAAGAGTATCTTGATAACATCAAACGTCACACCGTAACAGGGTGACTATAAAGATGGGTTCGATTACGAAGGTGTTATGTTGAGGCTCATGGATCAAGGGTGGAATTTGTCAATCCCGATGACGGATAGATATACTCTGGGCCCTCTCGGTGATATCACATTAAGATAGCTTGCAAGCAAGTGATGTGATCACTAGAATGTTATATCACAGGAACAAGAAAAGAGTGCATGTCGGTAACGAGATCAACTAGGTATTTGGATACCGATGATGGAATCTCGGACATGTATTATATCATGAGACAATGGGATTAAATTACTAGCGTTAAAGGTTCTCACGATCACAGAAGTCATCGTTGAATATGCAGGAGTCAGTATGGATCTCTAGGTCCCGCTTCTGATTATTGAGCTGAGAGGAGTCTCAATCATGTCTGCATTATTCGCGCACCGTAGGGTGACACACTTAAGAGTTATCGGACACCATTTTGGAGCACATATGTTTCAGACGAAAGAATTGCAAAGTGTAAGAATTGTTTCGATAGAAACCGGAATTGTTTCGGGTGAAATTGCAGAAAGTGGTTCTGCATGTGATATTGAAATATTGCAAGGGGTTATATGTGAATGTTTGTTAATTAAAGTAATTACCAAAATTTTGAATAAATTTAATAAAAGAGTTTTATTAAATGAGAGGGCATTAAACTTAGAGAATTTTAATGCATTTAAAGTGGAGACTTTAAAAGGGAATGTGAAGAGGCATTTTAATGTGGAGGGGTTACCACCACATGAATGGGGGAGGTGAGGGGTCACCCCCATGAGGCACCGGCCATGGGGAGGGGCACCCCCCTCCTCCTATAAAATGCCCCCCTCTTCCTCCTTCTTCCTCACACCTCCTCGTGAAGGATCTCTCTCCCCCTCTATAATTATTCCCCCATGGTCTCGGATTAGCGAGATACATGTTCCCGGTGGCATTTTATCTAGAAGGAGTTGCTGCTTCCGCTGGATCGCTGGAGTGAGGAGGTGGAGGTTTTCCGGTGGCTTGAACGTGTGTGCGAGGACGGATGCGCTGCTGATTTGCGGCGCTCGGACTTCCACACGATCTTGAGATGAGCAAGTGTACGACTACATCAACCACGAGTTCCTACTCGTTAACAAAACTTGTTGTCTTCGAGGGTAAGTTCTCGATGGATGTATGTCCACTCGTTGCTCTGTACCTAGTAGATAGATCTTGGCGTGTAGTTCTCATCATAGGAATTTTTTGTTTTCTATGATGCGGACCCAATAGTTGTGTCAGAGCCTGATCTATGCGTAGGTGCTTTGCACGGATAGTACACATATGTTTATATGTGAGCGATGATGATCATGTTATTGCATCTTCTATGTATTTTGGATATTGGTGGCATAGTGGGATGAAGAGGCCCGGACCAACCTTACATGTCATCATACATGAGACCGGTTCCACGACTGACATGCAACTTGTTTTGCATAAGTGGCTGGCAGGTGTCTGTCTCTCCTACTATAGTCAATATCTAATTTACAACGAGTTGCTAATAACTTGGTTATCCTCGTTGTGGTTCATGTTCGTAGGTAAGAACGGTTCTTTCTCCGAAAGCCCTAAGCCACGTAAAACTTGCAATTGATAAATTAGAGGTGTCTAGTTTAGATCGTTGCTGGGCTAGTGTATTGATATGGTATTGTTGTAAGTAGATGTATGATAGATACTCTTACAACACATTCAACGTGTAAGTTCCATAGACCATGGCCTTACACACAAAGGAATGATAGAGATCATACCACGATGCAAATGATAGAGATCAAATGCATGGACCATATCATCTCACTTTATACATTAGATGTTAGCATCTTATACTGCTAGTTTGGCACTTTTTGTAGCATTGTAAGATGATCCCTCATTTAGATATCAAGATAAAAATGTGTTCTTCCTTAAGTATGCACCGTTCTATGGATCGTGTTTCGAGACATCACGTGATGATCGGGTGTACTCGAATCTACGCTTTCATATGAATGGGTGTAAGACAGTTTTACACACGCGAATACTAAGGTTCTTACTTGGCGAGCCTAGCATGTACAGACATGGCCTCGGAACACGGACTGAAAGGTTAAGCATTTGTCATATAGTTGATATGATGCCCATATAGATGCTCCCCTTTGAAGCTACATCAACTCACGTGATGATCGGACTTGGTGTAGTGGATTTGGTTCATGTAATCACCAAAAGGACACGAGGGATGTCGTTTTTGAGTGGGAGTTCATTAGTATTTTGGATTAATTGAACTCACTCTATCATAAACTTAGTATAAATAAACTTTACAAATTCTGTTATAGATGGCACCACCTGTTTTTAATTTCAATGTATTCATGGAGAAAGAGAAATTTGCTGCGAATGGTAGCAACTTCACCAACTGGGCTATGAATTTGAGGATTCTCCTCACTGCTGCACAAAAGTAATATGTGCTAGAGGCGCCACTAGGCCCCCACCAGCTCCTGATGCCCCTGACGAGGAAAAGAATGTCTATATGACTCGTCAGGAGGACCACAACTTAGTTCATTGCGGCATACTATATGGGCTAGAGCCAGAACTTCGAAAGCGTTTCGAAAATGGCAATGCCTTTGATACCATGGGAGAATTGAAAATGATTTTCAATACCCATGCTTCCGTAGAGAGTTATAATGCTTCTGAAAAGTTCTTTAGCTGCATGATGGAGGAGAACAGCTCCGTTAGTGAGCACGTACTCAAAATGTCTGGGTACGCCGATAAGCTTGTGTCCTTGGGAATAATGATTCCCATTGACTTAGGCATACATCGTGTTCTCCAATCTCTGCCACCTAGCTACAAGAGCTTTGTGATGAACTATAATATGCAGGGCATGAAGAAGTCTCTTCCTGAGCTTCTATCAATGCTTAAGACTGCAGAAGTGGAGATTAGGAAAGAACATCAAGTGTTGATGATCAATAAGACCACCGGTTTCAAGAAGGACAAGAAAGGCAAGCACAAGGGAAAGAAGGGTGGAAAATCTGTTGCCACACCTGAAAACAAACCCCGAGCTGGCCCTGAGTCTGACACCGAGTGTTACTATTGCATAGGGACTGGCCATTGGAAGCGCAATTGCCCCAAGTATTTGGCGGACAAGAAGGCCGGCAAGGCAAACAAAGGTATATATGATATACATGTTATTGATGTGTACTTGACTAGTACTCGCAGTAGCACATGGGTATTTGATACGGGATCGGTTGCTAATATATGTAACTCGGCTCAGGGCTGCGGAACAAGTGACAACTAGCAAGGGATGAGGTCAGGATGCAGGTCGGCAATGGATCAAAAGTTGATGTGATCGCCGTCGGGACGCTACCTCTCCATATGCCATCGGGATTAGTTATAAACCTGAATAATTGTTATTTGGTGCCTGCACTGAGCATGAACATTGTATCCGGATCATGTTTGATGCAAAGTGGTTATTCCTTTAAATCTGAAAACAATGGTTGTTCGATTTATAAGAATGATATCTTTTATGGTCATGCACCTGTGTTGAATGGTTTATTTCTATTGGATCTCGATAGTAGTATTACGCATATTCATAATGTTGATGCTAAAAGGATTAAACTTGATAATGGTATATCTGCATATATGTGGCACTGCCGTCTAGGTCATATTGGCGTTAAACGCATGAAGAAACTCCATTCTGATGGACCTTTGGAATCACTTGATTTTGAATCATTTGATACATGTGAGCCATGCCTTATGGGCAAGATGACTAGAACGCCGTTTTCTGGTTCAATGGAACGGGCGACATATTTATTGGAAATCATACATACTGATGTGTGTGGACCAATGAGTGTGTTGGCGCGAGGTGGATATCGTTATTTTGTTACTTTCACGAATGATTTGAGTAGATATGGGTATATCTATTTGATGAAACACAAGTCTGAAACCTTCGAAAAGTTCAAGGAATTTCAGAATGAAGTGGAAAATCATCGTAATAGAAAGATCAAATTTCTTTGGTCTGTCCGTGGAGGTGAGTATCTAAGTTACGAGTTTAGCACACACATGAAAGAGTGTGGAATAGTTTCACGACTCACGCCTACCGGAACACCACAACGTAATGGTGTGTCGGAAAGTCGTAATCGTACTTTATTGGATATGGTTCGATCTATGATGTCTTTGACTGACTTGCCACTGTCATTTTGGGGTTATGCACTGGAAACAGCTGCATTCACTTTAAATCGGGCACCATCTAAATCCGTTGAAACGACATGTATGAATTATGGTTTGGAAACAAACCTAAGTTGTCATTTCTCAAAGTTTGGGGATGCGATGTATATGTGAAGAAACTTCAGCCGGATAAACTCGAACCCAAAGCGGAAAAATGCATCTTCATAGGATACCCTAAGGAAACGATTGGGTATACCTTCTATCACAGATCCAAGGGCAAGGTTTTTGTTGCCAAGAATGGATCCTTTCTTGAGAAGGAGTTTCTCGCGAAAGGTGTGAGTAGTCGGAAGGTAGAACTCGAAGAGGTAATTGAACCTTCTCTTCATGAAATGGTGAGTAGCGCAGCACCAGAAATTGTTTCGGAGTTGACTTCACCTAATGAAGAGAGAGCTAATGATATTGATCATGAAACTCCGAAAGAGGACACTACCGAACCTTGCAGGTCAAGTAGGAAACGTGCAGCTCCTGAACTGTACGGCAATCCTGTTGTGAATTTCATGGTTGATGAAATGGATGACCCTGTGACATATGAAGAAGCGATGATGAGCCCGAATTCCAACAAATGGCTTGAAGCAATGAAATCCGAGATGGAATCCATGTACGAGAACCAGGTTTGGACCTTGGTGGACTTACCTCACGATCGAAAGGCTGTTGAGAATAAATGGATTTTCAAAATAAAAACTGATGCTGATGGTAATGTGACCATCTATAAGGCTCGACTTGTCGCAAAGGGGTTTCGACAAATTCAAGGAGTTGACTACGATGAGACTTTCTCTCCCGTAACGATGCTTAATTCGGTTAGGATTATGTTAGCAATTGCTGCATATTTCGATTATGAAATATGGCAGATGGATGTCAAAACTGCGTTCCTCAATGGTAATATTGAAGAAGAGTTGTATATGATACAACCTAAGGGTTTTGTCGATCCTAAGGATGCTAATAAGGTATGCAAACTTCAGCGATCCATCTATGGACTGAAGCAAGCATCCCAGAGTTGGAATCTCCGCTTTGATGAGGTGATCAAAGAGTTTGGATTTGTCCAAACTTATGGAGAGGCTTGTATTTACAAGAAAGTGAGTGGGAGCAATGTGGCATTTCTGATATTATATGTGGATGACATATTATTGATTGGAAATGATATAGATCTTTTAAACAGTGTTAAAAGTTATATAAACAACAAATTTTCGATGAAAGACCTTGGTGAAGCGTCATATATATTAGGCATTAAGATCTATAGAGATAGATCAAGGCACCTAATTGGGCTATTGATGTCTACGCACTTCTATTCTTGTAGACAGTTGTTGGGCCTCCAAGTGCAGAGGTTTGTAGAACAGCAGCAAGTTTTTCCTTAAGTGGATCACCAAAGGTTTGTCAAACTCAGGGAGGAAGTGGTCAAAGGTATTCCCTCAAGCAATCCTGCAATCAAGATACAAGAAGTCTCTTGTGTCCCCAACACACCCAATACACTTGTCAGGTGTATAGGTGCACTAGTTCGGCGAAGAGATAGTGAAACACAAGTGGGATGGATAAATATAAGTGGTAACAGTGATAGAAAATACTTTGATGGCGTGGAAGAGACTAAAGGCAAACTGAAATAAAGATGGAAGAAAGCAAACATGTAACAGATCTAATAGGAAATGGTGTATCAATGCTTAGAAACAAGGCCTAGGGATCATACCTTCACTAGTGAACACTCTCATATAAATATCTTCTCTTTATGATACTACTCTTAACTACTCTTGACGAGGTTTAATCTCGTCAATTCCCATTGTTATGGACTTGGGTTTTGGAGAAGATGGGGATGCTGGAGATCGTGGCACGGTTAATAGACAAGCAACCAGGGGACACGAGATTTACCCAGGTTCAGGCCCCCGGAGGGAAAACCCTACTCTGCTTACGCTCTTTGATTACGGCGAAACCGAAAGTTACAGGGTGCGCAGATTCGATCTGGCGTGGAGGCGTGTACGAAAAGTATGGATCTGTCCTGCTCGTTGGCCCCTCCTAGCCTTTATATATGAGGAGGCTAGGTCTCGTGCAATCTGAGTAGGTTACAAGTTGTATTCGAACTCTAGTCTTGCTCTCCAAGGATCCGAAGGCGTCATGGGCCTTGGCCACCCGAAAATCTTCATGGGCCAGCGTATGTCTGCTGTGGGCCATCCTTGGGCTGGACCAGGTATGCTGAAGTTATGTACCCGTCGGGTTTAACCATGTCAGTAGCCCCCGAGTGTTCAGTCGAATCGTAGATTCGGCTGAGGACTCTTCAATCCTTCGGGTGTAACTCTGTCTTTCAAGAGAATGTGTAGGGATTGTTGATGCATGTGCCTGACTCACCCGACGGATCAGGGTTAGTTAATCGTCTTAGGACAAAACAACACGATCTTCTTCAGGTGCGAGTCCCTCGACTCGAACCCGGAACATATGCTGGCGTAATTCGACTCAGGCCACGGAGGACTTACAGGAGTGGAATTCCAGTGATTTTAAATGATGTACCCAACGCGTCCGTCGGGATTTTTCATCACGCCTGTTGGCATGGATTTATACTAGCAGAGCGCCTTGATCGGTGCGTTGCCAGGCCATCAGATGGTATCTGTAGGTCTTATCTTTGCGTCGCAGACGCAGCATCCGAATGTTTATCACAGTGGAGGTGTTTCGGGTGGCCAAGGAGGATGTTACTCACTTAGCATTAATTGGGGCAGAGTTGCCGAAAAGTTTTTGCATGCGGATCTGGAAGATCGCAATCGAAGATTTCATAGGGTGCGCGACCAGCGCTCCCTATGGGAGTAGCCCCCGAGTGTCTATTCGAGTCGTAGACTCGAGCGGAGACTTTTAGTGCAAGCATTGCTCAGTTGTTTAGTCCGTAGGACTCGAAAATTTTCGGATGCTGAAATCCTTCCTCCCTATGGGAGTAGCCCCCGAGTCCGTAGTGGAGTCGTGGACTCGACGTAGGACTCGAAGCTCTTGTGTGTGAACGGCCATCGCTCCAGTTTGGAGTAGCCCCCGAGTGTCTGGCGGAGTCGTAGACTCGGGCAGAGACTCGAGTCTTGTATCATGCAACGGTAGTGGGAAAATCACGTGGGCGTACCGCTGTCCGTAAGTACATCGGGTGCGCGACTAGCGCTCCTGATAGGAGTAGCCCCCGAGTATTTAGTCGAATCGTAGATTCGAGTGAGTACTCTTAGCTGTGTAGCCGAAGTTTGGTGCTAGTATAGCTTTTGATGACGTCAGTGCTGACGATCAATGACCTCAAGCGTCTGCTGCGCCAGAGATGACTTGACTTGACGAAGTGTGGGTCCCACTTCCTGACTTTGAATTGACCGGTCACGCGTGGCGTGGGGATGATTACGGCGTTTCCTCGATCTCCGCGCGTAGTGGACGTCGTGGGAACGACGGTTCGTTTTGGTGCTGACACGTGTACGGCCAGATCTGCCGTTGGCGTTAGGTCTTCTCGATGGACGGCCAGCGTGCGTCGTCTTTGCTGTTATAATCCGTGGTGAAATCATGGTACGTCTTTTACCACAGCAGTTCATCTGTCCATTGCTTCCTTGCGCTCGAGCGATTCTTGCTGCGTGCTGAGATTTCCTTTCGCATTTCCTTTGTCTTCATCGTTGTAGCGCCACCACGCCAGAGCGCCATGGGGAAGAAGAAATCCTCATCTGCAGTTGGGACCAGCGCTGCCGGAGGAAAGAAGGCGCCGCCCGCTGTCACCGATGGTGGTGGGCGGCGATCGAAGAGCAGCGAGAGCGATCTTCGCAGCTTGGCTGGGCGAGCCTAATCCGCAGGATGACGGCCGTGAAACTCCCGGCAATGAGGTAATCCCGTCCCCCATCCGGGTACCGTGTTATGTTAAATCGCCTTTGTTTTGCGTGGGTTTTCGTATCCGGTCCATGACTTCCTTCGTGGACTGCTCTTCTTCTATGGGGTTCAACTCCATCATCTGTCTCCCAACTCCCTTCTCCACATTGCGTGTTTTATCACTCTTTGCGAGTGTTGGCTTGGCATTGAGCCGCACTTTGGCCTCTTCCGGAAGCTGTATTACGTGAGGAGGCAGTCTGGTTCGGATGGTGTGTATCCCATTGGGGGTTTCATCATCTCTCTTAGTCCCGATGTCCAATTCTTTTCCTTCTCCATGTCCGAATCTGTCCAAGATCTTGGCGGAGAAATGGTTTTACATCCGTGACTCCGTCTGCTGGGCAAGATTTTGGTCTCGTTCCTTTTGACCCCTCAGTTGATTGTGAAGAAGAGGTCTTGGAAAAATCAGATCTTAGACGGTGAGGTGGCGGAGATAGAGGCCTTGTACCGTCGGGTGGAGGAGCTCCAATTGATTCCTGAGAAGGAGGTGAACGGTGTCGACATTATCCGGGTGTTTCTTGAGCGTCGGGTGCAGCCGCTCCAGGCGAGGGCGCATCCGATGTTCCTTTACTCTGGGCGCCGTGATCCGACGAGGGTTTGGTGAGAAAATCTCGAGGTGGAACAGCGGGGCTCTTCGTGTTGTTGAAGTTCAAGGCCGACGAGGAAATCCCGGGGAAATCGTTGACTCCGCCCTTTTCGTCGACGTTGGCCGTGCCAAAGGTGTAGATTTGCGCACGTAGTGCTTCCCTTATGTTTTGTCAGTTGTGTACTTGTGCCCTTTGTTTGCTAACAAAGTTTCTTCTCATCTTGTAGAGCTTCAAAGTGCCAGGCATGGTGCCACCATTGCCCGAAAGGTATCCGAATGCCCCGGATAATGAAGTGGTGGATTCTGTGTCAGCTTCCTTGGCGATCTCCGGCGGAGGATGCCGAATCAGTGAAGATCATTCGATGGCGATCATGGAGCTCGGCGAGTCTTGGATGCCTCGACTCCTCCGACTCCGAAATCCTCGGGGTCTTGGCGTCATGATGATGTTCGGGGGTTCGTCTTCTCCCATTCTGCCGTTCTGTGCGAGCTGTTGCTCGCACCCGCCAGCGGAAGAAGGAAGAAGAAGGAGGAGAAGGAGGAGAAGAGGGCCGGAGGGCTTCTCCTATCTTCGACTGAGCGCGCGTTGGGCTCGTAAGTGTTCTTGTTGCCACTATTGTGCATTGTTCACTTGTTATTTTTTCGCCTATGTTGATTGGCTTCGTATTCAGGCAATCCTCCGACGGCTCGAGTGATGGAGCGCGCGAGATGATGGGGGAGTCGAACATTGCGTCGCCCCCTCCGCAGGCGGTGGCGACTTTGGGTGGTCTTCTTGATTCCTCTTGTGCAAGAGAGGCTGGTGGTTGCGCCTCAGAATGTCGCAGCGGGCCTGCGGGTTAAATCTTCGAACACGTAAGTTTATGCGCTTCATGTCACGGGGAGCCCAGCGTCTTCGTGTCTGATGTTGTGTTTGCTACGTGTTTTGGGCGTAGCCCCAAGTCTACTCTTACTGCTATTGCCTTTTCCTGCAGCCTTTTGTCCAAGAGGCCAAGGCTGGTGGAGGAGGCGCTGCTGGAGGCGAAACTTCGGCAGCTTCAAGGTATTCGTATGCCTTGTATTACATTTCTTGCTTATCCTGGTGCTGTGCTTTGATACTTGCCTGTTGTAAATGTAGAGGAGCATAATGACTCTCTTCGTGAGGTTGATGCTCTGAAGAAGAGCCTTGGCCAATTGGAGCAGAAGGCCGAAGCTGCCGCTGAGGCGAAAGAGCGCCTTGAGCTGGAGCTGACGAAAACAGCCGAAGCGAAAGAGCGTCTGCAGCAGGAAGCCGCAGGTCGTGAAAGGGGGGCGGCGGAGAAGCTCATGGCTGCTGCCAAGGCAATTTCGGGTGAGTGCTAGCTTTTGCACTTGCTCCTTTTTCTTCGGGTCTTCTTCTATGTTGCTTTTCTTCATGTTTTCTTCTGTTTTGTCTCAGATGCATGAGCATCGAGTTCGACCGATGCTCTGGAGCACGGAGTGCTCTGGATGATGCCCTTGTGGCGGTCGAAGACCGCTTGATCTGTCGTCAACTCCCTTGCCAAGGCGAAGGAGGTCCTTGGTCGCTTCTACCAGGAGTTCTTCCCGAAGGGCGCAACCCTTGAAGAAGTGGGGTGCTCTGGCAGAGGCTCTGTCGGCCGAAGCGCCTGCAGCGTACAAGCATAAGCAGAAGGGCATCGGCGCGTCCGTCGGGCTGGCGATGGCCATGGCGGCTGGGGCGGAGCTGGACTTGCCCCAGATCACTTCTCGGATGCCGACGGCTGCGGATGGATCAGAGGTATCCTTCGCTGCTTACTCCGCTCGCATTACGATATGGGCCCAAGCTCATTGACTTGTTGTCTGAGTGCAGCTGCAGCCAGGCAAAGCTAAAGCTGATCGCTTTCACGATTCAGGTGTCCCTCGCCTTAGGCATAGGAGATGTAGGGTAGTATGTAGTTTATTTTGCTGTAAATATCTTTTGTAGCACCATTCTTGAGCCCTTGATGCCTTATTTAATGAATTCCTCCGAGTTGGGCTTTTATCTTTGGCTGAGTATCGGTGTGCCTTCTTTTTCTTCTGCTTTAGGTTCCTTCGGGTGTTGACCCAGTTGGTACCTCATCCGAAAGGCCCTTGCGAGCATCGTTGGATGATACCTCGCAGCTCGCTTTTCTTCGGGATCGTGTACGCAGCTTGGAGAGGATTTGCTTGGGCTCTGTGATGCGTCTTGGCGTTTGAAGTCCAAGGCGCACCGTAGTGCAGCCGAGAGGAATACTTGATGGCGGAGCTGGGTCGGCTGTCCGGCAGCGGTGTAAGTTAGTCCTTCTTTGGTCATAGCTTAGTTCTTGGGTGAGCCTGCTGGCCTTACTCTTGTTCTGCTGTTTGTCGCAGTGCGAATCTTGCTCGAAGGAAGAAAAGGAGCGCATTGCTGTTCGAGTCAATTGCTTGACTCAACAAGACATGGAAGCCGGTGGCTTCTTTTGGATGGATCGCGATCGTGCCATGGTTCTGGCGATGGTGCAGGATCGCGTCTTCCAGGTTTCGCGGGTGCTCCGCCAGTGCGAACATCATCATCTCGGTGTTGCGTCATGTTTCCGTTGGATGGCGTGCGACGACCCTGCGAGTCTTCTGGCGAAGTTTGAGTGCCGCAATGTCAAGGAGCTGGTGCGGCAGCTTGTCGTAGGGGTGAAGGCGCCTTGTCTCTTGTGAGGTGCGCCATACGATGTAGATTTGGCTGTTGTGGCGGTGGGCCACCTCCTCGGCCAGATGGTGGCGAGTGGAATATGCGTCCGCATTACGCGGCTGTAAGGCAGTATGCCGAACAGATTGTAGATTTGTTTGAGCAGCGTGCTCAGGCTATTCTTCAGAATAGGTAGAACCTGAAAATAAACAGATAGATGTAAAATTTGTATATTGCGGCTGGGCGTGTATGTGCCCTTTGTTGTAAAGGGTTGTTAGCGAAACGCAGTGCTTTGAGTTAATCACGTGCCCTTTTCGCGTTTGCGGCGTGGTCGTACTCAGTGTACATGTTTTGTCCTCGGTCGATGAAATCGTGAGGTGGGGGAGCCCCGAGCAGATGCTTTTGATTTATCGTGCCCTTTTCGTTTGCGGCGTGGTCGCCTACTCAGGTATACACGTTTTGTCCTCAGTCGATGAAATCGTGAGGTGGGGGGAGCCCCCGAGTGCGTTAGTAGCATGTAATCAAAGTTGCAGAGAAATAGTCACTCGAAGGTTGGGAGCGAGACACTTAGCTTTATTTGTAGCGTAATGGAGAAGGTACATGGTTCGGCTGAGTAGCCTTGGCTGTAAGCCTTATTGAAAGTAAAAGGGGTACATTGCCCATTGCTATGGGTAGAATCATCGCAGGTGCGAGATGTTCCATGGGTTGGAGTATGCGACTCCAGACTCCACGTGCTTGAGGCGATAGGCGCCACCTGGGATGACCTCGGTGATGGCGTAGGGTCCTTCCCATGGCGACTCGAGTTTGTTCGGTCGCTTTTGCTTGAGTCGCAAGACGAGGTCTCCTTCGACGAAGGACCTTGGGCGTAGCCGGCGGCTGTGATAGTTGCGGAGACTTTGCTGGTACACCGCAGATCTAGCTGCTGCTATATCCCGTGCTTCGTCGAGTGTGTCGACGGCATCTTGATGCGGCCGTGGATTCGGCTGTAAGCAACGACTTCGTGGAGCCCGGTGACGATTGCTGGTAGCACCGCCTCAGCTCCGTGTACCATGAAGAACGGTGTGTAACCGGTGGAGCTGTTTGGCGTAGTTCGTAAGCTCCACAGGACAGACGGTAGCTCTTTCGTCCAGTTGCCAGCTTTGTGCTCGAGTGAGCTCGTGAGGCGTTTCTTGATGCCAGCGCCGATTAGGCCGTTGGCCTTTCCACTGCCCGTTTGTTTGCGGGTGCGCCATCGAGGCATACGTGATATTGATCCCGAGGCCTTCGCAAGTCCCGAATTCTTGATGAAGTTTGATCCGTTATCGGTGATGATCTTTGTGCGCGAATCTGTAGATTATGGATTGAAGAACTTGACGGCGGTTTTGCCCTTGGTTGGTGGCGGCATGGCCTCGATCCACTTGGTGAATTTGTCGACTGCGACCAAGAGGAAGACGTGTCCTCCCTTCGAGGATTTTGGCAGTTTACCGATCATGTCAAGGCCCCATTGAGCGAAAGGCCAAGCTATGGGTATGGGTCGAAGTTCGGACCCAGGTGCGTGTGGTTTGTCGGCAAACCGTTGGCACCCGTTGCATCTTCGGACGATGTCCTTTGTGCGTTCATTGCCGTTGGCCAATAGAATCCTGCTCGTGAGCTTTGGCGACAAGGGCGGTGCACGCATGGTGGCGCAGATGCCCTCGTGGATATCTTGGAGTATGGCCTTGCCGTCGATGGTGACGACCGTTGTAGGGCCTTTGTAATGCTGCGTTTGTACAGCTCGCCGTTGATGATGGTGAAGGCTTTTGACCGACGAGATATCGCCGGGCATCTATCGGGCTGTCCGCAATTCTCCGTTTATCGTGTCTTTGGAGGTATGGGCGTGTCAAGTTTCTTCGTTGACATGACCTGCGTCAGGTTGGCCATGGCGACTTTGGTATCAACTTTTGGGTCCTTCTGTCGCCGGGTAGCGTAGCCCCCGAGTGTTCTGCTTCTTCCGGTGATCCCTTGGGGAATTTCTGCTTGATGGATGGCACGCAGATCTGTTCGAGGAACACACCTGGTGGTACTTTTGCACAAGTCGAGCCGATGTTGGCGAGTCTGTCGGCCTCCTCGTTGCTCTCTCTTCCAACGTGCCGAAGTTCGCAGCCGTCGAATTCTCCTTCGAGTGCGTTGTATAGTGCGCGGTATGCTATCATGTTTTGGCGTGTCGTCGCACTCATTCATCGTCTGCTGGACGACAAGGTTGGAGTCACCGTAGATGACCAGGCGCGTTGCGCCGCATATTTTTGCCTTCCGCATGCCATGGATGAGGGCCTCGTATTCGGCCTCGTTGTTGGAGGCTCTGAATTTCATCCGAAGGACGTACTTCATCTTGTCACCTTGCGGGGAGGTCAATATGACTCCTGCCCCTGCTCCGGCTTCGCGTTTGGAGCCATCAAAATGCATTGTCCAGGACTGCGACATATGCAGGGGTGTCGAGCAGCTGTAGCTCCATCCGGTGCACCGAAAGTCGGAAGGACTTGAGATTTGATGCGTGTCGCTTCTCGTAGGTGATGTCCGGTGGTGATAGTTTGATGCCCCACGAGCCCGCGTCCTGTGGCCTCTGGATTGTTCAGGATGCTGTTTAGGGGTGCCTCGTTGGCGACCATCACGATGCTCACGGAAGTAGTGGCTCGGTCGTCGAGCCGTCATGAACACGCCGTGTAGGCCAACCACAGTAGTCGGGTACCGCTGTTTTGTTGGAGTGAGAACCTCGGAGGTAGTAAATTGGGCGTTGTACCCCATGGGTCTTGCCTTCTTGGTCGTTCGACCACAAATGTCTTGACCACAGTGCGTGGCTGCTATGTCTGACAACGAGGCTCGCTCTTTTGGCGTGACCAAAAGCAGGCGAGGTGGAAGGGCAGCTTGAGGTTTTCGAATCGTCGTTGGCTTGGTGTCCACTCGAACTTATGCGCCTGCGTAGCAGTTGGTAAAATGGTAGGGCCTTCTCGCCCATGCGGTGATGAACCTGCTTAGTGCGCTACTGCCCTGCGAGCTGCTGAAACGCCTTGAGGTTTTGCTTCTCCATTGTCATGATAGCTTTGATTTTCTTGGGTTTGCTTGATCCTCGTTGAGAGATGAAGTATCGAGCGGTGACTGAGGGGCCTTGGCGCATTTTCTGGATTGAGCTTGATCATGGCGATCAAGGTTGTCGAGCGTCTCGCGGAGATCGTCGATAAGTGTTCTTGCCTCCTTGGTTTTGATGACTATGTAAATCGACATAGACTTGGATGTTGCGACGATCTGGTCCTTGAGGCGAGCCTGCATGCATCGCTGATGCGGCACCGCGTTCTTTAGCGAAGGGCATTGTGTTGTAGCATATACTCCGAGCGGTGTGATGAGCGCCGTTTTCTCTTGATCTTCGACCTTGAGTGAATCTGATTATAGCTTTGAGTAGGCGTCAAGGAAGAGTTTCTCACAACTGCGGTCGAATCGATGATCTGGTCGATCCGAGGAGAGAAGTGGTCCTTAGGGCAGTGTTTGTTCGGTGGCGTGAAGTCACGCACATCCGCAGGATGTCCGTGTCCTTCTTGGACCATCCGTGTTTGCCACCACTCGCTTTCCTTGATTTCCCGGATGAAGTCTGCTGAGTAATCTGTTGATCTCTTTGCCGATGGCCCGGCTCGTAGCTCCGACGTCTTGGATGGGCTTGACTGGTTTGGTGTGCAGGAAGACATTGAGTGCGTGCTCGGCGAATTCCACAGGAACTCTGGCATGTCCGCGAGACACCGGTGAAAGATTTCCAGTGCTCACGGGAATTGACGGCGCATTTTCCTATCGCGGTGTTGAGGTCGTTGGCGATTAGCGCCGTCTTGGAGGCATCCGTTGGATGGACCTGTACTTTTTGGTGTTGATGGTGGAGTCGAAAGACATATCGGTGCGTTACGCTTGGTGGTAGGGTAGCCATTATGCATCACTTGGCGAGCCTTACGAGCTCATCTTGCATGCGAAAGGCGGGAGATTTTGTTGAAATCCTGTCGCATTGATCCGTCGGGTGAAACTCCGTGGACTGTGATGACGCCCTTGGTCTGGCATTTTGAGTAGTAGGTATGCATAGTGTGGGACGGCGGGAACCTTGCGAATGCTACGCGTCCCGGGATGGCGTGGTATTGCGACGGCGATCCACCGCCAATTCTAAGCGCTCTGCCGAAAGTTATGCGGTGTCCGAAGATGACGTCGAGCCCTATTTTGCCCAGGGGGAAGATGCCCTTCCCTGGGACAATGCCGTGGAACGTTGTGTCTGATTGTTCCAGGCTGTATTGCGGGATCCGCATAGCTGCTAGACTGCTTGCGAATATTAGGTTGATGCCGCTGCCACCGTCCATGAAGACGCGACTCATCTCGAAGCCTCCGATCTGCGCCTCCAGCACCAGGGCAGGATGACCTGGGCGAGGGATCTGAATAGGGTGATCCGCGCGAGTGAATGTGATGCAGGACTCCGATCCGCTGAGGTACTCAGGGATGGCAGGTGGAGTTGTCACGGCCATATTGATTTGGCGGGTGATCTTCTTTTGTACCCTGTTGGTTGGGCGTCGTTTCTGTATCATATTGAGTGCTCCTTTTGGTGGGGGGTATGCGACTCCGACGTTGTTTTGCGCTGGTGCGGGTGGTTGATGTGGGCCTCCGATAGGCCGCGGTGGAGGAGCTCCGTGTGCTATTTACTTTGGCGCAAGTCGTTTCGAGCAGGAATTGGAGCTTGTTGCCTCATCTGTACCATGCTTTCGCTGAGTTTCTGGAACTCGCGGCAGTCCTTGAGCATGTGGCTAGCTTTCTTTTTTCCGTCTTGTTTGTCGATGTAGAAGTGGATGGTGCATGGACCCGAAAGTTTGTCGAATGCTGAAGGTCCATTGTCGCGGTCGCGGCGTTGCCACGAATGCGTTGGTCGTCCGTTGTCGCGGAAGTTTCCGCTGCGATATCCTCTGCTGCGGCTGTTGTCGTTACGGCGGTCGGCGTAGCCGGCTGCGACCATGTCGGGTCCGTCGCGGTCCTCGTATACGCGCGGTCTCCTCTTGCTGCGGCGTTCGCGTCTTCGGCCGTAGTCGTCTTCTTCATCTGATAGCGCCCGCTGGATGTAATCTTCGCCATCTGCCCAACTGTTGGCGATTTCCATGAGCTGGTCTAGTGTCTTGGGCTTTACGCGTCCAAGTTTCTCCCTGAAGGCGTCGATGGCCCGTTCTTCGGAGATGTGTGCTGCGGAGTTCTTGGTCGTGGACCAGCGTAGTATGTACGAGCGAATAGATTCACCCGTTCTCTGAGTGCAGGCTCGCAACGCGTTGATGGTGGCGGGCCTGTTGCTGGTGCCTTTGAAGTTTGGATGAAGCTATGGCGAGCTCCTCCAGCTTCGGATGGATCGATGATAGGCTGCTGAGCGGACCGTTGCGCTTTGTCGGCTGAAGGCATTGCATGGCGGTTTCTTTGCTGCCTCCGTGAAGTTTAACGGATGATAGATGGTCACTGAGCCAGGACTTTGGATCTTGCGTGCCGTTGAACTTCGGAGTATCCGAAGGAAGCTTGAAGTTGCGTGGCATCTGTGTTTGCCGGACGGGTCTGCTGAAGCATCGAGCCCTTGAGTTCTCCTTCGTCTTCATCCATCTCAGATTCGGATGAGCATGCGCGTTTGGCACGTGCTTTGTCGATTTTGCGTTGTGTAAGCTTGTCCCTGGCGTCGTAGTCGTGCTTATGGCGGTGCGAGCTCTTCTTTCTTCGAGGAAGATCGTGTTCTTCTTCATCTTCGGATGAGGGAGTGGGGCTCCGGTCGCGCCTGGCCGGAGCTTTCTTCTTCGGCTCCGTAGGAGCGTCTTCGTGGAGCGCAGCTCCGATTAGTCCTAGTCCGGTGAGTGCGGACCTATGCATGTCCCTTTTCGGCTCCCCCTCCGGAGGTGGGTGAGCCGCAAGATCTGATGGCTGCCATGATCGCGGCTTGTGGCGTCTTCGGGGTGATGTTGCCGTCGGCGTCCATATCCATGAACGATGTGTGGAGGGTTCGGGTCACGTCACGCCGCTCCTTCGGGTCCATGTTTTCCACCCGAGAGTGGTGCTTGTTTCCCTGATTTCCATTTGTGCTGGAGACGGGTCCCATGGCGGAGAGCGCAGCTCATCGCGCACTGGACTCAGAGGCTGCTTTCTTGCGTTTATCGAGCGTCTCCTGCATCTTGACTTGCTTCTTGTGCTCCTCGATGAGGAGGTAGTGGTATGCCATCAGCAGGTCACGTGGGGAGTCCAGAGGTAGGACTATTTCGCCTGCGACGGCGCGGCGTGCTTCGGCCCATCCTTCTTTGCTAAGTTGGATGAGGTGGCCCCTGTTTTCCCCGTTTTCGCCGTTTTGGCCCTGCGGGTTGGGGTTGGGCGGTGGGTTAGGCGTGTCTTCGTCGGTTTGGATGATTGCGGCGCACAGATAGCGCCTGCAGATTGGTTGGCTGCTGCCGCAGCTTTCGGATTCGGAACCGTAGGTCCCTTCATCCGAAGGTGGATCGCACAAATCGGAGTTGCAGCTGCTGCTGTCAAAAAACTCATCTGTTGATGGTGACGTGCGTAGCACAGGGTGTGGAGCCCACGAAGCGGGCCTGATTGATGGTACGGGCACCCGCTCAGGGAGGCGGAGGGTACCAGCTTGTCCCACCTGGAAGCAGAAGCTCCCGAACAGAATTTCGAGTCCGTCGCCTACGGGCTCGAAATCCTTCATGGTGGCCGGCGAGTGGGCGGTGAAGTCGAAAGTGCCGAAGAGGAGGTGATTCTCCATCGCTGAGGAGTTGTAGATCGATCGGGTCGGAACCATCACGACCGCACAATCAGCAGCCCCAATTCCCACAGACGGCGCCAATTGACGAGGTTTAATCTCGTCAATGCCCATTGTTATGGACTTGGGTTTTGGAGAAGATGGGGATGCTGGAGATCGTGGCACGGTTAACAGACAAGCAACCAGGGGACACGAGATTTACCCAGGTTCAGGCCCGGAGAAAACCCTACTCCGCTTATGCGCTCTTTGATTACTGAAACCGAAGTTCTGAGGTGCGCAGATTCGATCTGGCATGGAGGCGTGTACGAAAAGTATGGATCTGTCCTGCTTGTTGGCCCCTCCTAGCCTTTATATATGAGGAGGCTAGGTCTCAGGTACCGATACGAGTAGGTTACAAGTTGTATTCTAACTCTAGTCTTGCTCTCCAAGGATCCGAAGGCGTCATGGGCCTTGGCCACCCGAAAATCTTCATGGGCCAGCATATGTCTGCTGTGGGCCTTCCTTGGGCTGGACCAGGTATGCTGAAGTTATGTACCCGTCGGGTATAACCATGTCAACTCTTCGGTTGGACACTCTAATCGATGGTAGGGCTATAACAGCACACCTCAAAGTAAATTTTTCCATCTAGAAAACCCCACACTGTCACCTTGAGCACTAGATGGTTCCAACAAACACCACAATTTCATAGAGACATCCAACTCCAAATATAACTCATAACAAGTATTTGTAATCTCTAGCCTAAGTGCCACCATGGTGTGCATGCTATCACTTTCACACACATGGGGAGAGCAGAGATCTATTAAAGCACTTGAGTAGAAAAGTAGATCTACTTGATTACAAAGCTCATGATCACAATATGATCATGCATAGAGAGAGAGATGAACACATAGCTACCGGTAGAACCCTTAGCCTCGAGAGAGAACTACTCCCTCTTCGTCATGAGAATTAGCAATGGTGATGGAGATGGCGGTGGAGATCGATGGAGATGGCTCCGGGGGCACTTCCCCGTCTCGGCAGGGTGCTGGAATAGAGACTTTTTGTCCCCTGAATCTCCCCTTCGGTGGCGGCGGCGCTGCGGAACTTTTCGTGGCTGGAGGCTCCAAATTCGTGGGTGGAGGTGTCTCCCACGAATTAGGTTTCCTCCCTTTATATAGCTTCTCGGATTCCCGTCACCCCCATCTTAGGCAGCAGTAAATCGGGTCTATTGGCCTGTCTGGACTCGGAATCAGCTAAATTTTATGTCCAGAACGTTTGTCGCGAAATTTCCAACAACTTTGTAGTTGAAGAGTTTTCCGTGTGACTCCGTCTTCGACCCGAAACATGACCATCTTCGAAAAGAGTTCTGAGACAGATTTCTGAAAAATCCCAATTTGACTCCAACAAGGTTTCCACTTGTATTCTTGGTAATTCCTACACATCAAAGTGTAAAACCAGAACATTGTGCACTTTTGCAACTATTAGTAGGTTAGTCCAAATAAATCATAAACTTTATATAAAAAGGAGTATCAAAAGCATATTATTAGCATAAAACCATCAAAAAATTTAGATACGTTATGGACGTATCAACATCCCCAAGCTTAGTTCCTGCTCGTCCTCGAGTAGGTAAACGATAAAAACAATATAATTTTTGAGGTGACATGCATCCAACATAATCTTGATCATCATTATTGTAAAAACATTGATAGCTGGGATCAAGGTACTCTAACATAGCATGAAAGATATAGTTCTAACAATAAGACAAAGAAACTATATTGCAACATGAAAAGGCACAAACAAAATATTCATGAATAACAATGCTTTGCAAGACTTTTGTTTATTTCACATAAAGAAAACATAGTATAATAGTATTCAACTTGTCCCTCATAGAGTAGCAAATATAAATGCATAGGACACCTTCAAAGTTCATAAGAGTGACTAGATACAAATAGTTTAAAACAAACAATATCAAAGTATGTATCAATCAACTAGTCTTGGGACAATGCACATAGAACTAAGAATGGCCACTATGCTCTCAAAGTAGGTGCATAAAGGTAGAAGGTGAAGACTCAATGTAATGGTGGAAGAAAGGCCTTCATGGAAGGAAGTCGGGATTCAAGTCTCATAAAGAGCTTCCAAAAATTATGGTACTTATAGCTTTCAGCTCTCATTGCCCCTATCATAAGCATCTTGAAGTGATTAAGGTTAAAATGAACAAACTATGGTGTGCATGCTTGACGAAGTATAAGTTAGAAATCCCATGTCCCTTGAATACGAGGGCCGCTCCTCATGCTACTCAAGTTTAGTCACCGGTAAGTTCTTGGCATCGTAAGTACATGTGTATCATAGAGAACCGCCAACAGGGTACCCCTTTCCCGATGATACGGAAGAATCCCCATATCAAAATGACAAGGCAAGCAGATAACGAGCATCTCAGCATTCTTCTTATTTACCATGGGAATATGGTGCTTTTTTCTCTCTTTCCTCTTTTCATAATATCTCTTTTTTTTTCTTTTTTCTCAATATAGGACTCTTTTTTTATAAGAAAAATGCTTCATAGACAACTCATTATGGTTACGCTGCAGGTTTCCACCATGTCAGCATGGATTAGACCAGCTGACCAGTGCTTTCTCTAACACATATACATAACTCCATGGACTTACAAGCTCCACTTTCATTTCACACCAACGACATCCATATACAAAAGAGCATGATATCAACTAGGTACAAGTACCAAGTGCAATGTTGAAAGCGTTCCCCATGAAAGCATGGTTCTGCTAATTCCCAACTAATAAGTGAAAGAATATACAACATAGACGACACAATGGTTCCAGTTTATTAAGGGCAAGAAAAAGTAAAGTGTGCCATCAAGTTCGTGAGAGCTTTAATCACTAGTTTTCTCATAACAAGTTTAATTCGGAAGGTAAACAAAAGCATGAATATACTTGGAATAGCATAAGCTAGTATGTAGGTATGGTGGACTCTTTGGAATAACTTGGTTTAAGGAGTTGGATGCATGAGTGTAACTCATACTTGGTTGTGGAGTCTAGCAAAAGACTGGGAGCGACAAACTAAGAGAGCAATAATGGCCATAATCATGCAAAGTGACAAAACATCATTGATCAAAGCATAAAGTGATACTACAAGTTGAAAACTAAAGGATCATAAAGGCTATGGTGACTTGATATAGTCATAACATGGTGTGAGCATGTGCCAAGTCAACCCAAATAAAGCATCAAAGGAGAATACCACTATACTATGCTTTAATATGCTAAAACAATGCATGATTCATCCAAGGCACATTAAGCAATCTCAATTGTTTAGAACAAGTCATGCTACAGAAAAGAATACTAAGCATAAAGCCAAAACAATATCAAGCATGGCATGACAAAGCATAGGCCACAGTCAAAAACAACCTCTTTTTACCACTTAAGCATGAGCTTTCCTACTCTTTTCCAATCCAAACCAAACTATTTGAAAACCAATACATGAAAGAGGGGGTCCACCCAATTTATTCAAGAAAACTAAGCAAACCAAGAAAACTTAAAACCAAAATGAAAACGAAAAAGAAGACGCTCCAAGAACAACACAACTGTGCATGAAACGATAAAAATGAAGCCTTTGAAAGAAACCTGGGATTTTTATTGATGAAGAAGGGGATGCCTTGGGCATCCCCAAGCTTTGACGCTTGTACTTCTTGGATATTTCTTGGGGTGACACGCGTGGCATCCCCAAGCTTGAGCTTTAGTCCATCATAAATCTCATTACTCATTTCTTCCATACACCTGAAATTTTTGCTTCACACAAAACTTCACACAATCTTTATTAGCAACATTAGTGCACTCAAGATAATAAGTCTTTAGGTTCAGTTCCAACACCAATAAAACTTCCATTAAAACAATATCTACTGTAGCACTTCCCTCAAAAATCTCAATTCCCCAAAAGAACTCAAAAAGGAACCAACAAGAAGCAAATGCAAATAATGGCAGAAATCTGTCAAAACAGACCAGCGGGTAAAGACGAATTTTTTAGAAGACCTTATGTTGCTCAAATCAAAAAGTGTTGAACTAACATAAGTTAGATAACAATCAGGGGCAGAAGCACATAAATTCTCGCCTCAAAAGGACATACAGATATTTTACACGAATTTTTACGGTGAAGCACATAAATCTGTTTCGGGACAGCAACTTTCCCAATCATTACTTCTCTCTCATTAGAGGTTACTCTTGGCAGAAAAAGCAAAAAAAAGGATAAGGAGTGGTTATAACTTCCAAGACTCATCTAAAACTTTTGGGTTATCTCCCAATAAGTACTTTTCTTTAACGCCTTTAAGTTAGGCATGATAGTTTGAGAAGATGCTCACATAAGAAATATGAATTGAAGTAAAAGAGAGCATCAAGAAGCAAATTCAAAATACATTTAAGTCTAACCCACTTCCTATGCATAGGAATCTTGTAAAGAAACAAGTCATGAAAGCACAAAGCAACAACCATAGGAAAGCAAAACAAGTGCAACTTCAAGACTTTCAACATAAAGAGGGGAAATTTAATATTATTGAGATGCATAAAACCATGTTTCCCTCTCTCATAATAACTTTCAGTAGCATCATGAATTAAATTAACAATATAACTATCACATGAAACATTCTTATCATGATCCACATGCATATAATCATTATTACTCTCCACATTAGCATAGTTAGTCTTATTAATTATAGTGGGAGCAAATTCAACAAAATAGCTATCATTATTATGCTCATCACCATAATCATCAAATATAGGAGGCATATTGTAATCATAATTAACTTTATCCTCAATAGTAGGTGGACTGAAAATACCATATTCATCATTGTAATCATCATATATTGGAGGTTTTGTATCATCATAAGCGATAGAATAGTTATCTTCCAAAGCTGGGGAACTAAAAAGATCATTTTCATAAAAACCAGCTTCCCCAAGCTTAGACTTTTCCCTAGCATTAGCAATAATGGTGTCCAAAGAATTCATACTAACAACATTGCTATTAGCATGCAAATAAAGTTCCATAGTTTTTTAATTTTCTCTTCAAACACTTCACGTCCTAACTCAAGATAAATACTATAAAGCTCTCTAATTTTTTTTGTTGTTTTCCATTAAGCCTAACTAGTGAAAACAAGAAACAAAAAGACAAAATTGCAGAATCTAAAGGAAATAACTTCGAGCACTCACACCGGAGGATGTGAGTACCTTTTACCTTACCTCCCCGGCAATGGCGCCAAAAAATAGGCGTTTGTCGTGGGAGGTTCTTCTTCTTTAATCCTCCGGTGTGAATACCTTTTACCTTACCTCCCCGGCAACGGCGCCAGAAAATAGCTTGATGTCTATGCACTTTTATTCTTGTAAACAGTTGTTGGGCCTCCAAGTGCAGAGGTTTGTAAAACAGTAGCAAGTTATCTCTTAAGTGGATCACCCAAGGTTTATCGAACTCAGGGAGGAAGTGGTCAAAGGTATTCCCTCTCAAGCAATCCTGCAATCAAGATACAAGAAGTCTCTTATGTCCCCAACACACCCAATACACTTGTCAGGTGTATATGTGCACTAGTTCGTCAAAGAGATAGTGAAACACAAGTGGGATGGATAAATATAAGTGGTAACGGTGATAGAAAATACTTTGATGGCGTGGAAGAGACTAAAGGCAGACTGAAATAAAGATGGAAGCAAACAAACATGTAATAGATCTAGTAGCAAATGGTGTATCAATGCTTAGAAACAAGGCCTAGGGATCATACCTTCACTAGTGAACACTCTCATATAAATATCTTATCTTTATGATACTACTCTTAACTACTCTCCGGTTGGACACTCTAATCGATGGTAGGGCTATAACAACACACCTCAAAGTAAGTCTTTCCCATCTAGAAAACCCCACACTGTCACCTTGAGCACTAGATGGTTCCAACAAACACCACAATTTCATAGAGACATCCAACTCCAAATATAATTCATAACAAGTATTTGTAATCTCTAGCCTAAGTGCCACCATGGTGTGCACGCTGTCACTTTCACACACATGGGGAGAGCAGAGATCTATTAAAGCACATGAGTAGCAAAGTAGATCTACTTGATTACAAAGCTTATGATCACAATATGATCATGCATAGAGAGAGAGATGAACACATATCTACCGGTATAACCCTTATCCTCGAGAGAGAACTACTCCCTCCTCATCATGAGAATCAGCAATGGTGATGGAGATGGCGGTGGAGATCGATGGAGATGGCTCCGGGGGCACTTCCCCGTCCCGGCAGGGTGCCGGAACAGAGACTTTATGTCCCCCAAATCTCCCCTTCGGTGGCGGCGGTGCTGCGGAACTTTTCGTGGCTGGAGGCTGCAAATTCGTGGGTGGAGGTGTCTCCCACGAATTAGGTTTCCTCCCTTTATATAGCTTCTCGGATTCCCGTCACCCCCATCTTGGGCTGCAGTAAATCAGGTCTATTGGGCCCGTCCAGACTCGGAATCAGCTAAATTTTATGACCAGAACGTTTGTCGTGAAATTTCGAACAACTTTGTAGTTGAAGAGTTCTCCGTTAGACGTCGTCTTCGACCCGAAACGTGACCATCTTCGAAAAGAGTTCCGAGACATATTTCTGGAAAATCCCAATTTGACTCCAACAAGGTTTCCACTTGTATTCTTGGTAATTCCTACACATCAAAGTGTAAAACAAGAACATTGTGCACTTTTGCAACTATTAGTAGGTTAGTCCAAATAAATCATAAACTTTATATAAAAATGAGTATCAAAAGCATATTATTAGCATAAAACCATCAAAAATTATAGATACGTTATGGACGTATCAGCTATCGCAGAGTACATACCTTGATAAGATATTAAAGAAGTTTAATATGGACGAAAGTAAGAAGGGGTTCTTACCTATGTTGCAAGGCAAGACATTGAGCAAGACTCAAAGTCCGGCTATGGCAGAAGAAAGAGAGATAATGGATAAGATCCCCTATTGCTCGGCCATAGGCTCTATTATGTATGCCATGCTATGTACAAGACCGGATGTGGCACATGCTATTAGTTTGACTAGTAGGTACCAATCTGATCCAGGTTCGGAACACTGGATAGCGGTCAAGAACATCCTCAAGTACTTGAGAAGAACTAGGGATATGTTTCTTATATACGGAGGTGAAGAAGAGCTAGTCGCTAAGTGTTATGTTGATGCTAGCTTTGACACCGATCCGGATGACTCTAAGTCTCAATCCGGATACGTATTTCTCTTGAACAGAGCAGCAGTTAGTTGGAGGAGTTCCAAACAACCTGTAGTGGCTGGATCAACGACGGAGGCGGAATATGTTGCTGCTTCAGAAGCAGCGCAGGAAGCGGTTTGGATGAAAGAGTTCATTATGGAACTAGGTGCGGTTCCTAGTGCATTGGACCCGATGGTGATCTATTGTGACAACAATGGAGCCATAGCCAACGCCAAGAAACCGAGGTCTCACAAGAATTCCAAGCACATTAAGTGCCGGTTTCACTCTATCCGCGAACATGTCAAGGATGGAGATATAAAGATTTGTAAAGTACACACGGACCTAAATGTAGCAGATTCGTTGACTAAAGCTCTCCCTAGGGCAAAACATGATCAACACCAGAACTCCATGGGTGTTAGATTTATCACTATGTGAACTAGATTATTGTCTCTAGTGCAAGTGGGAGACTGAAGGAAATATGCCCTGAGAGGCAATAATAAAGTTGTTATTATGTATTCCTTATATATGATAGATATTTACTTTGCATGCTATAACTGTATTGATCAGAAACATCAATACATGTGTGTTTAATAAACAAAAAGGGTTCCTAGTTATGCCACTCTTATAGACTAGCTTGTTGATTAACAAGATGATCAAGGTTTCCTGATCATGGAGATTGGATGTTGTTAATAACAAGATCACAACATTTATGAAATGATGTGATGAACATTCATCCGAAGTATAGCATTACGATCAAGTCATTATGTTTATATTGCTATAACATCATACGAAGTAATCTTTATCCTTAGACCATGAGATCATGTTAATTGCTAACACCTGAAGAGTATCTTGATAACATCAAACGTTACACCGTAACAAGGTGACTATAAAGATGGGTTCAGTGCTACAAAGGTGTTATGTTGAGGCTCATGGATCAAGAGTGGAATTTGTCAATCCCGATGACGGATAGATATACTTTGGGCCCTCTCGGTGATATCACATTAAGATAGCTTGCAAGCAAGTGATGTGATCACTAGAATGTTATATCACGGGAATGAGAAAAGAGTGCATGTCGGTAACGAGATCAAACTAGGTATTTGGATACCGATGATCGAATCTCGGACATGTATTATATCATGAGACAAAGGGATTAAATTACTAGCGTTAAAGGTTCTCACGATCACATAAGTCATCGTTGAATATGCAGGAGTCAGTATGGATCTCCAGGTCCCGCTTCTGATTATTGATCTGAGAGGAGTCTCAATCATGTCTGCATTATTCGCGAACCGTAGGGTGACACACTTAAGAGTTACCGGACACCATTTTGGAGCACATATGTTTCAGACGAAAGAATTGCAAAACGCAGGAATTGTTTCGGGTGAAATTGCAGTAAGTGGTTCTGCATGTGATATTGAAATATTGCAAGGGGTTATATGAGAATGTTTGTTAATTAAAGTAATTAACAAAATTCTGAATAAATTTAATAAAAGAGTTTTAGTAAATGAGAGAGCATTAAACTTAGAGAATTTTAATGCATTTAAAGTGGAGACTTTAAAAAGGAATGTGAAGAGGCATTTTAATGTGGAGGGGTTACCACCACATGAATGGGGGAGGTGAGGGGTCACCCCCCATGAGGCGCCGGCCATGGGGAGGGGCACCCCCTTCCTCCTATAAAAGCCCCCCTCTTCCTCCTTCTTCCTCACACCTCCTCATGAAGGATCTCTCTCCCCTCTAGAATTATTCCCCCATGGTCTCGGATTAGCGAGATACATGTTCCCGATGGCATTTCGTCTGGAAGGAGTTGCTGCTTCCGCTGGATCGCTGGAGCAAGGAGGTGGAGGTTGTCCGGTGGCTTGAATGTGTGTGCGAGGACGGATGCGCTGCTGATTTTCGGCGCTTGGAATTCCACACGATCTTGAGATCGGCAAGTGTACGACTACATCAACCACGAGTTCCTACTCGTTAACAAAACTCGTTGTCTTTGAGGGTAAGTTCTCGATGGATGTATGTCCACCCGTTGCTCTGTACCTAGTAGATAGATCTTGGCGTATAGTTCTCATCGTAGGAATTTTTTTGTTTTCTATGCTGCAGACCCAACAGAAGTATCTTCATCAAGTTCAACTATGTTACAGTGTGAGTACATAGCCATAATTGCTTCCTTGGTTACCTCTTCATCTTTGGTTTCTTCCAGATGTTCCACGATTTCTAGCATGCTTTCCTCTTCCCTTTTTTCCTGTACTGCTTTGACCTGCTCATATTCATAAATATGCTTTTGTGCAGTGTTAGGGAAAGGCACTTCATATATTGGTTCTACGGAGGCCAGTGTTGCTTCATCTTCTCTTTTCTTTTCTGGTTCGAGTGGTGGATCATATTTTACTAGACCCTCCTTTGGAGCTTTAATATGTTCCGTAAAAGCTTTAACAACTTGCAACACAAGATCTGAATCTAAAAAAAAGTTCTTTTGATAATTCTTTAACATGGCCATTTTTATTATAGTCATGAATACAATCATGTTCTATTTCTATGCCTCCTTCACTTCCTAGACCAAAATTCCATGAAACTCTATGATCATGAATTCTATTAAGTAAAGCCCAAGCTTTAGGTATAGGAAGCTTCATAAAGGCTCCTTCAGCGAAAGAGTCTAGTTGAATTTTATTAGGTTCAATTAAACGGCCATAAAAGATATGTAGTAAATACCATTTAGGCAAATCATGATGAGGACACAGTCGTAGTAAATCTTTAAATCTAATATAAGCTCTTACTAGTCCTCCATTAGCATGATTCTTTCAAGTCATTATAAGACGCCTGATTCCAAAAGATTTTGGTAATGGATAATATTTTGATAGAAATTCACAAGCTATATTATCCCAAGTAGTAGTGGCTTCAGGGTGTAGAGATCTATACCATGAGAGAGCTGTACTTGTCAAAGTTTGACTAAAAAGTTTAACCCTTACCTCATCAGCGGTATATCCCGTCAATAGAAAAGTGCCACATATATCTTTAAAACATGCAATATGATCATATGGATCAGGATCTTCTTCATCTCCAGTAAATTGCTTCTTATGTAGAATAATAAGTAGTAGAGGATTTATTTCAAACCCCCTTGTCTTCTCATTGGAGTTGTCTCTTTTATAAATATCATCGTGCTTCCCAAAGTGGTTGAGTGGGTTAACTCTAGTCATATGCTCAAACTCCATCATGTTGGTGGATACCTGTGACTCAACACAAAATTTAGCATGACAAAAATAAATAAGCAAAAACTAAAAGAACTACAGTTCTTAGCTCCCCGGCAACGGTGCCAGAAAATAGATTGATGACTGCAAGAGCACAGATTGTTTGTAGATAGTTTCGAAATAAAGATATCGATCCCCCAGGGAGCAGGATTCTGAAGTCTAATAACTCTTCAAATAAATATTACGATAGAAATGCTAGATAAAGTTCTAAGTGACAAGATAAAATGCGAGTATTGTGTAAAAAGCTGTTTGTGGGTTTTGGGTATAAGAGCAATAAAGTAGAGTATAGAAAGTAAGTATCGCGTATGTAAGAGAGATTGGAACTGCAGTAGGAAAAATGGTGTTCTCAGGGAGTAGCAGATACACCACTAGTATTGTAAAGATCTAAGATAAAGATTATCATCATGAACATTCTCAACTATGTATGTGTGGGAGGAACTCCATATTTGGACGAATAGGCCACAACCGCTGCTCACATCATCCTCATAACCACAATAGTCAGCAATCGACATCAATAGAATTACTGCGGTATTAAGGGACATAATCCCGTAGGATGTATCCCATGGCATGGATAGTGTTCCGTGAGTTTCCTCGGTTTCCCAAGTTGATACGTAAGGGGTTCCAACAGCTTTATAGTCACTGTAGGTGCTAACACACCTCCGTCTACCAACAAGTAGTTTCCTCCATCAAGTCCCCACGAGAGGCAAATATTGAGAGGTCGAATTCTCTCAACATCAAGATGTAGAAAATCTAACACATGGTCATTGTGATGAATATCATAATATACTTTATCTTATTTCAATATCATACTAGGATTTCTCCATCTTCCCAAGAACTAATGATCTACTCAGACATGGAGGCAATCAACATCATGGCAATGGTAATGGAAACAATCATAGATGAATAGTACTTGTATAAATCGACAACGAGTATAGGAATTACAACAAGATCTAGACAAGATGTAGATGAGATGGATGGAGATGGTGGTGATGCAGCGGTGGATGATGAAGATCGATGCCTTGGCCTCCCGGATCTACGCAGAGCGAAGATGGATCCCTGGTGGATGAGTTCCCCCTCCAGATGCCTTCCGGAGGTGAGGTTTCTGCGATTTCTGGTGTTCTGTATGTCGTCTCTCTGAACTAATTGCAAGGGGTGAAACTATTTGATGAGGCGAAGGCGGGGCCAGCTATATGGTCGGAGCTATACGGCCGGAAAATTTGGCCCGCCCGTATAGTTGGTCGTTGCGCTCTCTGCCTTCCTTGTTCGCTTCTGGTTTTCTTCTGGTATTATTAATATTTCCCAAATAAGCGATTTACGTTGTTTTTTACTCCTTTTCTGCATAGTACAACTGCTTCAAGAATTGTATCCATTGGATCCATCATTTGTCCTGATCCTGGTGAAAACAGACATAAAATATGCACGCGAACACCGTAAAATACCAAGATCCTACATCTACAATGCAAAATAATAATGTAAAACATGATGCAAATGTGCACTCATCACTAAACAATAGCCAAATTCTAGTGATGCCTCATGTGGGTCTCGTGTGACAACTGACAAGAACGCCTCCATGAAGGGATGCCTGTTCCTAGTCTAGATCGTCAGCTCCGGTGGAGCACGGCGCGTTGGGGGGAGAAATCCTCAGAAGATCCATAATTCTTGAACTCCTAGGTTTTTATAGATCTTGAACTCCTGGATTCTTGATCTCTGGCGCGGAGGCAAAGGCAGTCAGCACGGAGGTGGAGGCAGTCGGCGCAGAGGAGGATGCAGCCCGCGCGGAGGTGGAGGCAGAGGCGGCCATCACGTAGGCGGGGCGGCCGGACCAGACCGATGCAGGGTAGTGCGCGCGAGAGGCTGGCGAGAAAATCTGGTAGCCTAGCAGCGTCGATAGGGGAATTGGCCTCCAGTGTGTCGCGGGCGGTGGCCTTGTTTATATACCCCCAGAATCAGGACTGCTAATCACACTCCATAATCAATATGTGTAGTGAAGGTTCATATGAAAGAAACATCCTACAATTCGTTGGAATACTTAATGTCACATCATGTGCGGTACTATAGTGCAAGAACAAGAATACATCATCGGTCTCCAAGTACTCCAAGTAATATTCATCTTGGAGTACAATATTGAATGTGAACAAACAAACATATTGCTAGGTCAATCATTATACAATACTGAATGTGTTAAAACACGAGAATATTAAACTTCATACTTGAAATAAATAACTTCACTAACCCAACTAACCCAGACTGTCCTAGTAATTACGAATAACAACATAGTGATAATCAACTAGCATACATATATACACCTACCTTGCACAAAATAAGCACATACCATACTAGATCCACTAATATCATGATAAAAATATATACACTATATATTATAGTAATAATAATATACTAGAAAAAATGTGGTGCCCTCTCTTCTCGTGGCCGGTGCCGCCGTGCCCATGCTAGCTCGCCCTCGCAGTGGCCGACTCCATCCTGGCCTGCTCGCCCGTAGTGGCCAGCGCCGCCGCCGGCGTGGCTCACCAGCCCCATAGCCGCCCATACTGGCTTTCGCCGACCGATGTCGTCCTGTAGCTGCCCCGTAGTAGTGGCCGCCGCCGATGCTGTAACCCTAATCGCTATCGGATGGGGGATAGGGAGACCGGGGCGTACCTGGCCAGGGACGACACGCGGCGGCGGCTGGAGGTGGTGGCGGTTGGAGAGGGGGACGATGCGTGGCGGCGGTTGGAGATGATGGTGGTAGGAGAGGGGGAGGAGTGTGCGGCAGTCGGAGAGCGTCATGCGACGGCACGGACGGTGACGAAGAATTGGACAGCCTGTCGGGGTCGCTCACGTCGTCATCAAGGGCGCCTCCCTACAAAACATAGAGAATGAGATGGGGATTTGGGGGGAGAAGGATGCGTGCACTATAAGGGGAAGGGCCTTTAGCCCTGGGTCATGCCCCGACCCGAGACTAAAGGGTATTTATTCCCGATCTTTAGCACCGGGTCATGCCACGACCCGAGACTAAAGGGTTTTTGGTAGCAGCCTAGATGGCGTGCACCAACCACACCCCTTTAGTCCCAGGTCGTGGCATGACCTGGGGCTGAAGGGCCCTTTGAAAGTTATTTAAAATTTTTGCCTACAAACTATGGTTCCCGCCTTATTACATATTACGATGTTATTAAATAAAAGAAATAAAAGAATATCTATCTAATAAAAGTATATATATATCAATATGTGGATTCTATCTCTATCATATTTAAATGTGAATTCTAACTATTAACCATTTTGTCATTTTGAATTAAAAATGGATTACATCATTTCTTTTGCATATTTTTGAATCTGATAAAACTTTTAACACAAAAAGTGTTTGAATTTGATTGAATAATCCAAAACCATTTTGGTTTTTCTAAAATATTTAGTATAACTATTAAAACTAGTAACTAGATTAAAGATATTTCAGGGGCCTTTAGTCCCGGTTGGAGCCAATAACCACGACTTAAGATATTTTCCGCCCTTCTCAGAGCTGTCAAGCTACACGTCATGCTTTCCCATCATTTCCCTCCACTTCCCACCATATTTTCCTACCCTTTACCTATATATCTAGGCCGACCACCATGGCCATCCACCCATCCACAACTTCCCCTCTCACAATAATGGACACCGCATACTGGACCATTCTGACCCTCAAGGAGACCATGGTGCTATGCGCCTCCATCTACCCATGCCCGCCAGGCACTGGCTGCCCGCCGACGAGATGCTAAGCGCTGGAGGAGTTCCTGTCCATTCTATGCCTCAAGGTTCCGCCCGCCAGGAGGCCGTCATGAACCACTTCTACCTTGATCTCACGCCGGAGCAGCGGATGAATCCTCATTGGGATCCTAACAACTATGACACCTAGAATGCCTTCTTCGCTAACCGGCAGGAGAGGGAACTCGCCAGGTACAAGGGTGATGACCCTCCCCTAGTGAAGAAACCACAAAAATGCTGTTTCAAAATGCTACCATCTTATTTTTCAAAAAATATTAGACCACCTTATATGGAAGATCTCCCAACTGAGAGATCTCAAACCTTTCTGTACTTCTCGGGTGAAAAAGACAAATGTCTGCCGAATCGGCAGGAAGTGGGTCTGGTTTGAACTACAGGTACATGATCTAACGCTCATGATTTTTTGAAAAAAACATTTTTATACTCACAATATGATGTTTCTTCAGATATCCAATGCAAGTTTTAACGAGGCTCATCCACTATCTTCATGCCCTCCGTTTTGACCATAGTTTTGAAACGAGAAATATTTGAAATGAACATAAGAAATTCAAAAACGGTCCGAACAATCTAAATCCTTCGTGTGGTGTCATAATATGTGACATAGTTGCAAGTAAAAATACCAAACTTGGAATATTGATTATGTCTCAAAAAAACCTTCACAAAAATGACCTATCATGTTCGAGGTTTCATGACTTTTGGTCCAAATGACCAAGGTTATGTGTAGAATGACGACATAGTTTGTGATACTATGCCCATATTGTGGAAAATGTTTCTTGCGATGGTGAAAAATGTTGTAGGAGGAAGTTTCCCTTTTCGTCGCACGGAAAAGCCATTTTCCATTTTTCGAGCACCAAAAACGGGGCGTTTTGTTAAGCAACCACCAAAATGCTGTTTCAAAATGCTACCACTTCATTTTTTAAATATACTAGACCACCTTACATGGAAGATCTCCCAAGTAGCAGATCTCAAAGCTTTCCGTACTTCCCAGGTGAAAATGACAAACATCTGTCGAATCGGTAGGAAGTGAGTCCAGTTTGAACTACAGGTACATGATCTAATGGTCATGACTTTTTGAAAAAAACATTTTTATACTCACAATACAATGTTTCTTCAGATATCCAATGTAAGTTTTAATGAGGCTCATCCACTATCTTCATGCCCGCCGTTTTCACCATAGTTTTGAAACTAGAAATATTTGAAACGGACATAAGAAATTCAAAAACGGTCCGAACAATGTAAATCCTTCGTGTGGTGTCATAGTTGCAAGGAAAAATATCAAACTTGGTATATTTATTACGTCTCAAAAAACCTTCACAAAATGACATAAAAGGTTTAATACATTATTACACATCACCAACATCCATATCTAGTGTTGTGGTTTTCTTCTACGCCGTAGTCATGGAGAATCTTTATCATTTAACAAGATGCTTGGGTTAGTTTTCACTTTGAAGGCCGGAATTTCATGAAACTTATTATAATCTTCTGACATGTCTATCTTGTCATCCACTCCCACGATGTTTCTTTTCCCTAAAAGAACTATGTGGCGCTTTGGCTCATCGGACGATGTATTCTTTTGCTGACTACTTTTTCTCGGTTTGGTAGACATGTACTTCACATAGAAAACCTGAGCCACATAGTTAGCTAGGACAAATGGTTCGACCATGTACGCAAGTTTGTTGAGATCCACTACTGTCATGCCGTAATTTTTGTCTACATGTACCCCACCTCCTGTCAGCTTGACCCATTTGCACCGAAACAAAGGGACCTTAAAAGTAGGCCCATAATCAAGTTCACATATCTCCTCTATGTACCGATAATATGTGTCCTTTTTCCCATTGTCATCTGTTACATCAAAGCGGACACCACTGTTTTGGTTAGTGCTCTTTTTATCTTGGGTGATCCTGTAAAATGTCTTCCCATTTATCTCGTACACTTGGAAAGTACATATAGTCGAAGATGGTAACCTAGCCAACAAGTACAGTTGATCTCCAACAGTGGTGTTATTCATGAGATGTGTCTGCTGTTGGGTCCGCAGCATAGAAAACAAAAAATTTCCTACGATATGAACTACACGCCAAGATCAATCTACTAGGTACAAAGCAACGGGTGGACATACATCCAACGAGAACTTACCCTCGTAGACAACGAGCTTTGTTAACGAGTAGGAACTCGTGGTTGATGTAGTCGTACACTTGCCGATCTCAAGATCGTGATGAAGTCCAGCAGTCCGGCCCAAAGACGTCCATCTGATCCAGCTCCAGCACCACCAAGTCCAGCACCGCAAAGCAGCGGTGCATCCGTGATCGCACACACGTCCGGTACCCCGACAACCTCCATCCCTCGCTCCAGCAAAGCAGCGGAAGCAGCAACTCCTTTCCAGATAAAGCCACCAGGAACATGTATCTCGCTAATCCTAGACCATGGGGGAATAATACTAGAGGGGGAGAGAGATCCTTCACAAGGAGGTGTGTGTGAGAACAGGAGGGGGTGGCCTTTTATAGGAGGAGGGGGGTTCCCCTCCTTCATGGCCGGCGCATGGAGGAGGTGACTCTTCACCTCCTCCATTCATGTGGTGGTAACTCCCTCCACATAAATTTGCCCCTTCACATTCTCTTTTAAAGTCTCCACTTTAAATGCATTAAATTTCTCCAAATTTAATGCTCTCTCATTTAATAAAACTCTTTTATTATTTTTTTTCAGAATTTTGTTAATTACTTTAATTAACAAACATTCACATAAAACCCCCTGCAACATTTCAATATTACATGCAGAACCAATTTCAGCAATTTCACCCGAAACAGTTTCAGTGTCTATTGAAATAATTCCAGCGCTTTCTTAAATCTTTATCTGAAACATATTTGCTCCAAATGGTGTCGGTATCCCTTAAGTGTGTCACCCTACGGTTCGCGAATAATGCAGACATGATCGAGACCCCTCTTCGATCAATAATCAGCAGCGGGACCTGGAGATCCATACTGACTCCTACACATTCAACGATGACTTCTATGATCGTGAGAACCTTTAACGCTAGTAACTAAATTCCTTTGTCCCTCGATATATTACATGTCCGAGATTCGATCATCGGTATCTCCATACCTAGTTTGATCTCGTTACCGACATGCACTCTTTTCTCGTTCCCGTGATATAACATTCTAGTGATCACATCACTTGCTTGCAAGCTATTTCAATGTGATATCACCGAGAGGGCCCAGAGTATATATATCCGTCATCGGGATGGACAAATCCCACTCTTGATCCATGAGCCTCAACATAACACCTTCGTAGCACTGAACCCACCTTTATAGTCACCCTGTTACGGTGTGACGTTTGATGTTATCAAATACTCTTCTGGTGTTAGCAATTAACATGATCTCATGGTCTAAGGACTAAGATTACTTCGTATGATGTTATAGAAATATAAACATAATGACTTGATCGTAATGCTATACTTCAGATGAATGTTCATCACATCATTCCACCAATGGTGTGACCTTGTTATTAACAACATCCAATGTCTATGATCAGGAAACCTTGATCATCTTGTTAATCAACAAGCTAGTCTATAAGAGAGGCATAACTAGGAACCCCTTTTTGTTTATTAAACACACATGTATTGATGTTTTCGATCAATACAATTATAGCATGCAAAATAAACATTTATCATAAACATGGAATAAGATAATAACCACTTTATTATTGCCTCTCGGGCATATTCCCTTCAGTCTCCCACTTGCACTAGAGTCAATAATCTAGTTTGAAAAACTTTGCGTATTGAACACCTATGGCTTTTTGGTGTTGCATATACGCAATTGCTAGTGGTTAACATAATCTCCGGATGTGACAGTTTCAGATCCGTGTGTATTTGCATGTCTTTGCGTCTCTACGCATCACTCATTCTCAAATGAGATGGCATTGTATAAATTTGGTCCTCTGGTGAGACCTTTAGTTCGTTCGGCTCAAAATATGTTGATATTATTGTCACACAATATATCTTCATAGTATTAGCCACTTTGAACCACACCTAGTTTGATAACAAACTACTTAACACAAATGCCCTCCTATGCTGCTACTATAGCAGTTATATACTTAGCCTTTTGTTGTAGTATCCGTCACAATATCTCAACTTTGGAACTCATCCAAATCCATCATGGAACATCCTTTCCATTATATTGTGCCACCCATAGTCTAAATTGAGATAAATTTAATTTGTATCTTGTGACAAAACTAGTATCAATGTAACACTTTACAATGAACTACCTTTAACTATTTGTCACTTATACATGATATATTCTTAGTTCTTACAAAGCTCATAAGAATATCTTTACTATTGTCCAATGATCATCTTATGAATCATTCTGGTATATGCTCATAACATTTAGAGCATAGGACATTCTGGATATATACATATCATGGTATAATCTATCAAAATTTTCATGTGATTTTACTCACCAAGTGTTGAAACACTTGAATTTTGATACAATCCTTTCCATGCAGCAAGAACCTTTCTTGTTGTTTCCATATTGAACCCTTTCAATATCTCATATTGAACCCTTTCAATATCTTATGTATGTATGTATGGCACAACCATATTAGCGCCTTAATCTATCCATATAGATATTGATGCCTAATATTCTGGGTTTGCCCAAGTCTTTCATCGAAATCTTATTTTAATGAAATCCTTAACTTGTGTCAATTCAAGATACATCATTTCCAATCAACAATATGTCCTCTACATAATGTATTAGAAATATGTCTCAGCGCTCCCACTTAATTTCTTGCAAATGCAAGCATCTTCATCATCTTCGATGAATTTAAACTCTTTTAACAGTTTCATCATGGTGAAGATTCCAACTCCGCTATGCTTACTTCAACTATTGAAGTTTACATGCCCTTTTAGCACCCTTTGAATTAACAAAACCCCGCGGACCATGTCATGTACACGTCCTAGGTTACCGTTCTATTAGAAGAACCTTGTTTTGTTTATTCAACTACCATATACCAAATTATATGTAGTGGTTGCTACATTAATCCATCAAGACTATATATCGCTATGAAAGATCAAATCTTGTCATAGTCAACTCCTTGAACATTGTCATAAACATTTTTCCGACATGTCGACTATTTCATAGATGTTAAACATCCATGTCTTATTTCTTTATAGATCCAAACACGACCGATAGGCTTCACGCCTTTCCGGAGGGTCTTCCAAGTTTAGAAACTTGATTTCTCGTGTATGGATACTATCACGGATTCTATGACTTCTAGTCATTTTATGGAGTCAGGGCCCATCATTGCTTCTTTGCATGTAGTCGGTTCATCATTGTCAAAACAATAACGACTTGCTTATCAAATCTTACTATTTGATTCTTACCGACCCACATGGTTCTATAGGAACTCTAATCTCCGAGATCACACCTTTTGTAATCACAAGAGCCATGAGCATTGTGGCCGCCACCGGGACACTTTCCGGCGCTGCGCTACTTAGCACATATAGCTAAGGTTCAATAACCTTATCAAAGTTCTATTGTCCCCCCACTTAATTTTTCACGAAAAATTCCTTCTCAAGAAACTTGACGTTCTAAGTAACAAACTCTTTTGTCCTCGGTGTTATGGAGAAATTCCCAACAAATTCTTTGGGATAACCTACAAAGACGTGCTTATCCGACTTTGGTTGTAAACATTTTACTTATGCATAGCATACCAAAATTTAAGAAAAGACAATTCGGGTTTTATCCCAAACCATAACTCATATGGTGTCATTTCAACGGATCACGATGGTGCTCTTTTTAGTGTAAAAGCGGTAGTCTCTAAAGCTTCAATCCTTAAAACATAATGGCAGTTTTATAAATGACACCTTTGATCTTACCATGTCAAACATGGTTTGATTTCATCTCTCGAATATGCCATACTCCTATGGTTTATCGGGAAACACAAATCATGGAACAATTCCTCAATTCTTAGGTGTTTTTGCTAAACATGTAACTCAAATATCTTCCTTTATGATCGAATCATAAACTCTTTATTTTCTTGTTACAATGATTTTCAACTTCATCTTGAAAGTCTTTGAACAACTTCCAAATGTTTCATACTTCCTCCTTATTAAGTAAATATACAGATATATTCACTCAAATTTTCGGAGAAAGCTTATGAAGCAAAAAGATCCATCGCATATGGCTACACATAATGGACTATGCACATCAGCATGCACAATTTCCAATAAGCTAGTCATCCGTTCCTCTGTGGCCTATGGACGGAGTTTCAATTGTCTCGAGGAAAGTCTCACATGCGTCAATTGATCAAAATCAAAGACTCCAAAATTCCATCAACATGGAGTTTTTTCATGTTTTCTTTCAAATATAATTCAAACAGCGATGTCACTTCATAAGTGATCTTTCAATCATTTGTCTTGCGACATTTTAGCAATAGTGTTTATGGATGTGATTTCTCCAACTAGACTTGTAAAAGTTCATCCATCCTTTATGGAATACGGTAATTATTTGAAGAGCCGCTGTTCTCATGATACCGGAACAAAATAACAATTATTTAAACAAATCTTTAAGGCTTGGTTTGATGACAACGAAAAACACAATAACACTTTATTTGTTTTTGATGAACATCATCACTCATTCTCTTGCTGGTTACTTAGGCCATTGTAGTTCATGAATTGCGTTGTCCTGTATGACACTTCATACCAACCAATTCAGTATCCAATACCGGTATCCAATACCTAAGAACCACAATGTTTAACAAGCAAGGAATATAGCCATAACATGTATATCTTCTATATACCTAAGTTGGACATCTCCAACCTTTTATTTTCTGCCAAATATTTTATAGATTCTCTTTTAGCAATTCCTTTTCTTTTAAAAGAATCTATCAACATCAATAGTGGTGTCATCAACATGACACATGGTACAAAGCGTATATAGTCAAATACTAATACCTTTGGACTTGCACTTTGAAGTGGATCACCATCATCAAATGTTTGGTGTTCTTTCAAAAATCCATTCTTTAGTAATCTATTAGTGTAGTAAACATTTTACTTCATCTTCCATTCATCCTTATCATGAAAACTTTCATGATCAAGCTACTATAGCTTATAAGGAAGAATCATGAGTATAATATCAGTTCCCAAAACCTTTTTGGTAGATTCGGATGCCTAACATCTCCATCCTTCACAAATTCTCATACAATATGAGAACATGTATTTTGCTAAATTACACTCTATCATAATGCAACCAAACACATTGTTTCAGATATCACAATATCTTTCATACATGATGGTTTCTAAAACAATTTCCAGCTCCAATATAATCTTGATATTAAAACAACCTTTTGAATATCAATAATCATGGAGGCAAACATGATACTTTAGATACTAACATTGGAATTCTTACTCTCTATTTAATACTACTTATTAAACTTCATGGAGTAAATAGAGTTTGCTGAAAGTTTGCAATAGGACTTATAAACTTTAAATTGACATTCAAAACAATACGATACCAGTTCGTAAAGTAAATATCCAGAATTCTATAGTTCTATTATCTCAATTAAAACTAAGCATAAGGTAGTGAACAGATGCCAATGACTACAACAAATTATGCAAATTCACTTCAATTTAGTTTATGACAAATTGAGTTCGACTAATCCAAATTAGAAATGAACTCCCACTCAAAAACGACATCCCTCGTGCCTTTTTGGTGACTACATGAACCAAATCCACTACACCAAGTCCGATCATCACGTGAGTCGGTGTAGCTTCAATGGCGAGCATTAATATGGTCATCACATCAACTATGTGACTCATGCTTAACCTTTCGGTTCGTGTTCCGAGGCCATGTCTGTACATGCTAGGCTCACCAAATAAGAACCTTAGTATTCGCGTGTGTAAAACTGTCTTACACCCGTTGCATGAAAGCGTAGAGTTGAGAACACCCGATCATCACGTGATGTCTCGAAACACGATCCATAGAATGGTGCATACTTAAGGAAGAACACATTTTATCTTGATATTTAAATGAGGGATCATCTTACAATGCTACAGAAAGCGCCAAACTAGCAATATAAGATACTAACATCTAATGTGTGAAATGAGGTGATATGGTCCATGCATTTGATCTCTATCATTTGCATCGTGGTATGATCTCTATCATTCCTTTGTGTGTAAGGCCAAGGTCTATGGAACTTACACGTTAAGTGAGTTGTAAGAGTATCTATTATACATCTACTTACAACAATACCATATCAATACACTAGCCCAGCAACGATCTAAACTAGACGCCTCTAATTTATCAATTGCAAGTTTTACGTGGCTTAGGGCTTTCGGAGATAGAACCGTTCTTACCTACGAACATGAACCACAACGAGGATAACTAAGTTATTAGCAACTCGTTGTAAATCAGATATTGACTATAGTAGGAGAGACAGACACCCGCCAGCCACTTATGCAAAACAAGTTGCATGTCAGTCATGGAACCGGTCTCATGTACGATGACATGTAAGGTTGGTCCGGGCCGCTTCATCCCACTATGCCACCAATATCCAAAATACATGAAAGAAGCAATAACATGATCATCATCGCCCACATATAAACATATGTGTACTACCCGTGCTAAGCACCTACGCATAGATCTGGCTCTGATACCACTGTTGGGTCCGCAACATAGAAAACAAAAAATTTCCTACGATATGAACTACACGCCAAGATCTATCTACTAGGTACAAAGCAACGGGTGAACATACATCCAACGAGAACTTACCCTCGTAGACAATGAGCTTTGTTAACGAGTAGGAACTCGTGGTTGATGTAGTCGTACACTTGCCGATCTCAAGATCGTGATGAAGTCCAGCAGGTCCGGCTCCAAAGACGCCCATCGATCCAGCTCCAGCACCACCAAGTCCAGCACCACAAAGCAGCGGTGCATCGTGATCACACACACGTCCGGTACTCGACAACCTCCGTCCTCGCTCCAGCAAAGCAGCGGAAGCAACTCCTTTCCAGATAAAGCCACCGGGAACATGTATCTCGCTAATCCGAGACCATGGGGGAATAATACTAGAGGGGGAGAGAGATCCTTCACAAGGAGGTGTGTGTGAGAAGTGAGGAGGGGGTGGCCTTTTATAGGAGGAGGGGTGCCCTCCTTCATGATCGCATGGAGGAGGTGACTCTTCACCTCCTCCATTCATGTGTGGTAACTCCTCCACATAAATTTGCCCTTCACATTCTCTTTTAAAGTCTCCACTTTAAATGCATTAAATTTCTCCAAATTTAATGCTCTCTCATTTAATAAAACTATTTTATTATTTTTATTCAGAATTTTGTTAATTACTTTAATTAACAAACATTCACATAAAACCCTCCGCAACATTTCAATATTACATGCAGAACCAATTTCAGCAATTTCACCCGAAATAGTTTCGGTGTCTATTGAAATAATTCCAGCGCTTTCTTAAATCTTTATCTGAAACATATTTGCTCCAAATGGTGTCGGTATCCCTTAAGTGTGTCACCCTACGGTTCGCGAATAATGCAGACATGATCGAGACCCCTCTCCGATCAATAATCAGCAAGGACACAGAGATCCATAAACTCTACACATTCAACGATGACTTCTATGATCGTGAGAACCTTTAACGCTAGTAACTAAATCCCTTTGTCCCTCGATATATTACATGTCCGAGATTCGATCATCGGTATCTCCATACCTAGTTTGATCTTGTTACCGACATGCACTCTTTTCTCGTTCCCGTGATATAACATTCTAGTGATCACATCACTTGCTTGCAAGCTATTTCAATGTGATATCACCAAGAGGGCCCAGAGTATATCTATCCGTCATCGGGATGGACAAATCCCACTATTGATCCATGAGCCTCAACATAACACCTTCGTAGCACTGAACCCACCTTTATAGTCACCCTGTTACGGTGTGACGTTTGATGTTATCAAGATACTCTTCCGGTGTTAGCAATTAACATGATCTCATGGTCTAAGGACTAAGATTACTTCGTATGATGTTATAGCAATATAAAAATAATGACTTGATCGTAATGCTATACTTCGGATGAATGTTCATCACATCATTCCACCAATGGTGTGACCTTGTTATTAACAACATCCAATGTCTATGATCAGGAAACCTTGATCATCTTGTTAATCAACAAGCTAGTCTATAAGAGAGGCATAACTAGGAACCCTTTGTGTTTATTAAACACACATGTATTGATGTTTCCTATCAATACAATTATAGCATGCAAAATAAACATCTATCATATACAAGGAATACATATTTATTGGTGTTTCTCGATATACGGAGCCACCACGGTGGAATTGTGTAGAACTGTGTAGTGTGCTTGATTGAAAGAATGTTTGTCCCTACATGCCATTGCATTCCTTCCTAGTGTGCCTTTTCAGTCAGCCTCTCCACATACCAAGATTCAGGAACACCAATCGGCTTAAGGTTAGGAAGAAAGTCAACACAAAACTCAATGACCTCCTTTGTTCCATAGCCCTTGGAGATACTTCCTTCTGGCCTAGCACAGTTATGAACATATTTCTTTAAGACTCCCATGAACCTCTCGAAGGGTAACATATTGTGTAGAAACACATGACCGACAATTCTAATCTCTTCGACTAGGTGAACTAGGAGATGCCTCATAATATTGAAGAAGGATGGTGGGAACAAAAACTCGAAGCTGACCAGACGAGATATGTGCCACAGAAGTTGCTTCTTTTGTGGCGCATATTTTATCATGCGCCACAGAACATGGAGGAGGGCCCCACCATGGAATCTAATTCACCCACGATCTATGGCGCATTTGCTGATATGCGCCACATATATGTTTCAATTCTGTGGCGCATATCCCCACATGTGGCACAGAACATGGAGGAGGGCCCCACACAGGGAATCTAATTCACCCACTTCTGTGGCGCATATGGACTTATGCGCCACAGAAGATTCAGCATCTGTGGCGCATTTTCTCCATATGCGCCACAGATGAGGGCGTCCAGATCCATGTTAAAAAGGTGACAAATGCTCTTATCTATCCACCACCACCCATTTCACATCTCTTCATTTCTACCTCCTCCCAACTCGTCTTCCTCCTCCCTCACACCCGATTTTGCCCATAGTTTCTCCATTTTCTTGTAACCAAACCTACTTTAGTCCATAGATTGGTAAGTGGAAGCTTCCCTCCAACTTGTAGATCTAAAAGTTCCTTACTTTTCTCTCTCACATCTCTATTTGTTTACTAATTTCCTCTCCACCAACTTGTAGATCTATTTGTCCACACTCTATCATCATGCGGTCTTGTCTCGCTATTATTGTGTCTACTAGGTGAGTACTTGGCCATGAACATGTAGGTGAAGCTTGTCGCGCGGGAGGTGTGCGTGTGCGATCCATGGCGAGATGATGCTTGTGTGGTGCATGAATGTTTGCAATGGGAGGAAGTTTTTTGTTGCTTGCTTGTTGTTGTTCCGGCCGGCGTGGTTGCATGGATGTTTGCCGAAATGTTGATTCATTTCCATTTTGGCAAATTTTTGCACTACCCATATGTCCTAATTTTAGGAAAGGTCATGCCGAATTTTTTCCGGCTAGCATTCATGCATGTGTGTGTTCATATGGTGTGGTTCTCACCTATACTCTCTGTTTTGACCGCTCAGGCAACGATGGTCCTCACGATGAGCGAAGGTCGAATTGCTAGGTACAAGAAAGACGCGAAGGAGGACATGATTCTGAACAACAAGACCATGATAAGATGTCCATGTCGAACATGCAAACTGCAGCGCTGGATCGACCCTGAATCTGGACAATTGGAGGGTCACCTGCTCAGGCGCGGTTTCATGCGTGACCTCAATGAGGCGCCGACAGGACATGGTGGTGGTCACACAGACGTGGGCGGGCGAGAAGACGAAGAGTCTACCGGGCATGATCATCATGACGAAGGAGATGCCGGCGGGCATGATCATCATGACGAAGGAGATGCCGACGGGCATGATCAGCATGGAGAAGGAAATGGTGACGGGCATGATCATCATGAAGAAGGAGAAGACACGAACACACAGACGCTGCTAACTTCGGTCTTGCAGGACCCTCATGTTCAAGAACTGCTCCTCAAGGAGACGAGCAACGACAATGCTGCAGCCAGAGAGAAAGCCAAGCTGGCCCAAATGGAGGTAGACGGGATGACTCCATTGTATCCTGGGTGTCGCCCCGAGGATACACGTTTGAGTGTAACGCTCAAGGCTCTGGAGATGAAGGCCGAACACAAATGGACCGATGTGAGCTTCAACACGAACATGGAATACTGGCACGACCGACTTCCTAAGGGGAACACATTCCCAACAAGTATCGAGGAGGCCAAGAAAATCGTGTGCCCTCTCAACCTACCACACATTAAATACCACGCATGCATCAATGCTTGCGCACTTTATCGGATCGAGTATGTGAATAGAACCACATGTCCGGTGTGTGGCCAAGGACGGTACAAGAGAGGGAATAAGAAAGTTCCTCGAAAAGTGCTATGGTACTTTCCTATCACCCCACATCTGCAGCGATATTTTGTAGATTCTAAGGAAGCAAAGCTCATGCAATGGCACGCGGAAAGAGAGAAACCCGAAGATGATCCAGAGAAGGGCAAGATCCTGACACACCCTTCAGACGCTAGCCAGTGGAATGCATTAGACATCGAGTTCGAAGAGTTCGGGGGTGATGCAAGGAACGTCAGGATGGGTATGAGCACCGATGGACTCAATCCTTTTGGAAACTAGAGTAGCACGCATAGCACCTAGCCCGTGTTTGTATGGCCGTACAACCTCCCCCCGTGGCTATGTACGAAGCAAAGGTATGTACACATTAGCATTCTTATTCAGGGGCCGAAACAACCAGGTATTGATATGCATCTGTATCTCGGGCTATTGAGAGAGGAGTTAGCTAGCTTGTGGGAGACGCTGGTCCGTACGTGGGATGCCTACACTAAAGAATATTTCCATCTGAGAGCCGCGTTGCTCACGACCGTGCAGGACTATCCTGGCTATACATATGTATCAGCCCAGGTGAACCATGGACACAATGCATGCGTCAAGTGCATGGATGAGACACCGCATCTCCAGCTATCAAGGGATCTCGGGTCTTCGAAAACCGTGTTCCAAGGTACTCGAAAGTGGCTCCGCATGGATCACCCGTGGAGAAAACGTGGTGACCTGTTCAATGGTAAGGACAAGCTCGAAAGAGCCCCGCGTCCGAGGAGCGGCGAAGAAATCGAGGAGCTTTTGAATAATTGGGTAGATTGCCCTGCGCCTGAAAAAACGACCGAGGAGAAAGCCGCTGCTGGGTGTATGGAAAGTAAGGTCTGTTTTCTGGGACCTACCGTATTGGAAGGTCCTTCACACTCCCCATAGCCTCGATGTAATGCATATCACAAAGAACGTTACCGAGAGTCTGCTTGGCACTCTACTGAACATGCCGGAGAGGACCACGGATGGGCCGAAAGCAAGAAAGGACCTTAAATTGCTTGGCATCAAGAAAGATCTTTAGTACCCTGATAGTGATGATGATGATGATCAGACGGAAGGGACTCAAGGTCACCGCAAAATAGTTAAGAAGAATGAGGTGGTGCTTCGTGCTTCCTGCTTCACTCTGAGTCTGGAGGAGCTCGAGCAGTTTTTCAGGTGCCTCTTAGGAGTGAAAGTTCCTCACGGTTACTCGGGGAAGATAAGTAGATATATAGACATGGCGAAGAAGAGATTCAGCGGTATGAAGTCTCACGACTATCACGTGCTGATGACGCAGATACTCCCCATTGCGATCCGTGGGATAATGGACGAGCATGTCCGTGAGACGTTGTTTGGCCTCTGTAACTTTTTCGACGTCATATCTAGGAAGTCGATCGGTGTGAAGCAGCTCGACAGGCCACAGGAAGAGATCGTGATGATACTATGCGAGCTTGAGATTTACTTCCCGCCCACATTCTTCGACATCATGGTGCATCTGCTTGTACATGTCATGGACGACATCATCCAGCTCGGGCCGACATTCCTGCACAACATGATGCCGTTTGAAAGGCTAAACGGTGTCATCAAAGGATTCGTTTGCAACAGGTCTCGTCCAGATGGAAGCATAGCCAAGGGCTTTCTGATCTACGAGTTCATCTCCTTCTGCCAGGATTATCTAACCACCAAGAACGAGGATGTTGGAATACCCACAAAGAAGCACCTCGGTAGGCTCGGTGGATATGGTCACCGCGAGGGCTACCGCTCACTGCATGTCGGCATTGATGGTCGACGCACTGATTTTGAAAGGGCACACCAAGTCGCGCTGCAACACATTGAAGTGGTCGGCCCTTGGGTCGAAGATCACATAAGCTTAATCGAGCAGGAGTACGTCGACCAGGGCCGGCCGAGGAAGAAGGGAGACGTAACCAGAGAGCACAACTCCAGCTTCACAGGTTGGTTCAAGAAAAGGCAACTGGACAATCCCCCACAGACACCTTCTACGGAAGATCAAAAACTCATATTCTCCTTGTCGTAGGGCCCAGGGCACAACCTAAGGACCTACCAGTCATATGACATAAACGGCTACAGATTCTACACTGAGGAAAAGGACAGGAATAGTGAATATCAAAACTCAGGAGTAACTATGTTATCCTTTGCCGATGATGAGACTACTGTGATGGAAAGATTCTACGGAAGGATCGAGGAGATATGGGAGCTCGACTACTCTGGAGAGATCGTACCGATGTTCCGTGTTAGATGGGCCAAGAACATGGAAAAAGAAGGCCGATATTTCACCACAATGGTTATACTAGATGCCAAATCGACGAAGAACGCCTCCACAAAAAATGAGACTTGGGTACTCGCTAGCTAAGTATATCAATGCTTTTTTATTACCGACCCGTCAAAGCCCTGCCATGTTGTTGTTAGGAGGGGCAAGAGGAGCATCATCAGAATGGAAGGAGCCGCCAACGAGCAAAACTTCGACAAAAACAGCGACCCGAAGATCGAAGAGGAATTCGACAAGTACTTTGACATGCCTACTACTACTAAAGTAAGAAGGAAGACCACACTGCCTACTAAAGGTTGTCCATTCACAAGAAGAAATCTAAAGGTGCACGGGCTAAAGTATTCAACCGCGACGAAAAAGGGCAAGAAGATTGTGAAGAGACACTAGCAATTGTGTGACTTTTTGGTGTATTAATTCGTGTGGGTATAATGTGATATTAGTGTGGGTATTAGTTAGAGACTAAAACATATAATGTGATATTCGACAAATTCACATTTATGTGTGACAAGCACACACACACACACATATATAATATATATATGATCCGAGAGGGTTTTTTGAATAAATATGCATGTGTATGTGCTTGGTTTTAAATATATTTGTAACATATCATTTTTAAATAAAGAAAAAAAATTGACCCAACCAGGATTCGAACCTGGCTGCCACAAGTCTCTGAATATGCATCATAAGCACTAGGCTAGTGTGTGTTTGCTGTCCAAGTACAGCCTCCCACCGTTTATTTGGCTAAGTGCCTAGGTTCTGTGACGCATTACTCCGAAATGTGCCACAGAAGTTTTAGCTTCTGTGGCGCATTCCGGAGTAATGCGCCACAGAACCTTGGTACTTAGCCAAAACGGCCCGCCCCTTCTCCTTTTCCCCTTCCACTTTCTTTTCCCCAATCTATCTCGCCCACCCCTGCCGGAGCCCGCCCCCATCGCCTCTCTATCGTTGCAAACCCTAGCGCCGGAGCCCTAGTAGAGGAGGAGCCGCCAGAAGAGGAGTGGCCGCGCCGGAGCCCGTCGCCCTTGTTGCCAGAGCCCTAGCCACCGCCACGCTGGAGCCCTAGCAGCCCGTGGAGGAGGAGCCGCCGGAGGAGAAGGATCCGCACCGGAGCCTGCCACCCTCGTCATCATCGACCACCGCAGCCGCAGCACCAGAGCATGGTTCGTCCCTCCCACCCCCACCCCCCTCTGATGCTCATAGTGGTTCTTCATGCTGCTCTGCCACCATGACTGATGCTCCCCTGCGACTCTATCCCTGCTACACCACCTCTGCTCTTCTGTCCAGCCAAATGTATCTAGCTTAATTTCGTTGCTATTTCGATCTTGTTTCTTTTTATGTTTGTGCTCATGTAGAGTGTCCAGGCTTGATAGATTAACTCTCTGGTGTACATATAGGCAGGAATTATATTGTATCTCTATCAAAATCTCTTATTCAACTCAATGATGCATGTCATTTGCCAAATATTCAACTCGTAGGACACAGTTCGGCAGAAAATTCTAGCGTCGTCTTGTGTTGTCCACTGATCTAGACTAGTAACTGCTAGATCTACTCTAGAGTTTATCATCCGTAATAGCGAGCTCGCAGTTGATTCTGATGATGTCCTACTCCTGTGTGCCAGAGGAGGAACTAAGAACTTTTGGTTTATTTTGTCTAGGCAAACATCCCGGGAAAGGGAAAATAGCTGCAGATCATTGCTTCCCACTGTCAGTAGTAGTAATGTGAGGTTTTGAAGTTTGCAGCTACACAATTCCAAGTCAAAAGAGCTTAGCAATTTTTTTCCATGCAAAAATATGTTTGTTAACTCAGCAAACCTAGAATATATGAAATTAAATAGTTGCTCTCAGGGTTCCTTGCAGTTGGAGGTGCCTTGTATGTTGAAGCAGCTTTGTGGTCATAGTACTCGTAGGACATACTAAGTCGTTTTCCTTTGTTCTATTAGAAGATTTTCTTGCTTATTTTGATGTATCCCCTTATCTCATGGTTTTACTACTTTACTGTTAGAATAAGAGATTTTGATTGTTATTCTTTGAAGTACAAAAAGTGCTACGGAATGTTTGCAACATAGATTATCATGTCAAATTGTTTTTACTTTTGGAGAAAAGTACATTTGTGAACCTGATGGTAAACTGATATGTTTAACTACATTATTGGTAGTAACTAGATGCACCTGCTTCTGAATTTTCAGTCTGTTGTATAACAATGAAAAACTGAGTATATATATTACAGGTTGTATTTTTGTAGAGCGTCAACAAATGTATTCAGGATTCCAGGTTAGTTAGGTCTGGATAAAGCGTGGTGATGAACTAACCAACTACTTAATAGATCCTAGGACTTTCACTTATTGGTTAGTGAATTAAATGAAATAATTGATTCTTCTCTGCGTAACATTGTCTACCTAATGAGCCGTTGTCGTGGTCCTTTCTGTTCAGTGTGATTGTGGGAGGACAAATAGCTGCTGGCAGTTACTCTGCACACTGTTTATACACAACCTCTTGTAACACATTAGGTCCTAGTGGTTTACATCTAGAGTGTCACTGTGATATCAATTACATAGTAGGTCTGCCTCAAATATCTATAATATTAGTAGAATGTTGTACGTATGCTGCTAAGATAAACCTCACTATAGTTTTTCTTGTTTCTGATATTTGTAGTAACCTTACTATGGTGGCTTTGTAAGTAGATGTCATAGCTACAAGGAATGCTATACTGAAAGTAAAATTACTTTGTTGGTGATCTGTTCATCCTATTTTTCCTCTTGTTTTTTATTGTTTTAAATTAAAGTCATATTCATTGTTTCTAAAGTACAACCAACAGTGGCTTTGTTGGTCTCAGTATAGTGATTGGTGCTGCTGTTACTATATGGTGCTGCTGTTACTACAAATATTGGTACTATATGGTTATTACTACTGCTGGGGCTGTGGATGGGCGCTAGGGTTGTTTTCTTGCTGCTATATGATGCTGTTATATGGTGCTGCTATATGGTGTTGTTATATGGTGATGCTATATGGGGATGGGGTGTTTTGTCTTGTAGGGATTTCATTTGAGTTGCCCATTTCTCCCGAAGTGTCGATTCACTTCCGTTTCGGTTGAGAAATGGGCACTCCTAGGTCAAAAAATTAGCAAAGGTCATGCCGAATTTTTCGGCCAAGATTTGTGCTAACTTTTTGCCTCTTTTTTATAGAGTAGTGCAAACATGTCGGGCAACAACTAGGGTGGCCCTTCTAAGCACATGATCAGCATCGAAGAACAAGCTAGACAGGCCAACCAGTCATTCCGGCGGGGGTCCCAACAGGAGGAGGAGGAGGAGGCGATGAGGATGACACCACCACCGGAGGAGGAGGCGACCATCGCCAGAGCTGCTGGGGCCAATGAGGGAGGAGATCCTGATTACGAGGGGGACGAAGACGACTATGATGGAACTAGTGAAGGTGGCGACGAAGAGGATGACACCACCGATGGCGGCGCTCGCACCGATGTCGGCGAGCGCACGGATGGCGGTAGCGGCAACCCGGCCGCTTCTCAGAAGAAGAAGAAGAAGAAGGAATAGAAGGAGAGAAGGTGCCAGTGCTCGCCACCGTCTGTGATGAGTTCACTGAGGTCACAGAAAGTGGCCTACCCATTGCGCCAGAGGCGATTGCTAAAGGGTACGGCCTACAACTCGGGTGCATCGTCCGGGAAAGCATGTCGATCAACACGAAGTACATCAGACATGCTGACAATGTAGATTTGGTCGATAACCTCCTTAAGAAGCTTCACAAGCGATACAGATTCCAGAGCGGTTTAGAAACCTCGAGAGAAAGAACCCGGTGAACAAACTAGCCCTCACGAAGATGAGCAACGCCTTGAGAAGCTGGAAAACCCGGGTGAAGACTAGCATTGACAAAGGTGAAAGCTGGGAGGTTATTAGTAAGAAAAATCCGATGCTCGACGAAGAGGAGTTTAAGATATTCAAGGCAGATATAGCTACCGCTAACGCTATAAAATGACTAAATGGGGAAGGAGTATGCGGGAACAGAACATAGGTAACCACCACCTTGGAAGCGGCGGTTACAGGGGGAAACAGGCCATTTGGGACAAGGAGGACGCCGAGCTTGAACGCCTTGGTAAAGACAACCCATGTCTTAAAATCACGGACTTGCAGCTTAGGCAATTTGTTCGGGCCCGCTACTACCTGGACAAGGAAACATGGGAGTTCATCACCGACGATCCGGAGGTGAAGGACTTCGAGAAGAAGCTGGTAAGGAATTTATCACTTATCTCAAGTCTATTGCGTTCTAATTAAAATAATGAAGCCAAGAATCTAAATGGGATCACCTTTCCTTGTCTCTGCAGGAGGATGAACTGAACGCTACTGCCACAGAGTCGTCCCAGGATTCGACGGAGCCGTGGGACACGGTTTTCAACAGGGCGACCAATGCTTACAAGAAGAGGGACAAGGGGTTGCCACCGTTCTCAGCTGTCCGTGAGTCCGGCTTTGGTACGAGCATGAAGTTCAAGGAGTACTACAAAGAGGACGCCAAGAAAAGAAGGGAGACGAAGAACCAGTTGGCGGCTAAGGATAAAGCCGCTGTTGAAGAGATGAACTTGAAGGTGCAGACACTGGAGGAGAAGGCGGTGGATGAGAAAATGGTGGACAAGTTAGTGGAAGAGAAGCTCCGCTCGATGATCCCCCCTGAGTTTTTTGAGGGGCTTACTACTTGGAATGTGGGAGGTCGACAGGGGCCGATACATCTGCCCAGCTTAAGTGGCAGCAACTCGGGCATCGATGTTACCGTGTCGCCGGACCTGGTGACCCCGCCGGCCGTCAATGTCGGGACGCATCCACTCGTTTTGGTCACACCGACACCCCCTCCCGCCAAAGATACCAATAAGGCGTAGCCGACGGCGGTGGTTCTTCGTGAGGCACCCGAGCGGGAGATTGCAGATGATGATAGGCCGGCCGCCGGCATCGGCCGTGTCTCTACATTAGCCGAGATCCATGCCATCACCAAGGTAACTAATTAGTTAGTGCACCTCATCTCCTTTATGCGTTTGATGCATGACTGTTGCCATCTCATGACGCCCAACAAACATGTTTTGCCTCAGGACACTTCTTGCGTACTCCTGCTTAAAGATGTCGGTGGTGAGTTGAAGGATGTTGCCAAGGGCACTCTCATACAACCGGTGAGCCACACGATGCACAACAATCCAATGGATGATGACGTGATGAGGGTCAGGTTGGCTCAGGTGTTGCCAGGGTGCGATGACATGGACCCCCCTTTCAACGTTACGGAGCCGACGAACACAAGACCCTTGGAGAATGCTACAACTGGCCCTTGACATGGGCGAAGACCCAGATTCATCTTGCGGGGGGAGCACCGGCGCCACCTCTCGACCGATCGCCCGGCCACCACCTCGGAAGCCAGCAGTCGCCGTCGTCGCTACCACCAGCCGTCACCAGCAACTCTTGGCAGCGTGTGCACCGCTACATGGCAAAGACGTTGTGCCGCAACCGCCGTCGCCCCCGCCACTACCACCACATGATGGTACCCATGAAGATGATGATGAATTAGTCAACGTTGACGATTTCATCAACACCGGCGCCGCCAAAGGATTGTATATGCCTTCTGTGGATGAAGAACCCTTCACAGCTCACGATGGCCATCAAGCTGGTCGGCCCAATACATGCACGCAGCGCCTGGTCTTCCATGGTCTTTCTCAAGAGACACCTCCAGCCACCGATCCACCACAAGAGAAACCGGGATTGGTTTTCATCCCCAACACACTCCGAAAGACGGCTGATGAGCAGATGGCAGTGGCTGACACTATTGTGAAGAAGAAGCACTACAGGAAGAGAGGTAATAATAATAAGAAGGGTGCGAGCCAGCCTCTTCTGAAGAGGATCTGGGGTCAGGACGCCGTCGTCGTACCATCCACACAATATGGCATTCCCCGAGTGCATGTACCTGGTGATCCGATATTGACTCCGGATATGATCCACATTGCGGTTAGAGCCATGTTAACTTTGCACGAGGGTGTCAAGACACTAGAGGGCCTCCTTCTTAAAGATGAAGATCCAAATTACCCGGTTTTCACGGCCAAGGTGCCATTGGACGTGGGCTTCATCGATGAACCCCCACGGATATATTCTTCATAGCGTTTGAGGACATATTCAAGCTGTTTCTCATGAAACGGTTGGACTATAACTTGGTCCACCTATACGCGCTCAATCTGGCGATCAAGATCAAGAGAGAGAGTACCTCAGAAATCGCGATAGTGGATCCCTACTACATGCAGGACAACCAGTTGGTCGAAGGATCAGAGACATGGACCAAGGCGACGGCGTACCTCAAGAAGTTCATGGTGGACAACAAGAGGAAGGGCACACTTCTTTTGCCTTTCTTTCCCGAGAAAGTACACACACTCGCTCATCGCCACCGTAACTTATGCATTTCTTATAGATTTCTTCCTTTGCTCTTTTTCCAACATTCCGTTCCAATTGTGTTGCATAGAGACAGATACTACATACTCATTGTCCTTGCCCCGAGGTATTCGCTAGCCACGTATTTCGACTCGGGGAGTTTGACGAAGAAGAAAGACTACACCAGAATAAGGGGTGTTCTCAATGAGGCTCTCGAGGGCTACACCAAGAAGGGATGCACCTTCGTAGATAAGGGGGAATGTATCAAGGATGGTAAACACGTGTTCAAGCACATGCTCGAGTTCCCCTGCGTCAAGCAGTCGACTACGGGTGCCAAGGAGGCCTTCTACGTCCTCCATCACCTGAAAGGCTATGTTCCAGATTGCCAAAACCTAATGCTGCCATCTAGTCTCTGAGGATGGGCCGAAACTTTGGCGTGAATCGACGATGCTGATCTTAGAGAAGACTTCCATCGCATTCAGATGAAGTTGTAGAAAATCATCATTGAAGATGTCAACACATGGGGGGTGCCCTACAACAAGCCAGAGGGTTGAGTAAGAGGGAGATCGAAGAACGCCTCCGTAAGCAGGGTGACACAAGGACGTGGATGATGAAAGAGGGATATCTACCATTCCCGAAGCCGAGCGAGAAGAGGAAGTCTTCATCATGATCGATGTGTGCCTCTAACATGATCCAGTGTGTGTATATTCTTGATGGACGCCTGCTGTATTAGTGTGTGTGTCATAAACTTTACTATCTCGTGGTCGAAATGGTCATTTTGTTATTAGACTTAAACTACCTTGTGGTCGTGTTGTTGTTGAACTTATTGCTTCTATGATGATCTATCTTTTAGGTTTATGGATCCTTTGTTTTATATTCTATGAACCCTTTATTAATTATTTTTGTTATATTTTTACTAATATGCCTTGTCGTCTATAGAGATGGCAACGAGGCGGTATGTGGTGTACATGGGTAGGGTTCCAAGTGTCTACAAGGAGTGGGAGGATTGTCACACACAAGTGAACAATTTTAGTGGCAACATCTACAAAGGATACGCGACTAGAGAGGACGCGGTAGCCAAGTGGAGGAACCACTTGTGGAAGAAGAACCGGATGAAGATATTGGTTGGGCTAATGCTCTTGCTCACCATTATCACAGCTGTATTCTATTTGATCCTAGTGTAGGCAGCGGTGGCCACTTCATATTTGTAATGTGAGATGATATAAACTTTGTATTCGACGCTTGTGTAAAAATTCGGCACTTGACACTGTATATGTATCTCGACCGGGCTCTAAGTGTGATGACATTATACTTGTGTTTGTATTATATGTCGGTTTTCATCTACTACATGTGCAATGTACTGTTTATACTGATCTGGATAAATCCTGTATAAATCCTGTATAAATACCTGATTATACACCAGGAATGTATTTTATTTTGAATACATGTAATATACTCAGTGGCGCATATAGAAAATGTGTTTGTGGCGCATAGAGACTCTGTGGAGCATTGGATTGTATGCGCCATTGAACTGCTTCCTGTGGCGCATATGCAGGAATGCGCCACAGAAGTCTGATTTCTATATGCGCCACAGGAAGAAGATATCAGTGGCGGGGTAACAGTGGCGACAGGGATATGCGCCACAGAAGATGGAAATCCATGCGCCACAGAAGAGCTATTTCCTAGTAGTGTAGTCATAGAAGACGCGTCTTCCATCGCGATATTCTTGGCTCGACCGTGGCTGATGGAAAACGTTTTTTCCAATATCACGGCCCTCTACTATGACGAAACCGCTCAAAACATGGAGGAAGCTTGGCCAGCATGTGGCAGAAGCAATATTTTCGGTTCCTCGCTCGATGTTGACTCACTGAAGTATTTTGAGGCATGTGGGTCCCGAACGTCAGTGTCTCTAGTGCACCATACTTTTCGGTCGTGCCTCCGTGATTTGAACTCGACAACGTTGATCGATGCGGCTGCTGTTTAGTTAGGCTATTGGGTCCCATATGTCAGCCTCTCATTACAAGAATCGCGTGTATGATTGCATTTTTTCCTTCGCTCATGCTACCCTGTTCCAAACTTGATAGCGTTGCTCGATGGATCTTCTGTTTAATCAGGTTGTTGGGTCCCCCATGTCATCTTCTCATTAGAAGAAATGTGTGCCTGTTGGATTTTTTCCTTGGCTCATGCCTCCCTGATGCGAACTCGATAACGTGCTTGCTACATCTGCCGTTTAGTCTCGCTGCTGGGTCCCCCATGTCAGCCTCTCAATAGAAGAATCGTGTGTATGATGGAATTTTTTGCTTCGCTCGTGCTACCTTGTTGTGAACTTGATAGAACTACTCGATGCATCTACCGTTTAATCACGCTGCTGGGCCCCACATGTCAGCCTCTTATTAGAAGAAACGTGTGTATGATGGAATTTCCCCTCGGTCGTGCCTCCATGTTCCAAACTTGATATCGTTGCTCGCTGCATCAGCCGTTTATTCAGGATGGTGGGTCCCATACGTTAGCCTCTCACTAGAATAATCGTGTGTATGCTAGAATTTTTTTCTTCTCTAGCGCTACCATGTTCCGAACTAGATAGTGTTGCTCGACGAATCTATCATTTAGTCACGCAGCTAGGTCCCACATGTCAGCCTCTCATTAGAAGGATCGGTTTTATGATTGACTTTTTTATTCACTCGCGCCTCCGTGTTTTGAACTTGATAATGTTGCTCGCTGCATCAGCCATTTTTCAGGCTGCTGGGTCCCCATGTCAGCCTCTCATTAGAAGAAATGTGTGCATGCTAGACTTTTTTCTCGCTCGCGCCGCCCTCTTTCGAACATGGCAACAATGCTCGATGCAGCACCTGTATAAGGTCGTGTTGTTGGGTCCCACATGTGGTCTCTCTGTAAATGAAACGTGTGTCTGATGGACTTTTTTTCGGCCGCGTCCGCTATTTTGACCTTGGCAAAGTTGCTCGATGCGGCAACCGTGTATGGTCGTGCTGTTGGGGGACCCATGTTAGCCTCTCTGCTATGTTCTGGCTTGTGAGTTCCCGATGCAGCCTTATATGTTCTGGCTGGTGGGTCCCCGATGTCAACCTCTCAGTACAAGTATTTAACTTTTTCAAACCCGAAAATTAAACTTGAGGGATGCTGTAGGCTGGTGGGTCTGTGATGGCAGCCTCTCCATAATACGATATTACAGGAAGAAAAAGATGTAAACCCAATATATATATGTACGTATAGGGGATTTGAACTCAAGACGTTCAAATCAAATAGACGTAAACTGAGTGTTTTTCCACTACACCAAGGATATTTATAGAAGATATATCGTTAAATCTATATTAGTACTACAACTTATGTATCAATCTTCTTCAAATATTTTGCGTTTCTATGTTTATATCTTTTAAAATATAAAATGGCAGCGCTCAGGCATCTCAAATTATAAAATGCCACATAATGGGGATGTTTCTTTAAAACAAGGGTAGGTAGAGTTTTTTATTTTGAAAGGTGGGGGCAGTGCCCACAAGGCCAAATTAAAAAGAGTTTGGCTATCTACATGGGATATACTACATAGGCTATGTGATGTCTGCAAGTGAACAGATCGTTTGTAGCTAGTTTCGAAGTATAGATGTCGATCCCACAGGGAGACCAAAGGTAAGTGTTTATGAATGAAATTTCTGTCACACCCAAAGTTGGCAAAGGTCTTCGTGTAAATTGACTACAAGTGTGGAAATAAGAATGAGATTTGGATTAAACTAGATGTATTTAAGTAAAACTAAAATGTAAACTTCGGGAATAAAACGCATAAAGGTAAAGACAATTCGATTGTTTGTGATTTTCTACAGATGACAAAGAAGGCGCGGGGAGATATAGTTCATGGTGATAGTGACTGTGCCAGGTGGACGAATGATAAGTGTAACAAATTATAATCTTATAAGTGTATGTGTAGACGAGCAACCCATAATTAGCCGCAAGTCCTCTGGTAGATTTCATTCCAACTTCAATAATCCTACTAGTCTATTACCAAAACCATGGTCAGACACTAGACGATTAACATCATTCAGGTTGCTTAGCAATTAATCTCCTTGGATCGGACTAATGCAATAAGCATAGTGGTTCCTCATGATCCTCGAGTCAACTAGTTTCCCATTGATATACCCGTGTAACTCGGGCGTCGCTGGTCTGCTAGCGAGCAAGATCCTATCCATGTAGAACAAATCATCATGTTGTCTGGGCCCTTAATTGGACAACAAGCATTAGGCATCCCATAGATAGTAAAGCACACATAATATAGTAATTAAATTCAATCACAAACTAATGGAAAATATATGGAGGCACATCACATCTCACCAATCCCTTACATCTCCCATGCCTAAGGAACTTACTCACACATGAGAGAAGAAATCATCATCGATATAATTAAATAAAGGGAGTTCTTTCAGATATTACCGTGGAGATCCATAATAATAATAGAAAAATAATCCAACACAATTCAAGATAGGAAGAAACAATCTCAAACCCAAGGTCGAAGATCATGGAGCGAGATGAAGAACGTCTTGTCCTCCTTCTCTGGATCTCTTCTTTCTCCTTTCTGGATGGGATGGAGGCTGTTGTGTTCTGTTTTCGTGTATGCCCTCTTCATGAAAGTTGTCCCTTTTAACAAGACGGAGGCGACGGCAACTATACGACGGGAACTATATGGCCGGAAAATATTCCCACCATATAGTTGCTCGTTAAAGCTTCTATTTGCCTCCCATGATTGCTTCCAAAAAGATACTTGCTTGTTTTCGCCTGAATATTGGGTTTCCCTTGCTAAAACCTTCTGTTGATGTTCAGAACCTGAAACACACATTAAAAACCAAGTTTTCTTTGCTACCGAAGTATTAGCGTTAGGTAAAGCTAAAAAACGATCAAATCCAAAGGAAAACCATTAATAACAACCATCAAAAATATGTCGAATCTCATAGCTATCAACTCCCCCAAGCTTAGATTTTCTCGCCCTCGAGTGACAATAAAATAAGGAAGGATAGTGGAAATTCGAGACTAAAATAAAAGAACTTACAAGCTCGAATTGGTGTCAAATTATTTTCTTCACAATTCCTGCAATCTTAAACATGATCATACAAGTATTCACAAGATTGCACCGAGTCCACTTCCTAACCACGTATATCTTTCTAGCAAATAAATCATATGCCCGAGCAAGTGTCAAAAGTTTAGCTAGGAAAGTGAAACAAATTCTTTTGGTGTATCTCTTTGTTGAGAGATGAAAACTTTTGCTCTTGCTTCTTTAATCAATTAAGAGTACACAAGTTAGAACCAAAAACATTCAATTTACGAACAACTCATCTATACCCATGTCAAAATTTCAAGACTCTCAAAGCACCTTTTTTACTTTCCTTGTTTTTCAAAAACTTCATCCCTTTCATAGAGAAATCATGCCACTATTTTTAACATGTTAATTGGGACTGTGGCACTTGTGACCATGGCAATAGATAACTGTTGAGCAATAGTGGGTCAGAGGAGTACTACAACTTCACTTGGAACGTGAAACCACGAGGAAACTAAAATTTTACCTGTCATAACATTGCAGCTACAGACGCTTACATAACTCAATAGCCGAAATCAAGTGGTTTCCCACATTTAGATCATTTGTTGGCCAGCAGAGTTAACAGTTCCCCATGGAATATGGCAGTGTTGTAATGACACGCGTAAATCAATATCTTGTGGTAATTATGAGAAAAAGAAGTGGCATAATCTCTACTAAGTCAAAGCATCCATTTTATTAGACAATTTCATTCAAGAGTGTTATCGCGTCTATTTAAATTAAGCTCAAATGGGGTTGAGTAGTTCCAAAATCAAATCCTTTGGGCTAAACATGGAGTTAAGTCATCTTTTGGATTCTTTTTCTTGTTGTAAAATTGTCGGAAATATTTTTAACCAATTTCATTGTTCATTATTTCAAAGCTCAAAAGGAGACACTTGACAAAGGAATAGAATTTATGGGATAACAAGCTAAGCGGGGAGTGACTCAAGTGCAAGCGAGCAAATAATTGTATGGTGAATTTAAAGTTGCCAAAAAGGGGATGAAAGGAATGTGATACCTCCTCTTTCTTGCTTAATTCTCGTACTTGAGTCGAACCCCTCTACATTTCCCTATTGCCAAGTCACCTAAAATTGAGCAGTCTCTGAGAGAAACAAAGAAATAAATTTGCAATAGAGGTTACAACTATTTTTTTGTTTTTGGTTTAGGAATGCAAACTGAAAGTAAACATGCAATTTTGAAGAAGTAAAATAAATCAAAAAAGAAATGAAAATATGAATGCAAGGGTTGGAGGTGTTCAAACCTCCCCCAAGCTTAGGCTATTGCCAGGCTCAGATGTTACCGTCGTTTGCCGGCTGGTGCGGATACTACTGGTAGTACTTTGTGGCGCCCCGCTAAAACCACTAATAGAAAATCGCTATGTTTTTGTGCACGGCATCATCATGACCGTATGCTCATGTCATCATGCCACATTGCATTTGAGCATCGTCATCATCATGGATGGTTTTTTGTCAAACTATTTTCGAAAAGCCTGGTTTTGTTTTCTGAATGCTCCATCTTTTATTCAAACTATAAACACCGGTCTTCCGGAATATTTTGTTTTTTTCTAAAAATGAATTACAAACGCCTCGTTTTTAATAAATAAAATTTTATATTATTTTTAGGGGGCAGCCGAACCAGGCCCGAACCGGCCCAGCCGACCACCCCCAAAAACACCCAAACCCCAGTCTAAACCCTAATCCTAGCTAACCCACCCCGCCGCCACACCCTGCCTTTCACGTTGCCATAGCTACACGACACCACCTAGTGCGCCCGCACCTACACGTCCCTGCCCGATCCTGCACGCGATGCACCTCGCGTTCGCAAGCACGCTCGCCAGCCCCGCATTGACCCGGCCCTACCCGTGGACCCCACCACTCCACGTGCAAAGCGCATATGCGCCGCCCCGCTCCCCTTCGTTCCCAGCGTCCCAACCCCGACCCCGTCTTCCTCCCTCGATTCCACCTACCCCCACCGCTCCTCCACCTTGTTCCGCCTGCGCCCTGCAGAGCCCCATCCGCCTCCGCCATGTCCGGCCGCTGTCTGACCTCGCCGCCGCCTCGAGGAGCCCATGGCCGCGCACCGTCCTCCTCGTCCCTTGACGCGCTGGCCCCTACGTCCTCCCCTCTGCAGCCGCCACCTCCTCTGTGAGCCGTGGGAGCACCGCCAGTGTCGCGGCAGAGGGCCTCCGCGAGCCACTTCTGCCGGCCTACCTCACCTCCGTGCCGCTCGTGCGTGTCCCCGACCTCTGGCCCGCCTGCGCTCACCCTAACCTCCACCTCCATGCTGCCTCGTGGTGGTGCCACCCGGCGTTGTCCACCCCTGCTTCCCCCGCATCCCTAGCAGAAACCACCACCATGTTTTCCTCGTCGGCCTCCTCCTCTACAGACAAGCTCCTCTGCCTTCTCGTCGCCTAGCCCCGCGTCCAAGCCTCCGCCACGCCCGGCCGCTGCCCGCCGCCAGGATGAACCTCGCCCGAGCCCACCGCCAGCGACACCCTCCACCGCCCCATCTCGCCACGAGCTCCTCTGCATCCTGCGCCTCGGCGTGTTCCCCTTCTGTTTTTCAATCCGTCTGGTAAGAGCTGCAGTACCGTGTGCCCCTAGTGGTTATCGCTATGAGATGCACTGTTGTACCATGTTTGTTTGTAATCGGTGCTTCAACTACTGTTGTTGCCTGCTCCTTGCTCGGATCCTGGTGGTGCAGTGGTATGCTAAGGATGTGAGGTGTTGCGCGTGGAACCCGAGAACTCCATCGTGACGAAACCCGAAGATCTCATACACAGACCCGACGGACCATGCAAGACCACCGACTCTTGAACCCGAGGGAACCACGTCGAGAACCCACAGTACCTGAAGATTGACATCGGACTGGAACGCCAAGACCCCGTATCTGAAGATCCGAAGACCAAGCCCCGAAGACCGGTACCGGAGTCCGAGACCAAACCCGAACCCGTCGAACCCTCGGAGCCCAAGATCGCCAAACCCCTAATGTGTGACCCCTATCTGAGACCTCTATTTTTATAATATAATACATCTTGTTGCATATTAAATTATTCATGCTCGCATCTCATCATGGGGTTTGGGGGTATTTTGTTGATTCACCTCATAATTAGATATGGAGCTCATATCTAGCTTATCTAGCCTTATATTGTCTCCATTTAAATTTGTGTAGCGAATCGATGCCATGTTTTGCCTTGTTAATACAACATTTAAATTGCGGGGTATCTAAATAACTAGAACATTCTAATTAATTGTCGGGACCCCGGTTCCGCTTAATATTGCCTCGGCGCATCGCATCTTTGCCATGTCATGCATCATGTCTGATCTTCAGGCGTAGTATTAAATAGTGCATACGGTGTTTCTTTTAGTGCTTTGCTTCTTCACGGATTAGGCCGTTGAGTGGATGCGAGTGTCGACAAGTTCTTCAGATAATGTATCTTCGACAGTGTTTCCCAGGTGACATTTCTCCCCCTTTCTACCTATTTTGCATTTATAGTCTTTATTTCCTCCTGTTGATCTATTGCTATCCGTGTCGCGATGCTTTAGTGTTCCGTACCAGATATATATTCCGTGCAGCTTTTATATTGCCTTGGACACCTCCTATTACCTGTTGTTTCGTAGATAGATGGTCTTGCGAGTCGTAGTCGCTTGCTCAGGTGCGATCCCATGTCGTGAAGTACCACACAGTTGTTGCAATGTTGTCATATGCTTTACGGTGGAGAGAATCATGACTTTAAATCCAACTATTAAATTGCTGGAAATAGATATAACTAATGCAGAGGCATCAGTGGGCAATAGATGTTATTTGGTTCTTCCACGCTCACTTGTGTCCCGTAGGCCCCGAGTACTTGATACCTGTTCCTTGACTATTCGCACTATCCACATACGGGAGAGTCTATGAATCCCCCTTAGCCAGAGCTTGATTCATTTCTTATTTCTTGGGGCCACAAACTAGTTTGGGGCTTTATTACTATCCTGTACTTATGCCATGCTTTACTGCTTTATTTACGATTGTGCGTGGAGTACCTGTACTGTTTTGGATGCAGAGTGTTTTCGCGGTATCGACAAGCCCAGTCACACTTTCGGGTTCCTAGTCGTTTACAACCATTGACGCAAACCCTGGGTCTGTTCCGGAGCCGTCCAACTTCGTTGCGGGTAGCTTAGTGGGGTGGCCCCCTAAAATATTTTATGAATCCTGTGATTGCTTTGTCATGAAAGCCTCATTGGGTTTTGATTTGGTTTTTCCGAGGTTGATCATGTGTGTGTTGCTATTTGTGCACCCCTGCAGAGTAAATCTTTCTGAAAGCCGTGTCCGCGGTTATGGACGACTTGGAGCACAGTATCTCGATCATAGACAAGCATAACTAAAGTAGTGCTATAAATCTAACTTAATATGTGACTACTAATCAGCTTCACTACAATGGAATGGATAATAAAAGTGCCAACAACTGGTAGAACTGGGGTGTATCGTGTCCTGTAATACCTGCCTAGTAAGTATCACAACTCCAATGGAATGAAATAAAAGTGCCAACAACTGCTAGGTTTGGGATGTCACATGCTAATTGTATCTGACTAGTAAGTATTGCAACTACAACTGAATGGTGAACTAAAACTGCCCACTACTTATGCTATCAGGATGACTCATGCTATCTATATCTGACTCGTAAGTGCTGCAACTATAATGGAATGAATAAAACTGCCAACTGTGTGAGTTCCTCGGTTTGACTTCCTCGTTTGGTCTCGAGGGGGAAATGCCAGGATGGGTATGATTGGTGTTAGTATCAGGTTGGTCCCGAATAGGTCTTTCTTATCCCTCTCTAATAGACGACAGATGCATCGAGTCTCTATAGATTGTTTAGTGCATGTTGCGCTGCCGCTTCAGTCCACCATACCTATGTAGGCGAGAGCCGCCGAATTCTAGCCTCGCCGTGTACTGGCCTCAGTACTGACGCTCCTCTTTTTCCTTTGCCCTTTGTCGGCACCCCTTTTGTTTAGCAGATATAAGTTCAACGTCGTTAGCAGGGTTACCCTTCCGGCTTGGCCTGGGCAGGGTTATGGACGCCATTGGTTATTCTTCAGGGCTCTTAGCTCAATTTACTTCTTATCCGTACTCGGATGCTGTATCGTGTTCAAGGTGATTTGAATCTTTGTACTATATATCTATATTCTTGACTCATGGAGTCGTCGTTGTATATATATGTTCTATGGGTCCCATCGTGGACTATTGTGTAATGATATTACTTCGTATTCCACCCGCACGCAAGTGCCTAGTGGGCGTCCTTGAATCGTTTCTATACGGGTTTGGCGGAAAGCGCTGAAATCTGCATAGGGCCAATTCGAGGGTGTTACATAGTCGGGGAAGTGGGTCATGAAGTGACTGAAGTTCTGATTTAAGGCACTAACATCCTCATTCACTCCTAGTAGTGTGTCGTCAATCTCCCCAACATGCTGATTGAGATACTGAAACTCTTGATAGGGGACGTAGTTGAACCCCTGCTGCTAGTGATTGGGCCATGGGTTCCAGGACCCCCTGCTGCTGATGCTGTCCCTCCCAAGGAGGGTTGTATTCCTGCTCCTACTCCTTCTCATCCTCATCCTACTGCCCTCCTTCTTCATTTTCCTCTTGATCAGGCTAAATTCAGCCATGATCTCCACCACTTGATCCTTGGTGAGGATCCATGTGTCCTTCTCCACAATTGAGAAGGCTTGTGTACAGGGCAACGGAACCTGCTCACCTTGTGCATCACCAAGATAACCAAACTTATATGCTCGGAGCCTCTTGTTAGCTTGGTAAACACCTAGGAAGACACAAGCAGTTAAATACTTGACGTCCATAAGTTTGGAGCCGTCAACAGGTTCCATAACAAGTAATGTAATATTCAATGCTTGGGCAAGGTGGGTTACCAATCCACCAATGCGATGTCACCTTTCGTTTTGTTTCTCTGGTGGCAAAGGTGCTGGAGTAGTAGAGCCGCAGGATTGGGGCTTTGCTGTGCATTGGGGAAGAGTGCCTTGGTGATCATGGCCATGTCCGCATTTGCCATGGAACCAATATCTCCTCTTCCCAGCAGTGTATTGGCGAGGAACACTACATAGCAGCGAATTGTTGGGTTCTAAATGGTGGACATCTTCTTCTGGTAGAAGTCCCTGCCACCATTAACAAAAATAACCTCCCAAGTTTCTCCACTTGAAATGCTATATAAAGTTGTAACAGTTGACTCCCAACGCGAAGCTTACCGTGCACCCATTACCTTTCTGCTTGTGGTCATCGTAGAAAGAGGTGAGGAACTCATGGGTGAGCTTGGTGTAGGTATTGTGGCTTGCGTAGCTGAGTAGTTTTAGCCCATCCTTATCACGCATGAGGTCGAAGTCCGCCCTCAACCCCGCCGTGGTGAGAAAGCTACGATCAGCCCAATGTGTGGGCAACACCCTCCTTGATGAAACAATGGCCAACTTACTGTTGAGCCCAGCCCGGAGCCCCGAGCTCTCGCCACATTATCTCTTGCTCTTGAGAAAAATGCTACCAATTTTGTTCATCTTGATGCACTGAAAAATTTCACCATAAAACCTTAGGCATATAGTTTCTACATGATATACGAACAATTCTACGTGGAAAAATTTAATCCGAACGTGAGAAATCAATAGGAAAAACAAAATAAGCTTGAGTTCATACACTAGATCAATGTGAGAGTTTCAACCATGGAATTTTGAAAATAAATCGTGGATAGGGGGAGAAACATACCGATCTGTTGATTCCCCCACTCAAACGAACGAAATCCATGAAGAATCAAGAGTTCTAGGTGGGTTTTGAGAGGTTTGGAGAGAGAATATGAGAGAAAAAGTGAGGACGAAGAAGAAACCTAGCCGTCCTGGCTTGATTAAGAGGTTGCGCTGAACTATATGGCCGCAACTATACGGGCGGGTGAAGTAGTTACCGCCATGTAGTTGCGGCAGCGTCGACAATTAGGGTTTCTTTATGCCAGATCGTAGCTATATGGGCGCAACTATATGGCCAGACCAAAATGGTCCCACCGTATAGTTGGTCGTCAAACCTTCTATGCCTCGAGATATATTTTCTGGAATAGGCATTGATAACTATACGGCCAAACTATACGACCAATTTTTTATTTCTGTCGTATAGTTGGTCGTTAAACCATCAGTACCCTGGGAAAGAAATTGTACGAGGGCATTGATATCTATATGACCAGAGCTATACGGCCGGAATTTTTATTCCCGCCGTATAGTTGGTCATTAAACCTTCTGCACCTAAGAAAGAAAATTTATCAATGGCAAAGATATCTATACGGCCAAACTATATGGACAAATTTTTATTCCCGCCGTATAGTTGGCCGTTAAACCTTCTATAGTCATATTTTTTTCCATTTCTTCAAGAATTCTTTCTTATCCTGAAACTTAGCGAAATACCTTGTTTTTGAAAGAAAATGACAGTACATATTTCGATCAACATCAGCATGTATAGAGCAGGATTTTTTGTACTACCGAACTTCTTCTCCTCAACTGGAGATTGACTCTTTAATCTGGACAAAATGATTAAGCTAGTTTTTGTAGATAAACTCAAACTTTTATTTTTATACTTATTCTACACTTGTTGAATCGATGTTTCTACTACTTTTTGACAGTTGCATCTTCACAGAAGCACTTCTGCGAGAATGTCTATGAAAAAGTTATAGGCATGTGTGAACATTTATTTTTTAATTTTTTTATTAAAGTGATGGATTGACTCCCATTTAGCATTTTATTAAGAGTGGTTGAATAATTCAAACCCTTCTCTGTTCTCGAATTCTTACCTTGGGTTTCCCCTTATTAAAGGCACTTACCATATGAACCCGTTTTGTCGGTGGAATATATATTTCTCCCGCTTCTAGCTTCTATGGAAAATACCAGATGATTTCAACATCATAAATATTGAATATTATTTTTCCCTCAGCATAATCAACTAACACGCCTGCAGTACTAAGGAAAGGCCTTCCAAGTATTATGGATAATTATTCATCCTCTAGCATTTCAAGAATAATAAAATTAGTGGGAATAACATGCTCATCTATTCTAAGTAGAACATCCTCAATCATACCAATGGGTTGTTTAATGGAATTGTCAGCTATCTCTAAAGTGATAATATTAGGGAAATACTCCCCTAATCCTAACCTTTTATAGAAGGAATATGGCATTATACTAACTCCTGCACCTAAATCACACAAGGCATTACGAATATCTGTTTTGCCTATTGAGCATGAAATAGTTGGTATTCCACGATCTCCCGATTTAGACAATAGCTTCCCATTAGCAGGATAACTAGTCACCATGGCAACAGTTTAGTTATTTCTTTCTTTCTACTAAGAATATCACGGAGGAATTTAGAATAGGTAGGGACTTTAATTGCATCCGCAAATGGAATTTCCAAACGAAGATCACCAAGTGACTTTTTTAAAAGAATCATAGATTACCTGATCCGGTGCTTTCTTTTTTCGATCTGGATAAGGAAGCTTTTGCTCACATTTCTTATTCTTGTCTTTTACCTTTTGTGGGGTTCAGGCTCTTTTGTTGCTTTCTTTTGTTGCTGCTTATCGCTCTTCTTATTTTCTACTACAATAACTTCATCTTCATTGCTATTTTATTTTTCTTCTCTTGGATCAACCGTCTCTGTATCAGAGTCATAATGGTCGTCCTGTGCATCATTTTGCTCCTCCAAGGTTTGATCTTATGTTTCTTGAGCAACTTCATCTTGAGGATCGACCAATGTATCATCTTCTTGGCTTGCTTTGAGCAAGGATTTTTCGTTTTTGATCTTTTTCAGCTTCATATTCTGGTGGTCCTAATGGTCCTATAACAACTGCACCTCTCCTTGTAACAACATTAGTAGAAACAGGAATAACTATATCATCTCGAAGAAAAATTTGATAACCAGATGCTATTTGTTCACATTGGGTTTTAATCATACAAAAGTACTTGTGGAATAATTTTATTTCTTGGCCAATCTCATTATAATTTTCCGTGAGTTCAGCCAAAATCTTCTTATTCTTTTGAAAGTGCTTATTCCGGTTATTATGTGATTTTTCTTGTCAATCTTTTAATTCTTGAAAAAGATTTCTAGTTTCATCTTCTTCAGTAAAAACTTGTAACAAATCTATATTATTTCCCTTAACAAGTTCAGAAGGTATACCTTTTTCTTTCATTGTTTTGCATACTTCAGACATAAGATCAAGAGTTATACGAAGTATCCCTTTTTCCAGCTTAGTGCCGAAATCAGGATTATATATAGAATCATTCTTAGCCCTAGTAGACATTAATTCCAAACATGCTTTAACAGTTAAGGTATTTGTCGGGGGGATGACCCCCGGGTAGTCCAAGATGGGACCAACCGACCGGCTCCAAGGAGCTCTGGCCGTCTGGACCCAGAACAAGGAACCAAAGTCGGGTGGAGTCCCCCACCCGGTCCGCATCCAAGTTTCCCTGGCTAGACCGTCTAGCCGGGTAGCCAGAAGAACCGGCTGGGAGGCCGCTCCTAGCCGGCCACCTCGGATCCGCTGGCCATGGTACAGTGGGGATGACGCTCCTTGCTAAGCGCACCTCTGACCGGACAGGCTGGCTAGCCTGGCCAGCGCTATCGGACAACAACGCCAAAGCTGGAAGCTGATGAGGAAAGCAAGGGCTAACGAGTAAAGCTCTAGCTGACGGATAAAGGTCCGGCTAACGGATAAAGAGCCGACTGACGAGTAAAGCAGGGGCGCCAGACACAATAGCGCTGTCCTTCCCTGTACTGGAGGCTTGACTGGACCCGGGCCTACCATTTGGCCCTGTCTAGCCGGCTCACTTTGTAAAGCCTAAATCCAAACATTAAACCCTAGAACCCATCTTGTAAACTGCCTTCTCAACCAGTGTATAAGGAGGGGTAGTGCTAGGGTTCTAGCTAGACATTCTCTAGATTGGAAAAGTTGAGTAGTTCCTTATTCCTCTTCTCGCAAGGAGTAGCCAGGAAAACAGCTCAAGGAGCATCTGTACTGGGCGTTCGCCCCTCGACAGTAGATCCTTGCAGGAGTAGGAGCTTTACCTCGCCAAGAGGGCTCCGAACCTGGGCTACTCACCAGAGCCTCCTGGAAGAAGCTGGCAAAGTGGTAGCCGCCCAACGGCGGATGAACGCGACCATGCGCGAGTACAACATCGTGCACGGCTTCACCCGCTTACCCTGCACCAGCCGCCTGGCCTAGCCCCAAGGCCGAAACCTCGGTTCGGAGATGGATCGTGCTGCTGATCCGCGTATGCCCGTGGTGCAGCCGGTTTACAGCACTCCCACCAAAAACATGAGCGTCGTGGAGGCAGCAGTCGCCGAACTAAGCCACCTGGAGGGCGAGGAGCTGCTCCGCCAGCAGTCACATGTCCAGCTCCTCGTGGTCACGACAAACAAACAGCAGGCTGTGGCAGAACTCAGGATGCCCGGCAACAGCAAGACCCAACCGGCTCTCCGGATGGCGGATCCGGCTACAGGCGCCAGCAAGGCATCTTCCCCAAACGGAGCGAGGCCGAGCAACCGCCCACGCGGTGGATCAGCGGGCCGTAGGCACAAAGCCCGCGACACAGCAGTTGTTACCAGCAAAAACCGCGAGCCAGCTGACGAAGCCGGAAAAGGCCAAGCGCTGCCCAAGTCCGGCCTATCTGGCCAGCTGGGACCGCTCGAGCCAGAAGAACCACAAGATGCGTGCACACGCATCGACCTACTAGTCCAGTCGCGCGTGCTGGAAGAAGAAAGCCCAGCCGGTCCAAGGTGCTTCGGACCGTGAATCTGGAATGAACCGTTTCCAAAGGGATTTTTGCTCCCAAGGGATACGCCAAAGTACAACGGCTATGTCAAGCCGGAGGACTACACCACCGCGGTGGGCATCACAAATGGCAACCGCCGGGTGGCTGTGCGCTACGCCCCCCTCATGCTCCTCGACTCGGCCAGGACATGGCTCAACAGCCTCCACGACAACAACATCAACGCTTGGATTGATTTTGAGCAGGCATTCGTCTGCAACTTCACTGGCACCTACAAGCGCCCGGGTCGACCGGCGAGCTTGCTCTTTGTGTGTAGGGGCCAGATGAATCTGACCGCTCCTACATCACCCGGTGGACGAGCATGCACAACTCCTGCGAGGGGGTGCGCGAGCACCAGGCGGTCGACTTCTTCATCAACGAGTGTAGAGATGCCACTATGCTCAAGCACAAGCTTCGCCGGGTGGATCCAACCACCATGGAGTATACCATGGCCATCGCGGACAAGTACACCAACGATGACGTGGCAATGAAAAGATCCGTCCCGGTGGATAACCAGGGGCAAATCATCATTGATGTTGCTGTGGATCGGCACCAACATGAGGGGAATGGCCACAGCTCAAGGCGTCATGACAACCGCCACGGCAAAAGAAAAGACGACCAACCAGATAACCAATATGGTTCTAGGAAGGTAGCGGCAGTACAGGAGGATCCGGCTACAGGCGAAAGCGGGAGACAGAAGCCTAATGACCGGACTTCGAGGCCCAAGTACACCATCGAGTCAATGCTTGATGGGCCTTGCAAGTTCGACAGCGGAGGGAACAAACTGGCTACACATACCACACGCCAGTGCACCTGGATGAAGAAGATGGCGGAAATTGCTGGCATGCCGGCTGCGCAGGCACCACCACCCCCAGTCGGTGGGCCGCTAGGTGACCTCAATAACCAGCACCGGAGGGAGGATGATGATGAAAACTACCCCTGCCAGGTGGGAAACTACCACATCTTCACGATGGAGCCGGAGACCAAGCACAACAAGAGACACCGCGAGGCAGAGGTGAATGCGATCGTTCCTCCCGTCCCACAGTACCTCAACTGGTTGGAGCAAGAAGTTGCATGGAGCCGGAAGGACCAGCCAGCCGAGCTGCCTCACCCAGGCACTTACGCAATGGTTTTGGATCTTATCATTGTCTCTAATAAGCATTCCTGCAGATTCTCATGCGTCCTCGTAGACGGTGGGAGCAGCATCAACCTCTTGTACCGTAGCTCGCTAGACCGGCTTGGTATCAGCGAGTCGTAGCTGGAGCCATCAAGCACCTCCTTCCATGGAGCCGTTCCTGGCCCGTCGCATTCGCCCATCGGAAAGATCCGGCTGGACTTCATCTTTGGCACGGAGGATAACTTCCGCCGCGAGCCCATCTGGTTTGAGGGGTCAACCTCTGCAGCACATACCACGCAATCCTGGGGCACCCGACGCTCACCAAGTTCATGGCGGTACCACACTATGCGTACCTCATGATGAAGCTCCCAGGGCCAGAGGGTGTCATCACCGTAGCCGGCTGCTATAGGCGGTCTGTGGAATGCGCCACAGACGGGTCCAAGATAGCGGAGGCCATGATCATCGCGGAAGAGAAGGACATTATCATGCAAAATGTGGCAGCCCTATAGAAGGACATGCCGGCTGGCGAACCCAAGCCGGTCGGGGAAGCACAGTTCAAGCCGTCCAAGGGCACGAGAAAGATCCTGCTGGACAAGACCGAGACGGACAAGTTCGTCCTGTCAGAGACGGCCTTGACAGCAAATAGGAAAGCACGCTCGTCGACTTCCGCCATGAGAATCGGGATATCTTCGCATGGTCCCCCAAGGACATGCCACGTGTTCCGAGGAAGCTCACCGAGCACTCTTTACATGTCAGGACAGACACGAAGCCGGTCAAACAGTCACTACGCTGCTTTGTGGAAGAAAAAAGAAGAACCATCGGTGAGGAGATCACCCGGCTACTCGCAGCCGGATTCATCATGGAGGTTTTCCACCCGGAATGGCTGTAAAACCCCATACTAGCGCTGAAGAAGAACAAAACTTGGCGCATGTGTGTTGACTACAGCAGTCTCAACAAAGCATGCCCCAAAGATCCATTGGCCCTGCCAAGGATAGACCAAGTGACCGATTCCACGGCCGACTGCGAGTTGTTGTCGTTTCTGGATGCATATTTTGGTTACCACCAGATCCAGCTGAACCCCGCTGATCAAATAAATACAGCATTCATTACTCCTTACGGAGCTTACTGCTACACCACCATGCCGTTTGGACTGAAGAACAATGGGGCAACGTACCAGCGCTGCTTGTAAAAAGGCCTGCAGACCCAGATTGGCAGAAACATACATGCCTACGTCGGTGATGTAGTGGTCAAGACCGAGGAACACCAAACACTCCTTGAAGATCTGAAGGAAACATTCACCAACCTCCGCCGGTTCCAGATGAAGCTGAACTCGGAGAAATTTGTGTTCGGCGTCCCAGCCGGCCATCCACTCGGTTTTCTGGTATCAGAAAGGGGAATCGAGGCAAACCCGGAGAAGATTGGCGCAATCGAGCGCATGCAGCCGCCTAAGAACTTGCGAGACGTCCAGAAGTTCACTGGATGCGGCCTGGCCTCCCTTAGCCGGTTCATCAGCCGGCTAGGCGAAAAAGCACTCCCGTGGTACCAACTCATGAAGAAGACGGACAAGTTCGTCTGGACATCGCAGGCGGATGAAGCCTTCCGCAACCTCAAGCGCATGCTCACTTCACCACCTATACTGGCAGCACCAGCGGCAAAGGAGACCATGCTGATGTACATCGCAGCCACTAACAAGGTTGTCAGTGTGGTGCTGGTAGTGGAGAGGCCGGAAGAAGGAAAGGCACAACTGGTGCAGTGACCGGTGTACTACTTGAGTGAGGTACTCTCGCTCTTGAAGCAGAACTACCCTCATTACCAGAAGCTGGTCTACGGCGTATACATGGCCACCAAGAAATTGAAGCACTACTTCCAAGAACATTCCATCTGGGTGGTGGCGCTAGCGCCACTTTCGGAAATCATCAGCAACAGAGATGCGATAGGCCGGGTGGCGAAATGGTCCATAGAGCTCGCCGCTTAGAACATACAGTACGATCCAAGAATGGCGATCAAGTGTCAGGCCTTGGCAAATTTCCTCGTTGATTGGGCAGAGACGCAGTACCTGCCACCTTGCCTTGACTCCACGCATTAGAAGCTCCATTTTGATGGCTTAAAGATGTATGGAGGGCTCGGAGCCGGAGTGGTCATCACCTCTCCCAAAGGAGACCAGCTAGAATACATGCTGCAGATCCACTTCCGCGCATCCAACAACGTCGCTGAATACGAGGCGCTCGTCCATGGCCTCAAAATGGCAACAGAGATCAGCATCCGGCGCATCTTATGCTTTGGCGAATCGGACTTGGTGGTGTAGCAAGTGTCGAGCCATTGGGATGCCAGGGATGCAAACATGGCTCTATATCGTTTCTTCGTACAACAGCCATGTGCATGTTTCGAAGGGTGAGAGTTTCACCATGTCCCCAGAGTAAACAACGAAGCCGCGTACATGCTCGCCCGTATCGGGTCAACAAGACAGGCAATTCCACCTGGAGTCTCCCTCGAGCACCTGCGCAAGCTGTCAATCACACCATCTCCAGAATCCGACTCCATAATATTGGACGCGGACCCGGGGACTGCCGGCTCGAAGACCTCCACGACGGCTTCACCGCACCCAGGGACTACTTCGCCGCACCCAGGGACTGTCGGCTCCAAGAACTCTGCAACCGCCTCACCACACTCGGGGACTGCTTCACCACACCTGGGGACTACCGTGTCCAGCCTGGAGGCTGCCGGCTCCGCTACTTTGCCGGGTCAGCCACCAGACGAGCCCGACCCGGCTACCCGCGCAGAAGTAAATCTGCTTATGCAGGCAGTATGCACCATCCGGGAAACCCCCACATGGGCCAAGCCGTTCATGGACTTCCTGGCCAGAGGAGAGCTGCCCGAAGAGGAGGTCGAGGCAAGGCTTGTGAAGCACAGGGCTAGCACATACACTATCATCAACAACGAGCTTTACAAGCACAGTGTTGGGGGCATTTATCAGCGATGCGTGAGCCAGGAGAAAGGGATCCGGCTGCTGGTTGACATTCACTAGGGAGAATGCGGACACCACGCGTCATCACGAGACATAGTGTCAAAGGCATTTTGCCATGGGTTCTATAGGCCCATGATGTCTACGCACTTCTATTCTTGTAGACAATTGTTGGGCCTCCAAGTGCAGAGGTTTGTAGAGCAGCAGCAAGTTTTCCCTTAAGTAGAGCACCCAAGGTTTATCGAACTCAGGGAGGAAGTGGTCAAAGGTATCCCCTCTCAAGCAACCCTGCAATCAAGATACAAGAAGTCTCTTGTGTCCCCAACACACCCAATACACTTGTCAGGTGTATAGGTGCACTAGTTCGGCGAAGAGATAGTGAAATACAAGTGGTATAGATAATTATAAGTGGTAACGGTGCTAGAAAATAACTTGATGGCATGGAGGAAACTAAAGGCAAACTGAAATAAAGACGGAAGCAAGCAAGCATGTAATAGATCTAGTAGCAAACGGTGTTTCAGTGCTTAGAAACAAGGCCTAGGGATCATAATTTCAGTAGTGAACACTCTCATATAAATATATTCTCTTCATGATACTACTCTTAACTACTCTCCGGTTGGACACTCTAATCGTTGGTAGGGCTATAACAGCACACCTCAAAGTTCATCTTTCCCATCTAGATAACCCCACACTGTCACCTTGAGAACTAGATGAGTCCAACAAACACCACAATTTCATAGAAACATCCAACTCCAAATATAACTCATAACAAGTATTTGTAATCTCTAGCCTAAGTGCCACCATGGTGTGCACGCTGTCACTTTCACACACATGGGGAGAGCAGAGATCTATTAAAGCACTTGAGTAGCAAGGTAGATCTACTTGATTACAAAGCTCATGATCACAATATGATCATGCATAGAGAGAGAAATGAACACATAGCTACCGGTAGAACCCTTAGCCTCGAGGAAGAACTACTCCCTCATCATCATGGGAATCAGCAATGGTGATGGAGATGGTGGTGGAGATCGATGGAGATGGCTTCGGGGGCACTTCCCTGTCCCGGCAGGGTGCCGGAGCAAAGACTTTTTGTCCCTCGAATCTCCCCTTCGGTGGCGGCGGTGCTGCGGAACTTTTCGTGGCTGGAGGCTGGACGGTCTAGGGTTTTGGTATCAGGAGGCTCTTATAGGCGAAAGAGGCAAGGTCGATGGCCAGCCAGGGGCCCACACCATGCCCTGGCGTGGCGTAGGCTGGCCCACGCCAAGGGGGGTGTGGCCACCCTGTGGCCCCTCTCCGACTCTCCTTCTGGCTCCGTGAGTCTTCCGGGAAAATAGTAACTTTGGCTTTTGTCCCGTCCAATTCTGAGAATATTTATTTTCTGACTTCCTGGAACCAAAAACAGCAGAAAACATGCAACTGGCACTGTCGCATCTTGTTAATAGGTTAGTCCAAGAAATCATATGAAAAGTACTCCAAAGTGTGGAAAAACACAAGAAAGTAGATAAAACCAAGCATGGAACATCAAAAATTATAGATACATTTGCAATGTATCAACCCACAGCGCTCGAAGACGCTGAACAAATAGTCAAGGCATGCAACGGTTGCCAGCGGTTCAGCCAGCAGAAGCACACTCCGTCTGCGGCACTCAAGATGATTCCCATCACTTGGCCCTTTGCCATCTAGGGGCTGGACATGGTCGGCCCTTTCAAAACAGCCTGATTCGGCATGACGCACTTGCTGGTGGCAGTGGACAAATTCTCCAAGTGGATCGAGGCAAAGCCAATAAAGAAGCTGGCTAGACCAACAGTGGTCAAGTTCTTCACGAACATAATCACACGCTTTGGCTAACCCAACAGCATCATAACAGACAATGGCACAAATTTCTCCAAGGGAGCTTTCGCACGCTTTTGCGGAGACAAGGGCATCCGCCTGGACCTTGCATTTGTGGCACAGGGAGTGCGAGCGAGCAAATGGCCTAGTCCTAGCCAGAATCAAGCCATGGCTGATCGAGCCATTGATACGATCCCCTGGCTGCTGGATTGAGGAGCTACCCGTTGTGCTTTGGAGCCTTCTCACCACGCCAAACCTGTCCACCAGCTACATCCCTTTCTTCCTCGTCTACGGGGCGGAGACGGTCTTGCCAATAGACATCAAGTCTGATGCACCTCGCAAGTTGTTGTACTCAGAGCAGCAAGCCAAGGAAGCACGTGAGGATAGTGTCGATCTCCTCAAAGGAGCACGCGAGCTGGCCTTATCCAGATCCGCCATCTACTAGCAAAACTTAAGCCGTTACCACTCCAGCCGGATCCGCATCGTTTCATTCCGCGAGGGCGATCTGGTCCTAAGGCTGGTACAGGACACCAAGTGGAGGCACAAGTTATCTCCACCTTGGGAGGGCCCATTCATCATCAGCCAGGCGCTGCAGAACAACTCATACTATCTCGTCGACACCCGCCAGCCAGAAAAGAACAAGATGGACCGCTCGGGCGAAGAAACTGAGCGCCCATGGAACACGAGCCTGCTTTGCCCCTTTTACACTTGAACAAGAAGTGTATGTATCTTACCTTTATGTAATGAACAAGCATGGGAGCCTCGACACAGTCTCGGGGACTCCACAATAAATTAGCAAGTCATGCTGCACAATTTGGCTTTTCCGGCTGCATTATTCTAACCCTGGAGCTGGCGATCTCCACCAGGGACTCACCGGTTGGCCCAGACGGTCGCGCAATCGACACGGCAAAGTACTGTACGCGGCTCCTAGGGCTTCCTCTTTGGTTCCGGCTGCAGACCGCAAGCCAGCTGATAGATCCGGCAAGAGCAGAATTCTCGACGACCCTTACACGAAAAAGCTACGAGGAAAACAAAGACGTCTGGGCGGTCCGGTTTCACTCGATCTCCCAAGGTCAACAACCCAAACCCGAAGTATCGTGTAGTACACCTACTAAGCTACCCCTTCGACTACAACTCGAAGACGGCAAGGGCACAACATCAAATTGGCCAATGTACACTGAGAAAAGGGCAAAGTCATTGGCTTCGTGCGAAACAGCAAAATTTCAAGACTAGTGAATCTCAGATTACAATTCAACTTGCATTTGTTTAACCAGGCAAACAACTTGTTTGTTTTTCATCTTTGCATGAGCCAAAGTTCCACGACAAACACCCAAGCCAGAGGCTAATAGCTTCTAAGCGGCAGAAGAGTAGGTAAAGGAGCTTTGACCCGGTTGTATTCTCCAGCCGGCCCGAACCTCAGGGACTACACCTTGTGGGTGCGCTCGCGTGCCCCAAAATAGAAACCTGCAAACAGACAACAATATAAAGGAGCTTCGACCTGGCCGTATCCTCTAGCCGGCCCGAACCTCGGGGACTACACCATGTGGGTGCGCTCGTGTGCCCCGCATAGAGAAAATCATGCAACAAATGCAAAACAGAAAGTGCAAATGAAAAGCACGAGCAAATATCCAAAGGGAGGCGATGCTCCCACCAGAGTTTAGTACAACGCAAAGGCAGTTGTTCACCAACACATAATAACAAGTTTTTCATCTACAAATACTCCCGGCATCCTGGGGATCAAGCTGGCTAATTGGCAGAAGGGCCGGAGGCATTGTCTAGGGCTTGGCTGCTAGAGGCGACGTCGGCCGAGGCGGTCGGGGGCGCAGCCGGGGCTTGAGTACGTGGAGCATCGGGACTGAAGTGGTACGGCTCCGTGCCAGCCGGATCACTGAAGTCCCAGTCCAGCTGGATGAAGCTCCCAATCTTCATGACACAGGCGCGGATATCAGGAACCTCGGCGTGGAGCTGCTCGTAGCCGGTCCCTTGGCGGAATCCGCGAGAGAGACTCCACAGAACCATGTCCGGGTACCAGGACATCAGCAGGGCCAGCATCATCTCTGCGCCACCGCGTGCCGCCCACTCCCGAGCTACGTCCATGAGGTTCGAAGCGCCCAAAAGCCACTTGGCCAGACTGTCCATGGTGGCCGGCTGGACGGTGTTAGGCCAGACATAGTTGTAGACCTTGAGAGTGGCGGCACGCAGCCGATTCGCCTCCTTGCTGACAACCGCCACAAGCTACCCCCAATGGAGATCCCGCTTCGGATCCGTCTCGGGGATGCATGTTAGTGCCTGACCAGTGGCCTCAGGATGCTGAGCTGCACCCGGGAGGAGGGACAAAGATCAACATCAGCCGCAGAAGACAAATAAAAATTCTGGTCTGGTTTGAGAACACTTACTGACGACAATCTCGGCAATCTAGCAAAGCTCCCCAAGCGCCGCCATATCCTTGGCCTGGGAGGCCTTGAGAGCATCCGCCTGGGTGGCTTGGATCTACTCAAGGTTCTTCAGTTCCTCGGCCTGGATGTCCACCACCTTCTTGGCTTGGCCAGCCTTTACCTCCATCTGCTGCTGATTCGCAACCAGCTGGACGATCTGGTATTGGTGAGCCCTATTGGACTCCTCCAGCCAGGCCATCTCCCCCGTTAGCTAGGCCACCTCGCGGTCCTGGTTCGCCAACAGAGCTACAGGAGGGTAACCAATATTCAACAAGAAGCACGATAAATCACGCAATCGGGAAGACATGACAGAGCAAGCAATCTTACGGCCCAGATCCCGCGAGGTCTTGGCGGCATCGATAAGAGCCCTCTGCGTAAAAGAGAGAAGTAAGAACGAAAAGAACCGGCTGCGGCGCAAGACGGTGAATAAACTTCAAAATCGGCAAGGACACGTACTTCGACTGAGGCTCCCAGCGCCTTGGCCTGGCCAAGCCCCTGCTCCAGCGCCTCTACCAGCTGGCGGGCCTGGCCGATAGCCAGGGGCACCTCCCCCGACAGGTACGCCAAGGCAGCGTCTAGCAACGGTGCAGCTCAAGCCGGCATCCAACCGGTGACCTGAAGGTCATCGTTGCTCCCTGTGGCTGCAAAGGGCCCACCCGCCGGCTGGGCAGGGACCTCTGGTGGTGGGACCTCCACCGGCTCCTCCACCTGGTAGGTGCCGGAGTCAGCGCCCACCATCGGGCTAGAGGGAGGTGCGGCCGCACCGCTACGCCTAGGCAGGAGAGCCTCGGCAAGATGGGAGACGGCACCGGCCCGTTGCAGCATCACGGGCGTAGCCGGCGGCACCTCCCCAGCCGCGTCCTCATTAGCCCCAGCCGGCGCAGCAAGCGTAGCCTTGGGCATCACAGTCGGCGCAGCCTTAGGCGTCACAGCCGGCGCACCTCCGTCCCCAGCAGGCGGAGGGGCGGACGTGGTGGCGACGGTCGTGGAGCCAGGCAAAGCCCCTACCTCACTGCGGGAAGGACAAGGGAGAAATTATCAAGTGCGAGCCCATCAGTACAAGTATATAAGTAGTAAAGGAGCACCTACCCGGCGATGCTCGGCATGGTTGCCGTGGCTCTGGGGAGGCGGCTTTTCTTGGCGGCACACCTAGCCGGCATAGTGCTGGTCGAGGCGGCTCGCTTCCCCTGGCCCTGGGCGTGGCAACCTCGGCCAGGTCCACATCCTCGCCATGCGCAGCTGTTCCAACACATAAGCAAAATATCAAGTTTGCGGCTAAAATGCAGCGGGAGCAAGACAGGCACGGACTAGGAAAAAACTCTCACCGGGTGGGAACCGCTCCGGCTCCATTGGTGGAACCTTTGCGGGCTTGAGGTCCGTAGAGAAGTTGGGGATCTCACTGTCCCCCATGCCGTCCTCCGCTAGATGCGCCATAAAAAGCTACTCAACAAGGGAAGATAAGAGGCACGAAACAGAAATCCCTCGGGAAAATCCACCCGGAAAAGAGGAGGAAAGACCGAACTTCGGCGGAAGCCATCCGTGGTGGTACGGCTGGTAGGAGAAGTCCCAGTCCTCCTCCCGCGCCTCCTTCTAGATGGTGGCAAGCCACTCGCGGAGGGCAGCATACGGCACGTCTAGCCGGGATACCCGGGTGGGATCCAAATGGCTGGAGAGGTGGCACTTCTTGTGCGACTGATTCTGCAGCAGAAGCACGTGACTCGCCATCGAGGACAGCAGAATGTCCCGGGCGGTGAGCCACTCATTCTCCACCAGGACCGCCAGCCTGGCGCCCATCCGGTCGATGTCTCCCTAGGCGCCCAAGTGCTAGACGCTCCAGGCCTTCCGGGTGGAAGGGACGTTCGAGAAGACTAGAATCTTGATCTGGTCTACCTTGGTGGAATTGCACACGTAGAAGTACGAGCGCTGCCACAGATTGACGGTGTCCGAGAGCTCCAAGTGCGACATCGCCGCCGACGACCATGGGTAGATGGCGCAGCAGCCCGTCTCTGTCAGCGGGCCGCCCTTCCCCACCACCTGAACCTTGAAGTAGAAGAACTTCAAGAAATTCATGGTGTCAGGGAGGACGCCAAGATACGCCTCACAGCAGGCCGCGTGATGCGCCAGCATCGCCACGGCGTTGGCTCCAAGGTGGTGGATCTAGAGTTCAAAGGACACGAGCAGCTCCAGGATGAACCTGCTCAGCGGCAGCCTGAGGCCGCGAGTGAAGTGGGTGAGGAAGACGACGGCCTCGCCAGGCCGAGGGTTGGGCACCCGCTCGCCCTTCGGCGTGAGGCGGTACTTCACCAAGTGCTCCAAAGGCAGGAACCTCTCCCGCCGGTACTTCCACACCAGCTCTTCAGTGACGTAAGAGCCACACCACCTGCTGGCGACATCTGGCAACATGTTGTTGGGGAAGGTAGCCATGTTGGAAGCGCGGGGCCCATTGTCGCGGCAAGAGAATAGCGACACCGACGACCAAGAAGCAACGGTGTAAGCAAGCAAAAGAAGGCTAGGGCGCAAAGGAGGGCAAGGGCAACAGGCGCAATAAGAAGAAGTGAGGATACCCCGCTCCCTAGCATCCCTATTTATCGGAGAATAAGAACTGCGCCAGTTGTCCTCCCTCTCCACCATGTGGCAAGCAACTTCCCCACCTCCAGGCGATAGTTCGGGGAGGATCGTGTGCGCCCACACAAAATGCATAGAAGATCCTGCAGGCGTTACTGCGGGAGGCAAACCGTGCCCACGATCCCCGAGAAACTACAATGATGAAGAGGTGCACGCAGTTACCAAAAACTGTTGCGGCAGACCAAGGGGTCAAATTGATGCGACGCGCACCAGAAGTGGCTGACGCGAGCAATGACGTTAGCAAACTAGCGATCCCTCTCCCGACCGGGTGCGACAGCCGGTCCAGAGGATCACCTCTCACACCCTGTGGGTGGGGCCATCGGTTTCGTAGCTGGTAAACCCTTGCCGGGAAATGGTGAAGAATCTCAAGCCGGTACAAGACAAAAGCTACAAGACAAAAGAAAAACAAAATGCCCTGCATCATCAATCATTTCAAACTCGACCAAATGAGCAGGCAAGAACTTCTCTATGGGGTGAAGTCCTAACACGCTCGGGGACTAGTGTCGGGGGGATGACCCCCGGGTAGGCCAAGACAGGACCAACCGACCGGCTCCAAGGAGCTCTGGCCGCCTGGACCCAGAACAAGGAACCACAGCTGGGTGGAGTCCCCCACCCAGTCCGCATCCTAGTTTCCTCGGATGGCCCGTCTAGCAGGTAGCCAGAAGAACTGGCTAGGAGGCCGCTCCTAGCCGGCTGCCTTGGATCCGCTGGCTATGGTACGGTGGGGATGACGCTCCTTGCTGAGCGCACCTCTGACCGGACAAGCTGGCTAGCCTAGCCGGTGCTACCGGACAACAGCACCAAAGCTGGAAGCTGACGAGGAAAGCAAGGGCTGACGAGTAAACCTCAGGTTGACGGATAAAGCTCCGGCTGATGGATAAAGAGCCGGCTGACAAGTAAAGCAGGGCCCCCAGACACTATAGCGCTGTCCTTCCCTATACTAGAGACTTGACTGGACCGGGGCCTACCATTTGGCCCTGTCTAGCGGGCCCACTTTGTAAATCCCAAATCCAAACAGTAAACCCTAGAACCCATCTTGTAAACTGCCTCCTCAACCAGTATATAAGGTGGGTAGTGCTAGGGTTCTAGGTAGACATTGACAAGTTAGACATTCTCTAGATTGGACAAGTTGAGTAGTTCCTTCTTCTTCTTCTAGCAAGGAGTAGCCAGGAAAACAGATCAAGGAGCATTTATACTGGGCGTTCGCCCCTCAAAAGTAGATCCTTGCAGGAGTAGGAGCTTTACCTCGCCAAGAGGGCTCCGAACCTGGGTACATCGATGTGTTTGCAGTATCTGTTCCCCACCCGTTGCGAGTAGACACCAATAGCATCCCGATTGTCCCCTTTCATGCGATTCCTGATGGTACTCACCATGCCAGTATTTATTGATCCTCCTGCTAAGAAGTCAAGCAACTCTCTCCATTGAGTATTAAGACCATGGTAAAATAAATGGCAAATTGTTGATTCAGAATAGCCATGATTAGGAATACTATTGATCATTCCAAAGAATCTATCCCAGGCTTGTGGGTAGTTTTCACCCACGTTCTGACTAAAGTTGCCTATATTCTTTGTTATCTCAGTTACCTTTTTAAAAGGATTAAACATGCTTATGAATTTAACAATGCAGTTTTCCCAACATTTAATGTAATGACGAGGGAGAGAATATAAACAGTCTAGAGCCTTACCTTTAAGAGACCAACGAAATAATTTTAGACGAGAGAAGTCTCTTGGAAAACCTTTTGGTCCAAGTGATGTTATCACATCATCGAACTCTCTAAGATGTCTTCCTGGGGGTCTTCATCTTCCCTTCCACCGAAAGCTTTTTCCTGCAAAATTTTAATAATTCCACCATCAAATCGATATTCTCTAACTCCAGGATTAGGGAATTCTATTGGTTGTTTAAGAAACTCAGAACTTGGAGCATTGTATTCTCTAAGAGTTTTCTTAGGTTTCTTGGGAGTTTTCCTTTAAATAGGCATGATTTCCATATTATCACTCAGGTTTTCAACTTCAACCTTATTTGATCTTAAAAAAATCAATAATTTCCTCGCGCCTTTGAGCAGGCACGCGCTCAACCTAATCTGGTAAATAGGTCCTACGAGAGCGTGTAGACCCTTTGTCTCCTAGGGAGACCATTTTGTAGTAGTAACACCTGAAATGTCAAGAGATAAACACTTAGCGCTTAGCTATCCGGCAACGACACCAGAAAATTGCTTCATGTCTGCAAGTGCACAAATCGTTTGTAGCTAGTTTCAAAGTATAGATGTCGATCCCACAGGGAGCCCAAAGGTAAGTGTTTATGAATGAAGTCTCTATCACACCCAAAGTTGTCACAGGTCTTCGGGTGAATTAACTGCAAGTGTGGAAATAAGAATGAGATTTGGATTAAACTGGATGTATTTAAGTAAAACTAAAATGTAAACTTCAGGAATAAAAGCATAATAGTAAAGAACAATTCGATTGTTTGTGGTTTTCTGTAGATGACAAAGAAGGCATGGGGATATACAGTTCATGGTGATAGTGATTGTGCCAGGTGGATGAATGATAAGTGTAACAATTATAATCTTATAAGTATATGTGTAGGCGAGCAACCCATAATTAGCCGGAACTCCTCTTAGTAGATTTCGATGCCAACTTCAATAATCCTACTAGTCTGTTACCAAAACCATGGTCAGACAGAAGATGATTAAGATCCTTCAGGTTGCTTAGCAATTAAGCTCATTGGATCAGACTAATGCAATAAGCATAGTGGTTTCTCGTGATCCTCAAGTCAACTAGTTTCCCATTGATATCCTCATGTCACTCGGGGGTTGCCGGTCTGCTAGCGAGAAAGATCCTATCCATGTAAAACAAAGCATCATGTTATCTGGGCCGTTAATTGGACAACAAGCATTAGGCATCCCACAGATAGTCAAGCACACGTAATATAGTAATTAAAATCAATCACAAACTAATGGAAAACATATGGAGGCACATCACATCTCACTAGTCCCTTACATCTCCCACACCCAAGGAACTTACTCACACATCAGAGAAGAAAGCATCATCAGTATAATTAAATAAAGGGAGTTCTTCTCGATATTACCGTGGAGATCTACAATAAGAATAGAAAAGTAATCCAACACAATTCAAAATAGGAAGAAACAATCTCAAACCCTAGTCTTGCAAGGTGAAGATCTCTCTCTCTCTCTCTCTCAAGTACAAGTAATGGCTATGGGGGTATGTTGGCTAGGAGCTCGAAGATCGTGGAGCGAGATGAAGAACGTCTTCTCCTTCTCCAGATCTCTTCCTTCTCCTTTCTGGATGGGATGGCGGCTATTGTGTTCTGTTTTCGTGTATGCCCTCTTCACGAAAGTTTTCCCTTTTGACAAGACAGAGGCAGCGGCAGCTATACGACGGGAACTATACGGCCGGAAAAATATTCCCGCCATATAGTTGCTCGTTAAAGCTTATGTTTGCCTCCGTTGATTGATTTCAAAAGACACTTGCTTGTTTTCGCCAGAATATTGTGTTTCCCTTGTTAAAACCTTCTGTTGATATTTAGAACCTAAAACATACATTAAAAACCAAGTTTTCTTTGCTACCGAAGTATTAGCGTCAGGTAAAGCTAGAAAACGATCAAATCCAGAGGAAAACCATCAATAAAAACTATCAAAAATATGTCGAATCTCACGGCTATCACTATTCTCCATGGGCTGCTCTACATTGGCTATACTACATAAGCTATGCTCCATGGGCTCCTTTCTCAAATTTCACTGGGTTGTGCTCTCCCCTGACCCCTAAAATGCCAAACTAAATTGTTCAGGGGTATGATCCATGGGCTCCTTTCTCAAATTTCTCAGGGTTGTGGTCCGCAGTGCCGCATGTCCCTCTCATTAGAAAGAATATGTGCCTTCTGGACTTTTTTCTCGCTCGCACCTCCCTGTTTCAAACTTGGCAACATTGCTTGATGTAGCACCTATATAAGGTCTCACTACTGGGCCCTCATGCCAGTCTCTCTTTAATGAAACATGTGTATGATGGACTTTTTATCGGCTGCATCTGGTGTTTTGACCTTGGCAATGTTGCTCGACGCGACAGCCGTGTATGTTCTTGCTGTTAGGGCTGACATGTTAGCCTCCCTGGTATGTTTTGGCTTGTGCATGTCATCCTCCCTAGTATGTTCTGGCTTATGGGTCCCCGATGCCATCCTCTCTATACAAGTACTTAACTTCTGTTTTTCAAACCCGCCCATTAAACTCGAGGGACGCTGCAGGCTGGTGGGTCCGTGATATCAGCCTCTCTGTAAAGCAATATTGCTACATGAAAAAATGTAAAACCAAATAAATATATGTCAAGCACACATGATTCAAACTCAAAACATCAACATATATAAACCGTATGTGTTCCCACTACGCCAAAGAAATCAGATGAAAATTATAATTAAAAGCTTTATAGTACCTATAACTTATGTATTAGTCTTCTTAAAAATATTTTGTGTGTCCATATTTATCTCTCTTAAAATAAAAGGGCAGTGCTATTGGAACCTCAATTTATAAAATACCACATAATGGATTAGTTTCTTAAAAACATGGGTAGGCAGAGTTTTTTTAGAGGTGGGGGCAATGCCAAAAAGACCTAATTAAGAAGTTTTGGGGTTATGGTCCATGGGATCCTATCACAAATTTCACTAGGTTGTGGCTCGGCCGGATTAAAACACAGACCTCACCGAGTCAGTAAAAAGCGATAATTCCTATGACAAATATTCATGTAAAGATATGTAAAGAACTAGGGACACACACCATGTGCGCCTAAACGGGGCTGGTATCCAATGTCTTCACTTGGTGAAATCACGCTGCATATTTACCCTCTCATATCTATCCAAAACACATCCAACGGTTCCGATGACACACATGCAAAAGCTCTAGTGCAAGCAGCCTAGCAGCAATGACAGAACTTCTGAAAAATTCAATAGCATTTGAAAGATTAAGCAGTACAGAATAAGAGATAAAAAATATTGACAGTTTATTGGTTCATATTCAGCGACGCTTGACCAATTCAGCAACATTTCATAGTGACTAATTCAACAATACAGACACTGACATTTAATAGTAGTACAGAGAGAGCCAGTTCTTGTCTTAGCTCTAAAAACCATGTCACATAATCCATTTTATCTTTTCTCCAAACACACTCGATCACTGAAACACAATCATTGTCATAATATTTGGTCATATAGGGAATCGTCATATAGATACAGATATCCCATACTAGTACATACTAGTCATAACTCCAATCCAGCAAAAGGTTATCATAGTTTTACCACCCATATATGATTAATAACAATAGCATGTGACCAAAGGGCTAGACAACTAGGAACTTCATGAATAACATGGGGCACTCAGAGAAGCGAGATACATCGACCTTGACTGTTCTTCTAATGGTATGTTTGGCTACTTTTCGGAACTTGATCCACCTAGAAGTAGCTGCCAAGTGCACGTCAGTCCAGCTAATGGCGTAGCCTCCCTCGATTTGCACTCCTTCGCTCTGCATCTTGAAGACTTTTGTTCCCTTTAGTCTATCCTGGAGTTGCTTTGTGGCACTCTTAGGCAATTTCCGAGTCAAAGCAAGAGATAGACGCATAATCAATAAGAGGACAATACACTGAATCATGTGAAACTTGAGAAGACATTCAGAGCAGTTTATTTGCTGCCATATACTCACAAACATAATCAAGTGCGACCTTGTGATGACACATGTGTAGGATACGATCTGACAAGGCACTGCCCGAGCTGATGAAGGGGCTTGCACCGGTGCCTGTGATAGGGCTGGTGCAGTAGCTAGTGTTAGTGCAAGAATATGGACTGGTGTAGGAGATGGTGCCTCTACTTGTATTGGGGCTAGTGCTGGTGCAGGAGATGGTGCCGATGTAGTTAATTATAGAGAGGCTGGTGCAGGATCCAGAACCGATGCTAGCGCCATCAGCTTGATGCTAGATTTCTTCTAAGGGGTACGTAAGTTAACTACAGGGATAGTAGAGGCATATGAGCTGTGTACAAGCAAAATGGTCTCTAATGCAACAGTTACTCACAAGATAGTGATCAGAGGATATGATGAGTATACAAGAAAATTAAGTTACTACCTCCATTCTTTCTCCTTAGGTCAAGAGGTGCCGGAGCAGGAACTAGGGCCGGTGCCGGTGCTGGTGCCAGCAGCTTGATGTTAGTTACCTTTTGGGGGTAGGTAAGAGGACTGCAGGAGTGGTCAGAGAGGCATATGAGATGTGTACAAGCAAAATGGTTTCTTATACAATAGTTACTCCTAGAAATATATGAGAGTATACAAGCGAATTAAGTTACTACCTCTATTGTTTCTCCTACTTAGGTCAACAGGTGTCGTTGCGGGAACTAGGGCCGGTACCGGTGCTAGCAGCTTGATGCTGGCACCCTTCTGGGGGTACATAAGGGGAAGCGGACTGTTGAAATGGTCAATGTCATATGATGAGTAAAGACAATGGTGCAGAACAATTAGTCGCTAGAAAGTCATCACAGGTTGTGATGAGTATAGAAGAAAATTAGTTAGTACTACCTTTATTCTTGGTCCTTAGGTCAATTGCTTTACGATGGCTTGCAACTATCTATGCAGGCTTGCTAAAATCGAATGCAACCTCGCCCACCTACTTCAGACCATTCTCACGGACATACTTGGACCAACCTCGGCCACCCAAATAGGTGGTGGCCATCGTCTAGGAGACATCCACATCATACAGTTGCCGCATGCCTTTAGTTCCCTCGCTATATAAAGTTAGAAACTTGTCGTTTCTGAACATCTTGTTATAATGGGGTGAGCTACACAAAGGAAAACATTCATGAGAAAATTTATAGAGAAGTCAGGCAACAACAATAAAAGCGAGATACATGATCTTACATCAAGTCGGTCTAAAACACTTGGAATCCATACCTGATACCATGGGTACCATTTGCGAAGGGTGGCCAAGCACCATTTTTCCTTCCTTTGCCTTTGGAAGGGCATACATGGCCCCCTTTCAATCCACAAGCTTGCCAAGAGGATGGTAGAATAAAGGGCTCAACAGCTAGTGCGTGGTACTGATTGAAGTTAAGTGGAATCATTAAATTGTGTAAAGAGCATTTAAATCTAATAATATCTAACAAAATCATTACCTATAAAGCAAATAGATTTGATGTTTGTGCACTTCTGATGAGCGTAAAGATATACTAGCTGATAACAATAACACGAAAAATCATAACATGTGAAATTGTGGATTTCCAAATTATACCCACTTCTTAGAGAAGTCACTGCCCACTTGGGTACTGTGTTGGCGCTGAAGGAAATATGCCCTGAGAGGCAATAATAAAGTTGTTATTATGTGTATTCAAGTATATGATATATGTTTATTTTGCATGCTATAATTGTATTAATATGGAAACGCTAATACATGTGTGTTTAATAAACAAATAGAAAGTTCCTAGTTATGCCTCTTTGAACTAGCTCGTTGATTAACAAGATGATCAAAGTTTCCTGATCATGGACATTGGATGTCATTAATAACGAGGTCACAACATTTGTGAAATGATGTGATGAACATTCATCTCAAGTATAGCATTACGATCAAAGTCATTGTGTTTATATTTCTATAACATCATACGAAGTAATCCTAGTCCTTAGACCATGAGATCATGTTAATCACTAACACTGGAAGAGTATCTTGATAACATGAAACGTCACACCGTAAAAAGGTGACTATAAAGGTGGGTTCAGTGCTACAAAGGTGTTATGTAGAGGCTCATGGATCAAGAGTGGGATTTGTCCATCCCGATGACAGATAGATATACTCTAGGACCTCTCGGTGATATCACATTAAGAATAGCTTGCAAGCAAGTGATGTGATCATTAGAATGTTATATCACGGGAATGAGAAAAGAGTGCATGTCGGTAACGAGATCAAAATAGGTATTTGGATACCGATGATCGAATCTCGGACATGTAATATATCACGAGACAAAGGGATTAAGTTACTAGCATTAAAGGTTCTCACGATTACAGAAGTCATCGTTGAATGTATCGGAGTCAGAATGGATCTCTAGGTCCCGCTTATGATTATTGATCTAAGAGGGGTCTCAATCATGTCTGCATTTATTCGCGAACCGTAGGTTGACACACTTAAGGGTTGCCAAACACCATTTGGAGCAAATAGGTTTCAGACGAAAGAATTGCAAAGCGCTGGAATTATTTCAATGGCCACCGGAATTGTTTCGGGTGAAATTACTGAAATTGGTTCTGCATGTGATATTGAAATACTGCAGGGGTTTTATGTGAATGTTTGTTAATTAAAGTAATTAACAAAATTCTGAATAAAATAAATAAAAGAGTTTTATTAAATGAGAGTTGCATTAAATTTGGTGGAAATTTAATGCATGTGAGTGGAACTTTGAGTGAGGCATGTTTATGTGAGTGGAGCTTCCACCACATGAATGAGGAAGAGGTGGGGGCACCCCCCCCTTGGGCACCGGCCATGGGGAGGGGGAGAGCCCCCCTCTCCTATAAAAGGCCTCCCTCTTCTCCCTCACAAAGCACACCTCCTCGTGAAGGATCTCTCTCCCCCTTTATATATATCCCCCCATGGTCTCGGATTAGCGAGATACATGTTCCCGGTGGCATTTCGTCTAGAAGGAGTTGCTGCTTCCTCTGAATCGCTGGAGCGAGGAGGTGTAGGTTGCTTGGTGGCCTGAACGTGTGAGCAAGGACGGATGTGTTGCTGATTTGCGGCTCTAGGACTTCCACACGATCTTGAGATCGGAAAGTGTTCGACTACATCATCCACGAGTTCCATATTGTTAAGAAAGCTTTGTTGTCTTCGAGGGTAAGTTCTCTATGGATGTATATCCACCCATTTCTTGTATCTAGTAGATAGATCTTGGCATATAATAGTTCCCATCATAGGAATTTTTTTCTATGTTGCGAATCCAATAGTGATATCAGAGCCTGATCTATGAGTAGGTGCTTTGCACGGGTAGTACACATATGTTGATGTGGGCGATGATGATCATGTTATTGCTTCTTTCATGTATTTTGGATATTGGTGGCATAGTGGGATGAAGCGGCCTGGACTAACTTTACATGTCCTCGCAGATGAGACCAGTTCCACGATTGACATGCAACTAGTTTGGCATAAGTGGCTAGCGGGTGTATGTCTCTCCTACTATAGTCAATATCTAATTTACAATGAGTTGCTAAGAACTTATTTATCATCTTTGTGGTTCCATGTTCGTAGGTAAGACCGGTTCTATCTTCGAAAGCCCTAAGCCACGTAAAACTTGCAATGGATAAATTAGAAGTGTCTAGTTTAGATTGTTGCTGGGCTAGTGTCATGATATGGTATGTTGTAAGTTGATGTATAGTTGATGCTCTTACAACACAACTAACATGTAAGTTCCATAGACCTTAGCCTTACACACAAAGGAATGATAGAGATCATACCACGATGCACATGATAGTGATCAAATGCATGGACCATATCATTCCACTTTACACATATGATGTTTGCATCTTATATTGCTAGTTTGGCTCTTTAGTAGCATTATAAGATGATCCCTCATTTATATATCAAGATAAAAATGTGTTCTTCCTTATGTATGCACTGTTCTATGGATCGTGTTTCGAGACATCACGTGATGATTGGGTGTACTTGACTCCAATCTCTCCCACCTAGCTACAAGAGCTTCATGATGAACTATAATATGCAGGGCATGAAGAAGTCTCTCCCCGAGCTTCTGTCAATGCTTCAGACTGCAGAGGTGGAGATCAAGAAAGAACATTAAGTGTTGATGATCAATAAGACAACCGGTTTGAAGAAAGACAAAAAGGGTAAGCAGAAGGGAAAGAAGGGTGGAAAATCTGTTGCCACACCTGAAAATAAATCCCAAGCTGGCCCTAGGTCTGATACCGAGTGCTACTATTGCAAGGGGACTAGCCATTGGAAGCGCAACTGCCCCATGTATTTGGTAGACAAGAAGACCGGCAAGGAAAACAAATGTATATATGATATACATGTTATTGATGTGTACTTGACTAGTACTCGTAGTACCACCTGGGTATTTGATACAGGATCGGTTGCTAATATTTGTAACTCAATTCAGTGGCTGCAGAACAAGCGACAGCTAGCAAGGGATGAGGTCACGATGCGTGTCTGCAATGGATCAAGAGTTGATGTGATCACCGTCGGAACGCTGCCTCTCCACCTACCGTCATGATTAGTGATAAATCTAACTAATTGTGATTTGGTGCCTGCACTAAGCATGAACATTATATCTAGATCGTGTTTGATGCAAAGTGGTTATTCATTTAAGTCCGAAAACAATGGTTGTTTGATTTATATGAATGATATCTTTTATGGTCAAGCACCTATGATGAATGGTTTATTTCTGTTCGCTCTCGATAATAGTATTACACATATCCATAATGTTGATGCTAAAAGGATTAAACTTGATGACGTTATATCTGTATATATGTGGCACTGCCGTCTAGGTCATATTGGTGTTAGACGCATGAAGAAACTCCATTCTGATGGACTTTTGGAATCACTTGATTTTGAATCATTTGATACATGTGAGCCATGCCTTATGGGAAAGATGACTAGAACGTTGTTTTCTGGTTCAATGGAACGGGCGACTGATTTATTGGAAATCATACATACTGATGTATGTGGTCTAATGAGTGTGTCGGTGTAAGGTGGATATCGTTATTTTCTTACTTCCACGGATGATTTGAGTAGATATGGGTATATCTATTTGATGAAACACAAGTCTGAAACCTTTGAAAAGTTCAAGGAATTTCAGAGTGAAGTGGAAAATCATCATAATAGAAATATCAAATTTCTGCGGTCTGACCATGGAGGTGAGTATCTAAGTTACGAGTTTAGCGCACATATGAAAGAGTGTGGAATTGTTTCACAACTCACACCTGCTGGAACACCACAATGTAATGGTGTGTCGGAACGTAGTAATCGTACCTTATTAGATATGGTTTGATCTATGATGTCTCTGACTGACTTGCCACTGTCATTTTGGAGTTATGCACTGGAAACTACTGCATTCACTTTAAATTGGGCACCATCTAAATCTGTTGAAGCGACACCGTTTGAATTATGCTTTGGAAACAAACCTAAGCTATCATTTCTTAAAGTTTAGGGTTGTAATGTTTATGTGAAGAAACTTCAATCGGATAAACTCGAACCCAAAGCAGAAAAATGTGTCTTCATAGGATACCCTAAGGAAACTATTGGGTATTCCTTCTATCACAGATCCGAGGGCAAGGTTTTCGTTGCCAAGAATGGATCATTTCTAGAGAAAGAGTTTCTCGCGAAAGGCATGTATAGTCGGAAGGTAGAACTCGAAGAGGTTATTGAACCTTCTCTTCATGCAATGGCGAGTAGCAATGCGCCAGAAATTGTTCCAGAGTTGACTTCACCGAATGAATAGGGAACTAATGATAATGATCATGAAACTCCGAAAGAGGACACTACCAAACCTCGTAGGTCAAACAGGACACCTGCAGCTCCTGAATTGTACGGAAATCCTATTATGAATTTCATGGTTGATGATAGATGACCCGATGACGTATGAAGAAGTGATGATGAGCCTGGATTCCAACAAATGGCTATAATCCATGAAATCCGAGATGGAATCCATGTACGAAAAGCAGGGTTTTGGACCTTGGTGGACTTATCTCACGACCGAAAGGCCGTTGAGAATAAATGGATTTTCAAAAGAAAACCTAATGCTGATGGTAGTGTAACCATCTATAAAGCTCGACTTGTCGCAAAGGGGTTTCGACAAATTCAAGGAGTTGACTACGATGAGACATTCTCTCCCGTAGCGATGCTAAAGTCGGTTAGCATTATGTTAGCAATTCCTCCATATTTCGATTATGAGATATGGCAGATGGATGACAAAACTGCATTCCTCAATGGTAACATTGAAGAAGAGTTGTATATGACAAAACCAAAGGGTTTTGTCGATCCTAAGGATGCTTACAAGGTATGCAAGCTTCAGCGATCCATCTATGGACTAAAGCAAGCATCCCGGACTTGGAATCTCTGTTTTGATTAGGTGGTCAAAGAGTTTGGATTTGTCCAATCTTATGGAGAGGCTTGTATTTACAAGAAGTGAGTGGGAGCAATGTGGCATTTCTAATATTGTATGTGGATGACATATTACTGATTGGAAATGATATAGATCTTTTAAACAGTGTTAAAAGTTATCTAAACAGCAAATTTTTGATGAAGGACCTAGGTGAAGCGTCATACATATTAGGCATAAATATATAGAGAGATAGATCAAGGCGCCTGATAGGGCTATCACAAAGTACTTACCATGATAAGATTTTAAAGAAGTTTAAAATGGACGGAAGTAAGAAGGGGTTCTTACCAATGATGCAAGGCAAGACATTGAGTAAGACTCAAAGTCCGGCTACAGCGGAAGAAAGAGAGATAATGGATAAGATCCCCTATGCTTCAGCCATAGGCTCTATAATGTACGCCATGCTAGGTACAATACCGGATGTGGCACATGCTATTAGTTTGACTAGTAGGTACCAATCTAATCCAGGTTCGGAACACTGGATAGCGGTCAAGAATATCCTTAAGTACTTAAGAAGAACTAAGGATATGTTTTTTGTATACGGAGTTGAAGAAGATTTGGTCGCTAAGGTATTATGTAGAGGCTCATGGATCAAGAGTGGGATTTCTCCATACTGATGACGGATAGATATACTCTGGGCCCTCTTGGTGATATCACTTTTAGAATAGCTTGCAAGCAAGTGATGTGATCACTAGAATGTTATATCACAGGAACGAGAAAAAAGTGCATGTTGGTAACGAGATCAAACTAGGTATTTGGATACCGATGATCGAATCTCGGACATGTAATATATCGCGAGACAAAGGGATTAAGTTACTAGCGTTAATGGTTCTCATGCTCACAGAAGTCATCGTTGAATGTGTAGGAGTCAGAATGGATCTCTAGGTTCCACTTCTAATTATTGATCTGAGAGGGGTCTCAATCATGTCTGCATTATTCGCGAACCATAGGGTGACACACTTAAGGGTTGCTAAACACCATTTGGAGCAAATATGTTTCAGACGAAAGAATTGCAAAGCGCTGGAATTATTTCAATGGACACCGAAATTGTTTTGGGTGAAATTGCTGAAATTGGTTCTGCATGTGATATTGAAATATTGTACGAGATTTTATGTGAATGTTTGTTAATTAAAGTAATTAACAAATTATGAATAAAATAAATAAAATAGTTTTATTAAATGAGAGTTGCATTAAATTTGGTGGAAATTTAATGCATGTGAGTGGAACTTTGAGTGGAGGCATGTTTATGTGAGTGGAGCTTCCACCACATGAACGAGGAAGAGGTAGGGGCACCCCCCTTGGGCACTGGTCATGGGGAAGGGGAGAGCCCCCTATCCTATAAAAGGCCTCCCTCTCCTCCCTCACAAAGCACACCTCCTCGTGAAGGATCTCTCCCCCTCTAGATATATTCCCCCATGGTCTCTTATTAGCGAGATACATGTTCCCGGTGGGATTTAGTCTGGAAGAAGTTGCTACTTCCACTGATTCGCTGGAGCGAGGAGGTGGAGGTTGTTCGGTGGCCTGAACGTCGGTGCGAGGATGGATGCGCTGCTAATTTGCAGCGCTAGGACTTCCACACGATCTTGAGATGGGCAAGCGTTCGACTACATCATCCACGAGTTCCATCTCGTTAACAAAGCTTTGTTGTCTTTGAGGGTAAGTTCTCTCTAGATGTATATCCACCCGTTGCTTGTATCTAGTAGATAGATCTTGGCGTATAATAGTTCCCATCGTAGGAAATTTTTTGTTTTCTATGTTGCGAACCTAACAGGCGCTTCCTTGTCGTGTAGACGATGTCCGCTTTTGGTTCGGGCATTAGCAATCTACTAGCCTCTACAGCAGCCCAGCCTCTATAGCAGCACCTTCAATCTTCATAAAAAGCAACAAAGCTCAACAATTCAATACAGTACATCGTAGTCATATATGATTGTATGAGACAGTCAGACAGATCCAGATCTGGATTCACATAAACATAGTTTCAGAATTAATAAAATCACACATATGTTTCTGAACATCTGATAAGCATGCATGACACCAAACAGACAATAATTAAATCAGATTGCACCATGGAAATAAGTGGATTAAGAAAAAATACCTTTATCTTTAGATTCGGCCATCGCAGCTGGTCAGTGGACTTGCGCTTGTTTGGTGAGTAGTGGTACTGGCCAGATCCTGCTACATGTGGGGGTACCATCCTGTTTGCTGCACTAGGAGCACCGCACGTTCACATGTATGTACCACCGTGCTCTAGTAAATAAAGAAGAGATGGTGTCATAGAGGCTTCCACAAAAATATGATGCAGACAGAGACAACTTTTAACACAGGGATACATCCAGGTTACATCCAACCACTTCTAGCATGGGAAAGAATGGAAGAACACAACGAATATACTGCTACCTTACCTTTTTAGGGAATTTTTAAGGGAACTGACGGGACCATCCTTGTCTGTACTGGCCGTGCACACCACTAACTCATAGTTGTCCATACAAAATCTGACTCAAAATCCATTTCACATTACGAGTAGAAACTAAAGGTTACAGAAGTTGAGAACACCAAAATCGAACTCGAGCAAATGATCTAATCAGAATAGTGGTGACCATGTTGCGATCCCGAATCCATACAAAAGCGGTACCCCCACCCCACCCCATCCCACCCTACCCCACCCCCACCCAAATGACCCAATCGATCAGAGCAAAGGGAAATTGTCCTGATTAGGTGATTATGAGTTGGGCAATAAGCAAGAACTCCACAATCAAAGCATACCGAATACTACTACTAATAGTATCCCCAATGGCCCAATCAGAAGCAAATTAAATAAAGTTGGATTTCGAGGTGAGCAAATACACCCACCTATCTCAGCAAGAACTCCCCAATCAGAGTAAATAGGGAAAATAAATAGTTGCAGTAGTTCCAACACTTGCTTGCTAGATGGGAGATAGCTAGTGGTGATTTCTTGTTGGTAGAAAGGCATGGGCAGCGGAGTAGTAGTACTGGTAGTAGTAGGGCTAGGCACTACACTTTTTCTACAATAATATTTTCAAGTGGCGGTGGCAGGAACATTTTGTCGGGCGATTTTTGAATTTTTGATCCCAGCTATGATGTGGTGGCCTACAGCTGTTTTTGTGGATAAGTTAAAGCGGGACCCATGTCAAGGAGAATATCATTTTGCGGCCCGAAAGTTGGGGTGTACAGGCAACACGGTACCCAAGTTCCCTAAAATCAGCCGGGATGACTATAGTTGGTGTGCCAAATACTCAGAGGGTCTTTTTCGGCACGAATTCAACTTTACGTTTCAATACAAAAAATCAGGCTAGCGGGCGTCAAGTTGGGCCCCCTGTCAGTTCGCCGTTATGTCGCTCACCGCCGCTTAGGCGGTGGTCATCACATAGGCTTGCGGCGTTACGGATGGATAGGACAACACCCCCTACCCAGTGTATTGACGTGAAAAAACAGGGCCCATGTATTGGCGTTATAATTATTTTTTGTTTATTCAGAAGCTGGAACGGCCACCGCCACGCGTCTCTCCTTGGACTTCTGTCCCAATCGTTAACCCCTACCATAAAAGCGCATTAACGGTTCCACCGCTCCCCTACCTCGCAGAAACCACTCTTCTTCTTCCTGTCATCTACTATCTTCTTCCCGTCTTCTCCTTGCCGCCATGGAAGATCTACGCACTCTAGAGACAAGCTTCACTACCCATGAGAACAAAAAGATAGACGTTATCTACACCAGCGAGAAGGAGATAGTGGTGCGTGTCTTGAGGATGTACGAGGGTTGGCTTGGGATAGACGAGGACAAGTTTGTGGGATTGGACCTCGAGAACACCCCGGAGCACCCATATGAAGGGAGTGAAGTCGCGTCGTTCAACTTGCCATGCGGAAACACGTCCTCGTCTACCACCTCTCCCGGTTTGTAGATCTGCTCTCTGTAGCTAACCGATTTTAGGGTTTTCTCCTGTTGTTCTTTATCCACTTGCTCATCTTGCAACTATTGGATTTTACATAGGACCAAATAAATTAGGGTTTGTCTATGTCTCAATCGACTGAGATTTTCTTTAGTCTCAATCACCTAAGAAAAGTGCAACCGTAGTTAAAAGAAATGTGCAACTCGTTCAGTCGACTGAGAAATAGCAAAACCGAATAAATTATGACAATACAATGTTGAGAGTCTTGATCTTGCATTTACTAAACTTTTCAAAATTATATTGAGATGATGATCTTGCATTGACAAAATATTTGTAGTTACAAATTTTGATGATGACAAACTACATACTTTCAGACGGTGAAATGTCCGCGCCTTGATTCCTTGTAAAAAAGGGAATTGTTTTCTGCACTGTCGACACAACAACTGATTTTTCGAAATTGTATCAAGAGGAAATTATAATTCCTGCGCACAACTGGATCGATATTCAGCGTCTTGTCAAGATCCTAGGGGGCTCAAAGAAGGATGGAATGGCATCACTCACAACTAGAATCCTCGATGAGTCGTACGACAAATTGAAGGATGATTTCCCTACATATAGGCACGATTTCTAGGATGAGTGGCCGTTGTCTGATATAAACCTGAAGTATGCAGCCATAGATGCTTACGTGACCTACCAGCTGTACAAGAAGATCCATTTTTTTCTATGTTACCTCGTGTTCTGCCCTATTTGCAAGAGGAAAGACGAGCTTAGGGGAGCCCTTTGTAGAAAATGCGGAATAGCTGAGTTTGAAGTTGAATATGCAAAGAAATTGGCTTCATCTGAAGCAGCTGACAGAGAGGCTGCAGAAGCAGCTCAAAGAGAGCTTGCAGCTGAAGAAGCAAATGACAGAGAGACTGCAGCTGAAGCGGAAAATAGAGAGGCGGCATCTTCTAGCAGCAACAATCAGGCCTGTGATGCACCGCTAATTGTGCCGCAGGACGCTGAAGATAGGAAAGCCAAGTCAGATGCCAATTGGGACAAAGCAGTTAAATCGGATGTGGAGTACACAGAGCGATGGCAAGCGCCTCAAGTGGTCGATGAGGAGTGAATTAAATTTTACTTGTCGTGTTATGTTTTACATTTTGTGGAACTCGATTAGCTTGTCAAGATGTCTAGCGCATCAAGTGATACTAGTAAAATAAATTTAACCCTCGTTGTGTTATGTTTATGTATGTGTCTTGTAGCTTGTCAAGATGGTAGCTTCTTAACTGGAAGTTTGAAAGAGTGCCCTTTTCCTCTCTCGCTAAACATATATGTTTCATTTTGCCCAAATTGGTAGAAAATCTAGAGAAGATTCTCACTTCGATATTTCGTTCCCTTTTGGACCTCTTTTTGCCTCCGATCAGGTAGCAAATCTAGAGCAGCAAATCACACCAGGCAGAATACATTCATTTAGAAAACAAAACAAATGTAGATATAGTTGTGCGTAGCTAAATAGGATATAGCGATAGAAAGTAGGTTGCTTAACGAGGTTCGATGCATTCAGACAGAAATAGGATATAGCTAGAAAGAAGCTACTTAGAAGAAGGGGTAGCCGCTGCAGCTGCAGGCACATCCTGCAAGCGCTCGCGCCTCCGCCATCTCCCTCTGGTGCTTCTGCCACTTCTTGCTGCCAGTTTCTTGGACTTGGCGACCTTGGGCCTGATTGGAGGCATGCGACCCTCTTTGATGGCCACCCGCTGGAGGTTTCTGAGGTGAATGTAGAGAGCCCGGTGTTTAGCAATGTAGGCGTTGATGTTCGCGGGCTCGGGCTTGCCGCTTTTGTGGATACCAGCGCCCGCGACATCTGTATGCTTCAGTAAGGTGTTCAAGACGGTGACGCTGGCGGCGCGACTCGTCAAGCACTAGACGCCCCCTTACGAAAGGGGCATCTGTAGTAGGGGCCCTTGAGGAAGCCGTCGTACTTGCCGTCTCGCAGCCTCCTCAGCACCTGACGAGCCTTGGTGTGAATGGACTCGTCATCGCTGCAGACGTTGCTGTCGGAAACCTATTGGAAGAAAGGGAAAATGGAGGAGTAGATGGTGTAAGAAGATCGAGCAATCGAAATGCGAACAAGTGAATCCTAATAAACCAAGATCTAGCATCCAACGATGGGAACGGTGTTGGATAATTAGGCACAATTTCCATTATTAATTCCAGAATATTAAAGATGACAATACCAGATAAATTTTAAATAGATTGGCCCATTATTTCTAACAAACGGTAGAAGAACCAGGGGAGGGGAGAAAACCCTAGTTACCTCTGACCATAGGTCGTCGATGCCGGTGTCGTAGGGGTTCAGCGGAGCGATGTACTTATCTGGATCGTAGGTTCCCAAGAAGTGCGTGATCTGCTTGTGACCGTGGGGCCTCTCGCCGCAGGGTCTCCTTCGCGGCTATGTCGGGGAGACGGGGGCTCGACGGAACGGCTGCCATCGATGCCTCCGCTGGGGCCTGGATAGGGACAGCGGCTACTTTCAACGCGTCGAAGGGGACCAGCAAGGAGACGGGGGCCTCCTCGCCGGCGGCCACAGAGGCGTCGATGGCCACCTTATCCTCCTCGGCCATCGCCCGATGCATGTGGTATTCTCAGGAGTTTGCGGATGCTGGGACAAGGAGAGGGTTGCGGGGAAAGTGAGCGAGAGTGGGAGTGGGTGTGCGAGAGGGCTCTATACTTAAGGTGGATAGAAGCAAGGCACGCTTTGCTGCACCACTGCATGCGCCCAGCGACCAAGACTGCCGCATCACTGCGACACGCACGTCACGTTTTCCGGCCATGCATGGGCTTCAGATTGAGCCGTATGCAAAGGGCGCACACACAATTTCTATGTACGAAGTTTCACATGGCCCTAAAATTGGCGATAGTTAAAAGTGGAAATGTAGAGGGGAAGGTAGGTGGCTGTCCGACGAGATTTGTGGGGTTGTGATAGATTCGGTAAAGGGATGTGTGATACATTGCAAATGTATCTATAATTTTTGATGCTCCATGCTTAGTTTTATCCACTTTCTTGTGTTTGGTCCACTCTTTGGAGTACTTTTCATATGATTTCTTGGACTAACCTATTAACAAGAGCCACAGTGCCGGCTGCTTGTTTTCTGCTATTTTTGGTTCCAGGAAAGTCAAAAAATGAATATTCTCGGAATTGGATGGGACAAAAGCCAAAGTGCCTACTTTTCTAGAAGACTCACGGAGCCAGAATACGAGACGGAGGAGGGCCAAGGGCTGGCCACACCCCCCAGGCGCGGGCTGGGCCTGGCCGCGCCAAGGCATGGTGTGGTGGCCCTAGGCACCCCCTCGGTCTCCCTCTTCGCCTATAAGAAGCCTTCTGACCTAAAATCTTTGGGGGGGTCGACGTTTTTCCATGAAAAGTTCCGCTGCGCCGCCGCCACCGAAGAGGAGATTGAGGTCAGAAAGTCTGCATTCGGCACCCGCGGACGGGAAGTGCCCCCGAAGCCATCTCCATCGATCTTCACCATCATCTCCATCGATCATCCATGTTTCTCCCATCTATGAGTGAGTAATCCCCCGCTTTAGGCTATGAGGATGGCAGGGATTGGATGAGATCGTTCATGTAATGGCATCAGATTGTTAGGGCATGGCACCTAGTATCTTTTATTAGTGCTTTATGACTTTGTTGCGACTTGTTGTGCTTAATGCTTGTCACTAGGGCCCGAGTGCCATGATTTTAGATCTGAACATGTTATTGATTCATTATGATAGTATTGTTTTTGGTCTTATCTGCAAGTTGTATACACACGTTGTTGTCCGGAACCAATGGCTTTGATGTGAGGATCACATGTGTTCATGGAGTGTTAATGCTTTGCTCCGGTGCTCTATTAAAAGGAGCACCTTAATTGCCAGTAGTTCCCTAGAGGCCTCGCTGCAAACGGGCTGGCAGGACAAAATATGTTGTTCAAGTTCTCAATGCGAGCACGTATGACTATATATGGAACACATGCCTAGGATTATCTAGTACTTGGCTTCTTTATCCTATTTATCTGCAATTGCCCTATGTTCTGATTGCTATGTGAATTGTCTTGTCCATGCAACGCCCGTCCATCCATCCCTATGCCTACCACACTCGAATCCCACTGTTTACTGCTTTTGTTACTACTGTCTTTGCTTTACTACTGCTGTTACTTTGCTATTCCTACTAGAAAACTGTTGCTACTGATAAACTGCTGTGAGCAAGATGGTTTCCAGGTGCAGCTGAATTGACAACTCAGTTGTTAAGGCTGATAAATATTCTTTGGCTCCCCTCGTGTCAAATCAATAAATTGGGTTTCACTTCCCTCGAAAATACTGCGATACACCCCCTATACTTGTGGGTCATCAAGACTATTTTCTGGTGCTGTTGCCGGGGAGCATAGCTTTATTTATCAAGTTCACTTAGATTCACTATTGTTCAAGCTAAGTTTATTTTCTCCTTGTTTAATTGTTTCTTTATCAAAAATACAAAAAAAAATTGGTTCCTACTCTAGTTGTTATTTTTGTTGCTCTGTTATTGTCTTGCTTTATCATGCTTATTGTCAATGGTTGGTTTTTTTGAAACTGAATCTTATTGGCAAGGTGGATTCATGGAAGATCAAAAAGACTATTGTGAGGAACACCGCTTGTCACAAAAAGGGAAACACTTATGGGAACAAATTGATAAATTGTATACCATTGCTAGAAACGTGTGCTCTACTTATAATGTTACTTATTGCTTTGATAAATCTTGTTGCTGCAGGAGGTACAAACACCTCCCTTTTCAATGTGAGTATAATGATAATGTTACCATATCTTCTTATGTTAAGGGAAATTATGACTTTTATGATGTGGAACAAATTGAGGAATTTATTGCTTGGAAGGGTGCATTTGAACTTGCTAGTTTGCTTGAAAATATTGATGATTCACCTTATAAGTATGAGGTTTATGGTATACCTAAATTTTGCTTTGATAATTACAAGGATGAAAATGGCTATATTCTTGAATATTTTAATAGATGCTTCCCACAAATGGAAGAGACTAATGCCTTATAGGATCCTATGGAAGAAGAAATTGATGAACCTGAAATCTCATTAGATGAAAAAGAGGAGGAGAGTGATGAACAAAAGGAGGAAGAATGGATTAGCTACCCATGCCTATCTTCTAATGAGAGTAACTCTTTATCCCTTACATTATTTGATTGTCCCCCTTGCTTACTAAAGGAGAATGAATGTTATGTTCCTAAGGTTTCTCTTGAAAATGTTTATAATAAAGCTCTAGTGCTTGTAGATCATGAAGAACATGCTTTATGTGATAGTTATATTGTTGAGTTTCTTCATGAGGCTTCTGAAAATTATTATGAGAGAGGAAAATATGGTTGTGGAAGTTTTCTTGGTATTGAAACACCTCTCTATGTGCTAAAAGTTTTGAAATTACTCTTGTTTTATCTTCCTATGCTTGTCACTTTGTTCTTTGTGAATTTATTTGCATACACGATTCCTATGCATAGGAAGTGGGTTAGACTTAAATGTGTTTTGAATTTTCTTCTTGATGCTCTCTTTTACTTCAACTCATATTTCTTATGAGAGCATCCTCTCAAACTTTTATGCCTGAAGATGATAATATGTCTATTATTCTTGGGAGACCTTTTCTAAATACTGCAGGAGCTGTTATTAATTGTAATCAAGGGAAGGTGACCTTCAATGTCAATGACAAGGAACATACTATCTATTTCCCCAAGAAGATTGATAATACTTATGGTTTTGAATTCAATTGAACATGTTGAGGGCATTCAAGTTAGAGAAATATATTGTCCCATACCAAGAGAAAAATTTGAAACTATTATGATAGGGACCATTGCTATCAAGGTTGAGGTAACATAATCATTAGTGGAATACAAAGTTTTGTCTCATATGAAATTGTTTTGGTAACAAGACCTGATCAACCTTGTTAACAAAAGGATTTCACTGAACAAAACAATGGTTTCACTATGATTATCTCTGTTTACGTCTATTCTATCCGTTTCAGTTTTTGCTTATGCCTAACTTAAAGGCATTAAAGAAAAGTACTTATTGGAAGATAACCCAAAAGTTTTAGATGATTCTTGGAAGTTATTACCTCTGTAATAACCGCCCCTTATCCTTTTTATTTGCTTTTTGTGCCAAGAGTAACCTCTAGTGAGAGAGAAGTAATGATTGGGAAGGTTGCTGTCCCGAAACAGATTTCTGTGCTTCACCGTAAAAATTCGTGTAAAATCTCTGAACGTCTTTTTGAGGCGTGAATTTTTTTGATTCTGCCCCAGGTTGTTATCTAACTTTGGTTAGTTCAACACTTTTTAATTTGAGCAACATAAGATCTTCTAAACAATTCGCCTTTACCTGCTGGTCTGTTTTGACAGATTTCTGCCATTTTTTGCATTTGCTTCTTGTTAGTTCCTTCTTGAGTTCTTTTGGGGAATTGAGCTTTTTGAGGGAAGTGCTACAGTAGCTAGTGTTCTAATGGAAGTTTATTTGGTGTTAGAACTGAACCTTGAGACTTATTTATCTTGAGTGCAATAATGTTGCTAATAAAGATTGTGTGAAGTGTTGTATGAAGGAAAAATTTCAGGTGTATGGAAGGAATGAGTAATGAGATGAAGGATGGACTAAAGCTCAAGCTTGGGGATGCCACACGTGTCACCCCAAGAAATATCCAAGAAGTACAAGCGTCAAAACTTGGGGATGCCCAAGGCATCCCCTTCTTCATCAATAAAAATCTCAGGTTTCTTTCAACACTTCATTTTTATTGTTTCATGCACAGTTGTGTTGTTCTTGGAGCGTCTTATTTTTCGTTTTCTCTTTGGTTTTTAGTTTGCGTGGTTTGCTTAGTTTTCTGAATAAATTGGTTGGACCCCCTCTTTCATACTTTGGTTTGCAAATAGTTTGGTTTGGTTTGGAAAAGAGTAGGAAAGTTCATACTTATGCGGTAAAAAGAGCTCGTTTTTTACTGTGGCCTATGCTTTGTCATGCCATGCTTGGTATTGTTTTGGCTTTATGCTTAGTATTCTTTGCTGTAGCATGACTTGTTATAAACAATTGAGATTGCTTAATGTGCCTTGGATGAATCATGCGTTGTTTTAGCATATTAAAGCATAGTATAGTGGTATTCTCCTTTGATGCTTTATTTTGGTTGACTTGGCACATGCTCACACCATGTTATGACTATCTCAAGTCACCATAGCCTGTATGATCCTTTAGTTTTCAACTTGTAGTATCACTTTATGCTTTGATCAATGATGTTTTGTCGCTCTGCATGATTATGGCCATTATTGCTCTCTCAGTTTGTCGCTCCCAGTCTTTTGCTAGCCTCCACAACAAAGTAGGAGTTCCACTCATGCATCCAACTCCCTAAACCAAGTTTTTACAAAGAGTCCACCATACCTACCTACTAGCTTATGCTATTCCAAGTATATTCATGCTTTTGTCTACCTTTCACTTGTTATGAGAAAACTAGTGATTAAAGCTCTCACGAACTTGATGGCACACTTTACTTTTTGCCTCTAATAAACTTGAACCATTGGGTCCTTCTTTGTTATGATATGCTTGCTTTATAAGTTGAAATTAGCAGAACCATGTTTCATGGGGAACGCTTTCAACATTGCACTTGTACTTTGTACCCCGTTGATATTATGTTCTTTTGCTTACGGATCCCGGCGGTGTGAAATAAAAGTGGAACTTGTAAGATCATGGAGTTTGTATGTGTGTTAGAGAAACGCCTGGGCCGCTAGCCTAAGCCATGCCTAATCATGGTGGAAACTTGCAGCATCACCATAATGAGCACTCTATGAAACATCCTCAATAAAAACCTATGCAAATAGCAAATTCTTTATAAAAAGATCGCTGAGATGCTCATTGTCTGCTTGCCTTGTTATTTTGATTATCGGAAAGCTCTCGTATCATGTGCAAGGGGTACCCCGTTGGCGGTTCTTAATGATACACATATACTTACAATGACAAGATCTTACTCGTGACTGAAGTTGAGTAGCATGAGGATCAGTCTTCGTAAGTAAGGGGCATGAGATTTCGGTTTATAACCTGTCAAGCATATCCTCTTAGTTGTGTCACTTTAACCTTAATCACCTTAAAGATGCTTATGATAGGGGCAATGAGAGCTGAAATCTATAAGTACCATAATTTTTGGAAGCTCTTTATGAGACTTGAATCCCTACTTCCTTTTACAAAAGGCTTTTCTTCCACCATTATATTGAGTCTCCACCTTCTATCTTTATGCACTTACTTTGAGAGCATAGTGGCCATTCTTAGTTCTATGTGCATTGTCCCAAGACTAGTTGATTGATGCATAACTTGTTATTGCTTGTTTTAAATGTTTGTATCTATTCACTCTTGTAAACTTTGAAGGTGTCCTATGCATTTATGTTTTCTACTCTTTGAGGAACAAGCTGAATGCAACTTTGCTATGTTTTCTTTATGTGAAACAAACAAACGTCTTGCAAAGCATTGTTATTCATGAATCTTTTGTTTGTGCCTTTTCATGTTGCAACATAGTTCCTTTGTCTTATTGCTAGAACTTTGTCTTTCATGTTATGATTGAAGTAATATGATCCCAGCTTTGAATGTTTACAAATTTAGGTCAAGTCTTTGATGGTGCATGTCACCTCAAAAATTATTCTTTCTTTTTATCACTTACCTACTCGAGGACGAGGAGGAGTTAAGCTTGGGGATGTTGATACATTGCAAATGTATCTATAATTTTTGATGCTCCATGCTTGGTTTTATCCACTTTCTTGTGTTTTGTCCACACTTTGGAGTACTTTTCATATGATTTCTTGGACTAACCTATTAACAAGAGCCATAGTGCTAGCTGCCTGTTTTCTGCTGTTTTTGGTTCCAGGAAAGTCAGAAAATGAATATTCTCGGAATTGGACGGGACAAAAGCCAAAGTGCCTATTTTTCCAGAAGACTCACGGAGCCAGAATACGAGACAAAAGAGGGCCAAGGGCTGGCCACACCCCCCAGGCGCGGGCTAGGCCTGGCCGCGCCAGGGCATGTTGTGGTGGCCCTAGGCACCACCTCGGTCTCCCTCTTCTCCTATAAGAAGCCTTCCGACCTAAAAACTTCGGGGTTGCGTTTTTTCCTGAAAAGTTCCGGCCTTGCCACGCCACCGAAGGGGAGATTCGGGGGATAGAAAGTCTCTGTTCCGGCACCCTGCCGGGACGGGGAAGTGCCCCCGGATCCATCTCCATCGATCTTCACCATCATCTCCATCGACCATCCATGTTTCTCCCATCTATGAGTGAGTAATCCCCCGTTGTAGGCTATGGGTATGGTAGGGATTGGATGATATCGTTCATGTAATGGCATCAGATTGTTAGGGCATGGTGCCTAATATCTTTTATTAGTGCTTTATGACTTTGTTGCGACTTGTTGTGCTTAATGCTTGTCACTAGGGCCCGAGTGCCATGATTTCAGATCTGAACATGTTATTGATTCATTATGATAGTATTGTTTTTGGTCTTATCTGCAAGTTGTATACACATGTTGTTGTCCGGAACCTATGGCCCCAAAGTGATAGAAATCGGGATAACCGGAAGGGAATGGCTTTGATGTGAGGATCACATGTGTTCACGGAGTGTTAATGCTTTGCTCCGGTGCTCTATTAAAAGGAGAACCTTAATTGCCAGTAGTTCCCTAGAGGCCCCACTGCAAACGGGCTGGCAGGACAAAAGATGTTGTGCAAGTTCTCATTGCGAGCACGTATGACTATATATGGAACACATGCCTAGGATTATCTAGTACTTGGATGCTTTATCTTATTTATCTGCAATTGCCCTATGTTCTGATTGCTATGTGAATTGTCTTGTCCATGCAATGCCCGTCCATCCATCCCTATGCCTACCGCACTCGAATCCCAATGTTTACTGCTTTTGTTACTACTATCTTTGCTTTACTACTGCTGTTACTTTGCTATTCCTACTACAAAACTGTTGCAACTGATAAACTGCCGTGAGCAAGATTGTTTCCAGGTGCAGCTGAATTGACAACTCAGTTGTTAAGGCTGATAAATATTCTTTGGATCCCCTCGTGTCGAATCAATAAATTGGGTTTCACTTCCCTCGAAAATACTGCGATACACCCCCTATACTTGTGGGTCATCAATGTGTTGATGGTTGCGAGTGACTCGATGAACCGGAGATGTTAGGTCTCATCGAGCTCAGCTGTTCGGCCTCACGCTAGCGCGTCCAAGCTTCTTACGGTGGGCCCCAGTTGGAAGTGAGATTGAGAGCCACTGCGTAAAAAATGGGATGTGTCTTATTAAAATCAAGTGGCAATAAACTGCAGCTATCCATCGACGACCGTGCACTCGATGACGCATGTGTTGTGGCATAGTAGTAGCAGTAGTAGGCTTTTCAGACTTGATTAAACGTGACATGACCGCTCGACGACTTATTCCATGGACGACATCCTGTTCCTTCTTGTAGAGGGAGACGTCAAGATGGGGCCTCGTCAAGATGGTAGCTCGTTAACTGGCAGTTTGAAAGAGTACCCTTTTCCTCTCTCGCTAAATAGATATGTTTCATTTTGCCCAAATTGGTAGCAAATCAAGAGAAGATTCTCTCTTCGATAATTCCTTCCCTTTTGGACCTCTTTTTTCCTCCGATCAGGTAGCAAATCTAAAGCAGCAAATCACACCAGGCAGAATACATTCATTCAGAAAACAAAACAAATGTAGATATAGTTGTGCGCAGCTAAATAGGATATAGCGATAGAAAGTAGTAGGTTGCTTAACGGGGTTCAATGCATTCAGCCAGAAATAGGATGCAAGCAAAATATAGAAAAACAAAAGAAGCTGCAAGTGTGAATGCGTATGCAGATACATTCAAGGAGACATCCAACCCGTTCATTCGCCAGCGCCTCCATCTCCCTCTGGCTCCTCTGCCACTTCTTGCTGCCTAGTTTCTTGGACTTGGGGCCTTGGGCTTGATTGGAGGCATGCGACCCTCTTTGATGGCCACCCGCTGGAGGTTTCGGAGGTGAATGCCGAGAGCCCGGTGTTTAGCGATGTAGGCGTTGATGTTCACGATCTCGCGCTTGCCGCCTTTGTGGATGCCGGAGCCCGTGGCCTCTGCATGCTTCAGTAAGGTGTTGAAGTCGGTGCCGCCAGCGGCGCGACTCGTCAAGCAGTAGGCGATCCCCTTGCGGAAGGGGCAGCTGTAGTAGGGGCTCGTGAGGTAGTCGTCTTGGATCGCCCCTGACCTCCTCAAGACCATTGACGAGCCTTGGTGTGAATGGACTCGTCATTGCTGCAGACGTCGTTGCCGGAAACCTATTGGAAGAAAAGGAAAATGGGGGAGTCGATGATGTAAGAAGATCGAGCAATCAAAATGCGAACAAGCGAATCCTAATAAACCAAGATCTAGCATCCAACGATGGGAACGGTGTTGGATAATTAGGCACAATTTCCATGATTAATTCCAGAATACTAAACATGACAATACCAGCTAAATTTTAAATAGATTAGCCCATTATTTCTAACAAACGGTAGAAGAACCAGGGGAGGGGAGCAAACCCTAGTTACCTCCGACCATAGGTCATCGATGTCGGTGTCGTATGGGTTCAAAGGAGTGATGTACTTATCTGGATCGTAGGTGCCCAAGAAGTGTGTGACCTTGTGCCAGACCCGGCGGCCTCATTGTGAGGGGCTCCTCTTCTTCTTCTCCGTCCGGCTGAGGGACGGGGGCCTGGATGGGAACGGCGGCTGCCATCGATGCCTCCGCTGGGGCCTGGACAGGGACATCGGCTGCATTCAACGCGTCGAGGGGGACCGGCAAGGAGACGGGGGCCTCCTCGACGGCGGCCATGGAGGCGACGATGGCCACCTTATCCTCCTCGGCCATCGCCGGAGCGGACGGGGTATTCTCGGGCGTTTGTGGATGCTGGTGGGACAGTGGAGAGGGTTGCATGGGGACAGTGAGCGAGAGTGGGAGTGGGTGTGCGGAGAGGGGCTCTATAGTTAAGGTGGATAGAAGCAAGGCACGTTTCGTTGCACCACCGTGCAACGCGCCATGCAGTCGACTGCACCGTGCACCACGACACGCGCACGGTACGTCACATTTTTTCCCGGGCCATGCATGGCAGTTCTGTATTGAGCCGCATGCAAAGGGAGCACACACAATTTCTATGTACGAAGTTTGACACGGCCCTAAAATTAGCGATTGAGAGCCGCTGCGTAAAAAATGGGATATGTCTTATTAAAATCAAGTGGCAATAAATTGCAGCTGTCCATCGACGACCGTGCACTCGATGATGCATGCGTTGTGGTCTTGTGGCATAGTAGTAGCAGTAGTAGGCTTTTCAGACTTGATTAAACATGACATGACCGCTCGACGACTTTTTCCATGGACGACATCATGTTCCTTCATGTAGAAGTCTCGCTGAGGGAGACGTCCGTGCTGTCTCGCGCTGTACTGTGAAGGGCACGACGTGTGCAACAATCATCGTTGGATCACACAGAATCAAAAGTTGGTGCGCATGATCCGCGTGACAACTGTGATAACCAATCAGGGAGTAGCAGACAGGGTGAGCATAGATTTGCGCTTCTACGAAAGATAGAGAGAGGGGGGCAAAACTGAGTACTACCACATAAAACCAAGGGCGATAATGAGTAGTATAAAAATGGAAGGTGAGTGTCTTGTACAATTAAATACATCGTGGCATACATCAAATTATGCCAAGATAGATCCACTAGAGTTCATTGGATGTGTGTTCTTCTCATAAACCACTCATAAACCACGTAAGGATCCGTTAGAGTCATCACATGTCTGCTCTTTTCATGAACCACGTCTAGAGTCATTGCATGTGTGTTATTCTCACAAACCACGCAAGGATCCACCGATGTAATTGCATGTGTGTTCCTCTTATAGACCACACATGGATCCACCGGTGGCATCGCAAGTCTGCTCTTTTCATGAACCACAGTTAGAGCCATCGTATGTCTGCTCTTTTCATGAACCACAACTAGAGTCATTGCATGTGTGTTCTTCTTACAAACCATATCATGAACCACACCTAGTGTCATTGCATGTGTGTTCTTATCATTAACCACACATGGATCCACCGGTGTCATTGGATGTCTGCTCTTCTCATTAACCACAGCTAGAGTCATTGCATGTCTGTTCTTTTCACAAACCACATATCACCAGAGTCATTGCATGTGTGTTCTTCCCACATACCACACATGGATCCACTAGTGTCATTGCATGTGTGTTCTTCCCATGAACCACACATGGATCCACCAGTGTCATCGCATGTCTTCTCTTTTCATGAACCATAGATAGAGTCATTGCATGTGTGTTCTTCTCACAGACCACATATCACCTGTGTCATTGCATGTGTGTTCTTACCACAGACCACACATGGATCCACCCAGTGTCATTGCATGTGTGTTCTTCCCATGAACCACAGCTAGAGTCATTGCATGCGTGTTCTTCTCACAAACCATATCATAAACCACACCCAGTGTCATTGCATGTGTGTTCTTATCATTAACCCACATGGATCCACCGGTGTCATTGCATATCTGCACTTCTCATTAACCATAGCTAGAGTCATTGCATGTCTGTTCTTTTCACAAACCACATATTACAAGAGTCATTGCATGTGTGTTCTTCCCATGAACCACACATGGATCCACCGGTGTCATTGCATGTGTGTTCTTCTTACAAACAACACATGTATCCACCCAGTGCCATCGCATGTCTAGTCTTTTCATGAACCACAGCTAGAGTCATTGCATGTGTTTTCTTCTCAAAGACCACATATCACCTGTGTCATTGCATGTGTGTTCTTACCACAGACCACACATGGATCCACCAGTGTCATTGCATGTGTGTTCTTCCCACAGACGACATATGGATCCACCCAGTGTCATTGCATGTGTGTTCTTCCCACAGACCACACATGGATCCACCAGAGTCATTGCATGTGTTTTATTCCCATGAACCACACATGGATCCACCAGTGTCATTGCATGTCTGCTCTTTTCATGAACCACAGCTAGAGTCATTGCATGTGTGTTCTTCTCACAAACCACATATCACCGGTGTCATTGCATGTGTGTTCTCCCCATGAACCACACATGGATCCAACAGTGTCATTGCATGTGTGTTCTTCCCACAGACCACACATGGATCCACTAGTGTCATTGCATGTGTGTTCTTCCCATGAACCACACATGGATCCACCAGTGTCATTGTATGCCTGCTCTTCCCATGAACCACAGCTAGAGTCATCGCATGCGTGCTCTTTTCATGAACCATAGCTAGATTCATTGCATGTGTGTTCTTCTTACAAACCATATCATGAACCACACCCAGTGTCATTGCATGTGTGTTTTTCTCACAAACCACACATGGATCCACCGGTGTCATTGCATGTCTGCTCTTCTCGTTAACCACAGCTAGAGTCATTGCATGTCTGTTCTTTTCACAAACCACATATCACTAGAGTCATTGCATGTGTGTTCTTCCCACAGACGACACATGGATCCACCCAGTGTCATTGCATGTGTGTTCTTCCCACAGACCACACATGGATCCACCAGAGTCATTGCATGTGTTTTATTCCCATGAACCACACATGGATCCACTAGTGTCATTGCATGTCTGCTCTTTTCATGAACCACAGCTAGAGTCATTGCATGTGTGTTCTTCTCACAAACCACATATCACGGTCATTGTGTGTTCTCCCCATGAACCACACATGGATCCAACAGTGTCATTGCATGTGTGTTCTTCCCACAGAACACACATGGATCCACTAGTGTCATTGCATGTGTGTTCTTCCCATGAACCACACATGGATCCACCAGTGTCATTGTATGTCTGCTCTTCCCATGAACCACAGCTAGAGTCATCGCATGCGTGCTCTTTTCATGAACCATAGCTAGAGTCATTGCATGTGTGTTCTTCTTACAAACCATATCATGAACCACACCCAGTGTCATTGCATCTATGTTTTTCTCACAAACCACACATGGATCCACCGATGTCATTGCATGTCTGCTCTTCTCGTTAACCACAGCTAGAGTCATTGCATGTCTGTTCTTTTCACAAACCACATATCACTAGAGTCATTGCATGTGTGTTCTTCCCACGCATTTACACATGGATCTACCAGTGTCATTGCATGTGTTCTTCCCACCACACATGGATCCACCAGAGTCATTGCATGTGTTTTATTCCCATGAACCACACATGGATCCACCAGTGTCATTGCATGTCTGGTCTTTTCATGAACCACAGCTAGAGTCATTGCATGTGTGTTCTTCTCACAAACCACATATCACCGGTGTCATTGCATGTGTGTTCTCCCCATGAACCACACATGGATCCAACAGTGTCATTGCATGTGTGTTCTTCCCACAGACCACACATGGATCCACTAGTGTCATTGCATGTGTGTTCTTCCCATGAACCACACATGGATCCACCAGTGTCATTGTATGTCTGCTCTTCCCATGAACCACAGCTAGAGTCATCGCATGCGTGCTCTTTTCATGAACCATAGCTAGAGTCATTGCATGTGTGTTCTTCTTACAAACCATATCATGAACCACACCCAGTGTCATTGCATGTGTGTTTTTCTCACAAACCACACATGGATCCACCGATGTCATTGCATGTCTGCTCTTCTCGTTAACCACAGCTAGAGTCATTGCATGTCTCTTCTTTTCACAAACCACATATCACTAGAGTCATTGCATGTGTGTTCTTCCCATGACGACACACATGGATCTACCAGTGTCATTGCATGTGTGTTCTTCCCAGACCACACATGGATCCACCAGAGTCATTGCATGTGTTTTATTCCATGAACCACACATGGATCCACAGTGTCATTGCATGTCGCTCTTTTCATGAACCACAGCTAGAGTCATTGCATGTGTGTTCTTCTCACAAACCACATATCACCAGTGTCATTGCATGTGTGTTCTCCCCATGAAACACACATGGATCCAACAGTGTCATTGCATGTGTGTTCTTCCCACAGACCACACATGGATCCACTAGTGTCATTGCATGTGTGTTCTTCCCATGAACCACACATGGATCCACCAGTGTCATTGCATGTGTGTTCTTCCCATGAACCACACATGGATCCACCAGTGTCATCGCATGTCTTCACTTTTCATGAACCATAGCTAGAGTCATTGCATGTGTGTTCTTCTCACATACCACATATCACCTGTGTCATTGCATGTGTGTTCTTACCACAGACCACACATGGATCCACCCAGTGTCATTGTATGTGTGTTCTTCCCATGAACCACAGCTAGAGTCATTGCATGCGTGTTCTTCTCACAAACCATATCATAAACCACACCTAGTGTCATTGCATGTGTGTTCTTCTCATTAACCCACATGGAACCACCGGTGTTATTGCATATCTACACTTCTCATTAACCATAGCTAGAGTCATTGCATGTCTGTTCTTTTCACAAACCACATATTACAAGAGTCATTGCATGTGTGTTCTTCCCATGAACCACACATGGATCCACCGGTGTCATTGCATGTGTGTTCTTCTTACAAACAACACATGTATCCACCCAGTGCCATCGCATGTCTGGTCTTTTCATGAACCACAGCTAGAGTCATTGCATGTGTTTTCTTCTCAAAGACCACATATCACCTGTGTCATTGCATGTGTGTTCTTCCCACAGACGACACATGGATCCACCCAGTGTCATTGCATGTGTGTTCTTCCCACAGACCACACATGGATCCACCAGAGTCATTGCATGTGTTTTATTCCCATGAACCACACATGGATGCACCAGTGTCATTGCATGTCTGCTCTTTTCATGAACCACAACTAGAGTCATTGCATGTATGTTCTTCTCACAAACCACATATCACCGGTGTCATTGCATGTGTTCTCCCATGAACCACACATGGATCCATGATGTCATTGCATGTGTGTTCTTCCCACAGACCACACATGGATCCACTAGTGTCATTGCATGTGTGTTCTTCCCATGAACCACACATGGATCCACCAGTGTCATTGTATGTCTTCTCTTCCCATGAACCACAGCTAGAGTCATCGCATGCGTGCTCTTTTCATGAACCATAGCTAGAGTCATTGCATGTGTGTTCTTCTTACAAACCATATCATGAACCACACCCAGTGTCATTGCATGTGTGTTCTTCTCACAAACCACACATGGATCCACCGGTGTCACTGCATGTCTGCTCTTCTCGTTAACGACAGCTAGAGTCATTGCATATACATTCTTTTCACAAACCATATATCACTAGAGTCATTGCATGTGTGTTCTTCCCATGAACCACACATGGATCCACTGTATCATTGCATGTGTGTTCTTCTCACAAACAACACATGGATCCACCCAGTGTCATTGCATGTGTGTTCTTCACATGAACCACACATGGATCCACCAGTGTCATTGCATGTCTGCTCTTTTCATGAACCACAGCTAGAGTCATTGCATGTTTGTTCTTCTCACAAACCACATACCACCGGTGTCATTGCATGTGTGTTCTCCCCATGAACCACACATGGATCCAACAGTGTCATTGCATGTGTGTTCTTCCCATAGACCACACATGGATCCACTAGTGGCATTGCATGTGTGTTCTTCCCATGAACCACACATGGATCTACCAGTTTCATTGTATGTCTGCTCTTCCCATGAACCACAGCTAGAGTGATCGCATGCGTGCTCTTTTCATGAACCATAGCTAGAGTCATTGCATGTGTGTTCTTCTTACAAACCATATCATGAACCACACCCAGTGTCATTGCATGTGTGTTCTTATCACAAACCACACATGGATCCACCGGTGTCATTGCATGTCTGCTCTTCTTGTTAACCATAGCTAGAGTCATTGCTTGTCGGTTCTTTTCACAAACCACATATCACTAGAGTCATTGCATGTGTGTTCTTCCCATGAACCACACATGGATCCACCACTGTCATTGCATGTGTGTTCTTCTCACAAACAACACATGGATCCACCTAGTGTCATTGCATGTGTGTTCTTCACATAAACCACATGGATCCACTGTCATTGCATGTCCGCTCTTTTATGAGCCACAGCTAGAGTCATGGGAGGGGTGTTCTTCTCCCATACCACATAACAACCTCGTCCTTGCATGTGTGTTCTTCCCAAAGAGCACACATGGATCCACCAGTGTCATTGCATGTGTGTTCTTCTCACAAACCATATCATGAACCACAGCTAGAGTCATTGCATGTGTGTTCTTCTCACAGACCACACATGGATCCACCAGTATCATTGCATGTGTGTTCTTCTCACAAACCATATCATGAACCACACCTAGTGTCATAGCATGTGTGTTCTTCTCATTAACCCCACATGGATCTACCGGTGTCATTGCATGTCTGCTCTTTTCATTAACCACAGCTAGAGTCATTGCATGTCTGTTCTTTTCACAAACCACATATCACCAGAGTCATTGCATGTGTGTTCTTCTCACAGACCACATATCAGATGTGTCATTGCATGTGTGTTCTTCCCATGATGCACCCATGGATCCAGCAGTGTCATTGCATGTGTGTTATTCTCACAAACCACGTAAGGATCCACCGGTGTAATTGCATGTGTGTTCCTCTCATAGACCACACATGGATCTATGGTGGCATCGCAGGTCTACTCTTCCCATGAACCACAGCTAGAGTCATCGCATGCGTGCTCTTTTCATGAACCATAGCTAGAGTCATTGCATGTGTGTTCTTCTTACAAACCATATCATGAACCACACCCAGTGTCATTGCATGTGTGTTTTTCTCACAAACCACACATGGATCCACCGATGTCATTGCATGTCTGCTCTTCTCGTTAACCACAGCTAGAGTCATTGCATGTCTCTTCTTTTCACAAACCACATATCACTAGAGTCATTGCATGTGTGTTCTTCCCACAGACGACACATGGATCTACCCAGTGTCATTGCATGTGTGTTCTTCCCACAGACCACACATGGATCCACCAGAGTCATTGCATGTGTTTTATTCCCATGAACCACACATGGATCCACCAGTGTCATTGCATGTCTGCTCTTTTCATGAACCACAGCTAGAGTCATTGCATGTGTGTTCTTCTCACAAACCACATATCACCAGTGTCATTGCATGTGTGTTCTCCCCATGAAACACACATGGATCCAACAGTGTCATTGCATGTGTGTTCTTCCCATGCATCACACATGGATCCACTAGTGTCATTGCATGTGTGTTCTTCCCATGAACCACACATGGATCCACCAGTGTCATTGCATGTGTGTTCTTCCCATGAACCACACATGGATCCACCAGTGTCATCGCATGTCTTCACTTTTCATGAACCATAGCTAGAGTCATTGCATGTGTGTTCTTCTCACATACCACATATCACCTGTGTCATTGCATGTGTGTTCTTACCACAGACCACACATGGATCCACCCAGTGTCATTGTATGTGTGTTCTTCCCATGAACCACAGCTAGAGTCATTGCATGCGTGTTCTTCTCACAAACCATATCATAAACCACACCTAGTGTCATTGCATGTGTGTTCTTCTCATTAACCCACATGGAACCACCGGTGTTATTGCATATCTACACTTCTCATTAACCATAGCTAGAGTCATTGCATGTCTGTTCTTTTCACAAACCACATATTACAAGAGTCATTGCATGTGTGTTCTTCCCATGAACCACACATGGATCCACCGGTGTCATTGCATGTGTGTTCTTCTTACAAACAACACATGTATCCACCCAGTGCCATCGCATGTCTGGTCTTTTCATGAACCACAGCTAGAGTCATTGCATGTGTTTTCTTCTCAAAGACCACATATCACCTGTGTCATTGCATGTGTGTTCTTCCCACAGACGACACATGGATCCACCCAGTGTCATTGCATGTGTGTTCTTCCCACAGACCACACATGGATCCACCAGAGTCATTGCATGTGTTTTATTCCCATGAACCACACATGGATGCACCAGTGTCATTGCATGTCTGCTCTTTTCATGAACCACAACTAGAGTCATTGCATGTATGTTCTTCTCACAAACCACATATCACCGGTGTCATTGCATGTGTGTTCTCCCCATGAACCACACATGGATCCAACAGTGTCATTGCATGTGTGTTCTTCCCACAGACCACACATGGATCCACTAGTGTCATTGCATGTGTGTTCTTCCCATGAACCACACATGGATCCACCAGTGTCATTGTATGTCTTCTCTTCCCATGAACCACAGCTAGAGTCATCGCATGATGCGTTTCTTTTCATGAACCATAGCTAGAGTCATTGCATGTGTGTTCTTCTTACAAACCATATCATGAACCACACCCAGTGTCATTGCATGTGTGTTCTTCTCACAAACCACACATGGATCCACCGGTGTCACTGCATGTCTGCTCTTCTCGTTAACGACAGCTAGAGTCATTGCATGTCTGTTCTTTTCACAAACCATATATCACTAGAGTCATTGCATGTGTGTTCTTCCCATGAACCACACATGGATCCACCACTGTCATTGCATGTGTGTTCTTCTCACAAACAACACATGGATCCACCCAGTGTCATTGCATGTGTGTTCTTCACATGAACCACACATGGATCCACCAAGTGTCATTGCATGTCTGCTCTTTTCATGAACCACAGCTAGAGTCATTGCATGTTTGTTCTTCTCACAAACCACATACCACCGGTGTCATTGCATGTGTGTTCTCCCCATGAACCACACATGGATCCAACAGTGTCATTGCATGTGTGTTCTTCCCATAGACCACACATGGATCCACTAGTGGCATTGCATGTGTGTTCTTCCCATGAACCACACATGGATCTACCAGTTTCATTGTATGTCTGCTCTTCCCATGAACCACAGCTAGAGTGATCGCATGCGTGCTCTTTTCATGAACCATAGCTAGAGTCATTGCATGTGTGTTCTTCTTACAAACCATATCATGAACCACACCCAGTGTCATTGCATGTGTGTTCTTATCACAAACCACACATGGATCCACCGGTGTCATTGCATGTCTGCTCTTCTTGTTAACCATAGCTAGAGTCATTGCTTGTCGGTTCTTTTCACAAACCACATATCACTAGAGTCATTGCATGTGTGTTCTTCCCATGAACCACACATGGATCCACCACTGTCATTGCATGTGTGTTCTTCTCACAAACAACACATGGATCCACCTAGTGTCATTGCATGTGTGTTCTTCACATGAACCACACATGGATCCACCAGTGTCATTGCATGTCTGCTCTTATAAGTAGCCACAGCTAGAGTCATTGGATGTGTGTTCTTCTCACATACCACATATCAACATCGTCATTGCATGTGTGTTCTTCCCAAAGAGCACACATGGATCCACCAGTGTCATTGCATGTGTGTTCTTCTCACAAACCATATCATGAACCACAGCTAGAGTCATTGCATGTGTGTTCTTCTCACAGACCACACATGGATCCACCAGTATCATTGCATGTGTGTTCTTCTCACAAACCATATCATGAACCACACCTAGTGTCATAGCATGTGTGTTCTTCTCATTAACCCCACATGGATCTACCGGTGTCATTGCATGTCTGCTCTTTTCATTAACCACAGCTAGAGTCATTGCATGTCTGTTCTTTTCACAAACCACATATCACCAGAGTCATTGCATGTGTGTTCTTCTCACAGACCACATATCAGATGTGTCATTGCATGTGTGTTCTTCCCATGATGCACCCATGGATCCAGCAGTGTCATTGCATGTGTGTTATTCTCACAAACCACGTAAGGATCCACCGGTGTAATTGCATGTGTGTTCCTCTCATAGACCACACATGGATCTATGGTGGCATCGCAGGTCTACTCTTTTCATGAACCACAGTTAGAGTCATCGCATGTCTGCTCTTTTCATGAACCACCACTAGAGTCATTGCATGTGTATTCTTCTTACAAACCATATCATGAACCACACCCAGTGTCATTGGATGTGTGTTCTTCTCATTAACCACACATGGATCCACCGGTGTCATTGGATGTCTGCTCTTCTCATTAACCATAGCTAGAGTCATTGCATGTCTGTTCTTTTCACAAACCACATATCACCAGAGTCATTGCATGTGTGTTCTTCCCACATACCACACATGGATCCACTAGTGTCATTGCATGTGTGTTCTTCCCACAGACGACACATTGATCCACCCAGTGTCATTGCATGTGTGTTCTTCCCACAGACCACACATGGATCCACCAGAGTCATTGCATGTGTTTTATTCCCATCAACCACACATGGATCCACCAGTGTCATTGCATGTCTGCTCTTTTCATGAACCACAGCTAGAGTCATTGCATGTGTGTTCTTCTCACAAACCACATATCACCGGTGTCATTGCATGTGTGTTCTCCCCATGAACCACACATGAATCCAACAGTGTCATTGCATGTGTGTTCTTCCCACAGAACACACATGGATCCACTAGTGTCATTGCATGTCTGTTCTTCCCATGAACCACACATGGATGCACCAGTGTCATTGCATGTCTGCTCTTTTCATGAACCACAACTAGAGTCATTGCATGTATGTTCTTCTCACAAACCACATATCACCGGTGTCATTGCATGTGTGTTCTCCCCATGAACCACACATGGATCCAACAGTGTCATTGCATGTGTGTTCTTCCCACAGACCACACATGGATCCACTAGTGTCATTGCATGTGTGTTCTTCCCATGAACCACACATGGATCCACCAGTGTCATTGTATGTCTGCTCTTCCCATGAACCACAGCTAGAGTCATCGCATGCGTGCTCTTTTCATGAACCATAGCTAGAGTCATTGCATGTGTGTTCTTCTTACAAACCATATCATGAACCACACCCAGTGTCATTGCATGTGTGTTCTTCTCACAAACCACACATGGATCCACCGGTGTCACTACATGTCTGCTCTTCTCGTTAACGACAGCTAGAGTCATTGCATGTCTGTTCTTTTCACAAACCATATATCACTAGAGTCATTGCATGTGTGTTCTTCCCATGAACCACACATGGATCCACCACTGTCATTGCATGTGTGTTCTTCTCACAAACAAACACATGGATCCACCCAGTGTCATTGCATGTGTGTTCTTCACATGAACCACACATGGATCCACCAGTGTCATTGCATGTCTGCTCTTTTCATGAACCACAGCTCGAGTCATTGCATGTTTGTTCTTCTCACAAACCACATATCACCGGTGTCCTTGCATGTGTGTTCTCCCCATGAACCACACATGGATCCAACAGTGTCATTGCATGTGTGTTCTTCCCATAGACCACACATGGATCCACTAGTGGCATTGCATGTGTGTTCTTCCCATGAACCACACATGGATCTACCAGTGTCATTGTATGTCTGCTCTTCCCATGAACCACAGCTAGAGTCATCGCATGCGTGCTGTTTTCATGAACCATAGCTAGAGTCATTGCATGTGTGTTCTTCTTACAAACCATATCATGAACCACACCCAGTGTCATTGCATGTGTGTTCTTCTCACAAACCACACATGGATCCACCGGTGTCATTGCATGTCTGCTCTTCTTGTTAACCATAGCTAGAGTCATTGCTTGTCGGTTCTTTTCACAAACCACATATTACTAGAGTCATTGCATGTGTGTTCTTCCCATGAACCACACATGGATCCACCACTGTCATTGCATGTGTGTTCTTCTCACAAACAACACATGGATCCACCTAGTGTCATTGCATGTGTGTTCTTCACATGAACCACACATGGATCCACCAGTGTCATTGCATGTCTGCTCTTTTTATGAGCCACAGCTAGAGTCATTGGATGTGTGTTCTTCTCACATACCACATATCAACATCGTCATTGCATGTGTGTTCTTCCCAAAGAGCACACATGGATCCACCAGTGTCATTGCATGTGTGTTCTTCTCACAAACCATATCATGAACCACAGCTAGAGTCATTGCATGTGTGTTCTTCTCACAGACCACACATGGATCCACCAGTGTCATTGCATGTGTGTTCTTCTCACAAACCATATCATGAACCACACCTAGTGTCATAGCATGTGTGTTCTTCTCATTAACCCCACATGGATCTACCGGTGTCATTGCATGTCTGCTCTTTTCATTAACCACAGCTAGAGTCATTGCATGTCTGTTCTTTTCACAAACCACATATCACCAGAGTCATTGCATGTTTGTTCTTCTCACAAACCACATATCACCGGTGTCCTTGCATGTGTGTTCTCCCCATGAACCACACATGGATCCAACAGTGTCATTGCATGTGTGTTCTTCCCATAGACCACACATGGATCCACTAGTGGCATTGCATGTGTGTTCTTCCCATGAACCACACATGGATCTACCAGTGTCATTGTATGTCTGCTCTTCCCATGAACCACAGCTAGAGTCATCGCATGCGTGCTGTTTTCATGAACCATAGCTAGAGTCATTGCATGTGTGTTCTTCTTACAAACCATATCATGAACCACACCCAGTGTCATTGCATGTGTGTTCTTCTCACAAACCACACATGGATCCACCGGTGTCATTGCATGTCTGCTCTTCTTGTTAACCATAGCTAGAGTCATTGCTTGTCGGTTCTTTTCACAAACCACATATTACTAGAGTCATTGCATGTGTGTTCTTCCCATGAACCACACATGGATCCACCACTGTCATTGCATGTGTGTTCTTCTCACAAACAACACATGGATCCACCTAGTGTCATTGCATGTGTGTTCTTCACATGAACCACACATGGATCCACCAGTGTCATTGCATGTCTGCTCTTTTTATGAGCCACAGCTAGAGTCATTGGATGTGTGTTCTTCTCACATACCACATATCAACATCGTCATTGCATGTGTGTTCTTCCCAAAGAGCACACATGGATCCACCAGTGTCATTGCATGTGTGTTCTTCTCACAAACCATATCATGAACCACAGCTAGAGTCATTGCATGTGTGTTCTTCTCACAGACCACACATGGATCCACCAGTGTCATTGCATGTGTGTTCTTCTCACAAACCATATCATGAACCACACCTAGTGTCATAGCATGTGTGTTCTTCTCATTAACCCCACATGGATCTACCGGTGTCATTGCATGTCTGCTCTTTTCATTAACCACAGCTAGAGTCATTGCATGTCTGTTCTTTTCACAAACCACATATCACCAGAGTCATTGCATGTGTGTTCTTCTCACAGACCACATATCAGATGTGTCATTGCATGTGTGTTCTTCCCATGATGCACCCATGGATCCAGCAGTGTCATTGCATGTGTGTTATTCTCACAAACCACGTAAGGATCCACCGGTGTAATTGCATGTGTGTTCCTCTCATAGAACACACATGGATCTATGGTGGCATCGCAGGTCTGCTCTTTTCATGAACCACAGTTAGAGTCATCGCATGTCTGCTCTTTTCATGAACCACAACTAGAGTCATTGCATGTGTATTCTTCTTACAAACCATATCATGAACCACACCCAGTGTCATTGGATGTGTGTTCTTCTCATTAACCACACATGGATCCACCGGTGTCATTGGATGTCTGCTCTTCTCATTAACCACAGCTAGAGGCATTGCATGTGTGTTCTTCTCACAGACCACATATCACCTGTGTCATTGCATGTGTGTTCTTCCCACATACCACACATGGATCCACTAGTGTCATTGCATGTGTGTTCTTCCCACAGACGACACATGGATCCACCCAGTGTCATTGCATGTTTGTTCTTCCCACAGACCACACATGGATCCACCAGAGTCATTGCATGTGTTTTATTCCCATGAACCACACATGGATCCACCAATGTCATTGCATGTCTGCTCTTTTCATGAACCACAGCTAGAGTCATTGCATGTGTGTTCTTCTCACAAACCACATATCACCGGTGTCATTGCATGTGTGTTCTCCCCATGAACCACACATGAATCCAACAGTGTCATTGCATGTGTGTTCTTCCCACAGAACACACATGGATCCACTAGTGTCATTGCATGTCTGTTCTTCCCATGAACCACACATGGATCCACCAGTGTCATTGTATGTCTGCTCTTCCCATGAACCACAGCTAGAGTCATCGCATGCGTGCTCTTTTCATGAACCATAGCTAGAGTCATTGCATGTGTGTTCTTCTTACAAACCATATCATGAACCACACCCAGTATCATTGCATGTGTGTTCTTCTCACAAACCACACATGGATCCACCGGTGTCATTGCATGTCTGCTCTTCTCGTTAACCACAGCTAGAGTCATTGCATGTCTGTTCTTTTCACAAACCACATATCACTAGAGTCATTGCATGTGTGTTCTTCCCACAGACGACACATGGATCCACCCAGTGTCATTGCATGTGTGTTCTTCCCACAGACCACACATGGATCCACCAGAGTCATTGCATGTGTTTTATTCCCATGAACCACACATGGATCCACCAGTGTCACTGCATGTCTGCTCTTTTCATGAACCACAACTAGAGTCATTGCATGTGTGTTCTTCTCACAAACCACATATCACCGGTGCCATTGCATGTGTGTTCTCCCCATGAACCACACATGGATCCAACAGTGTCATTGCATGTGTGTTCTTCCCACAGACCACACATGGATCCACTAGTGTCATTGCATGTGTGTTCTTCCCATGAACCACACATGGATCCACCAGTGTCATTGTATGTCTGCTCTTCCCATGAACCACAGCTAGAGTCATCGCATGCGTGCTATTTTCATGAACCATAGCTAGAGTCATTGCATGTGTGTTCTTCTTACAAACCATATCATGAACCACACCCAGTGTCATTGCATGTGTGTTCTTCTCACAAACCACACATGGATCCACCGGTGTCATTGCATGTCTGCTCTTCTCGTTAACGACAGCTAGAGTCATTGCATGTCTGTTCTTTTCACAAACCACATATCACTAGAGTCATTGCATGTGTGTTCTTCCCATGAACCACACATGGATCCACCACTGTCATTGCATGTGTGTTCTTCTCACAAACAACACATGGATCCACCCAGTGTCATTGCATGTGTGTTCTTCACATGAACCACACATGGATCCACCAGTGTCATTGCATGTCTGCTATTTTCATGAACCACAGCTAGAGTCATTGCATGTGTGTTCTTCTCACAAACCACATATCACCGGTGTCATTGCATGTGTGTTCTCCCCATGAACCACACATGGATCCAATAGTGTCATTGCATGTGTGTTCTTCCCATAGATCACACATGGATCCACTAGTGTCATTGCATGTGTGTTCTTCCCATGAACCACACATGGATCCACCAGTGTCATTGTATGTCTGCTCTTCCCATGAACCACAGCTAGAGTCATCGCATGCGTGCTCTTTTCATGAACCATAGCTAGAGTCATTGCATGTGTGTTTTTCTTACAAACCATATCATGAACCACACCCAGTGTCATTGCATGTGTGTTCTTCTCACAAACCACACATGGATCCACCAGTGTCATTGCATGTTTGCTCTTCTCGTTAACCACAGCTAGAGTCATTGCTTGTCTGTTCTTTTCACAAACCACATATCACTAGAGTCATTGCATGTGTGTTCTTCCCATGAACCACACATGGATCCACCACTTTCATTGCATGTGTGTTCTTCTCACAAACAACACATGGATCCACCCAGTGTCATTGCATGTGTGTTCTTCACATGAACCACACATGGATCCACCAGTGTCATTGCATGTCTGCTCTTTTTATGAGCCACAGCTAGAGTCATTGGATGTGTGTTCTTCTCACAGACCACATATCAACAGTGTCATTGCATGTGTGTTCTTCCCAAAGAGCACACATGGATCCACCAGTGTCATTGCATGTGTGTTCTTCTCACAAACCATATCATGAACCACAGCTAGAGTCATTGCATGTGTGTTCTTCTCACAGACCACACATGGATCCACCAGTGTCATTGCATGTGTGTTCTTCTCACAAACCATATCATGAACCACACCTATTTTCATTGCATGTGTGTTCTTCTCATTAACCCCACATGGATCCACCGGTGTCATTGCATGTCTGCTCTTTTCATTAACCACAGCTAGAGTCATTGCATGTCTGTTCTTTTTACAAACCACATATCACCAGAGTCATTGCATGTGTGTTCTTCTCACAGACCACATATCAGATGTGTCATTGCATGTGTGTTCTTCCCATGAACCACCCATGGATCCACCAGTTTCATTGCATGTGTGTTATTCTCACAAACCACGTAAGGATCCACCGGTGTAATTGCATGTGTGTTCCTCTCATAGACCACACATGGATCCATGGTGGCATCGCAGGTCTGCTCTTTTCATGAACCACAGTTAGAGTCATCGCATGTTTTGCTCTTTTCATGAACCACAACTAGAGTCATTGAATGTGTGTTCTTCTTACAAACCATATCATGAACCACACCCAGTGTCATTGGATGTTTGTTCTTCTCATTAACCACACATGGATCCACCGGTGTCATTGGATGTCTGCTCTTCTCATTAACCACAGCTAGAGTCATTGCATGTCTGTTCTTTTCACAAACCACATATCACCAGAGTCATTGCATGTGTGTTCTTCCCACATACCACACATGGATCCACTAGTGTCATTGCATGTGTGTTCTTCCCATGAACCACACATGTATCCACCAGTGTCATCGCATGTCTTCTCTTTTCATGAACCATATCTAGAGTCATTGCATGTGTGTTCTTCTCAGAGACCATATATCACCTGTGTCATTGCATGTGTGTTCTTCCCACAGACTACACATGGATCCACCCAGTGTCATTGCATGTGTGTTATTCCCGTGAACCATAGCTAGAGTCATTGCATGCGTGTTCTTCTCACAAACCATATCATGAAGCACACCCAGTGTCATTGCATGTGTGTTCTTCTCATTAACCCACATGGATCCACCGGTGTCATTGCATATCTGCTCTTCTCATTAACCACAACTAGAGTCATTGCATGTCTGTTCTTTTCACAAACCACATATCACAAGAGTCATTGCATGTGTGTTCTTCCCATGAACCACACATGGATCCACCGGTGTCATTGCATGTGTGTTCTTCTCACAAACAACACATGTATCCACCCAGTGCCATCGCATGTCTGCTCTTTTCATGAACCACAGCTAGAGTCATTGCATTTGTGTTCTTCCCACAGACCACACATGGATCCACCAGTGTCATTTCATATGTGTTATTCCCACAGACCACACATGGATCCACCAGTGTCATTGGATGTGTGTTCTTCCCACAGACCACACATGGATCCACCCAATGTCATTGCATGTGTGTTCTTCCCACATACCACACATGCATCCACCAGAGTCATTGCATGTGTTTTGTTCCCATGAACCACACAGGGATCCACCAGTGTCATTGCATGTCTGCTCTTTTCATGAACCACAGCTAGAGTCATTGCATGTGTGTTCTTCTCACAAACCACATATCACCGGTGTCATTGCATGTGTGTTCTCCCCATGAACCACACATGGATCCACCAGTGTCATTGCAAGTGTGTTCTTCCCACAGACCACACATGGATCCACTAGTGTCATTGCATGTGTGTTCTTCCCATGGACCACACATGGATCCACCAATGTCATTGTATGTCTGCTCTTCCCATGAACCACAGCTAGAGTCATCGCATGCGTGCTCTTTTCATGAACCATAGGTAGAGTCATTGCATGTGTGTTCTTCTTACAAACCATATCAAGAACCACACCCAGTGTCATTGCATGTGTGTTCTTCTCACAAACCACACATGGATCCACCGGTGTCATTGCATGTCTGCTCTTCTCGTTAACCACAGCTAGAGAAATTGCATGTCTGTTCTTTTCACAAACCACATATCACTAGAGTCATTGCATGTGTGTTCTTCCCATGAACCACACATGGATCCACCAGTGTCATTGCATGTCTGCTCTTTTTATGAGCCACTAGAGTCATTGGATGTGTGTTCTTCTCACAGACCACATATCACCAGCGTCATTCCATGTGTGTTCTTCCCAAAGAGCACACATGGATCCACCAGTGTGATTGCATGTGTGTTCTTCTCACAAACCATATCATGAACCACACCTAGTGTCATTGCATGTGTGTTCTTCTCATTAACCCCACATGGATCCACCAATGTCATTGCATTTCTCCTCTTTTCATTAACCACAGCTAGAGTCATTGCATGTCTGTTCTTTTCACAAACCACATATCACAAGAGTCATTGCATGTGTGTTCTTCTCACAGAACACATATCAGATGTGTCATTGCATGTGTGTTCTTCCCATGAACCACACATGGATCCACCAGTGTCATTGCATGTGTGTTATTCTCACAAACCACGTAAGGATCCACCAGTGTAATTGCATGTGTGTTCCTCTCATAGACCAGACATGGATCCACCGGTGGCATCGCAGGTCTGCTCTTTTCATGAACCACAATTAGAGTCATCGCATGTCTGCTCTTTTCATGAACCACAACGAGAGTAATTGCATGTGTGTTCTTCTTACAAACCATATCATGAACCACACCCAGTGTCATTGCATGTGTGTTCTTCTCATTAACCACACATGGATCCACCGTTGTCATTGGATGTCTACTCTTCTCATTAATCACAGCTAGAGTCATTGCATGTCTGTTCTTTTCACAAACCACATATCACTAGAGTCATTGCATGTGTGTTCTTCCCATAGACCACACATGGATCCACCAGAGTCATTGCATGTTTTTTCTTCCCATGAACCACACATGGATCCACCAGTGTCATTGCATGTCTGCTCTTTTCATTAACCACAGCTAGAGTCATTGCATGTCTGTAATTTCACAAACCAAATATCACCAGAGTCATTGCATGTGTGTTCTTCTCACAGACCACATATCACATGTGTCATTGCATGTGTGTTCTTCCCATGAACCACACATGGATCAACCAGTGTCATTGCATGTGTGTTATTCTCACAAACCACGTAAGGATCCACCGATGTAATTGCATGTGTGTTCCTCGCATAGACCACACATAGATCCACCGGTGGCATCGCAGGTCTGCTCTTTTCATAAACCACAGTTAGAGTCATCGCATGTCTGCTCTTTTCATGAACCACAACTAGAGTCATTGCATGTGTGTTCTTCTTATAAACCATATCATGAACCACACCCAGTGTCATTGCATGTGTGTTCTTCTCATTAACCACACATGGATCCACCGGTGTCATTGCATGTCTGCTCTTCTTATTAACCACAGCTAGAGTCATTGCATGTATGTTCTTTTCACAAACCACATATCACCAGAGTTATTGCATGTGTGTTCTTCCCACAGACCACACATGGATCCACCAGTGTCATTGCATGTGTGTTCTTCCCATGAACCACACATGGATCCACCAGTGTCATCGCATGTATACTCTTTTCATGAACCACAGCTAGAGGTATTGCATGTGTGTTCTTCTCAAAGACCACATATCACCTGTGTCATTGCATGTGTGTTCTTCCCACAGACCACACATGGATCCACCAGTGTCATTGCATGTGTGTTCTTCCCACAGACCACACATGGATCCACCCAGTGTCATTGCATGTGTGTTCTTCCCATGAACCATAGCTAGAGTCATTGCATGCGTGTTCTTCTCACAAACCATATCATGAACCACACCCAGTGTCATTGCATGTGTGTTCTTCTCATTAACCCCACATGGATCCACCGGTGTCATTTCATGTCTGCTCTTCTCATTAACCACAGCTAGAGTCATTGCATGTCTGTTCTTTTCACAAACCACATATCACCAGAGTCATTGCATGTGTATTCTTCCCATGAACCACACATGGATCCACCGGTGTCATTGCATGTGTGTTCTTCTCACAAACCACACATGGATCCACCCAGTTCCATCACATGTCTGCTCTTTTCATGAACCACAGCTACAGTCATTGCATGTGTGTTCTTCTCACAGACCACATATCACCTGTGTCATTGCATGTGTGTTCTTCACACAGACCATAGATGGATCCACCAGTGTCATTGCATTTGTGTTCTTCCCACAGGCCACACATGGATCCACCCAGTGTCATTGCATGTGTGTTCTTCCCACAGACCACACATGGATCCACCAGAGTCATTGCATGTGTGTTCTTCCCATGAACCACACATGGATCCACCAGTGTCATTGCATGTCTGCTCTTTTCATGAACCACTGCTAGAGTCATTGCATGTGTGTTCTTCTCACAAACCACATATCACCGGTGTCATTGCATATGTGTTCTCCCCATGAACCACACATGGATCCACCAGTGTCATTGCATGTGTGTTCTTCTCACAAACCATATCATGAACCACACATAGTGTCATTGCATGTGTGTTCTTATCACATACCACACATGGATCCACCAGTGTCATTGCATGTGTGTTCTTCTCACAAACCATATCATGAACCACACCTAGTGTCATTGCATGTGTGTTCTTCTCATTAACCCCACATGGATCAAACGGTGTCATTGCATGTCTGCTCTTTTCATTAACCACAGCCAGAGTCATTGCATATTTTTTTTCACAAACCACATATCACCAGAGTCATTGCATTTGTGTTCTTCTCACAGACCACATATCAGATGTGTCATTGCATGTGTGTTCTTCCCATGAACCACACATGGATCCACCAGTGTCATTGCATGTGTGTTATTCTCACAAACCACGTAAGGATCCACCGGTGTAATTGCATGTGTGTTCCTCTCATAGACCGCACATGGATCCACCGGTGGCATCGCAGGTTTACTCTTTTCATGAACCACAGTTAGAGTCATCGCATGTCTGCTCTTTTCATGAACCACAGCTAGAGTCATTGCATGTGTGTTCTTCTTACAAACCATATCATGAACCACACCCAGTGTCATTGCATGTGTGTTCTTCTCATTAACCACACATGGATCCACCGGTGTCATTGCATGTCTGCTCTTCTCATTTACCACAGCTAGAGTCATTGCATGTCTGTTCTTTTCACAAACCACATATCACCAGAGTCATTGCATTTGTGTTCTTCCCATAGACCACACAGGGATCAACCAGTGTCATCGCATGTCTTCTCTTTTCATGAACCACAGCTAGAGGCATTGCATGTGTGTTCTTCTCACAGACCACATATCACCTGTGTCATTGCATGTGTGTTCTTCCCACAGACCACACATGGATCCACCCAGTGTCATTGCATGTGTGTTCTTCCCATGAACCACAGCTAGAGTCATTGCATGCGTGTTCTTCTTAATAACCATATCATGAACCACACCCAGTGTCATTGCATGTGTGTTCTTCTCATTAACCCCACATGGATCCACCGGTGTCATTTCATGTCTGCTCTTCTCATTAACCACAGCTAGAGTCATTGCATGTCTGTTCTTTTCACAAACCACATATCACCAGAGTCATTGCATGTGTATTCTTCCCATGAACCACACATGGATCCACCGGTGTCATTGCATGTGTGTTCTTCTCACAAACCACACATGGATCCACCCAGTTCCATCACATGTCTGCTCTTTTCATGAACCACAGCTACAGTCATTGCATGTGTGTTCTTCTCACAGACCACATATCACCTGTGTCATTGCATGTGTGTTCTTCACACAGACCATAGATGGATCCACCAGTGTCATTGCATTTGTGTTCTTCCCACAGGCCACACATGGATCCACCCAGTGTCATTGCATGTGTGTTCTTCCCACAGACCACACATGGATCCACCAGAGTCATTGCATGTGTGTTCTTCCCATGAACCACACATGGATCCACCAGTGTCATTGCATGTCTGCTCTTTTCATGAACCACTGCTAGAGTCATTGCATGTGTGTTCTTCTCACAAACCACATATCACCGGTGTCATTGCATATGTGTTCTCCCCATGAACCACACATGGATCCACCAGTGTCATTGCATGTGTCTTCTTCCCACATACCACACATGGATCCACCAGTGTCATTGCATGTGTGTTCTTCCCATGAACCACACATGGATCCACCAGTGTCATTGTATGTCTGCTCTTCCCATGAACCACAGCTAGAGTCATTGCATGCGTGCTCTTTCTTGAACCACAGCTAGCGTCATTGCATGTGTGTTCTTCTTACAAACCATATGATGAACCACACCCAGTGTCATTGCATGTGTGTTCTTCTCACAAACCACACATGGATCCACCGGTGTCATTGCATGTCTGCTCTTCTCGTTAACCACAACTAGAGTCATTGCATGTCTGTTCTTTTCACAAACCACATATCACTAGAGTCATTGCATATGTGTTCTTCCCATGAACCACACATTGATCCACCACTGTCATTGCATGTGTGTTCTTCTCACAAACAACACATGGATCCACCCAGTGTCATTGCATGTGTGTTCTACCCATGAACCACACATAGATCCACCAGTGTCATTGCATGTCTGCTCTTTTTATGAGCCACAGCTAGAGTCATTGGATGTGTGTTCTCCTCACAGACCACATATCACCAGCGTCATTGCATGTGTGTTCTTCCCAAAGAGCACACATGGATCCACCAGTGTCATTGCATGTGTGTTCTTCTCACAAACCATATCATGAACCACACATAGTGTCATTGCATGTGTGTTATTCTCACATACCACACATGGATCCACCAGTGTCATTGCATGTGTGTTCTTCTCACAAACCATATCATGAACCACACATAGTGTCATTGCATGTGTGTTCTTATCACATACCACACATGGATCCACCAGTGTCATTGCATGTGTGTTCTTCTCACAAACCATATCATGAACCACACCTAGTGTCATTGCATGTGTGTTCTTCTCATTAACCCCACATGGATCAAACGGTGTCATTGCATGTCTGCTCTTTTCATTAACCACAGCCAGAGTCATTGCATATTTTTTTTTCACAAACCACATATCACCAGAGTCATTGCATTTGTGTTCTTCTCACAGACCACATATCAGATGTGTCATTGCATGTGTGTTCTTCCCATGAACCACACATGGATCCACCAGTGTCATTGCATGTGTGTTATTCTCACAAACCACGTAAGGATCCACCGGTGTAATTGCATGTGTGTTCCTCTCATAGACCGCACATGGATCCACCGGTGGCATCGCAGGTTTACTCTTTTCATGAACCACAGTTAGAGTCATCGCATGTCTGCTCTTTTCATGAACCACAGCTAGAGTCATTGCATGTGTGTTCTTCTTACAAACCATATCATGAACCACACCCAGTGTCATTGCATGTGTGTTCTTCTCATTAACCACACATGGATCCACCGGTGTCATTGCATGTCTGCTCTTCTCATTTACCACAGCTAGAGTCATTGCATGTCTGTTCTTTTCACAAACCACATATCACCAGAGTCATTGCATTTGTGTTCTTCCCATAGACCACACAGGGATCAACCAGTGTCATCGTCTTCTCTTCTTTCATGAACCACAGCTAGAGGCATTGCATGTGTTCTTCTCACAGACCACATATCACCTGTGTCATTGCATGTGTGTTCTTCCCACAGACCACACATGGATCCACCCAGTGTCATTGCATGTGTGTTCTTCCCATGAACCACAGCTAGAGTCATTGCATGCGTGTTCTTCTCACAAACCATATCATGAACCACACCCAGTGTCATTGCATGTGTGCTCTTCTCATTAACCACACATGGATCCACCGGTGTCATTGCATGTCTGCTCTTCTCATCAACCACAGCTAGAGTCATTGTATGTATGTTCTTTTCACCAACCACATATCACTAGAGTCATTGCATGTGTGTTCTTCCCATGAACCACACATGGATCCACCAGTGTCATTGGATGCGTGTTCTTCTCACAAACCACACATGGATCCACCTAGTGCCATCGCATGTCTACTCTTTTCATGAACCACAGCTAGAGTCATTGCATGTGTGTTCTTCTCACAGACCACATATCACCTGTGTCATTGCATGTGTGTTCTTCCCACAGACCACACATGGATCCACCAGTGTCATTGCATGTGTGTTCTTCCCACAGACCACACATGGATCCACCAGTGTCATTGCATGTGTGTTCTTCCCACAGACCACACATGGATCCACCAGAGTCATTGCATGTGTGTTCTTCCCATGAACCACACATGGATCCACCAGTGTCATTGCATGTCTCCTCTTTTCATGAACCACAGCTAGAGTCATTGCATGTGTGTTCTTCTCACAAACCACATATCACCGGTGTCATTGCATGTGTGTTCTCCCCATGAACCACACATGGATCCACAAGTATCATTGCATGTGTGTTCTTCCCACAGACCACACATGGATCCACCAGTGTCATTGCATGTGTGTTCTTCCCATGAACCACACATGGATCCACCAGTGTCATTGTATGTCTGCTCTTCCCATGAACCACAGCTAGAGTCATCGCATGCGTGCTATTTTCATGAACCACAGCTAGAGTCATTGCATGTGTGTTCTTCTTACAAACCATATCCTGAACCACACCCAGTGTCATTGCTTGTGTGTTCTTCTCACAAACCACACATGGATCCACCGGTGTCATTGCATGTCTGCTCTTCTCATTAACCACAGCTAGAGTCATTGCATGTCTATTCTTTTCACAAACCACATATCACTAGATTCATTGCATGTGTGTTCTTCCCATGAACCACACATGGATCCACTAGTGTTAATGCATGTGTGTTCTTCTCACAAACCACACATGGATCCACCTAGTGTCATTGCATGTGTGTTCTTCCCATGAACCACACATGGATCCACTAGTGTCATTGCATGTCTGCTCTTTTCATGAACCACAGCTACAGTCATTGGATGTGTCTTCTTCTCATAGACCACATATCACCAGTGTCATTGCATTTGCGTTCTTCCCAAAGAGCACACATGGATCCACCAGTGTCATTGCATGTGTTTTATTCTCACAAACCATATTATGAACCACACCCAGTGTCATTGCATGTGTGTTCTTCGCACAGACCACACATGGATCCACCAGTGTCATTGCATGTGTGTTCTTCTGACAAACCATATCATGAACCACACCCAGTGTCATTGGATGTATGTTCTTCTCATTAACCCCACATGGATCCACCGGTGTCATTGCATGTCTGCTCTTTTCATTAACCACAGCTAGAGTCATTGCATGTCTGTTCTTTTTACAAACCACATATCACCAGATTCATTGCATGTGTGTTCTTCTCACAGACCACATATCACATGGAGCCACCAGTGTCATCGCATGTCTGCTCTTTTCATGAACCACTGCTAGAGTCATTGCATGTGTGTTCCTCTCACAAACCACATATCCACCAGTGTCATTGCATGTGTGTTCTTCCCATGAACCACACATGGATCCACCAGTGTCATTGCATGTGTGTTATTCTCACAAACCACGTAAGGATCCACCGGTGTAATTGGATGTGTGTTCCTCTCATAGACCACACAAGGATCCACCGGTGGCATCGCATGTCTGCTCTTTTCATGAACCACATTTAGAGTCATCGCATGTCTGCTCTTTTCATGAACCACAACTAGAGTCATTGCATGTGTGTTCTTCTTACAAACTATATCATTAACCACATCCAGAGTCATTGCATGTATGTACTTCTTGTTAACCACACATGGATCCACCAGTGTCATTGCATATGTGCTCTTCTCATTAACCATAGCTAGAGTCTTTGCCTGTCTGTTCTTCCCACAAACCACATATCACCAGAGTCATTGCATGTGTGTTCTTCCCACAAACCACATATCACAGGTGTCATTGCATGTCTGCTCTTCTCATTAACCATAGCTAGATCCACCCGTGTCATTGGATGCATGTTCTTTTCATAAACCGCATATGGATACTAATTAACCTTAGGCACACCCTAACATAGTTGTTCTGCTTGTCGATTGTTACATACCATTCGATCGGGGAGCTTGAACGATTGGGATGGTTTTCGTGAGATTGATCCGTGAGTAGTCTGTTCTGCGGCATGATTGGCCACACTTGCTCTGGACAAACTGGCAACACCGGGGGCTCCCCTGTTGCGAGTGTCATGACTCACGAGTTCAGCGGGCCATATACTAGTGTCACATCCCCATTATTTCTCTTCCATCCCGTACTTCTCTTCCTTCCCCTCGAAGCCACATTCCCCACTTCACTCCAATCCTGCCGTAGCCGCAAGCCGATGGTGCCGCCATCCCAATCCCCTCTCCAGTAGCCACCCCCTCCCCTCTTGCCATGGGTTCAAGGGGAGACAACGAGGAAACGCGTCGTGATGACAGGGACGGTAATTTTTATGTGAGTCGTCTCATCTCTATCTCTATCATCCGTGGCCAGTTATCTATTTTTTTTAGCCAGATCTACTCTGTTTACTCATGCGCGTATGATGTGTTAGGCCAACCAGACGATGTATGACGCCGACTATCACGGTTTAGTGGATGAAGATAGTCCTTTGCTATGTAAACATGGATATGTGCCCGCTAAATTTGTAGCGTTCGAAGGACAAAACACAGGCCGAAGGTTTCTATGGTGTCAAGGACATCGTGCAATGATGCGAGGCGGAAGTTGCGGTGTTGTCAAATGGGTAGATCCAGAGTGGCCCAAATCGATGCAGAAAACGTTGGACAAACTATGGCAAATTACTGTTGAGTTGAAAGAATACGCATTCAGCTCACTTCTTGACAGTGTTGAGATGAAGCTATGGGAACCAGTTGACATGACCAAGCATAAGCGAGATCTCATGGGGATGGAAGACAAGGTTAGCAAAGTCGAGAAGGAGAGGGACGCGGCGTTGCCCTTGAAGGCTAAAGCGGAGCAAGAACTGACTCAAGCAAGGAAGGATCTTCACCAGGCCAAAGTCCTGTAGTTCACAACTACGAGTATTGACAAGTGCATGAGGAAAGATGCAGAGAAACAATTGAAGCTGTGCAAGGAAGATGCTAAAAGGAAGGAGCAGACGATTCGATCCTTGCTCTCGCAGGAAGATGCGCGTAGGGATAAGATTAGGAAGATCAAGGAGATGTGTGTTAACTAGTTCTACTTAGCTTAAGCCCCGTGCCTTTTTTAAGTTGTAATAGTTGTACTTGTTGACCTAGCGGTCTGAACTATTGGCCCCAGAGTCCTGGGAGTAAAAAAATTGGTCATCCTCGTGTACAAATAGGAGGCGCCACAGCTCGTCGCTTCGTCGCCCATCCCCTTGCCCTCTCCAATCTCCACCGCACTACCAGGAAAATGGCTATAGGTAATCCGCATATCTGTCGCGCACGTGCTAGTGGTGCCCCACGACTAAAATAGGCGTGGCGCACTGGCCACAGGTGCCCTACGGCTATCTACCATAACCATGGCGCACATGCGGATGGTGCGCCACGGCTGTGTGTGGGCCAGCCCCTATCGGCCGTAGACCACATAGCCGTAGCGCACCCCGGTGAAGTGCGCTACAGGTGTGGCCGGTAGTCGTGGCGCACATGGCCTCCTTGCGCTACAGGCAAGATCGGGCCACCCGTACTGTTAACTTGGAAAACACGTCTGCGGCGCACTGCCGGTATGTGCACCACGGATGTTCTTTACTCCTGTGGTGCACCCACCCATGTGCGTCACAGATGTGCGTTCTGCTACTTCTTTTTGGCAGACACACCTTTTCACATTTGACTAGATCTCACCATCTCACACTTCACTTTCCCCTCCTTCTTCCTCCTTGGATCTCGCCCCCTCCTCCTTCCACCTCAATTTCTCCACTCTTTCACCATTTGTAGCATGTAAAACTTACCTTGGATGCTACATACATAATAGAGGAAAGCTCTCCTTCCGACCACCATCTCTCGGTCTGTTAGCTCTCCTTTGAGATCTTCTCGGTGTCTCATCTTGGTGAGTTGTCTATGTAAGATGATGTGTTTATGTGTATGGATGATATATGGTCACATATCTATGGAGAGGATCGATGCTCTCATGTGTTTGGAGAGCATGCATTATATGCTCTCTCATATATTGGCATTGTTTTGCCAAAATGTTGATTCATTTCCATTTTGGCAAGACTTTGGCATTTCGCAAAGGTCCTAATTTTAGGATAGGTCATGCCGAAATTTGCCATTGACCATTGCATGCATGCATTGGTTCTGTGGTTGTAATAAACTTCTAATTCTACCTTGTACACCGCGTAGGCAACCATGGTCCTCATAATGAGCGAAGGAATTGTGGCTAGATTTTTGAAATGTGCGACGGCCGAAATGATACGAAATAACATGATGGAGATAAGATGTCCGTGCAGAAGATGCAAACTCAATTGGTTGATTGACCCAGATTCCGGAAATCTGCAGGCGCACCTGCTCCGCCATAGTTTCATGGATGGCTACACTCGGTGGATAAGTGATGACAAAGATGATGAGGCCGTAAATGGGGCGGCGGAAAATGAGGAAGGCGGGCAACATGATCATGATCACGGCAAGGACGAGCGAGATGAAGAAGAGTCTCCTGGAGATGGTGAAGGTGCGGAAGCAGACCAGGATGATGATGATCTAGATGCTGGAGCAGACGATGGAACAACGTCAGGCTGGGTGTGGGACCCTTATGTTCAAGAACTACTTCTCAAGCAAACAATTAACACCAGGGCTGCCGCTAGAGAGAAAGCCAAGCTTGCACAACTTGAGAAAGATGCGGTTACTCCATTGTATGAAGGATGCAAGCCCGATGATACTCGGTTGAATGTAACGCTCAAGACTATGGAGATGAAGGCAAAACACAAATGGACCGACGCAAGCTTCAACGATATGATGGCATTCTGGCACGATCGTCTCCCGCAGGGGAACACGTATCCAACTAGTATCGAGGACGCCAAGAAAATCGTGTGTCCTCTTGATCTACCGCACATTAGATACCACGTCTACATCAACGATTGCATCATTTATCGGGGCGAGGACGCGGAGAAAACCACATGCCCGGTGTGCGGCGTTAGTCGATACAAGAAAGGGAAGAAAGCTCGTTGAAAAGTGGTATGGTACTTTCCTATCACTCCTCGTCTGCAACGCTATTTCGCAGACCCTAAGGAAGCAAATCTCATGCGCTGGCATGCGGAAAGAAAGAAGTCAGCAGATGACGATGACCCTGAAAAGGACGAGCTGCTGACACACCCTTCAGATGGTAGCCAGTGGAAAGCATTAGACCTCGAATTCCCCGAATTTGGTGGAGATTCGAGAAACATCAGGCTAGGTGCAAGCACCGATGGACTCAATCCGTTCGGTAGCTAGAGCAGCACGCACAACACTTGGCCTGTGTTTGTATGGATGTACAACCTCCCTCCCTGGTTTGCATGAAAAAGAAGTACATACAAATGAGTATGCTAATTCAAGGGCCAAAACAACCTGGTACCGACATCAATCTATATCTCGGGCTGTTAAAATAGGAGCTAGCCATGTTATGGGAATCCGGAGCCAATACGTATGACGCTGTCGCACAAGATTATTTCACTACGAGAGCCGCGTTGGTCAGTACGGTGCAAGACTATCCAGGTTGCGGATATTTCTCGGGGCAGGTTATCCAAGGATTCTACGCATGCGTTAGGTGCATGGATAACATGACCTATCTCCAACTAGAGAAACATCCAGGGTCTTTGAAATCCGTGTTCATGGGGCACCGTAGATGGCTTGGAAAGAATGATGCATGGAGAAAACGTGGAGATCTGTTCAATGGAAAATCCGAGACCCGAGGAATCCCAGAGTGGAGGAGCAGTGAAGAAGTGGATGAATTGCTGAAAAACTGGAAAGAGTGTCCTAAACCGGGAAAGAAGCGAAAGAGGCAGCAAGACAAGCTGTAGATGAAGGTATGGAAAACAAGGTCTGTTTTCTGGGAGTTGCCATACTGGAAGTTTCTCCGCACGCCTCATAGCCTTGACATCATGCATATCACAAAGAACGTGTGCGAGAGTCTAGTCGCCACCCTAATCAACATGCCAGATAGGACGAAAGATGGTCCTAAAGCAAGGAACGACTTGATATTCATGGACATCCGGAAGGATCTTCATGGAGGACGCCCTACTCCTGATGATCAGGAAGATGACGATGATCATCAGTCGGAGGCGACACAACAAGGTCGTAGAATGGGTAAAAAGGTCAAGAAGAACGAATATTACTGCCCCCCTTCGTGCTTCACACTAAGCCAGGATGCGATCAAACAGTTTGTCAAGTGCCTTCTAGGAGTCAAATTTCCTTACGGCTACGCTGGCAAGATAAGCAGGTACCTAGATGAGGCTATGCAGAGGTTTAGTGGGATGAAGTCTCACGACTGTGCCGTGCTAATGACGCAGATACTTCCGGTTGCACTACGAGGTATAATGGACGAGCATGTCCGAGAAACATTGTTTGGGCTCTGGAAGTTTTTCGATGTCGTCTCTCGAAAGTCAATTGGCGTGAAACAGCTCGGGAGGCTACAAGAGGAGATCGTGGTGATACTATGCGAGCTCAAGATCTACTTCCCGCCCGCATTCTTTGACATTATGCTGCATCTGCTGGTCCATATCGTGGATGATATCATCCAACTCGGGCCGATGTTCCTCCGCAGCATGATGCCGTTCGAAAGGATGAATGGACACATCAAAGGATACGTTCGCAACAGGTCCTGTCCAGATGGAAGCATAGCCAAGGGCTTTCTGGCCGAAGAGTGCATCTCTTTCTGCACGAATTATCTAGGCATCGAGAACCCTGTCGGTCTTCCCGTCAATAGGCACCTTGGCAAGCTCGATGGATCGGGTCACCGAGAGGGTCGCCGCGTACTGCATGCAGACTACGATTGTCGACGCGCAGACTTTGATAGAGCAAACCTAGTCGCGCTACAACATTTAGAACTGGTCGATCCTTGGGTACAAAAGCACAAAAGGTCAATCGAGAAGAAGTATAGTGACCGGGGCATACAGAGGACGCAGGGAGAAATAATCAAAGAGTGCAACTCAGATTTCACGTGTTGGTTTAAGAAGACGCTCCTAGATAATCCCGCGCAATCACATTATGCGGAGGAAAACATCATATTCACCTTGTCACAGGGCCCATTCACAACCTGGTGACCTATCAGGTGTATGATATCAACGGCTACACATTCTACACGGAGGAAAAGGACAACAAGTGTGACTATCAGAACTCAGGCGTAACATCGGAATTCTACATCGATGACAACATGAAGGAAAGATTTTATGGAAGGATCGAGGAGATCTAGGAGCTCGACTACTGTGGAGAAAAGGTGCCGATGTTCCGTGTCAGATGGACCAAGAGCGTCAAAAGAGAAAACCGGTATTTCACAACCATGTTAATACCCGAAGCAGCCAAATCCAAGGCCGCCGGTGCACACGTCGCCACGAAAAATGAACCGTGGGTACTGGCTAGCAAAGTGGACCAATGTTTTTTATTACTGACCCGACAAAGCCTAGCCGTGTTGTCGTGAGGAGAGGAAAAAGAAACATCATCGGAATGGATGGAGTCGCCAACGAGCAAGACTTCGACCAGTACGGTGATCCAAAGATTGAAGATGACGACGATTACGATGAAAAAACATACATCACAAGAAGAAAAAGGACAACCTTACCCAAAAAAGGTAGCCCGTTCGAGCGAAGAAACATAAAAGTGCCAGGGCTAAATTATTCAACCGCGACAAAGAAGGGAAAAATATTGTAAAATGCTAGCTCAAAAAAGGTTGTATTGATGCATATGGATGGCATATTATTAATGGACACATTATTATTTAAAGAAGAAGATCAATTCGAGGAGATCCAGCAGATTGACCTGCAGATCACCGAAGATCAATTCCAGGAGTTCAAGGCCACGTGCACCTCCGAAGCAGCCAAGGCCTCGAGTAAGTGGTGAAAGGAATTGCAGGAGATGAATATAGGTCACCAGCATCTTCGATCTGGTGGTTATAGAGCTACGGAGCCCAAATGGGATAAGGAGGACGACGAGTATAGAGCTAAGGGGATACCTAACCCCTTTTTTGAAATTTGAAAACAAGCAGCTTCGAAACTTCATCAGGGCTTGTTACCATGTGGACCCCAAAACCAAAGAACTCACCGCGGAAACTAAGGTGAAGGACTTCGAGGTTCTTGCGGTAAGTAATTTAATTACCGCGGATCAAGTCGAATTTCTAAACGGTTCACGTTACTTCTTCTGCAGGACGAGGAAATTGCTAGTCAAGGATCCCATGGTTCCTCATCCCACGGGTCGATGGCGGCCACCTGGTGGGATAACCCTTTTAACAGGGCGATGAACCAGGCCAAGAAAATCACGCCGGTTACAAAGAAGCCATCATCGGCTGGCTGTCTGGCCGGCTTCGGGGCTAAGAATTGGGTGGATCATTTTGGTCCACCCCCGAGGACGCGTGTGGAGGGAAGGAGCGACGAGGAAAACCGCGAGGTTCAGGAACTTAAGGAACAAGTGGCGCGGATCCTGCAGATCGTCCAAGACAACCTGGCAATCACCCTCACCTCCATCCTGCCTACCTTGGTGGAGTCAATAGCGAACTGGAGTGCGGGTGGTCGACAAGGGTCGTGCCCGATTCCAAGCATGGTCAGTAGCCACTCAAACAATGCGGCGCCAACGATCCCAGTGAATTATGTGTTCGTGACTACGCCCGCTAGCACGGCGGCGCCGGAAGAATTGGTGACTCCGCCCGCTAGCACGGCGGCACCGGAAGCATTCATGACTCCCCCTGCCATCACCGCGGCACCGGAGCTTAAAGCAACCGATAGGGAGAATACATCGGCGGCCGGCACCGTGCCATCAAGCAGACCCTCCGTCTCTTGCATGCCCATCATCGTATGCGGTGCCTCGACATTAGCCGAGCTCGACGCCATCACGGTAAACCAAATAGTTTACCACCTTGCCATTTATTACTCTTATGGCATCTTTTTAATGCCATACATGTTGTTCGCAGATGGATGTTCCATGCACTCTCTTAAGCTTCGTGAACAACGAGTTGAGGGATGTTGCCAAGGGTACCATCATTCAACCCTTGCACCGCACGTTCCACTCAAAGCCGATGCCAGATAGCGTGCATAGGGTTAAAATTATCCGGGTGCTAAGGGGCTGTGATGACCTGGAACCTCCCATTCAACCCCCAGGAGCGGATGAAGAAGAGCCGGCTGTCCTCAGAAGTTGCTTCGGCTTATTCCTGCTATGGCCAAAGAGCATGATTCGTTTGGGGATGGCCGGGGCCATCACCCCACAGACATGGCAAGATCCCCACACCGTCACCTCCACGTGATTGTTCGGCTAGTCATATTGACATGACCATGGCGCAGGATCCGAACGAGGATGACAAAGATTACTTTGATGATTTCATCAACACTAATCTTTTCCCCGGTGACCTAAACGAAGACCCAGCTGGTGGCCCCGCAGAGAAAGCCACTTGCAATAGACGTCTCTTTGGTTCTCAGGAGACGCCTCCAACTTGCACCTTCACCGAGCCAGCGGATACATCCAACCGGCCCTTTGTTCTAAGCCCTGACACACTACATAGGGCGATCGATGCTCAGATTGCGGTGCCTACCCACTTCCCAAAAGGCAAGAAGACCAGGAAAAGAAAATCTCGCAGCTCGAGCCAGCTGGTGGCGTCAACTGCGAATCCGATCAGGTTTCAGGACGGGCCACCAAGACCAAAGGGTATTATGTGGAGGATGCATGTGGCGGGTGAGCCCATGCTAACTAAGAAATTGCTCAGGCTCGCCACTTCAGAAATGAGGAGTGTGCACGACGGTGTGCTGACGATAGAGAGACGCCTTCTTGCGGAGAAAGATCCCTCGCACCCGGTATTCGTGGTTAAGGTGCCACGAGGCTTGGGATTTGTTGATAATGTCCCCGCGGATCTGTTCTTCCTGCGGTTTGACGACATCTTCAATATGTTCTACCTGTATCCGCTGCACTATACCATGGTACGCCTATTTTCTCTCAGCCTGGCCATTCAGATCAGTAGAGAGAACACCCCGGGCATCGCTATAGTGGACCCCTACTACATGCGTGATGGCTGCTTGGGAAGCGCCATTGAACGATGATTCATGGCCTCGTACCTCCAAGGCATCTTGGTGGCGAACAAGACAAAGGAATACATTCTCGTGCCTTTCTTTCCCGAGTAAGTCATTATTCACTCGCCGCCATAACATGCTTTATTAGATTTTCATCATTCTTTTTCCAACACATTCCGTTTGAATTATTTTGCGCAGAGATCAACACTGCACACTCATCTGCTTGTCACCGAAACATTCGCAAGCCACGTATTTCGACTTGGGGAGTCAAGAGAAGAAGAAAAACTATGACAAGGTCAAGGAAGTTCTGGATGATGCTCTCACCGGCTATGCCTCAGCGGAAGGCGCCACCTTCGTGCGTAAGAAGCTCAAGTTTGGCAGGCACGTCTTCACCCATGTGACGGAATTCCCCCGCGTGAAGCAGCCGTCAGGCAGTCAGAAGGAAGCCTACTATGCACTCCATCACATGAGGGCGTTCCTACTAGAGCAACAGAATTCTATGATGCCAGATCATCTCAAATGGTGGGCCGAAGTCAAGGCCAGGATCAATGATTCAGATATTAGACAAGAGATGTTTCGCATCCAGCACAGTTTGGGGCAATCATCAGCCGTGATGTCATGACTTCAGGGGGGTCTTCTATGGAGGCAATCCCCCGAATAACCGTGACGTAGTAGATCGCCTAAACATGCAGGGTGACTATAGGGCGTTCATGACGAAACAAGGCATCCTCCCATTCCCTGAGCCGAGCCAGAAGTCTTGATGTGTTGGTCTAGTTGTAGTTCTTTATTCCCACGTGTACTTGTGTGTGTCGACATGTACATGCTACTACTTGGTATTTTTTTCTTACTTTGTTACCTTATTTGATAAGTATATCTTTATATGCGACTTTTACTTGTTTTTTCACCATCATTTAATTATTATTGCCAACTTTTAGATGACGTGGTACGTCGTGTACAAGGGACGGGTTCCTGGAGTCTATAATGATTGGGAAGACTGCCGGAGACAGGTGCACCGTTTCAGCGGCAATAGCTACAAAGGGTACAATACTATGGCGGAGGCGGAAGCTAGATACGCGCGCTATCTAGCGGGAGTTAGGACAAGGAACTGGATGAAGACCTATACCTCCGTCGTGGTGATGGTTATTGTCCTTGGTTGTCTGTCATGCATGTTCCTACTTTAGATGTCTAGGCGAGCTTCCGCGAGCTCTAACTTGGTTGAGACATGTATTCATGTCATCACTAGCTACTTTGTAACTTGATCGAAATAATATAACTTATACTGTGTATTTATGTATGTGACTTATCTATATATATTTGTTTCTATCTTGTCTGTGTATTTATTTCTGTATTGTATATCTGTGTATTTATTTCTATACTGTATATCTGTGTATATCAGCTGTATTGTATATAATCTGTATTGAATATCATCTGTATTGAGTATTTTTTTATTTTTTGAAAAGCTAAGCCGTGGCGCACATGTACGTTGTTAGTGGCGCACCACGTTGGTGGTGCACCTGGTCAGCTACTAGTAACGCACTACGTCATGCGCCACAAGAATAATCGTAGTGGCGCACCAGCCGGTGCGCTACTACTAACTACATACTAGCAACACACTTGTCATGCGCCACAGGGAAAACAGTGGTAGCGCACTGTGTTGTGCACCACTACTATGTCGAGATTCCTGTAGCGCACCCGGCACTGCGCTACGGGCACTTTTTAGCCGTAGCGTAGAAGTCGTGGCGCACCCCTAGTGCGCCACGGAAGGGGAAAATAGGTGTGCCACGAATTAGCTTTTTTCTAGTAGTGCCGCGCCGTCCACCCCCTCGCTCCCTCTCCAATCTCCACCGCGCTGCCATGGAGATGCCCTCGCTAAACTTCTACGAGGCGGTGATGTTCGCGCACTTCGACATCCTCGCGCCGCCGGCCGCGACGGTGCCCCACGGATGGCGCATCAGCTATGCAGGGGTGCCGGTGGCTCCACTCCTCGTCCCCGGTAGAGCCATGATGGAGAGCGAAATCGTGGCGCGCAGCTGCCAGATGCCCGCATGGAAGAGGGCGCTGCCTCGGTACGCGGCGGCCAGCCCGTACTGTCCGGCGCTGTTCAAGAAGGAGCGGAAGGCCAAGATTGGCAACCGCATCATTTACGGTTGCGTGGTGCACCGGGATCTCCGCAACCGAGAAGGCCGGGAGAGGTTCTGGTCCGTCCCTAGACGGACCAAGTTCACCGTCATCACCGCCGCTCACCGCGAAGAGGTGCTCCGTCTCGCGTACAATGCGGAAATCGTGGAGGTTCCGTCCGACGAAGACGAGGAAGCCGGCGGCTCGGAGGACAGCGGCAGCGGAAGTGAAATTGTTGACTAGTAGTTGAATTAGTGTAGGATGTGAAATCACACCTTTGTTTAGAAGAATTTGCGGTTGAATTAATGAAATGCCTCGATTTAGATCTCTGTCTCGATTAATTTGTGGAAGAATTTGTGATTTAGATCAATTTCTGCCTCGATTTAGATCTCTGTCCCGGATTGGGAACGTGACCGTGGACCAAAGACCCCTTTTCTACTAGTCTATTATGATATTGGTGGTTTGTTTAAACGTAATCTACGTGGATTTGGCCGCATGCAAATGGCACAACCACAATTTATAAAGTGGAAGCACGTACACCCGATTCTTTGGAGATCCGGAGCTTCCAGACATCAGGATGCAGGAGCGGTGAGATAGACGGGCTCAAGATTAGGCTAGAAAGTGGTACCTATTTCCTCCTCATTTGGGAATTATCGGTGAGAACATTGCTGTTTATGTTGCCACGTCGTTGTGTAGCATCTGAAATAAGTTGCTGCTTCGTGGAGTGTGGCAGCTTAAATAATTTATTTATGTGCCACTTACATTCCGTCGTATTTGGAGACCTCCTTCCCCTCAGCAATCGAGGAACCGGTGGATCCTTGTTTTCAGATAGCAGTGGCACAATCACAATTTCGGATTCAACTACTGACTCGGGCGTTTCCAAACCCTAAGTTGCGCTACATTTTACTCAGAGAACGTGGGTATATTGTTTCGCCCAGCAACGTGCCACACACAGAGCTCCAGAATTTAATAGAATTACATATATAGTTTCAAGTTCAACACACTAATATGCATCTTCATTGCTAGCAGCCTTCTTCCGTAGCCTGGGTGCCAAGCCTTCACGTCCAATGGCTTCTTCATTTCCTGCCTTCTTCCTCTTTCTCGGTGCCAATTTTCTTAGCTTCACGTACTCTGCATCGCCGGGACAATGGGCACCAGAATCGTGTCCAGCATCATCTTTCCACTCATTTTTAATTTCTTCGGGCAGCAAAATGACTGACCCGGCAGTCATGTTTCTAACCTTGCAGCGCTTCTGTCAAAGAAACAAGACTATTGCATAACTGCCCAATATCTACAGAGTAAATAAAACAAAAATTACAATTCAGCACAAACATACGAACCCCAAGCGACCTTTGCTTACCAGGAGCTAATTGCGTTCGAGCAACCACCCTGTCGAAGAATAGAAGGCGACTCGATTCACAGACTTCCACATCCAGTACATAACAATTCAGCTCAAACATGCAATCTGAAGCATAACTTTTCATCAACCCAATTAGCTTACTGTCACACGATATAGGAACCATGATGCCACGTTCATCCATGAAGCTGAACTTTGCAGTCTGCTTCGGCCATACTTCCACATGATTACGCAGAGCAGCAACCATACCAGATATAGTGCAGATCTGCGCAAGCGCTTCTTCCATCGTGAAACAATGGCTTCCGTACCACTTGCCCTTGGAGTCATACCTGAAGAGGACTACCGTAACCAGGTAAGGGGGGTCCGCGCAGATCCCACTTGATAGAAAACTGTGGACAAAATATATTTGTCAGCGTTGGGCTAATGAACAATTTGAGGTTCAATAGCCAGCTAGCAGTTGTAATTAGTGTGAATAGCAAAGAGAAGGGTAGCTCACCCGCTTGTAGGCAGAACTTCTTCTTCCTTGATAGTAGGATCTGCCATCCTCCGAACTGCTCGGCTCGTCGCTGGCGGAGGCGGGCTAGAGCCTCGCAATGATGGCTACGGCATGCGCCATTGGAGCTCGGTATCGGTAGGCTCCTGGAAGTCAAATGTCCGAAGGGATCGTCCTACCTGGAGGGTGGATTCCGACGCCACCGGTGCTAGGGGAAAGCTGGGAATGGATTTGTGAAATCGGTCAATGCATCCAATCCACTTAGCTTCTCGATTTGCCTAAGAGGTTGCCGCGTTGGCGCCCGCGTCACGGACAGATAACCAACATGTGGGTCCCGACCGTCTACTTCACGGGGCGGTTTAACGGAATGTTTGTATTTGGCAAGGGTGAGATGAGTTTGCCTCGAAATGGCCCCACTCAGTAGTTGGCGGCCCAAATTTTCGAAACGCGGTAATTTCAGGCAACTTAGGTACCGCATGCGCTGGCCTGCCAACTTTGGTATCGCAGACGAACAAGCCCCAAGTCAAGGGGGTGAGTTAAAGAGGGACCCACATCAAGGGGGTGAGATAAAGAATTAACCGAGCCAAACTCCTCCTTCCCTTGGTACTACTAGTTATCCCATGTTCCTCTCCCAGGACCGAGAAAATCTCCCTCTTCGAATCAAATTGATCCCAGCTTATATATCCTCTATCTGATTCGGCTCACGAAGCATTGTGGGAGGGGAAGGGCTAGCAGAGGATAAGACGGTGGTAGTTGCATCATAGGGCACCAGAGCTGCATGCCTCAAAAACTATTTGGGAACTAATAAAAGCATAAGTTGGGATTTTAGACTGGAAACACACACATATATATACTATTATATGGAAGAGTTTCCAATTATTGTTCTTCTAACAAAGGCCTAGAAATCATAAGGTAGCTCCATATTATAGTACTACACTAGTAGCGAACCAATCCTGGTATAGCTCTACAAATATTTAGAGAGATCTTGGGTGCACTCCAAGAGTTTTGCAGTTGGGATATTAGTCATGAGACTACCTAGATGACACAAAAAGTACACCCCTAATGATCAGTAGCCCTACATCAACTCCATCCAGAAGCAATGTACCTGATCCATAGCCTCACGTGCAGGCTCATCAATGAACATGCCATCGTCATTACCATCAAACTCCTCTTCGATTGTATGCTTATGCGATTAGTAGATTAACTTATACATTTATAGAGAAACATCAAAGACACATAACCTAAACATTTGTCATTCTACATATATACCTTGTCATCTGGCATAGCGTAAGTACTAGAAATGAAACCCGTTTCATGCAGCTTGTGCTTTTTCTCTCCTCCCCTTCTCCAAGTTGATCTAGATGCTTAGGAGCTGCCTCTATCAGTTGATCTAGATGATCAACATGTGCTTCCCTACTTGATCTTGATGATAAAGATGTGCTTCCCCTAGTTCATATGGAGGATCATATGGTTCACCATGATATACCTATCTAACATATGTGCTTAGCATCCCAAATATAAAAATATGGACTTCCACTATTCTTAGAGGCAACACCCTATGATTCACACACAACCGGCAAGGGAAATGTACTTTTGAGTTGTCACAATGAGCTCTAACAAACTCCATAAAGCGTAGAACACCAAGGATATGTTTAGCACTGCCTAATGGAGCAAACTCTATCCAAAGTCTATCCATATGTTTAATTATGACATACAAGATTAGTTCTTATTAAAAGAAAAGCAAGAAACAATATAGATGGAGTACAAAAACTATATATGACTATGCATTTCATCAAACATATTGACAGCAAAAATCGATGAAGGTATTTAAGAACACAGATCAAGCGCAGAATCATCTATGACCATGTAGATTAAGGACAAATTAAACTACGTATTTGAGGAGGTAGATCAGGTGAAAGGGCAATAAAATTGCAACCAGATTGAGCTAGATATAGAAGTACTACCATGGGATAGACGTGCCCACCGGTGCGTCTCAAGAAGACCGACGGGTACGAAAAGGTTCTTTGCACACAGTGGTGATGAGGAGCAACGGTGAGCACATATGTTTTATGGGCAAGGGGTGAGGGTCTAGGCGGAGGGTGGATGTTATTACACAGCGCGAAGGGGTGGGGAGGGATAACTTTGGAAATTCTAACCTACCCTGCTTTGGGCACCACCATATATGTGGACCACTTGCCGGTCACCATAGATCCAAATTGATCCAAAAGTTGTCGAAATACAAATTTATGTTTTACCATGGAAACTAATGCACATAGCATTCTACTTTTCGAACGAATGGTTTTATTTCAACTTATATTTCATTTCATCCCTAATTTTTTAAAAAAGGGGGAAAATTTGGAAATTCGAAAATAAACTTCAAATTTGGAACCACACATATTGGTTGATATGCCAAGATGCACCAATATACCAAATGAGGACACTGATACATTGCAAATGTATCTATAATTTTTGATGTTCCATGCTTGGTTTTTGTCCACACTTTGGAGTACTTTTCATATGATTTCTTGGACTAACCTATTAACAACAGCCACAGTGCCAGCTACCTGTTTTCTGCTGTTTTTGGTTCCAGGAAAGTCAGAAAATGAATATTCTCGGAATTGGACGGGACAAAAGCCAAAGTGCCTATTTTTTCGGAAGTCATCAAATGCCAAAATACGAGAAGGAGAAGGGCTGGGGGCCGGCCGCACCACATGGCTGCGCGGCCAGGCCTGGCCCGCGCCAGGCGATGGTCTGGACGACCCTAGCACCCCCTCGGCCTCTCCTTCCGCCTATAAGATGCCCTCAGGACGAAAACCCTAAGTACCCGATCAAAAATACACGAAAGAGTCTATAGCCGCCGTCATCTCCATCCCTAGATCAGGAGGGATCTGAAGCTCTTCTCTGCACCCTGCCTGAGAGGGAATTCACTCTGGAGGTCTTCTTCATCACCATGCAAGCCTCCAGTGTGATGCATGAGTAGTTCATCCTTGGACTAGGATCCATGTAGTAGCTAGATGGCTGGTTCTCCTCCTTTGTGCTTTCATGTCTAGATCTTGTGAGCTCCGTTCATGATCAAGATCAACTATTTGTAATTCTGCATGTTGTGTTTGTGGGGATCCGATGGATATTGAGATGCTATTTCAGATTGATTATTGATTCTATCATGTCTTTGTTATTTGTAATCTTGCATGCTTTCCATTGTTAGTAGCTATCTTGGCCAAGTAGATGCTAGCAACTCCAAGAGTTAGTATTTATGCTCGATAGTGGGTTCATGCCTATGGTAATCTGGGGAAGTGACAGAAATCTCTAAGGTACTAGATGTGATGTTGCTACTAGGGAGAAAACAACAATCCTTTGTTCATAGAACAATCATATTGTTTACATTACACACAATTAAGAAGCAATAATCTGTTTGCAACTTAATCGAGGGGTTGGATGATAACCTGAAGGTGGATTATTAGTCATAGATGCAGTTGGATGGCGGTCTATGTATAATGTTGTAATGCCCAATCAAGTCTCAAAGGAGTCAAGATGATTAGTATATGCTTGTATGCTTTCTCGATGTTTGTCAATTGCCCCGCTGTAATTTGTTTACCCAACATGTTATCTATCTTAAGGAGAGCCACCTCTAGCGAACTATGGATCTCGGTCCTTTCTTTACATACAATCTACAAACTATTTACTGCTTTGTGTTTACTTTCTGCAAACTATTACTTCTTTCCATTCGATATGTTTAATCCTTTGTTTTCAGCAAAACATGGTGAGATTGACAACCTCATCGCAAGTTGGGGACAAAGTTCTGTGGTTGTGTTGTGCAGGTCTCCGCGTTGCTACTAGCACCGGTAGTGCGCCCTGCCAAGGCTCATCTAGCAACACCTTTGGGGTGTTTCCTTGCTCCTACTGGTTCGATTAAACCTTGGTTTCATAACTGAGGGAAACTTGCTGCTGTGCTCATGATACCTTCCTCTTGGGGTTCCCAACGAGCTCTACATCAACACTGAGCCATCAGACACATCACCATAAACTATGGCCATGACCTTGGTCACCTTTTTTTGGACGATGGACATATTTTCGAAAGTCTTGAATGGTTCGACAAATACAGCAAATGCCTAGAAACTAATTTTAATGTTGGAAATCTGAAGGGAATATGCCCGAGAGGCAATAATAAAGTGGTTATTATCTTATTCCTTGTTTATGATAAATGTTTATTTTGCATGCTATAATTGTATTAATTGGAAAGGTTAATACATGTGTGTTTAATAAACAAAATACAAAGTTTCTAGTAATGCCTCTCATATAAACTAGCTCGTTGATTAACAAGATGATCAAGGTTTCCTGATCATGGACATTGGATGCTGTTAATAACGAGGTCACAACATTGGTGGAATGATGTCATGAACATTCATCCGAAGTATAGCATTACGATCAAAGTCATTATGTTTATATTGCTATAACATCATACGAAGTAATCTTAGTCCTTAGACCATGAGATCATGTTAATTGCTAACATCGGAAGAGTAACTTGATAACATCAAACGTCACATCGTAAAAGGGTGACTATAAAGGTGGGTTTAGATACTCCGAAGGTGTTATAGCTCATGGATCAAGAATGGAATTTTTCAATCCTGATGACGGATAGATATACTCTAGGCCCTCTCGGTGATATCATATTAAGCTACCTTGCAAGCAAGTGATGTGAACACTAGAACGTTATATCACGGGAACGAGAAAAGAGTGCATGTCGGTAACGAGATCAAACTAGGTATTTGTATGCCGATGATCGAATCTCAGGCATGTAATATATCGCGAGACAAAGGGATTTAGTTATGACGTTAAAGGGTCACCCGATCACAAGAGTCATCGTTGAATATGTGGGAGTTAGTACGGATCTCCAGGTCTCGCTGCTGATTATTGATCAGAGAGGGGTCTCGATCATGTCTGCATTATTCGTGAACCGTAGGGTGACATAATTAAGGGATACCGACACCATTTAGGAGCAAATATGTTTCATATAAAGATTTAAGAAAGCGCTGGAATCATTTCGATAGAAACCAGAATTGTTTCGGGTGAAATTGCAAAAACTGGTTCTGCATGTGGTATTGAAATGTTGTAGAGGGTTTTATGTGAATGTTTGTTAATTAAAGTAATTGAAAAATTCTGAATAAAATAAATAAAATAGTTTTATTTAATGAGAGCTTGCATTAAATTTGGTGGATTAATGCATGTGAGTGGGAGTGTGAGTGGAGGCATATTTATGTGAGTGGAGCATCCACCACATGAATGATGGAAGAGGTGGGGGCACCACCATGGCTACCATTCCATGGCCCTTGGCTTCCCCCTCTTCCCTATAAAAGGCCCCCCTCTCCTCCTCACAACACACACCTCCTCGTGAAGGATCTCTCTCCCCCTCTAGTTATTCCCCATGGTCTCGGATTAGCGAGATACATGTTCCCGGTGGCTTTATCTAGAAAGGAGTTGTTGCTTCTACTGATTTGCTGGAGCGAGGGACGGAGGTTGTCGGGGTACCGGACGTGTGTGTGATTACGGATGCACTGATGCTTTGCGGTGCTGGACTTGGTGGTGCTGGACTTGGTGGTGCTAGACTTGCTTGAAGGAAATATGCCCTGAGAGGCAATAATAAAGTTGTTATTATGTATTCCTTGTATATGATAGATGTTTATTTTTCATGCTATAATTGTATTGATAGGAAACATCAATACATGTGTGTTTAATAAACAAAAAGGGTTCCTACTTATGCCTCTCTTATAGACTAGCTTGTTGATTAACAAGATGATCAAGGTTTCCTGATCATGGACATTGGATGTTGTTAATAACAAGGTCACAACATTTGTGAAATGATGTGATGAACATTCATCCGAAGTATATCATTACGAGCAAGTCATTATGTTTATATTTCTATAACATCATACGAAGTAATCTTTGTCCTTAGACCATGAGATCATGTTAATTGCTAACACCGGAAGAGTATCTTGATAACATTAAACGTCACACCGTAACAGGGTGACTATAAAGATGGGTTCAGTACTACGAAGGTGTTATGTTGAGGCTCATGGATCAAGAGTGGAATTTGTCAATCTAGATGACGGATAGATATACTCTGGGCCCTCTCCATGATATCACATTAGGATAGCTTGCAAGCAAGTGATGTGATCACTAGAATGTTATATCACGGGAACGAGAAAAGAGTGCATGTCGGTAACGAGATCAAACTAGGTATGGAGATACCGATGATCGAATCCTAAACATGTAATATATCGAGAGACAAAGGGATTTAGTTACAAGCGTTAAAGGTTCTCACGATCACAGGAGTCATCGTTGAATGTGTAGGAGTCGAGACGGATCTCCGTGTCCCGCTGATTATTGATCGGAGAAGGGTCTCGATCATGTCGCATTATTCGCGAACCGTAGGGTGGCACACTTAAGAGTTATCGGACACCATTTTGGAGCACATATGTTTGGACGAAAGAATTGCAAAAGCAGGAATTGTTTCAATAGAAACCGGAAATTATTTCGGGTGAAATTGCAGAAGGTGGTTCTGCATGTGATATTGAAATATTGCAAGGGGCTATATGTGAATGTTTGTTAATTAAAGTAATTAACAAAATTCTGAATAAATTTAATAAAAGAGTTTTATTAAATGAGAGAGCATTAAATTTGGAGAAATTTAATGCATTTAAAGTGGAGACTTTAAAAGGGAATGTGAAGAGGCATTTTAATGTGGAGGGGTTACCACCACATGAATGGGGGAGGTGAGGGGTCACCCCCCCATGCGCCGGCCATGGAGAGAGGGGGCACCCCCCTCCTCCTATAAAAGGCCACCCATTCCCTCCTTCATCCTTACACCTCCTTGTGAAGGATCTCTCTCCCCTCTAGAATTATTCCCCCATGGTCTCGGATTAGCGAGATACATGTTCTCGGTGGCATTTTGTGCGGAAGGAGTTGCTTTGCTTCCATTGGATCGCTGGGCGAGGAGGTGGAGGTTGTTCGGTGGCTTGAGCGTGTGTGCGAGTGCGGATGTGGCTTGAGTTGCATTTCGGACTTCCTCACGATCTTGAGATCGGCAAGTGTACGACTACATCAACCACGAGTTCCTACTCATTAACAAAGCTCATTGTCTTTGAGGGTAAGTTCTCCATGGATGTATGTCCACCCGTTGCTCTATATCTAGTAGATAGATATTGGCGTGTAGTTCTCATCATAGGAATTTTTTTGTTTTCTATGCTGCGGACCCAACAGTGGTATCAGAGCCTGATCTATGCGTAGGTGCTTTGCACAGGTAGTACACATATGTTTATATGTGGGTGATGATGATCATGTTATTGCATCTTCTATGTACTTTGGATATTGGTGGCATAGTGGGATGAAGCGGCCCGGACCAACCTTACATGTCATCGTACATGAGACCGGTTCCACGACTGACATGCAACTAGTTTTGCATAAGTGGCTAGCGGGTGTCTGTCTCTCCTACTATAGTCAATATCTGATTTACAACGAGTTGCTAATAACTTGGTTATCCTCATTGTGGTTCATGTTCGTAGGTTAGACTGGTTCTATCTCCGAAAGCCCTAAGCCACGTAAAACTTGCAATTGATAAATTAGAGGCGTCTAGTTTAGATCGTTGCTGGGCTAGTGTTTTGATATGGTATTATTGTAAGTAGATGTATGATAGATACTCTTACAACTCACTTAACATGTAAGTTCCATAGACCTTGGCCTTACACACAAAGGAATGATAGAGATCATACCACGATGCAAATGATAGAGATCAAATGCATGGACCATATCATCTCACTTCACACATTAGATGTTAGCATCTTATATTGCTAGTTTGGCGCTTTTGGTAGCATTATAAGATGATCCCTCATTTAGATATCAAGATAAAATGTGTTCTTCCTTAAGTATGCACCGTTTTGTGGATCGTGTTTTGAGGCATCACGTGATGATCGGGTGTTCTCGACTCTACGCTTTCATACAACGGGTGTAAGACAGTTTTACACACGCAAATACTAAGGTTCTTACTTGACGAGCCTAGCATGTATAGACATGGCCTCAGAACACGGACGGAAAGGTTAAGCATGAGTCATATAGTTGATATGATGCCCATATAGATGCTCGCCTTTGAAGCTACACCGACTCACGTGATGATCGGAGTTGGTGTAGTGGATTTGGTTCATGTAATCACCAAAAGGACACAAGGGATGTCGTTTTTGAGTGGGAGTTCATTAGTAATTTGGATTAGTTGAACTCAATCTATCATAAACTTAGTCTAAATTTACTTTACAAATTCTGTTGTAGATGGCACCACCTGTTTTTAATTTCAATGTGTTCATGGAGAAAGAGAAACTTGCTGCGAATGGTAGCAACTTCACCAATTGGGCTATGAATTTGAGGATTCTCCTCACTGCTGCACAAAAGCAATATGTGCTAGATGCGCTGCTAGGCCCCCCACTATCTCTTGATGCCCCTGACAAGGAAAAGAATGTCTATGTGACTCATCAGGAGGACCACAACTTAGTTCATTGCGGCATACTGTATGGGCTAGAGCCAGAACTTCGAAAGCGTTTCGAAAATGGCAATGCCTTTGATACCATGGAGAATTGAAAATGATTTTCGATACCCATGCTGCCGTAGAGAGTTATAATGCTACAGAAAAGTTCTTTAGCTGCATGATGGAGGAAAACAGCTCCGTTAGTGAGCACGTACTCAAAATGTTTGGGTACGCCGATAAGCTTGTGTCCTTGGGAATAACGATTCCCATTAACTTAGGCATACATCATGTTCTCCAATCTCTGCCACCTAGCTACAAGAGCTTCGTGATGAACTATAATATGCAGGGCATGAAGAAGTCTCTTCTCGAGCTTCTGTCAATGCTTAAGACTGCAGAAGTGGAGATTAGGAAAGAACATCAAGTGTTTATGATCAATAAGACCACCGGTTTCAAGAAGGACAAGAAAGGCAAGCAGAAGGGAAAGAAGGGCGGCAAATCTGTTGCCGCGCCTGAAAAGAAACCCCGAGCTGGCCCTAAGTCTGACACCGAGTGCTACTATTGCAAAGGGACTGGCCATTTGAAGCGCAACTGCCCCAAGTATTTGGTGGACAAGAAGGTCGGCAAGGCAAACAAAGGTATATGTGATATACATGTTATTGATGTGTACTTGACTAGTACTCACATGAGCACCTGGGTATTTGATACGGGATCGGTTGCCAATATATGTAACTCGGTTCAGGGGCTATGGAACAAGCGACAACTAGCAAGGGATGAGGTCACGATGCGGGTCGACAATGGATCAAGAGTTGATGTGATCGCCGTCGGAACGCTGCCTCTCCATATGCCGTCGGGATTAGTTATAAACCTGAATAATTGTTATTTGGTGCCTGCACTGAGCATGAACATTGTATCCGGATCGTGTTTGATGCAAAGTGGTTATTCGTTTAAGTCTGAAAACAGTGGTTCTTCGATTTATATGAATAATATCTTTTATGGTCATGCACCTGTGTTGAATGGTTTATTTCTGTTGGATCTCGATAGTAGTATTACGCATATTCATAATGTTGATGCTAAAAAGATTAAACTTGATAATGATATATCTACATATATGTGGCACTGCCGTCTAGGTCATATTGGCATTAAACGCATGAAGAAACTCCATTCTGATGGACTTTTGGAATCACTTGATTTTGAATCATTTGATACATGTGAGCCATGCCTTATGGGCAAGATGACTAGAACACCGTTTTCCGGTTCAATGGAACGGGCGACAGATTTATTGGAAATCATACATACTGATGTGTGTGGACCAACGAGTGTGTCGACGCGAGGTGGATATCCTTATTTTGTTACTTTCACGGATGATTTGAGTAGATACGGGTATATCTATTTGATGAAACATAAGTCTGAAACCTTTGAAAGGTTCAAAGAATTTCAGAATGAAGTGGAAAATCATCGTAACAGAAAAATCAAATTTCTGCGGTCCGACCGTGGAGGAGAGTATCTTAGTTACGAGTTTAGCACACATATGAAAGACTGTGGAATAGTTTCACAACTCACGCCTGCCGGAACACCACAAAGTAATGGTGTGTCAGGACGTCGTAATCGTACTTTATTGGATATGGTTCGATCTATGATGTCTCTAATCGACTTGCCACGCTATTTTGGGGTTATGCACTAGAAACCGCTGCATTCACTTTAAATAGGGCACCATCTAAATCCGTTGAAAAGACACCGTATGAATTATGGTTTGGAAACAAACCTAAGCTATCATTTCTTAATGTTTGGGGATGCGATGTTTATGTGAAGAAACTTCAACCGGATAAACTCGAAACCAAAGCAGAAAAATGCGTCTTCATAGGATACCCTAAGGAAACGATTGGGTATACCTTCTATCACAGATCCGAGGGCAAGGTCTTTGTTGCCAAGAATGGATCCTTTCTTCAGAAGGAGTTTCTCACGAAAGGTGTGAGTAGTCGAAAGGTAGAACTCGAAGAGGTTATTGAACCTTCTCTTCATGAAATGGCGAGTAGCGCAGCTCTAGAAGTTGTTTCGGAGTTGACTTCACCTAATGAAGAGAGAGCTAATGATATTGATCAAGAAACTCCGAAAGAGGACTCTACCGAACATCGCAGGTCAAGCAGGACACGTGCAGTTCCTGAACTATACGGCAATCCTGTTATGAATTTCATGATTGATGAAATAGATGACCCTGCGATGTATGAAGAAGCAAAGATGAGCCCTGATTCCAATAAATGGCTAGAAGCCATGAAATCTGAGATGGAATCCATGTATGAAAACCAGGTTTGGACCTTGGTGGACTTACCTCACGATCGAAAGGCCGTTGAGAATAAATGGATTTTCAAAATAAAAACTGATGCTGATGGTAATGTAACCATCTATAAGGCTCGACTTGTCGCAAAGGGGTTTCGACAAATTCAAGGAGTTGACTACGATGAGACATTCTCTCCCATAGCGATGCTTAAGTCGGTTAGGATTATGTTAGCAATTGCTGCATATTTCGATTATGAAATATGGTAGATGGATGTCAAAACTGCGTTCCTCAATGGTAATATTGAAGAAGAGTTGTATATGATACAACCTAAGGGTTTTGTCGATCCTAAGGATGTTGATAAGGTGTGCAAACTTCAGCGATCCATCTATGGACAGAAGCAAGCATCCCGGAGTTGGAATCTCCGCTTTGATGAGGTAATCAAAGAGTTTGGATTTGTCCAAACTTATGGAGAGGCTTGTATTTACAAGAAAGTGAGTGGGAGCAATGTGGCATTTCTGATATTATATGTGGATGACATATTATTGATTGGAAATGATATAGATCTTTTAAACAGTGTTAAAAGTTATCTAAACAGCAAATTTTCGATGTAGGACCTTGGTGAAGCTTCATATATATTAGGCATTAAAATCTATAGAGATAGATCAAGACGCCTAATTGGGTTATCGCAGAGTACATACCTTGATAAGATATTAAAGAAGTTTAATATGGACGAAAGTAAGAAGGGGTTCTTACCTATGTTGCAAGGCAAGACATTGAGTAAGACTCAAAGTCCGGCTACGACGGAAGAAAGAGAGATAATGGATAAGATCCCCTATGCCTCAGCCATAGGCTCTATAATGTATGCCATGCTATGTACAAGACCGGATGTGGCACATGCTATTAGTTTGACTAGTAGGTACCAATCTGATCCAGGTTCGGAACACTGGATAGCGGTCAAGAATATCCTTAAGTACTTGAGAAGAACTAAGGATATGTTTCTTGTATACGGAGGTGAAGAAGAGCTAGTCGCTAAGTGTTATGTCAATGCTAGCTTTGACACTGATCCGGATGACTCTAAGTCTCAATCCGGATGCGTATTTCTCTTGAACGGAGTAGCAATTAGTTGGAGGAGCTCCAAACAACCTGTGGTGGCTGGATCAACGACGGAGGTGGAATATGTTGTCGCTTGTAAGCGGCAGAAGCGGTTTGGATGAAGGAGTTCATAACAGAACTAGGTGTGGTTCCTAGTGCGTTGGACCCAATGGTGATCTATTGTGACAATAATGGAGCCATAGCCAACGCCAAGGAACCAAGGTCTCACAAGAATTCCAAGCATATTAAGCGCCGGTTTCACTCCATCCGCGAGCATGTCAAGGATGGAGATATAAAGATTTGTAAAGTGCACACGGACCTGAATGTAGCAGATCCGTTGACTAAAGTACTCTCTAGGGCAAAACATGATCAACACCAGAACTCCATGGGTGTTAGATTTATCACTATATAAACTAGTTTATTGTCTCTAGTGCAAGTGGGAGACTGAAGGAAATATGCCCTGAGAGGCAATAATAAAGTTGTTATTATGTATTACTTGTATATGATAGATGTTTATTTTGCATTCTATAATTGTATTGATAGGAAACATCAATACATGCGTGTTTAATAAACAAAAGGGTTCCTAGTTATGCCTCTCTTATAGACTAGCTTGTTGATTAACAAGATGATCAAGGTTTCCTGATCATGGACATTTGATGTCGTTAATAACAAGGTCACACCATTTGTGAAATGATGTGATGAACATTCATCCGAAGTATAGCATTACGATCAAGTCATTATGTTTATATTGCTATAACATCATACGAAGTAATCTTTATCCTTAGACCATGAGATCATGTTAATTGCTAACACCGGAAGAGTATCTTGATAACATCAAACGTCACACCGTAACAGGGTGACTATAAAGATGGGTTCAGTACTACGAAGGTGTTATGTTGAGGCTCATGGATCAAGAGTGGAATTTGTCAATCCAGATGACGGATAGATATACTCTGGGCCCTCTCCGTGATATCACATTAGGATAGCTTGCATGCAAGTGATGTGATCACTAGAATGTTATATCACGGGAACGAGAAAAGAGTGCATGTCGGTAACGAGATCAAACTAGGTATGGAGATACTGATGATCGAATCTCAGACATGTAATATATCGAGAGACAAAGGGATTTAGTTACAAGCATTAAAGGTTCTCACGATCATAGGAGTCATCGTTGAATGTATAGGAGTCGGTACGGATCTCCAGGTCCCGCTGCTGATTATTGATCGGAGAAGGGTCTCGATCATGTCTGCATTATTCGCGAACCGTAGGGTGGCACACTTAAGAGTTACCGGACACCATTTTGGAGCACATATCTTTCAGACGAAAGAATTGCAAAGCGCAGGAATTGTTTCAATAGAAACCGGAAATTGTTTCGGGTGAAATTGCATAAGGTGGTTCTGCATGTGATATTGAAATATTGCAAGGGGCTATATGTGAATGTTTGTTAATTAAAGTAATTAACAAAATTCTGAATAAATTTAATAAAAGAGTTTTATTAAATGAGAGAGCATTAAATTTGGAGAAATTTAATGCATTTAAAGTGGAGACTTTAAAAGGGAATGTGAAGAGGCATTTTAATGTGGAGGGGTTACCACCACATGAATGGGGGAGGTGAGGGGTCACCCCCCCATGCGCCGGCCATGGAGAGAGGGGGCACCCCCCTCCTCCTATAAAAGGCCACCCATTCCCTCCTTCATCCTTACACCTCCTTGTGAAGGATCTCTCTCCCCCACTAGAATTATTCCCCCATGGTCTCGGATTAGCGAGATACATGTTCCTGGTGGCATTTAAATGCGGAAGGAGTTGCTGCTTCTGCTGGATCGCTGGAGCGAGGAGGTGGAGGTTGTCCGGTGGCTTGAACGTGTGTGCGAGTGCGGATGCGCTGCTGAGTTGCGGCGCTTGGACTTCCTCACGATCTTGAGATCGGCAAGTGTACGACTACATCAACCACGAGTTCCTACTCGTTAACAAAGCTTGTTGTGTTCGAGGGTAAGTTCTGCATGGATGTATGTCCACCCGTTGCTCTGTATCTAGTAGATAGATCTTGGCGTGTAGTTCTCATCGTAGGAAAATTTTTGTTTTCTATGCTACGGACCCAACATTGCTGGACCTGGATCTAATGGACGTGCTAGAGCCGGACCTGCTAGACTTCATCACGATCTTCAGATCGGCAAGTGTATGGCGACATAATCCACGAGTTCCATCTCGTTAAAAAAGCTTTGTTGTCTTCGAGGGTAAGTTCTCTATGGATGTATATCCACCCGTTGCTTCTATCTAATAGATAGATCTTGGCGATAGTTCCCATCGTAAGAATTTTTTTGTTTTCTATGCTGCAAACCCAACAGTGGTATCAGAGCCTGATCTATGCGTAGGTGCTTTGCACGTGTAGTACACATATGTTTATATGTGGGCGATGATGATCATGTTATTGCTTCTTTCATGTATTTTGGATATTGGTGGCATAGTGGGATGAAGCGGCCCGGACCAACCTTACATGTCATCGCACATGAGACCGGTTCCACGACTGACATGCAACTAGTTTTGCATAAGTGGCTGGCGGGTGTCTGTATCTCCTACTATAGTCAATATCTGATTTAAAACGAGTTGCTAATAACTTAGTTATCATCGTTGTGGTTCCATGTTCGTAGGTAAGAACGGTTCTATCTCCGAAATCCCTAAGCCACGTAAAACTTGCAATGGATAAATTAGAGGCATCTAGTTTAGATTGTTGTTGGGCTAGTGTCATGATATGGTAATGTTGTAAGTTCATGTATGGTAGATACCCTTACAACACACTTAACGTGTAAGTTCCATAGACCTTGGCCTTACACACAAAGGAATGATAGAGATCATACCACGATGCACATGATGTTGATCAAATGCATGGACCATATCATTCCACTTTACACATATGATGTTTGCATCTTATATTGTTAGTTTGGCATTTTAGTAGCATTATAAGATGATCCCTCATTTAAATATCAAGATAAAATGTGTTCTTCCTTAAGTATGCACCATTTTATGGATCGTGTTTCGAGACATCACGTGATGATCAGGTGTACTCGACTCTACACTTTCATACAACGGGTGTAAGACAGATTTACACACGCGAATACTAAGGTTCTTACTTGGCGAGCTTAGCATGTACAGACATGGCCTCAGAACACGGACCGAAAGGTTAAGCATGTGTCATATAGTTGATGTGATGCCCATATTGATGCTCGCTGATGACCCACAAGTATAGGGGGTGTATCACAGTATTTTCGAGGGAAGTGAAACCCAATTTATTGATTCGACACAAGGGGAGCCAAATAATACTTATCAGCCTTAACAACTGAGTTGTCAATTCAGCTGCACCTGGAAAGAATCTTGCTCACAACAGTTTATCAGTAGCAACAGTCTGGTAGTAGGAATAGTAATGCAGCAGCAGTAGTAAAGCAAAGACAGTAGTAACAAAAGCGATGTGATGGGATTCGAAAAGGTAGGCATAGGGATAGATGGACGGGCGTTGCATGGACAAGACAATTCACATAGCAATCAGAACGTAGGGCAATTGCAGATAAATAAGATAAAGCATCCAAGTACTAGACAATCCTAGGCATGTGTTCCATATATAGTCATACGTGCTCGCAATGAGAACTTGCACAACATCTTTTGTCCTGCCAGCCCGTTTGCAGCGGGGCCTCTAGGGAACTACTGGCAATTAAGGTGCTCCTTTTAATAAAGCACCGGAGCAAAGCATTAACACTCCATGAACACATGTGATCCTCACATCAAAGCCTTTCCCTTCCGGCTACCCCGATTTCTGTCACTTCGGGACCATAGGTTCCGGACAACAACGTGTGTATACAACTTGTAGATAAGACCAGAAACAATACTATCATGATGAATCAATAATAAGTTCAGATATGAAATCATGGCACTCGGGCCCTAGTGACAAGCATTAAGCACAACAAAGTTGCAACAAAGTCATAAAGCACTAATAGAGATGCTAGGCACTATGCCCTAACAATCTGATGCCATTACATGAACGATCTCATCCAATCCCTACCATCCCCATAGCCTACAGCGGGGGATTACTCACTCATAGATGGGGGAAACATGGATGGTCGATGGAGAAGCGATGGTGATGATGATGATGGCCATGATCTCCTCCAATTCCCTGCCCGTAGGTGCCGAACGGAGTTTCGGTGTCAAGTTGGAATCTGGTGGTGGCGGCGGAGCGGAACTCCTTCTGGAAAAATGTCGAACCCCCCTGTAGTTTTTAGGTCAGAAGGCTTGTTATAGGCGAAGAGGGAGACCGAGGGGGTGCCTGGGGCCACCACACCAGGCCCTGGCGCGGCCAGGCCTAGCCCGCGCCTGGGGGGTGTGGCCAGCCCCTGGCCCTCCTCCGTCTCGTATTCTGGCTCCGTGAGTCTTCTGGAAAAATAGGCACTTTGTCTTTTGTCCCGTCCAATTCCGAGAATATTCATTTTCTGACTTTCCTGGAACCAAAAACAGCAGAAAACAGGCAGCAGGCACTGTGGCTCTTGTTAATAGGTTAGTCCAAAAAATCATATGAAAAGTATTCCAAAGTTGGAACAAAACACAAGAAAGTAGATAAAAACAAGCATGGAGCATCAAAAATTATAGATACATTTCCAATGTATCAACATCCCCAAGCTTAACTCCTGCTCGTCCTCGAGTAGGTAAGTGATAAAAAGAAAGAATTTTTGAGGTGACATGCACCATCAAAGACTTGATCAAAGTATTTGCGAAACATTCAAAGCTGGGATCATAGTACTTTAGTCATAACATGAAAGACAAAGTTCTAGCAATAAGCAAAGAAACTAAGATGCAACATGAAAAGGCATAAACAAAAGATTCATGAATAACATGCTTTGCAAGACGTTTGTTTGTTTCACATACAGAAAACATAGCATAATAGTATTCAGCTTGTCCCTCAATAGAGTAGCAAATATAAATGCATAGGACACCTTCAAAGTTCATAAAAGTGACTAGATAGAATAGTTCCAAACAAGCAATAACAAGTTATGCATCAATCAACTAGTCTTGGGAAAATGCACATAGAACTAAGAATGGCCACTATGCTCTCAAAGTAGATGCATAAAGATAGAAGGTGGAGACTCAATATAATGGTGGAAGAAAAGCCTTTTGTAAAAAGAGGAAGTAGGGATTCAAGTCTCATAAAGAGCTTCCAAAAATTATGGTACTTATAGTTTTTAGCTCTCATTGCCCCTATCATAAGCATCTTGAAGGTGATTAAGTTTAAAGTGGCACAACTAAGAGGATATGCTTGACAAGTTATAAACCGAAATCTCATGCCCCTTACTTACGAAGACCGATCCTCATGCTACTCAACTTCAGTCACGAGTAAGCTCTTGTCATTGTAAGTATATGTGTATCATTAAGAATCATAACGGGTACCCTTGCACATGATACGGGAGCTTTCCCATAATCAAAATGACAAGGCAAGCAGACAATGAGCATCTCAGCGATCTTTTTATTTGCTATTTGCATAGGTTTTTATTGAGGATGCTTCATAGAGTGCTCACTATGGTGATGCTGCAAGTTTCCACCATGATTAGGCATGGCTTAGGCTAGCGGCCCAGGCATTTCTCTAACACATATACAAACTCCATGATCTTACAAGTTCCACTTTTATTTCACACCGTCGGGATCCATAAGCAAAAGAACCTAATATCAACGGGGTACAAAGTACAAGTGCAATGTTGAAAGCGTTCCCCATGCTACATGGTTCTGCTAATTTCAACTTATAAAGCGCAAGCATATACACAACAAAGAAGGACCCAATGGTTCAAGTTTATTAGAGGCAATAAAGTAAAGTGTGCCATCAAGTTCGTGAGAGCTTTAATCACTAGTTTTCTCATAACAAGTGGAAGGTAAACAAAAGCATGAATATACTTGGAATAGCATAAGCTAGTAGGTAGGTATGGTGGACTCTTTGGAATGGTTTAGGGAGTTGGATGCATGAGTGGAACTCATACTTTGTTGTGGAGGCTAGCAAAAGACTGGGAGCGACAAACTAAGAGAGCAACAATGGCCATAATCATGCAGAGCGACAAAACATCATTGATCAAAGCATAAAGTGATACTACAAGTTGAAAACTAAAGGATCATAAAGGCTATGGTGACTTGAGATAGTCATAACATGGTGTGAGCATGTGCCAAGTCAACCCAAATAAAGCATCAAAGGAGAATACCACTATACTATGCTTTAATATGCTAAAACAACGCATGATTCATCCAAGGCACATTAAGCAATCTCAATTGTTTATAACAAGTCATGCTACAGCAAAGAATACTAAGCATAGAGCCAAAACAATATCAAGCATGGCATGACAAAGCATAGGTCACAGTCAAAAACAAGCTCCCTTTACCACTTAAGCATGAGCTTTCCTACTCTTTTCCAAACCAAACCAAACTATTTGAACACCAATGTATGAAAGAGGGGGTCCAACCAATTTATTCAGCAAACTAAGCAAACCACGCAAACTAAAAATGAAAACGAAAAACAAGACGCTCCAAGAACAACACAACTGTGCATGAAACAATAAAAATGAAGTGTTTGGAAGAAACCTGGGATTTTTATTGATGAAGAAGGGGATGCCTTGGGCATCCCCAAGCTTTGACGCTTGTACTTCTTGGATATTTCTTGGGGTGACACACGTGGCATCCCCAAGCTTGAGCTTTAGTCCATCCTTCATCTCATTACTCATTCCTTCCATACACCTGAAAATTTTCCTTCATACAAAACTTCACACAATCTTTATTAGCAACATCAGTGCATTCAAGATAAAAGGTCTTAAGGTTTAGTTACAACACCAAATAAACTTCCATTAGAACACTAGCTACTGTAGCACTTCCCTCAAAAATCTCAATTCCCCAAAAGAACTCAAGAAGGAACTAACAAGAAGCAAATGCAGAAAATGGCAGAAATCTGTCAAAATAGACCAGCAGGTAAAGACGAATTTGTTCGAAGACCTTCTGTTGCTCAAATCAAAACGTGTTGAACTAAATAAAGTTAGATAACAACCTGGAGCAGAAGCACAAAAAATTACAGCTCAATCCGACATACAGAGCTCGCTCAGGAAATTTTACGGTGAAGCATAAAAATCTTTTTCGGGACAGCAACTTTCCCAATCATTACTTCACTCTCATTAGAGGTTACTCTTGGCACAAAAAGCAAATAAAAAGGATAAGGAGAGGTTATTACAGAGGTAATAACTTCCAAGACTCAACTAAAACTTTTGGGTTATCTCCCAATAAGTACTTTTCTTTAATGCCTTTAAGTTAGGCATAAGCAAAAAGTAAAATGGATAGAAAAGAAGTAAGCGAAGATAATCATGGTGAACACATTGTTTTGTTCAATGAAATCCTTTTGTTAACAAGGTTGATCAGGTCTTGTTACCAAAACAATTCCATATGAGACAAAACTTTGTATCCCACTAATGATTATGTTACCTCAACCTTGATAGCAATGGTCCCAATCATAATAGTTTTAATTTTTTCTCTTCGTATGTGACAATATATTTCTCCAACTTGAATGCCCTCAACATGTTCAGTTGAATTCAAACCATAAGTCCTTTCAATTTTCTTAAGGAAATAGACAATGTGTTCATTAAAGGTCACCTTCCCTTGATTACAATTAATAACAGCTCCTGCAGTGTTTAAGAAAAGGTCTCCCAAGAATAATAGACATATTATCATCTTCAGGCATAAAAGTTTGAGAGGATGCTCTCATAAGAAATATGAAGTGAAGTAAAAGAGAGAATCAAGAAGAAAATTCAAAACACATTTAAGTCTAACCCACTTACTATGCATAGGAATCATGTAAGCAAATAAATTTGCAAAGAACAAAGTGACAGGCATAGGAAGATAAAACAAGAGTAATTTCAAAACTTTCAGCACATAGAGAGGTGTTTCAATACCATGAAAACTCCTACCACAATATTTTCCTCTCTCAAAATAATTTTCAGTAGCCTCATGAATAAACTCAACAATATAACTATCACATAAAGCATGCTTTTCATGATCTACAAGCACTAGAGCCTTATCATAAACATTTTCAAAGGAAACCTCGGGAAGATAACATTCATCCTCCTTTAGTAAGCATGGAGGACAATCAAATAACATAAGGGATGAAGAGTTCCTCTCATTAGAAGGTAGGCATGGGTAGCTAATCCATTCTTCCTCCTTTTGTTCATCACTCTCCTCCTCTTTTTCATCTAATGAGATTTCAGGTTCATCAATTTCTTCTTCCATAGGAGCCTGCAAGGTATTAGTCTCTTCCATAGGGTCCTGCAAGGCATTAGTCTCTTCCATTTGTGAAAGAATTTATTAAAATACTCAAGAATATAGCCATTTTCATCCTTGTAATTATCAAAGCAAAATTTAAGCATACCATACACCTCATATTTGTAAGGTGAATCATCAATATTTTCAAGCAAACTAGCAAGTTCAAAAGCACCCTTCCAAGCAATAAATTCTTCAATTTGTTCCGCATCATAAAAGTCATAAATTCCTTTAGCATAGGAAGATATGTTATCATTATCACTACACTCACATTGAAAAGGGAGGTGTTTATACCTCTTTCTGCAACAAGACTCATCACAACAATAAGTAACATTATAAGTAGAGCACACATTTCTAGCAATGGTATACAATCTACCAATTTCTTCCCATAAGTGTTTTCCTTTTTGTGACAAGCGGTGTTCCTTATAATAATATTTTTGATCTTCCGTCAACCCACCTTGTCAATAAGCTTCAGTTTCAAAGAAACCAACCATTGACAACAAGCATGATAAAGCAAGACAATAACAGACCAACGAAAATAACAACTAGAGTAGGAACTAATTTTTTTTGTATTTTTGATAAAGAAACAAGCAAAAAAGGAGAAACATAAACTTAGCTTGAACAATAGTGATTCCAAGTGAACTTGATAAATAAAGCTATGCTCCCCGGCAACGGCACCGGAAAATAGTCTTGATGCCCCACAAGTATAGGGGGTGTATCGCAGTATTTTTGAGGGAAGTGAAACCCAATTTATTGATTCGACACAAGGGGAGCCAAAGAATACTTATCAGCCTTAACAACTGAGTTGTCAATTCAGCTGCACCTGGAAACAATCTTGCTCACATCAGTTTATCAGTAGCAATAGTCTGGTAGTAGGAATAGTAAAGCAGCAGTAGTAGTAAAGCAAAGACAGTAGTAACAAAAGCAGTAAACAGTGGGATTCGAGTGCGGTAGGCATAGGGATGGATGGACGAGCGTTGCATGGACAAGACAATTCGCATAGCAATCGAAACATAGGGCAACTGCAGATAAATAAGATAAAGCATCCAAGTACTAGACAATCCTAGGCATGTGTTCCATATATAGTCATACGTGCTCGCAATGAGAACTTGCACAACATCTTTTGTCCTGCCAGCCCATTTGCAGCGGGGCCTCTAGGGAACTACTGGCAATTAAGGTGCTCCTTTTAATAAAGCACCGGAGCAAAGCATTAACACTCTGTGAACACACGTGATCCTCACATCAAAGCCTTTCCTTAAGCTACCCGATTTACATCGCCGGGACCATAGGTTCCGGACAACGACGTGTGTATACAACTTGTAGATAAGACCAGAAACAATACTATCATGATGAATCAATAATAAGTTCAGATGTGAAATCATGGCACTCGGGCCCTAGTGACAAGCATTAAGCACAACAAAGTTGCAACAAAGTCATAAAGCACTAACAGAGATACTAGGCACTATGCCCTAACAATCTGATGCCATTACATGAACGATCTCATCCAATCCCTACCATCCCCATAGCCTACAGTGGGGATTACTCACTCATAGATGGGGGAAACATGGATGGTCGATGGATAAGTGATGGTGATGATGATGGCGATGATCTCCTCCAATTCCCCGTCCCGACAGGGTGCCAGAACAGAGTTTCTAGTGCTGTTTCATGGAATCTGGTGGTGGCGGCGGAGTGGAACTCCTTCTGGAAAAACGTCGAACCCCCTGTAGTTTTTAGGTCAGAAGGCTTCTTATAGGAGAAGAGGGAGACCGAGGGGGTGCCTGGGGCCACCACACTGGCCACAGCACGGCCAGGCCTAGCCAGCACGCTGGGGGGGAGGGGGGTGGCCAGCCCGCCCTCCTCCGTCTCGTGATTCTGCCCGTGAGTCTTCTGGAAAAATAGGCACTTTGGCTTTTGTCCCGTCCAATTCCGAGAATATTCATTTTCTGACTTTCCTGGAACCAAAAACAGCAGAAAACAGGCAGCAGGCACTGTGGCTCTTGTTAATAGGTTAGTCCAAGAAATCATATGAAAAGTACTCCAAAGTTGGAACAAAACACAAGAAAGTAGATAAAAACAAGCATGAAATGTATCACTCGCCTTTGAAGCTACACCGACTCACGTGATGATCGGACTTGGTGTAGTGGATTTGGTTCATGTAATGACCAAAAAGGCACGAGGGATGTCGTTTTTGAGTGGGAGTTCATTTCTAATTTGGATTAGTCAAACTCAATTTGTCATAAACTAAATCAAAGTGAATTTTCATAATTTGTTGTAGTCATTGGCATATGTTCACTACCTTATGCTTAGTTTTAATTGAGATAATAGAACTATAGAATTCTGGATATTTACTTTACGAACTGGTATCGTATTATTTTGAATGTCAATTTAAAGTTTAGAAGTCCTATTGCAAACTTTCAGCAAACTCTATCTACTCCATGAAGTTTAATAAGTAGTATTAAATAAAGAGTAAGAATTCCAATGTTAGTATCTAAAGTATCATGTTTGCCTCCATGATTATTGATATTCAAAAGTTGTTTTAATATCAAGATTATATAGGAGCTGAAAATTGTTTCAGAAACCATCATGTGTGGAAGATATTGTGATATTTGAAACAATGTTTTTGGTTGCATTATGATAGAGTATAATTTAGCAAAATACATGTTCTCATATTGTATGAGAATTTGTGAAGGATGGAGATGCTAGGCATCCAGATCTCCCAAAAAGGTTTTGGGAACTAACATTATACTCGCGATTCTTCCTTATAGGCTATAGTAGCTTGATCATGAAAGTTGTCATGATAAGGATGAATAGAAGATGTAAGTAAAATGTTTAATACACTAATAGATTACTAAAAAATGGATTTTAGAAAGAACACCAAACATTTGATGATGGTGATCCACTTCAAAGTGCAAGTCTAAATGTATTAGTATTTGACTATATACACTTTGTACTATGTTTGATGTGAATGACACCATTATTGATGTTGATAGATTCTTTTAAAAGAAAAGGAATTGTTGAAAGAGAATCTATAAAATATTTGGCAGAAAAGAAAAGGTTGGAGATGTCCAACTTAGGTATATAGAAGATATACATGTTATGGATGTATTCCTTGCTTGTTAAAAAATGTGGTTATTAGGTATTGGATACCGAATTGATTGGTGTGAAGTATCATACAGAACAACACAATTCATGAACTGCAATGGCCAAAGAAACTAGCAAAAGAATATGTGATGATGTTCATCGAAAACAAATAAAGTGTTATTGTGTTTTTCGTTGTCGTCAAACCTAGCCTTCAAGATTTGTTCTAATAATTGTTATTTTGTTCCGGTATTACGAGAATAATGGTTGTTCAAATAATTACCGTATTCCATAAAGGATGGATGAACTTTTACAAGTCTAGTAGGAGAAAACAGTATTGCTAAAATGTCGTAAGACAAATGATTGGAAGATCACTTATGAAGTGACATCGTTGTTTGAATTATATTGGAAAGTCAACATGAAGAAACTCCATGTTGATGGATTTTTGGAGTCTTTTGATTTTGATCAATTGACGCTTGTGAAACTTTCCTCGAGATAATTGAAACTCCGTTCATAGGCCAAAGAGGAACATATGACTAACTTATTGGATATTATGCATGTTGATGTATCTAGTCCATTATGTGTAGCCACATGCGATGGATCTTTTTGCTTCATATGCTTTCTCTAGAAATTTGAGTAAATGTATCTATATATTTACTTAATAAGGAAGAAGTATGAAACATTTGAAAATTGTTCAAAGACTTTCAAGATGAAGTGAAAAATCATTGTAAGAAGAAAATAAAAGAGTTTATGATTTGATCATAAAGGAAGACATTTGAGTTATAGGTTTAGCAAAACACCTAAGATTTAAGGAATTGTTCCATGAATTTGCATTTCCCGATAAACCACAAAAGTATGGTATGTTAGAGAGATCAAATCAAACCTTGTTTGACATGCTAATATCAAAGGTGTCATTTATAAAACTACCATTATGTTTTAAGGATTAAAGATTTAGAGACTACTGCTTTTTCACTGAAAAGAGCACCATCTTGATCTGTTGAAATGACACCATATGAGTTATGGTTTGGGATAAAACCCGAATTGTCTTTCTTAAATTTTGGAATGCTATGCATAAGTAAAATGTTTACAACCAAAGTCGGATAAGCACGTCTTTGTAGGTTATCGCAGAATTTATTGGGAATTCCTCCATAACACCGAGGACAAAAAGAGTTTGTTGCTTGGAACGTCAAGTTTCTTGAGAAGGAATTTTTCGAGAAAAGTTAAGTTGGAGGACAATAGAACTTTGATAAGGTTGTTGAACCTTAGCTATATGTGCTAAGTAGCACAGCGTCAGAAAGTGTCCCGATGGCAGCCATAATGCTCATGGCTCCCGTGATTACAAAGGGTGTGATCTTGGAGATTAGAGTTCCTATTGAACCATGTGGGTTGGTAAGAATCAAATAGTAAGATTTGAAACAGAAGTCGTTATTGTTTTGATAATGATGAACCGACTGCATGCAAAGAAGCGATGATGGGCCCTGACTCCATAAAATGACTAGAAGTCATAGTAATAGTATCCATACACGAGAAATCAAGTTTCTGAACTTGGAAGATCCTCCGGAAAGGCGTGAAGCCTATCGGTCGTGTTTGGATCTATAAAGAAATAGACATGGATGTTTAACATCTATGAAATATTTGACATGTCGGAAAGAAGTTTACGCAATGTTCAAGGAGTTGACTATGACAAGATTTGATCTTTCATAGCGATATTTCGTGTTGACAGCTTAATGTAGCAACGACTACATATAATTTGGTGTATTGTAGGTGAACAAACAAAACAATGTTCTTCTATAGAATGGTTACCTAGGACGTGTACAAGACACGGTCCGAAGGGTTTTGTTAATTCAAAGGGTGCTAAAAGGGCATGCAAACTTCAATAGTTGAAGTGAGCATAGCGGACTTGGAATCTTCACCATGATGAAAATGTTAAAGGAGTTTAATTTCATCGGAGATGATGAAGATGCTTGAATTTGCAAGAAATTAAGTGGGAGCACTGAGACAAATTTCCAATACATTATGCAGAGTACATATTTTTGATTGGAAATGATGTATCTTTTATTGACACAAGTTAAGAATTTCATTAAAATAGGATTTCGATGAGAGACTTGGGAAAAACCAGAATATTTGGCATCAATGTCTATATGGATAGATTGAGGCGCTAATATTGTTATGCCAGACGTACATATACGAGATATTGAAAGGTTTCAATATGGAAACAACAAGAAAGGTTCTTGCTGCATGGAAAGGATTGTATCAAGATTCAAGTGTTTCAACACTTGGTGAGTAAAATCACATGAAGATTTTGATCGATTATACCATGATATGTATATATCTAGATATGTCCTATGCTCTAAATGTTATGAGCACATACCAGAATGATTCATAAGATGATCATTGGACAATAGTAAAGATATTCTTATGAGCTTCGGAAGAACTAAGAATATATCATGTATAAGTGACAAATGGTTAAAGGTAGTTCATTGTAAAGTGTTAATTGATAATAGTTAAAGGTAGTTCAATTTATACTATGGGTGGCACAATGTAATGGAAAAGATGTTCCATGATGGATTTGGATGAGTTCCAAAGTTGAGACATTGTGACGGATACTACAACAAAAGGCTAAGTATATGACTGCTATAGTAGTAGCAAAGGAGGGCATTTGTGTTAAGTAGTTTGTTATCAAACTAGGTGTGATTCAAAATGGGCTAATACTATGAAGATATATTGTATGACAATAATATCAACATATTTTAACCAGAACGAACTAAAGGTCTCACCAAAGGACCAAAATTATACAATGCCATCTCATTTGAGAATGAGTGATGCGTAGAGACACAAAGACATGTAAATACACACGTACCTGAAACTGTCAGATCCGGAGATTATGTTAACCACTAGCAATCGCGTATATGCAACAGCAGAAACCCATAGGTGTTCAATACGCAAAGTTTTTCAAACTAGATTATTGACTCTAGTGCAAGTGGGAGACTGAAGGGAATATGCCCGAGAAGCAATAATAAAGTGGTTATTATATTATTCCTCGTTTATGATAAATGTTTATTTTGCATGCTATAATTGTATTATTTGGAAACGTTAATACATGTGTGTTTAATAAACAAAATACAAATTTCCTATTAATGCCTCTCATATAAACTAGCTCGTTGATTAACAAGATGATCAAGGTTTCCTGATCATGGACATTGGATGTTGTTAATAACGAGGTCACAACATTGGTGGAATTATGTGATGAACATTCATCCGAAGTATAGCATTATGATCAAAGTCATTATGTTTAAATTGCTATAACATCATACGAAGTAATCTTAGTCCTTAGACCATGAGATCATGTTAATTGTTAACATCGGAAGAGTAACTTGATAACATCAAACGTCACACCGTAAAAGGGTGACTATAAAGGTGGGTTCAGATACTCCGAAGGTGTTATGTTGAGGCTCCTGGATCAAGAATGGAATTTGTCAATCCTGATGACGGATAAATATACTCTAGGCCCTCTCGGTGATATCACATTAAGATACCTTGCAAGCAAGTGATGTGATCACTAGAATGTTATATCACGGGAACGAGAAAAGAGTGCATGTCGGTAACAAGATCAAACTAGGTATTTGGATGCTGATGATCGAATCTCGTACATGTAATATATCGCGAGACAAAGGGATTTAGTTACAACGTTAAAGGTTCACACGATCACAAGAGTCATCGTTGAATATGTGGGAGTCAGTACGGATCTCTAGGTCCCGCTGCTGATTATTGATCGGAGAGGGGTCTCGATCATGTCTGCATTATTTGCGAACCGTAGGGTGACACACTTAAGGGATACCGACACCATTTAGGAGCAAATATGTTTCAGATAAAGATTTAAGAAAGCGCTGGAATCATTTCGATAGAAACCGGAATTGTTTCGGGTGAAATTGCAAAAACTGGTTCTCCATGTGATATTGAAATGTTGAAGGGGGTTTTATGTGAATGTTTGTTAATTAAAGTAATTGACAAAATTCTGAATAAAATAAATAAAATAGTTTTATTTAATGAGAGCTTGCATTAAATTTGGTGGAAATTTAATGCATGTGAGTGGAAGTGTGAGTGGAGGCATATTTATGTGAGTGGAGCATCCACCACGTGAATGATGGAAGAGGTGGGGGCACCACCATGGCTGCCACTCCATGGCCCTTGGTTGCCCCCTCTTCCCTATAAAAGGCCCCCCTCTCCTCCTCACAACACACACCTCCTCGTGAAGGATCTCTATCCCCCTCTAGTTATTCCCCATGGTCCCGGATTAGCGAGATACATGTTCCCGGTGGCTTTATCTAGAAAGGAGTTGCTTCTTCCGCTACTTTGCTGGAGCGAGGGACGGAGGTTGTCGGGGTACTGGACGTGTGTGCGATCACGGATGCACTGCTGCTTTGCGGTGATGGACTTGGTGCTGGTAGACTTGCTGGAGCTGGATCTGATGGACGTGCTGGAGCCGGACCTACTGGACTTCATCACGATCTTGAGATCGGCAAGTGTATGACTACATCATCCACGAGTTCCATCTTGTTAACAAAGCTTTGTTCTCTTCGAGGGTAAGTTCTCTATGGATGTATATCCACCAGTTGCTTGTATCTAATAGATAGATCTTGGCGATAGTTCCCATCATAGGAATTTTTTTGATTTCTATGCTACGATCCCAGCAAAATCAACTCTCACTAGCATGGGGGTCTAGACGGTGACATCACATCTACGCGGCCCCATGTCGGAGCAGCATATGTTAGAAGCTTCGACCTCAAAATTTTGGTATGTTTCCCAAACATCGCACACATCCATTCAAATATCCCACGCATCCATTCAAACATACTTCACCTTTTTTAGAATGCAAAATTTCTCTTCTATCCCTGCTCTAGAAATAAGAACCCGAGGAGCACTACAATAATAGAGGGACATAGGTGGTAAATTTTGCGTTCTCCCATGTGCATCACCCCATCGATGTTTCCCTGCCCTTCTTCGATATTTACCTTCCCGCCCACTCCAACCTACACTGACCTTTTGGACCCAGCATGCAAGCGACCCGCATGTTAGTGACCGAAAATTACAGGAAGTAGAGATTCCCATCGTTTGTTGTTCAAAATTCAAATATTTTTGTTAAGCCGAGATAAAATCGTTAAAATCGGCGAACCTAGCTCGGAAGCTTGAAAATTAATTAAACTTGGGAATTATACGTCAAATATTTTATACTTTGTGATAAAATTGGTGTAGTGAGATTTTGAACCACATATAGTCTTTGTAGTTTCTTCACAATGAAAGACATCATTGTTAGTTGAACAATTTAAAATAACTTCGAATTTGAAAGCACCCTTTGTAAACATTGTTTGAAATGCCAATATAAAGTTATGCACCGATCTACTAAACATGGACACGTTATTATAAACGATGGCAAACATATTGCCATGACCTTGGTCATCTAGTTTGAAAGCCATGAATGTTCATACCTGGTACGCCAGATTGTGAAACAAGTTTCTTCAAAAGTTGTCAAGTTTTAGCATACTTTTTCATGAAAACTAGGTAGTCACATAACAAGAAACTGTATGAAAGAAAGACATTGCTTCATTTTATATCAAGGTCCCAAATTTGGTAGCATTAGCATTTGGTCATGTAGTGCACATAACAAGGTCCCAAATTTGGTAGCATTAGCATTCATAGCAAGAAGTTGCTTGAGGGGTTATTTGGTTAAGCTTATCTATCGCTTTTAGCTTTATTTTATAAGACAATTTTGGTTTTGGCTTTTGGATTATACTGTCATTCAACTATGCCAGGGTAAAAGCTTAAAAATAAAGCCAAAAACACCTTCATGGATTATAAGCCAAAAATTAGAAGGTACAATTAAATCCCAACCAAACAACACCTAAATCTCGCGGAACTCTTGGTGTTTCTCCCTTGTTTTAGAACGTGGGTACCTTCAATTGAACTTAACAAGAAATATGACCAAGCAGGTATAATCCACTTGTAGATCAAAATTTGAGATACTTTCATTAAGTTGTGGTAACACCATTCTATTCCACGAATATAACCATAAAGTTTGAACTTTATTCAAAATTTGTGAAATCCTAAACCCTAAACATTAAACCGCTAAACACTGACCAAGCATGTATCATGCACTTATAGATCAAAATTTGAGATACTTTCCTTAAATTGGGTAACGTCATTCTATTCCATGTATATAAGCATAGAGCTTGAACATTATTGAAAATTCCCTAAACCATAAACCCTAAACCCCTAAAACCCAAACCCTAAAGCCCAAAACACTAAACCCTGACCAAGCACGTATCATGCACTTATAGATCAAAATTTGAGATACTTTCATTAAATTGGGTAACGCCATTCTATTCGACGAATATAAGCATAAAGCTTGAGCATTATCAAAAATTACCTAAACCCTATATCCTAAACAAAACCTAAAACTTAAAGCCCTAAACCCTCAACCCATAAACCCTAACCAAGTACTATCATGCACTTAGAGATTAAAATTTGAGATACTTTCATTAAATTAGGTAACACCGTTCTATTCGACGAATATAAGCATAAATCTAGAGAATTATTGAAAATGCCCTAAACCCTAAACAACCCATAAAACGTGAACCGTAAAACCCTAAACCCTCAACCTATAAACCCTAACTAGGTAGGTATCATGCACTTATAGATTAAAATTTGAGATACTTTCATCAAATTAGGTAACACCATTCTATTCGACGAATATAAGCATAAAGCTAGAGAATTATTGAAAATTCCCTAAACCCTAAACAACCCATAAAACGTGAACCATAAAACCGTAAAACCCTAAACCCTCAACCTATAAACCCTAACCAGGCAGGTATCATGCACTTATAGATTAAAATTTGAGTTAATTTTATTAAATTGCGGTAACGCCATTCTATTCCATGAATATAAGCATATACCTTGAACATTATTGAAAATTCCATAAACCCTAAACCCTCAACCCCTAAATGACCCTGACAATGGAGGTATCATGCACTTGTAGATCAAAATTTTAGATATACTATCACTAAAATGCTCTAACGCCATTCTATTCCAGGAATATAAGAATAGAGCTTGAACATTATTGTAAATTCCCTAAACCAAAACCCTAAATCCCTAAAACCTAAACTATAAACCCCAGAACCATAAACCCTCAACCCCTCAACCCCTTACCAAGCAGTTATCATGCACTTATAGATCAAAATTCGAGATACTTTCATTAAATTGCGATAACACCATTATATTCTACGAATATATATAAGCATATATATAAACTTTAACATTATTATTGAAAATCCCTAGGCCCTAAAACCTAAACAACCCTAAACTCTAAAACCCCAAACAACCCTAAACCCTAAATCATGAACCCTAAACCCTAAATACTAAATGTTAAACCCCTAATACCTAAAATCCTAAACCATAAACCCTAAACCCGTAAATCCTCAACCCAAAATGCCCGAACCCTAAACGCTAGGCTATATATATTTTGTGCGAAAATTGGGGCAGCTGGATTTTGAGCCATACTTATTTGTAGTTGCTTCGCGGCAAAATCCTCTGTTGTCGCTTGGAAAATTGAAAATAACTTCAAATTTGGAAGCTTCCTTTGTAAACAATATTTTAAATTCCATACGCAGTAATCTACTAAATATGGACAGGTTATTATAAACTATAGCAAAGATATGGCCATGAACTTGGTCATCTAGTTTGAAATCCATGAATATTCATACATGGTACACCATATATCGTATGACAAAATTAAAGCCATTATTATTGATTGGAAATTTTAAAATAACTTCAAATATGGAAGCTCTTTTTGTAAACAATGTTCAAATGCCAATATGCACCAATCTACCAAACATGGTTACATTATCATAAAGTATGCTAACACAACATCTGGCTTTGACATTAGTCATGTAGTTTTTGAAAGCCATGAATGTTCATACATGGTACGCCATATTGTGAAACAAGAGTTATCAAATTTTATTTTTTTCATGGAAACTAGATAGTGCACACAGTGAGACAGCAAGAGAGAAAAGAATGGTTGCATTTTGTTTTATATTTTGTTTCTTTGTATTTTTTAAAAATGGCCCAAATTTGGTGCCATTACCATTCATATCAAAAAGTTGAATCTTGCAAAACTCTCAGTGGTTCTCCAATATTTTATGAATTTGGTACCTTTGAATTATTTTTTAAAGTCAAGAGCAAGCTACATCACATACTTTGTAGTTCGAAATTAGAAATTACTTACTTTAAATTGTCAAAAAGTCATTTTATTGCACATATTTAGCTAGGAAGCTTGGAAAGTCATGAAAGTGCGGTATTATCCATCAAATCTAGAATCTCCTTTTGTAAACATTGCTTGAAATGCCAAGATGCACTGATCTATCAAATATGGACACGTTTGTAAGAAAATCTTGATTAGCCAATATGCATCAATGTATGGAGTACAAAACATGGACACGTTATCAAAAACTATGGTTGTGACCTTGGTCATCTTGTTTGAAAGCCTTTAATTAATGTTCATTAATTTGGGCAGATGTCTATAAACTCTTTAAATGCTGGAAAACATACATGCATGTGGGTCTATCCAACAGGGAAGCATCCCCAAGTCGGAGTAGCGTACCTTAGAAGCTTGAACTTCAAAATTTTGGCAGAGCACGGAAATATCCCACACATCCATTGAAACATCTAGCCCCAATAATTATTTTATAGCACAAATTTAGCTTGGAATCTTGAGGGTGTTATACATTGTGTGAAAATTGGGGGCGGTGGCATTTTGAGCCATCATCTTTTTAGTTGCTTCACAATAAAACACATTGTTGTCACTTGGAAATTCCAAAACAAACTTCAAATTTGTAACAAGACATATTGGTTGATTTGCCAAGATGCACCAATCTACCAAATGCGGACACGTCATAACAAACTATGGCCATGACCTAGGTCACCTTTTTTTGGACGATGGTCATATTTTTTGAAAGCCTTGGATTGTTTGAAAATTTCAGCAAATGCCTATAAACTTATTTAAATGCTGGAAAGCAACTCTCACTGGCATGTGGGTCTAGAGGTGATAGCGTATCTGAGTGGCCCCATGTCGAAGCAGCGTATTGATGTCTGCAAGTGCACATATCGTTTGTAGCTAGTTTCGAAGTATAGATATCGATCCCATAGGGAGCCGAAAGATGAGTGTTTATGAGTGAAGTCTCTGTCACACCCAAAGTTGTCAAAGGTCTTTGAGTGAATTGACTGCAAGTGTTGAAATGAGAATGGAATTTGGATTAAATTGGGTGTATTTAAATAAAACTAAAATGTAAACTTCAGAAATAAAAAGAATAAAGGTAAAGAAAGGTTGTTTGTTGTGTTCTACAGATGGCGAAAGAAGGCGCGGGGAGATACAGTTCATGGTGATAGTGACTGTGCCAGGTGGAGGAATGATAAGTGTAACAATTATAATCCTATAAGTATATGTGTAGGCGAGCAACCCATAATGTCAACACCCGGATTTTTAATCCTAGATGCCTGTTATGCCATACATCGCAATCCCAGGATTACCATTTTTGCGAGACATAACAGATTGGATATCACAGTACCTCATCCATTACAAACCATAATAAGGTCTTACACAAATAAAGGATCTCATGATCCAGTTCTTAGTACAATCAAGCAGCGGAATAAATAGCATAGCGGTGGGGTCCATCTTCAGAGTCACAGGCAATGCTGACGATGGGAGATGATCCTAGTTGTCATAGCCATCCTGCTGTCCCCCTTCAGGGTAGTCCTCCTCATAGTCCTGCCACGGAATGACAGGACAAAAGCCATGAGTACTCTTTAAGTACTCGCAAACTACCACTAACAAGGAAGATAGTTCTAGTAGGAATGCTAACTCTAAGTTTAATTGTAAAGTTAAGTTTGAAACCTAAGCTGAGTTCAGAAACAAAGAAAGATAAAATAAAGTTTGAAAACACCTAAGTGGGAACTTAGTTGTCACAGTCACAACTCTGTTGTCGTCAAGTCATGTCACAATTCATTTCATAAGTTGTTTTGAAAACATCTGACAACGGAACAATATGGCCACTCCAACTGTCCATAACCCTGGACGTGGCTATTCGAATAGTTTGACACTCTGCTTAGGTGGTACACTTTCACCACATGATTCGATACATCTGTCAGGGATAACCCTGAATCATCATACTTAGTATGCAGATAATCAAACATAACCTTTCCTTTACACACTCTAGTATAAGCACCTCTCCTATGAGCATGGCCTCCCAACCATGACCATCTGTCATCTTGGGCACTGCATAGGTGGACAACACTGAGAGGTAGCCTTAGCTCAGACCTCTCCCGCGAGGGAACTAATACTAATGCATATAAACTTCTGGCTAAGCCTTGCCCAATTCAGGTATTGTGGTTGTACGGCAAAATTGGAATGGTATCGCATCTGAACCCAACCATCGGGTTTTATAAAGGGCTAAGGCTCATGCCTCAACATTTTCATCATCATAAACCATTTGTGTTTCTCAACACATGTCAAAACATCTCAATAGAATGACTCATCATTCCAAGGTATTCACAAATCATTTTCACCAAGTATTCCCATCGAAGGTGATCAAGTTTTGGTTTAGCTCCAAACTACTAAGTTAATAGTGTTCACTAATGTGGGATGCTAATGTCAATCTCATGCCATAGAATGACATCTAAGGCAAACCAGATAGGTCAAGTTTTATACTCTTTATGCTACCTTTAAACAAGTAAAGGACTTTGGTAAAGTAAAGAAGGTAAAGCTTGTAAATAAAACTTGGGTTAGGTATAAGTCAAAGGGTATAACCAAAGCATGCCTAATTCCTTTGCTTAGGTTATCTAGTTTGCAAGGGTTAGCTTGCATAGTTAACTTGTATAATGCTAGCTTGGTAACAATAGCTTGCAAGGGTGATCTTGCATGGTTAACTTGTATAATCCTAGCTTGCTAGGTATAATACTTGCAAGTTTTAGCTTGCATTGGTTGGTGTAGTGGTTGAAATTCTCTTCCTCCTCTTCTTGGTAGAACTCCTCCTCCTCGTAGACTTGGTCGGTACTATCGTCTATAAATACATGCGGAATACACAATCACCAAACAATACTTAACTAGTCTACTTAGCACACTAAGGCACACATTTGATGATCTATTATCATCACAAGCATCACAAGGTTTAATGAACTAGCTTCATTTATTTTATTTAAGAAAAGTAATTTCTACTCATTGAAATTAACTAAGATTTAATCTTCTCCAATTAAAATATGGGATCATGTGGACACATTTCATCACCACATATTCCAACATTGGGAAGGTGATTTAAAGGTTGGATCATATTTTAATAATTTTAAGTTTAATAATTAATGATTTAAAGTGACTAGAAATGCCTATATAGCATTATTTTGGTACTAGTCCAAAGTCACTGCATGCAAACCTTAATATTATTCCATATTCAGATAGGTATGGTTAAATGTGATTTTCTAGAGTTGGAATCAACTCAAAAGCTATTATGGTTGATTTTAGAAAAAAATTAAATGTGAAAAAGCTTCTGTCTTGTTATTTTTACTAGGAGAGATCTCTAACTCTAATTGATTTAAATCCAACGGGCTTGGATAGATATTTTTATTAGCTTTCCAACGAAATTGGAATTATTCAATTTGGATTTGTAAAACTCCCTGAATTTATTTTTGAACTAAGGGACAAAATTAAGTTTACTTCTAAAAAGAAAAAACTATATTTGAATTACTGGGTCAGCGCGGGAAACTAAATGGGTCGGCCCATGTACACTCCGTGGTGCTGAGGGCTGCTGACAGGGAGGTCCCGTCTCTTAGTGACTCATTAAACGCGAAGCGGTACGGGGCGATAAGAACCACATGATTAGAACAAGATCTAATGGTGCACGGTCGTCGTCGACGACGGACACGTCGTCGGCGAGACTGAACCCTAACGCGGTCGGTGGGGGTATGGTGGGGCATACCAGGGCTCCAGCTAGTGCGGCGAGGCGGGCAAACGAACTAGATGATGATGGCGGACTCAGGCGAGGTCGCGGCAGGGGCTGAGGTGGATGAAATCGACGGGGACTTCTCCTCCTCTGTAGTGGCTACCTCCAGCAGAATTCCAGCGATGGGTTGCTCGAGAGGATCCGGTGAGAGAGGGGAACAATCAGTGGAGAGAGGGGAGTGGAATGGTGTGGCGATTGAGGCAGGGGGTGGCCTTCTTATATAGGCTCGACGAGAAGACCGAAGGGTATGGGCGGAGCTCATCCGTGACGATAGCACAGGGGGCTACCGGCGTGGGCGAGGTAGGCGGACGATGGGTGGTTCCCTGGCGGTCAGCTACGGCGTAATGGTGATGCTAGGGGCGGTGGCAATTGGCCTAGAGCTTCCCGCGCTTTGAGAGATAGAGGCGGTGCTCGACAGTGCACCTAGCGACTGTGGGTCGCGCGGAGGTGCACGGTCGTGTCTGGCGGGTTGGTGTGATCAAGGCGGAGCGGCGTGCGTGGTCTTGTGTCGAGGCGCGGTCTATGGTGTGCTGGTGGTGAAGGCGCGCTGGCGTGCTCTGGCGCGACGCAGAGAGGAAAGGGCTACGCTTCTCTAGGGTGGTCCAGGGGCTGGCAATGATCGTGGGGTGGACATGGGAGTGCGGTAGGGTTGGGCGGAGCTAGGGGTGGTGTTGGTTTGGTGCGGCGTGGTCTGCTGCGAGCTGCGCATGCTCGACCGGCGGTGACCAAAAACGGGCGATGCGCAACTGCTGCTCCAAGCTAAAGGGTAGGCTGGTGAGGGTTTGGTTAGAGCTGGGGGAGACAGGGGAACCAAAATGGGCCCAAAAACTCGACAAGGCATTGATCACTAAACAATATTAGTTAGGCAGAAAAATCTTGCCTGCCACCTGTTCGACCAAATGGCCGCAAGAAGAAAAGATTTGAATTTTTGAAAGATTTTTGGTGGAGTAGTTTATCTTATGCTTAAGCATCTGTGGTTGCTCGGGATTTTGAAATGGAGTTCATTTTGATGGTTTTTGAAAAAGTGTGATCTAGACATATGAACTAGATTCAATTTTCAAATGTCATTTAAAATTAGAGTTTGAATGTTTTTGGGAATTCACAAAGTGGGCCTTGGCACATCACTACTTGTACTAGCAAGGGGTGCAAAGATCCACATTTGTTTTTGTCTGAAATTGAGTGCTAGGAAGAGCCAAAGTGGGCTAGGTGATTAAAATGGCAAAAGTGACCATTTCCTTATTTAATTCTTTTTGATTTCTTTTTCTTTGGGATTTGCTTGGGGATGATCTAGGTGATGTGACATTCATCATAGAACCATTTTACAACCAATAGATCACTCAATCATGGCATTTCAAACAACTCCTATTTTAAATGCACACACATATGAATGCTTAAAGATTTTAAAATGGGAATGTTTTTGTTAACCCTAAATTGGGTAGATTGGATCTTGATCACTTGGATTAAAGTTTTGGGATGTTACAAACCTTCCCTCCTTAAACAAAATCTCATCCCGAGATTTAAGAAAGAAAACTAGGAACTAAAGAGATCTGGGAACTCAGTCCTAATGTAATCTTCTCGCTCCCAAGTGGCTTCTTCTTCGGTATGGTTGCTCCATTGAATCTTGAGAAATTTGATACTCCTAGTCCTGGTGGTTCTGTAGGCTTCCTCCAAGATACGGATGTGCACTTCACGATACGTCAGATCCTTTTTGATATCAACCGCTCGGTGATCGATGTTCTTGAAAACTTCAGTATTTTCCAGTACTTCTAAGCATTTGCGAAGTAACGAGATATGGAACACATTGTGGATGGCTGACATCTCTTCTGGTAGTTCCAGTTGATAAGATATATCTCCTCGGCGGTTCAGAATATTGAATGGTCCGATATATCTAGGGGCTAACTTTCCTTTTAGACTAAAACGTTGGGTTCCATTCAATGGCGAAACATTGAGATATACAAAATCTCCGACATTGAAATTCATGTCTCTCCTTCTCTTGTCAGCATAACTCTTCTGTCTGGATTGGGTAGTCTTGAGGTGCTCACGGACTTTGTGAACCTTCTCTTTGGCTTCTCGGAGAATGTCTGGGCCAAAAATCTGACTCTCTTGTACTTGCAACCAATTCAAAGGGATACGACACTTTCTTCCGTATAAGAACTCAAATGGTGCCATTTGCAAACTGGCTTGATATTGTTGTTATATGAAAATTCTGCAAAAGGCAGACAATCTTCCCATTTTGATCCATATTCTAACACACAAGCTCTCAACATATCCTCTAAGATTTGGTTGACTCTTTCAGTCTGTCCATCGGTTTGCGGGTGATAACTGTGCTAAAATTCAACTTGGTTCCTAATCCTTCCTAGACTTTCTGCCAAAATCTCGAGGTAAATTGGGTTTCTCGATCCGATACTATGGTCTAGGGGGGTCCATGCAGACTAACAATTCTAGCAATGTACAACTCTGCTAGCTTCAAACTCTAGTAGGTTGTCTTGACAGGTATAAAATGAGCTACCTTGGACAGTATATCAACGATGACCCAGATTGAGTCATTTCCCCTACGAGAAGTAGGCAAACCGGTGATAAAGTCCATTCCGACGGACTCTCATTTCCATTCCGGAATCTGAAATGGTTGCAATAGTCTTGCGGGCCTCTGATGTTCTGCTTTGACTCTTTGACAGATATCACATTTGGCGATGTACCTTCCGATTTCTCTCTTCATATTGTGCCACCAAAATTCCTCTTTCAAATCTCGATACATCTTTGTTCCTCCGGGGTGGATAGAATAAAGAGTATCATGAGCTTCTTGCATGATAACTTGTTTCATCTCTGAATCTGCTGGCACACAGATACGACCTTTGTACCACAGAACTCCTTCTCCGTCTTCGGTGAATCCATGTACCTTTCATGTACCAATACGACGTTTGATTCTGTCGATGCTTTCATTTCCCTTCTGGGCTTCCTTTATTTGGCTAATCAAAGTGGGTTGAAGTTCAATTCTAGCTAAGAATCCTTTGCTAACTAGCTCAGTTCTAAACTTCTCCAACTCCTCATACAAACTTGGTTGCTTCTCCTTGATCATGGTGTTTAGCCTACACGGCAATCTGCAAAGAGCATCCGCTACCACATTGGCTTTGCCGGGGTGATAGTGAATGTCAAGGTCATAATCCTTGATTAACTCTATCCATCTCCTTTGCCTCATATTCAGTTCCTTCTGAGTGAAAATATACTTCAATCTTTTGTGATCTGAGTAAATCTCACAGCGATTACCCATAAGGTAATGACGCCATGTCTTCAGTGCCAACACTACAGCTGCTAATTCAAGATCATGGGTAGGGTAGTTCTGCTCATGCTGCTTTAGTTGTCGAGACAGATACACGATGACTTTGCCTTCTTGCATCAGTACACATCCGAGACCAATCTTGGATGCATCACAATACACATCAAACGGCTTCTTGATATCCGGCATGATCAATATTGGGGTTGAAATCAATCTCTTTTGAGCTCTTGAAAACTTGCTTCACATTTGTTGGTCCATTTAAACTTCTTGTCCTTCTTCAACAATTGGGTCATGGGTTTGGCGATGCTCGAGAACCCTTCAATGAACTTGCGGTAGTATCCTGCTAATCCGAGAAATGCACGGACTTTGGTTTGAGTGGTTGGGGCTTCCCATTCTTCAACATCTTTGATCTTGGCAGGATTAACAGCGACTCCTCCGACAGACACAATATGTCCTAGGAATCTTACTTATTTCAGCCAAAACTCACATTTGCTGAACTTGGCATACAACCGATGCTCTCTAAGGGTTTCAAGGATGATTCTCAGATGTTGCTCATCCTCTTCTTCTGACTTGGAGTAGATAAGGATATCGTCGATAAACACAACGACAAACTTATCTAGAAAATTCATAAAGATCTTATTCATGAGATTCATGAAATAAGCAGGGGCATTGGTTAATCCAAAAGACATGACCGTATACTCGTATAATCCATAACGAGTAGTAACGGCGGTCTTCGGAATATCCATTGCATGAAGCTTAAAATGGTGATAACTAGTCCTAAGATCAATCTTAGAGAACACATTTGCTACAGTCAACTGATCAAATAGATCCTCTATCTTTGGCAAAGGGTACTTGTTCTTGATGGTGACGTCATTCATCTTCCTGTAATCTATGCACAAACGATTTCCTCCATATTTCTTGTCGACAAATAACACTGGCGATCTCCATGGCGATGCCCTTGGTTGAATCAAGCCTGTTGCCAACATAGCATCCAGCTGCTTCTTCAATTCCACTAACTCTGAGGGGTTCATACTATAGGGTCTCTGGGCTATGGGTCTGGTTCCAGGGATTAGTTCAATGATGAACTCAATATCCCTATCTGGGGGCATACCGGGCAATTCATCCGGGAATACGTCGGGGTATTCACAGACTACTTTGACTTGGTCAATGGTGGGTAGGGCTAGACTCTTATTACACTTGAATTGACGGGCTAAGGTTTCAGATATATGCTCTACTGAGACTCCAGAGCTACTGGTCATGGTGATGGCTTTGTTGGCATAGTCAATCAATCCTTTATGCTTTGACATCCAATCCATCCCTAGTACTACTTCCAAAACTTTGGTTCCAAGTACTATTAGATTGGCATAAAAATCTATCCCATGTATTCTGATAGGCACCGCTTTGCAAATTTTTCTAGCTTTTGTAGTTGAAACAGGGATTTGATCTATCATGACATGCTTCAAGTTGGTTGGGTGAATCTTACTAGTGCATGCAAATTATTCGGTGACAAATGAGTGCGATGCTCCAGAATCAAACAACACACTTTCTAAAACTGAGTTGACAGAAAACATACCTAGCACTACATCTGGCGCTTCTTGGGCTTCTTCGGTGTTCATGTGGAAGAGACGGCTGTTGCGGTTGTGAGGGTTCCCTGGGGCGAATCTTCTTCCTGGTTGAACATGACGCTACTATTGAGCTGGGGCATTCACATTGGTAGTGGTGGCAATCTTCTTAGGACACTCATTGGAATAGTGACCCTTCACTCCACACTCGAAACAAGTAATCTGAGACTTGTCTTTCGTTGCCACGGGCACAGCATTGCTTCCAGTTCTCGATGCGGTGTTGTTGTTATTGTTGCTCTTGGGAGGTGCACGGTTGAAATTGCTGGAGTTTCCGGGGTGATTGTTGTTGTTGCCTCCGGACTTCACATTTCCTCCGCTACGGTTGGGGTAGCTTGGACGAGACATTGGGGGTCGATTGTTCCTCGGTGCATATCCTGCAGAAGGGTTGGGACGGTACTTCTGGTGACTGTTGGATCCAGCTGGGTGCATCATACGATGTTTGCGGTTGTTGTTTGCTTGATTAATCTTCCCTTCCATCTGAATGGCAGAGTCGACTAGCTCTTCGAGATCCTCGAAACGGATGTTGACGAGGACAGTCTGCATCTCATCATGCAGTCTGTTCAGGAATCTCTCCTTCTTCTTGGCCTCCGTGTTGATCTCATCAGGTGCAAACCTGGCTAGGGACAAGAATTTGTCACGGTACTCCACTACAGTCATTCTGCCTTGCTTCAACTCTCTGAATTCATCCCTCATTCTAGTGACTAGACCCTACGGCACGTGGGTGTGGCTGAACTTGATTTTGAAGGCTTCCCATGTCATCACTTGACCATGGTTCATTGTGCGGATGATGTTCCACCATGCTCTTCCATCTCCTGCCAGATAGTGGGTGGCAAAAAGAACCTTCTCGTTGGCATCCACTCCTGCTACTTCTAAGTTGTTCTCCATTGTCTGCAACCAGCCATTAGCATCCAGTGGGTTCTCTGAAGTACTAAAGATTGGGGGATTGGTATTCTGGAAGTTTTTGAGTTTGGACCCATGATGATCCTGATTTCCATGGTTCTGATTGTTGTGAGCCATCTGGGCGATCTTCTGTAGTGTGGCTAGATTAGCTTGGCGCTCAGCCCTACTAGCTTCACAGTCTGCAATGAGAGTCTGCAGAATCTGCAGCATTGGGTCTTGCGATGAGCTGCTCCCTCCTTGGTTTCCACGAGTCATCTGAAGATTGAGATAGATAAAGGGGTAAGAGGGAAAGTTCTAAGGTTCAGGGTTTTGGTTTCAAAGCTAACTTCTTTTCATTCCTTCGAGCAAAGCACATGATACAAACACACACACACACCACAACATCAAAGGAAAACAGATGGTTTTAAGAACCATTCTGTAAGCTACGATACAATGGGACCGATACTCCTCACTCTACGATAGTGCTCTAGTGCATCTACTCATCATCGATGAAGTCGGAGTCATCATCGTCGGTGTAGAAGTACACGGAATCCTCCTCCAGAAAGTCATCATCATTACTGAGGTACGAGTCAATATCTCCTTGGATATCTTCACCTTCCTCTTCTTCTTCCTTTATGGCAAGCTGAGCTTCTTGCTCCTTGATGGTCTTCTTGAGGTTGGCCACCTTCTTGCGAAGATGGTCGATGGTGTGATCCTTCTGGGCGTGTTGACGGCATAGAGACTGACGATCCTTGACGAGCAGTGAGAAAGTCTGGGCCTTCAGCAATGGCGAGGTTGTTGTTGGCGAGCTCTCTAGCATTGTCCAACTCCTTCTGTCTGTCGTACAATAGGAAGTCGAGGTTCTCCACTTGACGCTTCAGTATTGGGTGACTTGGCATCTCTAGCGGCATTCCCATGGAATCACGCCTTGCATAGTGAACAAAGCGGGTTACTTGGATTAGGTTGACACTTAGGGCACACAGACGTGCGAGAGCTTCATGCATTGCCCTGGCCAATCCATCTAGCCAGTTGTTCTCTCTCACGGAGAACTGAATCCTCCTATTTACTGGTGCTTCTATCTTGCCTCGAAGATCAGCAGTTACTAGCCATTGTAAATCTCCTCCTGGTGGACCCGGGAGTTGATCTCCAAGGAATTCTAGATGAGGACGCTCCAAGAACTCAGACAGTGCATCCAAATCCCTCTCGAAGATCAGTTGGCCTTCGTTTCCCAACTGGTACAACTTGCTGTATTGGGCTTCCATCTATAAGAATGTAGGACGAGAAAGTTAGTAAAGTGATCAAGTGTGTCAAAGTTTTATGTAGTAATGTAAGAATTTGGAGGAACATGCATTTTTTTTGAGAGAAAGAATTCCCAAGGGTAAGAGAGGAAATAGTTTTCATAAATACTCACTTTGGTTTTTGAAACTAAGTTTTTGTTCGGACGTCCATTCTAACTAGGGTCTCCTGTGGTCAGGATGGCTCTGATACCAACTTGTCAACACCCGGATTTTTAATCCTAGATGCCTATTATGCCATACATCGCAATCCTAGGATTACCATTTTGGCGAGACATAGCAGATTGGATATCACAGTACCTCATCCATTACAAATCATAATAAGGTCTTACACAAATAAAGGATCTCATGATCCAGTTCTTAGTACAATCAAGTAGCAGAATAAATAGCATAGCGGTGGGGTCCATCTTCAGAGTCACAGGCAATGCTGACGATGGGAGATGATCCTAGTTGTCATAGCCATCCTGTTGTCCCCCTTCAGGGTAGTCCTCCTCATAGTCTGGCCACGGGAATAGACAGGGACAAAAGCCATGAGTACTCTTTAAGTACTCGCAAACTACCACTAACAAGGAAGATAGTTCTAGTAGGAATGCTAACTCTAAGTTTAATTGTAAAGTTAAGTTTGAAACCTAAGCTGAGTTCAGAAAGAAAGAAAGATAAAATAAAGTTTGAAAACACCTAAGTGGGAACTTAGTTGTCACAGTCACAACTCTGTTGTGGTCAAGTCATGTCACAATTCATTTCATAAGTTGTTTTGAAAACATTTGACAACGGAACATTATGGCCACTCCAACTGTCCATAATCGTGGACGTGGCTATTCGAATAGTTTGACACTCTGTAGAGGTGGTAAACTTTCACCACAAGATTCGATACATCTTTCAGGGATAACCCTAAATCATCATACTTAGTATGCAGGTAATCAAACATAACCTTTCCTTTACACACTCTAGTATAAGCACCTCTCCTATGAGCATGGCCTCCCAACCATGACCATCTGTCATCTTGGGCACTGCATAGGTGGACAACATTGAGAGGTAGCCTCAGCTCAGACCTCTCCCGCGAGGGAACTAATACTAGTGCATATAAACTTCCAGCTAAGCCTTACCCAATTCAGGTATTGTGGTTGTACGGTAAAATTGGAACGGTATCGCATCCAAACCCAACCATCAATTTTTATAAAGGGCTAAGGCTCATGCCTCAACATTGTCATCATCATAAACCATTTGTATTTCTCAACACATGTCAAAACATCTCAATAGAATGACTCATCATTCCAAGGTTTTCACAAATCATTTTCACCAAGTATTCCCATCGAAAGTTATCAAGTTTTGGTTTAGCTCCAAACTACTAAGTTAAGAGTGTTCACTAATGTAGGATGCTAATGTCAATCTCTTGCCATAGAATGACATCTAAGGCTAACTAGATAGGTCAAGTTTTATACTCTTTATGCTACCTTTAAACAAGTAAAGGACTTTGGTAAAGTAAAGAAGGTAAAGCTTGTAAATAAAACTTGGGGTAGGTATAAGTCAAAGGGTATAACCAAAGCATGCCTAATGCCTTTGCTTAGATTATGTAGTTTGCAAGGGTTAGCTTGCATAGTTAACTTGTATAATGCTAGCTTGCCAACAATAGATTGGAAGGGTGATCTTGCATGGTTAACTTGTATAATGCTAGCTTTCTAGGTATAATACTTGCAAGTGTTAGCTTGCATTGGTTGGTGTAGTGGTTGAAATTCTCTTCCTCCTCTTCTTGGTAGAACTCCTCCTCCTCGTAGACTTGGTCGGTACTATCGTCTATAAATACATACGAAATGCACAATCACCAAACAATATTTAACTAGTCTACTTAGCACACTAAGGCACACATTTGATGATCTATTATCATCACAAGCATCACAAGGTTTAATGAACTAGCTTCATTTAGTTTATTTGAGAAAAGTAATTTCTACTCATTGAAATTAACTAAGATTTAATCTTCTCCATTAAAATATGGGATCATGTGGACACATGTCATCAACACATATTCCAACATATGGGAAGGTGATTTAAAGGTTGGATCATATTTTAATAATTTTAAGTTTAATAATTAATGATTTAAAGTGACTAGAAATGCCTATATAGCATTATTTTGGTACTAGTCCAAAGTCACTGCATGCAAACCTTAATATTATTACATATTCAGATAGGTATGGTTAAATGTGATTTTTGAGAGTTGGAATCATCTCAAAAGCTATTATGGTTGATTTTAGAAAAATATTTGAATGTGAAAAATCTTTTGTCTTGTTATTTTTACTAGGAGAGATATCTAACTCTGATTTATTTAAATCCAACGGTCTTGGATAGATATTTTTATTAGCTTTCCAACAAAATTGGAATCATTCAATTTGGATTTGTAAAACTCCCTGAATTGATTTTTGAACTAAGGGACAGAATTAAGTTTACTTCTAAAAAGAAAAACCTATATTTGAATTACTGGGTCAGCGCGGGAAACTAAATGGGCCGGCCCGTGTACACTCCGTGGCGCTGAGGGCTGCTGACAGGGAGGTCCCGCCTGCTAGTTACTCATTAAACGCAAAGCGGTAGGGGCCGATAAGAACCACACGATTAGAACAAGATCTAACGGTTCACGGTCATCGTCCACGACGGACATGTCGCCAGCGAGACTGAACCCTAACACGGTCGGTGGGGTACGGTGGGAGCATACCAGGGTTCCAGCTAGTGCGACGAGGCGGTCAAACAAACTGGATGACAAAGGTGTACTAGGGCGATGTCGCGGCAGGGGATAAGGTGGATGAAACCGACGGGGACTTCTCCTCCTCTACAACGGCTACCTCCAGCGTAATTCCGGCGATGGGCTGCTCGAGTGGCCCGGCAAGAGAGGGGAAACGATCAGTGGAGAGTGGGGAGTGGAATGATGTGGCGATTGAGGCAGGGGTGGCCTCCTTATATAGGCTCGATGAGGGGACCGAAGGGTGTGGGCGGAGCTCGTTGGTGACAACGGCATAGGGGGCTACCGGCGTGGGCGAGGTAGGTGGATGGTGGGCAGTTCCCTGGCGGTCAGCTACGGCGTAATGGCGATGCTAGGGGCGGTAGCAATTGGTCAGGAGCTTCCCGCTCTCTGAGGGACAGAGGCGGTGCTCGACGGTGCTCCTAGCGACAGTGGGTCGCACGGCGGTGCACGGTCGTGTCTGGCGGGTTGGTGTGATCAAGGCGGAGCGGCGTGCGTGGTCTCGTGTCGAGGCGCGGTCTGTGGCGTGCTGAAGGAATGGCGCGTGCTCGCGCGCCTTGCAGAGGAAAGGGCAGCTTTCCTGGGTGGTCCAGGGGCTGGCAGTGATCATGGGGTGGACATGGGAGTGCGGTAGGGTTGGGCGGAGCTAGGGCGGTGCTGGTTTGGCGCGGCGTGGTCTGCTGCGAGCTGCGCATGCTCGATCGGCGGTGACCAAAAACAGGCGGCACGCAACTTCTTCTCCAAGCTAAAGGGTAGGCCGGTGAGGGTTTGGTTAGAGCTGGGGGAGACAGGGGAACCAAAATGGGCCCAAAAACTCGACAAGGCATTGATCACTAAACAATATTAGTTAGGCAGAAAAATCTTGCCTGCCACCTGTTCGACCAAATGGCCGCAAGAAGAAAAGATTTGAATTTTTGAAAGATTTTTGGTGGAGTGGTTTATCTTATGCTTAAGCATCTGTGGTTGCTTGGGATTTTGAAATGGAGTTCATTTGGATGGTTTTTGAAAAAGTGTGATCGAGACATATGAACTAGATTCAATTTTCAAATGTCATTTAAAATTAGATTTTGAATGTTTTTGGGAGATCACAAAGTGGGCCTTGGCACATCACTACTTGTACTAGCAAGGGGTGCAAAGATCTACATTTGTTTCTATTTGAAATTGAGTGCTGGAACAACCAAAGTGGGCTAGGTGATTAAAATGGCAAAAGTGACCATTTCCTTATTTAATTCTTTTTGATTTATTTTTCTTTGGGATTTGCTTGGGGATGATCTAGGTGATGTGACATTCATCATAGAACCATTTTACAACCAATAGATCACCCTATCATGGCATTTCAAACAACTCCTATTTTAAATGCACACACATATCAATGCTTAAAGATTTTAAAGAATGTTTTTGTTAACCCTAAATTGGGTAGATTGGACCTTGATCACTTGGATTAAAGTTTTGGGATGTTACATATAATTATCCGGAACTCCTCTTGTTAGATTCCGTCCCAACTTCAATAATCCTACTAGTCTGTTACCAAAACCATGGTCACACACTATATGATTAAGACCCTTCAGGTCGCTTAGTGATTAAGCTCCTTGGATCGGACTAATGGAATTAGCACGGTGTTTCCTCGTTATCCTCGAGTCTACTAGTTTTCCATTGATATCCTCATGTCACTCAGGGGTCGCCGGTCTGCTAGCGAACAAGATACGATCTATGTAGAACAAAGCATCATGTTGTTTGGGACCTTAATTGGACAACAAGCATTAGGCATCCCACAGATAGTCAAGCACACATAATACAGTAATTAAAAGCAATCACAAACTAATGGAAAATATATGGAGGCATATCACATCTCACCAATCCCTTACATCTCCCACGTCCAAGGAACTTACTCACACATGAGAGAAGAAAGCATCATCGATATAATTAAATAAAGGGAGTTATTCTCGATATTACCGTGGAAATCCATAATAAGAATAGAAAAGTAATCCAACACAATTCAAGTTAGGAAGAAACAATGTCAAACCCTAGTTTTTCAAGGTGAAGATCTCTATCTCTCAAGTACAAGTAATGGCAATGGGGGTGTATTGGCTAGGAGGTCGAAGATCATGGAGCGAGACGAAGAACGCCTTCCCCTTCTTCTACAAATCTCTTCTTTTTCCTTTCTAGATGGGATGGCAGCTGTTGTGTTGTGTTTTCGCATCTGGCCTCTTCATAGAAGTTGTCCCTTTTGACAAGATGGAGGTGGCGGCAGCTATACGGCAGGAACTATATGACCAGAAAAATGTTCATGCCGTATAGTTGCTCGTTAAAGCCTCTGTATGCTTCCCTCAATTGCTTCCATAGAGAGACTTGCTTGTTTTCGCCTGAATATTGTGTTTCTCTAGTTAAAACCTTCTGTTGACATTCAGAACCTGAAACACACATTAAAAACCAAGATTTCTTTGCTACCGAAGTATTAGCATTAGGTAAAGCTTGAAAACAATTAAATCTGGGAGAAAACCATCAATAAGAACCATAAAAAATGTGTCAAATATCATAGCTATCAACTCCCCCAAGCTTAGATGTTGCTCGCCCTCGAGTGACAAGGAAATAAGGAAGAATAGCGGAGATTCGAGACTAAAATAAAAGAACTTACAACTTTGAATTAGTGTCAAATTCTTTTCTTCACAATCTCTGCAATCTTAAACATGATCATGCAAGTATTCACAAGATTACACTGAGTCCACTTCCAAACCACGTATATCTTGTTAGCAAATAAATCATATGGCTAAGCAAGTGTCAAATGTTTAGCTAGGAAAGTGAGACAAATTCTTTTGGTGTCTCTCTCTGTTGAGAGATGAAAACTTTTTGCTCTTGTTTCTTTAATCAATTAAGAATACTCAAGTTGGTACCAAAACATTCAATTTAAGAACAACTCATCTATTCCCCTGTCAAAATTTCAAGATCTCAAAGAACCTTTTTCCTTTCTTTGCCTTTCAAAAACTTTAACTCTTTCATAGAGAAATCATGCCACTGTTTTTAACATGTTAATTGGGACTGTGTTATGCACTCGTGACCATGCCAATAAATAATTGTTGAGCAATAATGGGTCAGAGGAGTACTACAACTTCACTTGGAACATGAAACCATGAGGAGACTAAAATTTTACTTGTCATAGCATTGCTGCTACAGACGTTTACATAACTCAATAACCGAAATCAAGTGGTTTCCCACATTTAGATCGTTCATTGGACAACAGAATTAATAGTTCCCCATGGAGCATGATAGTGTTGTAATGACATGCGTAAAGCAATATCTTATGGTAATTATTAGAAAAAGCAGTGGCATAATCCCTACTACTTCGAAGCATCCATTTTATCAAACAATTTCATTCAAGGGTACTATCGAGTCTATTTATATTAAGCTCAACTGGGATGAGTAGTTCTAAAATCAGTTTCTTTGGGCTAAACATGGACTCAAGTCATCTTTTGGATGCTTTTTCTTGTGGTAAAAATGTAGGAAATATTTTTAACCAAGTTCATTGCTCATTGTTTCAAACCTAAAAAGGAGACACTAGTAAAGGAATAGAATGTATAGGATCACAAGCTAAGTGGGGAGTGACTCCAGTCCAAGCGAGTAAATAATTGTAGGATCAATTTAAGGTTGCAGAAAAGGTGATGAAAGGAATGTGATACCTCCTCTTGCTTTCTTTGTTCTCGTATTTGGGTCGAACCCCCTCTGTATTTCCATATTTCCAAGTCACCTGAAATTGAGTAATCTCCGAGATAAACAAAGAAATGAACTTGCAATAGAAGTTACAACTATTTTTTTGTATTTTTGGTTTAGGAATGCAAACTGAAAGTAAACATGCAATTTTGAAGAAATAAATCAAAAGAATAAATAAAATTATGAATGCAAGGTTTGGAGGTTTCAAACCTCCCCCAAGCTTAGGCTATTGTCAGGCTCAGTTGTTGTCATTGTTCGGCGGCTAGCGCGGATACTGCTGGTAGTAGTCGGGGAAGTGTGTCATGAAGTGACTGAATTTGTGAGTCAAGGAACTCACATCTTCATTCACTCCTTGTACAGTGCGATCAATCTCCCCAACGCGCTGGTTGAGTTGCTAAAATTCTTGATAGGGGACGTAGTTGTACCCCTGCTGCGGCTGGTTGGGCCATGGGTCCAAGGGTTCCTCTTGCTGCTGCTATCCCTCCCAAGTAGGGTTGTATCCCTGCTCATCCTCATGCTCCTGCTCATCCTCATCCTACTTCTCTCCTTCTTCATCTTCATCTTTCTCTTGATTAGGATGGAGTTCAGCCATGATCTCCATCACTTGGTCCTTGGTGAGGATCTAAGTGTCCTTATCCACAATCAAGAAGGCTTGGGGACAGGTGAATGGAACCTTCTCACCCTATGCATCACCAAGATAACTAAACTGATATGCTCAGAGCCTTCGGTTAAGTTGGTAAACACCAAGGAAGCCACAAGCAGTTAAATACTTGACGTCCATAATCTTGGAGCCGTCAATTGATTGCATAACAGGTAATATAATATTTAATGCATGGGCAAGGTGGGTTACCAGTCCACCAATGCGAATATCACCTTTCGTCTTGTTGCTTTGGTGACAAAAGTGCTGGATGAGTAGAGCTGCAGGATTGGGGCTTTGTGGTGCATCGGGGAAGAGAGCCTTGGTGAGCAATGCCAGGTTCGCATTGGCCATGGAACTAGTATCTCCTCTTCCCAGTAGTGTGTTGGCAAGGAAAAAGGCGTAGTAGCGAATTGTTGGGTTCCGAATGGTGGACATCTTCTTCTGGTAGAATTCGGTGCCATCACTAACAGAATAACCTCCCAAGTTTCTCCACTTGTCATGCTATAGAGGTTAGTAATAGTTGACTCCCTAATGTGAGGGAAGCCAAAAGCATTACAAAATTGTTCAAAAGTTATTTCATAGTGCTGTCGGTTCATGGTGAAGCTTACCATGCACACATTACCTTTCTCCCTGTGGTCGTCGTAGAAGGAGGCACGGAACTCATAGGTAAGCTCAGCGTAGGTGTCATGTCTTATGTAGCCGAGTACGGTTAGCCCGGCCTTGTTACACATGAGGTCGAAGTCCACCTTTGATACATTGCAAATGTATCTATAATTTTTGATGTTCCATGCTTGGTTTTATCTACTTTCTTGTGTTTTGTCCACACTTTGGAGTACTTTTCATATGATTTCTTGGACTAACCTATTAACAAGAGCCACAGTGCCAGCTGCCTGTACTCTGCTGTTTTTGGTTCCAGGAAAGTCAGAAAATGAATATTCTCGGAATTGGACGGGACAAAAGCCAAAGTGCCTATTTTCCGAAGTCATCGATGCGAATCACGAGACGGAGAAGGGCCGGCCACACCACCTGGCCGCGTGGCTAGGCCTGGTACGCGCCAGGGGGTGGTCTGGCCAACCCCAGCACCCCCTCGGCTTCTCATTCCGCCTATAAGATGCCCTCGGGACGAAAACCCTAAGTACCCGATCAAAAATCCACGAAAGAGTCTATAGCCGCCGTCATCTCCATCCCTAGATCGGGAGGGATCTGAAGCTCTTCCTGGCACCCTGCCAGAGAGGGGTATTCACCCTGGAGGCCTTCTTCATCACCATGCAAACCTCCGGTGTGATGCGTGAGTAGCTCATCTTTGGACTACGGATCCATGAAGTAGCTAGATGGCTGGTTCTCCTCCTTTGTGCTTTCATGTTTAGATCTTGTGAGCTCCGTTCATTATCAAGATCATCTATTTGTAATTCTGCATGTTGTGTTTGCGGGGATCCGATGGATATTGAGATGCTATTTCAGATTGATTATTGATTCTATCATGTCTTTGTTATTTTTGATCTTGCATGCTTTCCGTTGTTAGTAGCTATCTTGGCCAAGTAGATGCTAGCAACTCCAAGAGTTAGTATTTATGCTCGATAGTGGGTTCATGCCTCTTGTAATCTAGGGAAGTGACACAAATCTCTAAGGTACTAGATGTGTTGTTGCTACTAGGGAGAAAACAACAATCCTTTGTTCATAGAACAATCGTATTGTTTACTTTACACGCAATTTGTAAAGCAATAATCTGTTGCTTGCAACTTAATACTGGAGGGGGTTCGGATGATAACATGAAGGTGGATTATTAGTCATAGATGTAGTTGGATGGCGATCTATGTATAATGCTGTAATGCCCAATCAAGTTCCAAAGGAGTCAAGATGATTAGTATATGCATGTATTGCTTTCTTGATGTTTGTCAATTGCCCCACTGTAATTTGTTCAGCCAGCATGTTATCTATCTTAAGGAGAGCCACCTCTAGTGAACTATGGATCCCGGTCCTTTCTTTTACATACAATCTATAAACTGTTTACTGCTTTGTGTTTACTTTCTACAAACTATTACTTCCTTCCATTCGATATGTTTAATCCTTTGTTTTTAGCAAAACCGGTGAGATTGACAACCTCATCGCAAGTTGGGGATAGAGTTCTGTGATTGTGTTGTGCAGGTCTCCATGTTGCTACTGGCACCGGTAGTGCGCCCTGATACATTGTGAATGTATCTATAATTTTTGATGTTCCATGCTTGGTTTTATCTACTTTCTTGTGTTTTGTTCCAACTTTGGAGTACTTTTCATATGATTTCTTGGACTAACCTATTAACAAGATGCCATAGTGCTAGTTTCCTGTTTTCTGCTGTTTTTGGTTCCAGGAAGTCAGAAAATGAATATTCTCGGAATTGGACGGGACAAAAGCCAAAGTTACTATTTTCCTGGAAGACTCACGGAGCCAGAAGGAGAGTCAGAGAGGGGCCACAGGGTGGCCACACCCCCTTGGCGCGGGCCAGCCTAGGCCACGCCAGGGCATGGTGTGGGCCCCCTGGCCGGCATCGACCTTGCCTCTTTCGCCTATAAGAGCCTCCCGAGGCAGAAACCCTAAAGAGTCAATCAGAAATCCACGAAAAGTTCCATAGCGCCGCCGCCACCGAAGGGGAGATTCGGGGGACAAAAAGTCTCTGTTCCGGCACCCTGCTGGGACGGGCAAGTGCCCCGCGAGCCATCTCCATAGATATCCACCGCCATCTCCATCACCATTGCTGGTTCCCATGATGAGGAGGGAGTAGTTCTCTCTCGAGGCTAAGGGTTCTACCGGTAGCTATGTGTTCATCTCTCTCTCTCTCTATGCATGATCTTATTGTGATCATGAGCTTGTAATCTATAGATCTACCTTGCTACTCAAGTGCTTTAATAGATCTCTGCTCTCCCCATGTGTGTGAAAGTGACAACGTCCACACCATGGTGGCACTTAGGCTAGAAATCTCAAATACTTGTTATGAGTTATATTTGGAGTTGGATGTCTTTATGAAATTGTGGTGTTTGTTGGACTCATCTAGTACTCAAGGTGACAGTGTGGGGTTTCGAGATGGGAAAGATGAACTTTGAGGTGTGCTGTTATAGCCCTACCATCGATTAGAGTGTTCAACCGGAGAGTAGTTAAGAGTAGTATCGTAAAGAGAAGATATTTATATGAATTGGTTGGACCCCCTCTTTCATACATTGGTTTGCAAATAGTTTGGTTTGGTTTGGAAAAGAGTAGGAAAAGTTCATACTTATGTGGTAAAAAGAGCACGTTTTTGACTGTGGCCTATGCTCTGTCATGCCATGCTTGATATTGTTTTGGCTTTATGCTTAGTATTCTTTTCTGTAGCATGACTTGTTATAAACAATTGAGATTGCTTAATATGCCTTGGATGAATCATGCGTTGTTTTAGCATATTAAAGCATAGTATAGTGGTATTATCTTTTGATGCTTTATTTGGGTTGACTTGGCGCATGCTCACACCATGTTATGACTATCTCAAGTCACCATAGCCTTTATGATCCTTTAGTTTTCAACTTATAGTATCACTTTATGCTTTGATCAATGATGTTTTATCGCTCTGCATGATTATGGCCATTATTGCTCTCTTAGTTTGACGCTCCCAGTCTTTTGCTAGCCTCCACAACCAAGTATGAGTTCCACTCATGCATCCAACTCCCTAAACCAAGTTATTCCAAAGAGTCCACCATACCTACCTACTAGCATATGCTATTCTAAGTATATTCATGTTTTGTTTACCTTCCAAATTAAACTTGTTATGAGAAAACTAGTGATTAAAGCTCTCACGAACTTGATGGCACACTTTACTTTTCTTGCCCTTAATAAACTTGAACCATTGTGTCGTCTATGTTGTATATGCTTGCACTTATTTGTTGGGGATTAGCAGAACCATGCTTTCATGGGGAACGCTTTCAACATTACACTTGGTACTTGTACCTAGTTGATATCATGCTCTTTTGTATATGGATGTCATCGGTGTGAAATGAAAGGGGAGCTTGTAAGTCCATGGAGTTATGTATATGTGTTGGAGAAACGTCTGGGCCGCTGGTCTAATCCATGCTGACATGGTGGAAACCTGCAGCGTAACCATAATGAGCTGTCCAGGAAGCATTCTTCTTATAAAAAAAGAGTCCTATATTGAGAAAAGGAGAAAAAGAAAAAAAAGAGATATTATGAAAAGAGGAAAGAGAGAAAAAAGCACCATATTCCCATGGTAAATAAGAAGATTGCTGAGATTCTCGTTGTCTGCTTGCCTTGTCATTTTGATATGGGGATTCTTCCGTATCATCGGGCAAGGGGTACCCCGTTGGCGGTTCTCTATGATACACATGTACTTACAATGACAAGAACTTACCGGTGACTAAACTTGAGTAGCATGAGGAGCGGGCCTCGTATACAAGGGACATGAGATTTCTAACTTATACTTCGTCAAACATGTACACCATAGTTTGTTCACTTTAACCTTAATCACTTCAAGATGCTTATGATAGGGGCAATGAGAGCTGAAAGCTATAAGTACCATAATTTTTGGAAGCTCTTTATGAAACTTGAATCTCTACTTCCTTTTATGAAGGCCCTTCTTCCACCATTATATATTGAGTCTCCACCTTCTATCTTTATGCACCTACTTTGAGAGCATAGTGGCCATTCTTAGTTCTATGTGCATTGTCCCAAGACTAGTTGATTGATGCATAACTTGATATTGCTTGTTTTAAACTATTTGTATCTAGTCACTCTTATGAACTTTGAAGGTGTCCTATGCATTTATATTTGCTACTCTATGAGGGAAAAGCTTAATACTATTATGCTATGTTTTCTTTATGTGAAACAAACAAACATCTTACAAAGCCTTGTTATTCATGAATCTTTTGTTTGTGCCTTTTTATGTTGCATCATAGTTTTTTGTCTTATTGCTAGAACTTTGTCTTCCATGTTATGATTGAAGTACTATGATCCCAGCTTTGAATGTTTTAAAAATACTTTGATCAAGTCTTTGATGGTGCATGTCACCTCAAAAATTATTCTTTCTTTTTATCACATACCTACTCGAGGATGATTAGGAGTTAAGCTTGGGGATGTTGATATATTGCAAATGTATCTATAAGTTTTGATGTTCCATGCTTGGTTTTATCTACTTTCTTGTGTTTTGTTCCAACTTTGGAGTACTTTTCATATGATTTCTTGGACTAACCTATTAACAAGATGCCACAGTGCTAGTTGCCTGTTTTCTGCTGTTTTTGGTTCCAGGAAGTCAGAAAATGAATATTCTCGGATTTGGACGGGACAAAAGCCAAAGTTACTATTTTCCCCGAAGACTCACGGAGCCAGAAGGAGAGTCGGAGAGGGGCCACAGGGTGGCCACACCCCCTTGGCGCGGGCCAGCCTAGGCCAGGCCAGGGCATGGTGTGGGCCCCCTGGCCGGCACCGACCTTGCCTCTTTCGCCTATAAGAGCCTCCCGAGGCAGAAACCCTAAAGAGTTAATCATAAATCCACGAAAAGTTCCACAGCGCCGCCGCCACCGAAGGGGAGATTCGGGGGACAAAAAGTCTCTGTTCCGGCACCCTGCCGGGACGGGGAAGTGCCCTGCGAGCCATCTCCATAGATATCCACCGCCATCTCCATCACCATTGCTGGTTCCCATGATGAGGAGGGAGTAGTTCTCTCTCGAGGCTAAGGGTTCTACTGGTAGCTATGTGTTCATCTCTCTCTCTATGCATGATCTTATTGTGATCATGAGCTTGTAATCTATAGATCTACCTTGCTACTCAAGTGCTTTAATAGATCTCTGCTCTCCCCATGTGTGTGAAAGTGACAGCGTGCACACCATGGTGGCACTTAGGCTATAAATCTCAAATACTTGTTATGAGTTATATTTGGAGTTGGATGTCTTTATGAAATTGTGGTGTTTGTTGGACTCATCTAGTACTCAAGGTGACAGTGTGGGGTTTCTAGATGGGAAAGATGAACTTTGAGGTCACGGTGGGCATAAAACCCGACACCCGAACCCCGAACCCGAAAAACCCGGACCCGAACCCGTATTACCCGAAACCTGAAATATCGGGTGCAAAATTGGGTGGCAATTTAGAAAACCCGAACTGATTTCAGGAAGTCCAGGTAACAGCCCCGGGTACCCGATCATCCCGAACAGGCCGAATAAAATATAGCGCATTGTTCTAAGTTACTAACTTAACAGCCCAATAAGCTCCTCTAGGCCCAACTCATGTATCCAACCTATCCTATCCCAATCCCTAAGCGGCATGATCCTCTTTTCCTGGCTCTTTTCCCAGCAGCACACGCATACAGCACACGCGACCCCGTCCCAGATCGACGTCTCCTCCTTCCTCGACAGGAGACGCACGCCCGTTTCCATCATGGCACCTCCTGGGTCCTGTGATGCGTTGTTAGCAGACGACTCGTCACGGCTCGACGACTCCTCAATCTTCCTCAACAACCGCTGCCGCAGTGGCATCTCTTGCGATGAGAAGCTAACGCTGATGCGATGTCCTGGCTTGGGTGCTTCTCCATCTTTGCTGATGGCCGATGCGACCCCATATCGGCTCCTCCATCTCATGATTCCTCCTCTCGTTTTCCTCTATGTGTTGTAAATCGGGGAAATTGGGATTACCCATACCCGAACCCGAAAATACGGGTACCTGATCAGTCGGGTAGCAGAAAAAATATGGAAATCTCGGGTCTTGTTTTCCGAAACCCGAATTAGCTTTTTACCCAAATTACCCGACCCGAAATTTCGGGTAACCCGAACGCCCAGCGTGACTTTAAGGTGTGCTGTTATAGCCCTACCATCGATTAGAGTGTTCAATCGGAGAGTAGTTAAGAGTAGTATCGTAAAGAGAAGATATTTATATGAGAGTGTTCACTAGTGAAAGTATGATCCCTAGGCCTTGTTTCTAAGCATTGAAACTTCGTTTGCAATTAGATCTATTACATGTTTTCTTGCTTCTATCTTTATTTCAGTTTTATTATAGTCTTTTCCACGCCATCAAGCTATTCTCTATCATCGTTACCACTTATAATTATCTATACCACTTGTATTTCACTATCTCTTCGCCGAACTAGTGCACCTATACACCTGACAAGTGTATTGGGTGTGTTGGGGACACAAGAGACTTCTTGTATCTTGATTGCAGGGTTGCTTGAGAGGGGATACCTTTGACCACTTCCTCCCTGAGTTCGATAAACCTTGGCTGATCCACTGAAGGGAAAACTTGCTGCTATTCTACAAACCTGTGCACTTGGAGGCCCAACAACTGTCTACAAGAATAGAAGTGCGTAGACATCAAGCTATTTTTTGGCGCCGTTGCCGGGGAACTAAGGTAAAAGGTACTCACATCCTCTGGCTACTAAGCTATATTCTAGTACTGTTGCTGGGGTGTGAGTGCTCGAAGTTATTTCCTTTAGATTCTGCAATTTTGTCTTTTTGTTTCTTGTTTTCACTAGTTAGGCTTAATGGAAAACAACAACAAAATTAGAGAGCTTTATAGTATTTATCTTGAGTTAGGACATGAAGTGTTTGAAGAGAAAATTAAAAAACCTATGCAACTTTATTTGCATGCTAATAGAAATGTTGTTAGTATGAATTCTTTTGACACCATTATTGCTAATGCTATGGAAAAGTCTAAGCTTGGGGAAGTTTGTTTTTATGAAAATGATCTTTTTAGTTCCCCAGCTTTGGAAGATAGCTATTCTATTGCTTATGTTGATACCAAACCTCCAATGTATGATAATTACAATGATGAATATGATATTTTCAGTCCACCTACTATTGAGGAGGAAATTAATTATGATTACAATATGCCTCCTATATTTGATGATTATGGTGATCAAAATAATAATGATAGCTATTTTGTTGAATTTGCTCCCGCTATAATCAATAAGAATGACTATGTTTATGTGGGGAGTATTAATTCTTTTATGCATGTGGCTCATGATAAGAATGTTTTATGCGATAGTTATATTGTTAATTTTATTCATGATGCTACTGAAAGTTATTATGACAGAGGGAAACATGGTTTTATGTGTCTCAACAATATTAAGTTTCCTCTCTTTATGTTGAAAGACTTGAAGTTGCACTTGTTTTGCTTTCCTATGCTTGTTGCTTTGTGCTTTCATGACTTGTTTCTTTACAAGATTCCTATGCATAGGAAGTGGGTTAGACTTAAATGTTCTTTGAATTTGCTTCTTGATGCTCTCTTCTACTTAAATTCATATTTCTTATGTGAGCATCTTCTCAAACTATCATGCCTAACTTAAAGGCGTTAAAGAAAAGTACTTATTGGGAGATACCAAAAGTTTTAGATGAGTCTTGGAAGTTATTACCTCGGTAATAACCGCTCCTTATCCTTTTCATTTGCTTTTTGTGCCAAGAGTAACCTCTAATGAGAGAGAAGTAATGATTGAGAAAGTTGCTGTCCCAAAACAGATTTCTGTGCTTCACCGTAAAAATTCATGTAAAATCTCTGAACGTCTTTTTGAGGCATAAATTTTTGAGCTTCTGCCCCAGGTTGTTATCTAACTTTCGTTAGCTCAACACTTTTTTATTTGAGCAACATAAGGTCCTCGAAAAAATTCGTCTTTACCTGCTAGTCTGTTTTGACAGATTTCTGCCATTTTTTGCATTTGCTTCTTGTTGGTTCGTTTTTGAGTTCTTTTGGGGAATTGAGATTTTTGAGGGAAGTGCTACAGTAGCTAGTGTTCTAATGGAAGTTTATTGGTGTTGGAACTGAACCTTAAGACCTATTATCTTGAGTGCACTAATCTTGAGTGCACTAATGTTCTAACGAGATGAAGGATGGACTAAAGCTCAAGCTTGGGGATTCCATGTGTGTCACCCCAAGGAATATCCAAGAAATACAAGCGTCAAAGCTTGGGGATGCCCAAGGCATCCCGTTCTTCATCAATAAAAATCTCAGGTTTCTTCCAAACGCTTCATTTTTATTGTTTCATGCATAGTTGTGTTGTTCTTGGAGCGTCTTCTTTTTCGTTTTTGTTTTGGTTTTTCGTTTGCTTTGTTTGCTTAGTTTTCTGTATAAATTGGTTGGACCCCTCTTTCATACATTGGTTTGCAAATAGTTTGGTTTGGTTTGGAAAAGAGTAGGAAAAGTTCATACTTATGTGGTAAAAAGAGCTCATTCTTGACTGTGGCCTATGCTCTGTCATGCCATGCTTGATATTGTTTTGGATTTATGCTTAGTATTCTTTTCTGTAGCATGACTTGTTATAAACAATTGAGATTGCTTAATGTGCCTTGGATGAATCATGCGTTGTTTTAGCATATTAAAGCATAGTATAGTGGTATTCTCCTTTGATACTTTATTTGGGTTGACTTGGCGCATGCTCACACCATGTTATGACTATCTCAACTCACCATAGCCTTTACGATCCTTTAGTTTTCAACTTATAGTATCACTTTATGCTTTGATCAATGATGTTTTGTCGCTCTGCATGATTATGGCCATTATTGCTCTCTTAGTTTGTCACTCCCAGTCTTTTGCTAGCCTCCACAACCAAGTATGAGTTCCACTCATGCATCCAACTCCCTAAACCAAGTTATTCCAAAGAGTCCACCATACCTACCTACTAGCATATGCTATGCTAAGTATATTCATGTTTGTGTTTACCTTCCAAATTAAACTTGTTATGAGAAAACTAGTGATTAAAGCTCTCACGAACTTGATGGCACACTTTACTTTTCTTGCCCTTAATAAACTTGAACCATTGTGTCGTCTGTTTAGGATCGGGACACGTTTTCGCTGTTTAGGATCGGGACACGTTTTATTGTCGACAAGCCCGATCATCTTTTCGGTTCCCGATCGCTGATCGTCCACCCAAACCCCGAGTCCGTCGGGAGACCGGCCGACTTGCTATGGTAGACTTAGTGGGGTGGCCCCCATGTACTTGCTTTGGGTCTGGGAAACGTCATGACTTAGGCCCCGCCGACATACCGATGGGTGTATGTTAATTGATCTGGCAAAAAGGGTCGAAGTGCGTGTGGATACTTTGGTGCACCCCTGCAGGGTTAAATCTTTTCGAAAAGCCGTGTCCGCGGTTATGGACGACTTGGAGCACAGTTCTCGATCATAGACAACTATAACTAAAGTTTACTGTTATAATTTGACTTGTATCCTATGTGACTAGTAATCAGCTCAACTACAACGGAATGGCTAAATAAAGGTACCAATAACTGCTGGGTTTTGGGATATCTCATGCTAATTGTATTTGACTAGTAAGTGTCGCAACTACAACGGAATGGTTAAATAAAACTGCCCACTGCTTATTTTATCAGGATGACTATCTATACTTGACTAGTAATTGCTGCAACGATAACTGAATAAATAAAACTGCCAACTGTGTGAGTTCCTCGGTTGACTTCCTCGTTTGGTGTCGAGGGGGAAATACCAGGATGGGTATGTTTGGTGGTAGTATCGGATGGTTCGAATAGGTCTTTCTTATCCCTCTCGATGAGGCAGCTTATATCGAGTCTCTATAGGTTGTTTAGTACATGTTGCGCTGCCGCTTCAGTCCACCATACCTATGTAGGCGAGGACCGCCGAATTCTAGCCTCATGTAATCTTGGCCTCAAGATCGACCGCTCTCTCTTTTTCCTTTGCCCTTTGTCGGCACCCCTTTTGTTTAAGCAGGCTTTGAGATCGACGTCGTTAGCAGGGTTACCCTTCCGGCTTGGCCTGGGCAGGGTTATGGACGCCATTGGCTATTCTTCAGGGCTCTTAGCTCAATTTGCATCTTGTCCGTACTCGGACGCTCTATCGTTTCAAGGTGATTTGGATCTTTGTCTTGTATATCTGTATTCTTGACACATGGAGTCGTGTTGTATATATATCTGTTCTGTGGGTCCCATCGAGGACTGTTGTGTAATGTTATTACTTCGTTTTCCACCCGCACGAAAGTGCCTGGTGGGCACCTTTGAATCGTTTCTATGCGGGTTTGGCGAGAATCTCTAAGACTTGCATAGGGCCGATTCTGAGGGTGTTACACAGTGTGGGGTTTCTAGATGGGAAAGATGAACTTTGAGGTCACGGTGGGCATAAAACCCGACACCCAACCCCGAACCCGAAAAACCCGGACCCGAACCCGTATTACCCGAAACCCGAAATATCGGGTGCAAAATTGGGTGGCAATTTAGAAAACCCGAATTGATTTTAGGAAGTCCGGGTAACAGCCCCGGGTACCCGAACATCCCGAACAGACCGAAATAAAATCTAGCGCATTGTTCTAAGTTACTAACTTAACATCCCAATAAGCTCCTCTAGGCCCAACTCATGTATCCAACCTATCCTATCCCTATCCCTAAGCGGCATGATCCTCTTTTCCTGGCTCTTTTCCCAGCAGCACACGCGTACAGCACATGCGACCCCATCCCAGATCGGCGTCTCCTCCTTCCTCGACAGGAGACACTCTCCCATTTCCATCGTGGCACCTCCTGGATCCTAAGACGCGTTGTTAGCAGACGACTCGTCACGGCTCGACGGCTCCTCAATCTTCCTCAACAATTGCTGCCGCAGTGGCATCTCTTGCAATGAGAAGCTAACGCTGATGCGATGTCCTGGCTTGGGTGCTTCTCCATATTCTCTGATGGTTGATGCGACCCCATATCGTCTCCTCCATCTCACGATTCCTCCTCTCGTTTTCCTCTGTGTGTTGTAAATCGAGGAATTCGGGATTACCCGTACCCAAACCCGAAAATACGGGTACCCGATCAGTCGGGTAGCAGAAAAAATATGGAAATCTCGGGTCTTGTTTTCCTAAACCCGAATTAGCTTTTTACCCGAATTACCCGACCCAAAATTTTGGGTAACCCGAACGCCCAACGTGACTTTAAGGTGTGTTGTTATAGCCCTACCATCGATTAGAGTGTTCAACCGGAGATTAGTTAAGAGTAGTATCGTAAAGAGAAGATATTTATATGAGAGTGTTCACTAGTGAAAGTATGATCCCTAGGCCTTGTTTCTAAGCATTGAAACTTCGTTTGCAATTAGATCTGTTACATGTTTGCTTGCTTCTATCTTTATTTCAGTTTTACTATAATCTTTTCCACACCATCAAGCTATTCTCTATCACCGTTACCACTTATAATTATCTATACCACTTGTATTTCACTATCTCTTCACCGAACTAGTGCACCTATACAACTGACAAGTGTATTGAGTGTGTTGGGGACACATGAGACTTCTTGTATCTTGATTGCAGGGTTGCTTGAGAGGGGATACCTTTGACCACTTCCTCCCTGAGTTTGATAAACCTTGGGTGATCCACTTAAGGGAAAACTTACTGCTGTTCTACAAACCTCTGCACTTGGAGGCCCAACAACTGTCTACAAGAATAGAAGTGCGTAGACATCACGCCCTGCCAACGTTCAGCTAGCTACACCTTTGGGGTGTTTCCTTGCTCCTACTGGATTGATAACCTTGGTTTCGTACTGAGGGAAAACTTGCTATTGTGCTCATCATACCTTCCTCTTGGGGTTCCCCAACGAGCTCGATATATTTTGGGCCATCAAGCATATTTTCTGGCGCCGTTGCCGGGGAGTCAAGGACAACTTCACAAGGGGAGTCCTTCATAATCAATATCTTTACTTTCTTATTTTTGTTTTGCTTAGTTTCTTTTGGCTTTGTTTGCTTGCTTCTTTATCAAAAACACAAAAAATTAGTTTTACTAGTTTGCTTTCTTATTCAAAAACACAAAAAAAATTAGTTCCTTTTTTAAGTTGCCACTATGTCTAGCCTTGCTCCAATCACTATGTCACCCGAGGAAATGATTTTCACTTTTAAACAAGGAATTGAGGAAAGTTTTAAGGAAGCTTGGTCTAGAATCTCTGATCTACATGAAAAAACCGAGCCTAAAATGACTCAAAGTTTGTTCCTTAGCAGTTTTTACCTTGGAATTGCTCTTTGCTATAGATATGCTTTAGATGCTATTTGGGAGGAGATTTCCTCCAATGTAATGAGGATGATGCTATAAATGCTATAAAGAAATTTATCCTTACTTACAACTTGCCTAGCCAAACTGATATTTCTTTTGCAAAAATATTTGCTAGATTGAACACTCTTGAGACAAGCACTGCTAGCTTAAAAGATTGCTATAATACGCTTAGGGAGCATCAAAATTATGTTCCAACAAATTCTGAACCATCAAAGTGGCTCCCTACAATAAAGATTGAGATAAACACTTAAACTTTTCAAGCCGTTGTGATATCATGTCTGAATTTTGTCTTATGCCCAAAGATATTTATGAATCTTTGAACCTTTGGGGGCTTACTGAAGGAAGAAAAGAAATATCTATTCCTAATAATGCTACCATATTACCTATTGGAATAGCTGAAGGAGTGTTTACAAAGATCCTTGGGAAAATGATTTCTACTGATTATCTTGTTATTGAATGTGCAGGAAAAGGACAAATTACACTTGGAAGGTCCCTATTAGAACTCCTTGGAGCAATAATAGATGTGGGAAAGGGTACCATGCACCTTTCTTCTCCACCAAACAATCATATTTTCCCCAGGGTTAAAAATAAAAGTAAGAGAGGTAAGGGCAAGAAATTTGGTTTTAATGCTTCTTCATTTGAGAACACTTGATTCTTTTTCTTGCTTCTTATGCCTAACTTAAAGGCATTAAAGAAAAGTACTTATTGGGAGATAACCCAAAAGTTTTAGATGAGTCTTGGAAGTTATTGCTTCAGTAATAACCGCTCTTTATCCTTTTTATTTGCTTTTTGTGCCAAGAGTAACCTCTAATAAGAGAGAAGTAATGATTGGGAAAGTTACTGTCCCAAACAGATTTCTGTGCTTCACCGTACAAATTCGTGTAAAATCTCTGAAAGTCTTTTTGAGGCGTGAATTTTTGTGCTTCTGCCCCAGGTTGTTATCTAACTTTCGTTACTTCAACACTTTTTGATTTGAGCAATATTAGGTCTTCGAAAAAATTTGTCTTTACCTACTGGTCTGTTTTGACAGATTTCTGCCATTTTCTGCATTTGCTTCTTGTTGGTTCCTTTTTGAGTTCTTTTGGGGAATTGAGATTTTTGAGGGAAGTGCTACAGTAGCTAGTGTTCTAATGGAAGTTTATTGGTGTTGGAACTGAACCTTAAGACCTATTATCTTGAGTGCACTAATGTTGCTAATAAAGATTGTGTGAAGTTTTGTATGAAGGAAAAATTTCAGGTGTATGGAAGGAATGAGTAATGAGATGAAGGATGGACTAAAGGTCAAGATTGGGGATGCCACGCGTGTCACCCCAATAAATATCCAAGAATTACAAGGGTCAAATCTTGGGGATGCCCAAGGCATCCCCTTCTTCATGAATAAAAATCCCAGGTTTCTTCCAAACGCTTCATTTTTATTGTTTCATGCACAGTTGTGTTGTTCTTGGAGCGTCTTCTTTTTCGTTTTTGTTTTGGTTTTTCATTTGCTTTTGTTTGCTTAGTTTGCTGAATAAATTGGTTGGACCCCCTCTTTCATACATTGGTTTGCAAATAGTTTGGTTTGGATTGGAAAGGAGTAGGAAAGTTCATACATGTGTGGTAAAAAGAGCTTGTTTTTGACTGTGGCCTATGCTTTGTCATGCCATGCTTGATATTTTTTTTGCTTTATGCTTAGTATTCTTTGCTATATCATGACTTGTTATAAACAATTGAGATTGCTTAATGTGCCTTGGATGAATCATGCGTTGTTTTAGCATATTAAAGCATAGTATAGTGGTATTCTCCTTTGATGCTTTATTTGGGTTGACTTGGCGCATGCTCACACCATGTTGTGACTATCTCAAGTCACCATAGCCTTTATGATCCTTTAGTTTTCAACTTGTAGTATCACTTTATGCTTTGATCAATGATGTTTTGTCGCTCTGCATGATTATGGTCATTATTGCTTTCTTAGTTTGTCGCCCCCAGTCTTTTGCTAGCCTCCACAACCAAGTATGAGTTCCACTCATGCATCCAACTCCCTAAACCAAGTTATTCCAAAGAGTACACCATACCTACCTACTAGCTTATGCTATTCCAAGTATATTCATGCTTTTGTTTACCTTCCAAATTAAACTTGTTATGAGAAAACTAGTGATTAAAGGTCTCACGAACTTGATGGCTCACTTTACTTTTTTCCATCTAATAAACTTGAACCATTGGGTCCTTCTTTGTTGCGTATATGCTTACGCTTTATAAGTTGAAATTAGCAGAACCATGTATCATGGGGAACGCTTTCAACATTGCATTGTACTTTGTACCCTGTTGATATCATGTTCTTTTGCTTATGGATCCCGACGGTGCGAAATAAAAGTGGAACTTGTAAGATCATGGAGTTTGTATGTGTGTTAGAGAAACGCCTGGGCCGCTAGCCTAAGCCATGCCTAATCATGGTGTAAACTTGCAGCATCACCATAATGAGCACTCTATGAAGCATCCGCAATAAAAACCTATGCAAATAGTAAATAAAAAGATCGTTGAGATGCTCATTGTCTGCTTGCCTTGTCATTTTGATTATGGTATAACTCCTGTATCATGTGCAAGGGGTACCCCGTTGGCGGTTCTTTATGATACACATGTACTTACAATGGCAAGAGCTTAATCGTGACTAAAGTTGAGTAGCATGAGGTTCGGTCTTCGTAAGTAAGGGGCATGAGATTTCGGTTTATAACTTGTCAAGCATATCCTCTTAGTTGTGTCACTTTAACCTTAACCACCTTAAAGATGCTTATGATAGGGGCAATGAGAGCTGAAAGCTATAAGTACCATAATTTTTGGAAGCTCTTTATGAGACCTGAATCCCTACTTCCTTCTATGAAGGCCTTTCTTCCACCATTATATTGAGTCTCCACCTTCTACCTTTATGCACCTACTTTGAGAGCATAGTGGCCATTCTTAGTTCTATGTGCATTGTCCCAAGACTAGTTGATTGATGCATAACTTTATATTGCTTGTTTTAAACTATTTGTATCTAGTCACTCTGATGAACTTTGAAGGTGTCCTATGCATTTATATTTTCTACTCTATGAGGGACAAGCTGAATACTATTATGCTATGTTTTCTTTATGTGAAATAAACAAACGTCTTGCAAAGCATTGTTATTCATGAATCTTTTGTTTGCGTCTTTTCATGTTGCATCATAGTTTCTTTATCTTATTGCTAGAACCTTGTCTTTCATGTTATGATTGAAGTACTATGATCCCAGCTTTGAATGTTTTACAAATACTTTGATCAAGTCTTTGATGGTGCATGTCACCTCAAAAATTAATCTTTCTTTTTATCACTTACCTACTCGAGGACAAGCAGGAGTTAAGCTTGGGGATGTTGATACATTGCAAATGTATCTATAATTTTTGATGTTCCATGCTTGGTTTTATCTACTTTCTTGTGTTTTGTCCACACTTTGGAGTACTTTTCATATGATTTCTTGGACTAACCTATTAACAAGAGCCACAGTGCTAGCTGCCTGTTTTCTGCTGTTTTTGGTTCCAGGAAAGTCAGAAAATGAATATTCTCGGAATTGGACGGGACAAAAGCCAAAGTGCCTATTTTGCCGGAAGTCATCAGATGCCAGAATACGAGACGGAGAAGGGCTGGGGGCCGGCCACACCACCTGGCTGCGCGGCCAGGCCTGGCCCACGCCAGGGGGTGGTCTGGCCGAACCCAGCACCCCCTCGGCCTCTCCTTCCGCCTATAAGATGCCCTCTGGACGAAAACCCTAAGTACCCAATCAAAAATCCACGAAAGAGTCTGTAGCTGCCGTCATCTCCATCCCTAGATCGTGAGGGATCTGATGCTCTTCCCGGCACCCTGCCAGAGAGGGGAATTCACCCTGGAGGCCTTCTTCATCACCATGCAAGCCTCCGGTATGATGCATGAGTAGTTCATCTTTGGACTACGGATCCATGTAGTAGCTAGATGGCTGGTTCTCCTCCTTTGTGCTTTCATGTTTAGATCTTGTGAGCTCCATTCATGATCAAGATCATATATTTGTAATTCTGCATGTTGTGTTTGCGGGGATCCGATGGATGCTATTTAAGATTGATTATTGATTCTATCATGTCTTTGTTATTTGTGATCTTGCATGCTTTCTGTTGTTAGTAGCTATCTTGGCCAAGTAGATGCTAGCAACTCCAAGAGTTAGTATTTATGCTCGATAGTGGGTTCATGCCTCCGTAACTGGGAAGTGATGTAAATCTCTAAGGTACTAGATGTGCTGTTGCTACTAGGGAGAAAACAACAATCCTTTGTTCATATAACAATCGTATTGTTTACTTTACACGCAATTCGTAAAGCAATAATCTGTTGCTTGCAACTTAATACTGGAGGGGGTTCGGATGATAACCTGAAGGTGGATTATTAGTCATAGATACAGTTGGATGGCGGTCTATGTATAATGTTGTAATGCCCAATCAAGTGCCAACGGAGTCAAGATGATTAGTATATGGATGTATTGCTTTCTCGATGTTTGTCAATTGCCTCGCTGTAATTTGTTCACCCAGCATGTTATCTATCTTAAGGAGAGCCACCTCTAGTGAACTATGGATCCCAGTCCTTTCTTTTACATACAATCTATAAACTGTTTACTGCTTTGTGTTTACTTTCTACAAACTATTACTTCCTTCCATTGGATTTGTTTAATCCTTTGTTTTCAGCAAAACCGGTGAGATTGATAACCTCATCACAAGTTGGGGACAGAGTTCTGTGGTTGTGTTGTGCAGGTCTCCACGTTGCTGCTGGCACCGGTAGTGCGCCCTGCCGATGTTCTGCTAGCTACACCATTGGGGTGTTTCCTTGCTCCTACTGGATTGATAACCTTGGTTTCGTACTGAGGGAAAACTTGCTGCTGTGATCATCATACCTTCCTCTTGGGGTTCCCCAATGAGCTCGATATATTTTGGGCCATCAGCCTTCAACCCTGCCACGGTTAGAAAGCTATGGTCGGCCCAACGTGTGGGCAACACCCTCCTTGATGAAACTATGGCCAACTTGGGGTTGCGCTCCGCTCGGGACCCCGAGCCCTCGCCATGTTGGCGCTTGCTCTTGCGAAAGATGTTACCAATTTTGTTCATCTTGATGCACTAAAAAAATCACCATAAAACCTTAGGCATATAGTTTCTACATGATATACGAACGATCCTACGTGGAAAAATTGAATCCTAATGTGAGAAATCATTAGGAAAAACAAAATAAGCTTGAGTTCATCCACTAGATCAATGTGAGAGTTTCAACCATGGAAATCCGAAGATAAAACATGGATAGGGAGAGAAATATACCGATCTGTTGATTCCCCCACTCAAACGAACGAAATCCACGAAGAATCAAGAGTTCTAGGTGGTTTTTGAGAGGTTTGGAGAGAGAATATGAGAGAAAAAGTGAGGAAGGAGAAGAAACCTAGCCGCCCCGGTGCGATTTTGTGGTCGCGCCGAACTATACCGCCGGAACTATATGGGCGGGATATGTTGTTACAGCCGTATAGTTGCGGCGATGCTGCCAACTAGGGTTTCTTTATGCAGAACACACCTATACGGACGCAACTATACAGCCAGATCATAACGATCCCGCCGTATAGTTGGTCGTCAAACCGTCTATATCCTCGAGATAGATTTCTAAAACAGGCATCGATATCTATATGACCGGAACTATAAGGCCGGAAGTTTTATTCCCGCCGTATAGTTGGTCGTTAAACCGTTAGTACCTTTGAGATAAAATTTTAAAACGGGCATTGATATCTATATGATCGGAACTATACGGCCGGAATTTTTATTCCCGCCGTATAGTGGGTCGTTAGATTCTCTGTTGCTTCGAAAGAAAATTTGTTGATGGAAAAGATATCTAATGGCCAAACTATACAGCCGGAATTTTTATTCCCACCGTATAGTTGGTCGCTAAACCATCAGTAGTCATCAAAAAATTTCTATTTCTTAGAGAATACCTTCTTTTCAAGAAACTTAGCGAAATACCTTGTTTTTGACAGATAATTGACAGTAGGAACTGTCGACCAACATTAGCATATGAAGAGCATAATTTTAGCCTTTGTAGATAAAACTCAAACTTTTATTTTTATACTTATTCTACACTCGTTCAATCGATGTTTCTACAAATTTTTTACAGCTGCATCTTCACGGGCGCGCTTCCGCAAGAATGTCTATGAAAAAGTTGTATTAATGCGATGAATTTTTTATTCTTTATTTTATTTTATTGATGTGATGGGTTGACTCCCATTAAGCATTTTATTAAGAATAGTTGAATAACTCAACCCCTTCTTTTTTCTCGAATTGTTACCTTGGGTTGCCCTTTATCAAAGGCACTTACCACATGAACTCGTTTTACCGGTGGAATATATCTTTCTCTTGCTTCTAGCTTCCTCTGAAAATACCGAACGATTCCAGCATCATAAACATTGAAGATTATTTTTCCCTCAACACAATCAACTGACGCCCCTGCAGTACTAAGAAAATGTCTTCTAAGTATTATGGATAATTTCTCATCTTCTGGCATCTCAAGAATAATAAAGTCAGTGGGAATAACATGCTCATCTATTCTAAGTAGAACATCCTCAATCATACCAATGGCTTGTTTAGTGGACTTTTTAGCCATCTATAAAGTGATAGTAGTAGGGGAATACTCCCCTAATCCTAATCATTTATATAGGTAGTATGGCATTACACTAACTCATGCACCTAGATCACACAAGGCATTGTGAATATCAGTTTTCCTATTGAGCATGAAATAGTTGGTATTCTAGGATCTCCCAATTTAGACAATAGCTTCCCATTAGCAGGATAACTAGTCACCATGGCAACGATTTTAGTTATTTCTTTCTTTCTACTAAGAATATCACGGAGGAATTTAGAATAGGTAGGAACTTTGATTGCATCCGCAAATGGAAATTCTAGACGAAGGTTACCAAGTGCCTTTGTAAAAGAATTATAAATTACCTGATCTGGTGCTTTCTTTTTTAGATCTAGATAAGGAAGCTTTTGCTCACCTTTCTTATTCTTGTCTTTTACCTTTTGTGGGGGGGTTAGGATCTTTTGTTAACTTATTTTGTTGTTTCTTATCGCTTTTCTTCTTTTCTACTACAACAACTTCATCTTCATTGCTTATCTCTTTTTCTTCTCTTGGATCAACCATCTCTGCATTAGAGTCATAACGGTCATCGTGCGCATCATTGCGGCCCTCCTTGGTTTGATCTTGTGTTTCTTGAGCAGTTTCATCTTGAGGATCCACCAGTGTATAATCTTTTTGGCTTGCTTTGAGTGCTTTTTCCTTTCGCTCTTTTTCAGCTTCATATTCTGGTGGTCCTAATAGTCCTGTAACAACTGCACCTCTTCTTGTAACAACATTAGTAGAAACAGGAATATCTATATCATCTCGAAGAAAATTTTGACAACCAGATGCTATTTGTTCACACTGGGTTTCAATCATACTAAGATACTTGTGAAATAATTTTATTTCTTGGCCAATCACATCATAATTTTCCGTGAATTCCGCCAAAATCTTTTTATGTTTTTGAAAGTGCTTATGTAGGTTATGTTGATATTTTACTTGTCGATGTTTAATTCTTGAAAAAAAAATCTAGTTTCATCTTCTTTAGTTAAAACTTGTAACAAATCTACTTTTTTTCCTTAACAAGTTTAGAGGGTATACCTTTTTCTTTCATTGTTTTGCGTACTTCAGGCATGAGATCAGGAGTTATCCGGAGTATCCTTTTTCCAGCTTAGTGCCGAAATCAGGATTATATAAAGAATCATTCTTAGCCCTAGTAGACATCAATTCAAACATTCTTTAATATTTAAAGTATTTATTGATCCTCCTGCTGAGGAGTCAAGAAACTCTCTGCATTGAGTATTAAGACCGTGGTAAAATAAATGGCAAATAGTTGATTCCGAATAGCCATGATTAGGAATACTATTGATCATTCCAAAGAATCTATCCCAAGCTTGTGGGTAGTTTTCTCCCACGTTCTGACTAAAGTTGCCTATATTCTTTCTTATCTTAGTTACCTTTTTAAAAGGATTAAACCTGCTTATGAATTTAATAATGCAGTTTTCCCAACATTTAATGTAATGGCGAGGGAGAGAATATAACCAGTCTAGAGCCTTACCTTTAAGAGACCAATGAAATAATTTTTGACGAGAGAAGTATCTTGGCAAACCTTTTGGTCCAAGTAATGTTATCACATCGTCGAACTCTCTAAGATATCTTCCTAGGTCTTCATCTTTCCTTCCACTGAAAGATTTTTCCTGCAAAATGATATGTCATAAACGTATCTATAATTTTTGATGCTCCATGCTTGTTTTATATCAACTTTCTTATGTTTTGTTTACATTTTGAGGTATTTTTATACATTTTCTGGAACTAACCTATTAACAAGATGTTGTAGTGCTAGTTGCCTTATTTTTGCTGTTTTTGGTTTCAGGAAAGCAAGTAAGGAAATATCCTCGGAATTGGATGGAAGAAAAGCCAAAGTTAATATTTTCCCAGAAGGAACATGGAGTCCGAAGGGCAGCCAAAGTGGGGCCACGAGGTGGCCACACCTAGGGCTGGCCCGGCAACCCCCTAGGCGTGCCAGGATCTGGTGTGGGCCCCTAGGGTGGCCACCGACCTTGCCCCTTCGCCTATAAAAGTACCCCGATGCAGAAACCCTAAATACCCGATCAAAATTCCACGAAAGAGTCTGTAGCCGCCGCCATCTCCATCCCTAGATTGGGGGGATCCGAAGCTCTTCCCGGCACCCTGCCGGAGGGCAGAGATGATCCTGGAGGCCTTTTTCATCACCATGCCAGCCTCCGGAGTGATGTGTGAGTAGTTCACCCTTGGACTATGGGTCCATACAGTATCTAGATGGTTGGTTCTCCTCCTTTGTGCTATCATGTTTAGATCATGTGAGCTCTGTTCATGATCAAGATCATCTATTTGTAATCCTATATGTTGTGTTTGCGGGGATCCAATGGATATTGAGATACTATGTCAAATTGATTATTGATTCTATCATGTCTTTGCTATTTGTGATCTTGCATTCTCTCCATTTCTAGTAGCTATCTTGTCCAAGTAGATGTTTGTAACTCCAAGAGGGAGTATTTATGCTCGATAGTAGGTTCATGCCTCTAGTAATCTGGGGAAGTGACAGAAATATCTAAGGTTGTAGATGTGATGTTGCTACTAGGGAGAAAACAACAATCCTTTGTCCATGGGGCAATTGTATTATCTACTTTACACACTTTGCTTAATGCAATTATCTGTTGCTTGCAACTTAATACTAGAAGGGGATCAGATGATAACCTAAAGGTGGATTATTAGTCATAGATGCAGTTGGATTACGATTATGTATTATGTTGTAATGCCCAATCAAATCTCAAAGGAGTCAAGATGTCTAGTATATGCATTGTTATGCTTTCTCAATCTGTCACTTGCCCCGCTATAATTTGTTCACCCAACATACTATTTATCTTAAGGAGAAACACCTCTAGTGAACTGTGGACCCTAGTCCATTCCTTTACCATTGATATACCATCTACTGTTTACCGTTTACAGTTTACTTTCTGTAAGCAATTACTATCTTCCATACTATACGTTTAATACTTTGTTTTCAGGAAAACCAGTGAGATTGACAACCTCACTGTAAATTGGGGAAAAGTTCTGTGGTTGTGTTGTGCAGGATTCCAAGTTGTTAGCAACACCTTGGAGTTGTTTTCTTACTCCTACTGGTTCGATAATCTTGCTTTCATAACTGAGGGAAACTTGCTGCTGTGCTCATCATACCTTCCTCTTGGGGTTCCCAACAAGCTCTACATATCTTGAGCCATCAAGCACTTTTCTAGCACCGTTTCTGTGGAGTTAAGGACAACTTCAATCTCTTCCTCCTCGTCAATCACTTTTCAGGGAGAAAGAAGATTCTTGCAAGGGGAGTCTCTCAGAACCAATCTCTTTACTTTGTTTTTTGTTTTGCTTAGTTTATTTTTGCTTTGTTTGCTTGTTTCTTTTTATAAAAAAAAATAGTTGTACTGGTTTGCTTCTTTTTATCAAAAACACAAAAAAATTTAGTTCCTATTTAAGTTTCTATTTCTGTTGGCTTGCTTTAATCTTACAAAAAAATGACTACTCTTGAAAACACTAATTTGTGTAACTTCACTAGTAAAAACAACAATGATTCCATGTGCACACCTATTGCTCCACCTGTTCCTGAAGCTGCTTTCTTTGAAATTAAACCTCCTTTGCTCAATCTTGTTATGAAAGAACAATTCTCTCGTGCTGGTACTGATGATGCTGCTGCTCAACTTAACAACATTTTTGAACTTTGTGAGATGCAAAAACATAGGGATATAGATGGAGCTATTATTAAGCTTAAATTGTTTCCTTTCTCTTTGAGAGGAAAAGCTAAAGAATGGTTGCTATCCCTACCTACAAATAGTATTGATTCTTGGATTAAATGCAAAGATGCTTTCATTGGAAAATATTATCCTCCTCCTAAGATTATATCTATGAGAAGTGAAATAATGAAATTTAAACAATTTGATAATGAACATGTTGCGCAAGCTTGGGAAAGAATGAAATCTTTGGTAAAGAATTTCCCCACTCATGGACTGACTTCTTGGATGATTATCCAAACTTTTTTATGCAGGACTGAATTATTCTTCAAGAAATCTGCTGGAGGCACCTTTATGACCATTACTTTGGGTGCTGCAACAAAGCTCCTTGGTAATATGATGGTTAACTATTCTCAATGGCACACTGAGAGAGCTCCACAAGGTAAGAAGGTAAATTCTGTTGAAGAAACCTCCTCCTTAAGTGATAAAAACTATGTTATTATGTCTATTCTTGTTAATGGAAAATCTCATATTGATCCAAATAATGTTCCCTTAGCCTCTTTGGTTTCTCAAGAAGAGCAAGTTGATGTGAACTTCATTAGAAATAATAATTTTGGCAACAATGCCTATAGGAGTAATTTTGGAAGTAATAATTATAGGCCATATCCTCCCAATAATGGTAATGCTTATGGAAATTCCTACAACAACAACAGAAATGCATCCTCTAAACTTAAAATCATGCTTAAGTATTTTATTAGTAAACAAACTGCTTTCAATAAAACTGTTGTAGAAAAACTTTCGAATGCTGACAAAATATTTCATCTATGTCTGAAGCATAATCCTCTTTGATTAATAAAATGGCTGCTAAACCAGAAACTATGGAAAACCCCTTTGCTGCTACTAATGCCATACAAGTTAGAATTGATGAAAATGTTAGAATGTTAGCTCAATTGCATGCTAAGTGGGAAAGAGAAGATGAAACTCCTAGAAATAGTAATATTTGTACTATTACCAGCACCAATGTTGATGCTAGCAAACCACATGAAGTGCCCATTCCTTTTGCAATAATGCCTAAACCCAATGGAACCTTTTCCAATAAAAATGCTGAAATTCTTCGAAGTATGGGAGAAAATAGTTCTACTACCTTGGATGGTAATTTTGATTTTGATTGATGGTTGCAATATTTATAAAGTAATTATGTTCCTACAAAAGCTTGCTAGAAGTCCTAATTCTAGTGCTATGAATATGGCCTTTATAAAACACATAACAGATGCTCTCATAAAAATTAAAGAAGAAAAATTGAAACATAAAGCTTCTATTCCTAGGAAATTAGAAGATGGTTGGGAACCCATCATTAATATGAAAGTGAATGATTTTGATATCAAAGCTTTATGTGATCTTCGTACTAGTGTCTCTATTATGCCTAGAAATATTTATGAAATGCTTGATTTGCCACCATTGGAAGATTATTATTTAGATGTCCAACTTGATGATAATGCTAAAAAGAAACTCATGGGGAGTATTAATGATGTTCTTATTATGGTTAACAATAACTATGTCCCTGTTGATTTCTATGTTTTGGATGTTGAATGCAATGCTTCTTGTCCTATTATTTTGGGAAGACCTTTTCTTAGAACTGTTGGTGCCATTATTGATATGAAGGAATGCACCATTAAATATCAATTCCCACTCAAGAAAGGAATAGAACATTTCCCTAATAAGAGAGAGAAGATACCTTTTGCCTCTCCTGTTAAAGCAAAATTTGATATTAATGCTTCTTCATTCGAAAATACTTGAATCTTGCTTCCTATGCCTAGCTGAAAGGCGTTAAAAAAAGCACTATTGGGAGATCACCCAAATTATTTTTACTTTCAGTAAGTTTTTTTTGTTGAGTCTTGGAAGTTATTGCCTCAGTCATAACCTATCCTTATCCTTTTTGTGTGGTTTTTGTGCCAATAATAACCTATAATGAGAGAGAAGTAAGACTTGGGAAAGTTGCTGTCCCGAAACAGATTTTATGCTTCACTATAAACAATCATGAAAAATCTCTGTACGTTGGATTGAGCTGTAATTTTCTGTGCTTATGCCCCAGGATATTATCTAACTTTCATTATTTTAGCACTTTTCGATTTGAGCAACAGAAGGTCTTTGAAAAAATCGGTTTTTACCTGCTGGTCTGTTTTCATAGATTTTTGCCATTATTTGCATTTGCCTCTTAATCTCTTTCTCTTTGAGTTCTCTTTGATCACTTGAGCTTTTATAAGGAATTGCTACAGTAGCTTGTGTTTTAATGGAAGTTTTTCTTGTGTTGAAACTAAACCCAAAGACTTATTATCTTGAATACACTAATGTTGCTAATGAAGATTGTGTGAAGTTTTGTATGAAGGAAATTTTCAAGTGTAGGGAAGAATAATGTGATGAGATGAAGTATGGACAAAAGCTCAAGCTTCGGGATGCCACCCGTGTCACCCCAAGAAATATTCAAGAAGTACAAGCGTCAAAGCTTGGGGATGCCCAAGGCATCGCCTTCTTCATCAATAAAAATCTTAGGTTTTCTTCCAAAACACTTTATTTTTATTGTTTCATACACAATTGTGTTGTTCTTGGAGCATGTTTTTTTTGTTTTTAGTTTTATTTTGTTTGGTTTTGTTAAATAAATTGGTTGGACCCCCGCATTCATATGTTGTTTCAAATAAGTTGATTGGTGTTGGAAAAGAGTAGGAAGCTTCATGCTTATAAGTGGTACAAAAGGAGCTTGTTTTGAGTGTGGCCTAGACTTTATCATGTCATGTTTGATGTTGCTTTGACCTTATTCTTAGTGATTATTGTTGTAGCATGACTTGTTCCAAACAATTGAGATTGCTCAATGTGCCTTGAAAGAATCATGCGTTGTTTTAGCATACAAAGCATAATATTGTGTTATTCTCCTTTGCTGCTTTATTTGGGTTGACTTGGCACATGCTTACACCATGTTAAGACCATGAACCAGTCACCTTAGCCTCTATGATCATTTAGTTTTTGACTTGTAATATCACTTTATGCTTTAATTGATAATGTTCTGTCGCTTTGCATGATTATGGCCATTATTGCTCTCTTAGTTGGTCGCTCCCAGTCTTTTGCTAGCCTCCACCTGTACGAAGTATGAGTTCCACTCATGCATCCAACCTCCAAGAAAACCAAGTTATTCCAAAGAGTCCACTATAAATTCCTATGCATGGTGTGTTACACCATTCCAAGTATATTCGTGTTTTTATCTACCTTCCAAATTAAACTTGTTATGTGAAAATTAGTGATTAGAGCTCTCACAAACTTGAACCATTGTGTCCATCTATGTTGCTTATATGCTTGCACTTTATAAGTTGTGAATTAGCTGAACCATGATGCCATGGGGAACGCTTTCAACATTGCACTTATTACTTAGTTGATATCATGTTCTTTTGTTTATGGATCCCGGCGGTGTGAAATAAAAGGGGAGCTTGTAAGCTCATGGAGTTTGTATGTGTGTTAGAGAAACGCCTGGGCGGCTAGCCTAAGCCATGCCTAATCATGGTGGAAACTTGCAGCATAACCATAGTGAGCATTCTATGAAGCATTCTTAGTAAAAACCTATGCAAATAGCAAATAAAAAGATCGTTGAGATGCTCATTGTCTGTTGCCTTGTCATTTTGATATGGGAAATCTCCTGTGCCATGGGGCAAGGGGTACCCCGTTGGCAGTTCTCCATGATACACATGTACTTACAATGACAAGAACTTGTGACTAAAGTTTAGTAGCATGAGGTTTGGTACTCGTAAGCAAGGGGCATGAGATTTTTAACTTATAACTTGTCAAGCATATCCTCATATTTGTGTCACTTTAACCTTAATCACCTCAAGATGCTTTTATAGGGGTAATAAGAGCTGAAAGCTAATAAGTAGCATAATTTTTGGAAGTTCTTTATGAAACTTGAAATCCCTGCTTTTCTTTTTACTTTTATGTTGAGTCTCCATCTTCTATATTTATGCAGCAATTGAGAGAGCATAGTGGTCATTCTTAGTTTAATGTGCATTGTCCCAAAACTTGTTGATTGATTCACAACTTTGATATTGCTTGTTCTCAAATTATTTGTATCTAGTCACCCTTATGAACTTTGAAGGTGTCCTATGCATTTATGTTTTGCTATACCATGAGGGACAAGCTGAATACGACTCTTATTATGTTTTCTATATGTGAAACAAACAAACATATTTCAATGCATTGTTATTCATGATCTTTTTTATACCTTTTCATGTTACAATATAGTTGCTATGTCTTACTGTTAGAACTCTATCTTTCATGCTTGTGTTTAGAGTACTTTGATCCCAGCTATCAATGTTTTACAAATACCTTGATCAAGATTATGATGGTGCATGTCACCTAGAAAATTATTATTTTTATCACTTACCTACTCGAGGACGAACAGGAGTTAAACTTGGGGATGCTTGATACGTCGTAAACGTATCTATAATTTTTGATGCTTCATGCTTGTTTTATATCAACTTTCTTATGTTTTGTTTACACTTTGAGGTATTTTTATACATTTTCTAGAACTAACCTATTAACAAGATGCCGTAGTGCCGGTTTCCTGTTTTTTGCTATTTTTGGTTTCAGAAAAGCTAATAAGGAAATATTCTCGAAATTGGACGAAACGAAAGCCAAAGTCAATATTTTACCAGAAGGAACACGGAATCCAAAGGGCAGCCGAAGTGGGGCCACAAGGTGGCCACACCTAGGGCTGGCGCGGCCTCCCCCTAGGCGCGCCAGGCCCTGGTGTGGGCCCCTCGGGCGGCCACCGACCTTGCCCCTTCGCCTATAATAGTACCCCGATGCAGAAACCCTAAATACCCGATCAAAAATCCACAAAAGAGTATGTAGCCACCGCCATCTCCATTTGTAGATCAGGGGGATCCAAAGCTCTTCTCCACACCCTGCCGGAGGGGAGAGATCATCCTGGAGGCCTTCTTCATCACCATGCCAGCCTCTGGAGTGATGCGTGAGTTGTTCACCCTTGGACTATGGGTCCATACAGTAGCTAGATGGTTGGTTCTCCTCCTTTGTGCTATCATGTTTAGATCTTGTGAGCTCTGTTCATGATCAAGATCATCTATTTGTAATCCTATATGTTGTGTTTCCGAGATCTGATGGATATTGAGATACTATGTTAGATTGATTATTTATTCTATCATGTCTTTGTTATTTGTGATCTTGCATGCTCTCCGTTGCTAGGAGCTATCTTGGCCAAGTAGATGCTTGTAAATCCAAGAGGGAGTATTTATGCTCGATAGTAGGTTCATGCCTCCAGTAATCTGGGGAAGTGACATAAATTTCTAAGTTTGTAGATGTGTTGTTGATACTAGGGAGAAAACAACAATCCTTTGTCCATGGGGCAATTTTATTGTTTACTTTACACACTTTGCTTAATGCAATTATCTGTTGCTTGCAACTTAATACTGGAAGGGGTTCGGATGATAACCTGAAGGTGGATTATTAGTCATAGATGCAGTTGGATTAAGGTCTATGTATTATGTTTTATTGCCCAATCAAATCTCATAGGAGTCAAGATGTCTAGTATATGCATTGTTATGCTTTCTCAATCTATCAATTGCCCCGCTGTATTTTGTTCACCCAACATGTTATTTATCTTAAGGAGAAACACCTCTAGTGAACTGTGGACCCCAGTCCATTCCTTTACCATTGATATACCATCTACTATTTACCGTTTACTGTTTACTTTCTGCAAGCAATTACTATCTTCCACAATGTATGTTTAATGCTTTGTTTTCAGCAAAACCAGTGAGATTGACAACCTCACTGTAAGTTGGGGCAAAGTTCTGTGGTTGTGTTGTGCATGATTCCAAGTTGTTAGCAACACCTTGGACTTGTTTCCTTACTCCTACTGGTTCGATAACCTTGGTTTCATAAATGAGGGAAACTTGCTGTTGTGCTCATCATACCGTCCTCTTAGGGTTCCCAACGAGCTCTAGATATCTTGAGCCATCACAAAATTTTAATAATTCAACAATCAAACCGATATTCTCTAACTCCGGGATTAGGGAATTCTATTGGTTGTTTAAGAAATTCAGAACTTGGAGCACAGTATTCTCTGAGAGTTTTCTCAGGTTTCTTGGGAGTTATCCTATAAATAGACATGATTTCCATAATATCACTCAGGTTTTCAACTTCAACTTTATTCAATCTTAAAAGTTTTTCAATAATTTCCTCGTGCTTTTGAGAAGGCACGCGCTCAATATAATCTGGTAAATAGGTCCTACCAGAGCGTGTAGACCCTTCGTCTCCTAGGGAGAACATTTTGTAGTAGCAACACCCGAAATGTCAGGATACAAAAACTTAGCGCCCCAGCAACGGCGCCAGAAAATAGCTTGATGTCTAAAAGTGCACAGATTGTTTGTAGCTAGTTTCGAAGTATAGATATCGATCCCATAGGGAGCCCAAAGGTGAGTGTTTATGAGTGAAGTCTCTATCACACCCAAAGTTGTCACAGGTCTTCAAGTGAATTGACTGCAAGTGTTGAAATCAGAATGTAATTTGGATTAAACTAGGTGTATTTAAATAAAACTAAAATGTAAACTTCGGAAATAAAAAGCATAAAAGTAAAGAACGATTCGGTTGTTTGTTGTTTTCTGCAGATGGCGAAAGAAGGCACAGGGAGATACAGTTCATGGTGATAGTGACTGTGCTAGGTGGACGAATGATAAGTGTAACAATTATAATCCTATAAGTATATGTGTATGCCAGCAACCCATAATTAGCCGGAACTCCTCTTGGTAGATTTCATCCCAACTTCAATAATCCTACTAGTCTATTACCAAAACCATGGTCAGACACAAGACAATTAAGACCCTTTAGGTCGCTTAGCGGTTAAGGTCCTTGGATCAGACTAATGCAATAAGCACGGTGGGTCCTCGTTATCCTCGAGCCTACTAGTGTTCCATTGATATCCCCGTGTCACTCAGGGGTCGCCGGTCTGCTAGTGAACAAGATCCTATCTATGTAGAAAAAAGCATCATGTTGTCTAGGCCCTTAATTGGACAACATGCATTAGGCATCCCACAGATAGTCAAGCACACATAATATAGTAATTAAAATCAATCAAAAACTAATGGAAAATATATGGAGGCACATCACATCTCACCAATCCCATACATCTCCCATGCCCAAGGAACAAAGTCACACATGAGAGAAGAAAGCAGCATCGATATAATTAAATAAAGGGAGTTCTTCTCGATATTACCGTCGAGATCCACAATAAGAATAGAAAAGTAATCCAACACAATTCAAGATAGGAATAAACAATCTCAAACCCTAGTCTTGCAAGGTGAAGATCTCTCTCTCTCAAGTACAAGTAATGGCTATGGGGGTGTATTGGCTAGGAGGTCGAAGATCGTGGAGAGAGATGAAGAATGTCTTCCCCTTCTTCTCCGGATCTCTTCTTTTTCCATTCTGGATGGGATGGCGGCTGCTGTGCTATGTTTTTGCATCTGGCCTCTTCACGGAAGTTGTCCCTTTTGACAAGACGGAGGAGGCGCCAGCTATATGGCGGGAACTATATGGCCGGAAAAATGTTCCTGTTGTATAGTTGCTCGTTAAAGCTTCTATATGCTTCCCTCAATTGCTTCCAAAGAGAGACTTGCTTGTTTTCACCTGAATATTGTGTTTCTCTAGTTAAAACCTTCTGTTGACATTCAGAACCCGAAACACACATTAAAAACCAAGTTTTCTTCGCTACTGAAGTATTAGCGTTAGGTAAAGCTTGAACGATTAAATCCGGGAGAAAACCATCAATAAGAACCATAAAAAATGTGTCGAATCTCACAGCTATCACGTATGCTAGGAGCTTCGGCCTCAAAATTTTGGTACGACACCCAAAGATCGCACCCATCCATTCAAATATCCCGTGCGGATCCATTTGAACATACTCACTGACGAGGGGTAACCTCGGCAATACCCATGGTGATGGACTTGGGGTTTCGCAGAAAAGAGAACGCTGGGGATTTTGTCGGATGTCCAGAAAACAATGAAGACAAAGTCGCATGAATATTGGGAAAACACTCTATTACAAGTTGTCCTCTAGATTTCGGTACCCTCGCTTGGGCTTCTCCCGCCCTAGATATAATAGGACGGGTCTCAAAGTTGTATGCGGATAGGTTTCATACACGCGTGATTACAATACCAACATAATGTCGGTTCATGATTTCTTTCCTAATACAATAAGAAGTTTCTGTCGGTTGCTTCCTTGGGGTTTTATCTGGATTCTCTATGGGTTGTAGGCCTTTTACCCAATGTAGGGTGGAGAATAGTGAGCATCCGAGTAATCATACCCATATCAGTAGCCCCTGAGACTCTACCTGGATCCGTAGTTTTTAGGTTGAGTCTCAGAGTTTAGTTTCTTATTTCTTTTATTCTATTTGATTTTGTTTTTTGTAGGGATTCTAGTACAACGAGTTTGATGCTTTCGATGGATCAGGAATCAGTTAACTGCTCCTGGGCAAAAACAAGGTTGACCTACATCAAACTCAAGTTCTTAGGCTTGAATCCAGAATTTTGTTACTGGTGTAATCCAGTTCGAGCCGCTAAGGTCTTACCGAATACTGAATTCCATTTTTCTATTTTTTATCGGGTACCTAATGCGTCCGTCAGGATTTTGCATCGTATTGTTGATACGGATTTTTGCTGGCAGAGCGCATTCTTGTGCGATTACCAGGCCACACAGGATGAATCCCGGGGTCTTACCTTCATGTTTCTGAACACGGCATTTGGATTTTCTCTCGTGTCTGAGCGTGATCCGAGGTTTTTGGCTTTTTTGGTGTTTGGCCTGCCGGGCCGCCAAAATTTCTGATTTATATAAGATAATTTTATTATTTTTACACTATCTCCCGATGGGAGTAACTCCTTTTTGAGGATACACTAATGTAAAAGTCAAAAGGTTTTTGCAGTTTATCAATGCACTTTATACACAATGGTTTTTCTATCGGGTGCGTATTAGCACTCCCGATGGGAGTAACCCCCGAGGCTATGCTCGGATGCCTATATCTAGAGATAGGCTCACAATTGTGTATTAACTCGATGAAAAGCATTGATTTTTAAAAGCAAAGATTAAGATACAAATAACTTCTCTTCATATACAAGGCAAAAATCATCGGTACATTATTCTTTGAGCGAATGGCTATTTTAGCCTTTTCTCCTGGACATCATGGCTTTTTAAGCCGAACTACATTCTTATCATTTTGCAAATAATCTTATGCATAAAAGCATCGTAGTTGTGCTATGTTCCATGGATTTGAGTAATTTACTCCTGTTTTCTTGTCTTGCAGTCGATATGCTCCTCCGGAAATAACTTCTGTGACGATGTATGGTCCTTCCCATGGCGATTCTAGCTTCTTGTGACCATCTTGCTTGAGGCGAAGAACTAGGTGCCCTACTGTGAAGGACCTAGGCCGCAATCTTCTGCTATGGTAATTACGCAGGTTTTGCTGGTACATAGTTGCTCTTTGGAGGGCTGCGTCTCGAGCTTCATCAAGCGCATCCACATCATCTTCAAGTGCTTCTCTTGATTCCTCTTCATCATATGCAGCAACTCTTGGTGATTCATGTGATACTTCAACTGGAAGCATCGTGGACCAAAAAGAAAGGCGTCTCTTGTGTTGAATTATTTGGAGTTATACGTAAACTCCATAACAAGATGGTAATTCATCCACCCATGCTCCTTTTGCTCTGTCAAGTGGTGCTAGTAGTATATTTTTAAGTCCAGCGGTAACTAGTCCATTGGCTTTTTCAAATTGTCCATTTGTTTGCGGGTGAGCTACCGAGGCGTAGCTTATTTTGATGCCCATCTCCTGGCAGTACTCCTTGAACTCATTGGAGGTGAAATTGGTCCAATTATCCATGATGATGTTGTTCGGAATGCCAAACCGAAACACTATGGATTTGATAAAATTCATAGCCGAAGTTCCATCTTGGGTGGTGACAGGCATTGCTTCAATCCATTTAGTGAATTTGTCGACTGCTACTAGCAGAAAGACGTGTCCTCCTAGCGATGATTTGTGAAGTTTTTCCACCATGTCGAGTCCCCACTACACAAAAGGCCAAGCCAAGGGTATGGGATTCAGCTCAGCGGCTGGTGCTCTAGGATTTGTTGCGAATCGTTGGCATGCTTGACATGTTCTGACAATGTATTTTGCATCTTGTACTGCAGTGAGCAAATAAAATCCTGCCCTGAATGCTTTTGCAGCAATTGCTCGGTTACTAGCATGGTGATCACAGACGCCTTCATGTATATATTTTAGCATAATGTTTCCTTCTTCGGGTGTTACACAACATTGCAACACACCCAGAATACTTCTTTTGTATAGTTCTCCTTTAATTATCCTGAAAGCCTTCGATCGGCGGGTAATTCGTCGAGCTTCTATCACATCCTCTAGTAGTTCTCCCTTAACCATATATGCTATATACGGCTGCATCCAAGCTGGTTCAATCAGCATGACCTCTTTGATTTCTTGTTCTTTTTCTTTGATGGCCTCTTCTATGTTCTTGGTTTCTAAAGTAGCCCCCGACTCTTTTTGCGGATTCTTCTTTTTCCCTGTCTTTGGTGCTATGGCTTCCGAGACACTTTTCGCCTTGATTTATCACTACACTATATCCTCCCAAAAAACTCTTGGTGGTATTGGTAAACACAATGATCTGATGTTTGCTAGATTGTCGGCTTCCTCATTGCTTGCTCTTCCTATATGCGATACTTCACACCCGTCAAATTGATCCTCCATGATGCCATATAAGTCACGATAAGCGATCATATTTTCACTGACAGTGTCACACTTGTTCATTGCCTGTTGTGCCACAAGGTTGGAATCTTCGAAGATTTTGAGGCGAGTTGCACAGCAGGCTTTGGCCATTCACATGCCATGCAACAGGGCCTCGTATTCCGCTTCGTTATTGGATGTGTTTGTAAAACTCATCCGAAGAATATATCGCATTTTATCGCCTTGAGGTGATATTAGTATGACTCCTGCTCCTGATCCCTCTGTTCTTTTTGATCCATCAAAGTACATTGTCCATGTGCTAGAAAGGTCTAGTGGACCCACACATTGCAATCCCGTCCACTCTATGATGAAATCTGGCAGAACTTGTGACTTAATTGCTTTGCGCTTCTCATAAGTGATATCTCGAGGGGATAATTCGATGCCCCATAGAGAAACACGCCAAGTTGCTTCTAGATTGTTGAGGATGCTTGACAAAGGTGCCTCATTGACCACTATGATTGGGTGCTCCGAAAAATAGTGGCGTAGCTATCGTGCTGTCACAAATACTCCGTATGCTAGTTTCTGATAGTGTGGGTACCTTCGTTTAGATGGCGATAAAACCTCACTAAGGAAGTATACTGGCCTCTGCACACCGTGCGTCTTTCCTTCTTCGGGTCGTTCTACGACCAGGACTGTGTTGACCACCTGATGTGTTGCAGCAATATAAAGGAGTAAAGGTTCTTTCTCTTTTGGCGACACGATGGCAGGGGATGTCGAAAGTGTCCTTTTAATATCTTCAAAGGTGTGATGAGCTTCTTCCGTCCACTCTAATTGTTCTAATTTTCTCATGAGGGCGTAGAATGGCAACACTTTTTCTCCTAATCTTGCAATAAAATGACTCAGCGCCGCCACCCGTCCCGCCAATTGTTGTACACCACGCAGATTTGTTGGTTTCTTCATTGTGAGGATAGTTTGTATTTTTTCAGGGTTAGCCTCGATCCCTCTGTCTGGTACCAAATATATAAGGAGCTATCCTGCCGGAACTCCAAAGGAACACTTCTTCGGGTTTAGTTTGATACTGAACCTGTCGAGATTTCTGAATGTTTCTTCTAAGTCCTTGACCAGCGTCGATCCTTGACCTATGGTAACTATGAAATCATCAATATACACTTGCACGTTTGTACCTATTTGGCTTCCCAGACACTTTTGCATCATCCGCTGATACGTTGCTCCTACGTTCTTGAGGCCAACGGCATTGTTGTGTAGCAGAAAACGCTGTAAGGCGTGATAAAAGTTGTTTTCTCCTCGTCTTCCTCCTTCATCTAGATCGGGTGGTATCCTGAATAAGCATCCAAGAAATAAAGATGTTCACATCCCGCAGTTGCATCGATGATTTGGTCGATTCGCAGGAATGGGAAGTGATCTTTTGGGCAATGTTTGTTTAGTGCAGTAAAGTCGATACACATCTGAAGTTCCATAGTGTTTTTCTTTGGAACACATACTGGGTTTGCAAGCCACTCTGATTTTGTCAATTCTTTGATAAAATTGGCATCAGTTAGGTTATGGAGCTCCTTTCCAATGACCTTGCGTTTTGGTTCTGCGAAACATCGAAGCGGTTGTTTTACTGGCTTTGCCTTTGGATCTAAATTTAGTGCGTGCTCAGCAAGTTCCCTGGGGATTCCCGCCATGTTAGAAGGTAGCCATGCAAAAATCTCCCAGTGCTCACGGAGGACCTCGATGAGCATGCTTTCCTATGCGGGATCAAGGTTGGAAGCCACAAATGTTGTTTTCGTCGGGTCAGCGGGGTGGATCTGTACTTATTTTGTGCCTTTTGCCGTCTCAAAAGCCTGATCGGGATTGACACGTGTTACCTCTAGAGGTTGTTCATTTGCCGAACTTTTGAGTTGCTCGAATTTTGTTGCCATCCCGATCAAAGCTATCCGCCCGTGTGAAGCTTCCTTGCATCGTGATAATTCCCTTTGGTGCTGGCATTTTCATACTAAATATGCGTAATATGGTACTACCATGAAACGTGCAAAGGCTGGCCGTCCCAGGATTGCATGGTATTGTGATGGCCAATCCATGACTTCGAATTCGAGTTTTTCTCGCCTGAAATTTAATTTGGAACCAAAAACAATGTCAAGGAAAACTTTGGCTAAAGGAATTTCGGCTTTACCTGGTACTATTCCGTGGAACGAGGTTTGTGTTGGAGCGAGATTGTCTAGAGGGTAGCCTATTATCCGCAACATTTTTGCGTAGATCAAAAATTTATGCTACTCCCTGCATCCATGAAGACCTTTCTCATGTCGAATCCACCAATTTGTGCTTCTACTATCAGGGCTGAATGTCCTGGTCGTGGGATCCGGAGTGGGTGATCTGCTCTGCTGAACTTAATTTCTTGCTCTAACCAATGGAGATACTCGGGTGTGGCTGATGTTGATGTTTCCGCCATATTTACTTGTCTTGTGATCAGCTTCTGAATTCTGTTGGGTGGACGCCCTTTCTAAATCATAGACATTGTTCCTTTTGATCTGGGGTACTCATTGTTTTGATCGTTTGAATTTTGCGATGGTGCAACTGGTGGTGGTGCACCGATAGCTAGTGCGCCAAGCGTGGATGTGTACCCTCGGTTTGCTACTTCGGCTGCCTTTCCGTTGCATAACTCCTGCATCTTCAAGAATGTTTGGCAGTCTTTCATCAGGTGACTGGATTGTCGCCTGCCTGCTGAGTCGACGTAAAAATGCATATTATAGGGTCCTTCCAATATTTGCATCACGGACATAGGTGGGTCTTGTGCTCTTGGCTGATATCGTTCTGCGAATTGGCTTCCTCCGACGTCGTCTCCGTTCTAGCGGTATCCTCCATTATTGTCGTTGCTTCTGTTGTTACCTTCACCCGAGAAACCTGCTGCAACGTAACTTGGTCCCGTGTTCCCGTCATTGTTCCTTCATCTTCTGTCATTGCCGTGTTTATCCATGTCTTCCTCGGGTGACCGCGTGCGCTTATTATGTAGCGCGTCTTCTCCATCAGCCCAGCGGTTTGCTATTTCCATCAACTATGATACTGTCTTTGGTTTCATCCTACCCAGTTCTTCTATGAATTCTCGACGACGTAGGCCGTTGTTGAAGGCGTCAATGGCCCCTTCGTTCGATATGGACTCAGCTGAGTTTTTGATGATATTCCATCTTTGTATGAATGCTTTGATTGACTCACCAGATTTTTGTTTGCATTCTCGCAACTGTTCCAAGGATGTTGGTCGCTTGAATGTAGAATGAAAGTGTCGGATGAACTTATCCTCCAGATCATTCCAGCTACCAATTGAACCTTCGGGTAACTGCCTTAACCATGATCTTGCGGCGCCGGTGAGGTGTAGTTATAGGCTTTACATCGCAGTAGTTGTGGATCCGCCCTGTAGTTTGACGGTGGCTAGATAATCTGCTAGCCAAGCTTCGAGTTCCTGGAGCCCATCGTATTTGTGTCGATCATGTGGAAGTTTGAAATCTTTCGATACTGAGGCTTTGTGAATCTTGTGTGTGAAGCAACTGGCCCCGCATAATTCATGGTCGTCTTCGTCATCTCCATCTTGATATCGTTGGGTGCGATTTTCGTCTCTGGTTCCACTGCTCCTATGCTGGGTGTTGTCGTTCCTTGTGTTGCTTCACGGCTCGGATCCTATGAGGTGCGCCTAGTGTGGTGATTGCGATCACCGGGTGTTCCCTGCTTGTCGAGGACTATTTTTATGGCGTGGGGTCCTTTGTGTGAGTCCTTGTTCTGCTTCCGCAAGTGAGGCTCCTACCATGCCGAGGTTCATCCGAGCGGAGCGGTGGAGGGTCACGCGTGGATCGTCGGGTGTGGGTTGAGTGGTGATCAGGTATGTCTGCGTGGACACAATACCGGACACAATAGCTTGATCGATCAACATGAAAGATAGGTCAAGGTCTCGGATGATTCCGCTTTTTATCTGCTTCGGGGATATTCTGTAATCGAGATGTCGCTCTTCTTGGTGGTGGTGCTCCTGTCACACTCCTAGACCCTCATGTAGAGCTTAGTTGGGCCCGTCGTAAACTCGATTCGTTGGCTAACCTTTTCCTTTCATCGAGTTGTCTTTGCATCCAGAGTAGGTCTCTCTTCTTGTGGTGGAGCAAATATTGGTATGCCAGTAGGTCCTCATGTGAAGCATCTGCCATCAATGGGACTGCTCCTGAAATTGCCTCTCTTGCTTTTTGCCATGCTGACGCTGGTAGCCGAAGTCCTAGTCTCTCTTCTTTGCGTGGTTCTCCGCCTCCTCCTCGAACTATGCGATTATCTGATATTTCTCCTCTGTTTCCGTGTTCTCCTCCGTTGTTGTGTTCTCCTTTGTTGTCGTGGTTTCCTGCATGGTCATCTGATAAGATATCATCGGGGTTTATGATGGGATTACCGTTTTTGTCGCCTGGTGTTGAGGTATCTCTGTTGATCATGTAAACTTGGTGGCATGTTGTATGTGGCCTGATGGTGTCGCCTTTTGCTTCTACGGGTGCATTGGTAGTATTCTGAGATCGTAGTTCTGGATAAATCTTCACCATCCTTTCTTCGAAGTCAACGTTCTGACTTCTTTCTTTGGGTTCTGGGTTTGTTGGGTTTTCTCCGTGTAGTGAGATTGATTGGCCACCTTCTTTTCCTGCTTCGATCTGAGGTGTGATGTCTATGGGGGGTCCAACGAGCGATGCTGGTACAGTTACAGGTGTGGCTCTTCCCACCGACGGTTCTGATGTGATCAGGGCTGAAAGGTGTGATTCCTGTGTGTTGTCTCCTTGGAAGTGGAAGTTTCCGATGATTAGATCGGATCCACCATTGAAATCGGCGGGTACTACTGTGAGGGTGGGTGGGTGCGGATCTGTTTTCGTCGAGTTGATGCTTGGTGGAGAGCGTTTTGCCGAATCCGTGTTACCAGCGTTCAAGCTTCCCACAGATGGTGCCAATTAACGAGGGGTAACCTCAGCAATGCCCATGGTGATGGACTTGGGGTAACATCGGCAATGCCCATGGTGATGGACTTGGTGATGGCGGAAAAGAGAACGCTGGGGATTTCGTCGGATGTTAGGAAAACAATGAAGACAAAGTCGCCTGAATATTGGGAAAACACCCTATTACAAGTTGTCCTCTAGATTTCGGTACCCTCGCTTGGGCTTCTCCCGCCCTATATATAATAGGCCGGGTCTCAAAGCTGTATGCAGACATGTTTCATACACGCGTGATTACAATACCAACATAATGTCGGTTGATAATTTCTTTCCTACTACAATAAGAAGTTTCTGTCGGTTGCTTCCTTGGGCTTTTATCTGGAATCTCTATGGGTCGTAGGCCTTTTACCCAATGTAGGATAGCGAATAGTGAGCATCCGAGTAATCATACCCATGTCACTCACCTTTTTTAGAATGCAACATTCCTCTTCTATCCCTGCTCCGGAAACAAGAACCCGCAAAGCACTGCAATAATAGTGGGATATAGGTGGTAAATTTGCGTTCTCCCACGTGCATCACCCCATCGATGTTTCCCTTCCCTTCTTCAATATTTACCTGCCCGCCCACTCCGACCTACACTGACTTTTTGGATGCACCATGCAAGTGATCCGCATATCAGTGACCCAGAATTATGGGAAGTAGAGATTCCCATAGTTTGTTGTTCAAAATTCGAACATTTTTTGCTAAACCGAGATAAAATCATTAAAATCAGCGAACATGGATCGGAAGCTTGAAAATTCATGAAACTTGGGCATTATCTGTCAAATACTTTATACTTTGTGAAATTTTGAACCAGGTATAGTCTTTGTAGTTGTTTCACAACGGAAGCCATTGTTGTCAGTTGGACAATTTAAAGTAACTTTGAATTTGGAAGCACCCTTTGTAAACATTGTTTGAAATGCCAATATGAAGTTATGCATCGATCTACCAAACATGGACACGTTATCATAAAATGTGGCAAACATATTGCCATGACCTTGGTCATCTAGTTTGAAAGCCATGAATGTACATACCTGGTACGTCATATTGTGAAACAACTTTCTTCAAAAGTTGTCAAGTTTTAGCATAGTTTTTCATGGAAACTAGATAGTGCACATAACAAGATACTCTGTGAAAGAAAGACACTGCTTCAATTTATATATATATTATTTGGACTTTTCTTTCAAAAGGTCCCAAATTTGGCAGCATTAGCATTCATACCAAGAACTTGCTTGAGGGGTTGTTTGGTTAAGCTAGCTTATCTATCACTTTTATCTTTATTTTATAAGCCACTTTTGATTTTAGCTTTTGGCTTATACCATCATTCAACTATGTTAGGGTAAAAGATAAAAACCAAAGCCAAAAAAACTCTGTAGCTTATAAGCAAAAAATCAAAAGCCAGAATTAGAGCCTAACCAAACAACGCTTTAATCTTGCGGAACTATTGGTGTTTCTCCCTTGTTTTAGTACTTGGGTACATTCAAATGAATTTAACAAAAAATATGACCAAGCTGGCATCTTGCACTTGTAGATCAAATTTTCAGATACTTTCATTAAATTGCGGTAACGTCATTCTTTTCCATGAATATAACCGTAAAGTTCGAACATTATTGAAAATCCCCGAAATCCTAAACCCCTAAAACCTAAACCCTAAACCCTAAAACCCTAAACCCCTAAACCCTGACCAAGAAGGTATTATACACTTATAGGTCAAAAATTGAGATACTTTCGTTAAATTGGGTAATGCCATTCTATTCGCCGAATATAAGCAAAAAGGTTGAACATTATTGAAAATTCCCGAAACCGTAAACCCCTAAAACCCGAACCATAAACCCCTAAACCCTAAAACCCCAAACACTAAACCCCTAAACCCTGACCAAGCATGTATCACGCACTTATAGATCAAAATTTGAGACACTTCCATTAAATTGGGTAACGCCATTCTATTCGATGAATATAAGTATAAAGCTTGAAAATTATTGAAAATTCCCAAAACCCTAAACCCTAAAACTGTAAACAATAAACCCCTAAACCCTGACCAAGCATGTATCACGCACTTATAGAACAAAATTTGAGATACCTTCGTTAAATTGGGTAACGCCATTCTATTCGACGAATATAAGCATAAACCTTGAGCATTATTAAAAATTCCCTAAACCCAAAATAACCCATAAAACCTAAACCGTAAAACCCTAAACCCTCAACCCATAAACCCTAAACAAGCAGGTATCATGCACTTATAAATTGAGATAATTTCAGTAAATTGTGGTAACGCTATTTTATTCCACGAATATAAGCATAAAGCTTGAACATTATTGAAAAATCCCTAAAACCTAGACCCTGAACTCCTAATCTCTAAACCCTAAACCCCTAAACCCTAAAACCCTAAACCCCTAAACAACCCTGGCCAAGAATGTATCATGCACTTATAGATCAAAATTTCAGATATACTTTCAGTAAATTGCGATAACGCCATTATATTCCACGAATATAAGCATAAAGCTCAAACATTGTTGAAAATTCCCAAAAACCGAAACCCTAAACCCCTAAAACCTAAACCTTAGAACCCTAAACCCTCGACCCCTCAACCCTTACCAAGAAGGTGCACTTATAGATCAAAATTCGATATACTTTCATTAAATTATGATAACACCATTCTATTCCACAAATATAATCATATATATAAAGCTTGAACATTATTATTGAAAAAATCCCTAAAACCTAAACAACCCTAAACCCTAAAACCCTAAACAACCCTAAACCCTAAATCATGAACATTAAACCCCTAAACCCATAAACCCTAAACCCTAAAATCCTAAACCATAAACCCTAAACCCTAAACACCTAAACGCTCGACCCATAAACCCAAACCCTAATCCCCAGGCTATATATACTTTGTGTGAAAACTGGGGCAGTGGGATTTTGAGCCATACTTATTTGTAGTTGCTTTACGACAAAAGCCACAGTTGTCGCTTGGAAAATTGAAAATAACTTCAAATTTGGAAGCTTCCTTTGAAAATGATAAACCCTAAACCCTAACCTCCTAACCCTAGAATCCTAAACCCTCAACCCCTAAACCCTTACCAAGCAGGTATCAGGCACTTATAGATCAAAATTTGAGAAACTTTCATTAAATTGCGACAAAGCCATTCTATTCCACAAATATAAGCATATATATAAAGCTTGACATTATTATTGAAAATTCCCTAAACCCTAAAACCTAAACAATCCTAAAACCCTGAATAACCATGAACCCTAAACCCTAAACCCCAAACCCTAAATCATGAACCCTAAACCCCTAAACCCCGAAACCCCTAAACCCATAAACCCTAAACCCTAAACCCTAAAATCCTAAACCCTAAACACTGAACCCCTAAACCCTCAACCCAAAATAAACCCTAAACCTTAAACCCTAGGCTATATATACTTTATGTGAAAACTAGGGTAGTAGGATTTTGAGCCGTATTTTGTAGTTCCTTCATGACAAAAGCCATTATTATCGCTTAGAAATTTGAAAATAACTTTGAATTTGGAAGCTACCTTTGTAAACAATATTTTAAATGGTAATATGCACCAATCTACCAATTATAGACATGTTAGTATAAACAATAGCAAAGATATGGCCATGACCTTGGTCATCTGGTTTGAAAGCCATGCATATTCATACATGGTACTCCATATATTGTGAAACAAGTGTTTCCAAATTTTAAGATACTGAGACACCAAGATAGAGAAAAATTGGTTGTATTTCATTTTATATTTTGTTTCTTTGTATTCTTTTAAAAAATGCCGAAATTTGGTGTCATTACCATTCATACCAAAAAGTTGAATCTTGCAAAACTCTCGGTGGTTCTCCAATATTTGACTACTTCGGTACCTTTTAATTATTTTTAAAAAGTCAAGAGCAAGCTATATCACACACTTTGTATTTCTAAATTAGACAAAATTACTTCAGATTGTCAAATAGTCATTTTATTGCATAGATTTAGCTAGGAAGCTTGGAAATTCATGAAAGTAGGGAATTATCCATCAAATATGACATCTTCTTTTATACTCCCTCTGTTTCAAAATACAAGATGTTTTAGCTTTGTGAAACAAATGTATCTAGATGCCTCTTAGTGTATAGTTCGTAGTGAACCTGAACACTAAAAGGGCCTAGATGCATTCGCTTTACAAAGCAAAAACATCTTATATTTTGAAACGGAGGGAGTAAACATTGCTTGAAATACTAAGATGGACTGATCTACCAGATATGGAAACTTTATCATAAACTATGGCAGAGATATGGACGTGACCTTGGTCATCTTGTTTGAAAGCCTTCAAAATATAATGTTTATCAATTTTGGCAAATTTGTGGAAACTCATTTAAATGATGGTAAGCATACTGTCGCTAGCGTGTGGGTATAGATGGGGCTAGCACGTGCGAGCAACCGCATTGGAGTAGCGTACGTCGGAAGGGCAGAGCACCAAAACATCCCGCGCATCTATTCAAATATCCCGCACATCTATTCAAATATCCCGCCACGCTTTTTACAAATGCAAAATTCCTCTTCTATCCCTGGTCTGTAAACAAGGACCATAGGAGCACTACAATAATAGGCTATATCATCCAATCGCCTCTTCCCCGCCCACCCCCTCCATCCTCGACCTTCCTCTAGATGCTTCACCATCGGCCCTTTCTTCCATACTAGATCTCCTTCACTGTCAGCGCTCTCTTCCACACGGGAGCTTCTTCACCGCCCCATGCACATGATCAACCTATCCCGCCCTCGTCCACCGACTCCCGCGTCATGGACACCGGAACTATTTCACTGATTCCCTCACATGTAACACCCTCGAATCGGCCTATGCAAGTTTTAGCCCTTTCCGCCAAACCCGCATAGAAACGATTCAAGGACGCCCACCAGGCACTTTCGTGCGGGTGGAAAACGAAGTAATACCATTACACAATAGTCCTCGATACAATAGCAACTCAACGAGTCAAGAATACAGATATACAATACAAAGATCTACATCACCTTGAAAATGTTACAGCGTCCGAGTACGGACTAGATGAAAATGGGGCTAAGATCCCTGAAAAATAACCAATGGCATCCATAACCCTGCCCAGGCCAAGCCGGAAGGGTAACCCTACTAATAACGTCGATCTCAAACCTGCTAAAACAAAAAGGGGTGCCGACAAAGGGCAAAGGAAAAAGAGGAGCGTCAATACTAAGGTCAGTACACAGCGAGGCTAGAATTCGGCAGCTCTCGCCTACATAGGTATGATGGACTGAAGCGGCAGCGAAGCATGCACTAACCAACCTATAGAGACTCGATACAACTGCCAGCTATTAGAGAGGGGTAAGAAAGACCTATTCGGGACCAACCTGATACTAACACCAATCATACCCATCCTGGTATTCCCCCTCGAGACCAAACGAGGAAGTCAACCGAGGAACTCACACAGTTGGCAGTTTTATTCATTCCATTATAGTTGAAGCACTTGCTAGTCAGATATAGACAGCATGAGTCATCCTGATAGCATAAGTAGTGGGCAATTTTAGTTAACCATTCAGTGGTAGTTGTAGTACTTACTAGTCAGATACAATTAGCATGTGACATCCCAAACCCAGCAGTTGTTGTCACTTTTATTTCATTCCATTGGAGTGAAGCTGATTACTAGCCACATATTAAGTCAATTTATAGCACTACTTTAGTTATGCTTGTCTATGATCGAGATACTGTGCTCCAAAGTCGTCCATAACCGCGAACACGGTTTTCAGAAAGATTTACCCTGTAGGGGTGCACAAATAGCAACACACACACGATCAACCTCGGAAAAACCAACTCAAAACCCAACGAGGCTTTCACGACAAAGCAATCACAGGATTCCTAAATTATTTTAGGGGGCCACCCCATTAAGCTACCCGCAACGAAGTTGGCCGGCATCGAGACGAACCCAAGGTTTGCGCCAATGGCTGTAAACGACTAGGAACCCGAAAGTGTGACTGGGCTTGTCGATACCGCGAAAACACTCTGCAATCCTAAACAGTACAGGTGCTCCACGCACAATCTTAAATAAAGCAGTAAAGCATGGCATAAGTACAGGATAGTAATAAAGCCCCAAACTAGTTTGTGGCCACAAGAAATAAGAAATGAATCAAGCTTTGGCTAAGGGGGATTCATAGACTCTCCCGTATGTGGATAGTGCGAATAGTCAAGGAACAGGTATCAAGTACTCGGGGTCCTACAGGACACAAGTGAGCATGGAAGAACCAAATAACATCTATTGCCCACCGATGCCTCTGCATTAGTTATATCTAGCATTTTAATAGTTGTATTTAAAGTCATGATCATCTCCACCATTAAGCATCTCCACCATTTATCATGTGTCAACTTGTCGTCAACGGTGAAACGACAACGACGCGAAGCAACACATAAGCAAGCAACTATGACTCGCAAGGCTGACTCTCTATCAAACAACAGGCAATAGGATGTGTCCATGGCAATATAGAGGCCGCAAGGAGTATAAATGGTGCACGGAAAACTAAAGCATCACAACACGGATAGCAATAGATCAACAGGAGTAAATAAAGACTATAAAAGCAAAATAGGTAGAAAGGGGGAGATGCTCGCCTGGGAAAACACTGCCAACGGATCATATCCGGAGAACTTGTCGATACTCACATCAACTCATCGGCCTAATCCGCGAAGAAGCAAACACTAGAAGAAACACCGGCTACAATATTTAATACTACGACAGAAGATCCGGCATGATTATGATATGATGCATGGCATGGCACAGATGCGGTGCAATTAGGCAATATTAAGCAGAACCGGGGTCCCGATAATTAATTACACGGTTCAAGTTATTTAGAACCCCGCAATTTAAATGTTGTATTAACAGGACGAAACATGGCATCGGTTCGCTACACCAATTTAAATGGAGTCCGGAATAGGACAAAAGTATCCCGCATATTGACTCCATATTTAATTATGAGGTGAATCGGCATAATGCCCCCCAAACCACAGACAAGTATGTATGCATGAACAATTTAATATGCGACAGTTGATAATGTCATATTATAAAAATAGAGGCTTAGGGTCACACCTCTGGGTTCGGATGATCTTGGTTCCGGGAGTTCGGGCCTGGGTCTCAGGGCTCTGGGATCTAGGGGTTCGGTTCGATGGGATCGGTCTTCGGAGATCGTTGCAGGGCTTGGTTTGGCATCGGAGGATCCTCGGATTCGCTCTGGTCGGTGTCGATCTTGCCGTCATGAAGATCTTGTCGGGTCCGCGTATCGGGTCGATCTTGGCGTTCGGGAAGAAGAACTTGGCGTTCCGTGATTCCATGTCGACGTGCTCGTCGTCCTCGATGGAGAACTCGGTGTTCCGTGTTGGCGATCTTGGCATCCGGGAAGGAGTACTTGTCGCACCAGGGTTCGGTCTTCGGGGTTCGGACTCCGGTAGAAGTTCTTGTCGTTCCCTGTCGAAGATCTTGTTGTCCATGACGGGGTGCTTAGGTCTTAGCTTCAAATGATGATGTCGGATTGGATCAGCACTGTGGTCTTTAGATGCATTTATACTCGATGCGAAGATCTTGATGGTGTCCAGGAGGATATATTTGGAGGTGTGGGTACTGAGGGTAGGTCTCGGACATGGGCACCAACAAATACGCACAAGACGAGAGCAGCACAAACCCCAGGCGCACATCACCAACAAAAATACCCACACGGGCACTGAGTCGAACATCTCGTTGACGAGGTCCAGACAGGCATGTAGTGGATAGAAACCAACTGTCCTAGCACTGCCACACAGACATGAGCAGAACCTGCGTGGCACTTGGCGAAGTAGCAGGGGTCGACGAGGTCGGCACATGCGACATAGGAGAGCCAGCTAGAGGCGGAGTCGTTGTCGTCCTCGGTCGCAGAGGCGGGCGACCAAGGCAGAGCAGGACGCAGGTCGGGGACGCGCGACACCCACAGGAGGAGGGCGGCGTGACGGCCGCCTCGAGCGGCGGGCCCCTGGCGGGTGAGGCAGCGGCAAACAGAGACGGGGTGCCGGCGCGACCGCGGGAGAGGGAGTCTGCAGCGACGGCGGTTCCAGGCGGGACCGCGGCTTGCAGAGCAGCGGTGGACGGAGATCGGGGCGGATCGACGAGGCCGGGCTTGCTGAGGAGGGAGGCCTCGACGCTGGGGGGTGGAGGCGGTCGCGCGGCTGATGGCGGCGACAACCTGGACAGAGAAGAGGCTGGGGCGGCGCTGGAGCTTGGCGGGGTCGCGATGCAGAGGGCGGGGCGGAGTCGCCGGGAGGCGGGCGGCTGAGCACGGGCGACCGCCGGAGGGGAGCGCGAGGGAGGCGGACGGCGACCGACGGCAGCGAGGTGCTCTGCTTGAAGGGGAGGCGGGCGGAGGTTGAGCGGTGGAGGAGGCGACCGGAGGGCGAGGGCGGCCGAGCGGCGACCGGAAAAGGGAGGTGGAGGCACGCGGTGTGGGGAGGGCCCGAGGGAGAGGAAGGAGGAAGGCCGAGAGAGGCGCGGGCCAGCGGGGAGCGAGCGCCGCTGGGGCTCGGGATGGTGGCTATGGGGGTGAGAGGCGAGCGGGGAGGGTGGCTTGCTCGGGAAGGGAGACCTGCGGGGGTAGGTGGGGAAGGAGCGGGATGGGGCAGAAGCGGTGGGGACGTGGTGGGGCCAGGGGAAAAAGGTTGTCGGCAGGTGGGCTGGTGCGTGCGGGCGTGCGTGGGCGGGAGTTGGCGGCTCGAGGAGGGAAAAAGAGGAAGGAGGGCCATGCGGGGTGAGGTGACGAGCACGGATTGGATGGGGTGAGGTGGAGGGGTGGAGGACGTGGCTGGCGGCGGGGCCGGTGGCTGCATGCGGTGTGGGGAGTTTGTGAGTGTGTTGTGTGCGTGTGTGGGTTAGGGTAGGATAGGGTTGGGTTTAGACAGGTTTCGGTAATTTTGGGGGTGGCCGGCTGGGTCGGTTCGGCCCGGTTCGGCTGCCCCCTAAAATAATGTATTTAACACAACAAGGCTTTTAGAATCTGTTTTTAGACGAAGCAAAATAATCCGGAGATCCGGGTTTTTAATTTGAAATAAAGACGGGGTGTTTAGAAAACAAAACCAGGCTTTTTCGAAAATAGTTTTTAAACAAACCATGCAAGATGATGACGATGCTCAAATGCAATGTGGCATGATGACATGAGCATGCGGTCATGATGATGCAATGCACAAAAACACAGCGATTTTCTAGTAGTGGTTTTAGCGGGGCGCCACATCACCACACTGCACCTGTTTTACCAACACCATCGTCTACCATACGGGGGGCATTCACCGAATCACTCATCTTTGACCCCGAAATACCTAGCCGCTTCCCCCGCCGCCCTCTTTCCCATCCCACCGCCCTCGCTGCGCATCGGTAATTTCTCTTGCATGTTTACTATGTTTTTGGTACTTGTAAGCTACGAAATCATTAGAATGTTGCTCAATATCCTGCATGCTATTGCCATTTCGTTTGCACCCACATCTGGTAGGTCATATCCACATCATTAGCTTCTCGCTATTATTCTCTTTCTTATATTCTCACACTATCGGTATAATCCTGCAACACTAACTCATAGATGCTATTATTTTCGAGCGCTTACATGGTTCATGCAAACAGCTCATAGAGGATCCAACACTGACAATCTGACACCAAGCAAGACTGAAGTGCAAGGATTCTTTGTGTTACTTAGAATAGTTTATTTCCATGTTAATAAGTTATATAACCTGCATGCATAATAAGTTAATAAGTCATTCTATCTAAAATCTTGCCATGACAATTTCATTCATGTTTTGTTGTGTTTCTATCTGCAAATGCTTAATTCAAAAAAATTCCATCTAGGTTGAATCCTACATCTGGTCATTCTTAATGCTATATCTTTTGTGTTTTCACCTCCTTTCATCCTTCCAAACCAGTTATCTAGTTTGAATCATACATCTGGTAATTTTTAATGCTATATTTTTTGGTGTTTTTGAAGTGCTTTCATCCTTCCAAACCAGCTAACTAGGTTTTAAATGTCATGCCTTAATACAGAGAAATGACAATGGATCACAAGGACTAGAGTTCTAGCTGCTCGGCTCAGATTCTTTTGGCAGATTGACCTGGAGTCACACCCACTTGAGAAGGAGCTACTGTCATCCTAAACGTGCTACTTTAAGTTCATACTTAGTTTAAATGATCTCTACTTTATATAATACTACTTATTTTCCTTGTTCTTTGTTTTAACCTCTTTCACCGTATTTTGAGTGGTCAATGGGTTAGGCCAGTGTATTTTGGTCCATCTAGTTAAATTTTGACAGAATAGTGAAACCGAAGCAACGTCAATATCATATAAGGAAACCAATTTTTAGTACATGCCACATAGGGTAGAAATTTGTGTCCAATGTCAAATAAGGAACCTTATTTTAAGCTAGTGCCAAATAAGGAATTTTCTCACGATGCATTCCTTATTTGACACTACTTCTCAATATGATTCCTTATTTGACACCGTAAATTTTTTAATTCCTTATTTGACCATTTTTGTAAAAAAAATGCCTTATATGACACTCTAGTGTATTTTGAGAGCTAACGGGGTTAACTAGGGACATACAAAAACATTTTTGCTCCAGGTACATAATGTGACAAAATTCAAAAAAATGTTGTGTGTGATGGAACCAATTATAATTCAAAGCATATGCGGTTATGCTGTTTATGTGTGAGGAACCGATTACTTATACTTTCGGGGCGGATCCCAATGGGACTACCGTGATGCATAGGAATACAGTTCCAAGAAAAAATTTAATAGCACTTAGCATCTAAAATGGCCATGGGCATCAGGTTAGGCTAGCAGTAGTGCATCAGGGACAATCTCGTGCTCTCACGGCGGCAACCCATGATGGATTTCACGGTCGCACCCCGCACACATACACAATCGGATTGATTCTGCCTCCTATCCTACGCTTGGATCGGTCGATATAAAAAAATAATATCAACCGGCAACCAGGCGCCACACAGTTACGAATCAGACAATTGAACAAGGGGCATTTGGGTCCAGCCGGAAAAAAATAACGGATTTTTTAACGGAACTAACGGTAGTTTCATATAAGGCAAAGAAATTTCATAAATGTTCACAAAAGAAAGTGAAAAGTTTTCAGTGTTAAATAAGGAAACATATTAGGAATTAGTGTCAAATAAGAAATTCTCATATTGTCTATTATGAAGATCTCAACAGAATTCAGGTTTTGTTTGATTTCTTAATGCATAATAAGATATAACTCCTATTGATTGAGATGATCCTAATTCAGGTTACCTAGGAAAAATATCTAACTTCTATTGATTGGTTAGTAATGCTATGATGGTGTAGTACCAATGATATCAGATGGTACGACTTTTAGCAACAATAGTGGGGCAAAAAATAATCAGCATGTTCAATGAGTAAGCAGGAAGCCTACGGACAACATGTACATATGTATAAACAAAAAGCCTTCCTCTCATTGCTGCCACACAATAATGGACTCCTTGTCGGCAGGTGCTACTGATTTGTTATCGTCGTGATCATTTGTGAGCTTGTATTTTTTAAACCAGAATTAGTAGAATTCATCTCATGTAAGACATATGCGGTGGACACTAGAGTTTGAACCTTAACTGAACACACTGTATATATACGCACTGTATATATATCTCTACTATGACACTAGTAATACCCCACGTGAGCAAGATGTTTGTGCTGCTTTTAGCATATCAAATTGAAGTAATGAACCAAAAATAAATGGTATTTTTATTTTGCGATGAAGACAACAATAGATCTTGAAGGTGATATTAGCATATTAGTTTTGTATCAATGTTAGGTGAGTCAGGTCGATGCATTGGTTAGCCAATATGCACCAAAACTAAATGCAACACTCAATTGATGGCATACCAGTGTGTACCACAACCTCTAATTTTGAATTGATCTCGTAGCTCCTATTGAGCATGTAGCCTTCTCTGTCAGACATGTTTCATCTGATATGCGCTATCTAGCACATCAAGCCGAAATAAATATCAATAGTCCATAATTCCTTATTGACTGAAGCACCAATAATACGTAAAAAGAGATATGTCCGTCTAACACTCAAAATGAGATGTTGTTTCCTGGTGGGGTTTTCTGGATCAAGATTGATTTGCCAAAAACTGATTATATGATGCAGTAGAGTTCTCTCAATAAAGATCTATATGTAAAAGAACAAATATACCAAGATGTAGCGCACACCTTTGTATAAACTTCATGGCTAATTCAAAAGCTGGAAAAAGGTGCAGACCAGTTTAACGGTGGTTTCCTCTTGTTTAGGGAGATATTACAGGAAGTGCGCTATTAGTTGATCATTTAGGATCAAGTGCTAGTTATTATAGGTAAACTTGCCATATGTTGATAGAATTTTATTTGGCTGAAGTGGATCCAAGATAGAATGCTAACAAACCAAAGAACAAATATAGTTTTTTTTCCTAAAACCACATCTACTATGTCATGAAAGAAACTTGGATGATATATTCTCATAATATAAGACATGTGTAACAAGTAACAACAGACTTAATTTCTAAAAAATTATTTTTCCTTCCTTCACTGATGATTGTTTCTCCTTGGGAGTTGTTCGAGGCTTCTTACCTTCAGGACCTACAAATAATGATTAAAAAATCAGGAATCCGAAAGAACTCATGTGTATGTAGCTGGTAATTAGACCAATTTCATATAATTAGTGAAAATGAACTGAAACTAAGAAGAAATGTAAAGAAACATGTGAACACCTTCTCTCTGGTATACTCCAACGAGTCCTTCAAGGACTTACTCCAACGAGTCCTTCAAGGACTTGACGTAAGCTGCTGGACGGAGGCAAAGCGGATTTCCCCAGCGTATGTTGGCCTCCCGACACCATCTCTCCCGTCCCTGCGTTGGAGATTCGTGCAGAAGTCAACTAGTCTTCATCTGAGACATATTTACATTTTTCCCTTGTACTATTTAGATTTCACACTGCTACCCAGGAGATAGAGATAAACCGACCAGCTCCCGACCCGATGCATCCCTTCGTCGCCCGCTCCCCACGTCCCGTCGCCTCGTTCCCCAACCTCTCGTCACCCCGCCTCCCCATCTCGCCCGCACCCCACCTCCCGTCGATCCCGCACCGTTGGTCGCCCCGCCCCCAACCTCCCGTCTCCCCGCCCCGCACTAGCGTGGATCTGCTTGAGCACTGCCTCCCCCCCCCACCCGGCGCACCATGGATCCGCCCCCGGCGTGGATCTGTGGCGAGCCTGCGGCCTCCCACCGCCGCTGGGGACCTCGGCCTCCCTAACTCCTTCCCCAATCTGGGCCATGGAGGATTGGCCGGATCTGGGAGCCCCCTTTTTCTTCATTTTTTTTCATCCTTGGATCTAGTTCGTTGAATTTTTTGGCCAAATCTTGCTAGGAGTGGCCGGAACCGGGGCCCCTTCTTTTTCTTTATTTTTTTCTTCATGCTTGGATCTCGATAGGTGTATGAAACGTGTATGATTTTTCTCTTTTTCTTTATGTTTCTGGTATAAATCGTGTATGATTCCTTGGATGTTTCTTGTATCAAACGTGACATATGTATAAAACTGTTGTTTGATCTTGCTTGTATCTTGACTAAATCATGTGTGTAATAATCTAATGAAACTTGTATGACTCTTTCAGGTTTTGTTGGATCTTGTATGTATAATTATTTTTCTCAATATTTGTGTGTGATTATTTGATGAATCCTATATGCATCCATGTTGAATCTATGGAGCAGATTCAGTAAATCTTATATGAAACTATTGTTTGATCTTGCTTGTATCTTGACTAAATCATGTGTGTAATAATCTACTGAAACTTGTATGAATATTTGAAGTTTTGTTGGATCTTGTATGTATGATTATTTTTCTCAATATTTATGTGTGATTATTTGATGAATCCTATATGAAACCATGTTGAATCTATGGAGTAGATTCAGTAAATCCTATATGAAATTGTGAACTCAACATTTAATGCATATATTTTGTTTTATTCTTAAATCTGGACAGAAACTTTTAAAAATTGTTAAACTTCTCTGCTCTGTGGTCATGTACAAAACAAGAAAACAGTAGGGGCCAAGAAGCAAAACTGTAATAGACTAAAGAAGTAAGGTGGGAGGGGTGTTCTATAAAAAGTCTAGCACGAATCTCCAATAAATGGAGGGTAGAGATGGTGTCGGGGGCCCCTCCTTAGGGGGGATTGCATTTCCGGGACGGAGGTGAGACTGAAACCTGCATATGCTATTGACCAATATATTAGCTCTTTAAGATTAGCTATATATACTTTGAGATTGATCTAATAAGCACATAACATATAAGCAAGCAAGTTTATGTAGAGAAAGTAATCTACTTTCGAATTGATCTAATAAGCACGACACAGATTAATAGAAATTTTCCGATGCCTTTAAACCTACTACTGACTGCTGAAAACTACCTGGACACGAAGCAAAGGAAACACATAGTGAACCAGTATGCCAATATTGAGAATACATAGCGTACTTGGATGCCGCTGAGGGAGTTCAGAGTGGTGAGGACGTGCGCACCGTCGGTCGTCTCCTCGAGCAGCTCCGAATAGAATGCTCTTACGTCAGTTGGACTTGAAGCATCGGCACCAACGCCGCCGTTGTGGAGCATGGGCACGACGAGGAGATAGCGCGCAATGGTCCAGTTCACGGGCCCGACGCGGCACTCGGGCCGGCGGAGACAACGAGACTACGGACGGAGGCGGGCGGAGCATCGACAGGCTCCTATTGCCGGACTGGAGGGAGAAACGATGTGCGATAGTGTGAGAATAGGAGGGCTCGGAGTCTCGGACCTTTTTTATTTGGGAGTGGGCGTAACCAGCACGACCTCCACGATTGGCATCGGCAGTGTCCATGGATTGGTTGACCGGCGGTTTGAAGATGACTGTGGCAGATGCTGAGGCGATATGGCTAGGGATGGCCGGGCAGGAGAGATGGGGTATGGGGAAGACGGTATCGGCGGCGCCACGCGGGGGATAGTGGAGATAGCGAGGTGGGGGGGCAGGAGTTTGGCGGAGCATTGGCGGCGCGTCAAGCAACCATCGATCGATGGGTATTTTTCCCGTGCGAGAGGAGAGGTCAAAGACCGTGCTGCGTGTTTTTTTCTTGTTGAGAGATGCTGGCGTGGGTCACGTGGTGGGTTTTCTCCTTTAATAAATAGTAGAGATGAGTGATTGGTGGATGAGGTGAGTATAAGTGAGAGACCTCACTATAATCCTCCTTATCACATCCCTATTTGAAGGAGGAACTTTTTGAAGGAGAAACTCTTATTTTTTTTACTTCACCCTCCATTCTTCATTGGAGTAAGCCTTGTCTTTGTCCTTTGAAAGAGGAGTTGTGACCTCAGTGGGAGAGGGAGGTGCGGTAGTGGGTTGCAAGAGACACGTCATCATGTCACGCATTTCTTGTAGTTGGGTCTCCATGGTTTTAATCAAGTTTGTTTCCGAACTCTTGAGTTCATCCATGGTGACCTTATCCACATCCTCACTACCATCTCCACAAGTACCCATACTCTTTTAGGCGGTAAAGCCCGAATAAAGAGCCGAGGCTCTAATACCAATTGAAATGGATTGTATGTGGGCACCTAGAGGGGGGGTGGGTGAATAGGTGCTACTCTAAATTTTAATACTTTTTCAAATTTAGGCTTGGCACAAAGGTAAATTCTCTAGATATACAACTACAGTGAATTTCTCTATATGCCAACCTAAACTAAAGGCGGTGAGAGGAACAAGGTAACTGAGAGTGGAGCACGCGGAGACATAAGATTTGTTCTACCATAGTTCTTCCTTTTTTAGGAGAAGTATGTCTGCATTGGGGGAGGTGGGCGGTACTAAGATCACCACTTCACAATAGGCCTCACCCTATTCTCCGATGGATCTCGCCACAACTGTCCTGATCCACCTTTCCACTATACGGTACCTTTTCAAGGTGGGAACCGGTGCCTTTACAACTGGATTGGGTCACACAACCACAACTTAATTTGAGGCTCTCATGATGACAACAAGCTGCCACAATAAAACAAGTTATTAAAAAACAAAACCGAGATCTAGAAATTCGAATGGAACTCTAGATCAAAAGCTTCCTGAAATGAATGAGCAAGGAAATGAAGATCTCTTCGGTGATGATCTACGTAAATACCTCCTCCTTCGATTCCCCAAAGAACTAGGCCTTCAGATAGTTGAAGGTCGAGATCTTTTTGGAATTTCGGGTTCAATAGAGCACAGCTTTTTCGTCAGATCTAGCCGCCCCAGAATGAAGATGGGGACGGGGTATTTGTATCCCCTCCTGAGATGAAGACATTGGACTTAACTAGGGCCGGATAATCCGGCCTAAGATGGGGCCGGATAATCTGGCCGGGGCAAAGAACCGGCCCGGATGAAATTATCCGGACCAAATCTTCGGCCCCCCTTCTGAGCGATGCGACATATATCCTTGGTAAGAATCCCTGTGACCCAGATTACCTGGCCCTCTATATGGGGCGGATTATCCGGTCGGGATGCTTTCTCCGGCTCGGGCGAAATATCTGGGCCAATTCTCCGGCCTCCCTTTCGAGAGTTGTGCCCAAGATCCTTAGCTGAATCTTGGGAGGGGCGGATTATCTGGCCTCAGCTGGGGCCGGATAATCCGGCCCTGGCCAAAACTCCGTCCTAGTGCCAAATATCCAGCCAGAAAATCCGCCCCCTTACTGCAAGTTGCATGCTTGGTCCTTAGTCGAATGTTGCGAGGGGTAGCTAGGGCCGGATAATCCAGCCTAAGAATCTTTCTTTTGCTCAGACTGACCAGGGAAACTTCTCCGGAGGGATATCTGCAGCACTTAACACACATTTGAACTGTCCTTAGTATTGTTATCTAACACCCAAAATAATAGGGATTATGAAATGCTCTTTCAACTACCTTGTAATGTTAAATTTTAGATCCCAGTGCACACTAAATCACCATCTAAACATAAAACAATGCAACACAAACAAATCCCAATGCCATAAAACATAAACTATAGATTCAAGTGACTGGGGATGTATGGAGATGCACTCGGACGATGCAGTCGAGGTCAGCGCTTCTGTAGAAGAAGGTGCGGTCCATCGTAGTGGAGAGGTGTGCGCCGCCACAAAGGAAGGTGTGATCCGGCGTGGTGGAAAAGTCAGCTCGCCATGGAGAGGGCTAGGGTTAGGGATTTGCGCGAGGCGGAGAGTGATCTGGTGGTCGGTAGGGTTTTTGTTCAGATAAGGTTGAGAGCGATCTCTTTGGGATGAATGTGAAAGAACTATGAGGCTGAGCTACAACAAACCTTTGCCTTATCTAATTTCTGGAAAGTCAAATGTGCATATTCCGCAACATTCAGTTTGATTAGCATTAGTATTAATTAGGAAGCCACCAAAATAACACACCAAAACGGGGATATCAATGATTTCATATTATGGGGATATGAGTAAGCCACCAATATCGTGGCAATATAATGTGTAATTTGAAGAAGCCTCCAAAAAAACACTATAAATTACTCGATCTACTCTAGGCTTAATTAGTATGAACTAATACTAGCATCATAATTAATTCTAATTACATCTATTAGAAAGCTTCTACAACCTAGCCCTAATGTCTTGCACCCTATTGGCCAATGTAGCGCACATATCCCTAATTGCTGACACGCGATCATTTGCCTAGTTCTGCACTTCCTGGATTGCAGGTTCCATGTGTTCCGCATATGTGCCCCACCTCCTTCGTTCGTTTTCTTCTATATCGCTGCACCAGAGGTCAAGCAATCCGCTCATACCAACAACCTGAAGTTGCATGGGGGTGACAACACAAGAGGAACTTGTGATCGGTGTCCTCTGTGAAGTTCTTGTCGTAGGCCATGTATGTCCATGCGATGACGTAGTCGCATCGACAGAAGGATAACACGTTGTGTTGTCCTTCCATTGCAGGTCCTCCGGTACACCAGGAAAGCCATACTTGAAAGAAAAATAACAGTAAGCAGTTGTGAGGTCAAGAAATCACGAAATTTGTGGGAAAAACAAGAACAAAAAATCCCAAATGTGAAATCCAATGCCAATTCCAATGTTCTTTGCGTCGTTGTTGGCTGCCGAGCCGCATACAATCAGATCGTCCGCAAACATCAGCGAGTATACGGGAGGACAAGTGGGTCCCAGCTTTATTCCTTCAATATTAGTCTTCACCATGGCTTGACGCATAGATAACGACAACTCATTAACTTCAAATACAATTAAGAACGATGACAACGGACAACCTTGTCTAATACCTCCGTTACTGCGAAACCAACCAAATGGTTCGCCATTAATCTGAACTGAAAAGGGACTAATAAAATAACCATGCAGCTCCTTACACGTAAGAGCCCTAGCAATAAAATCCCACTCAATTCGATCAAAAGCTTTTGCAAGATCAATTTTTAACATAAAAGCCTCATGTTTCCAAGAGGAAAGTTGAAAAGAGTGAGTAATCTCCTGTGCTATTTCAAAATTATTTGAAATCCTACGACCTTGGACAAAAGCTTGTTGAGTCTCATGAATGAAATCAGGCAAAGAAACATTGAGTGTTTGCAAGTATTTAGTAATGATTTTATAGATTACATTGCAAAGACTAATAGGCCTGAAATCTTATGGGACCATAGGATTACTTTTCTTTGGAATTAAGGAAATAATGGTTTCATTGAGTTCTTTTTGAACCGTGAAAGGGTGCAACGCACCCTAAGCTTCATGCTGCAGAAACTTGACAGGTACAAAATTACACGGAGGCCAAAAACAAACACTCGCCCTAAGGACCTAAATATTCGAAGATAAGGGTCTCCACACTTTGAAAAAAAATCCTAGCACGAGAAGAAAAAAAGCAATCAAGTCCTTGGTGTCTCTTCCACCATCGTCGGCAACCTCGGAGGTGAAGCCAACGTCGAGGTCTGAGAAGAGGGCTCGACAAAACTCGTTCGGTGAAGAAAATTCTTCTTCCGGCCACCTCCAAGTCTCAGGGGATGAAACCACTTGGGGAAGAGGAGGCGTCGAGCACCGGCGCAGAAGAAGGAGCAGCGGCGGAGCGGCACCCCTACTGCCATTGAGTCCGACGCGATGGCGGGACCAAACCGCCAAAAATCGTCGGAGATAAGCTCCAAAACCAAACCAGCCACCGCAGGTCATCGAAAGCTGCACTCCAAACCACCAACATGGTCGCTAGAGCAAGCAGGAGTGGAAACCCGTGGCAAGAAGAACAACACCGACATCCAGTAGAGGGAGAACATGGACGAAGCAGCACTTCGCAGCCCCCTAGCCACCACGGCAGGCCGGGAAGGAGAAGCTGAAGCACTATCCTCCACAACGCCTTTCTCCCCCGCCTCCATGGCCGGCCAAGATAGGCGTGAGGCTTCTACTCCTTTACCGGATGCCAACTCCTAGACCGATTACTAGGACCTCCTCCACACCGTTGTAGAAGAAGTAGGGGCGACTCCTCTCCTCCATGCCGCCACGGCCAATCAGGAGAGTCGATGCCCACCGCACACCACCTAGCACACCGCATCTCCTCGCCACCACGGCTGGCCAGGAGCGGAGGACGCAGGGTCGCGAATCTACACCAGAGGGAGGCCCACGACAGCCTTATTCAAGAGGATACGGCAGCCCTCTCTGACGCGAGCTCCTCCGGCCAGAGGAGAAACCGGCGACGGCAAGAACCCTAAGTTCCAGATATGGCCACCAAGATCTGCACCTCGCTCCAAAACTACGGGACAATGCCCAAAAACCTACCCTAAACTACTCCGCGCCTCCCTTCCGCCATCTCCGGCCAGCAAAGCCGCCAGAGAGGCTCGGGTTCGGCCCGGTCCGGCGGCAAGCTCTCCTCATCTCATTGAGTTTAGGATGGAGAGCACCTGTGATGTAGAAGTCCTCAATTATTTTAGTAACGTCATCTCCAATCTATCTCCAAGCCGATAAGTAAAACTTCACATTTAACCCATCCGGGCCAGTCGAAGCGTTCCTCTTCATGTCCTTCAAGATCTGCAAAATTTCATCTTTGTCTGGCATAGAATTAACAAACGGATCAGTTTGTTCAGGCGAAGCTCTCCTAGTCACCTAATTTCGATGGTCGATGCAATTTTGTGTGTTGCGCGGCTGGTGCTGGTATCCAGGCCCTTGCCTCCCTGCTCTATTTGCAATTCATGGTGGGCTTTATTTCTTTATCTACCCTCAATACACCTGATGGGCTGACGGGCATAGGGGTTCATGTTCTGTTATAAAATAGATAGATCATCAGCGGGTCTCAGCTCCTTTCATCCCCATTATATCCGATCCGAGCCTGCAACGCGAGCTTTTATTGTGTTCTTGTTGTGGATGTGCGGGTATAGGCGGAAAGGGGTCGTGTGTGGGTGAGTGGGGCACTGTAGCCATTCTGTGGCATTGTATCTGTCGTCTTTGTCTTTTTTTTTTCCTTTTATGAGACAAATACATATTTTCGGACGTATTTTAAGAAAACAAATTCACAGACGACCATACTATCTGACAAAGTTACATAGGTAGAGTTCTAATCAATATATATGTACAAGATTTTATTTTCAGATGATTACTTTCAGAAAGCGGGCACACTAAAACAAGGTTCAGACTAGTACTTTCTATATGTACTTCCTCCGTCTCAAAATAGATATCACAGATTTATTAAAAATTAAATAAATCTAGACACTAGTATATAGATACATTTAAATTTTGACAAATTTTCAACATCTATTTTGAGACGGGAAAGTATATGCTTCCTTTTATTTCCATTCATCCATCGGCATCCCATGCTGCAAACGCATGCGCATGCCCCTGCATACATTTATCTATTGTGTAATACATATGTACACACATTTTAAGTGATCCCACCGAAGGATTCAACATATATATGCCCCACGCACTATGTATATAAGGATGAATTCTAGCTTGAGCACGTGCTATACTTCCACAAATTTCATATGCAGTATCGAAGTTTCTACTACTCAACAACTAACCAAGAGGGTGGCTAGTTCGTCTCCGTACTCTTTGTTGATCATATCCCTGACCTGCATTATGTCCAAAGACTGTTTAGATACCAGGAAAATAGCCCGTCTTTATATATAAAGCCATGTGAACCAATGATAGGAGGATAAATTGACAACAATACTCTCTCCATCTTAAAATAAAAGACTTGGGTTTGTCTAGATTCGCATGTATCTAGATTTAAACATGTCTTGATACATATGAATCTAGACTAACTCAAGCCACTTGTTTTGGAACGACGGGAGTATATAAAACCGCGTGTGTACAGTGGTAACTAAATAACCTAGGTGCTGTTTTAGTGAGTAGTTCTACATCAGTTTTTTTTCTTGCGAGTCACATCAGTTATCATTTAGTTTGGCTGGATAGGTTTCCACGTGATCGATCCGATTATTCTTCCCGTCAACTCGATCAGCTGCTTGTTCATATGATTGGTCTGCCTACCTAGTATGCATGCAACTCTCAAAGTGCAGTTCTTTATCCGTCGCTACTCGCTAGTCATTGTCTACTACTATGATTCATGCACGATTACCGCCGCCACAAATTACACCTCAGTCAGTCATAATGGTTATATTGTATAGTACTACTATCATGCATGTGATAATGGTGTATGGGCTAGCCTCTTTCTAGGGTTCCATACCTTGGGCCTTTATCTTCATAACCATGTAATGCATGGTACTATGTTCTTATATTTTTTTGATATGTAAAATCTCAATGCAAAATTGTGTACCAGATTTATTTGACATAAAATTTTCTAGTTTATGTGCTATGATATATGGTATCACTACCTATCATCTCGCTTATCATTAAATACGGTGACATATTAGGTTCTGCGTGCTACCACCACTACGGCTAGTCTCATTTCCATTTCCTTCATTTTTTTTTGAAAGGAAGGGGAAGCCCCTACAAATGTTACTCTTTCTAAATAATTGGAATGCAAATTTGCATTCCTTCTATTGATCATAGACTATCATCGGCCATTAATTTTCATATACTCATTTCGACTATGTAACATTATTGGAGAGTCATAAACAAGTTGTAATGATGTGCATACACATTGAGTGTGATCATATGACTACCGTGCTTCTGTTAGGAATGGTTCCATCGAGGCTTCCTTTTCCGCCTTATATTTATATTTGCAGTCCTTGTGTAAATCGGATGTAGGTGTGATTGGATGTGACTCAATCATCAAAACTTGTACTTGATTCAGTTTATGGATGTTTTGTCATTTGAAGTTGTGCTAGATACACATAACTGAGACAAATATGCAAGATGGTTGATGTCTAGGTTCCACCTAATATGAGCATGCATGGAGATGGTAGCCGGCCTGCATTGGCTACACAAAAGAGATACGATTGTCGGACTGACCAAAGGTCTAGCCAGCGTAAATATAACATCATATGATCCGACTAGATACAATGGCTTTCATAGACATGAGGAGTTCGCACAATCCGAGTTATGGACTGGCAGGATTTTAGCCCTCCTAACATTATCCGTAACTGGTAGCCGTAAGGGCGATGCTTGGTCCGCCTAGGAAGTAAGTTGTGTCACATGGTTCTACCAAGACGGAATTTGTCCCTCTACCATGGAGAGATATTTTCTAGGCCCGCTCGCGTGATATGATTCGGAAGCATGATCATGTGCTACTCGATCAAGTGTTGATCGAGGTTGTCCAACTAGGCTAGGAGGGTAGAAATCCGGCTAGTGCTATGAAGAAAGGAATCACATATCGGTGGAACAAGAAAAGAGATTCAAGACCGCGTTGGGATAGCATTCACTCCTGTGGCTTGCCACTAATATCGCGAGGTAAAGGGAATGGTACATGTCAGTCATATTGATGGGACTTGTGCAACCGGGAGTTGGTACGTCTTGCTAGCAGCCGCTTATGACTCTAAGCAGAGACCTACAAAGTTGTGTCTGGCTTACCATAAACATGCTGGATCACACACTTAAGAGAGTGGAGCTAGGAGAATAGAGATCTAACTAGCACAAGCCAACAAGTTGGTCTTAGCCGGATAGGGACACATGCCAATGGGTTGGACCCACTTTTATTAGGATTGGGGTAGTTGACTAATGGACATGAGCTAGCTGAATAGAGATCCGAGTAACACAATCCATCAAGTTGGTCTTAGATGGATAGGGACACGTCTTAATGGGTTAGACCCATTTTTACAAGGGTTAGGGTTGTTGACTAACGGACACAAGTGATGTGTGCTCTCACCTACTCTCTATATAACGATGGGTGGGGAGGCAGCGGATGTGATGCTCTTGCACAATACCTAACTTGGGCATTCCCTTCACTTTGTCCTGTGATGGAGGAACCGATGCTAGCACCTCTCCCTTCACTGCTCCACCATGTATGCGTGAGAGCCAACAGAGACATTGCTTCAGTGGTGTTAGGCTGCGCTAAGCGGCGACGATGAAGATCCTTACCAGAGCCGGAGACAAAAGTGGTTCATCAGAAGGAGCCAGACGTTAGACTCCATACAAGGATTGCATTGCCCCGTCGTGCGACATCACCTTCTGCACCTGCGCGTCTAGGCGTGGGAACCGTAGCCTCTAACCTTAGATGGATCTTGGGAGTAACGGAAAATTTTATTTTGCCGTGTTGCTCCATGTGTGTCCCAACAGCTTCCGTGCTTCATTAATCCTAATTTTTGTAGGCAAATAATATTATTCCGGCACAAACCTTCAACGGAGACATCCACACTACAAACGAGAGGCGGAGTATGAGTTCTTAACCAATTAGGACTGAAAAAGGTATAAGATTGTCAAACCAGTCCTTGATGAGACCCCAAACCTTAATAATGAATAAATATTTCATGAAGAGGTGCGCCACGGGGCTCCGTGGTTCTTTTGCCAAACGGTCATAAGGTACAATTTGGCCATCCTTTCTTCTCAAGACGGTCCGCTGTCCAAAGTCCATTTAGGAGTACAAGCTAAGCCAACAAGATGATTTTGGGAGATGCCCAAATTAACCAAATCATTTTATTCATACCGGTCGAGATTGGGCAGAAGAATTGCGCTTTACATACCACCCCAGAAACTTGACTCTCTTGTATATTGTGAGGCATAAGACTCCATTTGCATAGTGTGCACACTAGCTTCCTCTATGTCATATAGAGGGTCATATTAGATACTGAAACGATTATATGTGACACTTTACTATCAACTTTCATGAAAATACGGCACTTCCAATAAAAGAATGCACAAACATAAGAAACCAAATTGCATAGTACATGTATTTTATGTCGTATTGTTTTAGGCAGTCCTAATTTCACCTTGAGGTAATACATCAACACACTCATTGTGCATATATTTACCGAAATTCATAGTACATATATGTAGAACTTTTTTATGATATAATGGACTTATGAATTGCTTATTTTAATTCGTGTCCCCGGTATCATATTAAAAGGCTGCCAACTAGCATACCTCCATATATTCTTTAAAAATGGACGTTATGAATGTACTGTAAACACCACCAGCACATCTCCATATATTCTTTTAAAAGGCTGACGTATGTGTTTACATATTATGAATTCCAGACACAAATATAGAATTTAATTGGCCGAGAAAATCACAGAACTATGAGCGCAATAAGCATACACACTTTGGGCTGCCGCAGATGAGGAAGACGATGCATTTCTTGATGATGTACAGCTTCCCCTTCTGTTGCCTCACTGCACTGCGCAGCCGTCCCAGCTTCGTAGTCCTATTCGTCTCCGCCATCTGTCCTGATATCCTCTATATGCAGGCTTTGCTGCTGTGAGCTCTCTGGAAGGCTAGCTAGCTGATTCGACTCACAAGTGATAGATATGAAGCCATGAGGTATCCAGATATATATACCAAGATGCTGAGGGATAATCTAGTAGTAGATGGTGCAACAGGGACATATTGGTGACTATCTTTTCATCATGCATGTGCCATTTGCTTTGCTGGCCTTGCGTCAACAAAACTGTGGGGACACTATTTCCCATATAACAAAATCATGCTCACAATGCAAGTAGAAAATATTTAATGTACTTCCTCCGTGCAGTGATATAACATGTTTTGGCAAGCTAAATTAGCTTGGCAAAACGTCTTATATATACTATAGAGGGAGTAGGATCAAATTATTTGTTTTCCTCGAATGTTGGCTGAGTTCATTTTGATTAATGAACTCTGAGACCACACAAGTTTGACCATGCTAGACATACTTAGGCTTTCACAATCCATAATTTCTTAGCACGTCTTCATAGGAGCAGCTAAAACTAACGAAACAAGTGCCACAATGCATTGTTTCCTAGGGATTTTGCATTTAATGATTTTAGATTCTTGCATGCATCACGTCTATCCAATTTGCTTTGCTTATGATTGCGTCCAAGGGTTCTATCTTATCTCTTCCTATCTTTCCTAAGTGAAGTAACTAGGGTACCATGCTAACTAGTCATAGTTGAAGTAACATGCTAACTAGTCATAGTTGAAGTAACATAGGTAGTAACATGCAACTACACGCAGTACCAAATAAGCATTTTGATGACATGACATGCTATTAAATGAAAGGAGAGATGGTTGAGATAACTAGTCATGTTACCATAACATCACATTTTCCTAGACAAAATGAGTCTATAAGCTAATTAGTATAGTCATCTACTCCCTCCGTTTCAAAATATAAGATGTTTTAGCTTTGTGAATGGAGTGTATCTAGACCTCTTTTAGTGTGTAGGTTCACTCTAAAACATCTTATATTTTGAAACGGAGGGAGTATGACACTACCTATTGGTTACTATGCACTGTGAAAGTGGTAACTTAGACTTGTGTCATGTGCATGACACTAGTCCAAGTTACTCCCCACTATGACTAGTCTAAGGCCTTTCACAGTTCATAATTTCTTAACACTTTTTATAGAAGAAGTTAATACTTAGGAGGCAGTCTCTCCAATGCAATGTCTTCTATATTTAATGATTATTAGGACATGCATGCACGAGATTGGTCTAGCCATTTCTTTTGCCTATTATTTCATCCAAAGACTGTATCTTAGGCTAGTCATGGTGGGAATATCTTAGCTAATAACATGCATGTCCATGCAATGCCAACTAAGCAAATTGGTGACATGACATGATAATTAATAAAAAAAAGAGGGAGGTAGTAACTTAGCTAGTTACCACAACATCACATATAACAAAACCATATGAGTCTACATCCTAATTAATCAGACTTTGCATGACACCGCACACACATGTTATTACCCACTATAAAGATAGTAACATGAACTAATAATATGTGGATGTTACTAGTCTAAGTTATTTAGCACTATGACTAGCCTATTAGCTAAGGCCTTTCACAATGGTAGTCTTTTAGCATGATACCATATGCAAAATGCATATGTGGAACTATAGTTAATAAGAGTAGAAACAATAAGTCCTAATCAGCAGGCTATAAGAAGATCCACATCAGCAAAATCCTATTTGGAGGGAAGAGAAAGAAAGAGAGAGAGTGAAGCGGGTGCTTCATCTATTGCCGACGAGAGCACATGAAACAATGAAATGTAGCTCACATGCAGCCTTGTAGTGGCGCTTGGACCAGCTACATGCATTAAATACTAGTATGTTGAGTCTTGCATGGAACCACAAAAAATCGATCAAATAAATATTTAATTATTTCATAAAGACACCTAATAGCCAGTCTATTGTACTAGTACTTATTTGTGGGGGCTCTAGTTGACATGGCATAGCCATACAACCGGTAGCTAGCTACGTTATTGTTCTTGCTCTAAGGAGAGAGGTCGGTGATGCAACCCTTGCACTGAACTATATGCAAAAAAGAATGGCTAGCCCAATCCCATGCCTATATGTCACCAAAATTATTAAATATAGATACAACTCTTAAGAGATAATGCATTGGAGAGGTTGTCCCTTAAGTACATATTGCTCCTATGGTAACATGCTAAGATGCGTTGCATTGTGAAAGACCTGAGATACAACACTAGCCTCTTTCCTTATTTAATATAGTGCCACATAAGAAAAGTACCTATGATATAGCGCAAAGAAACCCCATTGTGAAAGGCCTAAGTAATCCCCATCGTGAAATGCCTTAGTCCATGACCTCAATCAAAGCACTAAAAATGATGATGTGGCAGTGATTTTACACACACAAATCAATCGATGAAAGAATTAAAAACTTTGCGGAAAAGAAATGATATACAGAGAGAAATTAAGATAGTTTGGATAAAAACTGCATTTTGAAAGAAAAATAATCCCAAAAAAGTTTGACATCCTAGGAATTTTGAATTTAAAATATATATTTTGAATAATCTGAAATATCTGAACAATTCTACAAATGCTTGAGCATTTAGTAAACTAAGAAATAATCTTTGAACATTCGTGAACAACCCACCATGTGTCCTGAGTTCTTTATCTTTTTCGCAAAATTATTAGTGAGTTTTTTTTTTCAATCCCTAGGTCTTGGGCACACACTTCAAATTTGTAAATTTTCTGTTTTTTCTGACTCTTCCTTGATTTTTTTAAAAAACTTCTATTTTCTCCACTTACTTTTTATATTTTGAAATGAATATGCTGCTTGTTTTGTTTTCTCTCCAATGTTGTTATGGGCTCCAGGGAACCCTTCCCCGCCAACAGTACGACAATGAACTCCACGGAAGAGATAACCCTGGAACTGAAAGCCATGGCGCCCACCATAGAAGCTTCTGGACTCGGACGAAGGAACACGTGTAGTTGCCGGAAGCCACACATGCAAATAGGAACTAACTGTTTAGCATAATGATTAGTAGCTAGCATGCCATGCACCTCTTCGTTCTATATATTCTGTCAGCTAGCGGCTAGCCTGACCATGCATGTAGCACACGCTGACAAGTGAAAGCTACGAGGTGGATATCATATCCTCTCCAATCTCGACAGCAAACGTATGAGCCACGAATCCACGAAAACGATTCGCCTGCAGCCTGTTCGTGGTAGGGCAGGGAGCGGCCATGGCCACTACGCTTCCCTGCGGCGGGGGCACAGGCGGCGTTGCTCCATCGAACGCCATTCGTTGGTAATTAAGGTGCTGTTTCCTTCTTCTGAAATCAGTGGTCGGGAGATGTTAATCTTTTGCACCGGCCGAGAGGGCAACACATGCAAAGCCAACTCCAGGCACGCGTCATATACCCCGTTATTTTCAAAGCCAAGTAGTCACCTCGGGTTGAAGGTATACATCAAGTGGTGATAAGCTCATCTGTGCAGTCCGTTAACGTTGTACTTGGATCGATTGGCTGATGTCGACGGCGCCTCTCAATGATATGTGAGGGAAACAGGCTATTCTAACGCGACTTGGTGTCTCTTTCTCTTTCTCTTTCCCTGAATATCATTCGCTTCACTAGACGTAGAGATATTTACCTTTTGATAAGATATTTCATAAACTATAGTGGTATACAAATAAGTTTTAAAATATATTTCTGAATTTAAAATGTTTGGAACGTTTTTAAGTAAAAAAGTCTTGTCTATTGCCGAAAAGCAAAACAAAAATCTCTGAAACTCACTAAATTTCAGTGATTTTGATTGAGGCCGAAATGTTCACCAAACAAAAACTTGGTACCATGGGTTCGACCACTTTCCTCCGGAACAATTTGATCATCAACTTGTGGGGTAATTAACTTGGATTTTGGAAGTTGGACTTCTTTTCTTCTTCTTCTTTTATGAAGGAAAAGCTCTCTTTCTTATCCTTGATATATCGTATTTGCTACACAATAAGGGATAGTTGTTTTTCTAATAGGTGTCAGCCTCAACCTCTAGACATGAAGGTGGGTGTCAATGATGATGAGAAGGTAATCGAGCATTAAGGCTATGTGCACGAACGCAGCCTCTAAAGTAATAAACCAACATCGTCAAGAGTATCAACACCAGTATGTGACACTTTACAATCAACTCGAACAGCCTGGTCAACGTTGTTGGGGAGCCGAGATTACGAATTTCCATTGTCAAGCAACCGGGACAAATATTGCCACCAAGAAGAAAGTCTCGTCGTCGGATGAAGGACCAAAAATCACTTCTTGTGACGGTACCATCTCCATCAACATTGAGACCGAAAAGAACAAGACTACCAAAAACCTTAGACGCAATTGTTGGAATCCTTAGATGTTTTCCCTGCATGAGAAGCTATACATCAAGGTGACATTCTTTTCGGTTAAATTTTAAACACTATAGCAAAATGCATAGAGCTAGATGGAGTTAAACATGTAATGCACTAGGAACAATGGAATAATAGTTGGTGCAAGGACATCATTTTTTGGTTACTTCTTCCCATGTTTACAATAAAAATCAAGTGGTCAATATGAGACTTCGAAGGTAATATAACGAATATGCCAGGGCATTATGTTCTTCAACAGTTCTCAGTTCACACATGATCCAACTCACCTAATGTTGATTACATGTCAGGTAACCAGCTATGAGATTATTTTGTTGTGGTAGCCACTATACTTAATTTGTCCTCTTCTTTAATTTGCATTCAGAACTTGATATTGTCATGCAAAATGTGCTGCAATATGACCCGCTCTATCCCATCGAACGTCTCGATCTCCTTCTCGGAGAAATTAGTTTGAACGTACGAGTACCAAGGCAGCACACCCGATATTAACTTTGCTAGGTTCTTTATTTTGAATGCAAAAATGCTGGAATACTCAGTAGAGGAGGCTTCATATGGATAACAGAGCTTCTATAGAAGCTAATTTTCAGTTTAAAACATTTTCTCGCGACTTCAGAGTTCTTCCATACAACTATTATAGGAGTTGTTGGTCGCTGATATATTGAATACTCGTTATGACCATCTGAGTTATTGATCGTGAGAAAGTAGATAAATGGTCTTCAAATTTGGTCACGATTTGCTTGTAATGAGGAAAGGTAATGCAGTTCGAGCACATACTTGCCATGTCCTGTGGCTATTTGATGTTGTTGCACGCAAGGCTTACTTTTGAACAACTGTTAGTTTGTTTTGCTATATTTTGTAACGATGTGAATATTGTTTAATCACTTTTTTAATAAACACTGATCAGCTGCATAAGACTTGATGTTCCATCTGCTTATGAATATGGTCTATGCCTAATGCTTTTCTGATCTATGTATTGTTTTTCTTAGACTTTTCCATATTTATTTTGAATCTACAATACTACCTAGAATTATAGGTTAGACTCTCAAAGCATTGATGTCTATGCCTTTGTTCAACTATGTGATGTCGGTGTTTTCAATTTGTGAGATCTATATGTAGTGTTGATAACAAAATGAAACAATACTTGTATGAAAAAAGTTAAACTCAAACTAATTGAATTTCATTCAAAATTTATCAAATATCACAATAGAATTTGAACAAAATTCAAACTAAAGTAAATATAGAGCTATCAGAACTATTCGTACTTGGGGTTCTGCCACACTTCCTCTGACAGCAACCCCCGGTGTTACACCTACATGTCACGTACACGGCCGGTGGCATGGTCACACCACCAAGGCTTAGCACTCAGTGCCTTGGCGGCAGGTAATGCCGCATTGCGACTACCCCGATGTTGGCAAGCTCGTGCGCCTAGTCAATGGTGAGGTTCTTGTGGCCGCAGCCTCCGTCGCGGCTCGGGTTAGCCTCGTCATCATTACATTGGCACAATATGGTAGCGGTCCTCGGCTGAAATCGTCGCTGGCAAAGACAAAAACTTGGTGGAGCTAGTGTCGTGCGGGAGAGGGTACGAGGAACTTGAAGAAGCAGTCCCACATGCCGGCTGCTGGCTGGTTTTGCAGGACAGGTACCTACTAACAAAATTAAGCGACAAACACTTTTCTGGATTGTCAATGATATACCCTACCTAGCCGAAGAAGCCGACAATCCGACTGTCATTAGTAACCTTGAGAACCAAATGACGAATTTATCTATCAGATCGTCAGCGCTATCCCATAACCAATGACAAACATGTATGCCACTAGTTTTCGGATGGATCCAGCGACAGACTTCCTCTACGTTCTCGCGACCTCTAATCTCTATAGCCATGTCGGATGCAAAAGGTCGTATGTCACGGCTTATTTATGGCCCTGGGTCTACCCACGAAACAAATTGCAAGGACAAACCTTTTCTTCTGCTATTCAGCGGTGAGTCTTGCGAGGATCAGTTTGTGACTGATAGGTGACGGTCTTTTATTTGCTCGTCGGGAGTACACATTACCACCAACGTATTTTCGTTTTTCGTCAGCAAAGCTATTGTGGTGCTAAACCCTTTTACAGTAGTGAAAGTATTTGTTTGCTCGAGATAAATTGGTTTTTCTTGGCTTTATTGTTTCTTCCAAAGGCATAAAAGTGGATAACTCCAAGAGTGAGGTAATTAAAGATTGGCCCACACTGACCTCCATTGGTAAATTAGAAGTTTTCATGGTTTGCCAGATTTTACCGTCACGTTTTGAAGGATTTTTCAATCATCGCTTACCCTTTAAACGAACTAACCAAAAAGAATGTTCCCTTTTGTTTGGGGAATAACACAACAAAATTCATTTGATGAACTTAAAAAGAGGTTAACCGAAAATCCACTACTTATTTTACAAGAATTTTCCAAAACTATTGAAATTGAATGCAATGCAAGCTTACTTGGCACCGGTGGCATACTCATGCAAGAAGGACGCGCCGTTGCATATTATAGTGAGAAGTTTGATGGCACTCACCTCAACTATCCCACCTATGACAAGTAATTGTATGCTATTGTCCGAGTATTGCAAGTGTTGCAACACTATCTTTGGCCTAAAGAATTTCTAATTTACTCTAATCATTAGTTTTTGAAATACTTGAAATGTTAATCACACTTGAGCAAGCATCGTGCTAAGTGGGTGAAGTTCATGGACTCTTTCCCCTATGTAATCAAATAAAAAGGCAAACAAAATGTGGTGGTGGATGCTCTTTCCTACAAAATACCATACTCCTTACCCAACTTGAAATCAACGTGCTTGGACTTGACCAAATAAAATATTTATACCCCTTATATGATTCCCATGGTCCAACCTTTGCAAAGTGTATCGTTGAGAGAAGATTCGATGATTTTTTTTCCAAAATGGGGAGGGGAGCTCCGGCCTCTGCATCGGTATTTCTTTTCAAACAAAAAAAGCATTGCATACCAAAGTCTTCGCTTTGGCTTCTCCTACTCCAAGAATCTCATGGAGGTGCATTAATTGGCCACTTTGGTCATGATAAAACATACTCCATCCTCTCAACACATTACTATTGGCCCAACATGAAGAATGACATCGAACGACTCATACGATGGTGCACAACTTGCATTTAACCTAAGTCCTTAAGACAACATGTGACATTAATATGGGTTTTGTGTTGGGATTGGCTAGATTAAAAAATGACAGGGTTCAAGCTTTGTTATTGTTGATAGGTTCTCTAAAATGGTGCACTTTATTCCTTGCAACCAAATGGATGATGCTTCACACATTCCTATTTTATTTTATAGAGAAATCGTCCGTCTACATGGTGTATCCAAGACAATTGTATCCAATCGCGATGTCAAGTCCATAAGCTACTTATGGAAGACACTTATGGCCAAGCTAGGCATAGAGTTACTCTTCTCCCCCGCCTCACATCCTCAAATCGATGGCCAAACTGAAGTAGCCAATTGAAGCCTTGAAACTCTTCTATGAGTGTTGCACTACAGCAAATGAGTCGGGCGTCGACGGCCAAATCCCATTGCCTACGATTGCCATCGGCGTAGCGCCTATGGGGCCCACATCAACGATTGATGGTCATTTGGTCTGGCAGTAGCTACGTCGACGGCATTGCCCTACCTAGTTTTCCAAAAAAAATATTTTTTTGAATTGTTTGACTCATTAATCTCACAAGCATCTTTTTAAAAATTGTTTGTCTCGTTAAGCTCCCTAGCGTCTTTTTTAACTCTAAGTACGATTAATCTCAGATCAAATTATACTCATGGGCAAACTTCCCGATCGGTCATCTCAGATCAAATTCCACTCATGGTCAAGGTTTTCGATCGGTCACCCATCCTTACACTACTCCAGCATCAGCACACTTAACTTCTCACTACAAGAATCTGGGTGGTTCATGACGATCTGATATCGTCGTGGATGAGGGTCAAAACGTCGTAGATGGCCATCCGCAACGTATTCTACGACAAAAAAGTTAGGTCATGGACCTCACGTCATAATTGAATCATCGACGTTTTCTCTGTCTAAAAACGTCACGGGTTTCCCGTGATGCTCCTCCAATTTCGTTGCGACAAACTGGACCGGCCCGGCCCAGGCCGGGCCTTTCATGACGTTTTTATTTTGTAATGAACGATGCCACGTGGCGGACGGCACCGCGAACTATCGTCAGTGATGTTTGCTGACGTCATTGTTGCCGTCTGTGATGTCATCCCTATCGGGACGTTTTTTTTATCATGACTTGATTTCATAACCACCGCTTCCTTATGTCATCACCTCGTCTATGACATCATGCCAGCTGTGACGAATTTCATTTCATCACTGCCTGCCGCTGATAGGTAGACACGTGATCCATTCAAATGATAACACGTGGGTCAATTGCAGGACAAGACGGGGACCAATCAGCGCCAAACACGTATCGTGTAGAAGAAATGATGATGTAATCAGTCTCGTGGTGTTACTAACCATGATAGAAATATTTCGTAAAGAAACACTCAAGACGTTTATAGGATTACAATATATAATTTGACAGAAAATTCCTAGACAAATATTTCACTCTCGAGAAATGAATACCATACTCAAATAAGATATAAGAAGGTTGAACTCATGCCAGACACATTTCCACAGATTCACCATATTGCCTGTTGTGGTTCGGACATGTGAGCCAACACTTGTTGTATTAATGCATTTGCCTCTTCTTGTGTCTTCCTCGGGTCTTCTTGTTTCTTCCGTATTGCTTGTAGGTCTTCCAAATACTTCAGCTTCTCTGCCTCGCCAGATTCGTTCACCTACTGCAACTCCTCAATGGCACAGCGCAATTCCACATTATCTGCTTTATGAGCCTCGAGTTGAGATTCTAGCTGAGACTTGGTTGGTTTTGAAGTACTTGCAAAGATGCTGATGTTCTTAAGAACAGTTGGCTTTCTCTTGTTCTGAGACTGCAGAAAGTGCACAAGGTCGGTGGAAGTAATTGCTTCATCCTCTGTGCCATCTTCTGGAGGATATGACATCAACTTGCTTTCCATGACCGCCTACAAGTTTTAGGAATATAAAAGAATATGAGAAACCTAGCGAGCAAATAATAAGCATATCGTATATGTGAGGGAAGAAAAGGACATTGAATTTGACGAAGATGGAAAGTATTATGGTGGGCTTATAGTTGCTTCTTGCATATTGTCAGTCAAGCTACGTAGCTGCGAGCACCAGTGGCATGAGGGTACTTGACGAGCTGTCTGATGTTCTTGTTTTTTCAGACAGAGCCTAAACAAACATGGAGCATACAGTTAGTCCAGTTTAAACAATTCAAATAGGAGAAGTTTAGTAAATAAGACATGACCTTGTTTCTAGGGTCGGACCAAAATCTACAAGCATGCACCACTCCTCATTGCTCATGTGTTCCATAGGAGATATCCTTGTAACTTCATTCGCTGGGAAATTATCAAAAAACTATTTCTTCAGAGTATGCCATTGATTTCTTGCGTGCCTCATTAACTGCTTGTTACAAGCAAACTGCACATCAGGCAGAGAGGGGTCCATGACAAACTTTTGCTGAAATAAAACAAAGATTATCTGATTTCGCATTAACAACAAAGGAAGAAAGGGACAGCTGAGTGTTACAGAATATATAAAAACTTTTCCATAGAAGTCTGCTCTGACATCCGGCCTCTTCATATACTCTTTCCACTTGGCGAAGATAGCCATCTGAGTCCTGACTGTTACTGCACACTCAGTGGAAAACTTGGCAGCAATCACTGGTGACACTGGTCTAGTTCTTCCCGGAGGAACGACAAGTTGAAGTCTTTTTGTGGGCATGTTGTCAACCACCAACTGAGGATCATCATGCGTAATAGTGTCTCCACAATGATTATGCCCAAATTCATCTACAAGAATATAATGGGTATGAGTTAGTATTCTACAATAGTAAATGCAATGAGTATGATTCACACAATATAATGTTAATCGGTTACTGTAGAGCAAGCAATTTGTTCAACATGTTACCTTCTTGATCCTAGTCAAAACGGTCAAATAAGAATCCGTCACGTTTCACATCAGGCCCCTCGCCTTGGGTAGTTGAACCCTTAGATGCACAGTCCCTTTGGAGAGGTGCACAGTTGCATTGGAGAGGCACCCGTGCATGGCCAGACGGGGGCTGCTGCTTGCCCTGGGAACGTGCACAGTCACTTTGGAGAGGCGACCGTGCATGGCGCGGGGGCTACTGCTTGCCTTGGGGAGGTGCCCGCGGACGGTAGGGAGCGGGCTGCTGGCCTAGGGGAGGTGCCCGTGGACACCAGGGATCTGGCTGCTGGCCTTGGGGAGGTGTGTGCTCGGCTTGGGCAGCTTCCCAGCCACCTTGGTCAACTGGTTGCTTCCCCTTGGACCTAGTTTTTCTGGAAGTTTCTATGACTGCACCTTGGCCCGCCAAGACGCGCTTACGAGCATATGCTAGACCAGCAGGAGCCAACGATGTCCTGATGGCAGCTGTCTTGTTGCATTTCCTCTTCTGTGGCTAGAAATTCCATTTGTACCGGTCAATTGGGGATAATAAAGAAGGAACAGATATATGTCAAAATCAGTAAGCAAACAATTCAACACAAGATGAGTAAGAAGGTAAGGGGTCGACTTGCGACTCATTCTCCTCACTGACATCATCTAGGTCTTCTTCAATGATATCTTCGTCCTCTTCAGGATCATAGTCAGATCCAGAGCATTCATTTTTTGTCATTTTAGGAGAGAATAGAGTTGGAGATGCAAAAAGACTTTCAAAGGGCCTAACACCCAGTTGTTGCAAGCGCTCATTGTTTCTCATGATGTTTTTCAGCCGACTTTCTTCCATGGGATGCATTTGAGGATCTAACATTAATAAAGAAATCCAAGTCAGCTACAAATTAAACAGGCAATTAAACAAAATATAACGTATGGTGTTGATTGCCTGATAGCAAACATGAGAAGGAAAATGAACATATATCCTCTCAAACAAGCAATTTCACAGGCATGGAAACACATGAACATCGAGCAGGCTTAAAAGAGCAGAAAATTCATAGGCAAGGAGGTTGTTTACTTGCTTACAGGTGCTACGGCCTTTTTCTTTGTGCGCTTCTTGCCGGGAACCTTGCTGGCCTTCCTTGTTGGCGAGGAGGATGACAATCTGGCATGCCTTTATGGCATGGTGGATGGGGAGGTGGACGGCGAGGGGACAGGCATTGTTGGTGGGGTGGATGGTGAGGTAGCAGACCTTGACACCGAGGTTCACGGAGATGGGGAGGACCTTGTTGGCGAGGTGGCAGATGGGGAGGATGACTAGATGGCAGTGCTTGACGGCGAGGTGGCAGATCCGCGAGCTCAGTGGCTTGGTCGGAAACATGGAAGGTGAGGATGGGCTAGGGTTTGGGCTAGGTCGATGATTAGATGATTACTAGGGTGAACGGCGGTAGGCGAGGGTACGACGACGACCTTTCTGCGACGGGCGGGCGGCGGCTAGGGCGGGCGTAGGAGATTTGGATCTGTCTCCTTTCGGTGAGCCGATAAAGGAGGATTTTCAATATATTACGTAAATGCCCTCTGCACCAACGAATTGGTTAAGCTATGCGGATGGGCTGAACCATAATATCAGAGCACGATAGTTTCAGCGCACGAGAATTTGGGTGCCCGAAATTTTAGATCGGTGGGAGGGCCGAACCCAAAATTTTGGATTGGCGGGACGACGGGACCACAGATTATTGGCTGTTGGATAAGTGATGTGTGGCCGAAATAAATCAACATTAGGTTTCAAAAATGCGACCAAGATTGTGGCAATTAGGGTTCTTAAGCTAGATGACCGGTCTTAACAATCTCTTACTGGATCTCAGAATAAATGTCTTTGTTTTGTACCTAGAAATGATTTATAAAAAATGGGGTGAAGCATTCTGGAGTGTGTGTGGTCATGTGGATCATCAAGGTGTGGTTTTTAGAATAACACATGCATTGATCTCTAGGGACTCCATTTAAGTCAAACAACCATGGTGGACAGAAAGCCCAAAGAGCCCCTGGAATATGCAAATGCCACATGGAGATGGTGAACCTGTGTGACAGAAGCAGTTGCATCACCACACCCAACTGGTGTGTGTGTGTGCTCATGTGGATCATCAAGGTGTGGTTTTGAGAATATATGACACATGTATTGATATCTAGGGACTCCATTTGTGTCAAACAACCATGGTGGTTAGAAAGCCCAAAGAGCCCCTAGATTATTGATGGCCCAAAATATATCGAGCTCGTTGGGGAACCCCAAGAGGAAGGTATGATGAGCACAACAACAAGTTTTCCCTCAGTTATGAAACCAAGGTTATCAAACCAGTAGGAGCAAGGAAACACCTCCAAGGTGTTGTTGCCAACTTGGAATCCTACACAACACAACCATAGAACTTTGCCCCCAACTTACAGTGAGGTTGTCAATCTCACCGGTTTTGCTGAAAACAAAGGATTAAATGTATTGTGTGGAAGAAAGTAAATGCTTGCAGAAAGTAAACAGAAAGTGGTACATAGTTGCAGATTGATGGTAAAACAAAGGACCAGGGTCCACAGTTCACTAGTGGTGATTCTCCTTAAGATAGATGACATGTTGGGTGAACAAATTACAACGGGGCAATTGATAAACATCGAGAAAGCATACATGCATATACAAATCATCATGACTCCTATGAGATTTGATTGGGCATTACAATATTATACATAGACTGTAATCCAACTGCATCTATGACTAATAATCCACCTTCAGGTTATCATCCGAACCCCCTCCAGTATTAAGTTGCAAGCAACAGATAATTGCATTACGCATTGCGTGTAAAGTAAACAATACGATTGTTCTATGAACAAAGGGTTGCTGTTTTATCCCTAGTAGCAACAGCACATCTAGTACCTTAGAGATTTTTGTCACTTCCCTATATTACTAGAGGCATGAACCCACTATCGAGCATAAATACTCCCTCTTGGAGTTGCTAGCATCTACTCGGACAATATATCTACTAACAACGGAGAGCATGCAAGATCACAAATAACAAAGACATAATAGAATCAATAATCAATCTGAAATAGCATCTCAATATCCATCGGATCCCTGCAAACACAACATGTAATATTACAAATAGATGATCTTGATCATGAACGGAGATCACAAGATCTAAACATGGTAGCACAAAGGAGGAGAACCAACCATCTAGCTACTACATGGACCCGTAGTCTAGGGATGAACTACTCACGCATCACACCGGAGGCAGACATGGTGATGAAGAAGGCCTCCAGGGTGATCTCTCCCCTCCGATAGGGTGCCGGGAAGAGCTTCAAATCCCTCCTGATCTAGGGATGGAGATGACGGCGGCTACAGACTCTTTCGTGGAATTTTGATCGGGTCCTTAGGGTTTTCATCCCGGGAGGCTTTTATAGGTGAAGGCGCAAGGTTTGTGGAGGCTCGAGGGTCCCACACCAGGTGGCGGAGCGCCTAGGGCTGGCCACGCCACCCTAGGGTGTGGCCACCTTGTGGCCCTCCTTCGTCTCCCCTCCGGACTCCGTGTTGCTTCGGATAAAATATTGACTTTGGCTTTTGTCCGGTCCAATTCCGAGAATATTTCCTTACTAGATTTTCTGAAACCAAAAACAGTAGAAAATAGGCAACTGGCACTGTGGCATCTTGTTAATAGGTTAGTTCCAGAAAATGTGTAAAAATACTCCAAAGTGTGGACAAAACATAAGAAAGTAGATATAAAACAAGCATGGAACATCAAAAACTATAGATACGTTTACAACGTATCAACATCCCCAAGCTTAACTCCTGCTCCTCCTCGAGTAGGTAAGTGATAAAAAAGAATAATTTTTGAGGTGACATGCACCATCACAATCTCTGTTCAAGGCATCTATAACACATTGATAGCTAGGATCATAGTACTTTAACATAGCATGAAAGACATAGTTCTAACAATAAAACATAGCAACTATGTTGTAACATGAAAATGTACAAACAAAAGATTCATGAATAACAATGTTTGAAAGATGTTTGTTTGTTTCACATATAAAAAACATAATGAGAATGGTATTCAACTCGTCCCTCATAGTGTAGCAAAACATAAATGCATAGGACACCTTCAAAGTTCATAAGGGTGACTAGATACAAATAGTTTAAGAACAAGCAATATCAAAGTTATGAATCAATCAACAAGTTTTGGGACAATGCACATTAAACTAAGAATGACCACTATGCTCTCTCAATAGGTGCATAAGGATAGGATATGGAGACTCAACATAAAAGTAAAAGAAAGTCCCTTCATAGAAGGAAGCAGGGATTCAAGTCTCATAAAGAGTTTACAAAAATTATGGTACTTTTTAGCTTTCAGATCTCATTGCCCCTATCATAAGCATCTTTAGGTGATTAAGGTTAAAGTGAACAAATATGAGGATATGCTTGACAAGTTTTAAGCTGAAAATCTCATGCCCCTTGCTTACGAGTACCGTTCCTCATGCGACTCAACTTTAGTCACTGGTAAGTTCTTGTCATTGTAAGTACATGTGTATCATAGAGAACCGCCAACAGGGTACCCCTTGCTCGATGATACGGAAGATTCCCCATATCAAAATGACAAGGCAAGCAGACAATGAGCATCTCAGCGATCCTTTTATTTCCTATTTGCATAGGGTTTTTTTCTTTCCTATTTGCATAGGTTGTTTTTTATTGAGGATGCTTCACAGATTGCTCACTATGGTTATGCTGCAGGTTTCCACCATGATTAGGCATGGCTTAGACCAGCCGCCCAGGCGTTTCTCTAACACATATACGAACTCCATGAGCCTTACAAGCTCCCCTTTAATTTCACACCGCCAGGATCCATAAGCAAAAGAATCATGATATCAACTAAATAAAGTGCAATGTTGAAAGCATTCCCCATGATAACATGGTTCTACTAATTCACAACTTACAAAACGCAAGCATATACGCAACATAGATGGGCACAATGGTTCAAGTTTATTAAGTGCAAGAAATTAAAGTGTGCCATCAAGTTCGTGAGAGCTTTAATCACTAATTTTTACATAACAAGTTTAATTCGGAAGGTAGATAAAAACATGAATATACTTGGAATAGCAATAATGCTAATAGGTAGGTATGGTGGACTCTTTGGAATAACTTGGTTTTATTTGGAGTTGGATGCATGAGTGGAACTCATACTTGGTACATGTGGAGGCTAGCAAAAGACTGGGAGCGACAAAGTAAGAGAGCAATAATGGCCATAATCATGCAAAGCGACAAAACATCATTAATTGAAGCGTAAAGTGATATTACAAGTCGAAAACTAAATGATCATAAAGGCTATGGTGACTTGGTATAGTCTTAACATGGTGTGAGCATGCGCCAAGTCGACCCAAATAAAGCATCAAAGGAGAATACCACAATATTATGCTTTTATATGCTAAAACAATGCATGATTCTTTCAAGGCACATTAAGAAATTCTCAATTGTTTGTAACAAGTCATGCTACAGCAATAATCACTAAGCATAAAGTCAAAACAATATCAAGCATGTCTTGAAAACAAGCTCCTTTTATACCACTTATAAGCATGAACTTTCCTACTCTTTTCCAATCCAAATCAACTTATTTGAAACTATGTATGAATGCGGGGTCCAACTAATTTATTCCAGCAAACTAAGCAAATGAAAACTAAGAACAAAAATGAAGACGCTCCAAGAATAACACAATTGTGGATGAAACAATAAAAATGAAGTGTTTGGAAGAAAACCTGAGATTTTTATTGATGAAGAAGGGGATGCCTTGGGCATCCCCAAGTTTTGACGCTTGTACTTCTTGAATATTTCTTGGGGTGACATGCGTAGCATCACCAATCTTGAGCTTTTGTCCAAACTTCATCTGATCACATTATTCTTCCCTACACTTTAAAATTTCCTTCATACAAAACTTCACACAATCTTCATTAGCAACATTAGTGTACTCAAGATAATAAGTCTTTAGGTTCAGTTTCAACACAAGTAAAACTTACATTAAAACACAAGCTATTGTATCACTTCCTTTTAAAAGTTCAAGTAATCAAAGAGAACTCAAAGAGAAAGAGATTAAGAGGCAAATGCAAATAATGGCAGAAATCTGTCAAAACAGACCAGCAGGTAAAAACCGATTTTTTCGAAGACCTTCCGTTGCTCAAATCACAAAGTGTTAAACTAACAAAAGTTATATAATAACCTAGGGCAAAAGCACAAAAAATTACAGGTCAATCCGACGTACAGATATGTTTCACAAGCATATAAGTGGTATTACCCAAAAATTTGTTTCGGGACAGCAAGTTTCTCAAGCATTATTTCTCTCTTATTAGAGGTTATTCTTGGCACAAAAACCACAAAAAAAGGATAAGGAGAGGTTATTACTGAAGCAATAACTTCCAAGACTCAACAAAAGATTCCTAAAGAAATTTGGGTTATCTCCCAATAAGTGCTTTTCTTTAACGCCTTTGAGCTAGGCATAAGAAGCAAGAATCAAGTATTCTCAAATGAAGAAGCATTAAGAGAAAATTTTGTTTTAATAGGAGAGGCAAAAGGAATCTTATCTTTATTCTTAGGGAAGTGTTTTGTACCTTTCTTGAGTAGGAATTGATATTTAATGGTGCCTTCTTTCATATCAATAATGGCACCAACAGTTCTAAGAAAAGGTCTTCCCAGGATAATAGGACAAGAAGCATTGCATTCAACATCCAAAACATAGAAATCAACAGGGACATAGGCATTGTTAACCATAATAAGAACATCATTTAACACTCCCATGAGTTTCTTTTTAGCATTATCATCAAGTTGGACATTTAAATAACAATCTTCCAATGGTGGCAAATCAAGTATTTCATAAATCTTTCTAGGCATAGTAGAAACACTACTATCAAGGTAACATAGAGCTTTGAGATCAAAATCATTCACTCTCATATTAATTATGGGTTTCCAACCATCTTATAATTTCATAGGAATAGAAGCTTTATGTTTCATGTTTTCTTCTTTAATTTTTATGAGAGCATCAGTAATGTGTTTTGTAAAGGCCATATTCATAGCACTAGCATTAGGACTTTTAGAAAGATTTTGTAGAAACATAATTACTTCATAGAGATTGCAACCATCATGATCAAACTGATAATTACCATCTAAAGTAGTAGAGCTATTGTTTCCCATATTTCGAAGAATTTCAGCATTTTTATTAGAGAAGGTTCCATTGGTTTTAGGCATTGTTGCAAAAGGAATGGGGACTTCATTGGGTTTGCTAGCATCAACATTAGTGGTGGTGATAGTACAAATAATACTATTTCTAGCAATTTCATCTTCGCTTTCCCACTTAGCATGCAATTCAGCTAACAGTCTAACATTTTCGTCAATTCTAACTTGTATGGCATTAGTAGCAGCAAAGGGATTTTCAATAGTTTCAGGTTTAGCAGCCATTTTATTCAAAGAAGATTGTGCTTCGAACAATGGTGCTATATTTCTTTCAGCATTAGAGAGTTTTTCCTCAATAGTTTTATTGAAAGCAGTTTGTTTACTAATGACATTTTTAAGCATGACTTCAAGTTTAGAGGGTGCACTTCTATTATTGTTGTAGGAATTTCCATAAGCATTACCATTATTGGGAGGATATGTCCTCTAATTATTATTAACAAAATTATTCATGTAGGCATTGTTGCTAAAATTATTATTTCTAATAAAGTTCACATCAACTTGCTCTTCTTGAGCAACCAAAGAGGCTAAGGGAACATGATTTGGATCAATATGAGCATTCCCATTAACAAGCATATATATAATAACATCAATTTTATCACTCAAGGAGGAGGTTTCTTCAACAGAATTTACCTTCTTACCTTGTGGAGCTCTCAGTGTGCCATTCAGAATAGTTAACCATCATATTATCCAGAAGCTTTGTTGCAGCACCCAAAGTAATGGTCATAAAGGTACCTCCAGCAGCAAAATCCAGCAGATTTCTTGAAGAATAATTCAGTCCTGCATAAAAGGTTTGGATAATCATCCAAGTAGTCAGTTCATGAGTGGGACAATTCTTTACCAAATATTTCATTCTTTCCCAAGCTTGAGCAACATGTTCATTATCAGATTGTTTAAATTTCATCATTTCACTTCTCATAGATATAATCTTAGCAGGAGGATAGTATTTTCCAATGAAAGCATCTATGCATTTAGTCCAAGAATCAATACTATTTCTAGTTAGGGATAGCAACCATTCTTTTGCATATTTGCATTTAGTTCCCAACCATTTTTTGTGTTTTTGCTAAAGAAACAAGCAAACAAAGCGGAAATTTTTTGTGTAAAGAGATTGGTTGTGAGGGACGCCCCTTGTGAAGATGTCATTGACTTCCCGGCAACGGCGCCAAAAAAAAGGCTTGATGGATCAAAATATATCGAGCTCGTTGGGGAACCCCCAAGAGGAAGGTATGATGAGCACATTAACAAGTTTTCAGTTATGAAACCAAGGTTATCAAATGTCAACACCCGGATTTTTAATCCCAAATGCATGTTATGCCATACATCGCAATCCCAGGATTACCATTTTTGCGAGCCATAACAGATTGGATATCACAGTACATCATCCATTACAAACCATAATAAGGTCTTACACAAATAAAGGATCTCATGATACAATCTTAATACAATCAAGTAGCAGAATAAATAGTGTAGCGGTGGGGTCCATCTTCAGTGTCACAGGCAGTGCTGACGATGGGAGATGATCCTAGTTGCCGTAGCCGTCCTGCTGTCCTCCTTCAGGGTAGTCCTCCTCATAGTCTGGCCATAGGAATAGCCAGGGACAAAGCCATGAGTACTCTTTAAGTACTCGCAAACTATCACTAGCAAGTAAGATAGTTCTAGTAGGAATGCTAAGTTCTATGTTTATTTGTAAAGTTAAGTTTGAAACCTAAGCTGAGTTCAGAAACAAAGAAAGATAAAATAAAGTTTGAAATCACCTAAGTGGGAACTTAGTTATCATAGTCACAACTCTGTTGTGGTCAAGTCATGTCATAATTCATTTCATAAGTCATTTTGAAAACATCTGACAACGGAACAGTATGGCCACTCCAACTGTCCATAACCACGGACGCAGCTATTCAAATAGTTTGACACTCTGCATAGGTGGTACACTTTAACCACAAAATTCGATACATCTGTCAGGGATAACCCTGAATCATCATACTTAGTATGCAGATAATCAAACATAACCTTTCCTTTACACACTCTAGTATAAGCACCTCTCCTATGAGCTTGGCCTCCCAGCCATGACCATCTGTCATCCTGGGCACTTCATAGGTGGACAACATTGAGAGGTAGCCTCAGCTCAAACCTCTCCGACGAGGTAATTAATACTAATGCATATAAACTTCCGGCTAAGCCTTACCCAATTCAGGTATTGTGGTTGTACGGTAAAATTGGAATGGTATCTCATCCGAACCCAACCATCAGTTTTATGAAAGGGCTAAGGCTCATGCCTCAACATTTTCATCATCATAAACCAGTTGTGTTTCTCAACACATGTCAAAACATCTCAATAGAATGACTCATCATTCCAAGGTTTCACAAGTCATTTTCACCAAGTATTCCCATCTAGAGTGATCAAGTTTTGGTTTAGCTCTAAACTACTAAGTTAAGAGTGTTCACTAATGTGGGATGCTAATATCAATCTCATGCCATAGAATGACATCTAAGTATAACTAGATAGGCCAAATTTTATACTCTTTATGCTATCTATAAACAAGTAAAGAACTTTGGTAAAGTAAAGAAAGTAAAGCTTGTAAATAAAACTTGGAGTAGGTATAAGTCAAAATGGTATAGCCAAAGCATGCCTAATGCATTTTCTTAGGTTATCTAGCTTAATTCTATCTTGCTAACAATAGCTTGCGTTGGTTGGTGCAGTGGTTGAAATTCTCTTCCTCCTCCTCTTGGTAGAACTCCTCCTCCTCGTAGACTTGGTCGGTACTATCGTCTATAAATACATACGGAATACACAATCACCAAAAATTACTTAACTAGTCTACTTAGCACACTAAGGAACACATTTTATGATCTATTATCATCACAAATATCACAATGTTTAATGAACTAGTTTTATTCTTTTTATTTGAGAACAGTAATTTCTACTCATTGAAATTAACTAAGATTTAATATTCTCCAATGAAAATATGGGATCATGTGGACACATGTCATCACCACATATTCTAATGCATGGGGATGTGATTTAAATGTTGGATCACATTTTATAAAGTTTAAGATTAATATTTAATGATTTAAAGTGACTAGAAATGCCTATATAGCATTATTTTGGTACTAGTCCAAAGTCACTGCATGCAAACCTTGATATTATTACATATTCAGATAGGTATGGTTAAATGTGATTTTTGAGAGTTGGAATCAACTCAAAAGTTATTATGGTTGATTTTATAAAAATGTTTGAATGTGCAAAAGCTTCTGTCTTGTTATTTTAGCTACGAGAGATCTATAACTCTAAATGATTTAAATCCAACGGGCTTGGATAGAGGTTTTCATTAGCTTTCCAACAAAATTGGAATCACTCAATATGGATTTGTAAAACTCCCTAAATTATTTTCAAACTAAAGGACAGAACTAAGTCTAAGTCTAAAAAGAAAAAGAGTTATATGAATTAAACAGGTCACACGGGAAATAAATGGGCCAGCCCAGGTTACTCCACACAGCACCCGGGTTGGTTTTAAGTAGGGGCCGCACCTGTCAGTGGGACAGGGGTTGCCGAATCGGTATGGGCGAACGGTGGCCACAGGATCAGATCCTGGATCAACGGCTCACATCTATCGTCCTTGCCGGAACAGTTCTCGATGGGGGCGAACCCTAGCACGGTCGGTGAGAGTGTAGTAGGGACGTACCGGGGCTCCAGCTAGTGTAGCGAGGCGGGCAAACGAACGAGACGATGACAACGGTTCTCCTGGTACCGGCGGCATCCCAGGAGATGGCCTGGATCACTGGTGCCCTTCTCCTCCTTCCGCGGCAGACTCCGGCAAAATTCCGGCGCTACGGGCTGCGGCTTGCTCCGGTGGGGCTCTGGGAGGTTTCTGAGGGGGAGTGGATGAGAGTGCTGTGAGGAAACGGTGCTGGGGTGGCTTCCTTATATAGGCGCGGCGATGCGGCAGTGAGGCATGGGCGGAGCTCGCCGGTGACAACGGCACAGTGGGCTAGAGGCTTGGGCGGTGGCCGGTTCCCTGGCGGTCGTCATGGCGGTGCGCGTGCAGTGAATTCTGGTCGGGAGACGTGAGCGGCGTGGAACGCACGATTTCTCTATCCACGGCGAACTTTTCGGTGGCCAGCGACTACGGGGCACGGTCGGGGAAATGGGCATGTCTGGCAGCTTCTTGGGCGGTGGTGATCATGTAGGTGGGTGGCGAGAGCGAGGCAGGGTCTGGTTGAGCGGGGACCGTGCGTGCTCTGCAGGTGGCGTCGGCATGGCAGACATGTTCCAGGCATGGCGGTTCCTGGCTTCTCGCTCTGTCCTCGAGCTAGGGCTGGCCTAGAGGGGGAGGTGGTCCACAAGCGACGTGTTGGGCAAGGTGGGCGAGGCTGGCGGCGCTAGGGGCGCGCTGTCGCCGGTGAGGTGGCGCAAGGTGCTCGGCATTGATTTCCATGACCATTTGGTCGTGGGCATAGTGGTTGGCCGGGCTAGAAAGGAGTAGGGGGTGCACTGTAGAGGTTTTGGTTGCAATGTGGGAGACAAGTTTGGCCAGAACACTGCTCACACTAGTGTTTTTGGTTTTTATCTGATCTGTGCACTCCATGTGTTTGACAAATGGCCGAAAGAAATCAAGTTTGGAATTTTGAGATGAAATTTGGTGGAGTTGTTTGTCACATGCTTAAGCATCTCTGGTTGCTAGGATTGGTTAAATGGAATTCATTTGGATGGTTTTTGAAATAGGGTGATCTATACATATGAACTAGATTCCAATTTCAAATGTCATTTAATATTAGAGTTTGAATGTTTTGGGGGGATCACAAAGTGGGCCTTGGTACATCTTAACTTGTACTAGCAAGGGGTGGAAAGATCCACATTTGTTTCTATTTGAAATTGAGTGCTAGGAATACCCAAAGTGGGCTAGTTGATTAAAATGGCAAAAGTGACCATTCCCTTTATTAATTGTATTTGATTTCTTTTTCTTTGGTTTTTGCTTGGGATTGATCTAGATGATGTGGCATTCATCTTAGAATCATTTTACAACCATTAGAACAAACAATCATGGCAATTCAAATCAATTCCTATTTAATGCAACACTCATATGCATGCTTAAAGATTTTTAATGAGAAAAAGTTTTTGTTAACCCTAAATTGGGTGATTTGGATCTTAATAACTTGGATTAAAGTTTTGGGATGTTACAAACCTTCCCCCCTTAAACAAAATCTCGTCCTGAGATTTAAAAAAGAAAACTAGGAACTAAAGAGACCTGGGAACTCAGTCCTAATGTAATCTTCTCGCTCCCAAGTGGCTTGTTCTTCGGTATGGTTGCTCCATTGGATCTTGAGGAATTTTATACTCCGGGTCCTAGTGGTTGATGAACCACAAGTATAGGGGGTGTATCGCAGTATTTTCGAGGGAAGTGAAACCAAATTTATTGATTCGACACAAGGGGAGCCAAAGAATATTTATAAGCCTTAACAACTGAGTTGTCAATTCAGCTGCACCTGTAAACAATCTTGCTCATAGCAGTTTATCAGTAGCAACAGTTTTGTAGTAGGAATAGCAAAGTAACAACAGTAGTAAAGTAGAGACAGCAGTAACAATAGCAGTAAATAGTGGGATTCGAGTGCGGTAGGCATAGGGATGGATGGACGGGCGTTGCATGGACAAGACAATTCACATAGCAATTAGAACATAGGGCAATTGTAGATAAATAAGATAAAGCATCCAAGTACTATACAATCCTAGGCATGTGTCTCATATATAGTCATATGTGCTCGCAATGAGAACTTGCACAACATCTTTTGTCCTGCCAGCCCGTTTGCAACGGGGCCTCAAGGGAACTACTGGCAATTAAGGTGCTCCTTTTAATAGAGCATCGGAGCAAAGCATTAACACTCCATGAACACATGTGATCCTCACATCAAAGCCATTCCCTCCGGTTATCCTGATTTCTGTCACTTCGGGGCTATTGGTTCCGGACAACGATGTGTGTATACAACTTGCAGATAAGACCAAAAACAATAATATCATAACGAATCAATAACATGTTCAGATCTTAAATCATGGCACTCGGGCCCTAGTGACAAGCATTAAGCACAACAAGTCGCAACAAAGTCATAAAGCACTAATAAAAGATACTAGGCACCATGCCCTAACAATCTGATGCCATTACATGAACGATCTCATCCAATCCCTACCATCCCCATACCCTACAGCGGGGGATTACTCACACATAGATGGGGGAAACATGGATGGTTGATGGAGAAGCGATGGTGATGATGATGGCGATGATCTCCTCCAATTCCCCGTCCCGACAGGGTGCCATAACGGAGTTTCTGGTGCTGTTTCGTGGAGTCTGGTGGTGGAAGCGGAGCGGAACTCCTTCTAGAAAAACGTCGAACCCCCCAAAGTTTTTACGTCAGAAGGCTCCTTATAGGCGAAGAGGGAGACAGAGGGAGTGCCTGGGGGCCCACACCACCCCCTGGCGTGGCCTGGCCTGGCCCACGCCAGCAAGTGGTGTGGCCACCCCTGGCTCTTCTCCGTCTCGTATTCTGGCTCCTGGAGTCTTCGGGTGAAATAGGATTTTTGGCATATTTTCCGTGATTTTTCCTGATAGTTGGTTTTCTGCACAAAAAGTTGACACCAAGGCAATTCTGCTGAAAACACCGTCAGTCCCTGTTAGTTGTATCCAAATCACACAAGTATAGAGGAGAAACAATAGCAAAAGTGTTCAGGAAAGTATATACGTTTTGGACGTATCAACTCCCCCCCAAGCTTAGCTTATTGCTTGTCCTCAAGCAACTCAGTTGAAAACTGAGTGCGATAAAAGAACTTTCACGAACACATTTGCTTCATATGATGTAAATATTCTTAGCAATGTGATCAACTACTTAGACAGTTCATAATAAAGAGTATGCAACTAAGTTTACTTAATAGGCGTTGCAAGCTATGAAGAGATTCCAACTCAAAAATAATAAGTAGCATGAAGCATAAACATAAGCAACATTACAGTGCTCATAAAAAGGTATGATAGAGTGGCATCTCGCTTGCCTTTGATTATGAATATCAAGGCACCTATGAGGTTCAAGTGATGACTAGAAGTAAAGATATCAAAGATACAAGCATCAAAGTCATAACACAAATAATCAAGTAATGGGACAAGCACAAAGAATGACAACTATGCTCTCAAGAAGGTGCTCAGAGAATGTGTGGAGACTCAACAAGAAAAGGTTTTAAATAATTTGAAAGGCTTCCAAATGCTGAAAGTATGGAACTCATTAGCTTTGAGCTCTCATTGCCCCTATCATAAGCATCTTTAATGTGGTTAAGGTGAAAGTGAGGACCAATCTGAGTTATATGCTTGACAGACTATAAACTAAAAATCCCAAGTCCCTTGAGTACGAGAGCCGCTCCTCATGCTACTCAACTTTAGTTACCGGTAAGTTCTTGTCATCGTAAGTATGTGCGTATCATAGAGAACCGCCAACAGGGTACCCCTTGCCCGATGATACGGAAGAATCCCCATATCAAAATGACAAGGCAAGCAGACAATGAGTATCTCAGCAATCTTCTTTTTTACCATGGGAAAATGGTGCTTTTTTCTCTCTTTCCTCTTTTCATAAATCTCTCTTTTTTTTATTTTTCTCAATAGCTATCTCTCTCTTTTTTTATAAGAAGAATGCTTCATAGATATCATTATGGTTACGCTATAGGTTTCCACCATGTCAGCATGGATTACACCAGCGGCCCAGGCGTTTCTCTAGCAGACATACATAACTCCATGGACTTACAAGCTCCCCTTTTATTTCACACCGACGACATCCACAAACAAAAGAGCAAGGTATCAACTGGGTATATATTTACAAGTGTTGAAAGTGTTCCCCGTGACAGCACGGTTCTGCTAATCCCCAGCCTATAATTAGCAAGCATATAACTTTCATGGAGAGTTCACAATGGTTCAGGTTTATTAAGTGCAGGAAATAAAGTGTGCCATCAAGTTCGTGAGAGCTTTACTAACTAACTTTTTCATAACAAGCAAACATTTTATTCAGAAGAAAACAAGGCATATTGAATATGCACGGAAGTAGCAAATGATGCTAATAGGTAGGTATGGTGGACACTTTGGCAATAATTGGTTTAAGGGAGTTGGAAACATGAGTAAAATACTCAGTGGAAGTGAAGGCTAGCAGTAGTAAGGGAGCGACAAACGAGAGAGCAATAGCTATCATTATCATGCTTGCAACAAAACAGGACTACTCATGGCATGAAAGTGATTCAAGATCCTCAAGGCAAAATAATTCATCAGGGCTTAACTGATTATTACAGTCATGTGCATGCATGAGCATGTGCCAAGTCAATTCAAATGAAATATTCAGAGGAGGATACCACGGTGTCATACCAATTTATGAATAGAGCAATGCAAGCAAACATGCATAAGACATGCTACAAACTATTAGCGAGCTGGAGCTAATCATAAGAAAGCAAGAACTACTAAGCATCCAAAGAAAACATACACTCTACATGAACGGACTAAGCATGCCCACAGTGATGAGTATATGTACAAAAATGAAAACAAATAGAGTTCGTTACCAGCCTCTTACCACGCCTCAAGTTGTCATTAATCCTCATTATTGCTCTTCACTTGTGTGGCTTGAATAATAATATGAAACCAATATTCCACCGAGGACTGCTGAACCCTGTAGCAAACTCACAAAACCAAAGAAGAACGACAAATATTTTTGGTGTTTTCGATTTTTAAACAAGAACCAAAAGGGAAAAACAAGCAAAGAAAAATCTTTTTGGGTTTTTTGAATAGTTCAAACAAAGCAAAAAGGGAAAAACAAACCAAGGCAAAAAGAAGAAGCAAACCAAAGAGAAACAACAGAAATATTTTTGGTCTTTTTGTGTTTTAGAAAGCAAAAGCAAAGAAGAACGAAAACTAAAAAGAGAACGAAAACATGAATATACAAAGTACCGACGCAACATGATATGAAGATGAGTGCGGTGTCGGCGTACCTCCCCCCAAGCTTAGGCTTTTGGCCTAAGTGGGTATCAATCCCAAGCCGGCCAGGATGAAGTGTCACCGTAGTACGACGAAGAGGTCCCCTCGTCCTGGTGCGAGCTCGAGTACGTCCCTCCATAATGCACGGAGCAATCATAGGAGGGCACATCCTCTTGGTGCTACTCGTGGAAACCCAGCAAGCGGAGCTTCTCGTCCACCTCCTCCTTGGAGCACGACCACGGTCTCCTGTGAACACTAAACAAAGAAGGTTGTGGCAAAAGGATCTCCCTTTCATCCCCGTCAGTGAAAAGCATCCTATATACTAAACTGTTGAAATCAGAAGTAGCAGTGACAAAGTGATGAGTTTTCATAGCAACAAGGTCAAGCCTCTGTGGTGTCAGCATAGTATCATTGGGATCCACTAAAAGACCTAATGCATTGACTATACGCGAGGCAATGATGCCCACATAGATAGGCCCCCTAGCAGCTAGGCGGCGAGCAATAAGCGAGCAAAGATTGTACCGAGTATCGTTGTTAAGCACAACAACAAGGAAGGGTAAATGATAGTTGGAGATATTACGTGTGTTCTCCCTACCCAGTACACTAGTAGCAAGATAATATGCAAAGTATCTAAGAGCGGGGAGTTGGATATTTCTTATCTTTCCATGTTGCGCAACGCGGTCATCATCATTGGTCACCCCTCGGTAAAGCTCCAACAAATCAGCGGGTCGCCCTTGAATTTTCTTCACGGTCCCTGTCATGCGTACACCTACAATACTGCAAAATCTCTCCAAAGGCATGGTGAAGGGAAGATTATAGATTTTAAAGGAGACAGTTGACTGATAGGATGTGTTAGTAATCGTGAAGCTCTCAACAAAAGTTTTGGTGAGCATAGCGTATTGCGTACTCTCATCTTGCATATATGAGGTCAAACCAACCCTCTCAATTAGTAGCAAGAAATCATCAAGAATACCTGCAGCTTGTAAGAAAGTAAAATAAGGAAAAGAGGATGGGTGAGCATCCCCATCATCCCTTTCATTACCAATACGAGTTGCAATGAGATCTTCGTTGTATGATGGCCTAGCCTGAGAGGCTGATCTTGAGGGCCTCGACCTCCTAGGTGCATCACTCTCAAAAATCTCTCCAAAAGTATGGTTGTTCATGCTTGATATTCTGAAATTTAAACACCTATTAAACAAGTGATCGCAAAGTAAATATAATGAAGGGTTCTACTCATAGGGACTTGTAAGAGGCCTAAACATGCATCAAAACTAAATATCTAAGAATCAAAACAAGCTTATAAGCTCTCATAACCTGTCACCTACAGCAGCAAAATACTCCATATATAATACACCAAACACAAATCTACTTGGACAAGGAGAGGTGTCACATACCAGGAAACAAATGCTCCAAATTTCAGCAAGAAAGATGGGCTAAGCAAGGAGATCGAAAAAAGTCGAGAGCAAGCACAGCAAGAACGCGATTTTGAGCAATGAACTGGAGCTTGCTCGGGAGAGAGAAGAAAGTGGCAGGTGAGAGAGTTAGTAGGGGGGGGCAGGGGTGGCCCACACCAGGGCATGGCACCACCCAGGGCTGGCCACGCCACCAGGTGGTGTGCCTGCCTGGTGGGTCCCCCTAGTACCTCCTAGGTACTCCTCTGCCCCTTTTTTCACGTAAAACTTTAATATGAATTTTCTGGAATTTTTTGAGACACTTTATTTTTGGGCATTTTTCAGAGATAGAAGAATGATTTTTCTGATAGACAGATTTTTTTTTCTTTTGGAAACATGATGTAAGGACAAAACAAGGCTAGAACTACAGAAGTTCTAAGACACTCTAACATGCAAGCAACTAACAACAAAGAAAACTAAACGAAAACAAAAACTAAAATGCAAAGGATAGAAATAAACGGAGATAATCATAATGAAAACATTGTTTTGTTCAATGAAATCATTTTGTTAACAAGGTTGATCAGGTCTTGCTACCAAAACAATTCCATATGAGACAAAACTTTGTATTCCACTAATGATTATGTTACCTCAACCTTGATAGCAATGGTCCCAATCATAATAGTTTCAAATTTTTCTCTTGGTATGGGACAATATATTTCTCCAACTTGAATGCCCTCAACATGTTCAATTGAATTCAAACCATAAGTTCTTTCAATCTTCTTGGGGAATAGACAGTATGTTCCTGGTCATTAACATTGAAAGTCACCTTTCCTAGATTACAATTAATAACAGCTCCTACAGTATTAAGAAAAGGTCTCCCAAGAATAATAGACATATTATCATCTTCAGGCATTTCAAGCACAACAAAATCAGTTAATATCAAGCAATTATGAGCCACTTGAACAGGTACATCCTCACATATACCCACAGGAATAGTGGTGGATTTATCAGCCATTTGCAAAGATATATCAGTTGGTATTAATTTTTCAAGTTGAAGCCTAGAGAGAGAAAGGCATATCACTAACTCCAGCTCCCAAATCACACAAAGCAGTTCTAACATAACTATTCTTAATAGAGCAAGGGATAGATGGAATCCCTGGGTCTCCAAGTTTCTTAGGAACCTTATCATTGAAGGAATAATTAGCAAGCAAAGTAGAGATTTCTTCACTAGGGATCTTCCTTTTATTCGAGACAATATCCTTCATATACTTTGAGTAAGGAGGCAATTTAATAGCATCAATCAAAGGAATTTGCAGGAATAAAGGTTTCATCCACTCACAAAACTTATTATAGTGTTCATCTTCCTTTGACTTGTGTTTCTTATCAGGGAAATGCATAGGTTTTTGGACCCAAGGTTCTCTTTCACTACCATGTTTCTTAGCAATAAAATCTTCTTTAGTGTATTTAGTATTCTTAGTGTGGTTTTTAGGTTCTTCTTCAACTTTCTCTTCATTAGGAGCTTCATTTTATTCATTACCACTTTCAGTTTCAGCATCAGAGATAGATATACTATTAGGCTCTAAAGCAGGTTCAGAGGGTTCTACAATAGTTTTATTTTTCTTTTTCCTTTTCTTACGAGTACAACCACTACTTTCAGCTTGTTGAGAATCCTGCTCAATTCTTTTGGGATGCCCCATAGGATATAGAGGATCCTGGGTAGCAGGTCCACTTCTAGTTCTAATTTCATAAGAATGTTTTTCTTTAGCAGCATTAACTAGCAAGTCATTTTGCACTTTAACAAGTTGATCTATTTGAGTTTGAACCAGTTGAAAGTGTTTAACAATCATTTTAACATCATTAGAGGGTCTTTCCACAATATCTTTCAACTCAACAATAGCTCTAGTGTTTTCCATTAGATGATTTTGCACCCTTTTATTAAAGTTATCTTGCTTAACAATAAAGATATTGAATTCTTCTAAGCATTGATCAGGAGGTTTAGAGTAAGGGATATCACCTTCATCAAAGTGTTGGAGAGAGTGTACCTCAATAGTGGATGAGTAGGGAATAGTCTTACATAATTCTTCTATAGGAGGTAAATTCTTGACATCTGCAGCTTTAATTCCCTTCTCCTTAAGACATTTCTTAGCTTCCTTCATCACTTCATCATTTAATTCAATAACTCCCCTCTTCTTTGATGTCGGAATAGGCACAGGAATAGTTGGTTCAGGTACAATTACTTTAGGTATAGCTTGTTTAGGAGGAGTCCAATCTTCATAATTCTTACTTATTTTAGCCATTAATTCCTTAGCTTCCTTAAGAGTCCTATTCCTGAAAACACAATCAGCACAACTATCTAGGTATGCCCTAGATTCCTCGGTTAGTCCATTATAAAATATATAAAGAAGCTCATTCTTAGGTAATGGACTTCCAGCTTGTGCATGAATCAAAGCACAAAACCTTGCCCAAGATTCAGGCAATACCACTTTTTCTCCCTGTTTAAAATCAAAAAGTTCCTACAAAATAGCATGTCTAGCACTAGGAGGAAAATATTTCTGTAGTAAAGTACTAATCAAGCACTCAGGGCTATCAATAGATCCAGGAGGCAAATTACTAAACCAAGTTTTAGCTTCTCCTTTCAGTAAAAAGGGGAAAATCTTGGCAACAAAGTAAGTACGCATCTTAATATCATCAGAAAACAAGCCACTCATGGTAGAAAGTTCATTCATATGTGCTATCGCACTTTCATTCTTAGTCCCACAAAAAGGTTCTTTCTCGACAATAGCTATGTAAGATAGATCGAGAGAGAAATCATAATCTTCATCTATAATGTTTATGGGAGAAGCAGCAAACTTAGCAACAGGAGATAATTTGGGTCTAATAGTACGCCTCTCAAGGAGACTCTTAGCAGTGCTCCTATCATGGATGTTCTTACATTCTTTAATAAATTCATCGGCCATCTCAACATAACCATCTTCAATATCATAACTTTCACTAGACTCAGGTGAACTAACAGGTGTAGTAGTGTCTTCATTAGGAGTTTCAATATTTTCAGCTATAGTTCTAGCAATCGTAACATCTAGGAAAGGACCTAATGAACCACTCTTATCAAGCACAGTAGAAGCGGCATCATAAGCATCAAAAGTTTCAGATTCAGCAGTAGTAGAAGTGTGTGAAGCATGTGTATGTGGTGGTGTAAGGAACTTACTCATAACAGACGGTGAATCAAGAGCAACAGAGGTGTTCAGAACCGTACCTCTTCTTGTAGTGGATGATAAAATAGGAAACTTGCCATCACGATACTTACCCATGATCGATGGATAGCAGCGAACAATAGAGAGTCCAAGTGAACTTGATAAATAAAGCTATGCTCCCCGGCAACGGCGGCAGAAAATAGTCTTGATGACCCACAAGTATAGGGGGTGTATCGCAGTATTTTCGAGGGAAGTGAAACCCAATTTATTGATTCGACACAAGGGGAGCCAAAGAATATTTATAAGCCTTAACAACTGAGTTGTCAATTCAGCTGCACCTGGAAACAATCTTGCTCACAGCAGTTTATCAGTAGCAACAATTTTGTAGTAGGAATAGCAAAGTAACAACAGTAGTAAAGTAGAGACAGCAGTAACAATAGCAGCAAACAGTGGGATTCGAGTGCGGTAGGCATAGGGATGGATGGATGGGCATTGCATGGACAAGACAATTCACATTGCAATCAGAACATAGGGCAATTGCAGATAAATAAGATAAAGCATCCAAGTACTAGACAATCCTGGTCATGTGTCAAATATATAGTCATACATGCTCGCAATGAGAACTTGCACAACATCTTTTGTCCTGCCAGCCCGTTTGCAGCGGGGCCTCAAGGGAACTACTGGCAATTAAGGTGCTCCTTTTAATAGAGCACCGGAGCAAAGCATTAACACTCCATGAACACATGTGATCCTCACATCAAAGCCATTCCCTCCGGTTATCCCAATTTCTGTCACTTCGGGGCCATTGGTTCCGGACAACGACGTGTGTATACAACTTGCAGATAAGACCAAAAAAATACTATCATAATGAATCAATAACATGTTTAGATCTGAAATCATGGCACTCGGGCCCTAGTGACAAGCATTAAGCACAACAAGTCGCAACAAAGTCATAAAGCACTAATAAAAGATACTAGGCACCATGCCCTAACAATCTGATGCCATTACATGAACGATCTCATCCAATCCCTACCATCCCCATAGCCTACAGCGGGGGATTACTCACTCATAAATGGGGGAAACATGGATGATCGATGGAGAAGCGATGGTAATAATGATGGCGATGATCTCCTCCAATTCTCCGTCTGGCGGTGCGTAACGGAGTTTCAGGTCTTGTTTCGTGGAATCTGGTGGTGGCGGTGGAGCGAACTCTTCGGAAAAACGCCGAACCCCGAAGTTTTTAGGTCGAAAGGCTCCTTATAGCGAAGAGGAGATCGAGGTGTTTAGGGGCACACACCTGGCGCTGGCTCGCTCAAGGCCAGCAGGAGGTGTGGCCACCCCTGGCTCTTCTCCGTCTCTTATTCTGGCTCCTGGAGTCTTCGGGTGAAATAGGATTTTTGGCATATTTTCCGTGATTTTTCCTGATAGTTGGTTTTCTGCACAAAAAGTAGACACCAAGGCAATTCTGCTGAAAACAGCGTCAGTCCGTGTTAGTTGTATCCAAATCACACAAGTATAGAGGAGAAACAATAGCAAAAGTGTTCGGGAATGTAGATACGTTTTGGACGTATCAGTGGTTCTGTAAGCTTCCTCCAAGATACGGAGGGGCACTTCACGATACGTCAGATCCTTGTTGATATCAACGGCTCGGTGATGGATGTTCTTGAAAACTTCGGTCTTCTCCGGCACTTCTAGACATTTGCGAAGTAACGAGATATGGAACACATTGTGGATGGCTGACATCTCTTCTGGCAGTTCTAGTTGGTACGATACTTCTCCTCAGCGATTCAGAATCTTGAAGGGTCCGATATATCTAGGGGCTAACTTTCCTTTTAGACTAAAATGTTGGGTTCCCTTCAATGGTGAAATCTTGAGATACACAAAATCTCCGACATTGAAAGTTAGGTCTCTCCTTCTCTTGTCAGCATAACTCTTATTTCTGGATTGGGCGGTCTTGAGGTGGTCATGGACTTTGTGAACCTTTTCTTCGGCTTCTCGTAGGATGTCGGATCCGAAAATATGACTCTCTCCTACTTGCGACCAATTCAAAGGGGTACGACACTTTCTTCCATATAGGAACTCAAATGGTGCAATCTGCAAAATGGCTTGATAACTATTGTTATATGACAATTCTGCGAAAGGCAGGCAATCTTCCCATTTTGATCCATACTCGAACACACAAGCTCTCAACATATCCTCTAGGATTTGGTTGACTCTCTCAATCTGTCCATCAGTTTGCGGGTGATAAGCTATGCTGAAATTCAACTTGTTTCCTAATCCTTCTTGGACTTTCTGCCAAAATCTCGAGGTAAATTGGGTTCCTCGATCTGATACTATGGTCTTGGGGGTTCCATGTAAACTGACGATTCTAGCAATGTACAACTCTGCTAGCTTCGAACTCTGGTAGGTTGTCTTGACAGGTATAAAATGAGCTACCTTGGACAGTTTATCCACGATGACCCATATTGAGTCATTTTCCCCTACTAGAAGTAGGCAAACCGGTGATAAAGTCCATTCTGCGGAATCCCATTTCTGTTCCGGAATCTGCAATGGTTGCAACAGTCCCGCGGGCCTCTGATGTTCCGCTTTGACTCTCTGACAGATATCACACTTGGCGATGTAGCTTCCGATTTCTCTCTTCATCTTGTGCCACCAAAATTTCTCTTTCAAATCTTGATACATCTTCGTTCCTCCGGGCTGGATAGAATAAAGAGTATCATGAGCTTCTTGCATGATAACTTGCTTCATTACGAATCTGCTGGCACACAGATACGTCCTTTGTACCACAAAACTCGTTCTTCGTCTTCGGTGAATCCAGGTACCTTTCCTATACCAATACGACGTTTGATTCCGTCGATACTTTCATTTCCCTTCCGGGCTTCCTTGATTTGGCTAATCAAAGTGGGTTGAAGTTCAATGCTAGCTAAAAATCCTTTGCTAACTAGCTCAGTTCTAAACTGCTCCAACTCCTCATACAAACTTGGTTGCTTCTGCTTGATCATAGTGTTTAGCCTACATGGCAATCTGCTAAGAGCATTCGCTACCACATTGGCTTTACCGGGGTGATAGTGAATGTCAAGGTCATAATCCTTGATTAACTCTATCCATCTCCTTTGCCTCATATTCAGCTCCTTTTGAGTGAAAATATACTTCAAGCTTTTGTGATCTGAGTAAATCTCACAGCGATTACCCATAAGGTAATGACGCCATGTCTTCAGTGCAAACACTATGGCTGCTAATTCAGGATCATGAGTAGGGTAGTTCTGCTCATGCTGCTTTAGTTGTCGAGACAAATACGCGATGACTTTGCCTTCTTGCCTCAATACACATCCGAGATCAATATTGGATGCATCACAATACACATCAAACGACTTCTTGATATCTGGCATGATCAATATTGGGGATGAAATCAATCTCTTCTTGAGCTCTTGAAAACCGGCTTCACATTTGTCGGTCCATTCAAACTTCTTGTCCTTCTTCAACAATTGAGTCATGGGTCTGGCGATGCTCGAAAATCCTTCCACGAACTTGCGGTAATATCCCGCTAATCCGAGAAATGCACGGACTTGGATTTGAGTGGTTGGGGCTTCCCATTCTTCAACATCTTCGACCTTGGCGGGATTAACAGCGACTCCTCCGGCAGACACAGTATGTCCTAGGAATCCTACTTCCTTCAGCCAAAACTCACATTTGCTGAACTTGGCATACAACCTATGCTCTCTAAGGGTTTCAAGAATGATTCTCAGATGTTGCTCATGCTCTTCTTTTGACTTTGAGTAGATAAGAATATCATCGATAAACACTACGACAAACTTATCCAGAAAATTTAAAGATCTTATTCATGAGGTTCATGAAATAAGCAGGGGCATTGGTTAATCCAAAAGACATGACCGTATACTCGTATAATCCATAACGAGTAGTAAAGGCGGTCTTCGGAATATCCATTGCACGAATCTTAAGTTGGTGATAACCAGTCCTATGATCAATCTTAGAGAACACTCTGGCACCAGTCAACTAATCAAATAGATCCTATATCTTTGGCAAGGGGTACTTGTTTTTGATTGTGACGTCATTCAGCTTCCTGTAATCTGTGCACAAATGATTGCCTCCATCTTTCTTGTCGACGAACAAAACAGGCGATCTCCATGGCGATGCGCTTGGTTGAATCAAGCCTTTCTCCAGCATAGCATCCAACTGCTTCTTCAGTTCCACTAACTCTGAGGGGTTCATACTATAGGGTCTTTGGGCTATGGGTCCGGTTCTGGGGATTAGTTCAATAATGAACTCAATATCCCTATCCGGGGCATACCTGGCAATTCATCTGGGAATACGTCGGGGTATTCACAGACTACTCTGACTTGGTCTATGGTGGGTAGGGCTAAACTCTTGTTGCACTTGAATTGACGGGGCAAGGTTTCAAATACATGCTCTACTGATACTCCAGAGCTACTGGTCATGGTGATGGATTTCTTGGCATAGTCTATCAATCCTTTATGCTTTGACATCCAATCCATCTCTAGTACTACTTCCAAACCTTTGGTCCCAAGTACTATTAGATTGGCGTAAAAATCTATCCCATGTATTCTGATAGGCACAACTTTGCAAATTTTTCTAGCTTTTGTAGTTGAACCAGGGATTTGAACTATCATGACATGCTTCAAGTTGGTTGGGTGAATCTTAATAGTGTATGCAAATTCTTCAGTGACAAATGAGTGTGATGCTCTAGAATCAAACAACACTCTTGCTAAAACTGAGTTGACAGGAAACATACCCAGCACTACATCTGGCGCTTCTTGGGCTTCCTCGGTGTTCATACGGAAGAGACGGTCGTTGCGGTTTTGAGGGTTCCCTGGGGCGAATCTTCTTCCTAGTTGAACACGACACTGCTGTTGAGCTGGGGCATTCACATTGGCAGTGGCGGCAGTCTTCTTAGGACACTCATTGGAGTAGTGACCCGTCACTCCACACTCGAAACAAGTGATCTGAGACTTGTCTTGTGCTGCCACGGGCACAACATTGCTTCCAGTTCTGGGTGCAGTGTTGTTGTTGCTGTTGTTGTTGTGCTTGGGAGGTGCACGATTGAAATTGCTGGAGTTGTCGGGGTGATTGTTGTTTCCTCCGGACTTCACATTTCCTCTGCTGCAGTTGGGGTAGCTTGGGCAAGATATTGGGGGTCGATTGTTCCGTGGTGCATATCCAGCAGACGGGTTGGGACGGTACTTCTGGTGATTGCTGGATCCATCTTGGTGCATCATCCGACGTTTGCGGTTGTCGTTTGCTTGATTAATCTTCCCTTCCATCTGAATGGCAGAGGCGACTAGCTCTTCGAGATCCTCGAAACGAATTTTGACGAGGACAGTCTGCATCTCATCATGCAGTCCATTCAGGAATCGCTCCTTCTTCTTGGCCTCCGTGTTGATCTCAAGGGACAAGAATCTGTCACGGTACTCCACTACAGTCATTCTGCCTTGCTTCAACTCTCTAAATTCATGTCTCATTCGGGTGACTAGACCCTGCGACACGTGGGTGCGGCTGAACTTGACTTTGAAGGCTTCCCATGTCATTATTTGACCATGGTTCATCGTGCGGGTGCTGTTCCACCATGTTCTTGCATCTGCTGCCAAATAGTGGGTGGCAAAAAGAACTTTCTCGTTGGCATCCACTCCGGCTACTTCTAAGTTGTTCTCCGTTGTCTGCAACCAATCATCAGCATCCAGTGGGTTTTCAGACTGGCTAAAGATTGGGGGATTGGTATTCTGGAAGTTTTTGAGTTTGGATCCATGATGATCCTGATTTCCATGGTTCTGATTGTTGTGAGCCATCTAGGCGATCTGCTGCAGGGTGGCTAGATTTGCTTGGCGCTCTGTCCTACTAGCTTCACAGTATGCAATGAGCGTATGCAAAATCTGCAGCATTGGGTCTTGCGATGAGCTGCTCCCTCCTTGGTTTCCACGAGTCATCTGAAGATTGAGATAGATAAAGGGGTAAGAGGGAAAGTTCTAAGGTTTATGGTTTTGGTTTCAAGGCTAAACTTTGAGTTTGACTCAGGTTTTGCAACTAACTTCTTTTCATTCATTCAAGCAAAGCACATGATACAAACACACCCCACAACAAAAGGAAAACATATGGTTTTAAGAACCATTCTGTAAGCTACGATACAATGGGACCGATACTCATCACTCCTACGATAGTGCTCTAGTGCATCTACTCATCATCGATGAAGTTGGATTCATCATCGTCGGTGTAGAAGTCCATAGCATCATCCTCCAGATAGTCATCATCATTGCTGAGGTAGGAGTCAATATCCCCTTGGATATCTTCACCTTCCTATTCTTCTTCTTTTGCTGCAAGCTGAGCTTCTTGCTCCTTGATGGTCTTCTCAAGGTCGGCTACCTTCTTGCAAAGACGGTCGATGGTGCGATCCTTCTTTGCGTGTTGACGGCAAAGAGACTGACGATACTTGACTAGCAGCGAGAAAGTCTGGACCTTCTAGGTGGCAATGGTGAGGTTGTGGTTGGTGAACTCTCTAGCATTGTCCAACTCCTTTTGTCTGTCGTACAGTAGGAAGTCGAGGTTCTCCACTTGACGCTTCAATATTGGCTGACTTGGCATCTCTAGAGGCATTCCCATGGAATCACGCCTTGCATAGTGAACAAAGCGGGTTCCTTGGATTAGGTTGACACTCTGGGCGCAAAGACGTGCGAGAGCTTCATGCATTGCCCTGGCTAATCCAACTAGCCAGTTGTTCTCTCTCACGGAGAACTGAATCCTCTTGGACATTGGTGCTTCTAACTTGCCTCGAAGATCAGCACCTACTAGCCATTGCAAATCTCCTCCTGGTGGACCAGGGAGTTGAGCTCCAAGAAATTTCGGATGAGGATGCTCCAAGTACTCAGACAATGAATCTAGATCCCTCTCGAAGATTAGTTGGCCTCTGTTTCCAAATGGTAGAACATGTTGTACTGAACTTCCATCTATAAGCATTTAGGATGAGAAAGTTAGTGAATTGATCAAGTGTGTCAAAGTTTTATGTAGTAATGTAAGAATTTTGAGGAACATGAAATTTTTTGAGAGAAAGAATCCCAAGGGTAAGACAGGAAATAGTTTTCACAAATACTCACTTTGGTTTTTGAAACTATGTTTTTGTTTCGGACGTCCATTCTAACTAGGGTCTCCTATGGTCAGGATGGCTCTGATACCAACTTGTCAACACCCGGATTTTTAATCCCAGATGCCTGTTATGCCATACATCGCAATCCTAGGATTACCATTTTTGCGAGACATAACAGATTGGATACCATAGTAGATCATCCATTATAAACCATAATAAGGTCTTACACAAATAAAGGATCTCATGATCCAGTCTTAATACAATCAAGTAGCGGAATAAATAGCGCAGCGGTGGGGTCCATCTTCAGTGTCATAGGCAATGCCGACGATGGGAGATGATCCTAGTTGTCGTAGCCGTCCTGCTATCCTCCTTCAGGGTAGTCCTCCTCATAGTCTGGCCATAGGAATAGCCAGGAACAAAGCCATGAGTACTCTTTAAGTGCTCGCAAACTATCACTAGCAAGTAAGATAGTTCTAATAGGAATGCTAAGTTCTAAGTTTATTTGTAAAGTTAAGTTTGAAACCTAAGCTGAGTTCAGAAACAAAGAAAGATAAAATAAAGTTTGAAATCACCTAAGTTGGAACTTAGTTATCATAGTCACAACTCTGTTGTGGTGAAGTCATGTCACAATTTATTTCATAAGTCATTTTGAAAACATCTGACAACGGAACAGTATGGCCACTCCAACTGTCCATAACCGCGGACACGGCTATTCGAATAGTTTGACACTCTGCAGAGGTGGTACACAAAATTCGATACATCTGTCAGGGATAACCCTGAATCATCATACTTAGTATGCAGATAATCAAACATAACCTTTCCTTTACACACTCTAGTATAAGCACCTCTCCTATGAGCTTGGCCTCCCAACCATGACCATTTGTCATCCTAGGCACTGCATAGCTGGACAACATTGAGAGGTAGCCTCAGCTCAAACCTCTCCCGCGAGGGAACTAATACTAATGCATATAAACTTCCGGCTAAGCCTTACCCAATTCAGGTATTGTGGTTGTACGGTAAAATTGGTATGGTATCGCATCCGAACACAACCATCAGTTTTATAAAAGGGCTAAGGCTCATGCCTTAACATTTTCATCATCATAAACCAGTTGTGTTTCTCAACACATGTCAAAACATATCAATAGAATGAATCATCATTCCAAGGTTTTCACAAGTCATTTTCACCAAGTATTCCCATCTAGAGTGATCAAGTTTTGGTTTAGCTCTAAATTACTAAGTTAAGATTGTTCACTAATGTGGGATGCTAATATCAATATCATGCCATAGAATGACATCTAAGTCTAACTAGATCGGCCAAATTTTATACTCTTTATGCTATCTATAAACAAGTAAAGAACTTTGGTAAAGTAAAAAAATTAAGCTTGTAAATAAAACTTGGAGTAGGTATAAGTCAAAATGGTATAACCAAAGCATGCCTAATGCATTTGCTTAGGTTATCTAGCTTAATTCTAGCTTGCTAACAATAGCTTGCCTTGGTTGGTGCAGTGGTTGAAATTCTCTTCCTCCTCCTCTTGGTAGAACTCCTCCTCCTCGTAGACTTGGTCGGTACTATCGTCTATAAATACATACGGAATACACAATCACCAAACAATACTTAACTAGTCTACTTAGCACACTAAGGCACACATTTGATGATCTATTATCATCACAAACATCGCAATGTTTAATGAACTAGTTTTATTCTTTTTATTTGAGAAAAGTAATTTCTACTCATTGAAATTAACTAAGATTTAATATTCTCCAATTAAAAGATGGGATCATGTGGACACATGTCATCACCACATATTCTAATGCATGGGAATGTGATTTAAATGTTGGATCACAATTTATAAAGTTTAAGATTAATATTTAATGATTTAAAGTGACTAGAAATGCCTATATAGCATTATTTTGGTACTAGTCCAAAGTCATTGCATGCAAACCTTGATATTATTACATATTCAGATAGGTATGGTTAAATGTGATTTTTGAGAGTTGGAATCAACTCAAAAGCTATTATGGTTGATTTTATAAAAATGTTTGAATGTGCAAAACCTTCTGTCTTGTTATTTTAGCTAGGAGCGATCTATAACTCTAAATGATTTAAATCCAATAGGCTTGGATAGAGATTTTCGTTAGCTTTCCAACAAAATTGGAATCACTCAATTTGGATTTGTAAAACTCCCTGAATTGATTTTCAAACTAAAGGACAGAACTAAGTCTAAGTCTAAAAAGAAAAAGAGTTATTTGAATTAAACGGGTCGCGTGGGAAATAAATGGGCCGACCCAGTTTACTCCACACAGCGCCCGGGCTGGTTTTAAGTGGGGGTCCCACCTGTTAGTGGGACAGGGGTTGCCGAATCAGTATGGGCGAACGGTGGCCGCAGGATCAGATCCTGGATCAACGGCGCACATCCATCGTCCTCGCCGGAATAGTTCTCGACAGGGACGAACCCTAGCACGGTCGGTGAGGGTGCAGTGGGGATGTACCACGGCTCCATCTAGTGCGGCGAGTCGGGCAAACGAACGACACGACAATGGTGGTTCTCCTGGTACCGATGGCGTCCTAGGAGATGGCCTGGATTACTGGCGCCCTTCTCCTCCTTCCGCAGCAGACTCCAGCGCTACGGGCTGTGGCTTGCTCCGGTGGGGCTCTGGGAGGTTTTTGAGGGGGAGTGGATGAGAGTGGTGTGAGGAAACGGTGCTGGGGTGGCTTCCTTATATAGGCGCGGCGATGCGGCAGTAAGGCATGGGCGGAGCTCGCCGGTGACAACGGCACAGTGGGCTAGAGGCTTGGGCGGTGGCCGGTTCCCTGGCGGTCGTCATGGCGGTGCGCGTGCAGTGAATTCTGGTCGGGAGACGTGAGCGGCGTGGAACGCACGATTTCTCTATCCACGGCGAACTTTGCGGTGGCCAGCGACTACGGGGCACGGTCGGGGAAATGGGCATGTCTGGCAGCTTCTTGGGCGGTGGTGATCATGTAGGTGGGTGGCGAGAGCGAGGCAGGGTCTGGTTGAGCGGGGACCGTGCGTGCTCTGCAGGCGGCGTCGGCATGGCAGACATGTTCCAGGCATGGCGGTTCCTGGCTTCTCGCTCTGTCCTCGAGATAGGGCTGGCCTAGAGGGGGAGGTGGTCCACAAGCGACGCGTTGGGCAAGGTGGGCGAGGCAGGGTCTAGTTGAGCGAGGACCGTGCACGCTCTGCAGGCGGCGTCGGCATGGCAGACACGTTCCGGGCGCGGCGGTTCCTGGCTTCTCCTCGCTCTGTCCTCGAGCTGGGGCTGGCCTAGAGGGGGAGGTGGTCCACGAGAGACACGTTGGGCAAGGTGGGCGAGGCTGGCAGCGCTAGGGGCGCGCTGTCGCCGGTGAGGGGGCGCAAGGTGCTTGGCATTGATGTCCATGACAATTTGGTTGTGGGCACAATGGTTGGCCGGGCTAGAAAGGAGTAGGGGTGCACTGGAGAGGTTTTGATTGGAATGTGGGAGACAAGTTTGGCCAGAACACTGCTCACACTAGTGTTTTTGGTTTTTATCTGATCTGTGCACTCCAAGTGTTTGACAAAATGGCCGAAAGAAATCAAGTTTGGAATTTTGAGATGAAATTTGGTGGAGTTGTTTGTCACATGCTTAAGCATCTCTGGTTGCTAGGATTGGTTAAATGGAATTCATTTGGATGGTTTTTGAAATAGGGTGATCTATACATATGAACTAGATTCCAATTTCAAATGTCATTTAAAATTAGAGTTTGAATGTTTTTGGGGGATCACAAAGTGGGCCTTGGTACATCTTAACGTGTACTAGCAAGGGGTGCAAAGATCCACATTTGTTTCTGTTTGAAATTGAGTGCTAGGAATACCCAAAGTGGGCTAGTTGATTAAAATGGCAAAAGTGACCATTCCCTTTATTAATTGTATTTGATTTCTTTTTATTTGGTTTTTGCTTGGGATTGATCTAGATGATGTGGCATTCATCTTAGAATCATTTTACAACCATTAGAACAAACAATCATGGCAATTCAAATCAATTCCTATTTAATGCAACACTCATATGCATGCTTAAAGATTTTTAATGAGAAAAAGTTTTTGTTAACCCTAAATTGGGTGATTTGGATCTTAATAACTTGGATTAAAGTTTTGGGATGTTACATCGAACCAGTAGGAGCAAGGAAATAACTCCAAGGTGTTGTTTCCAACTTGGAATCCTGCACACCACAACCACAGAACTTTGCCCCCAACTTACAGTGAGGTTGTCAAGCTCACCGGTTTTGCTGAAAACAAAAGATTAAACGTATTGTGTGGAAGATAGTAATTGCTTGTAGAAAGTAAACAGTAAATAGTAAATATTATATGGTAGATTGATGGTAAAAGAATGGACCGGGGTCCATAGTTCACTAGAGGTAATTCTCCTTAAGATAGATGACATGTTCGGTGAACAAATTACAGTAGGGCAATTGATAGACACCGAGAAAGCATCATGCATATACTAATCATCTTGACTCCTATGAGATTTGATTGGGCATTCCAACATTATACATAGATCGTAATCCAACTGCATCTATGACTAATAATCCACCTTCAGGTTATCATCCGAACTCCCTCCAGTATTAAGTTGCAAGCAACAGATAATTGCATTAGGCAAAGTGTGTAAAGTAAACAATACGATTGCCCCATGGACAAAGGATTGCTGTTTTCTCCCTAGTAGCAACAACACATCTAGTATCTTAGAGATTCCTGTCACTTCCCCAGATTACTAGAGGCATGAACCCACTATCGAGCATAAATACTCCCTCTTGGAGTTGCTAGCATCTACTTGCCCAAGATAGCTACTAATAACGGAAAGCTTGCAAGATCACAAATAACAAAGACATGATAGAATCAATAATCAATCCGAAATAGCATCTCAATATCCATCGGATCCCTGCAAACACAACATGTAATATTACAAATAGATGATCTTGATCATGAACGGAGATCACAAGATCTAAACATGGTAGCACAAAGGAGGAGAACCAACCATCTAGCTACTACATGGACCCGTAGTCTAGGGATGAACTACTCACGCATCACACCGGAGGCAAACATGGTGATGAATAAGGCCTCCAGGGTGATCTCTCCCCTCCGATAGGGTGCCGGGAAGAGCTTCAGATCCCTCCCGATCTATGGATGGAGATGACTGCGGCTACAGACTCTTTCGTGGAATTTTCATTGGGTCCTTAGGGTTTTTTTCCCGGGAGGCTTTTATAGGTGAAGGTGCAAGGTTGGTGGAGGCTCGAGGGGCCCACACCAGGTGGCGGCGTGCCTAGGGCTGGCCGCGCCACCCTAGGGTGTGGCCGCCTCGTGGCCCCCCTTCGTCTCCCCTCCTGACTCCTTGTTGCTTCGAGTAAAATATTTACTTTGGCTTTTGTCTGGTCCAATTCTGAGAATATTTCCTTACTAGATTTTCTGAAACCAAAAACAACATAAAACAGACAACTGGCACTATGGCATCTTGTTAATAGGTTAGTTCTAGAAAATGTGTAAAAATACTACAGAGTGTGGACAAAACATAAGAAATTAGATATAAAACAAGCATGGAACATCAAAAATTATAGATACGTTTACAACGTATCATGAACCAGTGTGACAGAAGCAGTTGCAGCACCACACCCAACTGTAGTGTGTGTGGTCATCAAGGGATTTATCACAAACTAAATCCTTATAACTTAAGAAAATTGTAAATGCAGATGATTTAAACCTTTCCTGAATAAGAGAGCAACAAAATCCGACACCATTTGGGACCCACTCGTCATGCTGCTGCTCGCTTAACCCTCCCTAGTCCCCACCACTTTGCACACATTCGCTCTGCTCGGCGACCACCAAATCCCCTCCCTCCCCGGCGACAACCAAGTCCCCCTGGCAACGACAGCGGCAGCGGCTGCTGCAGGCTCACGGGTAAGTCTCCTCGAACTATGTCCACACATCTCTACTACTGTGCGTCTGTGTTTGATCACCGGCGACACGCATCGGTAATGTTGTGCTCGATCTAGGTCACCACGTCTGTGCTCTAGGTCACCGGCGACGGGTCTAGGCCCCATGTAAACACTCGGTCTAGGTCTAGGCCCCAGGTAAGCACTCGATCTAGGTCTAGGCCCAAGGTAAACACATGATCTAGGTCTAGGCCCCAGGTCAACAGTCGATCTAGGCCCTTACCCTTATTTTAGTAACTTGATGCTTGTGCCTCTAATTTAATTCTTGTATGTACTCTTTGGGGCAGGTAGGATGAACTGTGAGGATTGTAGATTTATGCGGCATTAAGGCTAGCATTAAGGCTAGGGAGATACATGCGCAGGTTCTAAAATTGTTCCTACTATCACTAATTGTTCCTACATGCCCTTAGACTTCTTAATGATCTTCAGCTGGACCACACGATGTTGAACCCCGAAAATTTGGAAGTTATTGCACAAAACATCATGGCGATAGCACCGAGAAATTGCAAGCTCCGGCACAATGTTCCATCTTATGATGAGGTGACGCAACCTGTAGCCAAGAAAGTTGAGAAACCGAGGGACCTTATTAGAGGTTAGATTCATTGACATTGGCTTAAAATTACAGTCATTCTTATGCTGCTACAAATTACTTTCTAATATATTCTTTCTAGGTCCGTCGATGAAGGGCAGGGAGGACTTCGACGATTACTACGTGTTTGGAAATGACATGGAATTGACTTCAAACCAAGCTACATATCTCAGAGCAATTTCAGGACACAAGACACCTATACCACACTATGTGTGCAAGATGAAAAATTCAAATGTCATCCTTGGGAAGGCCAAGATGGTAAACTTCTGAGATTTGACTCTTTAAGGGCGTGTTTGTTTCAAAGGAATAAATCCTACAAAATTTATATGCATGTGTTTTACAAATCCTTTGAACCAAACGAGCCCTAAATCTACTTATGCACATTGAACTATACTTCAGTAACTAACTTTATTGTTTACATCCAGTACTTTTAAGCTAGGTGATGACTGCCAGTACATAGATCATTTGTAGCTAGCTTCGAAATAAAGATATCGATCCCACAAGGATCAGTAGGCAAAAGACTAAAATACTTTTAACTACAACTAAACGAAGTACTTAGGAATAACTTTAAGATGCAAGAAAAGTATAGTTGTTTGTGGGTTTTTGGTTGAACGAGGTAATATACAGTAAAAAAAACTTATTGCAGAAAGTAAGAACCGCGTGTGTAGTATAACTTTGGAACTGCAATAGGGAAAAATGCATTCTCAGAGAGTGGTGGATACACCGCTAGCAATTTAGACTAAGCAATCAAGATTATTATAACAAATATTCTCATAATATGTATGTATGTGGGAGGAGCTCCATATATGGACAAATAGGCAGAAACCGCTGCTCACATCATCCTTCATAACCATAGCTGACGAATAAACGACATCAATCGTATTATCCCGCTATTAAGGAATTTCTCCCGTGGCATGGACATGGCTTAATGAGTTCTCCTTGATTCCCCAAGTTAGTACATAAAGAGTGACAATAGCTTTATAGTCACAGTAAGTGCTATCACCCCTCTGTCTACCAAAAAGTAATCCCATTCATCGAGTCCCCATATGAGGAAAATATTAAGGAGGTGCACAACTCCCAACATCAAGATGAAGACAATTAACACATACACATAATGATGTATAACATAATAATCTCTATCTCATCTCAATCATATGCTAGGGTTTCTCCTTCTCCCCAAGAACTAGAGATCTATTCGGACATGGAGGCAATCAACATCGTGGAAACGGTAATGGAAACAATCATAGCTAAATAGTACTTGTATAAATCCACAACGAGTATGGGAATTACAAAAAGATCTAGACAAGATGTAGATGGGATGGATGGAGATGGTGGTGATGCAGCGGCGGATGATGAAGATCGATACCTTAGCCTCCCGGATCTATGCAGGGTGAATATGGATCCTTGGTGGACGAGTTACCCCTCCAGATGCCTTCTAGAGGTGAGGTTTCGGTGATTTCTGGGTGTTCTGTATGTCGGCTCCCTGGTCCAGTTGCACGGGGTGAAACTATTTGAAGAGGCGGTGGCGACGCCAACTATCCGACCAAAACTATACGGTCAGAAAAAATATTCCGGTCATATAGTTGGTCGTTAAACCGTCTATAAGCCTTGTTTGCTTCGGGTTTTCTTCTAGTATTATTGATATCTCCCTGCTCCAAGAATTGTGTCCATTGGATCCATTATCTGTCCTGATCCTAGTGAAAACAGACATAAAATGTGCACGCGAGCACCATAAAATACTAAGATCCTACATCTACAATGCAAAATAATAATGTAAAACATGATGCAAATATGCAATCATCAACTTCCCCAATCTTAGACTCTTGCTCGTCCCGAGCAAGTTTAGCTTAATGGATGTGATCCTCATATTAATGAAGCCAAGTCGATAAAATAAATGAGGCAGTTGCATCATGTGTTTATCATATACGATACATAGGAATAAGTTCATGAATAGTACCTTACTCGAACCATCTGAATAGTATTAGCAGGCTTCCACACCTTAGTGATCAATAGTTCACAAAAGATGAATCTCAACATAATGTAAAAGTATCCGGTTCAACCGAAGTGGTTAGCAAGGTAGTCCCAAGTGTTTTAGGATCAACGTATTCACTTGGGATTCAAAATCTCAAAAGTGTCTCTTTGTCATACTACAATATAGTGGTGTATGCCAATTTGCTCTTTGCACACTCGCTCTTTTTCTTCTTCTTTTGTGTATATGCTCACACTTTTGTTTAAGTGTTGTACAAAGGAGTTAACCATAAATTCCACTTCATGTAGGAATTCAAAGTTTAACGATCTCAATTATCAAATTCCAATTGTATACGAAGCATTTTTATTACTTGAAGATTCTACCTCAACTTGTTCTCACTCTATTTTGATAGCACTTTTTATTTTCCTTTGTTTGAGGTTTCTTTTTCAACTTAACTGCATAGATAATTTTTTCTTTGTAAATCAAATCGTAGACTTATAACATGTTGACCAAATTATATTTATATGTTCCATTAATACCAATGGTGTGGAAGACTACTATTGTTATCATCGAGTGCAAGTAAAATTATACTCAAGCCATTCGTATATCCAATAAGGCAAGCAAAAACTCAATATTGCTCCATATATAATAATAAACTCGGAATTTCATTAAAGGGATCGACTATTCCTAAAGGGAATTCTAATGATGCAAACTTTATTTCTAATTTGAACTAATGCAAAACAAAATAGTGATATAAAACTTATAAGATAGATTACAAGGTCTTTAATGTTCTCCCAATGCTTGGAATCAAGCCAGGTAGGATCGAATAACTCCTTGTCGGTACCTATTCCTCCTCCTGGGTAGAAAGTGTGTTGCCCTCTTCTTTTATGTTGCCTTCTTTAACTATGCTTGCAAAGCGGATGTTGAGCTCGTCCATGTCGTATTGAAGCTTCAGCATTTTCTTCTTGAGGAATTTCTTCTCATCTGTCAACTCAAAGACAGTTTTAATCAAGAAAGCAACTCTACCATCGATGCCATCGATCTTTTTCTCAAGGTCTTTTCTCATCATCCACTAAGAGTCAATCCCTTCTCCAATTGTTTCAACACATGCCTTCGAAGCTTTTTCCAACTCATAGATCTTATCATGAATCTCATTTTGCTGCACCTTCTTAGGTTTAACAGGTTATGGACCAAGAGGAGGTTTATAATAGGATCCTATGTTGTAACGATAAGGATTAGGGAGATACTCATCCTTGTTATTTCCCCGCTCAGCTTTCCTCATCATATCCATCGTTTGCGGGAACATGTCCTCCCAATTTGGGAGAGGCTTGATCTCTGGGCTAGATCATGACGATGATCCTTTAGGTTCTACTTGTTTGATCCTCCTCACGGGCTTCTCTTCTTTCTTCTTCCAGATCTTGTTGACATGGAAGGGCTGCATGGCTTCGCTGCACAGATGTTGTTAGAGGGGCTTGTGTAGGGATGGTGAGGATTTTTCGAGGCTGGAGGCTGTAACTCTGCGAAAATTTAATGAAAAAGGTTAGATGAGATCAGCTTTAAAAGGGGAGGTCAAAAACCCTAGCCACTTTTCGTAACGAGCAACTATACGGGCATGATGACCCACAAGTATAGGGGGTGTATCGCAGTATTTTCGATAATTAAGAGTGTCGAACCCAACAAGGAGCAGAAGGTGCTGGCTAGTGGTATGGATCAGGAATTCTCTACAAATACTTAACAAATGGATTTTTAGGGGGTTTTGATAAAGCAAGTAAACAAAGTACGAGTAAACAAAAGACAATAGGAAAAAATGCAGCAAGTGGCCCAATCCTTTATGCAGCAAAGGACAAGCCAGTTGTATTACTTAAGATGACCAAACGTTCTCGAGGACACATGGGAATACTGTCAAGTGCTTTCGCTTCATGTAGTTGATTAATCTTCTCTAGCTTGCTAAGTGTTGTGTGGGTGAACCTGTGCTAATGTACTGCCCCATCCAAGACTAATACATACTTGTGATTATACCCCTTGCAAACATCCGTAAGTATAAGAAAGTAATTAAGGTAGAAACCTAACCACAGCTTTAAACTCTAAGACCCTTACGTCCCTTGTGCAATGGTTTCCTAACGAGGGTTCAGGTTTCCGTCACTTCGGCAACCCCTACGATTAGTAGCAAAATACACAATGCATTCCCCTAGGCCCATATAGGTGAAGTGTCATGTAGTCGACGTTCACATGACACCACTAGAAGAAGTACACCACAACTTAAATATCAAACTATTGAATCTTTCTCAACACAACTCCACTACTAACAACATGACTTCTCCCATGTCCTCAAGAACAAAACGAACTACTCACAAGACATCATATGGATCATGATCAGAGATGGAATAATGATGTATAACAATCTGAACATAAACAATGATTCAATGGTTCACTCAATAGCATCAACTACAAAGAGTAATCAACATCGGGAAAGTTTCCGCTATGAACTAATGCAAGATTCAACACAATTGTTATAGCAATATGGAGATGGTGATGAGGGTGCTGATGGTGATGATGGTGGTGATGATGATGATGATCCCGATGAAGTCTAGCTTGATGGTGGTGTTGATGGCGACGATCTCCCCTCTCCGGGAAGGAATTCCCCCGGCAGAAATCTGTCTGCTAGAGAGATCTTTCTCTCTCGGTGTTGTCCGCCCCGCAGAGGCGGCGAAATCTTTCTGTGGTCCCTCCCCGAGTCTTAGGGTTTCGAGAGGATGATATACGCCAGAGGGGGGAGGCTGGAGTGGGCTAGGGTGGCCACACCACCTGCTGGCGTGGCCTACGGCTACCCGCGCCAGGGGATGGTGTGGGGCCCCTGTGGCTCATCTCCAATCCGTCTTCTGGCATCCTTAGTCTTCTAGAAAATAGGATTTTCTGTATATTTTCCCGGATTTTCTGATCTTCGCGAATTTTGCCTCCAAACAGCACCTTTTCCATTAGAATCCTGACTGCAACGGTCCATGCTCCAAAAGTCATCAACCATGCAAAAATAAATGAAATAACATAAGTATCACCTCTCAATACGAAATATATCAATGAATAATAGTGAATTAAGACATAGAATAGTGATGCAAAATGGACGTATCAACTCCCCCCAAGCTTAGACTTTGCTTGTCCCCAAGCGAAACTGAGCTCAATAAACATGGCCTCAGGTTTATGAAGTGAAGAGTCGATAAAAGAATACGAACAAGAAGCATCACATTCATCAAATACATAGATCATATTAGAAGACAACTCACTATTAAATAACTCAACTTGTAATAGGTAAAGGAAACACAATAAAGATACATAAAGTGAATCATAATTGGTAATGGCAAACTTAGCTCTTGGTCGAAGAATAGTTGATAATTTGTTAGAGTTCACAAATAGCTGGTTTTCAATGATAGATTCCAAAGTAGTAAACATCAAGATAAGAGCAAAGTGCTAAGCAAGGAACATAAGACATGATCGAATAAATGATCATATGAATGAATGAAACACAACAACTCAAAATACTTGCTGAGATAGAAGGGAATAGGTTTACTGACTCAACTACAAAGCAAAAGAAAGGCCCTTCAAAGAGGGAAGCAGGGATTGCAAGTCTCATAAAGAGCTCCCAAAAATTATGATACTTACTAGCTTTCAGCTCTCATTGCCCCTATCATAGGCATCTTTAGGTGATTAAGGTTAAATTGATCAAATAAGAGGATATGCATTGACAAGTTGTAAGTTGAGAATCTCATGTCCCTTGAATATGAGGGCCGCTCCTCATGCTACTCAAGTTTAGTCACCAGTAAGTTATTGTCATCATTAGCATATGCGTATCATTGAGAACCACCAACGAGGTACCCCTTGCCCGATGATACGGAAGAATCCCCATATCAAAATGACAAGGCAAGCAGACAACAAGCATCTCAGCAATCTTCTTATTTACCATGGGAATATGGTGCCTTTTTCTCTCTTTCCTCTTTTCATAATCTTTTTTTCTTTTTATCTTTTTCTCAATCTCTATCTATTTTTTTATAAGAAGAATGCTTCATAGATGCTCGTTATGGTTACGCTGCAGGTTTCCACCATGTCAGCATGGATTAGACCAGCGACCCAGGTGTTTCTCTAACACACATGCATAACTCCATGGACTTACAAGCTCCCCTTTCATTTCACACCGACGACATCCATAGACAAAAGAACATGATATCAACTTGGTACAAAGTACCAGTGCAATGTTGAAAGCGTTCCCCATGACAGCATGGTTCTGCTAATTAACAACTACAAAGCACAAGAATATACGCAACATAGGTGAGCACAATGGTTCAAGTTTATTAAGTGCAAGAAAGTAAAGTGTGCCATCAAGTTCGTGAGAGCTTTAATCACTAATTTTCACATAACAAGTTTAATTTGGGAGGTAGATAAAACAAGAATTTACTTGGAATAGCAATAATGCTAATAGGTAGGTATGGTGGACACAAATGGCAAAGGTTTTGGTTTAAAGGAGTGGATGCACGAGAAGAATACCCTCTCAGTACAGGTTTTTGGCTAGCAAGGCTGGGTAGCAAGTATAAGAGTTGAAGGAAACAAACAAACATACAAGTGATAAGGACAAACATGCAATCTTCCTTGGAAGCACAAAAGATCTTAACTAGAGAATACTAGACTGATGAGCAAATCAAGAAAGAAAGATGATGAAATTATTTTTCTTTAGAGTACTTCTATCTTTTCATTCAACTCTCAAAAATAGTGTGCTACTGACCGAGCCAGGTTTGCCAAAACCAACTAAATTAACTCAATGATCCCAAAGTGATACCAATACTAACAAGAAGATCAATCATATAACCACGAATTGAAAACTAATATAAGCTATGCAAAAGAATGAATGATAGAACTTCTCATTAATAATTCATAACGGCAACTCACACCAAGGGATACATATCTAGAGAGAGGGGACACTTCCATAATGCAAACCATACTACATAATAACTCCTCTATTCATGATATGACTCTACTAATAAGGTAAAAAAGATAGAAGATAGTGATGTGATACCGCGGCACTCCCCCAAGCTTGGAACAAACCAAGGGGATGCCAAACCTGATGACGAATTACTCCTTAGGTGGTGGTGGTATCCTCTCATCTTCGTCCGTCTTCCAGGGTAAAGGCTTCCCATCAACAAAGGACATTGTGGTTTCCAACATCCTGAAACTTGCAGTAGCACTTATGCGTTTAAATCTAGCCTCATACTCACAGTTTTGATTTTGAACGTCATAGAACTGTGCTTGCAGTTTGTTGGTTGTTTGGTAGAGTGAGAGGACTTCGTCTTTGAGTTCAGCAGTCTCCTTTTGGTGCAAGGTGATGAGTTCGGAACAAATCTTATGGATAATATCCACTTCGCGCTCCGCCATCTTCTTGTACCTAAAGACTTCTTGCTCCAGTGCTTCCATCCTGTCCTCTAGACTTCCTTCACCTTTAGGGCCTTGAACCTCTTTAATCCGGACCTCCCCACCTTCGAGCAACAACTCCTTGGGATGAATCTTCAATTATCTCATGTATGGGTTGATGATATCTTCTAAGGAATCTCCCTCAGCTGATCCAGTGGAAGACATTGTGGCTACAAATCTGGGATTGTACCTGGTAGAAACAGATCGCAACAAAAACACGACGAAAACACGATATACGAACCTCAGAAGATCCGGGGGGGGGTTATATATTACGAAGTTTCACATCAAAAGGAAGGTACTGGGAGAAAACGAGTTGGAGGCGGAGTCCGGGTGGACTCACCACCTAGTGGCGCGGCCAGGGTGGCCCGCCATTGTGGTGGTGTGAGCCACCAGCTCGCTTCCATCCCATTTTCGCTTCGTAACTTTCCTTATTGACTAAAACTGCAAAAATATAGTTGTATTGTAATTTCGCGGAACTTTTCTTACCAGAACTATTACCTATTTGAAAACAGACTCTGCAGGTCTCTGAATTTGGTCCTTGATGAATTTCTCCGGAGTTATAACTTGAAAGGCATCAACATCTTCATTGTAAGAATCTCTAGCAATATAGTGCTTGAGTCGCTGCCCATTCACTACTTGTGTAGTATTATCTTTTAAAGAAGAAATTTTTATTGCTCCTGAATGATATACCTCTTCAATAATGAAAGGTCCTTCCCATTTTGACAGTAGCTTTCCTACAAAAAATCTGAGACGAGACCTATACAAAAGCACTTTCTCACCAACATGAAATTATCTCTTAAGTATTCGCTTGTCATGCCATCTTTTAACTTTTTCCTTAAAGAGCCTAGCATTTTCATAGGCTTCACTCCTCCATTCATCTAAAGAACTTAAGTTAAATAATATTTTCTCACCAGCGAGCTTACAATCTCTATTTAGTCCTTTAACTGCCTAGTAAGCTTTTTGTTCTAATTCTAAGGGTAGGTGACAAGCTTTCCCATAAACCATTTTGTAAGGAGACATTCCCATAGGATTTTTGTAAGCAGTTCTGTAAGCCCATAAAGCATCATTCAACTTTTTAGCCTAGTTTTTTCTAGATCTATTAACAGTCTTTTGCAAGATGGATTTAATTTCTCTATTTGATAACTCTACTTGCCCGCTAGTTTGGGGGTGATAAGCTGAAGCAATTCTATGATTAACATCATATTTAGCAAGGGTCTTTCTAAAACCATCATGAATGAAATGAGAACCCCCATCAGTCATGAGATACCTAGGCACTCCAAACCTAGGAAAGATAACATCCTTAAGCATTTTTAGAGAAGTCTTCCCGTCAGCACTCTTTGTGGGAATGGCTTCTACCCACTTAGTAACATAATCAACAGCAACAAGAATATGAGTGTAACCTTTCGAAGGAGGGAAAGGACCCATAAAGTCAAATCCCCAGCAATCAAAAGGTTCAATAACTAGAGAATAGTTCATAGGCATTTCATTGTGTCTAGAAATATTACCAACACGCTGACATTCATCACAAGATAAAACAAATTTTCTTGCATCTTTAAAAAGGGTAGGCCAGTAGAAACCTGATTGTAGCACCTTTTGTGCAGTTCTATCTCCTTCATGATGTCCTCCAAAAGCACTACCATGACATTACGCAATATCTCCCTTTGTTCATATTCTGGAACACATCTTTGCAAAATACCATCCACTCCTTCTTTGTATAAGTGTGGGTCATCCCAAAAATAATGCCTCAAATCATAGAAGAACTTCCTCCTTTGCCGAGCTGTAAAAGTTGGAGGCAAATACTTGGAGACAATAATGTTGGAGATATGCCCAAGAGGCAATAATAAAAGTGGTTATTATTATATCTTTGTTTTTATGATGAATGTTTACATCCCATGCTATAATTGTATTATAAGGAAACACTGATACATGTGTGTTTTGTAAACATAAAAGAGTCCCTAGTAAGCCTCTTGTGGAACTAGCTTGTTGATTAAATGATGATCATGGTTTCCTGATCATGGACATTGGATGTCATTAATAACAATGTTATATCATTAGGAGAATGATGTGATGGACACACACCCATAGTAAGCGTAGCATAAGATCATGTCATTAAGTTCGTATTGCTGTAAGCTTTGAAATGCATAGTAACCTAATCCTTCGACCATGAGGTTATGTTAATCACCATCACCGGATGGGTACTTTGATGACATCAAACACCGCTTCGTAACTGGGTGGTTATAAAGGTGTCATTGGGTATTCTGAAAGTATGTGTTGAAGCGCATGGACCAAGATTGGGATTTGTCCATCCATATGACGGATAGATATGCTCTGGGCCCTCTCGGTGGAATGTCATCTAGTTAGCTTGCAAGCATGTGACTAGGTCACAAGGGATGACATAACATGGAACGACTAAAGAGTACTTATCAGTAATGAGGTGGAACTAGGTATGGAGATACCAACGATCAAACCTCGGATAAGTAGAATATCATGTGACAAAGGGAATTGGTTTCGTATGTTAATGGTTCTATCGATCACGAAGTCATCGTTGAGTGTGTGGGAGCAGTTATGGATCTCCAGATCCCGCTGATGGTTATTGATCGGAGATGTGTCTCCATCATGTCTGCATATTCACAAACCGTAGGGTGACACACTTAAGGTTCGAAGTTGTTTTTAAGTAGATATGGAATGTGCGTTGGAGACCAAATGTTGTTCGGAGTCTCGGATTGGATCTGGGACATCACGAGGAGATCCGAAACGGTCCGGAGAATAAGATTCATATATTGGGGATCATTTTCTAAGTTAGGAAATGTTCCAGAATGTTTGTATGGAGATTCTAGAAGGTTTCAGAATGTTCTGGAAGGTTCTAGAAGAGTTCTTGGTGTTTGCTTGAAAACCAAAGGAAACCTTGTGGGGCGAGACACGGATTCGTGGGGGAGGAGGACTCCTCCCCCCCTTCCCAACCCGCCGGCCAAGGAGGGGAGTCCTACTAGGACTCCTCCTCCCATGGCGCGCCTCCCTCCTTTAAATAGAAGGGAGGGGGCGCCCCCTCCTAGCCCTCTCTAATAGCAATCCCTAGCCGCCGCCTCTCTCCTCTTCCTTCGCTCTGCTCCGGCTTAGGCGAAGCCCTGCAGAATTCTCTCCTCCACCACCACCACCAAACCATCGTGCTGCTGGGATTCCGTGGAGAAGATCTACTACCTCCGCTGCTCGCTGGAACAGGGAGAGGAAGGTCTGCCCGACCAGACGTGTGACCGATCATGAAGCTGCCGGAACGCGGCGCTGGAAGGATCGTCCACACGATCTTGAGATCGGCAAGTGATCGACTACATCAACCCCGAGATCTAATCTCGTAACGCTTTCGGTTCTATGAGGGTTAGTACAGATCTATCTCGTTGCTCATGTCTAATAGATTAGATCTTGGCTTTTATCTAGATTAGATCTGGGTTTTGTTTGTTCCTGCGGTAGAATTTTTTTGTTTTCGATGCTACGAACCCATCAGTGGTATCAGAGCCTTGTCTATGCGTAGATCTATTGCACGAGTAGAACACAATGATGTTGTGGGCATTGGTGCTCGTGCCGTCTTTTTCTTTGTGTACTTTGCATCTTGCGGTATGGTGGGATGAAGCGGCTCGGGCTAACCTTACATGTCATCGCACATGAGACTTGCTCCACGCTTGACGTGTAACTTGCTTTGCACAAGTGGCTTTGCGGGTGTCTGTCTCTCCCATCATAGTATAGATCCAATCTACACTTTGCACTTGATAGCACTTGTATCAACGTTGTGGTTCAGTTTCGTAGGTAAGATCCGTTCTTATTCGAAAGCCCCAAACCACGTAAAACTTGCAAAGAAAATTAGAGGCGTCTAACTTGTTTTTACAGGGGTTTTGTGATGTGATATGGCCATCATGTGATTGTGATTATATTTGATGTATGCAATGATCCTTGCTGTAATATGGCAACCGGCAGGAGCCTAATGGTTGTCTTTAATTCTGTTAAGACCTGCGTGTCTATTCATCTTGTAATAGCTTTATTCCAAGTAGTTGTAATAGTTGCTGGTGATGATGGACAACCATGAAGCGGCGCCACTGACCTTGACGCAATGCTGGTGATGATGGAGATCATGTCCGTGCTTTGGATATGGAGATCAAAGGCATAAGAAGAAAGGGCCATATCATATCACACTAATTATGAATTGCCTGTGATGTTAATCCTTTATGCATCTTGTATTTCTTAGATCACGACGGTAGCATTATAAGATGATCCCTCTCACTAAATATCAAGTAATAAAGTGTTCGTCCTTAGTTGGCACCGTTGCTAAGACTCATCGTCTCGAAGCATCTCGTGATGATCGGATGTGATAGATTCTACGTGTGCATACAACGGGTGCAAGCCAGATTTGCACATGCGGAAACTAAGATTAATCTTGACGGGCCTAGCATCTAGAGACATGGTCTCGGAACACGGAATACCGAAAGATAGAGCATGAATCATATAAGTGATATGATGAACATGAAGATTGTTCGCCAATGAAACTACATCCTCTCTCGTGAAGATCGGACTTGGTGTAGTGGACTTGGTTCGTGTAATCACTAAGACAATGTGAGGGATGTTGTTTTGAGTGGGAGTTCACCTAGTTAATTTAAGAATTAAAGTAGAACTCAATTTATCATAAACTTAGTCTAAACTACTTGCAAATTTGTTGTAGATTATGGCGAATCTCTCCATCAATTTCAATGCGTTCCTAGAGAAACAAAAACTTAAGAACAATGGAAGCAACTTCACGGACTGGCTCCGTGGTTTGAAGATTGTCCTCAGGGCTGGTCAGATGACCTATGTGCTCGAAGCACCACTAGGTGACCCACCTGCAGATGATGCCACCGATGACGTAAAGAATGTTTACGCCACTCGGAAAAATCATTACTCCACAGTTCAGTGTGCCATCCTGTACGGTTTAGAAACGGAGCTCCAGAAGCGTTTTGAGTACCATGACCCATTCGAGATCATTAAGGAGCTCAAGCTCATTTTTGAGACTCACGCGGCCGTGGAGAGCTATGAGGCCTCTGAGAAGTTCTTTACCTGCAAGATGGAAGAGGAAGCTCCGTTAGCGAGAACGTGCTCACCATGTCTGGGCACGCAAACAAACTCCAAGAGTTGGGGATAACGATTCCTAATGAGTTAGGGATTCACCGTGTCCTCCAATCACTGCCACCGAGTTATAAGAACTTTGTGACGAACTACAATATGCACTGCATGAACAAGACGTTGCCTGAACTATCGTCCATGCTGAAAACTGCTGAAGTGGAGATCAAAAAGGAGCACCAAGTGTTGATGGTCAATAAGACCACCAATTTCAAGAAACAGGGCAAGCCTAAGAAAAAGGGCAACTTCAAGAAGGACGGCAAGAAAGCTGCCGCACCTGCTAAGAAGCCCAAGGCTAGTCCTAAGTCTGAAACTAAGTGCTTCTACTGCAAGGGTGCTGGTTACTGGAAGCGTAACTGCCACAAGTACCTGGCAGATCTGAAGAACGACAACATCAAGAAGAAAGGTATATTCGATATACATGTTATTGATGTGTATCTTACTAGTAGTCGTAGTAGTGCACAGGTATTTGATATCGGGTTCGTTGCTCATATTTGTAACTCAAAGCAGAGCTGCGGAATAAACGAAGACCGGCAAGAGACGAGGTGATGATGCGGCGTTGGAAATGGCTCCAAGGTTGATGTGATCGCCGGCACGCTCCCTCTACATCTACCTTCGGGATTAGTTTTAAATTTAAATAATTGTTATTTGGTGCCTGCGTTAAGCATGAACATTATATCTGGATCTTGTTTATTGCGAGACGGTTACTCTTTTAAGTCTGAGAATAAAGGTTGTTCAATTTATATGAGTAATATCTTTTATGGTAATGCACCTGAGATAAATGGTTTATTATTATTGAATCTCGATAGTAGTGATACACATGTTCACAACATAGATGCTAAACGAATAAAATTTAATGATAATTCTACATACATGTGGCAATCGCTGCCTTGGTCACATTGGAGTGAAGCGATGAAGAAACTCCATTCGATGGACTTCTTGAATCACTTGAAACATGAAGCATGTCTAATGGGAAAATGACTAAGACTCCATTCTGGAATAATGGAGCGAGCTACAGACTTATTGGAAATAATACATACCAATGAGTGTAGCATCGCGTGGTGGATATCGTTATGTTCTCACTTTCACGGATGACTTAAGTAGATATGGGTATGTCTACTTTATGAAACATAAGTCCAAAACTTTCGAGAAGTTTAAGGAATTTCAAAGTGAAGTGGAAAATCATCGTAACAAGAAGATTAAGTTTCTGCTCGATCATGGAGGTGAATATCTGAGTTATGAGTTTGGCATGCATTTAAAGAAATGTGGAATACTTTCACAGTTGACACCGTCGGGAACACCACAGCGTAATGGTGTGTCCGAACGTCGTAATCGAACTCTCTTAGATATGGTTCGGTCTATGATGTCTCTAACAGATTTACCGCTATCGTTTTGGAGCTATGCATTAGAGACAGCCGCATTCACTTTAAATAGGGCACCATCTAAATCCGTTGAAACGACAGCATTTAATTGTGGTTTGGAAAGAAACCTAAGTTGTCGTTCCTTAAAGTTTGGGGTTGCGAGGCGTATGTAAAGAAGTTACAACCCGATAAGCTTGAACCCAAAGCGGAGAAATGCGTCTTCATAGGATACCCAAAAGAAACAATTGGGTATACCTTCTATCATAGATCCGAAGGCAAAGTTTTTGTTGCCAAGAATGGATCCTTTCTTGAGAAGGAGTTTCTCTCGAAAGAGGTGACTGGAAGGAAAGTAGAACTCGACGAGGTTATTGAACCTTCTCTCGGAGTTGAGAGTAGCGCAGCACCGGAAGATGTTTTTGTGCCGCCTGCACCAACTAGAGAGGAAGCTAATGATGGTGATCATGAAACTTCGAACGAAATTACTGCTGAACCTCGCAGGTCAACGAGGGTTCGTACCACTCCTGAGTGGTGTGACTCTGCGTTGAACGTCATGTTGGTGGACAACACTGATGACCCTGCGACGTATGAAGAAGCTATGGGTGAGCCCAGATTCCGACAAATGGCTAGAAGCCATGAAATCCGAAATGGGATCCATGTACGAAAACCAAGTATGGACTTTGGTGGACTTACCGGATGGCCGTAAGGCTGTCGAGAACAAATGGATTTTCAAAAGAAAAACAGATGCTGATGGTAATGTTACCGTCTATAAAGCTCGACTTGTCGCGAAAGTGTTCCGACAAATTCAAGGAGTTGACTACGATAAGACTTTCTCACCAGTAGCGAAGCTAAAGTCTGTGAGGATTTTGTTAGCAATCGCTGCATATTTCGATTATGAAATTTGGCAGATGGATGTCAAAACGCTCCTTAATGGTGACATTGAGGAAGAGTTGTATATGGTACAACCCAAGGGTTTTGTCGATCCTAGTGATGTCGACAAGGTATGCAAACTTCAGCGCTCCATTTATGGATTGAAGCAAGCATCCCGGAGTTGGAATCAACGCTTTTGATAAAGTACTCAAAAACTTTGGATTTATACAAACTTATGGAGAAGCTTGTATTTACAAGAAAGTGAGTGGGAGCTCTGTAGCATTCCTAGTACTATATGTAGATGACATATTGTTGATTGGGAATGATATAGAACTTCTTAATAGCATCAAAACCTATTTGAATAATAGTTTTTCAATGAAGGATCTTGGCGAAGCGGCATATATTCTAGGCATCAAGATTTATAGAGATAGATCAAGACGCCTAATAGCGCTTTCACAAAGTACATACTTAGACAAAGTTCTAAAGAAGTTTAGAATGGAAGAGAGCAAGAAAGGGTTCGTGCCCATGTTGTCAGGTAAGACCTTGAGTAAGACTCAAAGTCCGGCTACGGCAGAAGATAGAGAAAAGATGAATAATATTCCCTATGCCTCGGCCATAGGTTCTATCTTGTATGCCATGCTGTGTACAAGACCGGATATAGCACATGCTGTTAGTTTGACTAGCAGATATCAAAGTGATCCTAGAATGGAACACTGGACAGCGGTCAAAAATATCCTAAAGTACCTGAATAGGACTAAGGATATGGTTCTTTCTTATGGAGGTGATGAACAGCTTGTTGTAAACGGTTACACCGATGTTAGTTGGAACACCGATCCAGATGACTCAAGTCACCCCGGATAATGATTTATTTTGAATGGTGCTGCAGGAGCTGGAGGAGTGCCAAGCAAAGCGTTGTGTAAATCTTCAACTGAATCGGAATACATAGCTGCTTCGGAGGCTGCACAAGAAGCCATATGGATGAAGGAGTTCATTACTGAACTTGGCGTGGTTCCTAGTGCGTTGGACCCGATGGCCATCTACTATGACAACACAGGTGCCATAGCTAATGCACAGGAGCCAAGGTCACATAGCAAGCTGAAGCACATCAAGCTACGTTTCCATGCTATTCGCGAGTATGTCCGAGATGGCGACATAAATATTTGCAAAGTACACACTGATCTGAATGTGGCAGATCCGTTGACTAAACCTCTCCCTACAGCAAAGCATGACCAACACCAGAACGCCATGGGTGTTAGGTATATTACCATGTAATCTAGATTATTGACTCTAGTGCAAGTGGGAGACTGTTGGAGATATGCCCAAGAGGCAATAATAAAAGTGGTTATTATCATATCTTTGTGTTTATGATGAATGTTTACATCCCATGCTATAATTGTATTATAAGGAAACACTGATACATGTGTGTTTTGTAAACATAAAAGAGTCCCTAGTAAGCCTCTTGTGGAACTAGCTTGTTGATTAAATGATGATCATGGTTTCCTGATCATGGACATTGGATGTCATTAATAACAACGTTATATCATTAGGAGAATGATGTGATGGACACACACCCATAGTAAGCGTAGCATAAGATCATGTCATTAAGTTCAGACACTGTAAGCTTTCAAATGCATAGTAACCTAATCCTTCGACCATGAGGTTATGTTAATCACCATCACCGGATGGGTACTTTGATGACATCAAACACCGCTCAGAATCGGGTGGTTATAAAGGTGTCATTGGGTATTCTGAAAGTATGTGTTGAAGCGCATGGACCAAGATTGGGATTTGTCCATCCATATGACAGATAGATATGCTCTGGGCCCTCTCGGTGGAATGTCATCTAGTTAGCTTGCAAGCATGTGACTAGGTCACCAGGGATGACATAACATGGAACGAGTAAAGAGTACTTATCAGTAACGAGGTGGAACTAGGTATGGAGATGCCGACGATCAAACCTCGGATAAGTAGAATATCGTGTGACAAAGGTAATTGGTTTCGTATGTTAATGGTTCTATCGATCACGAAGTCATCGTTGAGTGTGTGGGAGCCGCTCTGACCAAGCTCCTTTTTCTAACGATTGCCATGCGATTTGGGATCCTCATTTTGGTCAACCCGCTGTGGAAGCCTTTACTCGAGGAGGTGCTGCTGGTCCAGTTAATATCGCCTATTCTGGAGTTTATCAGTGGTTTCCTAGACCTGGAAGCTATAGCAGATCAGATTTCTGGTATATTCTAGCACTTAGCTCCTGTGCATGGACGATAGTGCCTTTCACATGCAAAGGAATTGTTAATATGGGGCTGCATGTAAAGGAGATGGAAATAGTCCCATGAGAGTTATGGATCTCCAGATCCCGCTGATGGTTATTGATCGGAGATGTGTCTCCATCATGTCTGCATATTCACGAACCGTAGGGTGACACACTTAAGGTTCGAAGTTGTTTTTAAGTAGATATGGAATGTGCGTTGGAGACCGAATGTTGTTCGAGTCTCGGATTGGATCCGGGACATCACGAGGAGATCCGGAATGGTCCGGAGAATAAGATTCATATATTGGGGATCATTTTCTAAGTTAGGAAATGTTCCGGAGTGTTTGTATGGAGATTCTAGAAGGTTTCAGAATGTTCTGGAAGGTTCTAGAAGAGTTCTTGGTGTTTGCTTGAAAACCAAGAAAGGGTCAAAGGAAACCTTGTGGGGCGAGACATGGATTCGTAAAGGTGAGGACCTCCCCTTCCCAACCCGCCGGCCAAGGAGGGGAGTCCTACTAGGACTCCCCTCCCATGGCGCGCCTCCCTCCTTTAAATAGAAGGGAGGGGCGCCCCCTCCTAGCCCTCTCTAATAACAATCCCTAGCCGCCGCCTCTCTCCTCTTCCTTCGCTCTGCTCCGGTTTAGGCGAAGCCCTGCAGAATTCTCTCCTCCACCACCACCACCACACCGTCGTGCTGCTGGGATTCCGTGGAGAAGATCTACTACCTCCGCTGCTCGCTGGAACGGGGAGAGGAAGGTCTTCGACTCACGCAGTGACCGATCATGCGGAAGCACCGCTTAACGCTGGGAAGGATCGTCCACATGATCTTGAGATCGGCAAGTGATCGACTACATCAACCCCGAGATCTAATCTCGTAACGCTTTTGGTTCTACGAGGGTTAGTACAGATCTATCTCATTGCTCATGTCTAATAGATTAGATCTTGGCTTTTATCTAGATTAGATCTGGGTTTTGTTCGTTCCTGTGGTAGAATTTTTTTGTTTCCCATGCTACGAACCCATCAAATAATGTTAGCATAATCAGCGTACCAAGGGCTCCCTCGCGAGCTCACCCCTACTGCAGCTAACTGTTCATTTGGGAAACTATCATTAACAGGCATAGGGTCAAAACAGATGTTTTCCAATCGAGATAAATTATCGCCATGTGGTTTTCAGCACCCTTCCTATCTACTATATGTAGATCAAACTCCTGTAAAAGCAGCACCCATCTAATAAGCCTAGGCTTAGCATCCTTCTTCGTCATAAGGTATTTAATAGCAGCATGATCTGTATGAATGGTGACTTTTGAGTCTACAATATAGGGCCTAAACTTATCACAAGCAAAAACAACAACTAGAAATTCCTTTTCAGTAGTAGCATAATTCCTTTGAGCAGCGTCTAGAGTCTTACTAGCATAATGGATAACATTTAACTTCTTATCAACTTGTTGTCCAAGGACAGCACCTATAGCAAAATCACTAGCATCACACATTATTTCAAAGGGTAAACTCCAATCAGGTGGTTGAACAATAGGATCTGTAGTTAAAGCCTTCTTAAGCGTTTCAAAAGCTTCCTTACAATCATCATCAAAAATGAAGGGTACATGTTTTTGAAGAAGATTAGTAAGGGGTTTTGATATCCTAGAAAAGTCTTTAATAAACCTTCTATAGAAACCAGCATGACCAAGGATACTATGAATACCTTTGATGTCTCTTGGACATGGCATCTTCTCAATTGCCTCAACCTTAGCTCTATCAACTTCTATGCCTCTTTCAGAAACTTTATGCCCAAGGACAATCCATTCATTAACCATGAAGTGGCATTTCTCCCAATTAAGAACAAGATTAGTTTCTTCACATCTCTGCAAAACTTTATCAAGGTTGTTGATACATTGCAAATGTATCTATAATTTTTGATGTTCCATGCTTGGTTTTATCTACTTTCTTGTGTTTTGTTCCAACTTTGGAGTACTTTTCATATGATTTCTTGGACTAACCTATTAACAAGATGCCATAGTGCCAGTTGCCTGTTTTCTGCTGTTTTTGGTTCCAGGAAGTCAGAAAATGAATATTCTCGAAATTGGACAGGACAAAAGCCAAAGTTACTATTTTCCCGAAAGACTCACGGAGCCAGAAGGAGAGTCGGAGAGGGGCCATAGGGTTGCCAGACCACCCCTAGGCGCGGGTCTACCTAGGCCGCGCCAGGGCATGGTGTGGGCCCCCTGGCTGGCCACCGACCTTGCCTCCTTCGCCTATAAGAGCCTCCTGATACCAAAACCCTAAATGGTCAATCAGAAATCCACGAAAAGTTCCACAACGTCGCCACCACCGAAGGGGAGATTCGGGGGACAGAAAGTCTCTGTTCCGGCACCCTGCCAGGATGGGTAAGTGCCCCCAGAGCCATCTCCATCGATCTCCACCGCCATCTCCATCACCATTGTTGATTCCCATGACGAGGAGGGAGTAGTTCTCTCTCGAGGATAAGGGTTCTACCGGTAGCTATGTGTTCATCTCTCTCTCTATGCATGATCTTATTGAGATCATGAGCTTGTAATCTATAGATCTACCTTGCTACTCAAGTGCTTTAATAGATCTCTGCTCTGCCCATGTGTGTGAAAGTGACAGCGTGCACACCAGGGTGTCACTTGGGCTAGAGATTACAAATACTTGTTATGAGTTATATTTGGAGTTGGATGTTTCTATGAAATTGTGGTGTTTGTTGGACTCATCTAGTACTGAAGGTGACAATGTGGGGTTTTCTAGATGGGAAAGGCTTACTTTGAGGTGTGTTGTTATAGCCCTACCATGGATTAGAGTGTCCAACCGGAGAGTATTTCAACATAGTATCATAAAGAAGAATATATTTATATGAGAGTGTTCACTAGTGAAAGTATGATCCCTAGGCCTTGTTTCTAACCACTAAAACACTGTTTGCTATTAGATATGTTACATGTTTGCTTGCTTCCATCTTTATTTCAGTTTTCCTTTAGTCTTTTCCCACATCAACCACACGCCATCAAGCTATCTTCTATCACCCTTACCACTTATAATTATCCATACCACCTGTATTTCACTATCTCTTCGCCGAACTAGTGCACCTATACACCTGACAAGTGTATTGGGTTTGTTGGGGACACAAGAGACTTCTTGTATCTTAATTGCAGGGTTGCTTGAGAGGGATACCTTTGACCACTTCCTCCCTAGGTTCGATAAACCTTGGGTGATCCACTTAAGGGAAAACTTGCTGCTGTTCTACAAACCTCTGCACTTGGAGGCCCAACAAGTGTCTACAAGAATAGAAGTGCGTAGACATCAAGCTATTTTCGGGCACCGTTGCCGGGGAGGTAAGGTAGAAGGTATTCACACCGGAGGACTAAAGAAGAAGAATCTCCCACGACAAACGTCTATTTTCTGGTGTGAGTGCTCGAAGTTATTTCCTTTAGATTCTGCAATTTTGTCTTTTTGTTTCTTGTTTTCACTAGTTAGGATTAATGGAAAACAACAAAAAAATTAGAGAGCTTTATAGTATTTATCTTGAATTAGGACATGAAGTGTTTGAAGAGAAAATTAAAAAACCTATGGAACTTTATTTGCATGCTAATAGCAATGTTATTAGTATGAATTCTTTGGACACCATTATTGCTAATGCTATGGAAAAGTCTAAGCTTGGGGAAGCTAGCTCTTATGAGAATGATCTTTTTAGTCCCCCAAGCATGGAGGAGATAATTTACTTTGATGATACTATGCCTCCAATATATGATGATTACAATGATGAATATGATATTTTCAGTCCACCTACTATTGAAGAGGAAATTATTTATGACTATAATATGCCTCCTATATTTGATGATTATGGTGATGAGAATAATAATGATAGCTATTTTGTTGAATTTGCTCCCACTACAATTAATAAGAATGACTATGTTTATGTGGGGAGTATTAATTCTTTTATGCATGTGGCTCATGATAAGAATGTTTCTTGTGATAGTTATATTGTAAAATTTATTCATGATGCTACTGAAAGTTATTATGAGAGAGGGAAACATGGTTTTATGTGTTTCAACAATATTAAGTTTCCCCTCTTTATGTTGAAAATTTTGAAGTTGCACTTGTTTTGCTTTCCTATGCTTGTTTCTTTGTGCTTTCGTGACTTGTTTCTTTACAAGATTCCTATGCATAGGAAGTGGGTTAGACTTAAATGTGTTTTGAATCTGCTTCTTGATGCTCTCTTTTACTTCAATTCATATTTCTTATGTGAGCATCTTCTCAAACTATCATGCCTAACTTAAAGGCGTTAAAGAAAAGTACTTATTGAGACATAACCCAAAAGTTTTAGTCGAGTCTTGGAAGTTATTACCTCTGTAATAACCGCTCTTTATCCTTTTTGTTTGCTTTTTGTGCCAAGAGTAACCTCTAATGAGAGAGAAGTAATGATTGGGAAAGTTGCTGTCCCGAAACAGATTTCTGTGCTTCACCGTAAAAATTCGTGTAAAATCTCTAAACGTCTTTTTTGAGGCGTGAATTTTTGTGCTTCGGCCCCAGGTTGTTATATAACTTTCGTTAGTTCAACACTTTTTGATTTGAGAAATAGAAGGTCTTCGAAAAAAATCATCTTTACCTGCTGATCTGTTTTGACAGATTTCTGCCATTTTCTGCATTTGCTTCTTGTTGGTTCCTTTTTGAGTTCTTTTGGGGAATTGAGCTTTTTGAGGGAAGTGCTACAATATCTAGTGTTCTAATGGAAGTTTATTTGGTGTTAGAACTGAACCTTAAGACTTATTTATCTTGACTGCACTAATATTGCTAATAAAGATTGTGTGAAGTTTTGTATGAAGGAAAAATTTTAGGTGTATGGGGGAAATGAGTACTGAGATGAAGGATGGACTAAAGCTCAAGCTTGGGGATGCCACACGTGTCACCCCAAGAAATATCCAAGAAGTACAAGCGTCAAAGCTTGGGGATGCCCAAGGCATCCCCTTCTTCATCAATAAAAATCCTAGGTTTCTTCCAAACGCTTCATTTTTATTGTTTCATGCACAATTGTGTTGTTCTTGGAGCGTCTTATTTTTCGTTTTGGTTTTGGTTTTTTGTTTGCTTTGGTTTTCTTAGTTTTCTGAATAAATTGGTTGTACCCCCTCTTTCATGCATTGGTTTTCAAATAGTTTGGTTTGGATTGGAAAAGAGTAGGAAAGTTCATGCTTAAGTGGTAAAGAGAGCTTGTTTTTGACTGTGGCCCATGCTTTCTCATGCCATGATTGATATTGTTTTGGCTTTATGCTTAGTATTCTTTGCTGTAGCATTACTTGCCATAAACAATTGAGATTGCTTAATGTGCCTTGGATGAATCATGCGTTGTTTTAGCATATTAAAGCATAGTATAGTGGTATTCTCCTTTGATGCTTTATTTGGGTTGACTTGGCGCATGCTCACACCATGTTATGACTATCCCAAGTCACCATAAGCCTTTATGATCCTTTAGTTTTCAACTTGTAGTATCACTTTATGCTTTGATCAATGATGTTTTGTCGCTCTGCATTATTATGGCCATTATTGCTCTCTTAGTTTGTCGCTCCCAGTCTTTTGCTAGCCTCCGCAACCAAGTATGAGTTCCAATCATGCATCCAACTCCCTAAACCAAGTTATTCCAAAGAGTCCACCATACCTACCTACTAGCTTATGCTATTCCAAGTATATTCATGCTTTTGTTTACCTTCCAAATTAAACTTGTTATTAGAAAACTAGTGATTAAAGCTCTTAGGAACTTGATGGCACACTTTACTTTTTTTGCCCTTAATACACTTGAACCATTGTGTCGTCTATGTTGTATATGCTTGCACTTATTTGTTAGGGATTAGCAGAACCATGCTGTCATGGGGAATGCTTTCAACATTGCACTTGGTACTTGTACCTAGTTGATATCATGCTCTTTTGTATATGGATGTCGTCGGTGTGAAATGAAAGGGGAGCTTGTAAGTCCATGGAGTTATGTATATGTGTTAGAGAAACGCCTGGGCCGCTGGTCTAATCCATGCTGACATGGTGGAAACCTGCAGCGTAACCATAATGAGCTGTCTATGAAGCATTCTTCTTATTAAAAAAGAGTCCTATATTGAGAAAAAGAGAAAAAAAGAGATATTATGAAAACAGGAAAGAGAGAAAAAATCACCATATTCCCATGGTAAATAAGAAGATTGCTGAGATGCTCATTGTCTGCTTGCCTTGTCATTTTGATACGGGGATTCTTCCGTATCATCGGGCAAGGGGTACCCAGTTGGCGGTTCTCTATGATACACATGTACTTATGATGACAAGAACTTACCGGTGACTAATCTTGAGTAGCATGAGGAGCGGCCCTCGTATACAAGGGACATGAGATTTCTAACTTATACTTCGTCAAGCATGTACACCATAGTTTGTTCAGTCTAACCTTAATCACTTCAAGATGCTTATGATAGGGGCAATGAGAGCTGGAAGCTATAAGTACCATAATTTTTGGAAGCTCTTTATGAGACTTGAATCCCTACTTCCTTTTATAAAAAGGCATTTCTTCCACCATTATATTGAGTCTCCATCTTCTACCTTTATTCACCTACTTTGAGAGCATAGTGGCCATTCTTAGTTCTATGTGCATTGTCCCAAGACTTGTTGATTGATGCATAACTTTGATATTGCTTGTTTTAAACTATTTGTATCTAGTCACTCTTATGAACTTTGAAGGTGTCCTATGCATTTATATTTTCTACTCTATTGAGGGACAAGCTGAATACTATTATGCCATGCTTTCTTTATGTGAAACAAACAAATGTCTCGCAAAGCATTGTTATTCATGAATCTTTTGTTTGTGCCTTTTCATGTTGCATCATTGTTTCTTTGCTTATTGCTAGAACTTTGTCTTTCATGTTATGATTGAAGTACTATGATCCCAGCTTTGAATGTTTTACAAGTACTTTGATCAAGTTTATGATGGTGCATGTCACCTCAAAAATTATTCTTTCTTTTTATCACTTACCTACTCGAGGACGAGCAGGAGTTAAGCTTGGGGATGTTGATACATTGCAAATGTATCTATAATTTTTGATGTTCCATGCTTGGTTTTATCTACTTTCTTGTGTTTTGTTCCAACTTTGGAGTACTTTTCATATGATTTCTTGGACTAACCTATTAACAACATGCCACAGTGCTAGTTGCCTATTTTCTGCTGTTTTTGGTTCCAGGAAGTCAGAAAATGAATATTCTCGGAATTGGACGGGACAAAAACCGAAGTTACTTTTTTCTCGGAAGACTCACGGAGCCAGAAGGATAGTCTGAGAGGGGCCATAGGGTGGCCACACCACCCCTAGGCACGGGTCCACCTAGGCCATGCCAGGGCATGGTTTGGGCCCCCTGGCTGGCCACCGAACTTGCCTCCTTCGCCTATAAGAGCCTCCCAATACCAAAACCCTAAATGGTCAATCAGAAATCCACGAAAAGTTCCGCAGAGCCGCCACCACCGAAGGGGAGATTCGGGGGACAGAAAGTCTCTGTTCCAACACCCTTCCGGGATGGGGAAGTGCCCCTGGAGCCATCTCCATCGATCTCCACCGCCATCTCCATCACCGTTGGTGATTCCCATGATGAGGAGGGAGTAGTTCTCTCTCGAGGCTAAGGGTTCTACCGGTAGCTATGTGTTCATCTCTCTCTCTATGCATGATCTTATTGAGATCATGAGCTTGTAATCTATAGATCTACCTTGCTACTCAAGTGCTTTAATAGATCTCTGCTCTACCCATGTGTGTGAAAGTGACAGCGTGCACACCATGGTGGAACTTAGGCTAGAGATTACAAATACTTGTTATGAGTTATATTTGGAGTTGGATGTTTCTATGAAATTGTGGTGTTTGTTGGACTCATCTAGTACTCAAGGTGACAGTGTGGGGTTTTCTAGATGGGAAAGGCTTACTTTGAGGTGTGCTGTTATAGCCCTACCATGGATTAGAGTGTCCAACCGGAGAGTAGTTCAACGTAGTATCATAAAGAAGAATATATTTATATGAGAGTGTTCACTAGTGAAAGTATGATCCCTAGGCCTTGTTTCTAAGCACTGAAACACCGTTTGCTATTAGATCTGTTACATGTTTGCTTGCTTCCATCTTTATTTCAGTTTTCCTTTAGTCTTTTCCCACATCAACCACACGCCATTAAGCTATCTTCTATCACCGTTACCACTTATAATTATCCATACCACTTGTATTTCACTATCTCTTCGCCGAACTAGTGCACCTATACACCTGCCAAGTGTATTGGGTGTGTTGGGGACACAAGAGACTTCTTGTATCTTGATTGCAGGGTTGCTTGAGAGGGATACCTTTGACCACTTCCTCCCTGAGTTCGATAAACCTTGGGTGATCCACTTAAGGGAAAACTTGTTGCTGTTCTACAAACCTCTGCACTTGGAGGCCCAACAACTATCTACAAGAATAGAAGTGCATAGACATCAGTTGTGCATACAATTATCAAAAGAAGTTCCATAGACAGAAAAGTCATCCATGAACACTTCTACAATTTCCTCACAAAAACCATGAAAGATAGCAGACATGCCCCTTTGAAAAGTAGCAGGAGCATTACATAAACCAAAAGGCATACGTCTATAAGCATAAGTTCCATAAGGGCAAGTAAAAGAAGTTTTTTCTTGATCTTGTTTTTTAACAGCAATTTGAGAGAAACCAGAATAACCATCAAGAAAACAAAAATGGGTCTTTTTAGACAACCTTTCCAACATTTGATCAATAAAAGGAAGCGGGTAATGATCTTTCTTAGTAACTTTATTGACTTTTCTAAAATCAATGCAGATCCTATAGCCTACTATTATTCTTTGGGGAATAATCTCATCATTATCATTAGGAACAACGGTAATACCTCCTTTTTTAGGAACACAATGAACAGGACTAACCCATTCACTATCAGCAATAGGGTAAATAATACCAGCATCAAGGAGTTTCAATACCTCATTCCTTACCACTTCCTTCATCCCGGGGTTTAAACGTCGTTGGTGCTCTACTACTGGCTTTGCATCTGGTTCGATGTTGATAGAATGCTGACATATAGTAGGTGAAATCCCTTTTAAATCATCCAGAGTATAGCCCATAGCTCCTCGGTGTTTCTTCAAAACCTCCAACAACCTTTCTTCTTCCCTTCCTGAAAGTTTAGAGCTAATAATAACAGGATATATCTTTTTATCATCAATATAAGCATATTTAAGATCATCAGGGAGAGGTTTTAGATCAAAAACCAGATCCTTTTTAGGTGGCAACGTGGTACCCAAGTCTTCTACAGGCAAGTCATGCTTAAGCATCTTAGGCTGATCATGGAGAATCCTGTCAATCTCGTTCCTTTCTTCCATGAATATTTCACTTTCATGATCTTCCATAAATTGCTGCAAAGCATTGTTAGGAGCAAGAGAAATAGAAGCAAGTTGTTCAACCCTAAAATTATGGGTTTCCTCTTCACAAGGTTCTTTAGCAAATTTCAAGAAATTAAACTCATAAGATTCCCCATCAAACTTAGTCAAGATTTTCTCCCTCTTGCAATCAATAATATCTCCAAAAGTACTCAAGAAGGGTCTACCAAAAATGATAGGATAAGTTTTACTAGCAGCTGAACCATGTACTAGAAAATCAGTAGGATACTTAATCTTACCACAAAGAACTTCCACGTCTCGTACAATACCAATTGGAGAGATGGTCTCTCTATTAGCAAGGTGAATAACAACATAAATCTCTTCCAATTCGCAGGGAATGATTTCATGCATAATTTCTCTATAAAGCTCATAAGGAATAGCACTAGAACTTGCACCAATATCACATAAACCATAATAGCAATGATCACCAATTCTAACAAAAAGCACAGGAACAATAGCCTTTTTAGTTCTATTAGGATGTGAAACAATATTAGAAGCATCCACACAAAAGACTATGTGCCCATCTTCTATGCTTTTAGTGACAAGGTCTTTCACAATTGCTACCACAAGTTCAATGTTTATTTGTTCATCAAGTTTTACAGTTCTCTTTTCACTTTTGGTGATTACATTAGTTATCATAGGATAGTACTTTACCTTTTCTAGGAAGGGAATCTTCTCGATATAAGGTTCAGGTAAGATGGGATCAATAATGCAATACTCATCACTCCCAACAGGAACATAGTCAACAATATCTTTGTAAGGTGCATGGTATTTATTCCATCCCATTTTTGGAATTTCGATATAAGAAGCAAAAGCTCTAAAGCAATTCGTAATAACTTACAAATCAAGACCATAAGCATTACTAATATTTTGGAAGTTATCAGTTCCCATAAAAGATTCAATGCATTCATAATCATAATTTATACCTGACTTTCTACCTTTGTCATTCTCCCAAGCTTCAGCATTGTCTTGAATACGGTCCAGAAGATCCCATTTAGCTTCTTCTTCCATACGAGTGAATGATCCAGCACAAGAAGCATACAATAAATCTTTGTCATGTAGAGGGAGTCTTGCATAAAAGCTATTGATAATAATATTGTTGGGGAGCTCATGAATGGGACATTTGAGCATTAGTAACTTCAATCTCCCTAAGCTTGAGCTGTACTCTCTCCATCAAGAGGCCAAAAGTTGTATATTTGATTCCGATCTTTATGAATGTCACTAGGAGGATAAAACTTTGAATAAAAGAGAGGCACTATTTCCTCCCATTCCAGAGCTTGACCATTCTTCAGCAGCTTATACCATTCCTCGGCTCTTCCTTTCAGTGATAATGTGAATAACTTCTTCTTAACTTGATCTGTAGTAATACCTGCACACTTGAACAACCCGCATAATTCGTATATAAAGAGCAAATGATCACCGGGATGGACAGTTCCATCCCCAACATAGTAGTTATCCATAACACGATCAATAATTCTTGTAGGTATTTTGAAAACATCATTCTCAGCAGGTGGTGGCTTATCTACTACCTTAGCAGTGGTAGTAGCATTACCAAATAAGAAACTCAGTGAATTATCCATAATGAAAATAAAGCAACTAACAGAAGTAAACAATACTCACAGTAGAAGTTCCCTTTACGAGTTCCACTTTCCAATAGCGCTTCACTCCCCGGCAACAGCGCCAGAAAATAGTCTTCATGACCCACAAGTATAGGGGGTGTATCGCACTATTTTCGATAAGTAAGAGTGTTGAACCCAACGAGGAGTAGAAGGTGCTGGCTAGTGGTATGGATCAGGAATTCTCTGCAAATACTTAACAAATGAATTTTTAGGGGTTTTTGATAAAGCAAGTAAACAAAGTACGAGTAAACAAAAGACAATAGGAATAAATGCAGCAAGTGGCCCAATCCTTTATGCAGCAAAGGACAAGACGGTTGTATTACTTAAGATGACCAAATGTTCTCGAGGACACATGGGAAGACTGTCAAGTGCTTTCGCTTCATGTAGTTGGTTAATCTTCTCTAGCTTGCTAAGTGTTGTGTGGGTGAACCTGTGCTAATGTACTGCCCCATCCAAGACTAATACATACTTGTGATTATACCCCTTGCAAACATCCGTAAGTATAAGAAAGTAATTAAGGTAGAAACCTAACCACAGCTTTAAACTCGAAGACCCTTACATCCCTTGTGCAATGGTTTCCTAAGGGGGGTTCATGTTTCTGTCACTCCGGCAACCCCTACGATTAGTAGCCAAATACACAATGCATTCCCCTAGGCCCATATAGGTGAAGTGTCATCTAGTCGACGTTCACATGGCACCACTAGAAGAAGTACACCACAACTTAAATATCAAACTATTGAATCTTTCTCAACACAACTCCACTACCAACAACATGACTTATCCCATGTCCTCAGGAACAAAACGAACTACTCACAAGACATCATATGGATCGTGATCAGAGATGGAATAATGATATATAACAATCTGAACATAAACAATAATTCAATGGTTCACTCAATAGCATCAACTACAAAGAGTAATCAACACCGGGAAGTTTCCCCTATGAACTAATGCAAGATTCAACACAATTGTTATAGCAATATGGAGATGGTGATGAGGGTGCCGATGGTGATGATGATGATGATGATCCCGATGAAGTCCAGCTTGATGGTGGTGTTGATGGCGACGATCTCCCCTCTCCGAGAAGGAATTCCCCTGGCAGAAATCTGTCTGCCGGAGAGATCTTTCTATCTCGGTGTTTTCCGCCCCGCAGAGGCGGCAGAATCTTTCTGTGGTCGCTCCCTGAGTCATAGGGTTTCGGGAGGATGATATACGCTAGAGGGGGGAGGCTGGAGTGGGCCAGGGTGGCCACACCACCTGCTGGCGCGGCCTAGGGCTTCCCGCGCCAGGGGGTGGTGTGGGCCCCCTGTCTTCTGGCATCCTTAGTCTTCTGGAAAAATAGGATTTTCCGTATATTTTCCCGGATTTTCTGATCTTCGCGAATTTTGCCTCCAAACAGCACCTTTTCCATCAGAATCCTGACTACAGCGGTCCATGCTCCAAAAGTCATCAACCATGCAAAAACAGATGAAATAACATAAGTATCACCTCTCAATACGAAATATATCAATGAATAATAGTGAATTAAGACATAGAATAGTGATGCAAAATGGACGTATCAGGGCGCGACCCGTATAGATCCCGCCGTATAGTTATGAACCAACTATAAATTACATCTAAAGTGGAACCAACTATACGGCTGGAACTATACGGGCGGGAATTTTTATTCCCGCCGTATAATTGGTCGTTAAACTCTCTGGACTCTGAATAAGATTTTTGGAGATTGGTCGATAACTATACGACCGCAACTATATGGGCGGAATGTTTATTCCCACCGTATAGTTGGTCGTTAAACTATCAGTATGTAACGCTCCAGTTTTAGCTAATCCTAATTAGGGTTTTGATTGTGCATCATGAGCATCATCTCTTTAAAATGCATGCAAAGAAAGTTAATGAAAACCCTAAACCCTATTTTCTCTCTTACTCTCAAATACATTCAAATGACATTTGAATTTCGAAAACTACAAAAGGTGTGGAGCACAAATAGTATAAAAGGGATCTGCAATATTTTCTTGTTATTTACAAAACCTCTGGTATTTTCAAACAACTCCAAACAGATTTGAAATTGAAAATACAAAAGGGATAAAAGAAAAACAGAATAACAAAATGTTTCAGCAGAAAAAAATATAGAGCCAGAAGCTCTAGGCTGGCCTAGTTCTTCCCTCTCTTCTCCCTGTCACCCATACGTAGCACCCCGTAGCCGCAGCCGGCCCAAGTCATCCCATCGGCGGCCCAGTACCGCTTCGCCTCTCTCCTTGTCATCTTCCTCCCGACGCCAAGCTCCTCTCTGTCGCGCCACCGGCCGTCGATCCGACCATTGCGATTAACATTACCGCCGAGCTCTAGGGAATGGATAAGAGCCGCAGTGACCCTCTCTCTCGTCCTCATCCTCTCATTATCTCTCTCCCGGTCTCCCTCTTCTCCCTCTTGTGACTCGAAACCCTAGTCACTGGGCCACCGGGCGAGCCCTCGCATTCGCTGCGTTGTTCCGAGCCTCGTAGAGCAAGCTCATGACACCGCCTCGTCGCCCTGATCCTCCTCGCACATGGAATCGGCCGTGGACGCTCCGAATCAAGGCCACTGTCCTTGGCACCCCAACACCGGCCGCTGCCCTCCGTCGCCAATTCCGGTGCTTCCCGACCTTTTCGGCCTCACCATCACCATCAATAGCACCATGGTGAGCCATCGATGCTCAGGCACCTCTTAGTTCCCTCCCTCTCGCTCTCTATTGACCTCCCCACGAGCACCTGGCACGGTTGTCGCTGTCCGCCGTCGCACAACATGCTCCAGCAACCCCCTACAAGTGGCGCCGCCCTTTTCTGGCTCGTCGTGTCCTCCTGCGTTAAATAAGCCCAACACCGCAGTCCCGCGCGCCCCGATCCGCCGTCCCCGCCGTCCACCTGGGAGACCACCGCCAGCATGACGTCGTGCCGATGTCATCATGACGCCAGCACGCACAGTCAGCTGGTCAAACCGGCTGTGGGTCCCATTTTGTAGCGTGGCCTGCTGACCTGGCTATAGGGCCTAGTCCTCAGTGACAGAGGCTAGCCCTAGCCTCGGTGTAAAACAACCCCTCCCCATCGATGACGTCATGCCTGCGTCATCCTAACGTCATCGCGCGGGTCTGACCCAGTCAACCCGGTCCGGGTCCCACTTGGCCTGCGTGGCAGCTGAGGTGGCCCAGGGCCCATCTGTTAGCTGATGTGGGTATCCTTTACCCCGGTGTAAAAAGTTTTAGGGTTGTCTTAAATAGTTTAATATATTGTTTTATTAATTCCAGAAAATAGTTTATTATTGTAAAATCAATAAGTAATTCATATTAACTTAGAAAAATATGTATAATATATCAAAATGTCCAGAAAATTGAGATCTATCTGTTCAAGCTATAATCATGCATTGTTCAACAACTTTCATTACAATTTTAATTAGAGAACTAAATCCACCCCTCATAGGTGTTCCGGGGTTCCCCTGTCCTATGGTTTGCACCCTTCAGACCCTGTTTAAAATGATGAAGCATGCCCTAGGGTTTCCTTTAAGATCTATTTAACTTGTCATATCATCATCCTTGCTTGAGCATTGCATCGATCCCATGTTTTGATTGGTTTTCCCCTTTCTTTCCGATGTTTGCTTCTTCCCGATAGAATACGATATTGATATCGAGATCGAAGACTGAGATCAACACCATCGAAGATCAATGAACAATACTTGACCAACTGTAATCAAGTCAAGTACCAGATGTTGAAAGCTCTACTTTATTGGTTATTAACAGGCAAAGGCAAGCATAGCCCCACCATGATACAATCCTATGTTTTTTAAGTATTTCATTCTTGCAATGATGCATACAGTTCTTCTATGGTCTTTTATCGATATATAGAGTATCCTATCTATTGCATTACTCCCTTTGAGCTTATACTACCTGATCCACTGCTCCTAGCATAACTAGGTTTGGCTTGTGTGCACTGCTAGAGCTTATATCTGTGTCTTGCTGATGTCTACGCACTTCTATTCTTGTAGACAGTTGTTGGGCCTCCAAGTGCAGAGGTTTGTAGAACAGCAGCAAATTTTCCCTTAAGTGGATTACCCAAGGTTTATCGAACTCAGGGAGGAAGTGGTCAAAGGTATCCCCTCTCAAGCAACCCTGCAATCAAGATACAAGAATTCTCTTGTGTCTCAAACACACCCAATACACTTGTCAGGTGTATAGGTGCACTATTTCGGCGAAGAGATAGTGAAATACAAGTGGTATAGATATAAGATAACGGTGCTAGAAAATACTTTGATGGCATGGAAGAGACTAAAGGCAAATTGAAATAAAGATGGAAGCAAGCAAACATGTAACAGATCTAGTTGCAAACGGTGTTTCAATGCTAAGAAACAAGGCCTAGGGATCATACCTTCACTAGTGAACACTCTCATATAAATATATTCTCTTCATGATACTACACTGAACTACTCTACGGTTGGACACTCTAATCCATGGTAGGGCTATAACAGCACTCCTCAAAGTTCGCTTTGCCCATCTAGATAACCCCACACTGTCTAGATGGTTCAAACAAACACCGCAATTTCATAAAGACATACAACTCCAAATATAACTCATAACAAGTATTTGAAATCTCTAGCCTAAGTGCCACCATGGTGTGCACACTGTCAACTTCACACACATGGGGAGAGCAGAGATCTATTAAAGCACTTGAGTAGCAAGGTAGATCTATAGATTACAAGCTCATGATCTCAATAAGATCATGCATAGAGAGAGAGATGAACAAATAGCTACCGGTAGAACCCTTAGCCTCGAGGAAGAACTACTCCCTCCTCATCATGGGAATCAGCAATGGTGATGGAGATGGTGGTAGAGATCGATGGAGATGGATCCGGGGGCACTTCCCCATCCCAGCAGGGTGCCGGAACAGAGCCTTTTTATCCACCAAATCTCCCCTTCGGTGGCACTTCATGGACCTTTTCCCAGGAATTTCCAATTGACTGCATCGGAGAGATCTTTCTTCTCCTGTTTTCTCGCCTACGTAGGGAGAAAACACTGAGAGAGAAAGATCTCTCGGGTAGACAGATTTCTGCCAGGGGAATTCCTTCCCGGAGATGGGAGATCATCTCCATCAACACCACCATCAAGATGGACTTCATCGGGATCATCATCATCATCACCACCATCATCATCACCATCAGCACCCTCATCACCATCTCCATATTGCTGTAACAATTGCGTTGAATCTTGCATTAGTTCATAGAGGAAACTTTCCCGGTGTTGATTACTCCTTATAGTTGATGCTATTGAGTGAACCATTGAATTATTGTTTATGTTCAGATTGTTATACATCATTATTCCATCTCTGATCATGATCCATATGATGTCTTGTGAGTAGTTCGTTTTGTTCTTGAGGACATGGGAGAAGTCTTGTTGTTAGTAGTGGAGTTGTGTTGAGAAAGATTCAATAGATTGTTATTTAAGTTGTGGTGTACTTCTTCTAGTGGTGTCATGTGAACGTCGACTACATGACACTTCACCTATATGGGCCTAGGGGAATGGATTTAGTATTTGGCTACTAATCGTAGGGGTTGCCGAGTGATGTAAACCTGAACCCCGTTAGGAAACCATTGCACAAGGGACGTAAGGGTCTTAGAGTTTAAAGCTGTGGTTAGGTTTCTACCTTAATTACTTTCTTGTACTTATGGATGTTTGCAAGGGGTTTAATAACAAGTATGTATTAGTCTTGGATGGGGCGGTACATTAGCACAGGTTCACCCACACAACACTTAGCAAGCTAAAGAAGATTAATCGACTATATGAAGCGAAAGCACTTGACAGTCTTCCCATGTGTCCTCGAGAACGTTTGGTCATCTATAGAAATACAACCGGCTTGTCCTTTGCTGCATAAAGGATTGGGCCACTTGCTGCATTTATTCCTACTGTCTTTTATTTACTCGTACTTTGTTTACTTGCTTTATCGAAAACCCCTAAAAATACGCCATAAGTAAGTATTTGCAGAGAATTCTGATCCATACCACTAGCCAGCACCTTCGCTTCCTCAAGGTTCGACATTTTACTTATCGAAAATATCGCGATACACCCCTATACTTGTGGCTCATCAAGACTATTTTCTCGCGCTGCTGGGAGTGAAGTGCTATTGGAGAGTGGAACTGGTAAAGGAAACTTCTACTATGAGTATTGTTTACTTCTGCTAGTTGCTTTATTTTTGTTATGGATAATTCGCTCAGTTTCTTATTTGGTAATGCTACTACCACTGCTAAGGTAGTAGATAAGCCACTGCCTGCTCAGAAAGATGTTTTCAAAATACCTACAAGAATTATTGATCCGTGTTATGGATAACTACTATGTTGGGGATGGAACTGTCCATCCCGGTGATCATTTACTCTTTATACACGAATTATGCGGGTTGTTCAAGTGTGCAGGTATTACTATAGATCAAGTTAAGAAGAAGTTATTCTCATTATCACTAAAACGAAGAGCTGAGGAATGGTATAAGCCGCTGAAGAATGGTCAAGCTCTGGAATGGGAGGAAATAGTGCCTCTCTTTCATTCAAAGTTTTATCCTCCTAGTGAGATTCATAAAGATCGGAATAAAATATACAACTTTTGGCCTCTTGATGGAGAGAGTACAGCTCAAGCTTGGGGGAGAATGAAGTTATATGCTCAAATGTCCCATTCATGAGCTCCCCAACAATATTATTATCAATAACTTTTATGCAAGACTCCCTCTACATGACAAGGATTTATTGGATGCTTCTTGTGCTGGATCATTCACTCGCATGGAAGAAGAAGCTAAATGGGACCTTCTGGACCGTATTAAAGACAATGCTGAAGCTTGGGAGAATGACAAAGGTAGAAAGTCAGGTATAAATTATGATTATGAATGCATTGAATCTTTTATGGGAACTGATGACTTTCAAAATATTAAAAATGCTTATGGTCTAGACTCTCAAGCTATTGCTTCTTATTTTAAGGCTTTTGCTTCTTATATTGAAGTGCCTAAAAATAAGTGGAATAAGTATCATGAACCTTATAAATATATTGCTAAGAGTGTTCCTGCAAGAAGTACTGAAGTTTATACTGCTAATCATGTTTTACCTGAACCTTATATTGAGAAAATGCCTTTCCCAGTTAAGGTAAAGGAACATTCTATGATAGCTAGTATGGTTAATGAAAGTATGAATAAAGGTGTTGAACCTGATAAACAATTGGTTGATGAACCTATAGTAGCAAATGTGAAAGACTTTGTTGCTAAATATGAAAAAGAGGGACACACTATCCTTTGTAAGGATACCTCTAATATTGTTTCACAAAGTAGTGTTATGAGAGCTAGTATTCCTGTGTTTTCTGTTAGAATAAGTGATCATTGCTATGATGGTCCTTGTGATAGATATATTGTTAAGTTTATGCATGATACTGAAAGATACTATGAAAGAGGGAAAAGTTTTCTTATGCATCTTAATAATATCAAGTTTCCTAGTTTTATGCTGAAAGTTTTTATGTTGCACTTCTTTTGCCTTCTTATGCAAGTTTCCTTTGGTTTCAATAACTTGTTTGTTCACAAAATCCCCTTGCATAGGAAGTGGGTTAGACTTAAATGTGAGTGTGTTTTTGCTTCTTAATGCTCTCTTTCACTTCAATTCATATCCCTTTGAGAGTTTGTTCAAAATTATCATGCCCATCTTAATGGCTATAAAGAAAAAGCTTTATGGGAGACAACCCAATTTGTTTTTGCTTTCAGTTTCCATTTGTTTCTTTGAGTCTTGGACGTTATTACTTCGGTAATAACCGCTCCTTATCCGTTTCGTTTGGTTTTTGTGTCAAGATCAACCTCTAATGAGAGAGAACTAATATTTGGGGAAGTTGCTGTCCCAAAACAGATTTTTGTGCTTCACCGTAAAAATTCGTGAGAGACCTCTGGATTTAGCTGTAATTTTTTGTGATTCTGACCCAGGTTGTTATTTAACTTTCGTTAGTTTTGCACTTTTTGATTTGAGCAACAGAAGATTTTCGGAAAAATTGACCTTTACCTGCTGGTCTGTTTTGACAGATTTTGCCAATCTTGCATTTGCTTCTTTATTCGATTTCCTTTTTGAATTCTTTTTGGGTTTTCAGAAGGAGTTGCTACAGTAGCTTATGTTTTGATGGTTTTTAGTTGAAGTTGGACTCAAAAGGTTTTATCAGTTCACTTATACTAATATTGCTAATGAGAATTGCGTGAAGTTTTGTGTGAAAGAAATTTCCAGGAAGTGGAGATAATGGTGTAATAAGGAAGAGAAGGGTTTTTTGATTCAAGTAATAAGTGTATGAAGATGAAGATATTGATGTTATTCAAGTGATGACTCCAGAAGAATCTACTAAATACCAAATTCAGAGACCTGCAGAGTCCGTTTCCAACTAGGTAACAGTTCTAGTAAGAAAAAGTTCCATGAAAATACAATCCAACTATATTTTTGCAGTTTTCAGTCAATAAGGAAAGCTACGAAGCGAAAAAGGGACGGAAACGGAGCCAGGGTGGCTCACACCACCCTGTGGCACAGCCCACCTGGTCGCGCCACTGTGTGGTGAGTCCACCCAGGACTCCGCCTCCGACTCGTTTTCTCCCAGTACCTTCCTTTTGATATGAAACTTCGTAATATATAACCCCCCCGGATCCCCCAAGGTCCGTATGTCGTGTTTTTGTCGTGTTTTTGTTTCGATCTATTTCTGTTAGGACATACTCTTTGAAATTCTAGAAGCACAATGGTGTCTGCCAAGGATAAAGGGAAGGACCCCATGGAGGAGGATCTTCAAGACCCCAAGCAGGGGCTGGTACCTTTAGTCTGTTGCCCTGCATCAGCGGAAGCCCTACGAGTCACTAAGGAGTTCTGCGAGAAGTATCGAGACCTGCAGAGGAAGGTGGACATGCTTCAATGGGAGAATAATAGGCTTCGCAAGATGCTGGAAGATTTCCTCACGACAACTAAGAAAATATTACCACCACCTCCGAAGGAGTAATTCGTCATCAGGTTTGGAATCCCCTTGGTTTGTTCCAAGCTTGGGGGAGTGCCGCGGTATCATATCACTATCTTCTATCTTTTTACCTTATTAGTAGAGTCATATCATGAATAGAGGAGTTATTATGTAGTATGGTTTGCATTATGGAAGTGTCCCCTCTCTCGTTAGATATGTATCCCTTGGTGTGAGTTGCCGTTATGGAATATTAATGAGAAGTTCTATCATTCACCCTTTTGCATAGCTTATGTTAGTTTTCAATTCGTGGTTATATGATTTATCTTGTTGTTAGTATTGGTATCACTTTGGGATCATTGAGTTAATTTAGTTGGTTTTGGCAAACTTGGCTCGGTCAGTAGCAACACCTTTTTGAGAGTTGAAAAGAAAAGATAGAAGTACTCTAGAGAAAAGAAAATTTTCATCATCTTTCTTTCTTGATTTGCTCATAAGTTTAGTATTCTCTAGTTAAGATCTTTTGTGCTTCCAAGGAAGATTGCATATTTGTCTTTATCATTTGTATGTTTGGTTGTTTCCTTCAACTCTTATAATTGCTACCCAGCCTTGCTAGCCAAAAACCTGTACTGAGAGGGAATTCTTCTCGTGCATCCACCTCCTTAAAACCAAAACCTTTGCCATTTGTGTCCACCATACCTACCTATTAGCATTATTGCTATTCCAAGGAAATTCTTGTTTTGTCTACCTCCCAAATTAAACTTGTTATGTGAAAATTAGTGATTAAATCTCTCACGAACTTGATGGCACACTTTACTTTTCTTTCCCTTAATAAACTTGAACCATTTTGCTCACCTATGTTGCGTATATGCTTGCGCTTTGTAAGTTGTGAATTAGCAGAACCATGCTGTCATGGGGAACGCTTTCAACATTGCACTGGTACTTTATGCCAAGTTGATATCATGTTCTTTTGTCTATGGATGTCGTCGGTGTGAAATGAAAGGGGAGATTGTAAGTCCATGGAGTTATGCATGTGTGTTAGAGAAACGCCTAGGCCGCTGGTCTAATCCATGCTGACATGGTGGAAACCTGCAGCGTAACCATAACGGGTATCTATGAAGCATTCTTCTTATAAAAAAGAGATAGAGATTGAGAAAAAAGAGAAAAGAAAAAAAGAGATATTATGAAAAGAGGAAAGAGAGAAAAAAGCACCATATTCCCATGGTAAATAAGAAGATTGCTGAGATACTTGTTGTCTGCTTGCCTTGTCATTTTGATATGGGGATTCTTCCGTATCATCGGGCAAGGGGTACCACGTTGGCGGTTCTCAATGATACACATATGCTTAAGATGACAAGAACTTACCGGTGACTAAACTTGAGTAGCATGAGGAGAGACCCTCGTATTCAAGGGACATGAGATTCTCAACTTACAACTTGTCAATGCATATCCTCATTTTTGATCACTTTAACCTTAATCACCTAAAGATGCCTATGATAGGGGCAATGAGAGCTGGAAGAAAGAAAGTATCATAATTTTTGGGAGCTCTTTATGAGACTTGCAATCCCTGCTTCCCTCTGTGATGGGCCTTTCTTTTACTTAGTAGTTGAGTCAGTAAACCTATTCCCTTCTACCTCAGCAAGTATTTTGAGTTGATATGTTTCTTATGTTCCTTGCTTTGCACATTGCTCTTATCTTGAAGTTTACTACTTTGAAAGCTTTCATTGAAAAACCAGCTATTTGTGAACTCTGGCAAATTATCAAGTATTCTTCAACCAAGAGCTAAGTTTGCCATTACCAATTATGATTCACTCTATGTATCTTTATTTGTGTTTCCTTTACTCATTACAAGTTGAGTTATATAATAGTGAGTTGTCTTCTATTATGATCTATGTATTTGATTAATGTGATGCTTCTTGTCCGTATTCTTTTATCGACTCTTCACTCCATAAACCTGAGGCCATGTTTATTGAGCTCAGTTTCACTTGGGGACAAGCAAAGTCTAAGCTTGGGGGGAATTGATACGTCCATTTTGCATCACTATTCTACGTATTATTTCACTATTATTCATTGATATATTTCTTATTGAGAGGTGATACTTATGTTATTTCATCTATTTTTGCATGGTTGATTACTTTTGGAGCATGGACCGCTGCAGTCAGGATTCTGATGGAAAAGGTGCTGTTTGGAGGCAAAATTCGCGAAGATCAGAAAATCCATGAAAATATATGGAAAATCCTATTTTTCCAGAAGACTAAGGATGCCAGAAGATGGAGTGGAGGTGGGCCACAGGGGGCCCACACCACCCCATGGCGCGGGCAGGCCTAGGTCGCGCCTGGAGGTGGTGTGGCCACCTGGCCCACTCCAGCCTCCTGCGGGCGTATATCATCCCCACTAAACCCTAAGACTCGGGAGCGACCACGAAAGATTCCCGCCTCTAGGGCGGAAAACACCGAGAGAGAAGATCTATCCGCAGTGATTGCCGGGAATTCTTCCCGAGAAGGAGATCGCCATCAACATCACCATCAAGCTGGACTTCATCGGGATCATCATCATCCTCACCATCATCATCACCATCCGCACCCTCATCACCATCTCCATATTGCTGTAACAATTGTGTTGAATCTTGCATTAGTTCATAGGGGAAACTTTCCCGATGTTGATTACTCCTTGTAGTTGATGCTATTGAGTGAACCATTGAATTATTGTTTATGTTCAGATTGTTATACATCATTATTCCATCTCTGATCATGATCCATATGATGTCTTGTGAGTAGTTCGTTTTGTTCTTGAGGACATGGGAGAAGTCTTGTTGTTAGTAGTGGAGTTGCATTGAGAAAGATTCAACAAATTGTTATTTAAGTTGTGGTGTACTTCTTCTAGTGGTGTCATGTGAACATCGAATACATGACACTTCACCTATATGGGCCTAGGGGAATGTATTGTGTATTTGGCTACTAATCGTAGGGGTTGCCGGAGTGACAGAAACCTGAACCCCCGTTAGGAAACCATTGCACAAGGGACGTAAGGGTCTTAGAGTTTAAAGTTGTGGTTAGGTTTCTACCTTAATTACTTTCTTGTACTTACGGATGTTTGCAAGGGGTTTAATACAAGTATGTATTAGTCTTGGATGGGGCGGTACATTAGCACAGGTTCACCCACACAACACTTAGCAAGCTAAAGAAGATTAATCGACTATATGAAGCAAAAGCACTTGACAGTCTTCCCATGTGTCCTCGAGAACATTTGGTCATCTATAGAAATACAACTGGCTTGTCTTTGCTGCATAAAGGATTGGGCCACTTGCTGCATTTATTCCTACTCTCTTTTATTTACTCGTACTTTGTTTACTTGCTTTATCGAAAACCCCTAAAAATCCGTTTGCGAAGTATTTGGAGAGAATTCCTAATCCATACCACTAGCCAACACCTTCTGCTCCTCGTTGGGTTCGACACTCTTACTTATCAAAAATACTGCGATACACCCCCTATACTTGTGGGTCATCAATACGCCAGAGGGGAGAGCCAGAGGTGGGCCAGGGCGGCCACACCACCTGGTGGCACGGCCTAGGCTGGCCCGCGCCAGGAGGTGGTGTGGGCCCCCTGTGGCCCATCTCCACTCCTCCTTCTGGCATCCTTCGTCTTCTGGAAAAATAGGATTTTCCATATATTTTCCCGGATTTTCTGATCTTCGTGAATTTTGCCTCCAAATAGCACCTTTTCCATCAGAATCCTGACTACAGCGGTCCATGCTCCAAAAGTCATCAACCATGCAAAAACAGATGAAATAACATAAGTATCATCTCTTAATATGAAATATATCAATGAATAACAGTGAATTATGATATAGAATAGTGATGCAAAATAGACGTATCAACTCCCCCAAGCTTAGACTTCGCTTATCCCCAAGTGAAACTGAGCTCAATAAACATGACCTCAGGTTTATGGAGTGAAGAGTTGATAAAAAGAATACGGAAAAGAAGCACCACACTCATCAATACATAGATCATAATAGAAGACAACTCACTATTATATAACTTAACTTGTAATGAGTAAAGGAAACACAAATAAATATACATAGAGTGAATCATAATTGGTAATGGCAAACTTAGCTCTTGGTTGAAGCATACTTGATAATTTGCTGGAGTTCACAAATAGCTGGTTTTTCAATGAAAGCTTTCAAAGTAGTAAACTTCAAGATAAGAGCAATGTGCAAAGCAAGGAACATAAGAAACATGATTGCATAAATCATCATATGAATGAATGAAACACATCAACTGAAAATACTTGCTGAGGTAGAGGGGAATAGGTTTACTGACTCAACTAAAAAGTAAAAGAAAGGCCCTTCGCAGAGGGAAGCAGGGATTTCAAGTTTCATAAATAGCTTCCAAAAATTATGATACTTATTAGCTTTCAGCTCTCATTGCCCCTATCATAGGCATCTTTAGGTGATTAAGGTTAAAGTGATCAAATATGAGGATATGCTTGACAAGTTGTAAATTGAGAATCTCATGTCCCTTGAATACGAGGGCCGCTCATCATGCTACTCAAGTTTAGTCACCGGTAAGTTCTTATCATCGTAAGCACATGTGTATCATGGAGAACCACCAACGGGGTACCCCTTGCCCGATGATACAGAAGAATCCCCATATCAAAATGACAAGGGAAGCAGACAACAAGCATCTCAGCAATCTTCTTATTTACCATGGGAATATGGTGCTTTTTTTCTCTCTTTCCTCTTTTCTCATCTCTTTTTTTATTTTTTTATTTTTTCTTTTTCTCAATCTCTATCTCTTTTTTATAAGAATAATGCTTCATAGATGCTCGTTATGGTTATGCTGCAAGTTTCCACCATGACAAAGATGGATTAGACCATGGCCCTGCATTTCTCTAACACACATGCATAACTCCATGGACTTACAAGATCCCCTTTCATTTCACACCAACGACATCCATAGACAAAAGAACATGATATCAACTAGGTATAAAGTACCTGTGCAATGTTGAAAGCCTTCCCCATGACAGCATGGTTATGCTAATCCCCAACAAATAAGTGCAAGCATATACAACACAGACGACACAATGGTTCAAGTTTATTAAGGGAAAGAAAAGTAAAGTGTGCCATCAAGTTCGTGAGAGCTTTAATCACTAGTTTTCTCATAACAAGTTTAATTTGGAAGGTAGATAAAAACAAGAATTTACTTGGACTAGAAATAGTGCTAATAGGTAGGTATGGTGGACACAAATGGCATAGGTTTTGGTTTAAGGAATGGATGCACGAGAAGAATTCCCTCTCATTACAAGTTTTTGGCTAGCAAGGCTGGGTAGCAAGTAGAAGAGTTGAAGGAAACAGACAAATATATAAGTGATAAAGACAAACATGAAATCTTCCTTGGAAGCACAAAAGATCTTAACTAGAGAATACTAAACTTATGAGCAAATCAAGAAAGAAAGATGATGAAATTATTTTTTCTTTAGAGTACTTTTATATTTTCATTCAACTCTCAAAAGTAGTGTTGCTACTGACCGAGCCAGGTTTGCCAAAACCAACTAAATTAACCCAATGATCGCAAATTGATACCAATACTAACGACAAGATCAATCATATAACCACGAATTGAAAACTAATATAAGATATGCAAAAGATTAAATGATAGAACTTCTCATTAATATTCCATAACGACAACTCACACCAAGGGTTACATATCTAACAAGAGAGGGGACACTTCCATAATGCAAACCATCCTACATGATAACTTCTCTATTCATGATATGTCTCTACTGAAAGGTAAAAAGATAGAAGATAGTGATGTGATACCGCGGCACTCCCCCAAGCTTGGAACAAACCAAGGGGATGCCAAACCTGATGACGAATTACTCCTTTGGTGGTGGTGGTATCCTCTCGTCTGGCGTGAGGAAATCTTCCAGCATTTTGTGAAGCCTGTTATTCTCCCCTTGAAGCATATCCACTATCCTCCTCAAGACGCGGTACTTGTCGCAGAACGCATTAGTGACTCGTAGATCTTCCACTGCTGCAGGGCAAGAATTGAGATATAGAATCGGAGGTATCAACCCCTTCATGCCTGTTGTCATGTCCTTTACTTCCTCCTTGCCGTTCCAATCCATATCTTCGCGCTCAAGATTGTGATGGAGCTCGTGACGGTGTCGCATCTCGTAATCCTTTGAATATGAACCCCTGAACGACATCTGAACAAAACAGACTGAAACAAAAACATGACAAGAACACGATATACGAACCTCGGGAGATCCGGGGGATTATATATTACGAAGTTTCACAACAAAAGGAAGGCACTGGGAGAAAACGAGTCGGAGACGGAGTCCGGAGTGGCCACACCACCTGGTGGCGCGGCTAGGGGTGGGCCCGCGCCACAGGGTGGTGTGAGCCACCCTGGCTCTGTTTCTGTCCCTCTTTCGTTTCATAACTTTCCTTATGGACTAAAAACTGAAAAAATATAACTGGACAGATCCTTTGTGGAACTTTTCTTACCAGAATTTTACCTATTTAAAAACGGAGTCTGCAGGTCTCTGAATTTGGTCCTTGATAAATTTTTCCGGAGTTATAACTTGAAAGGCATCAACATCTTCATTGTAAGAATCTCTAGCAATATAGTGCTTAAGTTGCTGCCCATTCACTACTTGTGTAGTATTATCTTTTAAAGAAGAGATTTTTATTGCTCCTGAACGGTACACTTCTTCAATAACGAAAGGTCCTTCCCATTTTGAAAGTAGTTTTCCTGCAAAAAATCTGAGATGAGACCTATACAATAGAACTTTCTCACCAACATGAAATTCTCTCTTAAGTATTCGCTTGTCATGCCATCTTTTAACTTTTTCCTTGAAGAGCCTAGCATTCTCATATGCTTCACTCCTCCATTCATCTAAAGAACTTAAGTCAAATAATCTTTTTTCACCAGCAAGCTTACAATCTCTATTGAGTTCTTTAACTGCCCAAAAAGCTTTGTGTTCTAATTCTAAAGGTAGGTGACAAGATTTCCCATAAACCATTTTATAAGGAGACATCCCCATAGGGTTTTTGTAGGCAGTCCTATAAGCCCATAAAGCATCATTCAACTTTTTAGCCCAGTTTTTTCTAGATCTATTAACAGTATTTTGGAAGATGGATTTAATTTCTCTATTTGACAACTCTACTTGCCCACTAGTGTGGGGGTGATAAGCTGAAGCAATTCTATGATTAACATCATATTTAGCAAGGGTCTTTCTATCGTCGGATTGATGACAAGTACGCCATGAGGGGGGTCCTCGAGGCGTGCGGAAGAGAGGGGTGTGAGACGTATGGTGTTCCGGGACAGTGAGCACACAAGTTTACCCAGGTTCGAATCCACCGGCTTTGGACGGACCCTACTCCTGCTAGCAATCCAGTAATACGGCAGAGCCGGAATATGGGTTACAAGGGTTTCGCCTGTGCGAGTTGAGATGTAGACTATTGAGGTGTCTAGAGTGTTGCCCTAAAGGCTCCCCCTAGGACGGCTTATATAGATATCCGGCCTAGGGTTTACAGGAGAGATCTATCCGGCTACAATTAAGACTCGGTTACAGAGTACATCTTGAATAACAAGTAACACTATGGGCCTAAGTCGCTAAGTCTTCTGGGCCTTCCCGTAGCCGGATTGGACTCCGTCTTTCTCCCTGACTGGGCTGCCCGTGAAGCAAAGCTCTAACCCGAAGTGGGCCACCCTGGTCAGTGAGGAACTGTGAGGATACCCGGAAAGTATATCCTCAACAGCAGCCCCCGGAGGCCTCCAAGATCCAAAGTCTGATTCATCATCGTCTAGCTTGATCTTCGACTTGAAGAATCTTGAAGGGTTCCTGAAACTTCACAACAAAAAATACGATCCGGGTCTTAAAAATAAGTCGGACCTATCAACAGGTTACTCGGATTTTCCAGCTTGATTTCAAACTAAGCCGGAACTCGGTCTCTAACGCCACCTGACACAAGTCATGGTCAAGTCACGTCATCTGACAGGCATTCTGTTAGCACGACCGTTGGTGGGTCTGTGGTTCGCGGAACCGAGGCGCCGTTTCAATGCGTGCGTGGAGATCGAGGCGACGTAATCATCGCGTGGGTCCTTCCCAGTTCCTTCCACGACGCGTGGCGGTTACACTGTAGCATTTGCACGAATCTTGGCGCGGTTAGGTGGATATAAGGGGTGAGGATTCTTCTCCTCTTCTCTTCACCTGTCCTTTGCCTTTTCCTCTCCTTCCAATCTCCCTGCGCGCACAGAGCTCCTCATCTTCCCCCCAAAAAAACTCTCAGCACCGCCCGTCCTAGGTCAACCACTCGCCGGAGAAATGGCTTCTTCTTCCTCTTCTGGCTTGGCAGCAGCGGCGGCAACGGCGGCGACGGAAGCGGCGGCGGAGAAGGAAAGCTTCCGTGGGGTCTGGATCCCCTGCGTACTCGACAATGAGAAGCTCCAGAACATGGAGACAGAAGGGCTCCTCCGTGCCAGCGACTGGCGGAGCGACTTCGAGGAAACCATCCCCAACCCGCGCGCCAGCGAGCGGGTCCACTTCGGCACCCACCTCGATAGAGGTTTGTCATTCCCTCCCTCGGAGTTCTTCTCCGAGGTGATTGACCATTTTGGTGTCCAACTCCACCATATTCCTCTCAACTCTCTATTAGAGATGAGCGCTTACGCTTCTTTGTGTGAGGGCTTTCTTGGCATTAGGCCGAGTTTGACCTTATTCCGGTACTATTTTCATGTCCGCAGAAACTCTATCACTGCCGGTGTTCCTTACATCACCGGTACTATTAGTTTTTCACTTAGACGCGAGCGCGCATATCCCAAAATCATAGCTAGTGACTCGGTCAAACAATGGTCAGCCACATTCTTTTATCATAAGGATATTCCGGCTCCCGGCAAAGCCAGTGCTTTGCCGGCTTTCATCGACGGAGCTGCCACGGCCCAACCGTCTTGGGACGAGGCTCCTCCGTCTCTCACAGACGATCTGATCCTCGCTAAGAGGCGGATCGAATACTTGATCAAACACAAAGGACTGAAGGGATCCGACTTGGTCCAATGCTGGGTCTCACGCCGGATCTAGCCCCTTCAGTACCACGGAACTCGACTGATGCACTCCATCATGTCGTCCAAGAAAGACTCCCTCCGCATCAGCCCCAAAGCCTACACCACACAGGGCTATATAAGCCAAATCAAGTGGCTGATCAGGGAGCGGACCGAGAGGAGGATCCCGGAGGTTTCTCTACATATGCATACGGCGGAAAACCCCGTAGTGCCAGTAAGATTCTATCAGTACATCTTTTTATGTGTTTCAATCTTTGAGTTGCATTGCAATACTGATATGTTTTCTTCTTTTCAGCTTGCTGACCTCCCCGAGTCAGAATTTGCTCCACTCGAAGGATATCCTCCAAAGTTTTCTCGAGATGTAGTGGTACCATTGCGGATCTGCGCCAAGAAGCGCAAAGCTCAAACGATTGTTGACACAAAGGAGGTGCCCGTCGTGAAGAGGTAACTTTCAATCACAACTTCCGCCTTTGTACTTTATTCGAATTTTCTTCTGAGACGTAATGTTTCCGGCTTTATTACATTCTCAGAGCTAAACAGCTCATCAAGGGTAAGGGGAAGGGAACTTCTTCGAAGCCCTTGTGGCAGACGAAGCTTACCATAGCTTCTCCTGCCGTGGCTCCTCCGACTCTTGCCCCTGAACCTTCCGCTATGCCAGTGATCTCTCTGGCTGCCGCAGAAGATCTGGCTCCTTCATCGGTGCCCGTGATCCTTGAATCACAAACTGACGTCACCATGGGTGAGTCAGATTTAGATAAGGGTGAACCCTCTTTGGGTAATGATCCCTCGGCAGAAACCTTTGCCGAAAACCTTATCAGCAATCCGGGACTTGCCAAGTTTGGCCTGTCCCGGAAATCTGCTGAAGAGATCCAGCGGCTGGCCAGGCAATGCCTAGAGAAAAGAAACTTATCTGTCGAAGAAGAAGCGCAACAAGCAGAGGACATCAAGTTCTCTAACCTTATTGCCCAAGTGCGCCTTCGCGACGAGAGGATAAGGACCGATGAGCTTCCAACAGCACCAGTAATTCCTTTGACTCTCGCCGAGAAGGTTGCCCCTGAAGTGAACGCGAGTTTGGATAGACTCACTCACGAACAATATGTAAGTCAGAATTCCAACTCCTATTTTTCCTTTATTTCATATCATATCCTCTAGCCCCCAAGCATGAAGTGGGATAAATAATCCGGGTTTATGCTTCCTTAGGATGCGAAAGAACGAACTAGTGTAGCCCCCAAGGCTCGTGCTGATATTAGCAAAAATATTAGCCTGAGTCTTTAGTAGCTTTCTGACTTTGGGTATTCTGACTTACAGAAAGTATGTTCCTATAACCAGGATTTGTTGAAGAATGTCTGTGATAAGCGGAGAGAGATCAAGGCTCTCCGACTTAAAAATGCTGAACTTAAGGTCTCCAAAGATGAGGCCGAAGGTAAACATTTCGAGACTCAAACCTTGTTTTTCATGTTTTCATAGTCAATTTTTCCTAAACTGTTGTTCTTTCTTGACTTACAGCGCTTGTAAAACAATCCAGCGCCATGATTGAAGAGGCCGAGAACCTCAAGACTTTGGTGGTGGAGAACAAGGAGCTATGCCATGAGCTGGATAAGCTCAAGGCGGATCATGAAAAGAGCATTGCTCAAATCCTTCAGTCCTCCTCCATGGCTACTGATGAGCGTGATCGCAAGATCGCTACTCAAGATCAAAAAATCTCGGACCTCAATAATGAGCTTAGCAGAGAGAGGGACCTTTCCAAGGCGCTCCGGGATGAACTCTAGAGTCTTCGGGAAGAGAAGACCAAAATTGACGACGTCATTTTTGGTACGTTCCATCTGTCTGACTTTTCCTCTTTCTTCGACTTCTATCAATGTCGTATTTTTCTTAACTTGTTTTGTGTATAGGTCCTTTGAACTTGACGGACTCTTCTTCCACCGAGCCCTGAACCCACCGGCTTACCCAAGTCGGTGACCTGCTTCATGACTTCCGCCAATCCCTTGAGGACATTGGCGAAGCTCTCAAGATTTCGGATATGCACAGCATGTCGGATTTTCAGGTGCGGGACAAGGAAAAGGACATGCCGCAACTTGTTCAGGATTGGAAAATGTCCTACGCGCGGACTGCGGCGCAGAACGCTCTCACCATGGTCATGAGCCACCAGAGGGTACTGCAAATATGGCAAGTGACCAGAGGGTACTGCAAAGTAGACGAAGACGGCCAGGAGAAAGACCTTCAAGCCATCATACACTCCTGCGCCGGATATGGGTGTCACGTGGCTAATTTGACCAGCTACGAGACCCATTTCTTCACCCGTGTGGACACTGCGCCTCCTCCTCCAGAAGAATCAGCAGAAGTTTCCGACGATGAACGCACCACCTCGGATGTGGACATCTCGGAACGATACCAAGGCGGTGTATCCAGTGAGCCGGCAGCTCCTTCCTCTCCATCATAGATTAACAGAAATATTTGTGTTATTTTGAAAAACATGATGGGCCTGTAAATATGCAGTACTATAATTTTGCTAGTGCTAACCTTTTGATCTATTCAGCACTTTTGGCTTTTTAAATATTCGTGTGCCTGAAATGTTTTCATAAGCACTTGTATTTTTTCGTCTATACTTATCGTTTATCTAGCTTTCCGCCTTGTCCCTTTCGTGAGCTGGCTAAACCTTCTGCCGGAAACTTTGCCGAGCAACGGAGCTCAATTGCTAAACCAGTTTAAACTCGGAAACAAAGCCGGCTTCTAGTACCAACAATTCACTACTCGGAAAATGCCCGCATCCAGCAATCAGACAAATAACCAAAGTAAAGACTAGAAAACTTTAGAGTTATACCCAAGGGTAGCAGTTTTAGAATCGGAAATCTAAACCAGAACAAACATGAGCATAAAGTACTTTCAAACATTCTGGGATTTTGACTATGACATGATCATTTGGAAATAAGATGGTGAAAACTTCTTAGAAAAAATTGAGGCAACCAAAATTTTTATTTCTCACAGAACATGTACATATATATGATTACAAAGAAGGATAAACTAAGAATAAAAGGGACGTAGCTGAGCAATATTCCACGGTCTGTCTAACTCATCCGGATTTGCACTGCCTCCAGCTCTCTTTCTCTTCTTAGTAGCAGGTCTTTCTTTGACTGGCCTCATGTCAGTTAAGTAATACGAACCATTGTGAAATACTCGACTAACTAAATAGGGCCCTTCCCATACTGGGGAAAGTTTGTGCTTTCCTTGTTGCACAAGCCGGAGAACCAAATCACCTTTATTGAAAGATCTATTTCGGACTCTCTGGCTATGATACTTGCGTAAGTTCTGCTGATAGGCTGTTGATCTCATTTCAGCAACGACGTGAACTTCTTCGACTAAGTCGAGATCATTTTGTCGAGAAATCTCGGCATCCTCTTCAATATACGCGGTCACTCTAGGAGAAGTATGAATTAAATCACTAGGAAGAACTGCTTCTGCGCCATAGACCAAGAAGAAAGGTGTGTATCCTGTTGACCTGTTTAGAGTCGTTCATAAACTCCATATTACAGAGGGTAATTCCTCTGCCCAAGCCCCCGCAGCATGTCATAGTGGTGCTTCGAGTCTTGGCTTTAGGCCTTGTAGGATTAAACCATTTGCTCTTTCAACTTGTCCGTTAGCCTGTGGATGTGCGACTGACGCAATGTCAAGCCAGATATTTTGCTCGTTGTAGAATTCAGCCAATTCTCCCATAGAGAAGTTACTCCTGTTGTCCGTGATAATGCTATGTGGATAACCATACCGGATTATAACATCCTCGACAAATCTTTTGGCTGTTGCTCCATCACAACTAGTGACAGGTTTAGCCTCAATCCATTTGGTGAATTTATCCACCATCACTAAGAGATGAGTAAATCCACTTGAAGCTCGTTTAAATAGTCCTACCATATCAAGCCCCCAGACCGCAAAGGGCCATGTTATAGGTATTGTTCGCAACTGATCAGCCAGAACATGAGCTTGTTTGGTGTACTTTTGGCAGCCTTTGCACGTCTTGACTAATCGTTCATCTCGAATCAGAAGCTTTAAAAATCCGTGTCTAAAAGGTTTTGCCACTAAAGATTTGGCTGCAGCGTGGTGACCACACTCGCCTTCGTGGATTTCCCTTAAGATTTCCACTCCTTCTTCCGGAGATACGTAGCGCTGAAAAACCCCAGAAACACTCCGCTTATAGATCTCACCTTTAACAATAGTATAGGCTTTTGCTCGTGGGATGATCTGCCGGCTCATTACCTCGTCTTCAGGTAATTTGCCATCTACCAAATAATCGAGGTAGGGTTGAGTCCAGCTGGGAATTACAGCCAGACTGCTATCAAAGGTGAGTCGGATTTGGTCGGATATTCCTCATCTACTCCCTTTATTGAGGGAACTTTGAGGTGCTCTTAAAAAGCGCCATCCGGGACCTCTTTCTGCGCAGAACCTATCCGAGATAGTGCGTCCGCTTCCTCATTTTCTGCTCGAGGGATGTGTTGAACTTCAAACCCTTCGAACAATTTAGATAGATCATCCACGATAGCTTTATATGCTGCCATGTGCTTATTTGCATTACAAATATCCGACACTTGTTGAGCAACAAGATCCGAATCTCCGTAACACAACAAACATCGGATGCCAATATCCTTAGCAATCCGGATTCCATGTAGCAGTGCTTCATACTCGGCAATATTATTTGTCGTTGTGAAGTGGATCTGCAACACGTATAGAAGTTTATCTCCTCGGGGTGATTTGAGCACCACGCCAGCCCCCAAGCCCCCTCGAGCCTTAGACCCATCGAAATAGAGGGTCCAATATTCTGACTCAGGGAGGATCATGTTCTCCTTCGTCTCTATCCAATCAGCAACAAAGTCAGCAAGGATCTGGGATTTGATTGCTGTCCGAGGTTTATACTTAGGGTGTGTTTGGGACAGCTCCACTCCACCAATTCATTGCTAGAGCAGGCGAAGCTTCCCCAAACGCACCAACTCCACCGTCTGGCCGGAGCGGAGCAGGGGCGCCCGCCAGTTCATTTTTTTGGAGCGAGAGAATAGGTGCTTCACCTGCTCCACTTCATGTTCCACGTCCCTCTGGTACCAATCTACCCCTGGAGTTTGGTTGAATTAACCCACCAAAGCCACCGCATAATGCCCAGACCGAATAGTTTTCTTCTTTTCTCAAGCCGAACTCCTCCCGATTCGAGTCTTCTTCAATGGCAGTCGACTTGGGCACGCCACCGCCACCCTCTCTGGCACGACCCCTCCCTTCTAGAGCCACCCGGCGACCACCGAGGCTTTCCTTCCATGTTCATCCCTCTCGCCACCATCCACTAGCCACCCGCCCTTCCACAATACGCATCCTTCTCGAGAGATACGCCGTCGTCGACGTTTGCCTGTATCACGGCCACGCTGAAGATTTTTTCCTCGACGGCCTAAACCAGGGACCCACCGCCTACCCTCTAGACCACCCCGTTTTCTCCCAGTGCCCCTTCCCTGTCTCCCTGCCAAAACTGACCTCCTTAGCTCCTCCACCAGTCCCCCGCCTTCCTCCTCTCGCTCAGGTCTGTGCTCTTTTTTGGCCCGATTTCATCCCGCTGCTGAAAGAAGTTGACCGCTGCCGTCGCACTCCTGGGTCTCGCCCCGGCCTCGCCGAAATCTTCCTCAACCATGCCGTTGGGACCTCGCCCGCCGCCGGCCTGCACCATGAGATCGCCGCCGAGCTCGCAGCTAGCAGCCTCCCCCAAGAACTCTCTACTTCTCTGTTTTTTTCCTATGTTATGCTAGATGGGTGTGTGACTGATTTGGTGATATAAATGATTTGCAAACTCTCGTTTGTGACTGATTTGTATGGTGTATGTCATTCATCTGCATAAACATGAAAATAGAGATGGTTCTGCTATTCCACGCGCTACTGATTTCATGATGAACTTGGAAGATGAATGATGTCCCGTGGACTCAATGACATGTGAGTGCATTCGATTTGATCAATGAACCTTCACATGTATTATCCACGGTTAGGATTTGACTTAATCGTGATGCTAGTCAAAGAAAAGAACACAAATGGCGTACTACCAAACTGACAAATAAAAGAAACGATGGGTAGATTCGACATTAAACAACAACCTCTCCTAATCTGAATCTAGAGCTAGTTCCGTCTCCCAAACACTTTTCTTAAGCTCTAGAGCCTGGAGGTGGAGTGGAGTTTTGAGGTGGAGTGAAGTTGGATAGAATGGAGCTCTCCCAAACACACCCTTAATATCAAAAGCTGAAAGCTCTATGCCCCATTTGGCGACGCGCCCTGTGGCGTCACTGTTGATTATGTCTCTCATGGGAGCTGTGCTCACCATGATAATTGGATGCTCCTGAAAATAGTGTCGTAACTTATGCTAGAAAAACACCGTAAGCCAACTTTTGATAATGCGGATACCGCTGTTTTGACTCTGTCAGGACTTCACTGACAAAGTAAGTCGGACGCTGCACCAGGTTCTCCTGATTTTCCTCCGGTCTCTCCACCACCATGACAATACTAACGACCTTATTTGTCACAGCAAGATAAAGCAACATCGGTTCCTGAGGTTCCGGCGCTGCAAGGATAGGAGCAGATGACAGTACTTTCTTCAGGTCTTGTAGTGCATCTTCAGCTTCATCAGTCCAAACAAAATCCTTGGTCTTTTTGAGGAGTTTATATAATGGTGCGGCTCTTTCACCAAGCCGTCTTACAAATCGACTGACCGCAGCGATGCAACCAGTTAATCTTTGTACGTCCTTTAGGCGAGTTGGCCTAGAAATATTGAGTATAGCCTTGATTTGTCTCGGTTCACCTCTATGCCTCTCTGAGACACGATGAAACCTAACAATTTTCCGGCTAGTATTCCAAAGAAGCATTTCTTCGGGTTAAGCATAATGTTGTATTTCGTAGATTGGCAAATGTTTCCTCCAAGTCGGAAATCAGCGTTTCCTTGTTTTTGGACATTACTACGATATCATCCACGTATGCATGTACATTGCGTCCGAGTTGGTCATGGAGGCAACGCTGCATCGTGCGCTAGTACGTAGCTCCTGCGTTCTTTAGCCCAAAGGGCGTCGTAACAAAACAGAAGGTTCCGAAGGGGGTTATGAATGAAGTTTTGACTTTGTCAGATTCCTTCATCCGGATTTGGTGATAACCGGAATATGCGTCGAGAAAACAGAGGAGTTCCGAGCCTGCCATAGAATCGATAACTTGATCAATTCTAGGTAGAGCGAACGGATCTTTTGGACAAGCCATGTTCAAGGTAGTATAATCAACACACAACCTTAAATTAGTGGTGTCCTTTTTAGGGACCATTACCGGATTGGCCGACCACTCAGTGTGGATGACCTCTTCTATGAATCCGGCTAACTCGGGCCGTGCTAGTTCCTTAGCTATTGCCTTACCCTTTTCATCGCCAAATCATCGTAGGGACTATTTGACGGGTTTAGCGTTCGGGTTTACATTTAGAGAGTGCTCGGCAAGTTCCCTAGGTACTTCGGTCATGTCAGATGGCTGCCATGCGAATATATCTTGATTTGCTTGGAGGAACTTGACGAGCGCGCTTTCCTATGAGCTACCTAGGACTACGCCTATCTGGGTCACCTTGGAGGGGTCATCATCCTTCAATAGCGTCTTCTTCGTCTCTTCTGATGCCTTGAACTCCGGATTTGGCTTTGTTACCTCCTTCTTCGTTGTGGGCATCTTGGACGGATCTATGTTCTTCTTGATCTCTTGGTACTCCTAGGCGTGCAGCACGGCTTCGGGAAAGGCGGCATTTCCATCCTCGCACTCTCGTGCTTTCTTCCGGTCTCCCCTGATGGTGATCACGCTGTTGGGACCTAGAATTTTCATCATATTGTAAATGTAACACGGACGAGCCATAAAATCCTAGCAAGCTGGACATCTGAATATAGCGTGGTATGCGCTCTTGAATGGTACTACTTCGAAGGAAAGTGCCTCCGTCCGATAGTTCTTTGGAGTTCCAAAGGTGACATCCAAAGTGATCTCTCCCAGGGAATTGGCTTGTCTTCCTGGGATAACTCCGTGAAAGATCACAGAGCTATGGTTCAGCTGGGTTTCCGAGATCCTCATCCGGCGTAGTGTTTCGACATAGAGAATATTGATACTACTACCACCGTCCATGAGGGTCTTGGAGAAACCATAACCGTCAATAAGTGGATTGACGATTAGGGCGTATTTTCCTCGCCTGTGCAACTTAGGCGGATGATCAGCGCGGTCAAATGTGATTGCCACTTCTGACCAATCCAGGTATTGGGAGACAGCCAGAACTGTTGCATTGAGCTCGTGTAGAACAGCTTTCTTGACCTTTGCTGGTTGAGATCCGAGGAAGGTGACATAAGTGTCTTTCTTGGTCGGAAATTTTTTCTTCCCTTCCGGCTTGGGATTTGAAGCATCAGCTTCCTCCATGTCGGAATCTTCCTTGGTCTCTTTTACTTTTTCGGGATTCTTCTTTCCCTTCTTCCGCTTAGATTTGTAGCTCGTGGTGTTATCTCTTTTAATGTCGTCATTGAAACAACATTCGGCAATGGTGTGGGACGAGCCCCTATTGGCGTCTAGGTGATGCACACATGGGTTATTGTCAATGTCGGCCCAAGAGTAGGGTTTGCCTGGTTGCTGGTCTCCTCTTCCTTGGACCCTTGAAGTCCCACGGCCGCGCCCGCGGCCTCCGCCGCTTCCTCCTCATCCTCCAGACCCGAAAGTAGCAGTGATCACTCCTGTTTCCGCGTTGGGTTTCTCTTCCGAGGTATTTTTGCGCTTCTGAGCTTGCTGCTTTGGTTGTTTTGCCGACTGAGGCACAGCTAGGGCATTGAGTAATCCCTCTGCATCGTCGTTGGCATCTGCATACTTGCTCGCTGTTTCTATCATCTCTCCCAAATCAGTGACCTTGTCGCACTTCAAGCGATGGCGCAGTAGACCAATTGGGAGACCTACGATGAAAGCTTCAATCGTAGTTTGATCATTTACTCCGTCGCAGGAGTTCTTGGTGTCGATCCATCATCCGAGGTAATCTCGGCAAGTTTCTCCGGCCTTCTGGGTGCAACGTTGTAGGTCACCGACCGTACAGGGCCTCCGATATGTGCCTTCAAAATTCCGAAAGAACGCATTTTGCATGTCATACCAGTTGTGGATGGTGTTCTCCGGGAGTTCATTAAGCCACGATCGTGCCGTCTTCCGCAACATAAGTGGGAGATATCGGGTTGCGACCAGGCTATTTCCGCCTTTGGCGATGCAGCAAGCTTGGAAAAAATCCTGTAGCCAGGTGTCTGGCCGAGCAATGTTGTCGTAGGCTTGGATATGTCTTGAGATAGAAAATCCTTCCAGGAATCTTGTAGCTCTGATGCATGGTCCGAAGCACTTTGGGCCCACGTAGATATCATCGTTTTTGTAGCGCCGCGCCTCTATGTTGGAATTGATCCTGTGCATTGCGTCGTTCGGGGATAGCGGTCGTCCCGAATGTCGGCTGTGGCTGCGATGTCTTGGAGCCGGACTTCGGCTTCTGCCACCACGTCGTCCTCCATGACCCCCTTGAGAGCCGTTGTGATGACTGCTTGGTGGAGAGAGTGGGGCAGCTGGATTATTTCTGGCTGATCATCGGCCTCCATCCGGAGCATCATTATTCCAGTTCCGGGGAGGATCTTGACTACGACGAGCCCCCTGCCGGCTTGTCCCGGCATGGTTTCCGTCATTCCTTTGTCCGTCGTTCCCACTACGGTGAGACTCAGCCGGACGGCTTGCATGCCTAGAAGGTGGCATTTTTTGACGATCCTCCTCCCGACGTTTCTCTTTATCTTCTCCCCTTCGATCGTTAGACTCTCGTAGTGGAGGATTCCTCGGATTCAGAGCAGCGATGGCCTCTTTCTTGGCCGCTGGGGCGACGTTGCTCCAGTCAAGCGTGGTCCTGCGATGTTGTCCTGACGATCCGGTTCTCGAGTAATTGTCTTCCCGGCGCTCGGGGCGATGATACTGCTCCGGGACACGCTGGGGTCTTACGTTCGCCCATGCCGGATCTGTGCGACATTGGTCGGAATCTGAGACCAGTTTTTGACTTCCGGACATGGCGACCTTTTGCTGCTCCAGTCCCTTGTTGAGTAGTTTGATTCCCAACTGGATTTCCTCCGGTCCTGGATTAGCCGATAGAATTTCTCGAGCTGCCACGGTATTCTGTACTAGGGTTGGATATACCCAATCTCCTTTACTATATTTTCGAGGCTTCGCTATCTCATCTCCGAAAAGGACGGCGTGGATCTGCGGGAACTGGTTGTCATTGGTATGACGCTTCCTGGTCTTCTGGTACTGCCTGGAGCTGTACTTCCCCGCAGATGCTATGCGTTTCTTTTCCTTCTCAATGTTTTTGGCTTCATCGAGGAGTACTTGACGACGTGCTTCTAGGGCCTGCGCCCTCTCGTCCAGTTCTTTAGAAGTAAGTTCTGCAGCTGTAGGAATAGGTGTGGTTAATGCAGCATCGATGAGTTTACGTGCACCCTTAGTGATCACGTGTCCATCCACCGATTCTTCTTTTTTCCGGCTCTTCTGGGATAAGTGCTCCATCCGAGTCTTCTTCGTATTCCTTGGTAATCACTTCCTCTGTCAGAGGGTCTTTTGTCGGGGTCTTGTTTTTCTTGTTCCTCTTCTTTGCTTTCTTGGCAGCGCCGGTAGCAAAAACTGCTTTGGGTCCGTTTCTCAGAGTCAAGCTCTGATCGGTACTTTCGGACATCTGGACCTCGGGATTATCTCCGACGTCCATATCATCCTGCGCTTTGGGAGAGTGTTCCTCGGATCCTTCATCCATGGTATCTCCTTCTTCTGCAGCTTTGGAGTTATACTCCTCTTCATATTCTACAGAGAACTTTCGGAAATCCGCTGACGTCATCGATTCATACGAGGATGCGGGTACGTCGGCGTTTGTTCCAATCGCCTCCAGCACAGAGTCGGTGTTTTGTCCAGCATCGGCAGAGCCGGATCCTGATCCCACATATCCGACGAAGTGCAACGGGTGCTTCCTAAGGTACCTGCGGCTCTCGTGGTCAGCCATGTCGAAACTTTTGATGGTCTCGAGAATTGCATCTGCGCCTGCATCTTGCATTATCATACGTCGCAGTGTGTACCTTAGGAAAGGTCTCTCTGTCCCGGCATCCTCAGAGCCGGAATCAGTGTCGTTGATGAGCTCCTCCTGGTTTTCAACTTCCGCGGGCGGGTCGATCTGGGATCCGGTCTCTCCTAGGAGATCCACTCCAGAATCAATTTCGACCGCTAGGTCTTCCTCAGGCCCGGATTTCTCCACTATCTCCGTAGCTGGTGCGGGCTGGGTGGGATTAGAATTTTCTGAGATCCGAAACTCTGCCGCCTCCACAGACAAAGGGGACCCAGAAGATTCTTCTGCCTCTATCATCACCGCTGGGGTGGGTGGGGCAGGTTCAGCGAAACCGATGTAAACATTGATCTCGCCAAAAGACATGATTGTGTAGGCAGTCACGGCCTCCCTAGCCAAGATCCACGTATGTCGAGAACGATGAGAGGGACGTCGTTGGCGTAGAGGATGTGACCGACGGTGATAGTTTTGCCGATTCCGATTCTTGCAGATTCCGCTCGGAACGCAGATCCGAAGCTCACTTGCCCCACGGTAGGCGCCAACTGTTGTCGGATTGATGACAAGTACGCCATGAGGGGGTCCTCGAGGCGTGCGGAAGAGAGGGGTGTGAGACGTATGGTGTTCCGGGACGGTGAGCACACAATTTTACCCAGGTTCGAATCCGCCGGCTTTGGACGGACCCTACTCCTGCTAGCAATCCAATAATATGGCAGAGCCAGAATATGGGTTACAAGGGTTTTGCCTGTGCGAGCTGAGATGTTGACTATTGAGGTGTCTAGAGTGTTGGCCTAAAGGCTCCCCCTAGGACGGCTTATATAGATATCCGGCCTAGGGTTTACAGGAGAGATCTATCCGGCTACGATTAAGAGTCGGTTACAGAGTACATCTTGATTAACAAGTAACACTATGGGCCTAAGTCGGTAAGTCTTCTGGGCCTTCCTGTAGCCGGGTTGGACTCTGTCTTTCTCCCTGACTGGGCCACCCGTGAAGCAAAGCTCTAACCTGAAGTGGGCCACCCTGGTCAGTGAGGAACTGTGAGGATACCCGGAAAGTATATCCCCAACACTTTCTAAAACCACCATGAATGAAATGAGAACCTCCATCAGTCATGAGATACCTAGGCACTCCAAACCTAGGAAAGATAACATCCTTAAGCATTTTTAGAGAGGTCTCCCCGTCAGCACTCTTCGTAGGGATGGCTTCTACCCACCTAGTAACATAATCAACAACAACAAGAATATGAGTATAACCTTTCGAGGGAGGAAAAGGACCCATAAAGTCAAATCCCCAGCAATCAAAGGGTTCAATAACTATAGAGTAGTTCATAGGCATTTCATTGCGTCTAGAAATATTACCAACACGCTGACACTCATCACAAGATAAAACTAATTTTCTTGCATCTTTAAAAAGGGTAGGCCAGTAGAAACCTGATTGTAGCACCTTTTGCACAGTTCTATCTCCTGCATGATGTCCTCCACAAGCACTACCATGACATTTACGCAATATCTCCTTTTGTTCATATTTTGGAACACATCTTTGCCTAATACCATCCACTCCTTCTTTATATAAATGTGGGTCATCCCAAAAATAATGCCTTAAATTGTAAAAGAACTTCCTCCTTTGCTGAGCTGTGAAAGTTGGAGGCAAATACTTGGAGACAATAAAGTTAGCATAATCAGCATACCAACGGCTCCCTCGCGAGCTCACCCCCACTTCAGCCAACTGTTCATTGGGGAAGCTATCATTAACAGGCATAGGATCAAAAGAGATGTTTTCCAATCGAGATAAATTATCAGCTACAGGATTTTCAGCACCTTTCCTATCTATAATATGTAGATCAAACTCTTGTAAGAGCAGCACCCATCTAATAAGCCTAGGCTTAGCATCCTTCTTCGTCATAAGGTACTTAATAGCAGCATGATCAGTATGAATGGTGACTTTTGAGTCCACAATATAAGGTCTCAACTTGTCACAAGCAAAAACGACAGCTAGAAATTCTTTTTCACTAGTAGCATAATTCCTTTGAGCAGCGTCAAGGGTCTTACTAGCATAATGAATAACGTTTAACTTTTTATCAATTCGTTGCCCAAGGATAGCACCTACAGCAAAATCACTAGCATCACACATTATTTCAAAGGGTAAGCTCCAATCAGGTAGCTGAACAATAGGAGCTGTAGTTAAAGCCTTCTTAAGAGTTTCAAAAGCTTCCTTACAATCATCATCAAAAACAAAGGGTACATATTTTTGAAGAAGATTAGTGAGGGGTTTTGATACCCTAGAAAAATCTTTAATAAACCTTCTATAAAAACCAGCATGACCAAGGATACTACGAATACCTTTGATGTCTCTTGGGTAGGGCATTTTCTCAATTGCCTCGACTTTAGCTCTATCCACTTCTATGCCTCTTTCGGAAACCTTATGCCCAAGGACAATCCCTTCATTAACCATGAAGTGGCATTTCTTCCAATTAAGAACAAGATTAGTTTCTTCACACCTCTGTAAAACTTTATCAAGGTTGTGCAGACAATTATCAAAAGAAGTTCCATAGACGGAGAAGTCATCCATGAACACTTCCACAATTTCCTCACAAAAACCATGAAAGATAGTAGACATGCATATTTGAAAAGTAGCAGGAGCATTACATAAACCAAAAGGCATATGTCTATAAGCATAGGTTCCGTAAGGGCATGTAAAAGTAGTTTTTTTCTTGATCTTGTTGTTTAACAGCAATTTGAGAGAAACCAGAATATCCATCAAGAAAACAAAATGGGTCTTTTTAGACAACCTTTCTAACATTTGATCAATAAAAGGAAGCGGGTAATGATCTTTCTTAGTAACTTTGTTAACTTTCCTAAAATCAATGCACATCCTATAGCCCACTACTATTCTTTGGGGAATAAGCTCATCATTATAATTAGGAACAATGGTAATTCCTCCTTTTTGAGGAACACAATGAACAGGACTAACCCATTCACTATCAGCAATAGGGTAAATAATACCAGCATCAAGGAGTTTCAATACCTCATTTCTTACCACTTCCTTCATCTTAGGATTCAAATGCCGTTGGTGCTCTACTACTTGCTTTGCATTATGTTCTATATTGATAGCATGCTGACATATAGTAGGTGAAATCCCTTTTAAACATCCAGAGTATAACCCATAGCCCCTCGGTGTTTCTTCAAAACCTCCAATAACCTTTTTTCTTCCTTCTCTAAAAGTTTAGAGCTAATAATAACAGGATATATATTATTGTCATCAATGTAAGCATATTTAAGATCATCAGGGAGAGGTTTTCGATCGAAGACCGGATCCTTTTTAGGCGGCAATGTGGTGCCCAATTCCTCCACAGGCAAGTTATGCTTAAGCATATTAGGTTGACGACGGAGGATCTCGGCAATCTCATTCCTTTCTTTCATGAAGATCTCACTTTCGTGGTCTTCCATAAATTGCTGCAAAGCATTGTTAGGAGCAAGAGAAATAGACGCAAGTTGTTCAACTCGAAAATCCTCATTATGGGTTTCATTTTCACAAGGTTCTTTAGTAAATTTCAAAAAATTAAACTCATAAGATTCCCCATCAAACTTAGTCAAGATTTTATCCCTCTTGCAATCTATAATAGCTCCACAAGTACCCAAGAAAGGTCTGCCAAAAATGATGGGATAAGTTTTACTAGCAGCTGAACCAAGTACTAGAAAATTAGTAGGGTATTTAATCTTACCGCAAAGAACTTCTACATCCCGCACAATACCAATTGGAGAAATGGTCTCTCTATTAGCAAGGTGAATAACCACATCAATCTCTTCCAACTCGCAGGGACTGATTTCATGCATAATTTCTTTATAAAGCTCAGAAGGAATAGCACTTGAACTTGCACCAATATCACACAAACCATAATAGCAATTATCACCAATTCTAACAGAAAGCACAGGGAGACTAGCCTTTTTAGTTCTATTGGGATGCGAGACAATATTAGAAGCGTCCTCACAAAAGACTATGTGTCCATATTCTACACTTTTAGTGACAAGATCTTTAACAATTTCTACAACAGGTTCAATGTTTATTTGTTCATCAGGTTTTACAGTTCTCTTTTCACTTTTAGTGATTACACTAGTTATCACAGGATGATCCTTTACCTTATCTGGGAAGGGTATCTTCTCGATATAAGGTTCAAGTAAGATGTGATCAATAGTGCAATACTCAGCACTCCCAACAGGAACACAGTCAACAATATCTTTATAAGGTGCATGGTACTTGCTCCATCCCTTTGTTGGTATTTCAATATAAGAAGCAAAAGCCTTAAAACAATTTGTAATAACTTGTAAATCAAGACCATAAGCATTACTAATATTTTGAAAGTCATCAGTTCCCATAAAAGATTCAATGCATTCATAATCATAATTTATACCTAACTTTCTACCTTTGTCATTCTCCCAAGCTTCAGCATTATCTTGAATACGGTCCAGAAGATCCCATTTAGCTTCTTCTTCCATGCGAGTGAATGAAACAGCACAAGAAGCGTCCAATAAATCCTTATCATGAAGAGAAAGCCTTGCATAAAAGTTATTGATAATAATATTGTTGGGGAGCTCATGAATGGGACATTTGAGCATTAGTAACTTCAATCTCCCCCAAGCTTGAGCTGTACTCTCTCCATCAAGAGGCCAAAAGTTGTATATTTAATTCCGATCTTTATGAATCTCACTAGGAGGATAAAACTTTGAATAAAAGAGAGGCACTATTTCCTCCAATTCAAGAGCTTGACCATTCTTCAGCAGGTTATACCATTCCTCGGCTCTTCCTTTCAGTGATAATGAGAATAACTTCTTCTTAACTTGATTTGTAGTAATACCTGCACACTTAAACAACCCGCATAATTTGTGTATAAAGAGTAAATGATCACCGGGATGGACAGTTCCATCGCCAACATAGTAGTTATCCATAACACGATCAATAATTCTTGTAGGTATTTTAAAAGCATCATTCTCAGCAGGTGGTGGTTCATCTACTACCTTAGCAGTGATAGTAGCATTACCAAATAAGAAACTCAACGAGTTATCCATAACGAAAATAAAGCAACTAACAGAAGTAAACAATACTCACAGTAGAAGTTTCCTTTACCAATTCCACTCTCCAATAGCGCTTCACTCCCCGGCAACGGCGCCAGAAAATAGTCTTGATGACCCACAAGTATAGGGGGCATATCGCAGTATTTTCGATAAGTAAGAATGTCGAGCCCAACAAGGAGCAGAAGGTGCTGGCTAGTGGTATGGATCAGGAATTCTCTGCAAATTCTTAGCAAACGGATTTTCAGGGTTTTTTGATAAAGCAAGTAAATAAAGTACGAGTAAATAAAAGATAGTAGGAATAAATGCAGCAAGTGGCCCAATCCTTTATGCAGCAAAGGACAAGCCGGTTGTATTACTTAAGATGACCAAACGTTCTCGAGGACACATGGGAAGACTGTCAAGTGCTTTCGCTTCATATAGTTGATTAATCTTCTTTAGCTTGCTAAGTGTTGTTGGGCTAACCTATGCTAATGTACCGACCTTCCTAGGACTAATACATACTTGTGATTATACCCCTTGCAAACATCCGTAAGTACAAGAAAGTAATTAAGGTAGAAACCTAACCACAGCTTTAAACTCTAAGACCCTGACATCCCTTGTGTAATGGTTTCCTAACGAGGGTTCAGGTTTCTGTCACTCCGGCAACCCCTACGATTAGTAGCCAAATACACAATGCATTCCCCTAGGCTCATATAGGTGAAGTGTCATGTAGTCGACATTCACATGACACCACTAGAAGAAGTACACCACAACTTAAATATCAAACTATTGAATATTTCTCAACACAATTCCACTACTAACAACATGACTTCTCCCATGTCCTCAAGAACAAAACGAACTACTCACAAGACATCATATGGATCATGATCAGAGATGGAATAATGATGTATAACAATCTGAACATAAACAATAATTCAACGGTTCACTCAATAGCATCAACTACAAAGAGTAATCAACACCGGGAAAGTTTCTCGTAAGAACTATGCAAGGTTCAACCCAATTGTTACAGCAATATGGAGATGGTGATGAGGGTGTTGATGGTGATGATAGTGGTGATGATGATGATGATCCCGATGAAGTCTAGCTTGATGGTGGTGTTGACGGTGATGATCTCCCCTCTCCGGGAAGGAATTCCCCCGGCAGAAATCTATCTGCCGGAGAGATCTTTCTCTCTCGGTGTTTTCCGCCCCACAAAGGTGATGGAATCTTTCTGTGGTCGCTCCCCGAGTATTAGGGTTTTGTGAGGATTATATACGCCAGAGGGGAGATCCAGAGGTGGGCCAGGGTGGCCACACCACCTGGTGGTGCAACCTAGGCTGGCCCGCGCCGGGGGTGGTGTGGGCCCCCTGTCGCCCATCTCCACTCCTCCTTCTGGCAGCCTTCGTCTTCTGGAAAAATAGGATTTTCCATATATTTTCCTGGATTTTCTGATCTTTGCGAATTTTGCCTCTAAACAACACCTTTTCCATCAGAATCCTGACTACAGTGGTCCATGCTCCAAAAGTCATCAACCATGCAAAAACAGATGAAATAACATAAGTATCATCTCTTAATATGAAATATATCAATGAATAATAGTGAATTATGATATAGAATAGTGATGCAAAATGGACGTATCAGGGTGGTTTGGCCACCCTATGGCCCCCCTTCGTCTCTCCTTCTGGATCCGTGAATCTTCCGGGAAAATAATGGCTTTGGCTTTTGTCCGGTCCCATTCCGAGAATATTCATTTTCTAACTTTCTAGAACCAAAAATAGCAGAAAATAGGCAACTGGCACTCTGGCTCTTGTTAGTAGGTTAGTCCAAGAAATCATATGAAAAGTACTCCAAAGTGTGGACAAAACATAAGAAAGTAGATAAAACCAAGCATGGAACATCAAAAATTATGGATACGTTAGCAACGTATCAACATCCCCAAGCTTAATTCCTGCTCGTCCTCGAGTAGGCAAGTGATAAAAAGAAAGAATAAATTTTGAGGTGACATGCACCATCATAATCCTGATCAAAGTATTTGTAAAACATTGATAGCTGGGATCATAGTACTTCAACATAGAATGAAAGATAAAGTTCTAACAATAAGATGTAGCAACTATGTTGTAACATGAAAGGATACAAACAAAAGATTCATGAATAACAATGCTTTGCAAGACGTTTGTTTGTTTCACATAAAGAAAACATAGCATAGTGGCATTCATCTTGTCCCTCATAGAGTATCAAACATAAATGCATAGGACACCTTCAAAGTTCATAAGAGTGACTAGATACAAATAGTTTAGAATAAGCAATATCAAAGCTATGCATCAATCAACAAGTCTTGGGACAATGCACATAGAACTAAGAATGGCCACTATGCTCTCAAAGTAGGTGCATAAAGATAGAAGGTGGAGACTCAACATAAATGTAAAAGAAAGGCCTTCATAGAAGGAAGTAGGGATTGAAGTCTCATAAAGAGCTTTCAAAAATTATGATACTTTTTAGCTTTCAACTCTCATTGCCCCTATCATAAGCATCTTGAAGTGATTAAGGCTAAAGTGAACAAACTATGGTGTATATGCTTGACGAAGTATAAGTTGGAAATCTCATGTCCCTTGAATACGAGGGCCGCTCCTCATGCTACTCAAGTTTAGTCACCGGTAAGTTCTTGTCATTGTAAGTACATGTGTATCATATAGAACCGCCAACGGGGTACCCCTTGCCCGATGATACGGAAGAATCCCCATATCAAAATGACAAGGCAAGCAGAAAACGAGCATCTCAGCAATCTTCTTATTTACCATGGGAATATGGTGCTTTTTTATCTCTTTCCTCTTTTCTCATATTTTTTCTTTTTCTGTTTTTTCTCAATATCTGACTCTTTTTTTTATAAGAAGAATGCTTCATAGACAGCTCATTATGGTTACGTTGCAGGTTTCCACCATGACAACATGGATTAGACCAGCGGCCCAGGTGTTTCTCTAAAACATATACATAACTCCATGGACTTACACGTTCCCCTTTCATTTCACAACGACGACATCCATAGACAAAAGAGCATGATATCAACTAGGTACAAAGTACAAGTGCAATGTTGAAAGCATTCCCCGTGACAGCATGGTTCTGCTAATCCCCAACAAATAAGTGCAAGCATATACAACATAGACGACACAATGGTTCAAGTTTATTAAGGGAAAGGAAAGTAAAGTGTGCCATCAAGTTCGTGAGAGCTTTATTCACTAATTTTCAGATAACAAGTTTAATTCGGAAGGTAAACAAAAGCATGAATATAATTGGAATAGCATATGCTAGTAGGTAGGTATGGTGGACTCTTTGGAATGACTTTGTTTAGGGAATTGGATGCATGAGTGGAACTCATACTTGGTTGCGGAGGCTAGCAAAAGACTGGAGTGACAAAGTAAGAGAGCAATAATGGCCATAATCATGTAGAGCGACAAAACATCATTCATCCAAGCATAAAGTGGTACTACAAGTTGAAAACTAAAGAATCATAAAGGCTATGGTGACTTGGGATAGTCATAACATGGTGTGAGCATGCGCCAAGTCAACCCAAATAAAGCATCAAAGGAGAATACCACAATACTATGTTTTAATATGCTAAAACAACGCATGATCCTTCCAAGGCACACTAAGCAATCTCAATTGTTTATAACAAGTCATGCTACAGCAAAGAATACTAAGCATAAAGCCAAAACAATATCAAGCATGGCATGACAAAGCATAGGCCACAGTCAAAAACAAACTCTCTTTACCACTTAAGCATGGACTTTCCTACTCTTTTCCAAACCAAACCAAAATATTTGAAAACCAATGTATGAAAGAGGGGGTCCAACCAATTTATTCGGCAAACTAAGCAAACCAAGAAAACAAAAAGCGAAAAAGAAGACGCTCCAAGAATAACACAACTGTGCATAAAACAATAAAAATGAAGTGTTTGGAAGAAAGCTGAGAATTTTATTGATGAAGAAGGGGATGCCTTGGGCATCCCCAAGCTTTGATGCTTGTACTTCTTGGATATTTCTTGAAGTGACATGTGTGGAATCCCCAAGCTTGAGCTTTAGTAAATTCTTCATCTCATTACTCATTCCTTCCATACACCTGAAATTCTTCCTTCATACAAAACTTCACACAATCTTTATTAGCAACATTAGTGCACTCAAGATAATAAGTCTTTAGGTTCAGTTACAACACCAATAAACTTCCATTAAAAAACAAGCTACTGTAGCACTTCCCTTAAAAATCTCAATTCTCCAAAAGAACTCAAAAAGGAACCAACAAGAAGCAAATGCAAATAATGGCAGAAATCTGTCAAAACAGACCAGCAGGTAAAGAACAGACCAGCAGCTCAAATCAAAAAGTGTTGAACTGACGAAAGTTATATAACAACCTGGGTCAGAAGCACAAAATTTCACGCCTCAAAACGACATACAGAGATTTTACACGAATTTTTACGGTGAAGCACAAAAATCTGTTTCGGGACAGCAACTTTCCCAAGCACTACTTCTCTCTCATTAGAGGTTACTCTTGGCACAAAAAGAAAATAAAAAGGATAAGGAGAGGTTATTACTGAAGCAATAACTTCCAAGACTCAACTAAAACTTTTAGGTTATCTCCCAATAAGTACTTTTCTTTAACGCCCTTAAGTTAGGCTTGATAGTTTGAGAACATGCTCACATAGGAAATATGAATTGAAGTAAAAGAGAGCATCAAGAAGCAAATTCAAAACACATTTAAGTCTAACCCACTTCCTATGCATAGGAATCTTGTAAAGAAACAAGTCATGAAAGCACAAAGCAACAAGCATAGGAAAGCAAAACAAGTGCAACTTCAAAATTTTCAACATAAAGAGGGGAAACTTAATGTTGTTGAGATACATAAAACCATTTTTTCCTCTCTCATAATAACTTTCAGTAGCATCATGAATAAAATTAACAATATAACTATCACATAAAACATTCTTATCATGATCCACATGCATAAAAGAATTAATACTCTCCACATAAACAAAGTCATTCTTATTAATTATAGTGGGAGCAAATTCAACAAAATAGCTATCATTATTATTCTCATCACCATAATCATCAAATATAGGAGGCATATTGTAATCATAATTAATTTTCTCCTCAATAGTAGGTGGACTGAAAATATCATATTCATCATTATAATCATCATATATTGGAGGTTTGGTATCATCAGAAGCAATAGAATAGCTATCTTCCAAAGCTGGGGAACTAAAAAGATTATTTTCATAAAAACTAGCTTCCCCAAGCTTAGAATTTTCCATAGCATTAGCAATAATGGTGTCCAAAGAATTCATACTAACAACATTGCTATTAGCATGCAAATAAAGTTCCATAGGTTTTTTAATTTTCTCTTCAAACACTTCATGTCCTAACTCAAGATAAATACTATAAAGCTCTCTGATTTTGTTGTTGTAATCATAGGAAGATGCGCATCGGGCTAAGATTAGGAAGATCAAGGATATGTGTGATAACTAGTAGTATTTAGCTTGAGATCCGTGCTTTTTTAAGTTGTAATAGTAGTACTTGTTGACCTAGCGGTCTGAACTAGTGGTCCTGGAGTCCTGGAAGAAAAAAAATTGGTCGCCCGTTAATCTGTCTTAGCCCTGCATTACTTCCTTTTGTCTGATCATGGTGGTATTATGACATTGGTGGTTTGTTGAAACGTAATCTACATGGATTGTGCCGCATGAAAATGGCACAACCACAATTTATAAAGTGGAAACACGTACACCCAGTTACTGGAGATCTAGGAGCTTCGCCAGATGCAGGGGATGCAGGAGCAGGGAGGCGGTGAGATAGACGGGCTCAAGATTAGGCCAGAAAGTGGTACCGATTTCCTCATCATCTAGGCATTATCGGTTGCCATTGTTGTTTATGTTGCCATGTCGTTGTGCATCAACTGCAATAAGTTGCTGCTTCATGGAGTGTAGCAGCTTAAATAATTTATTTCTGTGCCACTTACATTCCATTGAATTTGGAGACCTCCTGCCCCTCAGCAATCGTGGAACCGGTGCTTCCTGTTTTTAGATAGTAGTGGCACAATCACAATTTTGGATTCAACTACTGACTCGGGCATTTCCAAACCCTAAGTCGGGGTACATTTTACTCCAAGAACGTGAGTAGATTGTTTCTCCCCACAAAGTTCCATACACAGACCTCCAGAATTTAACCGAATTACATATATAGGTTCAACTTTAACACATTATTATGCATCTTCATTGCCATCAGCCTCCTTGCCCCGCTTGGGTGCCAAGCCTTCACGTCCATTGGCTTCTTCATTTCCTGCCTTCTTCCCCTTCATCGGTGCCAATATTCTTAGCTTCACGTACTCTGCATCGCCGGGACAATCAGCACCAGAATCGTGTCCAACATCATCTTTCCACTCGTTTTTATTTTCTTCCGGCAGCAAAATGACTGACCCGGCAGTCATGTTTCTAACCTTGTGGTGCTTCCTGTCAAAGAAACATGACTGTTGCATAACTGCCCAATATCTACAGAGTAAATAAAACAAAAATTACAATTCAGCACAAACATGCGAACCCTAAGAGACTTTTGCTTACCAGGAGCTAATTGGGTTCGAGCGACCACCCTGTCCAAGAATAGAAGGGTGACTCCCAGTTACAGCAGCTTCCACATCCAGTACATCACAATTTAGCTCAAACATGCAAGCCGAATCATTCCTTTTCTTTAACCCAATTAGCTGACTGTCACACGTTAGAGGAACCATGATGCCTCGTTCATCCATGAAGATAAACTTTGCAGTCTACTTCGGCCATATTTCATCATGATTACGCAGAGCAGCAACCATACCAGGGATAGTGCAGATCTGCGCAGGCGCTTCTTCCATCTTGATATAATGGTGTCCATACCACTTGCCCTTCACCCTTGCTGATTTAGAGTCGTACCTGAAGAGGGCTACCGTAAATAGGTAAGGGTGGTTCACGGAGATCCCACTTGACAGAAAACTGTGGACAAAATATGTTTGTCAGTGTTGGGATAACAAACAATTTTAGGTTCAGTAGCTAGCTAGTAGTTATAATCAGTGCGAATAGCAAAGAGAAAGTTAGCCCACCCGCATGTAGCCAGAACTTCTTCTTCCTTGGTAGTAGGATCTGCCATCCTCCGAGCTGCTCAGCTCGTTGGCGGCGGAGGAGGGCTAGAGCCTTGCAACGGCGGCTATGGCATGCGCCATTGGAGCTTGGGATCAGCGAATGGGCGCAGCAACTAGGCGCAGCAACTAGGCGCAGCAAGTCATATGTCCAAAGGGATCGTTCTGTCTGGAGGGTGGATTTGATGCAGTTGGTGCTAGGGGAAAGGAGGGAATGGATTTGTGAAATTAGTTAACGCGTCCAATCCACTTAGTTCCTCGATTTTCCTAAGAGGTTGCCGTGTTGGTGCTTGCGTCATGGATAGATGACCGACATGTGGGTCCTGACCGTCTACTTCACGGGGCAGTTTAAAGGAATGTTTGAATTTGGTAGGGGTGAGATGAGTTTGCCTCGAAATGGCCCCTCTCAGTAGTTGGTAGCCCAACTTTACGAAACGCGGCAATTATAGGCAACTTGGGTACCGTGATGCACTCGCCCAGGAACTTTCGGGCCGCAAACAAACAATCTCGGTTAGGCAAGGGAATATCTAGGCCATAGAAATATGTGCGTTGCCACTTCTTGCATGACTCATGCCCTACGATGTCGGGGAAGCGCCGGCTAGGCCGGATCTTAAAGTTAATGGTTCTACAAGTCCGCAATTCGTCCTTGGACTCTACAGACTCTCTCTTGACGGTGAAAAAAATATATATAAACATATCTAATCTAGTTTGATGCCTAGATACTATGTCTACGCACTTCTATTCTTGTAGACAGTTGTTGGACCTCCAAGTGCAGAGGTTTGTAGAAAGACCTGAGATTTTTATTGATGAACTAGGGGATGCCTTGGGTATCCCCTAGCTTTGACGCTTGTACTTCTTGAATATTTCTTGGGGTGACACGGGGTGGCATCCCCAAGCTTGAGCTTTTGTCCATTCTTCATCTCATTACATCATTCTTTCCTACACTTGAAAATTTTCTTTATACAAAACTTCACACAAACTTCATTAGCAACATTAGTGTATTCAAGATAATAAGTATTTGAGGTTTAGTTTTAAAACAGAAAAACTTTCATTAAAAATACAAGCTACTGTAGCAATTCCCTCAAAAATCTCAATTCACCAAAAAGAAATCGATAAAGAGGCAAATACAAATAATGGCAGAAATCTGTCAAAACAGACCAGCAGGTGAAAACCGATTTTTTCGAAGACCTTCTGTTGCTCAAATCTGAAAGTGTTGAACTAATGAAAGTTAGAAAACAACCTGGGGCAGTGGCACAAAAATTCACGCCTCAAAAAGACATACAGAGATTTTTCACGAATTTTGACAGCGAAGCACAAAAATCTGTTTCGGGACAACAACTTTCCCAAGCATTACTTCTCTCTCATTAGAGGTTACTCTTGGCACAAAAACCACACAAAAATGATAAGGAGAGGTTATTACTGAAGCAATAACTTCCAAGGCTCAATTAAAACTTTTGGGTTATCTCCCAATAAGTACTTTTCTTTGACGCCTTTAAGTTAGGCATTATAGTTTGACAAGAGGCTCACATAAGAAATATGAATTGAAGTAAAAGAGAGCATCAAGAAGCAAATTCAAAGCACATTTAAGTCTAACCCACTTCCTATGCATAGGAGTCTTGTAAAAAAACAAGTCATGAAAGCACAAAGCAACAATCATAGTAAAGCAAAACAAGTGCAACTTCAAAAATTTCCTCATAAAGAGGGGAAAGTTAATATTGTTGAGACACATAAAACCATGTTTCCCTCTCTCATAATAACTTTTAGTAGCATCATGAATAAAATTAACAATATAACTATCACATAAAACAATCTTATCATGAGCCACATGCATATAATAATTATTACTCTCCACATAAGCATAGTCATTCTCATTAATTGTAGTGGGAGAAAATTGAACAAAATAAATATCATTATTATTCTCATCACCATAATCATCAAATATAGGAGGCATATTGTAATCATAATTAATTTCCTCCTCAATAGTAGGTGGAATGAAAATATCATATTCATCATTGTAATCATCATATATTGGAGGTTTGGTATCATCATACGCAATAGAATAGCTATCTTCCAAAGCTGGGGAACTAAAAAGATCATTTTCATAAAAACTAGCTTCCCTAAGCTTAGACTTTTCCATAGCATTAGCAATAATAGTGTCCAAAGAATTCATACTAACAACATTGCTATTAGCATGCAAATAAAGTTCCATAGGTTTTTTAATTTTCTTTTCAAACACTTCATGTCCTAACTCAAGATAAATACTATAAAGCTCCCTAATTTTGTTGTTGTTTTCCATTAAGCCTAACTAGTGAAAACAAGAAACAAAAAGACAAAATTGCAGAATCTAAAGGAAATAACTTCGAGCACTCACACCGGAGGATGTGAGTACTTTTACCTTACCTCCCCGGCAATGGCGCCAGAAAATAGCTTGATGTCTACGCACTTCTAATCTTGTAGACAGTTGTTGGGCCTCCAAGTGCAGAGGTTTGTAGAACAGCAGCAAGTTTTCCCTTAAGTGGATTACCCAAGGTTTATCGAACTCAGGGAGGAAGTGGTCAAAGGTATCCCCTCTCAAGCAACCCTGCAATCAAGATACAAGAAGTCTCTTGTGTCCCTGTCGGGGGGATTGTCCCCGGGTACCCCAAAAGACGGGCCAAAAGCACTCCGAAAAGGCAAAAACAAATAAAAGAATAAAGAAAACTGCAAATACAAGAAGTCTCTTGTGTCCCTGTCGGGAGGATTGTCCCCGGATCGAGGCGGCTAGTTCGGTTCTGGCCGGCTCTCTCCGCTTAGTCAGTTACTCCTTGCTATTCCTACATCGATCAAGACCAAGGAGATAAGAAGAAGGACATACGTACATCGAGAATACAGCGACAAGACTGAGAGGACACCAAGCCCATACTACTTTATCAGATGATGTAGCAAATAGTAAACACTATACATAGTACTAGTTAGGCAAGTGGGTCCCACCATGTCTCTTGGCCATCTTTATAAGGCAAGGGAGGGACTCACTCTCACCCATTCATTCACAGGGAACACACCCATCGATCACTCCCTCACTCACACGCACAAGTAGTACTCCAAACGATCAGCTCACGGACTCTCTGCTAGCTAGCTCAGATACAGCTCAAGGAGCACCCTTGTAGCCCGATTATACTCACGTATACTGTCAGACATGCATGAGTAGGAGTTTTACCTCACCACGAGGGCTCCGAATCTGGGTACTTCCTGTGTCCCGCTACACTAGCTTATGCCCAATCCCGCCTGCGGACGCCGTCGATAGCTTCCCTGCTAGTCCCCACACCTCTATCTAACCTTCTTAGGTACTGCCGTTCCCAATACAACGACAGCTGGCGCCCACCCTGGGGCTAGATAGCTTCGGCCGGAGTTCCGTTCCGCACGGGACCACTTCGTCTTCATCGGCATCGACACCCGTTTCAAGTTGCCCGGGGGCTCGCCGCCTCCGCGCCGTCGTCACCGACTCTGCTCCGTCAAGTTTCTCGCGGGGCTCGACCGCGGCCGCGGTCGCCGTCTCGCCGAGAGGCTCGAGGGCTCGCCGCCATCACCCTCGCGCCGTCATCACCTCCGCCTCTCCAAGAGGCCCGGAGGCTCCTCGTCACCGCCGCCGTGTCGTCGCCCTTGCTCTATCAAGCCTCGTAGGGGCTTGCCGCCGCACCGTCGCGTCAAGGCGTGGCCGCTTCAAGACACGCCCCACGGCTCCAAACTCATCCACTCTCGTCCGCGTGGCCACGTCCACGTATGCCCGCGGCTCCGGCCTCCCCGCGCCGCTATCCGCGTTCGAGCTGCTGCTCGCCTGCTGCGCTGCGTGCGGCTCCGTCCATGCCTCCGCGAGCTCGCTTGAAGGCCGCCAGCTTCCTCTCTGGCAAGCAAGCGCTGCTCGCCGCCCCCGCATCCTCCTCCGTCGGCGCTCTGCAGCGGCAGCGCCCGCCACACGCCTCGCGACGGCAAGCCAACGGTGCGTCGAGAGCTGGCACCAGATGAGCGGCAAGCGAAAAGAAGAGCTAAGCGTAAGCGCGAAGCGCTGAACAAGGGCACACAGCTGCAGAGTTTCAGAGGTATACGTGCAAACATACGTACATGCGTACACCCTACTGCCACAACTCCATGCGCTACTCCACCGACCCGGCTCTCCGCGAGTTCACGTTCGTCCGCGCCGGCGCCGTCCACCACGACCTCGACAAGCTCGCCCACGACCATATCTCCGCCGCATGCGTCCGCGCGCATCGAGGCCACCATCTCTGCGCCACCTCCTGGTGTCCTCCTGCCCACGTACGCTTCCTCCGCAAGCTGCGCCATCCCGCATGGCGCTGCCGCTCTCTCCCCGGCCTCCGTGACGCAAGACGCCGCACCTTCCCGCCACGCTGCCGGCTTTCTCTCCGCTCACCTTGCACACGGGCGCCGGCGCCGCAGCTTGCCGTGCCGCCCCTCCGCGCCGCCGTGCGTCTGGCCGGCTGGAACACCCCGGCTCTGCGCACGTGTTCTCAGAAGGAAAGAAGGAAAGAGGAGAAAGGAGGAAGAGAGGTGGGTGGCGGGGCCGGTGGGGGTTATCCGGTTGGTGGTGGCCGGTTGAGAGAAAAAGAAAGAAAAAAGAGTACGGTTGAGAGTAGGTGCAAGTCCGGCTGTGTTCAGCCGGGTGAGAGAAAAAAAAGAGAGAGAAAGAAAAGGAAGGGCCGGTTAGGATAAAGAAAGATGCCTAATCGGTTTTGAAAAAAAATGTAGAGAGAAAGGTCAGCCGACTGGTTGCAGCCAGCTAGGAAGAAAATTGATGAGAAAGAAAAAACGAGAGGAAAATATGAAGGAGAAGAAGGCCGGCTAGACTCATCCGGTTGAGAAAAGATAAGAAAAGGAGGAATTTTTTTTCCAGATCCGGCTATGACAGTTCTGGCTGTACCGTTTTGGTCCGGCTGACTCCGTTTCTATGTCCGATTTGTCTGGTTCGGCCCCCGTTTCGGCTGAGTCGGGCCGACTTGGCACGACTTCGTCCGTTTGGCGGGCGATTTGACCGGCTTGAAGCGTCTTCAACCCGTTTGGTTGCTGGCTGGGCCGGCTGGATCCTGTTCCGGCTGGGCCAGGCCGGTTCAGCGCATCCTGGCGCGTTTGGCTGCCTGGCCGGCTAGGGACCGAATCCGGCTACGCCGCGTTTGGTTGTCTGTCCGGCTGGGGCCAGGCTATCCGGCTGGAACGGCAGTTGGACCGTTTCAGCAGCCGCAACGACTACGGAATCGCGTCTTCGACCCTACCGCGCCAACTACTACAATGTGAGTGTTTTTCCGACCTCGAGCAACCCTCGAGGTCTCGCCAGATGTGTTTTCCTTCCCGCTTTCAGTTTTCCAGCGCCGGCAACCCCTACCCGGGGCCTCGCCGGTTGGCCCGGCCTGCTAAACCTGTAAACCGACTGAGTAGTGTGTGACGGTGTCGGAGGCCCACTCTTCGTCTCAGCTACAGACCGCAACCCGGCTGTCCGGCTAGCAAGAGCAAAAGCCTGAGGCATCCCACACAAAAAACGGCGAAGGGTGCGACAGATCGGACATTCCGGCCTTGTGCCTAGTTGGTTTTTTCCGGCTGCTCAGCCCCTAGTACCGTGCGCAATGTACTGTCAGCTCCCCCTTCGGTTCCGGCTCCAGACCGCAACCCGGCTGGCCGGCAAGGACACAACGTAAACAGCAGAGCGCACGGTAAAGTGACTAAGTATTCAGAGAAGCACGAGCTAGTTTTTGAAAAATAAAACCGTTATTCGGTTGATAGCATGTGTACTATATGTTGATGTACTGACAATCAATTCTGTTTGTTTGTTTTGGAACGACTACACTGAGTCGGATTTCAAGGGCATTTGAAGATTCAAAGCACCTGGCTTCGCCAACTACTTCGAATCTCGGGGGCTACACCTACCGGGTGCGCTCACGCGCCCCCGGTGTAATCAAGCTCTTCGGTCCGGCTGAGGGCATTCAGCCGGATAGCAAGTTCGAGGTGTCGAAAAGGGCAAGAAATAGAAGATTCGCAGCACCTATCTCCATCAGCTACTCCGAATCTGGCTTCATGGCCCCATGATAGTTGTGTTGCTTCCCAGGCTGGAGGTGTCCAGCCGGACGCTGTTCAATAACTTCATCTACAACGACAATGGCAAGTTTTTGTGGAGCTCGCACGAATTTCCCCCTCTAGGTGAAATCAGCGCGCGCTCGGGGGCTAGTGTCGGGGGGATTGTCCCCGGGTACCCCAAAAGACGGGCCAAAAGCACTCCGAAAAGGCAAAAACAAATAAAAGAATAAAGAAAACTGCAGTTCCGGGCGCCCTGGGCCGACTGGAAGCCCCCAGCCGGCCTGCAGCGCCATTTCCGGCTGGGCCAGGCGGTCTCCCCCCGGCTGGGCCGCCCCAGCCGGTCCGCTCAGCACCACGCCTCCATCTGGTTGGACCAGAGTCTTCCCGGGTGGGCCGCCTGCGCCACCCGGTCCTCCTCCCGGCTAGGCCGCCACCCCCGCAGGGCCTGCTTCCACCTAGCCCGCCCCGGCTAGGCTGCCTTCCGCCCCGGCTGGGCCTGCCTTCTGCCTCGCCCGCATGGGCCGCGCCCCGGCTGGGCCGCCTCCTTCACTCCCTGTTCGGTTGGGCTGGCAGGCGCCAGGGTGGGGCGAATCGATCGCCACTGCCAGGGCTCCTCGATCGCCAGCGCGCCCCCACTCCCGGATCGACGCGGCCAGTTCGGTCCTGGCCGGCTCTCTTTGCTTAGTCGGTTACTCCTTGCTATTCCTACATCGATCAAGACCAAGGAGATAAGAAGAAGGACAGACGTACATCGAGAAGACAGCGACAAGATTGAGAGGACACCAAGGCCATACTACTTTATCAGATGATGTAGCAAATAGTAGACACTATACACTACATCATGCATGACACATGCATAGTACTAGTTAGGCAGGTGGGTCCCACCATGTCTCTTGAACATCTTTATAAGGCAAGGGAGGGACTCACTCTCACCCATTCATTCATAGGGAACACACCCATCGATCACTCCCTCACTCACGCGCACAAGTAGTACTCCAAACGATCAGCTCACGGACTCTCTGCTAGCTAGCTCAGATACAGCTCAAGGAGCACCCTTGTAGCCCGATTATACTCACGTATACTGTCAGACATGTAGGAGTAGGAGTTTTACCTCACCACGAGGGATCTGAACCTGGTACTTCCTGTGTCCCGCTACACTGGCTTGTGCCCAATCCTGCCTGCGGATGCCGTCGATAGCTTCCCTGCTAGTCCCCACACCTCTATCTAACCTTCTTAGGTACTGCCGTTCCTAATACAACGACAGTCCCCAACACACCCAATACACTTGTCAGGTGTATAGGTGCACTAGTTCGGTGAAGAGATAATGAAATACAAGTGTTATAGATATAAGATAATGGTGCTAGAAAATACTTTGATGGCATGGAAGAGACTAAAGGCAAACTGAAATAAAGATGGAAGCAAGCAAACATGTAACAGATCTAGTTGCAAACAGTGTTTCAATGCTAGGAAACAAGGCCTAGGGATCATACTTTCACTAGTGAACAGTCTCATATAAATATATTCTCTTCATGATACTACGCTAAACTACTCTCCGGTTGGACACTCTAATCCATGGTAGGGCTATAACAGCACTCCTCAAAGTTCGCTTTTCCCATCTAGATAACCCCACACTGTCACCTTGAGTACTAGATGGTTCAAACAAACACCACAATTTCATAAAGACATCCAACTCCAAATATAACTCATAACAAGTATTTGAAATCTCTAGACTAAGTGCCACCATGGTGTGCACACTGTCAACTTCACACACATGGGGAGAGCAGAGATCTATTAAAGCACTTGAGTAGCAAGGTAGATCTACTTGATTAGAAAGCTCATGATCACAATATGATCATGCATAGAGAGAGATGAACACATAGCTATCGGTAGAACCCTTAGCCTCGAGGAAGAACTACTCCCTCATCATCATGGGAATCAACAATGGTGATGGAGATGGTGGTGGAGATCGATGGAGATGGCTTCAGGGAACCTTCCCCGTCCCGGCAGGGTGCCGAAACAGAGACTTTCTGTCCCCCGAATATCCCCTTCGGTGGACGCGGCGTTGCGGAACTTTTCATGGCTGGAGGCTGGACGATCTAGGGTTTTGGTATCGGGAGGCTCTTATAGGAGAAGAAGGCAAGGTCGGTGGGCAGCCAGGGGGCCCACACCATGCCCTGGCGCGGCCTGGGGGGACCCGCGCCTAGGGGTGGTTTGGCCACCCTATGGCCCCCCTTCGTCTCTCCTTCTGGCTCCGTGAATCTTCCGGGAAAATAATGACTTTGGCTTTTGTCCGGTCCAATTCCGAGAACATTCATTTTCTGACTTTCTAGAACCAAAAATAGAAGAAAATAGGCAACTGGCTCTTGTTAATAGGTTAGTCCAAGAAATCATATGAAAAGTACTCCAAAGTGTGGACAAAAATAAGAAAGTAGATAAAACCAAGCATGGAACATCAAAAATTATGGATACGTTAGCAACGTATCACTTGCTTATCCATGCATAGCTGTCAGTGTTGGTTCGTCCAGATGATGTACCAAATGCAGAGAATCTAGTATGAAAGGAGAATGAGGTATACTGATGAGGTAAGATCAGTGGTAAAGGTTAAACATGCTAAGGCTTGTATGGGAGGCCACAATGGGCTGTGGTTTTTCTAGTCCCATGCTTGCCACCACTAGGAACCGAGTTCTTGCCTTTAGACCAAGACGAGCGTACAGCCACACGGGGTTTATGGGGACCTCACGATTAACTAACTTTCCTAGTAGATTCCATGAGTCACATAGTTCGGGCGTTCCATTCGACATGTACTCTGGATCTTCTCGAAGGCGGTGAAGGAGGTGCACTCATACAGGTAGGTAAGCGTGGACGGGGTTGCTTGGGGTAGATAGCGCCCCTGGTAAACCAACCTCGCCTCACATCTCTAGGGACCGGCTTTGGGACTTGACCCGTTACGGCGGAACCATCCTTAGGGCGTGACTCATGGTCTCGGCGAAGCAAGGTAAAATGGTCGTGTCCAATCACCCTCTGCCAGCACACCAAGGAAGTGTGTCAAGTGGCACTAAGAGTCGGTTGGTACGTGTGGGTAAAGTTGTGCACCCCTGTAGGGTTAAATCTTTTCAAAAATCCATGTTCACGGTTATGAACGCTTGGTGACCGAATTCTAAGATCATAGAGAAATATAACCTAATCGTAAAACTTGGTAGTTCAACATGTGCTTAAGGATGCTTCCTCTTTGGTACGAGGGGGTGATCCTAGTTGTGAGATGGGGATGAAGTTTTGGTGGATATCAAAAGATGATCAACTCTTCGGAGATGTCGCTCTATTATCCCCTTTTTAAAGTATTCTATTTAGACGAGCTTCTTCTCCCTCTTGTTTTATAAACAAAGATGGCTTTATGCAAAATAACCCCACAAGCCATAAGTCTTGCGGAGTACACCCTGTACTCACCCTTGCTTTGTTGATACTTTCAGAGTAAGTGTTCCCCTGAAGACGAGTTTTGTACGACATCGACACCGACGAGTAGCCTGGGGTTCCCGGTCGGCAGCCTGGAATCTATGGGCTAGGACGTCATCGTTATGCTTCAGGCCTCTTAGGCCATTTGTTAAGTTTGCTATACTTAATAGCATAATTTGCCTTTCGTTGTTTGATGTTTTTGGTTAGTGACCTCTGGTTGTAATATTTTGGTTCTTCACTCAGTTATGAGCTTGCTGTAATAATTTTAGTGTCGCAGGGTTACTGTTATGTTACCGATTTCTCACTGAATATCCTCGAGCTCTAGGTTAAGCTTATGTCAGGCTAAGGTCAGGGATTTGTTTAACCCTGATCCCGGGGGTGTTACAATTTTTGGTATCAGAGTAGTACCAACCATAGTAAAACCTTGCTACTGGTCGATGTTAAGTCTAGTGTTTGTGAAAACTATTTCAAAGATGAAAAGTATTTGCGAAAACTCTGGTATGCTTCTTTTTCTCCTTATCCAGTTTCGCTCTAACTCTGGATCATCTTACCTTGTGTTGATTTGAAAAGTTTTGACATCTTTTCTAGTCTTTCAAAGCTTAGGTGCCTTCCAGGCATGTCGTTTCTTAGCCAGTTGACCTAGTGCTGAGTTCTCTAGAGTTGTGTGTGTTGTGAATTCCTTGTTTCCTCTTACTCTGCTTCAATCGATAGATTCCTTTCCATCATGATCTCTCTACCTTATGGGCCCACAATATTATATTGTAGGATCCATAGTGTTCTGTTCTAGGCTTTGAGGTTTCCTTTCGCCTTGTACGCCTCCTTCTAATTTGTTTGGGTACTTCAAAAGTCGTTTCTTCTTTTGGAAGCTACCTTGTGATTGCTACCTTGTGATTACTACCTTGTAGTGTACACTACGTCACTCAAGTAGTAGTTACTTCTTTTCTCGGGTTTTAACCCTTGGACTTGAACAAAAGATCCCGGATTGTGCTGGATTCTGGTGTTACATGAAGCTGATCTTTAACCCAAGATCCATTCCATTGATCCCTATCGTTAATGTTTACACATTATCTCAGGATGGCTGGTACTACAATTCTGGCCTTCAAGCTTGGGGATATTTGTCGCGATTGAATTGTGACAATTAAGGACTTCCCTACCACTAGCCATGGCAGATGTTCTTTAATGGAACCAAATAGATCACGACAAGAGTACCTCCTCGTGAGTCTCACTTCTATAACTGTGACTCTGCCACACCTCTCCCTTCTATGCATTGATTCCTGGAAGAATGTTAATCTATGCATCCACATCTCGGGATTCCCTCCTAAGCATATTTTTTTCCCCTTGTTGTTTCCGGCCTTCTGTCTACCAGTTGGTAGCCAAGTGGTATTGTGCATTGGTGTCTTCCGATGCAAGATACTCTTGTGGTCCGTCAAGACAAACCATTTCGGATGTCAGGAGAAACAAACTCCAGTACCTCGTCATATCTAGGACCAGGTCAAAGTGTTGTAATCTGCAGATTAAGAGGCGTTGATTAGCTTCTGTTCTGTTCCATTTTAAGGCATCACACTCCTTTATATCAAGAGGTAATGCTGAGTTTCATGACTCTCTTAATGAAGTGATGCTTTTACACATATTTACCCACCCTTCCTACGAGCATTCACGCTCGTGAATGATGCGTGTGTGTAATAATGTGACCATCTAAGATTCTTAGCAATTCGTTATTGCTTTGAACCCTAAGGACATTTGTGTCATTCTTAGCGTGATTGGTTAACCCTATCACTAAGCAAAGGATGATTGTGCTACCAAGTCCGTTAGTCCGGTACACTCTCCTCGGTCAAAGAGTTAGGTTTGTGCTGAAGCTCTGAGACTATGTCTTCTTGCCTTACCAAGCAAGTTTCCTCTTGAACAAAGTGACATATCGGTGGTTCGTGATATTCTAGACGTCTATCTAGAAGTATCGCCATGTTGCCACATGACTGTGTTGTCTAGTTCTTGAGCAAGCAAGTTCTCTGAACTGCTCCTTTCTCCAAGGATCCGTACTAGGTACCCTGAACTACTTGGTTGAGCTTAAACAACAACTTGGAGAGCTGTAAGACAAAAGTTCTACCCAACTTTGTTCCTTTGTAAGGCATAACTAGTTTCGTTCGTGCTGAAGAAAGATAGTATTTCCTTCGTGGATATGTTATCCTCCCCCACCTTTGATTTGATTTGGGTTATCGTCAAATCAAACTCAGTTCCAAGGACTATCTTGATGATGCTGCTCCTTGTGATGTTTCACTTGAGTACATCCTCATGTTCTTTGGTCTGACCAATATTATGCCTTGTTCATACTACATATAAGTCCATCCTCCTGGAGTATCTCAATAAGTTTGTTGTTGAGTCCATCGACAATATCCTTATTTTCTCCATGTCAGACTAGATTCATATGGAACATTTGGCATTAATGTTGGAAAACTTTTGAGACCCTTCTTCAGGTCATCTGGAAGTATGTGCTATGGATGTTGGAAGTAACCTTCTCCAATTCATGTGCAATTGTTGAAAGATGTCGTCGTGGATTCGAGTAGAGTTATCTTTGTTCCCTCTATGGACATAGTGTATTTTGTTGCAAGTACTTCGTGTATAACCAATTGTTCTTTGACAAGTTGTTAATACATGGGTCTAGCAATAGCTAAGTCTATTGGAGCTTGACACTGAAGTCCATGTCTTGAGAATCCAGTAACTTTACCTTCGTGGTAAATGTTGCAAACTTTCTATTCGGACATGCTGAGTCTGAAATATCATTTCACCTGACCAAAGTTGAATCTCAAGCAGTAATAATGGTTAGTGTTCTTCAAGGAATTGACATGGGTATCTGAAAATTTGGCAAGATTGATGTAATAGTTGACACAACTAGTCGGAAGGTCTATTGTCATATTCTATTGAATCAGCAAATAACAACCACTCTTCATGAGGCACCTTCTATGAGTTAATTATAGGCGTTGTACTTATGGTTTATTTTGTCTCCGAAGTCCGACCTTTACTTGATGTCTGTTTTCTCGAACATCAAGGAGAACATTTAAAGTAGTGTTGCTAAATGCTTCTCCGTCGATCCTCCAAACCCTTTTACGTTGGCAAGCGTCTTGTTGTGCCAAGTCATTAAAGTCTAGGAATGAAGTTTCTTTTTCCTCGTGTCATCGGGAATCTTCTTACCTATTCATCTGGTGGTGTAAAGTGATATCATGATCTTTGGCAAAGATTTTGATAATCCCAGATGAATAAAGAGTTTCCTTTGTCTTCTTAAACATGTTCGAAGAGAGACTATGATTTTGGTAATTATAAATCCTTCTTGTTACATGTTCCTTGTGACTGTTGTGAGTCCTCTCCACAAAACACCTCTCTTTTTTTTTCCATACAACCCCCATCACATAGGGGTCGGGTTCCACTATCAACCGATAATAGAACAGAAACCACCGAAACACCACAACCTCAGGTTCAAGCTCCTAGGAGCCACCATACAGCACCACTACTACCGACTGCTATCATCAAAGATGTTTATAACCCAGAAACATGAAAAAAAAGAGGGAGGGAGACGCAAGATCACCGCCACAGTAAGGGCTAGTGTTTTTAAAAGGCCACAACTAACACCACACTACCAGGACCAAGAGACGAGCACACAACAAAAGACACATCCATACTGAAGCCAAAAGAGATTCTGCAGATGGAAATTGGCACCCTCATTCTTCTTCCTGTTCATCAGATGGAGATCTGGGTCGCTTGTGGCTGACGGATTGTAATCCCAGGAGAGGCACTCTAGCTCTGTCCATGCCTTCCGCGTCCCCCAGCGCATTCCTTTGCAGCATATTCGCTCCTTCCCGTAGCATCTCCCCTTCTTCAACGTCATGAAGACCTGCCCAATGTTTCATAAAAACACAAGCATACATCACTAAATCAACCAGGGACTTGATTAGCCTATGTTCAAAGCATGCTCTATTTCTCAGCTTCCAGATTGCCCAACAAATAGTAGCAATAACTGTGATTTGAATATTGCGACTCACAGCCAAGAACCTAATGATCCACTGAAAATATTGCGAGAAGGATCCAGGCCTAGTATCAGCACCCACGGATCTTGCCACCATAGTTCAAACATATTTGGCAGCTGGACAGGAGAAAAACATATGGCCAATCGATTCCTCCTGGTCCTAGAACCTGCACAGCGTGTCACCATTCCATTTCCTTCTCTTCATGTTATCTTTAGATGGGATTGCATTATGCGAGATGAGGCATAACCAAATCTTAATTTTTAGAGGAATCTTTGCTTTCCACAGATGTTTAAAGCTCCTATCTATCCCCCATTCTCCAGATGGTTATACATCGACCTAACACTGAACATCCCTGACTTTGTCCACAACCACCTTGGCCTGTCAACTTATTTAGACAAAGAAATATTAGCCAACAGCATCTGCATACCTCTGTATTGCACCTGATTATCCTTGTCCAACCATCTTCTAAAAGAACATTGCCAATTCCTTCTGGCCATCTCAGCAACAGTCACATTCTGCTGCCGACATATCTTGAACAACTCAGGAAATTTACTCTTCAAATGTACATCCAAGCACCATGCATCCCCCTAGAAATATGTCTACAACCTATTCCCAACCACCATTCTTCTTCCAGCCATATAAATTTCTTTAACCTTCAACAAATCAGACCAACAGGCAGAGTCACTTTGTTTATGCCTAATTGGGAAAATTCCCCCACTGCCCAGGTATTTCTTCCTTACAAACATTTGCCAAGGACCATTTTCAAACTCCAACCTCCACCACCACTTGCACAGAAGGCTGATATTAAAAATTCTAATGTTCTTTATACCTAGGCCCCCTTTCTTTTTTGGTCTGCACACATATTTCCATTTAACAAGCTGATATTTCTTTTTCCCTGCTCTACCATACCAGAAGAAAGATCTGGTATGTTTCTCCACTTATTCCACATTTGTCTTATGTAAAAGGAACATAGACATAGGATACACTCCCACACTGGAGACACAAGAAGTGATTTTGATGTATCTGTCACCCACAGAAAGTGCACCTCCCATCCATCCATCCATCTTTTTACCCATTTTTTCGCCAATGAATCTCATTTTAGATACAGAGCATTTCCTGCTACCCACGGGAAGGCCTAAATACTTGATAGTTCATTCTCCTGTTTGACAGTTAAAAAGAGTAGCATACATCTCCTGCTTGTATCATCTTCCAGAACCATCATCAGTTCACTTTTCTCAAAATTGATCTTGAGCCCAGACAATGCCTCAAACAGGTATAACAACAGTTCAAATTCCTGGCACCCTCCACATCATCCTTAATGAACAAAATAATGTCATCAACATACTGCAAAATAGCTATCCCTTTCACAAATAGATTAGCAGCAAGCCTTGTAAACAAATCACCTGCCTGTGCATTCAATACCATCTTGGCCAAACAATCTCCTGCCATATTAAACAGGAACGGAGAAAAAGGATCACCTTGCCTCACGCCTTTAAAACTCCCAAAATATGGTCCCACTTCTCCATTGATTTTCATACTGAGGGTCCCTTGAGTAATAGCACTTTTCAACCAAATCAGCCAATCATCATCAAAACCTTTCTATTTACAGCAGTGAAACAGGAATTCCCAGTTAACCTTATCATATGCTTTTTCAAAGTCCAGCTTCAAAACCACCCCTTGTTGTTTCTGAAATTTAGCCTCTTTCAAAATTTCATGCAACAAAGTGACCCCATCAGCTATATATCTCCCTTTAATGAAAGCTGTCTGACAAGTTTCAATCAATTTATGCATTACAGGTTCAACTCTAACTGTCAAAGCTTTTGTAAAGATCTTGAAGATCACCTGTAGCAAAGATATAGGTCTGAATTTTTGTATAATGTCAGCATCCTCACTTTTCGGCAACAAAGTGATGACCCCATAATTGATACTTGCCAAATCAATTTTGTGAGAATGAAAGTCCTCAAAAATAGCCATAATATCATGCTTGACAATTTGCTAGCAGAATTGATAGAATTTTGTGAGAATGAAAGTCCTCAAAAATAACCATCAGGACCAGCAACTTTATTCTTTTCCATCTGCCCAATTACATCTTTAATTTCCTCCTCTGAGAAAGGTCTTCCCATGCTCTCTCTATATGTTTCATTAAGCTTTTCCCCATCAGTCCAGTTGTCATCTGTCAGCCTAATAACAAAACCATCAGTAGGCCCAAACAACTTTTTGTAATACTCAGTGGCATGTCTCAAGAGATCATAGGTCCCCTGAATTTTCCCTTCTCCATCCTACATAGAAAAAATCATTTTTTTCCTCCTAACCCCATTTGCCACCCTATGAAAATATTCAGTATTGCTATCACCCTTCAGGAGCCAATTATCTCTTGATCTATGTTGCCAATACTGTTCTTCTTTCTCATACACTTCTAATAGTTCTCTCTGAATTTGAGCTTTCCTTATCTGCTGCTCCTTGCTGAGCAAAATGAGCTCCTCAATATCCTCTAGTTCTTTTAATTCTTCATCCAATTGTTTTCTATGTTTTTTCTCCTGGCCCCTGATATGAGCACCCCACCCTTTCAAATCATTCCTGACACTTTTAAGTTTTTTCTGTAGCCTATCCAAACTGTTTTTGCTTCTAACAGGTTTATTCCAAACCTTCTTTATCCTTTCCAGAAACTCAGCATCCCCCAACCAACTTTTCTCGAATCTAAACTCTTTCCTTCCTCCTGCTTGCCCTTCCATGGTATCCAAACTCAAAGGACCGTGATCAGAAATTTCTCTAGTCAACTTATGCACTGTCGTTAGAGGAAACAAATTTTCCCATTTTTGACAAACAAGAATCCTGTCCAGTTTCTCCAAGGTAGTAACAGCTTGATTGTTGGACCAAGTATATTGCCCTTCTGACTTCTGCAGTTCCCTCATACCATAGGTATTAATTATAGAATTGAACATGTGACTCCATGTACTTAGGACATGGGTTTTATTTTTATCAAAGACAAATCTCATGATGTTAAAATCACCTCCCACTAGTAAAGGAAGAGTTTGATCCCTGCATATATCTGCCAATTCAATCAAAAATTCATCCTTGTGTTCATTCTATGCAGCCCCATAAATCACAACCAAATGCCAATGGACCTGTTTGTCAAGATCATAGACTTTCATCTTAACATGAAATTTTCCTACCGAATGATCACATTTATCAAACCAGGAGGAACGTAGGCCCCAGGATACCACCAGATTTCCCCATAGAAGGCAACCAACTCCAGGAAAATTGATTCATAGGATGAATTTTCCTGAAAAATCCATCAGAATATTCCTTTTTCATTGTCTCCTATAAGCCAACAAAATCCACGTGTTCCCTCTGCATCAGATTGGTCAGATAAGAACTCATACATTTCTTACCCACCCCCTACAATTTATAATGGCACCTATCATGATATCTTTTTTCTCTCCCTTGTTCTAGTTACAACACCACTCATAGGGTGATAGTTGTTAACCTTCACAGCAGCTACATTTAACTTACTCTGACACTTCTTCACATTTCCAACTGACTTTCTCTTTTTTTATTTTTCCTAGAAATCATAGGAGTAAACTCTACATCTTCTTCCTCACCATCTCTCCACTCAAGGTATTCCACCTATTCTCTCTGATCAACAACCTCATTACCATCACATTTTTCCTTATCAGCTAGCTTATGCCTAGCAATCTCTAAATCCTTAAGAGAATTAATAAACTCAAAACTTAAAGAAGAATGTTCCACTCCCATTTCTAAAGCCCTAATAATAATGTCCTCATCATCCAACACAGCAGAAGAATTAAAGAGAGACAAGTTTGTACCTGACAAATCCCTCTGTGAAGCTTGAGCCATGGAACTTTCATTCATATTTGAAGTCCCACCTTGGTTGGCCAGCCTCTTACTCATTCTAATTGAAGGATCATCCACATTTGCCTCAATATTCTCAACACTTCCCCCTTGAGCCTCCTATTGTGAACTCTGACTCTCTTGGGTCAATTTTCAAGTTGTGAACACCCCACCTGCATATCCACCTGTTCTTGTATCTGCTCTAATCCCATCCCAGCAATTGGCACCTAAATAGTGGGTGGGTTATTCTCCTCATCAGCACCACTTTCAGCAGATGAAGTAGTATTATCTCCAGACCCCTCCTCACTTCTTTCATTATCCTCCCAAGCACCCCCTTGTTCCTCCTCAATTTGTTCCAACAAATGACCATACATTTTTTATGCTCATAATATTTATCACTGCTCTTATTCTGCAACAAATCTTATACAAAATCTTGGAAAGTCTGTCCTCCCCCAGCAGGATCATCAGGGTTAACCACCGCCCCTATTTCCCGAGGAGCCAGAGCCTGAGCAACCTCCAAGTGCACATCCCCCATCTCCTGGTCCTGAACTGGTGCAACCACATCCCTCTGCTGTATATTGTTACCAGCACCTCCTTCCACCTGCTGACTAGGTATATTACTAACTGCCCCACAGTTGTCACTGATCACAATTCCCCCTGCAGAATTACCTCTTGGCCAAACTTGAGTCACCCTAGCACCAAAAGACATATCTCATGTATCTGTAGAATCCCTTTCCTCCTCTCTGGGGCCCTTCCCTTTCTCCCAATCAGCACATTGTGGGAGATCCCTGTTAGCCTGACTTGCTCTGACAGACTCACCAGTTACAGTAGCATTTGCACCTGGCCCGCCAGCTCACAACATTGGCCACTGTGTAATACAGGTCTTTGCTATCTTCAGGAGCATTAGTGTTAGGCTGAACATTCTCCCCACCCACATTAACAGAGATAGGGATAAATGGCACTTCACCAGGAGCAAAAATCTCCCTGGTATATTTGAATTCATATATCCCACCTTTCATCTCTCCTCTCCTTGTGTTAGGCACTAGAGTGACATCCATACATGCTACTTTTACCCTCACATATGACAGGTTCCTAAGACTATTCCTGTCCATTCCCAAGGGCTTGCCTATCAGAGAAGCAGCATAAAAAATAGTTGATTTCTCCCTATATTTCATAGGGATGCCCACTATCATGAACCAAGCTTCCTCCATCCATTTCAAAGGTTCCAGGTCTCCAGTCCATTATGATAGTTCGATCATAGCAACAGGGATTGTTTTCATCAACACTTTCCCAAAATGGAAGTCATCAATAGATTTCGCCGAGGGAAATCTCATCAAAGATTCCACATCACTGATAGGTCTAGCAGTAAACCTCCATCCAGAACCAATTGAATATGCCCAAGTCTGAAACTCCCTCTCAAGATCCCTCCCAGTAACACCCCCTCTGACAACAGTAATATGAGCGAAATTCAGATTATCCAAAGACTGAATGGATGATTCGGTCACTGGAATCGAATGAAACCCCTGGTCGAAATCAGTACTCCCAAAGAATAAAGGCACATATTGCCATGGTTTCCTATCTTGACAGACCAAAATATTATGATTATTCCCATAGTTTTCACATTCCTATACCTCAGTAACATCCGGGTTCGTCAGTGGGAAATTGCTGACATCCACGACCAATTGCTGATTCACAGGCACATTGACAATCGCGCACATGTGAGGACCCCACCAAAGGTCGTGGGCTACATAGATTGGTGATCAGAGGCATAGTAGAAGGGAAATTACCTGCAATAGATGGTGTACTCACAGGAATCGAGCTAGGCACATTCACTGACGGATTGGTATGAACAGGAGGAATTGCATCAGGTGTTGTTGATCTACTTATAGTAATAGAAGCAGACACAGGATTTCTGACCACAGGGGGCTGTTCAATAGTTCGTGCAAACACCGGAGCAGTATGACAAGATGATATATCTGCAGAGTTACCTATTCTTCCCCGGAAGGATGAATCTGACGCAGTGGATTGTGAATCTCCGTGCATCTCCGGTCGATGGCTCCATCTACTACGATTTTTGGCCTGTTCATCCTCCCTGCGACGAGCTTCCACCAGAGCCCTTTCCCTTGCCAGATCTTCCCGCTGCCGTGCATCAGCCCGCGCAACCCTTGCCGCTTCATCACGCCTTCGATTTTCAGCCCTTGCTTCACCTTCCGCCTGCCTCCGCTCATCTTCCAGGCGGTCCTATTCCCAACAACGTTCTTCTTCCCTGCGGTGCTCCTGTTCTCTGATCCACCCCCCATCTCGGCGACACGCATCTGGAATACGCCTGTCACCTAATTGGCGACCTGCATCATCATCAAATCTTGATCTGTTCGCATAGGGAATAGGTTGATTCTGACGACGCTGTGAAGATCTCCTTGGACCCTGATAACGGAGGTCCATCGTCGGTGGCGGGTCTGCTACTACTTGCGCAAACGATCTACTATCTCCAGATCTAGTGGCTCTCCACACGATTGGAACTGCAACTTGGGGGAACGAGGGCGGCGATGAAGTGGGCGGCTGGACGAAAACTACTCTGCCAACTCCCCCCAATCTAGGGTTGAGATATATCTCTGAGTTGCCCGTCGATCTGGATTCCTCCCTCAATCTCTGACTCACCGCCGCAGACGCACCCCCTTGATCTATACACCCTGTTGGGTGGCCCTCGCACACGGCCGGTCCACCCCCAGAAGTACCACGCCGCACACAACCGCCGACCACGATCGTCTGACACGCTCGCGCATAGGGTGGCGCGCCGACACGATCGTGTCTGTGCCTCCGCATGTCTCTCCACGGACCGACCAAAACGTGCCATGCACCACATCTTACTCGGTCACCGTACGTGACAGCCGAATCAACCAGGATCGGATCTATGAGTCGCTGCCCACCCTCATCAAACAACGAGATGTTATTCGTGCCAACCACCTCGATCGACCCCGATCTACATGGAGACAAGACCCCTGAATCTGTGCACCTGAATATCACCTGCCGCCGTTCAGTCACCGCTGGCGAGATCGAGTCAACCGCCGTGAGAATCACCAGCGAGGACATAGGAGACGTGAGAGACGTGACAGATAGAGAGGGATCCATCATCTCTCTATCTTAACCTTTTGTTGAATGAAGAGTGATCCTTCTATATCAAAAGTAGATCAACAGCTTGGTTATCCATATGTCTGTATCCCTAAAATCCCTACTTAATCCGTCTAGTAGGATTTCATATCTCCCGAAGTATGTGGTCATGTTATTTCCGTTGTAAGCTTTCCTTTTTAAAATCCTAAACCCTTCTAAAACACCATGGTCTCAATCCTTATGAAGACCAGCTATCTACCAACTTGAAACCTTCTCCTCTTGTTTGCCTCTACTACCTTGACGTGTTTCATGCTTGTCATCTCAGAGTTGTTTTGAACACTCCTTTCATGAGTTGACCATGAGATACTTTGTGTGTTGTTTAGTGTGTTTCCCTCTTATCCTTAGAGTGACCCTGTTTCCTCCTCTCTTTCTACCTTTGGAATCTCGGGTCGAGATTCTCGTAAGGGGGATAGAGCTGTAACGCCCCAGTTTTAGCTAATCCTAATTAGGGTTTTGATTGCGCATCATGAGCATCGTCTCTTTAAAATGCATGCAAAGAAAGTTAATGAAAACCCTAAACCCTATTTTCTCTCTTACTCTCAAATACATTCAATTGACATTTGAATTTCGAAAACTACAAAAGGTCCCAAATAGTATAAAAGGGCTCTGCAATATTTTCTTGTTATTTACAAAACCTCTAGTATTTTCAAACAACTCCAAACAGATTTGAAATTGACAATACAAAAGGGATAAAAGAAAAACAGAATAACAAAACGTTTCAGTAGGAAAAAATATAGAGCCAGAAGATCTAGGCCGGCCCAGTTCTTCCCTCTCTTCTCCCTGTCGCCCACGCACATAACCCCGTAGCCGCAGCTGGCCCAAGTCAGCCCATCGGCGGCCCAGTACCAATTCGCCTCTCTCCTGGTCGTCTTCCTCCCGATGCCAAGCCCCTCTCTGTTGCGCCACCGGCCGTCGATCCCACCGCTGCGATTGACGCTGCTGCCGAGCTCCAGGGAATGGATAAGAGCCACAGTGACCCTCTCTCTTGTCCTCATCCTCTCATTATCTCTCTCCCGGTCTCCCTCTTCTCCCTCCCACGACTTGAAACCCTAGCCGCCTCAGTCGTCGGCGAGCCCCGCTACTCCGTGTTGTTCCGAGCCTCGTAGAGCAAGCTCATGACACCGCCTCGTCGCCCTGATCCTCCTCGCACATGGAATCGGCCGCGGACGCTCCGAATCGAGGCCACTGTCCTCGGCAACCCAACACTGGCCGCCACCCTCCGTCACCAATTCCAGTGCTTCCCAACCTTCTCCGGCCTCACCGTAACCATCAAAAGCACCACGGTGAGCCATCGATGCTCAGGCACCTCTTAGTTCCCTCCCTCTCGCTCTCTGCTGACCTCCCCACGAGCACCTGCCACCGTTGTCGCTGTCCGACGTCGCACGGCTTGCTCCGGCGACCACCTACAAGTGGCGCCACCCTTTTCTGGCTCGTTGTGTCCTCCTGCGTCGAACAAGCCCAGCCCCGTAGTCCCGAGCGCCCTGCTCCTCCGTCCCTGTCGTCCACCTGGGAGACCACTGCCGGCATGACGTCGTGTCAACACCCGGATTTTTAATCCGAGATGCCCGTTGTGCCATACCTCGCAATCCCAGGATTACTATTTTTGCGAGACATATCGGATTGGATATCACAGTACATCATCCATTACAAACCATACATAAGATCTTACACAAATAAGGATCTCATGATCCAGTCTTAATATAACAAGCATCGCAAATAAAAGATAAGCGTAGCGGTGGGGTCCATCTTCAGGGGCACAGGCAATGCTGACGAAGGCAGATAGTCCTAGTTATCATAGCCGTCCTGTTGGCCATCATCTTCATAGTCTCCTTCATAGACTGGCCATGAGAATCGCTAGGGAAAAAAGCCATGAGTACTCGCAAACTACCTCTAACAAGTAATATAGTTCTAGGTTAAAGTGCTCGATCTAAGTTTAACTATAAAGTTAAGTTTGAAACCTAAACTGAGTTCTGAAGCAAAGAAAGATAAAATAAAGTTCTAGAATCACTTAAGTTGGGAAGCTAGTGTCATAAACACAACCCTGTAGTGGTCAAGTCAAGATTCATCATTCATCTCAAGTTATTTGGAAAACATCTGACAATGAAATAGTATGGCCATTCCAACTGTCCATAACCACGGACGCGGCTATTCGAATAGTTTGACACTCTACAGAGGTGGTACACTTTCACCATAGGATTCGATACATCTGTCAGGGATAACACTGAATCATCATGCTTAGTATGTAGATAATCAAACATAACTTTCCCTTTACACACCCTAGTATAAGCACCTCTCCTATGAGCATGGCCTCCCAACCATGACCATCAGTCATCTTGGGCACTACATAGGTGGACAACATTGAGAGATAGCCTCAGCTCAAACCTCTCCCGCGAGGGAACTAATACTAATGCATATAAATTTCCAGCTAAGCCTTATCCAATTCAGGTAGTGTGGTTGTACGATATATTTGGAATGGTATCGCATCCGAATCCAACCATTAGTTTTATAAAAGGGTTAAGGCTCATGCCTCAACATTTTCATCATTATAAACCATTTGTGTTTCTCAACACATGTCAAAACATCTCAATAGAATGACTCATCATTCCCATAATTCATTTTCACCAAGTGCTCCCATCTAAAGTGACTCAAGTTTTTATCTACTCTAAACTACTAAGTTAAGAGTGTTCACTAAGGTGGGAAAATGATGGGTTCAATCTCATGCCATCGAATGACATCTAAAGGGTTCTAAAAATAGGTCAAGTTTTATACTCTTTATGCTACCTTCAAAAAGTAGAGAACTTTGGGTAAACTAAAGGAAGTAAAGCCTATGATTAAGACTTGGGGTAACTAATAGTCAAAGTGATATGACTCAAGCATTCCTATAGCATCTTGTTAAACCATCTAGTTTAATCCTAGCTTGCTAAGCTATCTATTTGCAAGTGTTAGCTTGCATTGTTAATGGTGGCTTGCCTTGGTTGGTGTAGTGGTTGAAGTTTTCTTCTTCTTCTTGGTAGAACTCCTCCTCCTCGTAGACTTGGTCGGTACTATCGTCTATAAATACATACGGAGTACACAATCACCAAAAAATACTTAACTAGTCTAATTAGCATTCTAAGACACACATTTGATGATCTATTATCATCACAAGCATCACAAGTTTAATTCACTAGTTTCATTCTTTTTAATTTAGAAAAGTAATTTCTACACATTGAAAAATTAACTAAGATTTAATATTCACCACTTAAAATATGGGATCATGTGGACACATGTCATCACCACATATTCCAACATGTGGGAATGTGATTTAAGGATTGGATCATAATTACTTTGGTCTAAGTTCAATATTTAATGATTTAAAGTGACTAGAAATGCCTATATAGCATTATTTTGGTACTAGTCCAAAGTCACTGCACGTAAACCTTAATATTATTACATATTTAGATAGATATGATGAAATGTGAATTTTGAGAGTTGGAATCAACTCAAAATCTATCTTGGTTGATTTTATAAAAATGTTGCAAGGTGTAAATGGTTCTATTTTGTTATTTTTACTAGGAGAGATCTATAACTCTAATTGAATTAAATCCAACGGGCTTGGATAGATCATTTCAATACCTTTCAGGCAAAATTGGTTTCATGCAATTTGGATTTGTCAAACTCCCAGAATTGATTTTTAAACTAGTAAACGGAAACTAGATTAACTCTAAATAGAAAAACTAAATTTGAATTTCTAACTCGTGAGGGAACTAACTGGGCCGTCCTGGCTACGCACAGTGCGTGCAACAGGCTGCCTGACATGTGGGCTCCACCAGTCAGTGGCACAAAAACACCGAAACAGTATCTAGCATCCCAGGCCGCACGATCAAAAGGGGATCTAACGATGGAGAGTCATCGTCGATGACGGATTACTCTGGCGAGAGTCTGACCTAGACGTGGTGGTGGGGGTCAATTGGGGGCGTACCAGGGCTCCAGCAAGGTCGGTGAGGCGGGCAAACGGGCTGGTAGACGATGGTGAGGCGAGGCGCGGTTGCGGCGGAGCTTGGGGTGCCCTAAATCGTAGGCGCCTTTCTCCTCCTGCTGCGGCGGCTTCGGCTCTAATTCCGGCAAGGCAGAGCTCGAGCGGCATCGGCGAGAGGTGGGTGAGGTTCAGTGAGAGGTGGGGAGTGAGTGAGTGTGGAGAAATTAGGCTGGGGTGGTCTCTTTATATAGGGTCGATGAGGGGGCAGAGCGGGCTCCGGTGAGGTCATCGGTGACAATGATGCGGGGCACTTTCGGCATGGGCGAGGGCGGCGATGGGTTCTCTATCCCCCGGTGGTCCTCTGGGGCTTAATGACGTGTCAAGGCGAGGGCTCCACGGGTCGGGAGCGTGCGGTGAACTGAGCACGGGCGGCGGTGTTCGACGCGGTTCCTCCGGGCTGCTGGTCGCGAGGTGGCAAACACGGATGTCTGGGCGGTTGCTGGGCCTGCTATGGGTGCTGCCACACAAAGTTAGGGTTAGGCGAGGCCGGTGCTGCTCTGGCGGGCGCGACGCTCCGAGGTGATCGGCATGGCGGACAGAGGCATGGGCGCGAGCAACTTGGGCTTGTTCTCCGCTCGATTTTGGTCAGGGGCTGGTCGAGGCGGTGCGGTGTGATGGCGCATGTCTTCCAGCGGGCGAAGGAGAGCGTGGGACGGGCTGGGCCGAGCCGTCCATGGTCGACCTGGCGCATGGCGTCGGGCGGCTTGGCACTGGAGCAGCTAGGGGAGAGGGAGAGAGAGCTAGGGCCAGGGTTTTAGCTGGGGGGACAAGGGGACCGAGTTAGGCCCAAATGCTGACCAAAATCACTGCTCACTATAGTGTTTTGAATTTGGCCAGATTTGTGCCTGCTACCTGTTTGATGAAATGGCCGCAAGAAGTAAAAGTGGTACATGGCCAGATTAGCTAAAATTTTTGGGTGTTCTCCACTGGTACTAGGTAGTCTCTGGTTGCAAGGGTTTTGAAAGTGGAGCTCAAATTGATGGTTTTTGAAATAGGGGTGATCTAGGCATATGCATTGAATTCAATTTTCACATGCCATTTAAAATAAGTATTTGCATGTTTTTAGCAGATCAAAAGGTGGGCCTTGGTACCTCATTATGTGTACTAGCAAGGGGTGTAAAGATCTAGAATTGTATCTGTTGAGAAATGAGTGCTAGGAACACTCAAAGTAGTGTAGTTGATTAAAATGGCCAAAATGACCATTCCTCCTTTTTAATTGTTTTTGATTTGATTTTCTTTTGGAAAAGTTTGGGAATGATGTAGATGATGTTTAAATCACCTAAGAAACATTTTACAACCAAAGAATCACAGAACCATGGCAATTAAAATCAATTCCTAATTTTAAATGCACAAACACATGAATGCTTTCATTTTTAATTTGGAAAAGTTTTGTTAACCCTAAATTTGATGATTTGGATCTTGATAAGCTTGGATTGAAGTTTTGGGATGTTACAAACCTTCCCCCCTTAAACAAAATCTCGTCCCGAGATTTACCAAGAAAACTAGGAACTAAAGAGATCTGGGAACTCTGTCCTAATGTAATCTTCGCGCTCCCAAGTGGCTTCCTCCTCGGTATGGTTGCTCCACTAAATCTTGAGAAACTTGATGCTCCTAGTTCTGGTGGTTCTGTAGACTTCTTCTAAGATACGGATAGGCACTTCCCGATATGTCAGGTCATTGTTGATTTCTACGGCTCTGTGATCGATGTTCTTGAAAACTTTAGTCTTCTCGGGCACTTCCAAGCATTTGCGAAGTAACGAGATATGGAACACATTATGGATGGCTGACATCTCTTCGGGCAGTTCCAGTTGATACGATACTTCTCATCGACGGTTCAGAATCTTGAAAGGTCCGATATATCTAGGGGCTAACTTTCCCTTCAGACTAAAGCGTTGAGTTCCCTTCAATGGTGAAACCTTGAGATATACAAAATCTCTGATATTGAAAGTCAGGTCTCTCCTTCTCTTGTCAGCATAACTCTTCTGTCTGGATTGAGCGGTCTTAAGGTGCTCACGGACTTTGTGAACTTTCTCTTCTGCTTATCGGAGAATGTCGGGTCCAAAGATCTGAATCTCTCCACTTGTGACCAATTCAAAGGGGTACGCCACTTTCTTCCGTATAGGAATTCAAAGGGTGCCATCTGCAAACTAGCTTGATAACTGTTGTTATATGATAACTCTGCGAAAGGCAGGCAGTCTTCCCATTTTGATCCGTATTCCAACACACAAGCTCTAAGCATATCCTCTAGGATCTGGTGACTCTCTCAGTCTGTCCATCAGTTTGCGGGTGATAAGCAGTACTGAAGTTCAACTTGGTTCCTAATCCTTCTTGGACTTTCTGCCAAAATCTTGAGGTAAACTGGGTTCCTCGATATGATACGATGGTTTTGGAGGTTCCATGCAGACTGACAATCCTAGCAATATACAGTTCTGCTAGCTTTGCACTCTGGTAGGTAGTCTTGACAGGTATGAAGTGAGCTACCTTGGACAGTCTATCAACTATGACCCAGATTGAGTCATTTCCCCTACTAGAAGTAGGCAAACCGGTGATAAAGTCCATTCCGACGGAATCCCATTTCCATTCCGGAATCTGCAATGGTTGCAACAGTCCTGCAGGTCTCTGATGCTCTGCTTTGACTCTTTGATAGATGTCACACTTGGCGATGTAGCTTCCGATTTCTTTTTTCATCTTGTGCCACGCAAATTGCTCTTTCAAATCCTGATACATCTTTGTTCCTCCGTGGTGGATAGAATAAAGAGTATCATGAGCTTCCTTCATGATAACTTCCTTCAACTCCGAATCTGCTGGCACACAGATACGTCCTTTGTACCACAGTTCCCCTTCTTCATCTACAGTGAATCCAGGTACCTTTCCTATACCAATACGACGTTTGATTCCGTCGATATTTTCATGCCCCTTCTGGGCTTCCTTAATTTGGCTAAACAAAGTGGGTTGAAGTTCAATGCTAGATAAGAATCCTTTGCTAACTTATTCAGTTCTGAATTGCTCCAACTCTTCATACAAACTTGGTTGCTTCTCCTTGATCATGGTATTTAGCCTACACGGCAATCTGCTAAGAACATCCGCTACCACATTGGCTTTGCCGGGGTGATAGTGAATGTCAAGGTCATAATCCTTGATTAACTCTATCCATCTCCTTTGTCTCATATTCAGCTCCTTCTGAGTGAATATATATTTTAAGCTCTTGTGATCTGAGTAAATCTCACAGCAATTACCCATCAGATAATGATGCCATGTCTTCAATGCTAGAACCACAGCTGCTAGCTCAAGATCATGGGTCAGATAGTTCTGCTCATGCTGCTTTAGTTGTCGAGACAGATACGCGATGACTTTGCCTTCTTGCATCAATACACATCCTAGACCAATCTTGGATGCGTCACAATACACATCAAACGGCTTCTTGATGTCTGGCATGACCAATATTAGGGCTAATATCAATCTCTTCTTCAGCTCCTGGAAACTGGCTTCACATTTGTCAGTCCATTCAAACTTCTTGTCCTTCTTCAATAATTGGGTCATGGGTCGGGCGATGCTTGAGAATCCTTCTATGAACTTGCGGTAGTATCCCGCTAATCCGAAAAATGCACGGACTTGGGTTTGAGTGGTTGGGGCTTCCCATTCTTCGACATCTTTGATCTTGGCGGGATCAACAGAGACTCCTCCGGCAGACACAATATGTCCTAGGAATCCTACTTCTTTCAGCCAAAACTCACACCTGCTGAACTTGGCATATAACTGATGCTGTCTCAGGGTTTCTAGGATAACTCTTAGATGTTGCTCATGTTCTTCTTCTGACTTGGAGTAGATAAGGATGTCGTCGATAAACACAACTACAAACTTATCTAGGAAATTCATAAAGATCTTATTCATGAGATTCATGAAATAAGCAGGGGCATTGGTTAATCCAAAAGACATAACCGTATACTCGTATAAACCATAGCGAGTAGTAAAGGCGGTCTTCGGAATATCCATTGCGCGAATCTTAAGTTGGTGATAACCAGTCCTAAGATCAATCTTTGAGAATACAGGCTCCAAATAAGCGATCAAATAGATCCTCTATCTTTGGCAAGGGGTACTTGTTCTTGATGGTGACGTCATTCAACTTTCTATAATCTGTGCACAGACGGTTGCCTCCATCTTTCTTGTCGACGAAAAACACTGGTGATCTCCATGGCGATGCGCTTGATTGAATCAAGCCTTTCTCTAACATGGCATCCAACTGCTTCTTCAGTTCCACTAACTCTGAGGGGTTCATGTTATAGGGTCTCTGGGCTATGGGTCCGGTTCCGGGGATTAGTTTGATAATGAACTCAGTATCCCTATCCGGGGGCATACATGCCAATTCATCTGGGAATACGTCGGGGTATTCACAGACTACTCTGACTTGGTCTATGGTGGGCAGGACTACACTCTTGTTGCACTTGAATTGACGGGGTAAGGTTTTAGAGATATGCTCTACTGTTATTCCAGAACTACTGGTCATGGTGATGGCTTTCTTAGCACAGTCTATCAGTCATTTATGCCTTGACATCCAGTCCATACCTAGTACTACTTCCAATCCTTTGCTTCCAAGTACAATTAGGTTGGCATAAAAATCTATCCCATGTATTCTGATAGGCACATCTTTGCAAATTTTTCTAGCTTTTGTAGTTGAACTGGGATTTGAACTATCATGACATGCTTTAAGTTGGTTGGGTGAATCTTACTAGTGCATGCAAATTCTTCGGTGACAAATGAATGCGATGCTCCCGAATCAAACAATACTCTTGCTAAAACTGAGTTGACAGAAAACATACCTAGCACTACATCTGGCGCTTCTTGGGCTTCTTCTGCGTTCATGTGGAAGAGACGACCATTGCGGTTGTGAGGGTTCCCTGGGGCAAATCTTCTTCCTGGTTGAACACGACGCTGCTGCTGAGCTGGGGCATTCACATTGGCATTGGCTGCAGTCTTCTTGGGACACTCATTAGAATAGTGACCCTTCACTCCACACTCGAAACAAGTGATCTGGGACTTGTCCTAGACTGCAACAGGTACAGCATTGCTGCCAGTTCTAGGTGCAGTGTTGTTGTTGTTGTTCTTGGTAGGTGCACGGTTGAAATTGTTGGCATTGCCGGAGTTGTGATTGTTTCCTCCGGACTTCACATTGCCTCCGCTACGGTTGGGGTAGCTTGGGCGAGACGTTGGGGGTCGGTTGTTCCTTGGTGCATATCCTGGTGAAGGGTTGGGACAGTACTTCTGGTGACTGCTGGATCCAGATTGTTGCATCATGCGACGCTTGCGGTTGTCGTTTGCCTGGTTAATCTTCCCTTCCATCTGAATGGCTGAGTCGACTAGTTCTTCGAGATCCTCGAAACGGATGTTGACGAGGATAGTCTACATCTCATCATGCAGTCCGTTTAGGAATCTCTCTTTTTTCTTGGCCTCCGTGTTGATCTCATCAGGTGCATATCTGGCAAGTGACAGGAACCTGTCACGGTACTCCACCACAGTCATTCTTCCTTGCTTCAATTCGCGGAATTCATCTCTCATCCTGTTCACTAGACCTTGCGGCACGTGGGTGCGGCTGAACTTGACTTTGAATGCTTCCCATGTCATCACTTGACCATGGTTCATATTGCGGATACTATTCCACCAAGCTCTTGCATCTCCCGCCAGGTAGTGGGTGGCGAAGAGAACCTTCTCATTTTCATCAACTCTTGCAACTTCTAAGTTGTTTTCCATTGTCTGTAACCAGTCATCCGCATCTAACGGGTTTTCAGATTGGCTGAAGATTGGGGATTTGTGTTCTGAAAATTTTAAGTTTGGATCCCTGGTGATCCTGATTTCCATGCCATTGGTTGTTGAGAGCCATCTGGGCGATCTGCTGCAATGTTGCTAAGTTAGCTTGGCACTCAGCCCTACTTGCTTCACGGTCTGTGACGAGATTCTGCAAGATCTGTAGCATTGGGTCTTGCGACGAGCTGCTCCCTCCTTGGTTTCCATGAGTCATCTGAAGATTGAGATAGATATAGGGGTAAGAGGGAAATTCTAAGGTTCATGGTGATGGTTTTGGGGTTTTCAAAGCTAAAACTTTGAGTTAGACTCAGGTTTTGCAACTAACTTCATTTTCATTCATGCAAGCAAGCACACGATACAACACACACCACAACAATCAAAGGGAAACAGATGGTTTGAAGAACCATTCTGTAAGCTACGATATAGTGGGACCGATACAACTCATGCTAAAACATCAGTGTAGAAGTCCATAGCATCCTCCTCCAGAAACATCATCGTTGCTGAGGTAAGAGTCCATGTCTCCCTGGATGTCTTCACCCTCATCTTCTTCTTCCTTGGCGGCAAGCTGAGCTTCCTACGCCTTGGTGGTCTTCTCGAGGTCGGCCACCTTCTTGCGAAGACGGGCGATGGTGCGACCCTTCTTTGCGCCGTATGGCGAGATCTGGCGATCTTGGACGAAAGGCGAAAAGTCTAGGCCTTCTGGTCGGCAATGGCACGGTTCTGGTTGGCTAACTCTCGGGAATTGTCCAGTTCTTGCTGTCTGTCGTGCAGCAAGAAGTCAAGATTCTCCACTTGATTCCTCAACTCTGGGTGACTTGGCATGTCCATCGGCATTCCCATGAATTCGCGTCTTGCATAGTGGGAAAAACGGGTTCCTTGGATCTTATTGACGCTGAGGGCACATAGACGTGCGAGAGCCTCATGCATTGCCCTGGCTAATCCATCTAGCCAGTTGTTCTCTCTCACGGAGAACTGAATTCTCCCGGAAGTTGGTGCTTCGATGCTTCCTCTAAGATCTGCGGTGACTAGCCACTGTAGGTCTCCTCCTGGGGGTCCTGGAAGTTGAGCTCCAAGAAACTCCGGATGTGGGCAACCCAGTAATTCCGACAGTGAATCCAGATCCCTCTCGAAGATCAGCTGACCTCCATTTCCCAACTGGTAGAACTTGTTGAACCGAGTCTCCATCTAGAAGAATTAAGGATGAGGAAATTAGTGAAGTGATCAAGTGTGTCAAATTTTAAGTAGTAATGTAAAAAAATTTAGGAACATGAATTTTTTAGAAAGAATGAGTTCACAAGGATAAGAGAGGAAATAGTTTTTTTATAACTACTCACTTTGGTTTTGAAACTAAGTTTTTGTTTGGACGTCCATTCTAACTAGGGTCTCCTATGGTCAGGATGTCTCTGATACCAACTTGTCAACACCCGGATTTTTAATCCCAGATGCTCGTTATGCCATACCTCGCAATCCCAGGATTACCATTTTTGCGAGACATAACGGATTGGATATCACAGTACATCATCCATTACAAACCATACATAAGGTCTTACACAAATAAGGATCTCATGATCCAGTCTTAGTACAACAAGCAGCGGAAATAAAAGATAAGCGTAGCGGTGGGGTCCATCTTTAGGGGCACATGCAATACTGAGGAAGGCAGATAGTCCTAGTTATCATAGCCGTCCTGTTGGCCATCATCTTGATAGTCTCCTTCATAGTCTGGCTATGAGAGTAGCCAGTGACAAAAGCCATGAATACTCTTTAAGTACTCGCAAACTACCTCTAACAAGTAATATAGTTCTAGGTTAAAGTGCTAGATCTAAGTTTAACTATAAAGTTAAGTTTGAAACCTAAACTGAGTTCTGAAGCAAAGAAAGATAAAATAAGGTTCTAGAATCACTTAAGTTGGGAAGCTAGTGTCATAAACACAACCCTATTTTGGTCAAGTCAAGATTCATCATTCATCTCAAGTTATTTGGAAAACATCTGACAACGAAACAGTATGGCCATTCCAATTGTCCATAACCGCGGACGCGGCTATTCGAATAGTTTGACACTCTGCAGAGGTGGTACACTTTCACCACAAGATTCGATACATCTGTCAGGGATAACCCTGAATCATCATACTTAGTATGCAGATAATCAAACATAACTTTCCCTTTACAGACCCTAGTACAAGCACCTCTCCTATGAGCATGGCCTCCCAACCATGACCATCAGTCATCTTGGCCACTACATAGGTGGAAAACATTGAGAGGTAGCCTCAGCTCAAACCTCTCCCGCGAGGGAACTAATACTAATGCATATAAATTTCCAGCTAAGCCTTACCTAATTCAGGTAGTGTGGTTGTATTGTATATTTGGAATGGTATCGCATCCGAATCCAACCATTAGTTTTATAAAAGGGTTAAGGCTCATGCCTCAACATTTTCATCATCATAAACCATTTGTGTTTCTCAACACATGTCAAAACATCTCAATAGAATGACTCATCATTCCAAGGTTTTCATAATTCATTTTCACCAAGTGCTCCCATCTAAAGTGACTCAAGTTTTTATCTACTCTAAACTACTAAGTTAAGAGTGTTCACTAAGGTGGGAAAATGATGGGTTCAATCTCATGCCATAGAATGACATCTAAAGGGTTCTAAAAATAGGTCAAGTTTTATACTCTTTATGCTACCTTCAAAAAGTAGAGAACTTTGGGTAAAGTAAAGGAAGTAAAGCCTGTGAATAAGACATGGGGTAACTAATAGTCAAAGTGATATGACTCAAGCATGCCTATAGCATCCTGCTAAACCATCTAGTTTAATCCTATATTGCTAAGCTATCTATTTGCAAGTGTTAGCTTGCATTGTTAATGGTGGCTTGCCTTGGTTGGTGTAGTGGTTGAACTTTCTTCTTCTTCTTCTTGGTAGAACTCCTCCTCCTCGTAGACTTGGTCGGTACTATCGTCTATAAATACATACGGAGTACACAATCACCAAACAATACTTAACTAGTCTAACTAGCATTCTAAGACACACATTTGATGATCTATTATCATCACAAGCATCACAAGTTTAATTCACTAGTTTCATTCTTTTTAATTTAGAAAAGTAATTTCTACTCATTGATAAATTAACTAAGATTTAATATTCACCACTTAAAATATGGGACCATGTGGACACATTTCATCACCACATATTCCAACATATGGGAATGTGATTTAAGGATTGGATCATAATTACTTTGGTTTAAGTTCAATATTTAATGATTTAAAGTGACTAGAAATGCCTATATAGCATTATTTTGGTACTAGTCCAAAGTCATTGCATGTAAACCTTAATATTATTACATCTTTAGATAGATATGATGAAATGTGAATTTTGAGGGTTGGAATCAACTCAAAATCTATCTTGGTTGATTTTATAAAAATGTTGCAAGCTGCAAATGCTTCTGCTTTGTTATTTTTACTAGGAGAGATCTATAACTCTAATTGAATTAAATCCAACGGGCTTGGATAGATCATTTCAATACCTTTTAGGAAAAATTGGTTTTATGCAATTTGGATTTGTCAAACTCCCAGAATTGATTTTTAAACTAGTGGACAGAAACTAGATTAACTCTAAATAGAAAAAACTAAATTTGAATTTCTAACTTCATGAACTAATCAGCCAGCCAGCTCACGATCATAAGCACGGGCTGCCAGACATGTGGGTTCCACCAGTCAGCGGCACAAAAACACCGAAACGGTATCTAGCATCCTAGGCCGCACGATCAAAAGGGGATCTAACGGTGGAGAGTCATCATCGACGACGAATTACTCCGGCGAGAGTCTGACCTAGACGCGGTGGTGGGGGTCGATTGGGGGAGTACCAGGGCTCCAGCAAGGTCGGTGAGGCAGGAAAACAGGCTGGTAGACGTCGGCGAGGCGAGGCGCGGTTGCGGTGGAGCTTGGGGTGCCCTAAATCGCAGGCGCCCTTCTCCTCCTGCTGCGGCGGCTTCGGCTCCAATTCCGGCGAGGCAGAGCTCGAGCAGCATCAGCGAGAGGTGGGTGAGGTTCAGTGAGAGGTGGGGAGTGAGTGAGTGTGGAGAAATTAGGCTGGGGTGGTCTCTTTATATAGGGTCGACGAGGGGGCAGAGCGGGCTCTGGTGAGGTCATCGTTGACGACAATGTGGGGCGCATTCGGCATGGGCGAGGGCGCTGATGGGTTCTCTGTCCCCTGGCGGTCCTCTAGGGATTAATGGCGCGGCAAGGCGAGGGCTCCACGGGTCGGGAGCGTGCGGTGAACTGAGCACGGCGGCGGTGTTCGACGCGGTTCCTCCGGGCTGCTGGTCGCGAGGCGGCGAACACGAATGTCTGGGCGGTTGCTGTGCCTGCTGCGGGTGCTGCCACGCAAAGCTAGGGTTAGGCGAGGTCGGTGCTGCTCTGGCAGGCGCGGCGCTCCGAGGTGATCGGCATGGCGGACAGAGGCATGGGCACGAGCAACTGGGGCTTGTCCTCCGCTCGATTTTGGTCGGGGGCTGGTCGAGGCGGTGCGGTGTGATGGCGCTTGTCTGCTAGTGGGTGAAGGAGAGTGCGGGACGGGCTGGGCCGAGCCGTCCATGGTCGACCTAGCGCATGGCGTCGGGCGGCTTGGCACTGGAGCAGCTAGGGGAGAGGGAGAGAGAGCTAGGGCCAGGGTTTTAGCTAGGGGACAAGGGGACCGAGTTAGGCCCAAATGGTGACCAAAATCACTGCTCACTATAGTGTTTTGAATTTTGCCAGATTTGTGCCTGCCACCTGTTTGATGAAATGGCCGCAAGAAGTAAAAGTTTGAATTTTGGTTTCAAAATTTTTGGGTGTTCTCCACTGGTACTAGGTAGTCTCTGGTTGCAAGGGGTTTGAAAGTGGAGCTCAAATTGATGGTTTTTGAAATAGGGGTGATCTAGGCATATGCATTGAATTCAATTTTCAGATGCCATTTAAAATAAGTATTTGCATGTTTTTAGCAGATCAAAAGGTGGGCCTTGGTACCTCATTATATGTACTAGCAAGGGGTGTAAAGATCTAGAATTATATCTGTTGAGAAATGAGTGCTAGGAACACTCAAAGTAGTGTAGTTGATTAAAATGGCCAAAATGACCATTCCTCCTTTTTAATTGTTTTTGATTTGATTTTCTTTGGGAAAAGTTTGGGAATGATGTAGATGATGTTTAAATCACCTAAGAAACATTTTACAACCAAAGAATCACAGAACCATGGCAATTCAAATCAAATCCTAATTTAAATGCAAATACACATGAATGCTTTCATTTTTAATTTGGAAAAGTTTTTGTTAACCCTAAATTTGATGATTTGGACCTTGATAAGCTTGGATTGAAGTTTTGGGATGTTACACGTCGTGCTGACGTCATCATGACGCCAGCGTGCACAGTCAGCTGGTCAAACCGGTTGTGGGTCCTGTTTTGCAGCGTGGCCTGCTGACCTGGCTATAGGGCCCAGTCCTCAGTGACAGAGGCTAGCCCTAGCCTCGGTGTAAAACAACCCCTCCCCATCGATGATGTCATGCATGCGTCATCCTGACGTCTTCAAGCGGGTCTGACCTATTCAACCCCGGTCCGAGTCCCACTTTGCCTGCGTGGTAGCTGAGGTGGCCCAGGGCCCATCTGTCAGCTGCTGTGGGTATCCTTTACCCCGGTGTAAAAAGTTTCAGGGTTGTCTTAAATAGTTTAATAAATTCTTTTATTAATTCCAAAAAATGGTTTATTATTGTAAAATCAATAAGTAATTCATATTAACTTAGAAAAATATGTATGATATATCAAAATGTCCAGAAAATTGAGATATATCTGTTTAAGCTATAATCATACATTGTTCAACAACTTTCATTACAAGTTTAGTTAGAGAACCCTGTCCTAGGGTTTGTACCCTTCGGACCCTGTTTAAAATGATCAAGCATGTCCTAGGGTTTCCTTTAAGATCTATTTAACTTGTCATATCGTCTTCCTTGCTTGAGCATTGCATCGATGCCATGTGTTGATTGTTTTTCCCCTTTCTTTCCGGTGTTTGCTTCTTCCCGGGAGAATACGATATCGATATCGAGATCGAAGACTGAGATCAACACCATCGAAGATCAATGCACAATACTTGGCCAACTGTAATCAAGTCAAGTACCAAATGTTCAAAGCTCTGCTTATTGGTTATCAACAGGCAAAGGCAAGCATAGCCCCACCATGATACAATCATATGTTTTTTTTTAAGTATTTCATTCTTGCCATGATGCATACGGTTCTACTGTGGTCTTTTATCGATATATAGAGTATCCTATCTATTGCATTACTCCCTTTGAGCTTATACTACCTGATCCACTGCTCCTAGCATAAGTAGGTTTGGCTTGTGTGCACTGCTAGAGCTTATATCTGTGTCTTGCTTAGCCATTCATAGCTGTCAGTGCTGGTTCGTCCAGATGATGTACCAAATGTAGAGAATCTAGTATGACATGAGAACAAGGTATACTGATGAGGTAAGATCAGTGGTAAAGGTTCAACATACTAAGTCTTGTATGGGAGGCCACGGTGGATGTGGTTTTTCTAGTCCCATGGTCGCCACCACTAGGAACCGAGTTCTTGCCTTTGGACCAAGACGAGCGTACAGCCACACGGGGTTTATGGGAACCTCACAATTAACTAACTTGCCTAGTAGATTCCATGAGTCACATAGTTCGGGCGTTCCATTCGACATGCATTCTGGATCTTCTCGAAGGCGGTGAAGGAGGTGCATTCATACAGGTAGGTAAGCGTGGACGGGGTTGCTTGGGGTAGATAGCGCCCCTAGTAAACCAACCTCGCCTCACATCTCTAGGGACCGGCTTCAGGATTTGACCCGTTACGGAGGAACCATCCTTAGGGCGTGACTCATGGTCTCGGCGGAGCAAGATAAAATGGTCGTGTCCAATCACCCTCTGCCAGCACACCAAGGAAGTGTGTCAAGTGGCGCTAAGAGTCGGTTGGTACGTGTGGGTAAAGTTGTACACCCCTGCAGGGTTAAATCTTTTCGAAAAGCCGTGTTCATGGTTATGAACGCTCGGTGACCGAATTCTAAGATCATGGAGAACTATAACCTAATCGTAAAACTTGGTAGTTCAACGTGTGCTTAAGGATGCTTCCTCTTGGGTACGAGGGGGTGATCCTAGTTGTGAGATGAGGATGAAGTTTTGGTGGATATCAAAATATGATCAATTCTTCGGAGATGTCGCTCTCTTATCCCCTTTTGAAAGTATTGTATTTAGACGAGCTTCTTCTCCCTCTTGTTTTATAAACAAAGATGTCTTTATGCAAAATAACACCACCAGCCATAAGTCTTGCGGAGTACACCATGTACTCACCATTGCTTTGTTGATACTTTCAGAGTAAGTGTTCCCCTAAAGACGAGTTTGGTACGAAATCGACACCGATGACTAGCCTGGGGTTCCTGACCGGCAGCCTGGAATCTATGGGCTGGGACGTCATCGTTATGCTTCAGGCCTCTTATGCCATTTGTTAAGTTTGCTATACTTAATAGCATAATTTGCCTTCCGTTGTTTGATGTTTGTGGTCAGTGACATCTGCTTGTAATATTTTGGTTCTTCGCTCAGTTATGAGCTTGCTGTAATAATTTTTGATTCATAGGGTTACTGTTATGTTACCGATTTCTCATTGAATATCCTCGATCTCTAGGTTAAGCTTATGTTAGGCTAAGGTTTGGGATTTGTTTAACCCTGATCCCGGGGGTGTTACACAGTACTCAGAAAATAGTTTTGTCAAAGGCATCGATATCTATGCGACCACATCTATATGGGCAGAATTTTTAATTCCAGCCATATAGTTGGTCGTTAAACTATTAGTATGTTTCGTGGATGAAAGGGTTCATGTCGAAACAACTATATGACCGCAGATATACGGCCAGAATTTTTATTCCCACCGTAAAGTTGGTCGTTAAACCTTCTGTGTCCACCAAAAAAAATTGTTCTCCAAGAATTCTTTATTAATCTGAAACTTAACGAAATATCATGTTTTGACAGAAAAATGTTATCTTAGATTTTCGACCAACTTTGGCATTATCAATCTTCCTTCTTCTTCGCTAGAGCATCAAATGTTCGTTATTTAACACAATGCTCAAATAAAACTTTAATAAAAAATTTAAGAACTTACTCAAACCTTTACTTCACATGGGTTGCCTCCCATGAAGCGCTCTTTTATGGTCAATAGCTTGCCCGTAGTGTTGCTCATTCTGTCTCGAGTCCATTCTTCTTGCATTTTCCATTCCTTGTATATCTTTGTTTAATCACTTCTTCTGGGGTGATCACTTCTAGGGTGACTGCACTTATATCTTCTTTTATTCGATAATGCTTCAAACATTGTCCATTTACTACCCATGCAAGAGAGGGTGTTTTTCCCTGGAGCTTCACTGCTCCCGATGAATAAGCTTCTTCAACTATATATGGGCCTTCCCACTTTGATCTGAGCTTCCCTAGAAACAACTTAAGAGGAGAATTATAGAGAAACACTTTGCCTCCACTTTTAAAGGTCTTATTTTCTATTTTTCTATCATTCCATCTTTTCACTTTTTCCTTAAACAACATAGCATTCTCATAGGCCTCACTTCTAAACTCATCTAAAGCATGAATATATAATAAGAGCTTTTATCTTGCTGCTTTAAGATCATAATTTAGGTTCTTGATTGCCTAGAAAGCTTTGTGTTCCAATTCTAAAGGTAAATGACATGCCTTACCGTACACCATCTTATAAGGTGTCATACCCATTGGATTTTTAAACGCAGTAGGTATGCCCACAGAGTGTCATTTAACTTGTATGACCAATCTTTCCTTGATGTGTCCACCGTCTTCTTGAGTATGGTCTTTAATTCTCTATTAGAGAGTTCCACTTGACCACTTGTTTGAGGATGATATGGTGAAGCAACGCGGTGAGTTACTCCATATTTGCTAAGGATTTTCCTGAAAGTTCCTTTCATAAAATGAGAACCACCGTTAGTGATTAAAAATCTAGGAACTCCAAACCTGGGGAATATGACGTCCCTGATCATCTTCACTGAGGTGGCTGCATCTGCATGACTTGTTGGAATAGCTTCAACCCATTTAGTAACATAGTCAACAACAACAAGAATATGATTATAACCATTCGATTCTATAAAGGGTCCCATGTAATCCATTCCCCATACATCAAAAGGTTCAATTATGAGACTATAATTCATTTCCATTTCTTGTCTCCTTCCTATATTACCTCTTCTTTGGCAAGCATCGCAGTATTCCACATAGTTGTGTGCATCCTTGAGCAAGGTGGCCAATAAAATCCGGATTTAAGTACCTTTGCAGTAGTTCGCTTACCTGCATGATGCCCTCCATATGGTCTGTCATGACAAGCTTTCAGTATTGCATTCATTTTATGGTTAGGAACAAACTTCCGAATCATTCCGTTGGGTCCATGACGATATAGATACGGATCATTCCAAAAGTAATATCTAAGATCATTAAAGAATTTCATCCTTTGGTTTCTTGTCATACCAGGAGGTATAAATTTTGTTGTGAGATAATTAGCATAATCTACATACCACGGGTCAGCAATTTGAATATTTTCTAAATACTCTCCAGGAAATGATTCATTTATAGGTACAGGGTTAGTAATTATTCCCTCCATTCTAGAGAGATCATCTACTACCGGATTATCTTTACCCATCCTATCTACTATGTGCAAATCATATTCTTGTAGTAATAAAACCCACCTAATCACCCTGGGCTTTGTATCCTTTTTCACAAGGAGGTGACGCAAAGCTTGGTGATCTGTATGAACTATTACCTTAGAATTAATGATGTAAGATCTAAATTTGTCGCAAGCAAAGATTATAGCTAGGAACTCTTTTTTTTAGTAGCGTAATGTTTCTGGATCTTATTAAGAGGTCTACTAGAATAATAAATAACATTCAAATTCTTTTCGTCTTGCTGTCCTAACACAACCCCTAAAGCATAGTCACTAGCATCACACATGATTTCAAAAGGTTCATCCCATTTTGGAGATTGCATGATAGGTGCTGAAACTAATTTATTTTTAAGGTTCTCAAAAGCTTCAATGCAATCATGGTCTAAGTAAAATGGAGTTTCTTTATCAAGAAGGTTGGTAAGAGGCATAGCTATTTTAGCAAAATCTTTCATGAAACGCTTATAAAAACCTGCATGTCCCAGAAACATTTTTAAATTTTTAATGTCCTAAGGTATTGGAATATTTTATATAGCATCTATATTAGTTTTATCTATTTCTATTCCCTTCTCCAAATCCTTATGCCCGAAGACTTTACCTTCTCTTTCTATGAAACGGCATTGTTCCCAATTCAAAACTAAATTTGATTGACTGCATCTCTGCAAAACTTTGGTTAGATTATAGAGGCAATTATCAAAGGTTCTTCCACAAACAACAAAATCATTTGTTAGAACTTCCATAGTATTTTCAACAAAATCATCAAAGATCTTTAGAACACATTCTTGAAAAGTTGTTGCTGTGTTAGATAAGCTAAACAGAATTAATCTATAAGCATATGTGCCATAAGAGCAAGTGAAAGTTGTTTTCTCTTGATCTTCTGGTTGTATGGAAATTTGAGAATACCCAGAATAACCATCAAGAAAATAGAAATAAGAATTATTGCTAAGTCTTTCTAAAATTTTATCCATGAACGGTATAGGTTTATGATTTTTCTGTGTCTCGCAATTTATCTTCCTAAAATCAATGCACATACGATATCCTACAACGGGCCTTACAGGAACTATCTCACCATCCTCATTCATAGCAGCATCAAGACCACCATGTCTTGGTATGCAATAAGTTGGGCTAACCCACTTATTGTCAGAAATAGGATATATTATGCCAGCATCTAGTAAGCATATAACCTCTTTTCTTACTACTTCTTTCATTTTCGGATTAAGCCTTCTTTGTGTGTCAGCTACAACTTCAGCATCATCAAGCATGGTAATCTTATGTGTTACGATAGATGGATCTATTCCTTTAATATCACTTAGTGTATATCCAAAGGTTTCACAATGCTTAACCAAAACTGAAATGAGTTTATTTGTTTCATTCTCTAATAAATTTTTGCTAATCATAACAGGACATTTATTTTCATTATCTTAAAACTCATACCTCATACTGACATGGGTATACCCTACGGGTACTCGAGTATGGTATATATGGTCCAGATATGGTGGAAGCCCATGGCATTGCCAAGGCCCAAATGAAGAATTCGAGTGGCTCATAGACTCTCAATTGCTTGTGAGACAAGAAGAAGCTTAAGATAGAAAGTTTAAAGGGAAAACCCTAATCTGTAACCAACTCGACCTTCTACCTGAGACCTAGACTATCTATATAAAATCTAGGAGGGGTGGCGAGGAGGACACACGCAACCATAGTTTACTAAACTCTCGCCAGATTGCATCTGCGCGCCCCTGTAATCTTCGATTTCTTCGTTAATTCCAAGAGCAGACAAGCAGGAGCAGGGACCTCTACGAGGCCTGAACCTGGGTGTAACATCCCAAAACTTTAATCAATGTTATCAAGATCCAAATCACCCAATTTAGGGTTAACAAAAAAAAATTATCATTAAAATAATTAGGAATACATATGTGTGTTGCATTAATATAGAATTGTTTGGAAATGCCATGTTTGTTTTTTCTAATGGTTGTAAAATGATTCAAATATGAATGCCACATCATATAGATCATTTAAAAACAAAATCCAAAGAAAAAGAAATCAAATGGAATAAATAAAGGCAAATGGTCACTTTTGCCATTTTAATCCACTAGATCACTTTAGGTGTTCCTAGAAGTCAAATTCAAACAGAAACAATTCTAACTCTCTGCACCCCTTGTTAGTACAAGTAATGATCTACCAAGGCCCACTTTGAAATCTTACAAAAACATTTAAACCTTAATTTTAAATGGCATTTGAAAATGGAATCTATTTCATATGCATATATCCCACTTTTTCAAAAACCACTCAAATGAGTTCACCTTGACAATCCCAAGCAACCACAGATACTCAAGCATATAACTAACACACCCACCAAAAATCTTTTCAAAATTCAAACAAAACTTTCTTGCGGCCATTCTGTTGAATAGTTGGCAGGCAGGGAAAATTTGGCCTAACTAATACTATTGCTAATCAACTCTTTGTCCCCCATTTGACCCCCTCTGCTCTTCCCTGTCTCCCCTAGTTCCAACCAAGCCATCAAAGAGCTACCATTTAGCCCCTAGTAGTAGTACCGCGCCGCCCGTTCTTGGTCCCCGCCAGCCAAACGTGGGCAACGCGCCAGAGATAGCGCCGCGCCAAACCAGCACATCCCCTAGCTCCATCGCACCCTACCGCGACCCCCTATCCAACACACGGACGCAGCCGAGCACTGGACCACCGAGGCACGCCCGTGCACCGAGCCTCTGCGCCATGCATGGAGCACGCTAGAGCATCGTCCCCGACAGGCCAGCACACGCCGTTCCTCGACCCCAGCTTGCACGCGCCGCTCCGCCATAACCCCAGCACGCCACCAGACCTGCCCTTTTCCCGCCGCGCGACCAGCAGCCACCACACGCAGCATCGAGCACCGCCTCTGCCACGCAGAGCGTCGTTCTTTCCTGACCGCAAACCACCGCCCCTAGCTGCGCCATTACGCCATAGATGACCTCCAGGAGGCAAGCCACCGTCCGCCTACCCTGCCCATGCCTCTAGCGCCCTGTACCACCGTCACCGACGAGCTCACCATCGCACCCCACGGTCCCCTCTTCGACCTATACAAGGAGGGCACCCCCGTCCCATTTGTGCACAACACTCACCTCCCCTCTCACCACTGAGTCCCTCACACCACTCGTCGGAGCTGCTCGAGCAGCCGTTCGCCGGAATTTCCACCGGAGTCGCCGCAGCAGAGGAGAAAGGGGCCCGTCGATTGCGACCACCCCAGGAGCCGCTGATGGCTCAGTGCTGATGTAGAGCTCGTTGGGAACCCCAAGAGGAAGGTATGATGAGCACAGCAGCAAGTTTCCCACAGTTATGAAATCAAGGTTTAATCGAACCAGTAGGAGCAAGGAAACACCCCAAAGGTGTTGCTAGCTGAGCCTTGGCAGGGCGCACTACCGGTGCTAGTAGCAACGTGGAGACCTGCACAACACAACCACAGAACTCTGCCCCCAACTTGCGATGAGGTTGTCAATCTCACCGTGTTTTGCTGAAAACAAAGGATTAAACGTATCGAATGGAAGGAAGTAATAGTTTGCAGAAAGTAAACACAAAACAGTAAACAGTTTGTAGATTGTATGTAAAGAAAAAGGACCGGGATCCATAGTTCACTAGAGATGGCTCTCCTTAGATAGATAACATGCTGGGTGAACAAATTACAGCGGGGCAATTGACAAACATCGAGAAAGCAATACATTCATATACTAATCATCTTGACTCCTTTGGAACTTGATTGGGCATTACAACATTATACATAGACCACCATCCAAATGCATCTATGACTAATAATCCACCTTCAGGTTATCGTCCGAACCCCCTCCAGTATTAAGTTGCAAGCAACAGATTATTGCTTTACGAATTGCGTGTATAGTAAACAATACGATTGTTCTATGAACAAAGGATTGTTGTTTTCTCCCTAGTAGCAACAGCACATCTAGTACCTTAGAGATTTCTGTCACTTCCCAGTTACGGAGGCATGAACCCACTATCGAGCATAAATACTAACTCTTGGAGTTGCTAGCATCTACTTGGCCAAGATAGCTACTAACAACATAAAGCATGCAAGATCACAAATAACAAAGACATGACAGAATCAATAATCAATCTGAAATAGCATCTCAATATCCATCGGATCCCCGTAAACACAACATGTAGAATTACAAATAGATGATCTTGATCATGAACGGAGCTCATAAGATCTAGACATGAAAGCACAAAGGAGGAGAACCAGCCATCTAGCTACTACATGGATCCGTAGTCCAAGGATGAACTACTCACGCATCACGCCAGAGGCTTGCATGGTGATGAAGAAGGCCTCCAGGGTGAATTCCACTCTCCGACAGGGTGCCGGGAAGAACTTCAGATCCCTCTCGATCTAGGGATGGAGATGACGGCGGCTACAGACTCTTTTGTGGATTTTTGATCAGGTACTTAGGGTTTTCGTCCCGAGGGCATCTTATAGGCGGAAGGAGAGGGCGAGGGGGTGCCTGGGCTGGCCACACCACCCCCTGGCGTGGGCCAAGCCTGGCCATGCGGCCAGGTGGTGTGGTGGCCCCCTGGCCCCTCTCCGTCTCGTATTCTGGCATCTGATGACTTCCGGAAAAATAGGCACTTTGGCTTTTGTCCCGTCCAATTCCGAGAATATTCATTTTCTGACTTTCCTGGAACCAAAAACAGCAGAAAACAGGCAGCTGGCACGGTGGCTCTTGTTAATAGGTTAGTCCAAGAAATCATATGAAAAGTACTCCAAAGTGTGGACAAAACACAAGAAAGTGGATAAAACCAAGCATGGAACATCAAAAATTGTAGATACATCTGCAATGTATCAACATCCCCAAGCTTAACTCCTGCTCGTCCTCGAGTAGGTAAGTGATAAAAGGAAAGAATAATTTTTGAGTTGACATACACCATCAAAGACTTGATCAAAGTATTTGTAAAAAATTCAAAGTTGGGATCATAGTACTTCAATCATAACATGAAAGACAAAGTTCTAACAATAAGACAAAGAAACTATGATGCAACATGAAAAGGCACAAACAAAAGATTCATGAATAACAATGCCTTGCAAGATGTTTGTTTGTTTCACATAAAGAAAACATAGCATAGTAGTATTCAGCTTGTCCCTCATAGAGTAGCAAACATAAATGCATAGGACACCTTAAAAGTTCATAAGAGTGACTAGATATAAATAGTTTAAAACAAGCAATATCAAGTTATGCATCAATCAACTAGTCTTGGGACAATGCACATAGAACTAAGAATGGCCACTATGCTCTCAAAGTAGGTGCATAAAGGTAGAAGGTGGAGACTCAATATAATGGTGGAAGAAAGGCCTTCATAAAAGGAAGTAGGGATTCAAGTCTCATAAAGAGCTTCCAAAAATTATGGTACTTATAGCTTTCAACTCTCATTGCCCCTATCATAAGCATCTTGAAGTGATTAAGGTTAAAGTGAACAAACTATGGTGTACATGCTTAACGAAGTATAAGTTAGGAATCTCATGTCCCTTGTATACGAGGGCCGCTCCTCATGCTACTCAAGTTTAGTCACCGGTAAGTTCTTGTCATCGTAAGTGCATGTGTATCATAGAGAACCGCCAACGGGGTACCCCTTGCCCGATGATACGAAAGAATCTCCATATCAAAATGACAAGGGAAGCAGACAACGAGCATCTCAGCAATCTTCTTATTACCATGGGAATATGGTGATTTTTTCTCTCTTTCCTCTTTTCATAGTATCTTTTTTTTCTTTTTCTATTTTTTCTCAATATGGGACTCTTTTTTTATAAGAAGAATGCTTCATAGACAGCTCATTATGGTTACGCTGCAGGTTTCCACCATGTCAGCATGGATTAGACCAGCGGCCCAGGCGTTTCTCTAACACATATACATAACTCCATGGACTTACAAGCTCCCCTTTCATTTCACACCGACGACATCCATATACAAAAGAGCATGATATCAACTAGGTACATGTACCAAATGCAATGTTGAAAGCGTTCCCCATGACAGCATGGTTCTACTAATTCCCAACAAATAAGTGCAAGCATATACAACATAGACAACACAAAGGTTCAAGTTTATTAAGGGCAAGAAAAGTAAAGTGTGCCATCAAGTTCGTGAGAGCTTTAATCACTAGTTTTCTCATCACAAGTTTAATTTGGAAGGTAAACAAAAGCATGAATATACTTGGAATATCATAAGCTAATGGGTAGGTATGGTGGACTCTTTGGAATAACTTGGTTTAGGGAGTTGGATGCATGAGTGGAACTCATACTTGGTTGTGGAGGCTCGCAAAAGACTGGGAGCGACAAACTAAGAGAGCAATAATGACCATAATCATGCAGAGCGACAAAACATCATTGATCGAAGAATAAAGTGATACTACAAGTTGAAAACTAAAGGATCATAAAGGCTATGGTGACTTGAGATAGTCATAACATGGTGTGAGCATGCGCCAAGTCAACCCAAATAAAGCATGAAAGGAGAATACCACTATACTATGCTTTAATATGCTAAAAGAACGCATCATTCATCCAAGGCACATTAAGCAATCTAAATTGTTTATAACAAGTAATGCTACATCAAAGAATACTAAGCATAAATCCAAAACAATATCAAGCATGGCATGATAAAGCATAGGCCACAGTCAAAAACGAGCTATTTTTACCACATAAGCATGAACTTTCCTACTCTTTTCCAAACCAAACCGAAGTATGAAAGAGGGGGTCCAACCAATTTATTCAGCAAACTAAGAAAACCAAGCAAACGAAAAACCAAAATGAAAACGAAAAAGAAGATGCTCCAAGAACAACACAACTGTGCATGAAACAATAAAAATGAAGCGTTTGGAAGAAACCTAGGATTTTTTTTGATCAAGAAGGGGATGCCTTGGGCATCCCCAAGCTTTGACGCTTGTACTTCTTGGATATTTCTTGGGGTGACACGTGTGGCATCCCCAAGCTTGAGCTTTAGTCCATCCTTCATCTCATTGCTCATTCCTTCCATACACCTGAAGTTTTTCCTTCATACAAAACTTCACACAATCTTTATTAGCAACATTAGTGCACTCAAGATAAATAAGTCTTAAGGTTCAGTTCTAACACCAAATAAACTTCCATTAGAACACTATCTACTGTAGCACTTCCCTCAAAAAGCTCAATTCCCCAAAAAAACTCAAAAAGGAACCAACAAGAAGCAAATGCAGAAAATGGCAGAAATCTGCCAAAACAGACCAGCAGGTAAAGACGAATTTTTTCGAAGACCTTCTGTTGCTCAAATAAAAAAGTGTTGAACTAACTAAAGTTAGATAACTACCTGGGGCAGAAGCAAAAAAATTCACGCCTCAAAAAGACATTCAGAGATTTTACAAGAATTTTTACGGTGAAGCACAAAAATCTGTTTCGGGACAGAACCTTTTCCAATCATTACTTCTCTCTCATTAGAGGTTACTCTTGGCACAAAAAGCAAATAAAAAGGATAAGGAGCGGTTATTACTGAGGTAATAACTTCCAAGACTCATCTAAAACTTTTGGGTTATCTCCCAATAAGTACTTTTCTTTAACGCCTTTAAGTTAGGCATAAGAAGCAAAGAAAGAATCAAGTGTTCTCAAATGAAGAAGCATTAAGACCAAATTTTGTTTTCATAGGAGAAGCAAAAGAAATCTTCTCTCTCTTCTTAGTAAAGTGTTCTATACCTTTCTTGAGTGGGAGTTGATATTTAATGGTGCCTTCTTTCATATCAATAATGGCACCAATAGTTCTAAGAAAAGGTTTTCCCAAAGTAATAGGACAAGAAGCATTGCATTCAACATCCAAAACATAGAAATCAACGGGGACATAGGCATTGTTAACCATAATAAGAACATCATTAAGACTCCCCATGAGTTTCTTTTTAGCATTATCATCAAGTGGGACATTCAAATAACAATCTTCAAGTGGAGGCAAATCAAGCATATCATAAATCCTTCTAGGCATAATAGAAACACTACTATCAAGATCACATAAAGCTTTGAAATCAAAGTCATTCACTTTCATATTAATGATGGGTTCCCAACCATCTTCTTGTTTAATAGGAATAGAACCTTTATGTTTCATCTTTTCTTCTTTAATCTTTATGAGAGCATCAGTAATGTGTTTTGTAAAGGCCATGTTCATAGCACTAGCATTAGGACTTTTAGAAAGCTTTTGTAGGAACTTAATAACTTCAGAGATATTGCAACCATCAAGATCAAAACCATACTTATCATCTAAAGTAGTAGAGCTATTACTAGCCTCAACACTAGTGGTGGTGATAGTAGAAACACTAATGTTTATAGCAATTTCATATTCTCTTTCCCACTTAGCATGTAATTCAGCTAATAGTCTGACATTTTCATCAATTCTTACTTGTATGGCATTAGTAGATGCAAAGGGATTATCATTAGTTTCAGGTTTAGTAGCCATTTTATTCAAAGAAGATTGAGCTTCAACCAAAGATGATATATTTCTTTCAACATTAGAGAGTTTTTCCTCAATAGTTTTATTGAAAGCAGTTTGTTTACTAATAAAGTCCTTAAGCATAGCTTCAAGTTCAGAGGGTGCACTCCTATTGTTGTTGTAAGAACTTCCATAAGCATTACCATTGTTGGGAGGATATGGCTTATAATTGTTGTTACCAAAATTATTCCTATAAGCATTATTGCCAAAGTTGTTATTTCTTATGAAGTTCACATCAACTTGCTCTTCTTGAGCAACCAAAGAGGCTAAAGGAACATTATTTGGATCAATATGAGCTTTCCCATTCACAAGCATAGACATAATAATATCAATTTTATCACTCAAGGAGGAGGTTTCCTCAACAGAATTTACCTTCTTACCTTGTGGATCTCTCTCAGTATGCCATTCAGAATAATTAACCATCATATTATCCAGAAGCTTTGTTGCAGCACCCAAAGTGATGGTCATAAAGGTACCTCCAGCAGGAGATTCCAATAGGTTCCTGGAAGAATAGTTCAATCCTGCATAAAAGGTTTGGATGATCATCCAATAGTCAGTCCATGAGTGGGACAATTCTTAACCAAAGATTTCATTCTTTCCCAAGCTTGAGCAACATGCTCATTATCAGATTGTTTAAACTTCATTATTTCACTTCTCATGGATATAATCTTAGCAGGAGGATAGTACTTTCCAATGAAAGCATATTTGCATTTAGTCCAAGAATCAATATTATTCCTAGTTAAGGAATTCAACCATTCTTTAGCTTTTCCTCTCAAAGAGAAAGGAAATAATTTCAGTTTAATAATATCACCATCTACATCCCTATGCTTTTGCATCTCACAAAGTTCAACAAAGTTATTTAGATGGGCAGCAGCATCTTCATTACCAATACCAGAAAATTGTTCTCTCATAACAAGATTGAGTAAAGCAGGTTTTATCTCAAAGAAAGTATCTTCAGGCACAGGTGGAGCAATAGGTGTGCTCATAAAATCATTGTTGTTGGTGCTAGTGAAGTCACACAACTTAGTGTTTTCAAGAGTAGTCATTTTTGTGTGTTTTCAAATAAGAAAGCAAACTAGTAAAACTAAATAAGAAAGAAACAAGCAAACAAAACAAAAAGAAACTAAGCAAAACAAAAATAACAAAGTAAAGAGATTGGTTATGAGGGACTCCCCTTGTGAACATGTCCTTGACTCCCCGGCAACGGTGCCAGAAAAATGCTTGATGGCTCGGTGCTAATGTAGAGCTCGCTGGGAACCCCGAGAGGAAGGTATGATGAGCACAGTAGCAAGTTTCCCTCAGTTATGAAACCAAGGTTTAATTGAACCAGTAGGAGCAAGGAAACACCCCAAAGGTGTTGCTAGCTGAGCCTTGGCAGGGCGCACTACCGGTGCTAGTAGCAACGTGGAGACCTGCACAACACAACCATAGAACTCTGCCCCCAACTTGCGATGAGGTTGTCAATCTCACCGTGTTTTGCTGAAAACAAAGGATTAAATGTATCAAATGGAAGGAAGTAATAGTTTGCAGAAAGTAAACATAAAACAGTAAACAGTTTGTAGATTGTATGTAAAGAAAAAGGATCGGGGTCCATAATTCACTAGAGGTGGATCTCCATAGATAGATAACATGCTGGGTGAACAAATTACAGCGGGGTAATTGACAAACATCGAGAAAGCAATACATGCATATACTAATCATATTGACTCCTTTGGAACTTGATTGGGCATTATAACATTATACATAGACCGCCATCCAACTGCATCTATGACTAATAATCCACCTTCAGGTTATCATCCGAACCCCCTCCATTATTAAGTTGCAAGCAACAGATTATTGCTTTACGAATTGCGTGTAAAGTAAACAATATGATTGTTCTATGAATAAAGGATTGTTGTTTTCTCCCTAGTAGCAACAGCACATCTAGTACCTTAGAGATTTCTGTCACTTCCCCAGATTACCAGAGGCATGAACCCACTATCGAGCATAAATACTAACTCTTGGAGTTGCTAGCATCTACTTGGCCAAGATAGCTACTAACAACGGAAAGCATGCAAGATCACAAATAACAAAGACATGATAGAATCAATAATCAATCTGAAATAGCATCTCAATATCCATCGGATCCCCGCAAACACAACATGTAGAATTACAAATAGATGATCTTGATTATGAACGGAGCTCACAAGATCTATACATGAAAGCACAAAGGAGGAGAACCAGCCATCTAGCTACTACATGGATCCGTAGTCCAAGGATGAACTACTCACGCATCACGCCAGAGGCTTGCATGGTGATGAAGTAGGCCTCCAGGGTGAATTCCCCTCTCTGGCAGGGTGCCGGGAAGAGCTTCAGATCCCTCCCTATCTATTGATGGAGATGACGTTGGCTACAGACTCTTTCGTGGATTTTTGATCGGGTACTTAGGGTTTTCGTCCCGAGGGCATCTTATAGGCGGAAGGAGAGGCTGAGGGCGTGCCTGGGCTGGCCACACCACCCCCTGGCGTGGGCCAAGCCTGGCCGCGCGGCCAGGTGGTGTGGTGGACCCCTGGCCCCTCTCCATCTCGTATTCTGGCATCTGATGACTTCTGGAAAAATAGGCACTTTGGCTTTTGTCCCGTCCAATTCCGAGAATATTCATTTTCTGACTTTCCTGGAACCAAAAACAGCAGAAAACAGGCAGCAACCGTGGCTCTTGTTAATAGGTTAGTCCAAGAAATCATATGAAAAGTACTCCAAAGTGTGGACAAAACACAAGAAAGTGGATAAAACCAAGCATGGAACATCAAAAATTATAGGTACATTTGCAATGTATCAGCCGCTGCGACCTCGCCTGAGTCCGCTGTCATCCGCTTGTTCGATCGCCCCCATCGCCATGTTAGATGGAGCTTTGGTAAGCCCCCAGTCGACCCCGACCGAGCCGCTAGGGTTCAGTCTCGCCGATGACCAGTCCGTCGTCGACGATGAGCCAGAGCCATTGATCTAGGTTCTAATCGCACGGCCCACATCGCACTGTACCGCTTCGCGTTTAGTTGTGCTGCTGACATGCGGGACCCCCTTGTCAGTTGCCTTTTGCGCTGTGGAGTGTCACTGGGCCGGCCCATTTAGTTTCCCGCGCTGGCTCTAGAATTCAAATATAGGTTTTTCTATTTAGACTTAATCTAGTTTCTGTCCACTTGTTTAAAAATCAATTCAGAAAGATCTACTGAACCAAATTGAATGATTAAAATTTTGCTAGAAAGATAATTCAAATATCTTTCCAAGCACGTTGGATTTAAATCAATTAGAGTTATAGATCACCTATAGAAAAAATAACAATATAGAGACTTTTCTACATTCAAACTTTTTTCAAAAATCAACCATAATAGCTATTGAGTTGATTCCAACTCTCAAAAATCACAATTAATAATACCTATCTAAATATGTAATAATATTTAGGTTTGCATGAAGTGACTTTGGACTAGTACCAAAATAATGCTATATAGGCATTTCTAGTCACTTTAAATCATTTAAATATGAATCCTAAACTTTATAAAATGTGATCGAACATTTAAATAACGTTACCATGTATTAGAATATGTGGTGATGACATGTGTCCACATGATCCCATATTTTAATTGGAGAATATTAAATCTTAATTAATTTTCAATGAGTAGAAATTACTTTTCTCAAATAAAATAAATGAAACTAGTTCATTAAAATCTTATGATGAATGTGATGATACTAGATCATCAAGTGTGTGCCTTAGTGTGCTAAATAGACTAGTTCAGTATTGTTTGGTGATTGTGTATTCCGTATATATTTATAGACGATAGTACCGACCAAGTCTACAAGGAGGAGGAGTTCTACCCCGAAGAAGACGAGGAGAATTTTAATCACTGCACCAATCAAGGCAAGCCATCATTAACAATGCAAGCTAACCCTTGAAAGCAAGATAACTTAAGAAAGATGCATTAGGCATGCTTTGGTTATACCTTTTGATTTATACCCATCCCAAGTTTTACCTTTTACTTTAACAAAGTTTTCTTTACTTCTAGTAATGCTTTGGGAGATTTTAGGAAGTAGTTTAGATAGCATAAAGAGTATAAAACTTGGCCTATACTAGATGTCATTCTATGGCATGAGATTGAGATTAGCATCCCACATTAGTGAACACTCTTAACTTAGCGTTTAGAGCTAAACCAAAAACTTGATCACTTTAGATGGGAATACTTGGTGAAAATGCTTATGAAAACCTTGGAATGATGAGTCATTTTATTGAGATGTTTTGACATGTGTTGAGAAACACAAATGCTTTATGATGATAAAAATGTTGAGGCATGAGCCTTATCCCTTTTATAAAAAAACTGATGGTTGGGCTCGGATGTGATACCATTCCGATTTTACCGTACAACCACAATACCTGAATTGGGTAAGGCTTAGCCGGAAGTTTATATGCATTAGTATTAGTTCCCTCGCAGGAGAGGTTTGATCTAAGGCTACCTCTCAATGTTGTCCACCTATGCAGTGCCCATGATGGCAAATGGCCATGGCTGGGAGGCCAAGCTCATAGGAGAGGTGCTTATACTAGAGTGTGTAAAGGAAAGGTTATGTTTGATTATCTGCATACTAAGTATGATGATTCAGGGTTATCCCTGACAGATGTATCGAATTTTGTGGTGAAAGTGTACCACCTCTGTAGAGTGTCAAACTATTCGAATAGCCGCGTCCGCGGTTATGGACAGATGGAGTAGCCATACTGTTCCGTTGTTAGATGTTTTCGAAATGACTTATGAAATGAATTGTGACATGACTTGACCACAACATGGTTGTGACTATGAAAACTAAGTTCCCACTTAGGTGATTTCAAACTTTATTTTATCTTTCTTTTTTTCTGAACTCATCTTAGGTTTCAAACTTAACTTTACAAAGAAACTTAGAGTTTAGCATTCCTACTAGAACTACCTTACTTTTTAGTGATAGTTTACGAGTACTTAAAGAGTACTCATGGCTTTGTCCCTGGCTATTCCCGTGGCCAGACTATGAGGAGGAGTACCCTGAAGGAGGACAGCAGGACGGCTATGACAACTAGGATCATCTTCCATTGTCAGCATTGCCTGTGACACTGAAGATGGAGCCCACCGCTATGCTATTTTATTCTGCTACTTGTTTGTAGTAAGACTGGATCATGAGATACTTTATTTGTGTAAGACCTTATTATTGTTTGTAATGGATGATGTACTCTGATATCCAATCTATTATGTCTCACAAAAATGGTAATCCTGGGATTGCGATGTATGGCATAACAGGCATCTAGGATTAAAAAACTGAGTGTTGACAAGTTGGTATCAGAGCCATCCTGACCATTGGAGACCCTAGTTAGAATGGACGTTCGAACAAAAACTTAGTTTCAAAACCAAAGTGAGTATTTATAAAAATCTATTTCCCCTTTTACCCTTGAGATTCTTTCCAAAAAGATTCATGTTCCTCCAAATTCTTACATTACACCATAAAATTTGACACACTTGATCACCTCACTAACTCTCTCATCCTAAATTCTTATAGATGGAAGTTCAGTACTACAAGTTCTACCAGTTGGGCAACGGAGGCCAACTGATCTTCGAGAGGGATCTTGATGCACTGTCTGAGTACCTGGAGCGTTCGCATCCGGAATTCTTTGGAGCTCAACTCAATGACCACCTAGGAGGAGATTTACAATGGCTAATAGTTGCTGATCTTCGAGGCAAGATGGGGGCACCTCTTTCCGAGTAGATTCAATTCACCGTGAGAGAGAACAACTGGTTAGATGGATTAGCCAGGGCAAGGCATGAAGATCTCGCTCGTCTTTGCGCATAGAATGTCAACTTGATCCAGGGAACTCGCTTTGCTCACTATGCAAGGCGTGATTCGATGGGAATGCCTCTAGAGATGCCAAGTCACCCAGAGTTGAAGCGCCAAGTGGAGAACCTCGACTTCCTACTGTATGACAGACAGAAGGAATTGGACAATTCTCAAGAGTACGCCAACCACAACCTTGCTGTTGCCACCCAGAAGGCCCAGAACTTTTCACTGCTGGTCAAGGATCGTAATTTACTTCGTCGTCAACATGTAAATAAGGATCGCACCATCGACCGTCTTCGCAAGAAGGTGGCCGACCTCGAGAAGACCATCAAGGAGCAAGAAGCTCAGCTTGCATCAAAAGAAGAAGAGGATGAAGGTGAAGACATCTAGGGGGATATTCACTCGTACCTCAGCAACGATGATGACTATCTGGAGGATGATGCTATGGACTTCTACACCGACGATGATGACTCCGACTTCATCGATGATGAGTAGATGCACTAGAGCACTATCGTAGGAAGGAGTAGTATCGGTCCCATTGTATCTTAGCTTACAGAATGGTTCTTAAAACCATCTGTTTTCCTTTTGTTGTGGTGTGTGTGTTTGTATCGTGTGCTTTGCTTGAATGGATGAAAAGGAGTTAGTTACAAAACCTGGGTCAAACTCAAAGTTTTAGCTTTGAAACCAAAACCATAAACCTTAGAACTTTCCCTCTTACCCCATTATCTATCTCAATCTTCAGATGACTCGTGGAAATCAAGGAGGGAGTAGCTCATCGCAGGACCCAATGCTGCAGATTTTGCAGACGCTAATTGCGGACCGCGGAGCTAGTAGAGCAGAGCGCCAAGCAAATCTAGCTACCCTACAGCAGATCACCCATATGTCCCACAACAATCAAGGCCATGGAAATCAGGATCATCATGGATCCAAGCTCAAAAACTTCTAGAATACCAATCCCCAATCTTTAGCAAGTCTGAAGACCCACTGGATGTGGATGATTGGTTACAAACCATGGAGAATAACTTAGAAGTCGCAGGAGTGGATGCCAACGAGAAAGTTCTGTTTGCCACCCACTATCTGGCAGGAGATGCAAGAGCATGGTGGAACAGCACCCGCATGATGAACCACGGTCAATTGATGACGTGGGAAGCTTTCAAATTCAAGTTTAGCCGCACCTATGTGCCGCAGGGTTTAGTCACCAGAATGAGAGATGAATTCAGAGAACTAAAGCAAGGCAAAATGATTGTAGTGGAGTACCGTGACAGATTCTTGTCCCTCGCCAGGTATGCACCTGATGAGATCAACACGGAAGCCAAGAAGAAGGAGAAATTCCTGAACGGACTGCATGATGAGATGCAGACGGTGCTAGGGAACATCCGTTTTGAGGACCTCGAAGAGCTAGTCGACTCTGCCATTCAGATGGAAGGGAAGATCAACCAAGCGAACGACAACCGCAAATGTCGGATGATGCACCAAGCTGGGTCCCACAGTGCCCAGAAGTATCGTCCCAACCTGTCTGCCGGATATGCCCCGCGGAACAATAGACCCCCAATGTCTCGCCCAAGCTACCCAACCGTAGCGGAGGAAATGTGAAGTCAGGAGGAAACAACAACAACCACCCTGGAAACTCCAACAACTTCAACCGTGCACCGCCCAAGTCCAACAACAACAACAACAATACTGCCCCAAGGACTGGAAGCAATGTCGTGCCTGTTGCAACAAAAGACAAGTCTCAGATTACTTGTTTTGAGTGTGGAGTGAAGGGTCACTACTGAAATGAGTGTCCCAAGAAGATTGCCGCCACTGCCAATGTGAATGCCCCATCTCAACAGCAGCACCGTGTTCAGCTCGGAAGAAGATTCGACCCAAGGAACCCTTACAACCGCAACGGCCGTCTCTTCCACATGAACACCAAAGAAGCCCAAGAAGCGCCAGATGTCGTGCTGGGTATGTTTTCTATCAACTCAGTTTTAGCAAGGGTGCTGTTTGATTCTGGAGCATCGCACTCGTTTGTTACCGAAGAATTTGCATGCACTAGTAAGATTCACCCAACCAACTTGAAGCATGTTATGATAGTTCAAATACCTGGTTCAACCACCAAAGCTAGAAAAATTTGCAAAGTTGTGCCTATCAGAATACATGGGATAGATTTTTATGCCAATCTAATAGTACTTGGAACCAAAGGTTTGGAAGTAGTACTAGGAATGGATTGGATGTCGAAGCATAAAGGATTGATCGACCGTGCCAAGAAAATCCATCACCATGACCAGCAGCTCTAGAGTATCAGTAGAGCATATATCTGAAACCTTGCCCCGTCAATTCAAATGCAACAAGAGTCTAGCCCTCCCCACCATAGACCAAGTCAGAGTAGTCTGTGAATACCCCGACGTATTCCCAGATGAATTGCCCGGTATGCCCCTAGATCGGGATATTGAGTTCATTATTGAACTAATTCCTAGAACCGGACCCATAGCTCAGAGACCCTGTAGCATGAACCCATCAGAGTTAGTGGGGCTGAAGAAGCAACTGGATGCTATGCTGGAGAAAGGTTTGATTCAACCAAGCACATCGCCTTGGAGATCGCCTGTGTTTTCGTCGACAAGAAAGATGGAGGCAACCGTTTGTGCACAGATTACCAAAAGCTGAATGACGTCACCATCAAAAACAAGTACCCATTGCCAAAGATAGAGGATCTATTTGATTAGTTGACTCGTGCCAGAGTGTTCTCTAAGATTGATCTTAGGACTGGTTATCACCAACTTAAGATTCGTGCAACGAATATTCCAAAGACCGCCTTTACCACCAAATATGGATTATACAAGTATACAGTCATGTATTTTGTATTAACCAATGCTCTCGCTTATTTAATGAATCTGATGAATAAGATCTTTATGAATTTTCTGGATAAGTTTGTCGTTGTGTTTATCAACAATATTCTTATCTACTCCAAATCAGAAGAATACCATGAGCAACATCTGAGAATCATCCTTTAAACCCTTAGAGAGCATCAGTTATATGCCAAGTTCAGCAAATGTGAGTTCTGGCTAAAAGAAGTAGGATTCCTCAGACATATTGTGTCGGTAGGAGGAGTCATTGTTGATCCCGCCAAGATCAAAGATGTTGAAGAATGGGAAGCCCCAACCACTCAAACCCAAGTCCGTGCATTTCTCGGATTAGCGGGATATTACCGCAAGTTCGTAGAAGGATTTTCAAGCATAGTAAGACCAATGACCCAATTGTTGAAGAAGGACAAGAAGTTTGACTGGACTGACAAATGTGAAGCAAGTTTCCAAGAGATCAAGAAGACATTGATTTAAGCCCCAATATTGATTATGCCAGATATCAAGAAGCCGTTTGATGTGTATTGTGATGCATCCAAGATTGGTCTCAGATGTGTGTTGATGCAAGAAGGCAAAGTCATCGTGTATATGTCTCGACAACTGAAGCAACATGAGCAGAACTACCCTACCCATGATCTTGAGTTAGCAGTTGTAGTTTTAGCTTTGAAGAAATGGCGTCACTATCTTATGGGTAATCGCTGTGAGATTTACTGAGATCACAAGAGCTTGAAGTATATTTTCACTCAGAAGGAGCTGAATATGAGGCAAAGGAGATGGATAGAGTTAATCAAGGATTATGAGCTTGACATCCACTATCACCCCGGCAAAGCCAATGTGGCAGCGGATTCTCTTAGCAGATTGTCGTGTAGGTTAAACACTATGATCAAGGAGAAGCAACCAAGTTTGCATGAGGAGTTGGAGAAGTTTAGAACTGAGCTAGTTAGCAAAGTATTTTTAGCTAGCATTAAACTTCAACACAGTTTGATTAGCCAAATCAAGGAAGCCCAGAAGGGAAATGAAAGTATCGACGGAATCAAACATCATATTGGTACAGGAAAGGTACCTGGATTCACCGAAGACGAAGAAGGAGTTATGTGGTACAAAGGACGTATCTGTGTGCCAGCAGATTCGGAACTGAAGCAAGTTATCATGCAAGAAGCTCATGATATTCTTTATTCTATCCACCCGGGAGGAACGAAGATGTATCAAGATTTGAAGGAGCATTTTTTGTGGCACAAGATGAAGAGAGAAATCGGAAGCTACATCACCAAGTGTGATATCTGTCAGAGAGTCAAAGCGGACCATCAGAGACCTGCAGGACTGTTGCAACCATTGCAGATTCCGGAATGGAAATGGGATTCCGTCGGAATGGAATTTATCACCGGTTTGCCTACTTCTAGTAGGGGAAATGACTCTATCTGGGCCATCGTTGATAGACTGTCCAAGGTAGCCCATTTTATACCTGTTAAGACAACCTATCAGAGTTCGAAGCTAGCAGAGTTGTACATTGCCAGAATTTCCAGTTTACATGGAACCCCCAAGACCATCGTGTCGGATCGAGGAACCCAATTTACCTCGAGATTTTGGCAGAAAGTCCAAGAAGGATTAGGAACCAAGTTGAATTTCAGCACAGCTTATCACCTGCAGACCGATGGACAGACTGAAAGAGTCAACCAAATCTTAGAAGATATGTTGAGAGCTTGTGTGTTAGAGTACGGATCAAAATGGGAAGATTGTCTGCCTTTCGCAGAATTCTCATACAACAACAGTTATCAAGCCAGTTTGTACATGGCCCCATTTGAATTTCTATATGGAAGAAAGTGATGTACCCCTTTGAATTGGTCGCAAGTAGGAGAGAGTCAGATTTTCGGACCCGACATCCTACGAGAAGTCGAAGAGAAGGTTCACAAAGTTCGTGAGCACCTCAAGACCGCCCAATCCAGACAGAAGAGTTATGCTAACAAGAGACGTAGAGACCAGACTTCACCATTAAAGGGAACACAACATTTTAGTTTGAAAGGAAAGTTAGCCCCCAAATATATCAGACCCTTCAAAATTCTGAATCGTTGAGGAGAAGTATCGTATCAATGGAACTGCCTTTAGAGATGTCTTCCATCCACAATGTGTTCCATATCTCGTTACTTCGCAAATGCCTAGGAGTGCCAGAGAAGACCAAAGTATTCAAGAACATCGATCACCGAGCCGTTGATATCAACAAGGATCTGACATATCGTGAAGTGCCCATCCGTATCTTGGAAGAAGCATACAGAACCACCAGGACCCGGAGTATCAAATTTCTGAAGATCCAATGGAGCAACCACACCGAAGAAGAAGCCACTTCAAAGCGAGAAGATTACATTAGGACTGAGTTTCCAGATCTCTTTAGTTCCTAGTTTTCTTTCTTAAATCTTGGGACGAATTTTTTTAAGGGGGGAAGGTTTGTAACATCCCAAAACTTTAATCAATATTATCAAGATCTAAATCACCCAATTTAGGGTTAACAAAAACTTTTTATCATTAAAATAATTAGGAATGCATATGTGTGTTGCATTAATATAGAATTGTTTGGAAATGCCATGTTTGTTTGTTCTAATGGTTGTAAAATGATTCAAATATGAATGCCACATCATATAGATCATTTAAAAACAAAATCCAAAGAAAAAGAAATCAAATGGAATTAATAAAGGCAAATGGTCACTTTTGCCATTTTAATCCACTAGGTCACTTTAGGTGTTCCTAGAAGTCAAATTCAAATAGAAACAATTCTAACTCTTTGCAACCCTTGTTAGTACAAGTAATGATCTACCAAGGACCACTTTGAAATCTTACAAAAACATTTAAACCCTAATTTTAGATGGCATTTGAAAATGGAATCCATTTCATATGCATAGATCCCACTTTTTCAAAAACCACTCAAATGAGTTCACCTTGACAATCCCAAGAAACCACAGATACTCAAGCATATAACTAACACACCCACCAAAAATGTTTTCAAAATTCAAACAAAACTTTCTTGCGGCCATTTTGTTGAACAGTTGGCAGGCAGAGAAAATTTGGCCTAACTAATACTGTTGCGAATCAACTCTTTGTCCCCCATTCGACCCCCTCTGCTCTTCCCTGTCTCCCTAGTTCCAACCAAGCCATCAAAGAGCTACCATTTAGCCCCTAGCAGCAGTACATGCCTTGTTCTTGCTCGCTTGCCAAACGTGGGCAACGTGCCAGAGACAGCGCCGCGCCAAACCAGCACATCCCCTAGCTCCGCCGCACCCTACCGCGACCCCCTGTCCACCCCATGGAAGCAGCTGAGCACTGGACTACCGAGGCATGCCCGTGCACCGAGTCTCTGCGCCATGCACGGAGAATGCCAGAGCGCCATCCCTGACAGGCTAGCACAAGTCGCGCCTCGACCCCATCTTGCATGCGCCGCTCCGCCATAACCCTAGCACGCCACCAGACCTGCCCATTTCCCGCCGCGCGACCAGCAACCACCGCACGCTGCATCGAGCACTACCTCTGCCGTGCAGAGCGTCGACCTTTACCGACCGCATACCACCGCCCCTAGCTGCACCATTGTGCCATAGCTGACGGCCAGGAGGCAAGACACCGTCCGCCTCCCCCGCCCATGCCTCTAGCGCCCTGTACCATCGTCACTGACGAGTTTACTGTCGCACCCCACGGTCCCCTCGTCGACCTATAAAAGGAGGGCACCCCCATCCCATTTCTTTACAACACTCACCTCCCCTCTCACCATTGAGTCCCTCACACCTCTCGCTGGAGCCGCTCGAGCAGCCATTCGCCGGAATTTCCACCGGAGTCACCGCAGCAGAGGAGAAAGGGGACCGTCGATTGCGACCACCCTAGGAGCCATCGTGACCTTGCATGAGTCCGCCGTCGTCCGCTCATTCGATCGCCCCCATCGCCACGTTAGCTGGAGCCCTATTAAGCCCCCAGTCGACCCCTACCGAGCCGCTAGGGTTCAGTCTCGCCGGCGACTAGTCCGCCGTCGACGATGAGCCAGAGCTGTTGATCTAGGTTCTAATCGCACGGCCCACATCGCACTGTACCTCTTCGCATTTAGTTGTGCCGCTGACATGCAGGACCCCCTTGTCAGTTGCCTTTTGCGCTGTGGAGTGTCACTGGGCCGGCCCATTTAGTTTCCCACGCTGGCTCTAGAATTCAAATATAGGTTTTTCTATTTAGACTTAATCTAGTTTCTGTCCACTTGTTTAAAAATCAATTCAGAAAGATCTACTGAACCAAATTGAATGATTAAAATTTTGCTAGAAAGATAATTCAAATATCTTTCCAAGCACGTTGGATTTAAATCAATTAGAGTTATAGATCACCTATAGAAAAAATAACAATATAGAGACTTTTCTACATTCAAACTTTTTTCAAAAATCAACCATAATAGCTGTTGAGTTGATTCCAACTCTCCAAAATCACAATTGATAATACCTATCTGAATATGTAATAATATTTATGGTTGCATGTAGTGACTTTGGACTAGTACCAAAATAATGCTATATAGACATTTCTAGTCACTTTAAATCATTTAAATATGAATCCTAAACTTTACAAAATGTGATCCAACATTTAAATCACGTTCCCATGTATTAGAATATGTGGTGATGATATGTGTCCACATGATCCCATATTTTAATTAGAAAATATTAAATCTTAATTAATTTTCAATGAGTAGAAATTACTTTTCTCAAATAAAATAAATGAAACTAGTTCATTAAAATCTTGTGATGAATGTGATGATACTAGAACATCAACTGTGTGCCTTAGTGTGCTAAATAGACTAGTTAAGTATTGTTTGGTGATTGTGTATTCTATATATATTTATAGACGATAGTACCGACCAAGTCTACGAGGAGGAGGAGTTCTACCCCGAAGAAAACGAGGAGAATTTCAACCACTACACCAATCAAGGAAAGCCATCATTAACAATGCAAGCTAACCCTTGCAAGCAAGATAACTTAAGCAATATGCTTTGGTTATACCTTTTGATTTATACCCATTCCAAGTTTTACTTACAAGTTTTACCTTTTACTTTACCAAAGTTTTCTTTACTTCTAGTAATGCTTTGGGAGATTTTAGAAAGTAGTTTAGATAGCATAAAGAGTATAAAACTTGGCCTATACTATATGTCGTTCTATGGCATGAGATTGAGATTAGCATCCCTCATTAGTGAACACTCTTAACTTAGCGTTTAGAGCTAAACCAAAAACTTGATCACTTTAGATGGGAATACTTGGTGAAAATGCTTATCAAAACCTTGGAATGATGAGTCATTCTATTGAGATGTTTTGACATGTCTTGAGAAACACAAATGGTTTATGATGATGAAAATGTTGAGGCCTGAGCCTTAGCCCTTTTATAAAAAACTAATGGTTGGGTTTGGATGCGATTCCATTCCAATTTTACCGTACAACCACAATACCTGAATTGGGTAAGGCTTAGCCGGAAGTTTATATGCATTAGTATTAGTTCCTTCGTGGGAGAGGTTTGAGTTGAGGCTACCTCTCAATGTTATCCACCTATGTAGTACCAAGGATGGCAGATGGCCATGGCTGGGAGGCCAAGCTCATTGGAGAGGTGCTTATACTAGAGTGTGTAAAGGAAAGGTTATGTTTGATTATCTGCATACTAAGTATGATGATTCAGGGTTATCCCTGATAGATGTATCAAATTTTGTGGTGAAAGTGTACCACCTCTACAGAGTGTCAAACTATTCGAATAGCCGCGTCCGCAGTTATGGACAGTTTGAGTGGCCATACTGTTCTGTTGTCAGATGTTTTCAAAATGACTTATGAAATGAATTGTGACATGACTTGACCACAACATGGTTGTGACTATGAAAACTAAGTTCCCACTTAGGTGATTTCAAACTTTATTTTATCTTTCTTTGTTTCTAAACTCATCTGAGGTTTCAAACTGAACTTTACAAAGAAACTTAGAGTTTAGCATTCCTACTAGAACTATCTTACTTGTTAGTGACAGTTTGTGAGTACTTAAAGAGTACTCATGGCTTTGTCCCTGGCTATTCCCGTGGTCAGACTATGAGGAGGACTACCCTGAAGGAGGACAGCAGGACGACTATGACAACTAGGATCATCTCCCATCGTCAGCATTTCCTGTGACACTGAAGATGGAGCCCAACGCTAAGCTATTTATTCCGCTACTTGTTTGTACTAAGAATGGATCATGAGATCCTTTTTGTGTAAGACCTTATTATTGTTTGTAATGGATGATGTACTGTGATATCCAATATGTTATTTCTTGCAAAAATGGTAATCCTAGGATTGCGATGTATGGCATAACAGGCATCTGGGATTAAAAGTCCGGGTGTTGACACTGGGTAAAACTTGCGTCCATGTGTGCTTGTTTGCTAGCCGACTGATGCCTCCAGCGCTCCCTCCTTCTCCAAAACCCAAGTCCATAACAATGGGCATTGACGAGTTGAACCCTTGTCAATTGGCACCGTCTGAGGAAATACTCGACGTACCCTATCATAAACCAAGCAAGAGCAAAAATAAGCGACCCGGAATACATTGACAAAAGGCATAGACGCATTCAAGCTTAGTAAAAGTTTCGACTAGGACACTTCCATAAAAGTATTGTTCCAACACAGAAGTTAAAGCTACAACTATTACAAGATAGCTACTGAGGAGCAGCCTGCTTCTTCGACTTCGACTTAGACTTCAGGGGCCTCGTAGAATCCGTGGTGGTCTCCGATGCCACAGACTTTCCAGTGCCGGCCCCCTGATGCCGTAGCCTTCGCCGCATTCTTCGCTCGCTACAGCTCCTCAGAGTACTTGGCGACTGTACTGATGAGCTGCGGCCCACATTTACCACATCCAGTAGCGAAGGGAGCAAACACTACCTGTTGGCCATCCGCACCGATGGGCATCTCCTTGGAAATCGCGGCGGGATCCACCTCCACGCCATGGGCTTGCACCATTGCGAGTGCCATGGTAGCGCTAACGAACCGCTAAGAGTTCCTAAAGTCCATAGGAATACCCCCAGCAAGGGATTCCGCTAGGTCCTCCAGGTTGTCAAGTAGTTTAGCCTTGGGAGTTAGATCCCTGCGTATGCGACTGAGAGCATTCTTGGCCTTCGTCAGTGTCCCTTGAAGAGAAGCACTACGGTCTTCGACTGCGGCGACGGCACCAGCCAATGCATCGTCACGACGAAGGGCCTGGGCGTTAAAGCTTAGGCCGCCAGCATCTACATAAAGCAAAGTGTTGGTACGATACCATGATGTCGAAGCAGGAAACAGAGACAATTCAGCAGAAAGAATACCTGAGAGGGACTTAGCAATCGAGACAAGCTGCTCCTCGAGCAACTTCTCCCTCTCAGCATTGGAGGAACGCAAGTCTTCTTCGCGTTTCCGCAAGTCCTCCTCGCGCTTTTTCGATTCCTCCAAGGCCGTGATTGGTTCGTCGTGACTCTTTGCCGCCACAGCAAGCACCTTCTCAAGTGAAGCGGCATGGCGCAGAAGTTCGCTATGCTCAACTACAGGAGAGGATGTATCATCAAACGCATCTAGACACTTCACCAAGACAAATGCAAAGGCAAATACTAACCTTTGACAACGTGATGGCGATTGTCCAGTCGCGCATGCTGTCGACCCATCTCCAGGACTTGCTCCGCCAGGCAGGCAGCCTCCTTCATGATGAGCTGCATTAAAAGAAACCAAAAGTTCAGCAATAGCACCAAGTATATATTCGACTGCCAACAGAGCAAAGAGATGCTTACATGGTCCTCCAGAGACTCCGAAGATGACTACCGCGCAGTCGTCCGAGTAACAATCTGGTGTTCCACAGCCTGTTGGGAACTCGAAGAATTGTGCCCGGAGTGGGCCGCCAATGGAGGAGGAGAAGATTGTTCGGCCACCTCTTTGGCCTTGGAGTCTGCGACTCTGGATTCCTTTAGAAATTGGACGTCGCCAGAAGACGACGACGCCTCTTGACTACAGAACGCATCCAGCAGAAACTTCAGGGAAGGCAACTCAAAAAAGAAACTAAGACAAAGTCGAAAATCTACCAGTCAAATTTGTCAAAGTCGAAGGTTTGCTCCTCCAACTCCGATGACTCCTTTGGCAGTCGTAGCTTCTTCCGAGCAGGAGGATCCACAAACCGCACAGGAACAACGGGGATCGGCTCATCTGCATCAACAGAAGGGCCTTCTGGAGTCGACAGCGATGAAGCATCCGAGTCCTTGCTGCGGGAACGCTTGCGAGTGTCCGGATTGCTGGACTCGGGGGTCCCCTCCTCCTCTTCAATTGGGACAGTCGACTCTGACTCGTCCTCTTCATCCACTTCGCGAGGAATAATCCCTTCAGGAAGAGGGGGCAAATTAGGAGACACCTTCCAATCCTGCATTCAGAAGATAATTCATTATACATCAAGAACTTAACGGCAATCGACAAAGAAAGCTACTTCATAGCACAATTCTACCTTAGGAGGAGGGTTAGAGGCGTCGAAGGGAGGCACGACTGGTTTGCCTGGGAGAACCTCCTTGGCGGTATACTTTGTCACCAGTCGCAGCCTCTTATCTACTTCACCTGCAGAAATGCCATCGGCAGATACGCGAGTGGCATCATTCGCACCAGCCCATCGGAACATGGGGTGGACTCTGGCCTGCAGAGGCTAGATACGATGGCGCAACCATGTGCGAATGAGGGCAGCGCCTCCCTCTTGATTACCTATGCGACTCTCGAGGTCACAGACGCGCTTGTACAACACTTCTGTCTCCTCGGACTCGCCAGGCATCACTACGTTCTTCCAAGAATGCCTCCTCTTGCACATCGTCACGGGATCGAAGGGCGCGAGTCTGTAGTGCTTTCCGTCGGCCTTCTGGTCGCGGATGTAGAACCACTTGTCTCTCCACCCTTGGACGGACGCCGTGAGTTTGATATCGAAATAAGTGGCGGAGGAGTCGACATGGATTCCGCAGCCTCCTACGTCGTAGACTACAGAACCAGGTGCTGACTGGCACTTCAGCTTAAAAAGCCTCTTAAAGAGGCCAAAGTGTGGCTTCACTCTGAGCCTGCACTCGCAAAGGGTAATGAAGAAGGAGATGTGGAGAATAGAATTTGGGGACAGCTGATGCAGTTGGAGCCCGTAGAAGCAAAGGAGGCCCCTGAAGAAAGGATGTAGGGGCAGAGAAAGACCTCGTATGATGAACGCAAGGAACATCACCCGGAAACCAGCGGGAGGGCAAGGAATTACCTCCACATCGGGCACTCGCGATTCGTCCTCCACGGAGGGAAGAACTCCATCTTGACAATGAATATGAAGCTCGGCAGGCTTGATGATAGACGCACGCCAAGCGCCATTGGTGACGCGGGTTCCCGGGCCTTTCTTCTTCCCACCACCGGCGGCGCTGGTACCCACAGTGGCGAAGACGCCCTTCTTCTTGGCAGCGGCAATGGCGGCGGTAGACCCAGCGGTGGCGCCTCCCTTCTTCTTGCCCATCTTCTGATGGCGGTGAGAACGGAGGAAGTAGCTCGGAAAGATGCGGAGCTGGTCCAGCACCGCAACGAGAAAGTGCGCATAGAAGCAGAGAAGTAGCAGCAATGGCAATGGAGGCAAGAACAACGAAGACAGATGGGGAAATTACCGCAGTTCTGCCACTACTTAACCTCCTCATAGAAACCATCCAACGTCTAGCAGAAACCCTACTACATGCATGGCGCACATTGCCATTGACACGTGGCGAAGCTGAAGCACGAACCGTCCCCCCACTGTTCCCATTATGCACGGAAATCGAGGAGACACAGTTAAAACAGAAGATTATGCATGCCCGGTCAAATTGAAGTCAGAAAGTGGGACCCGTCGCTCGTCACGTCCCGTCAAAGCCGCTCATGCGGGCAACCAAGGTCATCACATCGTCAGCACTGACGTCATTTAAGCAGTAGAAGAATTATACTACTTTAGTCCTCGCTTGAGTCTTTGACTCAACCAAGCACTCGGGGGCTACTCCCATAGGGAGCGCTAGTCGCGCACCCTATGATTTATCTTTATGCAGGTATAAGACATTCAGGACATATCCACCACTCGAATCTACGATTCGATTAAGGATTATGGGTTACTCCCATAGGGAGCGCCGGAAGAAAATTTGACTGAAACAAGCAACAAAAGACGATTGCAGTCGGAAAAGTTTTTAGTCCCCGCCTGAGTCCTCGACTCTACCAGGCACTCGGGGGCTACTCCCATAGGGAGCACTGGACGCACGCCCTATGATTATTTGTACATCGTACTGTGTGTTGATCACATCCAGACTCGAATGCTATGGTGACACCGCCTCATACTATCCCTACAAAGAGACTCTGTCTCCTGGGTCACCCGAATCATCTCCGCGATGACAAAATTCAGATGTCGCGCTTACAACATGGAGATAAGACCTGAATAAGGCCTGGCAACGCATCTGATGTGCACTACCAGAAACATATCCGTGCCTACAGGTACGATGAACATGCCTTGACGGACGCTTCGAGTGCTCACACTTATACACTGGAATTCGATTACTGTAAGACCTCCGCGGCCTGAGTCGAACTACACCAGCACTTTTCTGAATTCGAGTCTAGGGACTCGAGTTTGAGTAGATTGCGTTGTTTTGCCCTAAGGCAGTTAACTAATACCGATACATCGGATAAATCAGGCACGTATATCAACAATCCCTATGACATAAACAGAACACTTGAAAATATATTCAGCCATGCACTCGAAAAGACTCCATAAAGTCCCCAGTCGAATCTGCGATTCCATTGGACACTCGGGGGCTACTGACATGGGTATACCCTACGGGTACTCGAGTTCGGTATATACGGTCCAGATACGGTGGAAGCCCATGGCGTTGCCAAGGCCCAAATGAAGAATTCGAGTGGCTCACGGACTCTCGATTGCTTGCGAGACAAGGAGAAGCTTAACATAGAAAGTTTAAAGGGAAAACCATAATCTGTAACTGACTCGACCTGCTACCCGAGACCTAGCCTATCTATATAAAGGCTAGGAGGGGCGGCGAGGATGACACACGCAACACTAGTTTCCACAACTCTCGCCAGATTGCATCTGCGCGCCCCTGTAATCTTTGATTCCTTCGTTAACTCCAAGAGTAGACAAGGGGAGTAGGGACCTCTACGAGGCCTGAACCTGGGTAAAACTTGCGTCCCTGTGTGCTTGTTTGCTAGCCGAACGATGCCTCCAGTGCTCCCTCCTTCTCTAAAACCCAATTCCATAACAATGGGCATTGATGAGTTAAACCCTCATCACATACCATCTGGAAGTTGTTTCAATTCAATTTGTGGAGGTTCTTCATCTCCTTTAAATACTATTTCTACATAGTCATGTGGATTATGTGCTTCCGGAACTGAATCAAGGTAATCATCCATGTCTTCTCTGTCCTCATCATCCGGTGCTTCCTCCCAATTAATCAGGATCCTCTCTAGTTCATCTTGTGGTGTACTAAAATGAATTGCTGCTAGCTCGGCAACCATCTTCTCTTCCTTGGTATCTTCCACTTCATACGGCCTCTTCTTTAGTTTGGCGAAGTGGAATGTTATTTCCTCTTCTCCAAACATTAGTGAAATAGTCTCCTTCTTATTATCAACTCTAGCTTTGGTTAAGGAAACAAAAGGCCTGCCTAAAAGAATAGGACAAAATGAATCTCGGGGCATATCAACAATATGAAAATCAAGGGGGTACATGAGTGATCCAATAAAGACATAGATATTTCTGATTACACCTTTTGGTTTTATATTGGTACTATTAGATAATTTAATAGTAGTGTCTACATGTTCCACATCTAGATTATTTAAATTATAGCGAAGTTTCTCATAAAGTGATGAAGGCATAATATTTATAGTGGAAATCGGCTCACAAATTCCGTATAAGAAAGTTTCTCCATAATATGTAGGAGTCATTGGTTTAGAAGTTTCGTTACCTCGTACCTTACCTTCGATGAACTCTAAAGTTTCAAGGTCTAGTATAACCACTTCATTATCCACTATTCGTGCTTCTATAAGATCCTTTAATATAACATTATTTCTAATGGTAGCTTCGGGGTTCTTTTTTGGTTTCTTCGGTCTCTTATTTATTTGTTCTTCCTCTTTTTTCCTTTTCTTGATGATCCCTTGAATAGGTGTTGAGGAGAACACTTCCATTAGCACTCTTGCACGCTTCTTTTCTTCGAGGGGTTTATGGGGTTCCCATTCTGTAGATACCTACAAATGCGCTGCATAATTCTTAATAATTTTCTTTACTGAGTAAGAATCAATACCGAGGGTTTTAATCATTTGACAAGTCCTTTCATATGCAAGGAAATCGTTAACACAAACATATTCAGAAAAACTATTTGTAATGTTCCTCTCATTTTTAAGATTTTCCGTGGCCTCCCTCATTTTTATTATTAGTTTCCAAGCTTCATCATAGGTATAAGATAGAAAGCTGTCATTAGAAGCAGTGTCTAGATTCATTCTATTTTCAATATTAAGCCCTCCATAAAAAGTGTGAGTGATTAACCAATTAGGCAAATGATGATGGGGGCAATTATCTAGGTAGCTTTTGTACCTTAGATATCCTTCATACAAACCCTCACCAGGAGTATTTTGAAACTGATAATAATACCTCTCATCCTATGAGCTTTGCTTCTGAGTAATATATTGATAGGAAATTGGTTGTCAATTCCGTCCAAGTCCTTCGTGCTTCTGCACACAAAGATCTGTACCACTCGCAAACATTATTAGAGAGAGTTTGTCTAAACAACTGGGTTTTAACCATATCAAGATTACAGTCATTGAAGCTAAAGGAATTGAGAACGTATTCAAAGAATTGTAAGTGTCCATATGGACTCCCTTTGTTGGTTCCTGGAATTTTTTTAGAGTGCAATAGTTCAAATAATAAAGGGTGGATATTAATTCTATACGGATTTATGCTTTTAATGACAGCTATAAAAGCGTCCATGGGCGAACCCATTTTCCTTACTGCCTCAAGCTAGTTTAAATGTTGAGTGTTGTCCATTATTGCGTTCCTGCAACTTAAGTAAAATTAGTACAACGAAAGTAAATAATTAAAAGTAAAGTGACTTATAGCGCTATGCTCCCCGGCAACAGTGCTAGAAAATAGCTTGATGACTGCAAGTGCACAGATCGTTTGTAGCTAGTTTCGAAATAAAGATATCGATCCCATAGGAAGGAGTAGGCAAAAGACTAAAATGCTTTTAACTACAACTAAACGAAGTACTTAAGGAATAACTTTAAGATGCAAGAAAAGTAGAGCTGTTTTTGGGTTTTTGGTTGAACGAGGTAATATAAAGTAAAGTAAAACTTAATGCATAAAGTAAGAATCACGTGTGTAGTAGAACTTTGGAATTGCAATAGGGAAAAAGGCGTTCTCAGGGAGTGGTGGATACACCGCTAGAAATTTAGACTAAGCAATCAAGATTATTATAACAAATATTCTCATAATATGTATGTATGTGGGAGGAGCTGCATATATGGACAAACAGGCAGCAACCGCTGCTCACATTATCCTTCATAACCATAGCTGAGGAATAAATGACATCAATCCTACTATCTCGCTATTAAGGGATTTCTCCTGTGGCATGGACATGGCTTAATGAGTTCTCCTTGATTCCTCAAGTTAGTACGTAAAGAATGACAACAGCTTTATAGTCACAGTAAGTGCTATCATCCCTCCGTTTAACAACAAGTAATCCCCTTCATCAAGTCCCCATGTGAGGCAAATATTAAGGAGGTGCACAACTCCCAACATCAAGATAAAGACAATTAACACATACAAATAATGATGTATAACATAATAATATCTAACTCATCTCAATCATATGCTAGGGTTTCTCCATCTCCCCAAGAACAAGAGATCTACTCAGACAGGGAGGCAATCAACATCATGGCAATGGTAATTGAAACAATCATAGATGAATAGTACTTGTATAAATCCACAACGAGTAAGGTAATTACAACAAGATCTAGACAAGATGTAGATGGGATGGATGGAGATGGTGGTGATGTAGCAGTGGATGATGAAGATCGATGCCTTAGACTCCTGGATCTGCGCGGGGTGAAGATGGATCCCCGATGGATGAGTTCCCCCTCCATATTCCTTCTAGAGGTGAGGTTTCAGCGATTTCTAGGTGTTCTGTATATCGTCTCCCTGATCTAGTTGCAGTGGGTGAAACTATTTGAAAAGGCGGTGGCGGCGCCAACTATACGACCAGAACTATACGGTCGGAAAAAGTATTTTGGTCGTATAATTGGTCGTTAAATTGTCTGTAAGCCTTGTTCGCTTCGGATTTTCTTCTGGTATAATTGATATCTCCCAAATAAGCGATTTATGTTGTTTTTGACTCCTTTTCTCCTCGGTACAACTGCTCCAAGAATTGTGTCCATTGGATCCATCATTTGTCCTTATCCGGGTGAAAACAGACATAAAATATGCGCGCGAGCGCCGTAAAATACCAATATCCTACATATACAATGCAAAATAATAATGTAAACCAAGATGCAAATATGCACTCATCACTAGGTATAGCAATGCCCACCTCAACAGGTATCTGCCGTTGGAGATTCCTGTCATAGTCGCAGATCATTTAGAACGTAAGAATGTCCAGTTCATCCAAGGCAAGAATGATTGCGCCCAAATTACAAGCAATTGGTCAAAGGTTGTCGAGGCTGCTCGAATCAAGAAAGGGGATTTGTTCGTCTTCACCTTCTTTGAGGAGCTCATATCTAGCTTCACGTGTCATGTAGGTCGCCTGAATTGAGGGCACAAAGTACCTGGTTATGCAGGTTGGCTTCATGTGAAGTCGTAGTTAGTTTAGAACTGAATGTGAACCTGCAGGTTGTGTACTTGATTTGAAACTCTTTGTGAATCTGGTTGTGTACTTCGTTTGGAACTCTTTGTGAATCTAGTTGTCTAGTTGGTTTTGAACTATATGTCAACCATGTTCTCTATATATTTTTAAGATTATGTGCTATCTCCATGTTGATATATGTTGTGTTGATTGTTGCTGTAATTTCCTGTAATTCCACATTTTGCGTCTTCGTGTGATTGAGAACATATGTATAAGAAATATGAAGTAGTGCTATGTTTGAAACTTAGTTGTCTTATCCAGCTGTTGCGGCTGTTAGACAAAACATTAATTTATTTATTGAAGGACGACCGATTTAGGAGATTTTTATAAGAATGGCAAAGTAGTAGATCTGTTAGAACAGAGTCCCCTGGTCCAGTGGTTACGAACCTTCGACCAACGAATGTGCTCGCGAGTTCGAACCCTGGTTAGGGTACTCTGTTTTAATGCCATCTTTAATTTATACTAGATGGACTGATAACTGGGTCTGGTTAAAACTCTAAGAACAACCCGTTAGACCCTGTCGTTCAAACTAAGCTGACAGGTGGGGTGCAGGCACGAATGGCCCGGTCGGCGAAAAAATAGTCAACCAAAGGCCCTTGACGAATTCCGTGATGATTATATGTAGGACGAAATGCCGAACTGGACTTCAGGGTCTCGGACGAAATCCGCGACGATTTTTTGTCGATGAAAACCTCGAACGTCATGGATACCCAGGCTAGAGGCCCTTCGAGTGCGTCGCGATGAAATGGCCCAGAACGTCATGCATCTATAACGTTTTTACGGCGTGTCATGAATAAAACGTCATGAATCGTCTAGATTCTTGTAGTGTATGTTCCTTCCGGATGAGCTTCCGTTAAGGAAATTAGATCTTATTGATAATACTATCATATCAATCATATTAACCCTTGGACCGTGGTGTCACACACATTTCCTTTTTAACTTTGAGAAAATTATTTAAGTAAACAAAAATGAATAAGTAATGATAACCTTGAAATCAAATAACCATAAAATGTTTTTTTTTGCCTTTTTTATTTAATATGAAATAATTCATATCTTTAAATCATAAATCAGAGTTCGACAAATAATATATTTAAATCGATCAGAAAAATGGAAAAAATTCAAACATGACATCCATATCATATTTTTAATCATGCATCATGTATTTTTAAATAAAATTCATTTAATAGTGTTCAAATCTTTAAAAAATTATATCAAAATTTTCTTTTTGAATTTGAGGATTCTAAAAATCCTTAGCTCGGGGCTGAGCTTCACTAAACTTATAGTGGATCTCCAATTAAATAGAATATTGTGAACCTAAAAATGATTTTTCCAAAAAAATATGAGCATCAGATAATGTACCGGTAGTTCAAATCTGACCCACTTCCTACCAATTCAGCATGAATTTGTCTTTTTCACGAGGGGTGGACGGAAAGGTTTAAGATACCCCGGTTGAAAAATTGTTCATTCAAGGTGGAATAGTATTTTTGCAAAATAGGGCGGTACCATTTTGAAACTTTCATTTGGTGGTTGCTTCACAAAACACCACGTTTTTGGCACTCGAAAAATAGAAAATGGCTTTTTGGTACGATAAAAAGGAAAACTTCCTCCTGCAACGTTGTTCGCTATCCCATGATGCACATTATGGGCACATTATCACAAACTATGCAGCGATTCTAGCTATAACATTGGTTGTTTGGCCTGAAAGCCATGAAACCTCGAACATGATAGCTCATTGTAGGGGTTCCGCGTATGAAAACAATAAATTTTACCCTATGCCCCTGAACCCCTAAAGCTGCCAGGACCTATCTATTAGTAATACAGTAACGGGAGGGGATTTTCACGAACTTACCCTTTAAGACCGAAAAGCGTTGTCAACGCTCAGGAGAGCGTGGTTGATGTAGACGAGCCGAAGCCGACCTCAAGGTCGTGATGAAGTCCTTGCACTCCCGTGGCTCCAACGACTTGAGTGCCTCAAGTGCGACACCTCGCAGGGAGTTACACACGTCCGGTGCCTAACGATGACTCCCGCTTCCCCAATCCAGCAATAGTTGTGGAAGTAGAGCTCCCGGATCCGAATCCCACAACGCGACGGCGCTCCGCGGTGAAGAGGTCTCTCGTTCATGCAGTCCAGACTTGGGACCACGGTCACGAGAGAGAGAGAGGGGAAGAGAGAGAATATCAATTAGAGGTCCTCCCAAAAGTGAGAAGACCTTTATTGATTATTGGTGTATTTATTTTGGCCAAATACCCCCACTATATATAGGGGGGGAGGTACTACCTCCCTCAAAGTCCCGGGATGGGACTAAAGGAGAGGAGAGGGGGGAGGGGTGGCACCACCGGACACCCCCATGGGCCCCGCGCGGGGGGCTGGCCCACTAGGGCGCCGGCCACCCCATTGGCCCCTTCTCCCTCTCTCCTTTCCCTAATGGGCCCTCTACCCTCGGGAATTGGTCCATTAAGCCTTTGACCATTTAAATTGATTTTTCTCTTTATTAAATAATTATGAATAAATGATTAAATCAATATTTAACATTCATTCACATATTATTCAACCTCTGGGGCTATGGAACACTTCCACCTCCACTCCGGACTTACCGAAACCCTTCCGGTTTTCTCTCTACTATTCTTCGGTGATTCTACCGATCCTATAAACACTCTCTAAGAATCATCAAGCCCTTAAGCGTGATACCCCACGGTTCGGGAACACTCCAGACATGGTCGGGACACTCCCGCACCAATGATCGATAGAGGGCCTGGATGGCCATGTGACCCCTGTGCGTTCCACGAAGATCTTTCGTCGTTTGAACCAGGACAGTCGTGTCTTATTCCCTTTGTCACTCGATACTTGCATTGTCCGAGATCTGATCAATGACATCACCATGTCGTGTTCAATCTTGTTACCGAACAACACTACTTGACTTGTTTCGACAAGTGATATCTCTGTGATCAAATCGCACGCTGCACAGCTATTGGATATAACTTCTCCAAGTGGGCCCTTTGAGTATCTTCTCGTCACATGGACGGACAAATCCCGCTCTTGACATATATTGCCTCTACGGTTTCCTCCGAGTACCTGAACACACCTTTATAACCACTGTATTACCAAGTGGCGTTTGATGCTATCTAAGCACTCTCGGGAGACAGTGATTGGTTGATTGGTATAGCCTCACGGTCTAAGGAATAGTCTACAAGGATCTATTTCTAATCATCGTAACTTGAACTTCGTGACATGATCGGGTCATGATGTTTAGGTTGGGTATTGGTTCATCATCTCATTCTCGGAATGAGTTGGCTCCATTTCCAACTGGCATAAATGCCACATGATCAGGAAATATGATCATCTGTTGACCAATGAATCAGTGACTAGAGTTTCACTGGGAACCCCTGGTTGTTTGTATATCATACGTGTATTGATGTTTCCACTGAATATAGTTATAGCATGATATACAACTTAATCATAAACTATATGAAATATGATAATAGTCCTTACTACTATTTGTCTCTAGGGCATATTTCCAACACTCATTTCTAAGAAGGTTTTTTGATATGTAATAAATATACCAAGTTTGATATTTTTCATTGCAACTATGTCACATAATATGAGACCATGCAAAGATTTTACATTGATTGAATCGTTTTTGAATTTGTTATGCATGTTTCGAACTATGGTCAAAATGGTGGGCATGAAGATTCTAAGCTCAAGGTTGAGCCTCAATAAACTTGGAGTGGATCTCTAATGAAATACATATTATGAACCTAAAAATGATTTTTCCAAAAAATCATGAGCATCATATCATGTATATGTAGTTGAAACCTGACCCACTTCCCACTAATTCGATAGAAATTTGTCTTTTTCACGAGGAGTGGACGAAAAGATTTAAGATACCCCGGTTGAGATATCGTCCATGAAAGATAGTCTAGTGTTTTGAAAAACTGGGGTGGTACCATTTTGAAACTTTCATTTGGTGGCTGCCTCACAAAAACCACATTTTTGACACACAGAAAATGGCTTTTTGGTGTGAAAAAAAGGAAAACTTTCTCCTGTAACATTGGTCGCCATCCTATGATTCACATGTGTAAAAAATATGGGCACATTATCACATTGTAAGCCATGATTCAAGCATTAACATTGGTCGTTTGGCCTAAAAGCCATGAAACCTCGAACATGATAGCCCATTTCTAAGAAGTTATTTTAGATGCAATCAATATACCAAGTTTGATATTTTTTCTTGCAACTCTGTCACATAATATGATACCACGCAAAGGTTTTACATTGCTTGGATCGTTTTTGAATTTATTATGCCTGTTTCTAACTAGGGTCAAAATGGCAGGCATGAAGATTCATAGCTCGGGGCTGAGCCTCGCTAAACATGAAGTGGATCTCTGATGAAATATCATATTGTGAACCTAAAAATGATTTTTCCAAAAAATTATGAGCATCATATCATGTACCTATAGTTCAAACATGACCCACTTTCCACCGATTCGTCAGAAATTTGTCTTTTTCACGAGGGGTGTAAGGAAAGGTTTAAGATATCCCGGTTGGGACATTGTCCATGTAAGGTGGCCTAGTATTTTGGAAAATGGGGTGGTACCATTTTGAAACTTTCATTTGGTGGTTGTTTTACAAAACACCCCATTTTTGACACTTGGAAAATGGAAAATGTGTTATACGAAAGTATATATATTTTTTTATTTTGTTCAACAAAAATATGCAATATTTGAGTTTAGATAGATAAATCTTATTTTTCTGCAAATTTTGATATATTATATGTATTTTTCTGAATTAGAATGATTTAGTTATGATTATTCTAGGATTAATGTGGCAAAAGGGGAAATGGCTATGCCGACGGCGTAGGTGTGAAACCTAGGTCGACGTCTAATCCGTCGACATAGACTTGACGTCGTCGCATCGCTGTCACATCCAAACTCTACGCCGACGGCTGTCATCGGTCTATCTCGCCCTACATCGACGACAAACATTGGTCGATGAAAGGTTTGCTCGGCTGCCTGCCTCGGGGCCTACGCCGACGGCCCCGACAAATAGCCGTCAGCGTAGCCTTTGGCCATTGACGTCTTCGTCTTCACCCGTAGTGATCATCAAGAAAAACCTCAAAATTTGGGAAGATTGCGTCCTACATGCGGAGTTCGCCTACAGCCGCACCACCCATCACATGACAAAGAAGAGCAGATTCATAGTCTTCTACAAATTTGGACCATACACCGCCCTCAATCTACTACCACTTCCCCTACATGAGTGTGGCAACATGGATGGTGACAAACGAGCCAAAGCAATGAAAAAGCTCCATGAAGAAATAAGAGCTACGCATGAATAACAAGTACAACGACAAGCATCGAGATTGAACAAAAGCAAGAAGTACATGGTCTTTGATGAACGAGACCTAGTGTGGATACATGTTTGCAAGGATAGATTCCCTCAAGAAAGAAACTCAAGCTAAAACCACGTGGTGATGGTCCATTAAAGGTACTCAAACACATCAATGATAACACGTACATCATCGACATTCCACAATCCAAGTACATAGTGAGCAACAACTTCAACATGGAGGACTTATTTCGTTATCATGGTCATGCTGAGAGCTTAGAGTCGAGAACGACTCTTTCCCAAAAGAGAAGATGATGTATCCCTCCCTACGGACAACTCAACGCCAACACCTACAAGTCCCTCAAGTGGACCAATGAATCTTGCACGCGACAAGGCTCTCCAAGACAAGGTGAATTCTCTTTTATCTCATGTGACTTTGATACACCCTTGGGTGGATTTCTACTTCATACAAATATGCCATGTATCCTTAGGTTCGAACCCCAAGAGCTGTGACATTCGGAACAAGACGCTAAATTGAAGATATGTGAAGAAATGGGCTTCATCGGTACTATTGCTGCCCCATCGGTACTACCGGCCAAGCCCATCATGTTCGTCGATGCGGCCAAACATCTAGCCGGTACTACTGGTAGAGCCACACCGGTATTACCGCCAGGCACAAATCCATTGCCGGAAGTACTGACTAAGTCCTGATAAGATATCACCATTGTCTAGTAACCTTCCTATAGGATGTCCCCCTGTTAGTGGAACTAAGACGAAACATCACCAGAACTACCGCCACACTACAACCGGAACTTCCACTAAAGACCCGGTACTACCGTCTGAACCAAGAAAAGCTCAGATGTAGGCCCAACTGGTACTACCACCCTTCGACCAGTATTACCGACCAGGCACATGACTGTGAGCCCAAGTTGGACCTCGACTATGTTAGCTTATCCACGACTTACCTATCCACCCTATTATTATAAATAGACCATCCTAGCTTCAGGTCTAGGGTAATAATGAATTTGAGTTGAATTGACTTAGCCTCCACTTTTTCATAGGAGAACCTCTGTTTTGATCTAGATTTAGACTAAAGGTTGTACAAGACCCTCCTTGTTTAGATGGATATTTCTATTTTATGTACTCCATTGAGTGGATCTTTTTCTTTGGGTCTCTATCAATTGCAATCTATTTACAAAAGGCTTTTATCCGCTTTGAGTCGATCTTTCCATCTAGCGGCGTCTTCCATGTGGATTCTATTGAGTTGATGATTCGGGCCAACAAAGAAAACCGAAACTGTGTGTTCATTGAGTTTTTATTTTTATCTTGCATTTGCCGTGTTTATCGAGTTTTTCGTGTCCGTGGCCTTTCCCCTCTATTCCCTCACTAAATTTGTAAAACTACCCCACGACGTTAACCCACAACATAATGGTATCAACAGCCATTTTACTCTTCCTTTCAAGCTTCCAAATATTAAAAAATTAAAATGCTTAATACACTTGGGATTTTTTTATCATGTGTTTAAGAATATTATCTTGCTGGGAGAAAACTCTTCACTTTCTAGAACAAAATATTATTATAATAAATGAAAATGTTCCATCCAACATTACGTTGTAACCTATGACATAAGTATTTTTCATGTGGAATAGTACGAACATCACTCGTCACTAGAACGAAGTAAAAAATTGTGAGTAGAACAAGAGATTACTGAGAAAAAAACTTGAGGGAACATTTCAACGAGAATTGCATGCTCTGGCGACTATTGGGCCAGGCCCAAGGAACTGAGGTGGGCATACGTAGCATGGTTGCAACAACAATCTTACAACGCTCCGTTCTTCTTCTTTTCGCGAAAAAACGGCCTCGGTCTTTATTTAACCTCAGTCATGCTTACAAAGTAGTGATTCTGCGTTCACTAGAAGAGAGTGGGGTATACATTCTCTTACGCTTTTGTACGCATTCCCTGTTCCAGCTAGCTCCAAGTCACGCTAGCTCTCTTCAGTAGATATGCCACTTTCATTTTACTGCAACCGGCCCGAAGCCTAGGACACCAAACTAGATGGACATATATAGGCGTGGTCAAGCTATATAGAATTCCTCCGTTCCACATTGTAAGCCTTTTTAGAGAGCTAAAACAGGTTGCTAGAAAGGATTATATTGTGAAACTAAAACAGCTTACTAAAAAAAACTTATATTACGGAACAGATGTAGTAGATAAAAGGGGATTGACATTTCGCCTGTCCATGGCAACCTTACTTCTTCGTCCTGTCCGGTTTCTGACGACCTGCAAATCATGCAAATCGAGTGTGCAGTTGGATGAGACGTTCAGAAATTAACCAATATGCATACAATATGATATGCACTAGTTTGGCCGCTCCTTTCCAGGAAAATTGATATGCATTCAGCATTCTTTAGTGGCAACCAGCTCTAGGTTTCTGCGAGATATGTACAGTACGATCATGTTCTACTCCTACTAGTACGGGCGCAAGGTAATGCTGGTATGGTACCTACGCTTTTTCTGTTGGGTGCAGGCGGAGCCGCAAACAAGGAGGGCGATGCAGGCCACGATGATGTACAGCCTCGCCTTTTGCTGCGCCGCCGAGCTCTGCATCTTCTCCAGCTCCTTCTTCTTCTTCTTCTTCCCCATTGCCCGGCCAAACACCGAGCTTGTTAGCTAGCTAATCGCTCCTACGAGGTGCTTCTGTCACACCTTGGTTGCAAGAACGCTGCCTCCTCGCCCGAAACTTTATAAACGAACGGATCGGAGACAGACATCAGACATGATCGAAAGAACTTCTCCGATAGCGGTTCATGACGGTGCTGGCCGATCAGCAGAAATACCTCTAGTTTTATGGCAACGGCTTCTGGCTTTGTTGTAGAGTTCTAGAAACATCCACGAACAGATCTACATATCCTGGTGCTTTCATTTCACACATGCAATAGTCCAACTCATTGGTAAAATGGTGGGTGCCCATTACGGTGACGTGGCGTGGCTGAGGGCCGCTGGGTCATTTGCCACCCGGGTGGGAGAGAGAGACCGGTTGAAGCGGGGCGTTCACAAGGTTTTATGTCCCAAACAACACTGACCATGCTAAAACCCTGGTGTGTTTTGTGGCAGGAAAAATCGTACAAAACAAAGGTTTTTTTTTTTTGCAACCTAAAACAAATCGCCCAACATAGCCCCAAACCCGAGCACATGAACTGTTGATCGCAATTGCATCTAACGACGACTCATGTGTGTTATCGACAAATGAGAGTATTTATAAAACACTCTAACCACCATGGCGTGGTTGCATCCGTCATGACTCATGAGTATGCGAGAGCGCACAAAGAACAATATCCCATTATGAAGAAGGGAAGAAAGAGAGGCGATTTCCCATTATGAAGAAGGGAAGAAAGAGAGGCGATTTGCGAGTTGTAAGAGGATCAAATGTGCTTGGAATGGCATAAAAATTTGTGAGCATGTTCCTTGCACTAAGTTATTTTGTATCTTTAGCTGGTTTGACTGTTGGGTAAGTGGACCATCACATTTGAGGGTGTTTTGTTTTTTTCGCGAAAACGCAAAGCCATTCATTGAAAGAAAAAGAGAGTATTGTACAAAGTATACACAGGCACCAAAAAGGCGCACACCCGACACAATCAAGACAGTACATGGCAAAGGCCGCTAGGCCAACATTACAACTGACGCCACCAAACAAACCCTAGTCTAGATGCGCACATTGAACACGAGCCCCACCACAGGAGGGAGAATCCAATCCGCAAAGAAGGGCAAAGTTGGGCCACTCCGGTTTTGGCGAAGACGCTCAGGAAGCAGCACCACCGCCCACCACCGCGAAACTTTGTCGTTGCAACATAAGCTAGCAGCCGTCAGCCACCCCCGTGAAGTGAATCCATGCAACCAAAACACCGCAACAGAGGATCCTCCGTAACCCACAATCCCTGCTAGAGGGGTAGCCGAACTAGCACGACGTCAGAGCTCAAATTATCTGCTCGCCAGAGTCAAAGCGTGTGCCATCACCATGTGTGCCATCCAGGACCGTACCACCAAGAACAATGCCTCCAAGGAGGGAGCGATGTCTAGGACGCCGTCGTCATCTGATCTGGCAAGTCAGGTCTAGGTTTTCACCTGGGGAACTGAACCACAGGGGATGGGGTTTAAGTCGATGCTCCTCGACAACGCTGCCAAGAGAGTAATGACACTCAAGGGCATCGCCGCCGTCGGCACCAACCAAGGTTGGGCAGGCTTTCGCCCGGAGCACCCCGACCACCACGCACGCATCGGCGCAACCACCAAGACCTGACAGCAAGATCTTATCGCCAACAACACCATAACAGTTCGAGAACGCAGTTGGCCCACCAACCTACCGGCGTAGGCCACCCCAAGTTGTAGGTTCCGCGGTGATGGAGCACCGCCTGAGGTAGGAACCTCGTTGCATTAGCACACGTGCACCAGCCAACTCCGATCAGCGACACAGATGCCCAAATCAGCATCACAATGTCGGTGCACATGACGACAACCAACCATCTCCATCGGTGTTGATGCACGGTAGCGGCAGGCGGAGTGCAAGAAGTCACAAAGGCTCCACCTTGCACATCTCGACCACCCAGCTTGGTGGAGGAGCTCAGCCATCGGCACCGCCATATTAGGGATGAATCCAATCTGCAAGCACGAAGCCGCGAGCACGCGACCCTCCCATGCCTACCAACCGTCCTACTCAAGGGGGGTCGGCGCCAAGGTCTCTCCCATCTGAGAAGGGCGAAGACCGCAGCTCGCCACCATGCCACGGAGCGCACCGCCAGTCCACCGTAGTCGCTGCCATCCAGAGACGTGGAGCAGCATGAGGACAACGATGTCGCTATGCATGGAGGGGAGAGAGGTCTAGCTCGCGCAGACCGGGCGACCCAGAACGGGACCAAAGATCTGGGCCTATAGGCCCGTGCTAGAGGTCGCCACCATCGCCAGCGTCAACTCTGGCCAGCACTAACACCTGGAGCTAGAGCCCCCGCCGCCAGCACCGTTGTCGTTGCCGGTGACGTCGACAGAGCAGCCACATCTGCGTGGAGTAACGTCTCCTCCTCGTGCACGTCACGGTGCTGCCGCATCCTCGCCGTATGGAGGGAGACAGGCCTGCGCCCAGGTTCCCCGCATGGCTCTACGTCTCGAGCCTTCACCTCTGAACCCGGCATAGTCCGTCGCCATCGCTACTCGCTGCGCGCCGCCAGGCTCTGTTCCCTCCAGGCCCCAAACCCAGGCTGCGAGGCGCAAATCCCCGCCTCCCCCTTCAACGGCGAGGCGCACGGCTTTGCCGGCGGCCACCTCCAGGGACAGCGAGGGGAGGGGGAGGTTGGGGTGGGCAGCGGCGGGCTAGGGTTTGGCTCCTCCCCCCATCACCCTGGAGGAGACGACGCGAGGGGAGCGAATAGTGTTTCCTCTCGTCACATTTGAGGGTGTTTTGCTAGTTTGGATTACTATAGTTCCATCATGAAGATGTTTCGGCATTCAAACGGTGTTCAGCTGAGCCAGTGGGTCAGTTGATAACTTTTGTTTATGTTTGTCTACCAAATTTGAACCGGTACGAATTAGTCAATGTATTAGAACAATTCATAAAACAAAATCATGGAAGATAAAAGATTGTTTCCTATAAATATATTTACAAGAAAAATCATGCATTGTATAAAATACTGATAACAACCTGTTAGAAATATAAAATACCGAATCTATGAATTTTGAGGAAGTTGAAAATTATTTAAGGAAGGATGAAATACAGGTATATTATATACTTGATGTGGATGTTGTTATTGAGACTTGTTTGTTCATGATACAATTTTTAAGTGTGCGTTCGTGCGTGCCTGCGTGAGTGCGTGCGTGTGTGTTTACTAATCCTTAGCCTTCCCTAGTTTTTAATTTTATTTACAATTTTACCTAAAGTTTTATTCTCAAGTTTCAGAGAAATATGTATTTCCTCCGTCTAAAAATAACTCACTTGAGTTTGTTTAGATTCGAATGTATCTAGACGCACTTTAGTGTATAGATACATTCAAATCTAAACAAAGTAAAGTCAGTTATTTTTTGACGGAGGGAGTGCAACATTTCTAAGATATTTCTAGTTTCCTGATTTAGTTTTAAAAATTTACTTTATTTCCCATGGTTTGGACATGGATCCTGTGTGAAAAATGGAGCAATATTCCTTTGATAAACGCTAAAAACATGAATACAAATATGAATTAAATGTTACCTACGACGGATAGAACATGTGCAACGTCCAGGTTTCAGCATGAGAGGCTCAGAGCCCACCACATAAATATCTGCAAAAAAAGCGGTGCGCGTGCCACTGCGTGTCGACACCTCGTTGCGCGCTCACAACCGCACACATCGTCGGAGGCTTCTGCTTCCACACGATCGAGTTCAGGATGTGGACAGGCATGTGATGATGGGCGCCGCTCGGGCTGGCCCGCCGCAGTTTCCCTATCGAACTACATGTACTACGATGTGCTGATGTGGGGAGCTTGGCTGAGTTTTTTTGTGTGCCATGTGATGGGTTCGTTCTCGCCAGATCCCATCTGAGTTTGACGGGAGACATGGGTACGTCGTGCTGATTAATGGTTGAGTTGAGACTGAACAGAGATTGATCAGTGTTGGCGATTGCTCGAGCAACTTCCTATGGCGTACACATTTCTTGCAGAATCGATGGCACAAGATGTTTTCACATAGTATTTGTGCATTTTGCTTGGAAATTCCTAGCATAACCAATTTAAGCCAACAAAATATCTAATACAGGGTCTATGTCTGGCACATGTATTTGGGACAGTGACGGATCCAAGAATTATTCAAAGCATGAGCAAACAGTAAATTTCAAGACTAGTGACACTACTTATTACGTCCAGAGCCTCTCTCGTGTGCACCTCCTCAGCGTCGCCGCACCATGGCCACCTCCTCCTCTTCTTCCACCTCTACGGCCCCTGCTACCTCCGCTGCCTCTCTCCTCATGGCTACTCTAAGCACCACCAGCAACTCTAATCCTACTCTTCCTGTCTCTTTCGACATCACCGACCCTCTGAACCTCAACAGTCTCATCGCCAATCTACCCAACCACAACTCCTCTCCGATGCTCAACCCTCGATCCCTCGTCTTCCCCTACCCCTCTTCCCACCCAATCCTCGGCATCCACATCACAAGCTACATCAAGTATCAGGTCAACTCTACCGGCGCAAACTTCTTCAAGTGGCGGCAGACTATTACTTTTCTCCTCACCATGTACAAGGCACTCGGTCACATCATGGAGGGTGCCGCTCCTGCCAACCCTAGCGACGATTGGCTTGCGGTGGATATACACATCGTGTTGTGGTTCATGGCCATGTTGAGCGATGACCTCTACCATCTCGTCCAAAGAAATGACGGTCGGGCCTGCACCATGTGGACGCGACTGATGTGTTTCTCCATCAACAACGAGGCCTCGCGCCGCCTCTTCCTCAGCAAAGCCTTCCACAACACACCACATGTGATTTCTCCATCAACACCTACACCAGCAAACTACAGAACACCGCTGACAATCTAGCCGTGATCAGTCATCCTGTCAACGACCGTGATCGCATTCTCAGATGCTTGCTCCCATCTTCATCTCATCGATATCAAAGCAGATGCGTAGCAACAGTAGGATAGTGCCCAGGCTATAGCCATGCACACTAGCAGGCGTGGTGTGCCAAGTGGCGGTAGTGGCCACATACGTCCTCCCAGTCTCATCCCTAACTACTCGGGAAAGAATCAGATCCCAGGCTTCCAATACGACGGGCCAAAGCCATCTCAACACGGTCACAATGGCACCTCCTCCTCCTTGTGGGGCCCCAAGATTAGTCGTCCAAGAATCCCTGTTATGCATCTATCCACGTTCCCATGATCAGTGAGCTGTGGAACATAATCGACAAGTATCATTACAACATCCATTGAATAACGAGAATAAGACTTACATTGATGCCATTATGGCTATGCCAATCATCAGCGGCGGAACTTCATAAGCCGCAGAGCCCAAGTCATGCCTTAACTCTACAAGTAGCTGACTGGGAGAACGTCCTAGATCGCATAGTCATCAACTCATCCATCTTCACCTATAACCTTCTCGAAGTCTGACCAAGTAAATAGCCAGGGACAATGCCACTGAGTACTTTGAATGTACTCGCAAATCACCTTAGGAGAACAGTAATTACAGGATATGCAAGTTGGTTGTGGTAGTAGGAGGGCTCCATCCACTAGAGGTTCTTTTTAAAATAGTTTCTCTTGTATATATAACATATCTATATCTTTGTTGAAAAAGCTTTTTAAACCATATGGTATAATTTAGTTGAAAACAACTAGGTAGGGTCACCCAATTTCATCTCCCGGTCATCCACTATCCGAGTTCTTCTTTCGTCGTGATCATTTCGTGATCACCATGCCTCTTCTATGGTTACTCTGGACCACCCTATTTTAGTAACTCTTTCTTTCTCAAAACCTTTTTAGAAACCAAAACCGCACCGCTACGTAGCAGCCTTTCCAACCATCCATAATCGAGGACACGGCTATTCAAATAGATTTACACTCTGTAGAGGTTGTACACTTTACCCACATCATCATGGGTACAGTGCCCTGATCCCGCATGGATTCTAGGTCGAGTAGCCGACCATAACTCTCGAAAATCCTACCCAACATGGGACCTACCCTATGAGTTATTCCTCTCAAAACCAGGATGTTCGGTACCCAAGACCAACCGGAGCGCATTTTACACTCCTTTGGAGTGAGAGCTTTCAATGAGGGACTCATAGTATCGTCTGGATGTCTACAACGATAGTTTGCACCTCCCCAGATCATTGCTTCCGCCAAATGATCATGTCAGTAAGGGAAGCCCGACATTCGAGGGAGACGATCCCTTATAAGTAGTTGCAAGGTATCCCATGCTAGGACAAACTAACTTCGAGTTAAGCCCAATCCCATTTCGGGGTATTGTAGTTGCAGGTTTTAGTTGTTCTAGCAAACTACATAGAACCGTGTGTGTTTCCGTAAACACTTTTCCTTCATCTCCACTTCAATACCATTGGTAAAACAAAAGTCTTTTCTTTTCTCAAAATCTACTCTTTGTAGGGAAAGCATTACCAAGGTTTTCCCATAAAACCATTTTATAAACTTCCCCGGGTTTCGCAACCTATAGTTTTGCTTGGGATAAAACAGGGTCACCAAGGGAGTATGGTGTTAACCACCATCTTACAAAACTAGGGGAAGTATCATCAAGGGTTTGTAATTAGCATTATAAATGTGTAATAGCTTGGAGGAGCCAAGCCACTATTACATATAGATCACAATAGTAAAACAATGCAGTTTGCATAAAGAGGTAGATAAAACATGCATCAGTAAAATAGTAGGAAAAGGCTTATGAGAAAGTATGTGGCTTGACTATGGTCAGAAATATGTCCCTGGACTTCTTCTTTGATAGCCAATAATAGCAGGATGATCACTCCTTTCTAACGTCAACACAATCGCAACTATCATCGTCACGAGGCATACATGCAAGCAAGAAATGTACCACAATTAGTACAAGGCAAACAAGCACTAGTACAATACATTAAAAAAATACCATACAATCATACACTTCAGTATATTTGATAAAAGGAGTGTAGAGTAGCTTGACTTACTTTGTTGAAGTTAGTGATAGTTCCTTTGTGAATTAATTGCCAAGAACTACTTAATTAAGGGATTCAAACCAAGGCCAGGTTTTGTAATATACCTATGTTCAAAGATGATACCAACCGATAGGTATTGAAATAACAAAGCCACTAAAAGTGGTTTCATTATTTTATCAATTTATTTATTTAGTTATGATTTTTCTAATGGTATTAACCCTTGTTTTGGTAGTTAATTCTCTATAAAAATATGGGTAAGTCAAATAATTATTTCCTCTTAGAGTTTGCAAGGTACTTGGGTACTCATTCACTAATGGTTGGTTTCACTTCAACCTAATTACCATAATGCCCTTGGGACCAACGACATTTGATATCACTGATACCTTTCTATAGAAATTGGATTTGGTATTTTTAGAGTTGTGAAACCCCAACTGTGATTTATTTAGTTAAACAACCCTAAATATAAGAGTTTAATTTACTAAAATTCATTAAAGGCTCAATAAATCCTAATCTCATGGTGTCTGGTTGGTCTTGTAGTACCACATCCAGGAGAGTTGGAATCAACTCAAAATGTGCAGTTGATCTTCCTTGATAATTTCTCAAAGCAAGACATGCAATGATTTCGTTATTTTTTTACTACTTTCAAACTACAGCTCCACTTGGCATGAGACAATGGTCAATTGATAAGCATGTTGAAGACCTACCAGTAGGAAGTGGGTTCACCCCATTTGGATCTGTAAAACCTGCTGAGAGATTTAATGATTGAATTTGAAAAAGTTTAGTCGATTGAATACCAGAAATTATTAAAAAGTATTTTAGGAAAACGATTTACTTTGCATGTTAGAGAACTGGTTTAGTAACCTGGTAGAATTTAGATCTAGTGTTCTCTGCATATTTTTCATTTTGTTTTGCTATTTAATCCAACAGTATATTTACAAATTTAGAAATGAGAGATAAAAACAGAAAGAGAGCACAAGAGGGCAACCGACCGGATCTAAATAGATCTAGGTGTCACCGCGCTAGTCCAGCCCATCTAGAACCACGTGCATGAGCGGGAGGCTTGTTGAAACCACGAGGAAGGGGCCCAATGTCAGAGAGGGCAGGCTCTGAAGCGGTATGAAGGGATCCCGGCCATCAGATCAAGTGGAATCGGACATGCGCGGGTCAACCTCGCGGGGGAACTCGCGATGGCGTTGAAGCCCTAGGATGGGCAGAGAGGAGAGTGGAGCTCACTTGACGGCTCCTTAGGCTAGGCAGAGGCAAGGAGGCGATGCAGCGCTTGACCACGATCCCGATGAGGTGCAACACGGTCGCTCCTCTTGTGGAGAAGGGGTTTCGCGTGAGGGTGCTGGTGGAGGCGGTGCATATGCTCGTTGGAGGCAACAATTACCGGTGTTCCTGGACCAAAAGAAATCTAGGGTTAGTTGGAGGAAGCCAAGAGGATCTTACTGAGGCAGAAACTAGAGAGAAAAAGGGCAAGGGAATGACGCCATGGTCACTTCCTTTAATGAATCTCGAGAGGAGGATATCTTCCTTCCCAGGTTGAGGATGAGCAATGGGAGGAGATGGGGCTTCAGGAGGGAATCTATGGTGTCCAGAGAGGGAAATGATGGAGGAGCAGAGAGCTGCAAGGACCTTTGGCTTATTTAACAAGGAGGGAGGGATCATGGTGGACATGGTCTAGGTAAGGGAATGGAGGGAGGTGTTATATGTGCATTGGTCCATGGTGGCGGTGGAGGGGTCATGCTGGTGCACTGGGGTGTTGTAGAGAGGCAGACAAGGAGTGGTGCAGCAGCAAGAAGTTTAATGGGCAAGAAATGACATATCCTTTGTGTCCCTCATATCCAAGCACAAAGAAAAAGAGGGCGGGGTGCTACAGTGCTTACCTATAGTGCTAGGTCGACCAGGACAGAGGGGAGGATGCTGGGGTGGTCAAAGAAGTGGGCATGAGTGTGTGTGGGGGGGGTAGAATTGATTGTGACGTCCAAAATATAAAATCTAGCCCAACTAATGATCATGTTAAAAAACCAAAATTTTGAAATATACAAGGTGGGATAAGAGCATAGTTGGATGGGTATGGTTATGATACAACCCTGGGATTTATTTGGTATTTTTCTGAGATACTTAGACCCACTTATTATCCGACATTCAAAAAGTGCTAAAAGTGTTTTCTGATCATTTGATATTTTTGCATTGGCCAAGTTGGGTTTTTGGGTTGAGATGATCCTAAACATCACCCCACATATTGGATAATTTCCAAAGATTTATTTAAGAAGGAAAATAGGAAAAAAAGAAATAATAAAACTCTTCAGGAATATTTATATTTATAGTGGGAAGCTAGGGGACATAATATAGGCCTCAAACGTGCCTAAAGTTGAAAAGGTGTTTTTTAGAAAAACAAAATTTCTTTAATAGGAGGAAGTTTTTGTAAAAGCTAGGAAATAAATTGTTTTGGGGCTAAAATAATTATGGAAAACATTTTATTAAATTTTAATCTCCAAGATAAAAGCTGGCCACATAGTGTAACTATGATTTGCAACCTTGGGTTTTGAAAATAAAACTTGATTTTCAAGAAAGCAAGAAATAAAGTAGTAGAAAGGATCTTGGGCTAGAATATTTTTATACCAGCAAAACATTGTTAGATTAAGAGGCTCAGAGCTCCCCTTGGATCATGGGGTGGATGGATAGATAGACTAAGTGATGCAGGTCAGCATGGTACAGAGGGGTGGCATTGATCAGGATTGGGTGCTCCTATGATTGATCCCAAACTTTGTTGAAAATAAGGGTGTCAAAGCAGATTATTATTTAGCCTCCAAAACCATGATGGTTTAAGAAGCACAAAGCTTCCATTGAAAAAAGGGAAGTTTGGGTTGATATACCATGTTTAGTAGATCACAATCATGCAAAGAGTTTGCCAAGAAAGGTTGAGGTGGATTTGGGAGCTTCTTCCAAATTAGGCATGTTGATAAGATTGGCAGAAACAGATTATTTTCTTGCCTGCAAAACCATCAAGAACAAGTGGGTCAAAAGGATGATCTGGTCAAGGGAAAGAGTGGGGTTTGTACTTATGATGGTGTATAATATGGTTCAAGTACATTTCCAAAAATTCATAAGGGTTCAAGTAGGTAGAGACTCAAAGATGGTATGTTGATAACTATTTTAGACTTAGGCAAATTCTTGACTGCTTTAGGGTTTTTTACTAGGGTTCGAGATCTAGTAGTTTTATGGTACGCAAGGTTCCAAACTTATCATAAAATGGATGATGTTGAAGGGTAGGTTAAGTAGATGGGATCCATGTCTTGAGTTGGTCTCCATGTATCTGGAAACTACTAAAAATAATTAACTCATGAAGTGATCTTATTAAGGGACTGGATGGTCAATTTACTGGTTAAAGATCAAGAAAAGCTTGGGGAATCTTGGTTAGTGGGTTTCTTGATAAATGTGGAATATAGGGGATGGTAGAGCACATCACAATGATGAGTGTAGAATATGCACATGGCCTTAGATCCAACGTCAAGGGTTTTAAGTAGTTTTCCTATAATTCATCCTGATAACAGGGATGGAGATGGTCTTCCTTCTAGGGTTTGGTGACTTTCTCCTCAAGATTAGAGGTTGTAAGGTTGGGTTAGCTTGTTACTAGAGGATTAGCTCCTAGTGTAGCTCATACTACTTCCCAAGCAAACAAGTCTAGATAAATCTGCTTAGGATCACTACTAGGAAACAACTTATAGATAGACAAGATATTTAGTGGGACATATGTAAAAATATGCGCCACAGATATATATATCAGTGGAGCACTAGAAAAAATACGCCACAGAAGCTTGGCACTTTAGTGGCGCACGAAACCAATATGCGCCACAGAAGTCCATATTCCTGTGACACATATTTTCGTGTGCGCCACTGAAGTGTCGAACTTATGTGGCGCATATAGACGTATGCGCCACAGAAGGTTAATGGGACCAAGCAGCAAAAAAACGGGGATTCATAAAGAAAATTTATCTTATCAAGCAGATCAAGGCAATTCATCTTAGCAAACTTCTCAAGATACGACCATGGATACCATAAAGCCTAACTTGAGGTATGGATAGGTATCTAGAAGGGTTAGGGGTTTTGAAGAAGGTAAGAGTCTCTTGGTACTTCTACCATGAGTGGAATTCAAAAGTTTTAGTAAAGAGCCTTGGAAAGCTAGAGGTAAGATTATTTGGAGGTTCTGCATTGAAAATATAAGGAGGTGTGATACATTGCAAATGTATCTATAATTTTTGATGCTCCATGCTTGGTTTTATCCACTTTCTTATGTTTTGTCCACACTTTGGAGTAATTTTCATATGATTTCTTGGACTAACCTATTAACAAGAGCCATAGTGCCAGCTGCCTGATTTCTGCTGTTTTTAGTTCCGGGAAAGTCAGAAAATGAATATTCTCGGAATTGGACGGGACAAAAGCCAAAGTGCCTATTTTTATGGAAGACTCACGGTGCCAGAATACAAGACGAAGGAGGGCCAGGGGCTGGCCACACCCCCTAGGCGCGGGCTGGGCCTGGCCGCGCCAGGGCATGGTGTGGTGGCCCTAGGCACCCCCTCGGTCTCCCTCTTCGCCTATTAGAAGCCTTCTGACCTAAAAACTCCGGGGGGGTCGACGTTTTTCCAGAAGGAGTTCCGCTCCGCCGCCACCACCAGATTCCACGAAACAGCACCAGAAACTCTGTTCTGGCACCCTGCCAGGACGGGGAATTGGAGGAGATCATCGCCATCGTCATCACCATCGCTTCTCCATCGACCATCCATGTTTCCCCCATCTATGAGTGAGTAATCCCCCGCTGTAGGCTATGGGGATGGTAGGGATTGGAGATGAGATCATTCATGTAATGGCATCAGATTGTTAGGGCATGGTGCCTAGTATCTTTTATTAGTGCTTTATGACTTTGTTGCAACTTGTTATGCTTAATGCTTGTCACTAGGGCCCGAGTGCCATGATTTCAGATCTAAACATGTTATTGATTCATTATGACAGTATTGTTTATGGTCTTATCTGCAAGTTGTATACACACGTTGTTGTCTAGAACCAATGGCCCCGAAGTGACAGAAATCGGGATAATCGGAGGGAATGGCTTTGATGTGAGGATCACATGTGTTCACGGAGTGTTACTGCTTTGCTCCGGTGCTCTATTAAAAGGAGCACCTTAATTGCCAGTAGTTCCCTTGAGGCCCCTCTGCAAACGGGCTGGCAGGACAAAATATGTTGTGCAAGTTCTCATTGCGAGCACGTATGACTATATATGGAACACATGCCTAGGATTATCTAGTACTTGGATGCTTTATCTTATTTATCTGCAATTGTCCTATGTTCTGATTGCTATGTGAATTGTCTTGTCCATGCAACGCCCGTCCATCCATCCCTATGCCTACCGCACTCAAATCCTCACATTTCATTTGTCTTTACTGCTGTTACTTTGCTATTCCTACTACAAAACTCATATACGATAAACTGTGAGCAAGATTGTTTCCAGGTGCAGCTGAATTGACAACTCAGCTGTTAAGGCTTATAAATATTCTTTGGCTCCCCTTGTGTCGAATCAATAAATTGGGTTTCACTTCCCTCAAAAATACTGCGATACACCGCCTATACTTGTGGTTCATCAAGACTATTTTCTGGCGCCGTTGCCGGGGAGCATAGCTTTATTTATCAAGTTCACTTGGATTCTCTATTGTTCGCTGCTCTCCATCCATCATGGGTAAGTCTCGTGATGGCAAGGTTCCTATTTTACCATCCACTACAAGAAGAGGTACGGTTCTAAACACCTCTGTTGCTCTTGATTCACAAATGCATTATGAGTAAGTTCCTTACACCACCACATACACATGCTACACACACTGCTACTACTGCTGAATCTAAAACTTCTGATGCTTATGATGCTGCTTCTACTGTGCTTGATAAGAGTGGTTCATTAGGTCATTTCCTAGATGCTACGATTGCTAGAACTATAGCTGGAAATACCGAAACTCCTAATAAAGACACTACCACACTAGTTAGTTCACCTGAGTCTAGTGAGAGTTATGATATTGAAGATGGTTATGTTGAGATGACCGATGAATTTATTAAAGAATGTAAGAACACCCATGATAGGAGCGCTGCTAAGAGTCTCCTTGAGAGGCGTACTATTAGACCCAAATTATCTCCTATTGCTAAGTTTGCCGCTTCTCCCATAAACATTATAGATGAAGATTATGATTTCTCTCTCGATCTATCTTACATAGCTATTGTCCAGAAAGAACCTTTTTGTGGGACTAAGAATGAAAGTGCGGTAGCACATATGAATGAACTTTCTACCATGAGTGGCTTGTTTTCTGATGATATTAAGATGCGTACTTACTTTGTTGCTAAGATTTTCCCCCTTTCACTGAAAGGAGAAGCTAAAACTTGGTTTAGTAATTTACCTCCTGGATCTATTGATAGCCCTGAGTGTTTGATTAGTACTTTCCTGCAGAAATATTTTCCTCCTAGTGCTAGACATGCTATTTTGCAGGAACTTTTTGATTTTAAACAGGGAGAAAAAGAGGTATTGCCCGAATCTTGGGCAAGGTTTTGTCTTTGATTCATGCACAGGCTGGAAGTCCATTACCTAAGAATGAGCTTCTTGATATATTTTATAATGGACTAACTGAAAAATCTAGGACATACCTAGATAGTTGTGCTGATTGTGTTTTCAGGAATAGGACTCCAAAGGAAGCTAAGTAATTAATGGCCAAAATAAGTAAGAATTATGAAGATTGGACTCCTCCTAAACAAGCTATACCTGAAGTAATTGTACCTGAACCTTCTATTCTGATGCCTATTCCAACATCAAAGAAGAGGGGAGTTATTGAATTAAATGATGAAGTGATGAAGGAAGCTAAGAAATGTCTTAAGGAGAAGGGAATTAAAGTTGCAGATGTCAAGAATTTACCTCCTATAGAAGAATTATGTAAGCCTATTCCCTACTCATCCACTATTGAGGTACACTCTCTCCAACACTTTGATGAAGGTGATATCCCTTACTCTAAACCTCCTAATCAATGCTTAGAAGAATTTGATATCTTTATTGTTAAGCAAGATAATTTTAATAAAATGGTGCAAAATCATCTAATGGAAAACACTAGAGCTATTGTTGAGTTGAAAGATATTGTGGAAAGAACCTCTAATGATGTTAAAATGATTGTTAAACACTTTCAAATGGTTTAAACTCAAATGGATCAACTCGTTAAAGTGCAAAACGACTTGCTAGTTAATGCTGCTAAAGAAAAACATGCTTATGAAATTAGAACTAGAAGTGGACCTGCTACCCAGGATCCTCTATATCCTGAGGGGCATCCCAAAAGAATTGACCAGGATTCTCAACAAGCTGAAAATAGTGGTTCTACTCGTAAGAAAAGGAAAAAGAAACATAAAACTGTTGTAGAACCCTCTGAACCTGCTATAGATCCTAATAGTATATCTATCTCTGATGCTGAAACTGAAAGTGGTAATGAAGAAAATGAAGCTCCTAATGAAGAAAAAGTTGAAGAAGAACCTGAAAACCACACTAAGAATACTAAATACACTAAATAAGATTTTATTGCTAAGAAACATGGTAGTGAAAGAGAACCTTGGGTCCGAAAACCTATGCCTTTCCCTGATAAGAAACACAAGTCAAAGGAAGATGGACATTATAATAAGTTTTGTGAGTGGATGAAACCTTTATTCCTACAAATTCCTTTGACTGATGCTATTAAATTGCCTCCTTACTCAAAGTATATGAAGGACATTGTCTCAAATAAAAGGAAGATTCCTAATGAAGAAATTTCTACTTTGCTTGCTAATTATTCCTTCAATGGTAAGGTTCCTAAGAAACTTGGAGACCCAGGGATTCCAACTATCCCTTGCTCTATTAAGAATAGTTATGTTAGAACTGCTTTGTGTGATTTGGGAGCTGGAGTTAGTGTTATGCCTTTCTCTCTCTATAAGAGGCTTCAACTTGAAAAATTAATACCAACTGATATATCGTTGCAAATGGCTGATAAATCTACCACTATTCCTGTGGGTATATGTGAGGATGTACCTGTTCAGGTGGCTCATAATTGCTTGATATTGACTGATTTTGGTGTGCTTGAAATGCCTGAAGATGATAATATGTCTATTATTCTTGGGAGACCTTTTCTTAATACTGCAGGACCTGTTATCAATTGTAATCAAGGAAAGGTGACCTTCAATGTTAATGACAAGGAACATACTATTTATTTCCCCAAGAAGATTGAAAAGACTTATGGTTTGAATTCAATTGAACATGTTGAGGGCATTCAAGTTGGAGAAATATATTGTCCCATACCAAGAGAAAAATTTGAAACTATTATGATTGGGACCATTGCTATCAAGGTTGACGTAACATAATCATTAGTGGAATACAAAGTTTTGTCTCATATGGAATTGTTTTGGTAACAAGAACTGATCAATCTTGTTAACAAAAGGATTTCATTGAACAAAACAATGTTTTCATTATGATTATCTCCGTTTATTTCTATCCTATGCATTTTAGTTTTTGCTTTCGTTTAGTTTTCTTTTTGTTGTTAGTTGCTTGCATGTTAGAGTGTCTTAGAACTTCTGTAGTTCTAGCTTTGTTTTTTCCTTGCATCATTTCCAAAAAAAATCTGTCTATCAGAAAATCATTCTTCTATGCCTGAAAATGCCTAAAAATAAAGTGTCTCGAAAAATTCCAAAAAATTCATATTAAATTTTTATGTGAAAAAAGGGGCGAAGGAGTACCTGGGAGGTACTAGGGGGGCCACCAGGCAGGCACACCACATGGTGGTTGATACATTGCAAATGTATCTATAATTTTTGATGTTCCATGCTTGGTTTTATCCACTTTCTTGTGTTTTGTTCCAACTTTGAAGTACTTTTCATATGATTTCTTGGACTAACCTATTAACAAGAGCCATAGTGCCAGCTTCCTGTTTTCTGCTATTTTTGTTTCCAGGAAAGTCAGAAAATGAATATTCTCGGAATTGGACGGGACAAAAGCCAAAGTGCCTATTTTCCGAAGTCATCGATGCCGTGAATCTGAGGCGGAGAGGGGCCAGGGGTCCACCACACCACCTGGCCGCGCGGCCAGGCTTGGCCCATGCCAGGGGGTGGTGTGGCCAGCCCAGGCACGCCCTCAGCCTCTCCTTCCGCCTATAAGATGCCCTCGGGACGAAAACCCTAAGTACCCGATCAAAAATCCACGAAAGAGTCTGTAGCCACCGTCATCTCCATCAATAGATAGGGAGGGATCTGAAGCTCTTCCCAAGACCGCCAGAGAGGGGAATTCACCCTGGAGGCCTACTTCATCACCATGCAAGCCTCTGGCGTGATGCGTGAGTAGTTCATCCTTGGACTACGGATCCATGTAGTAGCTAGATGGATGGTTCTCCTCCTTTGTGCTTTCATGTCTAGATCTTGTGAGCTCCGTTCATGATCAAGATCATCTATTTGTAATTTTGCATGTTGTGTTTGCGGGGATCCGATGGATATTGAGATGCTATTTCAGATTGATTATTGATTCTTTCATGTCTTTGTTATTTGTGATCTTGCATGCTTTCTGTTGTTAGTAGCTATCTTGGCCAAGTAGATGCTAGCAACTCCAAGAGTTAGTATTTATGCTCGATAGTGGGTTCATGCCTCTGGTAATCTGGGGAAGTGACATAAATCTCTAAGGTACTAGATGTGCTATTTCTACTAGGGAGAAAACAACAATCCTTTGTTCATAGAACAATCATATTGTTTACTTTACACGCAGTTCGTAAAGCAATGATCTGTTGCTTGCAACTTAATACTGGAGGGGGTTCGAATGATAACCTGAAGGTGGATTATTAGTCATAGATGCAGTTGGATGGCGGTCTATGTATAATGTTGTAATGCCCAATCAAGTCTCAAAGGAGTCAAGATGATTAGTATATGCATGTATTGCTTTCTCGGTGTTTGTCAATTGCCCCGCTGTAATTTGTTCACCCAGCATGTTATCTATCTAAGGAGAGCCACCTCAAGTGAACTATGGATCCCGGTCCTTTTCTTTACATACAATCTACAACTGTTTACTTCTTTGTGTTTACTTTCTGCAAACTTTTACTTCTTTCCATTCGATACGTTTAATCCTTTGTTTTCTGCAAAACACGGTGAGATTGACAACCTCATCGCAAGTTGGGGACAAATTTCTGTGGTTGTGTTGTGCAGGTCTCCACGTTGCTACTAGCATCGTAGCGCATGCCATTAAAGCTCAGCTAGTAACACCTTTGGGGTGTTTCCTTGCTCCTACTGGTTCGATTAAACCTTGGTTTCATAACTGAGGGAAACTTGCTGCTGTGCTCACCATACCTTCCTCTTGGGATTCCCAACGAGCTCTACATCAACACCGCCAGCAAGCATTTTTCTGGGCGCCGTGAATTGAGCCATCAGTGGCGCGGCCAGCCCTTGGTGGCGCCATGCCCTAGTGTGGGCCACCCCTGGCCCCCCACTAACTCTCTCACCTGCCACTTTCTTCTCTCTCCCGAGCAAGCTCCAGTTCATTGCTCAAAATCGCGTTCTTGCTGGGCTTGCTCTCGATTTTTTCGATCTCCTTGCTCAGCCCATCTTTCTTTCTGAAATTTGGAGCATTTGTTCCCTGGTATGTGAATCCTCCCCTTGTCCAAGTAGATTTGTGTTTAGTGGATTATATATTGAGTATTTTGCTGATGTAGGTGACTGGTTATGAGATCTTGTAAGCTTGTTTGATGCTTAGAGATATAGTTTTGATGCATGTTTAGGCCTCTTGCAAGTCCCTATGAGTAGAATCCTTCATTATATTTACTTTACAATCACTTGTTTAATAGGTGTTTAAATTTTAGAATAGAAGATGAGTGAACACCACCTAAACCAACATGAGCATTGGGTGCCTGAGGTCATGAAGGTCCACCGGGAGGAGGAAGTCTTTCCCTCCATTTATCCATGCTCTGAGTTCATGAGAGCTGCAGGAATTTGTGGAGGCCTCATTGCTTCTCGTTTACTAGCTTTTCATGGTTTAGTGCCTCATCATCTAGACCTACAGTTTCCTATAGAAAGGCTTGATCTTAATTCCATGATACAACACAAATTTGTTTCCTCATGGGCTAGTATGAGTGAGTTATCTTATGAAATAACCTTTCTCAAAGCTGGTTGGAGAAAGAGCAAGTCCGAGCGTGTTGTTCTTTTGCCTGTACTTGTTTTGTTTAACCTTGATAACAGGGAAGGATGGTCCCTCACCGAGGAGGAGCTTGACACGTACTTGGGAGAGCTCTCCCAACAAGAGCAGGACACTAGAAGGGAGGTCACGGATGATTCGGTCCAGCCCTCGAATGAGGGAGAGTCTTCATATCAGCAGCCTGCTTATGATTGGGGAGATTCTTCTTCCCATGGGCCCAACTACGATCATTCTTATCAAGATCTGCCTGCTTGGAACCCCTATTCGTACATGGATTGATACCCACTTAGGCCAAAAGTCTAAGCTTCGGGGGAGGTACGCCGACACCGCACTCATCTCCGTATCATGTTGCGTCGGTACTTTGTATATTCATGTTTTCGTTCTCTTTTTAGTTTTCGTTCTTCTTTGCTTTTGCTTTATAAAACACAAAAAGACCAAAAATATTTCTGTTGTTTCTCTTTGGTTTGCTTCTTCTTTTTGCCTTGGTTTTTTTTTTCCCCTTTTTGCTTTGTTTGAACTATTTGAAATACCCAAAAAGATTTTGCTTTGCTTGTTTTTCCTCTTTGGTTCTTGTTTTAAAAATCGAAAACAACAAAAATATTTGTCGTTCTTCCTTGGTTTTTGTGAGTTTGCTATAGGGTTCAGCAGTCCTCAGTGGATATTGGTTTCATATTATTATTCAAGCCACACAAGTGAAGAGCAATAATGAGGATTAATGACAACTTGAGGCGTGGTAAGAGGCTGGTAACAAACTCTATTTGTTTTCATTTTTGTACATATACTCGTCACTCTGGGCATGCTTAGTCCGTTCATGTAGAGTGTATGTTATCTTTGGATGCTTAGTAGTTCTTGCTTTCTCAGCTCGTTAATAGTTTGTAGCATGTCTTATGAATGTTTTCTTGCATTGCTCTATTCATAAATTGGTATGACACCGTGGTATCCTCCTCTGAATGTTTCATTTGAATTGACTTGGCACATGCTCACGCATGCACATGACTGTGATAATCAGTTAAGCCTTGATGAATTATTTTGCCTTGAGGATCTTGAATCACTTTCATTCCATGAGTAGTCATGTTTTATTGCAAGCATGATTATGGCCATTATTGCTCTCTTAGTTTGTCGCTCCTAGTCTTTTGCTAGCCTCCACAACCAAGTATGAGTTCCACTCATGCATCCAACTCCCTAAACCAAGTTATTCCAAAGAGTCCACCATACCTACCTATTAGCTTATGCTATTCCAAGTATATTCATGCTTTTGTTTACCTTCCAAATTAAACTTGTTATGAGAAAACTAGTGATTAAAGCTCTCGCGAACTTGATGGCACACTTTACTTTTTGCATCTAATAAACTTGAACCATTGGGTCCTTCTTTGTTGCGTATATGCTTGCGCTTTATAAGTTGAAATTAGCAGAACCATGTTTCATGGGGAACGCTTTCAACATTGCACTTGTACTTTGTACCCCATTGATATCATGTTCTTGTGCTTACGGATCCCGGCGGTGTGAAATAAAAGTAGAACTTGTAAGATCATGGAGTTTGTATGTGTGTTAGAGAAACACATGGGTCGCTAGCCTAAGCCATGCCTAATCATGGTGGAAACTTGCAGCATCACCATAATGAGCACTCTATGAAGCATCCTCAATAAGAACCTATGCAAATAGCAAATAAAAAGATCGCTGAGATGCTCATTGTCTGCTTGCCTTGTCATTTTGATTATGGGAAAGCTCCCATATCATGTGCAAGGGGTACCCCATTGGCGGTTCTTAATGATACACATGTACTTACAATGACAAGAGCTTACTTGTGACTGGAGTTGAGTAGCATGAGGATCGGTCTTCGTAAGTAAGGGTCACGAGATTTCGGTTTATAACTTGTCAAGCATATCCTCTTAGTTGTGTCACTTTAACCTTAATCACCTTAAAGATGCTTATGATAGGGGCAATGAGAGCTGAAAGCTATAAGTACCATAATTTTTGGAAGCTCTTTATGAGACTTGAATCCCTACTTCCTTTTATAAAAGGCCTTTCTTCCACCATTATATTGAGTCTCCACCTTCTGTCTTTATGCACCTACTTTGAGAGCATAGTGGCCATTCTTAGTTCTATGTGCATTGTCCCAAGACTAGTTGATTGATGCATAACTTGATATTGCTTGTTTTAAACTATTGTATCTAGTCACTCTTATGAACTTTGTAGGTGTCCTATGCATTTATATTTGCTACTCTATTGAGGGACAAGCTGAATACTATTATGCTATGTTTTCTTTATGTGAAACAAACAAACGTCTTGCAAAGCATTGTTATTCATGAATCTTTTGTTTGTGTCTTTTCATGTTGCATCATATTTTCTTTGTCTTATTGCTAGAACTTTGTCTTTCATGCTATGATTGAAGTACTATGATCCCAGCTTTGAATATTTTGCAAATACTTTGATCAAGTCTTTGATGGTGCATGTCACCTCAAAAATTATTCTTTCTTTTTATTACTTACCTACTCGAGGACGAGCAGGAGTTAAGCTTGGGGATGTTGATACATTGCAAATGTATCTATAATTTTTTATGCTCCATGCTTGGTTTTATCCACTTTCTTGTGTTTTGTCCACACTTTGGAGTACTTTTCATATGATTTCTTGGACTAACCTATTAACAAGAGCCACGATTGCCTTGCCTATTTTCTGCTGTTTTTGGTTCCAGGAAAGTCAGAAAATGAATATTCTCGGAATTGGACGGGACAAAAGCCAAAGTGCCTATTTTTCCAGAAGACTCACGGTGCCATAATACGAGACGGAGGAGGACCAGGGGCTGGCCACACACCCTAGGCGTGGGCTGGGCCTGGCCGCGCCAGGGAATGGTGTGGTGGCCCCAGGCACCCCCTCGGTCTCCCTCTTCACCTATAAGAAGCCTTCTGACCAAAAAACTCTTGGGGGTCGACGTTTTTCCAGAAGGAGTTCCGCTCCGCCGCCACCACCATATTCCATGAAATAGCACTAGAAACTCCGTTCTGGCACCATGCCGGGATGGGGAATTGGGGGAGATCATCGCCATCATCATCACCATCGCTTCTCCATCGACCATCCATGTTTCCCCCATCTATGAGTGAGTAATCCCCCGCTGTAGGCTATGGGGATGGTAAGGATTGGATGAGATTATTCATGTAATGGCATCAGATTATTAGGGCATGGTGCCTAGTATCTTTTATTAGTGCTTTATGACTTTGTTGCGACTTGTTATGCTTAATGCTTGTCACTAGGGCCCGAGTGAACATCTTATTGATTCATTATGATAGTATTGTGTATGGTGTTATCTACAAGTTGTATACACACGTTGTTGTCCGGAACCAATGGCCCCGAAGTGACAGAAATCGGGATAATCGGAGGGAATGGCTTTGATGTGAGGATCACATGTGTTCATGGAGTGTTAATGCTTTCCTCCGGTGCTCTAGTAAAAGGAGCACCTTAATTGCCAGTAGTTCCCTTGAGGCCGCGCTGCTAGCGGGCTGGCAGGACAAAAGATGTTGTGCAAGTTCTCATTACGAGCACATCACTATATATTGAACACATGCCTAGGATTATCTAGTACTTGGATGCTTTATCTTATTTATCTGCAATTGCCCTATGTTCTGATTGCTATGTGAATTGTCTTGTCCATGCAACGCCCGTCCATCCATCCCTATGCCTACCGCACTCGAATCCCACTGTTTACTGCTATTGTTACTGCTGTTACTTTGCTATTCCTACTACAAAACTGTTGCTACTGATAAACTGCTGTGAGCAAGATTGTTTCCAGGTGCAGCTGAATTGACAACTCAGCTGATAAAGATTATAAATATTCTTTGGCTCCCCTTGTGCCGAATCAATAAATTGGGTTTCACTTCTCTCGAAAATACTGCGATACTCACCCTATACTTGTGGGTCATCAAGGTGATACCATATAGATCTCCATAGTTTTTTAAATAAAGGATAGTAAAACAATTAAGTTTCTAGAAAGTATCTTTTCTCCTATTTTGAAATGCCAGAATATTTGAGAATACGTAAAATAAGCAAAGACAATATCTTTTGTTAAATAGCTTTTGCATTTGTTGAGAAGTTGAGGAGGTAATGTTATCTACTACACAAGTAGGAATACATGGACAGGCAAGCAAATAACATCACACCAACAGAAGGAAAAAGTTTTTGTTTCTCCTGATTTTTGCATTATAGACAGCTAATCAAGGTGGATGAAATTGGGGTGTTACACTCCTCGTCCATCTATGGTGGTCACGGACATGGTCAGGGATCCTACGGTGGACACGGCACCACCGATCAGTCCACCGGCCGCAGCGGTGGCCAGTAGCCCTGGCATAGCAGCCCTGGCACTGCAGTCCTGGCTTGGCTACTTTGTGCCCATGGGGATGTCATTTCCACAATGCTCCCCCTAGATTTCGTCCAACTTCTCTGGGGTCCTCATACCATGCCCTGGCATTCTGACACAAGTCTTCCCAGTGATGCACGCACCGGACGCTCCTGCTGCTCCCCTTCCCCTGCCATCAACATGATGGGATCACTGTGCCTTTATCAGAGTGCACGGAGTTCGGCTTCGCACTCACTCCAACAGCTGGCGATTGGATCATGTACTCCATCTCTACCTCACAGGTCACCGCAACCAAGGTACATAGACCTCGTCTCATTCCCTTTTAGATGTCAATTATCATCATATTGTCGTTGGTAATGGGTCTCGCCTTCCTGTTGTTTCTACTAGTACTGCACACCTCACCTCCCGCCCCTTTGTTCTTAACGATGTTCTTGTCTCACCATCCATCATCCAAAACCTTTGTGACACCTGTATATTTGTCTGTGATAACAACTGTACAGTTGAATTTGATCCGTTTGGTTTTTCTATGAAGGATCTTTTCTCCAGGGGGGTCCTCATGCGCTCTGATAGTTCTAGCGATCTTTACCCATTCTTTGGTGATCACAGGGGTGCTACCACGACTGTTATTGCCATCTTCAGTGACTTATGGCATCGGCGGCTTGGACATCCAAGCTCCTCTACATTATCTCATTTACCGCTAGAGTATCTTTTTACTTGTAATAAAAATGCAGGCACTCAAACTATGTGTGATGCCTGACAGTTAGGGAAATACACCAAATTACCCTTTTCTATGTCTCATTCCTATGCTTTATCGCCATTTAATCTTATTCATTGTGATTTGTGGACATCACCAATTATTAACTTGTTATCTTGGATGATTTTTCACATTTTTCTTGGATTTTTTCCACTCCGAGCCAAATCTGGTACATGTGACACATTGCTATGGTTCTTTTACTTTGTCGACACGAAATTCCACACCACCATCCGCTATCCCTAATGCGACAATGGCCAAGAGTTTCTCACCACCACACTTCACACCTTTCTCTCCTCTCGTGGTGTCTCCCTTCATATCTCCTGCCCTTACACCTCGCCACAAAATGGTCATATTGAACGCCTGCTTCATACCACCAATGATGTCATCCGCAGACTCTTCCAAGATAATTTACCACCATCCTTTTGGGTCGAACCACTTAACACAACCAACCATCTTCTAACATTAGGCCATCTTGCTCCATTACTAACTTTGCTCCATATTTTCTGCTATACGGTGTTCACCCCACATATGATCATCTCCATACTTTCAGTTGCCCGTGTTTTCCTAATATCTCTCACTCCATTGATCACAAGTTATCTCCGTGCTTCACATGGTGCATTCTTGTTGGCTACCCGCAATAACACAAAGGTTATCAGTGCTTTGACCTAGACGCACATAAAATCATCATCTCTTGACATGTCGTTTTTTATGAAAATACGTTCCTCTATTACGCCGATACACCTGCACCCATACTGCCCTCATCCACAGCAAATCCAAACCCGGTAGTATCCATCCCAAAAAAGTCAAATACGATTCTCCTTGATCCGCGTGTAGAATCATTGTCGGCATCATTACCCATCCTTCCAGCCAACCGTGCCACGACACCTACCCCTTTCCCTAATGCATGTAAAATGCATACATGAACTTTGTAGTTTGTTGTTATGAATTCCCACATATTTGCTACATATATGATGTTATATTCATGTTTTACATTGATTTATGGGGATTTAACAATGATCCCCTTTATTTTTTTATAACTCTGCAGGACAGGAAAACCTTGTTTCGTCTATTTTTTGCCTTTGAGGGACCTAAATGAAGTCAAATGGAGATGGGCTTTCGGGAGCATCAATATTTCATCAAGAAAAGCACCTAGAGCACTTGGACCTTACCAGATGAGACAGAAGGGCCAAAAGGGACCAGGTGGCGCGACTAGTAAGGGTGGGTGCGCCACCCATGCCCTTTCCCTCCTCGACTGTTGATTCACTTCGATCTTTGGTCCACCACCATCATATGACGTAAAAACCACTATATAAAGGCCCCCCGGGAGTTCCTGGAGGGGGCGCCATAGAAACATCGAAACACCAAAATAGAGCCAAAACCAGTGAAGATTGGAGGGAGAAACTCTCGCTAGAGCCGCCGAAGGGATATCTACCTTCTCCAACATCTCCACCATCATCACCGTGATGAAGAGGGAGTAGTCCACCTCTGTCCTATGGGTTTGTGGAAGTAGCTTGATCTCTCTGTCTCTCTTGTTCTTCATAGATCTAGTACCATATGAGCTACTCAACATGATTATGGTCATATTTGTAATTCATGTGGTGGATCTTTATTTTATGATTTGATATAAAAGATTGGAACCTATCATGTGTAAGATGTATTGATAGATGCATATATACTACTCCGTTCTTAAGTACTTGTTCTGATCCAACTTGTGTGCAAGAGCATGTGTTGGGAGAAGTGTGTATTAGATGGAGTAGCATGGTGGTAGTGATTGAATAGTGACAACAAATTCAAGATATACGATGGTATTTACCTCTTTTTTGTTGCCTCTCTAGGGAAAAAGTGAATCCATGTGCTATAATTATATTGTGACAGTTAGATAATCTTGTTTGGTCAAGGTAGCATATTTGTGATTCAAACATCATGTCAAATTACCTAAGGCTATAATCTGTTGATTCTTAATTCAAGATTGCTTGGAGTTTTCCCTTTCTTGAGGAGTGTAAGAGAGATATCTTGCATAATCTCTATGTTAGGACGTGATGCCTATGTGAATGTTTGTCAAACACATGTGGAAGTTCCACCAATATTATGTCTTTGATGAATTGTTTGTGTCCATTGCAACCTAAAAAGAGAGTAGACAAGTGAACCCATGAACCCCGGTCCATTTTAAACCATTAGAAACACGTTTCCAACACCACTATTCACACTTTATATTTTCTACAATTTATTATTTCTAAAATACAAAAATACTATCTTCACTTGCGAACACACACAAAATCCAAAAACAACTATATTTTATTGCTATTGTCTTGCCTGCCTAGTTTTTATTTGTTTTACTTTACTTATTTATTTTGTTATTTCATATCACTAATACGAAACCTTGTGCTTGACAACCACATGGTGGAGTTGGGGACAGAAGACAAAACTTTTCTTTGTAGGTTTCTTGAAGAGGAGAGGGAGAACAAATCTCTAAGCAAGTTATCCAAGAGTTCAATATAAACCCCCGAGTCACCCTTGTGGGGAAAAGACGCTTGATACAACACTCTACACTTGGAGTCCCAATGAGTTGTTACCCACAGAGTTGTTGCCATTAAGAACATTTTCTTGTGCTGTTGCCGGGGAATTGCTAGAGATATTTCACAGTGGAAGTGCTTCGATAATTTCCTCGACAACTTCAACAACATTTTCTGGCACCATCAACACCAACTTTCTGCAAACACCTAAGCTTGGGGGGTTGCACCACTGTGTTTTTCTTTCTCCTTTAGATTCAAAGTAATTTTCTTTGTTCTTGTTTTTAGTCTTTTTCTTTTTAGTTTTCTTTTAAAACACAAAAACACATTAAAACTAATATCAACTCTTTTGGTAATCATGGGAGAAATAAATAGCAAACTTTATGACTACACCAACAATCCCAATGAACAATTCATTGCTAGACCTATCACAATACGTGAAATAACTACTGAAAGTTTTGAAGTAAGTCCTGGCCTATTAAACCTAATAGCTAAAGAACAATTTGGGGGATGGTACTAGTGAAGATGTTTCCATGCACTTTCATGAATTCTGTGAAATTTGTGATATGCAAAAATTTAAAAATGTGGAAAATAATATTTTCAAACTTAAACTATTCCCATTTTCACTTAGGGGTAAAGCTAAAGAATGGCTATTATCACTTCCTACTGCTAGTATAAATTCTTGGGTGGCCTAAAAGAAGCTTTTATAAAGAAGTATTACCCACCTGCTAAAATCTTGCAAAATAGAAATAGTATCCTATCATTTAGACAAAATGACAATGAACATGTAGAAATAGCTTGGGAAAGAATTAAAAACATTTTTAGAACTTGCCCATCACATGGAGTAAATGAATTGACAATCCTGCACTCTTTTTACAATGGGTTAAACTATATGTCAAGAAGCATGGTAGACTCTGCTGCAGGGGTGCTTTTATGAGTAAAAATAATTCTAAAGCTAAAGCCATCCTAGAAAACATGCTACATAACCACACAGTCAATGGCACACTGAAAGAGCACCAAACCCATCATCAAAATAAATAAATTCTATTGAAGAAATAGATCCTTTGTCCAACAAGATAGATGCTATATTTTCCTGCATATCTAAGCAAAATACTGATAGCGTCCCCCTACAAGAACTAATTGGAAGCACCAATGAAAATGTAGATGTCAACTACATAATTTTTTTGGTAGTAATGGATATGGGATCAACTACAATAACTCTTATGGTAGGCCACCATATGTTTCTAATAAATACCCTAGTGGTAATAACAACTCTAATGATTTGGAAAGTACCATTAGATCTTTTATTTCAACACAAAAAGAACTAAATAAAGAATTTATAGCCAAGTTTTAAAGACAAGATGCCTTAATTGAAAAAGTGGACCATTTAACACAAGAAATTATATCTTTCAAAAACCTCAACCAAGCCCAAAACAACCATGCAGAGAATATTAAATATGTGCAAGAAGTAATAGACAAATCTTGGGAAACCCTTAATATGATAGAAGAAAGAGAAAAAGAAACACTTATGATCACAAATGATAAGCAAGTAGAGGAAGTTAAAATGCTAAGTGAAAAAAAAACATCTACTAGACCTTGACAAATGCAGCTTGTATGAACTTATAAATATCTTGCAAACATTTTCTACTGACCTATCTATTAATATTCATCAAGGAAGTTTCAGCTTGTTTAAAGCAAACTATGCCATCAAAGAAAAGATAGAAAGATACAATAATGAAGCCATGATACAACCAAACCTTCGAAATTCTTGATTCCCGAAGATATTAATCACAATTGGCAAATAGACACATCATGCTATGTCTATGTGTTATCAAAAGAACTATATGATATACTAGAACCAAAAACCATGGAAAATGTTCAATGGATCTTTTGATTGCTGATGACTCAATTGAACATGCTTTAGGAAAAGTAAATTATATAATTGTTGAGTTACATATGAGTTTTGTGCTTGTTGATTTTGTTGTAATGGACATGGGAAGAAAAACCTCTAGTCCTATAATTCTTGGAAGCCTTTTTTTAAGAACTACAGGTGTAGTCATTGATTTAATGGAAGGGAATGTGAAGTTTCAGTTTCCACATAAGAAATGCATGTAACACTTCCCAAGGAATAATGAGGTAGCACCAAGGTATAAGATACCACATGATCTCCACTTCACTTGAAACAAGTAAACAAGCCTAGCTATATGGCTATAAAGAAAGCGCTTTACGGGAGGCAACCCGGTTTGTTTTTCTTTGGATTTTATTTTTGCTTGCTTGTTGTAGTAAAAGAGTACCTTTTTAGTGTCTTTTTTGTAGGTTAGCAGTAAAGTACTAAGTAGAATCCATTTTCGATGTTTAAAGTTGATAAAACATATGGAGCAGAAATTTCCTGCATAAACTCTTTTCGGTAAAAACAATTCCAATTTTATATGTAACTCCGATTGCTCTCAAATTTATACTGTAGTTGCAACTTTTCATCCTATATATGCACACAAATTGGAAAAAATCCTGGCATGTCTAGGTGGTCAAAATTCGTTTTGCTGCTGCTGAAAATTTAGACAGATTCTGCCCACTAGTGTTTGAGCCATAACTTTCGGTCCCAAAATGATTTACCATGAGTATTTTGATATGCTAGGAATGTGGAGGACACTATATGCCTGCTGGAATACTAAGGATTTTTTTTGTCTTTGATATATATGGCAACTATTATCATATTTTTGTACCACTAGTGTCATCCCACAGAAAAAAAGAATTCCTTATTTGCCCCTACCTAAAATTTCAGTTCCTTACTTGGCCCCGGGAAAAAAATTCTTCCCTATTTGACACTTTGTCCAAATATTTTGTCTTATATGACCCTCTAGTTCATACTGAGAACTAACAGTGTTAAATAGCAAGATGAAAAGACACTTTTTCCCTTGATACTTTTGTTACAAAAAATCTGAACAAGACAAAACAACTGGTTATGTAACATATTTGGCTACGTAAGAGGACTTAAGACATACACATCTGGTCACGGAACAACATCATGCACGACGGCGAGATGCGCACCCACGGCAGGGTAGCAGGTCGATCGCGGCGAGATGGAGAAGCGTACGTACCAGTGCAGGTTTATTGGGAAAAATAAATCCTGATTCTTTTTTGTGAAACAAGATAAAACCTGATTTGATTCATTTCATGAATACAATCTAGTGCGTCACGTTGCGGGCTTATTTTTGAAATATTAGTCACTGTCCAAATCAGATTTGATCACAATCATGTACATGCGCGTAATAAACTTGTGCAACGACGGTTTAACTGGTTTAGCCGGTTTGGGCTAATTTAATTTTTTATACTAACTACAAAGCTTAAAATTTATTTGTAAATGAAAATAAACTAAGCTATAACTGACCGATTTAGCTGGTTTAGCCCGGTTCCATATTTTGCACACGTGCGTTACCTGAAGGCTAATTCTCACCAGGGCTTTTCAGCGAACCGGACGTGAGGACGTAGCAGGATGTGGGCTTGCACCAAAAATTATCAAATTGCGTCAGTCATCTTAGCGAGCGGCATCTATTCCACGGATGTTTTGAATTTAATAAAGATTAGTCATATAAAGTTACTGGCGATGCTTCTGTAGTTCTGTTGTTAAAAAAGAGTCACGCTAGTGTTTTCCCGGTGTCGACTGAGACAAAGGGTACGTTAGTCTAAGAAGAAAAAAGTTAACGGAAGGAGCTAATGGAATTGACGCAAGGGTCATATAAGGAAACAAACGAAAAATATGAAGTTAAATAGGAAAGAAAAAGTTTTCTAAGGCCAAATAAGAAAGTGAAACTTCAAGTAGGGCCAAATAAGGAATTCTCTCAAAAAGAAATGGAAAAAAGTTTTGCGTTGAAGTGTTTTGAAAGGCAATGGAGGAAAAACACACCAAGTGCTATCCAAGAGTGGTGAAAACCATAAACTTAGGAATGCCAAGGCACCCCACTGGACCTATTAAACACTTGATTTGCAAACTTGTAAACTTTGTTTTTTGAGCAATATAGAATGATCATAGAAACTTAGCGTGTCTTTTTCTAGTTTTCCTTGATATGTTTGGAAATAAATAGGACCACCATGATAGATATTTTGCATGCTTAGGAAAGTGCTACTAAAACAAATTATCCCATGATTGAATGCCATTCTTGATTGATGCCTTGCTTGAAGTAAAAAAAGGGGGAAACAACACTATGCATGTTATTGCTTTAAGTTGGACTGTTCATATGCTTTAATAAGTAATGGCTTATAACTGTATCATCTTGTGTTAGTTCTTATATTCAACATAAATAATGCTCAATGCTTATATTGTCTTCTAGAAATGACTTAGTTCTATGGGCACTTTGCGTTCTTGTAGAAGGTCAAATGGTTACTATTGCTAGACCCACCATATTGAAACAACCTCCTATAGCAAAACAAACTTAGCATTTATATAGGAAACACCTACCCAAATAGCTTAAGCTATATCTCAAAGTATACTATCATGTGTTAGATATTATTTACTTTCTAAATAATATTATTATGGGTATGGGTGACATGGAGATCTTAGTCGTGGGGTGACCACAAACTCATTGGGCATAGAATACCTGACATGGGTATGACTAATCAGGTTCCTACGATTAGTTACCCTGGCCACATAAAGGCTCATGGCCCATGAAGCCCATAAAGAGTAAAGGAAAGTCCAGGAAGCACCCGACGAAATAAATAGGAACCAACATTGTTTTAGTGCTATAATTGTAACTTGTAACCTATCCGTATATAGCCTCGGAACCCAGCATATTATATAAAGGCTGGGAGGATCCGACATAGAGGTACCAGAAAAAGCCTTGAGCGATTTGTAATCATATTGTTCATAAGACATCATATGACTTCGACTCCCTTGTTTGTCTGATCAGCCGACGAAATCACCAGTATTCTCTTTTTCCACGAAACCCTAAGTCCACCGCCATGGGTATTGCCGTGGTTACCCCTCGTCAATTGGCACCATATGTGGGAAATCTGAACGCTGGAGTCATGGATTGGGCATCCCCCTCTTCACCAAGCAAAAGCTCGACATTAGTAGATCCACGCCCACCCACCCCTGTTTCGGTTCCCTCAACTTTAACGCCGGATCCGATCTCATCATCAGGAGCTTCCACTTTTAGGTGGAGGAACCCGAGAATCTCTGCCTATCGGCCCCGATATCTTCAGGTCCGTCGGTCATAACAACAACGCCTACAGCGATACCTGCATCTTCCGTCGATTCATCTGAAAAGGCCGCACCCCAGCTGGCAAATGGCAAAGAAAACTCCGGCAACTCCATAGATCTAGGGGATATGGACGATCTATATGACGGTCTCTCCTTCGGGTCAGACCCCTAGCTGATAATACCACATGGCTCAACTCCATTAAACATTGAACCCAAGGAAAGCGTCAAAAACATCGACTTCGGAATCAGGATGGGCGAAATCTACCTAGAACAGAACCCATGGGACTTCCTGGTTCTCCGGAATGTGTCTCTTGCGAATCCAATAAGGAGAGCAGCAGCCCGTACATGGCGCATCACCAAGTGTGTGTGATTATCTGCGAACTATCAACACTGTGCGACTCCAACGGTAACCCGATGCTCGATACCAATGATAATTTATCAGGTGATGATGCAGAAAACCACGGGAACGGAGGAGATCCTCCCAACAATCGTGTCGTACAAGGGAGAGAAGGAACACGAGATGGTGAACGGCTAACTCTTCTACTGTCAGCGGACACATGGCAAAGAGCGAGGGATGCAGTCTCGAGCGTAGTCCCTATGATAGAGGAAGCCACGCATGAAGATATGATGGCATACCAGTACTTGCTACACCACAAGAAGAGGGACTTACTCATGATGCAGAGACAACTCGACAAAAGAAAAAGGTTAACCGACGAATCTAGCATGCGGCAGGCACAACTAAGCTCCACCCACAGGTCCGGTAGCGTAACTGGAGGTGCACCATGGATAGGAACTTCACAGTTGTAGAATATTCTAGAAGCCGAGAGAAACGATCTAACCCGAGATTTGGACATGTCCTTCATGACAATAGATCTAACAGGACACATCAAAGCAAAAACAGCACAAGCCACGATTGTCGCCCCTTAGACCTACCCACTCACAACTCAACCTGTACCCGATGATCCCCGGGCAGCACTCCACCGTTCCGCTCTCATGAAACTCGTTACGGTAGGAGCATCCCTCGCACAAGGAGAACATGGAGTTACAAGGCAACCCGACAGCTCGCCACACTATCGCAGCAGCCCTAGGTATGTGGGAAACAACCGACGATCACAATCGCCACATCGGGTACACTTTCCGAACTCCGAACCATGAAATGACATCACACAGTGTAGAGTCTACAGATCAAGGGAAGAACACAGCACCCGAAGATACTATGATGGCGAAAGCAAAGATGAGCACGAATTATGCGGGGCCAGTTGCTTTACCTAGCGGGTTCGCAAAACCCCAGTACCCAAGGACTTCAAACTTCCTCACGGTTGCCAAAAGTACGACGGTCTCTAGGAACCCAAAGCTTGCAGTTAAACTTTAGGGTGCATCCAAGGCTACCGCAATACAAAGCTTGCAGTTACACCTAAGCGGCACCGCCCAGTCATGGCTCAGGATACTACCCAAAGAATCCATCAGTAGCTGGAACGACCTCGAAGATAAGTTCATCCGAAATTTTACCTCCACATTCAAGCGAAACGCAGCCTTGGAGCAGTTGTGGGCATGCAAATAGAAAACTAGAGAACCAATACAGGCATTTATCCAGTGATGGAACATCATCAAAAACTCGGCATAATATATATCTGTGAAAGGGAGATTGATGCCTTCAATGATGGCCTGGGCCAAAGAGAATTCATTGAGGAGATGGGATGGGTCCCAAAACAATTTCACAGCTGATGGACATGGTGAATCACTAGGCCGATGGCGAAGACGCGGTAAACAACAAGCGAGGGCGATCACCCAAAGAAGACCGGGACATGCACAATAATGATAGGAGAAGGCACAACAATGATGGATACGGCAGGCCAAGCTACGTCGCTGCTAGTTTTTCAGGAGAGGACAACCGAAGAAACGATTATCGTAACGGTGGGTATCACAGCAATAGAGATGACGCTGGTGGAAGTCAATCAACACAGCGATACAAGCCAAGAGCTTGGGAACCCCCAATGTCTCCAATGCAGATGCTGGAAGGACCCTACAATATGCACTTATGTGTTAACTCAGTGGGAAGGAGGCGATCGAACCACCTCATGAAGGATTGCCACACTTTTCTATAAATGTAGAAGGTTTGTAATGCAAAGAAAATCGAAGCAGCGAACCAAGGATACACAACCAAGCCTGGAACCCTAGCTCCTGGTGCACCACCACCACCATAAGTACAGCCACCAGTATTACAACCACAACCTGCAATAAATAGAAATTAGGAGGATGAGTACCCAAGGTCCAAGGGAACAATATCAATGATCCAAAAGGAGCACACGTCCAACAGGATCCAAAAGCTGGTCACATGACAATTCAATATGGTGGAAATAGTGCCACCACCCACACATGAATATCTTCATTGGGCGGAGCAACAAATTACATTCAGCGGGGCTGATCATCCACTTCGAGTCCCATGACCGGGTCATTCCATTCTGATAGTGGAAGCACAAATTGCTGGGTTCGACATGAGCAAAGTTTTCTTGGACACATGAAGCAGCATCAACCTAATATACGCCAAAACCCTGCGGGCAATGAACTGGTCCTTGACAAACCTGGCTCCAACATACACAACCTTCCACGGCATAGTCCCAGGCAAAGTCAAGATTCCTTTAGGCAAAGTTTATATCAACGTCGTCTTCGGATCAAGGAATAACTTTGGACGTGAAAAACTCGAGTTTGAAGTAACGGATTGGCCATCACAGTACCACACGATCCTAGGACGCCCAGCTTTTGTGAGGTTCATGGCAGTACCTCATTACGCATATTTTCTATTGAAAATGCCAACACCCAATGGCATAATAACGGTGAAGGGCAGCTTCACTCACTCCGATAACTGCGACCGAAAATTCAACAAAATCTCTGAATCTTTTGGGATGGAAATGGAGTTCGCCTAGCTAAAAATAGAAGACACAGAGACCCTACCCGAAGGGCAGGTGTAACACCCTCGAATCGGCCCGCAAGTTTTAGCGCTTCCCGCCAAAACCCGCATAGAAACGGTTCAAGGACTCCCATCACGCACTTTCGGGCGGGTGGAAAACGAAGTAATATCATTACACAATAGTCCACGATGGAACCCACAGGAATATATATATATACAACAACGACTCCATGAGTCAAAAATACAGATATAGAATACAAAGATCCAAATCACCTTCAAACAATACAACCTCCGAGTACGGATAAGATGCAAATGGGGCTAAGAGCCCTGAAGAATGACCAATGGCATCCATAACCCTGCCCAGGCCAAGCCAGAAGGGCAACCCTGCTAACGACGTCTAACTCGTACCTGCTAAACAAAAGGGGTGCTGACAAAGGGCGAAGGGAAAAAGAGGCGTCGAGGCCAAGACAGCAGCGAGGCTAGAATTCGGCGGCTCTCGCCTACATAGGTATGGTGGACTGAAGCAGGAACGAAGCAAGCACTAAACAACCTATAGAGACTCGATTCATCTATCGGCTATTAGAGAGGGATAAGAGAGACCTATTTGGATCCAACCTGATACTAACACTAATCATACCCATCCTGGTATTCCCCCCTCGAGACCAAACGAGGAAGTCAAACCAAGGAACTCACACAGTTGGCAGTTTTATTCATTCAATTATAATTGTAGCACTTACTAGTCAGATATAGATACCATGAGTCATCCTGATAGCATAAGTAGTGGGCAGTTTTAGTTAATCATTCAGTTGTAGTTGAAGTACTTACTAGTCAGATACAATTAGCATGTGACATCCCAACCCAGCAGTTGTTGGCACTTTTATTTCATTCTATTGGAGTTGCGATACTTACTAGGCAGGTATAACATGACACGGTACACACCAGCTCCACCAGTTGTTGGCACTTTTATTATCCATTCCATTGTAGTGAAGCTGATTACTAGTCACATATTAAGTCAAATTTATAGCACTACTTTAGTTATGCTTGTCCATGGTCGAGATACTATGCTCCAAGTTGTCCATAACCGCGGACATGGCTTTCAGAAAGATTTACCCTGCAGGGATGCACAAATAGCAACACACACACAATCAACCTCGAAAAAACCAAATCAAAACCCAACAAGGCTTTCACGACAAAGCAATCACAGGATTCATAAAATATTTTAGGGGGCCACCCCACTAAGCTACCCGCAACGAAGTTGGCTGGCTCCGAGACGGACCCAGGGTTTGCGTCAATGGATGTAAACGACTGGGAACCCGAAAATGTGACTGGGCTTGTCGATACCGCGAAAACACTCCGCATTCCAAAACAGTATAGGTGCTCCACACACAATCGTAAATAAAGCAGTAAAGCATGGCATAAGTACAGGATAGTAAATAAAACCCCAAACTAGTTTGTGGCCCCAAGAAATAAGAAATGAATCAAGTTCTGGCTAAGTGGGATTCATAGACTCTCCCGGATGTGGATAGTGCGAATAGTCAAGGAACAGGTATAAAGTACTCGGGGCCTACGGGACACAAGTGGCCATGAAAAACCAAATAACATATAATTGCCCACCGGTGCCACTTTCATTAGTTATCTCAGCAATTTAATAGTTGTAATTAAAGACATGATCATCTCCACCATAAACATCTACTAGCATTCCAACAACTGTGGTACTCGACAACACGAGATCGCACCTGAGCAAGCAACTATGACTCGCAAGGCTAGCTATCTACCAAACAACAGGTATTAGGAGGTGTCCATGGCAATATAGAGGCTGCACGGGATATAACTAGGGCACGGAAACTAAAGCATCGCGACACAGATAGCAATAGATCAACAGGAGGAAATAAAGACTATAAATGCAAAATAGGTAGAAGGGGAAGAGATGCTCGCCTGGGAAACACTGCCAGAGATTCATCCGGAGAACTTGTCGATACTCGCATCCACTCATCGGCCTAGTCCGCGAAGAAGCAAACACTAGAAGAAACACCGGATGCAATATTTAATGCTACGGCAGAAGAATCGGCATGTTCATGGTATGATGCATGGCATGGCAAAAGTGTGGTGCAATTAGGTAGTATTAAGCGGAACCGGGGTCCCGACATTTAATTAGACAGTTCAAGTTATTTAAAACCCCGCAATTTAAATGTTGTATTAACAAGACAAAACATGGCATCGGTTTGCTAAACCAATTTAGATGGAGTCCGGAATAAGATAAAGATATCCCGTAGATGGACTCCATATTTAATTATGAGGTGAATCGGCATAATGCCCCCAAACCCACAGACAGGTATGCATGCATGAACAATTTAATATGCGACAGTTATATGTCATATTATAAAAATAGAGGCTTAGGGTCACACATCTGGGTTCGGAAGATCTTGGTTCCGGGGGTTCGGGGTTCGACAGGGATCGGTCTCGGCTGGCATGAGGTTCGGACTCCGGGGTTCAGGGTCTTCGGATCTGTGAAGGAGATCATGGTGTTCCGAGGAGAAGATCTTGGCGTGCCGAGGGTTCGGTCTTCGGATCCCGGGAAGGAGGTCTTGCGATTTTCCGTGAAGGCAATCTTGACGCTCGATGCCCGTGAAGTAGATCTTGTCGTTCCGGCACCATTACCTCCGATCTCCGGTTGGAGTCTTGTCGTCTGTATTTTGTCGGTGGCGAACTTGACCGATGGTCTTCAGGCCACATCCATCCGATGACGAACTAGTTTAGTACCACGATGACCTTGGCATCCGTGGTCTCAGCGTCTTCGGATACCGGTTCGAAGACCTTGGTGGTCTTTGGGTCGTGAAGGCGTTCTTGATGGTCCGTGTCGAAGGCCTTGGGGTTTCGGCTCTGATTGTCGATGGTGAACTTGGAACGGCACCGATGGTCTTTGATTGGCATCGCGGTGGTCCTCATCGGTACCCTAGGCATATACTTGCCAGACATATATGTCTTGTCCAGCTCAGAGGCCTCAGGCAACATCACCAACTAGCAGTACCGGAATGGAGTAGCATCGCTACTAAACAACAATACTGATAGCTGATTAGAGAGCCACACGAGGGCAGGCGCAGAGACAACCGGGGTCGTGGCCAGGCGACACTGTAGGGGGAGTCGAAGAGCACGACAGGGACTCACGATGGCGGGCTGATGCAAAGGAGAGAGACGCGCGGTAGGGATCGCGAGGAAGGGACGGCCAGAGCGAGCTTGATGCGGAGCTCTGTAGGGCCGCGCGGCGAGGCGACGATGAAGGAGAGACCGAGCGGAGGAGGGCTCCCGCGGCGGCGCGCCAAGTCAGAGAAGAGGAGGGTCGGCCTCGTGTCTGTGAAGGTTGAAGACGAGGAGGGGAGGCCGGCGAGGCGGCTCGGAAGAGAGGCGGGGTCCACAACCGGGCGGCGCTCGGCGACGAGGCACAGGGAGGATGCAGTCAAGGTCAGGGAAGGGCGGGGCCGGAGACGGAGGTGAGGGGTGCCCGTGGCGGCAGCCGTGGTCTAGGGCGGCGCTAGGGACAAGGTCGACGGAGACGGGGGCGCACGGGGCTTGGGGAAGGGCTGGCGGCATCTCCAGCTCGGGATTGGGCAGCGAGGCGCACGGGGAGAGGAGATCAGGAGAGCGACGGTGGACGGGGATGGGGAATCGCGAGTGCGCCGCGTCGGTGGGGGTGGGGACCGCGTCGCGGTATGTGGGAGAGCGGGGGTGGGCTGGGGTTGCGTGGCGCGCGGTGCACGGGAGGATGGAGCGTGTCGGTCTAGTGGTGGGGCCAGAACGGCAGGTGGGGCGTGCGATGTGGCCAGGGTGTGGTGTGGGTCGTTGGCGGCGGCTGGGTGTGGGTGGGTTGGTGTGTGCGTGGTCTAGATAGGTTAGGGTTTGGGTGGGACTGTTTTAGGCTAGGGTTTACTATAAAACGGGCTGGGCCAGCCGGGGTAGTAGGTGGCCTGGCCTATGGGCTAGGCTGCCTCCCCTGGAAAAAAAATAAGTTTTATATTTATTATTATTCTGTTTTATTTTTAAAGACCTTTTGTAATTAATTTTAGACAAACAAAAGATCTGGAAGAGACCGGGGTTTATCGTTTGAAATAAAGAAGGGGTGTCTAGAAAACAAAGGTGTCTTTTAGAAAATAGTTTTTGGCAAAAGATGCATGGTGTTATGACGATGCTCAAATGCAATGTGGCATGATGACATGAGCATGCGGTCCTGATGATGCACAAAACAACACGCGATTTTCTAGTAGTGGTTTTACCGGGGTGCTACAATTCGACACCACTAACAACGGATCTCACCCTCGAGATCCGCCTCATGGTACGAGGAAGAAGGCTGGTGATCTGAATCTTCTCGCTTCTTGTAGGTCCTTGCGACACCACTAACAAAGATCCCTGCTTCATGTCAAAATTGGCGACACCACCAACAAGAAGTCGTAGTCCCTGATCGTCGAGAGAACACTCCGGGAACAAAGGACGAAGGTAAAGGTATCAACAAATAAAGCAACCTCTAAGTTCGACAGAAGGAGAGAAAAGATGCATTCTAACCCACTTCAATGCACAAGAGAGAATAGAATGAGTAGTCAGAATGGGGGCCAATCCATCACGCACCGAAACTATTACTCCGCACGATCAATTGAAAAGCGTGCAACCATTCTGGGAATCAGACTAGAGATCTCGACAAGCGAGGTTCGGAAACAAAGGAGTGATGCAGACTCTGCATCGGATCTGGCGTAGATGATGTCGTCGCGTCGGAAAACACCGGAAGGCACAACAAGGAACAGAGAGAAGTCCAACAGATGAAGGATTCCTCAGATAGCATGAAGACCGGATGTAGAAGCACAGTTACCAAAGGAGGAAGCGAAACCCTGAAGGTATGACGGAAACCCAACCACGAGAATTCCTGGACTCGAAGAAAAGATAAGGGAGTAGATTCAAAACACGCAGAGGTAAGAGGAAAACAGCAGAGGTAAGAGGAAAACAGCAGAGGGGTAAGGAGTAAAATCAGACCTAATCAGATCTATCCAACCGATTTTGCAAAATAGTTTTGACACTCTAGATCATCCGTTAGCTAGGTTATCCTACAGGCTGGACCAGTGGGGTATCGCAACTGTTTGGCTCTGATACCACTCTGTAACACCCTCGAATCGGCCCTATGCAAGTTTTAGCGCTTCCCGCCAAAACCCGCATAGAAACGGTTCAAGGACGCCCACCAGGCACTTTCGTGCGGGTGGAAAACAAAGTAATATCATTACACAATAGTCCACGATGGAACCCACAAGAATATATATATACAACAACAACTCCATGAGTCAAAAATACAGATATACAATACAAAGATCCAAATCACCTTCAAACGATACAACATCCGAGTATGGATAAGATGTAAATGGGGCTAAGAGCCCTGAAGAATAACCAATGGCGTCCATAACCCTGCCCAGGCCAAGCTGGAAGGGAAACCCTGCTAACGACGTCGAACTCGTACATGCTAAACAAAAGGGGTGCCGACAAAGGGCGAAGGGAAAAAGAGGAGCATCAGTACTGAGGCCAGTACACGGCGAGGCTAGAATTCGGCGGCTCTCACCTACATAGGTATGGTGGACTGAAGCAGCAACAAAGCATGCACTAAACAACCTATAGAGACTCGATTCATCTATCGGCTATTAGAGAGGGATAAGAGAGACCTATTCGGATCCAACCTGATACTAACACCAATCATACCCATCATGGTATTCCCCCCTCGAGACCAAACGAGGAAGTCAAACCAAGGAACTCACACAGTTCGCAGTTTTATTCATTCCATTATAATTGCAGCACTTACTAGTCAGATATAGATATCATGAGTCATCCTGATAGCATAAGTAGTGGGCAGTTTTAGTTAATCATTCAGTTGTAGTTGTAGTACTTACTAGTCAGATACAATTAGCATGTGACATCCCAACCCAGTAGTTGGTGGCACTTTTATTTCATTCTATTGAAGTTGCAATACATACTAGGCAGGTATAACATGACACGGTACACACCAGCTCCACCAGTTGTTGGCACTTTTATTATCCATTCCATTGTAGTGAAGCTGATTACTAGTCACATATTAAGTCAAATTTATATCACTACTTTAGTTATGCTTGTCTATGATCGAGATACTGTGCTCCAAGTCATCCTTAACCGCGGACACGGCTTTCAGAAAGATTTACCCCGCAGGGGTGCACAAATAGCAACACACACACGATCAACCTCCGAAAAACCAAATCAAAACCCAACGAGGCTTTCACAACAAAGCAATCGCAGGATTCATAAAATATTTCAGGGGGCCACCCCACTAAGCTACCCGCAACGAAGTTGGCCGGCTCCGAGATGGACCCAGGGTTTGCGTCAATGGCTGTAAACGACTGGGAACCCGAAAATGTGACTGGGCTGTCGATACCGCGAAAACACTCTGCATTCCAAAACAGTATAGGTGCTCCACGCACAATCATAAATAAAGTAGTAAAGCATGGCATAAGTACATGATAGTAAATAAAACCCCAAACTAGTTTGTGGCCCCAAGAAATAAGAAATGAATCAAGTTCTGGCTAAGGGGGATTCATAGACTCTCCCGGATGTGGATAGTGCGAATAGTCAAGGAACAGGTATCAAGTACTCGGGGCCTACGGGACACAAGTGGGCATGAAAAACCAAATAACATATAATTGCCCACCGGTGCCACTTTCATTAGTTATCTCAGCAATTTAATAGTTGTAATTAAAGACATGATCATGTCCACCATAAACATCTGCTAGCATTCCAACAATTGTGGTACTCGACAACACGAGATCGCACCTGAGCAAGCAACTACGACTCGCAAGGCTCGCTATCTACCAAACAACAGGTATTAGGAGGTGTCCATAGCAATATAGAGGCTGCACGGGATATAACTAGGGCACGGAAACTAAAGCATCATGACACGGATAGCAATAGATCAACAGGAGAAAATAAAGACTATAAATGCAAAATAGGTAGAAGGGGGAGAGATGCTCGCCTGGGAAACACTGCCGGAGATTCATCCAGAGAACATGTCGATACTCGCATCCACTCATCGGCCTAGTTCGCGAAGAAGCAAACACTAGAAGAAACACCGGATGCAATATTTATTGCTACGGCAGAAGAATCGGCATGTTCATGGTATGATGCATGGCATGGCAAAAGTGCGGTGCAATTATGCGGTATTAAGCGGAACCGGGGTCCCGACATTTAATTAGACGGTTCAAGTTATTTAAAACCCCACAATTTAAATGTTGTATTAACAAGACAAAACATGGCATCGGTTCGCTAAACCAATTTAAATGCAGTCCGGAATAAGATAAAGATATCCCGCAGATGGACTCCATATTTAATTATGAGGTGAATCGGCATAATGCCCCCAAACCCACAGACAGGTATGCATGCATGAACAATTTAATATGCGACACTTATATGTCATATTATAAAAATAGAGCCTTAGGGTCACACATCTGGGTTCGGAAGATCTTGGTTCCGGGGGTTCGGGGTTCGACAGGGGTCGGTCTCGGCGGGCACAAGGTTCAGACTCCAGGGTTCAGGGTCATTGGATCTGTGAAGGAGATCATGGCGTTCCGAGGAGAAGATCTTGGCGTGCCGAGGGTTCGGTCTTCGGATCCCGGGAAGGAGGTCTTGTGGTTTTCCGTGATGGCGATCTTGACGCTCGATGCCCGTGAAGTATATCTTGTCGTTCCTACACCATCACCTCTGATCTCCGGTTGGAGTCTTGTCGTCCGTCTTTTATCGGTGGCGAACTTGACCGATGGTCTTCAGGCCACATCCATCCAATGACGAACTGGTTTAGTACCACGATGACCTTGGCGTCCGTGGTCTCGGCATCTTCGGATACCGGGTCGAAGAGCTTGGTGGTCTTTGGGTCCATCAAGGCATTCTCGATGCTCCGTGTCGAAGGCCTTGGGGTTTTGGCTCTGATTGTCGATGGTGAACTTGGAACGGCACCGATGGTCTTCGATTGGCATCGCAGTGGTCCTCATCGGTACCCTACGCAGATACTTTCCCGACATATATGTCTTGTCCAGCTCAGAGGCCTCAGGCAACATCACCAGCTAGCAGTACTGGAACGGAGTAGCATCGCTACTAAACAACAATACCGAGAGATGATTAGAGAGCAACATGAGTAGCAAAATAAAGGGGCAGGCGCAGAGACGACCGGGGTCGTGGCCAGGAGACACTCTAGGGGGCATCGAAGAGCACGATAGGGACTCACGGTGGCGGGCTGATGTGAAGGAGAGAGACGCACGGTAGGTCTCGCGAGGAAGGGACGGCCAGAGCGAGCTTGATGCGGAGCGGCCAGGGGCAGAGCTCTGTAGGGCCACGCGGCGAGGCAACGATGAAGGAGAGCCCGAGCGGAGGAGGGATCCCGCAGTGGCGCGCCAAGTCAGAGAAGAGGAGGGTCGGCCTCGTGTCTATGAAGGTTGAAGACGAGGAGGGGAGGCTGGCGAGGCGGCTCGGAAGAGATGCGGGGTCCACAATCGGGTGGCGCTCGGCGACGAGGCACAGGGAGGACGCATTCGAGGTCAGGGAAGGGCGGGGCCGGAGACGGAGGTGAGGGGTGCCCGTGGCGGTAGCCGTGGTCTAGGGCGGCGCTAGGGACAAGTTCGACAGAGACGGGGGCGGATGAGGCTCGGGGAAGGGCTGGCGGCATCTTCGGCTCGGGATTGGGTAGCGAGGCGCATAGGGAGAGGAGATCGGGAGAGCGATAGTGGCCGGGATGGGGAATCTTGAAAGTGGGGACAGCGGTAGGTGGGAGAGCGGGGGTGGACTGGGGTTGCGTGGCGCGCGGTGCATGGGAGGATGGAGCGTGTCGGTCTAGTGGTGGGGCCAGAATGGCAGGTGGGGCGTGCGATGTGGCCAGGTTGTGGTGTGGGTGGTTGGCGGTGGCAGGGTGTGGGTGGGTTGGTGTGTGCGTGGTCTAGCTAGGTTAGGGTTTGGGTGGGACTGTTTTAGGCTAGGGTTTGCTCTAAAATAGGCTGGGCCAGCCAGGGTAGTAGGTGGCCTGGCCTATGGGCTAGGCTGCCTCCCCTGAAAAAAAATAAGTTTTATATTTATTATTATTCTGTTTTATTTTTAAAGTCCTTTTGTAATTAATTTTAGACAAACAAAAGATCTGGAAGAGACCGGGGTTTATCGTTTGAAATAAAGAAGGGGTGTCTAGAAAACTAAGGTGTCTTTTAGAAAATAGTTTTTGGCAAAAGATGCATGGTGTTATGACGATGCTCAAATGCAATGTGGCATGATGACATGAGAATGCAGTCATGATGATGCACAAAACAACACGCGATTTTCTAGTAGTGGTTTTACCAAGGTGCTATAGCAGGTCTCGACCAATAAAACTTTAGACATTACAAGAGAAAATCAGGTCTACCCTACGGACCCGAAGAAGACAACCTGTGTGGCATCCAATATTGGTCCTGCATAGGAAAGCGCGTTGGTCGGGTTCCCCTGTGAGAACTAGACAATTTCTGCATGGGTCCCAGTCGACATGCCAGGAATCCCCAAGGAACTTGACAAGCACACAATCAAATCATATCCAGACACCAAATCAAATGCGCGGTCGCTCGATGAATTATGGAACCAAAATGCAGAGCCATTCGACAAAAGCTCCATCGCCTCACTAACTCGTGGCACATTATAGAAATAACAAGGGATTTCGATTTTCATGCCCCTAGTTCTTTAGTTTTACTCGGTTTTCCCCAGCCACTTAACTTTTCCTCACTTTTCCCCTCCCTCTATTCTAAAACCCTCACGGGTGCTCAGACGGAGGGATGCTGTCAGGTCAAAGGCTTAACCGGTACATGATATCCGGTGGGACTGCTTGGGGGTAGGTTCTGTCGTAGCTGTTACGTGCTGACATGTGGGGCTAGGATACACGGCGGGCTAGTCATCCATCTCTCGCTGACTTGTGGGCCCCTTTTCCCCTGATTGTGTGGTCGGTGTAGCCAATGACAAATGGGGCCGTTCTATGGGCCGTTGAAGCCAATGAACGATGGGGTCGCCATGTGGGGCCGTTCTGTGGGACCGTCGAAGCCAATGACTGATGGGGCCGTCATGTGGGGCTGGAGGGGGGATTTGCATATTTGCCACATTTTTTTTGCAACTTGCATATTTGCCATTTTGTGTGTCACTAACATGTGGTGGTCATGTGGCAAATATGAAAATTTTGAAGAAGAAGTTTGGCAGATATGCAAAATTGGCAAATATGCCAAAATCCCAGAGCTGCTACTCCCCCAAACATTGATAGGTGGGGTCGTGTATGACACATCAGCTCTCTCTCTCTCTCTCATCCGCTCCCAGCCCCCAGCCCCGAGCAGCTCCTATCCCACCGGCGGACAGAGTAGCCATCGTCGGTGCGTTGCTGGATCCGTCCTACGGCGGCATCAGACGGACTATAGCGCTGCACCTCAACCACGGCTTCCGCACCTTTTTCGTCCGTATGCATTATACGTCGAGGCAGTACCGACCATAGACAGATCCACCGCCCATGGCGATCGGGATTTTGTTCCACCGCCATAGCTCTATGAACAGACACAACAATTGCTAGTAGTGCTTGGTAAGACCTTCGCTTCTACTCCACCCACCCTAATCGATTCGGTTCCCATAATTTCCTCGATATTGCAGGTGCAAATTAGTCCACAATGTCTGGTCGTAGCGGATACACCAGCAAGGGTTGGGAATCGATCATGTCGTGGCCACCTTCTCCTTCTCCTACCACGTCGGAAGTGAAGGTAGCTCCTTCTCTGTACTACCAATGAATTTGAAGTGCCACCATGGCCTATCAGACAGATTTCAATTGGGTTTGTTTTGGGATTGTTATAGTGTGCTATGTAGGCCGATGATCCATGGTACATTGCATACCAAATATGAATCAACCTAGTGGTCTAGCTAGAGGATGGATTTGGAGGAGATGGTTGCCAATTTAGGTGATGATTTTTCCCATAAAAACCTATTGATATTCGAGCTGAAGCGTACTGTCGAGGAAGAAAAGAAGAATTCAGAGCTTATTCGCAAATAGAAGTTGACATTTGAGGCTGATCTTGCCGTATCGGATCAAGTGGTAGAAAATCTAAAACATGAACTTCAAGTGAAGGGAGGAGAATAGTAGATTCATGTCGGCAGTTTTAGTAGTTTTCATCCCCGTCATAGCAGTTACAGTATGCGGTTGGGGTGAAGGGTGGCACGTGTAATGATTAGTTGAATAGATAGCTACTAATTTAGAGAGTAGAATTATTATTCAATGGATATTTGTTAGTTCCTGCTAATTTAGTCACTTTGTGGTCCCAAAGTTATCAAGAGAATATATTGCGGGGCCCGAGTTGCTTACCATTAGATCTAGCGGTCCCAAAATGGGTCGAGAGAATGCATTGCAGGGTCCGAGTTGCTTGCCGTTGGATCTAGCAGTCCCAAAGTTGTCGAGAGAATGCATTGCAGGGCCCGAGTTGCTTGCCATTGATCTAGCAGTCCCAAAGTTGTTGAGAGAATGCATTATGGGGCCCGAGTTGCTTGCCATTGGATCTAGCTACTCATAGTTGGTGTGCCAAATGCCTAGAGGGTCAAGTTTGGGCCCTATCAGTTTTGACCATTCTGTCACTACCATCGTGGCTGCCATGTCGACTTGCAGCGTTGGCGGCAACATCCATTCCTCATTCCAAATTAGTGGCTGAGATTGTCAAAGAAGGTACTACTCTCTCCGATCGAAAATAGTTGACTCAAATTTGTTAGATACAGATGAATCTAATACTAATTCATGTCTAGATACAATTGAATCTAGACAAATCTAAATCAACTAATTTGGGTCGGAGGGAGTACTACTTATGTATCAGCTTTAGAGCATATCCACCGTCCTCATAGCTCAAATACATAACAATTTTGATTCAAATCATACATACTTCGATCAAATTTATACAAGTCCACCGGAGATTGTCAAAGAAAGTACTACTACTTATGAATAAGCTTTAGAGCATATCCACCGGTCTCACGGCTCAAATACATATCAAATTTATTCAAATCATACATATATTTAAGTCACAGAATTTTCATTCAAATTCGTCCCAATTTTAAGTGGAAGGTGAGTTAGCCGCCCACCCTGCCATATGCCAAGAATTACGGGCAAAGTGCTCCCATCCATCTGGCCACGAGGTACATCCAACCTTCACCGTTGAAGTGCACCTCGACATGCTAGCTGCGGCTGCGGCCTGCCTCCCATGGCTTTGACTCACGAGGGCTTGATCTGCGCCGTCATAGTGATGTTCCGGATGATGGCTTCCATCGATGTATTTCATCGATGACCACTATCGGTACCACCGTCGTCGCATTGATGTTGCGGATGATGACTTCCATCAGTGTATTTCATCAGCAATGGATCGAAGGATGTGAATGGAAGTAAGACAGACAAAGACAGAAATTTCAGACGCTTAGATCCTCACTACTGCACACTGTTCAAGCCGTGACGCTTAGATCCACGCCGCCTCAAGCCATACCGATCCCCACGCTTAGGTCCGCGCCACCGCACACTGTTCTGACCGCCACGCTTAGGTCCGCGCCGCCGCACGCTGTTCCGACCACCACGCTTAGGTCCGTGTCGTCGCACGCTATTCAGACTGCCACACTTAGATCCGTGTCGTCGTGCGATAGGGAAAGGGAGGGAGATACATCTAGCACATCGGATCATGTTGTATCCAATGGTGGTTGGCCAAGATCTGTGTGACATAGATCTCGACCAATCAGAGTGCAGCCAAACTGAGCACTAGTTGATGCGGTTGGTATACGTGCGACAGGGAAAGGAAGGGAGAGACATCTAGCCTGTAGGGTTCTCCTTGCTATACAAGGTAGGTGCACGCATCGGGAGAGAGAGAGACCTCCAGCCCGTCGGATCATGATGTATCCAATGGTGGTTGGTCAAGATCCGTGGGACATACATCTTGACCAATCAGAGCGTAGCTAAACTAAGACATGAGAGAGGGGGAAAGTGAGGAAAACTTTAGCGGGAGGGGAAAAGTGAGGAAAACTTTAGCGGGAGGGGAAAACTGAGTAGAGCTAAGGAAAACAAGGGCACTCAGATAAAAAATGAGCAAGGGAAATTCAAGCTTTTGGCATAAAAATGGAAAATGTGTTACTTGAACAAAATAATCCATCTTGGTCGACATTATATTGTTTGCAACTCAAAGATACACAAGTGTTCCAAATTTGGCCTCATTTAGACAAAGTATGTCTTGTGATGGGTTATTTTGGAGGTTGATTGAGTAGAAAGCCATGCATCTTCATAGCTAGTAGCTCATTCCAAGAAGGGTTTAAGAAGTGGTTCAGGGGATATGTCCTTTTCCTTTATTATTCATGCTAGGTTGTAGGTAACATAACAAGACTCCATGTGAAGGTTGCACTATGTTTTGACTTTTTTTGAATTAAACTAACCCTAAAACCATTTTTTGAATTTAATCACTTAGAAAAACAAAAATGTGGCTCATTACAAGTAAATCTAAAATTTCCAATTCATATGGTAAGTCAATCCAAGATACACAAGTGTGCCAAATTTTGGATCAATTGGTCAACGTTTGATGGTTTAAGCCAAGAACTAGCTGAACCCCATGTGTTGACCATATGTCGAGGGAAAAACTGAGTAGTGCTAAGCAACTAGGTGGATGACCATAGAACCTTGCAATAACACATACATTATGGGATTATACGACATACAAACTTGGAAGCATCACACTAGTTCGAATCAATACAAACATTGACAGTAGTTCAAATTCATCATACAAATTCAAATTAATAATTCAAATTCAATTTTTTTCTTGCTCCTAGTGTTTTTCGCTGGGTTCACCACCTTACTCTGGGTGATCCTAGCTGGAATATTTGCGGAGTCCACCATCAGCTTATTCCATATGTTCCCATTGTTCTTTTTCTCTGCATCCAATGAATCAAGTGCTTTAGTCTGTCATACAATTGGTTCAATCACGTTTCGATCCATTGGTTCATATGGTTCAAAATGCATTGGCATCATTTATTCCATTATCCTCTTGTGTAATTCCTTTACTTTTCAACTCTGCTTCCAATGAATAAATTGCTTTATTCTCCTCTTGATCCATTGGTTCAAACTCCTCTCGATCCATTGGTTCAATCTCCCATGCATTTGGTTCAATCTCCTCTGCATTTGTTCATTCTCCTCTAGATCCATTGGTTCAATCTCCCCTGCATTTGGTTCAATCTCATCTTCATTTGGTTCAATCTCCTATTGATCCATTGGTTCAATCTGCAATGTATCCATTGCTTCATTTCGTTCAAATACTTCATTCTCATCTGCATTTGCTGCTCTCGCCTGATCATCCATTCCATAAGATGGGTCCACTACATTTTTACAAAGCCTAGAAATGTTCCCTAGGATCCCACAACATTTGCACTTATGTCGCCGAGGTGGTGCACCACCCTCTGCACTAGCTCTCATCCTATTCTTACTTGGCCTACCTGCTGGTCTAGTAAAAACTGGAGGGTATAGCTTGAATCCTCTATCCACTTCCATCCATTGGTATTTTCCCAACAAGGCTGGAACATTCTGAGCATATGCTGTCTTAAATTTGGCAACGGAGAAATACTCCAACACGTACTGATCAAGTTCACACTCTTCACCTCCTAGAACACCCATGAAAAACAATGCATGTATATGTAGGGTCTCCCACGGAGCTGCCATTGCCTGCAATGGCATATCCTATCAACCAAACTCACTGAATACCTCCATTGCATATCTTTACTGTCAGTGTATGTTACCTCAGCCTCCATTCCTCTTCTAATGCATTTCATCTTTAATTGTTTTGCCCTAGCATGCAAAGCCTTAATAAAATATGGGAAGATGAGATGGCCATCATATATTGTTGATGCAATTCTTTGACGCAAATCGATCTTTATCATGATCATCTACCTAATCTTATCAAATATTTGCCACAACACAAGCCCTTTCAATGACTTGACCTTTGCATTGAAACTCTATGCAAGGTTACTTGTTACATAGTCTACCTTGAAAATTTCATTGAATTGGCTTTTTGACCACACCATTCCATGATGTGCATCCAAGTTATCCTTCACCGCAGGTTTTTGTTTATACAACACTTCCAAATGATACAAATGCTTCTTCAAATTGCATGTGTATGAAGCTGGCCATAGGTTGTCAGTATAAACTTTACGCTTGAATTTCTTTGTAAAACTTTGCACTCAGTGTCGCATACATTCCCTATGCTCCACTCCGGGGATTACTGCTTCTATGGCTTTCTCCAAACCTTTGCAAGCGTCCATGTGGATAGTAAGTCCTGGTGGATGACCTATAAGGTCACACAAATTCTCCAGAAACCAAGTCCAACTTTCCTCTATCTCAATCTCCAAAACTCCAAAAGCAACAGGGAACATCCAATTGTGTCCATCAGCTTCAGTAGCAGCTACTAGCTGTCGTTTAAATCTGCCATGAAGAGTTGGTGCATCCATGGCCAAATAAGGCATGCAACCATCCAGAAACCCTTGCCACCAAGCTTTGAAACAAACAAAAGCCCTTCTAAAGCACTCCTTCTCCATTGTCTTCCCTCGTATTTTGTACTGAACTTTATGCATGTCTATCTGTACAACACTACCTGGACTAGAGATCTCCACTTCAGCTTTGAAGTTGTAAAGCAACTAAAAACTTCCATCCATGGACCATTGATCCTATCAAGAGCCATTTCCTTTGCATAGAACATCCTCATGTAAGGTACTGTAATATTGAACTTTTGAGAAACCTCAAGTGATGGGTTCGCTCTATCCAATCCATGATTGCATCTGTCAACCACCTAGTCTTTGCTAGTTTTTTTTTGTACTTTGGCTGCCCCCCTTGAGGTGGACAAGAATGTTCGAACCGGTTACTTTTTATCTAAAACATAATGAAAATGTCACGTGCAGTTAAAAAACTCTACACAATGATCTAAAATACACAACTGGTTGTAATACCTAAACCAAACTGCTCCTGAGCATAGTGGATGCATGCATCCTCCACCTACACCTCTTGTATGGGCACTTCACTGTGAACCTTGCTGGCTCACTCTTAATAACATCATAATCATTATTGGTGTGGATGCAATATGTAGTAAGGGCATTATGACAGTCCCGCATCGTTTCAAATACGGTGCCTTCTGAAATCTTAGGATCATTCCTGTCCCACTCAATTACTGGTGAGTCCTCACCATCGTACTCGGCTAAAACGAGACTATCATTGTTCTCCTCGTTCTCTTCGTCATCAGTGTCATCAAATCTGGCACTATGGGCCATTTCCTCCGTGTATTGATCCTTCAGTGCATGTTTACTGAATCTATCTACCAGTTCAGGAAACAACAACTCATCCTCATAATCTAGTGGAGGCGCTCCCTCGTCAGGCTCTGCTTTGTCCTCCACATCGACAGCACAAGAGATTTGGCTTACACTCGCAGTGCAAACAGATGGTACTACTGTGGACCTACAAGGAGCGCGGGGGTGCACACTATTAGAAGAGACAGTAGAGACACATGATGCCCGACCACCTGATGATGCCTGACCACCAGATGATGCTTTAACCCTCTTTCCCATGTGTTCAAATTTTGGTTGCACATGGAGACGAATTCAACCAAAATGTTCGGCAGCGTTCAAAGAGAAAATCATTACTAGATCAGCTTCGCTAGTTAGTGGGAGCAATCTTTGCTCACTAATGTTGAAATATTGCAAATCAACTGAATCTCCATTGCTCCAAGGGAATTTAGAATAGATTTTATCTTTCAAATCTCTGAGAGTTATGGAGGTTGCAACCATCACTAGGAAGTAAAATCCAGAGAGATACTGTTCACAACCATGAATTTTGCTAGTATCCAATTTAACCGCTAGCCGAAATGCCAGCGTTGGATCAATCCTATTAAAAAAGCAATGCAGTTAGTTGAGCACTAGCGATTCGTGCTCAATTACTGCCTATAATAAATCCACAAAGGTAAAGGATGCTTACCCAGATGGAATCCATGTGTTAGATCCCTGCGATTCCACCCAATCTTTTTTGCGCTCGACGTGGAGGACCGGTACACCAGTCGGTGTTGCATACTGTTCCGTGAAAGGGGTAGATCTAGTGGGGGTGGGGGCGGGAGCAGAGCCGGAGGTGGAGTGGGCTCTGCGGCTAGGGGGAGGGGTCAGCTCGGCAGCCGAGGACGACATAAGGTAGGAGGGCACGATGGTGGGGGAGCGTAGGGGCAGTGTGGGAGTTGTTCCAGGCTCGGGGAAGCGAATGCTTTGGGTGAGCGAGAATGGCCGGTTCGACGTGTCTCCATGCGGCCCCACCCTTCACCACGTATGCAAGACCCGTCTCAATGCGGCCCCACCCTTCACCACGTATGCAAGACCCGTCCCAACGCGGCCCTACCCATCAACATGTAATGGTCAAGGCCATGTAATGTAACGCTCAATGCATGACCTGCCCCAACGCGGTCCCACTGGTCAGCATGTAACGGTCAAGCCTTTAACCTGACAACATCCCTCCGTCCGAGCACCTACGAGGGTTTTAGAATAGAGGGTGGGGAAAAGTGAGGAAAAGTTAAGCGGCTAGGGAAAACTGAGTACAACTAACGAACCGAGGGCACGAAAATAGAAATCCCAAATAACAAAGGCAACATGGGTGGCCAACCCAGTACTCACCCTGAAGAAAAACACAAAACTGTGCATATGCATCGACTTCGCCACCCCAAGCAACTCCATGCAAGAAACAATTCTTCCCTCTGGCCCACGACGATGAAGCTGTCCTCTAGTCGAAGCAAAATATGAGCCCCTTTGGGTCGACAAGTACAACTTCTAGGAAGCACCCGAAGGCGACGACTAGCTCCTTAAGCCGGGAAACGTTGCGCAGCCACGGCGTTTTCTGCACTTAGAATTTTACTTTTCTGCAATTTACATTCAAATAAGGACAACGGCCAGGCGAGTACACCAAAATATGTACCTCCTGCATTTTATAATAAATAAAAGATAAGTTCCCAAAACTAAGTCTCAGTCTCTTTTTTCTGTCTGTCTCCTTTACTTGGGGACTTCGCCAACTAGAGCATGCTAAATCTTTCGGCTTTGCTTACTAAAGACACAAAACGCACTAACCTGAATAGCTGACTCGGCCCTAGGTCATCAGGCAAATGAAAGGTTCTCGCATAAAAAAATATCGCATCAGCTATCATTAGAAAATCAGAAACAAGACAATATATATTCAACAACTATGGAACATGAATTTACATAATACATATGTCTGTTTTTGTAGGGGAATATTTGAATTGCACCACGAAGTTAAGGAAGAACTCTTCATCTTCCTCCAAACACCTCCGGATGATCCTGATGGTGGGCCTATGGGCAGCCGTATAATGAGGCTCCATGTTGATCATCCTAACCCAGGAAGAGAAGGCAACCCCAGCGATACAACATCCAAGTTTAGTGTAGGGTGATGCACGTGCACCCAAGAAAGAGCAAGCTTGGCACCTGCCCCAAGTTGTAACTTCACAAAGTGATAAATCCTCTTGCCTTGCCGAAACTTCACCATCAATTCGGCAAGACATTGAGGCTGAGGATCTAGAGGAAACATGGTGTTATACACAATGACCAGCGATTGGCAATAGCACTCTACAAACTCTTCCACCTCAGACACGTGATCCTGAAGCAGGGCTAGTGCGCATGCACGATGGTGATTAGTCCAGAAATTAGTGTTAGTACCTCGAGAAGCCTCCATCAGAGCATTCATTCGGTTTCATAAGCGCTGAGTCTCTTTCCTCTCACACAACCGAATACCTGAGGAAAAAGAAGAGGGTCACTTTTTCACGACCGAATAAGCAAAACTCAGGGGATCAGTGAAGAACTTACAAAGAATTTTCTCGCTCGCCATGGATATTTATTATAAGATATAGGCCACGCGGTCCAAGGCCTTGCGCATTTTCGACTATGACACGTCTACCATCGCCTACACGGTTCGAAGATTTACCTCCAGGTGTTTCACTTGTTCGATCTTTTTGCCATATAATGGCGGGTCCACAATGCGAATGATAGAATTATTTGGTACAACTGCTTCAGAAGAGGATGGGTCAACATCGGAAGGTTGAGGAGGACCCAAAGGAATAGCTAAATCAACAGAAATCTGGCAGGATAAAATGGAAAAGGCAGGAACTTCAGTAGACCATACATGATCACATACATAGTAATAAATGTGACAGAACCACTATATACATGCAAAAGGTTGTCCCACAAATCTAAGGAGTAGTTCAGCACAAGTCATTAGGGTCATTACAAGCAAACCCGAAAAACATCCACAAATAAAAGCCAGATTATGAGGCAGATTTCTCAGCTAAAAGTGTGGTGCTGGCTGATGGAGCATCAGCCGAAGGATTAACACCTGGGGTAGTACCGCCAGAAGGACCTCCGGTTGAAGGATTAGCAGCGGATATCTCCTGACCTGCACCTATAGCTACAAGAAGTCACGAATATTTTTTGGCCTTCTTAATATAGGGAGTCAGTTCAATCTCTTTGCCATCACAGGTGAGTAGAATAGAGGAGGTAACCTTCTTGCAGCCGACCTTCTCAACGTGCGCCATCGCTAAGGCCATGGAGGTCTCAGCGCACCTCCTTGATTGGATCATGCTATATCCCATCAGCTGGTTTGGATCAGCACTAAACATGGTAGTAAGCTCATTCAGGTCTACAGGCACCGCTTTCGTTGGGAAAATTTCCGCATGGAGACCCTTGAAAGCACGACATGAACAAATCAAAAGATTTTGTCCACAAACACTACTAGACTCTAAAGTATCAACAACATTCGTCAAAGGATCAATCTATTTATCCTTGTCTAGTGTAGAGACTAGCCAGTAATCTCTACAACTAGGAAAATTAAAGATAAAGAGATGCAGCTAATAAACAACTTTAAAAAGGTGGCACAAGAGAAGACAACTTTTGAGTCAGGAAACTATTGAGAACTTCTAGTTGCTTCCAGAGATTTTCATCTCGAACAGCAAGGGCAGCAACCTTCTTTTCTCTTTCTTCGGCATCAGTTCATACTCTCTATTTGGCCTTTACCAGCGCCTCCTCTGCAACCCGCAACTTGGCCTCCAGAACTTCAATGCGCTTCAATGCCTTGTCCCAGATAACACCGGATTCCCTAGCAGCAGATGGGTAGTTATAGTTAAACCAAGTTAGAAGAAATCAAATTTTATGAGGAATAGCAAATTTATCGATTGACCGGACGAACCTTTAGATTCTTCGGCTTCATTATGGATCTTGTAAAACGAGAGGCCATATCAACCATTTCACCCATCAGCGACTACAGAACAGAAAGCAACCTATCAGAATTCTAAAAGAGCAAACAGGGTCAAGCTACAAAATGGGCTAGGAAAAGCAACACTTACATCCTACATATCAACCTTGACAGGATCTTTAGTTATGACCACGCCTTTACCCACAAATTTCCTCATTTTAGCAGGAGGAGACTTGGGAAGCATGCTAGTATCCTTTGGGTCTGTTTTCTCCACAGGTGATTTCTGCGGGTCTGACGATGGAACAGAAGATTTGGTAGGAGGAGACGCAATGAAGGCACCATGTGGTGATATGCGAGGCTCTTCATCATAACCTCTAGATCCACAAAGCAAGTAATCAAGAGTGGGCAGTAAAAATTCGACAAGCCATAAAAATAGAAGTAAAGGGATGAAGTACTTACAAAGAAACGTTTGTGGTCATACGAAAGATATTCACCCTCGGAGGAGCAGCGGAAATAGGAACAACAAATTTGTCTTTGACCTATTGAATCATCATAATCTTCGACCATTTCAATGGCTTCAGAGCATTTCCGCTTCTCAGCAACAGGCATCCTCTGAAAATCCCCGGACTAAGCTGAAGCAACAGAATGGGTATCCGAACAAAAAACACCAAAGGATGCCTCCTCTTTTTCATCGGGTGCAATCCTAGTTCCAGTAAAATCTTTGGATAGAGAGGCGCTGGTCGGTAGTTCACCACTTTCCGGGAGGGGAGGAAGAGTAGAAAGATGATCATAATCCTACACCACAAGGAGACAGAATAAGATGACATACATCACAACATGTAAGGAAAGAAGGAACACTTACATTAGGAGAATATTCTTCTTGCCGAAGGGTTCCAATCGACAACTTGGGGGAATAGGGCTTTTCTTCGTCCACATGGTGAATGAGTGAACCCTCTTGTCAAGAATATTGAGAGGGAGATTCTCTGGTGAAATCCTCACGGGGTCCTTCTTTCCAGTATAAGCCCACATACCAAACAATCTAGACTGGATAGGCTAGATGCGCACCCAAAGGAAGTTGGTTAAAATTTGCAAGCATGATAGCTCTTGGCCAACTTCAGTGCATAGTTCTTCTAGACGTGTCAACAAAGTCTTGATCTCCTTCATTTCTTCAGGAGTAGGACGTTGGTCCCATGAGTCAAGTCTTTGGCAGGTTTTCTTGGGTCAAAAGGTGCCAACCTGAAGGTCTGGCCCTCGCTTTTTTGGTCTTTGATGTAAAACCACTTGTTTTCCATCCTTGGATAGAATCCGAAATTTTGAAGTCAAAATTATCAACCTCAGGGTGAGCAGAAAATATGGCACCCCCGACATCATGGACAAAAGCGTCGGAGGCATTACGACAAACATAGAAAAAGTGCTTCCACAGACCCCCAATGAGGATGGATCCCAAGGAAACACTTGCAAAGAGTGATGAAACAGGTGACATGAAGAATGGAATTTGGCATGAGCTGGTAAAGCCGCATGCCGTAAACAAAGAGCAAGCCATGAAGAAATTCGTGAATAGGAAGGGAAAGGCCGTGATAAAGGAAGGGGAGAAACATTACCCACCATCTAGGCTCAGTAACGGGAGTAGCTTCATCTCCTAGGAGCTTGAAGGTACCTTCGTCCAGAAGGCAGTAGCTGCGCGTGTCATGCAGATATCGCTGATTGAACTTAGTTGGAGCCCATCCAATGGCCCTCTTCTTCATCACCTTGGCGGCGGTAGCAGAAGACCAAACCTTAGACTTGCCCATGGAGGCTCTTGTGGGAAAGAGATAAGCACATGCAAGAACACAAGAAGCATTGGTACGTCGCCATGAGGAAGAAGAAGTATGCAGCAACAAGGAGTAGTAAGCAGTAAAATTATGCCCCTTAGGTTATAAAGGGATCGAAGAGTGAAGCTCATCCATTGGATAAGGGCAGCAGAACATCAGGACACAAAGGATGAAGACACATGTCAAAGTTTGTTAAAAGGATAAAAATCATGGGTAGTTATTACCATGGTAAACACGGAAGAAATCTGCACGGTCCCTCGATTATCACGCATAAAGGGGGTCGTGCGGTCAAAAACATCACCAACGCATTGATTAAGCGTCATCACTACTGCAGCACGAGCCTACAATTGTAATGTCCTGTCGGGTTTTGTTTCTCGGAAACTACGACATGCCATCTTCGTCAGCACTAACGTCATGGATGGCCAAGGATGAAGAAATATTCGGGTGCATACAAAAACTTTTGTAATAATTTGTCAGGGTTAAACTTTAAGCTTCTGTTCAGATGCAAGCATCCGAACATAGCCTTGGGGGCTACTCCCATCGGGAGTGCTGGTCGCGCACCCGATAATTTTTTTAAGCTTGGGGATATTTTCAGTCAAAAAAATTTGTGAGCCAATGTCCCAATGCAAGCATCCGAACACATCCACAGGGGCTACTCACATCGGGAGTGCTATCGCGCACCCGATAGAAACATTATTACAAACAGAGTCCAGCAGGACCCAAAGAGATATTATCCTCGGGCATTGAAAACACACCCAATAAAACAAAATCTCCAATTAAGTCACAAAAAGGTATCGACCTATCAGTATTACATCTTTGTATCCTCAAACGGTTACTCCCATCGGGAGAGCCTGTATGTTGCCCGATAAAACTGACAACTTTAGATATTCCAACAGCCAAACATGGCAGTCAACAAACTTTGATAATTCCCCAGACCGCGATAAAATGTCTGAAAGTTGTGTCCATGACATGAAGGTAAGACCCCAGGATTCGTCATGTGTGGCATGGTCACTGCACAAGAATGCGCTATGCCAGAAAATTATCCGTATCCACAATACGATGAAAAATCCCGATGGACGCGTTGGGTACCCGGAATAATAGTACTGGAATTCAGTATTCGATAATACCTCAATGGCTCTGACTGAATAACGCCAGCAAATACCAACTTTAGGCCTAAGGACTTGAATTTGATGTAGCTTTATGGTGATTTTCCCAGGAGAAATTAATTGATTTTCGATCCGTCGAATGCATCAGGCCTGTTATACTAAATCCCTACAATTACGCAAAGAATATTAAAATAATTTTCTTCGGCTAAATAGCGAAAACTATCTTTGACAATCGACTCGAATGTACGATTTGGGTGGAATCTAGAGGGCTACTATCATGGGTATGCCTAATCAAGTTCTTACGATTAGTTACCCTGGCCGCATAAAGGCTCATGGCTCATGAAGCCCATAAAGAGTAAATGAAAGTCTAGGAAGCATCCGACGGATAAAAAGTTCATCTTGGTGATCATGGAAATAAATAGGAATGGACATTGTATTAGTGTTGTAATTGTAACTTATAACCTATCCGTATAAGGCCTCAGACCCAGTCTATTATATAAAGGCTAGGAGGAGCCAACAGAGAGGTACCATAAAAATCCTTGAGCAATTTGTAATCATATTGTTCATAAGAAATCAGATGACTTCGACTCCCTTGTTTGTATGATCAGCCGACGAAATCCCTAGCATTCTCTTTTCCACAAAACCCTAAGTCCATCGACATGGGCATTGCCGAGGTTACCCCTCGTCAGTACCCCTTCCCAAAAAGCAATGATAAGATGCATACGTTAAAAGATGAGGGAAAAACCCTCCATATAAGGGGTACCGCCGCTAAGATGAGGGCAAAAACCCTCCAAGTATGCAGAGGCTAGGACTTTACAACAATCAAAACAAGCAAAAAGTGACATAGAAAAAAGGGGAAAGAAGTAAAAAGTACCAAAACAAGAATGCCAAAAAGAATCAGGTAATGAGGGGCGATGTAACCAAACATTAATGATGAACTATACTTCAACCATAAACTTAATGGATATTGTTTGGAAGATAGCTGGTGTCTCAAATATGATATTCCCTACTTGCCACCAATACACTCTTTCCAACCTCCTTTGCCAAATATTCTAACCATAGGAACGCCACTATATATATATATAATTTTCTCTATGCGAAGAATGCACTATTGCATCATCTTACTATATGCATTTGTGTTAGACATTATGAACATTGCATTGTCAAGTATGAAATTATAAGGAGTGTCACTTTATGATATGGTTACTTGTTGTTACTCTCTTAAGCATTGAACCGTTTAACTTTTTGTGATGCTTGCTAGTGAAAAGAAGCACCAAACTCCAAAGCCCATGTTAGTTTTATCACCTTCATGATAGAGGACGAGTATAGGTTAAGCTTGGGGATGTTGATGCATGTAAAATGCGTACATGAACTTTGTAATTTGTTGCTATGAATTCCCACATGTTTTCTACATATATGATGTTATATTCATGTTTTACATTGATTTATGGGGATTTACCAATGATCCCCTTTATTTTGTTTATAACTCTGGAGGACAGGAAAACCTTGTTTTGTGTACTTTTGCCTTTGAGGGACCTAAACAAAGTCAAATGGACATGGGATTTCGGGAGCATCAATATTTCATCAAGAGAAGCACGTAGAGCACTTGGACCTCACCAGATGAGCCAGGAGGGAAAAAGTGCCCAGGTGGCGTGACTGGTAAGGATGGGCGTGCCACCCATGCCCTTTCCCTCCTCGAGCATTGATTCGCTTCGATCTTTTGCCCAGCGCCTTCGTATGACCTAAAAACCACTATATAAAGGGCCCCTTGGGAGTTCCTGGAGGGGGCGCCATAGAAACACCAAAACAAAGTTAGACCAACGAAGATTGGAGGGGAAACTCCATCAGAGCCCCGTCGGAGGGATTTCTACCTTCTCCAACATCTCCACCATTATCACCATGATGAAGAGGGAGTAGTCCACCTCTGGACTATGGTTTTCACTAGTAGGAAAAGGCCTAGTGGTGGCGTTCGGAAAAGGAGGTTCGTGGCGTTTAAGTCGCATGCCACTAGCAGGTCGTCGTGGCAGCGTCTCCACCGAATGCCACCTGTAGGATTTCTAGTGGTGGCGTTTACTATAAGCTCCACCATTACATATCCTAATAGTGGTGTTTCCTGTAAGCTCCACCATTACATAGCCTATTTGTGGCGTTCTTTTATTATGAATGCCACAACCGAGTTTTCAAAATAAAAAAATCTGGTGCATCCAATTGTATATTCATAGCACACCAAGATATATTCACAGAAATGGTAGAACATCACTATAGTCAACTACATATAGTTGAGCTATCTAGCTACATAGCACTAACTACTAGTCCTCAAAAGGATTATCGGCAACATATGTGCCATACCTAATGGCAGCAGCAAGAATATCGTCATCTAAAGAAACGTCAGAGGCTGTTGATGCTTTAGGGCCTCGGTAGTTGAAGTAGGTCATGCGATCTTCATAGATATGGAATACCAACTTCTCATGGGCGTCCATCTCATAGTAACTGACCATATCAGTCCACCTCGGACCACCGAAAAAGGTGCGGTTTGCCTTGTTCGTGACTTGGACCGTGTAGGTCAGTGTAGGTTGCTTTAGAGGTAGTAGATAAACCTAAAACTGTTCTTGCTGCCACAACGACCAATCAAAATGGTCCAGCAAATCAAGTCTAAACTTGCATGGTATGTTCTGCAAATCAAGTCTAAACTTACAGAATCATAAGAAAGAAACAATTAGCATGTAATTTAGTTGTAGGGTATATATAGATTGATTTCTTGTGAATGTGCATACCATACTTACTTCATAGTCATAAGGGAGCACTATGAAAACCTTCTTGTCCTTGCACTATTGGTAACCACAATGCTCACACCAATCATCATTCATTATACCTATATATGATCATGCAAACTTAGTTATATAAACCATTTTAACTTAATTAGCATCATAAGTAGCACAATATATCAACATAAAACATAAGTAAGGTTAGATAGCATCACATATATGAAGTACAATAGTAGCATGATGAGTCTATATAAGTAGTACGCTAGGTAGCATACGACAGTCACATGAGAACATCCTAAAATCGAGTAGACCCTGTCTCAGTGATGTCGTCGTCATCCGAGTGGTCCTAGAAGGAGGATGATAGGATGCAAGAGTTGTCCTGCTGTGTGCCAGACGGGTTGGACTGGCCCTGCTGCTATGTGCCGGAGGGGCTAGCCTCACCCTTCCCGCGCTGTTGTCGGCTCTCTCTAAGGACCTCGTACTAGGCCGCCATCACTTGGGGATCAAGTAGGAGATCCCTGAACAAGGGGTCATCCTCCTCGCGACGGTGGCGTGCCAGCTGCATCTCTGCTTGCTGGTGCTCCCTCTCCTTGGCCCTCGTGGTGATCCTCATGCCATCTGGCACTAATAAATGCGCCATGTGATGCTCAGCCTCGAAGTTGAGGACCGTTATCTCCCCAAAGTGCTAGACCATGGTGCAATCATAGGCGTTGGCCGCCTGCCACGGGCACTTGAAAGTACCTAGCTATATCTTCCCATTATCCACTATGATCCGAGCTTCCCAAGTCGAGATCCTTGCAGGTTTCTGGTGAACACCACGAAACTTCGGCTCTAGTTCTGACATGATACTAATTAAGTAGTTAAATATCAATATTTCATACAACTGTTAGTGAACATATAATAAATGAATATATATGTACATTTGCTACATCTATCCCTAAAATTATCTAGATTTTCTACCTCTAAAATCATGTACATTTGCTACTATATACTAAATCTACACTATATACTAAATCTAACATTCCTATATCTAGAAATTTGAGCCCAAATTTAATATCTCTAAAAATCTACAATCATCTATACTATATATGAAATCTACATTTCCTACTATATACTAAATCTACACTATATACTAAATCTACATGAATATATATAGTACATTTGATAAAAAGGGGGGAGCGAGGGGCTCATAGGAGGTTGCAAGGGGTGGTGGACGTGGGAGGTCGCGGGTACGGGGATGGGGCGGTGAGGGGGAGACATGGACGAGGCAGCGATGTGCACAAGGCGGGGATGGGGGACAGGGACGAGGCAGCGAAGGGGAAGATGCGGCGATGGGGAGAAGGGGACGAGGCGGCAACGGCGAAGAGGTAGCGGGTGGAGGAGCGGATGCGGTGGAGGCGGCGGTGGCAGCGCCCAATGCGGTGGATGTAGGCGGTGGTGGCTGATGCGGTGCACGTGGGGTGCAACGGCGGCCAGCATGATTGGGAAGAGGGAGGGGAGGTTGGGGAAGAGGGATAAGGAGTGATGGGGTAGATGCGGGTCGAGGCGGCGCGGGCCGAGAATGTGGCGTCCGGGTTGGTGGTGTTTGCAAAGTCTAAAATCTAGCCCTAAATTTGGCCCGGTTCCACCCATGGGTCTTCTTTAGTAGTGGCGTCTAGAGTACACTGAACGCCACACCTATGTTGGCTCTTAGTGTCGCGGGGATGACCCTCGGGAGGGTCAAGCTGTGTTATAAAGATAAGGTTGACCAAGACTAAGGTTGACAATTGTGGGTCGGCCAACATAGGCCGAGTTATCCAAGCCGAGTTAAGCCGGGATACCTTGGCTGACATACATTGTATGTTGGCATAAGATGTATGTTGCTTCTTCTATGGAGGTTACCCATAATTGGGTTATTTGGGTTGAGGTCGACATAGAAGTTGGCGTGCGCCCGGAGGGTGTATCCCAGCCTCAAGGTCAGCGCCTCTGTCTATCAAGGTTTCCTGGAGGAGATAAGAGTGCCCAGTCAGGCATGCCCTTAATTCCGAGAGGTAGGTCCCATTGAGGATTTCCTGGAGGGGACAGTGTTAGTGGACCGTTAGCGGTCATGGGCATGTCAAGTCCCATCGCTGACAAGAAGAGCATCTGGGACCAGCCAACGACTTCTACAGGAGCATATTCCAGGCATATTCCATGCCACCTCAGCCCTAAGTATAACTTGGGCACCCCTTTATAAGGTGTGTCAGGGCCTCCTGGAAGGGGGCAGTTCATTTGCGTACTAGTTCATCGTGTGTAGTTCTGAGAGAGGCAGAAGTTCCTTCTTCTTCCTCCTCTCGCATATAGTTCAAGGAGCCATTCTAACTTGTCCATCGATCATATTATGAGATCTAGCATGCAGAAGCAGGGGTTTTATCTCACTAGGAGAGCCCTGAATATGGGTACATCGTGTGTTCTGTGTGTCCTGTGTGCGGTTTCCACCATGCTATCCCTCCCTGGATCCACTGGTGCTCATCCGACCCCTACTTTAGCCATCCTATGGCATCTACCGTGACACCACTACGATAGTTGGTGCCCACCGTGGGGCCAGCAACGGCGCTGGCTAGAAGTTCATCCAGACGGTAGCATCTTCATCAACCACTGCTTCACCATCGCTGCAGCAACTTCATCATCCTCTTTCCCAACATACAGTGCTCCTGGGAGCTAGCATGCAAGCCTTCCCCATTGGCATATCTCAGTCTCAACCTTATCACCAACTATACCGTGAGTTTCTAGTATCTCAACCATCTACACGCACATGAGATAACCCCGAATGTCACTCGGGGTATATCACCCTCTATCACTTAGTTGTTCACCCTGGGAAAGAGATATCTCAACCCGAGGACTAGCCAGCATAACAGGTATATAACCACCCATAGGAAGGAAAAGTATCTGGGGGGCTCGGTCATTATTCAACCAGGCATCCCCATACATAGAACTATTGCTTAGATTAGCCATAGGATATGTCATCTGTTCTGTCCTCACATATGTCTTTTAACTATGTCTTTTAGTATGTCTACTCCTACCATACATCATCTACTATATGTACTTGTTAACTAACTATGTCACTTTCAATGTCTATCACTGAGGAAAACTCACCTCCAAGCATATCATACATTCATCATATTATATCTCGGATCGCTATTTGCTGGCATATATTATATCTCAGATCAATTTTTGCTAGCAAATATTATATCTCAGATCACTATTTGCTAGCACATATCATATTATATCTCGGATTATATCTTGGATTAGTCTTTATGTCAGTTTTCCAGCATACCATTGATTAATCATATTATATCTCGGATCACTATTTAGGTCAGGTTTGCCAACATATATCAGATCATATCTCAAATCGCTGTTTATGTCGATTTGCCAAGATATCATGGCATCATATCATATCCCAAATCATGGTCTATGTTAGTTTGCCAATATATCATAGCATCAGACTATATCTCAAATCACCATTTATGTTGGTTTGCTAATATATCAAGGAATTATCACAAAACTATCTCAATTTATCACTTATCTTGGCCTAACCGAATATCACTGACATCTATATCGGATTCCCCATATCTCAATCACCAAATATCTTGGGATCAACATATATGTCGGATTTTGGGTTATATAACTAGGATTTGGGACATACATGTTGGATTTTGGGTTATATAACTCGAATTTGGGACATATATGTCAGATTATGACAAGTATGACAGATTTTGACATCTATGTCAGATTTTGACACATATGTCAAATTTATTTATGACAAAGTACCTAACCTGGCCATGTGTCAAATTTATATATGACGAAGTGCCCAAGATGGCCATATGTACAATTTATATGACAAAGTGCCTATGCAGGCCGTATGTCAACTTTATATATGACGAAGTGCCCAAGTTGGCCATGTGTCAAATTTGTATATGGAAAAGTGCCTAAGCTGGCCATATGTCAAATTTATATATGACAAAGTGCCCAAGTTGGCCATATGTCAAATTTGTATATGACGAAGTGCCCAAGTTGGCCATATGACAATGTGCCTAAGCTGGCCATATGTCAAATTTATATATGAAAAAGTGCCCAAGCAGGCCATATGTCAAATTTGTATATGACGAAGTGCCCAAGCAGGCCATATGTCAAATATGTATATGACAAAGTGCCTAAGCTGGCCATATGTCAAATTTATATATGACAAAGTACCTATGCAGGCCATGTGTCAAATTTGTATATGACGAAGTGCCCAAGTTGGCCATATGTAAAATTTGTATATGATGAAGTGCCCAAGATGGAAATATGTCAAATTTATATATGAAGAAGTGCCTATGTAGGCCATATGTAAAAATTCGCCCATGAAGGCTATATAACAAAGTTCCCATGTAGGCGACATGTCAAACTTTTCCCAAGCAGGTCGTATGTCAAAACTTACCCAAGCAGGCCATATGTCAAAACTTTCCCAAGCAGGCTATATGACGGTGCCCAAGCAGGTTATATGTCAAATTCGCCCATGCAAGATTTATGTCAAATTTGCTCATGTAGGCTATATGTCAAGTATATCAAGCACAACTCAAGCAGGTTCTATGCCAAATCTGAAAACATAGACTATATGTCTAACAGCTCTAGAGATGATATGTTTAGTATGTATCTTATGCACAACTCTGCGAGTCCCACATAGCCTCAGGGGCTAATGTCGGGATATAACCCCAAATACCTCAGAGTTAGTCATTTGGTTAATAAATAAAAGGAGAAAATAGTTTGATATAGGTGAAACTCAGCCAACAAATAAAAAGGAGCCCTGGAAGGACCTGGGATGACATTGACTAAAGTTGGCCCATGAAAAGAGCAAACAGCTCCCCCAGGAAGGCCGACATAGCCCTAACCCTGGCAGGGCTGGCGTCCTCTCTACCCGGCTAGGCCGAATCAGCCTATGTCGGCCCAGCTAACCTTGATGCTACCTTCTCCTCACTGCTCCTTGACACCATCCTTCCTCGGTGCAAACACCACCACCACACCACCTCTTCACCCGGGTGGGCCGGCACCGGTTTAATCCGGCCCACCGCAGGACAACACCACCGCTTCACCCGGGATGGGCCGACACTAGGAGAACCCGACCCTCCGTGGCCCAGCACCATCCCCGCCATCTCTCCGACTGGGCCAACTTCTGTGTATCCTAGAAGGGCCGTTGGTTAACCCAGCCGGCCCACCTCCCCTCTCACCTGGCTGGGCTAGTATTTACCCACCATGGGCCACTTCCTTTATCCTGGCTCGGCCACCTGATTCCGGCTAGGCCACCTTAGCCAGGATGGCCCAAGCTGAATTTCATTAATCTAGGCTGATTCCAGGTGCCTCCTCGGCCGACATACCTCGTCTCAGCCGCCCTCCACATCAACGACACCCCAGAAACTCCTTCAACTTTACCTCGGTGCCCCAGCTATCCCTACACTGCTACGACTACGAAATCATCCTCTACATTGATATACCTTCCATCATATGCCAGTCTTGGGACGCCCCTGGCTCAAAATGGCACATGCCTCATCCTCAAGTACAAGATGCTCCCTGGTTCTCAAGAGAGGATAAGACCAAAGAATAGGAGATGCCATGTACAACCACTAGAGGACAAAGCAAATCATAGACAAGACCTGACAAGGCCCGTGCTTTCTTAGTGGACAAGACCTCAGTAGTCACATCATGAGTAGTAGACAAGTCCCCATTAGTTAACTCAAGAACAGTACCTATGTGGCATACCTTGTCCCCTGGGCTTCCCTTTATAAGGAGCACCAGAGGAATCGTTTCTAGGAGACCCCTTGGGGGCTCATTTCTCCCCTGCACAATTAGGAACTCACTTCTTCTTCCTCTAGCTTTCAAGCATATAAAGAAGACCTCTAGGAGGCAGGATATAGCTCAAGGAGGCATTGTAAGATACAGTAATTAGAAGATATATGAGATCTAGCATGTAGGAGTAGGGGTTTTATCTCACTAGGAGAGCCCTGGACCTAGGTACAGCATGTGTTCATCCGTATGCGGTCTTCACTGCATCATCCCTCCCCGACAAATTATGTCAGTATAACCAATGTTAGTGGATGAAGTTGTGTTCCTGGTTCGTGATGTGCCATCTTGGGTATAGCCGATTATGTCATTTTTAAAGGATGTAAATTTGCCAAGTGATGCCATCTCAGCCAGGCAAGTGCAGAGAAGAGCAAAAGCCTATACCATTATCAATGGCGAGATATACAAGAGAAGTGTAACTAATGTTCTTCAGCGATGTGTTGATCCGGAAGAAGGGCAAGAAATACTTCGAGATATCCATCAAGGAGAATGCGGGCATCATGCCTCATCTAGAGCCCTAGTTGCTAAGGCATTCCGACGTGGGTTTTATTGGCCAAGTGCCTTACAAGAAGCTGAATATTTAGTGAGGAAGTGCAATGGGTGTCAGAGATATTCGAGCAAGATTCAGATGCCCACATCTGCTCTCAAAACTATACCAATCACTTGGACATTTGTTGTATGGTGCTTAGATATGGTAGGACCATTTAAGTCGGCTCGTGGTTGAAAGGGAATTTATGCCCCAGGTGAGGTTTTTGTAATTAATGACAATCTCTATGGACTAATGTGTAAATTGAGTTTCACTTGTAGGTTTGTCCATTGGCATCACTTTGACCATGTGTTGGTTTCAAGGTTGAAAAATAAAAAGCAATGTACAAGGGCTTTGTGCCTATTGGAATCAAGTAGAAGAAGGTGAAGATGGAGTTCATCATCAAGAAATGAAGGGCAATCTCATGGTTCACCATCTCTAGAAGATCTCATGCTTTAAGCTTGTCATCCTCGGCGAACATGGAGTGATGAAGACAAGTTCAAAGAAGAGGTTTCCCCATGGAGTATGGGGGAGCATTTCACATGTCTTCATCGAGCAAGAGAAAGCAAGAGCAATCAAGAAAGGTGATCCATCTTGATAAGGAAAACATGGTCTACATCAATCTCAAGTGGATTGCTCAAGTAAAAGGTATGATCTTGATAGGTTTTCTATTTTACTAGTCTCTTGTAGTATTGGGAGACTAGGTTTAGGATAGATAGTCATACTATCAAGAGGGTCTCTCGACTGGGTGACTCGATTGTATATTTCGGAGAGAGATCAAACCTTTGCATACATAGCATCATATTTCTTGTTTGTTTTTGAATATTGTCCATGTGTGGATCTAGACCTTCTATTCATCTTCATAACAAGCTCTAGTTCATCAAAAACTGATGTCCCTTGCATACCTTATTGCGTTTTTGATCTTGCGGGTTTTCCGGCTCCACACCTTGGGAGATATCTCACATATATATTCATGGTATTTTCTCCCTTGGTGATACCCAATATTTCGACAAAATTGGTTTCATCTTGTTGGAGTTCGGATGCAAAAGTTATGGCAGTTTTAGTTCTGAAGATTTTCCTGATCGGTAGTTCTAGCGAGCCATCGGTAGTGCCACTAGAGCATTCTTGCCATTGACAGTACCGATGGATGTACCAGAGCCACTTCCGCTCATCCTAGTTGCGGTTCAGTAGCCTCTCTATTTTGGGATCCCTATTTGGTGGAAGTTTGGTCAGAATTAAAGGAGGTAGTATCATCCCTGCAGGAAGTTCCGATGGACTAGCAGAAGTTCTGGAAAAGCTCGTTTTTTGTCTCTTGCATCGCTCTTTTTCTAACCATTGGCTGGGTGCTAGCGGTAGTACTGAAACCCCACCGGTACTACTGGCCGTGCATGTATCTATCTGTAACAGGCAAATCCAGGAGCCCTTTAAAAGGGGCTCCTCTTCCCCTTCATGGGCATCAGCTCTTTTTCTTGGTTCTTGCCCTTCTCTCTCTCCTCCATGGTTAACCTTGAAGATCTTGTCCTCTCCCCTTCCCCCTCCTATGATTCTTGCATCTTTTTGAGGGTTTTGAGAGAGGAGATCTAGATCTACAACCCCACGAAACCAAATCCCCTTCTTTGTGAAGGAATCCTTGGGATCTAGATCTTGGAGAGTTTTGTGTTCTCCTCTTGTGTTCTTCCTCTCTTATTCCCCAATAGATTTTGTAGATTTGGTAGAATTTGAGAGTGAAGGACTTTCCTCTTGCATTTGGTGCATAGGTTTGAGTTCTCCTCGGAGATTCGGCGAGTTCAAGATCTTGGGCTTGTTTCTCTTGGGTTCTTGGAACCCTAGACGGTTGTGTGGAGTTGTGGTGAGTTCTTGAGGCTTCCAATTGAGTTGTGCAGATTCCTCAAGCTTGTGGCCTGTTGTGGCATTGTTCTTGTGGGCTCCAATTGTTGTGGAGTTTCCTCAAGCTTGTAGACTTTTTGGCATTTCTTGGGAGCCCTCGAATTGAGTTGTGGAGATTTACCTAAGACTTGTATGGGTTCGGTGACTTCCCTCAAGTATCCCATAGTGGATTGTGAGTAGGCCTTTGTGGCAAGCTCACAGGAGAATAGGGTGAGCCTTTTGTGGCGTTAGTGTGTGCCTTCGTATCTTGGGGTGAGGCCTTGTCTGGTGTTGGGTGAGCATCGAGTCACCACACCTCAAGGTGAGCCATTTTTGGCGTTCTAAGTATATTGCACCATCGCACCTCTCCAACAGAGACGTAGCTTCTTTGGAAGTGAACTTAGGGATAAAAATCATCGTATCTGCGTCCATCGGTTATCTCTCAACCGAGCCCTTTACTTATGCAATTTACATCGTGATAGCCATTATGCTTGAAGTATTTTATCTTGCTATCACCTTGTTGCTTGTCTTTCTTAGCATAGGTTGTTGGTGCACTTAGTGAACCTAGTGGTTTTAGATTTTGTGCTTTGATAAATTAAACGTTAGTTTTATTCCACATTTATTAGAGCCTAAACCGTAATAATTTTAAAATGCCTATTCACCCCCTCTAGGTGACATCCATTTCCCTTTCTGTGGTAACATGACTCATATCTTGTTCATGGTAGTTGATAGCTCCGATTTTTGCCATCTTCCATTGTGTTTAAACATTGTTTTTGGTTAAGCAATTGCCAAAGAAACTCTCAACTCTTGCCACTAATGACAAATAGTTGCAAAGATATGAAAATCCCTTATTTGATTTATGTTGCGTAGGAAATCATGACTTTTAATGCAAAATAAGGAGTCATAATGAAGGATTTTGTGGAAGTACACACATCCAAGTAATTGGGATGTTGTACCAAGGCGCCTGAAGGCTTAACGATCACTGGTATGGGCGCGGTCCGCCCGTCCCGCCCACCTGTACCAGGGGGTGACAGCTTCGCCTCGTCAAACCCTGCAACTTTTGTGAAGACACCTATATATTTTGAGGCTCCAGCCGCCGGCCAGCGAGCCACCATTCTTAGATTGCATCACAACACCACCAAAGGAGATCCACACCATTGTTCATCCACTATTCATCCATTGTTCATCACCTCCCCATCCATCCATCCACTAGCCATAGTCATTGCTTTGTACTTTAGATCTCCTTGTGATTTGGTGACCACTGTAAGAATATTTTATTTCAATCTAAATATTTGTATGATGTTTTCTATCTCTGATATATTTCTTATGAGTGAGTAGTCCTCACAGGCTACAGGTTGGGGCGAAACCTCACAGAGATTATGTGCATCTATATCATGGGAGAATTGTATTTTGTTTGGAATTGTGATTTGTATATTTTATTTATTCATCTATTGTCTAGATCTGTGGACTTGTAGGTACCCAAGATCCCATAGATTGATAAAGGCTTGAGGTGAGATACTTGGCTAGCGGAAATCTAATAGGAACCTCAGTGATAGAAAGGGTAGTATGGTCTTTGCTTAGCGCCCCATTCAGGATCAACAACAACATCACCACTTAAAGCTTTGATCTGTGTTTTACACTTAATAATCGTTTGTAACCCGTGGCTTCAGTGTACTCTCAGTTGGATTAAAATTCTATTGCTATTCCCTCTGCATCACGAGGGCTCTAGAATACTAGGATGTGTTGCCCACAAGATATTATCTCAATACAAACATTATACATGACTATGCTTATTATTATCTTTTATCCCATTTGATGTGCAACTGCAGGTGGATCTTCAACCCTAGCCTATCTCCATCCATTGATTCAAACCCGTTATAAAGTAAACTAGATTGGTCCGGTCAACTAAGGTAAAATGAACAAACAAAGTCTTATAGACGTGTCCTTTTTTATTACATTTTAGCAGTGCTTTCCAAGGTTCTATTAAACCTAGGTCTTCTAGGGAAAAACCTATTATACTACATCCGTGAATCCGAATCAAAGGTATCAACCCATTTTCTAGTGCCATTGTCAGGGAAGCAATTCGCTATCCTGGTGAGGTCATTAGAGACCTTGTTTTTAGTTTTATTATTATTTGTAGTTTAATTCTTGTTTTCTATTTGAAAACCCAAAAAAATTAGTTACATGTTATTCATTTTCATTACTTAAAATTACCAAAAAGATAAAAGCCATGGCTCAAAAGAGATTAGGGGAGTATGCTAATCCCACTGGTGATTTTATTCGTGCACCTATCACTCAGCCAGTAGTTGATGCGGAAACATATGAGATAAAACCTAACCTTTTAAGTTTGGTTCAACAAAACCAATTTGGGGGTTCATCTGCAGAAGATTCGGGATTGCACTTAAATACTTTTACTAAAATTGTGACATGATGCGTATTAAGGATGTAGATCCAAATGTAAGATTGTTTCCTTTCTCTCTTAGAGGAAAGGCTAAGGATTGGTTACTAGCTCTACCAAAGGGCACTATTAAATCTTGGGAGGAATGTACTAATTTGTTTATGACTAAAATTTTCCCCTAGCTAATACTATGAAGCTAAGATCCAATATTACAAGCTTTAGACAAGAAGACCGTGAGCCGCTAGTGCTTGCATGGGAAAGTATGAAATAATTTGTAATGAACTGTCCTAGTCATGGGATGGAAGAGTGGCTCATATTACATTTGTTTTAGAATGGCCTTAACCCAATGTCTAAGTTTATGCTAGATACTGCAGTAGGAGGAACGATCATGGGAAAGCAAGTGATTGTTGCAAATAAATTACTTGATGATATGCTAAATAACCATGCCCAATGGCATGTGGAAAGAACCTCAAAGAGAGTAAGTTCAATTACCGAGGTAAATAATAAAGAGCTTACATCTAAGGTAGATGAGTTGCTTATCTTAGTAAAGGGTAAGGAAGATACCCAAGTTAATGCTATCACTAAAGATGTTAATGATGTTAATTTTATAGCTCGCACTCCTTTTAATCCTGCATGGAAAAATAATTATGCTTCCAATGTTCAAAAATATCATGCTAATCGTACATGAGCTACTTATAATAATTATGATAATACTAATGGAGAAAATCATGGCAATCTCCCATTTGAGAAAACCTTTAGAACATTTATAAAAGATCAAACCGAGCAAAATAATATGCTTATTAAGATTACCGAGAACCATGAAAGTAGTATAGGAAGATTATCTAACCAGGCCATTGCAATTAGAAATGATGTGCAGGCTCTATAGGAAAGAACAAAGACCGTGGAGGCTCAGCTGGGTAAGGTAGCCGAGAGCCAAGCTCTCATACTACCAAAGTTTGTTGGAAAACCTGAGCCAAATCCGGTAGAGGACCTCAATATGATGAGGGTGGTAACCAATGAAGAAAAAACTGAAGAGCTCGATTATAGCAACGCGCCAACACCAGAATATACCATGGAAAATCTATTGAAGATGATCACTTTTAAGAATCCAGGTATATAACAAGGTAATGATGCTATGTACCAACAATTTATACAACAAGTTGCATCTAAGGATCATGATTTAGAGTTAGAGTATAAAAGACTAGCTGATAAGCTTCCAACTAAGATGGATGATATATTTGAGCCCACTATTAAAATTAAGTCGGGAGTTAATGAGATATCCGCACTTTGTGATCTTGGTGCAAGCGTCTCAACAAATTCCAAAAGCCTATTCGATAATTTAAACTTGGGGCAATTTGTTACAATTGAATTGAGACTCCATCTAGCCGATTCAACTTATAAATAAGTTATTGGGATAAAAGAAAATATAGTTGTTGAAACTAAAGGTAGTCTAGCTCTTATTGATCTTGTTATTGTGGACATGCCTGAAGATCCCATATCACCTATAATTCTAGGTAGGTCATTCCTAAGAACTATTAAAGATTTGATTAATTTACATGAAGGGAATGTGAGAATAGGGCTACCATCTAGAAATCCTTTTTGTAGTCCACTTCCCTTGGAAAAATAAGGCCAATCCTAATGATGATGATGGTGTAATTACTTTAAAAGCAAACTACTTTGGAGTGGGTGTTCCACTTCAAAAACCTAAGTGATTGCCATCAAGGTCAAGCTAATTGACCTTAACTAGAAGCGCTTCATGGGAGGCAACCCATGTGAAATAAATTTCTTTCTTTATGTATTTTATATTGTGTTAGTTTTGTTTTTGTTTTTAATAAAGATTGTTCAAGAAGACCTATGGAGAGAGGAGAAGAAATAAGGTAATCCTCTATATATTATTTTACTAAACTATGGCCTAAGAACTATTGCTGGAACATTACTTAGTATTTTTCTTGTTATCAAGTCCTTTGATAAGATGTGCAAAGGCACACGAAACTACTAATCAAATTCCTTGAGTTTTGTAATTCATAGTGTTAACATAATCACCACTGGTACGGCCGGAGTAGACCGTATCATGCGCCCGTACCACCTCAAGGCAAAGGAAGATAAAAATGTTGATGTTTGCCAAAGGCACCAGTATCGATAACGACCACTGGTTTGGCGGGACGCGCCCATACCGCGTGCATATACCGTACCCCCAAGCAAATATCAGATTTCCAGCAAAGTCACCGTATAGTTAACGACCAGCAGTATGGGCGCGCACGACCGTACCGCGCGCTCATACCAAGTGCACCGCCTGGGAGTAGTCGTCGCCCCCAAGGTAAGTCACCCGGTACGGGCGGGCTCCGGCCGTACCGCCCTCCCGTACCACGTAGGCGGCGGCCATATGCACCCCGAGGAGGTAACCTAAAAATCCCCAAATCAAATTTTCCCTTTCTTCTTCCTCCAAACTCCAAACCACCTCTATTGGATCTTCAAATTTACTTAATCTATCTTCGATTCTTCGCACTCATTCAATCTAAGGTATGATTCTCCTCCAATCCTCAACTTATTTTTTCAAAAGCTTCACCCAATCATTCATCATTATCAGTCGACACATAGGTCTCGTTCTTGATTCAATCTTGATATTAAGTATGCTTAGCATTGTTTCTAGAGTAGTTTCTTTTGTAGTTACTGTAGAGAATCACTTATGCTATGTTTCTATTGGACCCAAAAAATTATTAGCAAGCTTTATTTACATTATCTTGTTTTATTTATTAGATGAACACGAGGAGTCGTACACGTGAGATGGCTGCGGAGTCCTCTGCACCAGATGTTGATATGTTAACCCCTGAGTCACTTGGTATCGAGTTCACCGAGGAGTTCCAACTAAGCCGTTTCGATCGTCTCAAGATTCGAGAGATCAAGTACAATAAGTGGGCGTGTCCTTATATCCTGAACCAACTTGGCATACTGATTTCAATTTACTTTGCAACAATGTTGGTTTGTAAAATTTTGTCATTCAGGATGCTGCGACTTATTGCCGCTTGACGCTTGAGTTCTTCAGAACCTTGATGCAAATGGTGGATCCTTATGGTTGTTCCGAGGAACAAAGGCCCGTAGTTGATCGAAATAAATTCTGCCTTATGAACTATGAGTATACTTTGTCACACAGCCAATGGTCTCAATGCTTTGGGTTTACCAACAACAACACCGATGTACGCACAACTACTTTTGTTTTAGATCCTTCCCCTTCACAATACTTTAATTTGATGAGAATTAGTGGAAACATACCCAGGGGGAACCAAATTGATCATCCTGCTAGTCGATATTTATTCTATGAGATTGCTAAAAAACTACAGGCACGTGGTGAGTTTACTAGAGTTAATGAGGAGGACATGTTGATCCTCACAAAAGCTGCACTTATCAATTGTAATTTAATGCAAAAAATTTGCACTATACTTGTGTTTTACCTTAAGCATCAGGCTCTTCAATCTCGAGGACCCATATGTGGAGGAGGAGTTGTGACCGTTCTTGCACACACTTCGCATCAACCTAGGTAACATCCAAGCATTGACTGGAAGTAATCGTCTTGGTCTTTATACTCTAAGAGCATGTGGTATGATTTCTAAAAATCATGGTAGATATTTCTTCGATATACCTGGAGCGGATCACTTTATCCTAGCTCCTTTGCCTAATGGTTTATTCTCTATCGAGGATGGACGTTTGCATTATGACGCGCAAGTTGAAGCTAATGTACCCCAACAAGACATACCCGTGGGAGCAGGAGATGATGAAGAAGTAGAACAAGGAGAACGCAAACAAGATGTGCAACAACCAAACTACTACACCACCTATGAAGACATTTATGCATTCGAAGGAAATATTCGAAACATGAACAACCTCTCCATCAACCTTCGAGATGCCACTGCAAACCTCGCCACCTAGTTCCACGATTGGAGCAGCCAATGGAACGTGGGAGATTATCCCCCGCCACCACAATGAGCAACAAAAGGGCTTGCAGAAGCCTGAGCTTGGGGATGTGTTCCCCGGCAAATTTATTTGTGTAATAACAAGGTTGTACTCCAACTCCTTGGGAGCTTTGAAACACTCGTGTTGGTTTGTTCCAACACTTTGCTTTTTTTTCCTTTACTTTTTAATTTACTTTCTTTTTAGTTTATTTGTTTTCCTTTGTTTTCTTTTCTTAAACCCTCGCTTGGTAACAAGTTCTTTTCTATTTCTTTAATCCCTATCATCAAAAATACGAAAAGATTTTTACGTTTTTCTTTTTTTCATAAACATGGATTCATACTTTGGGTCTTTGCTTTAATATCATTACGAGAGTAATCGTGTTTGAGTTTTGAAGGAACACATCCCTATAAGGAAGAGGATCATGAAGTCACTTATGAGAGGTATGTCCTATGTCTCCCACTTATGAAGTTTGAGTTGTTTATCTTAGTTGGTTGATTTGCTAAGATGCCATGCTAGTGGGAAGTAATTTAATATGGTTAGAGTAAGGCTTTTTATTGGTATGATGATTAGTTGTTGAAGCTCTTGCTCTAGTTCTTTTAGTTAACCGAGTCTTGCCTTGGAAATAATATTGCCTAAAAAGTACAACAAGAAAAGTCTAAAATTTATGACTTGTTTGATGAATGATTGACTTGAGAGTATACCCTTGATGATACTTAACCCCATAGATATTTTGATAGTCTTGACGACACTCATGAAAGGAGTTGTTTGATTGAAATAAAGTCTAGTGGTAATTGTGATGCATGCCAAAGCTAACCTTGTGGATCAAACCGCGGTACTAGCTCAAAAAATAGAAAGAAGTGAGACAACTTTGTTCTAATGCACACCTTTGGGATGCCAACAACTCCGCTAGCTTTTGAACGATCTACGGTATAACCCCGGATTTCGGCTATGAGTTGATGACATGAGTGGCATCTATGTCAATGTATGGGCAAAAGTGTTGGTACTCTCAAAGGTTGTGCAAACACTTGCAAAATAAACAAATAGCAATCCTTCAAAAATGAAAGAAAGAAAAAAAAGATATCTATGAGGATCCACATAACAAGTCCTTGGCATGGTCTCATTACTACTTTACGATTTTTTCTTGAAAGACAATGATTGTATTAGAAGTGTTTTTGGTAGACTTGATTTATTGATGTGGGTGTAAATAAGACACTTCATTGTTATACTACTTGGGACATGAAACTCTCTTACTAAATTATGCTATTTAAACATTCTAGTGTTCCTTGGCAAGCTGAAAGTTAATTAGAGGAATTGGATTGATTTCTACACTTCTAGTTACTTATACTTATATTAAACTTTACATTGATTATCTTGACTTACCGAAGCTTGTATACTATTCTTGTCATTTCTCTAACTTTGATAAGTTTCACAAATGAATGAAGTGTTCAGCACATATGACTACCGACTGTAAGTGAACTCTTATTCTCGTTGTTCAAGTTTAAACGCTAAATTCCCTATAGTTCTTTTGGTTCTTCTTGCTCGAGGACGATCAAGGTTTGAGCTTTGGGGAAGTTGATGGCTCCAATTTTTGCCATCTTCCACTGCGTTTAAACATTGTTTTTGGTCAAGCAATTGCCAAAGAAACTCCCAACTCTTGCCACTAATGACTAATAATTGCAAAGATATGCAAATCCCTTCTTTGATTTATGTTGTTCAGGAAATCACGACTTTTAATGCGAAATAAGGAGTCATAGTGAAGGATTTTGAGGAAGTACACACGGCCAAGTAATTGGGATGTTGTACCAAGCCGCCTGAAGGATTAATGACCAATGGTAAAGGCGCGGTCCACCCAAACCGCCCGCCCATACAGGTGGCGATGGCTTCGTCTCGTCAAACCATACAACTTTCATGAAGATGCCTATATATTTTGAGGCTCCAGTCGCCGGCCAGAGAGCCACCATTCTCAGATTGCAGCACAACACCACCAATGGAGATCCACTCCATTGTTCATCCACTGTTCATCCATTGTTCTTCACTTCCCCATCCATCCATCCACCAGGCATAGCCATTGCTTTGTACTTTAGATCTCCTTGTGATTTGGCAACCATTGTAAGAATATTTGATTTCAATCTAAGTACGTGTACGATGTTTTCTATCTCCATTAGATTTGTTATGAGTTAGTAGTCCTCACGGGCTACGGGTTGGGGAGAAACCTCGCAATGATTATGTGCATCTAGATCATGGGAGAATTGTATTTTGTTTGGAATTGTGATTTGTATCTTTTGTTTCTTCGTCTCTTGTCTCGATCTGTGAACTTGTAGGTACCCAAGATTCCATAGATTGATAAAGGCTTGAGGTGAGATACTTGGCTAGTGGCGATCTCATAGGAAACTCAGTGACAGAAAGGGTAGTACGGTCTTCTCTTAGAGCCCCATTCGGGATCAACAAACAACATCACCACTTAAAGCTTTGATCTGTGTTTTACACATAATAATCATTTGTAACCCGTGGCTTTGGTGTACTCTTAGTTGGATTAAAAGTATATTGTTATCCCCGCTGCATTACGGGGGCTCTAGAATACTAGGATGTGTTTCCCATAAGAGATTATCTCAATAAAAACATTATACATGATTATGCTTATTATTATCTTTTATCCCATTTGATGTGCAGCTGCAGGTGGACCTTCAACCCTGGCCTATCTCCATCCATTGATTCAAACCCGTTATAAAGTAAAATAGATTGGTCTGGTCAACTAAGGTAAAACCAACAAACAAAGTATTGTAGACGTGTCCTTTTTTATTACCTTTTAGCAGTGCTTTCCAAGGTTCGATTAAACCTAGGTCTTCTAGGGAAAAAGCTATTTTACTACATCCGTGAATCCAGATCGAAGCTATCAGTAGATAAATTCACCAAATGGATAAAACCTTGGCTCATTGAGTCCCTGCAGTGATTAGCTGGATGCTGGATTGATGAACTCCCGATAGTACTATGGAGTCTAAGGACAACTACGAACCGCTCAACAGGCTACACACCATTCTTACTTGTATATGGAGCTGAAGTTGTATTACCAACCAACATACAACATGATTCTCCGAGAATCACTCAGTACACTGAGGCTAAGGTAAAGGAAGCCTGGGAAAATGATATCGATTTACTCGAAGAGGCATGACAGTTGGCATTGTCCAGATCTGCCATATATCAGCAAAATCTCTTACGCTATCATAGCCAGAAAATAAGCCCTCGAGTATTTCAAGAAGGGGATTTGGTGCTTCGGCTTGTGCAACACACAACCGGCATGCACAAATTATCGCCTCCATGTGAAGCGCCATTCATCATGAGCAAGGCTCTACAGAACGATGCATATTATGTGATAGATGCTCACGCACAGGAGAAGAAAAAGGCAAACATGTGATACATTGCAAATGTATCTATAATTTTTTATGTTCCATGCTTGGTTTTATCTACTTTCTTGTGTTTTGTCCACACTTTGGAGTACTTTTCATATGATTTCTTGGACTAACTTATTAACAAGAGCCACAGTGCTAGCTGCATGTTCTCTGCTGTTTTTGGTTCCAGGAAGTCAGAAAATGAATATTCTCGGAATTGGACGGGACAAAAGCCAAAGTCGCTATTTTACCGAAAGACATCTGGAGCCAGAATATGAGACGGAGAGGATCCATGGGGCGGGCACACTACCTGGCCGCGCGTGCCAGGCCTGCCCGCGCCAAGGGGTGGTGTGGCCAGCCCAGGCATCCCCTCGGCCTCTCCTTCCGCCTATATATTGCCCTCGGAACCAAAACCCTAAGTACCCAATCAAAATCCACGAAAGAGTCTGTAGCCGCCATCATCTCCATCCCTAGATCAGGAGGGACCTGAAGCTCTTCCCGTCTCCCTGCCGGAGAGGGGAATTCACCCTGGAGGCCTTCTTCATCATCATGCAAGCCTCCGGTGTGATGCGTGAGTAGTTCATCTCTGGACTACAGGTCCATGTAGTAGCTAGATGGCTGGTTCTCCTCCTTTGTACTTTCATGTTTAGATCTTGTGAGCTCCGTTCATGATCAAGATCATCTATTTGTAATTCATACATGTTGTGTTTGCGGGGATCTAATGGATATTGAGATGCTATTTCAGATTGATTCTATCATGTCTTTGTTATTTGTGATATTGCATGCTTTCCGTTGTTAGTACCTATCATGGCCAAGTAGATGCTAGCAACTCCAAGAGTTATTATTTATGCTCGATAGTGGGTTCATGCCTCTGGTAATCTGGGGAAGTGACAGAAATCTCTAAGGTACTAGATGTGTTGTTGCTACTAGGGAGAAAACAACAATCCTTTGTTCATAGAACAATCGTATTGTTTACTTTACACACAATTCATAAAGCAATAATCTGTTGCTTGCAACTTAATACTGGAGGGGGTTCGGATGATAACCTGAAGGTGGATTATTAGTCATAGATGCAGTTGGATGGCAGTCTATGTATAATTGTTGGGGGGATACCCCCGGGTAGGCTCACACCAGGGTACAAAGGCCGAGTTAAGCTGAGGTACGACAAGGTCAAAGTGAATGCTGGCCGAGTCACCTCAAGGCAGGCCGAATCACGGAGTAACCCAGACCAGGGGATGTCCACCAAACTGCGTCTCAGCCAACTTATATCGTAAGTCGGTGAGATGAATCTAACTTGTATGTAGGAACAAGTGTGGCCGGATCAACTATGTACGATCCGGGTCATAACAAGCTTCTAGGAGAAGGAAGGTATCTCGCTGGTCAAAGGTGACCACTGTACGCAGAGCGTGAGTGAAGCAGACAAAGGCAGGACCACCGAGGCGTGGCCGACAAAGGTGACGATGCCAATGTCGGCTGACGCGGGCGCCGCAGAGGCTCACGTAGCCTCCGCATGGATGACGTGGGGGAAAAGTGACCTAGTCGTCTTACTATTTTGGGAAGAGGCATATTCCCAGGAATATGCCTCCACGTATGCCCTAATTGGAGACCTAGCCACCCCTATATAAGGAGGGCTAGGGCCTCTGTAGAAAGGGTTGAGTTTTACTGGGTTGGTCTTTGGAGGTTATGTTCTTCTAGCAAGTTACTAAGGGCTAGTGAGTGGTGAGAGTAAGAGAGTTCCTTCTTCCTCCTCTCTCCAATACAGCTCAAGGAGCACTTGTAATCTGTGAGAGTGAATCGAATACAAAGCTACTGCGTGTGGAATCACCACACTATCCCTCCCTGGATTCCCCTAGTGCATTTAGTCCCTACCTTTAGCCTATCCATGGCATATGCCGTGCCACCACCACGACAGTTGGCGCCCATTGTGGGGCTAGCGGCGCTAGCAGGGGTGAAGATCTGGACGGGAAACCTCATCGGCACTGCCGAACGCATCGTCTCCGGGCTCGTTCAGTGCTTTGGAGCGCTGGACTTTGTCAGCGACAATGTTGGCTGCTTCGGCAAGCGTCCACTTCCGCACAACGGCCTCTTCGTCAAGCTCGGCGTCCAGAAGGTCTACGTTGTTGTCGATGTGTCGTGCGTTCATCCGCGGCACATCGTCAAGGCAGGCGAGCCACCCCTTAGCGTGGTTCACGGGGCGCGTATCACTCGCTCCCCGGACCGTGCTGAGGTGATGATGACTGCGCCTGGCGCTGGCGCAAGAAAGGATCCGGCACCAGATCCGGAGGTAACGCCTAAGGCACCGAGGAAAAATAGAGGTCCTCCACTAGAGAGGCCAGAGAATGTGCTACAGCAAGCGATGGATAGCTTGGCAAACCCCATAGCAGCAGCGGTAGATCCGGCTCAGGCACAGGCCGAGCTAGAGGAAACTAGGCAAAAAATACTAGAGGGGTGCGAAAAAGATAGCCGCGACTCAGCAGTCATTGAACATGACACTGTGTGAGTACGCAAAGGCGAATAAAGTAGATGCTGTAAAAGTAAAAGGGAGAAACCTCATGAGTGAAATGAACAAAGAGGGAGATACTAGGATTGAGGAATCAGAGAACTGTTTGTCCGTGGGGCTGCCGAAGTATAGTACCCCGGCAAAAAACCTCAGAGAAGCAGATGCAGCTGCGTCTGAGTTAGAGGGTCTAACGGGTGAAGCCCGTTAGAGACAACAAGATAGGGTCAATGAGTTGGTTCGGATCACGAATAGGCAAAATGAGGAATTGCTCAGGGCTAACCCGGAGAGAGATAGGGCCTCCAAGATCGTTCATTCGGCAGGGGGTAACCCGGAGAAATCCGCTGGAGCTGCATCGTCTCCTCATGGTGGTTATAGGAGAGAAGAGGTGGTAACCTCAGCCAGAAGAAACAAACAGATAGTCCCATATGACCCGGCAAGGGCAGGGAAAGGAAAAGAAGTGCAGAGAGATGAGGATCGGCGAAGTGTGAGCCGAGGTGAAGCTGGCCGAGGTAACCGAGACCAAGGCAATGCCGGTCAAGGAAATGTTGTAAATGGCAATGCCGGACAGCGCAACTCGGCAGGAGCAGGACAACCGCAACAGCGGAATATACCATGGCAAGAGCAAAGTGCTGGCCGAGGTATGCAACAGAGAGGTGCTCCAAGAGAGCAAGACTGATATAATGATTGTGATTTGGAAATGGTGAATGCAGGATACACAAGGCCGGACTATCATCTAATATGGTCAAGATTGGGAAGCAGGGATTTGATGCCTGATGATGCCAGATTAAAACTAGATCGGCTATATAGGTCGGAGCAGATTGAATGTCAAGGTCCCCCGGGTCCTGCGTGTTTTGGGCCCCGGATCATGAAGGAACCTCCGGTACCTAACTTCCAGCTACCTAGAGGCACTAAGACATACGATGGCAGCACGAAGCCGGAGGATTGGTTGATTAACTATGCCACAGCTGTAAAAATTGCTACAGGCAACTTGAGATGGGTTGTGAGATACGTACCCCAGATGTTGGAGGGGCCAGCCAGGGTATGGCTAAACAATTTGCCGCCCGGAAGTATCAACTGTTGGATCAATTTTGAGGAAATGTTTATCAGCAATTTATCAAGTACGTATCAGAGGCCGAACAGGCCACAGACCCTAGCAATGTGTAAGCAGAGACCGAATGAAACGGACCGGGAGTTCCTAACCCAGTGGTGTACCGTACGAAACTCCTGTGAGGGTGTGATTGAGTCACAGGCCATAGCATGGTTTGTGCAAGGATGCAGATATGCAAGCATGTTGTGGCAAAGATTGCAAAGGGATATGCCAACTATGTTGGCAGAGACAATCCGGATTGCTGATTCGTATGCTTTGGGTGATCCGACTCAACCCAGGCTCGTGTCTAACGAGTCAAATGAGGAGTACTACCAGAGAGATGGGGCCAGGTCATCCCGGAGGAATGACTACCGGGGTAAAATCAGAGATGACAGACCGGATTACCGGTACAGTTCGCAACAAGTTGCTGATGTGAATCAAGATCAGCCCGGAGCAGGGGGCAATCAACGTCAGCAAACTGGAGGTCAACAATGGACACCGAGAAATGATGGCAAGAAAACTTGGACGCCAGAGCAGAAGAAACAATGGCAGGAAAAGAAGGACCGTCTGAGGTATACTTATGAGTCGATGCTGGATCAGCCGTGTAAATTTTACACGCCAAATCCGAGTAACCTAGCGGGTCATACAACAAGGCAGTGTGAGTGGATGCGTAAGATAAAACAAGGTGGTTCGTGGAATGCTCAGGCACGTCGGAATGATCAACCTCGGCAGGAGTTACCCCGACAGCAATTGCTCTCCGGAGCAAACACGCAACAACTAATGTTGCCTCCCCCTCCGCCGAGGTATGACAACCATGAGAGAAGGGATGCAGTGCATCAAGTGGAAGACCAGCATCAACCGGATCAGAGGTACCCGGAAACGAGGGGAGGAATGAGTATAGGGAGCATCATCAGAGTTACTGTGTGTTCACCATAGAGGAAACAGATAGAAAGAGCTTGCAACACCGACACATGGAGGTGAATGCGGTAATGCCAGCAGTGACGAGGTATATGCCTTGGTCGGACTAGGAAATTACCTGGAGCATCAAAGATCATCCCAAGCTTATGCCAAGTCCTGGTTCGTATGCGCTAGTGCTGGATCCGATATTCATTGGGCCTAACATCAATGTGAGGTTCTCAAAGGTACTAATTGACAATGGCAGTAGCATTAACATCATGTATGCGGATACAATGCGCAAGTTGGGTATCTCGGAGAACATGCTCCAAGCTACAAGGACAACTTTCCATGGCATTGTGCCAGGCATTTCTTGCGAGCCCATCGGCAAGGTCCGGGTTGACGTATTGTTCGGCACAAGAGATAATTGCCGAACTGAGAATTTGGAGTTTGAGGTGGTGAATTTAGAAAGTGTGTATCACGCGTTACTCAGCAGAACATTGAACAAGTTCATGGCAAGTTTCCACATCAGTTATCTGAAGATGAAGTTGCCTAGGCCAAATGGAGTGATTACCATTGCTGGGGATTTCCGACGTTCTATTGAGTGTGCGTCAGCCGGGTCTAATATAGCCGATTCACTCATGATTGCGCAAGAAAAAAGGAAGATACAGGAGGTGGCGGCGTTGGCTCAGTCCACGGAGCAATATATGCCGGCGTTGAGTAATCCGCATGGTAGTGTCTCATTCCGAGCCACAAAGGATACCAAGAAAGTGCTTGTTGATGACATGTTCCCAGAGCGCACCGTAACAATTGGTGTCGGGTTAAATGATAAATAGGAAAGCGAGCTCGTTAGCTTCCTCCGTGAGAATCGGTATATTTTTGCTTGGTCCACACAGGACTTGCAAGGTGTTCCGAGGGAGTTGGCTGAGCACTCTTTGAATGTGAGACCCGAAGCCAGACCGGTGAAGCAACCTCTCCGCCGCTTCGCCGAAGATAGGAGAAAAGTCATTGGAGATGAGATATCTCGGTTACTAGCAGCTAGATTTATCATGGAGGTTCTTTACCCGGATTGGCTATCTAATCTGGTGCTGGTGGAGAAGAAGAAGGATGATCCGAATGTGGCAGCGGTATGGCGTATGTGTATCGATTACACGAACCTGAATAAGGCGTGTCCAAAAGATCCATTTCCACTGCCAAGGATAGATCAGGTCATAGACTCAACTGCTGCGTGTGAACTATTGTCATTTATCGATGCATATTCGGGTTTCCACCAGATACCCCTGAATCTGGATGATCAAATAAAAACTGCATTTATCACCCCGTATGGGGCTTATTGCTATCGCACCATGCCATTTGGTTTACGTAATGCAGGGGCAACATACCAAAGATGTATGCAGAAATGTTTGCACGACCAAATTGGTCAAAATGTACAAGTGTATGTGGATGATGTGCTTATCAAGACCAAGGAAAGCAAAACGCTCCTTGATGATATCAGGCAGACGTTCGCGAACCTAAGGAGATTCCGGATGAAGCTTAACCCGGAAAAATGTACCTTCGGAGTCCCTGCTGGAAAATTACTCGGATTCCTCGTCTCCAGCCGAGGTATTGAAGTTAATCCAACTAAAATCCGGGCCATAGAGCGAATGGAACTGCCGAAGTGTCTTAACGATGTCCAGAAGTTCACTGGTTGCCTGGCATCGTTAAGTCGGTTTGTATGTCGGTTGGGAGAAAAGGCACTGCCTCTCTATCAACTCATGAAAAAGTCGGACAAGTTCATTTGGACGCCACAGGCCAATGAAGCCTTTATTCAATTAAAGAAAACATTAGCCACTGCACCAATGTTAGCCTCTCCACTATCAAAGGAGCCAATGTTGCTCTATATAGCCGCAACCAACCGAGTTGTAAGTGAAGTGATTGTGGTAGAGCGTGACGAAGAGGGTAAGTCAGTGCAAAGGCCATTGTATTACCTGAGTGAAGTATTGTCAGCTTCAAAACAAAATTATCCGCACTATCAGAAAGTGGCATATGGTGTGTACATGTCAGCAAAGAAGCTGAAACATTATTTTGAGGAGCACCCCATCAAAGTAATATGTGAAGCTCCCATATCCGAGATAATGAGTAACAAGGATGCAAGTGGCAGAATTGCAAAATGGGCAATTGAGCTAGCTCCTTATGCGCCGCAATAGACAGAAGAGAAGCAATCAAATCTCAAGCCGTGGCAGACTTTTTTGTGGATTGGGCCGAGGTGCAGTACGAACCACCATTACCAGATCCGAACTATTGGAGGATGAACTTTGACGGGTCAAAAACAAAAACCAGGTTAGGCGCCGGATTTGTGCTCACCTCTCCAAAGAATGACCAGTTGAAGTATGTGCTGCAAATCCATTTCGCAGCGTCAAACAATGTTGCCGAATATGAAGCACTTGTGCATGGGCTCAAAGTGGCAAAGGAAATTGGGATACGTCGGATCCAATGCTTTGGTGACTTGGACTTTGTAGTTCAGCAAGTGTCGGGGCTATGGGACGCTCTTGATCCAAACATGGCATTATACAGATTCTATGTGCAGAAGATATCTGGTTATTTTGAGGGATGCGAATTTCGCCATGTACCCCGGGTGGAAAATGAGGCTGCCGACGTATTGTCGAAGATCGGATCAACCCGACAAGCAATTCCACCAGGTGTAGCATTAGAACACCTCAGAAAACCATCTATCAGACCGTCCCCAGAAACCAACTCAATATACGCCCCGGAGGATACAGAGTCTGGAGCTGTGCCCATGGACATTGACATGGGAGGTGGTACTGAAACCGGGGATCGCCTCGACCCGGGACCGCCGGCAAACCAGGAACTGCCTCGGCTGACCCGAGGACTGCCTCGGCAAACTCGGGGACTGCTTCTCAAGACCCGGGTACTGCTCAGCGTGATTCGGTTGAAGTTATGCCGGTGGATCAGATGGAAATTGATGAGGATGTGTTCCCTATATGAGCAATACCAGCTTGGGCACTACCTATATTTCAATTCCTGAAAGAAGGAACCTTACCCACCGAGGAGGTGTTGTCCAGGCAAACTCAGAGGAGAGCAAAGGCATACACGATCATCAATTCCGAGCTATACAAAAGGAGTGTGACCAATGTCCTCCAGCGATGTGTTGATCCGGAAGAAGGACTTGACATCCTCCGAGATATACATCAAGGGGAATGTGGGCATCATGCCTCGTCCAGAGCCTTGGTAGCAAAAGCTTTCCGTCATGGATTCTACTGGCCAAGTGCCTTAGAACAAGCACAAGACTTGGTAAGAAAATGCAATGGTTGTCAGAGGTATGCTACCAAGACACATATGCCAATGTCGGAGCTCAAGACCATACCAATCACCTGGCCATTTGCCGTATGGTGTTTGGACATGGTTGGGCTGTTCAAACTAGCAAAGGGAAATATGACTCACATTCTGGTCATGGTCGATAAATTTACAAAGTGGATTGAAGTAAAGCCAATAAGAAAATGTGATGGAGCTACGGTCATGACATTTCTCAAAGACATCATCTTGAGATATGGTTATCCTCACAGTATCATAACTGATAATGGCACAAATTTTGCTGAAGGAGCATTTGCACGATTCTGCCGAGATAAGAAGATCTGGCTGGACGTTGCCTCGGTATCCCACCCTGCATCGAACGGACAAGTGGAAAGATCCAACGGATTAGTATTATCCGGAATAAAACCCTGGCTCATTGAGCCGCTGCAAAGATCCGCGGGGTGCTGGATAGAAGAACTACCAGTGGTTGTGGAGTTTAAGAACAACTCTGAATCGATCAACAGGCTATACGCCATTCTTTCTGGTATATGGGGCTGAAGCTGTATTACCAGCCGACAAAGATCATGATTCGCCTAGAGTCACGCAATACACAGAAGCCGAAGTGCAAGAAGCCCGACAAAATGATGTTGATCTGCTGGAAGAAGCGAGAGAATTGGCATTGTTCAGATCCGCCATATATCAGCAAAATCTCCGACGCTATCATAGCCGGAAAGTAAACCCCCGAGTCTTCCGGGAAGGTGATTTGGTACTCCGGTTGGTAAAACATACCGCTGGCATGCATAAGTTATCCCCCCCATGGGAAGGGCCATTCATTGTGAGCAAAGCATTGCACAATGATTCTTATTATCTTATCGATGCAAAACCACAGGAAAAGAACAAGGCGGACAGGTCTGGCGAGGAATCTAAGCGTCCATGGAATGTAGCTCTACTTCGTCCTTTCTACAATTAGTAAAGAAGTGTTTGTATCCGAGTCCCTCATATGTCGGTATGTATGCCGGCAATGAGCCTATCAATGAAATGTGGGCACCTCAAGCAGTAACTCGGGGACTGCCTTGGAAATATTTATTGTCTTTTATATTTATTATTTATACGTCGACTGGCATAAGTTTTTACACTTAAGTCGGATTAGTAATGTGTGAGCACCAAAAACCTAACTCTTCGACTTGCTATTGTCCAACAAGATTTGGCTTCATGGCAAGCAAGGAAAGGAACTTAATCGAGCCGACGTCTGTCTTTTGGACTAATCTTATGTTCACTTTCGATTTATTATGCTGAATTATTTTGAGCTAATCCTAAAGTTTCCAAGTATCGTTAAGACAATTTTTGAAGCACAGACTCGTAAGTCATAAAACCGAACCAAGGTAGACACGAGCCGAGCCAAGAAATTGGAAGAACGAGAAAATGAAACTCGGGGACTACGCCCAAGCCAATCCAGCATAAAAACTTAGTAGCAAAATATCACGTGTGTGCTTGATACAATTCCACCCGGCATACCGGGGATCTGATGAAATTTAAGAGTTTTTTCACCCAAGGAGCAGCAGGCGGAGGTAGTTCGGCGCCAGCAGGTGCAGCCTTAGCCTCGGCTTCGGAGTCATCAGCACCTTCCTCGACAGCTGAGGCTTCGTCCTCTTCGCCCTCATCCGAGTCATCTTCAACATTTTCAGTGTTTTCATCATCAGTGGCATCTAGAAAGCTCGGTCCCTCGTTCCATTGATGAACAGGGGCGTATTGGATGAAACTGTGAGCGCAAGCCTTGCGCCGAGCTACCCAATCCGGGTCAGTAGACCACTTTGATCCAGTGCGCATGCGCGCAAGGAGATTGAGGTCAATCTTCTCGTACCACGTAAGCACGTAGTGGAGAATGATCTCAGCTCCGGCGCTCCCAGCAGATTCTCTCCAGAGATCGAGCTGAGTCTCGATCCCATAAGCTCGGCAAAAGAATACATATTCTCCGGAGTATCTTCTTCAGGCCAAAAGGCATTGAAGATCCGGATCACTACGTCCAAAACATCCTTGCCATAGTTCCTCACGGTCTCGACTCGGGAGGATAAGCTGACTATCAAATCTTTGAGATCAAGAGGAATGGATCCAGGACCAGATGGAGTACCCCTCTCCTGGCGGAACTTGGCAACAACCTTGGATGCAATGACATCACTTTTTGGGAACTTGCCTGAAAACATAACGCAGGTGGAATAAGTAAAGGAGGCAGACCCAGAAAGATCAATGTAGGTCGAAGGAAAAGAACTTACCAGAAATATGGCTGTGAACCCGGGACAGCTCCTTGATGCAGTTGTCGCGCCTTTCCTGGAGTTGCACAAGTTCAGCGTTCGCCGACTCAAGCTTGATGTCGGCCTCCTTGAGTAATTCCTGGTCTTTGGCAATCTGGAGATTGAGGCGCTCGCGCTCTTCAGTATAGTCCTGGCCAGCTTTCTGGAGTTCGATTTGGTGTTGTGCTTTCAATTTCCTCATATCTGCCTTGAGCTTGGCAATCTCATCATCTTTGGATTAGAGGAGGGCAAGATCATCATCTTTCTTTTTGAGCTCAGCCTGATGCTTCCCTGCTTGTTCGAGAAAATGCAGCATCATATCAGGCACGGGCACACTATCTTCAAGAGATGCTGAAATAGTTTGTTGACCCGGCAAAGCCGAGGTATGAATGTTTGCCGAGCCAAGGACAAAAGGAGATAGAAGACATAGCAAGGTCGCACAAAAGTAAGTTACCCTTGATCTGGTCAAGATTCTTCCTCATGATGGTATTCTCAGCTTCCACCCCAGCTGCGAAAACTGAATGATGGGTTAGTTCGGCAGAAAAAGATGAAGGAAAACGGGAAAATGTCAAGAAGATAACTTACCCCTTTTCTCGTGTTCAGTGAGAAGTGCATTATCCTTTGCACGCAGCATCTTGTGAGTGTCCAGGAGATGCTGAAACTCAGCGCTCCGGCGGTTGGTGGTCACCTGAAAAGAGTACAAAAATATAGCTTAGTCTTGTGCATATTCAAAGTGTACAAAATCCTAGCCAAGTTGAACTTAACCCGGCTCTAGGTGTGTGCATATTCGAAGTGTACAAAATCCGGGCCAAGTGGAACTTAACCCAGCTCTAGGTGTGTGCATATTTGAAGTGTACAAAATACGGGCCAAGTGGAACTTAACCCGGCTCTAGATGTGTGCATATTCGAAGTGTACAAAATCCGGGCCAAGTGGAACTTAACCCGGCTCTAGGTGTGTGCATATTCGAAGTGTACAAAATCCGCGGGCCAAGTGGAACTTAACCCGACTCTAGGTGTGTGCATATTCAAAGTGTACAAAATCCGGGCCAAGTGGAACTTAACCCGGCTCTAGGTGTGTGCATATTCGAAGTGTACAAAATCCGGGCCAAGTAGAACTTAACCCGGCTCTAGGTGTCTGCATATTCGAAGTTATCAAGGAGCTACGTTAGTTTTCTAAGGAGCATCCGGCCGAGTAACAAGTTACTCCCCAGGAGGCTCGGGGACTAGTGGTTATATCACTAATATCTACAACATGTTAACAAAAAGATGAAGTAACATACCTCCATCATCCAACCCGCAAGGTTGATGGCCTTGGCAGCAGTATTCATCTGCACAGCAAACTCGGCGGGACCGAACTTCTCCGGGAGATCGTCATTGTGGACGAACTCCGCCTTGTTCCAGTTATTTACAAACTCGATCAAGGTCGGAGGGTATCATTCGCCGCTGAGCATGTGGGGCGCCACCAAACCCTTGGCATGTGCCTCCATCCTCTCAACCTGGGCAAGGGCTGGGCTGGTGTGCAAAACAAGTTGCACGTCAGCTGGCTCGGCAGGGGCGTCCTTCGGTGGTGGAGTTTTCTTCGAAAGCATGGACGCGAGTGTGAACTATCCAGCCTCGATGGACGTTGCCCTGGTGGCGTCAGGGGCCTTCTTACCCTTAGGTTGCTGCTGAGAAGTGGAAGTTGTTGCAGCAGATTTACCCTTGGGAGCTGCCTTGGTGCTTTCTCGCCGAGACTGGGAAGACTCGGACGAGGCGGAGGGGCTTGGAGTGGCTGCTGTTGCTTTTGTTGTTGCTGATGGTGCTGAAGCTGAGGATGGCGCTGGCACTGTTTTCTTTTTCTATGGAGGGGCTGAAGGAACCTCGGTGGTAGCTGGTTGCGGCGGAGCCGAAGTAGTGGTTGCCGCTGCCTCGGCAGATCCAGTCTCCCCCGCTCCAAGGTTGCCCTCCTCTTGACGAGATGGGCTGGAACCCGGATCAGCCTCTGAACCCTCCGGAATGGGGCTCAGTGGGCGTGAATCATCGCCACGAGGGGGAGAAGGGTTGTGCCAGAGTGGCGAGGCAATGCTAGATCCACTCTGTGGGACATCCACCGCGGCCCTGTCGGGTCAAATAATGTATGATGAGAAACTATAAAGGAAGGGCAAGTGAATAGGCAAAGGGAGAAATGACTTACTCATCCGAAGTAAGGGGCTCTTTCGGCTTGCGAGCTCTCCGGGCCACGACCTTAGCCGTGGCCTTGGTGGCAGTTTTGTCCCCGGACTTCTTTCGCCTCTTGGCTGGCTGAGAAGGCCCGGAGGAGGATGCAGAGGCAGCTCCCTTCTTCTTCTTGGGTCGGGACAGGCTCACCCACGGCAAGGGGAGGGTCTTCATAGATCTGCCCACCGGGGTTAGCTGATGCCGGAAAAGCATAAGAAAGGGGGATAGCGTCAAATGCTTCCATCACCTCAACATCCGAATCATCTTCATCGTTCGGACAATCTCTAATAGAAGAGAGTTTACCGGTGGGTTGCTTGGTGGCATCAGCCATCGGAAGGAACATCTCCTGATTCGGTTCTTCCTCGTCCGAGGTATACCGGTCAGGCGCCCATTTGAGGGAAGGCTCGGTGCCATCCTCGATGGTTTGCTGAAGAAACATCTAAGGAAAAGAAAAGACAGAGGGATTAAACCTACAACGGAGACCGACATATGATTCAATTCGAAAAGAGTTTGGGGCACGAGACTTACCACGGGAGGAAGCCTATCCCGGCAAAAATGTTCAATTCCCCACGTCCACTCAGAAGAAAAGTCCTTCTTAGTGGTGAAGAGGGACTTGACCCGGCGGAAGATCTCGGTGTTGCTCAACTCAAATGAGGAGGTCCGGTTGGGGTCACGGCCCCAACTCATGTGGCAAACTTTATGTGTACATTTCTGGAGGGGGGAGATCCGGTTGCGCACAAATGTGATCATAGCATCCTCATTGCGCAACCCCATGTCCTTCAGCTCCTTGAACCTCTTGTTGACTTGGTTCGCCAGAATAGTGGGTTTCTTGGGGACCTTGTCCCACAGCTCCGGGTTAGGGGGACCCAGAGCGTAAGGGCGCAGCCGGATCAGATCCTCAGTAGTGTTGTTCTGGACATAAAAGAAAGTCCAGGCCCATCCTTTGCAAGAGTCAAGCCCTGTGACTCGGGGGAAGATGGACTGCTTCCGGGGGAGATCGATGCAGCGCCGAACTGTGTGAGCTGCTTGTCCTTCGGGTCAAGCTGGATGTTCGGGATCACATTCTGGCGGAGGCTGAAGGACCGGATCCAGAGCTCCTTCATGGGCCACAATCCGGCGTAACCTTCGATGGTGGAGGCAAAGGCGGAGAGAGAGGTGATGGCATTAGCCAGAAGATGGTGTGGCTGGAGCTCGTATGTGTTTAGCCAGTCATGGAAGAAATCGCTAACTGGCAAGCCAAACCCCCGCTAGAAGTGGGATAGAAACACCACGTACTCACCCGGATTGGGTGAGGGGGCAAGCTCGGCGGTAGTGAGGCGTGCAGTGACGCCCTCTGGGATGCGCCTGGTGCGATAGAGCCAATGCAGGTCATCCTGGCTGACCCAAGATCCAGCCCACGCGCCGCGGTCGGCGGTCGCTGCGTCTTCTTCCATCTCCTGCTCGGCGATGGTGAGCTCTTATTTTGTCATCTCGAGGTTACTGCCCTCACTGGCGCTAGAGGCGGTGGGTGGCAGTGGGCTAGACTGGCAGCGACCCGTGGCGGAAGAGATGCACGGAGGTGGCGGCAACGCTGGTGCGTGTAGAGGAGGTGCGGCGGCAGCGTTGCTACTCAGACGCGGTGGCGGCGGCGCTGTCGCGGGAGAATATGAGGAAGAAGTAGAGGCAGAGGGGCGCGGAAGTGGGGAAAGGACCCAAGGGGCGCGCCCCTCCCCTATTTAACCACTCCCTCAAGAGGGTAGTGGGATCGCGTTTTGCGGGCGGGCCACACCGTGTGGCCGTGTACAATCCGGATCGACCAATCAGCATCGAGCCACACGAAGGGCCACATGGCGCAGCGGATCCCATGCCGTGACGTTATGATACAGTTAACGAGGAGGCAGGCACGACGTGACGTGGGCAACAGTAACTTCTGACAATTACTGCGGCGGTTACTGTTGCTGGCCCTTAAAATAAGGCAAAGTAATGATTAGCCTCCACGTGGGGAAGTGTATGAGAGATGGAAGAATGACCCGGATGGATATATGGTAACCCGGCCAGCCAGTGAAAACGTGGATTGTGCCAAGGGAAAGTAAACCCATGGAACCCGAGATAGGGAGTAACTCAGAGAATGGACATAAAGCTCAGTTAACTTGAACCTGCTGTGGCCTTAGCGGCTAAGGCAGCCAAGACCGCACTAGCTTCAGGAACTAATGTTGGGGGGGTACCCCCGGGTAGGGTCACACCGAGGTATAAAGGCCGAGTTAAGGTGAGGTACGGCAAGGTCAAAGCGAATGCTGGCCGAGTCACCTCAAGGCAGGCCGAATCACGGAGTAACCCAGACCAGGGGATGTCCACCTAACTAGGTATCAGCCAACTTATATCGTAAGTCGATGAGATGAATCTAACTTGTATGTAGGAACAGGTGTGGCCGGATCAACTATGTACGATCCAGGTTATATCAAGCTTGTAGGAGAAGGAAGGTATCTCGCTGGTCAAAGGTGACCACTGTATGCAGAGCGTGAGCGAAGCGGACAGAGGCAGGACCACCGAGGTGTGGCCGACAAAGGTGACGATGCCAATGTCGGCTGACGCGGGCGCTGCAAAGGCTCACGTAGCCTCTGCATGGATGACGCAGGGGAAAAGTGACCAAGTCGGCTTACTATTTTGGGAAGAGGCATATTCCCAGGAATATGCCTCCACGTATGCCCTAATTGGAGACCTAGCCACCCCTATATAAGGAGGGCTAGGGCCTCTATAGAAAGGGTTGAGTTTTACTGGTTTGGTCTTTGGAGGTTATGTTCTTCTAGCAAGTTACTGAGGGCTAGTGAGTGGTGAGAGTAAGAGAGTTCCTTCTTCCTCCTCTCTCCAATACAGCTCAAGGAGCACTTGTAATCTGTGAGAGTGAATCGAATACAAAGCTACTGCGTGTGGAATGACCACACTATCCATCCCTAGATTCCCCTAGTGCATTTAGTCCCCACCTTTAGCCTATCAATGGCATCTGCCATGCCACCACCACGACAATAATGTTGTAATGCCCAATCAAGTCTCAAAGGAGTCAAGATGATTAGTATATGCTTGTATGCTTTCTTTATGTTTGTCAATTGCCCCGCTGTAATTTGTTCACCCAACATGTTATCTATCTTAAGGAGAGCCACCTCTAGTGAACTATGGACCCCGGTCCTTTCTTTTACATACAATCTACAAACTGTTTACTGCTTTGTGTTTACTTACTGTAAACTATTACTTCATTCCATTCAATACGTTTAATCCTTTGTTTTCAGCAAAACCGGTGAGATTGACAACCTCATCGCAAGTTGGGGACAGAGTTCTGTGGTTGTGTTGTGCAGGTCTCCACGTTGCTGCTGGCACCGGTAGTGTGCCCTGCCAACGTTCAGCTAGCTACACCTTTGGGGTGTTTCCTTGCTCCTACTGGATTGATAACCTTGGTTTCATAACTGAGGGAAACTTACTGTTGTGCTGATCATTCCTTCCTCTTGGGGTTCCCCAAAGAGCTCGTTAATAAACGAGCCAATAACAGGTCAGGTGAAGAAAGCAAGAGGTCGTGGAATGTAGCATTACTCCATCCATTTTACACATAGGGGAAGTGTATGTATCTCAAACTCTCATATATTGGATGTGTATGCCGATAATGAGTTATGATGAAATGCCGACACCCCGAGCAGGAACTCAGTGACTGCCTTTGTCGTAATTGTCAGTTTAGTACTTTTACCTTTTTACGTCGGCTGGATTAAGTTTCTTATACCTTATGCCATAATAGTAATGTGTTGGCACCAAAGGACCACTCTTCGACTTGCTTCTGTCCATGATCCGGCTTCATGGCAAGCAAGAGAAAAGCTGGCGATTGCTATACACATGAAAAACGACTAAGGAAAGAAAAATAAGCGAGCTGATATTTGTTTTCTTTGACTAACCCCTGTATTTCATTTCTTTTTCCTTATGTCGAATGACACTTAGCTAGACCTTGTTGTTTGTAGTATTTTTAATCTAATTCTATGATCTTGAGCCTCATATGTAGAATAGCAAATATGGTAGACAAGATCCAAGGTCATGAAATTGGAAAAACAATAAAATAAACTCGGGGACTCATCCCAAAAAAATCCGACATAAAGTTTGGTAGCAATAAAGGACTTAAACTTTATATTACATATGCACCTAGCATACCGGTGATTTAATCAGATTTGAGTTTTTCAAGCCTAAGAGGCCGCAGGGTCAGAACCAGGAGCACCACCAACTGGAGAAGAGGTTTCACTACCCAGGACAACAGTCTCGGCTTTGGTATCTGATGAGTGCATATTTTCATCATGTTTTATATTATTATTTTGCATTGTAGATGTAGGATCTTGGTATTTTACAGCGTTCGCACGCACATTTTATGTCTGTTTTCACCAGGATCAGGATAGATGATGGATCCAATGGATACAATTCTTGGAGCAGTTGTACTGTGGAGAAAAGGAGTCAAAAACAACATAAATCACTTATTTGGGAAATATTAATAATACCAGAAGAAAACGAGAAGAGAACAAGGGAGGCAGAGAGCATAACGACCAACTATACGGGCAGAGAAAATATTTCGGCCGTATAGTGATATGTCGTGAATGTAACTATAATTTTTTATGTTCCATGCTTGTTTAGTACCTACTTTCTTATGTTTTGTTCACACTCTGAGGTATTTTTATACATTTTCTAGAACTAACCTATTAACAAGATGCCACAGTGTCAGTTGCCAGTTTTTTGCTATTTTTGGTTTTAGAAAAGCTGGAAAAAAATATTCTCGGAATTGGACCGGACAAAAGCCAAAGTTAATATTTTACCAGAAGACTCACGGAGCTAGAAGACGAGACGGACAGGGGCTACGAGATGGCCACACCACCTGGTGGCGCGGGCCAGCCCAGGCTGCGCCAGGGGGTGGTGTGGGCCCCTCGGGCGCCCACCGACCTTGCCTCTTCGCCCATAAAAGCCTCCCGGGACGAAAATCGTAGGTACCATATTAGAATCCCACGAAAAGTTCCGCAGCGCCGCCGACACTGAAGAGGAGATTCAGGGGACAGAAGTCTCTGTTTCGGCACCCTGCCGGGATGGGGAAGTGCCCCCGGATCCATCTCCATATACTCCACCGCCATCTCCATCACCGTTGCTGACTCCCATGATGAGGAGGGAGTAGTTCTCTCTCAAGGCTAAGGGCTCTACAAGTAGCTATGTGTTCATCTCTCTCTATGCGTGATCTTATTGAGATCATGAGCTTTGTAATATAGATCTATTCTGCTACTCAAGTGCTTTAGTTAATCTCTGCTTATCCCCACGTTTGTGAAGTTGACAGTGTGCGCACCGTGTGGCACTTTAGCTAAGGTTACATAAATACTTATCATGAGTATAATTTGAGTTGGATGTCTCTATGAGATTGTGGTGTTTGTTGGAACCATCTAGCGCTCAAGGTGATAGTGAGGGGTTATCTAGATGGGGAATACGAACTTTAAGGTGTGTTGTTATAGCCCTACACCATCCAATCTGAGAGTAGTTCAGGGTAGCATAATGAAGAAAAGTTATTTATATGAGAGTGTCCACTAGTGAAATTATGATCCCTAAGCCTTGTTTCTAAGCATTGAAACAACATTTACAATCAGTTCTATTACATGTTTGCTTGCTTCCACTCTTATTTCAGATTGCAATTACCACTTATAATCATCCATATTACTTGTATTTCACTATCTCTTCGCCGAACTAGTGCACCTATACACCTGACAAGTGTATTGGGTGTGTTGGGGACAAAAGAGACTTCTTGTATCTTGATTGCAGGGTAGCTTGAGAGGGATACCTTTGACCACTTCCTCCCTGAGTTCGATAAACCTTGGGTGATCCACTTAAGGGAAAACTTGTTGTTATTCTACAATCCTCTGCACTTGGAGGCCCAACACTGTCTACAATAATAGAAGCATGCATAGACATCAAGCTATTTTTTAGCGTCGTTGCCGGGGAGGTAAGGTAAAAGGTACTGACATCCTCTGGCTACTAAGCTATCTTCTAGTACTGTTGCTGGTTTGTGAGTGCTCGAAGTTATTTCCTTTAGATTCTGCAATTATATCTTTTGTTTCTTGTTTTTATTTTCACTAGTTAGGCTTAATGGAAAACAATAACAAAATTAGAGAGCTTTATAGTATTTATCTTGAGTTAGGACATGAAGTGTTTGAAGAGAAAATTAAAAAACCTATGGAACTTTATTTGCATGCTAATAGCAATGTTATTAGTATGAATTATTTGAACACCATTATTGCTAATGCTATGTAAAAGTCTAAGCTTGGGGAAGCTGGTTTTGATGAGCATGATATTTTTAGTCCCCCAAGCACGAAAGAGAAAATTTACTTTGATGATACTATACCTCTGATATATGATGATTACAATGTTGAGTATGATATTTTCAGTCCACCTACTATTCAGGGGGAAATTAATTATGATTATAGTATGCATCTATATTTGATGATTATGGTGATGAGAATAATAATGATAGCTATTTTGTTGAATTTGCTCCCACTGCAATTAATAAGAATAACTATGCTTATGTGGAGAGTAATAATGATTATATGCAGGTGGCTCATGATAAGAATGTTTTATGTGATAGTTATATTGTTAATTTTGTTCATGATGCTACTGAAAGTTATTATGAGAGAGGGAAACATGGTTTTATGTATCTCAACAATATTAAGTTTCCCCTCTTTATGTTGAAATTTTTGAAGTTGCAGTTGTTTTGCTTTCCCATGCTTGTTGCTTTGTGCTTTCATGACTTGTTTCTTTACAAGATTATTTTTCATACGAAGTGGGTTAGACTTAAATTTGTTCCATATTTTCTTCTTGATGCTCTCTTTTACTTCAATTCATATTTCTTATGTGAGCATCATAGAAATTATCATGCTTATCTTAATGGCTATAAAGAAAGAGCTTTTTGGGAGACAACCCAATATATTTTTTCTTTTAGCTTATTTTTGTTTTGTTAAGTCTTGGTAGTTATTGCTTCAGTAATAACCTCTCCTTATCCTTTTTTGTGGTTTTTGTGCCAAGAATAACCTCTAATGAGAGGGAAGTAAGACTTGGGAAAGTTGATGTCCCGAAATAGATTTTTGTGCTTCGCTGTAAAATTTCGTGAAAAATCGCTGTACGTCGGATTCAGCTGAAATTGTTTGTGCTTCTGCCCCCGGTTGCTATCTAACTTTCGTTAGTTTAACACTTTTCAATTTGAGCAACAGAAGGTCTTCGGAAAAATCGGTTTTACCTGCTGGTCTGTTTTCACAGATTTCTGCGATTATTTGCAGTTGCCTCTTAATCTCTTTCTCTTTGATCACTTGATCTTTTAAAAGGAATTGCTATGGTAGGTTGTGCTTTAATGGAAGTTTTACTTGTGTTGAAACTAAACCTAAAGACTTATTATCTTAAATACACTAATGTTGCTAATGAAGATTGTGTGAAGTTTTGTATGAAGGAAATTTTAAAGTGTAGGGAAGAATAATGTGAGAAGGTGAAGTATGGACAAAAGCTCAAGCTTGGGGATGCCACCCGTGTCATCCAAAGAAATATTCAAGAGGTACAAGCGTCAAAGCTTGGGGATGCCCAAGGCATCACCTTCTTCATCAATAAAAATCTCAGGTTTTCTGCCAAACATTTCATTTTTATTGTTTCTTGCACAATTGTGTTGTTCTTGGAGCGTCTTCGTTTTTTATTTTAGTTTTCTTTTGTTTGGTTTGCTTAAATAAGTTGGTTGGATCCCAAGACACTTCTTTTGGAGAGAGACAAACCCCGTTATTTATTATCTAGAACACTCTAGTTTTCACTCTTATTGTTTTGTGAGTTTAGCTTTAGTTTTCTATTGGTGTTGGAAAAGAGTAGGAAGTTTCACACTTATAGTGGTACAAAAGGAAGCTTGTTTGGACTGTGACTTAGTGATATGGGTATACCCTATAGGTACTCGAGTTGGTATATATGGTCCAGATACGACGGAAGCCCACGGCATTGCTAGGGCCCAAATGAAGAATTCGAGTGGCCCACGGACTCTCGATTGCTTGCGAGACAAGAACAAGCTTAAGATAGAAAGTTTAAAGGGAAAACCCTAATCTGTAACCAACTCGACCTGCTACCCGAGACCTAGCCTACCTATATAAAGGCTAGGAGGGGGCGACGAGGAGGAGACACACAACCCTAGTTTCCACAACTCTCGCCAGATTGCATCTGGGCGCCCCTATAATCTTCCATTCCTTCGTTAATTCCAAGAGCAGACAAGCAGGAGTAGGGATCTCTATGATGCCTGAACCTAGGTAAAACTTGTGTCCCTATGTGCTTGTTTGCTAGCCGACTGATGCCTCCAGTGCTCCCTCCTTCTCCAAAACCCAAGTCCATAACAATGGGCATTGACGAGTTAAACCCTCGTCAATTGGCGCCGTCTGTGGGAAATGGGAATGCTAATGTCGCGGCTTCTTCGGCCCCATCAACCGCGATCTACAACTCTGCAACAACGGAGATTCGCCGGCTCTTCGGCGCGTTCGACTTCACCGTCCACACGCTGGCCGCTCGCCCGGCTTTCGAGTCTGTGGGCGATGGAATCAGTCTGGCGATTGGGAGCTTCCTCTTCCAGGTTGGTCAGATGGGCACACTTCGTATGCCTGACCAGCCGACGGCACCCGTGATTGCTCCAACATCGTGGTTTCCGCCACCAATCGGCACCCTTAGCGAGCTCAACGCCTCAACAACAGCTAGGGGCACGGACAGCGATAGCAGTCGCGGATCCGATCTAGGTGACCTGGCCACTGAAGATGGAGCCTACGGCTCTGGATCTGAAAGTTGTGGGAGCAACAGCTTCCCAAACCACTTCATGTGCGCAGTCATCACTGCAGGCGATACTACTGCCAGTCGCGAAAACGTTGGCCCCGGATCTGGCACCGGACCGCCCAACGGTACCGGACCACCCAATGGCGGTCCACCCAATGGCGACCCCACCAACAGTCGCAACGGCGCGCCTGTCAACAATGAAGCGGCAGTCGAACCGCCAATCATGGTGAACGAACACACAAGAGAGCGTGTCGTGATTAAACTCAACAACAACGAGTGGGCCCATTGTCCAGAAGCCCCGCGAGGCAATCCTCTGCCCCCTGGCACGCCGTAGGACATGTTGATGGGTTACCATTGGATACTAAAGGAGGAATACAGATGCCAACTACATGCAATCGCGCAACTCGAGGCGCGTAAAAAGGCGGGGGATGAGTCGAGTCTTCGACGGGCTGGGCTCTCCTCCTACGGAGAATCCTCCTCCAAAGGCAACGAGTACATGGCCAACAAGAGGCGATCTCGGATGGCCCATATCACCGAGCAAGAACGCATAGAAGCTGCAAAAGTCCTCGACTTTAGCTCTATGACAGTCGACACGCGGGGCAACATGGTCCCAAAGACACCGCAAGCCATGGTGATGGCAGCCACCATGTACCTCCTCAACAACCAGCCGCCAGCTGGAGATCCACGAGATGCCATGCACCAATCTATGATCGCGGGATTGGGGCTAATCGAGGCCGCCCTCAACAAAGAGCCAACGCCGGAGCCAAAGAAAGGCAAGGCTCTGGCAAAACGCTATTCCTCACCCTCGTCCAGCAACGATAGCCATGATCTATCTCGGCGTCACCGCTCATGGCAGCACGATCGCGACTACGATGCACACGATGACCTCACACAAGGCAAAATCGACAAATCAAGAGCAAGACGCGCTCGTTCGACTGACTCGGAAGAGGACGAGACTGAACTCTGCGGCGCCAGATGCTTCAGCAGGGCCATCAGGCAGAAGTGAATGCCTAAAGGGTTCAAACTCCCATCGGAGAACCCAAAGTTCGACGGCCTACAAGACCCAAAGATCTAGCTAAAGGACCACATCTCCTCCGCCAGGCTACACGGTGGGAGTAGAAGCACGGCCATGCAATGCCTACAGCTATAGCTGCAGGGCACCACTCGTGCGTGGCTCAATAACCTCCCACGCGGATCCATTCGCAGCTGGGAAGAGCTGGTCTGCAGCTTTGTGCGCAACTTCAAGGGAACTTATAAAAGGCCCGCATCAATCAAAGAGTTGAGGAGCTGCCAGCAAAGGTCGGGTGAATCGCTACGCTCGTACATCCAGAGGTGGTCCATCATCAAGAATTCTGCGGAAAACATCTCGGAAGACTATGCAATTGACGCGTTCAATGGCGGTGTTTGCCGCATAGAGCTCAGGGAGGAGCTGGGCCGCTCGAAGCCCAAAACAATCGACAACCTGATGGAAATTGCGAATCGGTGGGCCGACGGAGAGGATTCGGTGAAAAAACGCACCTACTCCGACGACGACGACCTTGGGCACAGTCGCGACCGTTGAGGTAAGCAGCGAATGCGCATCTACGATGACCGTGACGATGTCAACATGGTCGCAGCCGGCTACGCCGACAAACGCGACGACAACCGCAACAACGGCTATCACAGCGGTGGATACCGCAACTCCGTGAAAACCACACAGGTGTGGCAGCGCCGCACTCGTGAAGAGGCACCCACAACAACCGTCGAGGACAAAATATCCGGGCCATGCAACGTGCACTTCTACATCGACAAGCACGATGGCAAGAAGAAATCCAGCCACCTTCTCAAGGATTGCCGCGAGTTCCTCAAACTCCATGAAGGCCTAGCCCGGATGAATCGCGACGCAGTCAATAGGGGCTATGGAGTCGCCCCAGGCACTGTGGCGCATGGAGCTCCTCCACCGCCGCCCGGACCACTGCCACCCGCGGCCATGCTAGTCCAGCATCACGGCAGCGAACCATACCCACGACCCGTGGGCAACATGAGGATGATCCAAAAGGGCGTCCCTCAAATTGAGTGCAGAAGCCCATCACTCGCCAAGTCAACTTGGCAATCAACTCTCCACCTTCCACCACTGAGTACCTTAGTGGAAGTGACTCCTACATCACTTTCGATAGGCATGACCACCCACGCCAAGTTCCTCGTCCAGGCCACTGTCCCCTCGTACTCGAGGCGCTGATTGGGGGTTTTGACATGAGTCGTGTCTTCATGGATGGCGTCAGTGGCATTAACCTCATGTTCGCGAGTACCTTGCATGCGATGAGGATCCCTCTGACGTGTCTAGAAGTTTCAGACACGACGTTCCACGGCATCATCCCAGGGAAAGGCGTATATCCCCTGGGAAAAATCAACCTCGACATCATCTTCGGCATGCCGCAAAACTTTCAACGCGAGCGCATCGACTTCGAGGTCGTCGACTGGCCTTCACAATATCACTGCATCCTCGGACGTGTCGCGTTCGCGACGTTCATGGCAGTGCCACATTAAACCTACCTGTAGATGAAGATGTCGGGTCCAAACAGCGTAATCACAATCAACAGCAACTTCGAAAGGTCCGACAGCTGCGACAATGAATTCCATAGAATCTCCCAATCCTTCGGCATGCAGGAGGAACTCGCAAGACTAAAGGAGTCGATAGACAATAGTCTGCCTCCCCTGAGCAGGCCAAGTTCACCCGACCTGTCCTTTGACTCGTCGGTGCACAAGAAAAAAGTCTAGGTCCACCCAACGGACCCGACCAAGACGGCACTCATCGCCAACAACTTGAGTTCCGCATAGGAACTCGCGCTCGCCGAATTCCTCCATGAGCACTGGGAAATCTTCACCTGGTGTCCAGCGGACATGCCAGGGGTTCCTAGGGAATTCGCCAAGCATGCACTCAATGTAAATCAAGACGCAAGACCAGTCAAGCAGACAATACGGTGACTGTCTGAACCAAGAGCAAAAGCGGTCGGAATGGAGATCAACAGACTCCTCGACACAAACTTCATACGTGAGATAAAGGAAAGAACTCGGCTCGCTAATACTGTGTTAGTGCCCAAAAAAGACACGGATATCCTGCGGATGTGCGTGGACTTCACCTCCCTGAATAAGCACTACCCGAAGGATCACTTATCGTTGCCGCGAATCGACCAAATCATCGACTCCACCGCGGGATGTGAATGCATCTTCTTCCTCGACGCCTACTCAGGCTACAATCAAATTCGAATGAAGGAGGAAGACCAAGAGAAAACGGCATTAACGACGCCCTTTGGTGTGTTCTGCTACAACACGATGCCCTTTGGGCTAAACAATGCAGGAGCCACCTATCAGCGGTGCATGCAGGCCTGTCTCAAGAATCAACTTGGTCGCAAGATCCAAGTCTATGTTGATGACATCGTCATCAAAACAAAAGAGGAAGCCTCGCTAATCAACGATCTATGCGAAACCTTCGCCAACCTAGACCGCTACCAGATGAAGCTCAATCCGGACAAATGCGCCTTCGGCGTACCATCTGGGCAACTACTCGGGTATCTCATCTCTGCGAGAGGGATCGAGGCAAACCCGAAGAAAATAAAAGCCATACTGGCCATGGAGAAGCCGAAGAACGTAAGAGGCATCTAGCAGCTGGCTGGGCGAATTGCGGCGCTCAGTCGATTCATTAGTCGAATGGTCGAAAAGGCACTGCCCTTCTACCAACTTCTCTGCAAAACTGACAAGTTTGAGTGGACAGACGAGGCACAAGAAGCATTCAAAGACCTCAAACGTTTACTATCTACCTCGCCAGTACTGGTGACTCCACATGAAAATGAGCCGATGTTGCTCTACATCTCCGCCACCAACCAAGTGGTCAGCACTGTGCTCGTGGTGGAACGAGCCGAAGAAAACAAGGTCCACGGGGTCCAACGCACAGTCTACTACCTCAAGGAGGTGCTCACGCCAACAAAACAGCGGTACCCGCACTACCAGAAGCTGGCGTACGTCATCTTCATGACAGCCAGGCGACTGCGCCACTACTTCCAGGAGCACCCAATCGTGGTGGTCAATGACACACCGCTCGGGCATATCCTCAACAACCCTGATGCCACCGGACGAGTCGCGCTTTGGGGAATCGAGCTGTCTCCACGAGACATTACATACGAAAAGCATGAAGCGATCAAGTCGCAAGTCCTCCCTGATTTCCTCGTGCACTGGATGGAGAACCAGCTCCCCGAAAAGCTAGATATGTCTTACCTCTGGACAATGCACTTCGATGGATCCAAACGAAAGGATGGGGCTGGCGCAGGTGTCATACTGACATCTCCCTAGGGAGACAAGTTGTAATACATTCTGCAGATGCAGTTCACTGCCTCCAACAATGAAGCTGAGTACGAGGCCCTAATCCATGGGATGCGGATGTCGAAAGCCTGCGGTGCCAAGAGGCTCCTCATCTATGGCGACTCCAAACTGGTGGTCAACCAAGCAATGCATGATTGCCACACGTTGAGTGACAACATGATCGCCTACCGTGACCTCTATGATACACTCGAAGGGACTTTGATGGCTGTGAGCTACGGCACGTAGGTCATCAAAGCAACAAAGAGGCGGACATACTCGCCAACATTGGCTCCACCTGCGCCCCCATACCACCTGGGGTATTTCTCGAGCGTATCTGTGAACGCTCCATCAAGCCAAAGGCTACAGAGAAGAAAGCAAGCGCGTCAATGGACTCGGGGGCTACACCACCCAATGAGCCAATGGCACTCGATGACCTAGAGCTCGATACAGGACCCGAAGGACCAATGGGCGTCATCATGATCGAGCCATCTTGGACTCAACCCTACATCACATATCTTCTCAGCAAGAGGCTTCCTAACTGACGCGCGACACATCGCGCGACAATCCAAGTCATTCACGATCATCAACGGCGAACTATACAAGCGCAACATCACAGGAGTACTCCAACGGTGCGTCTCCAACGGGGATAGAAGGGTCATCCTCCTCGACATCCATGAAGGGACCTGCGGGCACCATGCTGGCAGTCGCACCCTCGTCGCCAAAGCTCTACGAGCTGGATTCTACTGGCCCACGGCCATGCATGATGCCAAGGACATCGTCCAGCCCTGCAACGCTTGCTAGCGATTCGCATACAAACCGCACGCACCTGGCGCGGAACTCCGGCCAATACCATTGGCTTGTCCCTTCGCGCAATGGGGACTCGACATGGTTGGCAAGCTCCCGAAATCCTCGCGAGGAGGTTACGTATACCTCTTGGTCGTAGTCGACAAGTTCACCAAATGGATCGAGGCCATGCCAGTGACAAATCAATCAGGAGCCAGCACCGTTAAGTTCTTCGAGTCCATTGTCTACCGCTTCGGAGTGCCACATAGCATCATCACGGACAATGGGACGACCTTCACCTTGAAGGAGTTCCAGGAATTCTGCGAAAACCTGGGAATCCACATAAACTACGCCTCGGTAGCTCACCCACAGACCAACGGTCAAGTCGAAAAGGCCTACGGTCTCGTCTGTAGTGGAATCAAGAAATGACTCCTCCGACCACTCGAACAGGCCGCCGGATGCTGGCCAGATGAGCTGCAGTCCGTACTCTGGAGCTTACGCACGACTCCAAACAGCGCAACGGGATACACCCGTTCTTCATGGTGCACGGCGCTGAGGCAGTGCTACCTGCATAAGTACGCTACCAAGACCCACGGGTGGTCGCTTACAGCGAGCAGGGATCAACCCTTGCACTCGAAGACTCCGTCGATCTTCTTGACGAGGCGCGTGAAATCGCAGCGGAAAGATCAACGATCTACCAGCAGAGCCTCCGCAACTACCACAACAGAAGGCTACGCCCAAGATCCTTCATCAAAGGAGACATGGTCCTGCGACTCAAGCAACAAGGGCATCTCAAGCTCGAGTGTTGGGGGATACCCCTGGGTAGGGTCACGCCGGGGTATAAAGGCCGAGTTAGCCGAGGTACGGCAAGGTCAAAGCAAGTGCTGGCCGAGTCACCTCAAGGCGGGCCGAATCACGGAGTAACCCGGACCTGATGGTGTCCGCCTAACTGAGTTCTGGTCGACTTATGGCGTATGCCGGCAGGATTTATGTAACTTGAATGCAGGTACCGGTGTGGCCGGATCAACCAGGTACGATCCGACTTATATCAAGCTTGCAAGAGAAGGAAGGTATCTCGCTGGTCAAAAGGTGGCCACTGTGTGCAGGGCGTGAGCAAAGCGGACAGAGGCCAGGACCACCAAGGCATGGCCGACAAGGGTGACATCGCCTGTGTCGGATGACGCTGGTGCCGTAGAGGCTCACGTAGCCTCTGCATGGCTGGTGACGGGGAAAAGTGACCCGATCGGTTTACTATTTTGGGAAGAGGCATATTCCTTGGAATATGCCTCCACGTATGCCCTAATTGGAGACCTAGCCACCCCTATATAAGGAGGGCTAGGGCTTCTATAGAGGGGGTGAGAGCGATTGGGTGATGATCTAGTTGATGGGCATTTGAGTAGAGGGTTCCTGGGAGAAAAGTGGTGGTGAGAGTAAGAGAGTTCCTTCTTCCTCCTCTCCCCAATACATCTCAAGGAGCACTTGTAACTCATCTAACTTGAATAGTACAAAACATCTGTGTGTGGAATCACCACACTATCCCTCCCTGGATTCCTCTAGTGCATCTTGTCCCCACCTTTAGCATATCCATGGCATCTGCCGTGACACCACCACGACATCGAGTCTCCTTGGGAGGGACCCTACGTGATTACAGAAGTAATCCTAGGTGGCGCCTATCGCCTTAAAGATTTCAAGACAGGAGTCGCATACTCCAACCCTTGGAACGTCGCGTAGATGCGTTGTTTCTACCCCTAGTCATTTTTACATTGCAAAATAAGGCTATTCAGCCAGGCTACATAGCCACACATTGTACCTCGTACTATTCTACGAATAAATAAATCTAAGTGCCTCGAAACTCTATGTTTTCCCTCATTTTTCTAGCAATATTATCACTCGGGGGCTACGCCACCCTTTACGTCCTCATTCTACGAACAAGTCGCAGTATCCCGAGTAGCTGACACAACATCAATCGAACCCTTGATAAAACACCAACCCAGTTGCAATGCACCTAACAGGTTGGCAAGGTGCTGAGATAAAATAAGTCAGGCTAACGAAAAGGAACTACAGAGTACAAATACACTCGCAAAACATATAAGCTAGCGAGGTCTTTACATATCAATAGAAATTAATTACATCCAACATATCCATATGAACTTTACAACACTTGTACAATTATGCGCAGGATACAAACTAAAGCTACTGCTGCAACAGAAGAACGTTCGTCTGCTCCTCGAAGAAATCGACGATTTCTTCAGCTGGGCGATCAACTACCTGATAATGTGGAACCATGCTCCAGGTCGAACCTTCTGGCGGGGTCGGCGGCCCAGCAGCAACAGCTGCAACGTCTACATCTGGCTTCTGCAGTCGCACTAGCGACAAAGCAGCCTTGGCCCCGGCCACTAATTGTTGTCGCACACACTCGCGAACTGCACTTAGATCTTGGAACTTCGCCAGAAGAGCCAACAGGCTTGAAGGGACGGCATCCAGTAGAAACATCGTTTGGTAGATATGCCTAAGGCACGACTGCGCCTTCTTCAAAAAGTGAAGTACTCGCGAAGCACGATCCTGCAGAGTCACAAGTGCGATCGCATGATCATGGTGCACCCAAAAATACCCACTCGCCTGAAGCTGCTCCTGGGTTAGGTCATTCATTCGAATGGCAATCCGGTCTTTCTCATCCTGCGGATGACGAGCACTGAAAACTACACCAAGCAAAAAGGCAAAGTATGAAGACAAGGCACTGCCACGATCGACTAAAAGAAAAGATAAGAGGGCAGAAAGCTAACACTTGAACTGATCGCCCAGCTGTGTCACCTCCTCCAATAGGTACTGCTCGCGGGCGGTAGCCTTCTCCGCCCTCGAATTCCATACATCCACATTACCGCGGAGGATGGGCAACTCATGTTCCAGTTGTTTAACACGATCGCAGTCGCGAAAGCAGGGACAACTCATCCACCCTTGAGCGCGGCTATGCCAAGGTCTCGTCAGTAGGCGGTGGATCACGAGGATCACTCAAGGGACCACTCGGCGTGCCCTATCATAAACCAAGCAAGAGAAAAAATAAGGAACCAAGAATACATTGACAAAAGGCATTTACGCATCCAAGCTCAGCAAAAGTCTCGACTGGGACTTCCATAAAGGCATTGTTCCAACACAGAGGTTAAAACTACAACTATTACAAGACAACTACTGAGGAGCAGCCTGCTTCTTTGACTTTGACTTGGACTTTGGGGCCTTGTCAAATGTGTGGCGGTCTCAGACGCCACAGACTTTCTGGTGCCGGTCCCTGACGCCGCAGCCTTCGCCGCATTCTTCGCTCGCTGCAGCTCCTCAGAGTACTTGGCGACTGTACTAATGAGCTGCGGCCCATGTTTACCACATCCAGTAGCGAAGGGAGCAAATACTACCTGTTGGCCATCCACGCCGATGGGCATCTCCTTGGAAATCGCGACGGGGTCCACCTCCACACCATGGGCTTGCACCATTTTGAGTGCCATGGTGGCGCCGACGGACCGCTGAGTGTTCCTGAAGTCCATAGGAATACCCCCATCAAGGGATTCCGCTAGGTCCTCCAGGTTGTCAAGCAGTTTAGCCTTGGGAGTTAGATCCTAGCGTATGCGACTGAGAGCATTCTTGACCTTCGTCGGCGTCCCTTGAAGAGAAGCGCTGCGGTCTTCGACTGCAGCAACAGCACCAGCCAATGCATCGTCCCGCCGGCATCTACATAAAGCAAAGTGTTGGTACAATACCACGATGTCGAAGCAGGAAACAAAGACAATTCAGCAGAAAGAATACCTGAGAGGGACATAGCAATCGAGACAAGCTGCTCCTCGAGCTACTTCTCCCTCTCGGCATTGGAGGAATGAAAGTCTTCTTCGCGTTTCCGCAAGTCCTCCTCGCGCTTTTGTGATTCCTCCAAGGCTGTGATTGCTTCGTCGCGACTCTTTGCCGCCACGGCAAGCGCCTTCTCAAGTGAAGCGGCATGGCACAGAAGTTTGTTATGCTCAACTGCAAGAGAGGATGTATCATCAAACGCATCTAGACACTTCACCAAGAGAAATACAAAGGCAAATACTAACCTTCGACAACACGATGGTAATTGTCCAGTGGCGCATGCTGTCGACCCATCTCCAGGACTTGCTCCGCCAGGCGGGCAGCCTCCTTCACGATGAGCTGCATTAGAAGAAACCAAAAGTTCAGCAACAGCACCAAGTATATATTCGACTGCCAACAGAGCAAAGAGATGCTTACATGGTCCGCTAGAGACTCCTAAGATGACTGACGCGCAGTCGTCCGGGTAACAATCTGGTGTTCCCCATCATGTGGGGAACTCGAAGAATTGTGCCCAGAGTGGGCCGCCAATGGAGGAGAAGAAGATCGTTCGGCCACCTTTTTGGCCTTGGAGTCCGTGACTCCAGATTCCTTCAAAAATTGGACGTTGCCAGAAGACGACGTCGCCACTTGACTATAGAACACATCCAGCAGAAACTTTAGGGAACGCAATTCCAAAAAGAAACTAAGAAAAGTTGACAATTTACCAGTCAAATTTGTCAAAATTGAAGGTTTGCTCCTCCGACTCCGATGATTCCTTTGGCAATCGTAGCTTCTTCCGGGCAGGAGGAGCCATGGACCACACAGGAACGGCGGGGATTGGATCCTCTGCACCAACAGAAGGGCCTTCTGGGGTCGACAGTGATGAAGCATCTGAATCCTTGCTGCGGGAGCGCTTGCGAGTGTCCAGGTCGCTAGACTCGGGGGCTCCCTCCTCCTCTTCAATTGGGACAGTCGACTCCGACTCGTCCTCTTCATCCACTTCGCGAGGAATAACCCCTTCAGGAAGAGGGGGCAAATTGGGAGACACCTTCCAATCCTGCATTCAGAAGATAATTTATTGTACGTCAAGAACTAAACAGCAATCGACAAAGAAAGCTACTTCGTAGCACAATTCTACCTCAGGAGAAGGGTTAGAGGCATCGAAGGGAGGCACGATTGGTTCGCCTGGGAGAACCTCCTTGGCGGTATACTTCGTCACCAGTCGCAGCCTCTTATCTACTTCATCCGTAGAAATGCCATCGGGAGATACGCGAGTGGCATCATTCGCACCATCCCATCGGAACATGGGGTGGACTCTAGCCTGTAGAGGCTGGTTACAACGGTGCAACCATGTGCGAATGAGGTCAGCGCCTCACTCTTCTTTATCTATGCAACTCTCGAGGTCGTAGACGTGCTTGTACAACACTTCCGTCTCCTCGAACTCGCCAGGCATCACTACGTTCTTCCAAGAACGCCTCCTCTTGCACGGTGTCGCGGGATCGAAGGGCACGAGTCCGTAGTGCTCTCCGTCACCCTTCTGGTCGCGGATGTAGAACCACTTGTCTCTCCACCCTTGGACAGACGCTATGAGTTTGATATCGAAATAAGTGGCAGAAGAGTCGACATGGATTCTGCAGCCTCCTACATCGTAGACTACAGAACCAGATGCTGACTGGCGCTTCAGTTTAAAAAGCCTCTTAAAGAGGCCAAAGTGTGGCTCGACTCCGAGCCAACACTCGCAAAGGGTAATAAAGCAGGAGATGTGGAGAATAGAATTTGGGGACAGCTGATGCAGCTAGAGCCCGTAGAAGCACAGGAGGCCCCTGAAGAAAGGATGCAGGGGCAGAGAAAGACCTCGGATGATGAACGCAAGGAACATCACCCAGAAACCAGCAGGAGGGCAAGGAATTACCTCCTCGTCGGGCACTCGCGATTCGTCCTCCACGGAGGGAAAAAATCCATCTCGGCGATGAAGATGAAGCTCAGTGGGCTTGATGATGGACGCACGCCAATTGCCGTTGGTGACGCGGGTTCCTGCACCCTTCTTCTTCCCAGCGTTGGCAGCGCTGGTGCCCCCGGTGGCAGAGCCGCCCTTCTTCTTGGCGCCAGCAATGGCGGCAGCAGAACTAGCGGCGGCGCCTCCCTTCTTCTTGCCCATCTTTCGGTGGCGGTGACAACGGAGGAAGTAGCTTGGAAAGATGCAAAGCTGGTCCAACGCCGCAACGAGAAAGTACGCAAAGAAGAAGAGAACAACAGCAATGGCAATGGAGGAAAGAACAACAAAGAGAGATGGGGAAATTACGGCAGTTGTGCTGCTACTTAACCTCATCGCAGACACAATCCAACGGTCAGCAGAAACCCTACTACACGCGTGGCGTACATCGCCATCGACACGTGGCGAAGCTGAAGCACGAACCGTCCCCCACTATTCCCATTACACATGGAAATCGAGGAGACGCGGTTAAAATAGAATATTACGCATGCCCGCTCAAATCAAAGTCATAAAGTGGGACCCACCACTCGTCACGTCCCGTCAAAGCCGCTCACGCGGGCAACCAAGGTCATCACATCGTCAGCACTGACGTAATTTCAGTAGTAGAAGATTTTGACTACTTTAGTCCTTGCTCGAGTCTTCGACTCAACCAAGCACTCGGGGGATACTCCCATAGGGAGCGCTGGTCGCGCACCCTACGATTTATCTTTATGCAGGTATAAGAACATTCATGACATATCCACCACTCGAATATATGATTCGATTGAGGATTATGGGTTACTCCCATAAGGAGCGCTGGAAGCAAATTCGACTGAAACAAGCAACAAAAGACGACAGCGGTCGCAAAAAGCTTTTAGACCTCGCCCGAGTCTTTGACTCAACCAGGCACTCGGGGGCTACTCCCATACGGAGCGCTGGTCGCGCACCCTATGATTATTCGTACATCGTACTGTGTGTTGATAACATCCACACCCGAAGGCTATGGCGACTCTGCCTCATACTATCCCTACAAAGAGACTGTGTCTCTTGGGCCACCCGAATCATCTCTGCGATGACAAAAATTCAGATGTCGCTCTTACAGCGTGAAGGTAAGACCTAAATAAGGCCTGGCAATGCATCTGCTGTGCACTACCAGAAACATATCCGTACTTGCAGGTACGATGAACATGCCTTGACGGACGTGTCGAGTGCTCACACTTATACACTGGAATTCGACTCCTATAATACCTCCGTGGCTTGAGTCGAAATATGCCAGCACTTTTCCGAATTCGAGTCCGGGGACTCGAGTTTGAGTAGATTGCGTTGTTTTTCCCTAATGCAGTTAACTAATACCGATGCATCGGATAAATCAGGCACGTATGTCAATAATCCCTATGACACAAATTAAACACTCGAAAATGTACTCAGTCATGCACTCGAAAGGCTTCATAAAGTCTCCAGTCAAATCTACGATTCCACTGGACACTCGGGGGCTACTGACATGGGTATACCTACAGGTACTCAAGTTCGGTATATACGGTCCAGATACGGCGAAAGCCCACGGCATTGCCAGGGCCCAAATGAAGAATTCGAGTGGCCCACGGACTCTCGATTGCTTGTGAGACAAGAAGAAGCTTAAGTTAGAAAGTTTAAAGGGAAAACCCTAATCTGTAACCAACTCGACATGCTACCCGACACCTAGCCTATCTATATAAAGGCTAGGAGGGGGCGACGAGGAGAAGACACGCAACCCTACTTTCCACAACTCTCGCCAGATTGCATCTGCGCGCCCCTGTAATCTTCAATTCCTTCATTAATTCCAAGAGCAGACAAGCAGGAGTAGGGACCTCTACGAGGCCTGAACCTGGGTAAAACTTGCGTCCCTGTGTTCTTGTTTGCTAGCCGACTGATGCTTCCAGTGCTCCCTCCTTCTCTAAAACCCAAGTCCATAACAATGGGCATTGACGAGTTAAACCCTCGTCAATTAGACTTTATCATGTCATGCTAGATGTTGCTTTGACCATATGCTTAGTGATTACTGCTGTATTATGACTTGTTACAAACAATTGAGATTGCTTAATGTGCCTTGAAAGAATCATGCGTTATTTTATCATATAAAACAATAATATTGTGGTATTCTCCTTTGATGATTTATTTGGGTTGACTCGACACATGCTCACACCATGTTAAGACTATACCAAGACACCATAGCCTCTATGATCATTTAGTTTTCGACTTGTAATATCACTTTATGATTTAATTAATAATGTTTTGTCGCTTTGCATGATTATGGCCATTATTGCTCTCTTAGTTGGTCGCTCCCAGTCTTTTGCTAGCCTCCACATGTACCAAGTATGAGTTTCACTCATGCATCCAACTCCAAATAAAACCAAGTTATTCCAAAGAGTACACCATACCTACCTATTAGCATTATTGATATTCCAAGTATATTCATGTTTTTATCTACCTTCCAAATTAAACTTGTTATGTGAAAATTAGTGTTTAAAGCTCTCACGAACTTGATGGCACACTTTACTTTTTTGCACTTAATAAACTTGAACCATTGTGCCCATCTATGTTGGGTATATGCTTGTGTTTTGTAAGTTGTCAATTAGTAGAAACATGTTACCATGGGGAACGCTTTCAACATTGCACTTTATTTAGTTGATATCATGTACTTTTGCTTATGGATCCCGACAGTGTGAAATGAAAGGGGAGATTGTAAGGCTCATGGAGTTCGTATATGTGTAAGAGAAACGCCTGGGCAGCTAGTCTAAGCCATGGCTAATCATGGTGGAAACGTGCAGCATAACCATAGTGAGCAATCTGTGACGCATCCTAAAAAAAGAAAAAAAAAGGGAAAACCCTATGAAAATAGCATACAAAAAGATCGCTGAGATGCTCATTGTCTACTTGCCTTGTCATTTTGATATGGGAAAGCTTCTGTATCATCGGGAAAGGGGTACCCCACTGGCGATTCTCTATGATACACATGTATTTACAATGACAAGAACTTACTTGTGACTAAAGTTCAGTAGCATGAGGAACGGTACTCGTAAGCAAGGGGCATGAGGTTTTCAGCTTATAACTTGTCAAGCTTATCCTCATATTTGTTCACTTTAACCTTAATCACCTAAAGATGCTTATGATAGGGGCAATGAGAGCTGAAAGCTAATAAGTACCATAATTTTTGGAAGCTCTTTATGAGACATGAATCCCTGCTTCCTTCTATGAAGGGCCTTTCTTTTACTTTTATGTTGAGTCTCCATCTTCTATCTTTATGCACCTATTGAGAGAGCATAGTGGTCATTCCTAGTTTAATGTGCATTGTCCCAAAACTTGTTGATTGATTCATAACTTTGATATTGCTTGTTCTTACACTATTTGTATCTAGTCACCCTTATGAACTTTGAAGGTGTCCTATGCATTTATGTTTTGCTACACCATGAGGGACAAGCTGAATACCATTCTCATTATGTTTTCTATATGTGAAACAAACAAATGTCTTTGAAAGCATTGTTATTCATTAATCTTTTGTTTGTACCTTTTCATGTTACAACATAGTTGCTATGTCTTATTGTTAGAACTATATCTTTCATGCTATGTTAAAGTACTATGATCTCAGCTATCAATGTTTTACAAATACCTTGATCAAGATTTTGATGGTGCATGTCACCTCAAAAATTATTATTTTTTATCACTTACCTACTCGAGGACGAGCAGGAGTTAAGCTTGGGGATGTTGATACGTCGTAAACGTATCTATAATTTTTGATGTTCCATGCTTGTTTAGTATCTACTTCCTTATGTTTTGTTCACACTCTGAGCTATTTTTATACATTTTCTGGAACTAACCTATTAACAAGATGCCACAGTGCCAGTTGCATGTTTTCTGATGTTTTTGGTTTCAGAAAAGCTGGAAAAGAAATATTCTCGGAATTGTACCAGACAAAAGCCAAAGTCAATATTTTATCAGAAGACTCATGGAGCCAGAATACGAGACGGAGAGGGGCCACGAGGTGGCCACACCACCTGGTGGCGCAGGCCAGCCCAGGCCGCGCCAGGGAGAATATCATTTTGTGGCCCGAAAGTTGGGGTGTCCAGGCAACGCGGTACCCGAGTTCCCTGATATCATCCACGATGACTATAGTTGGCGTGCCAAATACTGAGAGGGTCTTTTTCGACACGAATTCAACTTTATGTTTCAATACAAAAAATCAGGCTAACGGCCGTCAAGTTGCCCCCCCTGTCAGTTCTCGCCGTTATGTCGCTCCCGTCGCTTAGGTGTCAATTAAGCTTGCAGCGTTGGAGCCTGCATCCATTACGTGTCTTCTTCTTCCTCGGAGCGGCAACCTATGGGGCGTCGCAGCCATGGCACGGAGCTGGGACGTGGACGAACCTGCTCGTCCCAGCTCTCCTCCCTGTAGGCTTGCAGCGTTGGTGCCTCCATTACTCGTCTTCTTCCCGGAGCGTAATCGTGGTCGCGCATGGCGCAGAGCTAGGAAGTGACGGTGCTCCGCCCCGCTCTCCTCCCCATCCCAGTCGGCTTCGCCTCACCATGGACGCACCCATGGCACGGTCGGGGACGAGAATTGGTTCTCGGTGAGATCTATCACCTTGTCGACCATGCTCGGTTCTGTTTTCCTCCTCTAGAATCCGAGTTCGCCGTCGCCGTGGTTGCACCCGCACCAATTCTACCACCTCTGCCGAGGTCTCTATGGTAGCTCAAATTCTGGGGCTCTCCAAGTTCTGACATGTTGGGCCTGTAAGTGTTGTTGTATGTTAAACTAGCAAATCTTGTTTGTTCAAATCTCTTGGGTTGTACCAACTTCATTGTGTTTAATTATGAAAGACAAAATATAAATGACTTCTCTCAATTTCTCGCATAGAAAAATGCACAGCTAATTTCATATTCTCGTAGGAACTGGCCCCACTTGTTGAACCGGCAGCACTGCCACGATCTCCATGTAACTACGGTGAGTTCTCGAACCAAAAGTTGTAGTTACCATGTTTCTTCTGCAGTCATTCCTCTTCCTCAGTCATTCATCTGCAGTTTTTCCTAGGCGCTTCTTCTTCCTCTGTTCTGGAACCGTCGGTTCATCTTCTTCTTCCTCTCGAAGGCAGTTCCTTGCAGGCAGTTCCTTTCACCCATTTCCTTGCAGGCATGGACGATGGGAAACGCACAACAGAGACCCACTTGGTCCCTGCCCATGGCACCACGACTTTGACAGTGGTGTACACAAATGATGAAACGACTGTGGAGACAACCCTCGCCAGGTTTGAGCAATTGCTTGAGAAAGAGAAGCACAAGTTTGTGGGGATAGACTTGGAGTACACCCGTGCAAATAAGCGAAAAAATCCTCCACAACAGATCGCTGTCGTGCAAATCGCCATACATGAGGAGGTCCTAGTTTACCACTTCTGCAGGTATGTGAAATTTAAATTTGGGATCACCACTTCTGCATCCCTTGTTCCCTTACATCCCTAGAACCATCTAAGTGCAGGAGTAAACCAACTGAGATGTGTTGTCCGGCTCTGGTCGAGTTCTTGTGTAGGAAAGGGATAACTTTCACTAGCGTGGATATCACAAATGACACAATTATGCTTTCTCGTGCATTGATAAAAATCCTAGAGGGGCACCACATCGACATCCAAAATCTGTACAAGATCAAATCATACCCAGCGAAGGATGGCATGGGTGATCTGGCAGCAGAAATCATCGATAAATCCTAAGAAAAACTGAAGAAATTGAAGCGACTCGATCACGACTACTGGGAGTGGAAGCCGATGAGCCAGGCGCGCCTCGAGTATGCAGCCAGAGACGCCTACATGGCGTACGAGTTGTACAGTAAGCTCATTACCATGAAAGATGGGATGGTTAAGCGGGGTTTTTCGCAAGAGAGTTATGCCCTGGTTGCAAGCTAGCCCAGGAGAAGAAGCGCGAGGAGGACAGAAAGCGGTTTCAGGATGAGCAGGGATCTTGGGACGGTGGCGACATCTAGCGGCTGAAGGGGAAGCAAGTCAAGGACGACAACAAGTGGTGGTGATACATTATGTGTTTGAACTAGATTTTAGTTTCTAGTTTATTGTGTGTGTGATACATTTAGTTACTTCAATACAAAATTTGAACCAATTTAACTTGTTGATGTATTTCTTGACAATTATAATATAATCGAGCACTAGAAATATTTTGTAGTGTGCATGAGCATGATCAGTAAATATAATTTAACACTAGAAACTTTAAGGCACTCCATATAAAGGACTAGATTAATATATATGGTTCACTAGAGACACCACGGATATATTGTCTTACATTCCACACACAGGTAATAATTAACTAGAACAAAATAAAAGCAGGGGCTACAGCAGGAGGCCGGGACACGGAGACGCCTAGCAGGCGGGGTTTATCGGCAGGGAGACAGACGGCCTAGTCGATGGGATACTGAGCTAGTCGACATACTTCGGAGAATTGCCGTAGGCTGCGTGCCGTGCCAAGGTAATCGGCCTATGGCTTCTGCCTCTGCCTCTGCCAACGCCCTCCGCGTGCTGGATCATGCTATTGAGGTCCACGTTGATTGCTCTGCCACAGAATGGGCAAAACAGTCTCCCCCTATGGTGGAAACGGATTAGCCCACACCATAACCGCCTCAGCACATAGCGGCTCTTGTTGTCCCTGGATTCCTTGTTATCGTCCACTTCATCATCATCCTCCTGTTGATTTTTAAGAACATAACTTAGAACTCGAACATATGATTGAATTGTATTACAACTCAAGAATTTAAAACGTGTATATGTAAGACAATATATTCGTGGATATCAAAGATAAAGCATCTCAGCAATAGTTTGATCGGTTCATATATCATTTCATCTCAACACAATGACAGATAATTGCATCAGATTACGGCCTCATAAGTTTATTCAGGGACGGCATGAGTGAACCAAGTAACAATTGCACAGTCTGTATTGTTGTTGTACATCGCCCCAGGTTCACTAACTCGTCCCTGAAAAAATCTGACACCAATGTGTCTGCCTCTCTTTTGGGACAAATTTGAATCATTGGCTACAATAAGAAATTGAAATGTAATCATACAAAACATTATTCAGGGATATACATAGTCAGGTACAAAAACAAGCCTAAATATTGTAATTATAAATAAAAAACCAAACAATTAATCCTCAGGTGCATGTTAAAAATACTTATGATCAAAACCATTCATATACATATGCATCATACCAATCATTAAAAGATCAGAAACAAATCAAGGATCATATATGTAGTTCCACATGAGAATAAATCTAGAGCCTCATAATTTGTTTTAGAGATGGAGTAGGCGAACCAAAGTACCAACAGCACAACCTATATTGTTTGTGTGCATTGCTGCCTCAGGTTCACCAACCCATCCCTAAAACATGACACCATCATACGTGTCTCCCCTTGAACTCTTTTAGGGCAAATTTCAATCATCGTCCTCGGTGACAAACTAAAATGTAATTCTTATACACTATGAATGCATGGAATAGATAATTCGAATATCATAGTTCTATGAATGTAGAATAAAGATTACGGGCTCATAAGTTTATTTAGGGACGGCGTGGGTGAACCAAGTAACAATTGCACATCCTGTATTGTTGTTGTACATCACCCCAGGTTCACTAACCTGTCCCTGAAAAAATCTGACACCAATGTGTCTGCCTCTCTTTTGGGACAAATTTGAATCTTTAGCCACAATAAGAAATTGAAATGTAATCGTACAAAACATTATTCAGGGATATACATAGTCAGGTACAAAAAAAAGCCTAAATATTGTAATTATAAATAAAAAACCAAACAATTAATCCTCAGGTGCATGTTAAAAATACTTATGATCAAAACCATTCATATACATATGCATCATACCAATCATTAAAAGATCAGAAACAATTCAAGGATCATATATGTAGTTCCACATGAGAATAAATCTAGGGCCTCATAATTTGTTTTAGAGATGGAGTAGGCGAACCAAAGTACCAACATCACAACCTATATTGTTTGTGTGCATTGCTGCCTCAGGTTCAGCAACCCATCCCTAAAACACGACACCATCATACGTGTCTCCCCTTGAACTCTTTTGGGGCAAATTTTAATCATCGGCCTCGGTGACAAACTAAAATGTAATTCTTATACACTATGAATGCATGGAATAGATAATTTGAATATCATAGTTCTATGAATGTAGAATAAAGATTGCGGCCTCATAAGTTTATTCAGGGACGACGTGAGTGAACCAAGTAACAATTGCACAGCCTGTATTGTCATTGTACATCGCCCCAGGTTCACTAACTCGTGTCTGAAAAAATATGACACCAATGTGTCTGCCTCTCTTTTGGGACAAATTTGAATTATTAGCCACAATAAGAAATTGAAATGTAATCGTACAAAACATTATTCAGGGATATACATAGTTAGGTACAAAAACAAGCCTAAATATTGTAATTATAAATAAAAAACCAAACAAATAATCCTCAGGTGCATGTTAAAAAATACTTATGATCAAAACCATTCATATACATATGCATCATGCCAATCATTAAAAGATCAAAAACAATTCAAGGATCATATATGTAGTTCCACATGAGAATAAATCTAGGGCCTCATAATTTGTTTTAGAGATGGAGTAGGCGAACCAAAGTACCAACAGCACAACCTATATTGTTTGTGTGCATTGCTGCCTCAGGTTCACCAGCCCATCCCTAAAACACGACACCATCATACGTGTCTCCCCTTGAATTCTTTTGGGGCAAATTTCAATCATTGGCCTCGGTGACAAACTAAAATGTAATTCTTATACACTATGAATGCATGGAATAGATAATTTGAATATCATAGTTCTATGAATGTAGAATAAAGATTGCGGCCTCATAAGTTTATTCAGGGATGGCATGAGTGAACCAAGTAACAATTGCACAGCCTATATTGTTGTTGTACATTGCCCCAGGTTCACTAACTCGTCCCGAAAAAATCTGACACTAATGTGTCTGCCTCTCTTTTGGGGCAAATTTGAATCATTGGCCACAATAAGAAATTGAAATGTAATCGTACAAAACATTATTCAGGGATATACAAATGCATCATACAATGCATTCATAGATCAGAAACAATACAAATATTATATATTTAGGTTCCATATGAGAGAAAAAATTAGGGCCTCATTTTTTTCACCGATGAAGTCGGAGAACCAAAATACCAACAGCATAACCTATATTGTTTATGTGCATTGCTGCCTCAGGGCCACTAACCGTCCCCAAGAAAACGAGACCATCAGATGCCCTTGCACTATTTTGGGGCAAAATTGAATCATTGGGCTCAGTAAGGAATAGAAATGTAATGTTATAGGTCTGCTGTGTATCGAAATCAACACTCAACTAGCAAACTCAACTAGATGGCAGATGAGTAGATTGGGGTTTTGTGACTAGACGGATTGGGGTTTTGTGACTAGATGGCAGATGCATCAATCAACCGATCAAATCATATATATACTACCCTACTTCAAGAGCAAAAGAATCTGTACATGATTGAGCAAATCCTATGTATGAACAGTGAAAACTGCGGCTACGACTAGAGAAGCTAGCAATGTAGTACCTCGGACTCCTCATCAGGGACCTCCTCCTCGAACTCATCATTCTCCGCGATTGCGTCGAAGATTTCTTAAACAGCGATGGGGTCGTCGATGTAGATCACCGGATTGCCTCCGCCTGCCGCCTGCCCCCCATCTAGATTTGCCGCTGGCACCACGACGTTGTCGGCCACGACATTATCAGCCACCTGCTGCTCGGCGGCGACGACTACTACCGGCTGCTCGGCGGCGATGGCTACCACCTGCTGCTCGGCGGACACGACTACCAACTGCTGCTCGGCAGCGATGGCAACCACCTGCTGCTCGACGGCGACGGCTACTGGCTGGACGGATGAGTTCGCACCCTCGATGGCGCAGCGACGAGCGGCGTTCGTGCCCGGAGAAGACGCCTCCATCTGCTTGGCGACGACCAAGCCATCTGCTGCTTCGCCTTTAACTGGCTTCACCTCAGGATATTCTCCACGCGTCCGCTTCATGGCGCACCAAGGGAAGGAGGTAGTGCAAACGAGGGAGATTCGGCGCGGGCGGCAGGTGTAGATTGGGGTCTTGGGACTAGACAGACTAGGGGGAAATGACACAAGCTCATGGAAGAAGAAGGTCGAGGGGGGTTATAAACACTGGACCGTTCGTAGTCCTCGAGTGGACACGTGTGGTGGGCGGGGGGTGGGAGGCTACCACGATCTCCACCTTTTTTTTTGGTTCCCTTTTTTTTGAAACAGCCACGATCTCTACTTTAGAGCTGCATTGAAAACACGCTCATGGCAGACCTCGATTACACTACATGCAAGTGGCGCGGAACTAATTTCTAGAAATGTTAGATCTACTCGAGGGGGGCCCTTGACTCATGGAATTTACTAGTGGTAGGTCCTAGTTGGAAGTGGGATTGAGAGCGTTGCGTATAAATGAGATATGTCTGATTAAAATCAAGTGGCAATAAATTGCAGCGCCACGTCGACAACCGTGCACTCGATGACCCTATTGCCCTGTGCATGAGTTGTAGTAGCAGTAGTAGGCTTTTCAGACTTGATTAAACTTGACATGACCGCTCGACGACTTTTTCGATGGACGGCATCGTGTTCCTTCCTGTAGAAGTCTCGTGGAGGGAGACGTTCGTGCTGTCTCACGCTGTACTGTGAAGGGCACGAGGTGTGCAACGATCATCGTTGGATCGCACAGAATCAACGGTTGGTGTGCACGATCCGCGTCACAACTGTGACAACCAATCAGGGAGTAGCAGATAGGGTGAGCATAGTTTTGGGCTTCTACGAAAGATAGAGAGGGGGTGTGGGCAAAACTAGTACCACATAAAACCAAGGGCAAAACTGAGTAGTATAAAAATGGAAAGTGTCTTGTACAATGAAATACATCGTGGAATACATCAAATTATGTCAAGATAGATCCACTAGAGTTCATTGGATCTGTGTTCTTTTGATGAACCACACCCAGTGTCATTGCATGTGTGTTCTTCTAAATATACCACATAAGGATCCACCAGTGTCATTGCATGTCTGTTCTTTTCATGAACCACATAAGGATGGACCCACCAGTGTCATTGCATGTCTGTTTTTTTTATGAACCACACCCAGTGTCAGTGCATGTCTGTTATATTCATGAACCACACCCAGTTTCACTGCATGTATGTTCTTTTCATGAACCACATAAGGATCTACCAGTGTCATTGCATGTCCTTTACTTCCATAAACCACATGTGGATCCACCGGTGTCATAGCATGTATGTTCTTCTAAACAAACCACATAAGGATCCACCAGTGTCATTGACTGTATGTATTTTCATGAACCACATAAGGATGGGCCCACCAGTGTCATTGCATGTTTGTTCTTTTCATGAACCACACCCAGTGTCAGTGCATGTCTGTTCTATTCACGAACCACACCCAGTTTCACTGCATGTCTGTTCTTTTCATGAACCACATAAGGATCTACCAGTGTCATTGCATGTCTTTTACTTCAATAAACCACATGTGGATCCATCGGTGGCATTGCATGTCTGTTCCTCTAAACAAACCACATAAGGATCCACCAGTGTCATTGCGTGTGTGTTCTTCTCATGAACCACACCCAGTGTCATTGCATGTGTGTTCTTCTAAACAAACCACATAAGGATCCACCAGTGTCATTGCACATGCATTCTTTTCATGAACCACATAAGGATCCACCAGTGTCATTGCATGTCTGTTCTTTTCATGAATCACAGCCAGTGTCATTGCATGTCTTTTACTTCCATAAACCACATATGGATCCACCTAGTGTGATTACATGTTTGTTCCTCTAAACAAACCACATAAGGATCCACCAGTGTCATTGCGTGTCTGTTCTTTTCATGAACCACACCCAGTGTCATTGCATGCATGTTCTTCTAAACAAACCACATTAGGATCCACCAGTTTCATTGCCTATATGTTCTTTTCATGAACCACACCCACTGTCATTACATGTGTGTTATTCTAAACAAACCACATAAGTCATTGCATGTTTGTTCTTTTCAAGAACCACACCCGGTGTCATTGCATGTCTCTTCTTTTCATGAACCATGGCTAGAGTCATTACATGTCTGTTCCTCTACACAAACCACATAAGAATCCACCAGTGTCATTGCAAGTCTGTTCTTTTCATGAACCACATAAGGATCCACCAGTGTCATTACATGTCTGTTCTTTTCATGAACCACACCCAGTGTCATTGCATGTGTGTTACTTCCATAAACCACATGTGTATCCACCGGTCTCATTGCATGTCTATTCCTCTAAACAAACCACATAAGGATCCACCAGTGTCACTGCATGTCTGTTCTTTTCATGAACCACATAAGGATGGGCCCACCAGTGTCATTGCATGTCTGTTCTTTTCATGAACCACACCCAGTGTCAGTGCATGTCTGTTCTATTCATGAACCACACCGGTTTTTGCATATGTCATTCTTTTCATGAACCACAGAAGGATCTACCAGTGCCATTGCATGTCTTTTACTTCCATAAACCACATGTGGATCCACCGGTGTCATTGCATGTCTATTCCTCTGAACAAGCCACATAAGGATCCACCAGTGTCATTGCGTGTGTGTTCTTCTCATGAACCACATAAGGATCTACCAATGTCATTCCATGTCTGTTCTTTTTAATGAACCACACCCAGTGTCATTGCACGTGTGTTACTTCCATAAACCACATATGGATCCACCGGTGTGATTGCATGTATGTTCCTTCCATAGACCACATAAGGATCCACCAGTGTCATTGCATGTCTGTTCTTTTCATGAACCACGGCTAGATTCATTGCATGTATGTTATTTTCATGAACCACAGCTAGAGTCATTGCATGTCTATTCCTCTAAACAAACCACATAAGGATCCACCAGTGTCGTTGCATGTCTGTGCTTTTCATGAACCACATAAGGATCTACCAGTGTCATTGCATGTCTGTTCTTTTCATGAACCACACCCAGTGTCATTGCATGTGTATTACTTCCATAAACCACATGTGGATCCATCGGTGTCATTGCATGTCTGTTCCTCTAAACAAACCACATAAGGATCCACCAGTGTCATTGCATGTTTGTTCTTCTCATGAACCACATAAGGATGGGCCCACCAGTGTCATTCCGTGTCTGTTCTTTTCATGAACCACACCCAGTGTCAGTGCATGGTTGTTCTATTCATGAACCACATAAGGATCGACCAATGTCATTGCATGTCTTTTACTTCCATAAACCACATGTGGATCCACCGGTGTCATTGCATGTTTGTTCCTCTAAACAAACCACATAAGGATCCACCAGTGTCATTGCATTTATGTTCTTTTCATGAACCACATAAGGATCTACCAGTGTCATTGCATGTCTGTTCTTTTCATGAACCACACCCAGTGTCATTGCATGTGTGTTACTTCCATAAACCACATGTGGATCCACCGGTGTGATTGCATGTATGTTCCTTGCATAAACCACATAAGGATCCACCAGTGTCATTGCATGTCTGTTCTTTTCATGAACCACTCCTAGTGTCAGTGCATGTCTGTTCTTTTCATGAACCACACCCAGTGTCACTGCATGTCAGTTCTTTTTGTGAACCACATAAGGATCTACCAGAGTCATTGGATGTGTGTTCTTCTCATGAACCACACGTGGATCCACAAGTGTCATTGCATGTTTGTTCCTCTAAACAAACCAGATAAGGATCCACCTGTGTCATTGCGTGTGGGTTCTTTTCATTAACCACACCCAGTGTCATTGCATGTGTGTTCTTCTAAACAAACCACATAAGGATCCACCAGTGTCATTGCGTGTCTGTTCTTTTCATGAACCACATAAGGATGGCCCCACCAGTGTCATTGCATGTCTGTTCTTTTCATGAACCACACCCAGTGTCAGTGCATGTCTGTTCTATTCACGAACCACACCCAGTTTCACTGCATGTCTATTCTTTTCATGAACCACATAAGGATCTACCAGTGTCATTGCATGTCTTTTACTTCCATAAACCACATGTGGATCCACCGGTGTTATTGCATGTCTGTTCCTCTAAACAAACAACATAAGGATCCACCAGTGTCATTGCGTGTGTGTTCTTCTCATGAACCAAATAAGGATGGGCGCACCAGTGTCATTGCATGTCTGTTATTTTCATGAACCACACCCAGTGTTAGTGCATGTCTGTTCTATTCACGAACCACACCCAGTTTCACTACATGTCTGTTCTTTTCATGAACCACATAAGGATCTACTAGTGTCATTGCACGTCTTTTACTTACATAAACCACATGTGGATCCACCGTGTCATTGCATGTTTGTTCCTCTAAAAAACCACATAATGATCCACCAGTGTCATTGCGTGTGTGTTCTTATCATGAACCACACCCAGTGTCATTGCATGTGTGTTCTTCTAAACAAACCACATAAGGATCCACTAGTGTCATTGCCTGTCTATTCTTTTCATGAACCACATAAGGATCTACCAGTGTCATTGCCTGTCTGATCTTTTCATGAATCACAGCCAGTGTCATTGCATGCCTTTTACTTCCATAAACCACATATGGATCCACCTAGTGTGATTGCATGTATGTTCCTCTAAACAAACCACATAAGGATCCACCAGTGTCATTGCGTGTCTGTTATTTTCATGAACCACACCGAGTGTCATTGCATGCGCGTTCTTCTAAACAAACCACATACGGATCCACCAGTGTCATTGCCTATATATTATTTTCATGAACCATACCCAGTGTCATCGCATGTGTGTTATTCTAAACAAACCACATAAGTCATTGCATGTCTGTTCTTTTCATGAACCACGGCTAGAGTCATTGCATGTCTGTTCTTTTCATGAACCATGGCTAGAGTCATTGCATGTATGTTCCTCTAAACAAACCACATAAGGATCCACCAGTGTCATTGCATTTCTGTTCTTTTCATGAACCACACCCAGTGTCATTGCATGTGTGTTACTTCCATAAACCACATGTGGATCCACCGGTGTCATTGCATGTATGTTACTCTAAACAAACCACATAAGGATCCACCAGTGTGATTGCTTGTCTGTTCTTCTCATGAACCACATAAGGATGGGCCCACTAGTGTCATTGCGTGTCTGTTCTTTTCATGAACCACACCCAGTGTCAGTGCATGTTTGTTCTATTCATGAACCACATAAGGATCTACCAGTGTCATTGCATGTCTTTTACTTCCATAAACCACATGTGGATCCACCGGTGTCATTGCATGTATGTTCCTCTAAGCAAACCACATAAGGATCCACCAGTGTCATTGCGTGTGTGTTCTTCTCATGAACCACATAAGGATCTACAAGTGTCATTGCATGTCTGTTCTTTTAATGAACCACAACCAGTGTCATTGCATGTGTGTTACTTCCATAAAGCACATGTGGATCCACCGATGTGATTGCATGTCTGTTCCTTCCATAAACTACATAAGGATCCACCAGTGTCATTGCCTGTCTGTTCTTTTCATCAACCACTCCTAGTGTCAGTGCATGTTTGTTCTTTTCATGAACCACACCCAGTGTCACTGCATGTCCGTTCTTTTCATGAACCACATAAGGATCTACCAGAGTCATTGGATGTGTGTTCTTCTCATGAACCACACGTGGATCCACCATTGTCATTGCATGTGTGTTCTTTTCATGAACCACACCCAGTGTCATTGCATGTGTGTTCTTCTAATCAAACCACATAAGGATCCACAGTGTCATTGCATGTCTGTTCTTTTCATGAACCGCATAAGGATGGGCCCACCAGTGTCATTGCATGTCTGTTCTTTTCATGAACTACACCCAAAGGTCATGTGCATTCATTATTCATGAACCACACCCAGTTTCACTGCATGTATGTTCTTTTCATGAACCACATAAGGATCTACCAGTGTCATTGCATGTCCTTTACTTCCATAAACCACATGTGGATCCACCGGTGTCATGGCATGTATGTTCTTCTAAACAAACCACATAAGGATCCACCAGTGTCATTGCATGTATGTCTTTTCATGAACCACATAAGGATGGGCCCACCAGTGTCATTGCATGTTTGTTCTTTTCATGAACCACACCCAGTGTCAGTGCATGTCTGTTCTATTCATGAACCACACCCAGTTTCACTGCATGTCTGTTCTTTTCATGAACCACATAAGGATCTACCAGTGTCATTGCATGTCTTTTACTTCCATAAACCACATGTGGATCCACCGGTGGCATTGCATGTTTGTTCCTCTAAACAAACCACATAAGGATCCACCAGTGTCATTGCGTGTGTGTTCTTCTCATGAACCACACCCATTGTCATTGCATGTGTGTTCTTCTAAACAATCCACATAAGGATCCACCAGTGTAATTGCCTGTCTGTTCTTTTCATGAACCACATAAGGATCCACCAGTGTCATTGCCTGTCTGTTCTTTTCATGAACCACATAAGGATCCACTAGTGTCATTGCATGTCTATTCTTTTCATGAATCACAGCCAGTGTCATTGCATGTCTTTTACTTCCATAAACCACATATGGATCCACCTACTGTGATTGCATGTTTTTTCCTCTAAACAAACCACATAAGGATCCACCAGTGTCATTGCATGTATGTTCTTTTCATGAACCACACCCAGTGTCATTGCATGCGTGTTCTTCTAAACAAACCACATAAGGATCCACCAGTTTCATTGCCTATATGTTCTTTTAATGAACCACACCCAGTGTCATTGCATGTGTGTTATTCTAAACAAACCACATAAGTCATTGCATGTCTGTTCTTTTCATGAACCACACCCGGTGTCATTGCATGTCTATTCTTTTCATGAACCATGGCTAGAGTCATTGCATGTCTGTTCCTCTAAACAAACCACATAAGGATCCACCAGTGTCATTGCATGTTTGTTCCTCTAAACAAACCAGATAAGGATCCACTAGTGTCATTGCGTGTGTGTTCTTTTCATGAACCACACCCAGTGTCATTGCATGTGTGTTTTTCTAAACAAACCACATAAGGATCCACCTGTGTCATTGCGTGTCTGTTCTTTTCATGAACCACATAAGGATGGCCCCACCAGTGTCATTGCATGTCTGTTCTTTTCATGAACCACACCCAGTGTCAGTGCATGTCTGTTCTATTCACGAACCACACCTAGTTTCACTGCATGTCTATTCTTTTCATGAACCACATAAGGATCTACTAGTGTCATTGCATGTCTTTTACTTCCATAAACCACATGTGGATCCACCGGTGTCATAGCATGTATGTTCTTCTAAACAAACCACATAAGGATCCACCAGTGTCATTGTCTTTATGTTCTATTCATGAACCACATAAGGATGGGCCCACCAGTGTCATTGCATGTTTGTTCTTTTCATGAACCACACCCAGTGTCAGTGCATGTATGTTCTATTCACGAACCACACCCAGTTTCACTGCATGTCTGTTCTTTTCATGAACCACATAAGGATCTACCAGTGTCATTGCATGTCTTTTACTTCCATAAACCACATGTGGATCCACCGGTGGCATTGCATGTCTGTTCCTCTAAACAAACCACATAAGGATCCACCAGTGTCATTGCGTGTGTTTTCTTCTCATGAACCACACCCAGCGTCATTGCATGTGTGTTCTTCTAAACAAACCACATAAGGATCCACCAGTGTCATTGCCTATCTGTTCTTTTCATGAACCACATAAGGATCCACTAGTGTCATTGCATGTCTATTCTTTTCATGAATCACAGCCAGTGTCATTGCATGTCTTTTACTTCCATAAACCACATATGGATCCACCTAGTGTGATTGCATGTTTTTTCCTATAAACAAACCACATAAGGATCCACCAGTGTCATTGCGTGTCTGTTCTTTTCATGAACCACACCCAGTGTCATTGCATGCGTGTTCTTCTAAACAAACCACATAAGGATCCACCAGTTCAATTGCCTATATGTTCTTTTCATGAACCAAACCCAGTGTCATTGCATGTGTGTTATTCTAAACAAACCACATAAGTCATTGCATGTCTGTTCTTTTCATGAACCACACCCGGTGTCATTGCATGTCTGTTCTTTTCATGAACCATGGCTAGAGTCATTGCATGTCTGTTCCTCTACACAAACCACATAAGGATCCACCAGTGTCATTGCAAGTCTGTTCTTTTCATGAACCACATAAGGATCTACCAGTGTCATTACATGTCTGTTCTTTTCATGAACCACACCCAGTGTCATTGCATGTGTGTTACTTCCATAAACCACATGTGGATCCACCGGTGTCATTGCATGTCTATTCCTCTAAACAAACCACATAAGGATCCACCAGTGTCACTGCATATCTGTTCTTTTCATGAACCACATAAGGATGGGCCCACCAGTGTCATTGCATGTCTGTTCTTTTCATGAACCACACCTAGTGTCAGTGCATGTCTGTTCTATTCATGAACCACACCCAGTTTCTGCATGTCTGTTCTTTTCATGAACCACAGAAGGATATACCAGTGTCATTGCATGTCTTTTACTTCCATAAACCACATGTGGATCCACCGGTGTCATTGCATGTCTGTTCCTCTAAACAAACCACATAAGGATCCACCAGTGTCATTGCGTGTGTGTTCTTCTCATGAACCACATAAGGATCTACCAGTGTTATTGCATGTCTGTTCTTTTCATGAACCACACCCAGTGTCATTGCACGTGTGTTACTTCCATAAACCACATATGGATCCACCGGTGTGATTGCATGTCTGTTCCTTCCATAGACCACATAAGGATCCACCAGTGTCATTGCATGTCTGTTCTTTGCATGAACCACGACTAGTGTCATTGCATGTTTGTTATTTTCATGAACCACGGCTAGAGTCATTGCATGTCTATTCCTCTAAACAAACCACATAAGGATCCACCAGTATCATTTCATGTCTGTGCTTTTCATGAACCACATAAGGATCTACCAGTGTCATTGCATGTGTGTTACTTCCATAAACCACATGTGGATCCACCGGTGTCATTGCATGTCTGTTCCTCTAAAAAAACCACATAAGGATCCAATAGTGTCATTTCATGTCTGTTCTTCTCATGAACCACATATGGATGGGCCCACCAGTGTCATTGCGTGTCTATTCTTTTCATGAACCACACCCAGTGTCAGTGCATGTCTGTTCTATTCATGAACCACATAAGGATCTACCAGTGTCATTGCATGTCTTTTACTTCCATAAACCACATGTGGATCCACCGGTGTCATTGCATGTCTGTTCCTCTAAACAAACCACATAAGGATCCACCAGTGTCATTGCATGTATGTTCTTTTCATGAACCACATAAGGATCTACCAGTGTCATTGCATGTCTGTTCTTTTCATGAACCACACCCAGTGTCATTGCATGTGTGTTACTTCCATAAACCAAATGTGGATCCACCGTTGTGATTGCATGTATGTTCCTTCCATAAACCACATAAGGATCCACCAGTGTCATTGCCTATCTGTTCTTTTCATTAACCACTCCTAGTGCCAGTGCATGTCTGTTCTTTTTATGAACCACACCTAGTATCACTGCATGTCAATTCTTTTCATGAACCACATTAGGATCTACCAGCGTCATTGGATGTGTGTTCTTCTCATGAACCACACGTGGATCCACCGGTGTCATTGCATCTCTGTTCCTCTAAACAAACCACATAAGGATCCACCAGTGTCATTGCGCGTGTGTTCTTTTCATGATACACACCCAGTGTCATTGCATGTGTGTTCTTCTAAACAAACCACATAAGGATCCACCAGTGTCATTTCGTGTCTGTTCTTTTCATGAACCAAATAAGGATGGCCCCACCAGTGTCATTGCATGTATGTTCTTTTCATGAACCACACATAGTGTCAGTGCATGTCTGTTCTATTCACGAACCACACCCACTTTCACTGCATGTCTGTTCTTTTCATGAACCACATCAGGATCTACCAGTGTCATTCCATGTCTTTTACTTCCATAAACCACATGTGGATCCACCGGTGTCATTGCATGTCTGTTCCTCTAAACAAACCACATAAGGATCCACCAGTGTCATTGCGTGTGTGTTCTTCTCATGAACCACATAAGGATGGGCGCACTAGTGTCATTGCATGTTTGTTCTTTTCATGAACCACACCCAGTGTCAGTGCATGTCTGTTCTATTCACGAACCACACCCAGTTTCACTGCATGTCTGTTCTTTTCATGAACCACATAAGGATCTACCAGTGTCATTGCGTGTGTGTTCTTCTCAAGAACCATACCCAGTTTCATTGCATGCGTGTTCTTCTAAACAAACCACATAAGGATCCACGAGTGTCATTGCCTGTCTGTTCTTTCATGAACCACATAAGGATCCACCAATGTCATTGCATGTCTGTTCTTTTCATGAATCACATCCAGTGTCATTGCATGTCTTTTACTTCCATAAACCACATATGGATCCACCTAGTGTGATTGCATGTATGTTCCTCTAAACAAACCACATAAGGATCCACGGTGTCATTGCATGCATTCTTTTCATGAACCACACCCAGTGTCATTGCATGCGTGTTCTTCTAAACAAACCACATAAGGATCCACGAGTCTCAGTGCCTATATGTTCTTTTCATGAACCACACCCAGTGTCATTGCATGTGTGTCCTTCTAAACAAACCACATACGGATCCACCAGTGGCATTGCCTATATGTCATTTTCATGAACCATACCCAGTGTCATCGCATGTGTGTTATTCTAAACAAACCACATAAGTCATTACATGTCTGTTCTTTTCATGAACCACGGCTAGAGTCATTGCATGTCTGTTCTTTTCATGAACCACGGCTAGAGTCATTGCATGTCTGTTCTTTTCATGAACCACGGCTAGAGTCATTGCATGTTTGTTCCTCTAAACAAACCACATAAGGATCCACAAGTGTCATTGCATGTCTGTTCTTTTCATGAACCACATAAGGATCAACCAGTGTCATTGCATGTCTGTTCTTTTCATGAACCACACCTAGTGTCATTGCATGTGTGTTACTTAATTAAACCACATGTGGATCCACCGGTGTCATTGCATGTAGTTCCTCTAAACAAACCACATAAGGATCCACCAGTGTGATTGCCTGTCTGTTCTTCTCATGAACCACATAAGGATGGGCCCACCAGTGTCATTGCGTGTATATTCTTTTCATGAACCACACCCAGTGTCAGTGCATGTGTGTTCTATTCATGAACCACATAAGGATCTACCAGTGTCATTGCATGTCTTTTACTTCCATAAACCACATGTGGATCCACCGGTGTCATTGCATGTCTGTTCCTCTAAACAAACCACATAAGGATCCACCAGTGTCATTGCGTGTGTGTTCTTCTCATGAACCACATAAGGATCTACCAGTGTCATTGCATGTCTGTTCTTTTAATGAACCACAACCAGTGTCATTACATGTGTGTTACTTCCATAAACCACATGTGGATCCACCTGTGTGATTGCATGTCTGTTCCTTCCATAAACCACATAAGGATCCACCAGTGTCATTGCATGTCTGTTCTTTTCATGAACCACTCCTAGTCACAGTGCATGTATGTTCTTTTCATGAACCACACCCAGTGTCACTGCATGTCAGTTCTTTTCATGAACCACATAAGGATCTACCAGAGTCATTAGATGTGTGTTCTTCTCATGAACCACACGTGGATCCACCGGTGTCATTGCATGTTTATTCCTCTAAACAAACCACATAAGGATCCACCAGTGTCATTGCGTGGCTGTTCTTTTCATGAACCACACCCAGTGTCATTGCATGCGTGTTCTTCTAAACAAACCACATACGGATCCACCAGTGTCATTGCCAATATGTTATTTTCATGAACCACACCCAGTGTCATTGCATGTGTGTTGTTCTAAACAAACCACATAAGTCATTGCATGTCTGTTCTTTTCATGAACCACACCCAGTGTCATTGCATGTGTGTTCTTCTAAACAAACCACATAAGGATCCTCCAGTGTCATTGCATGTCTGTTCTTTTCATGAACCACATAAGGATGGGCCCACCAGTGTCATTGCATGTCTGTTCTTTTCATGAACGACACCCAGTGTCAGTGCATGTCTGTTCGATTCATGAACCACACCCAGTTTCACTGCATGTCTATTCTTTTCATGAACCACATAAGGATCTACCAGTGTCATTGCATGTCTTTTACTTCCATAAACCACATGTGGATCCACCGGTGTCATTGCATGTATGTTCTTATAAACAAACCACATAAGGATCTACCAGTGTCATTGCCTGTCTGTTCTTTTCATGAACCACATAAGGATCTACTAGTGTCATTGCATGTCTGTTCTTTTCATGAACCACACCCAGTGTCATTGCATGTGTGTTACTTCCATAAACCACATGTGGATCCACCGGTGTGATTGCATGTATGTTCCTTCCATAAACCACATAAGGATCCACCAGTGTCATTGCCTGTCTGTTCATTTCATGAACCACTCCTAGTGTTAGTGCATGTCTGTTCTTTTCATGAACCACACCCAGTGTCACTTCATGTCAGTTCTTTTCATGAACCACATAAGGATCTACCTGCGTCATTGGATGTTTGTTCTTCTCATGAACCACACATGGATCCACCGGTGTCATTGCATGTCTGTTCCTCTAAACAAACCACATAAGGATCCACCAATGTCATTGCGTGTGTGTTCTTCACATGAACCACACCCAGTGTCATTGCATGTGTGTTCTTCTAAACAAACCACATAAGGATCCACCAGTGTCATTGCCTGTCTGTTCTTTTCATGAACCACATAAGGATCCACCAGTGTCATTGCATGTCTGTTCTTTTCATGAATCATAGCCAGTGTCATTGCATGTCTTTTACTTCCATACACCACATATGGATCCACCTAGTGTGATTGCATGTTTGTTCCTCTAAACAAACCACATAAGGATCCACCAGTGTCATTGCGTGACTGTTCTTTTCATGAACCACACCCAGTGTCATTGCATGCGTGTTCTTCTAAACAAACCACATAAGGATCAACCAGTGTCATTGCCTATATGTTCTTTTCATGAACCACACCTAGTGTCATTGCATGTGTGTTATTCTAAACAAACCACCGGTGTCATTGCATGTCTTTTACTTCCATAAACCACATGTGGATCCACCGGTGTCATTGCATGTCTGTTCCTCTAAACAAACCACATAAGGATCCACCAGTGTCATTGCGTGTGTGTTCTTCTCATGAACCACATAAGGATCTACCAGTGTCATTGCATATACATTCTTTTAATGAACCACAACCAATGTCATTGCATGTGTGTTACTTCCATAAACCACATGTGGATCCACCGTGTGATTGCATATACATTCCTTCCATAAACCACATAAGGATCCACCAGTGTCATTGCACATCATGTTTTTCATTAACCACTCCTAGTCACGGTGCATATGTTTCTTTTCATGAACCACACCCGTGTCACTCATGTCCTTCTTTACATGAACCACATAAGGATCCACCAGTGTCATTGCATGTATGTTCTTTTCATGAACCACACCCAGTGTCATTGCATGTGTGTTACTTCCATAAACCACATGTGGATCCACCGGTGTCATTGCATGTATGTTCCTCTAAACAAACCACATAAGGATCCACCAGTGTCATTGCATGTATGTTCTTTTCATGAACCACACCCAGTGTCATTGCATGTTTGTTACTTCCATAAACCACATGTGGATCCACCGGTGTCATTGCATGTCTGTTACTCTAAACAAACCACATAAGGATCCACCAGTGTCATTGCGTGTTTGTTCTTCTCATGAACCACATAAGGATGAGCCCACCAGTGTCATTGCTTGTTTGTTCTTTTCATGAACCACACCCAGTGTCAGTGCATGTCTGTTCTATTCATGAACCACATAAGGATCTACCAGTGTCATTGCATGTCTTTTACTTCCATAAATCACATGTGGATCCACCGGTGTCTTTGCATGTCTGTTCCTCTAAACAAACCACATAAGGATCCACCAGTGTCATTGCGTGTGTGTTCTTCTCATGGACCACATAAGGATCTACCAGTGTCATTACATGTCTGTTCTTTTCATACACCACACCTAGTGTCATTGCATGTGTGTTACTTCCATAAACCACATGTGGATCCACCGGTGTGATTGCATGTCTGTTCCTTCCATAAACCACATAAGGATCCACCAGTGTCATTGCCTGTTTGTTCTTTTCATGAACCACTCCTAGTTTCAGTGCATGTCTGTTCTATTCATGAACCACACCCAGTATCACTGCATGTCTGTTCTTTTCATGAACCACATAAGGATCTACCAGTGTCATTGCATGTATTTTACTTCCATAAAACACATGTGGATCCACTGGTGTCATTGCATGTCTGTTCCTCTAAACAAACCACATAAGGATCCACCAATGTCATTGCGTGTGTGTTCTTCACATGAACCAAACCCAGTGTCATTGCATGTGTGTTCTTCTAAACAAACCACATAAGGATCCACCAGTGACATTGTGTGTCTGTTATTTTCATGAACCACATAAGGATGGCCCCACCAGTGTCATTGCATGTCTAATATTTTCATGAACCACACCCAGTGTCAGTGCATGTCTGTTCTATGCATGAACCACACCCAGTTTCACTGCATGTCTGTTCTTTTCATGAACCACATCAGGATCTACCAGTGTCATTGCATGTATTTTACTTCCATAAACCACATGTGGATCCAACGGTGTCATTGCATGTCTGTTCCTCTAAACAAACCACATAAGGATCCACCGGTGTCATTGCGTGTGTGTTCTTCTCATAAACCACATAAGGATGGGCGCACCAGTGTCATTGCATGTCTGTTCTTTTCATGAACCACACCCAGTGTCAGTGCATGTCTGTTCTATTCATGAACCACACCCAGTTTCACTGCATGTCTGTTCTTTTCATGAACCAAATAAGGATCTACCAGTGTCATTGCATCTCTTTTACTTCCATAAACCACATGTGGATCCACCAGTGTCATTGCATGTATGTTCCTCTAAGCAAACCACATAAGGATCCACAAGTGTCATTGTGTGTGTGTTCTTCTCATGAACCACACCCAGTGTCATTACATGTGTGTTCTTCTAAACAAACCACATAAGGATCCACCGGTCATTGCACATGTTCTTTTCATGAACCACATAAGGATCCACCAGTGTCATTGCATGTCTGTTCTTTTCATTAATCACAGCCAGTGACATTGCATGTATTTTACTTCCATAAACCACATATGGATCCACCTAGTGTGATTGCATGTATGTTCCTCTAAACAAACCACATAAGGATCCACCAGTGTCATTGCGTGGTTGTTCTTTTCATGAACCACACCCAGTGTCATTGCACATGTGTTACTTCTATAAACCACATGTGGATCCACCGGTGTGATTGCATGTCTGTTCCTTCCATAAACCACATAAGGATCCACCAGTGTCATTGCCTGTCTGTTCTTTTCATGAACCACTCCTAGTTTCAGTGCATGTCTGTTCTATTCACGAACCACACCTAGTATCACTGCATGTCTGTTCTTTTCATGAACCACATAAGGATCTACCAGTGTCATTGCATGTCTTTTACTTCCATAAACCACATGTGGATCCACTGGTGTCATTGCATGTCTGTTCCTCTAAACAAACCACATAAGGATCCACCAATGTCATTGCGTGTGTGTTCTTCACATGAACCACACCCAGTGTCATTGCATGTGTGTTCTTCTAAACAAACTACATAGGGATCCACCAGTGTCATTGTGTGTTTGTTCTTTTCATGAACCACATAAGGATGGCCCCACCAGTGTCATTGCATGTCTAATCTTTTCATGAACCACACCCAGTGTCAGTGCATGTCTGTTCTATTCACGAACCACACCCAGTTTCACTGCATGTGTATTCTTTTCATGAACCACATAAGGATCTACCAGTGTCATTGCATGTATTTTACTTTCATAAACCACATGTGGATCCACCGGTGTCATTGCATCATTCCTCTAAACAAACCACATAAGGATCCACCAGTGTCATTGCGTGTGTGTTCTTCTCATGAACCACATAAGGATGGGCGCACTAGTGTCATTGCATGTCTGTTCTTTTCATGAACCACACCCAGTGTCAGTGCATGTCTGTTCTATTCACGAACCACACCCAGTTTCACTTCATATACATTTTTCATGAACCACATACGGATCTACCAGTGTCATTGCATGTATTTTACTTCCATAAACCACATGTGGAACCACCAGTGTCATTCCATGTATGTTCTATTCATGAACCACATAAGGATCTACCAGCGTCATTGGATGTATGTTCTTCTTATGAACCAAATGTGGATCCACCGGTGTCATTGCATCTATGTTCTTCTAAACAAACCATATAAGGATCCACCAGTGTTATTGCATGTCTATTCTTTTCATAAACCACATAAGGATGGGCCCACCAGTGTCATTACATGTCTGTTCTTTTCATGAACCACACCCAGTGTCAGTGCATGTTTGTTCTATTCACGAACCACACCCAGTTTCACTGCATGTCTGTTCTTTTCATGAACCACACCCAGTTTCACTACATGTTTGTTCTTTTCATGAACCATAGAAGGATCTACCAGTGTCATTGCATGTCTTTTACTTCCATAAACCACATGTGGATCCACCGGTGTCATTGCATGTCTATTCCTCTAAACAAACCACATAAGGATCCACCAGTGTCATTGCGTGTGTGTTCTTCTCATGAACCACATAAGGATCTACCAGTGGCATTGCATGTCTGTTCTTTTCATGAACCACACCCAGTGTCATTGCACGTGTGTTACTTCTATAAACCACATATGGATCCACCGGTGTGATTGCATGTCTGTTCCTTCCATAGACCACATAAGGATCCACCAGTGTCATTGCATGTCTGTTCTTTTCATGAACCACGGCTAGAGTCATTGCATGTCTGTTATTTTCAGGAACCACGGCTAGAGTCATTGCATGTCTATTCCTCTAAAAAAATCACATAAGTATTCACTAGTGTCATTGCATGTCTGTGCTTTTCATGAACCACATAAGGATCTACCAGTGTCATTGCATGTCTGTTCTTTTCATGAACCACACCAAGTGCCATTGCATGTTTCTTACTTCCATATACCACATGTGGATACACCGGTGTCATTGCATGTATGTTCCTCTAAACAAACAACATAAGGATCCACTAGTGTCATTGCCTGTCTGTTCTTCTCATGAACCACATAAGGATGGGCGCACCAGTGTCATTGCGTGTTTGTTCCTTTCATGAACCACACCCAGTGTCAGTGCATGTCTGTTCTATTCATGAACCAACGAAGGATCTACCAGTATCATTGCATGTCTTTTACTTCCATAAACCACATGTGGATCCACCGGTGTCATTGCATGTCTGTTCCTCTAAACAAACCACATAAGGATCCACCAGTGTCATTACATGTGTGTTCTTTTCATGAACCACATAAGGATCTACTAGTGTCATTGCATGTCTGTTCTTTTCATGAACCACACCCAGTGTCATTGCATGTGTGTTACTTCCATAAACCACATGTGGATCCACCGGTGTGATTGCATGTATGTTCCTTCCATAAACCACACAAGGATCCACCAGTGTCATTGCCTGTCTGTTCCTTTCATGAACCACTCCTAGTGTTAGTGCATGTCTGTTCTTTTCATGAACCACACGCAGTGTCACTTCATGTCAGTTCTTTTCATGAACCACATAAGGATCTACCAGCGTCATTGGATGTTTGTTCTTCTCATGAACCACACGTGGATCCACCGGTGTCATTGCATGTCTGTTCCTCTAAACAAACCACATAAGGATCCACCAGTGTGATTGCATGTCTGTTCTTCTCATGAACCACACCCAGTGTCATTGCATGTGTGTTCTTCTAAACAAACCACATAAGGATCCACCAGTGTCATTGCCTGTCTGTTCTTTTCATGAACCACATAAGGATCCACCAGTGTCATTGCATGTCTGTTCTTTTCATGAATCATAGCCAGTGTCATTGCATGTCTTTTACTTCCATACACCACATATGGATCCACCTAGTGTGATTGCATGTATGTTCCTCTAAACAAACCACATAAGGATCCACCAGTGTCATTGCGTGACTGTTCTTTTCATGAACCACACCCAGTGTCATTGCATGCGTGTTCTTCTAAACAAACCACATAAGGATCAACCAGTGTCATTGCCTATATGTTCTTTTCATGAACCACACCTAGTGTCATTGCATGTGTGTTATTCTAAAAAAACACATAAGTCATTGCATGTCTGTTCTTTTCATGAACCACACCCGGTGTCATTGCATGTCTGTTCTTTTCATGAACCACAGCTAGAGTCATTGCATGTTTGTTTCTCTAAACAAACCACATAAGGATCCACCAGTGTCATTGCATGTCTGTTCTTTTCATGAACCACATAAGGATCTACCAGTGTCATTGTATGTCTGTTCTTTTCATGAACCACACCCAGTGTCATTGCATGTGTGTTACTTCCATAAACCACATGTGGATCCACCGGTGTCATTGCATGTATGTTCCTCTAAACAAACCACATAAGGATCCACCAGTGTGATTGCCTGTCTGTTCTTCTCATGAACCACGTGATGATGGGCCCACCAGTGTCATTGCTTGTATGTTCTTTTCAAGAACCACACCCAGTGTCAGTGCATGTTTGTTCTATTCATGAACCACATAAGGATCTACCAGTGTCATTACATGTCTTTTACTTCCATAAACCACATGTGGATCCACCGGTGTCATTGCATGTCTGTTCCTCTAAACAAACCACATAAGGATCCACCAGTGTCATTGCGTGTGTGTTCTTCTCATGAACCACATAAGGATCTACCAGTGTCATTGCATGTCTGTTCTTTTAATGAACCACAACCAATGTCATTGCACGTGTGTTACTTCCATAAACCACATGTGGATCCACCGGTGTGATTGCATGTCTGTTCCTTCCATAAACCACATAAGGATCCACCAGTGTCATTGCCTATCTGTTCTTTTCATTAACCACTCCTAGTCACAGTGCATGTCTGTTCTTTTCATGAACCACACCCAGTGTCACTCATGTCAGTTCTTTTCATGAACCACATAAGGATCCACCAGTGTCATTGCATGTATGTTCTTTTCATGAACCACACCCAGTGTCATTGCATGTGTGTTACTTCCATAAACCACATGTGGATCCACCGGTGTCATTGCATGTATGTTCCTCTAAACAAACCACATAAGGATCCACTAGTGTGATTGCCTGTCTGTTCTTCTCATGAACCACGTGAGGATGGGCCCACCCGTGTCATTGCGTGTATGTTCTTTTCATGAACCACACCCAGTGTCAGTGCATGTTTGTTCTATTCATGAACCACATAAGGATCTACCAGTGTCATTGCATGTCTTTTACTTCCATAAACCACATGTGGATCCACCGGTGTCATTGCATGTCTTTTACTTCCATAAACCACATGTGGATCCACCGGTGTCATTGCATGTCTGTTCCTCTAAACAAACCACATAAGGATCCACCAGTGTCATTGCGTGTGTGTTCTTCTCATGAACCACATAAGGATCTACCAGTGTCATTGCATGTCTGTTCTTTTAATGAACCACAACCAATGTCATTGCATGTGTGTTACTTCCAAAAACCACATGTGGATCCACCGGTGTGATTGCATGTCTGTTCCTTCCATAAACCACATAAGGATCCACCAGTGTCATTGCCTGTCTGTTCTTTTCATTAACCACTCCTAGTCACAGTGCATGTCTGTTCTTTTCATGAACCACACCCCGTGTCACTCATGTCAGTTCTTTTCATGAACCACATAAGGATCCACCAGTGTCATTGCATGTATGTTCTTTTCATGAACCACACCCAGTGTCATTGCATGTGTGTTACTTCCATAAACCACATGTGGATCCACCGGTGTCATTGCATGTATGTTCCTCTAAACAAACCACATAAGGATCCACCAGTGTCATTGCATGTATGTTCTTTTCATGAACCACACCCAGTGTCATTGCCTGTTTGTTACTTCCATAAACCACATGTGGATCCACCGGTGTTATTGCATGTCTGTTACTCTAAACAAACCACATAAGGATCCACCAGTGTCATTGCGTGTTTGTTCTTCTCATGAACCACATAAGGATGAGACCACCAGTGTCATTGCTTGTTTGTTCTTTTCATGAACCACACCCAGTGTCAGTGCATGTTTGTTCTATTCATGAACCACATAAGGATCTACCAGTGTCATTGCATGTCTTTTACTTCCATAAATCACATGTGGATCCACCGGTGTCTTTGCATGTCTGTTCCTCTAAACAAACCACATAAGGATCCACCAGTGTCATTGCGTGTGTGTTCTCCTCATGGACCACATAAGGATCTACCAGTGTCATTACATGTCTGTTCTTTTCATACACCACACCTAGTGTCATTGCATGTGTGTTACTTCCATAAACCACATGTGGATCCACCGGTGTGATTGCATGTCTGTTCCTTCCATAAACCACATAAGGATCCACCAGTGTCATTGCCTGTTTGTTCTTTTCATGAACCACTCCTAGTTTCAGTGCATGTCTGTTCTATTCATGAACCACACCCAGTATCACTGCATTTCTGTTCTTTTCATGAACCACATAAGGATCTACTCGTGTCATTGCATGTATTTTACTTCCATAAACCACATGTGGATCCACTGGTGTCATTGCATGTCTGTTCCTCTAAACAAACCACATAAGGATCCACCAATGTCATTGCGTGTGTTCTTTTCTTCATGAACCACACCCAGTGTCATTGCATGTGTGTTCTTCTAAACAAACTACATAGGGATCCACCAGTGTCATTGTGTGTTTGTTCTTTTCATGAACCACATAAGGATGGCCCCACCAGTGTCATTGCATGTCTAATCTTTTCATGAACCACACCCAGTGTCAGTGCATGTCTGTTCTATTCACGAACCACACCCAGTTTCACTGCATGTGTATTCTTTTCATGAACCACATAAGGATCTACCAGTGTCATTGCATGTATTTTACTTTCATAAACCACATGTGGATCCACCGGTGTCATTGCATGTCTGTTCCTCTAAACAAACCACATAAGGATCCACCAGTGTCATTGCGTGTGTGTTCTTCTCATGAACCACATAAGGATGGGCGCACTAGTGTCATTGCATGTCTGTTCTTTTCATGAACCAAACCCAGTGTCAGTGCATGTCTGTTCTATTCACGAACCACACCCAGTTTCACTTCATGTCTGTTCTTTTCATGAACCACATACGGATTTACCAGTGTCATTGCATGTATTTTACTTCCATAAACCACATGTGGAACCACCAGTGTCATTCCATGTATGTTCTATTCATGAACCACATAAGGATCTACCAGCGTCATTGGATGTGTGTTCTTCTTATGAACCACATGTGGATCCACCGGTGTCATTGCATCTATGTTCTTCTAAACAAACCATATAAGGATCCACCAGTGTTATTGCATGTCTATTCTTTTCATAAACCACATAAGGATGGGCCCACCAGTGTCATTACATGTCTGTTCTTTTCATGAACCACACCCAGTGTCAGTGCATGTTTGTTCTATTCACGAACCACACCCAGTTTCACTGCATGTCTGTTCTTTTCATGAACCACATAAGGATCTACCAGTGTCATTGCATGTCTTTTACTTCCATAAACCACATGTGGATCCATCGGTGTCATTGCATGTCTGTTCCTCTAAACAAACCACATAAGGATCCACCAGTGTCATTGCATGTGTGTTCTTCTCATGAACCACACCCAGTGTCATTGCATGTGTGTACTTCTAAACAAACCACATAAGGATCCACCGGTGTCATTGCCTGTCTGTTCTTTTCATGAACCACATAAGGATCCACCAGTGTCATTGCATGTCTGTTCTTTTCATGAATCACAGCCAGTGTCATTGCATGTCTTTTACTTCCAGAAACCACATATGGATCCACCTAGTGTGATTGCATGTATGTTCCTCTAAACGAACCACATAAGGATCCACCAGTGTCATTGCGTGGCTGTTTTTTTCATGAACCACACCCAGTGTCATTGCATGCGTGTTCTTCTAAACAAACCACATACGGATCCACCAGAGTCATTGCCTATATGTTATTTTCATGAACCACACCCAGTTTCATTGCATGTGTGTTATTCTAAACAAACCACATAAGGATCCACCAGTGTCATTGCCTGTCTGTTCTTTTCATGAACCACGTAAGGATCCATCAGTGTCATTGCATGTGTGTTCTTTTCATGAATCACAGCCAGTGTCATCGCATGTGTGTTATTCTAAAAAAAACACATAAGTCATTGCATGTGTGTTCTTTTCATTAACCACGGCTAGAGTCATTGCATGTCTGTTCTTTTCATTAACCACGGCTAGAGTAATTGCATGTCTGTTCCTCTAAACAAACCACATAAGGATCCACCAGTGTCATTGCATGTTTGTTCTTTTCATGAACCACATAAGGATCTACCAATGTCATTGCATGTCTGTTCTTTTCATGAACCACACCCAGTGTCATTGCATGTGTGTTACTTCCATAAACCACATGTGGATCCACTGGTGTCATTGCATGTATGTTCCTCTAAACAAACCATATAAGGATCCACCAGTGTGATTGCCTGTCTGTTCTTCTCATGAACCACATAAGGATGGGCCCACCAGTGTCATTGCGTGTATGTTCTTTTCATGAACCACACCAAGTGTCAGTGCATGTTTGTTCTATTCATGAACCACATCAGGATCTACCAGTGTCATTGCATGTATTTTACTTCCATAAACCACATGTGGATCCAACGGTGTCATTGCATGTCTGTTCCTCTAAACAAACCACATAAGGATCCACCAGTGTCATTGCGTGTGTGTTCTTCTCATGAACCACATAAGGATGGGCGCACCAGTGTCATTGCATGTCTGTTCTTTTCATGAACCACACCCAGTGTCAGTGCATGTCTGTTCTATTCCTGAACCACACCCAGTTTCACTGCATGTCTGTTCTTTTCATGAACCACATAAGGATCTACCAGTGTCATTGCATCTCTTTTACTTCCATAAACCACATGTGGATCCACCAGTGTCATTGCATGTATGTTCCTCTAAGCAAACCACATAAGGATCCACAAGTGTCATTGTGTGTGTGTTCTTCTCATGAACCACACCCAGTGTCATTACATGTGTGTTCTTCTAAACAAACCACATAAGGATCCACCAGTGTCATTGCCTGTCTGTTCTTTTCATGAACCACATAAGGATCCACCAGTGTCATTGCATGTCTGTTCTTTTCATTAATCACAGCCAGTGACATTGCATGTATTTTACTTCCATAAACCACATATGGATCCACCTAGTGTGATTGCATGTATGTTCCTCTAAACAAACCACATAAGGATCCACCAGTGTCATTGCGTGGTTGTTCTTTTCATGAACCACACCCAGTGTCATTGCACATGTGTTACTTCTATAAACCACATGTGGATCCATCGGTGTGATTGCATGTCTGTTCCTTCCATAAACCACATAAGGATCCACCAGTGTCATTGCCTGTCTGTTCTTTTCATGAACCACTCCTAGTTTCAGTGCATGTTTGTTCTATTCACGAACCACACCCAGTATCACTGCATGTCTGTTCTTTTCATGAACCACATAAGGATCTACCAGTGTCATTGCATGTCTTTTACTTCCATAAACCACATGTGGATCCACTAGTGTCATTGCATGTTTGTTCCTCTAAACAAACCACATAAGGATCCACCAATGTCATTGCGTGTGTGTTCTTCACATGAACCACACCCAGTGTCATTGCATGTGTGTTCTTCTAAACAAACTACATAGGGATCCACCAGTGTCATTGTGTGTTTGTTCTTTTCATGAACCACATAAGGATGGCCCCACCAGTGTCATTGCATGTCTAATCTTTTCATGAACCACACCCAGTGTCAGTGCATGTCTATTCTATTCACGAACCACACCCAGTTTCACTGCATGTGTATTCTTTTCACCGGTGTCATTGCATCTATGTTCTTCTAAACAAACCATATAAGGATCCACCAGTGTCATTGCCTGTCTGTTCTTTTCATTAACCACTCCTAGTCACAGTGCATGTCTGTTCTTTTCATGAACCACACCCCGTGTCACTCATGTCAGTTCTTTTCATGAACCACATAAGGATCCACCAGTGTCATTGCATGTATGTTCTTTTCACGAATCACAGCTAGTGTCATTGCATGTCTTTCACTTCCATAAACCACATGTGGATCCACCGGTGTCATTGCATGTATGTTCCTCTAAACAAACCACATAAGGATCAACCAGTGTCATTGCGTGGCTGTTCTTTTCATGAACCACACCCAGTGTCATTGCATGCGTGTTCTTCTAAACAAACCACATACGGATCCACCAGTGTCATTGCCAATATGTTATTTTCATGAACCACACCCAGTGTCATTGCATGTGTGTTGTTCTAAACAAACCACATAAGTCATTGCATGTCTGTTCTTTTCATGAACCACGGCTAGAGTCATTGCACCTCTGTTCTTTTCATTAACCACGGCTAGAGTCATTGCATGTCTGTTCCTCTAAACAAACCACATAAGGATCCACCAGTGTCATTGCATGTCTGTTCTTTTCATGAACCACACCCAGTGTCATTGCATGTGTGTTACTTCCATAAACCACATGTGGATCCACCGGTGTCATTGCATGTATGTTCCTCTAAACAAACCACATAATGATCCACCAGTGTCATTTCGTGTATGTTCTTTTCATGAACCACACCCACTGTCAGTGCATGTTTGTTCTATTCATGAACCACATAAGGATCTACCAGTGTCATTGCATGTCTTTTACTTCCATAAACCACATGTGGATCCACCGGTGTCATTGCATGTCTGTTCCTCTAAATAAACCACATAAGGATCCACCAGTGTCATTGCGTGTGTGTTCTTCTCATGAACCACATAAGGTTCTACCAATTTCATTGCATGTCTGTTCATTTAATGAACCACAACCAGTGTCATTGCATGTGTGTTACTTCCATAAAACACATGTGGATCCACCGGTGTGATTGCATGTATGTTCCTTCCATAAACCACATAAGGACCCACCAGTGTCATTGCCTGTCTGTTCTTTTCATGAACCACTCCTAGTGTCAGTGCATGTCTGTTCTTTTCATGAACAACACATAGTGTCACTGCATGTTAGTTCTTTTCATGAACCACATAAGGATCTACCAGAGTCATTGGATGTGTGTTCTTCTCATGAACCACACGTGGATCCAGCGGTGTCATTGCATGTCTGTTCCTCTAAACAAACCACATAAGGATCCACCAATGTCATTGTGTGTGTGTTCTTTTCATGAACCACACCCAGTGTCATTGCATGTGTGTTCTTCTAAACAAACCACATAAGGATCCACCAGTGCCATTGCATGTCTATTCTTTTCATGTACCACATAAGGATGGGCCCGCCAGTGTCATTGCATGTCTGTTATTTTCATGAACCACACCCGCTGTCAGTGCATGTCTGTTCTATTCATGAACCACACCCAGTTTCACTGCATGTCTGTTCTTTTCATGAACCACATAAGGATCTACCAGTGTCGTTGCATGTATTTTACTTCCATAAACCACATGTGGATCCACCGGTGTCATTGCATCTATGTTCTTCTAAACAAACCATATAAGGATCCACCAGTGTTATTTCCTGTGTATTCTTTTCATAAACCACATAAGGATGGGCCCACCAGTGTCATTACATGTCTGTTCTTTTCATGAACCACACCCAGTGTCAGTGCATGTCTGTTCTATTCACGAACCACACCGGTTTCCGCATACATTCTTTTTCATAAACCACATGTGGATCCACCGGTGTCATTGCCTGTCTGTTCTTTTCATGAACCACGTAAGGATCCACCAGTGTCATTGCATGTGTGTTCTTTTCACGAATCACAGCTAGTGTCATTGCATGTCTTTCACTTCCATAAACCACATGTGGATCCACCGGTGTCATTGCATGTATGTTCCTCTAAACAAACCACATAAGGATCAACCAGTGTCATTGCGTGGCTGTTCTTTTCATGAACCACACCCAGTGTCATTGCATGCGTGTTCTTCTAAACAAACCACATACGGATCCACCAGTGTCATTGCCAATATGTTATTTTCATGAACCACACCCAGTGTCATTGCATGTGTGTTGTTCTAAACAAACCACATAAGTCATTGCATGTGCATTTCTTTTCATGAACCACGGCTAGAGTCATTGCACCTCATTCTTTTCATTAACCACGGCTAGAGTCATTGCATATACATTTCCTCTAAACAAACCACATAAGGATCCACCAGTGTCATTGCATGTCTGTTCTTTTCATGAACCACACCCAGTGTCATTGCATGTGTGTTACTTCCATAAACCACATGTGGATCCACCGGTGTCATTGCATGTATGTTCCTCTAAACAAACCACATAATGATCCACCAGTGTCATTTCGTGTATGTTCTTTTCATGAACCACACCCACTGTCAGTGCATGTTTGTTCTATTCATGAACCACATAAGGATCTACCAGTGTCATTGCATGTCTTTTACTTCCATAAACCACATGTGGATCCACCGTCATTGCATGTACATTCCTCTAAATAAACCACATAAGGATCCACCAGTGTCATTGCGTGTGTGTTCTTCTCATGAACCACATAAGGTTCTACCAATTTCATTGCATGTCTGTTCATTTAATGAACCACAACCAGTGTCATTGCATGTGTGTTACTTCCATAAAACACATGTGGATCCACCGGTGTGATTGCATGTATGTTCCTTCCATAAACCACATAAGGACCCACCAGTGTCATTGCCTGTCTGTTCTTTTCATGAACCACTCCTAGTGTCAGTGCATGTCTGTTCTTTTCATGAACAACACATAGTGTCACTGCATGTTAGTTCTTTTCATGAACCACATAAGGATCTACCAGAGTCATTGGATGTGTGTTCTTCTCATGAACCACACGTGGATCCAGCGTGTCATTGCATGTCTGTCCTCTAAACAAACCACATAAGGATCCACCAATGTCATTGTGTGTGTTCTTTTCATGAACCACACCAGTGTCATTGCATGTGTTCTTCTAAACAAACCACATAAGGATCCACCAGTTGCCATTGCATGTCTATTCTTTTCATGTACCACATAAGGATGGGCCAAGTGTCATTGCATGTACATATTTTCATGAACCACACCCTGTCGATTGCATGTACATTTCTATTCATGAACCACACCCGCTTTCCTTGCATGTACATTCTTTTCATGAACCACATAAGGATCTACCAGTGTCGTTGCATGTATTTTACTTCCATAAACCACATGTGGATCCACCGGTGTCATTGCATCTATGTTCTTCTAAACAAACCATATAAGGATCCACCAGTGTTATTTCCTGTGTATTCTTTTCATAAACCACATAAGGATGGGCCCACCAGTGTCATTACATGTCTGTTCTTTTCATGAACCACACCCAGTGTCAGTGCATGTCTGTTCTATTCACGAACCACACCCAGTTTCACTGCATGTCTGTTCTTTTCATAAACCACATAAGGATCCACCAGTGTCATTGCCTGTCTGTTCTTTTCATGAACCACGTAAGGATCCACCAGTGTCATTGCATGTGTGTTCTTTTCACGAATCACAGCTAGTGTCATTGCATGTCTTTCACTTCCATAAACCACATGTGGATCCACCGGTGTCATTGCATGTATGTTCCTCTAAACAAACCACATAAGGATCAACCAGTGTCATTGCGTGGCTGTTCTTTTCATGAACCACACCCAGTGTCATTGCATGCGTGTTCTTCTAAACAAACCACATACGGATCCACCAGTGTCATTGCCAATATGTTATTTTCATGAACCACACCCAGTGTCATTGCATGTGTGTTGTTCTAAACAAACCACATAAGTCATTGCATGTCTGTTCTTTTCATGAACCACGGCTAGAGTCATTGCACCTCTGTTCTTTTCATTAACCACGGCTAGAGTCATTGCATGTCTGTTCCTCTAAACAAACCACATAAGGATCCACCAGTGTCATTGCATGTCTGTTCTTTTCATGAACCACACCCAGTGTCATTGCATGTGTGTTACTTCCATAAACCACATGTGGATCCACCGGTGTCATTGCATGTATGTTCCTCTAAACAAACCACATAATGATCCACCAGTGTCATTTCGTGTATGTTCTTTTCATGAACCACACCCACTGTCAGTGCATGTTTGTTCTATTCATGAACCACATAAGGATCTACCAGTGTCATTGCATGTCTTTTACTTCCATAAACCACATGTGGATCCACCGGTGTCATTGCATGTCTGTTCCTCTAAATAAACCACATAAGGATCCACCAGTGTCATTGCGTGTGTGTTCTTCTCATGAACCACATAAGGTTCTACCAATTTCATTGCATGTCTGTTCATTTAATGAACCACAACCAGTGTCATTGCATGTGTGTTACTTCCATAAAACACATGTGGATCCACCGGTGTGATTGCATGTATGTTCCTTCCATAAACCACATAAGGACCCACCAGTGTCATTGCCTGTCTGTTCTTTTCATGAACCACTCCTAGTGTCAGTGCATGTCTGTTCTTTTCATGAACAACACATAGTGTCACTGCATGTTAGTTCTTTTCATGAACCACATAAGGATCTACCAGAGTCATTGGATGTGTGTTCTTCTCATGAACCACACGTGGATCCAGCGGTGTCATTGCATGTCTGTTCCTCTAAACAAACCACATAAGGATCCACCAATGTCATTGTGTGTGTGTTCTTTTCATGAACCACACCCAGTGTCATTGCATGTGTGTTCTTCTAAACAAACCACATAAGGATCCACCAGTGCCATTGCATGTCTATTCTTTTCATGTACCACATAAGGATGGGCCCGCCAGTGTCATTGCATGTCTGTTATTTTCATGAACCACACCCGCTGTCAGTGCATGTCTGTTCTATTCATGAACCACACCCAGTTTCTTTGCATATGCATTCTTTTCATGAACCACATAAGGATCTACCAGTGTCGTTGCATGTATTTTACTTCCATAAACCACATGTGGATCCACCGGTGTCATTGCATCTATGTTCTTCTAAACAAACCATATAAGGATCCACCAGTGTTATTTCCTGTGTATTCTTTTCATAAACCACATAAGGATGGGCCCACCAGTGTCATTACATGTCTGTTCTTTTCATGAACCACACCCAGTGTCAGTGCATGTCTGTTCTATTCACGAACCACACCTGTTTCACTTGCATATGCATTCTTTTCATAAACCACATAAGGATCCACGGTGTCATTGCACATGCATTCTTTTCATGAACCACGTAAGGATCCACCAGTGTCATTGCATGTGTGTTCTTTTCATGAATCACAGCCAGTGTCATTGCATGTCTTTTACTTCCATAAACCACATATGGATCCACCTACTGTGATTGCATGTATGTTCCTCTAAACAAACCACATAAGGATCCACCAGTGTCATTGCGTGGTTGTTATTTTCATGAACCACACCCAGTGTCATTGCATGCGTGTTCTTCTAAACAAACCACATACGGATCCACCAGTGTCATTGCCAATATGTTATTTTCATGTACCGCACCCAGTGTCATTGCATGTGTGTTATTCTAAACAAACCACATAAGTCATTGCATGCCTGTTCTTTTCATGAACCACGGCTAGAGTCATTGCACATCTGTTCTTTTCATTAACCACGGCTAGAGTCATTGCATGTCTGTTCCTCTAAACAAACCACATAAGGATCCACCAGTGTCATTGCATGTCTGTTCTTTTCATGAACCACACCCAGTGTCATTGCATGTGTGTTACTTCCATAAACCACATGTGGATCCACCGGTGTCATTGCATGTATGTTCCTCTAAACAAACCACATAAGGATCCACCAGTGTGATTGCCTGTCTGTTCTTCTCATGAACCACATAAGGATGGGCCCACCAGTGTCATTGCGTGTATGTTCTTTTCATGAACCACACCCACTGTCAGTGTATGTTTGTTCTATTCATGAACCACATAAGGATCTACCAGTGTCATTGCATGTCTTTTACTTCCATAAACCACATGTGGATCCACCGGTGTCATTGCATGTCTGTTCCTCTAAACAAACCACATAAGGATCCACCAGTGTCATTGCGTGTGTGTTCTTCTCATGAACCACATAAGGTTCTACCAATTTCGTTGCATGTCTGTCCGTTTAATGAACCACAACCAGTGTCATTGCATGTGTGTTACTTTCATAAACCACATGTGGATCCACCGTTGTGATTGCATGTATGATCCTTCCATAAACCACATAAGGACCCACCAGTGTCATTGCCTGTCTGTTCTTTTCATGAACCACTCCTAGTGTCAGTGCATGTCTGTTCTTTTCATGAACAACACCCACTGTCACTGCATGTAAGTTCTTTTCATCAACCACAAAAGGAGCTACTAGAGTCATTGGATGTGTGTTCTTCTCATGAACCACACGTGTGTCCAGCGGTGTCATTGCATGTCTGTTCCTCTAAACAAACCACATAAGGATCCACCAGTGTTATTGCGTGTGTGTTATTTTCATGAACCACACCCAGTGTCATTGCATGTGTGTTCTTCTAAACAAACCACATAAGGATCCACCAGTGTCATTGCATGTCTATTCTTTTCATGTACCACATAAGGATGGGCCTGCCAGTGTCATTGCATGTCTGTTATTTTCATGAACCACACCCAGTGTCAGTGCATGTCTGTTCTATGCATGAACCACAACCAGTGTCACTGCATGTCTGTTCTTTTCATGAACCACATAAGGATCTACCAGTGTCATTGCATGTCTTTTACTTCCATAAACCACATGTGGATCCACCGGTGTCATTGCATGTATGTTCTTCTAAACAAACCACATAAGGATCCACCAGTGTTATTGCCTGTCTGTTCTTTTCATAAACCACATAAGGATGGGCCCCCCAGTGTCATTACATGTCTGTTCTTTTCATGAACCACACCCAGTGTCAGTGCATGTCTGTTCTATTCACGAACCACACCTAGTTTCACTACATGTTTGTTCTTTTCATGAACCACATAAGGATCTACCAGTGTCATTGCATGTCTTTTACTTCCATAAACCACATGTGGATCCACCGGTGTCATTGCATGTCTGTTCCTCTAAACAAACCACATAAGGATCCACCAGTGTCATTGCGTGTGTGTTCTTCTCATGAACCACACCCAGTGTCATTGCATGTGTGTTCTTCTAAACAAACCACATAAGGATCCACCAGTGTCATTACCTGTCTGTTCTTTTCATGAACCACATAAGGATCTACCAGTGTCATTGCATGTCTGCTCTTTTCATGAATCACAGCCAGTGTCATTGCATGTCTTTTACTTCCATAAACCACATATGGATCCACCTAGTGTGATTGCATGTCTGTTCCTCTAAACAAACCACATAGGATCCACCAGTGTCATTGCGTGTCTATTCTTTTCATGAACCACACCCAGTGTGATTGCATGCGTGTTCTTCTAAACAAACCACATAAGTATCCACCAGTGTCATTGCCTATATGTTCTTTTCATGAACCACACCCAGTGCCATTGCATGTGTGTTATTCTAAACAAACCACATAAGTCATTGCATGTCTGTTCTTTTCATAAACCACACCCGGTGTCATTGCATGTCTGTTCTTTTCATGAACCATGGCTAGAGTCATTACATGTCTGTTCCTCTAAACAAACCACATAAGGATGCACCAGTGTCATTGCATGTTTGTTCCTTTCATGAACCACATAAGGATCTACCAGTGTCATTGCATGTCTGTTCTTTTCATGAACCACACCGAGTGTCATTGCATGTGTGTTACTTCCATAAACCACATGTGGATCCACCGGTGTCATTGCATGTCTGTTCCTCTAAACAAACCACATAAGGATCCACTAGTGTCACTGCATGTCTGTTCTTTTCATGAACCACATAAGGATGGGCCCACTAGTGTCATTGCATGTCTATTCTTTTCATGAACCACACCCAGTGTCCGTGCATGTCTGTTCTATTCATGAACCACACCTAGTTTCACTGCATGTCTGTTCTTTTCATGAACCACATAAGGATCTACCAGTGTCATTGCATGTCTTTTACTTCCATAAACCACATGTGGATCCACCAGTGTCATTGCATGGCTGTTCCTCTAAACAAACCACATCAGGATCCACCAGTGTCATTGCGTGTGTGTTCTTCTCATGAACCACATAAGGATCTACCAGTGTTATTGCATGTCTGTTCTTTTCATGAACCACAGCCAGTGTCATTGCACGTGTGTTACTTCCATAAACCACATATGGATCCACCAGTGTGATTGCATGTCTATTCCTTCCATAAACCACATAAGGATCCACCAGTGTCAATGCATGTCCGTTCTTTTCATGAACCACGGCTAGAGTCATTGCATATACATTTTTTCATGAACCACGGCTAGAGTCATTGCATGTCTGTTCCTCTAAACAAACCACATAAGGATCCACAAGTGTGATTGCATGTCTGTTCTTTTCATGAACCACATAAGGATCTACCAGTGTCATTGCATGTGTGTTCTTTTCATGAACCACACCCAGTGTCATTGCATGTGTGTTACTTCCATAAACCACATGTGGATCCACCGGTTTCATTGCATGTATGTTCCTCTAAACAAACCACATAAGGATCCACCAGTGTCATTTCATGTCTGTTCTTCTCCTGAACCACATAAGGATGGGCCCACTAGTGTCATTGCGTGTCTGTTCTTTTCATGAACCACACCCAGTGTCAGTGCATGTATGTTCTATTCATGAACCACATAAGGATCTACCAGTGTCATTGCATGTCTTTTACTTACATAAACCACATGTGCATCCACCGGTGTCATTGTATGTCTGTTCCTCTAAACAAACCACATAAGGATCCACCAGTGTCATTGCCTGTGTGCTCTTCTCATGAACCACATAAGGATCTACCAGTGTCATTGCATGTCTGTTCATTTCATGAACCACACACAGTGTCATTTCATGTGTGTTACTTCCATAAACCACATGTGGATCCACCGGTGTGATGGCATGTCTGTTCCTTCCATAAACCACATAAGGATCCACCATTGTCATTGCATGTCTGTTATTTTCATGAACCATTCCTAGTGTCAGTGCATGTCTATTCTTTTCATAAACCACACCCAGTGTCATTGCATGTCAGTTCTTTTCATGAACCACATAAGGATCTACCAGAGTCATTGGATGTGTGCTCTTATCATGAACCACACGTGGATCCACCGGTGTCATTGCATGTATGTTCCTCTAAATAAACCACATAAGGATCCACCAGTGTCATTGCGTGTGTGTTCTTTTCATGAACCACACCCAGTGTCATTGCATGTGTGTTCTTCTAAAAAAACCACATAAGGACCCACCAGTGTCATTGCGTGTCTATTCTTTTCATGAACCACATAAGGATGGGCCCACCAGTGTCATTGCATGTCTGTTCTTTTCATGAACCACACCCAGTGTCAGTGCATGTCTGTTCTATTCACGAACCACACCTAGTTTCACTGCATGTGTGTTCTTTTCATGAACCACATAAGGACCTACCAGTGTCATTGCATGTATTTTACTTGCATTAACCACATGTGGATCCACCGGTGTCATTGCATGTCTGTTCCTCTAAACAAACCACATAAGGATCCACTAGTGTCATTGCATGTCTGTTCTTTTCATGAAACACATCAGGATAGGCCCACCAGTGTCATTGCATGTCTGTTCTTTTCATGAACCACATAAGGACCTACCAGTGTCATTGCATGTATTTTACTTGCATTAACCACATGTGGATCCACCGGTGTCATTGCATGTCTGTTCCTCTAAACAAACCACATAAGGATCCACTAGTGTCATTGCATGTCTGTTCTTTTCATGAAACACATAAGGATAGGCCCACCAGTGTCATTGCATGTCTGTTCTTTTCATGAACCACACCCAGTGTCAGTGCATGTCTGTTCTATTCATGAACCACACAAAGTTTCACTGCATGTCTATTCTTTTCATGAACCACATAAGGATCTACCAGTGTCAATGCATGTCTTTTACTTCCATAAACCACATGTGGATCCACCGGTGTCATTGCATGTCTGTTCTTTTCATGAACCACATAAGGATGGGCCCACCAGTGTCATTGCATGTCTGTTCTTTTCATGAACCACACCCAGTGTCAGTGCATGTCAGTTCTATTCACGAACCACACCCAGTTTCACTGCATGTCTGTTCTTTTCATGAACCACATAAGGATTTACCAGTGTGATTGCATGTCTTTCACTTCCATAAACCACATGTGGATCCACCGGTGTCATTGCATGTATGTTCCTCTAAACAAACCACATAAGGATCCACCAGTGTCATTGCATGTGTGTTCTTCTCATGAACCACACCCTATGTCATTGCATGTGTGTTCTTCTAAACAAAACACATAAGGATCCACTAGTGTCATTGCCTGTCTGTTCTTTTCATGAACCACATAAGGATCCACCAGTGTTATTGCATGTCTGTTCTTTTCATGAATCACAGCCAGTGTCATTGCATCTCTTTTACTTCCATAAACCACATGTGGATCCACCAGTGTCATTGCATATCTGTTCCTCTAAACAAACCACACAAGGATCCACCAGTGTCATTGCGTGTGTGTTCTTTTCATGAACCACACCCAGTGTCATTGCATATGTGTTCTTCTAAACAAACCACATAAGGATCCACGGTGTCATTGCATGTGTTCTTTTCATGAACCACATAAGGATGGGCCCACGGTGTCATTGCATGTCTGTTCTTTTCATGAACCACACCCGGTGTTAGTGCATGTCATTTCTATTCATGAACCATACCCATTTCCTTTGCATGTACATTCTTTTCATGAACCACATAAGGATCTACAGTGTCATTGCATATACGCTCTTTTCATGAATCACAGCCAGTGTCATTGCATGTCTTTTACTTCCATAAACCACATATGGATCCACCTAGTGTGATTGCATATACATTCCTCTAAACAAACCACATAGGATCCACCAGTGTCATTGCGTGTCTATTCTTTTCATGAACCACACCCAGTGTCATTGCATGCGTGTTCTTCTAAACAAACCACATAAGTATCCACGGTGTCATTGCCTATATATGTTCTTTTCATGAACCACACCCAGTGCCATTGCATGTGTGTTATTCTAAACAAACCACATAAGTCATTGCATATACATTCTTTTCATAAACCACACGGTGTCATTGCATATACATTCTTTTCATGAACCATGGCTAGAGTCATTACATATACATTCCTCTAAACAAACCACATAAGGATGCACCAGTGTCATTGCATGTTTGTTCCTTTCATGAACCACATAAGGATCTACGGTGTCATTGCATGTCTGTTCTTTTCATGAACCACACGAAAGTGTCATTGCATGTGTGTTACTTCCATAAACCACATGTGGATCCACCGGTGTCATTGCATGTCTGTTCCTCTAAACAAACCACATAAGGATCCACTAGTGTCACTGCATGTCTGTTCTTTTCATGAACCACATAAGGATGGGCCCACTAGTGTCATTGCATGTCTATTCTTTTCATGAACCACACCCAGTGTCAGTGCATGTCTGTTCTATTCATGAACCACACCTAGTTTCCTTTGCATATACATTTCTTTTCATGAACCACATAAGGATCTACCAGTGTCATTGCATGTCTTTTACTTCCATAAACCACATGTGGATCCACCAGTGTCATTGCATGGCTGTTCCTCTAAACAAACCACATAAGGATCCACCAGTGTCATTGCGTGTGTGTTCTTCTCATGAACCACATAAGGATCTACCAGTGTTATTGCATGTCTGTTCTTTTCATGAACCACAGCCAGTGTCATTGCACGTGTGTTACTTCCATAAACCACATATGGATCCACCAGTGTGATTGCATGTCTATTCCTTCCATAAACCACATAAGGATCCACCAGTGTCAATGCATGTCCGTTCTTTTCATGAACCACGGCTAGAGTCATTGCATGTCTGTTCTTTTCATGAACCACGGCTAGAGTCATTGCATGTCTGTTCCTCTAAACAAACCACATAAGGATCCACAAGTGTGATTGCATGTCTGTTCTTTTCATGGACCACATAAGGATCTACCAGTGTCATTGCATGTGTGTTCTTTTCATGAACCACACCCAGTGTCATTGCATGTGTGTTACTTCCATAAACCACATGTGGATCCACCGGTTTCATTGCATGTATGTTCCTCTAAACAAACCACATAAGGATCCACCAGTGTCATTTCATGTCTGTTCTTCTCCTGAACCACATAAGGATGGGCCCACCAGTGTCATTGCGTGTCTGTTCTTTTCATGAACCACACCCAGTGTCAGTGCATGTATGTTCTATTCATGAACCACATAAGGATCTACCAGTGTCATTGCATGTCTTTTACTTCCATAAACCACATGTGGATCCACCGGTGTCATTGTATGTACATTCTAAACAAACCACATAAGGATCCACCAGTGTCATTGCCTGTGTGTTCTTCTCATGAACCACATAAGGATCTACCAGTGTCATTGCATGTCTGTTCATTTCATGAACCACACACAGTGTCATTGCATGTGTGTTACTTCCATAAACCACATGTGGATCCACGGTGTGATGGCATGTCTGTTCCTTCCATAAACCACATAAGGATCCACCATTGTCATTGCATGTCTGTCATTTTCATGAACCATTCCTAGTGTCAGTGCATGTCTATTCTTTTCATGAACCACACCCAGTGTCATTGCATGTCAGTTCTTTTCATGAACCACATAAGGATCTACCAGAGTCATTGGATGTGTGCTCTTATCATGAACCACACGTGGATCCACCGGTGTCATTGCATGTATGTTCCTCTAAATAAACCACATAAGGATCCACCAGTGTCATTGCGTGTGTGTTCTTTTCATGAACCACACCCAGTGTCATTGCATGTGTGTTCTTCTAAAAAAAACCACATAAGGATCCACCAGTGTCATTGCGTGTCTATTCTTTTCATGAACCACATAAGGATGGGCCCACCAGTGTCATTGCATGTCTGTTCTTTTCATGAACCACACCCAGTGTCAGTGCATGTCTGTTCTATTCACGAACCACACCTAGTTTCACTGCATGTGTGTTCTTTTCATGAACCACATAAGGACCTACCAGTGTCATTGCATGTATTTTACTTGCATTAACCACATGTGGATCCACCGGTGTCATTGCATGTCTGTTCCTCTAAACAAACCACATAAAGATCCACTAGTGTCATTGCATGTCTGTTCTTTTCATGAAACACATAAGGATAGGCCCACCAGTGTCATTGCATGTCTGTTCTTTTCATGAACCACACCCAGTGTCAGTGCATGTCTGTTCTATTCATGAACCACACAAAGTTTCACTGCATGTCTATTCTTTTCATGAACCACATAAGGATCTACCAGTGTCAATGCATGTCTTTTACTTCCATAAACCACATGTGGATCCACCGGTGTCATTGCATTCATTCTTTTCATGAACCACATAAGGATGGGCCCACCAGTGTCATTGCATGTCTGTTCTTTTCATGAACCACACCCAGTGTCAGTGCATGTCAGTTCTATTCATGAACCACACCCAGTTTCACTGCATGTCTGTTCTGTTCATGAACCACATAAGGATTTACCAGTGTGATTGCATGTCTTTCACTTCCATAAACCACATGTGGATCCACCGGTGTCATTGCATGTATGTTCCTCTAAACAAACCACATAAGGATCCACCAGTGTCATTGCATGTGTGTTCTTCTGATGAACCACACCTAGTGTCATTGCATGTGTGTTCTTCTAAACAAAACACATAAGGATCCACTAGTGTCATTGCCTGTCTGTTCTTTTCATGAACCACATAAGGATCCACCAGTGTTATTGCATGTCTATTCTTTTCATGAATCACAGCCAGTGTCATTGCATCTCTTTTACTTCCATAAACCACATGTGGATCCACTAGTGTCATTGCATATCTGTTCCTCTAAACAAACCACACAAGGATCCACCAGTGTCATTGCGTGTGTGTTCTTTTCATGAACCACACCCAGTGTCATTGCATATGTGTTCTTCTAAACAAACCACATAAGGATCCACCAGTGTCATTGCATGTCTGTTCTTTTCATGAACCACATAAGGATGGGCCCACCAGTGTCATTGCATGTCTGTTCTTTTCATGAACCACACCCAGTGTTAGTGCATGTCTGTTCTATTCATGAACCATACCCAGTTTCACTGCATGTCTGTTCTTTTCATGAACCACATAAGGATCTACCAGTGTCATTGCATGTCTTTTACTTCCATAAACCACATGTGGATCCACCGGTGTCAATGCATGTTTGTTCCTCTAAACAAACCACATAAGGATCCACCAGTATTATTGCCTGTCTGTTCTTCTCATGAACCACATAAGGATGGGCGCACCAGTGTCATTGCGTGTCTGTTCTTTTCATGAACCACACCCAGTGTCAGTGCATGTCTGTTCTATTCATGAACCACATAAGGATATACTAGTGTCATTGCATGTATTTTACTTCCATAAACCACATGTGGATCCACCGGTGTCATTGCATGTCTGTTCCTCTAAACCAACCACATAAGGATCCACCAGTGTCATTGCGTGTGTGTTCTTCTCATGAACCACATAAGGATCTACCAGTGTCATTACATGTCTGTTCTTTTCATGCACCACACCCAGTGTCATTGCATGTGTGTTACTTCCATAAACCACATGTGGATCCACCGGTGTGATTGCATGTCTGTTCCTTCCATACACCACATAAGGATCCACCAGTGCCATTGCCTGTCTGTTCTTTTCATGAACCACTCCTAGTGTCAGTGCATGTCTGTTCTATTCACGAACCACATAAGGATCTACCAGTGTCATTGCATGTCTTTTACTTCCATAAACCACATGTGGATCCACCGGTGTCATTGCATGTCTGTTCCTCTAAACAAACCACATAAGGATCCACCAGTGTCATTGTGTGTGTGTTCTTCTCATGAACCACACCCAGTGTCATTGCATGTGTGTTCTTCTAAACAAAACACATAAGGATCCACTAGTGTCATTGCCTATCTGTTCTTTTCATGAACCACATAAGGATCCACCAGTGTTATTGCATGTCTGTTCTTTTCATGAATCACAGCCAGTGTCATTGCATGTCTTTTACTTCCATAAACCACATATGGATCCACCTAGTGTGATTGCATGTCTGTTCCTCTAAACAAACCACATAAGGATCCACCAGTGTCATTGCGTGTCTGTTCTTTTCATGAACCACACCCAGTGTCATTGCATGCGTGTTCTTCTAAAAATACCACATAAGGATCCACCAGTGTGATTGCCTATATGTTCTTTTCATGAACCACACCCAGTGTCATTGCATGTGTGTTATTCTAAACAAACCACATAAGTCATTGCATGTCTATTCTTTTCATTAACCACACCCGGTGTGATTGCATGTCTGTTCTTTTCATGAACCACGGCTAGAGTCATTACATGTCTGTTCCTCTAAACAAACCACATAAGGATCCACCAGTGTCATTGCATGTATGTTCTTTTCATGAACCACCTAAGGATCTACTAGTGTCATTGCATGTCTGTTCTTTTCATGAACCACACCCAGTGTCATTGCATGTGTGTTACTTCCATAAACCACATGTGGATCCACCGGTGTGATTGCATGTATGTTCCTTCCATAAACCACATAAGGATCCACCAGTGTCATTGCACATACATTTCTTTTCATGAACCACTCCTAGTGTCAGTGCATGTCTGTTCTTTTCATGAACCACACCCAGTGTCACTTCATGTCAGTTCTTTTCATGAACCACATAAGGATCTACCAGAGTCATTGGATGTGTGTTCTTCTCATGAACCACACGTGGATCCACCGGTGTCATTGCATGTCTGTTCCTCTAAACAAACCACACAAGGATCCACCAGTGTCATTGCGTGTGTGTTCTTTTCATGAACCACACCCAGTGTCATTACATGTGTGTTCTTCTAAACAAACCACATAAGGATCCACCAGTGTCATTGCATGTCTGTTCTTTTCATGAACCACATAAGGATGGGCCCACCAGTGTCATTGCATGTCTGTTTTTCATGAACCACACCCGGTGTTAGTGCATGTATGTTCTATTCATGAACCATACCAGTTTCCTTTGCATGTCATTCTTTTTCATGAACCACATAAGGATCTACCAGTGTCATTGCATGTCTTTTACTTCCATAAACCACATGTGGATCCACCGGTGTCAATGCATGTTTGTTCCTCTAAACAAACCACATAAGGATCCACCAGTATTATTGCACATGTTTCTTCTCATGAACCACATAAGGATGGGCGCACCAGTGTCATTGCGTGTCTGTTCTTTTCATGAACCACACCCAGTGTCAGTGCATGTCTGTTCTATTCATGAACCACATAAGGATATACTAGTGTCATTGCATGTATTTTACTTCCATAAACCACATGTGGATCCACCGGTGTCATTGCATGTATGTTCCTCTAAACCAACCACATAAGGATCCACCAGTGTCATTGCGTGTGTGTTCTTCTCATGAACCACATAAGGATCTACCAGTGTCGTTACATGTCTGTTCTTTTCATGCACCACACCCAGTGTCATTGCATGTGTGTTACTTCCATAAACCACATGTGGATCCACCGGTGTGATTGCATGTCTGTTCCTTCCATACACCACATAAGGATCCACCAGTGCCATTGCCTGTCTGTTCTTTTCATGAACCACTCCTAGTGTCAGTGCATGTCTGTTCTATTCACGAACCACACCCAGTGTCACTGCATGTTTGTTCTTTTCATGAACCACATAAGGATCTACCAGTGTCATTGCATGTCTTTTACTTCCATAAACCACATGTGGATCCACCGGTGTCATTGCATGTCTGTTCCTCTAAACAAACCACATAAGGATCCACCACTGTCATTGTGTGTGTGTTCTTCTCATGAACCACACCCAGTGTCATTGCATGTGTGTTCTTCTAAACAAACCACATAAGGATCCACCAGTGTCATTGCACATGCATTATTTTCATGAACCACATAAGGATCCACCAGTGTCATTGCATGTCTGTTCTTTTCATGAATCACAGCCAGTGTCATTGCATGTCTTTTACTTCGATAAACCACATATGGATCCACCTAGTGTGATTGCTTGTATGTTCCTCTAAACAAACCACATAAGGATCCACCAGTGTCATTGCGTGTCTGTTCTTTTCATGAACCACACCCAGTGTCATTTCATGCGTGTTCTTCTAAAAAAACACATAAGGATCCACCAGTGTCATTTCCTATATGTTCTTTTCATGAACCACACCCAGTGTCATCGCATGTGTGTTATTCTAAAAAACACATAAGTCATTGCATGTCTGTTCTTTTCATGAACCACACCCAATGTCATTGCATGTCTGTTCTTTTCATGAACCATGGCTAGAGTCATTGCATGTCTGTTTCTCTAAACAAACCACATAAGGATCCACCAGTGTCATTGCATGTCTGTTCTTTTCATGAACCACATAAGGATCTACCAGTGTCATTGCATGTCTGTTCTTTTCATGAACCACACCCAGTGTCATTGCATGTGTGTTACTTCCATAAACCACATGTGTATGCACCGCTGTCATTGCATGTCTGTTCCTCTAAACAAACCACATAAGGATCCACCAGTGTCACTGCATGTCTGTTCTTTTCATGAACCACATAAGGATGGGCCCACCAGTGTCATTGCATGTCTGTTCTTTTCATGAACCACACCCAGTGTCAGTGCATGTCTGTTCTATTCATGAACCACACCCAGTTTCACTGCATGTCTGTTCTTTTGATGAACCACAGAAGGATCTAGCAGTGTCATTGCATGTCTTTTAGTTCCATAACCACATGTGGATCCACCGGTGTCATTGCATCTCTGTTCCTCTAAACAAACCACATAAGGATCCACCAGTGTCATTGCGTGTGTGTTCTTCTCATGAACCACATAAGGATCTACCAGTGTCATTGCATGTCTGTTCTTTTCATGAACCACACCCAGTGTCATTACACGTGTGTTACTTCCATAAACCACATATGGATCAACCGGTGTAGTGATTTCATGTTTGTTCCTTCCATAAACCACATAAGGATCCACCAGTGTCATTGCATGTCTGTTCTTTTCATGAACCACAGCTAGAGTCATTGGATGTCTTTTCTTTTCATGAACCACGGCTAGAGTCATTGCATGTATGTTCCTCTAAACAAACCACATAAGGATCCACCAGTGTCATTGCATGTCTGTTCTTTTCATGAACCACACCCAGTGTCATTGCATGTGTGTTACTTCCATAAACCACATGTGGATCCACCGCTGTCATTGCATGTATGTTCCTGTAAACAAACCACATAAGGATCCACCAGTGTCATTGCATGTCTGTTCTTCTCATGAACCACATAAGGATGGGCCCACCAGTGTCATTGCGTGTCTGTTCTTTTCATGAACCACACCCAGTGTCAGTGCATGTATGTTCTATTCATGAACCACATAAGGATCTACCAGTGTCATTGCATGTCTTTTACTTTCATAAACCACATGTGGATCCACCGGTGTCATTGCATATCTGTTCCTCTAAACAAACCACATAAGGATCCACCAGTGTCATTGCGTGTGTGTTCTTCACATGAACCAGATAAGGATCTACCAGTGTCATTGCATGTATGTTATTTTCATGAACCACACCCAGTGTCATTGCATGTGTGTTACTTCCATAAACCACATGTGGATCCACCGGTGTGATTGCATGTCTGTTCCTTCCATAAACCACATAAGGATCCATCAGTGTCATTGCACATGCATTCTTTTCATGAACCACTCCTAGTGTCGTGCATGTACATTCTTTTCATGAACCACACCGGTGTCCTTTGCATGTCAGTTCTTTTCATGAACCACATAAGGATCTACCTGAGTCATTGGATGTGTGTTCTTCTCATGAACCACACGTGGATCCACCGGTGTCATTGCATGTCTGTTCCTCTAAACAAACCACATAAGGATCCACCAGTGTCATTGCGTGTGTGTTCTTTTCATGAACCACACCCAGTGTCATTGCGTGTGTGTTCTTATAAACAAACCACATAAGGATCCACTAGTGTCATTGCATTTCTGTTCTTTTCATGAACCACATAAGGATGGGCCCACTAGTGTCATTGCATGTCTGTTCTTTTCATGAACCACACCCAGTGTCAGTGCATGTCTGTTCTATTCATGAACCACACCCAGTTTCACTGCATGTCTGTTCCTTTCATGAACCACATAAGGATCTACCAGTGTCATTGCATGTCTTTTACTTCCATAAACCACATGTGGATCCACCGGTGTCATTGCATGTGTGTTCTTCTAAAAAAACCACATAAGGATCCACCAGTGTCATTGCCTGTCTGTTCTTTTCATGAACCACATAAGGATGGGCCCACCAGTGTCATTGCATGTCTGTTCTTTTCATGAACCACACCCAGTGTCAGTGCATGTATGTTCTATTCACGAACCACACCTAGTTTCACTGCATGTTTGTTCTTTTCATGAACCACATAAGGATCTACCCGTGTCATTGCATGTCTTTTATTTCCATAAACCACATATGGATCCACCGGTGTCATTGCATGTCTTTTCCTCTAAACAAACCACATAAGGATCCACCAGTGTCATTGCATGTGTGTTCTTCTCTTGAACGACACCCAGTGTCATTGCATGTGTGTTCTTCTAAACAAACCACATAAGGATCCACCAGTGTCATTGCATGTCTGTTCTTTTCATGAACCACATAAGGATCCACCAGTGTCATTGCATGTCTGTTCTTTTCATGAATCACGGCCGGTGTCATTGCATATACATTCTTTTCATGAACCACACCCAGTGTCATTGCATGGGTAGCCGTTAGACCGAGTCTTCTAGAAGGCACTCCCTAACAAAGTTGTTCTGCTTGACGATTGTTACATACCGTTCAATTGGGGTGCTTGGACGATTGGGATGGTCTTCGTGAGAGCGATCCGCGAGTAGGCTGTTCTGCGGCATGATTGGCCACGCTTGCTTTGGACAAACTAGCAACACCGGGCGCTCCCCTGTTTCGAGTGTCACGCCTCACGAGTTCAGTGGGCCAGATCCCAGTGTCACATCCCCATTACCTCTCTTCCTCCCTGTACTTGTCTTCCTTACCCTCGAAGCCACTTTCCCCACTTCACTCCCATCCTGCCGTAGCCGCTAGCCGACGGTGCCTCCATCCCAATCCCCTCTCCGGCAACCACCCCCCACCCCTCTTGCCATGGGTTAAAGGGGAGACGGCGAGGAAACGCATCATGACGACAGGGACGGTGATTTCGATGTGAGTCGTCTCATCTCTATTTCTATCATCTGTGGCCAGTTATCTATTTTTTGAGCTAGATCTAATCTGTTTACTCTTGCGCGTATGATGTGTTAGGCCAACCAGACGATGTATGACTCCGACTATCACGGTTTAGAGGATGAAGACAGTCCTCTGGTATGTAAACATGGATATGTGTCCGCTAAATTTGTAGCCTTCGAAGGACGAAACGCAGGCAGGAGGTTTCTACGGTGTCAAGGACATCGTGCAATGATGCAAGGCGGAAGTTGCGGTGTTGTCAAATGGGTAGATCCAGAGTGGCCCAAATAGATGCAGAAAACGCTGGACAAACTATGGGAAATGACTGTCGAGTTGAAAGAATCCGTATAGAGCTCACTTCTTGACAGTGTTGAGATGAATCTATGGGAACCAGTTGACACGACCAAGCATAAGCGAGATCTCAGGTGGGTGCAAGACAAGGTTATCAAAGTCGAGAAGGAGAGGGACGCGGCGTTGGCCCTGAAGGCTAAAGCAGAGCAAGAACTGACTCAAGCAAGGAACGATCTCCACTAGGCCAAAGTCCTGCAGTACACAACTACGAGTATTGACAAGTGCATGAGGAAAATGCAGAGAAACAATTGAAGTTGTGCAAGGAAGATGCTAAAAGGAAGGAGCAGACAGTTCGATCCTTGCTCTCATAGGAAGATGCGCATCGGGCCAAGATTAGGAAGATCAAGGAGATGTGTGATAACTAGTTCTATTTAGCTTAAGCTCTGTGCCTTTTTAAATTGTAATATTTGTACTTGTTGACCTAGCAGTCTGGACTATTGGTCCCGGATTCCAGGGAGGAAAAAAATTGCTCTGACCCCGCATTAATTTGTGGAAGAATTTGTGATTTAGATCAATTTCTGCCTCGATTTAGATCCCTGTCCCGGATTGGGAACGTAACCATGGACCAAAGACACCTTTTCTACTAGTGTATTCTGACACTGCTGGTTTGTTTAAACGTAATCTACGTGGATTGTGCCGCATGCAAATGACACAACCACAATTTATAAAGTGGAAGCACGTACACCCGGTTACTGGAGATCCGGGAGCTTCGCCAGATGCGAGGATGCGAGGAGCGGAGGCGATGAGATAGACGGGCTCAAGATTAGGCCAGAAAGTGGTACCCATTTCCTCCTTATCTGGGTATTATCGGTGAGAACATTGCTGTTTATGTTGCCACGTCGTTGTGCAGCATCTAAAATAAGTTGATGCTTCATGGAGTGTGGCAACTTAAATAATTTATTTATGTGCCACTTACATTCCGTCGTATTTGGAGACCTCCTGCCCCTCAGCAATCGTGGAACCGGTGGATCATTGTTTTCAGATAGCAGTGGCACAATCACAATTTCGGATTCAACTACCGACTCGGGCGTTTCCAAACCCTAAGTCGTTGTACATTTTACTCAGAGAACGTGGGTAGATTGTTTCGCCCAGCAACGTGTGTAGCATCCCAATTGTCTAACAATTGCAATGCTACTAGTCTAGTCTATATAATGGCTACTTCATATATAAAATTGTTGCATCATCATTATATCATGCTCATGTCATCATGCCACCTTGCATTTGAGCATCATATAAAACCCTTTACTTTTGGTTCTTATCTCATCTGCATTGTTAATTGTATTTGCCTCTTGATATTGTATTTGGTTCTCGATACATTGTGTAATGCCCAAGTTGAGTTGGGGGCATATCTCTTATTAACTCCACCACCTTTTCTTTCACCACCTTATAATTCCACCATCCAACTAAATATGAGCTTTGCACTTTAATTGAGTTTACCTCTAGCTCATGTGGGTTGGGATGGATCCAATTCTTTCCACTTGCTCCCATATATGCACCATATTGTTTTCACATTATTGGGTTATGAGAGCCACATGGCCACCTTTGCATGCCATGTGAGTGGAACCTTTTCTTAGCTTCCATATGTGTTGTTTTGGGGTTACTATCATGTTGGGATATTTTGTGGGCTTATTAAATACCTAGTGGCATATACACACCAGCAAGTCCCATTGTATTTCAAATATGACCATCTCCAACTACTCCACATGGGGCATCCTTTCATTTCTTTTGCTTGGCTTTATCCCACCTTTGGTAATGCAAATGAACAATGCCATGTTTAATATTATTGTTTTCACAAGAATCAACATGGTATTAAATATTTGCATGGGCCATGCAAGTGCCACCTTTTCTAGTATTTGGTTTTTATTTGAATTTTGAGTGGATCATCATCTCTCTCTCTATCCCTATCCTTTCTTTTGGCTTGATCTAGTTGATCTTGCTTAAAACCCCATCACCATATCCATCCATGCCATCACCACCTTCCTTTTCTTCTCTCTTTTGGCCATTTCTTGCTTGAGCTTGTTTTGGTCTTGCTTGATCTTGTCCAAGAGAACCACACCACATCTCTCTCTCTCTCTAAAACCCTAATCTATCATACCCTCTTTTATCACCCCCTCTAAATCCAAACCCACACCCCTAGCTCCAAACCCTAGATACCACCCTACCCCCTCTCTCTCTCGGCCTCTCTCTATCTCTCACCTAGCTTGGCCCCACTTGGCCACCCTCTCACCAAAACCCTACCCGAGCCATACCCCCTAGTACCAAACCCTAATCTATACCTAATCTAAACCAAACCCTAAGTACCCCCTTATCTCTCCTCTCTTTACCACCCTCTTTCCTTAACCCTCTCTCTAAACCCTAGCCCGAGGCTACCACAACCCCAGCCCTGGCAAACCCTAAACCACCCGATCTACCCTAGCCCGAGCTCACCTCCCCTCTCGGTCACCCTCTCTTCTCCTTCCCCTCACCTTGGCCCCACCTTGCAGCCTCTCTGCCCTCCCCCACCTCTTTCTTTGGCTACAAGACAAAGAGAAAAGGGAGAGAAGAGAAGCACCTACCCGATCACCTCCTCCCTCACCTTTTTGCAAAGCCATCTCCCCCATGTGCTCCTTCCTCCCCTCTCTACCTCAACCAGCTACCCAGTACTCCAGATCCCATCTGGGAGTGCCCAGACCCCTCTCCATCCTCCCTTCTTCTTCCTCCTCCCCACCATGATCATCTCCTCACCACCTAAACCCTATCTTCGCAAAAACAGAGGAGGCGTCTAGAGCTGTGAAAAGGCGAGCCAGATGTCAGGAGGCTCCCCTGCATCCTCTTCACGACCAGCACCAGAGGGAGGCGTCAGAAGCCCAGAGCCGTCGCCGTCGCCATGGCCGGGAGGAAGCTCCACTCGCGAGCCCGCCTCCAGATCCCCAACCTCGGCGCCTTGACCACGCCCGGCGACCCACGGTGAGCCCCTTGACCTCCCAAACATGCCCCTTCCCTCTAGTGCACCGAAGCGCCGCCACCTTCCGGGCACCTTGCGCCACGGCCGCTTCGCAGCCTTGAGCAGACAGCGGCGGCATTGTAGCAAAGATCGACCTGCCTCTGCTCCTCCTCGTTTTCTGGCGATCGAGCCCTCCTCGAGAAACCCCAAACACGAAGTTGTAGCCCTATCATCCCTCTCCATCTTTTATTTTTGCATCATCGTAAGATTCGTAGCGGTTAAGTCGCCATCTTCGTTGCAAGATCAGTTCAGCTAAATGTCTTGACGTCGATCTTGATTCGTCGAGCACTTCGAGATGGTTTTGTAAAGAGGCCCCTGCCCTTTTTCCCGCCTCAACCCGCAGTCCCACCGAACCCCACCAGTCAGCCACCCGATCCGTTTTGCAAAACAGCCCCTCAGCTCTTCAGCGCCTCAACCCGCAGTCCCCTGGATTGCCCACGTGTCGCCCATGCATTTGGCCAGCAGCGTGTGTGGCCCACTTTGTCATCCTCTGCGGCTAGACTAACCTGGGTGATGAAGCGTTTACGTGCGTGTTGCCCGGTCCACTGTGGCCCACTTGTCGATGACGATGGCTAGCTCCCTCTGAGTGTTAAAAAATATTTTCTGTTTCTGTTTTAATTCAAATCTTTTCAAAATTAATTCAAATTCAAATTTAATTCTGTTTTTAAATAACTTTAAAAATATAAACCCAAATAATACAAATAATATATGTTTTCAAATCAGAAAAATGTGAGGAATTAAAATATGCCCTTCAAAATATATTTTGAACATTTAAGATTCCAAGTTTATTTAAATTACAACAAAAATGCCCTTTTCCCTTAATAAATTAATATCTTTTGATTTATAACTCCAAATTTAATAAATAATATGTCTAAAATGATTAGCTCGACGAGACCTTTCTGTTTATGCATTCTTTGTTCTGTTTTGCAGCATGCATCATATAGATATAATGTGTACAGCAACTAATATGAGGATAAAATGGGGCCAAAACTCAATAAAATGATTTATTCTTGTATCCCACACCTCACCCATGCCATGCTACTTGATTTCCATGCAAATTGTGCATCATTCATCATGGCATGATTGTTTGCTTGATGCATTTTATTCATATGTACACTTTATTTATGTTGGCCTTGTTTGTTTGGTTCTTCTTGAATGGACTGACGGGGATATATCAAGAGAACCAGGAGCACTACCCAGATCCATCCCTTGCTTCAACTGAGCTGCCAGGCAAGCACTACCACATGCTTGCATACATATAGTACCTATTGCCTCTATCTTATTCTTGCATCATTGAGTCGCGATTGCACTAATCTGAATCCCAGGTATTGCATAGCCTCTACTTTTAAACCCCACCGAAGCTTGTTCCTCCATCCCATGAGCCATTACCACAGGAGTTGTTTGAGCCATGCGAGTCGTAGAACAGCATGTGTAGGGTTTGTGAGTGTCTGATGAATAACGAGGTACCTAAACAACTTAACCTGAGTAGTAATGGGATAACTAATGAAAGTGGCATCGGTGAGCCATATTCGCTATTTGGTTTTCAGGCTCACTTGTGTCCGTGGGACCCGAGTACTTGATTCCTGTTCCTTGAATATTCGTGCTATCCACATCCGGGAGGCTTATGAACCCCGAGCGAGCTTGATTCATTCTTATTTCTTGGGGCCACAAACTAGTTTGAGGTTTTATTTACTATCCTGTACTTATGCCATGCTTTATCGCTTTATTTAAATTGTGCGAGGTAATGCACCTTTGTTAGGTCCGTGACCCGTTTTCGCGGTATCGACAAGCCCAGTCACACTTTCGGGTTCCCAGTCGTTTACAGCCGGCCACACAAACCTTGAGTCCGTCTCGTAGCTGGCCAGCTTCGTTGCGGGTAGCTTAATGGGGTGGCCCCCTGAAATATTTCTGAATCCTGTAATTGCTTTGTCGTGACTGTCTCGTTGGGTTTTGATTTGGTTTTTCCGAGGCATATCGAGTGTGTGTAGCTATTTGTGCACCCTCAGGTAAAAATTTCTGAAAGCCGTGTCGCGGTTATGGACGACTTGAGCACAGTTTCTCGATCATAGACAAGCATAACTAAAGTATCGCTTTTAATTTGACTAGACTAGGTACGACTAGTAAATAGTGCAACACTCATGGAATGGATAATAAAAATGCCAGCGGATGGGGGTTGTTTCCGCTTCCTCGTCGATGGCGGGAGGAGGATGGATCTGTTAAGATTACCGTTATAACTGTTGTTATTAATTCACGGACATCCGTCTATCTTTGGTTAGGCGGATGGTTAGCGAGTATCTATAGAATTGTTAGGGTTTATATTTTGCTGCAATTGCGTCACCCCAGGTTGTGTCCCCTTTAGAGGCATAAAGACTTGCTGAGTACCCCTAGGGTCTCACACGATAAATTATTGGTTCAGATGAACAGGTGCACTCGCAAGATGGATACTGGGTGGAAGAGACGGACGATGTGGGCAACGATCATTCGGTGTAGAGATTCCGGGAACGGGGATCCGTGAGATCTATGGGCGGGATCTGCTTATTTATGGGGCATTTTATGCCGATTTGCTTCTTATCCGTACTCGGATTGTGTCTTCCGCTTCCGCCTGATACTCTGATGTTTGATGTATGAGGAGATATCCTAAACTATTATATCTATCTAGGATATTTGGATCTTGCAGTATGGCGTTGCTATATTTCCTTTCTTTTTAGATGGAATGGCTCTGATGTACTATTGTATGGTGGCTTGCATACATACTCATTTGTGTATGTAGTTGATCCCTTCGCCTGCCGATTATGCCGCCCGTTCTTGTCCCGATGTTTGGAAATGGTTGGAACGGCCGAAAGGTCTACCTGTGAGTGGCATTTGGGCCCCACCGTACTATTTCAACCATTTCTGCTCATCCAGGCTTGTAACTAGGAGCGTAATTCACCGAGGTAGTTACAACGTGCCACACACAGAGCGATCAAAATTTAACAGAATTACATATATTGGTTCAAGTTCAACACATTACTATGCATCTTCATTGCCAGCAGCCTTCTTTCGCAGCCTGGGTGCCAAGCCTTCACGTCCAATGGCTTCTTCATTTCCTGCCTTCTTCCTCTTCCTCGGTGCCAATTTTCTTAGCTTCACGTACTCTGCATCGTCGGGACAATGGGCACCAGAATTGTGTCCAGCATCATCTTTCCACTCATTTTTAATTTCTTCGGGCAGCAAAAATGAATTCGGCGCAAATCATGTTTCTAACCTTGCGGCGCTTCCTGTCAAATAAACAAGACTGTTGCATAACTGCTCAATATCTACAGAGTAAATAAAACAAAAATTACAATTCAGCACAAACATGCGAACCCCAAGCAACCTTTGCTTACTAGGAGCTAATTGCGTTCGAGCAACCACCCTGTCCAAGAATAGAAGGCCGACTCCCAGTTGCAGCAGCTTCCACATCCAGTACATCACAATTCAGCTCAAACATGCAATCTGAAGCATACATTTTCATCAACCCAATTAGCTGACTGTCACACGATATAGGAACATGGATGCCACGTTCATCCATGAAGCTGAACTTTGCAGTCTGCTTCGGCCATACTTCAACATGATTACACAGAGCAGCAACCATACCAGATATAGTGCAGATCTGCGCAGGCGCTTCTTCCATTGTGAAACAATGGTGTCCATACATGTTTCCCTTAGAGTCGTACCTATAGAGGACTACAATAACCAGGTAAGGGGGGTCCGCGCAGATCCCACTTGACAGAAAACTATGGACAAAATATGTTTGTCAGCGATGGGCTAACAAACAATTTGAGGTTCAAGAGCAGTAGCAGTTGTAACTAGTGCTTAGCAAAGAGCAAAGAAGGGTAGATCACCCGCTTGTAGACAAAACTTCTTCTTTCTTGATAGTAGGATCTGCCATCCTCCGAGCTGCTCGGCTCGTCAGCGGCGGAGACGGGCTAGAGCCTCGCAACATCGGCTACGACATGCGCCATTGGAGCTCGGTATCAGCGACTGGGCGCAGCAACTTGGCCCCGAAAGTCAAATGTACGAAGGGATCTTCCTGCCTGGAGGGTGGATTCCGACGCCGCTGGTGCTAGGGTAAAGCTGGGAATGGATTTGTGAAATTGGTCAACGCATCCGATCCACTTAGCTGCTCGATTTTCCTAAGAGGTTGCCGCGTTGGCGCCCGTGTCACGGACAGATAACCGACATGTGGGTCCTCACCGTCTACTTCACGGGGTGGTTTAACGGAATGTTTGTATTTGGCAGGGGTGAGATGAGTTTGCCTCGAAATGGCCCCTCTTAGTAGTTGGCGTCCCAACTTTTCAAAACGCGGTAATTTCAGGCAACTTAGGTACCACCATGCACTGGCCTGCCAACTTTGGTACCACAAACGAACAAGCCCCGCGCCAAGGGGTGGTGTGGGCCCCTCGGGAACCCACCGACCTTGCCTCTTCTCCTATAAAAGACTCCCGGGACGAAAACCCTAGGTACCAGATCAGAATCCCACGAAAAGTTCCGCAGCGCCGCCGCCACCAAAGAGGAGATTCGGGGGACAAAAGTCTCTGTTCCGGCACCCTGCTGGGACGGGGAAATTCCCTCGGATCCATCTCCATCGACTCCACCGCCATCTCCATTGCCGTTGTTGATTCCCATGATGAGGAGGGAGTAGTTCTCTCTCAAGGCTAAGAGATCTACAAGTAGCTATGTGTTCATCTCTCTCTTTATGCGTGATCTTAATGAGATCATGAGCTTCGTCATATAGATCTATTCTGCTACTCAAGTGCTTTAGTTAATCTCTGCTTATCCCCATGTGGTGTTTGTTGGAACAATCTAGCGCTCAAAGTGGTAGTGAGGGGTTATCTAGATGGGGAATATGAGCTTTAAGGTGTGCTGTTATAGCCCTACATCGTCCAATCACAGAGTAGTTCAGGGTAGCATAATGAAGAGAAGATATTTATATGAGAGTGTCCACTAGTGAAAGTATGATCTCTAGGCCTTGTTTCGAAGCATTGAAACACCGTTTACAATCAGTTATGTTACATGTTTGCTTGTTGCCACTCTTATTTCAGATTGCAATTACCACTTATAATCATCCATATTACTAGTATTTCACTATCTCTTTGCTGAACTAGTGCACCTATACACCTGATAAGTGTATTGGGTGTGTTGGGGACACAAGATACTTCTTGTATCTTGATTGCAGGGTTGTTTGAGAGGGATACCTTTGAACACTTCCTCCCTGAGTTTGATAAACCTTGGGTGATCCACTTAAGGGAAAACTTGCTGCTGTTCTACAAATCTCTACACTTGGAGGCCCAACACTGTCTACAAGAATAGAAGTGTGCATAGACATCAAGCTATTTTTTGGCGCCGTTGCCAGGGAGGTAAGGTAAAAGGTACTCACATCCTCTGGCTACTAAGCTATCTTCTAGTACTGTTGCTGGTGCGTGAGTGCTCGAAGTTATTTCCTTTAGATTCTGCAATTATATCTTTTTGTTTCTTATTTTTGTTTTCACTAGTTAGGCTTAATGGAAAACAACAACAAAATTAGAGAGCTTTATAGTATTTATCTTGAGTTAGGACATGAACTGTTTGAAGAGAAAATTAAAAAACCTATGGAACTTTACTTGCATGCTAATTGCAATGTTATTAGTATGAATTCTTTGAACACAATTATTGCTTATGCTATGGAAAATTCTAAGATTGGGGGAGCTGGTTTTGATGAGCATGATATTTTTAGTCCCCCAAGCACGGAGGAGAAAATTTACTTTGATGATACTATACCTCCGATATATGATGATTACAATGATGAGTATGATATTTTTAGTCCACCTACTATTCAGGCGAAAATTAATTATGATTACAATATGTCAACACCCAGATTTTTAATCCCAGATGCCTGTTATGCCATACATCACAATCCCAGGATTACCATTTTTGCGAGACATAACAGATTGGATATCACAGTACATAATCCGTTACAAACCATAATAAGGTCTTACACAAATAAAGGACCTCATGATCCAGTCTTAATACAAACAAGTAGCGGAACAATAAGCGTAGCACTGGGCTCCATCTTCAGTGTCACAGGCAATGCTGACGATGGGAGATGATCCTAGTTGTCGTAGCCATCCTGTTGTCCTTCTTTCGGATAGTCCTCCTTATAGTCTGGCCACGGGAATAGCCAGGGACAAAGCCATGAGTACTCTTTAAGTACTCGCACACTATCACTAACAAGTAAGGTAGTTCTAGTAGGAATGCTAAGTTCTAAGTTTATTTGCAAAGTTAAGTTTGAAACCTAAGATGAGTTCAGAAACAAAGAAAGATAAAATAAAGTTCTAAATCACCTAAGTGGGAACTTAGTTTTCATAGTCACAACCCTGTTGTGGTCAAGTCATGTCACAATTCATTTCATAAGTCATTTTGAAAACATCTGACGACGGAACAGTATGGCCACTCCAACCGTCCATGACCATGGACGCGGCTATTCGAATAGTTGACACTCTGCAGAGGTGGTACACTTTCACCACAAAATTCGATACATCTGTCAGGATAACCCTGAATCATCATACTTAGTATGCGGATAATCAATCATAACCTTTCATTTACACACTCTAGTATAAGCACCTCTCCTATGAGCTTGTCCTCCTAGTCATGGCCATCTGCCATCTTGGGCACTGCATAGGTGGAAAACATCAAGAGGTAGCCTCATCTCAAACCTCTCCCGCGAGGTAACTCCTACTAATTCATATAAACTTCTTGCTAAGCCTTACCCAATTCAGGTATTGTGGTTGTACGGTAAAATTGGAATGGTATCGCATCCGGACCCAACCATCCGTTTTTATAAAGGACTAAGGCTCATGCCTCAACATTTTCATCATCATAAACCATTTGTGTTTCTCAACACATGTTAGAACATCTCAATAGAATGACTCATCATTCCAAGGTTTTCATAAGCATTTTCACCAAGTATTCCCATCTAGAGTGATCAAATTTTTGGTTTAGCTCTAACTACTAAGTTAAGAGTGTTCACTAAGGTGGGATACTAATCTCAATCTCATGCCATAGAATGACATCTAGTATAGGCCAAGTTTTATACTCTTTATGCTATCTAAACTACTTTCTAAAATCTCACAAAGCATTACTAGAAGTAAAGAAACTTTGGTAAAGAAAAAGGGTAAAACTTGTAAGTAAAACTTGGGGTTGGTATAAATCCAAAGGTATAACCAAAGCATGCCTAATGCATCTTTCTTAGGTCCCTTTGTATAATTCTAGCTTGCTAACAATAGCTTGCAAGGGTTAGCTTGCAAGGGCTAACTTGCTTAGTAGTGATGGGTTGCCTTGATTGGTGCAGTGGTTGAAATTCTCCTCGTCTTCTTCGGGGTAGAACTCCTCCTCCTCGTAGACTTGGTCGGTACTATCGTCTATAAATACATACGGGATACACAGTCACCAAACAATAATTAACTAGTCTATTTAGCACACTAAGGCACATACTTGATGATCTAGTATCATCACAATCATCACAAGATTTAATGAACTAGATTCATTTATTTTATTTGAGAAAAGTAATTTCTACTCATTGAAATTAATTAAGATTTAATATTCTCCAATAAAAATATGGGATCATGTGGACACATGTCATGACCACATATTGAAATACATGGGAATGTGATTTAAATGTTGGATCACCTTTTATAAAGTCTAAGATTAATATTTAAATGATTGAAAGTGACTAGAAATGCCTATATAGCATTATTTGGTACTAGTCCAAAGTAACTGCATGCAAACTTAAATATTATTACATATTCAGATAGGTATTATCAAATGTGATTTTTGAGAGTTGGAATCAACTCAAAACCTATTATGGTTGATTTTTGAAAAATGTTTGAATGTAGAAAAGTCTCTGTTTTGTTATTTTTGCTCTATGTGATATATAACTCTAATTGATTTAAAACCAACGGGCTTAGATAGAGATTTTAATTATCTTTCTAACAAAATTTGAATCATTCAATTTGGTTTAGTAGGACTCTCTGAATTGATTTTTAAACTAGTGGACATAATTGAGTTTATGTCTAAATAGAAAAATCTTCATTTGAATCTATGGGCTAAGGCGGGAAACTAAATGGGCCGCCCAGTGACGCTCCATGGCACAGAGGGCGACTGACAAGGGGGTCCCGCATGTCAGCGGCTGACTCTAACATGAAGCGGTACGGGGCGATATGGACCGTGCGATTAGAACAGGGATCAATGGTCGTGGCTCGTCGTCGACGACGAATAGGTCGCCGGCGAGACTGAACCCTAGCGGCACGGTGGGGGTTGATTGGGGGCTTACCAGGGCTCCAGCTAACATGGCGATGGGGCGATCGAACTAGTGGTCGACGGCGGGTTCAGGCGTGGTCGCGGCGACTCTTGGGGTGGTCGCAATCGATGGACCCCTTTCTCCTCTGCTGCGGCGAGCTCCGGCACAATTCCGGCGACTGAGGGCTCGAGCAGCTCCGGAGAGAGGTGGGGAAGGTTCAGCAGCGAGAGGGGAGGTGAACACTGTGCAGAAATGGGACGGGGGTGCCCTCCTTTTATAGGTCGACGAGGGGACCATGAGGTGCGACGGTGAGCTCGTCGGTGACGTTGGTACAAAGGGCTAATGGCATGGGCGGGGTAGGCGGACGGTGCTCTGCCTCCTGGCGGTCAGCTATGGCGTAATGGCGTGGCTAGGGGCGGTGGCGTTTGGTCGGGTGTGGCTGGCGCTCTGAGTGGAAGCGGCAGCGTTCGACGCGGCTCACGGCGGGTGATGGTCGCGCGGCAGGAAATGGGCATGTCTAGGAGTGTGCTGGGTCAAGCGGCGGCGCGAATGAGGGCAAGGCGTGGCTCATGCGGTTGCTGGGGCGATGCTCTGGCATGGGTTGTGCATGGTGTAGAGGCAGAGAGCACGGGTCGTCTGCGGTGGTCCAGGGTGTGGCATTGCTCGGGGAAGGGAAAGTGGGCGGCGGTGCTATCACGCCTACCTTTTAGGTACGACGGATAGGGGCTGGGTGGTCTCCTGCGAGCTGCCTGTGCAAGACCGGCGGGCATGGCCTCGGGGTGGCGCGGCACTGCTGCTAAAGGCTAAATGGTAGCTCCTTAATGGCATGGTTAGAACTAGAGGAGACCAGAGGAGTGAATTAGGGTCAAATGGGTTGACAAAGCATTGATCAAAACGGTGTTAGTTAGGCAGGTTTATCTGTGATCACAAGGTGTTCGACACAATGGCTGCAAGAGATTAAACTTTGAATTTTGAAAAGATTTTTTGTGGGTGCTTTGATCTTATGCTTTGTAGTCTGTGTTTGCTTGGGATTGTCAAGGTGAACTCATTTGAGTGGTTTTTGAAAAAGTGGTATCTATGCATATGAAATGGATTCCATTTTCAAATGCCATTTAAAATTAGTGTTTAAATGTTTTTGTAAGAATTCAAAGTGGGCCTTCGTAGATATTTACTTGTACTAGCAAGGGGTGAAAAGAGTTGAGGATGTTTCTGTTTGACTTTGACTTCTAGGAACACCTAAAGTGACCTAGTGGGTTAAAATGGCCAAAGTGACCATTTGTTATTTTTATTCTAATTTGATTTCTTTTTCTTGGGATTTTGTTTCTAAATGATCTAGATGATATGGCATTCATCTTTGAATCATTTTACAACCATTAGAACAAACAAACATGGCATTTCTAAACAATTCTATATTAATGCAACACACATATGCATTCATAATTGTTTTTTAATAATAAAAATTTTTTGTTAACCCTAAATTGGGTGATTTGGATCTTGATAACATTGATTAAAGATTTGGGATGTTACAAACCTTCCCCCCTTAAATAAAATCTCGTCCCGAGATTTAAGAAAACTAGGAACTAAAGAGATCTAGAAACTCAGTCCTAATGTAATCCTCTCGCTCGCAAGTAGCTTCTTCTTTGGTATGGTTGCTCCATTGGATCTTGAGAAATTTGATACTCCGGGTCCTGGTGGTTCTGTAAGCTTCCTCCAAGATACGAATGGGCACTTCACGATACGTCAGATCCTTGTTGATATCAACGGCTTGGTGGTCGATGTTCTTGAAAACTTCGGTCTTCTCCAGCACTTCTAGGCATTTGCGAAGTAACGAGATATGAAACACATTGTGGATGGCAGACATCTCTTCTGGCAGTTCCAGCTGATACGATACTTCTCCTCGATGATTCAGAATCTTGAAGGGTCTGATATATCTGGGGGCTAACTTTCCTTTCAGACTAAAACGCTGCGTTCCTTTCAATGGCGAAATCTTGAGATACACAAAATCTCCGACGTTCAAAGTCAGGTCTCTACGTCTTTTGTCAGCATAACTCTTCTGTCTGGATTGGGTGGTCTTGAGGTGCTCACGGACTTTGTGAACCTTCTCTTCGGCTTCTCGTAGGATGTCAGGTTCGAAAATCTGACTCTCTCCTACTTACGACCAATTCAAAGGGGTACGGCACTTTCTTCCATATAAGAACTCAAATGGTGCCATTTGCAAACTGGCTTGGTAACTGTTGTTGTATGAGAATTCTGCGAAAGGCAGACAATCTTCTCATTTTGATCCATACTCTAACACACAAGCTCTTAGCATATCTTCTAAGATTTGGTTGACTCTTCACCGTCATTTGGTCTCAAGGGTGATAAGCTGTGCTAAAATTCAACTTGGTTCCTAATCCTTCTTGGACTTTCTACCAAAATCTCGAGGTAAATTGGGTTCGTCGATCCAACACTATGGTCTTCGGGGTTCCATGCAAACTGACGATTCTAGCAATATACAGCTCTGCTAGCTTCGAACTCTGGTAGGTTGTCTTGACTGGTATAAAATGGGCTACCTTGGACAGTCTATCAACGATGACCCAGATTGAGTCATTTCCCCTACTAGAAGTGGGCAAACTAGTGATAAAGTCCATTCCGACAAAATCCCATTTCCATTCCGGAATCTACAATGGTTGCAACAGTTCTGTGGGTCTCTGATGTTCCACTTTGACTCTTTGACAGATATCACACTTGGCGATGTAGCTTCCGATCTCTCTCTTCATCTTGTGCCACCAAAATTGCTCCTTCAAATCTTGATACATCTTCGTTCCTCCGGGGTGGATAGAATAAAGAGTATCATGAGCTTCTTGCATGATAACTTGCTTCAGCTCCAAATCTACTGGCACACAGATACGTCCTTTGTACCACAGAACTCCTTCTTCATCTTCGGTGAATCCAGACACCTTTCCTGTACCAATACGACGCTTGATTCCGTCGATACTTGCATTCCCCTTCTGGGCTTCCTTGATTTGGCTAATCAAAGTGGGTTGAAGTTCAATGCTAGCTAAGAATCCTTTGCTAACTAGCTCAGTTCTAAACTGCTCCAACTCCTCATGCAAACTTGGTTGCTTCTCCTTGATCATGGTGTTTAACCTACACGGCAATCTGCTCAGAGCATCCGCTACCACACTGGCTTTGCCGGGGTGATAGTGAATGTCAAGGTCATAATCCTTGTTTAACTTTATCCATCTCCTTTGCCTCATATTCAGATCTTTTAGAGTGAAAATATACTTCAAGCTCTTGTGATCTGAATAAATCTCACAGCGATTACCCATAAGGTAATGACACCATGTCTTCAAGGCTAACACTACAACTGATAGTTCAAGATCATGGGTGGGGTAGTTTGCTCATGCTGCTTCAGTTGTCTGGACAGATATGCGATGACTTTGCCTTCTTGCATCAACACACATCCGAGACCAATGTTGGATGCATCACAATACACGTCAAACGGCTTCTTGATATCTGGCATAATCAATATTGGGGCTGAAATCAATCTCTTCTTGAGCACTCGGAAACTTGCTTCACATTTGTCGGTCCATTCAAACTTCTTGTCCTTCTTCAACAATTGGGTCATGGGTCTTGCGATGCTCAAAAATCCTTCGACGAACTTGCGGTAATATCCCTCTAATCCGAGAAATGCACGGACTTGGGTTTGAGTGGTTGGGGCTTCCCATTCTTCAACATCTTTGATCTTGGCGGGATCAACAGCGACTCCTCCTGCCGACACAATATGTCCGAGGAATCCTACTTCTTTCAGCCAAAACTCACATTTGCTGAACTTGGCATACAACTGATGCTCTCTAAGGGTTTCAAGGATGATTCTCAGATGCTGCTCATGGTCTTCTTCTGACTTGGAGTAGATAAGAATATCATCGATAAACACAACCACAAACTTATCTAGAAAGTTCATAAAGATCTTATTCATGATATTCATGAAATAAGCGGGAGCATTGGTTAATCCAAAAGACACGACCGTATACTCATGCAATCCATATCTGGTGGTAAAGGCGGTCTTTGGAATATCCGTTGCACGAATCTTAAGTTGGTGATAACCAGTCCTAAGATCAATCTTAGAGAACACTCTGGCACCAGTCAACTGATCAAACAAATCCTCTATCTTGGGAAGTGGGTACTTGTTCTTGATGGTGACATCATTCAGCTTCCGGTAATCTGTGCACAAACGGTTGCCTCCATCTTTCTTGTCGACGTACAACACGAGCGATCTCCATGGTGATGCGCTTGGTTGAATCAAGCCTTTCTCCAGCATAGCATCCAATTGCTTCTTCAGCTCCACTAACTCTGAGGGGTTCATGCTATAGGGTCTCTGAGCTATGGGTCCAGTTCCAGGAATTAGTTCAATAATGAACTCAATATCCCGATCTGGGGGCATACCAGGCAATTCATCTGGGAATACGTCGGGGTATTCGCAGACTACTCTGACTTGGTCTATGGTTGGTAGGGCTAGACTCTTGTTGCATTTGAATTGACGGGGCAAGGTTTCAGATATATGCTCTACTGATACTCTAGAGCTACTGGTCATGGTGATGGATTTCTTGGCACGGTCAATCAATCCTAGTACTACTTCCAAACCTTTGGTTCCAAGTACTATTATATTGGCATAAAAATCTATCCCATGTATTCTGATAGGCACAGCCTTGCAAATTTTTCTAGCCTTGCTGGTTGAACCAGGTATTTGAACTATCATAACATGCTTCAAGTTGGTTGGGTGAATCTTACTAGTGCATGCAAATTCTTCGGTAACAAATGAGTGCGATGCTCCAGAATTAAACAACACTCTTGCTAATACTGAGTTAACAGAAAACATACTCAGCACGACATCTGGCGCTTCTTGGGCTTCTTCGGCATTCATGTGGAAGAGACGGCCGTTGCGGTTGTGCGGGTTCCCTAGAGATAATATTTTTCCGGGCTGAACACAGCGCTGCTGCTGAGCTAGGGCATTCACATTCGCAGTGGCGGCAATCTTCTTGGGACACTCATTGGAGTAGTGACCCTTCACTCCACACTCAAAACAAGTAACCTGAGACTTGTCTTTTGCTGCAACAGGCACGACATTGCTTCCAGTCCTTGGGGCAGTATTATTGTTGTTGTTGGACTTGGGTGGGGCATGGTTGAAGTTGTTGGAGTTGCCGGGGTGGTTGTTGTTGTTTCCTTCGGTCTTCACATTTCCTCCGCTACGGTTGGGGTAGCTTGGGTGAGACATTGGGGGTATGTTGTTCTGCGGGGCATATCCGGCTGACGGGTTGGGGCGATACTTCTGGGCACTATGGGACCCAGCTTGGTGCATCATCTGATGTTTGCGGTTGTCATTCGCTTGGTTGATCTTCCCTTCCATATGGATGGCAGAGTCGACTAGCTCTTCGAGATCATCAAAACAGATGTTGACTAGCACCACCTGCATCTCATTATGCAGTCCGTTCAGGAATCTCTCCTTCTTCTTGGCTTCAGTGATGATCTCGTCAGGTGCATACCTGGCGAGGGACAAAAATCTATCACGGTACTCCACTACGGTCATTCTGCCTTGCTTTAGTTCTCTGAATTCATCTCTCATTCTAGTGACTAGACCCTGCGGCACATGGGTGCGGCTGAACTTGACCTTGAAAGCTTACCACGTCATCACTTTACCGTGGTTCATCGTGCGGGTGCTGTTCCACCATGCCCTTGCATCTCCTGCCAGATAATGGGTGGAAAATAGAACTTTCTCGTTGGCATCCACTCCTGCAACTTCTAAGTTATTCTCCATGGTCTATAACCAATCGTCAGCATCCAGCGGGTCTCTAGACTTGCTAAAGATAGGGGATTGGTATTCTGGAAGTTTTTCAGTTTGGATCCATGATGATCTTGATTCTCATGGCCCTGATTATTGTGGGCCATCTAGGCGATCTATTGCAGGGTGGCTAGATTGGCTTGGCGCTCTACTCTACTAGCTTCGCGGTCCGAAACTAGCATCTGCAGCATCAGGTCTTGCGATGAGCTGCTCCCTCCTTGGTTTCCACGAGTCATCTGAAGATTGAGATAGATAATGGGGTAAGAGGGAAAGTTCTAAGGTTCATGGTTTTGGGTTTCAAAGCTAAAACTTTGAGTTTGAACTCAGGTTTTGCAAACTAGCTTCTTCTCATTCATTCATTCAATCAAGGCACACGATACAAACACACACACCACAACATGAAAGGAAAACAGATGGTTTTAAGAACCATTCTGTAAGCTAAGATTCAATGGGACCGATACTTCTCACTCCTACGATAGTGCTCTAGTGCATCTACTCATCATCGATGAAGTCGGAGTCATCATTGTCGGTGTAGAAGTCCATGACATCATCCTCCAGATAGTCATTGTCATCACTGAGGTATGAGCGAATATCCCCTGGATGTCTTCACCTTCTTCTTCTTCTTTTGCTCCAAGCTGAGCTTCTTGCTCCTGGATGGTCTTCTCGAGGTCGGCCACCTTCTTTCAAAGACGAGAGATGGTGCGATCCTTCTTCTCACGTTGCCGGCGAAGTGACTGATGATCCTTGACGAGCAGTGAGAAAGTTTGGGCCTTCTGGGCGGCAATGGCAAGATTGTGGTTGGCGTAGGCTCGAGCATTGTCCAATTCCTTCTGTCTATCATACAGCAGGAAGTCAAGGTTCTCCACTTGGCGCTTCAACTCCGGGTGACTTGGCATCTCCAGAGTCATTCCCATAGAATCACGCCTTGCATAGTGAGCAAAGTGAGTTCCCTGGATCAAGTTGACATTCTGTCCACAAAGACAGGCGAGAGCTTCATGCATAGCCCTGGCTAATCCATCTAGCTAGTTGTTCTCTCTCACGGTGAATTAAATCTTCTCGGAAAGGGGTGCTTCCATCTTGCCTCGAAGATCAGCAACTATCAGCCATTGTAAATCTCCTCCTGGGTGGTCATTGAGTTGAGCTCCAAAGAATTCCGGATGCGGACGCTCAAGGTACTCAGACAGTGCATCTAGATCCCTCTCGAAGATCAGTTGGCCTCCATTGCCTAACTGGTAGAACTTGCAGTACTGAACTTCCATCTATAAGAATTGAGGATGAGAAAGTTAGTGAGGTGATCAAGTGTGTCAAATTTAATGTAAGAATTTTGGGTAACATGAATCTTTTTGAAAGAATTTCAAGGATAACAGGGGAAATAGATTTTCACAAATACTCACTTTGGTTTTGAAACTAAGTTTTTGTTCGGACGGCCATTCTAACTAGGGTCTCCTATGGTCAGGATGGCTCTGATACCAACTTGTCAACACCCGGATTTTAATCGGATGCCTGTTATGCCATACATCGCAATCCCAGGATTACCATTTTTGCGAGACATAACAGATTGGATATCACAGTACATCATCCATTACAAACCATAATAAGGTCTTACACAAATAAAGGAAGTCATGATCCAGTCTTAATACAAACAAGTAGCGGAATAATAAGCGTAGCGGTCGGCTCCATCTTCAGTGTCACAGGCAATGCTGACGATGGGAGATCATCCTAGTTGTCGTAGCCGTCCTACTGTCCTTCTTCCGGATAGTCCTCCTCATAGTCTAGCCACGGGAATAGCCAGGGACAAAGCCATGAGTATTCTTTAAGTACTCGCACACTATCACCAGCACCCCCTCGGCCTCTCCTTCCGCCTATAAGTTGCCCTCGGGACGAAAACCTTAGGTACCCGATCAAAAATCCACGAAGAGTCTCAGAGTCATGCCATCTCCATCCCTAGATCGGGAGGGATCTGAAGCTCTTCCCGGCACCCTGCCGGAGAGGGGAATTCACCCTGGAGGCCTTCTTCATCACCATGCAAGCCTCCAGTGTGATGCGTGAGTAGTTCATCCTTCGAATACGGATCCATGTAGTAGCTAGATGGATGGTTTCTCCTCCTTTGTGCTTTCATGTTTAGATCTTGTAAGCTCCGTTCATGATCAAGATCATTTATTTGTAATCCATACATGTTGTTTTTGCGGGGATTCGATGGATATTGAGATGCTATTTCAGATTGATTATTGATTCTAGCATGTCTTTGTTATTTGAGATCTTGCATGCTTTCCGTTGTTAGTAGCTATCTTGGACAAGTAGATGCTAGCAACTCCAAGAGTTAGTATTTATGCTCGATAGTGGGTTCATGCCTCTGGTAATCTGGGGAAGTGACAGAAATCTCTAAGGTACTAGATGTGATGTTGCTACTAGGGAGAAAACAACGATCCTTTGTTCATAGAACAATTGTATTCTTTACCTTACACGCAGTTTGTAAAGTAATAATCTGTTGCTTGCAACTTAATACTAGAGGGGGTTCGATGATAACCCGAAGGTGGATTATTAGTCATAGATGCAGTTGGATGGCGGTCTATGTATTATGTTGTATTGCCCAATCAAGTCTCAAAGGAGTCAAGATGATTAGTATATGCATGTATTGCTTTCTCGGTGTTTGTCAATTGCCTCGCTTTAATTTTTTCACCCAGCATGTTATCTATCTAAGGAGAGCCACCTCTAGTGAACTATGGATCCCGGTCCTTGTCTTTTACATACAATCTACAATTTGTTTCTTCTTTGTGTTTATTTTCTGCAAACTTTTACTTCTTTCCATTTGATACGTTTAATCCTTTTTTTTCTGCAAAACACGGTGAGATTGACAACCTCATCGCAAGTTTGGGACAAAGTTCTGTGGTTGTGTTGTGCAGGTCTCCACGTTTCTACTAGCACCGGTAGTGCGCCCTGCCAAAGCTCAGCTAGTAACACCTTTGGCGTGTTTCCTTGCTCCTGCTGGTTCGATTAAACCTTGGTTTTATAACTGAGGGAAACTTGCTGCTGTGCTCATAATACCTTCCTCTTGGGGTTCCCAACGAGCTCTACATCAACACCGCCACCAAGCATTTTTCTGGGCGCCGTGCATTGAGCCATCATACACTTTCACCACAAAATTCGATACATCCTTCAGGGATAACCCTGAATCATCATACTTAGTATGTGGATAATCAATCATAATCTTTCCTTTACACACTCTAGTATAAGCACCTCTCCTATGAGCTTGGCCTCCCAGCCATGGCCATCTGCCATCCTAGGCACTTCATAGGTGGACAACATCAAGAAGTAGCCTCAGCTCAAACCTCTCCCACGAGGGAACTCCTACTAATGCATATAAACTTCCGGCTAAGCCTTACCCAATTCAGGTATTGTGGTTGTACGGTAAAATTGGAATGGTATCGCATCCGAACCCAACTATCAGTTTTTATAAAGGGCTAAGGCTCATGCCTCAACATTTTCATCATCATAAACCATTTGTGTTTCTCAACACATGTTAGAACATCTCAATAGAATGACTCATCATTCCAAGGTTTTCATAAGCATTTTCACCAAGTATTCCCATCTAGAGTGATCAAGTTTTTTTTTAGCTCTAACTACTAAGTTAAGAGTGTTCACTAAGGTGGGATACTAATCTCAATCTCCTGCCATAGAATGACATTTAGTATAGGCCAAGTTTTATACTCTTTATGCTATATCAACTACTTTCTAAAATCTCACAAAGCATTACTAGAAGTAAAGAAACTTTGGTAAAGAAAAAGGGTAAAACTTGTAAGTAAAACTTGGGGTTGGTATAAATCCAAAGGTATAACCAAAGCATGCCTAATGCATGTTTCTTAGGTCCCTTTGTATAATTCTAGCTTTCTAACAATAGCTTGCAAGGGTTAGCTTGCAAGGTCTAACTTGCTTAGTAGTGATGGCTTTCCTTGATTGGTGTAGTGGTTGAAATTCTCCTCGTCTTCTTCGGGGTAGAACTCCTCCTCCTCGTAGACTTGGTCGGTACTATCGTCTATAAATACATACGGGATACACAGTCACCAAACAATACTTAACTAGTCTATTTAGCACACTAAGGCACATACTTGATGATCTAGTATCATCACAATCATCACAAGATTTAATGAACTAGATTCATTTATTTTATTTGAGAAAAGTAATTTCTACTCATTGAAATTAATTAAGATTTAATATTCTCCAATAAAAATATGGGATCATGTGGAAACATGTCATCACCACATATAATAATACATGGGAATGTGATTTAAATGTTGGATAACCTTTTCTAAAGTCTAAGATTAATATTTAAAGGATTTAAAGTGACTAGAAATGCCTATATAGCATTATTTGGTACTAGTCCAAAGTCACTGCATGCAAACTTAAATATTATTACATATTTAGATAGGTATTATCAAATGTGATTTTTGAGAGTTGGAATCAACTCAAAACCTATTATGGTTGATTTTTGAAAAATGTTTGAATGTAGAAAAGTCTCTGTTTTGTTATTTTGCTATATGTGATCTATAACTCTAATTGATTTAAATCCAACGGGCTTGAATAGAGATTTTAATTATGTTTGTAACAAAATTTGAATCATTCAATTTTGTGCAGTAGGTCTCTCTGAATTGATTTTTAAACTAGTGGACAAAATTGAGTTGATGTCTAAATAGAAAAATCTTTATTTGAATCTGTGGGGTAAGGCGGGAAACTAAATGGGCCGGCCCAGTGATGCTCCATGGCGCAGAGGGCGACTGACAAGGGGGTCCCGCATGTCAGCGGTTGACTCTAATGCGAAGCGGTACGGCGCGATATGGACTGTGCGAAGAACAGAGATCAATGGTCGTGGCTCGTCATCGACAACGAGCAGGTCGCCGGCGAGACTGAACCCTAGCGACGTGGTGGGTGCCGACTGGGGGCTTACCAGGGCTCCAACTAACGTGGCGATGGGGGCGATCGAACTGGTGGTCGACGGCAGGCTCAGGCATGGTCGAGGCGACTCCTGGGGTGGTCGCAATTGATGGGCCCCTTTCTCCTCTGCTGTGGCAAGCTCCGGCACAATTCCAGCACTGAGGGCTCGAGCGGCTCCAGGGAGAGGTGGGGAAGGTTCAGCGGTGAGAGGGGAGGTGAATGGTGTGCAGAAATGGGACGGGGGTGCCCTCCTTTTATAGGTCGACGAGGGGACCGTGAGGTGCGACGGTGAGCTCATCGGTGACGATGGTACACAGGGCTAATGGCATGGGCGGGGTAGGCGAACGGTGCTCTGCCTCCTGGCGGTCAGCTATGGTGTAATGGCGCGGCTAGGGGTGTTGGCGTTTGGTCTGGCGTGGCTGGCACTCTGATCGGAAGAGACGGCGTTTGACGCGGCTCACGGTGGGTGCTGGTCGCGCAGCGGGAAATGGGCATGTCTAGGAGTGTGTTGGGGTCATGACAGACGCGAAAGGTGAGGCAAGGCATCGCCAGGCGAGGCTGTCGGTAAGGCCCTGCATGGGCTGTGCATGGTGCAGAGGCGGAGAGCACGGGTCGTTTGCGGTGGTCCAGGGTGTGGCATTGCTCGGGGAAGGGATAGTGGGTGGTGGTTCTATCACGCCTACCTCCCAGGTACGACGGAGAGGGGCTCGGTGGTCTCTTGCGAGCGGCCCGTGCTCGACCAGCGGGCATGGCCTCGAGGTGGCGCGGCACTACTACTAAAGGCTAAATGGTAGCTCCTTGATGGTATGGTTAGAACTAGAGGAGACCAAGGGAGTGAATTAGGGTCAAATGGGTCGACAAAGCATTGATCAAAACAATGTTAGTTAGGCAGGTTTATCTGTGATCATAAGGTGTTCGACACAATGGCTGCAAGAGATTAAACTTCGAATTTTGAAAAGATTTTTGGTGGGTGCTTTGATATTATGCTTGGTAGTCTGTGTTTGCTTGGGATTGTCAAGGTGGACTCATTTGAGTGGTTTTTGAAAAAGTGGGATCTATGCATATGAAATGGATTCCAATTTCAAATTCCATTTAAAATTAGTGTTTAAATGTTTTTGTAAGATTTCAAAGTGGGCCTTGTTAGATCTTTACTTGTACTAGCAAGGGGTGAAAAGAGTTTCTGTTTGAGTTTGACTTCTAGGAACACCTAAAGTGACCTAGTGGGTTAAAATGGCCAAAGTGACCATTTGGTATTTTTATTCTTATTTGATTTCTTTTTCTTGGGATTTTGTTTCTAAATGATCTAGATGATATGCCATTCATCTTTGAATCATTTTACAACCATTAGAACAAACAAACATGGCATTTCTAAACAATTCTATATTAATGCAACACACATATGCATTCATAATTGTATTTTAATAATAAAAAGTTTTTGTTAACCCTAAATTGGGTGATTTGGATGTTGATAACATTGATTAAAGATTTGGGTTGTTACACAATATGCCTCCTATATTTGATGATTATGGTGATGATAATAATAATGATAGCCATTTTCTTGAATTTTCTCCCACTACAATTAATAAGAATAACTATGCTTATGTGGAAGGTAATAATGATTATATGCATGTGGCTCATGATAAGGATGTTTTATGTGATACTTATATTGTTAATTTTGTTTATGGTGCTACTAAAAGTTATTATGAGAGAGGGAAACATGGTTTTATGTATCTCAACAATATTAAGTTTCCCCTCTTTATGTTGAAAATTTTGAAGTTGCACTTGTTTTGCTTTCCCATGCTTGTTGCTTTGTCCTTTCATGACTTGTTTCTTTACAAGATTATTTTTCATAGGAAATGGGTTAGACTTAAATTTGATCCATATTTGCTTCTTGATGCTCTCTTTTACTTCAATTCATATTTCTTATGTGAGCATCATCGAAATTATCATGCCTATCTTAATGGCTATAAAGAAAGAGCTTCTTGGGAGACAACCCAATATATTTTTTCTTTCAGTTTATTTTTGTTTTGTTGAGTCTTGGAAGTTATTGCTTCAGTAATAACCTCTCCTTATCATTTTTGTGTGTTTTTTTGCCAAGAATAAGCTCTAATGAGAGGGAAGTAAGACTTGGGAAAGTTGCTGTCCCGAAACAGATTTTTGTGCTTCGCTGTAAAATTTCGTGAAAAATCTCTGTACGTCGGATTGAGCTGAAATGTTTTTTGCTTCTGCCCTAGGTTGTTATCTAACTTTCGTTAGTTAAACACTTTTCGATTTGATCAACAGAAGGTCTTCGGAAAAATCGGTTTTTACCTGCTAGTCTATTTTGACAGATTTCTGCCATTATTTGCATTTGCCTCTTAATATCTTTCTCTTTGAGTTCTCTTTGATCACTTGAACTTTTAAAAGGAATTGCTACAGTAGCTTGTGCTTTAATGGAAGTTTTACTTGTGTTGAAACTGAACCTAAAGACTTATTATCTTAAGTAAACTAATGTTGCTAATGAAGATTGTGTGAAGTTTTGTATGAAGGAAATTTTAAAGTGGAGGGAAGAATAATGTGATAAGACGAAGTATGGACAAAAGCTCAACCTTGGGGGTGCCACCCATGTCATCCCAAGAAATATTCAAGAGGTACAAGCATCAAAGCTTGGGGATTCCCAAGGCATCCCCTTCTTCATCAATACAAATCTCAGGTTTTCTTCCAAACACTTCATTTTTATTGTTTCTTGTACAATTGTGTTGTTCTTGGAGCGTCTTCATTTTTTCTTTTAGTTTTATTTTGTTTGGTTTGCTTAAATAAGTTGGTTGGATACCAACACACTTCTTTTGGAGAGAGACACGCCCCTTTATTCATTGCCTAGAACACTCTAGTTTTCACTCTTATTGTTCTATGAGTTTAGCTTTAGTTTTCTATTGGTGTTGGAAAAGAGTAGGAAGTTTCATACTTATAGTGGTACAAAAGGAAGTTTGTTTTGACTGTGACTTAGACTTTATCATGTCATGCTAGATGTTGCTTTGACCATATGCTTAGTGATTACTGCTGTAGTATGACTTGTTACAAACAATTGAGATTGCTTAATGTACCTTGAAAGAATCATGCATTGTTTTAGCATATAAAAGCATAATATTGTGGTATTCTCCTTTGATGCTTTATTTGGGTTGACTTGCCGCATGCTCACACCATGTTAAGACTATACCAAGTCACCATAGCCTCTATGATCATTTAGTTTTCGACTTGTAATATCACTTTATGCTTTAATTAATAATGTTTTGTCCCTTTGCATGATTATGGCCATTATTGCTCTCTTAGTTGGTCGCTCCCAATCTTTTCCTAGCCTCCACATGTACCAAGTATGAGTTCCACTCATGCATCCAACTCCAAATAAAACCAAGTTATTCCAAAGAGTCCACCATACCTACCTATTAGCATTATTGCTATTCCAAGTATATTCATGTTTTTATCTACCTTCCAAATTAAACTTGTTATGTGAAAATTAGTGATTAAAGCTCTCACGAACTTGATGGCACACTTTACTTTCTTGCACTTAATAAACTTGGCGTATATGCTTGCGTTTTGTAAGTTGTCAATTAGCAGAACCATGTTACCACGGGGAACGCTTTCAACATTGCACTTTATTTAGTTGATATCATGTTCTTTTGCTTATGGATCCCGACAATGTGAAATGAAAGGGGAGCTTGTAAGGCTCCTGGAGTTCGTATATGTGTTAGAGAAACTCCTGGGCAGCTAGTCTAAGCCATGGCTAAGCATGGTGGAAACGTGGAGCATAACCATAGTGAGAAATCTGTGAATCATCCTAAAAAAAGAAAAAAAGGGGAAAAACCCTATGAAAATAGCATACAAAAAGATCGCGGAGATGCTCATTGTCTGCTTGCCTTGTCATTTTGATATGGGAAAGCTTCTGTATCATCGGGCAAGGGGTACCCCGTTGGCGATTCTCTATGATACACATGTATTTACAATGACAAGAACTTACTTGTGACTAAAGTTTAGTAGCATGAGGAACGGTACTCGTAAGCAAGGGGCATGAGGTTTTCATCTTATAACTTGTCAAGCATATCCTCATATTTGTTCATTTTAACCTTAATCACCTAAAGATTCTTATGATAGGGGCAATGAGAGCTGAAAGCTAATAAGTACCATAATTTTTGGAAGCTCTTTATGAGACTTGAATCCCTACTTCCTTCTATGAAGGGCCTTTCTTTTACTTTTATGTTGAGTCTCCGTCTTCTATCTTTATGCACCTATTGAGAGAGAGCATAGTGGTCATTCTTAGTTTAATGTGCATTGTCCCAAAACTTGTTGATTGATTCATAACTTTGATATTGCTTGTTCTTAAACTATTTGTATCTAGTCACCCTTATGAACTTTGAAGGTGTCCTATGCATTTAGGTTTTGCTACACCATGAGGGACAAGCTGAATACCATTCTCATTATGTTTTCTATATGTGAAACAAATAAACGTGTTTCAAAGCATTGTTATTCATTAATCTTTTGTTTGTACCTTTTCATGTTACAACATAGTTGCTATGTCTTACTGTTAGAACTATATCTTTCATGCTATGTTAAAGTACTATGATCTCAGCTATTAATGTTTTACAAATACCTTGATCAAGATTGCGTTGGTGCATGTCACCTCAAAAATTATTATTTTTTATCACTTACCTACTCAAGGACGAGCAGGAGTTAAGCTTGGGGATGTTGACACGTCATAAACGTATCTATAATTTTTGATGTTCCATGCTTGTTTAGTATCTACTTTCTTATGTTTTGTTCACACTCTAGGGTATTTTTATACATTTTCTGGAGCTAACCTATTAACAAGATGCCACAGTTCCAATTGTCTGTTTTCTGTTGTTTTTGGTTTCAGAAAAGCTGGAAAAGAAATATTCTCGGAATTGGACCGGACAAAAGCCAAAGTCAATATTTTACCAGAAGACTCATGGAGCCAGAAGACGAGACAGAGAGGGGCCACGAGGTGGCCACACCACCTGGTGGTGCGGGCTAGCCCAAGCCGCGCCAGGGGGTGGTGTGGGCCCCTCGGGCACCCGCCGACCTTGCCTCTTCTCCTATAAAAGCCTCCCAGGACGAAAACCCTAGGTACTAGATCAGAATCCCACAAAAAGTTCCGCAGCACCGCCGCCACCGAAGAGGAGATTCGGGGGACAGAAGTCTTTGTTCTGGCACCCTGCTGGGACAGGGAAGTGCCCCCGGATCCATCTCCTTCGACTCCACCACCATCTCCATCGCCGTTGCTGGCTCCCATGATGAGGAGGGAGTAGTTATCTCTCGAGGCTAAGAGCTCTACAAGTAGCTATGTGTTCATATCTCTCTCTATGCGTGATCTTATTGAGATCATGAGCTTCGTAATATAGATCTATTATGCTACTCAAGTGCTTTAGTTAATCTCTGCTTATCCCCACGTGTGTGAAGTTGACAGTGTGCACACCGTGTGGCACTTTGGCTAAGGTTACATAAATACTTATCATGAGTATAATTTGAGTTGGATGTCTCTATGAGATTGTGGTGTTTGTTGGAACCATCTAGCGCTCAAGGTGATAGTGAGGGGTTATCTAGATGGGGAATACGAACTTTAAGGTGTTTTGTTATAGCCCTACATCATCCAATAGGAGAGTAGTTCAGCGTAGCATAATGAATAGAAGATATTTATATGAGAGTGTCCACTAGTGAAAGTATGATCCCTAGGCCTTGTTTCTAAGCATTGAAACACCGTTTACAATCAGTTTTGTTACATGTTTGCTTGCTGCCACTCTTATTTCAGATCTCAATTACCACTTATAATCATCCATATTACTTGTATTTCACTATCACTTCGCCGAACTAGTGCACCTATACACATGACAAGTGTATTGGGTGTGTTGGGGACACAAGAGACTTCTTGTATCTTGATTGCAGGGTTGCTTGAGAGGGATACCTTTGACCACTTCCTCCCTGAGTTCGATAAACCTTGGGTGATCCACTTAAGGGAAAACTTGCTGCTGTTCTACAAACCTCTACACTTGGAGGCCCAACACTGTCTACAAGAATAGAAGCTTGCGTAGACATCATATAGCTCCGGCCATATAGCTGCCACTGCCTCCGCCTCGTCAAATAGTTTCACCCCATGTAATTGGTTCGAAGAGACGACATACAGAACACCAGAAATCGCAGAAACCTCACCTCCGGGAGGCATCTGGAGGGGGAACTAATCCACCGGGGATCCATCTTCGCCCTGCGCAGATCCGGGAGGCTAAGGCATCAATCTTCATCATCCACCACTGCATCACCACCATCTCCATCCATCCCATCTACATCTTGTCTAGATCTTGCTGTAATTCCTATACTCGTTGTGGATTTATACAAGTACCATTCATCTATGGTTGTTTCTATTACCATTGCCATGATGTTGATTGCCTCCATGTCTGAGTAGATCATTAGTTCTTGGGGAGATGGAGAAACTCTAGTATGAGATTGAAATAACATAAAGTCTATTATGATATTCATCGCTGTGACCATGTGTTAGATTTTCTACATCTTGATGTTGAGAGAAGTCGACCTCTCAATATTTTCCTCTTGTGGGACTTGATGGAGGAAACTACTTGTTCGTAGACGGAGGCGTGCTAGCACTTATAGTGACTATAAGCTGTTGGCACCCCTTACGTATCGACTTGGGAAACCGAGGAAACTCACGAAACACTATCCATGCCATGGGATACGTCCTACAGGATTACATCCCTTAATAGCACAGTAATTCAATTAATGTCGATTGCTAACTGTTGTGGTTATGAGGATGATGTGCGCAGTGGTTGCTGGCTAATCGTCCATATACGGAGTTCCTCCCACACATACATAGTTGAGAATGTTCATGATGATAATCTTCATCTTAGATCTTTACAATACTAGTAGTGTATCCGCTACTCCCTGAGAACGTTTTTTCCCCACTGCAGTTACAATCTCTCTTACATACACGATACTTACTTTCTGTATTAAGTTATTTTACTTTACTTTATTATTACTCTTATATCCAAAACCCAAAAACACCTTTTTACACATTACTCGCATTTTATCTTGTCACTTAGAACTTTATCTAGCATTTCTATCGTAATATCTATTTCAAGAGTTATTAGACTTCAGACTCCCGCTCCCTGTGGGATCGATATCTTTATTTCCAAACTAGCTACAAACAATTTGTGCTCTTGCAGTCATCAAGCTATTTTTTGGAGCCATTGCCGGGGAGCTAAGCGTTGTAGGTCTTTTAGTTTTTGCTTATTTATTTTTTTCTTGCTAAATTTTGTTTTGAGTTACAGGTTTCCACCAACATTATGGAGTTTGAGCATATGACTAGTGCTAACCCACTCAACCACTTTGGGAAGCCCTATGATATTTATAAAAGAGACAACTCCAATGAGAAGACAAGGAGGTTTGAAATAAATCTTCTACTACTTAGTATTCTGCATAAGAAGCAATTTACTGGAGATGAAGAAGATCCTGATCCATATGAGCATATTGCATGTTTTAAAGATATATGTGGCACTTTTCTATTGATGGGATATACCGCCGATGAGGTAAGGGTAAAACTTTTTAGTCAAACTTTGACAAGTACAACTCTCTCATGGTATAGATCTCTACCCCCTGAAGCCACTACTACTTGGGATAATCTAGCTTGTGAATTTCTATCAAAAATATTATCCATTATCAAAATATTTTGGAATCAGGCGTCTTATAATGACTTGGAAGAATCGTGCTAATAAAGGACTAGTAAGAGCTTATATTAGATTTAAAGATTTACTATGACTATGTCCTCATCATGATTTTCCTGAATGGTATTTACTACATATCTTTTATGGTGGTTTAATTGAACCCAATAAAATTGAACTAGACTCTTTCGCTGAAGGAGCCTTTATGAATCTTCCTATACCTAAAGCTTGGACTTTACTTAATAGAATTCGTGATCATAGAGTTTCATGGAATTTTGGTCTAGGAAGTGAAGGAGGCGTAGAAATAGAGAATGATTGAATTCATGAATATAATAAAAAAGACCATGTTAAAGAAATATCTAAAGAACCTTATTTAGATTCAGATCTTGTGTTGCAAGTTGTTAAAGCTTTTATAGAACATATTAAAGCTCCAAAGGAGGGTCTAGTCAAGTATGATCCACCACCCGAACCAGAAAAGAAAAGATAAGATGAAGCAACACTGGCCTCTGTAGAACCAATATATGAAGTACCTTTCCCTAACACTGAACAAAAGAATATTCTTGAATATGAGAAGGTCAAAGAAGTACAGGAAAAGAGGGAAGACAAAAGCATGCCAGAAGTCGTGGAACATCTGGAAGAAACCAAAGATGAAGAGGTAACCAAGGAAGCAATTATGGCTATGTACTCACACTGTAACATAGTTGAACTTGATGAAGAGACTTCCGTATTGGTTGAAGGTAAAACAAAGGTAAACAATGTGTGTAAGCCTATTCTTCCCTACATATTTAAAGAAACCTCTCATTACAGTTTATGTGATCTTGGCACTGAAGTTAATGTTATATCTTATGATTTTTACTTAGAAATAAAAGAAGAAATAGAACCGGCTCCAATTGAGAATACTAATATAATAATTTTGTTAGCCAATAAAAACCTTAGAATTCTAATGGGAGTAGTTGACAATGCAACTGTCACAATTGGCAACAAAGATTTTCCTATTCATTTTGTAGTTGTTGATATGCCAGCTGACACTCTTTGCCCAATTATATTTGGAAGGAACTTTTTGGGTGATATAGGTGCCTATGTTAACTTCAAGAAGGAGATTGTGTCTCTTAAGCTTGGGGAACGGAAAACAAATTCCATTTCTCCAAATTTAAAGACATGCCTCCACCAATACAAGAGGAAGAGAGAACTATTGAGGAAATGGCGGCCCTTTTCTTAGGTAATCAAGAAGAAGAAATAGATGAAGGTCCAAATTATGAAGAAATAATTATGGAGGACAAGTCCCTAGGAGAACTAGAAAATGAATTCGATTCACTACCTGTTTTGGGACCTCCAACTGACGAGGCTTTTGAAAAGCCAGAGAAGAGAGGGGACGAGGAATTACCACCCCCAGAGTTGAAGACTTTACCAGAAAATCTTAAATACAGGTTTTTAGATGATACTAATAAATTCCCTATTATTATTAGTGCTAAACTTTCAGGGGAAGAAGAAGAATAAGAACTCACGAAGATACTTAAGGAGCATCGCTAGGCCTTTGGGTACTCAATGGATGACTTGAAGGGTATTAGTCCCATGATAGCCGTCCATCGAATATTCATGGAAGAAGGTGCTAAACCAGTTGCAGAATTCAATAGAAGACTGAAGCCTGAAATGAAAGAAGTGGTAAGAAAAGAAATTGTACGCCTATTGGACACAGGTATAATCTATCCTGTTAAAGAAAATGAATGGGTAAGTCATGTTCACTGTGTTCCTAAGAAAGGCGGTTTTACTATGGTTCCTAATGAAAACAATGAATTGGTACCTACTAGAATTGTTGTTGGGCATAGGATGTGCATAGACTACAGGAAATTAAATAAACAAACTAGGAAAGATCACTATCCATTACCGTTCATAGATCAAACCATAGAAAGGTTAGCAAACCATACTCATTTTTGCTACTTGGACGAATACTCTGGTTTCTCTCAAATAGCTGTTCATCCGGATGACCAACTTAAAACAACTTTCATTAGTCCTTACGATTTACATGCTTACCGACGTATGCCTTTTGGTTTATGTAATGCAACAACTACTTTTCAACAATGCATGACTGCTATTTTTGCTGATTTTATAGAACTTATAATGGAAGTATTCAAGGATGACTTTTCTATTTATGGAACTTCATTTATTAGTTGTTTAGATAATCTCAAAAGAGTTTTGTAGCGTTGTGAAGAAACTAATCTCATTCTAAACTGGGAGAAGTGACATTTTATGGTCAAAGAAGGTATATTCCTTGGACACCAAGTATCAAGTAAGGGAATTGAAGTTTATAGAGCTAAGGTTGAAGTAATAGAGAGAATGCCACTACCTAGAGATATTAAAGGTATAAGAAGTTTTCTTGGTCATGTGGGTTTTTATAGAAGGTTCATTAGAAATTTCTCTCGACTATCTAAACCTTTGACAAACCTCTTGTAGAAGGGAATGAGATTTAATGTTGATGATAAGTGTCTTGAAGCCTTTGATAAACTTAAAAATGCTTTATCTCGAGCTCCTATTATTAAACCACCTATATGGGATACAACCTTTGATTTAATATGTGAAGCTAGTAATGATGTTGTAGGAGTAACTCTAGGACAACATATTGGTCGTAGATTTAATATTATACATCATGCTAGTAGAACTCTCAATGGTGCTCAAAAGAACTACCCTAAGGAAGAAAAGGAACTTTTTGCTGTATTTTTCTCTTGCGATAAATTTCGTTCCTATATAGTTGATGCAAAGGTAAGAGTTCACACGGATCATGATGGCTTGAAAGAACTCCTTGAAAGGAAAGACCATAAGCCAAGGCTGATCCGTTGGATTCTTTCACTTCAAGAATTTGAGCTGCAGATTATGCAGAGGCAGGAAATAAAGATGCTAGACGTAGTGTCCATGTTTGCCCGGCAAGACACCAATCTTATTGAGAGGAACTTTAGTCCTAGTGATTTTCTTTTACGAGAATTATTCACTGAACTAAGGTCAATTCCTCCAAAAGAGAAGAAGTCTTTTTTATGGGAGGAATTTTCCATTCCCAAATAAACAATGGTAAGTGTTCTTACCCAAATAAGTGATTTATTTTTATAATTCTTACTCTTAAAAATTCTGCCTTTGAATTCCTTGTATTTTTCTGAAGTTTTAGAGGGGTTTTTCCAACTATACGGGTGGAGCTATACGACCGGAGAGGGAGCTCCCGCTATATAGTTAGTCGTTAAACTCTCAGTATCATCTTCGTGAAATTATTTTTGCTATCTGAGCCTATACGGTCGCAACTATACGACCGGAGTCAAAAAAATTGGCCATATAGTTGGTCGTTAAACTCTCTGATAGTTTTGCTTTTGATGTCTATATCTATACGGTCACAACTATATGACCAGAACCAAAAATTATGGCCGTATAGTTGGTCGTTAAACTCCCAGACACTTTTTCGTTCGATCTTTTATTTATAAAAAACGTTATTGTCGGTTTCGAGCCGTGATTTACTCGACTTGGACTCGAGATATTTGGAAATATCTGTTCGGAACCAACTATACAGCCAGAGCTATACGAGCCGAGCCTGTATAGTTGGTCGTTACGCGGAAGGACACTTCCAAATCCGTGATTTATTTTCCTGTTTTGTTCAGATTCTTTTCTTGGGTGACAATTTGGTGTTTTTTGCGAGTTTTACCGACCTCTAACCCCCCTTATATACTGCCATTGTCTTTCTCTCTAATCATAATCTCCAGGAACCAATCTACTTGTTATTCACACGTAAGGGTTCTCAACTAAGGGATAGAGGTTAAGAAGAAAAGTTCCCTGAAGACTGGGAGCAACAGCGAGCAAGGGAAGGACATCAAGGCCATCCCTATAGAGTTCCTCGACACCGACCATGGGTGCCAGAAGAGCGATTTGAAGGCTCTGGAGCTGAGGATTGAAGAGTTGGACAAGGAGAAGCCAAGAACACCTAAACACCTTCAATTGCTGTGACATTATCTTGATAAACTAGATGAAGATATCAAGCGAACAACCGAAGCAGGTTTTCTATGAGTCTTAAGGCGCTACAAACACTTCAGGACAACAATGAGTTCATTAAGGAACAAGTGAAGGTGTTGGAAAGGAACAATCTTTTCTACAAGGTGCGTGTTAAAGAATTATAAGTTGTCAATCAGTCCCTCCGCCTCAGGTTGGCCCGTGAGGAGAAGGTACCAAGTGCCATGGCACCACAGTTATCTAAAACAATCATAGTATCAAATAATCGCAAGGGATTATTTGATCCCGCCTAGCTTGACTCCAAGCTTGGGGAGATCTTTAAGACCTTGTAATCTATCTTATAAGTTTTCATTTTCGCATTAGTTCAAACTAGAAATAAAGTTTACATCATTAGAATTCCCTTCAGGAATAGTCGATCCCTTTTATGAAATTCCGAGTTTATTATTAGATATGGAGCAATATTGAGCTTGTGTTTGCTTTATTGATATATGAATGACTTGAGTATGATTTTACTTGCACTTGATGATAGCAATAGGAGTCTTCCACACCATTGGTATTAATAGAACATCCAAAGATAATTTAATCAATATGTTGTAAGTCTATGGTTTGATTTACAAAGAAAAATTATCCAAATAGTTGAGTTGAAAAAGAAACCCTGAACAAAGGGAAATAAAAATGATATCCAAATAGAGAGAGAACAAGTCGAGGTAGAATCTCCAAGTCATAATAATGCTTCATATACAGTTGGAATTTGGTAATTGAGATCGTTAAACTTTGAATTCCTACATGAAGTGGAATGTATGGCTAGCTCCTTTGCACAACACTTAAACAAAAGTGTGAGCGTATATATATAAAAGAAAAGAAAAGGAAGGATAAAAAGAGCGAGTGTGCAAAGAGCAAGTAGGCATATACCACTATGTTGTAGTATGACAAAGCTATACTTTTGAGATTCTAAATCCCAGGTGAATACGTTGATCCTAAAACACTTGGGACTACCTCGTTAACTCATTCGGTTGAACCGGATTCTTTTACACTATGTTGAGAATCATCTTTTATGAACTATTGATCACTAAGGTGTGGAAACCTTCTAATACTATTCCGATGGTTCGAGTGTAAGGTACTATTCATGAACTTATTCCTATGTATCGTACATGACAAACACATGCTGCAATTGCCTCATTTATTTTATTGACTTAGCTTCATGAATATGAGGATCACATCCATTAAGCTAGAGCTTGCTCGGGACGAGCAAGAGTCTAAGCTTGGGGAAGTTGATGAGTGCATATTTGCATCATGTTTTATATTATTATTTTGCATTGTAGATGTAGGATCTTGGTATTTGATGACCCACAAGTATAGGGGGGTGTATCGCAGTATTTTCAATAAGAGTGTCAAACCCAACGAGGAGCAGAAGGTGTTGGCGAATGGCTTGGAGCAGGAATTCTCTGTAAATACTTAGCAAACGGATTTTTAGGGGGTTTTGATAATGCAGGTAAATAAAGTACGAGTAAATAAAAGACAATAAGAATAAATGCAGCAAGTGGCCCAATCCTTTCTTTAGCAAAGGACAAGCCGGTTTTATTACTTAAGATGACCAAACGTTCTCGAGGACACATGGGAATATCGTCAAGTGCTTTCGCTTCATATAGTTGATTAATCTTCTTTAGTTTGCTAAGTGTTGTGGGTGAACCTGTGCTAATGTACCGGCCTTCCTAGGACTAATACATACTTGTGATTATACCCCTTGCAAGCATCCACAAGTACAAGAAAGTAATTAAGGTAGAACCTAACCACAACTTTAAACTCTAAGACCCTGACATCCCTTGTGCAAAGGTTTCCTAACGGGGGTTCAGGTTTCTATCACTCCGGCAACCCTTACGATTAGTAGCCAAATACACAATGCATTCCCCTAGGCCCATATAGGTGAAGTGTCATGTAGTCGATGTTCACATGACACCACTAGAAGAAATACACCACAACTTAAATATCAAACCATTGAATCTTAATCAACACAATTCCACTACTAACAACATGACTTCTCCCATGTCCTCAAGAACAAAACGAACTACTCACAAGACATCATATGGATCATGATCAGAGATAAAATAATGATAAGTAACAATCTGAACATAAACGATAATTCAATGGTTCACTCAATAGCATCAACTACAAAGAGTAATAAACACCGGGAAAGTTTCCCCTAAGAACTATGCAAGATTCAACCCAATTGTTACAGCGGTATGAAGTGGTGATGATGGTGCTGGTGGAGATGATGGTGGTGATGGTGATGATGATGATCCCAATGAAGTCCAGCTTGATGGTGGTGGTGATGACGATGATATCCCCTCTCTAGGAAGGAATTCCCCTGATAGAATTATGTCTACCAGAGAGATCTTTCTCTCTCGGTGTTTTCTGCCCCGTAGAGGCGGCGGAATTTTGTTTGGTCGCCCCCAGTCTTAGGGTTTCGGGAGGATAATATACGCCAGAGGGGAGAGCCAGGAGTGGACTAGGGCGGCCACACCACCTAGTTGTGTGGCCTGGGGTGGCCCGCGCCAGGGGGTGGTGTGGGCCCCCTGTGGCCCATCTCCACTTCTCCTTCTGGAAATCTTCGTCTTCTGGAAAAATCGAATTTTCCATGTATTTTCCCGGATTTTCTGATCTTCGCGAATTTCGCCTCCAAACAGCACCTTTTCCATCAGAATCCTGACTGCAGCGGTCCATGCTCCAAAAGTCATCAACCATGCAAAAACAGATGAAATAACATAAGTATCATCTCTTAATATGAAATATATCAATGAATAACAGTAAATTATGATATAGAATAGTGATGCAAAATGGACGTATCAGTATTTTATGGCGTTCGTGCGCACATTTTATGTCTGTTTTCACCAGGATCAAGACAGATGATGGATCCAATGGATACAATTCTTGGAGGAGTTGTATTGTGGAGAGAAGGAGTCAAAAACAACGTAAATCGCTTATTTGGGAAATATTAATAATACTAGAAGAAAACCAGAAGCGAACAAGAGCGGCAGAGAGCGTAATGACCAACTATGTGGGCGGAGAAAATATTCCGGTCGTATAGCTACGGCTGTATAGCTCCGGCCATATAGCTTCCACTGCCTCCGCCTCGTCAAATAGTTTCACCCCGTGCAATTGGTTCGAAGAGACGACATACAGAACACCAGAAATAGCAGAAACCTCACCTCCGGGAGGCATCTGGAGGGGGAACTAATCCACCGGGGATCCATCTTCGCCCTGCGCAGATCCGGGAGGCTAAGGCATCAATCTTCATCATCCACCACTGCATCACCACCATCTCCATCCATCCCATCTACATCTTGTCTAGATCTTGCTGTAATTCCTATACTCGTTGTGGATTTATACAAGTACTATTCATCTATGGTTGTTTCTATTACCATTGCCATGATGTTGATTGCCTCCATGTCTGAGTAGATCATTAGTTCTTGGGGAGATGGACAAACTCTAGTATGAGATTGAAATAACATAAAGTCTATTATGATATTCATCGATGTGACCATGTGTTAGATTTTCTACATCTTGATGTTGAGAGAAGTCGACCTCTCAATATTTTCCTCTTGTGGGACTTGATGGAGGAAACTACTTGTTGGTAGACGGAGGCGTGCTAGCACTTATAGTGACTATAAGCTGTTTGCACCCCTTACGTATCGACTTGGGAAACCGAGAAAACTCACGAAACACTATCCATGCCATGGGATACGTCCTACGGGATTACATCCCTTAATAGCACAGTAATTCGATTAATGTCGATTGCTAACTGTTGTGGTTATGAGGATGATGTGTGCAGTGGTTGCTAGCTAATCGTCCATATACGGAGTTCCTCCCACACATACATAGTTGAGAATGTTCATGATGATAATCTTTATCTTAGATCTTTACAATACTAGTGGTGTATCCGCTACTCCCTGAGAATGTTTTTTCCCCACTGCAGTTACAATCTCTCTTACATACACGATACTTACTTTTTGTATTAAGTTATTTTACTTTACTTTATTATTGCTCTTATACCCAAAACCCAAAAACACCTTTTTACATATTACTCGCATTTTATCTTGTCACTTAGAACTTTATCTAGCATTTCTATCGTAATATCTATTTCAAGAGTTATTAGACTTCAGACTCCTCCTCCCTGTGGGATCGATATCTTTATTTTGAAACTTGCTACAAATGATATGTGCTCTTGCAGTCATCAGTATCATCCATCGGGTTTTCTTCATCTTCTTCTTCTGCATTTTCTTCGTCCTCCTCATAGTCGAGGAAACTTGGCCCTTTGGTCCAAGAGTGAATCTCAGCATACTAGATAAATTCATAGGCTCGAGCCTGGTGCTCTAGACAAGTTCTGGATCTGTGGTACACTTTGATGTGGTGCGCAATGTTTCAAGCACATCTAACTGATGGTCTCGTACCATGATAGTATGAAAACCAAAGCTTCATCAGCACCGGCATGAGCAGCAAATTCGCGCAATTGACTTAGCCTCATCTCGCAGTCCATCAATTTCTCCACCAGTTCTAAGACATTTTCTAGAACCGTCTCTCTCGGTTAGAGAACTCAGAATACGTGAATGGTGGTGTTGAGAAGATCAACTCCAAAGTTTTAACTAGGCTGAGGAAGGCGGAGAGAGAGGCCAAGAGATCATCAATGTTGGGCTAATCCGAGATAGGGCCAGACTTGGCTCTCTTCGCATGAGACTTCTTCATGCCGGTGGCAGCGAGAGGTTTTGACTCAGGAAAGTTATCTGAAAAAGAATGAACAACAAGCAAGCGAATCAGTGAGGCAAATATGGAATGAGATATATGTCGGCGGGGAGGGAAAGCCAGAAAGGGAAACTCACGGGCCATGAGATGATTGATCCGGGTAAGCTTAGTCTGCCATTGGCGGGATTTACTCTTGAGCTCGTCCAGTTTAGATCCAATCGACTGGATCATTGTCTCGGCATCCCTGAGCAAATCCTTACTCTTGTTGATCTGGCATGAGAGTCGGCTTTTCTCCTTAGCAAACTCCTGGTCAATTTTCTCAAGCTCATCCTTATGGGTTTTCTTCAGCTCCTCATTCTTGTCACGGAGCCGAGATATCTCATCTTGCTACTTTTTTTAGCTAAGCTTTATGTTCCCCTGCTTTTTCTAGAAATGAGTCATCAGTTCTGGCATTGGTATACAATACAGGTGTACCTCTGCAAGAGTTATTTTCCCGGTTGCGCCGAGGCAAAAAATTATAGTGCGAGTCAAATGAAGTAAAGTATAAAGTAAAGTGTGGAGGACAAATACCTTCAATGTCGGTGAGATGCTTCTGCAACTTCTCATTCTTGGCCTCAACCTCGGCTACCAATGTTGCATCAAGGGTTAACTCGACAAATAAAAGATAAACAAACTAGAGCAACGGAACAAGGACGTACCCTTACCTTGAAGCTCAAGCATGCTTGGTAGAAAGGCTCCGGTGCTCCAAGAGAAGTTTTTGATACTGCACGGTGCGTTTATTGGAGGAGATCTGAAAAAATATAAAGTGTGAGTGGTCGAGTAAACTCGACTTAAATCTCGATGGCTGGATATTCTATTCTAGTCTAGATTTGAGCCTAGTAAACTCGACTTAAATCTCGGTGGCTGGATAAATGATTTTAGTCTAGATTTGAGCCGAGTAAACTTGACATAAATCTTGCTGGCTGGATATTTGATTCAAGTCTAGATTTGATCTGACTAAACTCGACTTAAATATCGGTGGCTGGATATTCGATTCTAGTCTAGATTTGAGCCAAGTAAACTCAGCTTAAATCTTGGTGGCTGGATATACGATTCTAGTCTAGATTTGAGTCGAGTAAACTCGGCTTAAATCTCGGTGGCTAAATATTCGTTTCTAGTCTAGATTTGAGCCGAGTAAACTCGACTTAAATCTCAGTGGATAGATATTTGATTCTAATCTAGATTCAAGCCGAGTAAAATCGACTTAAATCTCGATTGCTGGATACTTGATTCTAGTCTAAACTCGAGTTGAGTAAACTCAACTTGAATCTTGGTGGCTGAATATTTGATTCTAGTCTAGATTCAAGCTGAGTAAACTCGACCTGAATCTCGGTGGATGGATAGTTGATTCTAATCTAGATTTGAGCTAACTTATAGTAACTCAATCCGAATCTCGGATAGGTTGAGATTCGAGGCTAACAATCTACAGGTTGAGAAAATCTGGTCTAAGAGTTTCCAGCCGAGTAATATCTTACTCCCCCGGAAGCTTTTCACTACAGCTATGAAAATAGTCACCGAGATATTTACCTCTAGGATCTTGTCAACCTCAGCCAGAGAAATTCTAGCAGTGTACATCCTCTAGGCAACATCAGCAGGGCCAAATTTTTGTTGCTTAGGGTTCCTAGACGACACTTCGCCATATTCGGTGTTGTTCCAATCTGTAGCATAGTGGGTAAGGGAACCGAGGCTTTGATCACTCAGAGTCTGGGTTAGGACCAAACCTTTCCCGGCAGCAGACTTCTTGGCGCTAGCCATCGCAGCAGCAGGACTCATGTGCAATGTTAATTTCTTATCTTGAGCCGTACCAGGGGCTGCACCGAGTTTCTTCATCATTGTTGCAACCAACATTTGCTTGGTCACAGCTGCACCTTTTTTCTGCAGTCCCTTAGTTGCCTGAGCTAGTTTATTCAGCTTGGCTGGTGGGTTCACCCGTTGTTGCGATGGTGTTGGCTGAGGCTGGGACTATTGAGTTTGTAAAATTTGTTGCTGCTGGGTTTGAACTATCTCTAGTGCTTGTTGTTGTTCTTGGTACTGAGTTGGCTTTGGGATTGCTGGACTCTCAGTTGTAACTATCTCGACGCCCACATTACTAGCACCAGAATCTCCAACTTCCCTATCGGGGGCTGAGGAATCATCCTTTTGATCCAGCATGGCCTCGTCCTCTAGGGCACCACCTCTTCCTCCAATATTGTCTTCTCCCTCCGATCAGGAAAGATCGGTATCCGGTGATGGTGGAGTACTTGCTCGAGCCGGGCTAGAGACTCGAGTATCGCTTGGAGGAGGAGAAGATGGTACATTGATTGGAGAGGCTATGCTAGAGGCAGTTTAGGAGGCATCCAGGACAGCCCTGCGGTAAGATGAAGATAAGAGATAGTCAGGTAAAGGAAAATAAAAAGAGAGAAACAAGAAATACAGAAACATAGAAATATGTCAGCAAAATAAGAATACCCGGAGGCAATAGGTCGTTCCTTCCGATATTTCCTAACAACATATTGATACGTTGGAAACGTATCTATAATTTTTGATGTTCCATGTTTTTTTTATATATACTTTCTTATGTTTTGTCCACACTTTAGAGTATTTTTGCACATTTTCTGGAACTAATCTATTAACAAGATGCCACAGTGTAAGTTGCCTGTTTTCTGCTGTTTTTGGTTTTAGAAAATCTAGTAATGAAATATTCTCGGAATTGGACCGGACAAAAGCCAAAGTCAATATTTTACCCAAAGCAACACGGAGTCCGGAGGGGAGACGAAGAGGGGAACCAGGGGGCCACACCTGGTGGCAGCCTTAGGCTGCCCTAACCCGCGCCACCGACCTTGCCCCTTCACCTATAAAAGTCTCTCGGGATGAAAACCCTAAGTACCCGATCAAAAATTCCACGAAAAAGTCTATAGCCGCCGCCATCTCCATCCCTAGATCGGGAGGGATCTGAAGCTCTTCCTGGCACCCTGCTGGAGGGGAGAATCATCCTGGAGGCCTTCTTCATCACCATGCCTGCCTCCGGTGTGATGCGTGAGTAGTTCATCTCTGGACTACGGGTCCATGTAGTAGCTAGATGGTTGGTTCTTCTCCTTTGTTCTACCATGTTTAGATCTTGTGAGCTCCGTTCATGATCAAGATCATCTATTTGTAGTCTACATGTTGTGTTTGCGGGGATCCGATGGATATTGAGATGCTATTTCAGATTGATTATTGATTCTATCATGTCTTTGTTATTTGTGATCTTGCATGCTTTCCATTGTTAGTAGCTATCTTGGCCAAGTAGATGCTAGCAACTCCAAGAGGGAGTATTTATGCTCGATAGTGGGTTCATGCCTCTAGGAATCTGGGGAAGTGACAGAAATCTCTAAGGTACTAGATGTGTTGTTGCTACTAGGGATAAAACAGCAATCCTTTGTTCATAGAACAATCGTATTGTTTACTTTACACACTTTGCTTAATGCAATTGTATGTTGCTTGGAACTTAATACTGGAGGGGGTTTGGATGATAACCTGAAGGTGGATTATTAGTCATAGATGCAGTTGGATTACGGTCTATGTATAATGTTGTAATGCCCAATCAAATCTCATAGGAGTCAAGATGATTAGTATATGCATGTATGCTTTCTTGGTGTCTGTCAATTGCCCCACTGTAATTTGTTCACTCAACATGTCAACTATCTTAAGGAGAATCACCTCTAGTGAACTATGGACCCCGGTCCATTCTTTTACCATCAATCTACAATCTATTCACTGTTTTCTATTTACTTTATGCAAGCAATTACTATCTTCCACACAATACGTTTAATCCTTTGTTTTCATCAAACTGGTGAGATTGGCAACCTCACTGTAAGTTGGGGGCAAAGTTCTGTGGTTGTGTTGTGTAGGATTCCAATTTGGAAACAACACCTTGGAGGTATTTCCTTGCTCCTACTGGTTCGATAACCTTGGTTTCATAACTGAGGGAAAACTTGCTACTGTGCTCATCATACCTTCCTCTTGGGGTTCCACAACGAGCTCGGTACATTTTGAGCCATAAAGCACTTTTTCTGGTGTCGTTGCTGGGGAGTCACGAACATCTTCACAAGGGGAGTCCCTCATAACCAATCTCTTTATTTTGTTTTTTTTCTTAGTTTATTTCTGCTTTGTTTGCTTGTTTCTTTATCAAAAACACACAAAAAATTAGTTGTACTAGTTTACTTCTTCATATTAAAAACACAAAAAAATGACTACTCTTGAAAACACTAAGTTGTGTGACTTCACTAGCACCAACAACAATGATTTCATGTGTACACCTATTGCTCCACCTATTCCTGAAGCTACTTTCTTTGAAATTAAACCTGCTTTACTTAATCTTGTTATGAAAGAACAATTCTCTGGTGTTGGTATTGAAGATGATGTTGCTCATCTTAATAACTTTGTTGAACTTTGTGAGATGCAAAAACATAGGGATATAGATGGAGATATTATTAAGCTTAAATTGTTTCGTTTCTCTTTGAGAGGAAAAGCTAAAGAATGGTTGATATCCCTAACTATAAATAGTATTGATTCTTGGACTAAATGCAAAGATGCTTTCATTGGAAAATACTATCCTCCTGCTAAGATTATATCTATGAGAAGTGAAATAATGAAATTTAAACAATCTGATAATGAACATGTTCTGAAGCTTGGGAAAGAATGAAATCTTTGGTAAAGAATTGTCCCACTCATGGATTGACTGCTTGGATGATTATCCAAACCTTTTATGCAGGACTGAATTATTCGAGAAATCTGTTGGATTCTACTGCTGGAGGTACCTTTATGACCATTACTTTGGGTGCTGCAACAAAGCTTCTAGATAATATGACGGTTAACTATTCTGAATGGCACACTAAAAGAGCTCCACAAGGTAAGAAGGTAAATTCTGTTGAAGAAGCCTCCTCCTTGAGTGATAAAATTGATGTTATTATATCTATGCTTGTTAATGGGAAAGCTCATATTGATCCAAATCATGTTCCCTTAGCCTCTTTGGTTGCTTAAGAAGAGAAAGTTGATGTGAACTTTATTAGAAATAATAATTTTAGCAACAATGCCTACAGGAATAATTTTGGTAATAATAATTATAGGTCATATCCTCCCAATAATGGTAATGCTTATGGAAATTCCTACAACAAAAATAGAACTGCACCCTCTGAACTTGAAGTTATGCTTAAAGATTTTATTAGTAAACAAACTACTTTCAATAAAACTATTGCGGAAAAACTCCCTAATGCTGAAAGAAATATAGCATCATTGTCTGAAGCACAATATTCTTTGAATAAAATGGCTTCTAAACCTGAAACTATTGAAAATCCCTTTGTTGCTACTAATGCCATACAAGTTAGAATTGATGAAAATGTTAGACTAGTAGCTCAATTGCATGCTAAGTGGGAGAGAGATGATGAAATTGCTAGAAATATTAGTATTTCTACTATCACCACCACTAATGTTAATGCTAGAAAACCACATGAAGTTCTCTCTGCAACAATACCTAAAACCAATGGAACCTTTTCTAATAAAAATGCTAAAATTCTTCGAAATATGGGAAACAATAGCTCTAATACTTTAGATGGTGATTATGATTTTGATCTTGATGGTTGCAATATCTCTGAAGTAATTATGTTCCTACAAAATCTTTCTAAAATTCCTAATGCTAGTGCTATGAATATGGCCTTTACAAAGCATATTACTGATGCTCTCATAAAAATTAAAGAAGAAAAGATGAAACATGAAGCTTCTATCCCTATGAAAATAGAAGATGGTTGGGAACCCATCATTAATATGAAAGTGAATGATTTTGATCTCAAAGCTTTATGTGATCTTGATAGTAGTGTTTCTATTATGCCTAGAAAGATTTATGAAATGCTTGATTTGCCACCATTGGAAGATTGCTATCTAAATGTCCAACTTGATGATAACGCTAAAAAGAAACTCATGGGGAGTATTAATGATGTTCTTATTATTGTTAACAATGCCTATGTACCCATTTATTTCTATGTTTTGGATGTTGAATGCAATGCTTCTTGTCCTATTATTTTGGGAAGACCTTTTCTTAGAACTATTGGTGCCATTATTGATATGAAAGAAGGCACCATTAAATATCAATTCCCACTCAAGAAAGGTATAGAACACTTCCCTAAGAAGAGAGATAAGATTCGTTTTGCCTCTCCTATTAAAACAAAATTTGCTCTTAATGCTTATTCATTTGAGAATACTTGATTATTTTCTTGCTTCTTATGCCTAGCTCAAAGGCGTTAAAGAAAAACACTTATTGAGAGATAACCCAAATTTATTTAGGAATCTTTTGTTGGGTCTTGGAAGTTATTGCTTCCGTAATAACCGCTCCTTATCATTTTTTTGTGGGTTTTGTGCCAAGAGTAACCTCTAATGAGAGAGAAGTAAGATTTGGGAAAGTTGCTGTCCCGAAACAGATTTTTGTGCTTCACTGTAAAAATTCGTGAAAAATCTCTGTATGTCAGTTTGAGCTATAATTTTTTGTTCTTCTGACCCAGGTTGTTATCCAACTTTAGTTAGTTCAACACTTTTCGATTTGAGCAACATAAGGTCTTCGAAAAAATTGGTTTTTACCTGCTGGTCTGTTTTGACAGATTTCTTGCATTATTTGCATTTGCATCTTAATCTCTTTCTCTTTGAGTTCTCTTTGATCACTTGAACTTTTAAAAGGAAGTGCTACAGTAGCTTTTGTTATAATGGAAGTTTTACTTGTGTTGAAACTGAACCTAAAGACTTATTATCTTGAGTACACTTATGTTGCTAATGAAGATTGTGTGAAGTTCTGTATGAAGGAAATTTTTAAGTGTAGGGAAGGATAATGTGATAAGATGAAGTATGGACAAAAGCTCAAGCTTGGGGATGCCACCCGTGTCACAACAAGAAATATTCAAGAAGTACAAGCGTCAAAGCTTGGGGATGCCCAAGGCATCCCCTTCTTCATCAATAAAAATCTCAGGTTTCTTCCAAACACTTCATTTTTATCGTTTCATGCACAATTGTGTTGTTCTTGGAGCGTCTTCATTTTTTTTTCAGTTTTCATTTGCTTAGTTTGCTTAAATAAGTTGGTTGGACCCCCGCATCCATACATAGTTTCAAATAAGTTGATTTGGATTGGAAAAAAGAGTAGGAAAGTTCATGCTTAAGTGGTAGAAAAGAAGCTTGTTTTTTTACTGTGGCCTAGGCTTTATCATGTCATGCTTGATATTTTTTTGACTTTATGCTTAGTGATTATTGCTGTAGAATGACTTGTTACAAACAATTGAGATTGCTTAATGTGCCTTTGAAATAATCATGCGTTGTTTTAGTATATAAAAGCATAATATTGTGGTATTCTCTTTTGATGCTTTATTTGGGTTGACTTGGCGCAAGATCACACCATTTTAAGACTATCCCAAGTCACCATAGCCTCTATGATCATTTAGTTTTCGACTTGTAATATCACTATACGCTTTAATTAATGATGTCTTGTCGCTTTCCATGATTATGGCCATTATTGCTCTCTTAGTTGGTCGCTCCCAGTCTTTTGTTATCCTCCATACCAAGTATGAGTTCCACTCATGCATCCAACTCCAAATTAAACCAAGTTATTCCAAAGAGTCCACCATACCTACCTATTAGCATTTGCTATTCCAAGTATATTCATGTTTTTATCTACCTTCCAAATTAAACTTGTTATGTGAAAATTAGTGATTAAAGCTCTCACGAATTTGATGGAACACTTTACTTTTCTTGCACTTAATAAACTTGAACCATTGTGCCCATCTATGTTGTGTACATGCTTGCGTTTTGTAAGTTGTGAATTAGCAGAACCATGCTATCATGGGGAACGCTTTCAACATTGCACTTTATTCAGTTGATATCATGTTCTTTTGCTTATGGATCCCGGCGGTGTGAAATGAAAGGGGAGCTTGTAAGGCTCATGGAGTTCATATATGTGTTAGAGAAACGCCTGAGTGGCTGGTCTAAGCCATGCCTAATCATGGTGGAAACCTGCAGCGTAACCATAGTGTTAAATCTATGAAGAATCCTCTATAAAAAAAAGAAGCCTATGCAAATAGGAAAGAAAGAAAAGAGCCTATGCAAATAGGAAATAAAAGGATTACTGAGATGCTCATTGTCAGCTTGCCTTGTCATTTTGAGATGGGGAATCTTTTGTATCATCGGGCAAGGGGTACCCCGTTGGCGGTTCTCTATGATACACATGTACTTACAACGACAAGACCTTACTTGTGACTAAACTTGAGTAGCATGAGGAACGGTACTCGTAAGTAAGGGGCATGAGATTTTCAGCTGATAACTTGTCAAGCATATCCTCATATTTGTTCACTTTAACCTTAATCACCTAAAGATGCTTATGATAGGGGCAATGAGAGCTGAAAACTAATAAGTACCATAATTTTTGGAAGCTCTTTATGAGACTTGAATCCTTGCTTCCTTCTATGAAGGCCTTTCTTTTACTTTTATGTTGAGTCTCCATCTTCTATCTTTATGCACCTATTGTGAGAGCATAGTGGCCATTCTTAGTTTAGTGTGCATTGTCCCAAAACTTGTTGATTAATTCATAACTTTGATATTGCTTGTTCTTAAACTATTTGTATCTAGTCACCCTTATGAACTTTGAAGGTGTCCTATGCATTTATGTTTAGCTACACTATGAGGGACAAGATGAATACCATTCTCATTATGTTTTCTATATGTGAAACAAACAAAAGTCTTTCAAAGAATTGTTATTCATGAGTCTTTTGTTTGTACCTTTTCATGTTACAACATAGTTGCTATGTCTTATTGTTAGAACTATATCTTTCATGCTACGTTAAAGTACTACGATCCCAGCTATCAATGTTTTTCAAATACCTTCATAAAAGATTATGATGGTGCATGTCACCTCAAAAATTCTTTATTTTTTATCACTTACCTACTCGAGAACGAGCAGGAGTTAAGCTTGGGGATGTTGATACGTTGGAAATGTATCTATAATTTTTGATCTTCCATGCTTGTTTTATATCTACTTTCTTATGTTTTGTCCACACTTTGGAGTATTTTTGCACATTTGCTAGAACTAACCTATTAATAAGATGCGACTGTTCTAGTTGCCTGTTTTCTGTTGTTTTTGGTTTCAGAAAAGCTAGTAAGGAAATATTCTCGGAATTGGACCGGACAAAAGCCAAAGTCAATATTTTACCCAAAGCAACACGGAGTCCGGAGGGGAGACAAAGAGGGGAACCAGGGCGGCCACACCTGGTGGTGGTGCGGGCTGCACTAGCCACGCGAATAGGGGGTGTGGGCCCCCTAGCACTCCACCGACCTTGCCCTTCGCCTATAAAAGTCTCCCGGGACAAAAACCCTAAGTACCCAATCAAAAATTCCACGAAAGAGTCGGTAGCCGGCGCCATCTCCATCCCTAGATCGGGAGGGATCTGAAGCTCTTCCCAGCACCCTACCGGAGGGGAGAATCACCCTGGAGGCCTTCTTCATCACCATTCCTGCCTCCGATGTGATGCGTGAGTAGTTCATCTCTGGACTACGGGTCCATGTAGTAGCTAGATGGTTGGTTCTTCTCCTTTGTGCTACCATGTTTAGATCTTGTGAGCTCCGTTCATGATCGAGATCATCTATTTGTAATCTACATGTTGTGTTTGTGGGGATCCGGTGGATATTGAGATGCTATTTCAGATTGATTATTGATTCTATCATGTCTTTATTATTTGTGATCTTCCATGCTTTCCGTTGTTAGTAGCTATCTTGGCCGAGTAGATGCTAGCAACTCCAAGAGGGAGTATTTATGCTCGATAGTGGGTTCATGCCTCTAGGAATCTTGGGAAGTGACATAAATCTCTAAGGTACTAGATTAGATGTTGGTACTAGGGATAAAACAACAATCATGTGTTCATAGAACAATCGTATTGTTTACTTTACACACTTTGCTTAATGCAATTATCTGTTGCTTGCAACTTAATACTGGAGGGGGTTCGGATAATAACATGGAGGTGGATTATTAGTCATAGATGCAGTTGGATTACGATCTATGTATAATGTTGTAATGCCCAATCAAATCTCATAGAAGTAAAGATGATTAGTATATGCATGTATGCTTTCTCGATGTCTGTCAATTGCCCTACTGTAATTTGTTCACCCAACATGTCAACTATCTTAAGGAGGATCACCTATAGTGAACTATGGACCCAGTCCATTCTTTTACCATCAATCTACAATCTATTCACTGTTTTCTGTTTACTTTCTGCAAGCAATTACTATCTTCCACACAATACGTTTAATCCTTTGTTTTCAGCAAACCGGTGAGATTGACAAGCTCACTGTAAGTTGGGGGCAAAGTTTTGTGGTTGTGTTGTGCAGGATTCCAAGTTGGAAACAACACCTTGGAGGTGTGATGCACTCGACTTTCAATGTAGAGCTCGTTGGGAACCCCAAGAGGAAGGTATTATGAGCACAGCAGTAAGTTTTCCCTCAGTTATGAAACCAAGGTTTAATCGAACCAGTAGGAGCAAGGAAACACCCCAAAGGTGTTACTAGCTGAGCTCTGGCAGGGCGCACTACCGGTGCTAGTAGCAACGTGGAGACCTGCACAACACAACCACAGAACTTTGTCCCCAACTTGCGATGAGGTTATCAATCTCACCGTGTTTTTCGGAAAACAAAGGACTAAACGTATCGAATGGAAGGAAATAAAAGTTTGCAGAAAGTAAACACAAAGCAGTAAAAGATTGTAGATTGCATATAAAAGACAAGGACCGGGATCCATAGTTCACTAGAGGTGGCTCTCCTTAGATAGATAACATGCCGGGTGAACAAATTACAGCAGGGCAATTGACAAACACCGAGAAACCAATACATGGATATACTAATCATCTTGACTCCTTTGAGACTTGATTGGGCATTACAACATAATACATAGACCGCCATCCAACTGCATCTATGACTAATAATCCACATTCAGGTTATCATCGAACCCCTCCAAGATAAGTTGCAAGCAACAGATTATTTCTTTATTTAATCGTGTAAAGTAAACAATACAATTGTTCTATGAACAAAGGATCGTTGTTTTCTCCCTAGTAGCAACAACACATCTAGTACCTTAGAGATTTCTGTCACTTCCCCAGCTTACCAGAGGCATGAACCCACTATCGAGTATAAATACTAAATCTTGGAGTTGCTAGCATCTACTTGGCCAAGATAGCTACTAACAACGGAAAGCATGCAAGATCTCAAATAACAAAGACATGATACAATCAATAATCAATCTGAAATAGTATCTCAATATCCATCGGATCCCCGCAAACACAACATGTATGGATAACAAATAGATGATCTTGATCATGAACGGAGCTCACAAGATCTAAACATGAAAGCACAAAGGAGGAGAAACCAGCCATCTAGCTACTACATGGATCCGTAGTCCAAGGATGAACTACTCACGCATCACACCGGAGGCATGCATGGTGATGAAGAAGGCCTCCAGTGTGAATTCTCTCCGTGGTGCTGGGAAGAGCTTCAGATCCCTCCCGATCTAGGGATGGAGATGACGGTGGCTACAGACTCTTTCGTGGATTTTTGATCGGGTACCTAGGGTTTTCGTCCCGAGGGCAACTTATAGGCGGAAGGAGAGGCCGAGGGGGTGCTGGGGTCGGCCAGACCACCCCCTGGCGTGGGCCAATCCTGGCCGCATGGCCAGGTGGTGTGGCACCCTGGCCCTCTTCGCCTCAGATTCGGCACTTGATCCCTTCCGAAAAATAGGCACTTTGGCTTTTGTCCGTCCCAATTCGAGAATATTCATTTTCGACTTTCCTAGAACCAAAAACAGCAGAAAACAGTGCACTATGGCTCTTGTTAATAGGTTAGTCCAAGAAATCATATGAAAAGTACTCCAAAGTTGGAACAAAACACAAGAAAGTGGATAAAACCAAGCATGGAACATCAAAAATTATAGATACATTTGCAATGTATCAAGGTCCAGTCTGGCTTCTCGTCGAATATAAAAGGAATAATAAATATGGCAGAGAAAAAGCCTAAAGTCTCATGACTGCCACGTGATTATGAGGCAATTGCTTCCGATTGCATTGAGGGACTTCTACCAGATTATGTTCGAGTACCCATTGTGAAGCTATGTGCATTTCTCAATGCAATCTCTCAAAAGATAATCAATCCTGAACATCTACCATGATTACAAACTTATGTGGTCCAATGTCTTGTTAGTTTCGAGTTGGTGTTCCCACCATCCTTCTTCAATATTATGACGCACCTCCTAGTTCACCTACTCGAAGAGATTTCCATTCTCAATCCTGTATTTCTACACAATATGTTCCCCATTGAGAGGTTCATGGGAGTCTTAAAGAAATATGTTCATAACCGTGCTAGGCCTGAAGGAAGCATCCCCAAGGGCTATGGAACAGAGGAGGTCATTGAGTTTTGTGTTGACTTTGTTCCTAACCTTAAGGCGATTGGTCTTCCTCAATCGTGGCATGAGGGGAGACTAAGTGGAAAAGGCACTCTAGGAAGGAAATCAATAATATGTAGGGACGGGCATTCTTACACTGAAGCACATTACACAATTCTACAGAATTCTATCTTGACGGCTTTGTATATCGAGGAACACAAGAAAATTTTACGCTCCAACAACCCTGGGAAGCATGATACTAGATTAGAGATGAACACATGAAGACTTTAGGGGGTTGGTTGCAACATCTCATAAAAGACAACACTCTTGGAGATGAGTTGTAATTGTTGTCCAGGTCACCATCTTCGACTATATCGACTTTCCAAGGGTACGAGATAAATGGGAATACATTTTACACGATCGCCCAAGATAAAAAGAGCACCAACCAAAACAGTGGTGTATGGTTTAATGCAACGAACGACAATGGGTCCAAGACCACATAGTATGGTTACATAGAGGAGATATGGGAACTTGACTATGGACCTACTTTTAAGGTCCCCTTGTTTCGGTGCAAATGGGTAAAGCTGATAGGAGGCGGGGTAAAGGTAGACGAGCAGTACGGAATGACAACAGTGGATCTCAACAATCTTGCATACTTAGACGAACCATTCGTCCTAGCCAATGATGTGGCTCGGGTTTTCTATGTAAAGGACATGTCTACCAAACCAAGAAAAAGAAAAAATAAGCAACATAATACATCAGACGATGAGCCAAAGCACCACATAGTTCTTTCAGGGAAAAGAAACATCGTGGGAGTGGAGGACAAGACAGACATGTCAGAAGATTGTGATAAGTTTCATGAAATTCCGCCCTTCATAGTGAACACTGATCCAACAACCCTGTTAATTAAAGAAGATGCTCCATGGTTATGGCACAATCAGAAAGGGGAACATGTGAAGAAATGATGTGTAATATAATGTATTAAACCTTTTATTTGAGATTAGTTGTACTCATTGGCCAGATTAACATCTTCGACTATATGTACTTTCCAAGCGTACGACATAAATGGGAATACATAAATCTATGTAATGTATTTGAGACATAAATCTATGTAATGTATTAAACCTTTTATTTGAGACATAAAGCCCCCCCCTTCATGTAATACATCTTGCTGAATCAAACTGGATGTCGATGACTGGGTTCTGAGCCGCGGGAGGTGGTCACCCAAAGAGAAGGAACCATCATAGGAGCATAGCTCGCGTGAGGTCCCTGAAGAAGCTGCCAGGTATTGGAAAACCTGACCTCTAACACATACATATAGCGGCGGACGTGCTCGTCCTCCTCCCTGACATGCCTCCGTACCACCTCCTCGGGGGCCGGCTCCCTCTACACCACTCCTGGACCATGCGACCGCCACCAAAGAAGCTCCAGGTCCATGACGGGACCCGGGTTCCTCACCAAGCTATGCGTCCCGGAAGGTAGCACCTCCCAGTGCTAGCCCGGTGGAGCCCAGTCTCAGACATGCCCGATGGATCCTAGTTGTCTGTTGTCGTTGTCGTCGAGTCATGGATGAACACGCGGGGGCATCCTCAAGTAGGCGGCAGTAAATGTGTGGATGTGTGGTGGGGAATGTGTGGTGGTCATGACGGTCGCCGACCTATATATAGAGGGAAAGGGCAGGAAAACATGGTGGGAAAACATGGCAAGAAAACATGGCGGGAAAACGTGGCGGGAAAACATGGAGGGAAATATGTTTTCACTATGACAGGGGTGTGTGTCGATATTATGTCATGAGTGTCGACACTATGTTGTGCTGCTTAATCTATAAATAGGCATCCTTGTGAAGTTATCAACTACAAACAAGATGGTGTGAAAGAGCGGGGACAACACACTACGGCCAGTTTGAGGAAGATGCCGGCGGAGCCCAGTCCTCCGGTATCTCCAACAAACTGGCCATAGATGTACTCCCTAATATGTGAAACATGATGGTGTGCGAGAGTAGGGACAACACTACGGCCAACTTCAGGGATATGCCTAAGGATCCAGTCCTCAGGCATCTCTCTGAAGCTAGCCATAGAGGCACTCCCTAATATATTAGTCCCGGTTTCCTAACTAGGACTACAGAATCAGGACTAAAGGCCCCCCTTTAGTCCTGCCGGTCCAGCAACAAACCAGGACTAACACTCGAGACATTTATTATTACTAAAACTAGGACTAAGGAATCAGGTCTAAAGGCCCCCTTTAGTCATACTCATATCTAGCCCTATAGTACATAGCTTCAGGGTCGTCTTCGTCTTCGTCATCATCGTCGTCGTCGCTAGGTGCACGCGGCTAGATCCTAAGCCTAGCCATGGCATATTCCAGGGGTACCTGCCACTCCAGCCTCAGATTCACGACGTGCAAGGGAGGGGGCTCCTAGATGATGACGCCACATAGCCCACGACCTTCACCATCCCCACCCTTCCTATGGCTCTGTGGAGGGTCAAAGTGCGGGCACCGCAGGCGAGGATGATCTCCCTGGGCGATGTAGCGCATCACGCTGATGATAGTCCGTTTCGCCCACTACAGGCGGCGGCCGGCTTCGTTGTGGTTCACTGGGGGTGGGCCATCTCCCTCATACCTGGCGAGTTCCCTTTCCTGTCGGTTAGCAAAGAAGGCATTCTAGGTGTCGTAGTTGTCGGGATCCCAATGGGGATCCATCTGCTGCTCCGTTGTGAGCTCGAGGTAGAAGTGGTTTGTGATGGCTACCTGGCGTGCGGAACCTTGAGGCACAGGAGGGACAGGAACTCCTCCAATGCTCAACATCCAGTCAGTGGGCACCCGGTAGCCCGGCGGGCATGGGTAGCTGGAGGCGCACAACGCCTCGGTCTCTTCGAGTGTGAGATGGCCCAGTATGCGGTGTCCATTGTTGAGAGAGGAAGGTGTGGATGTGTGGATAGCCATGGCGCAGTCGGCCTAGATATAGAGGGAAAGGGCGGGAAAACATAGCGGGGAGCAATGGGAAATGGTGGGAAATATCTTTAGTCCAGGTTAGTGGCTCCAACTGGGACTAAAAGACCCGGTTAGAGGAAAAGGGCGGGAAAGCATAGCGGGAAGCGGTGGGAAATGGCCAGAAATATCTTTAGCCCCTGTTAGTGGCTCCAACTAGGACTAAAAGACCTGGTTAGAGGGAAAGGGCGGGAAAGCATAGCGGAAAGTGGTGGGAAATGGCGGGAAATATCTTTAGTCCTGGTTAGTGGCTCCAACCGGGACTATCGACAAGAGTGTCAACATTATGCCGTGAGTGTTGACACTATGTTGTGCTGCTTAATCTATAAATAGGCATCCTTGTGAAGCTATAGGGGTAGACGATTCGGGGGGCCCGGTTTAGGGTTTCACCAGAGGAAGACCACTGGAGCATCGGAATCGCATGAAAACTTGCATGCATGTGTCCCTACCATATGTGTGTAAGTGTGGTGCAATTTTGGTAGGTGGAATATGTAGGTTTGTCAAATTCAAGCACTTTTCATGTTAAAAGTTTTGTCAAATTCAAAAATATGAAAAAATAGTGAATGCATTTTGATGATGCAAATAGATGTATGAATGATATATTCAGATTCCATATATTTTTCTGATAATAATAGACATATTATTTGGATTTATATAATAGGAGATATGAATTTTCCAAATTTTCTAATAGATTTGAATTAAAATAAGAAAATTTACAAAAACACCTCTAGTCCCGGGTCTTTAACGCACCCGGGACTAGAGGGTGGTTCCACGCGTGAAAACTGAAGTGCCGAAAAACCCTCTAGTCTCGGGTTGGAGATGCACCCGGGACTAGAGGGGGGCTTTAGTCCCAGGTTAAGCCACGACCCGGTACTAGAGAGCCCTAGTCCCGGGCCGTGGCTTAACCCGGGACTAAATGTTCGTCCGTTTATATACTCGCGCCCGCGCTGTCTGCGCCCACCCACACTTAGCGATTTGGAAGAGGAAGCAGACAAAGACGAAGGTGCCGATGCAGAGAAACACAGGGGAGGTGCTGCCTGATTCCCGCGTCGCCGCCCTCATCTCCGGCCGCCTCTCCGTGCCTCCATGCAGCCGTGGCCTCCTCGCCCGTCTTGCCAGAGCCGCCTCGCGCCGCCTACCCGACTGCACAAGACGCAAGTCATGCCGCCCGACCTCGCCGCATGTAATGTCTATTTTGTTGTAGAAATATATATATGTCTATTTTAGGGTATATTGTACAAATATTTATTGTAGAAATATATATGTCTATTTTAGGGATTAGTGTAAATATGTCTATTTTAGGGTTTAATGTAGAAATTTTAGGGTTTTATGGTTTATGTCTATTTTAGGGTTTAGTGTAAATATGTTTATTGTAGTAATATGTCTATTTTAGGGTTTATTGTAGAAATATTTATTATAGAAATATATATGTCTATTTTAGGGATTAGTGTAAATATGTCTATTTTAGGGTTTATTTTAGAAATTTTAGGGTTTTATGGTTTATGTCTATTTTAGGGTTTAGTGTAAATATGTCTATTGTAGAAATACATTTGTGGTAGAGTAATATGTCTATTTTAGGGTAGAGTAATATATTTGATAGAGTAATATATTAATATGTCTATTTTTCTAACGTGTTTTATCTTTCTTTTTGGAATAGTTAAGTGATGGATCATCACACCGACAAAGAACTTCTTGAGGGCATGATAAGAGGTGAAATTCCTCTTATGACTAGAGGTGAAGATGTTGTAGACGAGGGCATAATAATAGGTGAAGATTATGTAAACGAGGACTAGAGATGGTCATTTCTAAAACAATCTGATGATGGACATGAGCTAGAACTGATGGATGAAGGGTAAACAAACAATAATGATGGCCCCTTGACAACAAGCGGCGAGGTATATATGTATATTAAGCCTCTTGTGACTAGATGCATTAATTGATCTGGATATATATATTAATTAATCACTCTCTCTTCTTATTTTAGCCCTTTGCATCAAGCAAATTGACTGTTAAAACGAAACGAGGCCCGACAAAAAAGTTGGATGGTAATCAAAGGTTTACCATCAACATAATAGATGATAATGGAGACCCGATTGATCCAAAAAAGCACACCAAGATGTTTATAAATCAATGTGGGGTGATTGTTAGGGACAACCTCCCGATCACCATTCAAAACTGGAATAAGTCAAAGAAACCAGGTGAAGAATTCACCAGTTATATCACCGATGATGCCAAAGATGACCTTTGGCAGATGCTCATAGCACATTTCATACTACCTCCAGAGTATGAAGAATTCGAGGTAGATGGTACTACCCTAAGGCTGGGTGGGCGCGAAAGAACAGCGAAAGTCAAGGAGTAGGCTCTATCGAAGATGGGCGAACTGTATCGGAACCATAATAAAGTTTTATACGCAAAGTTTGTCGCAAAAAAGAAAACTCCAGACTTCAAAGGAGAATACGAGAAATTGAGAGAATAGTGGCCCGATTTTGTAAACTACAAGCTATCTTCTATAGCCAAGGCAAAGTCAGAAAAGAATGCAATGAATGCTACCAAAAAGAAATACCACCATAAAATGGGGACAGGTGGCTACAAGAGTGTCGTGCCTAAGTGGGAAAATATGGAGGCCGACATGAGGACTAGAGGGATCATTCCTGGTATAGATGGATGGCCCGAGAGGTCAAAGCACTGGTGGTATGGGCACGGGGGAAAGTTGAACCCAGAAACAGGGGCGACAATTTTTCAAGAAAAATTCTAACACCCTCCAAAGCACTTATTCAAGCAATGGCCGATGCTCAAGCGGGATTGTTTCGGCCCGACAGAGAGAACGACGAGCTGACACGCGCCCTTGGGAATCCTGAAAAAGGTGGACGAACACGAGGCAAAGGCACTGGTGTTACGTGGAAGAAAGGGTCTCCCGAGTACGATGACAGTTATAGAAGTCGTAAGAGAAAGAAGGATCGGGAGACAAACCGGATCAGGAAGATAGAAGAGGACCTAGCTGGGATGAAGAAGCTGGTGGAAGCAATTAGCCAAAAGACATCTCAGTCGCATGATGATGGTCCTACAATGGATCATAGCCAGCAGCGAAGAAGTGTGGCTTCCACGGAGGTCCGGGATGATGATCAAACATTGTTGGATGATGCATCGGCGCCTCGCTACCCCGTGGACAATGTCAGAGAGATGACACAATGTGAGCTGCATCATCCAATGAACAACCCGTCCTTCAAGGTGGCGATCGGCACTACTTTACCATGTCTACCTAGAGCACTCCACCATTCACTTCCGATTCCACCTGGCTATGCTCGTGTCTCGGTGGATGACCTAGTGGAGGATTTTGTGGACCTAGAGATTGACATCACTACACCTAAGGACTTAGGAAACTGGGAGATGTCAAGCGCCACATCATTCTATGGAAGAAAAAGTACATCAAGTTTCCAGGCTCGACACCAAGGCCACCAACTTCGAGGAATCCAAGTCCACCATCCCTCGACGAGAGGGATGTCGATCGTCAACCTTCAAGTCCTTCATCCCTTGATGAGAGGGATGTCGATCACCACAGCACGAGTACATCTCGATCTCCACCTCAGCCTCCGCCTCCGTCTCCGCCCCCGACAAAAAAACGGATGGCCGTCCCTCACCCGCGCCCCACTCAGAAGAAAGGTCATAGTTGGTCGAAGATAGTCGACATCCCGCCGTCTCTTCCGAAGAGATCTTATGACATGACTGATGAGGAAAACGACACGATATAGGCTGCCCATACTTAGGCTTTTTTGCACCAAAAAATCCCGAGCCAAAGCCGGTATTTACTGAAAAAACAAAAAAGTGGGCTAAGTCCTTTCTTGAGCAACCATCCCAAGTATCGTTGAATCTGAAATCAGACTACACGAAATTATTAAGTAGAAAAAACAACAAGTGCAAAAGTGTAAAACAAGTTGCCCAACTCATACAACAGAAGATTCAGTCGTTCCTCCTGCTCAAAGTGATTTCAGATACCGACAAGGCCTTCAGAGACGAAATGGATAAGGACATGCAAATAATGGACCCTAGAGCCAGGTCTGCCGCTGCACTACTAGGCATCACTGTAGCGACGGCCAAAGAACTTGCTACGACGGCAGGTATGTCTCTTGGTCAATTCTTAGACTATGAAGATACACTAGTGGCTCAGGTAGTATGGCAATATGTTAAAGGGGAACCTCTAGTCAGTCATGAGGAACTCACGCGTCTATCGGCACATATATGGTGCACTACGCAAACAGAAAAAAGGCACCAGAAAAAATGGTTTTCGGTGACCGTTAGAAAGGAGCATCACTTCAAAGAGTACTCGATATAGGTTCAAATGACCGAAATGTTTTAGTTATACAATCAACGCGCCCTCGATAAATCTATCCTCGGTTGCTATTATTTATAAGTGATTTATTTCTATAATTAAGTCTTTAGATCAGCTAGTTCATTTCATGTAATATATCATCCTGACTATATATCCTTTTGTACGGTATTATATTCTACAGAATGAAGATGCTTGAATGCAAAAGAGCAAGAGTATATGACATTGGGTTTATTGACCCATATATCGTTAATGAATATACGTTACACAATCACCCCGATGACGTGGAGGATGACCTGTACACTTTTTTAATCGAGCAAAATTTCGTCAAGCACATACTATTTCCTTCAACTTCAAGTGAGTGTTTATGTCTTGTACACATTCTTTTTTAAGTGTAATTGATGAGTTATGCATGTATACTTATGTAAACGTCCGTAGGTTCCATTAGATCTTGCTAAACATTCAAGTTGACAAGTCCCTAATTGAAGTCCACGACTCATTAAGTTGGGACCAAGAGCAGTGGCACGACATGAAAGAAATGCTCCATAAGTAATTTCAATCAGCCTCTTTCATTCATTTCATGATATCAAATAACTAATAACTCCTCTGTTCATTTTCTTTGCCGAGCAGGTGTTGGACACGGTTCAGACAGAAAATAGATGGTCCATTCAAAGATGAGCTAACTTATAAAATGGTGAAGGGCTTGCAGCAGCCACGGGGGACTCATTTATGTGGATTCTACTTCTGCGAGTACATTCACGAGTTGATCAATGAGCGGAAAGTTGGTTCACATTATCTTCACGGTTTGCGGGAGAATCTAGAGCCAGAACTGCGCGCACGAGCAATTCAAGAGGAACTGGCGGGATTTCTGATGAAGGAGGTCATTGATATAAATGGAGAACATTATACGGAGGACGAGGAACTCTATATGCCTTAGTGATCTCCATGTAGTTGATATGATATATCATCAATGACCATGTAATTTCAAACATTTCCTTCCTTTTGATATGATCGAATATTGTATATATGCATGTATGCTCGCAAGAAAACGAATATTAGTTATATATGTATCAAGGTGTATTGTGTATATAGTAGCATAGAATAAGTGTACGAAATATTTTTGAAATTATAGTGAAACATAAATCAAAAAGGAACGAAATGGAAAAAACAAAATGAAAACACAGAATCTCTGTTGCGGCAGAGAAACACACGAATCTCTGCCGCCGCAGGAACCAGTATAGTCCCGGGTGGTGTTATGACCCGGGACTAGAGAGGTTCTGCCCCCAGCCGTACGGAACTACCACGTGGTGGACTCTAGTCCCGGGCCGTAGCAAACCAGGACTAGAGATAGGGGCCTCTAGTCCCGATCTGGTAGTCCTGGGTCTAAAACCGGGACTAGAGCTAGTTCCGGACCGGGACTAGAGGCCCTTTTTTCATCAGTGTGAATCTTTGTGGCTCCAACAACTTCTTCATGAATTTCATCAACCAGCCAGCAAAGCCATTGTCGTCTATTGCGATAACATGAGCGCTACCTATCTCCCGACTAATCCTGTGCAGCATCAGCGCATGAAACATGTGGAGATTGATCTGCATTTTTTGCGAGATCGCGTCGCACTCGGTGAAGCATGCGTGTTACATGTTCCTACCCGTTCACAATATGCCGATATCTTCACCAAAGTATTACCAACTAACGTGTTCCAGGAGTTCCGAACCAGTCCCAACATTGTTCCTAGCCCTATTTTGACTCGGGGGGTGTTGAACATTGTATATAAGATATGTAACGGTTCGGTTAGGTTTAGGGTTTAGTCTCTCTCCCTCCTATATATTTATACCCTTTGGTGATCATTAATACAACAACCTATTCTATCTAACTTCTTTCGGCGACTTAGAACACGGATAATAGTAGAGCCGACTGTTGGATATAAGTCATGTCCACATTATCCATAGTCAATCTAATACTCCTCCTCAGTTTATTAGGCTTAGTAGAAATGACACCGTCAATCTCTAGGATTGGTGGGAGCGTTTTAGGAGACTAGCTATGGATTGCAAGTATTAATTAGTGCTAGATATGAGCATAACTTTTGAGATTTCTGTAACTTTTTAGTAAACTTAATAAACTGAAAAGGAGAGAGTACCTAACATGTACAATATAAATTATACTAATTTATTAATAGCATAACCCACCTTTCATACTCACAAAGTGTCTACGGATACGTGCTGCAGCTGGCTCTTATACTCCCTCTGTTTCATATTACTCTACACGTTGGGAACTGGGAATAGTAAAAATCAAACTTCATAACATTTGATCAAGTGTATATGATAACATATTAATATTTACAGTATCAAATATATTATAATATGACAGTATATTTCACCTTGGCTCAAACGTCATGAAGTTTGACCTTGGCTGAAACTTACATGTGGAGTAATATGAAATAGAGGAAGTAGTTAAAAGCTCACTTTTCTTCTCTCTCCTCTTATCTCGGTTCCAACTAAGCAAAGATATGTTATATAATTTATAGCTATAAGCCTATTGTACTGCGGTTACCTTTGTTGATATGAATTATTGTGTTGGGGAATAATCAGCACGCGGTGCATATAAATTTTGGGTTTTATAAGAAAAACAACAACAAATGGTATATGGTTTTTCGGCTCAGATTTGCTTGCAACAAGATAACTTTAGCTCGCATGGTGATAGAGTGATAGCAACGGAGACCCCATCCCAAGGACCAAAAGTGCAGTTTTGACTGTTTTGAGGACCAAAATGAACACACACACACGAAGTTTAAGGGCCATGGGTGCAGTTCTTTCTGGCAAATAATTGAGGTAAAATTATTTAAAAAACGTATTGCATTATTTTCTATGTCCACATAAACCTACTTCAGCATTTGTCCAACATAATCCCCTGGTCCGATATATTGCTGAGCTGAATTTATTTTTGAACTTCAAACAAGCACCTAAAGAATTGCAGGGACGGGGGCTAACAAGCAAATCAGCAATCGGGTATTCCCCGGTCATTACTGATCATCATTAACCAAGTCCATGCAGTTCCTTTATAAAACATGTCATGCAACTCCATCTTATCTATAAAATGCATCTAGATACATGTAAATCTATACATCATACATTTTGGGATGAAGAGAGTATTACATATGTTTTTTGTTTAAATGAAAAAAACAACTGAGTGGCTCAAACAAAATGTAAAGTTCCAATACGTAAAAAAAATGAACCAAACTTAAGACGGCTACCAAATTTCACGGCAAAAAAAGCTTATGCAAAGCCTTATGTGTCAAACAATAGCACATTTAACTAATTCTCTACCTTTGTCCTCAAGGCCAACAAACGAACCAACAGAAAACAGGATGACAGCGTGCATAAATCAGGAACAAACTAGTTCCAGCCCTAAAGAAAACTTCTGGTTCCTTAACCATGCATTAGGAATTAGGAAAACACAACGATCATAATGACAAGGTTAACACACGCATTGTTCGTCTTCTTCGACCACATCCCAGCTGTCGTCCAGAGCAAAGTTGTCACGGGGAGAAGCAACAGCGACCTCCTCGTCACCATCGAGACTTGAATTTGACTCTGTAGCAGAAGACCAGCTGCTCTCGGAAGTCGCAGATTTGACGGAGCTGGACAAGCTCGATGAAGCTAGTTGCAGTGGTTCACCAGCTGAAACTAGTTTGGAAGGCGCCGATTGGACTGAGCCTTCTAAGGTCGATGAAACTAGTTCCAGAGGTTCATCAGCATAAATTAGTCTAGAAGGTGCTGAATTCACTGGGCTGGGCAAACTCGGTGAAGCCAAATACACTGGTTCTTCTTCTTCAGCAGGAAATTTGTGAACTGCTGGCTCGACAGAGCTGGACATGGTCGACGAAGCTAGTTGCCGGTGTTCATCAGCAGGAACTCGCATATCAACTCTGTGCTGGAGCTGTGCAATGTTGTCGAAGATTCCAAGCATTTCTCCACTGAAAGAAACGGATTGTGTAGGTTTGTAAGTTAAATATTCCAATACTGCATAGTCTTTTCGACATTTAACATTATACTTACTGCAAATCATCAACAACATGGCCTCTGTCCATCAGTATCTCCCTCAGCTGTATCAAATAAACGCATATTAGCCCTTGTTTCCTATGAACATGGAGGAAATACATAATGGTTGGTGGATCACCGACATAGCTCAATTTGGTACCTTTGCATTCTCCTGTGCTTGTTGCTCCAGCCTTTTAGACTCTTCCTTAGCAGCTTCAAGTAGGACTTCCTGCTCTTTCAGCATTTCTTCAGCTACTCTCTCTCTTTCAATCATTTCTCTCTCAGCGGCTTCTCTGTCTGCTTCTGCTAATTCACGTCTTCTTTGAAGAGTTTCATGCATCTTCATAATGTACATGAAAGGTCATATCAAATAAAATTAAAATTTTCATGTTAAAAAGAATAGTCAATGTAAAATATAAAATATACTCCCTCTGTTTCAAATTACTCCGCCGGCACGCTTATGTAGGTGGGCTATTACTCCCTCATTTTTCATTCAAAAAAATCCTGAGATTTTTGAAATAGATAGTATGAAATGTGTACTACGTATACCAAAAATCCAGAATTTTTTTTGGATGAAAAATAAGAGAGTACTAGTCCACCTAGGTAAGCGTGCGCGCGGAGTAATTTGAAACAGAGGGAGTAGTATTGAAACGAAATAACTAATAGGAGTAATCCGTAAAATGATTGCAGAGAATAAATAATCATGAGTTATCTCTAGAACACATTTTCATTCGGCATTATTCTAGAATTTGCAGCAGAGAAGCCAACATGTTAGAGAGCAACTACCAACAGTGCACCACAAAGCAAAGTCTATATTTGGATTCGCATACTGAACCTGTACTTGGAATGATTGGCTAGTGCACACTACACCTAACAGTGAACTTTCAAATTTACCTCATCAATGATCGTCACGAAGTGGTTTCGTTCGTCAGAAATGTTGGATAGCCGAGACTGGAGTCCCTGCGCTTCTGATGCTAGAATAGATTTCTCAGCAAAAACCTCTGCGGCAACCTACAGATACTCCATTGAAGGGTTTTGTTCACTGATTGCTTAATTCAATGAACAGAAAATATTGTATGGAACTCAAATTCTTTGAGTAAAACAAAACCTTATTGTTCTCTTCCTCTGCAAGCATTGACATTTCTTTCAGCTTCGCTGCCTCTACAAGAATATCATTTCCAGCTTGGCTTGCTTTGGATACAACATGTTTTGTTTCTACTTCCCTGAGCTCAACCTCCTCTAGCATTTCACTTATCGCTGCCACATTTGACAGCAATATAGTCTGCAACATACGTTCATATATTAAGAAAAAATTGGCAATGTCTAATTCTCAGGGAGTAAAACTTTAACACCCATTGCAATAATTATTTTCCAATTACAAGTGATGTTTCCTGGATTTTAATAAAGGAAACAGTTTTACCTTCTTATAATTTTCAGCAGAGATGACATCATCAATGGCCTCCGGGATAACAGAGTAGTTTGATTGCATGTTCGTATCATGTGAACCATCATCATGCAGCGCCGAATCATCTTCAGAAATTGGCATCCCCTGGTTTGTCTCAGTAGATGAGCATTGCATTTGTTCATCACCACGACCTCCATTAAGGTGATCAGTAACTGAGTTCTGCGCACCTTCTAGCAAAGAATCAGAATTAGTTTCTTCCAGTAGACCGGCCAGATCAGATGTTGATGGTGCAGCAGGTGATTGCATCAATTCTTCCCCCTCTTTTTCAGCTGAATACTCTTTGGCTGCAACATCAAACTGTCTAGATTCTGAATGGGTATCATTAACCACTGGCGCAGTCAATAGATCATTGTTTGTATCACCAGATAACTTTTGTTGCCCTGCGAAACAATTTTTCAACACAAAGAAGTGTTTGAAATAAAAACAAAGGAAACAAAAAAGGAGGTTGCATGAAAAATAATACTAGCTCATTTATCAAATGCAAGGTCATGCAGAGGATCAAATTTGCCAAGAATCATTCCTAGGAAAAAAATTACCCAGAACGTCTTCATTTGACTTTGCAGTATTGTCATCTGGGACAATATTTGGGAGCACATTATGGACAACATAGTCTGCAGCGGCATCAACATCGTCATTGAACGAAATTGAAACTTCTATCAGTGTTGAGAAGTTAACCTGCATATGCAAAAGTGGGGATGCAGCAGCGCACATTGTTTAGAAGCTCAGTGGGATCTAAAACTTCCAACAGTAATAAACTTATTAAATATTTGATAGATGCGAAAGTTAGTCAACCAGTAAGCAACCCGAAGCGGACAGATGCCAATAATAGCAGAATAACAACTTGTTTGACTAGGTTTTATCAAAAAGATGTGTGGATCTAGAAATTTCCACTGACTTTACAGAAGAACATTGCACAAAGAAATTTCATGACATGCATACGGTTTCATGCTTCAACAAAATTCAATTATATGTGTTGTTGCAGAGTCTGGGTGCAATTGGTATCTCCGCGATATTACTATACGCTCTTTGTAAATAAAAAAGCACTTGTATATGAGAGAGAGAAATCACTCTTTTCAGACAGAAGGCACCACGTCCCCGGCTTTAAATTAATAAAACCCTATAAAAATCACATACTCTCACTAAAACACATAGCGGAACCCGGAAAATACACATGTATGTTTACAATTTGTCTAATACTAGCAAATGTTTCACGTGTGGCATGAAAGGTTAAAGCAGAGCAGATCGTTTCCTTATAACCAAAGCCTCCGGTCCAAACATGTCCTATAAAGAAAAGTAGAGCAGATTTATTTTTCTTCAAGAATGTCAGATCATACATTTCTTATTTGCTATATATTAGTGTCTTCTTGAATACCCAGTCCCGTTTTATAAATAAAACAACCACATCCATATGAAATTTGACATAAGAAAAAAAAACGGTGCGCTGAGGCAAGAGCACAAATATGCCAAAAACCATTGTTTATTCACACAACACACACGCACAAGTAGGCACACCATCAGCACCGCGCACCTACACAGACCAGCCCCTCGTTCCACAACACAGAACTGTATTAAAATTGTGGGATATAAAGGGCAATAGACAACGCGCCACGATCGATCTGCTGAAGGGATCAGCGCTACTATTTGGAAACTGAACCATGACACCCATGGCCTGTGTTAATTTACCAGGAAAGAAATACAGCAGTGAAAACTGTATCTACGGTTGAACCATGGCTATCTCGCACTCACCTGCGGGAACACCTGCACGAGGCTGTCTAGGACAAGGAGCGGATCCCCCGTCTTCCTCGCCTCCTCCTGCACGAACCAACCAATTCGTTACGATCACGGCCAGACCGAAAAGACAAAAAAAAAGAGGGGATAATTCCGAAGGAGAGCGGGCGGCGGCGAGCGAACCTCGAACTTGCAGCTTGGTCGCTGCATGCCGTTGCCGGCGGACTTGGAAGGATGGGCGCCCGTGGTTGATTGGTCGTAAGACGCGCAAGCGCGCGTCGCCGTCGTCGTCGCTGCTTTGCGGCGGAGGTAGTGATTGGGGTTTTGGAAAGGCGTCGCCGGCCGATCGAGCGGTGGCGGAGGAGGGATTTTAATGCGGGCGATCTCGGGGGAGGAGTCGGGTTTTAATCTGGGTAGGAAAGTGACCGACGTATCTCTTTGTTGTGGTCGCCGCGATCGATATGGTTAGCCCGAGGAGGCACGCGACGCGGGCTGGAGGCTGGGGACGACGACGAGGTGGCGCGCGAGCGGACCGGATCGTGCGTGGGCCGTTGGATCTGGAGCTCTCTTTTGGGGCTACGCTCTGCGCCACGATTCGCAGGGGACGGTCCGGATGCGTTCTCTGCCGGTGCGCGTGTCACGGGGGCGGCAGCTCTGACTCAGCACCAACGGTTTTCAGTTTTGGAGAAGGATCGGGTACTCCTCTGACCGGCACGGCTTTCAGTTCGGAGCCCCTCTTTGTTTGTAGTAAAGGCACAGCAGCGTCCGAGTCCGACCCTGTCTGTGCGTATCAGCGTTCTTCCGTGGCCGGCGTCGGTAGAGCCAGACAACGAACAAGCCGGACTCCGCGGCACGGCGATGGTGACTTGTCGATTGCGTCCACTCTGCGGCCCGGCGCCGTCGACATTTTCACAATAGTATGTTACGTATGTGGATAAGCAGGGAAATGGTACTATTACCAAAGTGAGTAATTTGATCATGAAATTTTGGATCTTAGCCGGTCTTCGATCGTGTTGTTCCAGTCTCAAGGTACAGGATTTGATCACCTAGAGCTACTCAGGTAGCCGTCATATAGCCGAGAGTTACAGATCTTATAATGGCCGCAACACACTAACACAGCTCACGAAACTCATCAAAAGGGTAAATAAAATAACTCTGTCTTCATTCGTTCTACTTGAAATAGGCTTTTCCATCGCAATATTAATATACCAAACCACAAGGTACGACTGTTGGGGCAATGAATCTCCTTAGCTTGAACTACCGAGGGGGAACCCTTAGATAGTTCATGAGATCGTGACCTTAGTTCAGTCACATTCCCCCATGGCGGTGTTCCTTTGTGAAACGAGACAAAAAAATAAGATGAAACGACTCAAGAGTAGACTTGGGCTACGAGGATTTGAGGGTTTTGATAGTAATGGTTCAAGCGGCGGTCTTGCTTTGTACTGGCATGAGTTGTTGAACGTTGATTTTAAAGCAGTTAATGAGAGATTCATAAACATGGTGATACAAGCCCATGATGATTCACCTTAATGGAACGGCAAACCGAGGGTGGAAAACTGACATCTAATGTGGACTCAACTATGTAACTTGCATGCTCAATATGATTTTCCATGGTTAGTTTCTGGTGACATGACTTTAACGAGTGCCTTTGGAGTTTTGAGCATTTTTCTAGTACACCTAGGACCGAAGCCCAAATGGAGGCCTTTAGAGATACTCTCGCTTCATGCGGTCTACTCGACTTGGGTTTTGGGGTATTCTCCATACATTTGATAATAAGAGGTCTGTGCATGCTAACATCAAGGTCGGATTTGATCACGCGGTTGCATCAAATAACTGGCGTGATATAAGCACCTAGTTAGTCCCACTAAAAAAATACCCTCTCCCCATACTCGACACTTTTTTTGGGACTGCACAAGCGAAAAAACCCAGCAAAAGTTGATTACCCAATATATATTGTAATCGTGGCAAAAACAAGGGCGGAAATCGATTTATATGCCGGGTAAAATAAATTTGTGGTGTAAATTGTGCCCTCTAGCTATCCATCGGTACCGGCATTCAGAGATGCCTTGGTAACATGAAACGGGGCAGTAATAATTCCGCTGCAGAAAAGACTTTTGTTTGTGGGTGCTATGTGTGACACTTTCAATTTAGTCTCACTAACCGGTGAGCCCCCACCGAAGACAAGTGTTGCAATCTGAATATTTTAAGAAAGGGAACCCTCCTCCTCATGACCATAATTTCTCTCCCACTGCGGTGACCCAGCATACCACTACATTATATAGTACACTATAGTCGTTGACATAACACCAATGAAACACCGTTCACTAGTATTACATTCCTCAGAGTGGTACAACAGAAACACAACAGGTCCAAGACATGACTATGGATTACAACTTGACTCTTTACAAAAGATCCAGATAACACTCTAGGTTATATAGAGAGAAAGAACTTCTTACAAAGAAGAACCAGAAATAATAACTCAGAAATATCTAGTAACTAAGACTAGCATCTAAACTATTTGGCTTGCCATTGCTGCTATTGCAATGCTCTACAGAAATAGGTTTTATGGCTAGAGAATCTACTCCTATCTAAACCAACACTTCTCACTTCAGCTGATGTATATGTTTGACTTCATTGACTTTATTGCCGAACTTGAGTTGTCGGTGATGGTTTCTTGAGCAGAAAGTGATGTTGATGTCGTCTTCAATGGCATAGAACCTAGCAAGGATTAAGAAGGTGCGGTTGAGTACGGGCGTACTCAGCAAGTTCACTAAAAAGGAGTGTATGATGCACTATCTCTACAGCCATAGACCATAGGTCATAGGCAATGCAGGTTTTCATAAACATTTCTTCAAAGGTTGCTTTTATTCTGAAAACTATGTCCGACAGCCTTCACAGGTTGACCAGAACTTCATGGAGTTCCTTTCCTTTCACGTTCGTAGCTCCTTCCCGAAATAGGGAGTAACATGTCACAATTCTTACACTCTGCAGAGGTGCGTCACTTTTCCCATAAGAGACCATAAGCTTTGTTGTACAATCGGGAGTATGTCCCCGTTCAAACTTCCTTGGTTTGAGGCCCAACTTAAGATCCAAGCTAATCGCTGCCCTCTCCGCGACCCCATATGTCTGCACAATCCTGCGGGGATGACTACACCTCTGTTAAGCCACCAACTAGGGCAAGCTATAACCAGGGGAGTTCCCGAAGACTCTGTAAGCAGCTCTGACTAGCGATCACCATCAGCTATGGTGAACTCCGACCCAGACAGTGATGCACGGATAATCTAGACACCTAGCTCGTGGGGAACTAAGGGGTCCCACCCATGTGCTAGATTCTCTGGAACTCCACGAGAAATCAACAGCCTCATGATAAGGTCATCTTGCGTCCATATGAAAGGGATAAGATACATCTGACTTCTCTGTCCCATTCCAAATCTCATGGTTGACGCGTAATATACGGCGCTAGAATCACTGGAGATATTGGTTGTTAAGTCCTAGATGATACATTACTATACAATGGCGTTTCCATTGCCAGTTATTATAGATTAGCTGATCACCCTGGATCAGTAACCAATATTTCCAGTTAATTGTGAAAATAGTGTTTTTGACCTTTTTTGAAATGCAGGTGATGACACAGTTGAGTTACAAGCATAGAAAATAATCAAAGGACATGAGCAAGTTGTGAACTTGCCTTTGGTGATTGCAAGATTATGCACTTATGGTCTTTAAGACAATAGAAGATCCAAAATCTGGAAATAGCATCATTGGTCCGGTAAGGACTAATGTATAAAGAAGCAAGATGCAATGATACATAAGTAATGTAATGTAATTTGATAAACGCGAATCCCCGGAATAATCGTATCTAATCTAGGGTTTGGAAACTAGGAATGAGTTCTTTAGAAGGTGTTGCACTTTTATAACAAATTCACACTTGTGCGTCTTATTAAGGCTTGTGAGAGTGTGTGTGTGAAACAGTAAGTAAATACAACAAGTAGAATACAATATCAAAACACTCAATTGGGTATGGTATCTGAAATATTTCTTAAACAAAATTAAGAATCAATTAGATCCTTTAAATAAGTGTTCAAGTATCACTTTTAATGTTCCTTAAAGAATAACTTTTGAGGAAAGATTATTTTTATAAAGTAAAAAGTATTTAAACTTAAAGTTAACACTTTAAGGTTTTCTTATTAGTGAATATTACTAAAGAGGAAAACATTACTACATTAAACAATCATAGTATAAGAGAATGCATTTACCCTTTTTATCTTATAAATCAATGGTTATACTTAATGAGTAAGTCATAGGTGTTACTTCAATTACTTTGGAATTTGTTTTAAATCTTTAAGTGGTGTTCTCAAACTGGGGAAAGAATTAGTAAATAAAAGTTTGGTGACGTTATAAGTGCATAGGATTCTTGTGATAGAAAATATACCATTTTAGTTGATTTTATATTTAGTAAAAATCTTTTAGGAAAACTAAAATATCCATAATTTGAGATGATAGTTTTAGTAGATATATTTAAAATGGTTTGATCTATTTAAACTTCACTTAAACATTAATTGACTTGCTATTGCATTTTTTAGATTTTAAACAATCAAAACTAAAGGCAATAGTAAAGACTTATATATTTTTAATGAATTAAAATAAAAGAAAAGGGTTTAAATAAGATTTATTAGACCTTTACCTTTTATTTTACTTCAAAAGTATGAGTTGATATTTTTAGTGTGTAGATTTCATTTTTGTGATCATTTTGGCATATTATAAGTTTTTTGTGAATTTTAAATAATAAGATATGATTTTTATAAGTTTAATCACTTTATAAATACCTAATAAATAATAAATATTGGTTAAGTGATACAAAAATAATTTAAACAAGTTTGTAATTGTAGATTTTGTTTTTATAAGAATTTTGGTATATTATTTATATTTTTCTTATTTACTAATATTAAAATATGAATTTTTAAAGTTTTATTACTTATAAAATCTTTATTAAATAATAATTATTTAAATAGTTAACATAATAATATTTGTTAATAAAGTTAAATTATAGATTTTATTTTTATTAAAATTTTGATATATAATATGTATTTTTCTGAATTATAAAACAAAAGATATAGGATTTCTAAGATTTAATCCTTTTATTAATTTTCTGGAATTATATTTATATTTAAACTTATTTGTTTTATCTATTTACTAATAGAGATAATACTTTTTATACTACACTAAACCTAGCCACAGACACTGACTAATGGGCCCGTGGCCACGTCATCTGCCACACGAGATAAAGACCATTTTACACACAATTGAACCTACACTAGAATCACATACAGGTGGGGATATTGCCATGTTGGCTGCCACGTGAGCAAAACTGGTCAAACTAGCTGACTGGGTGGGCGGTGACGCGGAGCTGGCATCGCGGTGACGTCACCTCACCGGAGATGGTCAGACGGTGAGCGGCGGCGGTGTTTGAGAGGGTTCTGGTAGGCTTGGTTGGGGTGGTTCGAACGAGGAAAACGAGACGAACCAACTGGTGGTGGTGTCTCTACGATATGGCCACCGGAACAACGACATTGACGACGACTTACGGTGGTGAACGGCGGCGCTCGTTGCAACGGCGATACATCACGTAAGGAAGGGATCTAAGAGGTGTAGGGAATTCAGTGGCTTACCCTTGACGCGCTAGTGGCCTCAGATGAAGCAAGGGAGGACGGAGACGACGACACGGTCTCGGCGACGCTCGGCCGGAGCTCAGGAAGAAGCGGTTGAGGGCGACGATTGGAAGCTCCCCTACTCGATACCATCGGCTAGGAGGCTTAGGAAGACGAGGCGAAGACGTGGGCATACTCAACAGAGCACGGGGAGACCTAGAGCGGCGGTGCTACACGGCGGCTTTGATCCATGGTTTCTGTCCCTGGAGGGGAACAGAGAGAAATGGAAAGCGAGAGAGAGTGGATGAGGATGAGCACAGGGAGGTGTCGACGTGGCCTTCTTATCCGAGCAGATAGCGGCGGTGCACATCGCAGCATCGCGACGACAATGAACGGCATCGAAAGCATGGAGCATTGCTCCAAATGAAGCTACTGTCAGCGGTGACGACGACGGCGAATTTTCAAAAAAAAACCTAGCAGTTCTTTGTCTCAACCCGCGGTCCTCCTGGGGTCCCACGTGACAGTGAGAGAGTGAGAGGTGAGGTGGGTGATGGGTTCGTAGCATGGAAAACAAAAAATTTCTACCGCAAGAACGAACAAAACCTAGATCTAATCTAGACAAAAGACAAGATCTAATCTATTAGATATGAGCAACGAGATAGATCGGTACTAACCCTCGTAGAACCGAAAGCGTTACGAGATTAGATCTCGTGGATGATGTAGTCGATCACTTGTCGATCTCAAGATCGTGTGGATGATCCTTCCGCCAAGGCTTTCGGCGCTTCAGACGGTCCACACGTCTTGAGTCGAAGCACCTTCCTCTCCCGTTCCAGCGAGCAGAGGTAGTAGATCTTCTCCACGGAATCCCAGCAGCACGACGGCGTGGTGGTGGTGGTGGAGATGAGAATTCTGCAGGGCTTCGCCTATGCCTGTGCAGAAGAAAGGTGGAGGAGAGAGGCGGCTGAGATTGGTTGTTATGAGAGGAGGGCAAGTGGGGGTGCCCCCTCCCTTCTATTTAAAGGAGGGAGGCGCGCCTGGGGAGGGGAGTCCTAGTAGGACTCCCCTCCTCCTTGGGCCGGCGGGTTGGGGGGAGGAGTCCTCCTCCCCCACGAATCCGTGTATTGCCCCACTTGGACTCCCGTGATCCCTTTCTTGGTTTTCAAGTAAACTCCAAGAAATCCTCTAGAACCTTCCAGAACATTCCGAAACCTTCTAGAATCTCCATACAAACACTTCGGAACATTTCCTAACTTAGAAAATGATCCCCAATATATGAATCTTATTCTCCGGACCATTTCGGATCTCCTCGTGATGTCCCGGATCCATTCTGAGACTCCGAACAACATTCGGTATCCAACGCAAATTCCATATCTACTTAAAACAACTTCGAACCTGAACTGTGTCACTCTACGGTTCGTGAATATGCAGACATGATGAAGACACCTCTCCGATCAATAACCATCAGCGGGATCTGGAGATCCATAACGGCTCCCACATACTCAACGATTACTTCGTGATCGATAGAACCATTTAACATACGAAACCAATTCCCTTTGTCACACGATATTCTACTTATCCGAGGTTTGATCGTCGGTATCTCCATACCTAGTTCTTCCTCGTTACTGATAAGTACTCTTTACTCGTTCCATGTTATGTCATCCCTTGTGACCCAGTCACATGCTTGCAAGCTATCTAGATGACATTCCACCGAGAGGGCCTAGAGTATATCTATCCGTCATATGGATGGACAAATCCCAATCTTGGTCTATGCGCTTCAACACATACTTTCAGAATACCCAATGACACCTTTATAACCGTCCAGTTACGAAGCGACGTTTGATGTCATCAAAGTACCCATCCGGTGATGGTGATTAACATAACCTCATGGTCGAAGGATTAGGTTACTATGTATTTCAAAGCTTACAGCAATACGAACTTAATGACTTGATCTTATGCTACGCTTACTATGGGTGTGTGTCCATCACATCATTCTCCTAATGATATAACCTTGTTATTAATCACATCCAATGTCCATGATCAGGAAACCATGATCATCAATCAATCAACAAGCTAGTTCAACAAGAGGCTTACTAGGGACTCTTTTATGTCTACAAAACACACAAGTATTAGTGTTTCCTAATAATACAATTATAGCATGGGATGTAAACTTTCATCATAAACACAAAGATATAATAATAACCAATTTTATTATTGCCTCTTGGGCATATATCCAACAGTCTCCCACTTGCACCAGAGTCAATAATCTAGATTACATGGTAATGTACCGAACACCCATGGCGTTCTGGTGTTGGTCATGCTTTGCTCTAGGGAGAGGTTTAGTCAACGGATCTGCTACATTTAGATCAGTGTGTACTTTGCAAATCTTTATGTCACCATCTTGGACATACTCGCGAATAGCATGGAACCGTAGCTTGATGTGCTTCAGCTTGCTATGTGACCTTGGATCCTGTGCATTAGCTATGGCACCTGTGTTGTCACAGTAGATGGCCATCGGGTCCAACGCACTAGGAACCACGCCAAGTTCAGTAATGAACTCCTTCATCCATATGGCTTCTTGTGTAGCCTCCGAAGCAGCTATGTATTCCGATTCAGTTGAAGATTTCGCCACAACGCTCTGCTTGGCACTCCTCCAGCTCATTGCAGCACCATTCAAAATAAATCATTATCCAATTGTGACTTTGAGTCATCTGGATCGGTGTTCCAACTAGCATCAGTGTAACCATTTACAACAAGCTGTTCATCACCTCCATAAGAAAGAACCATATCCTTAGTCCTATTCAGGTACTTTAGGATATTCTTGACCGTTGTCCAGTGTTCCATTCCAGGATCACTTTGATATCTGCTAGTCAAACTAACAGCATGTTCTATATCCGGTCTTGTACATAGCATGGCATACATGATAGAACCTATGGCCGAGGCATAGGGAATTTTATTCATCTTTTCTCTATCTTCTGCCGTAGCCGGACTTTGAGTTTTACTCAAGGTCTTACCTGACAACATGGGCACGAACCCTTTCTTGCTCTCTTCCATTCTAAACTTCTTTAGAACTTTGTCTAAGTATGTACTTTGTGAAAGCGCTATTAGGTGTCTTGATCTATCTCTATAAATCTTGATGCCTAGAATATATGCCGCTTCGCCAAGATCCTTCATCGAAAAACTATTATTCAAATAGGTTTTGACGCTATTAAGAAGTTCTATATCATTCCCAATCAACAATATGTCATCTACATATAGTATTAGGAATGGTACAGAGCTCCCACTCACTTTCTTGTAAATACAAGCTTCTCCATAAGTTTGTATAAATCCAAAGTTTTTGATTACTTTATCAAAACGTTGATTCCATCTCCAGGATGCTTGCTTCAGTCCATAAATGGAGCGCTGAAGTTTGCATACCTTGTCAGCATCTTTAGGATCGACAAAACCCTTGGGTTGTACCATATACAACTCTTCCTCAATGTCACCATTAAGGAAAACCGTTTTGACATCCATCTGCCAAATTTCATAATCGAAATATGCAGCGATTGCTAACATAATCCTCACAGACTTTAGCTTCGCTACTGGTGAGAAAGTCTCATCGTAGTCAACTCCTTGAATTTGTCGGAACCCTTTCGCGACAAGTCGAGCTTTATAGACGGTAACATTACCATCAGCATCTGTTTTTCTTTTGAAAATCCATTTGTTTCGACAGCCTTACGGCCATCCGGTAAGTCCACCAAAGTCCATACATGGTTTTTGTACATGGATCCCATTTCGGATTTCATGGCTTCTAGCCATTTGTCGGAATCTGGGCTCACCATAGCTTCTTCATACGTCGCAGGGTCATCAGTGTTGTCCACTAACATGATGTTCAAGGCAGAGTCATACCACTCAGGAGTGGTACGGACCCTCGTTGACCTGCGAGGTTCAGTAGTAACTTCGTTCGAAGTTTCATGATCATCATCATTAGCTTCTTCTCCAGTTGGTGCGGTGACGTAAACATCTTCCGGCTGCGCTACTCTCAACTCCGAAAGAAGGTTCAATAACCTCGTCGAGTTCTACTTTCCTTCTAGTCACTTCTTTCGAGAGAAATTCCTTCTCCAGAAAGGATCCATTCTTAGCAACGAAAACTTTGCCTTCGGATCTATGATAGAAGGTATACCCAATTGTTTCTTTAGGGTATCCTATGAAGGCGCATTTCTCCGCTTTGGGTTCAAGCTTATCAGGCTGTAACTTCTTTACATATGCTTCCCAACCCCAAACTTTAAGGAACGACAACTTAGGTTTCTTTCCAAACCACAATTCGTACGATGTCGTTTCAACGGATTTAGATGGTGCCCTATTTAAAGTGAATGCGGCTGTCTCTAATGTATAGCCCCAAAATGATAACGGTAAATCTGTAAGAGACATCATAGACCGAACCATATCTAAGAGAGTTCGATTACGACGTTCAGACACACCATTACGCTGTGGTGTTCCCGGTAGTGTCAACTGTGAAAGTATTCCACATTTCTTTAAATGCATGCCAAACTCATAACTCAGATATTCACCTCCGCGGTCAGAACGCAGAAACTTAATCTTCTTGTTATGATGATTTTCCACTTCACTTTGAAATTCCTTAAACTTCTCGAAAGTTTCGGATTTATGTTTCATAAAGTAGACATACCCATATCTACTCAAGTCATCCGTGAAAGTGAGAACATAACGATATCCACCACGCGATGCTACACTCATTGGACCGCACACATCGGTATGTATTATTTCCAATAAATCCGTAGCTCGCTCCATTATTCCAGAGAATGGAGTCTTAGCATTTTTCCCATTAGACATGCTTCGCATCTTTCAAGTGATTCAAAATCAAGTGATTCAAGAAGTCCATCAGAATGGAGTTTCTTCATACGCTTCACTCCAATGTGACCAAGACGACAGTGCCACATGTATGTAGAATTATCATTCAATTTTATTCGTTTAGCATCTATGTTGTGAACATGTGTATCACTACTATCGAGATTCAATAAGAATAAACCATTCATCTTAGGTGCATAACCATAAAAGATATTACTCATATAAATCGAACAACCTTTATTCTCAGACTTAAAAGAGTAACCGTCTACTTAATAAACAAGATCCAGATATAATGTTCATGCTTAACGCAGGCACCAAATAACAATTATTTAAATTTAAAACTAATCCCGATGGTAGATGCAGAGGGAGCGTGCCGACGGCGATCACATAAACCTTGGAGCCATTTCCAACGCGCATCGTCACCTCGTCTCTCGCTAGTCTTCATTTATTCCGCAGCTCCTGTTTCGAGTTACAAATATGAGCAACCGAACCAGTATCAAATACCCAGGCACTACTACGATTATTAGTGAGATACACATCTATAACATGTATATCGAATATACCTTTCTTCTTGATGTTGCCGTTCTTCAGATCCGCCAGGTATTTGGGGCAGTTACGCTTCCAGTGACCAGCACCCTTGCGAGAGAAGCACTTTCGGTTTCAGGTTTAGGACCAGCCTTGGGCTTCTTAGCAGGTGCGGCAGCTTTCTTGCCGTCCTTCTTGAAGTTGCCCTTGTTCTTAGGCTTGCCCCGTTTCTTGAAATTGGTGGTCTTATTGACCATCAACACTTGGTGCTCCTTCATGATCTCCACTTCAGCAGTTTTCAGCATGGACGATAGTTCAGGCAACATCTTGTTCATGCAGTGCATATTGTAGTTCATCACAAAGTTCTTGTAACTTGGTGGCAGTGATTGGAGGACACGGTGAATCCCCAATTCATTAGGAATTGGTATCCCCAACTCTCGGAGTTTGTTTGCGTGCCCAGACATGGTGAGCACGTGCTCGCTAACGGAGCTACCCTCTTCCATCTTGCAGGTAAAGAACTTCTCGGAAGCTTCATAGCTTTCCATGGCCGCGCGAGTCTCAAAAATGAGTTTGAGCTCCTTAATGATCTCAAACGGGTCATGGTGCTCAAAACATTTTTGAAGCTCCGATTCTAAACCGTACAGGATGGCACACTGAACTGTGGAGTAGTGATGTTTCCGAGTGGCATAAACATTCTTTACGTCATCGGTGGCATCTTCTGCAGGTGGGTCACCTAGCGGTGCTTCGAGCACATAGGTCAAGTTGACCAGCCACGAGGGCGATCTTGATCCACGGAACCAGTCCGTGAAATTGCTTCCATTGTTCTTAAGCTTTTCTTTCTCTAGGAACGCATTGAAATTGATGGAAACGTTCGCCATAATCTACAACAAATTTGCAAGTAGTTTAGACTAAGTTTATGATAAATAGTGTTCAAATTTAATTCTTAAATCAACTAGGTGAATTCCCACTCAAAACAACATCCCTCGAGTTGTTTTAGTGATTACACGAACCAAATCCACTACACCAAGTCCGATCATCACGTGAGATGATGTAGCTTCATCGGCGAACAATCTTCATGTTCATCATATCAACCATATGACTCATGCTCTACCTTTTGGTATTCCGTGTTCCGAGACCATGTCTGTACATGCTAGGCTCGTCAAGATTAACCTTAGTTTCCGCATGTGCAAATCTGGCTTGCACCTGTTGTATGCACACGTAGAGTCTATCACACCCGATCATCACGAGATGCTTCGAAACGAAAAGTCTTAGCAACGGTGCCAATTAAGGACGAACACTTTATTACTTGATATTTAGTGAGAGGGATCATCTTATAATGCTACCATCGCGATCTAAGCAATACAAGATGCATAAAGGATTAACATCACAGGCAATTCATAATTAGGGTGATATGATATGGCCCTTTCTTCTTATGCCTTCGATCTCCATCTCCAAAGCACGAACATGATCTCCATCATCACCAGCATTGCGTCAAGGTCCGTGGCGCCGCTTCATGGTTGTCCATCATCACTAGCAACTATTACAACTACTTGGAACAAAGCTATTACAAGATGAATAGACACGCAGGTCTTAACAGAATTAAAGACAACCATTAGGCTCCTGCCGGTTGCGATATTACAACAAGGATCATTGCATACATCAAATACAATCACAATCACATGTAGGCCATATCACATCACAAAACCCCTGCAAAAACAAGTTAGACGCCTCTAATTTTCTTTGCAAGTTTTACGTGCCTTGGGTCTTTCGACTAAGAATGCATCTTACCTACGAAACTGAACCACAACGTTGATACAAGTGCTATCAAGTGCCAAGTGTAGATTTGATCTATACTATGATGGGAGAGACAGACACCCGCAAAGCCACTTCTGCAAAACGAGTTGCACGTCAAGCTTGGAGCAAGTCTCATGTACGATGACATGTAATGTTAGCCCGAGCCGCTTCATCCCACCATACCGCAAGATGCAAAGTACACACATAGCAAAAGACGACACGAGCACCAACGCCCACAACCTCATTGTGTTCTACTCGTGCAACAGATCTACGCATAGACAAGGCTCTGATACCACTGATGGGTTCGTAGCATGGAAAACAAAAAAATTCTACCGCAAGAACGTACAAAACCCAGATCTAATCTAGACAAAAGCCAAGATCTAATCTAGACAAAAGCAAAGATCTAATCTATTAGACATGAGCAACGAGATAGATCAGTACTGACCCTTGTATAACCGAAAGCATTACGAGATTAGATCTCGTGGATGATGTAGTCGATCACTTGCCGATCTCAAGATCGTGTGGATGATCCTTCCGGCAGCGTTCAGCGCTTCATGAGACGGTAACACGTCTTGGTCGAAGCAGACCTTCCTCTCCCCGTTCCAGCGAGCAACGGAGGTAGTAGATCTTCTCCACGAAATCCCAGCAGCACGACGGCGTGGTGGTGGTGGTGGAGATGAGAATTCTACAGGGCTTTGCCTATGCCTGTGCAGAAGAAAGGTGGAGGAGAGAGGCGGCTGAGATTGGTTCTTATGAGAGGAGGGTAAGAGGGGGTGCCCCCTCCCTTCTATTTAAAGGAGGGAGGCGCGCCTGGGGAGGGGGAGTCCTAGTAGGACTCCCCTCCTCCTTGGGCCGGTGGGTTGGGGGGAGGAGTCCTCCTCCCCCACGAATCCGTGTATTGCCCCACTTGGACTCCCTTGATCCCTTTCTTGGTTTTCAAGTAAACTCCAAGAAATCCTCTGGAACCTTCCAGAACATTCCGAAACCTTCTAGAATCTCCATACAAACACTCCGGAACATTTCCTAACTTAGAAAATGATCCCCAATATATGAATCTTATTCTCCGGAGCATTTCGGATCTCCTCGTGATGTCCCGGATCCATTCCGAGACTCCGAACAACATTCGGTCTCCAACACAAATTCCGTATCTACTTAAAACAACTTCGAACCTTAAGTGTGTCACCCTACGGTTCGTGAATATGCAGACATGATGAAGACACCTCTCCGATCAATAACCATCAGCGGATCACGGAGATCCATAACGGCTCCCACATACTCAACGATTACTTCGTGATCGATAGAACCATTTAACATACGAAACCAATTCCCTTTGTCACACGATATTCTACTTATCCGAGGTTTGATCGTCGGTATATCCATACCTAGTTCTTCCTCGTTACTGATAAGTACTCTTTACTCGTTCCATGTTATGTCATCCCTTGTGACCCAGTCACATGCTTGCAAGCTATCTAGATGACATTCCACCGAGAGGGCCTAGAGTATATCTATCCGTCATATGGATGGACAAATCCCAATCTTGGTCTATGCGCTTCAACACATACTTTCAGAATACCCAATGACACCTTTATAACCGCCCAGTTACGAAGCGGTGTTTGATGTCATCAAAGTACCCATCCGGTGATGGTGATTAACATAACCTCATGGTCGAAGGATTAGGTTACTATGTATTTCAAAGCTTACAGCAATACGAACTTAATGACTTGATCTTATGCTACGCTTACTATGGGTGTGTGTCCATCACATCATTCTCCTAATGATATAACCTTGTTATTAATCACATCCAATGTCCATGATCAGGAAACCATGATCATCAATCAATCAACAAGCTAGTTCAACAAGAGGCTTACTAGGGACTCTTTTATGTTTACAAAACACACAAGTATTAGTGTTTCCTAATAATACAATTATAGCATGGGATGTAAACTTTCATCATAAACACAAAGATATAATAATAACCACTTTTATTATTGCCTCTTGGGCATATATCCAACAGTGGGCTGGTACTAGGCCGTGGCAAAGTGCGCGGTTTTTTACTGTTGTTGCTCACGAGCGAAAAGTAGGTAACGGGCCGTGGGCCGGCTCTGCTGTGCTGCCCTTTTATTTTTCTTTTTCGATTTTCTGTTCTCTATTTTCTTTAATAAATTTCTTTCTTGAATTTGAATTTCTTCAAAGTTTTAAACATGCAGAGAAATTGTAGGTCATGAACACTATTGTATAAACCAAGTATGATCTTCTTCTCACCATTTCTTATTGTACAAGAAATGTTCATAACTATATGAAGGTTTAAATAAAGTAAATATAATTTAGGGTTTTAGGGTTTGTTTCTTATAGTAAAATTTCACAAAGATGATTCTGATTTCACTTGACAATCTTAATGGTACTGGTTTGAAATGTGTATCCATGTATATTGAATCTTGTTCCCACTTATCTTCATAAAGGATTTATCTAATGTACTAATTCTGCTAGCTTTCTCATAGCTCCTCAATTACTAACTCAACTCTTGGGTTTAGGTACTGCTTCTAGTTAAATCATGAGTGAGTTAACTCCTCCAACATCAAATGGTTTGATCTCCACTAAGGATCACATTCCATTGATGATGGTACACTCAACCATATCTAGTTCTTCCTTCAGATTAATTAACTTAAGGTATTTGGGAGGTCAACACAATATGTCAAAGGCTATGAGTCAATAAGTTCTAGGTCAAGAATTGATCACTCAATAATGATGATCCATTGACACTAGGACTTGGTCAAATAGGAATATCACCTCTTAATATCATATTAAAAGTATATGCTAGATGGTCTTGGCTTGACTTCCTTTCTACTCTATTTGTGACAAGAGTTAATGTTTATGAACTACCATGATACCCATGGTAAGAGTAACTATGGCAAACAAGTGTTTCAAGGTTTAGTTATAGAGTTTCTTTACTTAAGTTATATACTTACTTTGCTATTCAAGTTTGTGGTAGGTAGTACCTTAATATCATCTTTAGAATATTAAGTATTCATCCTTGAGTTGTAGTATGGAATACCATGTAATGATCTCTAGAAGATCTAGTAATCCTTATTAAGTAGTGTGTTGTAACTTAGTTTTATTACATTTGATCTACCCTTAGATCAAATTATATTACCCAAAGATAAGGTTTTAACAAAGGTCATATTGAAACTTATCGCAGTCAACTTGATGATCTAGTTCAGTTCCACCAAGTTAAGAGAAGCTTCAATCTCTTTGACAAGTTTTATTTAAAAGCGCAAAAATTATCCGGATTTTCTATGCATGAATGCAATGCACACACTTATGTTCAGCTTATTTCTAAGCCCTAATGCTGGGACGTTACATACTCTCCCCCTTAAAATAAACTGCGTCCCCGAAGTTAGTACTCTCTTACGTTTTGGAATGAGTAGTTGACTTGTATTGATCACGACCTTTTCTCAATTCCATTATGATCACAGTTGGGAATAATTCTGGTATCCCGTATCCAGATCTGTTTCCTTGAATCATCTTTATTCCGACAATATCCACTGTCGTTTCCCATATGTAATATAACTCGTTCTACTACGATCTCTTAGGTTATGTCTTCAAAGTGCTACTTAGGATTGGTTTGGGACACATTTAGTCCGTTCCAATCAGGCTTTTCCTACTACACTACACCAATCTATTTTGGAATACTCTCTTTACTCTAAAGGATAACTTACCAGCTGTTTCCCCCCTATAACTACTCTGCTCGAGTTAAGCAGTTATGTCTACTTTGGTCATTTATCTAGACATACTCTAGAGAGTACTCTTATACAGATGATTTTTTATAACCTTATGACAATAAGGCTTAATCTCATCATAATTTTATACTTCTCCAGCCTTTAGTCAGAAAGTTAGACAACAACACTTCAGTGTTTATTGTTTACTCTCCCCTTGGGGTTTCCTAATGGTCTCTAAACTTTATATATAGTATCCATTAACTCCATAGTAAGGATATTGGTCTTTGTCTAGCTTATACTTTATCTCTATAAGACTTCACGAAAGAATTTGTGGTACACTCATACATTGCAAATGTATCTATAATTTTTGATGTTTCATGCTTGGTTTTATCCACTTTCTTGTGTTTTGTTCCAACTTTGGAGTACTTTTCATATGATTTCTTGGACTAACCTATTAACAAGAGACACAGTGCCAGCTGCATGTTTTCTGCTATTTTTGGTTCTAGGAAACTCAGAAAATGAATATTCTCGGAATTGGACGGGACAAAAGCCAAAGTGCCTATTTTTCCGGAAGGTATCAAGTGCCAGAATACGAGACGGAGAGGGGCCAGGGGCCGGCCGCACCACCTAGCCGCACGGCCAGGCTTGGCCCGCGCCAGGGGGTGGTCTGGCCGACCCCAGCACCCCCTCGGCCTCTCCTTCCGCCTATAAGTTGCCCTCGGGACGAAAACCCTAGGTACCCGATCAAAAATCCATGAAAGAGTCTGTAGCCGCCGTCATCTCCATCCCTAGATCGGGAGGGATCTGAAGCTCTTCCCGGCACCCTGCCGGAGAGGGGAATTCACCCTGGAGGCCTTCTTCAACACCATGCAAGCTAGATGGTTGGTTTCATCCTTGGACTACGGATCCATGTAGTAGCTAGATGGTTGGTTTCTCCTCCCTTGTGCTTTCATGTTTAGATCTTGTGAGCTCCGTTCATGATCAAGATCATCTATTTGTAATTCATACATGTTGTGTTTGCGGGGATCTGATGGATATTGAGATGCTATTTCAGATTGATTATTGATTCTATCATGTCTTTGTTATTTGAGATCTTGCATGCTTTACGTTGTTAGTAGCTATCTTGGCCAAGTAGATGCTAGCAACTCCAAGAGTTAGTATTTATGCTCGATAGTGGGTTCATGCCTCTGGTAATCTGGGGAAGTGATAGAAATCTCTAAGGTACTAGATGTGTTGTTGCTACTAGGGAGAAAACAACGATCATTTGTTCATAGAACAATTGTATTGTTTACTTTACACGCAGTTCGTAAAGCAATAATCTGTTGCTTGCAACTTAATACTGGAGGGGGTTCGGATGATAAGCTGAAGGTGGATTATTAGTCATAGATGCAGTTGGATGGCGGTCTATGTATTATGTTGTAATGCCCAATCAAGTCTCAAAGGAGTCAAGATGATTAGTATATGCATATATTGCTTTCTCGGTGTTTGTCAATTGCCCCGCTGTAATTTGTTCACCCAACATGTTATCTATCTAAGGAGAGCCACCTCTAGTGAGCTATGGAGCCCGGTCCTTGTCTTTTATATACAATCTACAATCTTTTACTGCTTTGTGTTTACTTTCTGCAAATTTTTACTTCCTTCCATTCGATACGTTTAATCCTTTGTTTTCCGCAAAACACGGTGAGATTGACAACCTCATCGCAAGTTGGGGACAAAGTTCTGTGGTTGTGTTGTGCAGGTCTCCACGTTGCTACTAGCACCGGTAGTGCACCTTGCCAAAGCTCAGCTAGTAACACCTTTGGGGTGTTTCCTTGCTCCTACTGGTTCGATTAAACCTTGGTTTCATAACTGAGGGAAAACTTACTGCTGTGCTCATCATACCTTCCTCTTGGGGTTCCCAACGAGCTCTACGTTGAAAGTCGAGCGCATCAAGATATTTTCTGGCGCCGTTGCCGGGGAGTCAAGGACATCTTCACAAGGGGAGTCCCTCATAACCAATCTCTTTACTTTGTTGTTTTTGTTTTGCTTAGTTTTATTTTTGCTTTGTTTGCTTGTTTTGTTCTTCAAAAAACACAAAAAAATTAGTTTTACTTGTTTTGCTTTCTTATTTGAAAACACACAAAAAATTAGTTCCTATCTTGAGTTTCCACTATGTCTAGCCTTGCTCCAATCACTATGTCACCTGAGGAAATGATTCTCAATTTTAAACAAGGAATTGAGGAAAGTTTTAAGGAAGCTTGGTCTAGAATCTCTGATCTACATGAAAAGACTGAGCCTAAAATGATTCAAGGCTTGTTCCTTAGCAGTTTTTACCTTGGGATTGCTCTTTGCTATAGATATGCTTTAGATGCTATTGTGGGAGGAGATTTCCTCCAATGTAATGAGGATGATGCCATTAATGCTATAAAGAAATTGATCCTCACTTACACTATGCCTAGCCAAACTGATATTTCTTTCGCAAAAATATTTGCTAGGTTGAACACTCTTGAGGCTAGCACTACTAGCTTAGAAAGTTGCTATAATATGCTTAGGGAGAATCACAATTATGTTCCAATAAATTCTGAACCATCAAAGTGGCTCCCTACAGTAAGATTGAGATAAACACTGAAACTTTTCAAGCCCGCTGCGATATCATGTCTGAATTTTGTCTTATGCCCAAAGATATTTATAAATCTTCGAATCTTTGGGGGCTTACTGAAGGAGGAAGAGAAATATCTCTTGATAATAATGCTACCATATTACCTATTGGAATAGCTGAAGGAGTGTTTACAAAGATCCTTGGGAAAATGATTTCTACTGATTATCTTGTTATTGAATGTGCAGGAAAAGGACAAATTATACTTGGAAGGTCCCTATTAGAACTCCCTGGAGCAATAATAGATGTGGGAAAGGGGACCATGCACCTTTCTTCTCCACCAAACAATCACATTTTTCCAAAGGTTAAGAATAAAAATAAGAGAGGTAAGGGCAAGAAATTTGGTCTTAATGCTTCTTCATTTGAGAACACTTGATTCTTTCTTTGCTTCTTATGCCTAACTTAAAGGCGTTAAAGAAAAGTACTTGTTGGGAGATAACCCAAGAGTTTTAGATGAGTTTTGGAAGTTATTACCTCTGTAATAACCTCTCCTTATCCTTTTTATTTGCTTTTTGTGCCAAGAGTAACCTCTAATGAGAGTGAAGTAATGATTGGGAAAGTTGCTATCCCGAAACAGATTTCTGTGCTTCACCATAAAAATTCCTGAGAGAGTTATGTACCTCGTATTGAGCTGTAATTTTTTGTGCTTCTGCCCCAGGTTGTTATATAACTTTATTTAGTTCAACACTTTTTGATTTGAGCAACAGAAGATCTTCGGAAAAATTCGTCTTTACCTGCTGGTCTGTTTTGACAGATTTCTGCCATTTTCTGCATTTGCTTCTTGTTAGTTCCTTCTTGAGTTCCTTTGGGGAATTGACCTTGTTGAGGGAAGTGCTACAGTAGCTAGTGTTCTAATGGAAGTTTATTTGGTGTTAGAACTGAACCTTGAGACTTATTTATCTTAAGTGCGCTAATGTTGCTAATGAGATTGTGTGAAGTTTTGTATGAAGGAAAATTTTCAGGTGTATGGAAGGAATGAGTAATGAGATGAAGGATGGACTAAAGCTCAAGATTGGGGATGCCACGCGTGTCCCCCCAAGGAATATCCAATAAGTGCAAGCATCAAAGCTTGGGGATGCCCAAGGCATCCCCTTCTTCATCAATAAAAATTCCAGGTTTCTTCCAAACGCTTCATTTTTATTGTTTCATGCACAGTTGTGTTTTTCTTGGAGCGTCTTCTTTTTTGTTTTTGTTTTGGTTTTTAGTTTGATTGTTTTGCTTATTTTTCCGAATAAGTTGGTTGGACCCCCTCTTTCATACATTGGTTTTCAAATAGTTTGGTTTGGTTTGGAAAAGAGTAGGAAAGCTCATGCTTATGTGGTAAAAAGAGCTCATTTTTTACTGTGGCTATGCTTTGTCATGCCATTCTTGATATTTTTTTGGCTTTATGCTTAGTATTCTTTGCTGTAGCATGACTTGTTATAAACAATTGAGATTTCTTAATGTGCCTTGGATGAATCATGCGTTGTTTTGGCATACTAAAGCATAGTATAGTGGTATTCTCCTTTGATGCTTTATTTGGGTTGACTTGGCACATGCTTACACAATGTTATGACTATCCAAAGTCACCATAGCCTTTATGATCCTTTAGTTTTCAACTTGTAGTATCACTTTATGCTTTGATCAATGATGTTTTGTCGCTCTGCATGATTATGGCCATTATTGCTCTCTTAGTTTGTCGCTCCCAGTCTTTTGCTAGCCTCCACAACAAAGTATGAGTTCCACTCATGCATCCAACTCCCTAAACCAAGTTATTCCAAAGAGTCCACCATACCTACCTACTAGCTTATGCTATTCCAAGTATAGTCATGCTTTTGTTTACCTTCCACTTGTTATGAGAAAACTAGTGATTAAAGCTCTCACGAACTTGATGGCACACTTTACTTTATTGCCTCTAATAAACTTGAACCATTGGGTCCTTCTTTGTTGCGTATATCTTGCGCTTTATAAGTTGAAATTAGCAGAACCATGTTTCATGGGGAACGCTTTCAACATTGCACTTGTACTTTGTACCCTGTTGATATCATGTTCTTTTGCTTACGGATCCCGGCGGTGTGAAATAATAGTGGAACTTGTAAGATCATGGAGTTTGTATATGTGTTAGAGAAACACGTGGGCCGCTAGCCTAAGCCATGCCTAATCATGGTGGAAACTTGCAGCATCACCATAATGAGCACTCTATGAAGCATCCTCAATAAAAACCTGCGCAAATAGCAAATAAAAAGATCGCTGAGATGCTCATTGTCTGCTTGCCTTGTCATTTTGATTATAGGAAAGCTCCCATATCATCTGCAAGGGGTACCCTGTTGGCGGTTCTTAATGATACACATATACTTACAATGACAAGAGCTTACTCGTGACTGAAGTTGAGTAGCATGAGGATCGGTCTTCGTAAGTAAGGGGCATGAGATTTCGGTTTATAACTTGTCAAGCATATCCTCTTAGTTGTGTCACTTTAACCTTAATCACCTTAAAGATGCTTATGATAGGGGCAATGAGAGCTGAAAGCTATAAGTACCATAATTTTTGGAAGCTCTTTATGAGACTTGAATCCCTACTTCCTTTTACAAAAGGCCTTTCTTCCACCATTATATTGAGTCTCCACCTTCTATCTTTATGCACGACTTTGAGAGCATAGTGGCCATTCTTAGTTCTATGTGCATTGTCCCAAGACTAGTTGATTGATGCATAACTTGATATTGCGTGTTTTAAACTATTGTATCTAGTCACTCTTATGAACTTTGAAGGTGTCATATGCATTTATATTTGCTACTCTATTGAGGGACAAGATGAATACTATTATGCTATGTTTTCTTTATGTGAAACAACCAAACGTCTTGCAAAGCATTTTTATTCATGAATCTTTTGTTTGTGCCTTTTCATGTTGCATCATAGTTTCTTTGCTTATTGCTAGAACTTTGTCTTTCATGTTATGATTGAAGTACTATGATCCCAGCTTTGAATGTTTTGCAAATACTTTGATCAAGTCTTTGATGGTGCATGTCACCTCAAAAATTATTTCTTTTTATCACTTACCTACTCGAGGACGAGCAGGAGTTAAGCTTGGGGATGTTGATACATTGCAAATGTATCTGTAATTTTTGATGTTCCATGCTTGGTTTTGTCCACTTTCTTGTGTTTTGTTCCAACTTTGGAGTACTTTTCATATGATTTCTTGGACTAACCTATCAATAAGAGCCACGCGATTGCCTGCCTGTTTCTATTTGTTTTGGTTCGGAAAGTCGAAAATGAATATTCTCGAATTGGACGGGACAAAAGCCAAAGTGCCTATTTTTCGGAAGGGATCAAGTGCGAGAATATGATAAGGAGAGAGGGCGGGGCGGCCACCACACACGGCTGGCCAGGCTTGGCCCGCGCCAGGGGGTGGTCTGGCTGACCCCAGCACCTCGGCCTCTCCTTCCGCCTATAAGTTGCCCTCGGGACGAAAACCCTAGGTACCCGATCAAAAATCCACGAAAGAGTCTGTAGCTGCCGTCATCTCCATCCCTAGATCAGGAGCGATCTTAAGCTCTTCTCGGCACCCTGCCGGAGAGGGGAATTCACCCTAGAGGCCTTCTTCATCACCATGCAAGCCTCCGGTGTGATGCATGAGTAGTTCATCCTTGGACTACGGAACCATGTAGTAGCTAGATGGCTGGTTTCTCCTCCCTTGTGCTTTCATGTTTAGATCTTGTGAGCTCCGTTCATGATCAAGATCATCTATTTGTAATTCATACATGTTGTGTTTGCGAGGATCCGATGGATATTGAGATGCTATTTCAGATTGATTATTGATTCTATCATGTCTTTGTTATTTGAGATCTTGCATGCTTTCCGTTGTTAGTAGCTATCTTGGCCAAGTAGATGCTAGCAACTCCAAGAGTTAGTATTTATGCTCGATAGTGGGTTCATGCCTCTGGTAATCTGGGGAAGTGACAGAAATCTCTAAGGTACTAGATGTGTTGTTGCTACTAGGGAGAAAACAACGATCCTTTGTTCATAGAACAATTGTATTGTTTACTTTACACACAGTTCGTAAAGCAATAATCTGTTGCTTGCATCTTAATACTAGAGGGGGTTCGGATGATAAGCTGAAGGTGGATTATTAGTCATAGATGTAGTTGGATGGCGGTCTATGTATTATGTTGTAATTCCCAATCAAGTCTCAAAGGAGTCAAGATGATTAGTATATGCATGTATTGGTTTCTCGGTGTTTTTCAATTGCCCCACTGTAATTTGTTCACCTAGCATGTTATCTATCTAAGGAGAGCCACCTCTAGTGAACTATGGAGCCCCGTCCTTGTCTTTTATATACAATCTACAATCTTTTACTGCTTTGTGTTTACTTTCTGCAAACTTTTACTTCCTTCCATTCGATACGTTTAATCCTTTGTTTTCCGCAAAACACGGTGAGATTGACAACCTCATCGCAAGTCGGGGACAAAGTTCTGTGGTTGTGTTGTGCAGGTCTCCATGTTGCTACTAGCACCGGTAGTCGCATACCAAAGCTCAGCTAGTAACACCTTTGGGGTGTTTCCTTGCTCCTACTGGTTCGATTAAACCTTGGTTTCATAACTGAGGGAAAACTTACTGATGTGCTCATCATACCTTCCTCTTGGGGTTCCCAACGAGCCCTACATTGAAAGTCGAGCGCATCATACACCCACACAGTTGTGGATCTCCGAGATGAATCTTCCAACGTTGCTTGTCTTACCCTTAACCTTCTGGACATTTTCGCTTTAGTAAATCCGATCTTACGAAGCGTCTCGAAATACGATCTTTAATCTTATACTTCCTTAGGTCTAACTTAACTTAGGCCAAATTTTATACTCTTTAAATTACACAAATATGACTTACTTCACTACACCGTTAGGATACCAGCTACGGATACCAGCTAATACCAGCTACGGATACCAACTACGGATACTAGCTGCGGATCCTCCTAGGTGTATGGATTACCCTACGGTTTTTGACTTCTTAGTGGCTTCCTCTCTAAGTTTGTCAGATCTTGAATACCAGCTATGGTTTCCAAACTTCTTTTTTGCACTGATTCATGATACTTCCATGAACCTGGTATAACTACTTCATTAGCTTCTTAGCAACATCATCTATCTTAAGTGGACTTAAGTTCATACTTTATGTTGCTCCACATCCTTTTCAACACTATTATTCCTTCTTATTGCCAGCTCATAGTGAGTTGGAATTGGTCCATCCTTCAAAATAGTGTTAGTACTCCGTATATTTAGCTTCCTTTTTCTTGCCAGTCTTCAACTTGAGCTTCGGAACTCGTCACTCCCTTACACGAATTCCCTTTCCTATCTAGGTCTATAACATCAAGTAATAACTTGATGATGCAACATGCATTTGCACATCAAGTCAAACTTTATGCACAGATCTAGTCAATCAAGAAAATGCGAGAAAAACCAAGAAATCCAAATGTGGTACATATAACACACATCATTCTAAGCCCAGAATATAGTAGTTAAGTATAATACCTCTAGAATTCAGGCTTAGCTGTGTAGTATATGACACCTCCTAATATAGGTTTACCTCGTGATACTTATCACTTAACTGTTTAAAGTACTCTTTGTCTCAATATTTACCCAAATTGCCCAATTATAGTTGGATAATTTTGAGCAACGGGTCTCACTTTGGTTCTAACTAACCTCTTACCTTTCTTTCGGGACTACTAAAGACTACCAAATTTCGATTCTATCGTACACTATCCTCACATGATCTCTCACAACTACTAACAAAATTGTAGTTACTACCTTAATCCAACAATTATCGTAATGTTATAAGACCTTATGACTTCTATCATATACCTTCATTGTTCTTTACTTACTATTACTACAAGATTATTTACTATGTACTTGTCCTAATTACAAACTTATCATGGTCTCGGAGCTATTCTCACCACGAACTTGTCAAAATTTTCCTAGTCATCATGATTAAAGAGCTAATCTCACTATGACGACTATTTTTCTTAGCTTACTATTAATGATTTTTAACAGAATTATACTCCATCACATGGAATTATCAAGTGGATGCCACATGATTTACTTCCATTTGTATCTATACATACTCTGATGGTCTAACTTAAGTGGTATGGTGGTATCTACTAGTGGTAAGATTCTGCAACTTCATAGGGATTCTAAATATAGATTACATCACTAATACTACTCCACATGATATCCTAATATTAGTCCTAATCTTCTTTGATATTTTATCTTACTTAAGATATCTTAGTGGTGTTATACCTATTTAGAGCTACACTAAAATGACATTTCTCTAGAGAATACATATAACTAATCCTTAAGAAAGATGATAAGTACATCCAACTTAAGTGTGACAAGATTATCCTCAAGTGGATATCCATCACAATTCTTGGTTTAGATAAGATGGCTCCTATAGTCACTATCCAACCTACAGATATTCCTAAAAGGGTTTTAATCCTAAGGTCAAAGCATATGCTCTGATACCAGCTGTGGTGACCTAGCATACCACTGCATGACGTAGTACACTATAGTCGTTGACATAACACCAATGAAACACCGTTCACTAGTATTACATCCCTCAGAGTGGTACACCAGAAACACAGCAGGTCCAAGACATGACTATAGATTACAACTCGACTCTTTACAAAAGATCTAGAGAACAATCTAGGTTAAATAGAGAGAAAGAACTTCTTACAAAGAAGAACCAGAAATAATAACTCAGAAATATCTAGTAACTAAGACTAGCATCTAAACTATTTGGCTTGCCATTCCTGCTATTGCAATGCTCTACATAAATAGGTTTTATGGCTAGAGAATCTACTCCTATCTAGACCAACACTTTATCTTCACTTCAGCTGATGTATATGTTTAACTTCATTGACTTTATTGCCGAACTTGAGTTGTCGATGATGGTTACATGAGAAGAAAGTGATGTTGACGTTGTCTTCAATGGCATAGAACCTAGCATGGGTTAAGAAGGTATGGTTGAGTACGGGCGTACTCAACAAGTTCACTAAAAAGGAGTGTATGATGCACTATCTCTACAGCCATAGACCATAGGTCATAGGCAATGCAGGTTTTCGTAAGCATTTCTTCAAAGGTTTCTTTTATTCTGAAAACTATGTCCGACAGCCTTCATAGGTTGACCAGAACTTCATGGAGTTCATTTCCTGCCGCGTTCGTAGCTCCTTCCCGGAACAGGGAGTAACATGTCACAATTCTTACACTCTACAAAGGTGCGTCACTTTTCCCACAAGAGACCATAAGCTTTGTTGCACAACCGGGAGTATGTCCCTGTTCAAATTTCCTTGGTTTGAGGCCCAACTTAAGATCCAAGCCAATCACTACCCTCTCCGCGACCCCATATGTCTGCACGATCCTCCGAGGCTAACTACACCTTCGTTAAGCCACCAACTAGGGCAAGCTATAACCAGGGGAGTTCACGAAGACTCTATAAGCAGCTCTAACTGGCGGTCACCATCAGCTATGGTGAACTCTGATCCAGACAGCTATGCACTCATAATCTAGACACCTAGCTCGTGGGGAACTAAGGGGTCCCACCCATGTGCTGGATTCTCTAGAACTCCACGAGAAATCAACAGCCTCACGATAAGGTCATCTTGCCTCCATATGAAAGGGAGAAGATACATCTGACTTCTCTATCCCATTCCAAATCTCATGGTTGATGCGTAATATACGGCGCTAGAATCACTGGAGATATTGGTTGTTAAGTCCTAGATGATACATTACTATACAATGGCGTTTCCATTGCCAGTTATTATAGATTAGCTGATCACCCTCGATCAGTAACCAATATTTCCAGTTAATTGTGAAAATAGTGTTTTCGACCTTTTTTGAAATGCAGGTGATGACACAGTTGAGTTACAAGCATAGAAAATAATCAAAGGACATGAGCAAGTTATGAACTTGCCTTTGGTGATTGCAAGATTATGCACTTATGGTCTTTAAGACAATAGAAGATCCAAAATCTGGAAATAGCATTATTGGTCCGGTAAGGACTAATGTATAAAGAAGCAAGATGCAATGATGCATAAGTAATGTAATGTAATTTGATAAACGCGAATCCACGGAATAATCGTATCTAATCTAGGGTTTGGAAACTGGGAATGAGTTCTTTAGAAGGTGTTGCACTTTTATAACAAATTCACACTTGTGCGTCTTATTAAGGCTTGTGAGAGTCTGTGTGAAACAATAAGTAAATACAACAAGTAGAATACAATATCAAAACACTCAATTGGGTATGGTATCTGAAATATTTCTTAAACAAAATTAAGAATCAATTAGAGCCTTTAAAGAAGTGTTCAAGTATCACTTTTAATGTTCCTTAAAGAATAACTTTTGAGGAAAGATTATTTTTATAAAGTAAAAAGTATTTAAACTTAAAGTTAACACTTTAAGGTTTTCTTATTAGTGAATATTACTAAAGAGGAAATCATTACTACATTAAACAATCATAGTATAAGAGAATGCATTTACCCTTTTTATCTTATAAATCAATGGTTATACTTAATGAGTAAGCCATAGGTGTTACTTCAATTACTTTGGAATTTGGTTTAAATCTTTAAGTGGTGTTCTCAAACTGGGGAAGAATTAGTAAATAAAAGTTTGGTGACGTTATAAGTGCATAGGATTCTTGTGATAGACAATATACCATTTTAGTTGATTTTATGATTAGTAAAAATCTTTTAGGAAAACTAAAATATCCATAATTTGAGATGATAGTTTTAGTAGATATATTTAAAATGGTTTGATCTATTTAAACTTCACTTAAACATTAATTGACTTGCTATTGCATTTTTTAGATTTTAAACAATCAAAACTAGAGGCAATAGTAAAGACTTATATATTTTTAATGAATTAAAATAAAAGAAAAGGGTTTAAATAAGACTTATTAGACCTTTACCTTTTATTTTACTTCAAAAGTATGAGTTGATATTTTTAGTGTGTAGATTTCATTTTTGTGATCATTTTGGCATATTATAAGTATTTTTGCGAATTTTAAATAATAAGATATGATTTTTATAAGTTTAATCACTTTATAAATACCTAATAAATAATAAATATTGGTTAAGTGATACAAAAATAATTTAAACAAGTTTGTAATTGTAGATTTCATTTTTATAAGAATTTTGGTATATTATTTATATTTTTCTTATTTACTAATATTAAAATATGAATTTTTAAAGTTTTATTACTTATAAAATCTTTATTAAATAATAATTATTTAAATATTTAGTACAATAATATTTGTTAATAAAGTTAAATTATAGATTTTATTTTTCTTAACATTTTGATATATAATATGTATTTTTCTGAATTATAAAACAAAAGATATAGGATTTCTAAGATTTAATCCTTTTATTAATTTTCTGGAATTATATTTATATTTAAACTTATTTGTTTTATCTATTTACTAATAGAGATAATACTTTTTATACTACACTAAACCTGGCCACGTCATCTGCCGCACGAGATAAAGACCATTTTACACACAATTGAACCTACACTAGAGTCACAGACAGGTGGGGCTATTGCCACGTTGGCAGCCACGTGAGCAAAACTAGTCAAACTAGCTGACTGGGTGGGCGGTGATGCGGAGCTAACGTCGCGGTGACATCACCTTGCCGGAGATGGTCAGACGGCGAACGGCGGCGGTGTTTGAGAGGGTTCTGGCGGGCTTGGTTGGGGTGGTTCGAACGAGGAAAACGAGACGAACCAACTAGTGGTGGTGCCGCTATGATATGGTCACCGGAACAACAATATCGATGACGACTAACGGCGGTGAACGGCGGCGCTCGTTGCAATAGTGATACATCACGTAAGGAAGGGATCTAAGAGGTGTAGGGAATTCAGTGGCTTACCCTTGACGCGCTAGTGGCCTCAGATGAAGCAGGGGAGGACGGAGACGACAACACGGTCTCGGCGGTGCTCGGCCAGATCTCAGGAAGAAGCGGTTGAGGGCGATGATTGGAAGCTCCCCTACTCGATTCCATCGGCTAGGAGGCTCAGGAAGACGAGGCGAAGACGCGGGCATACTCAACGGAGCACGAGGAGACCCAGACCGGTGGTGCTACACGGCTGCTTCGATCTAGGGTTTCTGTCCCTAGAGGGGAACAGAGAGAGATGGAGAGCGAGAGAGAGTGGATGAGGATGAGCATGGGGAGGCATCGGCGTGGCCTTCTTATCCGAGCAGATAGTGGCGGCAGCATCGCATGATCTTGACGACGGTGACGACATCAGCGGTAGCAGCGTTGCTCGGCTGTCTGTGTGCGCCGCGGTGACGACGATGGCGATTTTTCAAAAAAACAACCCTAGCAGTTCTTTGTCTCAACCCGTGGTCCTCCTCGGGTCCCACGTGATAGTGAGAGACTGAGAGGTGAGGTGGGCTGGTACTAGGCCATGGCAAAGCATGCGGCTTTTTATGCTGTTGCTTGCGAGCGGAAAGTAGGAAACGGGCCGTGGGCCAGCTCTGCTGTGCTGCCCTTTTATTTTTCCTTTTCAATTTTCTGTTCTCTATTTTCTTTAATAAATTTCTTTGTTGAATTTGAATTTCTTCAGAGTTTTAAACATGCAGAGAAATTGTAGGTCATGAACACTATTGTATAAACCAAGTATGATCTTCTTCTCACCATTTCTTATTGTACAAGAAATGTTCATAACTATATGAAGGTTTAAATAAAGTAAATATAATTTAGGGTTTTAGGGTGTCTTTCTTATAGTAAAATTTCACAAAGATGATTCTGATTTCACTTGACAATCTTAATGGTACTGGTTTGAAATGTGTATCCATGTATATAGAATCTTGTTCCCACTTATCTTCATAAAGGATTTATCTAATGTACTAATTCTGCTAGCTTTCTCATAGCTCCTCAATTACTAACTCAACTCTTGGGTTTAGGTACTGCTTCTAGTTAACTCATGAGTGAGTTAACTCCTCCAACATCAAATGGTTTGATCTCCACTAAGGATCACATTCCATTGATGATGGTACACTCAACCATATCTAGTTCTTCCTTCAGATTAATTAACTTAAGGTATTTGGAAGGTCAACACAATAGGTCAAAGGCTATGAGTCAATAAGTTCTAGGTCAAGAATTGATCACTCAATAATGATGATCCATTGAAACTAGGACTTGGTCAAATAGGAATGTCACCTCTTAATATCATATTTAGAGTATATGTTGGATGGTCTTGGTTTGACTTCCTTTCTACTCTATCTGTGACAAGAGTTAATGTTTATGAACTACCATGATACCCATGGTAAGAGTAACTATGGCAAACAAGTGTTTCAAGATTTAGTTATAGAGTTTCTTTACTTAAGTTATATACTTACTTTGCTATTCAAGTTTGTGGTAGGTAGTACCTTAATATCATCTTTAGAATATTAAGTATTCATCCTTGAGTTGTAGTATGGAATACCATGTAATGATCTCTAGAAGATCTAGTAATCCTTATTAAGTAGTGTGTTGTAACTTAGTTTCATTACATTTGATCTACCCTTAGATCAAATTATATTACCCAAAGATAAGGTTTTAACAAAGGTCATATTGAAACTTATCGCAGTCAACTTGATGATCTAGTTCAGTTCCACCAAGTTAAGAGAAGCTTCAATCACTTTGACAAGTTTTATTTAAAAGCGCGAAAATTACCCGGATTTTTTATGTATGAATGCAATGCACACACCTGTGTTCAGCTTATTTCTAAGCTCTAATGCTGGGACGTTACACCCACTTAGTTATTTCTTTAACCTCTATCGAATCGGCAGCGGTATGAGGCATAGCACTATCCTTCCTCTAGACAAGCGTGATGCCGGTATGTACAGTTGTTATTTTTTTATTTCATTTCCATTGAATTTCGTGTTTGGTTTTTTTCCTATTTATCCTTAAAATTTCCTGATTTCTCGATCTCACAACTGCGCATTGTTGTTTTCTTTCAAGTTTGGCATTCCTGGAGTATTGGGGGATATCCATGACACGCAATGGAATGGGCAACATGATGTTTTCATCTACTGCCAATGCATTGACCACGTAATCGCAAGGCGATATGTGGCCTACGTGAAGAACTTCCCAGAGGAAACAGGCTGCAAGTTCCTCTAGTGCTATCGTGCCAACGCAACTTCATTTCGTTGGGTGCAATGGATTGATCTAGAGCACCCAAGGCACATCCAACAATCATTGCGCGAGCTCTGGTGGGACGAGATCAAATAAAATGAAAGGAGGCAGGTCGCATACAACAAACACATGGCACCTGCAATCTGGGAAGTGCAGAATCAGATGATTGATCGTGTGTCAGCGATGTGCTAGATTGGCCAGCAGGGTGCAAGCCATTATAGATAGGTTGGAGAGACTTGCTAATATGTGTAACTAGAGTTAGAATTAATTATGCTCCTAGTATTAGTTCATAGTACTTAATCTTGTAGTAGATCAAGTAATCAGTAGTGTCCTTTTAGTGCCTTCTTCATTTTGGGTAGTGCAATGTCACGATTCGTGCACAAGTACATGTGTAATAGTATCCCATATATGCAAATATTATTGTCCGTATTTTTGTGTGTTCTTTTGGTGTTTTCTAATAAATACTAATGTTAATAAATAGAATGTTGGGGAATATTCGACATGTTTCTCTTGCCAAAAAATCGATAAGGCAAAGGTCAAAGTTAAGAATCGTAGTTCTTTCTCTTTCTGTTCACACAAGTCACTCCATCCTTATCCGGAAATAATCCCCCGCCCCACCATCCCTAACCTTAGCCCCATCTCCGTGGAGGTGCTGACCTTGGCCACGCTAACCTCTCCACCACGCCGGACCGCACCATCCTCCACGGCGGGCGCTGACCTCTCCACCACGCCGGACCGCACCGTCCTCTGCAGCCATGTTGACTTCTCCGCCACGCTCACCTCGCCACCACGCCGAACATCACCTTCTTCCACGGTAGCGTTGACCTCACCCGTGTCGTCCGGCTGCATATTCATACGTCCCTAATCCCTCGAAAATATAGTTTACATTTCATGGCATCGGGATTTGTTTGTACATCATTGCTTTATGGTTCTATGTGCCTTGGGATCTAAAAATTAATATTGTTAGGTAGTAAGAAGTGATCTCAAACTGTTTTAATATGCCCTTCTCATTTCATTGTCCAGGCAATATCTATGTGGTCCGAACTGTGAGGTACACACCTAGCATCTTAATTTGGCCATCTAATTCTTTACAATTTCCATGATGAACAATAGTGGTAACACAGTTTCATGGTCACAATAGCTTGTGGCCACTATCATGTGAGGTAAACTGAGAGCTGAAGGGTTCCGTAGCAGAAAACAAAAAATTTCTATCTACTCGAACACTAATACCAGGATCTATACTATGTAGACATAAGTAACGGAGAAGGAATACAGTATTCATACCTTTGCAAAGAGAGGCACGCCTTACGCAGGAAGGCGTATATAGATGAAGACGAGCATTACCCCAAGTGTGGTGCCTCCAAAGTTCGTCACACGTCCGGTGTAGTGGACATCAACCGGGCTCCGATCCAGCCAAGCAGCGGAAGAAGTAGATGCCGGATCGCCGATCACACGACGGTAGTGTGAATGTGGAGAACTCAACCACGAGGTCCTCCCCAATATTACAGGGAAGTCCTCAGCAGAAGAGAGAGAGAATGAGAGGAATGGGTGTACTTCCAAGGGGAGGGGGACCCCTTTATATAGTAGGAGGGGCGCACCACCCAGGGGCCAGGCAGTGTGGGACTAATGCCCACACCCACCGGCCACCATGGGGCAGCCGCCGGCCCCAGGTGGGCCCCACTAGGGCAGCCCACCAGCCCTAGCCCGGCCGGCCCCCTCTTCCTAGGCGCCTTGCCCACTTGGGCCTCCCCTCGGGTGAGGCCCATTAGCAATATAGTGCCTTTTAAAATAAAATAAAATATATATTTAATATTAATTCTCCAATTAACATTCAAATACACATATTATATTATTCCTTTACTCCGGAACATCTTCCGGACCCCTTCCGATCTCCATCGGATGTTACCGAAACTATTCTGGTTTCTCTCTCTCTATTTCTCATACGATACCTCATCTACCCTAAGCGTCCCCACCCTTAAGCGTGACATCCTTCGGTTCGGAAACACTCCGGACATGATAGAGACTACTCTCATATCAATGATCAACAGAGGGACCTGGATGGCCATGTGACCCCCGTGTGTTTCACGAATTCAGTCGCTCGAACCGTGAGATAGTCGTTCCCCATTCCCTATGTCATACTATACCTAATTCATCCGAGACTTGATCTTCGGTATCCCTATACCTTAGTTCGATCTCGTTACCGATGAACTTGTTTTCTCGTTCTCATGTCGTTGCATTCCGTGACCTAGTCACATGCTTGCAAGCTTCATTAATGCAACGTCATCGAGATGGCCACATGTATCTGTCCGTTACATGGACTAGACAAATCCTGGTCTTGATATGTACTCCTCTATGCATTCCTTCAGAAAACCTGAGTGGCACCTTTTTGATCACCCTGTTACGAGATGATTCTTGATAACCATCTAAGCTTCTTCCAGAATGGTGATTTGCATTACCTCACAGTGAAAGGATCAGGTTGCGAGGTTCTCTGTGTTTTATCATCAATGGTGAACTTTGACTAGATCTCATTACGATATAACGGTCGGATGTTTGTCTATCATGTTATTCAACTAATAACATGACCTCATTGTCAGTTGGCATAAATGTTGGAGATATGCCCAAGAGGCAATAATAAAAGTGGTTATTATTATATCTTTGTGTTTATGATGAATGTTTACATCCCATGCTATAATTGTATTATAAGGAAACACTAATACATGTGTGTTTTGTAAACATAAAAGAGTCCCTAGTAAGCCTCTTGTTAAACTAGCTTGTTGATTAATTGATGATCATGGTTTCCTGATCATGGACATTGGATGTCATTAATAACAAGGTTATATCATTAGGAGAATGATGTAATGGACACACACACCCATAGTAAGCATAGCATAAGATCAAGTCATTAAGTTCATATTGCTACAAGCTTTCAAATACATAGTAACCTAATCCTTCGACCATGAGGTTGTGTTAATCACCATCACCGGATGGGTACTTTGATGACATCAAACACCACTTTATGGCGGGTGGTTATAAAGGTGTCATTGGGTATTCTGAAAGTATGTGTTGAAGCGCATGGACCAAGATTGGGATTTGTCCATCCATATGACGGATAGATATGCTCTGGGCCCTCTCGGTGGAATGTCATCTAGTTAGCTTGCAAGCATGTGACTAGGTCACAAGGGATGGCATGACACGGAACAAGTAAAGAGTGTTTATCAGTAACAAGGTAGAACTAGGTATGGAGATATCGACGATCAAACCTCGGATAAGTAGAGTATCGCGTGACAAAGGGAATTGGTTTCATATGTTAATGGTTCTATCGATCACGAAGTCATCGTCGAGTATGTGGGAGCCGTTATGGATCTCCAGATCCCGCTGATGGTTATTGATCGGAGAGGTGTCTTCATCATGTCTACATATTCACGAACCATATGGTGACACACTTAAGGTTCGAAGTTGTTTTAAGTAGATATTGAATGTGCGTTGGAGACCGAATGTTGTTCGGAGTCTCGGATTGGATCTGAGACATCACGAGGAGATCCGGAATTACCCGGAGAATAAGATTCATATAATGGGGATCATTTTCTAAGTTAGGAAATGTTCCAGAGTGTTTGTATGGGGATTCTAGAAGGTTTCAGAATGTTCCGGAAGGTTCTAGAAGATATCTTGGAGTTTATTTGAAAATCGAGATAAGATAAGATAAGATAAGGGGAGTTTAAAGGGGAAACTTGGGGGGGAAGGACTCTCCTCCCAAGCTCCCTAGTCTTGTGACCCTAAGGGGTGGGCCTAGGGGTGGAACCTAGGCCACCTCCCTCTATATATAGAGGGGTGGGCGCCACCCTCCTTGCCCCTCCCACTCCAAACCCTAGCCTCTCTCTTCCTCCTTCCATCTGCTCGGCTTAGAAGCCTGCAGAATTCTCTACTCCACCACCACCACCACGCCGTCGTCTGCTGGGATTGCGTGGAGAAGATCTACTACCTCATTGCTCATTTGGAGCAGGGAGAGGAAGGTCTGCTTTGACTCTGCACGTGTGACCGTCTGCGGAAGCGCTGCCGGAACGCGGCGCCGGAAGGATCATCTACTCGATCTTGAGATCGTCAAGTGATCGACTACATCAACCACGAGATCCGATCTCGAACAAGGCTTTGGAAACTACGAGGGTTAGTACAGATCTATCTCGTTGCACTTGTCTAATAGATTAGATCTTGGCTTTTATCTAGATTAGATCTGGGTTTTGTTCGTTCTTGCGGTAGAAATTTTTTGTTTTCCATGCTACGAACCCATCAGTGGTATCAGAGCCTTGTCTATGCATAGATCTGTTGCACGAGTAGAACACAATGGTGTTGTGGGCGTTGGTGCTCGTGAAATCTTTTTTGTGTGTACTTTGCATCTTGCGGTATGGTGGGATGAAACGGCTCGGGCTAACCTTACATGTCATCGCACATGAGACTTGCTCCACGCTTGACGTGCAACTTGCTTTGCACAAGTGGCTTTGCGGGTGTCTGTCTCTCCCATCATAGTATAGATCAAATCTACACTTTGCACTTGATAGCACTTGTATCAACGTTGTGGTTCAGTTTCGTAGGTAAGGTCCGTTCTTATTCGAAAGCCCCAAACCACGTAAAACTTGCAAAGAAAATTAGAGGCGTCTAACTTGTTTTTGCAGGGGTTTTGTGATGTGATATGGCCATCATGTGATTGTGATTATATTTGATGTATGCAATGATCCTTATTGTAATATGGCAACCGGCAGGAGCCTAATGGTTGTCTTTAATTCTGTTAAGAACTGCGTGTCTATTCATCTTGTAATAGCTTTATTCCAAGTAGTTGTAATAGTTGCTTGTGATGATGGACAACCATGAAGCGGCGCATGACCTTGGCCTTAATCTTTGGTGATGATGGAGATCATGTCCGTGCTTTGGAGATGGATATCAAAGGCACAAGAAGAAAGGGCCATATCATGTCACATTAATTATGAATTGCCTGTGATGTTAATCCTTTATGCATCTTGTATTGCTTAGATCGTGACGGTAGCATTATAAGATGATCCCTCTCACTAAATATCAAGTAATAAAAGTGTTCGTCCTTAGTTGGCACCGTTGCTAAGACTAGTCGTTTGAAGCATCTCGTGATGATCGGGTGTGATAGATTCTCGTGTGCATACAGCGTGCAAGCCAGATTTGCACATGCGGAAACTAAGGTTAATCTTAGCGAGCCTAGCATGTCTGGACATGGTCTCGGGACACGGAATACCGAAAGGTAGAGCACGAGTCATATGAATGATATGATGAACATGAAGATTGTTAGCCGATGAAACTACATCTTCTCTCGTGAAGATCGGACTTGGTGTAGTGGACTTGGTTAGTAATCACTAAGACAATGTGAGGGATGTTGTTTTGAGTGGGAGTTCACCTAGTTAATTTAAAATTAAAATTGAACTCAATTTATCATAAACTTAGTCTAAACTACTTGCAAATTTGTTGTAGATTATGGCGAACCTCTCCATCAATTTCAATGCGTTCCTAGAAAGAAAAACTTAAGAACAATGGAAGCAACTTCACGGACTGGCTCCGTGGTCGAAAGGTGTCCTCGGGGCTGGTCGGATGACCTATGTGCTCGATGCACCGCTAGGTGACCCACTGCGAAGATGCCACCGATGGCGTAAAAATGTTTACGCCACTCGGAAAAATCATTACTCCACAGTTCGGTGTGCCATCACATGCGGTCTAGAAGCGGAGCTTGAGCGCTTTGAGCACCACGACCCGTTCGAGATCATTAAGGATCTCAAGCTCATTTTGAGACTCAGCGGCCGTGGAGAGCTATGAGGCCTCGAAAAGTTCTTTACTGCAAGATGGAAGAGGGAAGCTCCGTTAGCGAGCACGTGCTCACCATGTGCAGGCGCAAACAAGCTCAAGAGTTGGGGATAACGATTCCTAATGAGTTAGGGATTCACCGTGTCCTCCAATCACGCCACCGAGTTATAAGAACTTTGTGATGAACTACAATATACCTTTGCATGAACAAGACGTTGCCTGAACTATCGTCCATGCTGAAAACTGCTGAAGTGGAGATCAAGAAGGAGCACCAAGTGTTGATGGTCAATAAGACCACCAATTTCAAGAAACAGGGAAAGCCTAAGAACAAGGGCCACTTCAAGAAGGATGGCAAGAAAGCTGCCGCACCTACTAAGAAGCCCAAGGCTGGTCCTAAGCCTGAAACTGAATGCTTCTACTGCAAGGGTGCTGGTCCTTTGGGCGTAAGCGCCCCAAGTACACAGTAGATCGAAGAGCGGCAACATCAAGAAGAAAGGTATATTCGATATACATGTTATTGATGTGTATCTTACTAGTAATGTCGTAGTAGTGCACGGGTATTTGATCTTTGGTTCGGTTGCTCATATTTGTAACTTCGAAGCAGAGGTGCGGAATAAACAAAGACTGGCGAGAGACGAGGTGACGATGCGCGTTGGAAATGGCTCCAAGGTTGATGTGATCGCCGTCGGCACGCTCCCTCTACATCTACCTTCGGGATTAGTTTTAAATTTAAATAATTGTTATTTGGTGCCTGCGTTAAGCATGAACATTATATCTTGATCTTGTTTATTGCAAGACGGTTACTCTTTTAAGTCCGAGAATAAAGGTTGTTCGATTTATATGAGTAATATCTTTTATGGTAATGCACCTGAGATGAATGGTTTATTCTTACTGAATCTCGATAGTAGTGATACACATGTTCACAACATAGATGCTAAACGAACAAAATTGAATGATAATTCTACATACATGTGGCACTGTCGTCTTGGTCACATTGGAGTGAAGCGTATGAAGAAACTCCATTCTGATGGACTTCTTGAATCACTTGATTTTGAATCACTTGAAAGATGTGAAGCATGTATAATGGGAAAAATGACTAAGACTCCATTCTCTGGAATAATGGAGCGAGCTATAGACTTATTGAAAATAATACATACCGATGTGTGCGGTCCAATGAGTGTAGCATCGCGTGGTGGATATCGTTATGTTCTCACTTTCACGGATGACTTAAGTAGATATGGGTATGTCTACTTTATGAAACATAAGTCCGAAACTTTCGAGAAGTTTAAGGAATTTCAAAGTGAAGTGGAAAATCATTGTAACAAGAAGATTAAGTTTCTGCGTTCTGACCGCGGAGGTGAATATCTAAGTTATGAGTTGGGCATGCATTTAAAGAAATGTGGAATACTTTCACAGTTGACACCGCCAGGAACACCACAGCGTAATGGTGTGTCCGAACGTCGTAATCGAACTCTCTTAGATATGGTTCGGTCTATGATGTCTCTTACAGATTTACCACTATCGTTTTGGGGCTATGCATTAGAGACAGCCACATTCACTTTAAATAGGGCACCATCTAAATCCGTTGAAACGACACCGTACGAATTGTGGTTTGGAAATAAACCTAAGTTGTCGTTCCTTAAAGTTTGGGGTTGCGAAGCGTATGTAAAGTTACAACTGATAAGCCTGAACCCAAAGCGGAGAAATGCGTCTTCATAGGATACCCTAAAGAAACAATTGGGTATACCTTCTATCATAGATCCGAAGGCAAAGTTTTCGTTGCCAAGAATGGATCCTTTCTTGAGAAGGAGTTTCTCTCGAAAGAAGTGACTAGAAGGAAAGTAGAACTCGACGAGGTTATTGAAACTTCTCTCGGGGTTGAGAGTAGCGCAGCACCAGAAGATGTTTTTGTGCCGCCTGCACCAACTGGAGAGGAAGCTAATGATGGTGATCATGAAACTTCGAATGAAGTTGCTCTTGAACCTCATGAGTCAGCGAGGGTTCGTACCACTCCTGAGTGGTATGACTCTGCCTTGAACGTCATGTTGGTGGACAACATTGATGACCTTGCGACATATGAAGAAGCTATGGTGAGCCCAGATTCTGACAAATGGCTAGAAGCCATGAAATCCGAAATGGGATCCATGTATGAAAACCAAGTATGGACTTTGGTGGACTTACCGGATGGCCGTAAGGCTGTCGAGAACAAATGGATTTTCAAAAGAAAAACAGATCTTGATGGTAATATTCTTGTCTATAAATCTCGACTTGTCGCGAAAGGGTTCAAAAATTCAAGGTGTTGACTATGATGAGACTTTCTCACCGATGAGCGAAGCTAAAGTCTGTGAGGATTTTGTTAGCAATTGCTGCATATTTCGATTATGAGATATGGCAGATGGATGTCAAAACGGCGTTCCTTAATGGTGACATTGAGGAAGAGTTGTACATGGTACAACCCAAGGGTTTTGTCGATCCTAGTGAAGCTGACAAGGTATGCAAACTTCAGCGCTCCATTTATGGGAAGCAAGCATCCCGGAGTTGGAATCAACGTTTTGATAAAGTAATCAAAAAATTTGGATTTATACAAACTTATGGAGAAGCTTGTATTTACAAGAAAGTGAGTGGGAGCTCTGTAGCATTCCTAGTACTATATGTAGATGACATATTGTTGATTGGGAATGATATAGAACTTCTTAATAAGCAAAGCCTATTTGAATAATAGTTTTTCAATGAAGGATCTTGGCGAAGCGGCATATATTCTAGGCATCAAGATTTATAGAGATAGATCAAGACGCCTACTAGCGCTTTCACAAAGTACATACTTGGACAAAGTTCTAAAGAAGTTTAGAATGGAAGAGAGCAAGAAAGGGTTCGTGCCCATGTTATCAGGTAAGACCTTGGGTAAGACTCAAAGTCCGACTCTGCGAAGATAGAGAAGATGAATAATGTTCCTATGCCTCAGCCATAGGTTTTATCATGTATGCCATGTTGTGTACAAGACGGATATAGCACATCTTTGTTAGTTTGACTAGCAGATATCAAAGTGATCTGGAATGGAGCCTTTGGACAACGATCAAGAATATCCTTAAGTACACGAATAGTACTAAGGATATGGTTCTTTCTTATGGAGGTGATGAGCGACTTGTTGTAAGTTACCGATGCTAGTTGGAACACCGATCCGGATGACTCGAAGTCACGGATGCAGATACGTATTTATTTTGAATGGTGCTGCAGTGAGCTGGAGGAGTGCCAAGCAAAGTGTTGTGGCGAAATCTTCAACTGAATCGAAATACATAGCTGCTTCGGAGGCTGCACAAGAAGCCATATGGATGAAGGAGTTCATTACTGAACTTGGCGTGGTTCCTAGTGCGTTGGACCCGATGGCCATCTTGTGACAACACGGTGACATAGCTAATGCACAGAGCCAAGGTCACATAGCAAGCTGAAGCACATCAAGCTATGTTTCCATGCTATTCGCAGTATGTCCGAGATGGTGACATAAAGATTTGCAAAGTACACCTTGATCTGAATGTGGCAGATCCGTTGACTAAACCTCTCCCTAGAGCAAAGCATGACCAACACCGAGCGCATGGGTGTTAGGTATATTACCATGTAATCTAGATTATTGACTCTAGTGCAAGTGGGAGACTGTTGGAGATATGCCCAAGAGGCAATAATAAAAGTGGTTATTATTATATCTTTGTGTTTATGATGAATGTTTACATCCCATGCTATAATTGTATTATAAGGAAACACTAATACATGTGTGTTTTGTAAACATAAAAGAGTCCCTAGTAAGCCTCTTGTTAAACTAGCTTGTTGATTAATTGATGATCATGGTTTCCTGATCATGGACATTGGATGTCATTAATAACAAGGTTATATCATTAGGAGAATGATGTAATGGACACACACACCCATAGTAATCATAGCATAAGATCAAGTCATTAAGTTCATATTGCTACAAGCTTTCAAATACATAGTAACCTAATCCTTCGACCATGAGGTTGTGTTAATCACCATCACCGGATAGGTACTTTGATGACATCAAACACCACTTCGTAACTGGGTGGTTATAAAGGTGTCATTGGGTATTCTGAAAGTATGTGTTGAAGCGCATGGACCAAGATTGGGATTTGTCCATCCATATGACGGATAGATATACTCTGGGCTCTCTCGGTGGAATGTCATCTAGTTAGCTTGCAAGCATGTGACTAGGTCACAAGGGATGGCATGACACGGAACAAGTAAAGAGTGCTTATCAGTAACAAGGTAAAACTAGGTATGGAGATACCGACGATCAAACCTCGGATAAGTAGAGTATCGCGTGACAAAGGGAATTGGTTTCATATGTTAATGGTTCTATCGATCACGAAGTCATCGTCGAGTATGTGGGAGCCGTTATGGATCTCCAGATCCCGCTGATGGTTATTGATCGGAGAGGTGTCTTCATCATGTCTACATATTCACGAACCGTAGGGTGACACACTTAAGGTTCGAAGTTGTTTTAAGTAGATATTGAATGTGCGTTGGAGACCGAATGTTGTTCGGAGTCTCGGATTGGATCTGAGACATCACGAGGAGATCCAGAATTGTCCGGAGAATAAGATTCATATAATGGGGATCATTTTCTAAGTTAGGAAATGTTCCAGAGTGTTTGTATGGGGATTCTAGAAGGTTTGAATGTTAGGAAGGTTCTAGAAGATATCTTGGAGTTTATTTGAAAACCGAGATAAGATAAGATAAGATAAGATAAGGGAGTTTAAAGGGGAAACTTGGGGGGGAAGGACTCTCCCCCAAGCTCCCTAGTCTTGGCCTACCTAAGGGGTGGGCCTAGGGGTGGGAACCCTAGGCCACCCTCCCTCTATATATAGAGGGTGGGCGCCACCCTCCTTGCCCTCTCCCACTCCAAACCCTAGCCTCTCTCTTCCTCCTTCCATCTGCTCGCTTAGGCGAAGCCTGTGAAATTCTCTCCACCACCACCACCACACCGTCGTGCTGCTGGGATTGCATGGAGAAGATCTACTACCTCCGCTGCTCGCTGGAACGAGGAGAGGAAGGTCTGCTTCGACTCCGCATGTGTGACCGTCTGCGGAAGCGCTGCCGGAACGCGGCGCCGGAAGGATCATCTACTCGATCTTGAGATCGGCAAGTGATCGACTACATCAACCACGAGATCCGATCTCGAACAAGGCTTTGGAAACTACAAGGGTTAGTACAGATCTATCTCGTTGCACTTGTCTAATAGATTAGATCTTGGCTTTTATCTAGATTAGATCTGGGTTTTGTTCGTTCTTGCGGTAGAAATTTTTTGTTTTCCATGCTACGAACCTATCAATAAATGCCCATGATCTTGAAACATAGATCATCCTCATGACCAATGAACTAGTTCACTAGAGGTAACTAGAGACACGGTTTGTTTACATACCACACGTGTATTAACATTTCGTATTAACACAGTTATAGCACAGTATGAAATGTATTATGAACATACAAGAGGTATATCAAATAATGCACTTTATTATTTGCCTCTAGGGCATAACTCCTTCAAGAGCCCACTTGCACTAGAGTATACAAAACTAGTTTACAATAGGCAGGAACCTAACACCAATGGAATCTCGGTGTTGTTCGTGCTTGTCATGTTGGAGAGCTTTAGTCAAAGGATCTGCTACATTCAGTTCCGTATCTACTTTGTAAATCTTGACTTCACCTTCGTCAACTATCTGCCGGATGACGTGAAATCTAAGTTTGATGTGTTTGGCCGTGGAATGAGTTCTTGGTTCCCTTGCATTTGCAATGGCTCCCATGTTATCACAATAGATTGTCACGGGGTCTTCTGCATTGGGAAAAACTCCTAGTTCGATGACGAAATTCCTTAGCCAAACAGCTCCATTTGTTGCATCAGCTGCAGCAATGTATTCAGACTCCATTGAAGATTGTGCCACCACCCGCTGCTTCTTGATCTTCCAGCTTACCGCCCCACCATTCACCAAGAAAACAAATCCTGTTTGAGACTTAGAGTCATCAGGATCTGAGTTCCAGCTTGCATCTTCGTAACCTGTTACGTTCAGAGCTTCATCATTTCCTCCATAGATTAGGAACATATCCCTTGTTCTTCTCGGATACTTTAGGATATTTTTCACAGCTGTCCAGTGATATGGTCCTGCTTACTTTGATATCGGCTCATCAAACTAAGATCCAATGCCACATCAGGTCGGGTACTAAGCATTGCATACATGATAGATCCTATTGCAGAAGCATAGGGGACGTCATACATCTTTTCTCTATCATTGTCCATCACAGGACATTGAGTCACACTCAAGTTGCAATTCTTCATCATAGGTGTAAAACCCCTCTTGGTGTTTTCCATTTTGAACCTCTTCAAAATCTTATCTATGTAAGTACTCTGACTTAATGCTATTAGGTGCCTTGATCTATATCTATAGATCTTGATTCCTAATATGTATGCAGCTTCACCTAGATCCTTCATGGAAAATTGGTTGCTCAAATACGCTTTCACGCTATTCATAAGATCCACATCGTTTCCCATGAGTAATATGTCATCCACATATACTACTAAGAAAACTACCGAGCTCCCACTCGCTTTCTTGTAAACATAGAACTCTTGTTGATTTTGGACAAATCCAAAACTCTTGATCACTTGATCAAAACGTTGGTTCTAGCTCCGAGACGCTTGCTTCAACCCATAAATGGACCGTTGGAGCTTGCACACCTTTCCAGCATCCTTAGGATCAACAAAACCTTCCGGTTGCATCATATACAACTCTTCATCAATGTGACCATTGAGGAATGTGGTCTTGACATCCATCTGCCAAATTTCATAGTCGAAATGTGCAGCAATTGCTATTAAAATCCTGACAGCCTTAAGCATCACTATGGGAGAGTAAGTCTTGTCATAGTCAACTCCTTGGATTTGTCGAAAACCCTTTGCGACAAGTCGAGCTTTGTGAATGGTCACATTACCATTCGCATCTGTCTTTCTCTTAAAGATCCATTTATTTTCCACGGCCTTGCGACCTTCTGGAAGATCCACCAAGGTTCAAACTTGGTTTTCATGCATGGATCCTATTTCGGATTTCATGGCTTCTAGCCATTTCTCGGAGTCAGCACTACCCATAGCTTCTTTGTAGTTTGCAGGTTCATCCTGATCATCTAATATGACAGACATTACAAGGCTACTGTACCAATCTGGAGTGGCACGAACCCTTGTAGACCTGCAAACCTCAGGAGTCTCGATGTCATTGTTTTGATCAGCATCAATGGACTCTTCCTCCATGTTGGAGAGCGGTTTCGGAACAGCTTCCGTTGCGCTACTCGGAATACGGAGAGAAGGGTCAACAATTTCATGTAACTCAATTTTCCTTCCACTCACCCCTTTTGCAAGAAACTCTTTCTCGAGAAAGGTGCCGGTTTTCGTGAAAAGTGTTTTGCCTTCGGCTTGATTGTAGAAGGTATATCCAACAGTTTCCCTTGGATATCCTACAAAGATACATTTTTCTGATTTGGGTTCGAGTTTGTCATGTTGTAGTTTCTTAACATACGCCTCACATCCCCAAACTTTCAGAAAAGACAACTTTGGCTTCTGCCCATACCATATCTCATATGGGGTTGTCTCCACGGATTTGGATGGTGCTCGGTTTAAAATAAAAGCGACGGACACAGACAAATCAGTTAAAGACATCATGGACCGTACGCTATCCAATAGCGTTCGGTTGCGATGTTCCGACACACCATTACGTTGTGGTGTTCCGGCTGGCGTAAGCTGTGGGATGATCCCACAGTCCTTCAAGTGCATGTTAAACTCATAACTCAAATACTCGCCTCCCCGATCCGATCGAAGGTGCTTGATTTTCTTGTTAAGTTGATTCTCTACCTCTTTCTGAAATTCTTTGAACTTTTCAAAGGTTCCAGACTTGTGCTTCATCAAGTAGATATATCCATATTTGCTCAAGTCGTTAGTAAAGGTAACAAAGTAACGATAACCATTGCATGTTGAGACACTCATTGGTCCACATACATCCGTATGTATGATCCCAAAATGAGTCTGACTCTCTCCACTATGCCAGAGAATGGTGTCCTGGTCATCTTGCCCATGAGGCATGGCTCACATGTATCAAGGGATTCGAAATCCAATGATCCAAGATGCCCTTCTAAATGAAGCTTCTTCATGCGCTTTATGCCAATATGACCGAGACGGCAATGCCATATGTACATGGAATTATCGTCACTGTGCTTACATCGTTTAGCATCAACACTGTGGATGTGTGTATTACAATCAAGATCAAGTAGGAATAAACCATCACATACAGGAGCATGAACATAGAAAATATCATTCATATAAATTGAACAACCATTTGTTCCTGATTTAAACGAATAATGGTCTTGCAACAAGCAAGACCCACTCACAATATTCATACTCAGTGCGGGTACATAATAGCATTTATTCAAAACCAACAATAATCACGATGGTGAAGCAGAGATGCGAGTGCCGACAGCCATCACTTCGACTCTCGAACCATTGCCGACACGCATCGTCACCTCGTCCTTCCTCAGGCGCCTCCTACTCTGCAGATCCTGCTGAGAGTTACAAATGTGAGCAACAGATCCGGTATCAAATACTCAGGTGTTACTCCTGGGGCTTGTAAGGAATACGTCAATAACATGTATATCATATATACCTTTGTCCGGGATGGCTATCTTGCCAGCTCGCTTGTCTTCAAGGTACTTAGGGCAGTTGCGTTTCCAGAGCCCATCCCCTTTGCAGTAGTAGCACGAAGTGTCAGTCTTAGGGCCAAGCTTTGCAGTCTTTGGGGTGCTATGGACAAACCTTCCATCCCTCTTAGACTTCTTACCCTTGACTTTTCCCTTTTGCCCCGGTTTCTTAAAGTTGGTAGTCTTGTTGACCATCAACACCGTGTGCTCCTTTTTGATTTCAACCTCAGCAGTTTTGAGCATGGCGAACACCTCAGCAAGGTTCTTGGTCATCCCTTGCATGTTGTAGTTCATCACAAAACTCTTATAGCTAGGGCGTGAGTGCGACCCTATCTATGGCGAGCTCCTCCGGGATTTTGCAATCCAGGGTGTTTAGGCGCTTAACATAGCCAGACATTTTGACCACGTGCTCACTAATACTGTTGTGCTCTTCCATTTTAGCAGATAAGAAGAGCTCAGAAGCATCATACCTCTCTGCACGAGCCTGCGGAGCAAAGACGGCTTTGAGATCCTCAATGATCTCAAAAGCATTCATCTTCTCAAAATGCTTTTGAAGCTCCGGCTCCATGGCATAGAGCATTCCACTCTGGATGAGGGAGAAATCGTCCGCCTTGGACTGCCAGACATTCTTTCCGTCCTAAGAGGCGGAATCTACAGGCTTAGCCAGAAGCTCAACCTCGATGACATAAGTCAACTTGTAGGGGACTAGGAGGATCCTAAGATTGCGGAACCATGCGGTGAAGTTGGTTCCATTAGTTTTCAGCTTGTCCTTCTCGAGGAAAGTGCTAAGGTTGAAGGTGGGTGGGCGAGACATCTACAAAGGAATTTGCAAAGTATTTAGACTATGTTCATAATAATGAGTTCGAATTTTAATAAAGGAACTCCCACTTAAATGAACATCCTTCTACTCGTTTAGTGATCACATGATCCCTATCCCCTGCACCTCCCCCGATCATCACGGCCATCAGTGCAGTATCAAAGGTGGACATTCTCTAATGTCGATCACATCAACCATGTGATTCATGCTCGACCTTTCGGTCTCTTGTATTCCGAGGCCACGCTTCTCTAGCGTGCTAGGCTCGCCAGTCCTAACTCGTGTGTATTTGCAGTGCAACATGGATTGCACCCACTGTATGCGAACGTAGATATGTTTGACCCCCGATCATCACGGACAGCCTCATACCAAAGAACTTTCTTGGTGGTGCACACACAAGGGGAATACGATAACTGGAATACTATGAGGGATTATCTTATTAGCTACCGTCTAGTAAGTATACTAGCATAATAAGTAATACTTCTAAAGTAAAGTGTTATGACATGGTTATAGCTTTATGATCATCATCAATAGCTTCAATGAGAGTTTCATAAACTTGTCATTGCCATGTCATAATACTTGCCCCTATACAATAACGAAGATAGACGCTTCTATATTGACTATTGCATGTTTTACGCGGCTTTAGGGCTTTCGCAGTAGAACCCCTTCCCACCTACGAATCTCGAGCCACAACATGGATTCAATGATTGTCGTTCTTCTTCCCTTTTCAGGGCCCTCCAGTGTTAATGCCATATTAACTACTGTAGAGAGACAGACACCCCCCTAAGCCACTTTGATTTGTGGACCAGTCTCGTGAATCACCACGTGAGGTTGGTTGGGGGACGCTTCATCAAACAGTGCCGCGATATGAACAATAACACTAAAGAGGGTAGCAACTAGAGAATCAATGCCCACATAACGCTATGTGTTCTATCCATACGACATGTCTACCCATAGACCCGCTCTGATACCACTGAAGGGTTCCGTAGCAGAAAACAAAAAAATTCTATCTACTCGAACACTAATACCAGGATCTATACTATCTAGACATAAGTAACGGAGAAGAAATACAGTATTCATACCTTTGCAGAGAGAGGCACGCCTTACGCAGGAAGGCGTATATTGATGAAGACGAGCAGCACCCCAAGTGTGGTGCCTCCGAAGTTCGTCACACGTCCGGTGTAGTGGACATCAACCGGGCTCTGATCCAGCCGAGCAGCGGAAGAAGTAGATGCCGGATCGCCGATCACACGACGGTAGTGTGAATGTGGAGAACTCAACCACGAGGTCCTCCCCAATATTACAGGGAAGTCCTCAGCAGAAGAGAGAGAGAATGAGAGGAATGGGTGTACTTCCAAGGGGAGGGGGACCCCTTTATATAGTAGGAGGGGGGCGCACCACCCAGGGGCCAGGCGGTGTGGGACTAATGCCCACACCCGCCGGCCACCATGGGGCAGCCGCCGGCCCCAGGTGGGCCCCACTAGGGCGGACCACCAGCCCTAGGCCGGCCGGCCCCCTCTTCCTAGGCGCCTTGCCCACTTGGGCCTCCCCTCGGGTGAGGCCCATTAGCAATATAGTGCCTTTTAAAATAAAATAAAATATATATTTAATATTAATTCTCCAATTAACATTCAAATACACATATTATATTATTCCTTCACTCTGGAACATCTTCCGGACCCCTTCCGATCTCCATCGGATGTTACTGAAACTATTTCGGTTTCTCTCTCTCTATTTCTCATACGATACCTCATCTACCATAAGCGTCCCCACCCTTAAGCGTGACATCCTTCGGTTCGGAAACACTCCGGACATGATAGAGACCACTCTCATATCAATGATCAGAGGACTGGATGGCCATGTGACTCCCGTGTGTTTCACGAATTCAATCGCTCGAACCGTGAGATAGTCGTTCCCCATTCCCTTTGTCATACGATACCTAATTCATCCGAGACTTGATCTTCGGTATCCCTATACCTTAGTTCGATCTCGTTACCGATGAACTTGTTTTCTCATTCTCATGTCGTTGCATTCCGTGACCTAGTCACATGCTTGCAAGCTTCATTAATGCAACGTCACCGAGATGGCCACATGTATCTGTCCGTTACATGGACTAGACAAATCCTGGTCTTGATATGTACTCCTGTACGCATTTCTTTGGAAAACCTGAGTGGCACCTTTTTGATCACCCTGTTACGAGATGATTCTTGATAACCATCTAAGCTTCTTCCAGAATGGTGATTTGCATTACCTCACAGTCAAAGGATCAGGTTGCGAGGTTCTCTGTGTTTTATCATCAATGGTGAATTTTGTAACTAGATCTCATTACGATATAACGGTCGGATGTTTGTCTATCATGTTATTCAACTAATAACATGACCTTATTGTCAGTTGGCATAAATGCCCATGATCTTGTAAATAGATCATCCTCATGACCAATGAACTAGTTCACTAGAGGTAACTAGAGACACGGTTTGTTTACATACCACACGTGTATTAACGTTTCGTATTAACACAGTTATAGCACAGTATGAAACGTATTATGAACATATAGGAGGTATATCAAATAATGCACTTTATTATTTGCCTCTAGGGCATAACTCCTTCAAGAGCCCCTGGTTATATGTTTGTCAATAAAGTTAACCTGGCCAATATGCACTTGGTGTTTCAGGTCCAAATATTTTATCATTAGAGAAATAATCCCTTCGATATAGGTTTGGTGATGAAGTTGATATGACTAGCTCAAGAAGGAAGAATATGAAGTAACTTATTAGAAGTTATAGGCCAAAAAATTCTTACTATGTTTACACCTTCAAGAAAACCATAAACTGCAAACAAAATATGGTAATTCTCTTTGAACTCCAACCATGCCTAGAATGCCAACCTTACTCTAGTACTGCAACAAAATTAAATGTTCATGTCGCGACTCACTTGGTTAAAAGAAGGCGATAGAAACACATAAAATTTTCATAGCTAGGCCAAGTAGAGGGCATGGAAGAACAAGATTCGGAAATTAACTAATGATCAAGGAACTGTCCATGATGATGATGCCACATTGCAACACATGGTCACTGATTATTTTAAGAGCTTGTTTACTTATGAAACAGACTTAGACCCATCTCCTTTTGTCAACTTGTTCCAATAGTGTATAACAGATGGCATGAATGGATGCTTATGTACTGATTTTTCAGACAGATAAATATCTGACACCTTGTTTTAGATCGGTGCTTTAAAAGAACCAGGTTCGGATGGATTTCTAGCGAGGTTCTTTCAACGGAATTGGGAGGGGGCGCTAAAAGAAAAGATTGTGTCTGTGGTGCAGGAATTTTTTAGGACATGTATCATGTCCGAGCGTGCTAACACTACCTCTATTGTCCTAATTCTGAAAGTAAACAATCCATGCAAACTTTCGGAATATAAGCCCCATCAGCCATTGTAATGTGGTTTATAAAGTAGTGTCCAAATGCTTGGTTAATTGGCTAAGACCCCTTCTTGATGATATTGTCTCTCCGTCCCAAAATGTCGTTGTTCTTGGATGGATGATTACAGATAATGTACCGGTGGCTTTTGAATGAATCCATCACATCAAGCAAGAGAAAGACCCCACAAAAAGATTCTTATCTATGAATACATGACAAAAAAAGCTTGGCATGTATCATTGCTGGCAAGATTTCACTTAGATCAGGGCCTCTTCCACTAAATTTTTTTCTAGTCATTTTCAACATAGGCTTACCTCTAACATTACAATGGTGATTTTGGAGATGAATCAAAACGAATTTTTTAGTCTTGTAATCGTTAAAATTATTTGCTTGGCATGTATCATTGCTGAGTAGTAAATTTGTTAATCTTCTAATATTATTTGTTTTCCCCTAGAATTGGTATTTTCCTAGTCTTATACGGACATTCAATTGCCATCATACACTAACCTAAACAAATCTACCAAGCGCTAAGAACAAACCCTAACCGCTAACAACAAACCTAACTAAGCTATCGTATTGGGGCGCAAGATGAACGGAACCAGTTCGTCTGACTTTGCTATTACAAAGTCAAGGCCCTGACTTAGGCCATATCCACCGTACAAATCAAATCCAGCGGCTCTCATCCTCCTAGTACAACTTGCTGTTGCTACTTTGCTTTGGAGGGAACGGGCCACACATACTGCTCAGGTTGGCGCCAAAATAGGACCATACGACCACTCCCTTTGCTCAATTGGCGCCAAAATAGGAGCACAGTCTTGCTGCTCCCGCACTTTTCCCTTCTTCTTGCTTCTCACTCCTCCTTGTTCCTGCCAATATGAGCATCTAGATTAGAAGTGCAAGGCTTTGATTTGCTAATTTTTCAAAGATGTAACAGTTAGTCAGTAATGGAGAATCAATCCAATGCAGATTCAAACAAGTAAGTGAGAATAAAATATTTCATTTTTTTCAAAAGGTGATTGTTCTTTTCACAGATTTCTCGATGCATGTCCTTTTTTCAATTAAGTAGAAATTCTTGTTTCCAGTTGTGATTTCTTGGTTGTTGTTTCTGCAATTAAATGACAAAGCTTTTGCTTAACTTGTGCATTCTACAGAGAAAATGTAATACCTACTTGGATATCTCAGCTTGGCATGATATTTAGCACCCTAGAGGAGCCTCGGAAATTTTGGGGGTATTATGGAGGAAGGACAGTGTTTAGCATCAGACTGAGGTAAAAAAACAAAAGCAACTTTGATGGTAAATTCACATCCTGCAAGTATGTTTGTTCCAAAGAGGGTAAAAAGTTAGTAGATAAAAGAGATAATATGGTTAAGAATCCTCCAGCTGAGATTAGAACTGAATGCCCGATTCGTATGACCCTTTCATTCAACCGTGAGACTGAAAATTGGGCAATAGCTGATCTCTTTCTTGAACATAACCACATACTTCAATTGCCAGAAGCATGCCGCCTACTGCCATCACAACGAATGATATCTGAAGTACAAGCGCTTGAAATTGAAATTGCTGATGACTCCGGTATTGCACCAAAAGCTGCTCATGAGTTTGCTAGTCGACGAGTTGGTGGACCAGCTAATCTCAGCTACACTCCCCGAGATCACAGAAATCATTTGAGAACTAAGTGCCAAAGGGTCCTTAAGTATGGTGAAGTGGGCAATATGTTAAAATATTTTCAAGTGAGGGCTACAGAGAATCCATCATTCAAACATGATTTTTAGTTGGACTGTGATGAAAAGATAACAAACGTTTTCCGGGATGATGCCAAGATGATCATTGATTATGCTCATTTTGGTGATGTTATGACCTTTGACACCACTTTTGGAACAAACAAGGAACATAAGCCATTTGGTGTGTTTGTTGGTTTCAACCATTTTAGAGAAACTGTTACCTTTGGTGCTTCTCTTCTCTATGATGAGACATATGAATCTTTCAAATGGTTGTTTGCTACTTTCTTATCAATACATAACTAGAAGCAACCAAGAACTATATACACCGATCAAGATCAAGCAATGGGAAAGGCAGTTGGGCATGTTTTTGTAGAAGCAAAACATGGATTGTGTAATTTTCATATTATGCAAAATGTTGTCAAACATTTATCTAGTTACATGGATAAAGAATCAACTCTTCTTGCAGATTTAGTGCTTGTATGTATGAACATGGGCACCAAGAAGCATTTGAAGAAGCTTTTGAAAATATGAGAGGTCAAGTGCCAACACAAACTTGGTTGGATAGTATTTACAAAGTAAAAGATAAGTGGGCTGAATGTTTCATGAAAAATGCCTTTACCTTGGGTATGAGGAGCACACAACTAAGTGAGAGTCTCAACAATGACTTGAAGCATCATCTGAAGTCAAATTTCGATATTGTTCGATTCTTCCAGCATTCTGAAAGAGCTGTCAAAGTAAAAAGAGATGTTGAGGTCAATTTAGAATTTGATTCTAGGATGTACTTACCAAAAATCAGAATGAAAACTCCAATGTTGGTGCAAGTCAGCAAACTCTATACTCCTATTATATTTGATTTTTCCAGAAGGATTACCAAAGATCTATGGCAGCATGCGCCGAAGCACTAGATGAACAATCTGAATACATGGTGAAAACTGGTTATCCTTTTGAGCAACCAATATTTCAAGAAGAATGGAAAGTTAAAGGTAACCATTTGGAACAAATATCATCATGTGATTGTGGCCAATTTGAGAGACTAGGAGTATTGTGTGCACATGCTTTGAAAGTCCTTAATTTTATGAATGTTAAGTTACTTCCAGAACACTATATTTTGAAGCGGTGGACTAGAGAAGCACGAGCAAGGGTAGTTCAAGATAGTCATGGAAGGATTATAGTTGTAGATCCAAAGTTAGATGCCGCACACCGCACAAATTTCCTATCTCACAAATTCTATAACTTGGTGACCAAAGCATCCAATTCTGAAGAATGTTGTATTTTGATTGAGAATACACTTGATAACCTTAGCAAGGAAGTGAAAGTGCGATTGTTGAATGCTCAAGTTACTACTGCCACATCAAATATTCTATTGAATTCTCAACTTACTACAGAAGCACCAAATGATTCATTGGCTGATGCACGTCTAAAGAAAAAGGAAGTTAATAAACAAGATAAATGTTCTAAAAGAAGGAAAAGTTGGACAGAAAGGCAGTACAAAGGAAAAAAGATAGGACCAACTACAACTACTGCACCGTTATCTAAGGTATATCAATCACACATTATATCATTCAAATGTAATTTATCCAGCACCACTATCTAAATTGCCACATATAGCAGGGGAAAAAGAAGGGCAAAAGGGAGCTTAAGACAAAAGGAAATCATCCAGCGGAGTAAAATTTATAAGAAGACTCACATAGATATGAAAGCATTACAAACTTTACTGAATTACTCAACATGCCTAGCTTCGAACCTTCCATTGGAGGTGACATATTTTGAGAAAGCAACCATGAGGCTGTTTTGTTCAACTTCTAAGACTCGATTTAGATTGACTAATAGTGTTGAGTGGCAGATTACTACACTTATGCATCATTTTGTTGAACCAATATGCGTAGCTTTGAAGCTATTTTGTTGAATCAATATTCCTAGCTCTGCAACTATTTTGTTTAACCAATTTTCCTAGATCTAAAGATATTTTAATTTGATAGTGTCAAGTGAAAATACGATGTACAGGAGCACTTCTATCTATTGTTACATATCAATCAACAAATGGCAATTATACAGAATTTAATGAACATCAAACGTAAATAATCAGTCGGTTGCAGTTGAGATTGCAGGTTTGTACATTTTCTACCTTTGTATCAGGACGAGCACGGAGGTCAGCTCTGGCAGGAGGCCTAGGGGAACCAGGGACGGAGAGGGAGAAGGGGGACACCAGAACGGAACCGTCTAGGGGAGGCTCGCCTGTACCACGGCCATGGTGGCCAGTCGCCGGCAGCAGGATGGGACGGAGGTTGCCGCGAAGGTCGGGCGAGAGGAACTAGGGACGGGGAGGGAGGCAGGGAAGGGAGGAACTGGGAGGGAGTGGCAGGACGGGACCGCGACTGGCCGGATGGTGGCGGGACGGTGGCCTGGCTGTTGGCGAGTCACCGGCGAGAGGCTGGATAGGCCAGTCCCAACTCGTTATCTATAGATGGAGAATTCTGTTGAGCTTGAGAAGTAGTACTAGGAGGATGAGAGCCGCTGGATTTGATTTGTACGGTGGATATGGGCTAAGTCAGGGTCCTGACTTTGTAACAGCAAAGTCATACGAGCTGGTTCCAAGATGAACAATACCCCCCTCGCTGGCAAGTTGGCCGATTGCTATCGCGCCTGGTTCACCACCTCCTCGCCGACAGGGACCTCCTCTAGCAGAAGCTTCCCACGCTCGCCGCCACCGCCGCCGACCGCTACCGTCCCCTCCAGATCTGGCATCACCTGAACCGATTCCTCCAGCTTAGCAGTTGGCGGTGCAGCGGTGCCCTTCTATTCCACTATCTTCGTCACCACTCCTTGCGAGCCATCGATGCCCTCTAATGTGACTCCATATATCTTATGTGGCACCGGATCTTCCATGTTAGGCTGCTGTTGACCGGTGAGGCTACACGAAGTTTAGTCCCACCTCGCCTGAGGCCACACCCACCTTATAAGGGAGAGATTCCTTCCTCCTTTCAGTCCGGGCTTTTGGGATGGAGTGGGCTCTCTTCTTATTGTTGGGTTGTGAGCGCATGAACATTCAGAACATAGGCTGAGTGCTGGGCTGGGCCAAGTGGACGCTAACATCTGGTATTAGAGCTAGCGATCGCCATGCCTTTCTGAGGGGCTTCTTAGGGGGATGGGATGTTAGGCTGCTGTTGACCGGTGAGGCTACACGAAATTTTAGTCCCACCTCACCTACGGAAGGAGGCCACACCCACCTTATAAGGGAGAGATTCCTTTCTCCTTTCAGTCTGGGATTTTGGGATGGAGTGGGCTCTCTTCTTATTGTTGGGCTGTGAGCGCATGAATGTCCAAAACGTAGGCTGAGTGCTGGGCTAGGCCAAGTGGACGCTAACATGCCATGGCCTCACCATTCGTCTTCATGGCCGGAGGCAGACGGAGGTTCTCGTGCTCGGTGGAGGGAGAGAGGAGTGGTTTTTTTCCTATTTGTAGGGGAATGGAAGTTGGTGGGCAGGCGATGCGGCTGACTCGGTTTATATAGGTTGTGTCGTTTCGGTTCCAATGACTTCACTGTATTCGAACGAGTACATACGTACACAATTTCTTCCTGCAGAACAACGCGGGCCGTACGAGCTTCTCCTGGGCTCTACCTACCCGTCAGAGCGTTGTCCCTCCTTATGGACGGGTACGGGAACATCTTGGTCGTTGTTGTGTTTCTCGCGGGCGGAGTTTCGTCCCGAGTGAAGCACCGAAGCAGATTTGTTAATGAAATGGGTAAACTTTTGCTCTGAAAAAATGGTCCGTGCGGTCTACAAAATCTGAGTGTTGAAAATATAAGCAATAATCCATATGATTTAATCCGAATAATAAAGTGATAAAACATGATCATACAGACAGTACCAAAACTAATCATGCAGATCAACAAATTATATGAACAGATTACATCTAAATAAGATAAACCTATCACATCTACACCGAACGCTAGAATAAGAAACTCTAGCAGAATCTGAAATAAGAAGTTCAGTATTACGTATGGTAGAGCAGCTGCAGCAGCAGCCACGACGGTAGCAGCAGCAGTAGCTGCAGCTGTCGTAGCAGCATCGTCGATGTAGAGGCTGCCGATGTCCGAGAAGAAGTCCTCGTCGGGAAAGGAGTCATCGGAAGATGTTGTGGAGGTCAGTAGTCGCGCTTGAGCGCTCCCCAAAAACCTGATCGCCACTCACCCGTACAGGTTCACAAGAGGCGGGGTTCCGGAGGCTGTCCCGATCTGCGGTGCACGTCGCAAGCCGAGATAGGGAAGACAAAGACGGTGGCGCAATAGACTGGAAGGAGACGCGTATGTAGGTCGTACCGATTAGGGTAAGCGCGAAGGCTTTATATAGAGCAGGTCAGGGAGATCGTGGGACTCAGCCCACGTACCATAAAGATTGGAAACGGCTGACTCATTAACGTGTCCGTTAATTACTCGTAATTAATCCAAGATTAATTTTCCCAACAAAAAAAAATAAAGCTCGGCTCGGTGAGATTCCCGCAACCCACGACGCGCGCGTGCATTGTGACGAGGCGAGACGAGGCGTGGCGAGGCGAGGCGGGCGGCGTCAGAGGAGGAGTGCACGAGAGCTGCTCTTTTTTTCACACCTTAGTGAGTGGTGGAACAACCTAGTATATAAGGAGGTGTAACTCTCACTCAACTAGCAATGTGAGACTAAACTTTGGCACCACTAGCACAGCCATATGCTGGCATGCACAAATGGGCTAAAGAAAATTTCAGAATTTATCTAATAGGCCAACAGCCTAAAACTCACCAAATTCCAACAATCCCCCACAAAGTCTCATTGGCACATCACCTCATTTCTATTCCAGAATATTTTTTATATACCAGTGTGTAGTGGAAACTGTTAAGTTGAACTTCCACATTAAACTTCATACTACACTAGCGAACAACTTGAATAGTGGACTATGCCTTGAACTACAAGTTTTCTGCACACTAGTTTCACACAAAATCTAGACCAAGGGCTGCCTTGGCTTCCCATGGTTTGGAGCTTATGCGTCATACTCCAGGGCCTCTCATGAGTTTATTAGAGAGCACCCAACTCTCACGGACTGCGACGTTTAACAGTCAGACTCATATAGGTGTGTTCCTCAATAGATGTTCTGCAGGACAACATCTCTGCTTAGAAAAGCCACTTGGAACACATTAAGATAAATATCAACCTGCCATGTAGAATAAGAGAGTATTGCATCTTTATGGAGATGTAAATATAATATGGGCATACTCTCCTCTCAGTTGATCAATAGTTTGTCTCCCATCTCTAATTCACGGGATCTCCGATCACATAGAGTGGGTTACCACTGCGAACAACTCATTGTGTTGGTCTCAAACCCATCACCCTCGATGCATTATCTATCACATTGCGTGATAAACCCTTTGTGAAGGGATCTGCCAAGTTCTTAGATGTTTGGATATAATCCAACGCAATAACTCCGGAGTTTCTCAGTTTCCTGACAGATTTCAATCTCCTCTTCACATGCCTTGATGACTTCATATTATCCTTAGAACTGTTTACTTTGACGATCACAGTTTGATTATCATAGTTCATCGGGATGGCGGGTATTGGTTTTTCAACCACAGGTAAGTCCATCAAAATCTCACAAAGCCACTCTGCTTCAACAGTGGTTGTGTCTAATGATGTGAGTTCTGCTTCCATAGTTGACCTCGTTAAGATGGTCTGCTTGCAAGACTTCCAGAAAACAGCGCCACCACCAAGTGTAAACAAATAACCACTTGTGGCCTTAATCTCATCAGCATCAGATATCTAATTCGAATCACTATAACCCTCAAGTACCCGTGGATACCCAGTATAGTGAATATCATAACTCGCGGTGCCTTTCAAATAGCGCAAAACTCTCTCAAGAGCATGCCAATGATCATCTCCAGGATTTGACACAAATCGACTCAGTTTGCTTATAGCAAAGGAAATTTCAGGCCTCGTAGCGCTGGCTAAATACATGATCGAGCCAATAATTTGAGAATATCTCAATTGATCTTTAGCATTTCTTTGATTCTTTTGAAGTAGCACACTCGGATCATAAGGCGTTGGAGAAGACTTGCAGTCGTTATACCCAAAGCGGCTCAATATCTTTTCCACATAGTGGGACTGAAGCAGTGTAGTTCCACCATTGTCATCCTTCAGTATCTTGATGTTTAAGATTACATCAGCCACTCCCAAGTCCTTCATCTCAAAGCAGCGAGATAGGAACTCTTCGACCTCCTCAATAACAGCGTGGTTGGTCCCGAATATCAATATGTCATCGACATAGAGACACATAATAACTCCCTCGCCCCCGCCATGGCGATAGTACACACACTTATCAGCTTCGTTTACAACAAAGCCTTCAGCGGTTAAAGTTCTTTCAAACTTCTCATGCCACTATTTAGGAGCTTGCTTAAGACCATATAAAGACTTCACTAACTTACACACCTTTCCTTCTTGACCATCTACTACAAATCCATCAGGCTGCTCCATATAAATTTCCTCATCTAGCTCTCCATTTAGAAAAGTAGTCTTAACATCCATTTGATGAACGAGAAGACCATGTGAGGCAGCCAAGGACAGTAGTACTCGAATAGTGGTCAATCTGGCTACAGGTGAGTATGTATCGAAGAAGTCTTCACCTTCTTTCTGGGTATAACCCTTGGCCACAAGACGTGCCTTGTACTTTTCAATAGTACCATCAGGTCTAAGCTTTTTCTTGAACACACACTTACATCCTACAGGTTTGCACCCATAAGGACGATCAGTGACCTCCCAAGTTCCATTAGCAAAGATGGAATCCATCTCACTACAGACAGCTTCTTTCCAGTAGTCAGCATCTTGAGATGCATAGGTTTTGAAATAGAAGTGGGAGTATCATCCACAAGGTACACAATGAAATCATCACCAAATGACTTTGCAGTCCTTTGTCTCTTGCTCCTTTTAGGAGCTTCATTGTCATCCTCCACAGGATCATTATAGTGTTCTATCAGCATAGTGGGTTCAAGAATTATCACAAATTCCTGACTAGATGAACTAGTCATCTCCTGATTTGATGAGCTAGACATACCTTTCATGGGAAACATGTCCTCAAAGAAAGTCGCATCATTCGACTCCATAATCGTACCAACATGCATGTCGGATACCCCAGATTTTACTATCAAAAATCTATAGCCAATGCTATGAAAAGCATATCCCAGAAAAACATAATCCACGGTTTTTGGTCCAAGCTTTTGCTTCGTGGGTATTGGAATATTAACTTTTGCCAAACATCCCCAAGTTCGTAAGTAAGAGAGTTTAATACTTTTCTTCTCCCATTCATCAAATGGAGTCATGGTTTTATCCTTTACGGGAACACGGTTTAGGACATGACACGCAGTCATTAGCGCCTCCCCCCATCATTCCTTGGAAAGACCCGATGTATCTAACATGGCGTTAACCAAATCAGTTAGAGTGCGGTTCTTTCTTTCGGCCACCCCATTTGACTGAGGTGAGTAGGGAGGCATCCTCTCATGAATAATACCATGTTCCGTACAGAATATATCAAATTCATTTGAAAAGTACTCTCCACCACGATCTGACCTTAACTGCTTGATTTTAAGATCAAGTTGGTTTTCTGCTTCAACTTTATAGTTTTTGAAGTAACTCAAAGCTTCATCTTTAGATTTCAGAAGATAAACATAGCAGTATCTAGTGGAGTCATCAATCAACGTCATAAAGTATCTTTTTCCACCTCGTGTCAACACACCATTCATCTCACAAATATCTGAATGTATAAGTTCTAGAGGTGCTAAGTTTCTCGGTTCTGCATCCGTATGAGACTTGCGAGGTTGCTTTGCTTGCACACAAACTTGGCACTTAGAACCTTTGACAGTGGTAAATTTCGGAATTAAACTCATATTGGCTAGCCGCATCATGCAACCAAAGTTAATATGACAAAGTCGTGAATGCCAAATATTGGATTCATTATCATTGCAAACATGATTAATAACTTTAGTACATGGGTCTGATAAAGATAAGCGGAACAGACCTCCGCACTCATAACCCTTTCCAACAAATTGTACATACTTAGAAATTACAACTTTATTGGACTCAAACACCAACTTAAAACCATCTCGACATAGAAGCGATCCGCTAACGAGATTCTTATTGATGGAGGGAACGTGATGCACCTTCTTCAGCTATACGGACTTCCCCAAAGTAAACTTCAGATTTACCGTACCAACACCATGAACAGAAGCACGTGAGCCATTTCCCATCAGCACAGAGGAAGTCCTTGCGACCTGATAAGAAGAGAACATGGATATATCAGAACATACATGTGTATTAGCACCCGTGTCAATCCACCAATCAGGAGAATGACATACTGAAAGGATAGTAGGTAAAATACCATACTCGACGTCCTTCATCTCAGTATCTCTAATAACAACATTAGCGTTCTTGCCGCTATTCCCATGTTGCCGCTTGTCAAAGCGATTAGGGCAGCTAGGAGCCCAATGATCAGGATCATCACAGACGTGGCAAGAGCCTTTCTTCTTATCATTCTTCCTCTTAAAGTTGGTGGAGTGAGTGGCCTTGTTCTTGCCATCAAACTTCCCTTTGCCATCAGACTTGTTATTCCTGAACTTGTGGGATTGGAAGATTTTCTTCTGTACCAAATTGGCACTAGAAGCTCCCTCAAGTACTCGAGCATGTGTGTCATTTGCTCTCGCCTTCTCTTCCACATGAAGAGACCCAATGAGATCCATAACGGAAAACTCTTGTCTCTTATGTTTCAGAGAAGTAGCAAAGTTCCTCCACATGGGAGGAAGCTTGGTAATAATGCCTCCGGCCACAAACTTATCCGGTAAGGTACACTTGAACTACTCAAGTTCTTTGACAAGTGATTGTATATCATGAGCTTGCTCAACGACGGAGCGCTCATCAACCATCTTGTAGTCATAAAATTGCTCCATGACATACAACTCAGTGTCAGCGTCTGAGACCCCAAACTTGGCCTCGAGCGTATCCCACGCGTCTTTGCCATTATCAAATGACATATATGGGTCAACAATTTTGTCCCCAAGAATACTGAACAGAGCCGCCATAAACATGGTATCGGCTTTCTTAAAGGCCGCTTCCTGCTCAGCAGAAAGATCTCCTTCAGGTTTGCCAACAGTGGCGCTATAGCAGTTTAGGTTTTTAAACCATAGAATTGCTCTCGCGCGCCATCTCTTATAGTGCATACCATCAAACGAAGGAGGCCTAGTAGCCGCGGCTACACCGGTCGAATTCAGTTGCCTATAATCAGGTTTTTAGATTGTTGAAAATATAAGCAATAATCCATATGATTTAATCCGAATAATAAAGTGATAAAACATGATCATACAGACAGTACCAAAACTAATCATGCATATCAACAAAGTAGATGAACAGATTACATCTAAATAAGATAAACCTATCACATCTACACTGAACACTAGAATAAGAAACTCTAGCAGAATCTGAAATAAGAAGTTCAGTATTACGTACGGTAGAGTAGCTGCAGCGAACTCTGATTGTGGTAGCAATGCCGGTAGCAATAGCATATCGTCGATGTAGAGGCTGCCGATGTCCGGGAAGAAGTCCTCGTCGGGGAAGGAGTCGTCGAAAGACGTTGTGGAAGTCAGTAGTCGCGCTTGAGCGCTCCCCAAAAACCTAATCGCCCCTCACCCGTACAGGTTCATAAGAGGCAGGGTTCTGGAGGCCTACTGTCCCGATCTGCGGTGCACGCCGCAAGCCGGGATGGGGAAGATGAAGGCGGCGGCGCAATAGACTGGAAGGAGACACGTATGTAGGTCGTACCGATTAGGGTAAGCGCGGAGGCTTTATGTAGAGCATGTCAGGAAGACCGTGGGACTCAGCCCACATCTCATAAAGATTGGAAACGGCTGACTCATTAACGCGTCCGTTAATTACTCGTAATTAATTCAAGATTAATTTTCCCAACAAGCAAAAATAAAGCTCGACTCGATTCCCACAACCCGCAACCCGCAACCCGCGGCGCGCGCGTGACGAGGCGAGGCGGGCGGCGTCGGAGGAGGAGTGCGCGAGAGCTGCTCTTTTTTTCACACCTTAGTGAGTGGTGGAACAGCCTAATGTATAAGAAGGTGTAACTCTCACTCAACTAGCAATGTGGGACGAAACTTTGACACCACTAACACAGTCATATGCTGCCATACATAAATGGGCAAAAAGGAATTTTAGAATTTATCTAATGGACCAATAGCCCAAAACTCACCAAATTCCAACGCTGAGGTCTAGAAATTGATCCCTTGGACCTAGTCAAGTAGCCGTCATTTAATCCCCACAAAAAAAAAGTAGCCATCATTTAACACTTTCGTGCTAAAGTGAACAAAAGGATAATGCGCTAAGTCTACTTTTCTCACACAGGAATATATGAAAATCACTAAATCACGGCGTTACATGTTTAACAAATCTGAGTACATACACTTCAATAAGCTGTACTCAGGTGGCTTCCACGGCTAGAGAAGACAACCGTCAAAGGGAGAGTGCGTTTGCCGTCTATGTGCCGGCTATCCCTCCCGAGTCTGACTAGATTTGTTTCCCCTTTTTTCGTTCTTGTTTTGCTTGGTTTTTCGTGGTTTTGGCATTTTCCCACATTTTATAAAATGCATTCCTGAATTCTGTTTTTTCTATTCTAATAGAATAAGCAGTGCTCCTGCCGGTTGCTCAAAGAAAATAAGTTGTACTCCTTTTGTTTCCATATACAAGGTCGCGAAGTCACATTTCCAATACCAAGAAAACACAAAGAACAAATAAATAGCATGATTAAGTATGTGAAAATATTGTCGTGTTTAGTGCTCATTGAACATGTTGCATGTGGTGCTCTTTCTTTATGGTTGCAACAACGTTCGCTTTAGTAAGCATCATCCTACACTGTATAAATCTAATCATTTTCTGAATTAATGTTAAGAGCATCTCACTCGGAGTTCCTAAAGTCCCCCTAAAGGGCTATGAGGGTGTCGGTGCTCAAAATCACGCCCATCTGGCCCCCCAAATTATATTTCGCACCGACGCGGTCTGTTTTGTTATTCGGCGTCTCCAGGACGAACCCAACTCACAAAGGGGCAAACGGGGGCGCCGGATGGAGTTGAAAATGACGCGGGATAGCCCTGTTGGCGACACGCGCCTGCAAAGTCGCCCACATTCTGCATTTTCTCCCCCAACAACCACCACTCCATCAGCTCGCCGCCGTATGCCATTCTGGCCGCTAGAGCCACCCTCACAGCCATCGGAAATACTCCCCACGCCCTCCCAATCCGCCGCCTCGCCACCACCGTTCCGCCTCGTGGTAGCTCCAAGCCCGCGACACAACCGCTCTGCCCACTAGGTGTTCGGCAGTTTGCCAAAGGCATGGATTCGGATAAGGAAGAGATATTGGCCGCTCTAATGGACGACGAAGTCGCTGTTGCTGCTAGCACCCGAGACACTGTCGGCAACGACGATCATCTCATGGTCGTCGCTTCCCTCCTTGGCATGATGTCCGGTGCCGAGGAGAAACTGTCTGCTGGGGGTTCGAAGCCTGGGCGGCGCAAGAACAAGCCGAGGCAGAGGATGGAAGGCTACTGCATGCTCTATGCCGACTACTTCGCTGATGACCGATTGCACGACGACATCACATTTCGGCGCCATATCCGAATGAGTTGGAAGCTTTTCCTGAAGATCGTCGAGCAATTGAGAGATTTGGATGACTACTTCAAACTGAAGAGAGACGCCGTCGGCACGCTTGGTTTCTCCACAATCCAAAAATGCACAGTTGCTCTCCGGATGCTTGCATATAGAATTCCTGGGAAGACACATAGGACGATTACCTTCGCATGGCCGAGTTCACAACCATCGACTGCATGTACAGGTTTTGCAGGGCAATTGTGGCAGTGTATGACAAGAATTACCTGAGAACACGCAATGCAAAAGACATAGCTCGGATCTTGGAACAGAATGCAGCAAGGGGTTTTCCTGAAATGCTTGGAAGCATTGACTATATGCACTAGGCATGGAAGAACTACCCATTCGCGCACCAGGGCATGTACAAAAGTCACAAAGGATCATGTAGTGTGGTTCTTGAGGTTGTGGTAGATCAGGATCTGTGGATTTGGCATGATTTCTTCGATATGGCAGGATCACACAATGACATCAATCTATTGCAGTGTTCAAATGTGTTCGCCAAGCTTGTTGAAGACAGAGCTCCTCCAGTGTAGTTCGAGATCAATGGCCACTAGTATGACAAGGGTTACTACTTAGTAGATGTCATCTACCCAAGATGGTCAACATTTATAAAGACAATCTCAAACCCTGTGCCTGGAGAAAAGAAAGATTGGATTGCCACACAATAGGAGGCTTACAGGAGGGATGTGGAGAGCGCATTCGGTGTGCTGCAAGATCGATTTTCCATTGTCAGGTATCCTGTCCTTACCTGGTCGAAAGATCATATGTGGGAGGTCATGACTGCCTGTGTGATCTTGCACACCATGATCACTGAGAGGGAGCGGGAGACTCCAGTGTTTGACACTGAACCGTATTATCGCCAATGTCCTCTTGTAGATATTGATCACCAAGTGCCACCTGCGTTTGCTTCTTTTCTCGCTAAGTGGCAAGAAGTTCAAAACTCAAATACTCATAGTCAACTGTAAGATGATCTGCTGGATCATTTGTGGAGGCTCAAAGGAGCCAGCTAGTTTGTTTATTGTTTGTCTTTATTTGCTATATTATACTTTTTAAATTGATTGTTTAATTTCATGACTTGTAATAAATTTATATGTTGAATTATTTATTTACAATACTGAACTTGTTGATTGAGCGAGCCCCCGCTCCCCCCATGTGTCGGACGCCGTATGGGAACGAGTGGAGATGCTCTAATGGATTTGTATAGATGCAAAATATACAGAATGTCGTTTTAGAGCTCAGGCTATATGGAGCCTTTTATTTTTCAAACTTTGAAAATTTGATTTCAATTCTAGGTGTAGATAATGATGTACTCTATCCAATGCACAAAGTCTCAACCTGAAATACCTTATGTTTTGGGCTAAATAAAAATGACAAAATATGACAGAATTTGGTGGTTTGAAATTTGGCACTGTTCACTACTTTATATGCCAGTTTTTCACATTTTTTTGTCTTTTTTACACAATTTGAATGCCAGATTTTCACATTTTTTGTCTTTTATACACAAACATACAAAATATTCTTTCCTCGCTACACTTTGTGTGTGAATATAGAATGTTCAGATGTACATATAAATTTTTTTTTAGAATATTCTGACATATTAAGATGCATTTTTCATAATATAGGTGCATTTATACTGTCAGCCCAAACACCGTCTGTAGTGTGCACTATTTTTGTCTGTTTTATCTGGTATAATTTGGACACAGTTTTCTGAAATACGACGGCACTTGATGAAACTTGGCCGCAGGAATCTTAAAGCAGCGAATGAATCGCTGCGTTCAATCACAATGCTACAGGGATAGTGTTTTCTCGTCTTGAGCAGAGACCAGCGCTCACCTATTGCTACCTTGTTCGGATTAAGCATTCCTAGCCCTTGCGCAGGACCAATCGGTGTAAACAACATGCACGCTACCGTAGTGCAAAACGAAATTTAAACCCGCGCATGCAGTTCTACTGAGTACTGACTACTGAAGCAATCGACAGGATACTGATGAGAGAAATTGAGTTACAGTACAAATTAAGGAAATACTACTACGTACCTCAACCACACCTGATAAGTGTTAACACATTTCAAACAGAAGGAATAGATAGCCAACAAGTCTTACATTACACGTATGCGCACAGGCGCGCGTCTTAGTAATCCTACCTGGAAATTATACTACAGAGTATACTTATTCACGAAGATCGACCGATCGACGTCGTAGTGCTAGCTAGGTAGAAGAAAGATGCAGCAAGCTAGCTAATCTTACTGAGCTAGGGGTGGACGTCAGTGGCAGCCAGTGCAGTACGTTGCTTCGGTCCTATCACCAGAACGTGGCCTTGATGCTGACGCGAAGCAGCACGGCCTAGGACATGGCGACGAGGACGGAGAAGTAGTCGCCGGAGCAGTGGCCGACGGCGACGACCGCCACCCGGTTGACGAGATAGCAGATGAGTCCGGTGTTCACGGTGTCGAGAATATAAATATGTTGCCTATCGTATTTCCATCAGTTCGAACTTTTAGAATAATTGGTTAGAGAAATAATTCAATATGATAACAGAGTTATAGGTCATATACGTACACCGAAATCCACGTCCTAGGCCTGTGAAGAGAAAAAAAGACCATCGGTCTGGACGTGAGTGGGAGTGTTGAGAATATAAATATGTTGACTATTGTCTTTTCACCAGTTTAGACTTTTGAAATAATTGGCTATCACAACAATTCAATACATGGCGCCGATGAGGTGCGCCCCGGCGGTGAGGCACCAGCCCACCAAGCGGAGCGACCTAACCAAGGTATTTTGGTTGGCACGACGATTCCTAAAGCTAAAGTTTTGCGTTTTGAATACCGCTGGATTAACATGCCTGGATTTTTGGATGTGGTTAAAAGAATTTGGAAAATTCGTTGCCCATGTGATAGCGTAAAATGCATATCCTCTAAACTTAAATTGCTTTGGAAAAGCTTGAGGCAGTGGGGTACAAGTATCTCTGTGATTAACAAACCGGTGGAGAATTACAACAATGTCATTCTTATGTTGGATAATTTGGAAGAACAAAGATCTTCACATATCACCCAATGGAACTTTAAAAGTATTCCGAAGTAAGCCATCAGCACCGATCATTGCTGTTGTTCTAACTCTCCGTGTGAAATTAGTTAAACCAGTTCTGACAAAGATCAAAGTAACTTTCAGGCTTAGCACTGATTCCCAGTCCACGGTTAATATGATATTGTGAAAGATCGTTCGGCTCACCTCATCTACTCACTTGCAAACAGGATTACTGAAAAAAAAAGTTAGGTGGGCTAAATTTGGCAACGAATATACTTCCTACTTACACTCGATGGCCACAATTCGATATAGAAAAAACACAATTGCTTCACTCACAAGGGAAGATGGATTTGTTGAAGTTGAGCACTACGTTAAGGTAGAAATTCTTTTACAATCACTCAGAGATCGGCTTGGCTCCTCTACACCAATTGATTGCACTTGTTCTTTCTGATTATATTCAGCCTACAATAAACATCGAATTATTGTCAGCTCATTTTTCACACGATGAGACTGATTAAATTCCGGCGGATTTACAAATATCCAGAACCTCATGGGTTTTCTTGGCTTTTCATCAAAACATGCTGGCAGATCATCAAGTTTGATTTCTATTGTTTATGTCATGATTTTTAGGAGGGTTCTGTGAATCTTCAAAGCATGAATGATGCGTTTGTAGGGGTTCCGCGTATAAAAACAATAATTTTTACCCTACGCCCCTGAACCCCTGAAGCTGCCAGGACCTATCTATTAGTAATACAGTAACGGGAGGGGCTTTTCACGAACTTACCCTTGAAGACCGAAAAGCGTTATCAACGCTCAGGAGAGCGTGGTTGATGTAGACGAGCCGAAGCCGACCTCAAGGTCGTGATGAAATCCTTGCGCTCCTTGGCTCCAATGACGTGAGTGCCTCAAGTGCGACACCTCGCGGGGAGTTACGCATGTCCGGTGCCTGACGATGACTCCCGCTTCCCCGATCCAGCAGCAGTCGCGGAAGTAAAGCTCCCGGATCCAAATCCCGCAGCGCGACGATGCTCCGCGGTGAAGATGTCTCTCGCTCGCGCAGTCCAGACTTGAGACCACGGTCACGAGAGAGAGAGAGAGAGAGAGAGAGAGAGAAAATATCAATTAGAGGTCCTCCCAAAAGTGGGGAGACATTTATTGATTATTGGTGTATTTATCTTGGCCAAATACCCCACTATATATAGGGGGAGGGGGTACACCCTCCCTCAAAGTCCCGGGGTGGGACTAAAGGAGAGGAGGGGGGAGGCGGCCGCCGGCCACCTAGTGGACCCCGCGCGGGGGGGGGGGGCTAGGCCCAGTCGGCCAGCCCCCTTGGCTCCTCTCCCTCTCTTCTTTCCCTAATGGGCCCTCTCCCTCCGGAAATTGGCCCATTAAGCCTTTTTGACCTTTAATTGATTTTCTCTTTATTTAAATAATTATGAATAAATGATTAAATCAACATTTAACATTCATTCACACATTATCTAATCTCCGCGGCTATGGAACACCTTCCACCTCCACTCCGGACATCCTCCGGACTTACCAAAACCCTTCCAGTTTTCTCTCTAATATTCTTCGGCGATTCCACCGATCCTATAAACACTCTCTAAGCATCATCAAGCCCTTAAGCGTGATACCCCACGGTTCGGGAACACTCCAGACATGGTCGGGACACTCCCGCACCAATGATCGACAGAGGGACCTGGATGGCCATGTGACTCCTGCGCGTTTCACGAAGATCTTTCGTCGTTTGAACCGGGACAGTCGTGTATTATTCCTTTTGTCACTCGATACTTGCATTGCCCGAGATCTGATCAATGACATCACCATGTCGTGTTTAATCTCGTTACCAAACAATGCTACTTGACTCGTTCCTACAAGTGATATCCCCGTGATCAAATCACACGCTGCGCAACTATTGGATATAACTTCTCCGAGTGGGCCCTTGAGTATCTTCCCGTCACATAGACGGACAAATCCCGCTCTTGACATATATTGCCTCTACGGTTTCCTCCGAGTACCTGAACCACCTTTATAACCACCATATTACCAGATGGCGTTTGATGCTATCTAAGCACTCTCGGGAGACAGTGATTGATATAGCCTCACGGTCTAAGGAATAGTCTACGAGGATCTATTTCTAATTATCATAACTTGAACTTCGTGACATGATCGGGTCACGATGTTTAGGTTGGGTATTGGTTCATCATCTCATTCTCGGAATGAGATGACTTTATTTCCAACTAGCATAAATGCCACATGATCAGAAAACATGATCATCTTTTGACCAATGAACCAGTGACTAGAGTTTTACTGGGAACTCCTGGTTGTTTGTGTATCACACGTGTATTGATGTTTCCACTCAATACAGTTATAGCATGATATAAAACTTAATCATAAATTATATGAAATATGATAATAGTTCTTACTACTATTTGTCTCTAGGGCATATTTCCAACAACGTTTATCACCCTCATCCCAAAGGTGCACTCGCCGGAAAATCCCAGTGACTATCGTCCTATCTCTTTGGTCAACATCAGTCTGAAGATAATTACCCAATGGGCCGGGTCCAAGGCCCGATCCCATTCCCATCTTTAGCTAGACCAACAACTTCTGCACACTACTCAAAATTGTTCTAGTGTGAAGCTGCACCGATGTGAAACCCCTCCATTCAGTGGTGGAGAAATGCACAAGCCAGGGGGCCGTTGCCCCCGATAGCCTAATGATTTTAGATTAATGACCCTATATAATCAAGGTTTAGATAGAAAATTTTGGGTTGTTGGCCCCCGAGCCAGCCCGTCTTGCAGATGCACATGGATTTTCCACCCTAAGGATTCACGTTTAGCGTGTTGAGCGGTGCAACTCACATCCACCTCCTGCCCAGATCCACATTCCATCCTCACCAAGGTTGATCTCGCTTTTTCATGTGTTCCAATGGCCAAATTTCTACGCCTCATCATCTCAAACACCATCAAGGGATGCATCACCACCATGGTAGGGTTATTGACCGTGTCAACTTTCACACATACAACGGGCGTCAGACTCGTTGGACTGCTTGCCGAAGTTGTGGTAATTGGATCAACCGAGTTTATAACGGGTGGACTCACCTCAAACAAAGAGTGTCGTTTCTTCATCGCCGCCGCGACTTGGGGGTGGACGCAACTACGTTCATCGCCGGCAACACCCCCATCGTTGTCAGCAGTGAGCATTTGGACCAGCGTGGACAACACCTTCTACATGGTTGTCGCCTCGGCATTGGCCGTCCTTGGGGCAACTAGGTGACATTTTTTTTTTATCTTTTTACACAAATCATACAAAATGTTCTTTCCTCGCTAAACTTTGTGTGCGAATATAGAATGTTCAGATGTGTACATATAAAATTCTTGTTCAGAATATTCTGACATATTAAGATGCCTTTTTATGCATTTTCCACAATAGGTGCATTTGTATTATCAGCCCAAACACCGCCTCTAGTGTGCACTATTTTACTCTGTTTTATTTGGTATAATTTGGACACAGATTTCTGAAATACGACGGCACTTGATGAAACTTGGCCGCAGGAATCTTAAAGCAGCGAATGAATCGCTGCGTTCATACAGCAACTGCATGAAAGCACAAGAATGTGCCGTCCAATAACCCAACTCTCCAAAAATCTTGAAACCCACGAACGATTTCTGCTAAGTTTCCCCACGGAGCAACCTATTCCGGCGGGAATCCAAGAAATAATATCCTGTATTACATCGCAGCAATGTCAACCTTGCGCTCGGCTGCCACCGCCGTTCCGTCGCATCTCCTTCCAGGGAGGCAAGCGCTCGCCGCGGCCTGGAGGTCGTCGTCCTGGCCGCTATACTTCTCGCTCACGTTGTCGCTGAGCACCATGCCGTCCACCGCGTCGATTGACCGCTGGTACTCCCACTGGTCGTCGCTGTAACTGTACTTCTGGCTCGTCGTCGCCGACCCGTTGATCACGTCGTGGTCCTTGACGAGCATCCAGCCCTCGGCGGTCTGCTTGTCGACGAGGTGCACCTCCTTCTCGAAGCTCCCGCACTCCACCTTCGTCTCGATGTCGAGGGTGTGGGACAGGTTCCCCTTCATGACGGACATGCCGTCCTCGGCAGCGTCCTCTGTATCCATGTAAAAGCAGAGAGGGTACTCTGCCTCGGTCTTGAGCTTGCCCATCTTGTTCCTCTTCTCCGACCGGACCACCACCTCCGTCTCCTGCTCCACCTTCAGCTGCACCGTCTTGTTCCTGCCATCGTTGGTGAACTGGACCAGGCTCTTCGCCTCCACCTCCGTCTCCACCTCGGTGGTGAGGTTGCCGAGCGAGCACCTGACCCAGCCGCTGAAGAAGGACTTCCTCTTGGCTTTGATGCTGAAGCTGCCGTTCAGCAGCTGCGACGAGTACCTGCGGGAGATGGACAGGCGCGGCGTCTCGTACCGCCCGAGCTTCGCCTCCACCTCCACCCAGCTGGGGTCCAGCCAGAGGTGCAGGTTGGCGTCCACGAGCCACTCCGCGATGCCGTCCACCACGCTGATGCCGATCTCGTGGGCCTTTTTGTCGACGAGGAGGCCGAGGAACGGGGTGAGCTCGATGTCGTAGGTGGGCAGGTCGAACGCGCCGAGCGCGGACACGGGCTGCCAGTAGAGCGGGTTGATGCCGCCCGTGTAGATGACCGGGAACGGCACGAAGGAGCCGGCGAAGCGGCGGTCCACGGTCACGACCACCTCGCGGTACGCCGCGTTGCCCCTCCCCGTGGTGAGGTTGTTCTTCTGGATGTAGAGGTCCGGCGGGTTGGAGTACCAGAACTCGTCGTTGGAGTGAGGGGACACGAAGACCTCGAGCACCGCACGGTAGGTGCTCAACGGAATGGTCACGAGCCTGGAGCGCGAGTCGGACGAGTTCTGGATGCGGAACCAGTAGCCGGAGTCGCCGGTGGCCTCCGAGATGGGGAGGATCAGGTCGGCCGGCGCCTGGAAGTACGATTCCGGCAGCGTCGGCTTCGCGGGGTCAGATCGGGCGGCGCTAGCGCGGGCATCGGAGAGGTAGGCCGGAATTCCGTGGAATTCGAGGGACACGGTGACGTTGTACAGGCCGGTGAACACGTCGTTGACCAGGTTCTCAAGCATGACAGAGAGGACGCCGCCGGGCGGGGAGCGGAGGAGGGCGGAGTAGCGGGTGACGTCCTTGCGCACGGTCCAACGGATGCCCTCGGGGGTGGGCTCGGCGGTGGTGGTGCGAAGGAGCTCGGCGCCGTCGAGCCAGACGGCGGCCACGCGGTCGTACTGGTCGCCGGAGATTTCGGCGGAGAAGGAGAGCACGACCTGGGACCAGGGCGCGGGGCACTCGGGTGGGGGCGCGTAGGCGGCCGTGGCCGGGGCGGCGCCATAGGTGTCGGCGAAGGAGTAGGAGAGCACCGGCAAGGTGCAGGTCGGCGCCATGGGCGGAGGGGGCGGGATCGGGTAGGTGGGGTCGAGGTACTCCTGGGCCGCGTCCGCATTGGCCACGGCGCCCGGCGGGGCGAAGCGGACGGCGTAATGGTCGGGGGACTCGGCGTGGGCCGGACCGAGGAGGTGGAGGAGCGAGAGGAGGAGGAGGAGTAGCCGCGGCGCCATCTTGGTTGGAGCTTTTCTTGGTAAGAGCTCTAGCGCACTTTTGTTGGCTCGCTGCTCACTGTGTTTGTATAGTGCTGCACTGCTGCTCACTGCTGGACTCGGATCGGGATCTCTGGCCTGCTGAATTAGATTGCCGGTGGTCGTGATGGTGGGTCGTGACAACGTGCAGACGAATGGATGAACTTGAGTGCTCGGTTCACTGGCTAACCGATCAAGTGGCCTACCTTTGCAGAGAAAAATATTGCTCCAATATACTATCTCAGATACTGTTAGATATCCCATTCATAATAAGTACTTCCTCCATCCAAGGCTTAAGGCATATAACATTTTTAAAAAATCAAGTCATGTAAAATTTGACCAAATTTTTAGAAAAAACGTGAAAATATGTTTCATGATATATGAAAATGTATGGATTATGTATTGTAAATGTTAATATTTTTTTCTAAAAACTTGGTCAAACTTTAGGTAGTTTGACTTCTAAAAAAAGTTATATGCCTTAAGCCAGGGCAAGGACGTGTTGGACTCGCCAAGGCGGCGGAGCACTATCATGTCCTGGATGATGATGGTGCATTCGAGACCGATGAGGATACTTTGATGAAGGCGATGCGCCGAAAACCAACAAGAATTGATTCGCCCGGTAAAATCTTCATCCAAGTCCTTTCTTACTTTCTCTACTCATGTTGCTACTTTCAAGTTTAATGTTGATGTAAGTATGAGTAGTTATGAAAAAGATGTTTTATTTTCTGCTAATACTTTGAGGCACTTGGAGTATGACCATCTAATGGTTAGACCCAGAGTCTCTAGCAAATTTGACGCTTTAACAAGAGAGGAGAAAGAGTTACACGTACAGTAGATGGTCAACTTCTTTCACACTGATTTGGTAAGTGTTAGAGGTGGTCTATGACGAGGCTAGACTTGGTGTTTTTTACGTACTCAAAGCTACAGGCTAGAAGTCGAAAGGAGTCAACTCCAAAAAGGGTTGGTTGTCTCACAAGAGAAAGTGTTTCTTAAAATCTCCAACCCTTTCCTGATGAATGACATTTTTTCAAATAGGAGTGTTCTTGATGACTTGGCTACACATTTGTATTTTATTGATTTAGTTCGGGACCATAAATTGGATTTTTTGGCTATTGACTTTACTTGGGTATCTTGTCCTCCTGGTGGCAGATCTGGTGGTATTTTACAAATGTGTATGGTGCAGCACATGGATGATTAGCGAGATCAGAGTGCAACCTGTTCGGGACCATAAATAGGAGTGTTCGATCAGAGTCCATGGACGATTAGCGAGATCGGTGGGAGATTTTCATATTAAACTCCATATCAGTAACAAAGTTGACAAATTTATATGGACTCTAGTAGCCATGTATGGTGCAGCCCGGGATATATTTAAACCTGACTTTCTCCGTGGGGTTGTTAATCTAGCAAAGGATAATCCATATCATATCATTATAGGTGGAAATTTTAATTTAATGTGATTCCCTCATGACAAAAGTCGAGGAAGATTTGATGATCATTGGTCTTTCTTATTCTACGATATGATTGACGGCCTTGACTTAAGAGAGGTATCTGTGACTGGGAGACTATTCACTTGCGCGAACAATTTTCCAGATCCAATATATGAAAAACCAGATCACGTTCTTATGGATAAAGATTTGGAAAGTGATTTTTCTATGGTAACCGTGCGTGCACTACAATGAATTAAGGCTCTATCAGATCATATCCCTATTCTTTTGTATACTGGTTTGCCTAGATCATAGTATAGACACCTCGTTTAAATTTGAACTTGGATGGCTACATTGTGATGGCTTTTACGAGTTGGTTAAGAGAGTTTGGGAACAACCTGTCAAAGGACGAACACGTATCCACAGATGGAATAAAAAATATGTTCTACTCCCAAATTTCGGATGGGCCCGTCATATGAATGGTATTCTCAAGGATAAGTTTCATCTCTCTTCTATCATTCACGAATTAGAAGCTTACTTGAAAGTTAGACCATCATCTGCACAAGAAATTGAGCTAAAAGCCAATTGAATGCGGAAATTGCGAAACTACTTCGATGGTGTGGCCAATACCAGAAAAAGCTTATTCATTCTCTCATACAGGATTAGGGCACGATCTAGGATCATGAGCAACTCAAAGCTTACATTACGAATTATTATAAAGGTTTGTTCGGAACCCCTCAAGAAGGTAATTTCTCGTTGAACGAGTCCCGAATAGACGACATACCCCAAATTACCACAGAGGAAAATAGCTTTCTGACTGCTCTTATATCGAGGAGGAGGTCAAGAAGGCAGTTTTCCAAATGGAATACAAGAAGGACCCAGGTCCAGATGGCTTCCCAGGTGAATTCTATCAGAATTTTTGGGATGTTATCAAATCATACCTCCTAGATTTGTTCAGATTTCTTCATACTGGGTAAGTAGAGTTGTTTCGCCTGAATTGCGGTAAGATAATATTATTACCTAAGATTAATGAGCCAGAAAGGATTCAGCCGTATCGTCCCATATTCCTTCTTAATGTTAGAGATTTAATTATATAGGAAAAAAATTGAATGCGGGTTTGTTTAAAATTAACTTTGAAAAGGCCTATGATAAAATCAAGTGGTCTTTCCTTCAAAGAACTCTCAAAATGAATGGTTTTTCTACAGAGTAGAATGCTCTAATTCAAAGTTGTGTGTATGGAGGTAAAGTTGCTATCAAAGTCAATGATGATGTTAGAAGATTCTTTCAAACAAGAAAAGATTTGAGACACGGTGACCCATTACCGCCAATACTATTTAATATAGTGGTAGATATTTTGGCCATCTTGATTGAGCGGGCAAAACCCGATGGCCAAATTGAAGGGGTAGTACCCCATATTGTTGATGGTGATATTTCTATCCTTCAATACGTGTACAATATGATTCTATTTATGGAGAATGACCTGAAAAAATCTAGAACCTTGAAATTAATATTATTAGCTTTTGAGCAACTGTCTAGGCTAAAGATCACTTTTCATAAAAACGAATTGTTTTGTTTTGGCAAGGCTCGAGATGAGGCCCAACTGTATGCCAATCTATTTGGCTATGATCAAGGCCAGTTTCCAATCAATTACTTGAGAATACAGATTTATTATCAGAGACTCACAAATATTGAGTAGAAACAAATCGAGAAAAGACTACAATTACGTTTAAGTAGTTGGAAAGAAAAATTATTATCTCTTGGTGGAATATTGGTGCTCATAAATTCGGTACTAAGTAATATGGTACTTTATATGATCTCTTTATTCCAATTACCGAAAGGAGTCTTGCATAGATTGGATTACTTCTGGTCAAGATTATTTTGGCAAGGAAATAGTGAGGGAAAGAAATACCAGTTATCCAAATGGAGTGTGGTTTGCCACCCCAAGGAGCAAGGTGGTATAGGGATTCATGACTTTCAGGTCAAAAACACCGCCCTTCTATGTAAATGGTTTTTCAAGCTACATAACGAGGATGGTGTTTGGAAAACCCTACGTCGGAGGAAATAAGTTGGCTCGAAAGCGTTGTCTCAAGTGCTCTAGAAGCATGGTGACTTGCATTTCTAGGCCGGACTAATGGCGACGAAGAAACACTCCTTTCACTTTAGAACTTTTTCTATAAAGGATGGTTTGGAGATATGGTTATTTGAGGATAAATGGCTTGCAAATGCCTCTTTATAGCATTGCCGGTCCAAAGGGGATACCATTTCCATGGTGTTGGCTTCTTATCCTTTGAATGTGTCATTCGGTAGGAGCTTCTTGGGTCCTAGACTGAATTCGTGAAACGCTCTGGTACAACATTTAACCACAGTACAGTTGTTTGAGGGGCCTAACAAGTGCACATGGAACTTACGGGGGGAATGGTAAATTATCAGTGGATTCTACGTATAGAGCATTAGTCCATCATGACGTGCCGATCGATAGTTATAAGAAAATTTGGAAGATGAAAATACCTTTCAAGACAAAAAAATTTACCTTCCTCGAGGGGTCATGCTCACAAAATACAACCTTGTTAAGAAAAATTGGCAGGGAAGTAAGAAGAGTGTTTTCTACCATCATGATGATACAATCAAACACTTATTTTTCCATTGCCAATTTGCATATACTATATGGTCAGTCATCCAAATGGTTTTTGGGCTATATCCCCCACCAGTGTTGCCAACATTTTGGCACTTTGGCAGTTGGTTACATGGAATTGTTCAGAAGTACAAAATTATAATAGGGTGGTAACACTTGTCATTATTTCGTCGTTTTTCCTATGTAGGCATGACAAGGTTTTTAATGAAAAATATTATTCTCTTATGCAGGTTATCTACCTATGCACCGCTACGCTCAGTTTATGGCCACATCTACATCATGTGGAGTTGAGAGACCTATTTACAGATGTCTATACATGCTTGGAGGATACAACGAGAGATATTAATTTTTCTGATAGGATGGAAATGTGATCTCAGGATTGATAATCCACCACCTTAAGCGTTTTACAGGCTCTCATGCTTTCATGTATTCCGCCTTATTTTTTCTTTTTGTTTTGTTGACCTTGGAACATTGTCAGCTATGTACATCTTAGTTATAAAGAGGCCGGGTGTAATGCTTAAAAATTTAAGTAATAAAGCCCCCATTACAAAAATTGAACCGAGGGAGTAGGAATGATGATATAGATAATAGAGCAATTTCCTTGACTAGATATGGTGTACACTTCCTTATTTCATTGATGGATAAAAACATGACACATGATTTTATTTAAGGCCTCATGTCACCTTGCTCGTGCATCACCGGAGGCCTCCAAAAGAAACACATAGGCAACACCACCTGCTTCCGACCCACCCTGGCCAATGTCATCATCGGCGACGGTGGAGGCACCTGTCCTGCCTAAGGCAGAGAGATGAGGAGGCACGCCGCGATTGTGCGTCGGGACAGAGATTCATGGCGGAGAGCGTGTGTAGTTGGTCGGTTGTGGAGAAGAAGGCGCTATAGTGGCAACGCTAGGGAAGGTAGATCGGGTGAGGCAAGTCCTCGACGGCTCCATCTGAGGTGCTACTTCCATGGAGTGTGGCAGCGGCAGCGGGCCTAGCTAGCCCATTCCTGATCTAGTCCAGCTGGTCGCGGAGGCCACTCCGTGCATCGGCCATACTATGCAGGTTCTAGCATGGTCAGCGCTAGTCCGGTTCATCGTCTCCTCTACATCCGGCTGGTGGCGTGGGGGCTTCTTGCTCAGCTTGAATAAAGGAGGCGATCATAGGGTTCTTCTCACGTCAATACAATGTTCTTTTTATGCCTAGACTCATTGATCTGGTCGGTGAGGAGTTCCAGATGTCTCTGCTGGATATCTCCATTCGGCGATCGATGCCTATAGACTGCTAGATTGGATGGGATTATGTCATGTGCACCACTATTTCTGGCCATGTGGATTAAAGAGGGTGTGACGTGAAGCTTCTTTGTCTGTTGTCATCATGTGACATGTCGGTGTTTTGATTTTTATAGTGAGGACAGTGGCGGTTAAGGTCTGAGGTCTAGTAATGGAGAATTTGGTCCTCAAGGGGATAAGGACTTTCTTGGTGTTTCTTGACTTGTAGCAGCGGTACTGGCAAGCGGGGACGACAACACATGAGGAGTACAAAGTCTTGTATTTCAAGTGAAAATCCAATGCCTAACCTTAATTGGTTGTGTCTGACAACAACCTTGTTGAAAACATTGTTTCGAGAGCTTGGACTTTCTCCAAGCTGAAACCTAAGATCTCTATGACCAGCAATGATGGTGCTTATTCACTGTTTCCATCTTGGAGGTCGCTTTTAGAGATTTTTTGACTCTGAGTGTTGTCTTGGTGGTGTTTTGTGTTTTAGCTACAATCTTTTGACCACTGTAGCTAGAATTTTGTTTTTTTCTTTTTGTTCTAGAATTGTGTGCATTCGTAATATTTTTTAGGACATTTCGTTATTGTATATGCCGGGTGTAATCGATACCTCCGTGATATCAATATATTGCTTTTGTAAAAAAATGATTTTATTTAAGCATATATATCCAGAATATACTTCTCTAGTTATACACTACTACTCCCTCCATCTTTAAATAAGTGTATTTTGAGAACGAGGCAATAGCCTAGTGGTTGGGTCACAGTTGGCGCATCCCAATGACCGGAGTTCGATCCCTGTCAGGGACGAATTTCTGGAATTCTCACGTCAACCCGCATCTACTGTATCAAAAAAGTGTCTAGTTCCTCCTAGCACGGTTTCATCTTTTTAAATAAGTGTATTTCTATGTTTGTCCTAAGTAAGTATTTTTAGATTTGACCAACTTTATTTTAAAAAGAAACATATATGAAATCAAATCCGTATATCATGAAACTCCATTTCAAAAATGATCTAGTGATATTTAGTGTCATAAATGTTGCTATATTTTTTGATAAAGAGTGTCAAACTTTAAACATATTGATTTAGGTTAAAGGTAGAAGTACACTTATTTTGTAAATGGATAGAGTACGAAGTAGCCATGGGAATTCTGACACATTGTAAAAGGTAAGCTCGAGTGAATAGTTCCTTAAATAGAAGTGGAGTGGAGTGAATATCCTTCGTAGCACAGGTGACACGTCGGCCAAATTTCTTGTAAAGGTAACGTTTGATCTCTATCTAACCATACTGACACGCATATTTCCCACTGTGTCCTATATGGTGAGTGTCGTATCTTGATTTTCGATAGTGGGATAGGGATCCCTTTTGTTAGTTGGCCAGGGTCACAACGTCCGGCGAGCTCGACAGCGAGCTAGACGGACACACACGCACAAAGAGACACAAGGCTTTTTACCTATGTCTAGGTCCGCTATGTACAGATCCCTACATTCTGCAACTATCAACTATCTCGAGGATAATCACAATTATAATGCTTCCTTCCCTAAAAAAGATCTAAGAACTCTCCTCCCTTCTCTAACGATCCAGGCCTTCTTTTATACGAGCAAGGGGACACCACACGGATTGATCACCATGCGTCGTGGCTACAAGATGCATGCTCTCAACGTGGAAACACGCTCCTGCCGCAAGACCATGTGTCCTTTGTACTAAGTAGGCTGGCATGGGTGTCTGTCAGTCTAGACCTTGTTGGAGGCTGATTCTTCTAGTGAGCGGTTACCGGGTCCTCAACCGCGGGAGGACAACGACAAGGACCCCGCGGACCGCATGGTCGTGATGTGGCGTGCCGGTCTCACCATCATGCACGACGTGGCTGAGTCGTACTATCGATGTTCAGGGTGGGATAGATGAAACATGACCAGAGGGGGATCTGCCCCCTATGCCAGGAATCATTGGACAACTGTACTCCCTCCTTAACCGGGGCAGCCTCTTGTCGGTTTTTACACCACGGTTGTGGGCGATGACACGCTTGTCATCTTCCTCCATGGTCTTGTAGGACGAGCGAGGCGTCGCTCAGTCGCGGTCTTCTTTGTGTCTGCTGGTGTAGCTCTAGAGTTTCCAGGTGATATTTTAGGGTCGATGTCGAGTCCCTTTTCTTCGCAGACCCCGTCGGGTAGGGAGAGGCACTTTCAGGCATCCGAGAGCGTTCCTAGGCTCCCGAGGGAGTCTATAGGGTATCCCCCAACACAGTGCAAGGTTGGGGCCATCATCGATGCCTCGAGAGACATCTCCTCGCTAATCCCGGCCTAGTCTCTTCTAGGTTGGAGAAGTTGGAGGAAGGGGTCAGATCAGGGGCGCCACTCGAGGGATCCCCTACCAAGCCAGTTAATGGTGGGTGCGATTCCTGTTTGATGGCTGGAGATCGGGCCCTGTTGTGGTAGGAAGGGGCGCTTTCAGGCATCCGAGGGCATTCCCAAGCTCCGTTGGGAGTCTATAGGGTATCCCTAGCTCGTCACTAGGCCGAGGCCATCAGCGATGCCTCGAGAGGCATATCCTCAATACTTCCGGCTAGGACACTACCGGTTCTACGGTACCAGAGATGGAGGCTGCGTCGGGGTGCCACTCGGGGGCACCTCCAGCAGTTTAGTTGCTCGAGGGAGGGTTTTGTCAATGGCTAACAATGGTTTCCCGATCGCCAACCCCAGTAGGTTGTGAGATGTCCTTGGCGAGGCTATGAGAGATGGGAGGAGGCATCTTTGGGCATCTGAGGTGGCTCTCCCAACAAGGGGTTGCGTGAGAGCTCTCGGCTCGAAGTGTACTCCGAAGCCCTCGACGATGACCTGAGTCATCTCCCTTCGCAAGGATCGTATTGAAGCGGGGAGCTCGCGCCTGTCCGGCTGCTGTGAACGGGAGGAGGAAAAGTCTTCTTATCCACGGTTCCTTTCCTTTCGTCCCAAGAAGGTGGTGGAGGAAGAAACCGTGGAGGCCGGGACCTGGGGGGCGATTTCGGGCGTCCATGGCTACTTCCCCAGGGCGATGTTGGGCAGCTTTCACGGATTGGAGCGGTCTTTGGGGCCCTAAGCAATGACGAGTCCTCTCCTTCCACAGCTCTGGCCAAGCCGGGGTAGGGAAGAGGTGCCGATGGTTCTCTAGGGACCTTCTCCTTTTATGACATAATTTGGAGATACACCCCTGGCACAGTACGCTACCAAGGCCGTCAGTGATTGCTTGGAAGCCACCTCTTCCCTATACCCGACCGGTAACACAACCCCCTGTGCGCATCGATGCCCACGCCGGACAAGTTTGTGTGGGGGGTCTTTCTAAGGGGGCACCCTCTCCTGTCCTACCGCGAAGGACGGGCGACCACTCCCCCTCTTCTATTCTGATGCAGTCGTTCGCGACATTTTTAAAGACGCGGGAGATCATGCTCCTTCTCATCAGGGGGCTTCGTACTCCACGAAAGAAGGCCAACTTCACCCTCTCAGGTGATTCCCTGGGAGGGTGGCGAGTACTCGGGCGAATCGCCGGGTGAAATCACTCAGTCGCTCACCCGTTCACTGCATGGTCCAGAGGAAGTCGATGAAGTTGGGGCTTCATCGCTCCCTCCCTCGCCTGGTAGGAGGCGACGAAACTCTAGTGAGTTGTGGCCTTCTCGATGGCTCACCCCTCTCAGGAGGTGGGTCGCTAGTGGGGAACAACTTAAAGATACGCTGAAGTCACCCTCTAAGTCCTCGTAAGCTTCGAGGAAACAGAAAGTCTCCCATGCACCTGGCTATAGAAGCCCGGGCATGAGAACTGCGGGGAGGAGCTCGATTCAGATGCGCCCCCTACCTGGCGTGTGATGTCTACGCACTTCTATTCTTGTAGACAGTTGTTGGGCCTCCAAGTGCAGAGGTTTGTAGAACAGCAGCAAGTTTTCCCTTAAGTGGATCACCCAAGGTTTATCGAACTCAGGGAGGAAGTGGTCAAAGGTATCCCCTCTCAAGCAACCCTGCAATCAAGATACAAGAAGTCTCTTGTGTCCCCAACACACCCAATACACTTGTCAGGTGTATAGGTGCACTAGTTCGGCGAAGAGATAGTGAAATACAAGTGGTATAGATATAAGACAACGGTGCATGGAAAATAGCTTGTGGCGTGTGGTTGGCGATGGGAAAAGACTAAAGGCAAACTGAAATAAAGAAGGAAGCAAGCAAACATGTAACAGATCTAATAGCAAACGGTGTTTCAGTGCTTAGAAACAAGGCCTAGGGATCATACTTTCACTAGTGAACACTCTCATATAAATATCTTCTCTTCATGATACTACTCTTAACTACTCTCCGGTTGTTCACTCTAATCGATGGTAGGGCTATAACAGCACACCTCAAAGTTCATCTTTTCCATCTAGAAAACCCCACACTGTCATCTTGAGTACTAGATGGTTCCAACAAACACCACAATTTCATAAAGACATTCAACTCCAAATATAACTCATAACAAGTATTTGTAATCTCTAGCCTAAGTGCCACCATGATGTGCACGCTGTCACTTTCACACACATGGGGAGAGCAGAGATCTATTAAAGCACTTGAGTAGCAAGGTAGATCTATAGATTACAAGCTCATGATCTCAATAAGATCATGCATAGAGAGAGAGATGAACACATAGCTACCGGTAGAACCCTTAGCCTCGAGAGAGAATTACTCCCTCCTCATCATGGGAATTAGCAATGGTGATGGAGATGGTGGTGGAGATCGATGGAGATGGCTCCGGGGGCACTTCCGTCGGCAGTCTTGGAACAGAGACTTTCTGTCCCCCGAATCTCCCCTTCGGTGGCGGCGGCACTGCGGAACTTTTCATGGATTTCTGATTGACTCCTTAGGGTTTTTGCCTCGGGAGGAATATATAGGCGAAGGAGACAAGGTCGGTGGCCAGCCAGGGGGCCCACACCATGCTCTGGCACGGCCTGGGGGTACCCGCTCCTGGGGAGGTGTGGCCAGGCCCTGGCCCTCCTCCGTCTCGTATTCTGGCTCTATGAGTCTTCTGGGAAAATAGTAACTTTGGCTTTTGTCCCGTCTAATTCCGAGAATATTCATTTCCTGACTTCCTAGAACCAAAAACAGCAGAAAATAGGCAACAGGCACTGTGGCATCTTGTTAATAGGTTAGTCCAAGAAATCATATGAAAAGTACTCCAAAGTTGGAACAAAACATAAGAAAGTAGATAAAACCAAGCATGGAACATCAAAAATTATAGATACATTTGCAATGTATCAACATCCCCAAGCTTAACTCCTGCTCTATCTGGAGTAGGTAAGTGATAAAAAGAAAGAATAATTTTTGAGGTGACATGCACCATCAAAGACTTGATCAAAGTATTTGCAAAACATTCAAAGCTGGGATCATAGTACTTCAATCATAACATGAAAGACAAAGTTCTAGCAATAAGACAAAGAAACTATGATGCAACATTAAAAGGCACAAACAAAAGATTCATGAATAACAATGCTTTGCAAGACGTTTGTTTGTTTCACATAACAAACCATAGCATAATAGTATTCAGCTTGTCCCTCATAGAGTAGCAAATATAAATGCATAGGACACCTTCAAAGTTCATAAGAGTGACTAGATACAAATAGTTTAAAACGAGCAATATCAAGGTATGCATGAATCAACAAGTCTTGGGACAATGCACATAGAACTAAGAATAGCCACTATGCTCTCAAAGTAGGTGCATAAAGGTAGAAGGTGGAGACTCAATATATAAGTGGAAGAAAGGCCTTCATAGAAGGAAGCAGAGATTCAAGTTTCATAAAGAGCTTCCAAAAATTATGGTACTTATAGCTTTCAGCTCTCATTGCCCCTATCATAAGCATCTTGAAGTGATTAAGGTTAAAGTGAACAAACTATGGAGTATATGATTGACGAAGTATAAGTTAGGAATCTCATGTACCTTGAATACGAGGGCCGCTCCTGATGCTACTCAAGTTTAGTCACCGGTAAGTTCTTGTCATCGTAAGTACATGTGTATCATAGAGAACCGCCAACGGGGTACCCTTGCCTGATGATACGGAAGAATCCCCATATCAAAATGACAAGGCAAGCAGACAACAAGCATCTCAGCAATCTTCTTATTTACCATGGGAATATGGTGCTTTTTTCTCTCTTTCCTCTTTTCATAATCTTTTTTTTCCTTTTCTCTTTTTTCTCAATATATGACTCTTTTTTTATAATAAGAATTCTTCATAGACAAATTATTATGGTTACGCTGCAGGTTTCCACCATGTCAGCATGGATTAGACCAACGACCCAGGCATTTCTCTAACACATATACATAACTCCATGGACTTACAAGCTCTCCTTTCATTTCACACCGACGACATCCATACACAAAAGAGCATGATATCAACTAGGTACAAAGTACCAGTGCAATGTTGAAAGCGTTCCCCATGACAGCATAGTTCTGCTAATCCCCAACAAATAAGTGCAAGCACATACAACATAGACGATACAATGGTTCAAGTTTATTAAGGGCAAGAAAAGTAAAGTGTGCCATCAAGTTCGTGAGAGCTTTAATCACTAGTTTTCTCATAACAAGTTTAATTCGGAAGGTAGATAAAAACATGAATATACTTGGAATAGCATAAGCTAATAGGTAGGTATGGTGGACTCTTTGGAATAACTTGGTTTTAGGAGTTGGATGCATGAGTAGAACTCATACTTGGTTATGGAGGCTAGCAAAAGACTGGGAGCGACAAACTAAGAGAGCAATAATGGCCATAATCATGCAGAGCGACAAAACATCATTGATCAAAGCATAAAGTGATACTACAAGTTGAAAACTAAAGGATCATCGAGGCTAAAGTGACTTTGGATAGTCATAACATGGTGTGATCATGTGCCAAGTTAACCCAAATAAAACATTAAAGGAGAATACCACAATACTATGCTTTAATATGCTAAAACAACGCATGATTCTTCCAAGGCACATTAAACAATATAAATTGTTTATAACATTTCATGATATAGCAAAGAATACTAAGCATAAAGCCAAAACAATATCAAGTATGACATGACAAAGCATAGGCCACAGTCAAAAACAAGCTCTCTTTACCACTTAAGCACGAACTTTCCTACTCTTTTTTCAATCCAAACCAAACTATTTGAAAACCAATATATGAAGGCAGGGGATCCAACCAATTTATTCAGCAAACTAAGCAAACAAAGCAAACGAAAATGAAAAGGAAGACGCTCCAAGAACAACACAACTGTGCATGAAACAATAAAAATGAAGTGTTTGGAAGAAACCTGGGATTTTTGTTGATGAAGAGGGGGATGCCTTGGGCATCCCCAAGCTTTGACGCTTGTACTTCTTGGATATTTCTTGGGGTGACACGCGTGGCATCCCCAAGCTTGAGATTTAGTCCATCCTTCATCTCATTACTCATTCCTTCCATACACCTGAAATTTTTCCTTCATACAAAACTTCACACAATCTTTATTAGCAACATTAGTACACTCAAGATAATAGGTCTTTAAGTTCAGTTCTAACACCAATAAAACTTCCATTAAAACACAAGCTACTGTAGCACTTTCCTCAAAAAGCTCAATTCTCCAAAAGAACTCAAAAAGGAACCAACAAGAAGCAAATGCAAATAATGGCAGAAATCTGTCAAAACAGACCAGCAGGTAAAGACGAATTTTTTCGAAGACCTTCCGTTGCACAAATCAAAACGTGTTGAACTAATGAAAGTTAGATAACAATCTGGGGCAGAACCACAAAAATTCACGCCTCAAAAGGACGTACAGAGATTTTAGACGAAATAAAAAGGATAAGGAGCGATTATTACAGAAGTAATAACTTCCAAGACTCATCTAAAACTTTTGGGTTATCTCCCAATAAGTACTTTTCTTTAACGCCTTTAAGTTAGGCATAATAGTTTGAGAAGATGCTCACATAAGAAATATGAATTGAAGTAAAAGAGAGCATTAAGAAGCAAATTCAAAGCACATTTAAGTCTAACCCACTTCCTATGCATAGGAATCTTGTAAAGAAACAAGTCATTAAAGCACAAGGAAACAATGATAGGAAAGCAAAACAAGTGCAACTTGAAGACTTTCAACATAAAGAGGGGAAACTTAATATTATTGAGATGCATAAAATAATGTTTCCCTCTCTCATAATAACTTTTAGTAGCATCATGAATAAAATTAACAATATAACTATCACATAAAACATTCTTAACATGAACCACATGCATAAAACAATTATTACTCTCCCTATAAGAATAGTCATTCTTATTAATCATAGTGGGAGCAAATTCAACAAAATAGCTATCATTATTATTCCCATCACCATAATCATCAAATATAGGAGACATATTGTAATCATTAATTTTCTCCTCAATAGTAGGTGGACTAAAAATATCATATTCATCATTATAATCATCATATATTGGAGGTTTGGTATCATCATAAGCACTAGAATAGCTATCTTCCAAAGCCGGGGAACTAAAAAGATCATTTTCATAAAAACTGGCTTCCCCAAGCTTAGAATTTTCCATAGCATTAGCAATAATGGTGTCCAAAGAATTCATACTAACAACATTGCTATTAGCATGCAAATAAAGTTCCATAGGTTTTTAAATTTTCTCTTCAAATACTTCATGTACTAACTCAAGATTAATACTATAAAGCTCTCTCATTTTTTTTGTTTTCCATTAAGCCTAACTAGTGAAAACAAGAAACAAAAAGACAAAATTGCAGAATCTAAAGGAAATAACTTCGAGCACTCACACCGGGGGATGTGAGTACCTTTTACCTTATCCCCCAGCAACGGCGCCAGAAAATAGGCGTTTGCCGTTGGAGGTTCTTCTTATTTAACCCTTCGGTGTGAATACCTTTTTACCTTACCTCCCCGGCAACGGCGCCAGAAAATAGCTTGATGTCTACGCACTTCTATTCTTGTAGATAGTAGTTGGGCCTCCAAGTGCAGAGGTTTGTAGAACAGCAGCAAGTTTTCCCTTAAGTGGATCATCCAAGGTTTATCGAACTCAGGGAGGAAGTGGTCAAAGGTATCCCCTCTCAAGCACCCCTGCAATCAAGATACAAGAAGTCTCTTGTGTCCCCAACACACCCAATACACTTGTCAGGTGTATAGGTGCACTAGTTCGGCGAAGAGATAGTGAAATACAAGTGGTATAGATATAAGACAACGGTGCCAGAAAATAGCTTGCTGGCGTGTGGTTGACATGGGAAAAGACTAAAGGCAAACTGAAATAAAGAAGGAAGCAAGCAAACATGTAACAGATCTAATAGCAAACGGTGTTTTAGTGCTTAGAAACAAGGCCTAGGGATCATACTTTAACTAGTGAACACTCTCATATAAATATCTTCTCTTCATGATACTACTCTTAACTACTCTCCGGTTGAACACTCTAATCGATGGTAGGGCTATAACAGCACACCTTAAAGTTCATCTTTCCCATCTAGAAAACCTCACACTATCACCTTGAGTACTAGATGGTTCAACCAAACATCACAATTTCATAAAGACATCCAACTCCAAATATAACTCATAACAAGTATTTGTAATCTCTAGCCTAAGTGCCACCATGGTGTGCATGCTGTCACTTTCACACACATGGGGAGAGCAGAGATCTATTAAAGCACTTGAGTAGCAAGGTAGATCTATAGATTACAAGCTCATGATCTCAATAAGATCATGCATAGAGAGAGAGATGAACACATAGCTACCGGTAGAACCCTTAGCCTCGAGAGAGAACTACTCCCTCCTCATCATGGGAATCGGCAATGGTGATAGAGATGGTGGTGGAGATCGATGGAGATGGCTCCGGGGGGCACTTCCCCGTCCCGGCAGGGTGCCGGAACAGAGACTTTCTGTCCCCCGAATCTCCGTTTCGATGGCGGCGGCGCTGCGAACCTTTTCGTGGATTTCTGATTGACTCCTTAGGGTTTCTGCCTCGGGAGGAATATATAGGCGAAGGAGGCAAGGTCGGTGGCCAGCCAGGGGGCCCACACCATGCCCTGGCGCGTCCTGGGGGGTGTGGCTAGGCCCTGGCCCTCCTCCGTCTCGTATTCTGGCTCCGTGAGTCTTCCGGGAAAATAGTAACTTTGGCTTTTGTCCCGTCCAATTCCGAGAATATTCATTTGTTGACTTCCTGGAACCAAAAACAGCAGAAAACAGGCAACTGGTACTGTGGCATCTTGTTAATAGGTTAGTCCAAGAAATCATATGAAAAGTACTCCAAAATTGGAACAAAACATAAGAAAGTAGATAAAACCAAGCATGGAACATCAAAAATTATAGATACATTTGCAATGTATCAGCGTGCCAGATATCGTGTCTTGATTTTCGACACCGAGGATGGGGTTCCCCTTTGTTAGTTCGGTAGGGGTGCAACGTCCGGCGAGCTCGATCAATGAGTTAGACGAACACACACACAGAGGCACATATTTTTACCCAGGTTTAGGTACGCGTTGTTTGGATCCCTACGTCCTACAACTATCGACTATCTTGAGAATGATCACAATTACAAGGCTTTCTTCCCCGGGAAGGATCTAGCTAAGAACTCTCCTCCCTTCTCTAACAACCTGGGCCTCCTTTTATAAGAGCAAGGGGACACCACAAGGGTCGATCACCATGCACCGTGGCTAGATAATGCATGCTCTCAACATGGTAATGCGCTCCTGCCGCCTGTGTCCTCCGTACTGAGTAGGCTGGCATGGGTGCCTGTCAGTCTAGACCTTGTCGGAGGCTGGTTCTTCGGGTGAGCGGTTCCCGGGTCCTCAATCGGGACCCCAGGAGGACCCCGTCAAGGACCTCGCGGACCGCAGGGCCTGCATGGTCGTGACATAGCGCGCCGGTCTCGCCAGCGTGCGCGACGTGGCTGAGTCATACGGTCGATGTCCAGGGTGGACCAGATGAAATGTGACCAGTGGGGGGTCCGCCCCTTTTGCTAGGAATCATCGGCCAGCTGTCCTCCCTCCTTAACCGAGGCAACCTCTGGCTTCCCGCCCCCGAATCCCGAACCAAGGACAGCGATATCCGCTCGACACTTGAGGCCCCCGGGAGCCTGGCAGGGCCACCAAGGGGATGCCCCGACTGGGATCTGACGAGGTCATGGCGCAGGGGCTGCGGCCCACCCGTCGTTCCCAGGGTGCCCCGGTCCCATGGATGCGACAACGAGCGCTTAAAATGTTCAAGTTTCTACTCATTTTGCATGCTTCGTCGCTGATCTTAAAAATAATCATGTGCAAAGAAATTGATGAATGGAAGAGGAATTTAATGTACAAACTGACCTTTAGAAGATCAAAGTACTCTCTCTCGATTTAGTTGTTGCTTCTATCGTTGTGCTAAGTGTCATTGTCGCCCGATCAATCGTTGCATCTGAACCCTTCTACTTCATTGAATTTCCTCCAACCTAACTTCACACTTTTCCTCCCGCAACCTCCGTGTCCTTGTCGTTACGGCTTGTCGCTTCATGTTCGTGATACTAGGAGCTAGAACGAGGAGGAGGAAGGACCATAAGACGTGAAGAGGGGTATCAAATCGTAAAGCGTTCTTGATTAGTCAAGCACCACCATTTCGCGAATACTTTCGCTACAAGAGAGCACTCCCTCGGCCAGAGACACTTATTATGTACCGGAGTAGTAAATTAGGATTGTGGGTGTGTGTTGGGCGTGCATGCTTGCTACATTTAAAATGAACACTACTAGCTCATGGTCTACAAAAATGAGATAAAAAGGTTATTTTCTATAAAAATCTCTTCTTTCCAAATTGGCAATCACATATAATAGTTACTGGTAGATTTTTTTTTGAAGTGGTTACCCGGTAGGTTTGCTAGGTGAACCTAGACAAAATTTCAGTGAGGATAATTAAGATGACCTTTATAGTAAAAATTTGAATTATTTTAAAACATTTTTCTTCAAGTATAAAAAAATTACACTAAAGTTTTGGAAATTGAGTAGGAGCCACTGCCTTGACTCAGATGTACTCGGGTCCACCAAGTTGAGCAATCTGATTGGATTACATCGATGAATTCACTTCGCACAGGCATGCAACTAGGGCTTTCACCGTGGATGTTTCTTAGCGCCTTATTCTTGATACTTAGCTTACGTGAAATGTTATTTAATGGAAAAAAAATAGTTGTCATATCTTAGCTACGACCCGTCCATGCTATCATAAGCAAAAAAAACTTGGTTAGTCCAATCACACACATGCATAAGACTAAAATCATTAAATACAACCTTCCTAAGAAACAACATCTAAAATACACTCCATTGTGATAGTCGTTTCTTAACTTTTAATAGCTCCGTGTTAAGAGACCCTACATTGTTAAAGGCCTTAGCCTCCTCCAAACATACTTGCTCCTTGATATAGCAACCAGACGGTATAACCACGAGCACGCTGGGCTGTAGCACAACCAAGTCCAAATGAAAAGGGAGAAAAAAAGAGAAACAAATGTCGACACCTTCATATTAACAAAATGAAGATGACCCACAACCGTTGTGTCCTCCAGAGTACTCCCACCACCCTCGTAGCACTCATAAGCGCCGTATACCAAGCAAGACCTTCAAGAAGGAATGCTGCGATAACAACGACGTTACTGTCTAGACTGGTCCTAGGGTTTTTCCCGGAACACGAAACGAGTTGGGAAAGGATACATCCGATGCTCTTCAGGAAGGAACACCACACCCAAAGGTGTCACTGCATCGGTGCCGAACGATCTTAAGTGTTCTACCAAACTTGCCGAACACTAGAGCACGCCGACGTGGTCTTGTAACCACCATCGTCATCTTACTATGGCTAACGATGCAATGCCTACAAGATTGAGACGAGGAACCGCATGAGATGAGGGATAATAGAACCATAGCCTCCCGGGAGGGAGCATCTTCCACCGCCTTCGCAACGATAGTCGGTCGGACATAGCAGCAGGAAACACCAGGCCCAAACAGGTCGGCCCAGCCCAGATCTAGCCCGTAAAACCCTCTTCAACCACTGCCATGCTGCAGCAGGCACGTCGTCAGCGCTAACCGCTAGTTCGAGCATTAACTTTCTCCATCCGTTGAGTACATCGCATGAGCCTGAGCTGAGTTGGACCGCCCAGACCCTAGTCAGGCCCAAAGGGCCCAGACTTAGACCTAGAAGGCCTCCGTCCGCGCACGAGGCACACATCTCCCTGCTGCCAACTGGTGGTGCCACCACATCCCCACCACTCGGATAAGCTTCGGACCAGTCGCCAACCGAGGTACACCGCCAACGGACGTGCTCATTGATACGTGCATTTTACATCAATATAGCTATATATATGATCTGTTTAGAATGTTATTTGCCATGTTCTATCATTATTTATTCATTTATAATTGACTTACGGGAATTTTCTACAAAGTTCCTTCCATTGGTATTTAATTTCTGAAGGCAGAAAATCTCTTTTTTCGTATTTTGCTATTTTAGGGACTTCCTGAACGCCTAAAAATCAAAGGAAAAAAATACCCGACAGTTTTCCACCTGGAAAAAGACCGTGGGCCAAAAAAGCACGAGAGGGGAGCCACGAGAGCCAAAAAAGCCCAGGTGGCGCGCCCCTTCAACTAAGCGCGCCACCCAGGCCTGTTTCAACCTCGAGCATAGTCTCGGCTCCTCCTTTTTACGTATGCCTCTGTATCACCAGAAAAGCTACGTCACATTTTTTCTACGGTTTATAGAGGCGGCGGCAAAGATGAAAGTCCTCTCCTACTCCGGAAGAGGGCAAATCCTGCTACATCGGAACTTCCGATGTAGAGGAAATCGACGCCATCGTCATCACCACTCCTTGGCGTAGGGGGAGGCCTCTTCATCAGCACCAACATCACCGCCATCTCCATCTCCAAGATCCACCTCGTTTTCCTCATAGTTTGTGATTGATTGAACCTCGGATATTGTTTAAGTGTTATTTGCATGTTTGTGATTGGCAACTTGTCTTTATTTGGTGAAGATATTATATTTTCAGATTGTGTTATAATTCATATGCCAATGATCCATGTCATGTTTGTCACTTGTGATTAGATCCCCATGTTCCTGAGGGCATATGATAAATTGGCTATGATTTTCATATAATATGCAATGATTATATCGTCAAGTTTTTATCTTATATGTGATTCTATGATGGTTTTATGCGAACGGTCGACTGCATATTACTTTATCTATATGGGCTCATAGGGATACACTTTAATGCAATGATTAGGATTGGAAGAGACGAAATGACAAAAATCGTTTTCCAATACTTTGAGTTGCATTAGAGGGATTCCCGTCGGGACCAATGAACTAACTGTTATGATGAGACATTTATGTTTTAATGATTTCTATACTTGCTCATGAAAATGGATCTAGGACATATCATAAGGGGTGTACTTGCTCATATCTATGACTGTACCTAATTTATGCTCCGCCCTAAAGAAATAAAACTTGACAAGATATTCACCATGTTATATAGAAATCTATATGCTAGGTAAATCCATGCCGCCCTTGGAACGCTTGTCACATATAAATTCACACACAGTTGAGCTTGTCCTATTGTTGCATAGAGAATTGGGCTTTCTCTCATTGAGCCTTTACTTGTTGCTATTTACTTTGAGTATCTTATATTGCTACAAACTACAAACCTAAAACACCAAAACGATCGCACCTTTTATTGCTTTACTTGTCAAACTTACTAACAAATACCTTCAGCTTTTCATGAATTCGACAACCTTTCTTATTTGAAAAATACTACAGTTGGTCTCCTGCATTTGTGAGCCATCATTCACCCGAGCAGATGCTCTTGCATGCGGGGAGATAAAAGACCGTCGGCAGGCGCAGGAAGGGGATAGATGGGAGGGGCATGGGGGAAGGGAGTTGGAGGGATCCCCCGTTCACCAACGCGGGGGAGTAGGTTGTTTGGTTCTATTGTATGCAGTTGGCGATAATCTCTGAAGGAGCTGATTCTTTTTCTAACTTAATAAATACTCTCTCCTTTCAGAAATAAGTGTTCTTATAGATTTTGCATCGAGTCAAACTTTTTAACATTTGACTGATATTATAGACAAATTTAGCAACATATATACAATCAAATTGGTAGATCATGAATCTTACTCTCAAAACTGATCTAATGATACTAATTAAGTGTCATAAATATTGCTTCATTTTTTTATGAAGTTAGTCAATTTTTGTGATGAACAAAGATTAGAAGTACACTTATTTATGGACAGAGGGAGTAAGAGTAAACTATTTTTGTTTATGCATCAGGCAATGTACGGACACCACCAACGGGTAATGTAGCTGGTAAAAAAACTCATAAATATTTTGAACCTCTCAGTCCTGCTATATTAATATAGCAACCACCAATATAATGATACAACTGCTGGGTCTTAGCACAGTCTAGCCCAAACGAAAGAGAAAGAAAAACAAGAGAATACAATGTCAACACCGTCAGCTCGACTAAATGAAGATGACTCGCAACCGCTGCGCCCTCCGGAGAAGTCCCACCACACACCTAGACCTTCCAACCGTCGTGTATCAAGCAACACCTTGAACAAGGGGAGCGACGAAGACGCTGCTGCTGCCTGAACCTGTCCTAGGGTTTCCTCGTACACGGAGGTGAGTGGGAAAGGGGTGCACCCGACGCCTTTCAGGAAGGAATGGCGACACATGCAGGTGTCACCCTGTCGGTGTCAGAGACTAACATGGATTTCTCCTGACCCCCAAAGAACCACTACCCAGAATGCTCCGAAGTTATCCACCCAACCACGCCGCCCACCAACATGCGCCACCACGGACTTGATGGCACCATCGTCATCTCACTATCAGAACCAACGCGAGACCTAGAGATCGGACTAGGAGATCACGGTGTATCAAGTGCGGCAACCCCATAGTCGTGCAGGAGGGAACTGCCTCCATCGCCGTTGCGGTAGCCGACCGACACGGGAGCAGGAGCACACCAGGCCTCCCTGGCCCGGTTGGGCCCAGAACGTGCCAGCGAAGCTCCCGCCACCAATGTGCAGCAGGGCGGCGACAGTGCCGCCACCATCCCGAACCCCAACTCTCCACCACCGCCTCCAGGGGGGCCTTCAGCGTCCACAGTGCCACCGGCCCACCCAGGCCCATCTGGGGCCCGAAGGGGCCCAGATCTGGGCCGAGACGACGCCCGTCGACGCCTCCAGGTCGCCCTATTGCCAAGGGCAGCACCACCGCGTGCAGACCCACCCTCGCCTGCGCCGAGAACCCGAGGCCACGTCGGACCGCTGCCGCCTAGAGGCACCCCTCGCCGCTACGTCGCCCCGCGCAGAAGCAGCCACGAGAGGGGAAAAGCTATGCGTCACCGCCGCCGGCACCGCCCTGGGCTTGCCCGGCGACGCGCACTGACGACGGCGGACGTGGAGAGGGTGGGGAGGGTGTTGCTAGAGCGGGAGGCTGTAGGGCGGCCGGTGGTGCGAGAGGGGAGGTTTTTATTTTCTTGTATGAGCTTTCAATGGCACCAGAATTTCCCAAATATTTTGAACCTCACCTTTATCTCATACAGTATCATTAATTCAAGGATGGACGTTAACATTGCCGATCCAGCATGTGCATGCCACTTGAACCAAAGATCGGCAGACCGCACAACAGATGTCCATATAGAATTCGTGCAGAGATGTGCAGCTACAGGATTGTATCGCGTCAGCTAGCTCTCCAAGAGGAAACAGATCAGGTCAACCGTGAACACCAACAAGAGCGGAGGCGGGAGCAGGGAAGATGCGCAGGCACCGTGCGTTGCGTAACATGCCAGAGATCAACCCTGCTCTCAGCACGATCCGCGACTCCGTACGTACGTGCCGCTTGGTGGTGCGAGGTTGCGCAGTAAAGTAGTGCACGTCCGGCCCCGTGGCCGTGTTTTTTTTGTTTCCTTAGCGAGGTAATTCGTGCCCGTGTCTGAGACGGGGTCTTTTTTTGGGGGGGAATCTCAGAGAGCTTTATTACCTGATCCTGCCTGCTCAGCCTGGAGGCTAACGACAAGGAAATCAGGGGTACATCCATCCAACTGTTCGTCAACATCAGTGTGCAACCATACTTAGCACAGAGATGCGCCGACAGGTTGGCAGTTCTAGCAACATGTTGAATAATAAAAAAAGAAAAACCTAGCAGAATCGGTGTCACAGCCGATCGTGCGCCGTGACGAGTGCACCAGAGATTTACAATCTCCATGCAATCAACCTTCATTGTCACCTTCTGGAAGCCTTGAAGGCGAGCAAAGATAACACCATCTCGCAAGGACAAAGCTTCTGTAATAAGAGGATCAGTAACTCTTGGGTATGACTTGCTCCATGCACCCAAGAAAGTAGAATTCGATCGTGCAGCGCCACCAGCGTCACCCTTCCTGAACTCCAACGATAGGCTACCATCAGTATTAATTTTAATAGTATCATCTTTAGGTGGTCGCCAGCCATGACCAGGTAGGATGGCTGCTTTTTTACTCGGCACCTCCAACACAACCAAAGCCTCCTTGGCCATTTTTAGAGCTTGGACAGGATCAAAGGCACCTCGATCATGAGTCCAACTATTCCGTGATGTCCAGATCGCCCACATAATAGTAATTAGTTTCGGTCGATCCGAGTCAACAAACATTGGGTCACAAAGGATATCTTTTGACCATGTATCCGGGTGTAGCCTAGGAAGCGAGAAATCAAGCCTAGCTTGAGCTTCCTCCCAGATCTTCCTTGCATGTGTGCAATACAACAACGCATGCATCAAATCTTCTTCATCTAAGCAGATCTTGCACCTACCAATTGGTGCAATATGTCTATGCATAAGAGTTTTTTAACTGGAAGAATACCACGCAGTACCCTCCACCAGAAGACACGAACTTTAGGCACACCATTTAACTTCCACAGTGTTTTCCACATCCGTTGTTCAGAGGCTGAGGTCTCGACTATCGTCCCTTCATCTGGATCTGAGCGCTCGTTACGATTCACTAGAACACGATAAGCTGATTTAACGGAGTAGACACCTGACTTTTTCCAATTCCAGGCACAAAAAGCCTCACCACCAGCACGCCGAAGAGGGATGTTCAGAATAGCATCCGCCTCCGGCGCTGTAAAGTTCCGTCGGATGACATCTGAAAGGACATTTACTATCATTATCACTTTTGGTGTTCGTTAACAACAAGTAGAGCATTCCATAGTATGTTATTGTCTACATGTTGATATAATGCAAAGTGAAAAGGACCCTTGGCCTTCGGAACTTTCCCTCCAATATCTGCATATTCCTGGGAATTCTAGACCAAAGTCTCCGGTCTGGCTAGACCGGAGTCTCCGGTGTGGTCCGGAGTTTCCCTAGGAATCTCAGGAGGAGGCTCCAGATTTCTGCCTGGGTCAGCCAGATAGGTGGTCCGGAGAAAGGTCCGTAGGTCGGGCCGGAGTCTTCGGTCCAAGCCCCAGACCGGAGTCTCCGGTGTGGTTGGACAGGAATCTCCGGTCCACTTGGCTCACAGAAGGGTTGGGTCATTCTGTTTGGTGGTCCAGAGGCTGGTCCGAAGATGGGCCGGAATCTCCGGTGTAGACCGGAGTCTCCGGTGTAGACCGGAGTCTCCGGTGTACAGGGCGGAGTCTCCGGTCTGACTTTTCTCCAACGGTTAGAAAATGGTTCAGTGGAGTGAAGGGCTATAAATAGAGGACCTTATCCCCTTCCTCCAGCCGCTCGTCCAACTGAAGAACACCATCCCCATTTGAGCCACCAAATCAACAAGATCTCTTCATACAACCATCCAAAGTCATTGTTCTTTGGAGAATCGAAGGAGAAGGCCTTGATCTACAGCTTCACCAAGAGAGATCTTCATTTCCCCCTCATTCACTTGAGGGCCCCCTGATACATTGCAAATGTATCTATAATTTTTGATGTTCCATGCTTGGTTTTATCTACTTTCTTGTGTTTTGTTCCAACTTTGGAGTACTTTTCATATGATTTCTTGGACTAACCTATTAACAAGATGCCACAGTGCCAGTTGCCTGTTTTCTGCTGTTTTTGGTTCCAGGAAAGTCAGAAAATGAATATTCTCGGAATTGGACCGGACAAAAGCCAAAGTTGTTATTTTCCTGGAAGACTCACAGAGCCAGAAGGAGAGTCGGAGAGGGGCCACAGGGTGGCCACCCCCCTTGGCGCGGGCAACCCTAGGCCACGCCAGGGCATGGTGTGGGCCCCCTGGCCAGCCACCGACCTTGCCCCTTCGCCTATATATTCCTCCCGAGGCAAAAACTCTAAATCGTCAATCAGAAATCCACGAAAGTTCCACAACACCGCCGCCACCGAAGGGGAGATTCGGGGGACAGAAAGTCTCTGTTCCGGCACCCTGCCGGGACGGGGAAGTGCCCCCGGAGCCATCTCCATCACCGTTGCTGATTCCCATGATGAGGAGGGAGTAGTTCTCTCTCGAGGCTAAGGGTTCTACCGGTAGGTATGTGTTCATCTCTCTCTCTCTCTATGCATGATCTTATTGAGATCATGAGCTTGTAATCTGTAGATCTACCTTGCTACTCAAGTGCTTTAATAGATCTCTTCTCTCCCCATGTGTGTGAAAGTGACAGCATGCACACCATGGTGGCACTTACGCTAGAGATTACAAATACTTGTTATGAGTTATATTTGGAGTTGGATGTCTTTATGAAATTGTGGTGTTTGTTTAAACCATCTAGTGTTCAAGGTGACAGTGTGAGGTTTTCTAGATGGGAAAGATGAACTTTGAGGTGTGCTGTTATAGCCCTACCATGGATTAAAGTGTCCAACCAGAGAGTAGTTCAGCGTAGTATCATAAAGAGAAGATATTTATATGAGAGTGTTCACTAGTGAAAGTATGATCCCCAGGCCTTGTTTCTAAGCACTGATACACCGTTTGCTATTAGATCTATTACATGTTTGCTTGCTTCTATCTTTATTTCAGTTTTACTTTAGTCTTTTCCACGCCATCAAGCTATTTTCTATCACCGTTACCACTTATAATTATCCATACCACTTGTATTTCACTATCTCTTCGCCGAACTAGTGCACCTATACACCTGACAAGTGTATTGGGTGTGTTGGGGACACAAGAGACTTCTTGTATCTTGATTGCAGGGTTGCTTGAGAGGGGATACCTTTGACCACTTCCTCCCTGAGTTCGATAAACCTTGGGTGATCCACTTAAGGGAAAACTTCCCAATGTTCTACAAACCTCTACACTTGGAGGCCCAACAACTGTTTACAAGAATAGAAGTGCGTAGACATCAAGCTATTTTCTGGCGCCGTTGTCGGGGAGGTAAGGTAAAAGGTACTCAATCCTCCGGTGTGAGTGCTCGAAGTTATTTCCTTTAGATTCTGCAATTTTGTCTTTTTGTTTCTTGTTTTCACTAGTTAGGCTTAATGGAAAACAACAACAAAATTAGAGAGCTTTATAGTGTTTATCTTGAGTTAGGACATGAAGTGTTTGAAGAGAAAATTAAAAAACCTATGGAACTTTATTTGCATGCTAATAGCAATGTTGTTAGTATGAATTCTTTGGACACCATTATTGCTAATGTTATGAAAAAGTCTAAGCTTGGGGAATCTAGTTTTTATTAAAATGATCTTTTTAGTTCCCCAGCTTTGGAAGATAGCTATTCTATTGCTTATGATGATACAAAACCTCCAATATATGATGATTACAATGAGGAATATGATATTTTCAGTCCACCTACTATTGAGGAGAAAACTAATGATTACAATATGCCTCCTATATTTGATGATTATGGTGATGAGAATAATAATGATAACTATTTTGTTGAATTTGCTCCCACTACAATTAATAAGAATGACTATGTTTATGTGGAGAGTATTAATTCTTTTATGGATGTGGCTCATGATAAGAATGTTTCTTGTGATAGTTATATTTTTAATTTTATTCATGATGCTACTGAAAGTTATTATGAGAGAGGGAAACATGGTTTTATGCATCTCAATAATATTAAGTTTCCCCTCTTTATATTGAAAATTTTGAAGTTGCACTTGTTTTGCTTTACTATGCTTGTTGCTTTGTGCTTTCATGATTTGTTTCTTTACAAGATTCCTATGCATAGGAAGTGGGTTAGACTTAAATGTGCTTTGAATTTGCTTCTTGATGCTCTCTTTTACTTCAATTCATATTTCTTATGTGAGCATCTTCTCAAACTATCATGCCTAACTTAAAAGCGTTAAAGAAAAGTACTTGTTGGGAGATAACCCAAGAGTTTTAGATGAGTCTTGGAAGTTATTACTTCAGTAATAACCGCTCCTTATCCTTTTTATTTGCTTTTTGTGCCAAGAGTAACCTCTAATGAGAGAGAAGTAATGATTGAGAAAGTTGCTGTCCCGAAACAGATTTATGTGATTCACCGTAAAAATTCGTGTAAAATCTCTGTACGTTATTTTGAGGGGTGATTTTTTGTGCTTCTGCCCCAGGTTGTTATCTACCTTTAGTTAGTTCAAGACTTTTCGATTTGAGCAACAAAAGGTCTTCGAAAAAATTCGTCTTTACCTGCTGGTCTGTTTTGACAGATTTCTGCCATTATTTGTATTTTCTTCTTGTTTGTTCCTTTTTGAATTCTTTTGGAGAATTGAGCTTTTTGAGGGAAGTGCTACAGTAGCTAGTGTTTTAATGGAAGTTTTATTGGTCTTAGAACTGAACCTAAAGACTTATTATCTTAAGTGCACTAATGTTGCTAATAAAGATTGTGTGAAGTTTTGTATGAAGGAAAATTTTTAGGTGTATAGAAGGAATGAGTAATGAGATGAAGGATGGACTAAAGCTCAAGCTTGGGGATGCCACGCGTGTCACCCCAAGAAATATCCAAGAAGTACAAGCGTCAAAGCTTGGGGATGCCCAAGGCATCCCCCTCTTCATCAATAAAAACCCCAGGTTTCTTCCAAACGCTTCATTTTTATTGTTTCATGCACAGTTGTGTTGTTCTTGGAGCGTCTTCTTTTTCGTTTTTGTTTTGGTTTTTCATTTGCTTGGTTTGCTTAGTTTGCTGAATAAATTGGTTGGACCCCCTATTTCATACATTGGTTTTCAAATAGTTTGGTTTGGTTTGGAAAAGAGTAGGAAAGTTCATGCTTAAGTGGTAAAGAGAGCTTGTTTTTGACTGTGGCCTATGCTTTGTCATGCCATGCTTGATATTATTTTGGCTTTATGCTTAGTATTCTTTACTGTAGCATGACTTGTTATAAACAATTGAGATTGCTTAATGTGCCTTGGGTGAATCATGCGTTGTTTTAGCATATTAAAGCATAGTATTGTGGTATTCTCCTTTGATGCTTTATTTGGGTTGACTTGGCACATGCTCACACCATGTTATGACTATCTCAAGTCACCATAGCCTTTATGATCCTTTAGTTTTAAATTTGTAGTATCACTTTATGCTTTGATCAATGATGTTTTGTCGCTCTGCATGATTATGGCCATTATTGCTCTCTTAGTTTGTCGCTCCCAGTCTTTTGCTAGCCTCCATAACCAAGTATGAGTTCCACTCATGCATCCAACTCCTTAAACCAAGTTATTCCGAAGAGTCCACCATACCTACCTATTAGCTTATGCTATTCCAAGTATATTCATGTTTTTGTTTACCTTCCGAATTAAACTTGTTATGAGAAAAGTAGTGATTAAAGCTCTCACGAACTTGATGGCACACTTTACTTTTCTTGCCCTTAATACACTTGAACCATTGTGTCGTCTATGTTGTATATGCTTGCACTTATTTGTTGGGAATTAGCAGAACCATGCTGTCATGGGGAACGCTTTCAACATTGCACTTGGTACTTGTACCTAGTTGATATCATGCTCTTTTGTATATGGATGTAAATGTGAAATGAAAGGGAGCTTGTAAGTCCATGGAGTTATGTATATGTGTTAGAGAAATGCAGGTCCGCTGGTCTAATCCATGCTGACATGGTGGAAACCTGCAGCGTAACCATAATGAGCTGTCTATGAAGCATTCTTCTTATAAAAAAAAGAGTCCTATATTGAGAAAAAAAGAGAAAAAGAAAAAAAAGAGATTATGAAAATAGGAAAGAGAGAAAAAATCACCATATTCCCATGGTAAATAAGAAGATTGCTGAGATGCTTGTTGTCTGCTTGCCTTGTCATTTTGATATGGGGATTCTTCCGTATCATCGGGCAAGGGGTATCCCGTTGGTGCTTCTCTATGATACACATGTACTTACAATGACAAGAACTTACCGGTGACTAAACTTGAATAGCATGAGGAGCGACCCTTGTATTCAAGGGACATGAGATTCCTAACTTATACTTCGTCAAGCATGTACACCATAGTTTGTTCACTTTAACCTTAATCACTTCAAGATGCTTATGATAGGGGCAATGAGAGATGAAAGCTATTAAGTACCATAATTTTTGGAAGCTCTTGATGAAACTTGAATCTCTGCTTCCTTCTTTGAAGGCCTTTCTTCCACCATTATATTGAGTCTCCACCTTCTACCTTTATGCACCTACTTTGAGAGCATAGTGGCCATTCTTAGTTCTATGTGCATTGTCCCAAGACTTGTTGATTGATGCATAGCTTTGATATTGCTTGTTTTAAACTATTTGTATCTAGTCACTCTTATGAACTTTGAAGGTGTCCTATGCATTTATATTTGCTACTCTATGAGGGACAAGCTGAATACTATTATGCTATGGTTTGTTATGTGAAACAAACAAACGTCTTGCAAAGCATTGTTATTCATGAATCTTTTGTTTGTGCCTTTTAATGTTGTATCATAGTTTCTTTGTCTTATTGCTAGAACTTTGTCTTTCATGTTATGATTGAAGTACTATGATCCCAGCTTTGAATGTTTTGCAAATACTTTGATCAAGTCTTTGATGGTGCATGTCACCTCAAAAATTATTCTTTCTTTTTATCACTTACCTACTCGAGGACGAGAAGGAGTTAAGCTTGGGGATGTTGATACATTGCAAATGTATCTATAATTTTTGATGTTCCATGCTTGGTTTTATCCACTTTCTTGTGTTTTGTTCCAACTTTGGAGTACTTTTCATATGATTTCTTGGACTAACCTATTAATAAGAGCCACAGTACTGCCTGCTTTTCGCTGTTTTTGGTTCCAGGAAAGTCGAAATGAATATTCTCGAATTGACGGACAAAAGCCAAAGTGCCTATATTTCCGAAGGATCAAGTGCTGAATCACGAGACGGACAAGGGCCAGGGAGCCACCATACCTGGCCACGCTGCTGGCCGGCCGCCGAGGTGGTGTGGCTTCCCGCACCCTCGGCCTCCTTCCGCCTATATATTTCCTCGGATGAAAACCCTAAGGACCAGATCAAAAATCCATGAAAGAGTTCAGAGCCGTCATCTCCATCCCTAGATCGGAGGGATCTGGCTCTTCCGGACCCACGGAGAGGAATTCACCACCGAGACCTTCTTCATCACCATGCAAGCCTCCGGTGTGATGCGTGAGTAGTTCATCCTTGGACTACGGATCCATGTAGTAGCTAGATGGCTGGTTCTCCTCCTTTGTGCTTTCATGTTTAGATCTTGTGAGCTCCGTTCATGATCAAGATCATCTATTTGTAATTCATACATGTTGTGTTTGGGATCGATGGATATTGAGATGCTATTTCAGATTGATTATTGATTCTATCATGTCTTTGTTATTTGTGATCTTGCATGCTTTCCGTTGTTAGTAGCTATCTTGGCCAAGTAGATGCTAGCAACTCCAAGAGTTAGTATTTATGCTCGATAGTGGGTTCATGCCTCTAGTAATCTGGGGAAGTGACAGAAATCTCTAAGGTACTAGATGTGCTGTTGCTACTAGGGAGAAAACAACAATCCTTTGTTCATAGAACAATCATATTTTTTTACTTTACACGCAGTTTGTAAAGCAATAATCTGTTGCTTGCAACTTAATCTTCGGAGGGTTGGACGATAACCTGAAGGTGGATTATTAGTCATAGATGCAGTTGGATAGCGGTCTATGTATTATGTTGTATTGCCCAATCAAGTCTTAAAGGAGTCAAGATGATTAGTATATGCATGTATTGCTTTCTCGGTGTTTGTCAATTGCCCCGCTGTAATTTGTTCACCCAGCATGTTATCTATCTAAGGAGAGCCACCTCTAGTGAACTATGGATCCCGGTCCTTTTTCTTTACATACAATCTACAACTGTTTACTTCTTTGTGTTTACTTTCTGCAAACTTTTACTTCTTTCCATTCGATACATTTAATCCTTTGTTTTCCGCAAAACACGGTGAGATTGACAACCTCATCGCAAGTTGGGGACAAAATTCTGTGGTTGTGTTGTGTAGGTCTCCACGTTGCTACTAGCACCGGTAGTGCGCCCTGCCAAAGCTCAGCTAGTAACACCTTTGGGGTGTTTCCTTGCTCCTACTGGTTCGACTAAACCTTGGTTTCATAACTGAGGGAAAACTTGCTGCTGTGCTCATCATACCTTCCTCATGGGGTTCCCAACGAGCTCTACGTCGAACGATTAGCACATCAAACCCTAAATTGAAAAAGAGTAAAATTTGAAGTAGCAGGTATTCACCCCCCTCTAGGTGCCCATATGATCCTTTCAATTGGTATCAGAGCCTTGGCTCTTTATTTGGGCTTAACCACCTAAGAGATTATGGGCAACCCAGAAGATGAGGGAGAAAGTGAGGCTAGTCATTCAGTGACCATGGTAGATCTCAAGAATTTGGAAACAAGCTTGAGCTCTACCTTGGGCAACGAAATCCATCAGTTGCGCCAACTTGTTGAGCAACTTGTTAGGAATAAGCCAACCTCACCTCCTCCCTCTCAAGAGGAAACACCACCTAACCCAAAGGCATATGCTCCGGCTAAGCCTTTGGATGAAGTGGCGGGGGATGAACATAATCCCAATGACTCAACCACCAAAAGGGGTGATGGTAAGGAAGAGCACCATGCGGTTCCCGGATGGTACTCTCCCGACCCTCCTATCCCTCACCCACATATAAATAATAGAGGTGACCCACCTAAGTTAGCTGCACACACTTTTGCTCAATGGCAAGTTTTAATGAAATCTCATGTGCGTAGCTCTTGCATTGATTTGTGGAATATTATTGAAGAAGGACTCAAAATTGAGGATCCAACCAACTTGACTAGAAGAGAAGTGGTCAATAGCCAACTCAATGCGACTGCCTTGCACATGATCCAACTTGGAGTGGGGCCAAAGGATTTCCCCCACATTGAGCACTACAATACCGCCAAGGAAGCTTGGGATGCTCTCATTGACTTGTTTGTTGGCAATGAGAGTATGAGAAGAAATAGATATGATGCCTTAAGTAATGAGGCCGAAGGTTTCTTCATGAAGGATGGTGAGGATCATGAAGACATGTATCGAAGACTCAAATCTACAACCACCGCCTTCAGGAATGTTGGTGCCTCTCACATTGACGATGCTTAGATCAAGAGGAAGTATGTGAGTGCTCTCATGCCTTTTGATCCTACTGACTTGAAGAGTCTCCAAGGAAGACACAACTACCATCTCATGACCTCCAATGAAGTTATGCAAGAGATGGACGCCTTCAAGGTTGCTACCAAGAATGCCAAAGACGCCCGTGCTCGTGCCATTGGAATGAGTAATGGTGTCAATCTTGCCTTGAAAGCCAATGTTTTGGAGTATGATGAAGATGAAGGGAGTGATGAGGGACTTTCAATGAGCCACCCCGAACATGTCAAGGTTTCTCATGGTGAATACATGGCCTTCTATGCAAGAAATTTTTGGAAAGATCCCGCCAAGGCCAAGATGGAAATGCAACGAAGAAGCAACCCCAATGGGAGAAGAGATAATGGGTCCAAGTTGAGAACTTGCTTCAATTGTGGCGACCGTTATCACTTTGTTGCTGCTTGTCCCTATGAGAAAAGAGAAGATAATGGGGGTAAACTTGTGTTGAAAAAGACCTCCAAAGCTCCTTACAAGAAACCCTTCATCAAAAGGAATTCAACCAACAAGAAGTCAGGTGAAATTGTCTTGATCACACATGAATAATTCTCCTTCGACGATGATAATGATGAAGATGAAGAAGAGGAAATATCAAGTGGTGTGGCGGCTCTTGCCACTACTTCTACCCCTACATTCTCACTCTTCGACTCTCCAAATGAGAATATCTACAACAAGAACGTCACTTGCCTTATGGAAAGAGGAACGGAGGTATTATCATCATCACACTCCACCTCTTTAATAAATAATGAATTTGATGATGAGTTATCTCTTGAGGTAGAAAAGGAATTAGTTGATTTTGACGTGTTTATGAACAACTTGCAAGGAGAACATAAGAAACATGTTGTGGAGCTCTTAAATCAACTTGCACACACACAAGAACTTCTAGATGATAGATGTAAATTAGGAAGAGAGCACATGGTTGAGGTAGAAGCTCTAAATAATGCTCTAGAAGAAGAACAAGAAACTATAATGTCTCTTGAAACTAAAATTGAAGGGCTTGATGAAGAAAATGATCTCATCATTAATAAACTCATCAAGGAACATGACCATGCTATTGCCAAATATAAAAGGGCTAAAAAGGACAAGATTGAGTTTGGTGTTGTTCATGAAAAACTTGCCGAGGACTTTAGGATGCTTGACAATGCTCACAAGGCCTTGGAGAGGGAACTCTTGTTTCTCACAAAGTCTCGTGAAAAGCCTCAATCTCAATTGACCAATATTACTTCACCTAGTACTTTCATTCCCTCTAGTTGTACAAGTATACTTGAATAAAATGCTAGGTTGAAGGGGGAGCTAGCTAAGGCCACCTTTCCCAAAGGAAACAAGTCAATTGATGACCTATTGAGTAAGAAAAGGTCAAGTAGTGCGAAAGGGGGCATTGACTTTGTCTCTAAAGGCAAGAAGAAGAAGAACAACAAGAAAAGGAAGGCCAAGCCCACACAAGAAAAGGACAAGGTCATTGTGGATAGTAAGTCCACGAATGGCAAAACTATGTCTCATGATGATTTTGTGGGAAGTGTTAACCCTCACTATGTTTTAATGCGTGATTATTATGGTGATGTATATGCACAATATTGTAACATCCCAATTTCAGCAACCCTGATTAGTTGTCTAGAATGCAAAAATCAGGGGGAACAAAAACTTTTTCTTGTTCATTGGTGCATTGTTTGCTTGTTGTTTGTTTGTGCTTGTGCATGTGAGTGTATGCCATATGGTACTCCTTACCTCAACACCAGCTGACAAAAGCTACTTCCCCAAAATTGTCTTGGCTTAATTTCCATATTCTCAAATGTTCTGGCCTTTCAAAACTTGATCCAATAAGCCTTTGCAAACCAACTATTTTAGTAGCTTTTGTTTCCCTAAACTTTGGAGATCAACCTATTATAATCTCCTTATGTTCATAGACAGAACCTTCAACCATTCTTATCTCTAGGTTTCCCAAAACCTCTTTTTAAAGCTTTTGAATTCTACTCTTGGTAGAGATACCAAGGACTCTCATCCTATCCAAACCACAACATTTTCAAAATACCTATCCTTACCTCAAGCTAAGCTTCATGGTAACCCTAGTAGTAGGTTTGCTTACTTTCTAAGATGAGTTATTTTGATCTGCTGTCTGATGAATTGCCTTGATCTACTGCTTGATTTGTCTGCTTAGGAGATAGTATGAGCTACTCTAAGAGCTCATCAGTAGGATCAAGAGGTTTCCAGATCACCACACCCTAAGCAAGAATACAAAGCAAGATCTAATCTCTAGATACTAGGTGATCATCTAAAACCCTTAACCAGATCAATACTGAAGATATCCCTTCTAGAAGTTTCCAAGTCAATGAAGACCAATATCAAGCATGGATACCCTCTACTCAATCTACACTTCAACATCATCCAATTAATGATGCTTGGGTACCTTGCAACCCATCAAAAGCATCCCCTCTCATGCTCTAGTCAAAAACCCCAAATCTGCCAAATATGGCTAAGTCTGGAAAACTATTTCCAACATCACCTTTTTGAATGCCTTCCTTTCTAACCCCTTGTGCACTTTTGAAAATGCATCTGAACCATCTTTTTAAACATCCCGAGGACTACCAAGGCCCACTCTTTCCCTTGGTTAGATCATCCTCAAACCCCCTTGTTCTTGATGGTTTTGCAGGCAAGAAAATAACTATTCCTGCAAATCTAGTCAACATGCCTTCTTTGATAGAAGCTCACACCACCATCTCACCTTCTCTGTACCAACTCTCTTCATGGTTGTTTTCTACTCATATAGGTCTAGAAATATCTACTTCACTTGCTCCAAGTGGATCTTTGTACTTTTTAAACCCACAAGGTCTTTGGCGGGCTTATTTTATTCAAAGTTTGAAATCAATTATTGGGGAACTCAAACAAGATCAAGCTCAAACCTCCATACCATGTTGATGTACATCACCTATTATATCCATCAATCTACCCCATGCCCCAAGGGGAGATTTGAACTCCAAGATACAACCATGTTTTGGTGGTATGAAAATAACATCACCCTAGATCCTCAATTCCTTGTTTTCCACCTAATTCAAGTTGGATTTCCAATTCCCAAGGTTGCAAATGCTTGCTACACCTTGTATACATCATATACCTTGATCTCCAAGATTTATCTAATATTATCCATAATTATTATGGCTTCAAATCTAATAAATCTCTTTAATAGTCAAAATCTCCAAAACTCCTTTCCCAAAGGAAAGTTTGGTTTTTGCCAAAACACTTCCCCAAATCTAAGCACTTTTGAGGCCCATATATCATACCCTATCTTCCCACTTCAAAAATAAATATTTTTGAAGAGCTTTATTATTTATTTTTGCCTATTTCCTTAAATGGCAGAAATGGAATAATAGTAGTTTTAAATACTTTTAAGCCTCAATAAATCTTGGGAAAATTCTCCTAAGTGTGTATTCCCATTTGGGACCATCTCACATCAAAAACTCCACCTGTCCAATGTAAAATTATCAAATGATCTTCTAGAAACTACTTCTGTACTTTTGAATAAATGATTTTAAGTGGACTTAAAATCCTTATAAAAATCACAAATAATTCCTAGAGAGGTCCCTTAACCTCATCTATCTCCCAGTACAATTTCCTCATCTGGTCCAATGCAAGTTTGGGCTTTCTTCATAACCACCTATTTGATCAAAATTGCCAAGTAAACAAATCCTCAAATCAAAACCCCCCAAACCTACACCATTCTAGTCAAACAAACTTGCACAGCACACTTCCCATCCCTCTGGTCGAGATACACTATAGCATTACTGTAGCAATCATCTTTCCCTTGTCTTTAGTGCTTGGAGGAAGTAGAGATGCACACTTTGGTCACATCTTGTCTTTATTTCTTGCAGCACTCACCTCACCTCCTCCATGTCCCCTACACGACCCCAGTACCCTCTCCACCACCCCTGCTGCCCAATGGATGGCCAACTCCCTCGCCTTGTCCTCCCATGGACTACTCCCTCTTGGTTTTAAAGGCCAGAGGCCACCCCGAGCCTTCCCCTGCCCCTCATTCCACTCCTCTCGCTCCCACTTACCACCCCGGAGCTCCCCATCCTCTCCCCTGCCTTGTCCTGCCCGAGAGAAGGAGAGAAAGAGCTCTCGGCCTCTCCTCGAAAACGAGCTAAGCTCCCTCCTCCTCCCTTCTCTTCCTCTGCATGTCGCCATGTGAGACCTCCTGTCCCTGCTGCTTCTAATCCCCTTTGTTTTCCCTACTCAGGGCGGCCCCTGGAAGCCTCTCTGGCAAGCTCCCGAAGGATTCATCGGTGCTGCTACGTGCGTGTCCGTCCCAGCACCAAAACTGGTCGTGCCGCCCCTCGTCCGGACCGCCGCCGTGAACCACGTCCTCTCCGCCACCCCATGGTCGCCGTCGAGCCCTCTGGTAAGCCCCTGCCACCGCCCAGCCCCGCCCTAGGGTTTCCTCTCTGTTCTCTCTGGATCAGCGAGGAAGATGACCCTGCGCCGTTGGATCCTTCTCGCGTGGACGGTCCAGATCCGCGGATACCCCTTCGGCAGGGTGTGTCACTGACCGGCGGGCCAACCCTGTCAGGTTCAAGCGCGTCGTGCCAGCGTCGGCTTCCGCCATTGGGCCAAATTCCTCGCCAGCCCATTCCCCCCACAGATCCAGCTTCAGCGCCCCTTTATCTTTTTTTCTTTCTGTTTTTCCACCAGATCTGCTAATTAGGTTGTTGTTTTAAATCCCAAAGAAAATGGAAACCAACTCCATTTGCCCAGATCTAAAATTCCTAGGGTTCCTTAGTGTTTTCTTGAACATGCAGTACCAAAACTTTGACCAAGTTTATTTTGACAATTTTCTGAGATTTAATATACTAATAAGTATCCTTTGCACTAAATAAATTCCCTAGCAAATTATATAAACCTAAATGGACTAAATCCAATTGTATCTGGTAGATATTCCTTTCTCCCATCTAGGAGCATTGATCCCATATCCACTTGAGTTACTTTTGCCTGTGGCAAAAATAACAAAAGATAGCCTTCTCAGCCTTTAGAAAATTCCCTAGGTCAAAACGAAGTTGGTATTGACCTAAATCAACCTACCAGTGATGTGGTACACTGAATACTACCAAACTCCAGGAGATCAAGAATTAATGAACTTCTGAGCATTTCTGATCAATTAAACATCTCTGTATATGGTTTTATCACTAGATAAATCACTCCAGTAGCTCTGTAACTCCAAAAGAGGTGATTCCAATTTCTACATAAAGATATTCGAAATACCTACCATGTGTCCTTGAAATCAAATCAAAATCTTCTGTAGATTAAATCTAGTGAAAAAGACAAACAGTTCCAGAACTGCCTTTGGAAATTTCCTGAGGGCATTATGGTAATTAATTTGGAGTGAAAACTCTTAGTGAACAAGTACATCAAGCCCTACCTAACTACCCAAGGAAATAATTTTTGGATCTCCAGAACATTTCTGGTGAATTATTTCCTAAAACTAGAGTATTTCCCACTAGAAAATTTATTATAAATCAATGGAAATTGATAATTTGGTGAAACCACTTTTGTTGGTTTCATATTATTAATACCTATCTGTTGGTATCATGTTTTTACAATGGTATCTCATAGAATAAGTCTTTGGTATAAAACCCTCTCATCCCTAGTTTCTAGACTATGAAACCCATATGGTTTCCTTCGCTGTTCCACGACATGCTCCCAATCCTTCTAATCCATTCTCTCAACACCACTACTGATTTGTAAACTTGTATTGACAATTGCTTTCTGTATGGTTTTGATGCTTGAATGCCTTGATTGATTGTGGACTTGTTTGATTGCATGTATACTCGATGACGACGATAGTTGCGCTTGTATTGATGCCGATAAGAAGAGATCTTATTATTATTGGTATTGGTATTCCTGGTTATCTAAAGAAGAAGTCCAGGGACATTATGCCATATTGCTGATCTCAGGCAAGCCACCTTCTTGCTCATAAGCCTTGTCCTACTGTTTTACTTATGCCTGTTTTATCTACGGTTTATTAAAACTGCACTGTTTTACTATATGTTGGTGTATATATGGTAGTGGTTTGGCTCCTCCGAAGTATTACACTTTTGTACTATTAGGTACAACCCCCTTGATGACACCTAATTGTACCTAGTATGGTAGATGGTGTAACACACCATACCCTTTGGAGACCCTGTTTTAGCCGAAGCAAAACTAGAGGATGGGAAGACCCCCGACAAAATTTATACCAAATGTTTTATGATAAAACCTTGGTGAGGTGGGACCTCCCAAGAGATGTTGAGAAAGAAAAAGGTTTTTTTTTACAAAATGATGAAGGAAAGCTGGAGGAAAAAGGTTTACAAAAACGCACCTGGTTCTTTGCAGTTTTGCTAGAACAACTAACCCGTGCAACCAGACTACTCTGGAATGGGACATGGCTGGATTTGATGTTTGTTTACTCTGGTATAAGCTGCCTCGCAACAACTACAGGGGATAAAAATCCCTGGAGGGTGGGCCTTCTCACATAAGGGTCCATGTGGGACATCGACCTAGAGAAGGAACGAAGGGTCTGCGGGCCTCCACGCATTACTTGAGCCCCTCATTGAAAGCGCAACACTTGGGAAGTGCAAAATGCGCTCCGGTTGGTCCTCGGTACCCAACATCCCGGTGTTGAAGGGAACAACACTCATAGGGTAGGCACTTATATTGGAGTGAGCATCTGGAGAGTCTTGATCGGTTACTCGATCCACGATCAGTGTAGATCAGGGTAGTGTACCCGGATGGTTCGGGTAAAGTGCGCAACCTCTGCAGAGTGTAAATCTATTCGAATAGCCGTGTCCGCGGTCATGGACGGTTGGGAAGGTTGCTGTAGAGCGGTGCTGGTTTTGATTTCAAAAAGGATTTCGGAAAAGAAATGGCTTTGGAAATGTTTTGACCATGGGATGGTCGTAAAGGAGAAATGTTTTGACCATGGGATGGTCGGAAGGAGGAGAAAGGAGTTTGGTCGCGGGACGACCTGAAGACGAGAACAAATGGGTGACCCAGTCCTAATGTTCTCCAAAACTTTTCAAAAAGGTTTCCAAAATGTTTTACAAAAGTTTTCAACAAAGATATGTAGATGCTATATATACAAGAGAAACTAATTGAGAGAAGAACCTCTCTTGGAGCCCTCCTACTACCACAGCCATAATGCATATCCTCTTGTTATTATTATTATCTTAAGGTGGTTTGCGAGTACATTCAAAGTACTCACTGGCATTGTCCCTGGCTATTAACTTGGTCAGATATCAAGAAGAAGATGAAGTTGACGGCTCTGCGAGCTAGGACGTCCTCCTAGTCAGTCGCCTGTAGGTTGAGGCATGATTGGGCTCTGCGCGTGATGATGTTCCGCTGCTGAAGATGGTATAGCCCTAACGGCATTTATGTAAGTCTTGTAATTCGGTATATCTCAGATGTTGTAATGATACTTGTCGGTTATGTTCCACGGCTCACTGATCATGGGAACGTGGATATATACATAATAGGGATTTCTCGGATGATTAATCTAGGGCCCCACAGACTTGGTATCAGAGCCATCCTGACTATAGGAGAACCTTAGTTAGCATGATCGATAGACAGGAACCTTATTTTGAAAACCCCGTCTTTTGAAACTAGTTTCTCAATGAGTTTCAAAAAGCTCTACTTCTTCTCTTACTCTAAGTAAATGCTTTCGAAAATGGTTTACTCCAACTCTCGTCCAAACTTCAAACCTACGGATTTTAAATAACTAGGATCTAGAACCCGGTGAACACAATGAGAACAAGATGAAGACAAGCAACTACCAGCAAACGCAAGGAGACTACAATATCGCTCTACCAGCGGAATCCTCATAATCAGAAGACATCAGGTGTTGCACTATCAAGAAGCGTCCAAGATATGACGAAGGATTTATCGGCAAGATAGTGACTCCAACCTGAAGAAAGACGGTATCTTGGGTCAATAGTCCTAAGAATAGGATTCCCCTACATCGCGAGTAGTTAACTCCTTGGTCCCTAGCGTTGACTGTGTTTGCTTGCCTAAGTGCATCCTGTGTTGCTTGATCTGTGTTGTTTGCCGAGGACATTGTGATCCCCTCGCTCTGTTTGCCTTGTTTGTATGTTCTGGTTTGCTTTGACCTCCTAAAAATGTGACTAGAGGAGCAATAACCCACCTAGTAACTCAGGAAACCCCTGTGTTAGATGTCGGTAATGAGACCCAGACTAACCTCGAGAGTATATGAGAGGAAAAGCATCGCAAGAACCAGGAGTTTGACATCGTCAAGTCAGAATCAACTCGAAGATTTCACCTCAGCTGGACGGGATACCTCGTCAAACTCCCCTTGCACGACTCGTCAATAGCACCACACTCCCTTGCTCCTCAGTCTACTATAGCAAGAATCCTGTTGAAGCCGGAAGTCGATCACCCAAGGATCCTCAATATCCATAAGAAACCACCTGATAAGTCAACCAAGACCAGAACTAAAGACCTAACCACACTAACATTTAGTGTATTAGGGCTTCTGACCGCCTCAGGAGACCAACTAATCGAGTCGACCCTACCCAAACTAACGGAATGATCCTGCCCAGAAGGCCAGAATACTTCAGCTCCCCGATGACAGATGATTAGGAAGCGTGAAGACAACAAACCCAGTCCGCCATCAAGCAGAAACAACTCAAGAAATTCAAGTGAATACTGCTTCCTTGACGCTGACTGCTTCAACCCATATGATCCAGAAGAGTCGTAAACCGCTAACTTACCTTGAGCTAACCCCTTAAAGGCTGCGTTAGGAAACCACCCCCACCAAGGTTGCGAGAATAGGGCGTCACTCAAAGACTCCAATCAAGACCCAGAAAGAAGAAAACTTTCCGCTAATCGCCAGGCAGCACTCCTAGACAAAAGATTCGCACCAATCCTGAAGCAACTTAGTGAAGCTCCAAGGTGGAAAGACTGCGTCTTCCCACTCAATCTTCAGAAGAATATCTACCCGAGGATACTTCAGAAAGACCGCCAGACTTGACGCCTTCTCACCAGACAACAACCCGTAAGACATTAGAAGCGAAACTAACTGAAGATTCTACGACTCCAAGAAGAAAGGAATGTGTTATCCCCGTGCTACCCTAGCTTAACCATAATGGGGAAAGACTGCGTCTTTCCCATAAAATAGAATAACCCTTTGCCAGGAGCAACCTCAGGAGTCCCGACCCTAAAATCGTTAAATAGGATATGCTACAACCCTAAGGAAGAGCCGTGAATCCTTAGACAGAGGTGCTCCCAGCTGTAGATTCTACCCTCCGACGAGTACCCCGTGAAGTTCAGCATCAAGATAGTCTGCCCAGTCTAAGCCCTCGAGATATAGAGTCCGGAAGGAAAAGAGGGTCATCCCTCGCAATCAGGACTAGACTCTGCTCAACTCTCCGTGCATCCCGGAAGATTGAAGTTCAACTTCATCGATGTAGTAACCACTTTCAAAGACGGAGTCCATAAGATAGTACGCGTAAGACACCTAGTGTCAACCTGACTCAAAATCCCCTAACCCTACTCTCCCGAATCTCGGGACGAGATTCTTTTAAGGGGGAAAGGTCTATAACATCCCAATTTCTGCAACCCTGATTAGTTGTCCAGAATGCAAAAATCAGGGGGAACAAACACTTTTTCTTGTTCATTGGTGCAGTGTTTTCTTGTTGTTTGTTTGTGCTTGTGCATGTGAGTGTATGCCATACGGTACTCCTTACCTCAACACTAGCTGACAAAAGCTACTTCCCCAAAATTGTCTTGGCTTAATTTCCATATTCTCAAATGTTCTGGCATTTCAAAACCTGAGCCAATAAGCCTTTGCAAACCAACTATTTTAGTAGCTTCTGTTTCCCTAAATTTTGGATAGCAACCTATTATAATCTCCTTATGTTCATAGACAGAACCTTCAACCATTCTTATCTCTAGGTTTCCCAAAACCTCTTTTTAAAGCTTTTGAATTCTACTCTTGGTAGAGATACCAAGGACTCTCATCCTATCCAAACCAAAACCTTTTCAAAATACCTATCCTTACCTCAAGCTAAGCTTGATGGTAACCCTAGTAGTAGGTTTGCTTATTTTCTAAGATGAGTTGTTTTGATCTGCTGTCTGATGAATTGCCTTGATCTACTGCTTGATTTGTCTGCTTAGGAGACAGTATGAGCTACTCTAGGAGCTCATCAGTAGGATCAAGAGGTTTCCAGATCACCACACCCTAAGCAAGAATACAAAGCAAGATCTAATCTCTAGATACTAGGTGATCATCTAAAACCCTTAACCAGATCAATTCTGAAGATATCCCTTCTAGAAGTTTCCAAGTCAATGAAGACCAATATCAAGCATGGATCTACTCTAATCAATCTATACTTCAACATCATCCACTTGATGATGCTTGGGTACCTTGCAACCCATTAAAAACATCCCCTCTCATGCTCTAGTCAAAAACCCCAAATCTGCCAAATATGGCCAAGTCTGGAAAACTATTTCCAACATCACCTTTTTGAATGCCTTCCTTTCTCAACCCTTGTGCACTTTTGAAAATGCATCTAAAACATCTTGTTCACCATCCCGAGTACTACCAAGGCCCACTCTTGCCCTTGGTTAGATCATCCTCTAACCCCCTTGTTCTTGATGGTTTTGCAGGCAAGAAAATAACTATTCCTGCAAATCTAGTCACCATGCCTACTTTGATAGAAGCTCACACAACCATCTCACCTTCTCTGGACCAATTCTCTTCATGGTTGTGTTCTACTCATATAGTTCTAGCAATATCTACTTCACTTGCTCCAAGTGGATCTTTGTACTTTTTAAACCCACAAGGTTTTGAAGGCTAGTTGATAATCTTCTTTGGCAGGCTTATTTTATTCAAAGTTTGAAATCAATTCTTGGGGAACTCAAACAAGATCAAGCTCAAACCTCTATACCATGTTGATGTACATCACCTGGTCTATCCATCCATCTACCCCATGCCCCAAGGGGAGATCTGAACTCCAAGATACAACCATGTTTTGGTGGTATGAAAATAACATCACCCTAGATCCTCAATTCCTTGTTTTCCACCTAATTCAAGTTGGATTTCCAATTACCAAGGTTGCAAATGCTTGCTACACCTTGTCTACATCATCTACCTTGATCACCAAGATTTATCAAATATTATCCATAATTATTATGGCTCCAAATCTAATAAATCTCTTTAATAGTCAAAATATCCAAAACTCCTTTCCCAAAGGAAAGTTTGGTTTTTGCCAAAACACTTCCCCAACTCTAAGCACTTTTGAGGCCCATATATCATACCCTATCTTCCCACTTCAAAAATAAATATTTTTGAAGAGCTTTATTATTTCTTTTTGCCTATTTCCTTAAATGGCAGAAATGGAATAATAGTAGTTTTAAATACTTTTAAGCCTCAATAAATCTTGGGAAATTTTTCCTAAGTGTGTATTCACATTTGGGACCATCTCACATCAAAAACTCCACCTGTCCAATGTAAAATTATCAAATGATCTTCTAGAAACTACTTCTGTACTTTTTGAATAAATGATTTTAAGTGGACTTAAAATCCTTATAAAATTCACGAATAATTCCTAGAGAGGTCCCTTAACCTCATCTATCTCCCAGTACCATTTCCTCATCTGGTCCAATGCAAGTTTTTGGGCTTTCTTTATAACCACCTATTTGATCAAAATTGCCAAGTAAACAAATCCTCAAATCAAAACCTCCAAACCTACAACATTATGGTCAAACAAACTTGCACATCACACCTCCCATCCCTCTGGTCGAGATACACTGTAGCATTACTGTAGCAACCATCTTCTCCTTGTCTTTAGTGCTTGGAGGAAGGAGAGATGCACACTTTGGTCACATCTTGTCTTTATTTCTTGCAGCACTCCACCCCACCTCCTCTCTGTCCCCTGCACGACCCTAGTGCCCTCTCCACCACCCCTGCTGCCCAATGGATGGCCAGCTCCCTCCCCTTGTCCTCCCATGGACTTGTGCCACCATGGGCTACTCCCTCTCGGTTTTAAAGGCTAGAGGCCACCCCGAGCCTTCATCTACCCCTCATTCCACTCCTCTCGCTCCCATTTACAAACCCCGGAGCTCCCCATCCTCTCCCCTGCCTTGTCCTACCTGAGAGAAGGAGAGAAAGAGCTCTTGGCCTCTCCTTGAAAACGAGCTAAGCTCCCTCCTCCTCCCCTCTCTTCCTCTGCATGTCGCCGTGTGAGACCCCCTATCCCTGCTGTTTCTAATCCCCTTTGTTTTCCCTGCTCAGGGCGGCCCCTAGAAGCCTCTCCAGCGAGCTCCCGAAGGATTTGCCGGTGCTGCTACATGCGTGCCCGTCCCAGCACCAAAACCGGCCGTGCCGCCCCTCATCCGGACCGCCGCTGTGCACCACGTCCTCTCTGCCACCCCACGGTCATCGACGAGCCCTCTGGTAAGCCCCCGCCACTGCACAACCCCGCCCTAGGATTTCCCCTATGTTCTCTCTGGCTCAGCGAGGAAGATGACTCCGCGCCGTTGGATTCTTCTCGCGTAGACGGTCCAGATCTGTGGATACCCCTTCGGCAGGGTGTGTCGCTGACCGGCAGGCCAACCCTGTCAGATTCAAGCGCGTCGCGCCCGCGGACTGGCTCGCCCGCTGTGGGACAAATTCCCTCTGGCCGGTGATGACCCACAAGTATAGGGGGTGTATCGCAGTATTTTCGATAAGTAAGAGTGTTGAACCCAACGAGGAGCAGAAGGTGCTAGCTAGTGGTATGGATCAAGAATTCTCTGCAAATACTTAGCAAACGGATTTTTAGGGGTTTTTGATAAAGCAAGTAAACAAAGTACGAGTAAACAAAAGATAGTAGGAATAAATGCAGCAAGTGGCCCAATCCTTTATGCAGCAAAGGACGAGCCGGTTGTATTACTTAAGATGACCAAACGTTCTCGAGGACACATGGCAAGACTGTCAAGTGCTTTCGCTTCATATAGTTGATTAATCTTCTTTAGCTTACTAAGTGTTGTGTGGGTGAACCTGTGCTAATGTACCGCCCCATCCAAGACTAATACATACTTGTGATTATACCCCTTGCAAACATTCGTAAGTACAAGAAAGTAATTAAGGTAGAAACCTAACCACAGCTTTAAACTCTAAGACCCTTACGTCCCTTGTGCAATGGTTTCCTAACGGGGGTTCAGGTTTCTGTCACTCCGGCAACCCCAACGATTAGTAGCCAAATAAACAATGCATTCCCCTAGGCCCATATAGGTGAAGTGTCATGTAGTCGACGTTCACATGACACCACTAGAAGAAGTACACCACAACTTAAATAACAATCTATTGAATCTTTCTCAACACAATTCCACTACTAACAACAAGACTTCTCCCATGTCCTCAAGAACAAAATGAACTACTCACAAGACATCATATGGATCATGATCAGAGATGGAATAATGATGTATAACAATCTGAACATTAGCAATAATTCAATGGTTCACTCAATAGCATCAAATACAAAGAGTAATCAACACCGAGAAAGTTTCCCCTATGAACTAATGCAAGATTCAACGCAATTGTTACAACAATATGGAGATGGTGATGAGGGTGATGCTGGTGATGATGGTGGTGATTATGATGATGATCCCGATGAAGTCCAGCTTGATGGTGGTGTTGATGGCAATGATCTCCCCTCTCCGGGAAGGAATTCCCCCGGCAAAAATTTGTCTGCAGGAGAGATCATTCTCTCTTGGTGTTTTCCTCCCCGCAGAGGTGGCAGAATCTTTCTATGGTCACTCCCCGAATCTTAGGGTTTCGGGAGGTTGATATACGCTAGAGGGGAGAGACTGGAGTGGGCCAGGGTGGCCACACCACCTCCTGGCGCGACCTAGGGCTGCCCGCGCCATGGGTTTTGGTTTAAAGGAGGTGGATGCACGAGAAGAAATCCTCTCAGTACAGGTTTTTAGCTAGCAAGGCTGGGTAGCAAGTATAAGAGTTAAAGGAAACAAACAAACATACAAGTGATAAAGACAAACATGCAATCTTCCTTGGAAGCACAAAAGATCTTAACTAGAGAATACTAGACTTATGAGCAAATCAAGAAAGAAAGACGATGATATTATTTTTCTCTAGAGTACTTCAATCTTTTTCATTCAAGTCTCAAAAATAGTGTTGCTACTGACCGAGCCAGGTTTGCCAAAACCAACTAAATTAACTCAATGATCCCAGAGTGATACCAATACTAACAACAATATCAATCATATAACCACGAATTGAAAACTAATATAAGCTATGCAAAAGAGTGAATGATAGAACTTCTCATTAATATTCCATAACGGCAACTCACACCAAGGGATACACATCTAACGAGAGAGGGGACACTTTCATAATGCAAACCATCCTACAAATAACTCCTCTATTCATGATATGACTCTACTAATAAGGTAATACGATAGAAGATAGTGATGTGATACCGCGACACTCCCCCAAGCTTGGAACAAACCAAGGGGATGCCAAACCTGATGACGAATTACTCCTTCGGTGGTGGTGGTATTATGCTCTTAGTTGACATGAGGAAATCTTCTAGCATCTTGCGAAGCCTATTATTCTCCCATTGAAGCATGTCCACCTTCCTCTTCAAGTCCCGGTACTTATCGCAGAACTCCTTAGTGACTCGTAGGGCTTCCATTGATGCAGGGCAAGAGACTAAAGGTACCATCCTCTACTTGGGGTCTTGAAGGTCCTCCTCCATAGGCTCCTTCCCTTTATCCTTGGCAGACACCATTGTGCTTCTAAGCTTTCAAAGAGTATGTCCTGACAGAAACAGATCGAAACAAAAACATGAAGAAAACACGATATACGGACCTCGGAAGATCCGGGGGGTTATATATTACGAAGTTTCATATCAAAAGGAAGGTACTGGGAGAAAACGAGTCGGAGGCGGAGTCCGGGGTGGACTCACCACCTGGTGGCGCGGCTAGGGGTGGGACCGCGCCACAGGGTGGTGTGAGACACCCTGGCTCCATTTCCGTCCCTTTTTCGCTTCGTAACTTTCCTTATTGACTAAAAACTGCAAAAATATAGTTGTATTGTAATTTCGCAGAACTTTTCTTACCAGAACTGTTACCTATTTGAAAACAGACTCTGCAGGTCTCTGAATTTGGTATCTAGTAGATTCTTTCGGAGTCACCACTTGAATAACATCAATATCTTCATCTTCATACACTTATTACTTGAGTCATAAAACCCTTCTCTTCCTTATTACACCATTATCTCCACTACCTGGAAATTTCTTTCACATAAAACTTCACACAATTCTCATTAGCAACATTAGTATAAGTGAAGTGATAAAACCTTTTGAGTCCAACTTCAACTGAGAACCATCAAAACAAAAGCTACTGAAACAACTCCTTCCGAAAACCCAAAAAGAATTCAAAAAGGAAATCGAATAAAGAAGCAGATGCAAGAGTGGCAAAATCTGCCAAAACAGACCAGCAGATAAAGATCAATTTTTTCGAAAATCTTCTGTTGCTCAAATAAAAAAGTGCAAAACTAACAGAAGTTAAATAATAACCTGGGGCAGAAGCACAAAACATTACAGCTCAATCCGACATACAGAGATCTCTCACGAATTTTTACGGTGAAGCACAAAAAATCTGTTTCGGGACATCAACTTCCCCAAATATTACTTCTCTCTCATTAGAGGTTGATCTTGACACAAAAACCAAAAAAAACGGATAAGGAGCAGTTATTACCGAAGTAATAACTTCCAAGACTCAAAGAAACAAAAACAAACTGAAAGCAAAAACAAATTGGGTTGTCTCCCATAAAGCTCTTTCTTTATAGCCTTTAAGATGGGCATGATAATTTTGAAGAAACTCTCATAGGGATATGAATTGAAGTGAAAGAGAGCATTAAGAAGCAAAAACACACACACATCTAAGTCTAACCCACTTCCTATGCAAGGGAATTTTGTAAACAAACAAGTTGTTGAAACCGGAGGCAACTTGCATAAGAAGGCAAAAGAAGTGCAACATAAAGACTTTCAGCATAAAGCGAGGAAACTTGATATTATTGAGATACATAAGAACACTTTTCCCTCTCTCGTAGTAGTTTTCAGTATCATGCATAAACTTAACAATATAGCTATCACAAGGACAATCATAGCAATGATCACTTATTCTAAGAGAAAACACAGGAATACTAGCTCTCATAACACTACTATGTGAAACAATATTAGAGGTATCCTTACAAAGGATAGGGTGTCCCTCTTTTTCATATTTAGTGACAAAGTCTTTCACACTTGCTATTATAGGTTCATCAACCATTTGTTTATCAGGTTCAATAGCTTTACTCATACTTTCATTAACCATAGTAGCTATCATAGAATGTTCCTTTACCTTAACTAGAAAAGGCATTTTCTCAATATAAGGTTCAGGTAAAACATGATTAGCAGTATAAACTTCAATATTTCTTGCAGGAACACTCTTAGCAACATCTTTATAAGGTACAAGATACTTATTCCACTTCTTTTTAGGCACTTCATTATAGGAAGCAAAAGCCTTAAAATAAGAAGCAATAGCTTGAGAGTCTAGACCATAAGCATTTTTAATATTTTGAAAGTCATCAGTTCCCATAAAAGATTCAATGCATTCATAATCATAATTTATACCTGACTTTCTACCTTTGTTATTCTCCCAAGCTTCAGCATTGTCTTGAATACAGTCCAGAAGATCCCATTTAGCTTCTTCTTCCATGCGAGTGAATGATCCAGCACAAGAAGCATCCAATAAATCTTTATCATGTAGAGGGAGCCTTGCATAAAAGTTATTGATAATAATATTGTTGGGGAGCTCATGAATGGGACATTTGAGCATTAGTAACTTCAATCTCCCCTAAGCTTGAGCTGTACTCTCTCCATCAAAAGGCCAAAAGTTGTATATTTGATTTCGATCTTTATGAATCTCACTAGGAGGATAAAACTTTGAATAAAAGAGAGGCACTATTTCCTCCCATTCCAGAGCTTGACCATTCTTTAGCAGCTTATACCATTCCTCAGCTCTTCCTTTCAGCGATAATGAGAATAACTTCTTCTTAACTTGATCTGTAGTAATACCTGCACACTTGAACAACCCGCATAATTCGTGTATAAAGAGTAAATGATCACCGGGATGGACAGTTCCATCCCCAACATAGTAGTTATCCATAACATGATCAATAATTCTTGTAGGTATTTTGAAAACATCATTCTCAGCAGGTGGTGGCTTATCTACTACCTTAGCAGTGGTAATAGCATTACCAAATAAGAAACTCAGCGAATTATCCATAACGAAAATAAAGCAACTAATAGTAGTAAACAATACTCACAGTAGAAGTTTCCTTTACCAGTTCCACTCTCCAATAGCGCTTCACTCCTCGGCAACGGCGCTAGAAAATAGTCTTGATGACCCACAAGTATAGGGGGTGTATCGCAGTATTTTCGATAAGTAAGAGTGTCGAACCCAACGAGGAGCAGAAGGTGCTGGCTAGTGGTATGGATCAGGAATTCTCTGCAAATACTTAGCAAACGGATTTTTAGGGGTTTTTGATAAAGCAACTAAACAAAGTATGAGTAAACAAAAGACAGTAGGAATAAATGCAGCAAGTGGCCCAATCCTTTATGCAGCAAATGACGAGCCGGTTGTATTACTTAAGATGACCAAACGTTCTCGAGGACACATGGGAAGACTGCCAAGTGCTTTCTCTTCATATAGTTGATTAATCTTCTTTAGCTAGCTAAGTGTTGTGTGGGTGAACCTGTGCTAATGTACCTCCCCATCGAAGACTAATACATACTTGTGATTATACCCCTTGCAAACATCCGTAAGTACAAGAAAGTAATTAAGGTAGAAACCTAACCACAGCTTTAAACTCTAATACCCTTACGTCCCTTGTGCAATGGTTTCCTAACGGGGGTTCAGGTTTCTGTCACTCCGGCAACCCCAACGATTAGTAGCCAAATAAACAATGCATTCCCCTAGGCCCATATAGGTGAAGTGTCATGTAGTCGACGTTCACATGACACCACTAGAAGAAGTACACCACAACTTAAATAACAATCTATTGAATCTTTCTCAACACAACTCCACTACTAACAACAAGACTTCTACCATGTCCTCAAGAACAAAACGAACTACTCACAAGACATCATATGGATCATGATCAGAGATGGAATAATGATGTATAACAATCTGAACATAAACAATAATTCAATGGTTCACTCAATAGCATCAAATACAAAGAGTAATCAACACCGAGAAAGTTTCCCCTATGAACTAATGCAAGATTCAACGCAATTGTTACAGCAATATGGAGATGGTGATGAGGGTGATGCTGGTGATGATGGTGGTGATGATGATGATGATCCCGATGAAGTCCAGCTTGATGGTGGTGTTGATGGCAATGATCTCCCCTCTCCGGGAAGGAATTCCCCCGGCAGAAATTTGTCTGCAGGAGAGATCATTCTCTCTCGGTGTTTTCCGCCCCGCAGAGGTGGCGGAATCTTTCTATGGTCACTCCCCGAGTCTTAGGGTTTCGGGAGGTTGATATACGCTAGAGGGGAGAGGCTGGAGTGGGCCAGGGTGGCCACACCACCTCCTGGCGCGACCTAGGGCTGCCCGCGCCATGGGGTGGTGTGGGCCCCCTGTGGCCCATCTCCACTCCGTCTTCTGGCATCCTTAGTCTTCTAAAAAAATAGGATTTTCCGTATATTTTCCCGGATTTTCTGATCTTCGCGAATTTTGCCTCCAAACAGCACCTTCTCCATCAGAATCCTGACTGCAGCGGTCCATGCTCCAAAAGTCATCAACCATGCAAAAATAGATGAAATAACATAAGTATCATCTCTTAGTATGAAATATATCAATGAATAATAGTGAATTAAGACATAGAATAGTGATGCAAAATGGACGTATCAGCCGGCCCAATCCTCCCCCCCCCCCACAGATCCAGCCCAGGCGCCCCCCTTTTATCTTTTTTCTTTCTGTTTTTCCACCAGATCTGCTAATTAGGCTGTTGTTTTAAATCCCAAAGAAAATGGAAACCAACTCCATTTGTCTAGATCTAAAATTCCTAGGGTTCCTGAGTGTTTTCTTGAACATGCAGTACCAAAACTTTGACCAAGTTTATTTTGACAATTTTCTGAGATTTAATATACTAATATGTATCCTCTGCACTAAATAAATTCCCTAGAAAATTCTATAAACCTAAATGGACTAAATCCAATCGTATCTGGTAGATATTCCTTTCTCCTATCTAGGAGCATTGATCCCATATCCACTTGAGTTACTTTTGCCTGTGGCAAAAATAACAAAAGCAAGCCTTCTCATCCTTTAGAAAATTTCTTAGGTCAAACCAAAGTTGTTATTGACCTAAATCAACCTCCATCTGATGTGGTACACTGAATACTAACAAACTCCAGGAGATCAAGAATTAATAAACTTCTGAGCATTTCTGATCAATTAAACATCTCTGTATATGGTTTTATCACTAGATAAATCACTCCAGTAGCTCTGCAACTCCAAAAGAGGTGATTCCAGTTTCTACATAAAGGTATTCTAAATACCTACCATGTGTCCTTGGAATCAAATAAAAATCTTATGTAGATTAAATCTAGTGAAAACGACAAAACAGTTCTAGAACTGCCTTTGGAAATTTCCTGAGGGCTTTCTGGTAATTAATTTGGAGTGATTCCAATTCTCAGTGAACAAGCACATCAAGCCCTACCTAACTACCCAAGGAAATAATTTTTGGAGCTCCAGAACATTTCTGGTGAATTATTTCCTAAAACTAGAGTATTTCCCACTAGAAAATTATTATAAATCAATGGAAATTGATAATTTGGTGAAACCACTTTTGTTGGTTTCATATTATCAATACCTATATGTTGGTATCATGTTTTTACAATGGTATCTCATAGAATAAGTATTTGGTCCAAAACCCTCTCATCCCTAGTTTCTAGACTATGAAACCCATATGGTTGCCTTCACTGTTCCACGACATGCTCCCAATCCTTCTAATCCATTCTCTCAACACCACTAATGATTTGTAAACTTGTATTGACAATTGCTTGCTGTATGGTTTTGATGCTTGAATACCTTGATTTATTGTGGACTTGTTTGATTGCATGTGTACTCGATGACGACGATAGTTGCGCTTGTATTGACGCCGAGAAAAAGAGATCTTGTTATTATTGGTATTGGTATTCCTGGTTATGTAAAGAAGAAGTCCAAGGAAATTATGCCATATTTCTGATCTTAGGCAAGCCACCTTCTTGCTCATAAGCCTTGTCCTACTATTTTACTTATGCATGTTTTATCTATGGTTTATTAAAACTGCACTGTTTTACTATATGTTGGTGTATATATGGTAGTGGTTTGGCTCCTCCGAACTATTACACTTTTGTACTATTAGGTACAAACCCCTTGATGAAACCTACTTGTCCCTAGTATGGTAGATGGTGTAACACACCACACCCTTTGGAGACCCCGTTTGAGCCGAAGAAAAACTAGAGGGTGGGAAGACCCCCGACAAGATTTATACCAAATGTTTTATGATAAAACCTTGGTGAGGTGGGACAGCCCAAGAGATGTTGAGAAAGAAAAAGGTTTGTTTTACAAAATGATCAAGGAAAGCTGGAGGAAAAAGGTTTACAAAAACGCACCCGGTTCTTTGCAGTTTTGCTAGAATAACTAACCCGTGCAACCACACTACTCTGGAATGGGACATGGCTGGATTTGATGTTTGTTTACTCTGGTATAAGCTGCCTCACAACAACTACAGGGGATAAAAATCCCTGGAGGGTGGGCCTTCTCACATAAGGGTCCATGTGGGACATCGACCTAGAGAAGGAACGAAGGGTCTGCGGGCCTCCACGCGTTACTATGAGCCCCTCATTGAAGCGCAACACTTGGGAAGTGCAAAATGCGCTCTGGTTGGTCCTCGGTATCCGACGTCCCGGTGTTGAGGGGAACAACTGATACGTCCATTTTGCATCACTATTCTATGTCATAATTCACTGTTATTCATTGATATATTTTGTATTGAGAGGTGATATTATGTTATTTCATCTGTTTTTGCATGGTTGATGACTTTTGGAGTATAGACCGCTGCAGTCAGGATTCTGATAAAAAAGGTGCTGTTTGGAGGCAAAACGCGCCCGAAGATTAGAAAATCTGGGAAAATATATGGAAAATCCTAATTTTTCAGAAGACGAAGGAAGCCAGAAGGGGTGCTGGAGATGGGCCACAGGGGGCCCACACCACCGGCGCGAGCCACTGGCTGCGCCACTGGTGGTGTGCTGCCGCCTGTCCACCGCACTCCCCTCTGGCGTATATTATCCTCCCGAAACCCTAAGACTCGGGGAGCAACCATAGAAAGATTCTGCCGCCTCTATGGGGCGGAAAACACCGAGAGAGAAAGATCTCTCCGGCAGACAGATTTCTACCGGGGGAATTCCTTCCTGGAGAGGGGAGATTGTCGCCATCAACACCATCATCAAGCTGGACTTCATCGGGATCATCATCATCATCACCACCATCATCACCATCAGCACCCTCATCACCATCTCCATATTGCTGTAACAATTGCGTTGAATCTTGCATAGTTCATAGGGGAAACTTTCTCGGTGTTGATTACTCTTTTTAGTTGATGCTATTGAGTGAACCATTGAATTATTGTTTATGTTCAGATTGTTATACATCATTATTCCATCTCTGATCATGATCCATATGATGTCTTGTGAGTAGTTCGTTTTGTTCTTGAGGACATGGGAGAATTCATGTTGTTAGTAGTGGAGTTATGTTGAGAAAGATTCAATAGTTTGATATTTAAGTTGTGGTGTACTTCTTCTAGTGGTGTCATGTGAACGTCGACTACATGACACTTCACCTATATGGGCCTAGGGGAATGCATTGTGTATTTGGTTACTAATCGTAGGGGTTGCCGGAGTGACAGAAACCTAAACCCCCGTTAGGAAACCATTGCACAAGGGACGTAACGGTCTTAGAGTTTAAAGCTGTGGTTAGGTTTCTACCTTAATTACTTTCTTGTACTTACGGATGTTTGCAAGGGGTATAATCACAAGTGTGTATTAGTCCTAGGAAGGTCGGTACATTAGCACAGGTTCACCCACACAACACTTAGCAAGCTAAAGAAGATTAATCAACTATATGAAGCGAAAGCTATTGACAGTCTTCCCATGTGTCCTCAAGAACGTTTGGTCATCTTAAGTAATACAACCGGCTTGTCCTTTGCTGCATAAAGGATTGGGCCACTTGCTGCATTTATTCCTACTGTCTTTTATTTACTCGTACTTCGTTTACTTGCTTTATCAAAAACCCCTAAAAATCCGTTTGCTAAGTATTTGCAGAGAATTCTTGATCCATACCACTAGCCAGCACCTTATGCTCCTTGTTGGGTTCGACACTCTTACTTATCGAAAATACTGCGATACACCCCCTATACTTGTGGGTCATCAAGACTATTTTCTAGCGCCGTTGCCGGGGAGTGAAGCGCTATTGGAGAGTGGAACTGGTAAAGGAAACTTCTACTGTGAGTATTGTTTACTTCTGTTAGTTGCTTTATTTTTGTTATGGATAATTCACTGAGTTTCTTATTTGATAATGCTACTACCACTGCTAAGGTAGTAGATAAGCCACCACCTGCTGAGAATGATGTTTTTAAAATACCTACAAGAATTATTGATCGTGTTATGGATAACTACTATGTTGGGGATGGAACTGTCCATCCCGGTGATCATTTACTCTTTATACACGAATTATGCGGGTTGTTCAAGTGTGCATGTATTACTATCGATCAAGTTAAGAAGAAGTTATTCTCATTATCGCTGAAACGAAGAGCTGAGGAATGGTATAAGCTGCTGAAGAAAGGTCAAGCTCTGGAATGGGAGGAAATAGTGCCTCTCTTTTATTCAAAAATTTATCCTCCTAGTGAGATTCATAAAGATCGGAATCAAATATACAACTTTTGGCCTCTTAATGGAGAGAGTACAGCTCAAGCTTGGGGGAGATTGAAGTTACTAATGCTCAAATGTCCCATTCATGAGCTCCCCAACAATATTATTATCAATAACTTTTATGCAAGGCTCCCTCTACATGATAAGGATTTATTGGATGCTTCTTGTGCTGGATCATTCACTCGCAAGGAATAAGAAGCTAAATGGGATATTCTGGACCGTATTCAAGACAATGCTGAAGCTTGGGAGAATGACAAAGGAAGAAAGTCAGGTATAAATTATGATTATGAATCTATTGAATCTTTTATGGGAATTGATGACTTTCAAAATATTAAAAATGCTTATGGTCTAGACTCTCAAGCTATTGCTTCTTATTTTAAGGCTTTTGCTTCTTATATTGAAGTGCCTAAAAAGAAGTGGAATAAGTATCATGAACCTTCAAAAGATGTTGCTAAGAGTGTTCCTACAAGAAATAATGAAGTTTATACTGCTAATCATGTTTTACCTAAACCTTACATTGAGAAAATGCCTTTCCTAGTTAAGATAAAGGAACATTCTATGATAGCTACTATGGTTGATGAAAGTATGAGTAAAGTTGTTGAACCTGATAAACAAATGGTTGATGAACCTATAATAGCAAATGTGAAAGACTTTGTCACTAAATATGAAGAAGAGGGACACACTATCCTTTGTAAGGATACCTCTAATATTGTTTCACAAAGTAGTATTATGAGAGCTAATATTCCTGTGTTTTCTGTTAGAATAAGTGATCATTGTTATGATGGTCCTTGTGATAGTTATATTGTTAAGTTTTTGCATGATACTGAAAGTTACTATGAGAGAGGAAAACGTGTTCATATGCATCTCAATAATATCAAGTTTCCTCATTTTATGCTGAAAGTTTTTATGATACATTTGTTTTGCCTTCTTATGCAAGTAGCCTCTGGTTTCAACAACTTGCTTGTTGCATAGGAAGTGGGTTAGACTTAAATGTGTGTATTTTTGCTTTTTCTTAATGCTCTCTTTCACTTCAATTCATATTCCTATGTGAGCATCTCCAAAATTATTATGCCCATCTTAAAGGCTATAAAGAAAGAGCTTTTTGGGAGACAACCCAATTTGTTTTTGCTTTCAGTTTGTTTTTGTTTCTTTGAGTTTTGGAAGTTATTACTTTGGTAATAACATCTCCTTATCTGTTTTGTTTGGTTTTTGTGTCAAGATCAACCTCTAATGAGAGAGAAGTAACATTTGGGGAAGTTGCTGCCCCGAAACAGATTTTTGTGCTTCACCATAAAAATTCGTGAGAGATCTCTGTATGTCGGATTGAGCTGTAATTTTTTTGTGCTTCTGCCTCAGGTTATTATTTAACTTTTGTTAGTTTTTCACTTTTTGATTTGAGCAACAGAAGATTTTCGAAAAAAATTATCTTTACCTTCTGGTCTGTTTTGACAGATTTTGCCACACTTGCATTTGCTTCTTTATTTGATTTCCTTTTTGAATTATTTTTGGTTTTTGGAAGGAGTTGCTACAGTAGCTTATGTTTTGATGGTTTTTAGTTGAAGTTGGACTCAAAAGGTTTTATCACTTCACTTATACTAATGTTGCTAATAAGAACTATGTGAAGTTTTGTGTGAAAGAAATTTCCAGGAAGTGGAGATAATGGTGTAATAAGGAAGAGAAAGGTTTTATGACTTATGTAATGAGAGTATGAAGATGAAGATATTGATGTTATTCAAGAGAGGACTTTGGAAGAATCTACTAGATACCAAATTCAGAGACCTGCAGAGTCTATTTTCAATTAGGTAATAGTTCTGATAAGAAAAGTTCCGCAAAAATACTATCCAACTATATTTTTGCAGTTTTTAGACAATAAGGAAAGCTACGAAGTGAAAGAGGGACGGAAACGGAGCCAGGGTGGCTCACACCACCTTGTGGCCCGGGCCCACCCCTGGTCGCGCCACCAGGTGGTGAGTCCACCCCGGACTCCGCCTCCGACTCGTTTTCTCCCAGTACCTTCCTTTTGTTCTGAAACTCCGTAATATATAATCCCCCGGATCCCCCGAGGTTCGTATATCGTGTATTTGTTTCGATATGTTTCTGCCAGGAACTATTCTTGAAGCTTAGAAGCACAATGGTGTCTGCCAAGGATAAAGGGAAGGAGCCTATGGAGGAATACCTCCAAGACCCCGGGAAGGAGAAGGAGATCAAGAGTGAAGGTGAAGAGGAGCAAGGCCAACATCCTCATACCGGCACTACCATTGCAAGCATTGGAGTGGTGACAAAACCTGCCAGGGTTAGAAGGACTGCACGGATGCAGACTGGGGGGAAAGCTCCTCATCACTGTTTGGCTCCACGGTCACTTCCTCCACGCACCAAGAACCCTTTCCATACCCTTATCCATGAGCATCAATACCAGAATATGCCCAAGGGGAAATTACCCTCCAATTGGGATTTGCCTCATTCTAGCCATGCAGGAAAAGAAGACTTCAAGGAGGAAGAGTGGGGAAAGAATAGTAAGAGCTGGAATCCGCAGCCCGACACAATCATGAGCCGCATTGAAGAAAATTCAAGGTTGATTTGTAATCTCACCTTTGAGATTGAGGACTTGGGAAAACTTATCAGAGAGCTCATCGAGAGGATACCACCACTACCAAAGGAGTAATTCGTCATCAGGTTTGGCATCCCCTTGGCTTGTTCCAAGCTTGGGGAGTGCCGCGGTATCACATCACTATCTTCTATCTTTTTACCTTTTTTAGTAGAGTCATATCATGAATGGAGAAGTTATTATGTAGGATGATTTGCATTATGGAAGTGTCCCCTCTCTCGTTAGATATGTATCCCTTGGTGTGAGTTGCCGTTATGGAATATTAATGAGAAGTTCTATCATTCACTCTTTTTCATAGCTTATATTAGTTTTCCATTCGTGGTTATATGATTGATCTTGTTGTTAGTATTGGTATCACTTTGGGATCATTGAGTTAATTTAGTTGGTTTTGGCAAAACCTGGCTCGGTCAGTAGCAATACTATTTTTGAGAGTTGAATGAAAAAGATAAAAGTACCTCTAAAGAAAAATAATTGCATCGTCTTTCTTTCTTGATTTGCTCATAAGTCTAGTATTCTCTAGTTAAGATCTTTTGTGCTTCCGAGGAAGATTGCATGTTTGTCTTTATCACTTGTATGTTTGTTTGTTTCCTTCAACTCTTATACTTGCTACCCAGCCTTGCTAGCCAAAAACCTGTACTGAGAGGGAATTCTTCTCGTTCATCCACTTCCTTAAACCAGAACCTTTGCCATTTGTGTCCACCATACCTACCTATTAGAATTATTTCTATCCCAAGTAAATTCTTGTTTTATCTATCTCCCAAATTTAACTTGTTATGTGAAAATTAGTGATTAAAGCTCTCACGAACTTGATGGCAGACTTTACTTTTCTTGCATTTAATAACCTGAACCATTGGGTCCTTCTTTGGTGTGTATATGCTTGCGCTTTATGAGTTGAAGTTAGCAGAACTATGTATCATGGGGATCGCTTTCAACACTTCATTGGTACTTTGTACCTAGTTGATATCATGTTCTTTTGCTTATGGATCCCGACGGTGTGAAATAAAAGGGGAACTTGTAAGATCATGGAGTTCATATGTGTGTTAGAGAAACGCCTGGGCCGCTAGCCTAAGCCATGCCTAATCATGGTGGAAACTTGCAGCATAACTATAGTGAGCATTCTATGAAGCATCCTCAATAAAAACCTATGCAAATAGCAAATAAAAAGATCACTGAGATGCTCACTGTCTGCTTGCCTTGTCATTTTGATTATGGGATAGCTCCTGTGTCATGTGCAAGGGGTACCCCGTTGGCAGTTCTCAATGATACACGTGTATTTACAATGACAAGAGCTTACTCATGACTAAAGTTGAGTAGCATGAGGTTCGGTACTCATAAGTAAGGGGCATGAGATTTCAACTTATAACTTGTCAAGCATATCCTCCTAGTTGTGTCACTTTAACCTTAATCACCTAAAGATGCCTATGATAGGGGCAATGAGAGCTGAAAGCTAGTAAGTATCATAATTTTTGGGAGCTCTTTATGAGACTTGCAATCCCTGCTTCCCTCTGCGAAGGGACTTTCTTTTACTTTGAAGTTGAGTCAGTAAACCTATTACCTTCTATCTCAGCAAGTATTTTGAGTTGTTGTGTTTCATTCATTCATATAATGATTTATTCAATCATGTTTCTTATGTTCCTTGTTTTTGCACATTGCTCTTATCTTGATGTTTACTACTTTGAAAGCTATCATTGAAAACCGGTTATTTGTGAACTCCAGCAAATTATCAACTATTCTTCGACCAAGAGCTAAGTTTGCCATTACCAATTATGATTTACTTTATGTATCTTTATTGTGTTTCCTTTACTCATTGCAAGTTGAATTATATAATAGTGAGTTGTCTTCTATTATGATCTATGTATTTGATGAATGTGATGCTTCTTGTCTGTATTATTTTATCAACTCTTCACTCCATAAACCTAAGGTCATGTTTATTGAGCTCAGTTTCGCTTGGGGACAAGCGAAGTCTAAGCTTGGGGGAGTTGATACGTCCATTTTGCATCACTATTCTATGTCATAATTCACTATCATTCATTGATATATTTCGTATTGAGAGGTGATACTTATGTTATTTCATCTGTTTTTGCATGGTTGATGACTTTTGGAGCATGGACCGCTGCAGTCAGGATTCTGATGAAAAAGGTGCTATTTGGAGGCAAAATCCGCGAAGATCAGAAAATCCGGGAAAATATACGGAAAATCCTATTTTTCCAGAAGACGAAGGAAGCCAGAAGGCGGGCTGGAGATGGGCCATAGGGGGCCCACACCACCCCCTAGTGCAGGCCACCCTGGGCCGCGCCACCAGGTGGTGTGGCCGCCCTGGTCCACCCCTGGCACTCCCCTCTAGCGTATATTATCCTCCAAAACCCTAAGTGACGAGGGTTTAACTCGTCAATGCCCATTGTTATGGACTTGGGTTTTGGAGAAGGAGGGAGTGCTGGAGACATCTATCGGCTAGCAAACAAGCACACAGGAGACAAAGGATTTACCCAGGTTCAGGCCTCGTAGAGGTCCCTACTCCTGCTTGTCTGCTCGTGGAATTATTGAGGGAGTCAAAAGTTACAATGGTGCGCAGATGTAATCTGGCGAAGGTTGTGGAAACTAGGGTTGCGTGTGTCCTTCTCGCCGCCCCCTCCTAGCCTTTATATAGATAGGCTAGGCCTTGGGTAGCAGGTCAAGTCGGTTACAAGTTAGGGTTTTTCCCTTTAATCTTTCTATCTTTAGCTTCTTCTTGTTCTTCAAGCAATCGAGAGTCCGTAGGTTACTCGAGTCCCTCCATCCGGGCCTTGGCGACACCGTGGGCCTGTATGTATTTGGACCGTATATACCAAGCTCGAGTACCTGTAGGGTATACCCATGTTAGTAGCCCCCGAGTGTCCAGTGGAATCGCAGATTCGACTGGGGACTTTTTGAAGCCTTCGAGTGCCTAAATGAGTACATTTCGATTGCTTTTATTTGTGTCATAGGGATTGTTGATATACGTGCCTGATATAACTAAAGTATCGGTATCAGTTAACCACCTTAGGGTGAAACAACGCAATCTACTCAAATTCGAGTCCCCGGACTCGAATCCGAAAAAGTGCTGGTGTAATTCGACTCAGGCCGCGGAGGTCTTACAGGAGTCGAATTCCAGTTATATGGGTGTGAGCACTCGACGCGTCCGTCAAGGCATTTTCATCGTGCCTGTAGGCATGGATACATTTCTGGTAGTGCGCAGTTAAATGCGTTGCCAGGCCTTATTCAGGTCTTACCTTAACGCCGTAAGCGCGGCATCCGAATTTTATCATCGCGGAGACGATTCGGGCATCCCAGGAGACGTAGTATCTTTGTAGGGAAAATTTGTGAGGCGGTGTCGCCAAGGGTTGCGAGTGCGGATGTTATCAACACACAGTTTTTATGCAAATAATCATAGGGTGCGCGACCAGCGCTCCCTATGGGAGTAGCCCCCGAGTGCCTAGTTGAGTCGAAGACTCGGGCAGGGACTAAAGAACTTTTGTGACTGCTGTCGTCTTTTGCTTGCTTGTTTCAATTGAAGACTCAGGCAGGGACTAAAACACTATTGCGACTGCTGTAGTCTTTTGCCTGCTTGTTTCAGTCGAATTTGTTTCCGGCGCTCCCTATGGGAGTAACCCATGTCCGTAATCGAACTGTGTTTCGAGTGGTTGGGTTTGCTTTGTGATTGTCCATGTTCCTTCAACAAGAAAAGAAAAAGTCGTAGGGTGTGCGGCTAGCGCTCCCTATGGGAGTAGCCCCCGAGTGCTTGGTGGAGTCGAAGACTCCAGCAAGGACTAAAATAGTCGAAGTTTTCCACTACGTAGCCTTGATGGCGTCAGTGCTGACGCTTGTATGACCTCAGTTGCCAATGTGAGCGAGTTTGACGGGACGTGACGAGCGATGGGTCCCACTTTCTGACTTTGATTTGACTAGGCGTGCGTAATCTTATTTTTAACTGCGCCTCCTCGATTTCCGCGCGTAATGGTAGAAGTGGGGGGACGGTTCGCGCTTTCTCTTCTCCACGTGTCCAACACGATGCGTGCCACGCGTCCAGTAGGGTTTTTGTCAGCCATTGGATTGCATCTCCCAGGGGTTAAGTAGCGGCGTTGCGGCGGTAATTTTCCATCTGCGCTCTTTCTTCCTTGCTGCCATCGTCATTGCTGCTGTTCTTCTGTTTTTCCCTGCGCTCATCTCCTCCACAGCACGCTGAGCTTTGACCGGCGGTAATTCCCACAGACGGAGCGTTGAGCTCGCTGAGGGTGCTGATCGATGGAGGGAACCATGATGCCGGGGCAATCACCGGTGTTGTCGGCTAATCAGGCATGCGAAGCGTGCCCATCTGACCAACTTGGAAGCGGAAGCTCCCAATCGCCAGGCTGATTCCGTCGTCCACGAACTCGAAGGCCGGGCGGGTGGCCGGCGTGTGGACGGTGAAGTCGAAGGCGCCGAAGAGCTGACGAATCTCCGCTATTGCGGAGTTGTAGATCGCAGTTGATGGGGCCGAAGAAGCCGCAACATCAGCACTCCCAATTCCCACAGACGACGCCAATTGACGAGGGTTTAACTCGTCAATGCCCATTGTTATGGACTTGGGTTTTGGAGAAGGAGGGAGAGCTGGAGACATCTATTGGCTAGCAAACAAGCACACAGGGGACAAAGGATTTACCCAGGTTCAGGCCTCGTAGAGGTCCCTACTCCTGCTTGTCTGCTCGTGGAATTATTGAGGGAGTCGAAAGTTACAATGGTGCGCAGATGTAATCTGGCGAAGGTTGTGGAAACTAGGGTTGCGTGTGTCCTTCTCGCTGCCCCCTCCTCGCCTTTATATAGATAGGCTAGGTCTCGGGTAGCAGGTCAAGTCGGTTACAAGTTAGGGTTTTTCCCTTTAATCTTTCTATCTTTAGCTTCTTCTTGTTCTTCAAGCAATCGAGAGTCCGTAGGTTACTCGAGTCCCTCCATCCGGGCCTTGGCGACACCATGGGCCTGTATGTATTTGGACCGTATATACCAAGCTCGAGTACCTGTAGGGTATACCCATGTCACTAAGACTCGGGGAGCGACCACAAAAAATTTCTGCCGCCTCTGTGGGGCAGAAAACACCAAGAGAGAAAGATCTCTCCGACAGACAGATTTCTGCTGGGGGAATTCCTTCCCAGAGAGGGGAGATCATCGCCATCAACACCATCATCAAGCTGGAATTCATCAGGATCATCATCATCATCACCACCACCATCATCACCATCAGCACCCTCATCACCATCTCCATATTGCTATAACAATTGCGTTGAATCTTGCATAGTTCATAGGGGAAACTTTCCCGGTGTTGATTACTCTTTGTAGTTGATGCTATTGAGTGAACCATTGAATTATTGTTTATGTTCAGATTGTTATACATCATTATTCCATCTCTGATCATGATCCATATGATGTCTTGTGAGTAGTTCGTTTTGTTCTTGAGGACATGGGAGAAGTCATGTTGTTAGTAGTGGAGTTATGTTGAGAAAGATTCAATAGTTTGATATTTAAGTTGTGGTGTACTTCTTCTAGTGGTGTCATGTGAACGTCGACTACATGACAGTTCACCTATATGGGCCTAGGGGAATGCATTGTGTATTTGGCTACTAATCATAGGGGTTGCCGGAGTGACAGAAACCTGAACCCCCGTTAGGAAACCATTGCACAAGGGACGTAAGGGTCTTAGAGTTTAAAGCTGTGGTTAGGTTTCTACCTTAATTACTTTCTTGTACTTACGGATGTTTGCAAGGGGTATAATCACAAGTATGTATTAGTCCTAGGAAGGTCGTTACATTAGCACAGGTTCACCCACACAACACTTAGCGTTGAGCTCGCTGAGGGTGCCGATCGATGGAGGGAACCATGATGCCGGGGCAACCGCCGGTGTTGTCGGCTGATCGGGCATACGAAGCATGCCCATCTGACCAACTTGGAAGCAGAAGCTCCCAATCACCAGGCTGATTCCGTCGCCCACGGACTCGAAGGCCGGGCGGGTGGCCGGCGTGTGGACGGTGAAGTCGAAGGCGCCGAAGAGATGATGAATCTCTGCTGTTGCGGAGTTGTAGATTGCAGTTGATGGGGCCGAAGAAGCCGCAACATCAGCACTCCCAATTCCCACAGACGGCGCCAATTTACGAGGGTTTAACTCGTCAATGCCCATTGTTATGGACTTGGGTTTTGGAGAAGGAGGGAGCGCTGGAGACATCTATCAGCTAGCAAACAAGCACACAGGGGACAAAGGATTTACCCAGGTTCAGGCCTCGTAGAGGTCCCTACTCCTGCTTGTCTGCTCGTGGAATTATTGAGGGAGTCGAAAGTTACAATGGTGCACAGATGTAATCTGGCGAACATTGTGGAAACTAGGGTTGCGTGTGTCCTTCTCGCCGCCCCTCCTAGCCTTTATATAGATAGGCTAGGTCTCGGGTAGCAGGTCGAGTCGGTTACAAGTTAGGGTTTTTCCCTTTAATCTTTCTATCTTTAGCTTCTTCTTGTTCTTCAAGCAATCGAGAGTCCGTAGGTTACTCGAGTCCCTCCATCCGGGCCTTGGCGACACCGTGGGCCTGTATGTATTTGGACCGTATATACCAAGATCGAGTACCTGTAGGGTATACCCATGTCACTAAGACTCGGGGAGCGACCACAAAAAGATTTTGTCGCCTCTGCAGGGCGGAAAACACCAAGAGAGAAAGATCTCTCCGGCAGACAGATTTCTGCCGGGGGAATTCCTTCCCGGAGAGGGGAGATCGTCGCCATCAACACCATCATCAAGCTGGACTTCATCGGGATCATCATCATCATCACCACCATCATCACCATCAGCACCCTCATCACCATCTCCATATTGCTGTAGCAATTGCGTTGAATTTTGCATAGTTCATAGGGGAAACTTTCCCCGTGTTGATTACTCTTTGTAGTTGATGCTATTGAGTGAACCATTGAATTATTGTTTATGTTTAGATTGTTATACATCATTATTCCATCTATGATCATGATCCATATGATGTCTTGTGAGTAGTTCGTTTTGTTCTTGAGGACATGGGAGAAGTCATGTTGTTAGTAGTGGAGTTATGTTGAGAAAGATTCAATAGTTTGATATTTAAGTTGTGGTGTACTTCTTCTAGTGGTGTCATGTGAACGTCGACTACATGACACTTCACCTATATGGGCCTAGGGGAATGCATTGTGTATTTGGCTACTAATCGTAGGGGTTGCGGAGTGTGAAACCTGAACCCCCGTTAGGAAACCATTGCACAAGGGACGTAAGGGTCTTAGAGTTTAAAGATGTGGTTAGGTTTCTACCTTAATTACTTTCTTGTACTTACGGATGTTTGCAAGGGGTATAATCACAAGTATGTATTAGTCCTAGGAAGGTCGGTACATTAGCACAGGTTCACCCACACAACACTTAGCAAGCTAAAGAAGATTAATCAACTATATGAAGCGAAAGTACTTGACAGTCTTCCCATGTGTCCTCGAGAACGTTTAGTCATCTTAAGTAATACAATCGGCTTGTCCTTTGCTACATAAAGGAATGGGCCACTTGCTGCATTTATTCCTACTGTCTTTTATTTACTCATACTTCATTTACTTGCTTTATCAAAAAACCCTGAAAATCCGTTTGCTAAGTATTTGCAGAGAATTCCTGATCCATACCACTAGCCAGCACCTTCTGCTCCTCGTTGGGTTCGACACTCTTACTTGTCGAAAATACTGCGATACACCCCTATACTTGTGGGTCATCAACAACACTAATAGGGTAGGTAGTTATATTGGAGTGGGCATCCGGAGAGTCTTTATCGGTTACTCGACCCACGATCGGTGTAGGTCAGGGTAGTGTACCAGGATGGTGTGGGTAAAGTGTGCAACCTCTGCAGAGTGTAAATCTATTCGAATAGCAGTGTCTGTGGTCATGGATGGTTGGGAAGGTTGCTGTACAGCGGTGCTGGTTTTGATTTCAAAAAGGATTTTGGAAAAGAAATGGCTTTGGAAATGTTTTGACCATGGGATGGTCGTAAAGGAGAAAGGTTTTGACCATGGGATGGTCGGAAGGTGGAGAAAGGAGTTTGGTCATGGGACGACCTGAAGACGGGAACAAATGGGTGACCCAGTCCTAATGTTTTCCAAAACTTTTCAAAAAGGTTTCCAAAATGTTTTACAAAAGTTTTCAACAAAGATATGTAGATGCTATATCTACAAGAGAAACTAATTGAGAGAAGAACCTCTCTTGGATCCCTCCTACTACCATAGCCATAATGCATATCCTCTTGTTATTACTGTTATCTTAACGTGGTTTGCGAGTACATTCAAAGTACTCACTGGCATTGTCTCTGGCTATTAACTTGGTCAGATATCAAGAAGAGGATGAAGTTGACGGCTATGCGAGCTAGGACGTCCTCCCAGTTAGTCACCTGTAGGTTGAGGCATGATTGGGCTCTGCGCGTGATGATGTTTCGCTGCTGAAGATGGTATAGCCATATTGGCATTTATGTAAGTCTTGTAATTCGGTATATCTCGGATGTTGTAATGACACTTGTCGGTTATGTTCCACGGCTCACTGATCATGGGAACGTGGATATATAGATAACAAGGATTTCTCGGATGATTAATCCGAGGGCCCCACAAATATGTTGGTCCATTTGATGGTTATATTTCTTGGTCTATTTGGGTTCCCAAGACCCTTGTTGCTAACAAAAGAGGACCCATTGAAAAATGGGTACCTAAAAACTAGTTTGATCTTTTGTAGAACTATGCTTCTGGGGGTTCAAATGGGTGCTTGATAGAGGATGCACAAGTCATATGACCGGAAGCGCATCTAGTGTCAAGGAGTTGAGACCAAATATTGATCAAATATCCATGACATATGCCGACAAGTCAAAGTATAAGGTAATGGGTTTCGGCTTGTGGTTGCACACGATATCACTCTCGTGGACGTCATGCTTGTTGATACCCTTGGCTATAATTTACATTCAGTCCATGCTCTTGGAAAGATGGGTTTTCCCCTCTCTATTGATAGTGATATTATGATCCTCATGTGGAGCAAGACTCTAAAGGTCGCTTTTGTTGGGTACGTTGAAAATGACTTGTATGTGGTGGACTTCTCGGGGAAAACCACTACAAGTCCGATGTGCTTATTCGGAAAGGCCGATGTGGGTTGGCTATGGCATCGCCGTCTAGAACATGTCAACATGAGAACTTTGCAAAGCCTCCACAAGGATGGTCATATTGTTGGACTAAAAGAAAATGTTTGTTTTGCCAAAGATCGTGTTTGCAGGGCATGTTTTGAAGGAAAGATGCATGATTCTCCCCACAAGCCTAAGAACTACATCAAGTCCAAGAGGATCTTGGAGCTCCTTCATGTGGATCTCTTTGGTCCTCCATATCATGCAAGCCTTGGTGGGAAGAAATATTGTTTGGTGATTGTTGATGACTACTCAAGATACACTTGGGTATATTTCTTCAAGCTGAAAAGTGAGACCCAAGAAAACTTCATTGACTTCATCAATATGGCTCAATGTCAACACAATGTCCCAGTATTAACAATAAGAAGTGACAACGGTACCGAGTTCAAGAACTACACATTGAATGGATTTGTTAGTGATGAGGGAATAAAACATCAATATTTCACTGCATATACCCCTCAACAAAATGGTGTAGCTTAGAGGAAGAACCGTACTCTTATTGATATGGCAAGGACCATGTTGGCGGAGTTTAAATCTCCATACAATTTTTGGGCTGACGCAATCTCCACTACATGCCATACATCAAACCGTCTCTACCTCCGAAAAGAATTGATCAAGACTCCATATGAAATTCTCATCGATAACAAGCCCAATGTTTCATACTTCTGGGTGTTCGATTGTAAGTGCTTCTATCGCATTAAGGGTATTCGTTTGTCCAAGTTTGATTCCAAAGCATTAGAGGGTATTTTCTGTTGGTTATGGTCTCGAATCCCACACTTATAGAATCTATGACAAGCTCTCCAGAACTGTCATATAATCTTGTAGTGTGGTGTTTGAAGAATATGATGGTCCCCAAGCGGGGCGTGTTGATGTCTGTGATGTAGATGATGAAATGCCTCAGGATGCCATAGGAAGAATGGGTGCGGGTTTCATCCGCCCTGTTGAGGAACCCCTTATGGCGGATCGAGAAGAACTATGCTCTACTCAAGTGTATCCCTCATCTTCACAACATCAACAAGCTCCTATCGAGGAGGACAATGACCCAAGCCAAAGACAAGCTATGGACCCTCAACCTGTTATCAAGAAGAAACCTCTAGCCAGGAGGTACTTGAGTCTCCATTTGCCAAAATGTCCAGCGGTGCTAAGTCTATTACACAAGGAAGATCTATAGAAACTGCCATAAGGGAAGCTCAATGCCTGTCTAGAAGTATGCTTGATCAAGACCAAGGTCAATCTTTGCCTCTTGTAGAAGAGAATAATTCCAATGATGATCAAGTTCAAGATAGTGGTCAAGACGAGGACCAAAATGATGAAGTGATCCCCCCAAGAAATAACAAGGAGATCGAAACTCGTCGCCAAGCTAGAATGGATAGAATATTGGAATTAAGAGACCACACTCTTGAGAATGTGGTAGGAGATCTAAGAAGAGGGATATCCACTCGAGCTCAACTGAAGAACTTTGGTGAGCACCAAGCACATATTTCCATGGTGGAACCAAAGAAAGTATGGGAAGCTATTTAAGGTTCGGATTGGTTGGATGCAATGCATAAAGAGATCAATGACTTTGAGAGAAACAAAGTATGGAAGTTAGTTGAAAAGCCAAAAGATTGCCGCAATGTTATAAGCACCAAGTGGATATTCAAGAACAAGCAAGATGAGCATGGAATTGTGGTGAGGAACAAGGCAAGATTGTTGCACAAGGGTTCTCTCAAATTGAAGGCATTGATTATGGAGATACATATGCACCCGTGGCTCACCTTGAGTCCATCCGTATCCTTCTTGATAATGCGGCACACCATAAATTTAAATTACAACAAATGGATGTAGAAAGTGCATTTCTTAATGGCCCATTACATGAGTTGGTATAGCAACCCCCGGGGTTTGAGGATCCCAACTTTCCAAACCACATCTACAAACTTGATAAGGTGCTCTATGGGCTCAAACAAGCCCCACACACGTGGTATGAGCACCTTAGAGAGTTGTTGCTAGATCGTGGGTTTGAGGTTGGGAAAATAGATCCCACTCTTTTACTAAGAAAGTCAATGGGGAGCTTTTTGTATGCCAAACAAATGTATATGATATTATCTTTGGCTCATATAACAAAGCTTTTAATGATGAATCCTCTAATCTTATGTCTGACAGGTTCAGGATGTCTATGATAGGAGAATTGAGGGTATTTCTTGGTTTTGAGATCAAGCAAGTAAGAGGAGGAACATTCTTCAACCAAGCCAAGTATACTCAAGATATTCTCAAAAGATTCAACATGAAAGATCTAAATGGAGCTCCCACTCCCATGGCAACAAAGACTCATCTTGAACTAAACCCAAATGGTAAAGATGTGGATCAAAAGGTATACCGGTCCATGATTGGCTCTTTGCTTTACCTTTGTGCACCTAGACCCGATATTGTGTTGAGTGTAGGAGTGTGCGCAAGATATCAAGCGGCTCATAAATAAAGCCATTTGATGGTGGTCAAGAGAATCTTTCGATATTTGGTTCATACCCCAAACTATGGTATTTGGTATCCTAGGGGATCAACTTTCTCTCTTTGTGGATACACGGATTCGGATTGGGCTGGTGACAAGGATGATAGGAAATCAACCTCCGAGGCTTGCCAATTCTTTGGGAGGTCCTTGGTGTGTTGGTCTTCTAAGAAGCAAAATTGTATATCTCTCTCCACCGCCGAAGCCGAGTATGTGGCAGCTGCTAGTGCTTGTACCCAAATGCTATGGATGAGGCAAACTTTAAAGGAATACGGTGTCCATTGTGACAAAGTGCCTCTTCTATGTGATAATGAAAGTGCTATCAAGATTGCATGTAACCCAGTGGATCATACAAGGACAAAGCATATTGAGATTCGTCATCACTTTATTAGAGATCATGTTGCTCGAGGTGATATTGAGCTATCCTATGTGCCAACCAAAGACCAACTTGCTGACATTTTCACAAAGCCACTTGATGAAGCAAGGTTTTTTTATTTGAGGAATGAACTAAATATCGTAGATTCTAGGAGCTTGACTTGATCATCTTGCATACTCACCTATGTCTTGACCCTTATTTGGTTTAGGTGCAGGCATGGAGATAGGGGGAGTGCGGTCCTAATACATTGGACTATCCCTCCCCCCCATAATGCCAAAATTAAGAAATTCAATTCTCTTAATATCATTTTGTGATATGTGAGCTTCATTGATGAGTAGTGGCTATGAACCCAAGGATAATTCTCCGCGGTATCATGCCACAAACTCTTACATGGTGGCCTCGGCCACCACCCTCTTCTTATTGAAGAATTGGTTCGTAGTTCATATTTATTTAGAGCGTTAATGAACATTTGAATGGATTTCTATGATTATGGTTGCTTCTTCACAGTATGTCATCTTAACCCAATCCTACTCCTTCTCCTAAAAACTCTCTCTCTCTCATACATGTCCCCAAACACAAAATCTGTAATTTTTGGTCGAGGAGGACCGGAGTCTCCGGTGTGTTCACACCGGAGTCTCTGGTGTAGACCGGAGTCTCCGGTCCAGACGGTTTTCGAGCAACTTAAGGGAGGACGGGGTGAACTGAAACAACAGTTTCATTCATCCACCCCCCCGTCCTCCCCTCTCAACCCTGTCGCCTCCTCCCCCAAAAACTCCTCCCCGGAGGTCAAGAAGCCTCCGGGATCCACCATGCCGTCGGCCAGCCTTCTTCCCTCCACCATTGGGTGATTCCCAGCGGTGGAATCAATTCTCCTAGGGTTCATCCCTTGATTTGTTTTTGAGGATTGGTACTGTTTTTGCCCACGGGAGTCACTTGTATGCGTGTACACTAGTACATTAGCCTTGTTTCCTTGCCTGATCTGTTGGATTCAACCCCTCCTGGAGTCTCCCTGTTCTTGCCCGAGCCTCCTGACCGGAGATTCCGGCCTCAGGGCCGGAGACTCTGGTGTGGGATGGATCAAACAGATCTCGTAATGCCTCAAGGCTCTTGTGCTGCCTCCTTGGGACATATATACTTACCTCCATGCTATCTCCCTCACTGATGTTCACAGGTTCTGGCTCTCATCGTCCTCCTCGCACCAAGGCTAAGTTGAAGAGGGCGGATCCTCGCTAGGATGAGTACGAGGGTCAGTATATTGTGCCCCCGTCCAACCGGAGACAACAGACCCGTGATGCAGCATATATGAGGAGGGAGAAGGATAGGGTTGAGGAAGAGATCCGTGCCAAGAGGCAAAGTACGACAATCTTTAGTCCTTGGCCCACATGTCAAAGAAGGAATACCGTGAATTGCGGAAGACAGATTTCTATGCCTTGTCTCGCACTAGCGAGGACCCATGCTATTGGAGGAAGGAGCAAGCTGTTTTCATGAAAGACATTTACAGCATGCTCAAGAGGCCACCTATGTGCCCCCAGAAGTACATGAGTATTGAGCAGGTGAGGAAGATCCCCTACTTTTCGGATGCACTGTGGATTAGTGAGAAGTTAGGGCTGTTCAACTTGATGGAGCTACGTGAAGACTATAACATCACCCTTGTGCAGCAGTTTTATGCCACAGTTGTGTTTGGGACTGACCAAGCCAGGACTATGACCTGGATGACTGGAAATCACTATTGCTCTGCAACTTTCTACAACTTTGCTGAGGTCATATTTGAGACCTTCCAGGGCGTGTCCACTCATGTTGGGGTGAGCATGCACTCTGCAGCTCTTGGGGTGAACAAGAACAAGCTTGCCCCTTTATATGGCAGCGAGGGTGTTGTGGGCGGGTCCAAGGGACTCAAGCCGCTCTACAATCTTATGTTGAGGATATTTCGCCAAACCATCTCCCCTAGTGCTGGAAATGATGATGCCATCAGATGTGGTTTGGTCAACTTGCTATATCATACCCACAGGATTTACATGGCTGGCCCCGAGGCAGATGCAGATCCTATTGATGTTATGGATTACATATTTGAGGAGATGTACCATGCCATACTATACAAGAAGGCTCCTCCATATGCACCACTTGTCACGAGACTCATCAACACCCAGGACCATGGTTCTCCACTTGGCATGGCTCCCAACCTTACCGAGCACACTCTTGTATCACTATAGCAGAAGGGTCACATGGGGCCTCCTCCTAGACGCTCCCATGCCAATATGGAGGAGGTGATCTCTGAGACCGAGAGGGCCCCCTCTCCTACTAGGGCTCAGAGGAAGAGTGCCTCCAATGCACCCCTGCCTACCATGACACGTGTCTATGTACATGAGGGTCAAGAAGGCCTCATTCTGGGAGAGGACCCTTTGTTGCATGAATGTGGACATCCGCAAGCAACATCATGCCTCCTACAAGAGCAACCATCGCATAGAGAAACTCCTCAAGGAGATTAAGGCTCAGGGTGCAGCGGATGATGAGGAAGGAGAGGATGAGTACACTTATGAGCATGGCGCTCAACCATCCACTGAGTTAGACTACACTCTTTCTTTTGGGGCATGGAATGCCCAACAGGATAGTTTGGTGGATTGAAAGACCTTTTCTGACATCACATCTGGATATGGGTACCAGGGTACCTCCTCTTCTCGCCCTCACGGCAAAGGACCTGCAGCTCCAAATGGTGATGATGACTATGATGATGATGATGAGGATCGGGATATGGATGAGGAGGATGAGGATGATGACAACGAGGACTACTGATACGTTGGGGCGCTAGCTTAGGTCTTTTCCCTTTTCGGTGTTTTGATGCCAAAGGGGGAGAAGACATTATCATCAGGATTTGCATGGGCTTGGATTTGATTCTTATTTGCTATATCGATCTTCGTACTTATTTACCTTATGTTCTTGCGAGATATTATTTGCTATTTGTGAGTGACTCTGTGGGTGCTCCTACATTATTGTAACTCGTGTGAGAACTATGTGCTTTATCTATGTACTACCTACCATGCATGCTTTATGTGTTTATCTTAGTGCACATAGTCAGGGGGAGCATTATTATACACTTTCATAATTCATTACAAATTATTTCCATGTAAAATCACTTGTTGTCATCGAACACCGAAAAGGGGGAGATTGAAAGGACATTTACTGTCATAATCACTTTTGGTGTTTGTTAACAACAAGTAGAGCATTTTATAGTATGCTACTGTCTATAGGTTGATATAATGCAAAGTGAAAAGGACCCTCGGCCTTCGGAACTTTCCCTCCAATATCTGCATATTCCTGGGAATTCTAGACCGGAGTCTCCGGTCTGGCTGGACCAGAGTCTCCGGTGTGGTCTGGAGTTTCCCTAGGAATCTCCGGAGGGGGCTCCAGATTTCTGCCTGGGTCCTCCAGATAGGTGGTCCGGAGCAAGGTCCAGAGGTCGGGCCGGAGTCTCCGGTCCAAGCCCCAGACCGGAGTCTTCAGTGTGGTTGGACCGGAGTCTCCGGTCAACTTGGCTCACAGAAGGGCTGGGTCATTCTGTTTGGTGGTCCGGAGATGGGCCGTAATCTCCGGTGTAGACCAGAGTCTCCGGTGTACAGGCCGGATTCTCCGGTCTGACTTTTCTCCAACAGTCAAAAAATGGTTCAGTGGAATGAAGGGCTATAAATAGAGGACCTTATCCCCTTCCTCTAGCCGCTCGTCCTACTGAAGAACACCATCCCCATTTGAGCCACCAAATCAACAAGACCTCTTCATCCAACCATCCAAAGTCATTGATCTTTGGATAATTGAAGGAGGAGGCCTTGATCTAGAGCTTTACCAAGAGAGATCTTCATCTCCCCCTCATTCACTTGAGGGCCCCCATGCTCTAGTGTTTGTTTGGAAACCCTAGCTTTTGATTTGGTTCTTACAAGCTTGTCTTTGATTGTTTAACAGCTTTCTTGTATTTGGGAGCCTCCAATTAAGTTGTGGATGTGTGCCCCGAACTCGTTGTAAAGGTGCCGGCTTCCACCTCGAAGGTTTCCGTATAGTGGAAGAGGTGAATCGAACCCTTTGGGGTGAGGTTCATCAGAGAACAAGGGAGGCCTCTTGTGGCGTTGGTGGTTTGAAACCACCCCCTCTCCAAACATAGACGTACTTCCCCTCAAAAGGAAGGAACTATGGGAAACAAATCCTTGTGTCTCCGCGTGCTCCACTTTGGTTACTTCTATCCTTTACTGCACTTTACTTATCTAGTTCTTTCTTAGTACATGTGCTAGGTTGACATATAGGTAAATTCACCATAGTTGCATAATCTAGAGAATTTACCTTTTGTGTCAAACCCTAAATTGAAAAAGAGTAAAATTTGAAGTAGCACCTATTCACCTCCCTCTAGGTGCCCATACGATCCTTTCAACATCCAACTTCCAAGTGCCATTATCCTTATCAATTAAATCCAACACCAAGTTTAGATCATCCTCACTAGTTTACACCGACGGTTGCATGGAGGTGGTGCCAGCTACCCATTTGTCATGCCAAATATGCACAGATGCACCATCACCAATCCGCTTCATCATCCCCAACTCAAGTGCCTCCCGCCCAACAACTATCGCTCGCCAAGTTGCAGAAGATCTGGCCGGAACAGTCGCATGTAGAAAGTCTGAATTCAGATAGTATTTACCCTTCAAAACCTTGGCGCATAGAAAATCATGTTCAGTCATCAATCTCCACTCGTGTTTGCCGAGAAGAGCTATATTGAACAGTTCTGGATCCCGAAAACCCATTCCGCCTTTAACTTTAGGAGTGCATAGTTCCTTCTAAGACACCCAGTGTACAGACTTGCGGTCCAAGGAATTACTCCACCAAAAACGACCAATGCATGAAGTAAAGGTTTTGCAAACCTTTTTCATCAGTTTGAAACAACTCTAGCTATACAAAGGAATTGCCTGCACCACTGTTTTCAGGAACACTTCTTTTCCAGCATAGGATAGCATCCTCTCACATCCCTGGATCTTGCTTCGGATTCTTTCCTTCACATAAGAAAAGGATCCACTGGTAATACGACCCACTGCTATGGGTAAGCCAAGGTACTTTTCGCTGAAGGCTTCCACCAAAATACCATGAATGTGCTTTATATTCAGCCAAATAGGTTCAGGATTGTTTGGACTAAAATACACTGAACTTTTGTCTCTATTCACGCATTGCCCAAAGCACTCTACGTAAATACGTAGAATTTCATTTAATATCATCCCACTAGCCACGGAGGCCATCATAAAGATCAGACTGTCATCCGCAAAGAGTAAATGATTAATCCATGGAGATTGATTACTTACTCTAATTCCTCTTTCCACATTGACAACCCCAAAGTTATTAAGTAGTGTCGTGAACCTGTGTGAACAAATAAGAAACAAATAGGGTGAGATGGGGTCTCCCTGCCTCAGACCTCGTGACGGAGAGAACTAACTGTAAACCTCACTGAAGAAACACACTTCAGGATTAGCCTCACCGTATTGTCACTCAAAGCATGCTTTGTCATGATAGCACCAAGATAATGCCACTCAACTCGGTCATAAGCTTTCATCATGTCAAGTTTCACAGCACAAAAACAATTCTCCCCTCTCTTCTTTCGTCTCATTGCATGCACACTCTCATATGCAATCAGCACATTATCTGTAATAAGGTGTCCTGGAACAAAAGCACTCTGCTCTTGTCCAATAATATCTCCCAAAAAAACACGTATTCTATTTGCAATAAACATTTAGAACCAATCTTGTAAAGAACCGAGCAAAGAGAAATTGGTCTATATTGTGAATTTTTTTGTGGACTCCGTACCTTTGGGATCAAAGTAATGGAAGTATCATTCAATCCTTCTGGTAGCTTTCCACCATTCAGAAAATCTAGCACAACACTCACTACATCTTACTTTACTAGATTCTAGTGTCTCTGGAAAAACCCAGCCGTAAAACCATCAACTCCCGGTTCCTTTTAGGTGCCCATCTGAAATAATGCATTTTAACATCCTCCTCCGTATAAAGTTTGTCCATTGAATCATTCATCTGATCGGACAAGACTGGCTGCACCACTCCCAACAATTATCCATGTTACCAAAACCTTGAGAAGAGTATAAGGATTCGTAAAAGCCTTGGATCTATTGTTCTATTTCATCCATATTTGCACACCAAGAACCATCAGCCTTCTCAAGAGACTCGATTTTATTCATGCGTTTCCGTTCTGTAGCTTGTGTGTGAAAATATGACGTATTACGATCTCCGTCCCGTAGCCAATTTACGCGGGAACGCTGCTTCAACCAAATTTCTTCCTGATGCATAACCCTCCTCAATTGCTTGACGATGGTCTGATCCTCCTCTGTTGGGCCACGACCCACCGAATTGGCTCGCAAATAGTCCAACTTCTTTCTTAATTTCCGGACTATTCGCGCCAAACTACCGAACTCCTCGGTTCCCCAACGACTCAGTGTTCCTTGGAGATGTTTGATACATTGCAAATGTATCTATAATTTTTGATGTTCCATGCTTGGTTTTATCTACTTTCTTGTGTTTTGTCCACACTTTGGAGTACTTTTCTTATGATTTCTTGGACTAACCTATTAACAAGAGCCACAGTGCCAGCTGCATGTTTTCTGCTCTTTTTGGTTCCAGGAAAGTCAGAAAATGAATATTCTCAGAATTGGACGGGACAAAAGCCAAAGTCATTATTTTACCGGGGACACAGGCGAATCTGAGACAAAGAGGCTCGGGCCCAGCCACACCACTGGCCGTGCGGCCAGGCACAGCCTCGCCGGTGGTGCAGCGCCCAGGAACCTCGGCCTCTCCTTCCACCTATATATTGCCTCTGATATGGAAACCCTAAGTACCAGATCAAAAATCCATAAAAGAGTCTGTAGCCGCCGTCATCTCCATCCCGAGATCGCGAGGGATCTGAAGCTCTTCGGCACCTGGGAGAGAATTCACCACAGGCCTTCTTCATCATCATGCAAGCCTCCGGTGTGATGCGTGAGTAGTTCATCTCTGGACTACGGGTCCATGTAGTAGCTAGATGGCTGGTTCTCCTCCTTTGTGCTATCATGTTTAGATCTTGTGAGCTCCGTTCATGATCAAGATCATCTATTTGTAATTCTGCATGTTGTGTTTGTGGGGATCCGATGGATATTGAGATGCTATTTCAGATTGATTATTGATTCTATCATGTCTTTGTTATTTGTGATCTTGCATGCTTTCCATTGTTAGTAGCTATCTTGGCCAAGTAGGTTCTAGCAACTCCAAGTTAGTATTTATGCTCGATAGTGGGTTCATGCCTCTGGTAATCTGGAAGTGGCGAAATATCTAAGGTACTAGATGTGTTGTTGCTACTAGGAGAAAACAACAATCCTTTGTTCATAGAACAATCGTATTGTTTACTTTACATGCAATTAAATGCAATTATCCGTTTCTTGCAACTTAATATTGGAGGGTTAATTTGATAACTGAAGGTGGATTATTAGTCATAGATGCGATTGGATGGCGGTCTATGTATAATGTTGTAATTCCCAATCGAATCTCAAAGGAGTCAAGATGATTAGTATATGCTTGTATGCTTTCTCGATGTTTGTCAATTGCTTATTTGTAATTTGTTCACCGACATGTTATCTATCTTAAGGAGAGCCACCTCTAGTGAACTATGGACCCGGTCCTTTCTTTTATAATCAATCTACAAACTGTTTATTGCTTTGTGTTTACTTTACGCAAACTATTACTTCCTTCCATTTGATCGTTTAATCCTTTGTTTTCAGCAAAACCGGTGAGATTGACAACCTAAATGCCAAGTTGGGAGAGTTCTATGGTTGTGTTGTGTAGGTCTCACGTTCTTCTTGGCACCGATAGTCATGCCAACATAATTCAGCTAGCAACACTTTTGGGGTGTTTCCTTGCTCCCTCTTGGATTGATAACCTTGGTTTCGTCTTGAGGAAAACTTGTTGTTGTGCTCATCATACCTTCCTCTTGGGGTTCCCCAATGAGCTCGATATATTTTGGGCCATCAATGTTGCAGTCTTTGACTTGTGTACTTGAGGCTGGTTGGGGAACCCCAAGGAAGGTAAGATAACAGATAACAAATGAAGCCAGGTTTCGATTAATCAAGGTTAATCAATGAACAGCTACCTCAAAAATCTTTGCTAGCTGGACTTTGGCAGGCACTACAACGGCGACAGCGTCTACAAACCGGTGTCAATCTTGATTTGAGTTGTCAATCTCAGGCTGGAAACGTGAGAAGTAATGGTTCTGAAGAAATAAGCGATTGATTATGAATTGATGATGAAAAGGACGAGTCCATGATGAACATAATCACCATCTACATGAAGATGGTAGATGATGAACCTGAGATCTCCTACAGTGGTGAAGAGCTTTAGATCACTCCTGATCTAGGGATGGAGATGACTTTGATTGGGTGCTTAGGGTGTCTATCGGAGGCATCTTATAAGCGAAGGTAGGTCGGGGTGCTGAACAGCCGGACTACCTGGCAGGCGCGAGGCCGCAGCGTCAGGTGTGGCGACCTGGGTCTGGGTCTCCGTGTGTCTGGTGGTGAAAAACTTTGGCTTCCGTCCAGGTCAAAAAAGTACTCCAAAGTGTAGATAAAACATAAGAAAGTAGATAAAAACCAAGCATGGAACATCGAAAATTATGGATACGTTTCCAACGTATCATAGAGCATCTGCAATCCCTCAAAGACCGCGTTGACCAACCCCTTGCTGTCAGTTCTCCTTCACCAACTAATCGTAATCCACGTGAGTTTGCCGAACATTTTCATATCGGAATTTTTTCCCACCGCCATGGTGTTGCTCCGATAGATGATCACGTAATTCAGCTAGCACAAAGCAATGATCAGATTAAGAGGAGACGATATGCCTCACCCTCATGTGTTCAAACCGATCCAAGATAGCATTGTTTGCAAGTGCTCTATCCAGGCGGGCTTTCACATTGGCCACGCCAGCCTGACGATTGTCCCAGGTGTAAGGTACACCTGACCACCCCAAATCCTGAAGCATGCAGTCATCCACTGCTTCACGGAAATTCCTCATCTACCACTCTGCTCTAGTTGCTCTGGAAAAATGCTCGGAAGCATGCATTGTCTCATTAAAATATTCCAGGAAAATCCACGTAGAAGGTGAATCTCAAACAAGGTTCTTAGAAAACGCCAGCTTTGATGTCTATTTTCCACCCTTCGCGCTCCATAAAAACCAGTAAATCTCCACTCAATAGAGTTTTGATCTTTCTTCCGCACCATAGCATCAATATGGCTGGTACTGAAATTCTTTATCTCCACTTCGTACTCAGCTGACAAGAACAATCCTATCCCTCCACTGAGGCCGACATTGTTAACTGCAAAACAACCAGCAAAGCCAAGTTTGTATCGCAGCTCCTGCACTCTCACAACACTAATTTTTGTCTCCATAAAAAATACAAGGGCGGGCACTTCCTGCTTCACCACACTGCGAAGCTCCCGAGCAGCCCTGGGATTCCCAAGCCCCTGGCTGTTCCATCCCAAGCAACTCACTGAGATGGGCAGGGCTGCATCACAACCTCTGCCGAGTTTTTTTGAATTGCTGGGTGTTTTCCTCTTCTTGTTGACCTCTAAGTCAACCACCACTTCTTTGAGTAGCCCATCATCCTTCCTCTCAACTGCATGAGCAAAAAAGACAACCATTTGGTGACCGCCCCCTAAGGCCTATTCCTCAGTTCCTGGCAGTTGTTTCGCCTCCACCTTCTTGTACACTTCTCTCGTTGTCTCTCCTTTCCTTTTTCGACCATCCCTCTTCTTTAGCGGAGATGTCGCCTCAACACCCATCTCTCTAGCATTGCTAGAAAATTTTGTATCTCGACTGCCACCAAAACCAGCAAACTGTTCACGGGATGAGTTGTCATTTGACCCAGACTTCTTTCTATCCTCAGGTGCTCTCAGTCATGCCCCATAAGGCAGATTTCCTTCCTCATCTCTAGCACCCAGTGTAGGACAAAGCAGATCAGAATGACCTATACGACCACAAGAAAAACAAAAATGTGGAATCTATTCATATTGGAACTCATACCAGTCCCTCCCTTTCCTTGCAGCTGAATCAACCAACATACCTCTCCTCAAGGGTTTAGTTACATCAACTGTAACCCTCGCCCTAAGAAAGCCACCAACTAGATCAAACCTAATTTGGCATGCCTACTTATCAATTTCTGTTGCAATTGCCTTCCCCCAATTGAGATTCCTCAGATTAAAGGGCAGGTTGAGAACCCTAGCCCACATCTGCAACCTATTGAATTTCAGTTCCGAAGGTCGCATGCAATCCACATACTCCTCTAGTATAACATCATTCTTACTGACATGCCATGGTGATCTGTCTCTCACGCAATCACGATCTTGCTGGTATTCAAATTCAGCAAAAAACATATTTTCACCCACCAATCGAAACTCCAAACCTCTAGGGTTTCCCCATGTCGGCCGAAGTGCGCTGGAGATCGTGTGGATATGGAAGATATTCCTATACAGGACTTTGCTTGCCAACATCCACTTTGTCTTCCAGCCACCACCTACATCATCCAGCACCAACGGGGTCGCTTCCTCTTCCGTAAGATCAAGTTTCCCCATTGCTTCCTCCAGCGGAGACCAGACCTCACTGGGCGAGTCCTCTCCAACCTTCTGCTTCCCTCGACCAACCGAGGAACTCATTGTCCTTCGACCTTCGATCCGATAGCGCCTTGCCAAAGAATCAACGAGCGCCTCCACCGTCCCCTAGAACCCTAATCGCCTAACCAGAGGCTCCTAGTTTTCCGGGAAAAAACATCGTCTGAGATGGGGTCTGAAAGCGAAAGCTTTGGAGCGAGAGGATTAAATAAGTATGTATTATATATTAATTAAATAAATTAATATTATATATATATATATATATTTAAAATTAGATTTTAGAGGCAACCCACCTAAATAGGCCTCACCCGGAGGGAGGCCCGTGTGGTGGGGTGCCGCCCCAAGGAGGGCCAAGGGAGGCCGGCAACCATGGGACAACCCCACGTGGGGCCCACCTAGGACGGCGGGTGGGATTATCCCCACCCGCCTAGCTCCTTGTGGTGGCTCTCATCCTCCACCTATATAGAGGGGAACCCCCAATGCATCCTATCAATTGGCTTTTATCTTTCTCTCTCCCTCTTCCTCACCTATGGTTTCCAAGTAGGAACGTGCATACGGGAATAGGAGTTTCTCCACCATACGCACGCCATCGTGCTGCTGGATCTTTGGTCCGGATCAATATTCTACCGCTGCTTCGCTGCACCGGAGACTCGAGGATGTCTCCACACCGGATGCGTGTAGAAATCGGAGATACCACCAGTTGTGGTACGACTACATCATCCACGTTTCTCATGAAACGTTAAACGCTTTCAGTCTTCAAAGATATAAACGCTGAATCCTTCCGTTACTTTACATCTGCATAGATAGATCTTGGCTATGTCGTTCGCTTTGCTAGGATTTTTTCCTGCTACAGAACCCTTCAATAAAGTGTTTATTATGGTCTTGGGCTTGAGGACTCTTATATCTGGCTCAGGCGATGTCCCTTGAGTGCTAGTCATGTGTGTTTGGGGTTTATGCCGGTTCCCCTGAATTAACCGTGCAATGTTTGGTTTTTGGATCCGGTTTTCTTATGAACTTGATCAACTCTATTCCTCTATAATGCAATGCGTGAGCTACCCACCCTCTAACGAGGTTTCGTCAAAAAAAAAATAGGGTCGTCTTGCGCGTTTGACCAAGTGAAGCGTCTTCCAATCATGCGCCTATCTTTTAGCTCTAAGAAAACCCTGGCTTCCCTGAACTTGCGATGAGACGACGATTAATGTTGAGATTGTTCTTGTCAGAAGCCTTGGTGATAAGGTTGAAGTCTTGCGCTAAAAGCCACACTTCTTAGACAATTGGCTTAAGCCTACGTAGTTCTTCTATGAAGTCCAGTTTTTTTTAGTCCCCTTGCGGTTCATAAACGCACGTGAGGGTCCAATGGTAGCCCTCGCTAAGCATGGTGATCGTGGTTGAAAGCATGTTAGCGGTGATGTGGACGTCCGAGAGAGGGAAGAAAGTGTACAGCTTGGTGCAAAGCTCAGATTCAGCTTGGAGGGCCGAGACACACGCATTCATAGAACCTGCTGCAGCGCAGACAATATCTCCGGTCGATTCTCTAGCAATGAAACATAATAAAAATTTCAGGGGGTGCGGTTGCCATTTCTTTTCAGCAAGCAAAGGCGCCTCAGATTTCTTTGCTAAAAAATCTGCCCATTCTTGTACATGCTGCCGGACCGTGCACTGATCGAAATTCATCACGTAGGGAAGTGGCGAGTTGATGAAGCAAGTCGGAACTAGGGGCGCATGCGCGCGACGCGGGGCAAATGCCCAAGGATACATCGACGATGGAGGTCTCTAAACATTTGGAACTGGATAGCAGTAGCACTGTAGCATCCAGGGGAGCCTTCAGGAATAGTTGTGGCCTCCGGCGCTAGAATGCCGCAGACGCGTGCGATGATCTCCTGGACCGCCACCGCACCATCGCTCAGCTGGCGGGCTTTCTTCTTTATCGCGATCCGGACACTACGCCTTAGGGAAACCATAGGCGCCGCCTTGGCTTTCTTCTTCCTTGCCGGCGTGGTGGAGATAAGCCGCGCGGCTGCAGAGGCACGACGCAGCTCGCCAGGAACTGCATCAGCGGCGGAGGCAGAGCCGTGGAGGCGTTGACGTGCGCGGAGTCGCTGAGCTTTGAGTGTCCGTCAGGCGGCGAGGGCATCAAGATGTCGTGGATAGGCGAGATGATGCTAACAGTCGTGGCGGACAGCGTCTTTGCTCGTCATCAACGGGCCCGGCGGGGACCGCAGCGAGGAGGCCGCGGTAAGGCTCGCATCGTGCCAGGCTTCAGTCCCTGCTTCCGGTTCAATCGCCACTTCGATTTCCAGCTGAGCCAGGAGATCAGCTGCCTCGTCGATGCCCGTTAGCCTGGGCCGGATCCAGCTTCTCATCATGGCCCCTCTGCAGGCCGCCCCTCTCTGCAGAGCCGCGGTCTCTAGTGCAGCCCCGGTGGATCGTAGGCGAGTGGAAGACTTGGTCGTCGCCCGAGTGGTCGCCGCATCTGGAGCAGGGGAACGTGACTTCTCAGCGTTGATGCAGAGCTTCTCGAGCAGCGCGGTCGCACGCTCGTTCCACCTGCGGAGGGCCGCAGACTCCGCCAAGATGGGCTGCACAGCGATGGCAAGACACGCCTGGAGCTCCGAGCGCAGCACCGCGGCCTGCTCGCACAGGACAGAGCGTAGCTCTAAGACCGAGAGGGTGGCAGAGGCGGGAACAGGACACACCGACACAGGAGCAGCGGAGGCGCCAGGGTCGCTGCTGAGGTAGGAGATGTCACACGGGATGCTGCCATCACGGCGGCGGCCATAGTTGCCGCCGGCAGCCTCGCAGCGCCGCCGTGAGCGAGAGCGCTCACGGCGGAAGGAGCTCTCTGCATCACGACGCTCTCCATGGCGATCGCGCTCGTCGTCGTGGTCGTCGCGGTGGAACTGAGGATGTCGCGGGTGGTCATCCCTGAGGCCGCGCTTGTCCCGGCGCACTAGGGCCGCAGCACGCACCGCCGCCTCGTCGTCCTCTAGCTCGCGATGGGCGTCGGCAGCTGACCCTCCACTGGAATTCTAGAAGAAGCGAAGCTGCATGTAGCGAGCAGAAGATTGTGAGGAGAAGCCTGACACGCAAGTATAGTCCAGGCGTCCTGCGCAGAGAAAAAAAAAAGACCGATGAAATAAAAAATTACTGTTCTTCGTCACTGTCTCCAACAGCTGCAAACATTACTGTAACTGATGTCAGAAATAAAAAAAAGACCGATGAATTACAAAGTACTACCAATACCAAAGCAGCAGGGAGGAGGCCGGCACTTACCGCGGCTGTTGACGGGCCGGGAACGGGAATGCGCGTGGGGGCCTCGGGGCGAGGCGGCGGGGACGCAGTTGTCTGAAGTGGCGGAGGGCGGTTGTCGTGGTATTGTTCATGAGTACGCTATAGAGAAATCCTCACACTGTGTGTTTAGAGGCATGGGGTAAAGCGGAGAGTTAGAGGTACGAGGTAACACAGCTTATTCAGGTTCAAGTTCCACAACGGTGGAGGAACCTTACTCCTGCTATAAATCACTATAATGGTAATACGCCGAGTTACTGAAATAGGTTCGTTGTACGAGATGTTGCACGTTGTACGTAGCAATCTAGGGTGTGCCCTAAAGGTTCCCACAGATCAGGTTTATAAAGGTACCAGAACCTAGGGTTTACAGGGAAAGGTCATTGCCAGACAAGGTAAAGAGTCCTACACTAATACGAACTAGTCTTTCATGTCTTGCACTCCAAGGCTCCGAGTATATAGATGACTCTTGCGTAGCCTTCTTTTATCCGACATGGGCCTCCCTTCTGGATCCGTCTAACTGGGCCGCCTAGCAGGCCATAGGCCTTGCTAACAACTATGGACCGCCCAGCAGGCCATAGGTCTTGCTAACAACTATGGGCCACCCGGGTTAGCCGGAATAAGGACGTGCTATGGTGATACCCATTTAGCATATCCCCAACAGTAGCCCCGGAGAGATTTTGCGCCGTCTTGCTTATAGTCTTGTATGCTTCGTCTAGGTGATGTCGGCAATTTGTCAAGCAATATCTCAAAGGTCTCTCAAAGAACCCTGCAATCCTCTCCGGCTTCGCAATGTAGCCAGAGATTCCTTGAGTCTTCGTTTCTAGAGCTGGATATTTTCCGCCTTCGATGGAATCTTCAGACGTGACCCTTCACTGCAACTGTTAGGACGATGACGTAGGATACAACCTACGTTACCTCGAAACTCACAAAAGGCAGGGAATTAATCATTAGTTGTTTTTACGCGCGTGAAATCTGAAACGGCAAAGTGACAAAGACGGAGGACGTGGTGAAATTACCGCGCACGTTCATCTCCACGTCGACAACGCTCCATCCATCAGATCCTTTTGCACGAATCTTGACGTTGGGCCTATATATCTTAACTACCGCTAGGTTATTTTCTTTTACCCGCATTCGCTCCCGCGTCTTCGTCTTCCTCCAGGCACACGCCTGTTCGAGCTCCTCCTCGAAAAACCCTAGCCAGAGCTTCCCCTTTCTCCACTCACTTCCCAGCAGCGCAATGGCCTCCAGCAGCTCTGCCCCTTCGACGACGGCGACTCCCGAGGCTACGCCAGAGCTGTCTCAGGGAGTGACGGTCCCGTCGGAGGGGGTCGTTGTCCCTGTCACCGCCGTGGTGGATTCCACCGGCGACAACCAAGAACGGGCGGCGCCACAAGCCGCTGAAGAGGACAATGACTTCCACAAGGGACTGTGGAGGGGCTCTGACCTCTCCGCCGAAGACTTGCAAGAACTGGTCACCGAGGGGTATCTCCCCACGGCGAAGGATTTGGTCTGGCGGCCGACGCCGGCCGGCGAGGTGGCTCCTTCTCCCTAAGCCGGAGAGAAGGTGTACCTCAAAGCCCAGCTGGTAAGAGGCATAAGCCTGCCAGTCTCCTACTTCTTCCTGGACGTCCTTCGGTATTTCGGGGTACTTCCCCACAATCTCTCGCCTAATAGCATCCTCATTCTTACAAACTTTGTAGCTTTGTGTGAAGGGTATCTGATACGTTGCAAATGTATCTGTAATTTTTGATGTTCCATGCTTTGTTTATATCTACTTTCTTATGTTTTGTCCACACTTTGGAGTACTTTTTATACACTTTCTTACACTAACCTATTAACAAGATGCAACAATGCCAGTTGCCTGTTTTCTGCTGTTTTTGGTTTCAGGAAAGTCAGAAAATCAATATTCTCGGAATTGGACCGGACAAAAGGCAAAGTTGATATTTTACCGAAAGACACATGGAGTCCAAAGGAGAGATGAAGGGGGGCCACAGGGCGGCCACACCATCCCTTGTCGCGGGTAGCCCTAGGCCACGCCAGGGCATGGTGTGGGCCCCCTGGCCAGCCACCGACCTTCCCCCTTCGCCTATAAGAAGCCCCTAGGACGAAAACCCTAAATCGAACAGCCTCCAGCCACGAAAAGTTCCACAGCGCCGCTGCCACCGAAGGGGAGATTCGGGGGATAGAAAGTCTCTATTCCAGCATCCTGCCGGGACGGGGAAGTGCCCGCTGAGCCATCTCCATCGATCTCCACCGCCACCTCCACCGCCATTGCTGATTCCCATGATGAGGAGGGAGTAGTTCTGTCTCGAGGCTAAGGGTTCTACCGGTAGCTATGTGTTCATCTCTCTCTCTCTATGCATGATCATATTGTGATCATGAGCTTTGTAATGAAGTAGATCTACTTTGATACTCAAGTGCTTTAATAGATCTCTGCTCTCCACATGTGTGTGAAAGTGACAGTGTGCACACCATGGTGGCACTTAGGCTAGAGATTACAAATTCTTGTTATGAGTTATATTTGGAGTTGGATGTTTCTATGAAATTGTGGTGTTTGTTGGAACCATCTAGAGCTCAAGGTGAAAGTGTGGGGTTATCTAGATGGGGAAAGCGAACTTTGAGGTGTGCTGTTATAGCCCTACCGTAGATTAGAATGTCCAACCGGAGAGTAGTTTAGAGTAGTATCATAAAGAGAAGATATTTATATGAGAGTGTTCACTAGTGAAAGTATGATCCCTAGGCCTTGTTTCTAAACATTGAAACACCGTTTGCAACTAGATATGTTACATGTTTGCTTGCTTCCATCTTTTTGCCTTTAGTCTTTTCCTCCCGTCAAGCTATTTTCTGGCACCGTTGTCTTATATCCATACCACTTGTATTTTTCTATCTCTTCGCCGAACTAGTGCACCTATACACCCGACAAGTGTATTGGGTGTGTTGGGGACACAAGAGACTTCTTGTATCTTGATTGCAGGGTTGCTTGAGAGGGATACCTTTGACCACTTCCTCCCTGAGTTCGATAAACCTTGGGTAATCCACTTAAGGGAAACTTGCTGCTGTTCTACAAACCTCTGCACTTGGAGGCCCAACAACTGTCTACAAGAATAGAAGTGTGTAGACATCAAGCTATTTTCTGGCGCCGTTGCCGGGGAGGTAAGGTAAAAGGTACTCACATCCTCCGGTGTGAGTGCTCGAAGTTATTTCCTTTAGATTCTGCAATTTTGTCTTTTTGTTTCTTGTTTTCACTAGTTAGGCTTAATAGAAAACAACAACAAAATTAGAGAGCTTTATAGTATTTATCTTGAGTTAGGACATGAAGTGTTTGAAGAGAAAATTAAAAAACCTATGGAACTTTATTTGCATGCTAATAGCAATGTTGTTAGTATGAATTCTTTGGACACCATTATTGCTAATGCTATGGAAAAGTCTAAGCTTGGGGAAGCTAGTTTTTAAGAAAATTATCTTTTTAGTTCCCCAGCTTTGGAAGATAGCTATTCTATTGCTTATGATGATACCAAACCTCCAATATATGATGATTACAATGACGAATATGATATTTTCAGTCCACCTACTATTGAGGAGGAAATTAATTATGATTACAGTATGTGTCCTATATTTGATGATTATGGTGATGAGAATAATAATGATAGCTATTTTGTTGAATTTGCTCCCACTACTATTAATAAGAATGACTATGTTTGTGTGGAGAGTAATAATTATTATATGAATGTGGCTCATGATAAGAATGTTTTATGTGATAGTTATATTGTTAATTTTATTCATGATGCTACTGAAAGTTATTATGAGAGAGGAAAACATGGTTTTATGTGTCTCAACAATATTAACATTCCCCTCTTTATGTTGAAATTTTTGAAGTTGCACTTGTTTTGCTTTACTATGATTGTTGCTTTGTGCTTTCATGACTTGTTTCTTTACAGGACTCCTATGCATAGGAAGTGGGTTAGACTTAAATGTGCTTTGAATTTGCTTCTTGATGCTCTCTTTTATTTCAATTCATATTTCTTATGTCAGCATCTTCTCAAACTATAATGCCTAACTTAAAGGCGTCAAAGAAAAGTACTTATTGGGAGATAACCCAAAAGTTTTAGTTGAGCCTTGGAAGTTATTTCTTCAGTAATAACCTCTTCTTATCATTTTTGTGTGATTTTTGTGCCAAGAGTAACCTCGAATGAGAGAGAAGTAATGCTCGGGAAAGTTGCTATCCCGAAACAGATTTTTGTGCTTCGCTGTAAAAATTCGTGAAAAATCTCTGTATGTCTTTTTGAGGCGTGATTTTTTGTGCTTCTGCCCCAGGTTGTTATCTAACTTTCATTAGTTCAACACTTTTCGATTTGAGCAATAGAAGGTCTTCGAAAAAATCGGTTTCTCCTGCTGGTCTGTTTTGACAGATTTCTGCCATTATTTGTGTTTGCCTCTTTATCGATTTCTTTTTGGTGAATTGAGATTTTTGAGGGAATTGCTATAGTAGCTTGTGTTTTTAATGAAAGTTTTGCTGTTTTCAAACTAAACCCCAAAGACTTATTATCTTGAATACACTAATGTTGCTAATGAAGTTTGTGTGAAGTTTTGTATGAAGGAAATTTTCAAGTATAGGAAAGAATGATGTAATGAGATAAAGAATGGACAAAAGCTCAAGCTTGGGGATTCCACCCCGTGTCACCCCAAGAAATATTCAATAAGTACAAGCGTCAAAGCTTGGGGATGCCAAGGGCATCCCCTTCTTCATCAATAAAAATCTCAGGTCTTTCTAGACACTTCGTTTTTAATGTTTCATGCACAGTTGTGTTGTTCTTGGAGCGTCTTTGTTTTAGTTTTTAGTTTTCGTTTTCTTAGTTTTCTTGAATAAATTGGTTGGACCCCCTCATTCATGCATTAGTTTTTAAATAAGATTGGTTTGGATTGGAAAAGAGTAGGAAAAGTTCATGCTTAAGTGGTAAAAGGGAGCTTGTTTTTGACTGTGGCCTATACTTTGTCATGTCATGCTTGATATTGTTTTGGCTTTATGCTTAGTAATTTTTGCTGTAGCATGAAATGTTATAAACAATTGAGATTGCTTAATGTGCCTTGAAAGAATCATGCGTTGTTTTAGCATATTAAAGCATAGTATTGTGGTATTCTCTTTTGATGCTTTATTTGGGTTGACTTGGCGCATGCTCACACCATGTTATGACTATCCTAAGTCACCATAGCCTTTATGATCCTTTAGTTTTCGACTTGTAATATCACTTTATGCTTTAATTAATGATGTTTTTGTCGCTTTGCATGATTATGGCCATTATTTCTCTCTTAGTTGGTCGCTCCTAGTCTTTTGCTAGCCTCCATAACCAAGTATGAGTTCCACTCATGCATCCAACTCCAAAAAAAACCAAGTTATTCCAAAGAGTCCACCATACCTACCTATTAGCATTTGTTATTCCAAGTATATTCATGTTTTTATCTACCTTCCGAATTAAACTTGTTATGAGAAAACTAGTGATTAAAGCTCTCACGAACTTGATGGCACACTTTACTTTTCTTGCCCTTAATAAATTTGAACCATTGTGCCGTCTATGTTGTATATGCTTGCACTTATATGTTGGGGATTAGCAGAACCATGCTGTCATGGGGAACGCTTTCAACATTGCACTTGTACATTGTACCCAGTTGATATCATGCTCTTTTGTCTATGGATGTCGTCGGTGTGAAATGAAAGGGGAGCTTATAAGTCGATGTAGTTATGTATGTGTGTTAGAAAGCGCTGGGCATTGGTCTAATCCATGCCTAATCATGGTGGAAACCTGCAGTGTAACCATAATGAGCAATCTATGAAGCATTCTTCTTATAAAAAAAGAGATAGAGATTGAGAAAAAGAGAAAAAGAAAAAAAGAGATGAGAAAAGAGGAAAGAGAGCAAAAAGCACCATTTTCCCATGGTAAATAAGAAGATTGCTGAGATGCTCGTTGTCTGCTTGCCTTGTCATTTTGATATGGGGATTATTTCGTATCATCGGGCAAGGGTATGCCACATGTTCTCTATGATACACATGTACTTACTATGACAAGAACTTACCGGTAACTAAACTTTAGGAGCATGAGGAGCGGCCCTCGTATTCACGGGACATGAGATTTCCAACGTATACTTTGTCAAGCATATACTCCATAGTTTGTTCACTTTAACCTTAATCACTTCAAGATGCTTATGATAGGGGCAATGAGAGCTAAAAGCTAATAAGTACCATAATTTTTGGAAGCTCTTTATGAGACTTGAATCCCTGCTTCCTTCTATGAAGGCCTTTCTTTTACTTTTATGTTGAGTCTCCACCTTCTATCTTTATGCACCTATTTTTAGAGCATAGTGGCCATTCTTAGTTCTATGTGCATTGTCCCAAGACTTGTTGATTGATGCATCACTTTGATATTGCTTGTTCTTAAACTATTTGTATCTAGTCACTCTTATGAACTCTGAAGGTGTCCTATGTATCTATGTTTGCTACATTATGAGGGATAAGCTGAATGCCACTATGTTATATTTCCTTTATGTGAAACAAACAAACGTCTTGCAAAGCATTGTTATTCATGAATCTTTTGTATGTGCCTTTTCATGTTGCAACATAGTTGCTATGTCTTATTGCTAGAACTTTATATTTCATGTTATGTTGAAGTACTATGATCCCAGCTATCAATGTTTTACAAATACTTTGATCAAGTTTATGATGGTGCATGTCACCTCAAAAATTATTCTTTACTTTTATCACTTACCTACTCGAGGACAAGCAGGAGTTAAGCTTGGGGATGTTGATACGTTGCAAATGTATCTATAATTTTTGATGTTCCATGCTTGGTTTATATCTACGTTCTTATGTTTTGTCCACACTTTGGAGTACTTTTTATACACTTTCTTGGACTAACCTATTAACAAGATGCCACAGTGCCAGTTGCCTGTTTTCTGCTGTTTTTGGTTCCAGGAAAGTCAGAAAATCAATATTCTCGGAATTGGACCGGACAAAAGGCAAAGTTGATATTTTACCGGAAGACACATGGAGTCCAAAGGAGAGACAAAGGGGGGACACAGGGCGGCAACACCTCCCCTTGGCGCGGGCAGCCCTAGGCCACGCCAGGGCATGGTGTGGGCCCCCTGGCCGGCCACCGACCTCCCCCCTTCGCCTATAAGAAACCCCTGGGACGAAAACCCTAAATCGAACAGCCTCTAGCCACGAAAAGTTCCACAGTGCCACCGCCACCAAGGGGAGATTCGGGGGATAGAAAGTCTCTGTTCCGGCACCCTGCCGGGACCGAGAAGTGCCCCCGGAGCCATCTCCATCGATCTCCAACACCATCTCCATCGCCGTTGCTGATTTCCATGATGAGGAGGGAGTAGTTCTCTCTCGAGGCTAAGGGTTCTACCGGTAGCTATGTGTTCATCTCTCTCTATGCATGATCATATTGTGATCATGAGCTTTGTAATCAAGCAGATCTACTTTGCCAATCAAGTGCTTTAATAGTTCTCTGCTCTCCCCATGTGTGTGAAAGTGACAGTGTGCACACCATGGTGGCACTTAGGCTAGAGATTACAAATACTTGTTATGAGTTATATTTGGAGTTGGATGTTTCGATGAAATTGTGGTGTTTGTTGGAACCATCTAGAGCTCAAGGTGAAAGTGTTGGGTTATCTAGATGGGGAAAGCGAACTTTGAGGTGTGATGTTATAGCCCTACCATGGATTAGAATGTCCAACCGGAGAGTAGTTTAGAGTAGTATCATAAAGAGAAAATATTTATATGAGAGTGTTCACTATTGAAAGTATGATCCCTAGGCCTGGTTTCTAAACATTGAAACACCGTTTACAACTAGATCTGTTACATGTTTGCTTGCTTCCATCTTTTTTCCTTTAGTCTTTTCCTCCCGTCAAGCTATTTTCTGGCATCGTTGTCTTATATCCATACTACTTGTATTTTACTATCTCTTCGCCGAACTAGTGCACCTATACACCTGACAAGTGTATTGGGTGTGTTGGGGACACAAGAGACTTCTTGTATCTTGATTGCAGGGTTGCTTGAGAGGGATACCTTTGACCACTTCCTCCCTGAGTTCGATAAACCTTGGGTAATCCACTTAAGGGAATTTTGCTGCTGTTCTACAAACCTCTGCACTTGGAGGCCCAACAACTGTCTACAAGAATAGAAGTGCGTAGACATCAAGCTATTTTCTGGCGCCGTTACCGGGGAGGTAAGGTAAAAGGTACTCACATCCTCCGGTGTGAGTGCTCGAAGTAATTTCCTTTAGATTCTGCAATTTTGTCTTTTTGTTTTTGTTGTTTTCACTAGTTAGGATTAATGGAAAACAACAACAAAATTAGAGAGCTTTATAGTATTTATCTTGAGTTAGGACATGAAGTGTTTGAAAAGAAAATTAAAAAACCTATGGAACTTTATTTGCATGCTAATAGCAATGTTGTTAGTATGAATTCTTTGGACACTATTATTGCTAATGCTATGGAAAAGTCTAAGCTTAGGGAAGCTAGTTTTTATGAAAATGATCTTTTTAGTTCCCCAGCTTTGGAAGATAGCTATTCTATTGCATATGATGATACCAAACCTCCAATATATGATGATTACAATGATGAATATGATATTTTCAGTCCACCTACTATTGAGGAGGAAATTAATTATGATTACAATATGCCTCCTATATTTGATGATTATGGTGATGAGAATAATAATGATAGTTATTTTGTTCAATTTTCTCCCACTATAATTAATGAGAATGACTATGCTTATGTGGAGAGTAATAATTATTATATGCATGTGGCTCATGATAAGATTGTTTTATGTGATAGTTATATTGTTAATTTTATTCATGATGCTACTAAAAGTTATTATGAGAGAGGGAAACATGGTTTTATGTGTCTCAACAATATTAACTTTCCCCTCTTTATGAGGAAATTTTTGAAGTTGCACTTGTTTTGCTTTACTATGATTGTTGCTTTGTGCTTTCATGACTTGTTTTTTTACAAGACTCCTATGCATAGGAAGTGGGTTAGACTTAAATGTGCTTTGAATTTGCTTCTTGATGCTCTCTTTTACTTCAATTCATATTTCTTATGTGAGCATCTTGTCAAACTATAATGCCTAACTTAAAGGCGTCAAAGAAAAGTACTTATTGGGAGATAACCCAAAAGTTTTAGTTGAGCCTTGGAAGTTATTGCTTCAGTAATAACCTCTCCTTATCATTTTTGTGTGGTTTTTGTGCCAAGAGTAACCTCTAATGAGAGAGAAGTAATGCTTGGGAAAGTTGTTGTCCCGAAACAGATTTTTGTGCTTCGCTGTCAAAATTCGTGAAAAATCTCTGTATGTCTTTTTGAGGCGTGAATTTTTGTGCCTCTGCCCCAGGTTGTTTTCTAACTTTCATTAGTTCAACACTTTTAGATTTGAGCAACAGAAGGTCTTCGAAAAAATCGGTTTTCACCTGCTGGTCTGTTTTGACAGATTTCTGCCATTATTTGTATTTGCCTCTTTATCGATTTCTTTTTGGTGAATTGAGATTTTTGAGGGAATTGCTACAAAAGCTTGTATTTTTAATGAAAGTTTTGCTGTTTTAAAACTAAACCTCAAATACTTATTATCTTGAATACACTAATGTTGCTAATGAAGTTTGTGTGAAGTTTTGTATGAAGAAAATTTTCAAGTGTAGGAAAGAATGATGTAATGAGATGAAGAATGGACAAAAGCTCAAGCTTGGGGATGCCACCCCGTGTCACCCCAAGAAATATTCAAGAAGTACAAGCGTCAAAGCTTGGGGATACCCAAGGCATCCCCTAGTTCATAAATAAAAATCTCAGGTCTTTCTACAAACCTCTGCACTTGGAGGCCCAACAACTGTCTACAAGAATAGAAGTGCGTAGACATCAGTATCTAGGCATCAAACTAGATTAGATATGTTTATATATATTTTTTTCACCGTCAAGAGAGAGTCTGTAGAGTCCAAGGACGAATTGCGGACTTGTAGAACCATTAACTTTAAGATCCGTCCTAGCCGGCGCTTCCCCGACATCGTAGGGCATGAGTCATGCAAGAAGTGGCAACGCACATATTTCTATGGCCTAGATATTCCCTTGCCTAACCGAGATTGTTTGTTTGCGGCCCGAAAGTTCCTGGGCGAGTGCATCACGGTACCCAAGTTGCCTATAATTGCCGCGTTTCGTAAAGTTGGGCTACCAACTACTGAGAGGGGCCATTTCGAGGCAAACTCATCTCACCCCTACCAAATTCAAACATTCCTTTAAACTGCCCCGTGAAGTAGACGGTCAGGACCCACATGTCGGTTATCTATCCGTGACGCAAGCGCCAACACGGCAACCTCTTAGGAAAATCGAGGAACTAAGTGGATTGGACGCGTTAACTAATTTCACAAATCCATTCCCTCCTTTCCCCTAGCACCAACTGCATCAAATCCACCCTCCAGACAGAACGATCCCTTTGGACATATGACTTGCTGCGCCTAGTTGCTGCGCCTAGTTGCTGCGCCCATTCGCTGATCCCAAGCTCCAATGGCGCATGCCATAGCCGCCGTTGCGAGGCTCTAGCCCTCCTCCGCCGCCAACGAGCTGAGCAGCTCGGAGGATGGCAGATCCTACTACCAAGGAAGAAGAAGTTCTGGCTACATGCGGGTGGGCTAACTTTCTCTTTGCTATTCGCACTGATTATAACTACTAGCTAGCTACTGAACCTAAAATTGTTTGTTAGCCCAACGCTGACAAACATATTTTGTCCACAGTTTTCTGTCAAGTGGGATCTCCGCGAACCACCCTTACCTATTTACGGTAGCCCTCTTCAGGTACGACTCTAAATCAGCAAGGGTGAAGGGCAAGTGGTATGGACACCATTATATCACGATGGAAGAAGCGCCTGTGTAGATCTGCACTATCCCTGGTATGGTTGCTGCTCTGCGTAATCATGATGAAATATGGCCGAAGTAGACTGCAAAGTTTATCTTCATGGATGAACGAGGCATCATGGTTCCTCTAACGTGTGACAGTTAGCTAATTGGGTTAAAGAAAAGGAATGATTCGGCTTGCATGTTTGAGCTAATTGTGATGTACTGGATGTGGAAGCTGCTGTAACTAGGAGTCACCCTTCTATTCTTGGACAGGGTGGTCGCTCGAACCCAATTAGCTCCTGGTAAGCAAAAGTCTCTTAGGGTTCGCATGTTTGTGCTGAATTGTAATTTTTGTTTTATTTACTCTGTAGATATTGGGCAGTTATACAACAGTCATGTTTCTTTGACAGGAAGCACCGCAAGGTTAGAAACATGACTGCCGGGTCAGTCATTTTGCTGCCGGAAGAAAATAAAAACGAGTGGAAAGATGATGTTGGACACGATTCTGGTGCTGATTGTCCCGGCGATGCAGAGTACGTGAAGCTAAGAATATTGGCACCGATGAATGGGAAGAAGGCAGGAAATGAAGAAGCCAATGGACGTGAAGGCTTGGCACCCAAGCGGGGCAAGGAGGCTGATGGCAATGAAGATGCATAATAATGTGTTGAAGTTGAACCTATATATGTAATTCGGTTAAATTCTGGAGCTCTGTGTGTGGAACTTTGCGGGGAGAAACAATCTACTCACGTTCTTGGAGTAAAATGTACCCCGACTTAGGGTTTGGAAATGCCCGAGTCAGTAGTTGAATCCAAAATTGTGATTGTGCCACTACTATCTAAAAACAGGAAGCACCGGTTCCACGATTGCTGAGGGGCAGGAGGTCTCCAAATTCAATGGAATGTAAGTGGCATAGAAATAAATTATTTAAGCTGCTACACTCCATGAAGCAGCAACTTATTGCAGTTGATGCACAACGACATGGCAACATAAACAACAATGGCAACCGATAATGCCTAGATGATGAGGAAATCGATACCACTTTCTGACCTAATCTTGAGCCCGTCTATCTCACCGCCTCCCTGCATCCCCTGCATCTAGCGAAGCTCCCAGATCTCCAGTAACTGGGTGTACGTGTTTCCACTTTATAAATTGTGGTTGTGCCATTTTCATGCGGCACAATCCATGTAGATTACGTTTCAACAAACCACCAATGTCATAATACCACCATGATCAGACAAAAGGAAGTAATGTAGGGCTAAGACAGATTAACGGGCGACCAATTTTTTTTCTTCCAGGACTCCAGGACCACTAGTTCAGACCGCTAGGTCAACAAGTACTACTATTACAACTTAAAAAAACACGGATCTCAAGCTAAATACAACTAGTTATCACACATATCCTTGATCTTCCTAATCTTAGCCCAATGCGCATCTTCCTATGAGAGCAAGGATCGAATCGTCTACTCCTTCCTTTTAGCATCTTCCTTGCAAAGCTTCAATTGATTCTCTGCATTTATCCTCATGCACTTGTCAATACTCGTAGTTGTGAACTGCAGGACTTTGGCCTGGTGAAGTTCATTCCTTGCTTGAGTCAGTTCTTGCTCTGCTTTAGCCGCCAGGGCCAATGCCACGTCCCTCTCCTTCTTGACTTTGCTAACCTTGTCTTGCACCCTCCTGAGATCTCGGTTAAGCTTGGTTGTGTCAACTTGGTCTAATAGCTTCATCTCAGCACTGTCAAGAAGTGAGCTGACTATGGATTCTTTCAACTCAACAGTCATAGCCCATAGTGTGTCCAGCATTTTCTGCATCGATTTGGGCCACTCTGGATCTACCCATTTGAAAACACCGCAACTTCTGCCTTGCATCATTGCACGATGTCCTTGACACCGTAAAAACCTCTTGCCTACGTTTCGTCCTTCAAACGCTACAAATTTAGCGGGCACATATCCATGTTTACATAGCGGAGGACTGTCTTCCTCCGCTAAACCGTGATAGTCGGAGTCGTACAATGTCTGGTTGGCCTAACACATCATACGTGCATGAGTAAACAGAGTAGATCTAGATCAAAATAGATAATTGGCCGTAGATGATAGAGATAGAGATGAGACGACTCACATCAAAATCACTGTCCCTATCGTCACGACGTGTTTCCTCACCGTCTCCCCTTGAACCCGTGGCGAGAGGGGGGGTGGGGGACTAGGGTGGCTGCGGGAGAGATAGCTGGAGGCGCCATCGGCTTGCAGCTACGGCATGGTGGAAGAGAAGTGGGGAAAGTGGCTTCAAGGGGAAGGAAGATACGTATGGGGAGGAAGAGAAGTAAAGGGGACGTGACATTGGCATATGTCCCACGAAACTCGTGAGTCGTGACACTCACGAAAGGGGAGCGCCCGATGTTGCCAGTTTGTCCAGAGCAAGCGGGCAGTAAGCGTGGCCAATCATGTCACAGAACAGCCTACTCGCGGATCGCTCTTACAAAGACCATCCCAATCGTCCAAGCACCCCGATCGAACGGTATGTAACAATCGTCATGCAGAACAACTGTGTTACGGCATGCCTTCTAGAAGACTCGGTCTAACGACCACCATTGGGGGCTAAGGTTAGCGCTCTCCTAAGGTTAGGATCCATGTGGTTTATGAAAAGAACACATATTTCAATGACACTGGTGGATCCATATGTGGTTTGTGAAAAGAACAGACATGCAATGAACTCTGGTGGATCCATATGTGGTTTGTAAAAAGAACACACATGCAATGACTCTAGTTGTGGTTAATGAAAAGAACACACATGCAATGACACTAGGGGATCCATATGTTGTTAATGAAAAGAACACACATGCAATGACACTGGTGGATCCATATGTGGTTTGAGAAAAGAACACACATGCAATGACACTAGTGGATCCATATGTGGTTTGTGAAAAGAACACATATGAAATTAGACTGGTGGGTCCATATGTGGTCTATGAAAATAACACACATGCAATGACTCTGGTGGATCCTTGTGTGGTTTGTGAAAAGAACAAACATGCAATGACTCTAGCTATGGTTAATGAAAAGAACACACATGCAATGACACTAGGGGATCCATATGTGGTTAATGAAAAGAACACACATGCAATGACTCTAGCTGTGGTTAATCAAAAGAACACACATGCAATGACACTGGTGGATCCATGTGGTTTGTGAAAAGAACAGACATGCAATGACTCTAGCTATGGTTAATGAAAAGAACACACATACAATAACACTGGTGGATCCATATGTGGTTTGGGAAAATAACACACATGCAATGAACTCTGGTGGATCCATATGTGGTCTATGAAAAGAACATACATGCAATGACACTAGTTGTGGTTAATGAAAAGAACACACATGCAATGACACTAGGGGATCCATATGTGGTTAATGAAAAGAACACACATGCAATGACACTAGTGGATCCATATATGGTTTGTGAAAAGAACACACATGCTATGACCCTAGTGGATCCATATGCGATTTGTGAAAAGAACACACATCCAGTGACTCTAGTTGTGGTTTATTAAAATAACACACATGCAATGAACTCTGGTGGATCCATATGTGGTTTATGAAAAGAACACACATGCAATGACACTAGTGGATCCATATGTGGTTTGTGAAAAGAACACACATGAAATGACACTGGTGGATCCATATGTGGTTTGTGAAAAGAACACACATGCAATGACACTGGTAGATCCATATGTGGTTTGTGAAAAGAACACACATTAAATGACTCTAGTTGTGGTTAATGAAAAGAACATTGATGTCTACGCACGCTTCTATTCTTGTAGACAGTGTTGGGCCTCCAAGTGCAGAGGTTTGTAGAACAGCAGCAAGTTTTCCTTAAGTGGATCACCCAAGGTTTATCGAACTCAGGGAGGAAGTGGTCAAAGGTATCCCTCTGAAGCAACCCTGCAATCAAGATACAAGAAGTCTCTTGTGTCCCCAACACACCCAATACACTTGTCAGATGTATAGGTGCACTAGTTCAGCGAAGATATAGTGAAATACAAGTAATATGGATGATTATAAGTGGTAATTTCAATCTAAAAATAATAGTGGCAGTAAGCAAACATGTAACAGAACTGATTGTAAATGGTGTTTCAATGCTTAGAAACGAGGCCTAGGGATCATACTTTCACTAGTGGACACTCTTATATAAATATATTCTCTTCATGATGTTATCCTTAACTACTCTCTGGTTGGACGATGTAGGGCTATAACAGCACACCTTAAAGTTTGCATTCCCCATCTAGATAATCCCTCACTATCACCTTGAGCGCTAGATGGTTCCAACAAACACCACAATCTCATAGAGACAGCCAACTTAAATTATACTCATGACAAGTATTTATGTAATCTTAGCGAAAGTGCCACAAGGTGTGCACACTGTCAACTTCACACACGTGGGGATAAGCAGAGATTCATTAAAGCACTTGAGTAGCAGAATAGATCTATAGATTACAAAGCACATGATCTCAATAAGATCACGCATAGAGAGAGAGAGATGAACACATAGCTACGGTAGAGCCCTTAGCCTCGAGAGAGAACTACTCCCTCCTCATCATGAGAGTCAGCAACGGCGATGGAGATGGCGGTGGAGTCGATGGAGATGGCTCGGGGGGCACTTCTCTATCCCGGCAGGGTGCCAGAATGTGGCATCCCGCTAAAACCACTACTAGAAAATCGCTGTATTTTTATGCATTGTATCATCATGACAGCATGGTCGTGTCATCATGCTACATTGCATTTGAGCATCGTCATGTCATCATGCATATTTTCTTGCATTTTTTCAAACGGAAAAGTATTTTTATTAAACACCGTATTTTGTTTTTCTAAAATATCCGTACAGTCTAATATATATTAAGCCATCATCTTTCTTTGTTATTTTAAATTAAAACAATATTTTTCCGGTCCATTACGTGACCATAAAGATTTTCTTATTTTTCTAAAAATAAAATTAGGCAAAAAGCCTGTCTAAAGGTTCAGCCTAAAACTAGTCCTATCTAGTCTATTTTGGACTATATAAATATCCCAATCCACTCAGTCTTCCTCGCTGAACTCTAGCCCCAAGTCTGAGATCTAAATATGTCCAATGTCCTCTACCTTTCCCTATTTTTTTTCTCCTCAAAATTTTTCCGTTCCAAATCTTGTAGCAGACTCGTGCCTTCTTGATTCAATTTCTAATGCCCAGCAAGCAGCTCACTACTTGCAAGTAAATCAATCGAGCTGGCTTGCCCAAGCAAATCGATTAGCTCCTCGATGTATTTGCCCAGATTTTGTGCGTGTGCTGACCAGAGGCACTCTTGGCCTTGTACACCGCGTACCACCTGCCCCTTGGCCTTGAGAGCTTCCATCGCCACCACCGGCCCGCCGCCTTGGCCCTTGTGCGCCATTCGCTTGGAGCCTTCCACCCGTCACCAGCTCGCCGATTCCTTGGTCCACGCGCGCCAGGAGGACCACGCTCGAACTGTCTGCTTTGCTATGCACGGGAGTGAGCCTGGATCCGGTGTGCGCATCCAGCCGCGCAAGATCACGTCGTCGCCACACGCATCTGCAGAATCCTGGGCGCTCTCCGCATGCCTCCTCGACCGCAGCAGCAGCGCTACACTCCATCAAGCACAGCACCAATCCCCAGGTTAGCACGCGCTCGGTCGTTTGGCTCTGTCCGTGTTGCTACCCCTCAGGTGTTCGACGAAAGGTCATTAAGAGTTCTGGCTTGGACTTCTGATGTTTTAATATGTCCTATCTCTTCAGTTGTCAACCAAGTTCTTCTTTGTCTAGTTGGCTCTATTCCGCCGGATCGCATAGGATCGTGCCGTCCGACACCAACGCCCCTCCAACAAGTTCTTCCCAACATCGGCTACTTTCACGACATTGAATCCTTTCGGCACTTCAACTTCAACTTGAATCCTATTTTCTCGCCTCTCCGATCCTAATCGTGAGACCCATTCCCTACCTTATTTTGTATAATTATCATACAACTTGTTTCAAATTAAATAATTCATCTCGCATACATACCGTTGATATTTGGGGACATTATGCTGATTCACCTCATAATTAAATATGGAGTATTTATGCGGGATATCTTTGTCTTATTCCGGACTTCATTTAAATTGGTTTAGCGAACCGATGCCATGTTTTGTCTTGTTAATACAACATTTAAATTGCGGGGGTTCTAAATAACTCGAACCTATTAATTAATTGTCGGGACCCCGGTTCCTCTTAATACTGCCTAATTGCACCGCATCTGCATTATATCATAATCATGCCGGATCTTTTGCCGTAGTATTAAATAGTGCATCCTGTGTTTGTTCTAGTGTTTGCTTCTTCGCGGATTAGGCCGATGAGTTGATGCGAGTATCGACAAGTTATCCGGATATGATCCTTCAGCAGTGTTTCCCAGGCGAGCATCTCTCCCCCTTCTACCTATTTTGCATTTATAGTCTTTATTTCCTCCTGTTGATCTATTGCTATCCGTGTCGCGATGCTTTAGTTTCCGAACACCAGTTATATCCCGTGCAACCTCTATATTGCCTTGGACACCTCCTATTACCTGTGTTTGCTAGATAGCTGGCCTTGCGAGTCGTAGTTGCTTGCTTAGGTGCGATCTCGTGTTGTCAAGTACCACAGTTGTTGGAAGGTTGACAGATGCTTAATGGTGGAGATGCTTGATGGTGGAGATGATCATGACTTTAAATATAACTATTAAATTGCTAGATATAACTAATGCAGAGGCATCGGTAGGAAATAGATGTTATTTGGTTCTTCCACGCTCACTTGTGTCCCGTAGGACCCCGAGTACTTGATACATGTTCCTTGACTATCGCACTATCCGCATATGGGACCATGAATCCCCTTAGCCAGAGCTAGATTCATTCTTATTTCTTGGGGCCACAAAGTAGTTTGGGGCTTTATTACTATCCTATACTTATGCCATGCTTTACTGCTTTATTTAAGATTGTGCGTGGAGCACCTGTACTGTTTTGGAACGTGGAACTTTTCGCGGTATCGACAAGCCCAGTCACACTTTCGGGTTCCCAATCGTTTACAGCCATTGACACAAACCCTGGGTCCGTTCCGGAGCCAGCCAACTTCGTTGCGGGTAGCTTAGTGGGGTGGCCCCCTGAAATATTTTATGAATCCTGTGATCACTTTGTCGTGAAAGCCTCGTTGGGTTTTGAGTTGGTTTTTCCGAGGTTAATCGTGTGTGTGTTGCTATTTGTGCACCCCTGCAGGGTAAATCTTTCTAAAAGCCGTGTCCGCGGTTATGGACGACTTAGAGCACAGTATCTCGATCATAGACAAGCATAACTAAAGTAGTGCTATAAACTTGACTTAATATATGACTAGTAATCAGATTCAACTATAACGGAATGGATATTAAAAATGCCAACAATTGCTGGATCTGGGTTGTTTGATATATATATGCCTAGTAAGTATTGCAACTCCAATGGAATGTGATAAAAATGCCAACAACTGCTGGGTTTTGGGATTCCTCAGGACAATTATATCTGACTAGTAAATGTTCCAACTATAACGGAATGGTGATTAAAACTGCCCACTACTTATGCTATCAGGATGTCTCATGCTATCTATATTTGACTAGTAAGTGCTTCAACTATAATGGAATGAATAAAACTGCCAACTGTGTGAGTTCCTTGGTTTGACTTCCTCGTTTGGTCTCGAGGGGGAAATGCCAGGATGGGTATGTTTGGTGTTACTATCAGGTTGGATCCAAATAGGTCTTTTCTTATCCCTCTCTAATAGCCGACAGTTGAATCGAGTCTCTATAGGTTGTTTAGTGCATGATGCGCTGCCGCTTCAGTCCACCATACCTATGTAGGCGAGAGCCGCCGAATTCTAGCCTCGCCGTGTACTGGCCTCAGTACTGACGCTCCTCTTTTTCCTTTGCCCTTTGTCGGCACCCCCTTTTGTTTTCAGCAGGTATAAGATCGTTGTCGTTAGCAGGGTTACCCTTCTGGCTTGGCCTGGGCAGGGTTATGGACGCCATTGGTTATTCTTCAGGGCTCTTAGCCAAATTTGCATCATGTCCGTACTCGGACGCTGTATCGTTTTCAAGGTGATTTGGATCTTTGTATTGTATATCTGTATTCTTGACTCGTTGAGTCGCTGTTGTATATATATATCTGTTCTGTGGGTCCCATCGAGGACTGTTGTGTAATGGTATTACTTCATTTTCCACCCGCACGAAAGTGCCTGGTGGGCATCCTTGAATCGTTTCTATGCGGGTTTGGCGGAAAGGGCTAAAACTTGCATAGGGCCGATCCGAGGGTGTTACACGGAACATAGACTTCTGTCCCTCGAATCTCCTCTTCGCTGGCGGCGGCGCTGTGGAACTTTTTATGGAATTCTGATCTGGTCTTTAGGGTTTTCGTCCCGGGGGGATTTTATAGACGAATGGGAGATGTCAGAGGGTGGACCAGGGGCCCACACCACCCGGTGGCGGGGCCAAGGGGACCCGCGACACCACATGGTGTGGCCAGCCCCTGGCCCCTCTCTGTCTCGTCTTCTGGCTCCGTGAGTCTTGCAGTAAAAATACCGACTTTGGCTTTTGTCCGGTCTAATTCCGAGAATATTTCTTTTCTAGCTTTTCTGAAACCAAAAACAGTAGAAAACAGGCAACTAGCACTGTGGCATCTTGTTAATAGGTTAGTTCCAAAAAACGTATAAAAATACCTCAAATTGTGGACTAAACATAAGAAAGTAGATTAAAACAAGTATGGAACATCAAAAATTGTAAATACGTTTGCGATGTATCAAACACACATGCAATGACACTGGTGGATCCATATGTGGTTTGTGAAAAGAACACACATGCAATGACTCTAGCTATGGTTAATGAAAAGAACACACATGCAATGACTCTAGCTGTGGTTTATTGAAAGAAGACACATGCAATGACACTGGTGGATCCATGTGGTTTGTGAAAAGAACAAACATGCGATGACTCTAGCTATGGTTAATGAAAAGAACACACATTTCAATGACACTAGTGGATCCATATGTGGTTTGTGAAACGAACACACATGCAATGACTTTAGCTGGTTAAATATATGGTTTGTGAAAATAACACACATCCAGTGACTCTAGCTATGGTTTATTAAAAGAACACACATACAATGAACTCTGGTGGATCCATATGTGGTTTATGAAAAGAACACACATGCAATGACACTGGTGGATCCATATGTGGTTTGTGAAAAGAACACACATGCAATGACTCTAGATGTGGTTAATGAAAAGAACAGACATGCAATGACATTGGTGGATCCATATGTGGTTAATGAAAAGAACAGACATGCAATGACATTGGTGGATCCATATGTGGTTTGTGAAAAGAAGACACATGCAATGACTCTAGTTGTGGTTAATGAAAAGAACACACATGCAATGACACTGGTGGATCAATATGTGGTTTGTGAAAAGAACACACATGAATGAACTCTAGTGGATCCATATGTGGTCTATGAAAAGAACAGACATGCAATGACACTAGTTGTGGTTAATGAAAATAACAGACATGCAATGACTCTAGTGGATCCTTGTGTGGTTTGTGAAAAGAACAGACATGCAATGACTCTAGCTGTGGTTTATGAAAAGAACACATCTGCAATAACACTAGTGGATCCATGTGGTTTGTGAAAAGAATAGACATGAAATGACTCTGGTTGTGGTTAATGAAAAGAACACACATGCAATGACACTGGTGGATCCATATATGGTTTGTGAAAAGAACATACATGCAATGAACTCTGGTGGATCCATATGTGGTCTATGAAAAGAACAGACATGCAATGACACTAGTTGTGGCTAATGAAAAGAACACATGCAATGACACTAGGGGATCCATATGTGGTTAATGATAAGAACACACATGCAATCACACTAGTGGATCCATATGTGGTTTGTGAAAAGAACACACATGCAATGACTCTAGTGGATCCATATGTGGTTTGTGAAAAGAACACACATCTAGTGACTCTAGTTGTGGTTTATTAAAAGAACACACATGCAATGAACTCTGGTGGATCCATATGTGGTTTATGAAAAGAACACACATGCAATGACACTGGTGGATCCATATGTGGTTTGTGAAAATAACACACATGAAATGACTCTGGTGGATTCATATGTGGTCTATGAAAAGAACAGACATATAATGACTCTAGTGGATCCTTGTGTGGTGTAACATCCCAGGATTAGCACCTCGAAATAGACAGGACACATGTTTGTGCATTGCATTCATGCATAAGAAAATCCGGGAAATTTTCGTGCAAAACTAAAGAAGCTGTAGAGAGATCGAGATCTCTCTTGTTCTGATGAAAGCATCCGAGCAAGTGCGACAGATTTTAGCATGACCTCTCTTGTATCTTTTGTGTTTGAGGGGAAGACAATTCAAATTTGATTATTCAATTGATAAAATTGAATCTAAAAAAGAATTTGAAATGAAATTATTACAATAATAATCTTTATTATTACAAATATACATATAGTATTATTGTTTTTTACAATAAAAGAATAAAAGTAAATTACAATTAAGTAAATGAAATAAAGGAAATTGAATACATTAAAGTAATTCAAACAAATACAAAGAAGTAGAAATCTTTATTGATATATGAGTATAATATTACATTGTCAGTACAATTAACTAAGAAATAAAAAGAGTAATTACAAAATTGATGAAGTGAAAGCCTAGTAATTAATTTTTATCTAATCTACACTATGTCTTGGTCTTTTCTTCACTTTGAGCTTCATTTCCTGAAAAGGAAACAGAGAAAGAAAGCAAATAATAGTAATGTAAGGGATTATTGGGGTTAGAATACTCTCAGGTTTAGCAATGAAATGCATTGCTTTGCCTCATCATTGCGTGGTATTAAAAAACGCCAATGTAGCATCTGTTCATATTAGTAGTTGGCCTCAGTTCAACATCATGGGCTTAAGAGGGGAAAATCTCACCAATTTAGTAAAAAGTAAAAGTCAAAGTAGTAATCCCAGCAAAAGATCTAGTTTCACTTGGTCTCATCCGCATAGAATGGATCCAAAAGGGTGGAAAGTTGCGCCCGTGGGTCCCAACAGCAAGCATCTTACACAACACATGTAGCCTCTGTGCTGTCAACAGCACAAGGTAAGCATAGGGGGCAGCAGAGAAGGAAGCCATCAGCCGTGTAGCCAACAAAACAAGTCCATCTCTTCCATCTCGTTTCCACAATATTTCCTCCACTCTCACAGCATACCATCTTCTTATTTGCCTTGTATTTAACACACCTGAAGACCGAACTATTCTCCCCACACCACAAGATTACTCACCCAGACCACCATCACATCTCTAACTCTGGTTGCTCAGTGGAGCCATCCATGAGCTAGGACAAGGAGGTGATCAAGATCAGGCAGGAGCTAAAGGGAGTATAATAAGATCATGAACATAAGAAGGACAGGTCAGGAGTACTAGAAGAAGCAGATCATCAAGCTAACTATAAACATACCCAAATCCATCCATTTGTCTACTCTACATAGCAGGTTAACATCTAAGATAGATTGCATCATTGTTTATATTTAGTTCAAGTACAAAGGGTATGGTTGCGGAGGATTACTCTCAGTTTTGCATAAAGGTTGTATGAAAGGTTCATCATAGAGATTCAGGACACATAAAGCATCTGTTCTTAGTAGGAATCTATGCCTCAGCTTGTTGCATCCTTGGCTTGGGAAAATTCTTAAAGAAGAAGATCATGCTACCTAGCCATTGTTGTGCACACTCCAGGTATGGAAGCACCACAGCATCAGCAAGGGTAGCAGATACCAAAAATAAGAAAAAATTAGGCACTTGACCTATGTATCATAAGCCAAGAAAGCTCTTAAAGAACAATAGCAGCTATTGTAACCTGGAAATTAGCCACTGTGCACACTCCAGGGAGGCACCACAGTAGCAAATTCCTATGTGGTAAAAGACCACAATTTTCAGCTAACTATAATATCCACCCAGTCAACCGGCTGCAATCAACCAAACCTGGGGTCAAATCATTTTCCTAGTTCATAAACTAGGAATCATTTTAAAGTGATACAAATATACTCCATAGGAGGATATGAACATTTGTGGACCATAGGTTCAGATTACCATGTATATCTCACCCAGAAAATCAAATCCATCATTTATCATCTGCAAATCATTAGTAGTTAAATTAAATCATCTTCCTAGGAAGATCTTACTAGGAATCATTTAATTTTAATACCAAACTGATTAGGAAATATCTTTGATCATCACTGAATTAAGAACTCAGTAAACCAAGGTGTAAAATACCCCCAATTACACCCAAGTAGTTATCCATTTGGCCAAGAGCATCTTTTGTTGTGCTGCAAGGAATTAGAAACAATTCCAGATCATATTTCTAGAAAATGGTACCACACGAAAGAGTAATCCTAATCATAAGCTCAAGCATTGGATATATCTGTTCTTATTCCGTATGCACATATCATTTTTATTAAAGAAAAAGAAAACATTGCCAGGTTATCATGTCAATAGGTCTTCTATCCATTTTTATTTTAACAACAGAGGAATACTTTAATGATACCAAGAACATGACTATTTGACCTTATAACAGTAAAGATACAAGCTAGGAAGCATAGACTTGACCTGTAGATTTATTCCATACATCTATATGGTCATACGATCACTAAAAACTCAAGAACACAACCAAAAGAAAATAACAGCAAGCCATCATGTTTATAAATATTTGATGACATGTATATCTCAAGAAATTTATCTCCAAATATTAAGAGTTTGTAAGACAACAGCAATAAATTTTAAAACAACAAGTATAAGAGTAGTATACCATTTATTTGCATGCTTTTGATCAAGTATTGGATCTCATAAATAATTTGAAACTGACAAAATGGATTATACCACATCATATGGTTATTCTTTGCACTCTTGCACATCACATACATATGTACTTGATGAAATAAGGGTATGCACATTTTAATGATACACAATATATTACTACGTATTTAGTAGAGTATATATTTACACATACATTTGTATCTAGAACCTAGTTAAGAACACTAGAACATGTCCAGAAGTCAACCATCACACTTAGCCCAGCCAGGATCTCACTAGCACCACACATGGCCATAGATAAACACCACATCTCAATTTTTGAAACACCACAATATAACCTAAAACATACCTGGAATAGTTCATCGGCTCGAAGGCTGGCCACATGAGCATTACCTGGACCAGGCGCATGGTTGATGTAGTAGACAAGAAGGCCAACTCTAGGGTTGCAGATGTTTGTCGTCTCGCCGGTGTCGGAGAAGAAGCGAACCACAACACCTTTCCCACCACCACAACAAGGTTCTGAAGCAGCACGGCGACGCATCGAAGGGCGCCAGGGTTGCATACCAGGCTGCCGTCCCTCCAGCATCAGGGATTGGAGTAGGCCGCAAAAACTACTGCAGTACCAGGACTAGCCCTAGCCAAAGGCGCAGCAGCAGCCACACCACCAGAGGGGCGGCCGTTGAGGTAGATGGAGGAGGAGCATCAGGAGCTCGTTGTGGAGATCACGCCCGACAAAGAGGTGCTAAGGCGCAGGTGCCGAATGGTGGCTGAGACCTGGGCAGGGGCTAGGGTTTCGGTTAGGAGCGCACGGGGGAGCGGTCGAGCCAAATTGAAGGGAAAAAATAAGAGGAGGAAGTGGCGAGGCAGCGTGGTGCGTGTGTGTGGTCGCGTGAGGGGCAGGGGAAGGAACGAGAGGATGAGGCATCACGTGAGGATTCTAGACAGTGTTCGTGCGTGTGTATATGTCTTGTGTTAATCGTGTGTACACACGGGGCCCAACTTGTTGCACTACTGTGTGTACCGGTAGGCTAATTAGCCTAATTAAGCCCAACACTTATCTCACTAATTGTCCCATTTTATTGTAGTTAAATTAACTAGTTGCTAATATGTTTTCGTGTGTAGTAGTGTGTATTCTGTACCCGCTAATACATATACTGGTATGTACCAAAATATTATACACTATAAAGAAAATAACGACCCATTTTATCGTATATATAAAATAAAATTGTTCGTGTTCAGATAGTATAATGTTTCAGAAAAGAAAACGAATAGCTAAATTGGTATCCACATTTTTAAATGTTAGGATTACTATTTATTCCTAATTACTTCAAAATCTCTAACAAGTATATTTAATCCTTAAAACTCTCAAAGAGGATTTTTGAAAATAGTAGAAATATTATTTCAACCTCAAATAAATATTTCCATTATGATTTAAACATGAGTTTGCACTTTCCTTTGACAACATTAGAACTCGAGAAACACTTTAAACCATACACTTACACAAAATCAAGTGAACTCCAACTATTTGACTTCATATCATATCCTTGTTTGATATTTGTTTGTAATACCTTTACGATGAGACCTTAAATAGGAGGTATTAACTAGGATTTTGTATTAATTGATTTTCCTAGGTAGACAATTCATCTTAAGATATCGAGTCAACTCATATACCTAAGATCACCATATCTTGATTAGTAGTTTATCCAATAGTTAACCCTGACCTTAAAATGTTGGTATCTAACCAAGTTACCATAGGACCTTATCACTCTTTAGATTCAACTAGGTGTTGTCACTTAGTGATATTATACTCCTAAAGAATGAAATCCATATACCATATACCTAGTGTCATCACTTATGATAGAATTTAAGTAGCTAGCATTGATATAGTAGTAATCATTCTAGATCCTATACCAATGGTAAATCCATGACTTACAAGTTAAACTGAACCATCATTCACTTATATTGAGAGTGGATGATCATACATCCTTGACCATAAGTAATACAACCCTAAAATTTGGTAATACTCTAAGTAAACCATGTCTTGACTTCATCTATACCTTGTAGTTAACCTTCGTCGTGTATTCTACCTACAATTGACATGCTAGTTCAAGATCATCAGGGTTATACAAATACATATAGATTACTTGATAACTTCAAGGATTGCCTAACTTAGCATAACAAATATTTTTTCACAAGTTATTCCTTTTGCCACATCAAACATCTATTGTTCTTATGCTCTACTTTTGTAGCTTGTGTGTTACTCTTAGAGTCTTATAATATACTTTTGGTTGTAAAGTGAACTTAAACATGAACAAAATATTTAAGAAATCACCCAAACTTGACCACACACAATATCAGGGTTTATTTCGAGGGGTTTTACAAATTGCATAACATTACTTATGTATAGTTGCATCTTGCTTCTTTAAACATTAGTCCTTACCGGACCAATGATGCTGTTTACAGAATTTGGATCTTCTAGTGTCTTGAAGACCGTGATTGCATAATCTTGCAATAACAAAAGGCAAGTTCACAACTTGCTCATGTCCTTTGATTATTTTATATCAAATGCTTGTAACTCAAATGTTGTCATCACTTGCATTTCAAAAAGATCAGAAAATACTATTTTCATAATAATATGATTATGGATTATTTACCAAGTGGTAATAATCTATTGATACAGTTCTAGTGGTAAAGGAACATAATATCTAGGACTTAACAACCAATATAGCTAGTGATTCTAGCGTCGTATATTACGCGGTAAGCATAAGACTTGGAATGGCACAGGAAAGTCAGTTGTATCATCTTCCTCTCGCATGCATCCGGATGGCCAGGTCATGGCTGTTATCCTCGTAGCGTGCATTAATTGGTAATTCATAGAGGATGTGCAGCATATGGGTGGGAGCCCTCAACGTCCCACGATAGTTCTGGCATCTGACGGTCTGTACCAACCATTGCCATAATTCAAGATGTGGGCATGGCGTACATGAAGGGGATACACGGGGTCGCGAAGGAGGCAGTGATTGGCTTTGGATATTAGACTGGGCCCCATACCAAGGAAGTATGGACAAGCTCGCGACTTGGATGTGAACCAAGGCTAAGGTCTCTTATGGGTAAAGTAACGCACCTCTGCAGAGTGTAAGAATTGTGACATGTTACTCCCTGTTCCGGGAAGGAGCTACGAACGCGGCAGGAAAGGAACTCCATGAAAGTTCTGGTCAACCTGTGAAGGCTGTCGAACATAGTTTTCAGAATAAAAGCAACCTTTGAAGAAATGTTTACGAAAACCTGCATTGCCTATGACCTTTGGTCTGTAGCTATAGAGATAGTGCATCATACACTCCTTTTAAGTGAACTTGTTGAGTATGCTCGTACTCAACCGTACCTTCTTAACCCTTGCTAGGTTCTAAGCCGTTGAAGACGATGTCAACATCAATTCCTGCTCAAGAAACCATCATCGGCAGCTCAAGTTCTTCAATAAAGGCAATGAAGTCAGCATATACATCAACCAAAGGAAAGTCAAAGATCTTGATTAGATAGGAGTAGATAATCTAGCCATAACACTACTTCTGTAGAGCATTCCACTAGCAGCAATTGGAAGTCAGATAGTTTAGATGCTAGTCTTATTAGCTAGATAGTTCTGAGTTATTATTTTTGGTTCTTCTCTGTAAGACATTTCTTTCTCTCTCTTTAACCTAGAGTGTTCTCTGGATCTTTTGTAAAGAGTCGAGTTGTAATCTATAGTCATGTCCTGGACCTGCTGTGTTTCTGTTGTACCACTCTGAGGGATGTAATACTAGTGAAAGGTGTTTCATTGGTGTTATGTCAACGACTATAGTGTACTACATCATGCAGGGGTATGCTGTGTCACCGCAGCTGGTATCAGAGCATATGCTTTGACCTTAGGATTAAAACCCTTTTAGGAAGATCTGTAGGTTGGATAGTGACTATAGGAAGCCATCTTATCTAAACCAAGCCTTGTGATGGATATCCACTTGAGGATAAACCTTGTCACACTTAAGTTGGATGTTCCTATCATCTTTCTTAAAGATTAGTTATCTATCTTCTCTAGAGAATTGTCATTTTAGAGTAGCTCTAAATAGGTATAACACCACTAAGATATCTTAAGTAAGTTAAAATATCAAATAATATTATGACCAGGATTAGGATATCATGTGGAGTAGTATTAGTGATGGAGTCTATATTTAGAATTCCTATAAATTCGAAGAACCTTATCACTAGTTGATACCATTATACCACATAGGGTAGACCCTTAGAGTATGTATAGATACAATTGGAAGTAAATCATGTGGAATTCACTTAAGAACTCCATGTGATGGAGTAGAATTTGTTAAGAATCATTAATAGTAAGCTAAGAAGGAAAGCCGTCATGGTGAGATTAGCTCTTCAACCATGATGACTAGGTAAATATTAACAAGTTCATGGTGGGATTAGCTCCGAGACCATGATAAGGCTGTAATTAGGACAAGTACTCGGTAACAAATCATGAAATAACAGTAAGTAAAGAACAGTGTACGTCTATGATAGAAGTCATAGGTGACATAATATTACGATAATTTTTGGATTAAGGTAGTAACTACAATGTTGTTAGTAGTTTCGAGAGATCATGTGAGGATAGTTTACGATAGAATGGAAAATGGGTAGTCTTTAGTAGTCCTAATAGAAAAGTAAGTGGTTAGTCAAAACCAAAGTGAGACCACCTTGCTTCAAATTATCCTATTGCAATTGAGCAATTTGGGTAAATATTGAGATGAAGAGTAGTTTTAGTTCTAAGTGCTAAGTATCACAAAGTAAACCTATACTAGGAGGTGTCATATACTACACAGCTAAGCCTGAACTCTAGAGGTATTATACTCAACTACTATATTCCGGGCTTAGAATGATGTGTGTTATATGTACCACATAGGGGTTTCTTGGTTTTTCTTGCATCTTCTTGATTGACTATATATGTGCATGAAGTTTGACTTGATGTGCAAATGCATGTTGCATCACCAAGTTATTACTTGATGTTATGGACCTAGATACATAAGGGAATTCGTGAAAGGGAGTGACAAGTTCCGAAGATCAAGATGAAGACTTGCACGAAGAAGGAAGCTAAATATAAGGTGTATTAACACTATTTTGAAGGATGGATCAATCCCAACTCACTATGAGCTGGCAATGAGAAGGAATATTAGTACATAAAAGGTGTGGAGCAACATGAAGGAATGAACTTAAGTTCACTCAAAATAGGTGATGTTGCTAAGAAGTTAATGAAGTAGTTGTACCAAGATCATGGAAGTATCATGAATCGGTGCAAAGAAGAAGTATTGTATGAAAAGTGGTATTCAAACTCTGACGATAATGCCGGTGAGAAGTTGAAAACCCGTAGGGTAATTCATACACCTAGGAGGATCCGCAGCTGATATCCGTAGCGGGTATCCATAGCTGGTATCCTAACGGTTTAGTTAATTAGTTCATCCTTGTATAAGTTAAGGAGTATAAAACTTGGCCGAAGTTAAGTTAGACCTAAAGAAGTATGAAATTAAAGATCGTCTTTCGAGACGCTTCATGAAGTCGGGCTTACCAAAGAGAGAATGTCTAGAAGGTTAAAAGTAAGACAAATAAAGATGGAAGATTTGTTTCGGAGATTCACAACTGTGTGGGTATATCGAAGATTCTTTCATGAAACCTCATAGAAGTAAAGTATAAGCTGGACAGAGACCGATATCCTAACTATTGAGCTAAGGGGTATTATACATGGAGTTTAGAGACCATTAGGAAACCCCAAGGGGGAGAGTAAACAATAAACACTGAAGTGTTGTTGTCTAACTTTCTGACTAAAGGTTGGAAAAGAAGTACTAAACGATGATGAGATTAAGTCTTATTATCATAAAGTTATAAGAAGCCATCATTATAACGTATTTCTGAGAGTATGTCTAGATGAATGATCGAAATAGACATAATAGCTTAAACCCAGTGGACTAGTTTAAGAAGAAAACAGCTGGTAAGTTTTCCTTTAGTGTAAAGAGAGTATTTCAAAATAGACAGGTGTAGTGTAATAGGAAAACCGGATTGGAATGGACAAAATGTGTCCACAACCAATTCTAAATAGAAATATAAGGACATAATCCAAGAAATTATAGTAAAATAAACCATAGGATAAATTAGAAGTGATAATGTATATTGTCGAGGATGAAAAGGATTCAAGGAAAAAGATTTGGAGACGGGATACCACAATTATTCCCAGTTATGATCACAATGTATTTGCGAAATGTCGTGATCCATACAAGTCAACTCCTCATTCCAAAACGTAAGAGAGTGCGAACTTCGGGGATGAAGTTTATTTTAAGGGGGAGAGTCTATAACATCCCATGATTAGCACCTCAAAATAGACAGGACACATGTTTGTGCATTGCATTCATGCATAAGAAAATCCGGGAAATTTTTGCGCAAAACTAAAGAAGTTGTAGAGAGATCGAGATCTCTCTTGTTCTGATGAAAGCATTCGAGCAAGTGCAACAGATTTTGGCATGACCTCTCTTGTATCTCTTGTATTTGAGGGGAAGACAATTCAAATTTGATTATTCAATTGATAAAATTGAATCTAAAAAATAATTTGAAATGAAATTATTACAATAATAATCTTTATTATTACAAATATACATATAGTATTATTGTTTTTTTATAATAAAAGAATAAAAGTAAATTACAATAAAGTAAATGAAATAAAGGAAATTGAATACATTAAAGTAATTCAAACAAATACAAAGAAGTAGAAATCTTTATTGATATATGAGTATAATATTACATTGTCGGTACAATTAACTAAGAAATAAAAAGAGTAATTACAAAAATGATGAAGTGAAAGCCTAGTAATTAATTTTATCTAATCTACACTATGTCTTGGTCTTTTCTTCACTTTGATCTTCATTTCCTGAAAAAGAAACAGAGAAAGAAAGCAAATAATAGTAATGGAAGGGATTATTGGGGTTAGAATACTCTCAGGTTTAGCAATGAAATGCATTGCTTTGCCTCATCATTGAGTGGTATTAAAAAAAGGCCAATGTAGCATCTGTTCATATCAGTAGTTGGCCTCAGTTCAACATCATGGGCTTAAGAGGGGAAAAATCTCACCAATTTAGTAAAAAGTAAAATTCAAAGTAGTAATCCCAGCAAAAGATCTAGTTTCACTTGGTCTCATCCGCATAGAATGGATCCAAAAGGGTGGAAAGTTGCACCCGTGGGTCCCAATAGCAAGCATCTTACACAACACATGCAGCCTCTGTACTGTCAACAGCAGAAGGCAAGCATAGGGGGCAACAGAGAAGGAAGCCATCAGCCGTGTAGCCAACAAAACAAGTCCATCTCTTCCATCTCGTTTCCATAATATTTCCTCCACTCTCACAGCACACCATCTTCTTATTTCTTTTGTATTTAACACACCTCAAGACCGAACTGTTCTCCCCACACCACAAGATTACTCACCCAGACCACCATCCCATCTCTAACTCTGGTTGCTCAGTGGAGCCATCCATGAGCTAGGACAAGGAGGTGATCAAGATCAGGCAGGAGCTAAAGGGAGTATAATAAAATCAGGAACATAAGAAGGACAGGTCAGGAGTACTAGAAGAAGCAGATCATCAAGCTAACTATAAACATACCCAGATCCATCCATTTGTCTACTCTACATAGCAGGTTAACATCTAAGATAGATTGCATCATTGTTTATATTCAGTTCAAGTACAAAGGGTATGGTTGGGGAGGATTACTCTCAGTTTTGCATAAAGGTTGTATGCAAGGCTCATCATAGAGATTCAGGACACATAAAGCATATGTTCTTAGTAGGAACCTATGCCTCAGCCTATTGCATCCTTGGCTTGGGAAAATTCTTAAAGAAGCAGATCATGCTACCTAGCCACTGTTGTGCACACTCTAGGTATGGAGGCACCACAGCAGCACCAAGGGCAGCAGATACAACCAATAAGAAAAAATTAGGCACTTGACCTATGTATCATAAGCCAAGAAAGCTGTTAAAGAACAATAGCAGCTATTGTAACCTGGGAATTAGCCACTGTGCACACTCCAGGGAGGCACCACAGTAGCAAATTCGTATGTGGTAAAAGACCACAATTTTCAGCTAACTATAATATCCACCCAGTCAACCGGCTGCAATCAACCAAAGCTGAGGTCATATCATTTTCCTAGTTCATAAACTAGGAATCGTTTTAAAGTGATACAAATATACTCCATAGGAGGCTATGAACATTTCTGGACCATAGGTTCAGATTACCATGTATATCTCACCCAGAAAATCAAATCCATCATTTATCATCTGCAAATCATTAGTAGTTAAATTAAATCATCTTCCTAGGAAGATCTTACTAGGAATCATTTAATTTCAATAACAAACTGATCAGGAAATATCTTTGATCATCACTGAATTAAGAACTCAGTAAACCAAGGTGTAAAATACCCCCAATTACACCCAAGTAGTTATCGATTTGGCCAAGAGCATCTTTTGTTGTGCTGCAAGGAATTAGAAACAATTCCAGATCATATTTCTAGAAAATGGTACCACACGAAAGAGTAATCCTAATCATAAGCTCAAGCATTGGATATATCTGTTCTGATTCCGTATGCACATATCATTTTTATTAAAGAAAAAGAAAACATTGCTAGGTTATCATGTCAACATGTCTTGTATCCATTTTTATTTCAACAACTGAGGAATACTTTAACATACCAAGAACATGACTATTTAACCTTATAACAGTGAAGATACAAGTTAGGAAGCATAGACTTGACCTGTAGATTTATTCCATACATCTATATGATCATACGATCACTAAAAACTCAAGAACATAACCAAAAGCAAATCACAGCAAGCCATCATGTTTATAAATATTTGATGACATGTATATCTCAAGAAATTTATCTCCAAAGATTAAGAGTTTGTAATACAACAGCAATAGCTTTTAAAACAACAAGTATAAGAGTAGTATACCATTTAGTTGCATGCTTTTGATCAAGTATTGGATCTCATAAATAATTTCAAACTAACAAAATGAATTATACCACATCATATGTTTATCCTTTGCACTCTTGCACATCACATACACTGTACTTGATGAAATAAGGGTATGCACATTTTAATGATACACAATATATTACTATGTATTTAGTAGAGTATATATTTATACATACATCTGTATCTAGAACCTAGTTAAGAACACTAGAACATGTCCAGAAGTCAACCATCACACTTAGCCCGGCCAGGAGCTCACTAGCATCACACATGGCCATAGATAAACACCACAACTCAATTTTTGAAACACCGCAATATAACCTAACACATACCTAGAATAGTTCATCGGGTCGAAGGCCGGTCACATGAGCATTACCTGGACCAGACGCATGGTTGATGTAGTAGACAAGAAGGCCAACTCTAGGGTTGCAGATGCCTGCCGTCCCGCCGGTGTTGGAGAAGAAGCGAACCACGACACCTTTCCCACCAGCACAGCAAGGTTCTAAAGCAGCACGACGGCGCATCGAAGGGCGTCAGGGTTGCATACTAGGCTGCCATCCCTCCAGCATCAGAGATTGGAGTAGGCCGCAACAACTACTGTAGTACCACGACCAGCCCTAGCCAAAGGCGCAGCAGCCACACCATCGGAGGGGCGGCCGTCGAGGTAGATGGAGGAGGAGCATCGGGAGCTCGTGGTGGAGATCACGCCCGACGAAGAGGCGCTTAGGCGCAGGTGCCGAATGGCGGCTGGGACCTAGGTAGGGGCTAGGGTAACGGTTAGGAGCGCATGGGGGAACGGTCGAGCCAAATTGAAGGGGAAAAGAAGAGGAGGAAGTGGCGAGGCAGCGCCAGTGAGCGGTGGCCGGCGAATGGTGGCCGACGGTGGCCAAGAAAGCATCAGCGGCGGCAGGTCCGTGCGGTCGCGTGAGGGGCAGGGGAAGGAACGAGAGGATGAGGCGTCGCATGAAGATTCTAGATAGTGTCTGTGCATGTGTATATGTCTTGTGTTAATCATGTGTACACGTGGGGCCCAACTCGTTGCACTAGTGTGTGTACCGGTGGGCTAATTAGCTTAATTAAGCCCAACACCTATCTCACTAATTGACCCATTTTATTGTAGTTAAATTAACTAGCCGCTAATATGTTTGTGTGTGTAGTAGCGTGTATTCTGTACCCACTAATATATATACTGGTATGTACCAAAATTTTACACACAATAAAGAAAATAACAACCCATTTTATCGTATATATAAAATAAAATTGTTCGTGTTCAGATAGTATAATCGTTCAGAAAATAAAACGAATAGCTAAATTGGTATCCACATTTTTAAATGTTAGGATTACTATTTATTCCTAATTACTTCAAAATCTCTAACAAATATATTTAATCCTTAAAACTCTCAAATAGGATTTTTGAAAATAGTAGAAATATTATTTCAACCTCAAAAAACTATTAGCATTATGATTTAAACATGAGTTTGCACTTACCTTTGAAAACATTAGAACTCGAGAAACACTTTAAACCATACACTTACACAAAATCAAGTGAACTCCAACTATTTGACTTCATATCATATCCTTGTTTGATATTTGTTTGTAATACCTTTACGACGAGACCTTAAATAGGAGGTCTTAACTAGGATTTTGTATTAATTAATTTTCCTAGGTAGACAATTCATCTTAAGATATCGAGTCAACTCATATACCTAAGATCACCATATCTTGATTAGTAGTTTATCCAATAGTTAACCCTGACCTTAAAATGTTGGTATCTAACCAAGTTACCATATGACATTATCACTCTTTAGATTCAACTAGGTGTTGTCACTTAGTGATATTATACTCCTAAAGAATGAAATCCATATACCATATACCTAGTGTCATCACTTATGATAGAATTTAAGTAGCTAGCATTGATCTAGTAATAATCATTCTAGATCCTATACCAATGGTAAATCCATGACTTACAAGTTAAACTGAACCATCATTCACTTATATTGAGAGTGGATGATCATACATCCTTGACCATAAGTAATACAACCCTAAAATTTGGTAATACTCTAAGTAAATCATGTCTTGACTTCATCTATACCTTGTAGTTAACCTTCGTCGTGTATTCTACCTACAATTGACATGCTAGTTCAAGATCATCAGGGTTATACAAATACATATAGATTACATCTTGATAACTTCAAGGATTGCCTAACTTAGCATACCAAACATTTTTTCACAAGTTATTCCTTTTGCCACATCAAACATCTATTGTTATTATGCTCTACTTTTGTACCTTGTGTGTTACTCTTAGAGTCTTATAATATAATTTTGGTTGTAAAGTGAACTTAAACATGAACAAAATATTTAAGAAATCACCCAAACTTGACCACACACAATATCAGGGTTTATTTCGAGGGGTTTTACAAATTGCATAACATTACTTATGCATAGTTGCATCTTTCTTCTTTAAACATTAGTCCTTACCGGACCAATTATGCTGTTTACAGAATTTAGATCTTCTAGTGTCTTGAAGACCGTGATTGCATAATCTTTCAATCAAAAAAGGCAAGTTCACAACTTGCTCATGTCCTTTGATTATGTTCTATCAAATGCTTGTAACTCAAATGTTGTCATCACCTGCATTTCAAAAAGGTCAGAAAATGCTATTTTCATAATAATATGATTATGGATTATTTACCAAGTGGTAATAATCTATTGATACAGTTCCAGTGGTAAAGGAACATAATATCTAGGACTTGACAACCAATATCGCTAGTGATTCTAGCATCATATATTACGCGTTAACCATAAGACTTGGAATGGCACAGGAAAGTCAGTTGTATCATCTTCCTCTCGCATGCATCCGGATGGCCAGGTCGTGGCTGTTATCCTCGTAGCGTGCATTAATTGGTAATTCGTAGAGGATATGCAGCATATGGGTGGGAGCCCTCAACGTCCCACGATAGTTCTGGCATCTGACAGTCTGTACCAACCATTGCCATAATTCAAGATGTGGGCATGGCGTACACAAAGGGGACAGGCGGGGTCGCGAAGGGGGCAGTGATTGGCTTGGATATTAGACTGGGACTAACGTGGGTTTAACTCATCAATGCCCATTGTTATGGACTTGGGCTTTGGAGAAGGAGGGAGCGCTAGAGACATCTATCGGCTAGCAAACAAGCACACAGGGGACTCGAAGATTTACCCAGGTTCAGGCCTCGTAGAGGTCCCTACTCCTGCTTGTCTGCTCGTGGAATTATCAATGGAATCGAGGATTACAATGGTGCGCAGATGCAATCTGGCGAGGGTGGTGGAAATTAGGGTTGTGTGTGTGTCCTCCTTGCTGCCCCCTCCTAGCCTTTATATAGATAGACTAGGTCTCAGGTAGTAGGTCGAGTCGGTTAGAAGTTAGGGTTTTCCCCTTTGAACTTTCTATATTTAACTTCTTATTCAAGCAATCGAGAGTCTGTAGGTTACTCGAATTCCTCATTTGGGCCTTGGCAACACCGTGGGAATCTATGTATTCAGGCCGTATATACCAAGCTCGAGTACCTGTAAGGTATACCCATGTCAGTAGCCCCCGAGTGTCCAGTGGAATCGCAGATTCGACTGGAAACTTTATGAAGCCTTTCGAGTGCATGACTGAGTATGTTTTTCGACTGCTTTGTTTGTGTCATAGGGATTGTTGATGCGCGTGCCTGATTTAACCGATGTATCGGTATCAGTTAACTACCTTAGGGTAAAACAACGCCATCTACTCGAACTCGAGTCCCCGGACTCGAATCCGGAAAAGTGCTGGTGTAATTCGACTCAAGCCACGGAGGTCTTACAGGAGTCGAATTCTAGTGTATAGGTGTGAGCACTCGACGTGTCCGTCAAGGTACGTTCATCGTACCTATAGGCATGGTTATATTTCTAGTAGTGCGCAGCAAATGCGTTGCCAGGCCTTATTCAGGTCTTATCTTCACGCTGTAAGCGTGGCATCCGAATTTTTGTCATCGCGGAGACGATTCGGTTGACCCAGGAGACGCAGTCTCTTTGTAGGGAAAAATCATGAGGCGGTGTCGCCATAAGCTTCGAGTGCGGATGTTATCGACACACAGTACAATGTACAAATAATCATAGGGTGCACGACCAGCGCTCCCTATGGGAGTATCCCTCGAGTGCCTGGTTGAGTCGAAGACTCAGGCAGGGACTAAAGAATTTTTGCGACTGCTGTTGTCTTTTGTTTGCTTGTTTTAGTCGAATTTGCTTCCGGTGCTCCCTATGGAAGTAACCCATGTCCATAGTCGAACCGTGTTTTGAGTGGTTGGGTTTGCATTGATTGTCCATGTTCCTGCAAAAGAAGAAGAAAAATCGTAGGGTGTGCGACCACCGCTCCCTATGGGAGTAGCCCCCGAGTGCTTGGTGGAGTCGAAGACTCGAGCAAGGACTAAAGTAGTCGAAGTCTTCTGCTGTGTAGTTTTCATGACATCAGTGCTGACGATTCTATGACCTCAGTTGCCTGCGTGAGCGAGTTTGACGGGACGTGACGAGCGGTGGGTCCCATTCCCTGACTCTGATTTGACCGGGCATGCATAATCTTTATTTTAACTGCGTCTCCTCGATTTTCGCACGTAATGGGAGTAGTGGGGGACGGTTTGTGCTTCAGCTCCTCCACGTGTCGAGCGCGATGAACGCCACGCATCTGGTAGGATTTTTCTTAGCCATTGGATTGCGTCTTCTAGGGGGTTAAGTAGCGGTGCGGCGACGGTAAATTTCACATCTACTTCTTTTCATCCTTTGCCTCCATCGCCATTGTCGTTTCTCCTCTGCTTCTTTGCACTCCTTTCCTTTGCGGCGCTGGACCAGCTCCGCATATTTCCCAGCTACTTTCTCCGGTCACATCACTGCCGCGGAATGGGGAAGAAAAAGGGAGGTGCTACGGCCAATTCCGCTGCCGCTGCTGCTGCGATGAAGAAGAAGGGCGGCTCCGCTGCTGCGGGCACCAGCACTGCCGCCGGTGGAAAGAAAAAGGGCACGGGCACTCGCGTCATGAATGGCGTGTGGCGTCCATCTGTAATCAAGTCCTCAGAGCTTCGTCTTCTTTGCTAAGACGGAGTTTTGTCGTCCGCAGTCGCCGACGTGCGCGTCCCTGGCGGCGAGGTAATCCCCTCTCCTCCTGCCGGTTTTCGGGTGATGTTCCTAGTGTTCATCATCCGCGGCCTCTTGTTGCCCCTGCATCCTTTCTTCAGGGGCATTCTCTGTTTTACGGGCTCCAGCTCCATCAGCTGTCCCCCAATTCCATTCTCCACGTAGCTTGCTACATTACCCTTTGCGAGTGCTGGCTCGGAATCGAGCCGCACTTCGGCCTCTTCAAGCACCTCTTCAAGTTGAAGCGCCAATCGGCGTCTGGCTCCGTAGTCTACGATGTAGGCGGCTGCAGAATCCATGTCGATCCATCCGCCACGTACTTCGACATCAAGCTGATGATGTCCATCCAAGGGTGGAGGGACAAGTGGTTCTATGTCCGTGACCAGAAAGCTGACGGAGACCACTTTGGACTCGCGCCCTTCAACCCCGCGATGTCGTGCAAGAGGAGGCGCTCCTGGAAGAATGTGATCATGCCCAGCGAGTCCCTGGAGACAGATATGCTGTACGAGCGCGTATACGACCTCGAGAGTCGCATGGGCAAAGAGGAGGGAGGTTGCACCCTCATTCGCACATGGCTGCACCGTCGCATCCAGCCTCTGCAGGCCAGAGTCCACCCCATGTTCCAGTGGGCTAGCACGGATGATGTCACTCGTGTGTCTGCCGATGGCATGTCCGCAAGTGAGGTAGACAAAAGGGTGCGACTGGTCACCAAGTACACCATCAATGATGTGCTCCCCAGTGAACCAGTCGTTCCTCCGTTCGATGCTGCTAACCCTCCTCCTGAGGTATAGTTGTGCTACGTAGTAGCTTGGTTTGTCGATTGCTTCTTTGTTGTTTCTTAACTTTGTGCTAAATTGTGGTATGTATGCAGGATTGGGCGGTGTCACCCTGTATGCCCCCTCTTCCCGAGGGGGTTATCCCTCGTGAAGCCTTGGAAGAGGACGAGTCGGAGTCGACCGTCCCATCTGATGTGGAGGAGGAAGCCCCCGAGTCGGGTAGTCTGGATACTCGCAAGCATTCGCGCAACAAGGATTCTGATGCGTCGTCTCCTTCGACTCCGGAAGGTGCAGGCGTTGGTGCGGAGTCGCCAATCCCTGCTGTTCCTGTGAGTGCCATGGCGCCATCCTCTCGCAAGAACATGTGGATGCCGAAGGAATCGTTGGCAGAGTCAGGGGATCCAACCTTCGACTTTGATAAGTTTGATTGGTAAGTATTCGAGTCTTCCTTTTTGGTTCTTCTTTGGAGTTGCCTTTTCTTGATGTTGGTTTGGTTTTGTAGTCAGCAGGCGTCGTCATCTTCTGGCGACGTCCAATTTTTGAAAGAATCTGGAGTCACGACCTCGAGGGCCAAGAAAGAGGTTGAGCGTGCTCTTTCCCCTGCATTGGCGGCCCACTCCAGGCATAACTCATCCAGCTCTCCGCATGATGGGGAGTATCGGATGGTTGCTCGGATGACTGCTCATCAATCGACTTCGGAGCAGGTTGATTTTATCTATGTCATCTGCTGATCCTCTGGTGCTTTCCTTTTTTGACAGCTCCTTGTGAAGGAAGCCGCTCACCTAGCGGAGCAGGTGCTTGTGATGGGTCGCCAGCATGCCATGCTGGATACGCGCTATCGCGTGGTGGAAAGTAAGTGCCATTTACTTATTCTTCTACTGCATAGCTGTTATGTAGTCGACTGATAGTCTATCCCTGTTGTTTTGTTTTGCAGCTGAACATAATGCCCTTCTTCACAACACCGCCACCATGGAAAAGACACTCGCCGCGGCTGTGAAGATCCGCGATGAGGCAATCGCGGCGCATGACGAGGCGCAAAAGCACGAAGAGGATCTGCGTGCCTCCACCGCAGCTAGGGAGAAGTTGTTCGAGGAGCAGCTTTTCTCAATTGCCAAGGCTCTCTCAGGTACCTTGCTTGGATATCATTATTGTTCTCTGTTCGAATTTGTCGTTAGCGCTGAATTTCGTGCCCATGTGTGGGTTCTGTACAGATGCTGGCGATTTGAGCTTCGACCCTCAGGCCCTCCGTCGTGACGATGCCTTGGCGGGTGCTCTTTCTGCAGTCGAGGACCGCAGCACCGCCGTTCAAGATATGCTCTCCAAGGCCAAGGGCATGCTCAGTCGCCTCCGGGAAGAGCTGGTTCCCAAGGCCGAGCTGATCGAGAACATGGACGAGCTGGTGGAGTCTCTTGCTGGGGCGTCCCTGCAAGCTTCAAGAACTCGCTCCGTGTGGCTGGTGCGTCAATGTCACTCGCTATGGTGCAGTCCCACGGAGTTAAAGTTGATCCTGCAGCGGTCTCAAGGGCGATGCCCGTTAGCGCGGACGGCCAGCAGGTAGTCTTTGCTCCTTTCGCGACTGCCTATGGCAAGTATGGGCCATAGCTGATCAACACAGTTGCAAAGTACTCTGAGGAGCTGCAGCGAGCCAAGAAGGCGGCAAAGGCTGCGGCGTCAGGGGCCGGTGGAAAGTTAGTGGCATCTAATACCGCCACGGACTCGATGAGGCCCCCAAAGCCAAAGTCCAAGTCGAAGAAACCAGTTTCTCCTCAGTAGCTATGTAATAGTTGGATAGCTTATGTCTTTTGTCGAAAACATGCCTTTTGGCGAGTGTATCTGCTGATACTTTTGCTAATCTTGAATGCACTCGAATCTTTTGTCTGTGCATCGCTTTGGTCTTCTTATTGCTTCTTGCTTGGCTTGTGATAGGGCACATCGAGTGAACCACTGAGGGAACCTCAGGATTCGCCACCCCTTGATGACACTTTGGCACCACCGCGCTCAAGGGTGGATGAGTTGTCTCTACTCTCGTGAAGCAGTTGGAGCGTGAATTGCCCGTACTCCGCGGTAACGCAGATGTATGGAAATCGAAGGCAGAGAAGGTCACCGCCCGAGAACAATATCTGTTGGGGGAGGTGACGCAGTTGGGCGACCAATTTAAATGTTAGCTTTCTTACTCTTATCTTTTCCTTGTAGTCACTCGTGATGGTGTGTTATCCTCATACTTCCGCTTTTGCCTTGTATAGTTGTCAACACGCTCCATCCGCAGAATGAGAAGGATAGGATTGCTATTCGCATGAATGACCTTACCCAAGAGCAGCTTCAAGAGAGTGGATATTTCTGGGTGGATCATGATCGTGCAATCGCACTGGCGACCCTGCAGGATCATGCGTCACGAGTGCTTCACTTCCTGAATAAGTCACAATCATGCTTGAAGAACATTTATCGGACGATGTTTCCGCTGGATGTTGCTCCCTCGAGCTTGCTGGCCCTCCTTGCCAAGTTCCAAGACCTGACTGCGGTTCGCGAGTGTGTAAGATAGCAGTTGGTGGCTGGTGCCAAGGATGCTCTGTCGCTGGTGCGACTGCATAGGCCTGATGTAGACGTTGCGGCAATTGCGGCTGGACCACCTGCGCCACCAGCGGGTTCTGCTTGGAATATGGTGCCGCACTATCAGGCGGTGGATCGCCTAGCAGAGGAGATCATCGACTTCTTCGAGGAGCAAACCAACATTCTCTTGTTGCAATAGTAGCGTAGTTTGTATCCTGCACATAAGTGTACCAATGTTGTAAAGTTCGTATATATGCTGTGTATAATTGATTGTCGATGATGTATAAAGAGCATGTTAGCGTGTATGTTTTGTGAGTGCGTTGCACTATGCGACTCCTTTTCGTTAGCCTGGCCATGCGCTTATCTCAGTCCCTTGTCAACCTGTCAGGTGCGTTGCAACTGGGTTGATGTGTGTCAAGGGTTTCGATTGGTGTGCCAGCTACTCAGGATATCGCGTTTTAGTTCGTAGAACAGATGTGTATAGGATGGCGCAGCCCCCGAGTGGATAAGTTGCAAAAAAATAAAGGAAAACACAGAGTTTTGGGGCACTTAGCTTTATTTATTCGCGGGACAGTACGAAGTACAATGTGTGGCTAAGTAGCCTTGGCTGAGTGGCCTTATTTGCAATGTAAAAGTAAAAACGACTAAGGGTAGAAGCGTTGTAGCTGCGCGACGTTCCAGGGGTTAGAGTATGCGACTCCTGTCTCTAAATCTTGAAGGAGATAGGCGCCACCTAGGATTACTTCTGTAATCACGTATGGTCCTTCCCGGGGGGACTCGAGCTTGAGATGCCCTTGCTGCTTCAGCCGCGGGACCAGGTCGCCTTCGACAAAGGATCTAGGGCGTAGCCTCCTACTGTGGTAGTTGCGTAGATTCTACTGGTAGATCGTTGATCTTTCCGTGGCGATTTCCCTTGCCTCATCAAGGAGGTCGACGGAGTCTTCGAGTGCAAGGGTTGACTCCTACTCGCTGTAAGCGACCACGCGCGGTGCTTTGTACCGTACCTCGGTGGGTAGCACCGCTTCAGCCTCGTGCACCATGAAGAACGGGGTGTACCCCATAGCACTGTTTGGAGTTGTGCGGAGGCTCCAGAGTACTGATTGTAGTTCGTATGGCCAGCAACCCGCGGCTTGCTCGAGTGGCCGGAGGAGATGCTTCTTGATGCCGTCGCAGACGAGCCTATTCGCCTTTTCGACCTGACCGTTGGTCTGTGGATGCAATACCGAGGCGTAGCTGATGTTGATTCTCAGATTCTCGCAGAATTCTTGGAACTCCTTGGATGTGAAGTTCGTCCCATTGTCTGTGATGATGTTGTGTGGCACTCCGAAGTGGTAGACAATGGAATCGAAGAACTTGACTGCATTGTGCCCTGATTGATTGGTCACTAGCATGGCCTCTATCCACTTGGTGAACTTGTCAACTGCGACCAGGAGGTAGACATAGTGACTTAGGGATCTTGCCGACCATGTCGAGTCCCCATTGCGTGAAGGGCCAGGCCAATGGAATTGATCGGAGCTCTGTGCCAGGTGCGTGCGGCTTGTCCATGAATCGCTGGCACGCGTTGCATTTCTGGACAATGTCCTTGGCGTCGCGCATGGCCATAGGCCAGTAGAATCCAGCTCGTAGAGCTTTGGCAACGAGGGCGCGACTGCCGGCGTGATGCCCGCAAGTCCCCTCATGGATGTCGAGGAGGACAGCTCTTCCATCGGCTATGGAGACGCATCGTTGGAGTACTCCTGTGATGTTGCGCTTGTATAGTTCACCATTGATAACAGCGAATGCCTTGGATCGCCGCGCGATGTGCCGTGCATCAATCGGATCGTCCGGTAGCCTCTTGCTGAGAAGGTACGTGATGTACGGTTGAGTCTAGGATTGCTCGATCATCATGACGCTCATTGGTCCTTCGAGTCTTATGTCCAGGTCCAAGTCGTCAAGTGCCATTGGCTCATTGGGCGGCATAGCCCCGAGTCCGTTGTTGTGCTTGTTTTCTTCTCTGCGGCCTTTGGCTTGATGGAGCGTTCATAGATGTGCTCGAGAAATACCCCAGGTGGTATGGGGGCGCAGGTAGAGCCTATGTTGGCGAGTGTGTCCGCCTCTTCATTGCTTTCGCGTTCTATGTGCGGCAGCTCACAACCGTCGAAATCCCCTTCGAGTGTGTCGTAGAGGTCGCGGTAGGCGATCATGTTGTCGTTCAGTGCGTCGCACTCATGCATTGTTTGGTTGACGACCAGCTTGGAGTCGCTGTATATAATGAGCCTCTTGGCGCTGCAGGCTTTTGCCATCCTCATCCCGTGTAGCAGGGCCTCGTATTCAGCTTCGTTGTTGGAGGCGGTGAACTGCATTCGCAGGATATATTTCAGCTTGTCCCCCTGGGGCGATGTCAGTATGACACCTGCACCGGCTCCGTCCTTCCGCTTGGATCCGTCGAAGTGCATTGTCCAGAGGTAGGACATATCTAGTTTTTCGGGGAGCTGGTTCTCCATCCAGTGCACGAGGAAGTCAGGGAGAACTTGTGACTTGATTGCGTCGCGCTTTTCATATGTGATGTCTTGTGGAGACAATTCGATTCCCCAAAGCGCGACTCGCCCCATGGCATCAGGGTTATTGAGGATATGCCCCAGCAGGGCGTCGTTGGCCACCACGATTGGGTGTTCCTGGAAGTAGTGGCGCAGTCGTCGGGTAGTCATGAAGACGTCGTACACCAGCTTCTAGTAGTGCGGGTACCGCTATTTTGTTGGCGTGAGGACCTCGCTGAGGTAGTAGACTGGGCACTGTACCCCGTGGACCTTGTTTTCCTCGGCTCGTTCGACTACAAGCACTATGCTGACCACCTGGTTGGTGGCGGAGATATATAGCAACAATGGTTCCCTTTCTCGTGGGGTCACCAGTACTGGCGAAGTGGATAGCAGGCGCTTGAGGTCTTCGAATGCTTCCTACGCCTCATTGGTCCACTCAAACTTGTCAGCTTTGCGGAGGAGTTGGTAGAAGGGCAGTGCCTTTTCACCCATCCGACTGATAATCGACTAAGGGTCGTGATTCGCCCAGCCAGTTTTTGGACGCCCCTTATGTTTTTCGGCTTATCCATGGCTAGTATGGCTTTTATTTTCTTCGGGTTTGCTTCGATTCCTCTCGCGGAGATGAGATACCCGAGTAGTTGCCCAGATGGTACGCCGAAGGCGCATTTGTCCGGATTGAGCTTGATCCGGTAGCGGTCGAGGTTGGCGAAGGTTTCGTGCAAATCGTCAATTAGTGAGGCTTCCTCTTTGGTCTTGATTACTATGTCGTCGACATAGACTTGAATGTTGTGACCAAGTTGGTTCTTGAGGCAAGCCTGCATGCACCGCTAGTAGGTGGCTCCTGCGTTTTTTAGCCCGAAGGGCATTGTGTTGTAGCAGAACACACCAAATGGCGTTGTGAATGCTGTTTTTCTTGATCTTCCTCCTTCATTCGAATTTGGTTATAGCCTGAGTAGGCATCGAGGAAGCAGAGCCGCTCGCATCCCGCGGTGGAGTCGATGATCTGGTCGATTTGTGGTGACCGGAAGTGGTCCTTTGGACAGTGCTTATTCAAAGAGGTGAAGTCCATGCACATCCACAGGATATCCGTGTCCTTTTTTGGTACTAGCACCGTGTTGGCGAGCCAAGTGCTTTCCTTGATCTCGCGTATGAATTTGGTGTCGAGGAGTCTGTTGATCTCCATTCCGACTGCCTTTGCTCTTGGCTCAGATAATTGCCGGATTGTTTGCTTGACTGGCCTTGCGTCTGGGTTGACGTTGAGTGCATGCTCGGCGAATTCCCTGGGAACTCCTGGCATGTCCGCTGGACACCAGGCGAAGATTTCCCAGTGCTCATGAAGGAATTCGATGAGCACGAGTTCCTATGCGGGACTCAAGTTGTTGGCGATGAGGGCCGTCTTGGCGGGATCCGATGGGTGGACCTGAACTTTCTTTGTGTGCACCAATGAGTCGAAAGATAGATCGGGCGAACTTGGCCGGCTCAGGGGAGGCAGACTGTTGTCTGTCGACTCCTTTAGTCTCGCGAGTTCTTCCTGCATGCCAAAGGACTGGGAAATTCTGTTGAATTCCCTATCGCAACTGTCGGATCTCTCAAAGCTCCCGTTGACTGTGATGACGCCATTGGGACCTAGCATTTTCATCTGCAGGTAAGCGTAGTGTGGCACCGCCATGAACCTAGCGAACGCGACACATCCGAGGATGCAGTGGTATTGTGAGGGCCGGTCGACGACCTCAAAGTCGATGCGCTCATGCCGAATGTTTTTCGGCGTGCCGAAGATGACGTCGAGGTTGATTTTGCCAAGGGGATACACGCCTTTGCCTGGGATGATGCCGTGGAATGTTGTGTTCGAGGCTTCCTCATTGCTCGCAAGGTACTCGTGAATATAAGGTTGATGCCGCTTTCGCCGTCCATGGAGACGCGGCTCATGTCGAAACCTCCGATTTGTGCCTCGAGTACGAGGGGACAATGGTCTGGACGAGGTACTTGAGGCAGATGATCGCATTTGTCGAAGGTGATGCAGGACTCGCTTCTGCTGAGGTACTCAGTGGTAGATGGTGGAGAGTTTGTGGCCAAGTTGACTTGGCGAGTGATGGCCTTCTGCACCCTATTCGAGGGGCGTCCGTTTTGGATCATCATGGTACCCATGTCTCATGGGTATGGTTCGCCTCCCTGGTGTTGGTCTGGCGCATCTGCATTTGGGGGTAGTCCAGGCGGTAGTGGCGGAGCTCCATGTGCCATGGCGCCTAGAGCGGCTCCATAGCCCCTTTCGACTGCGTTGCGATTCATCTGAACCAATCCCTCATGTAGTTTGAGGAACTCGCGGTAGTCCTTGAGGAGGTGGCTGGACTTCTTTTTTCCATCATGCTTGTCGATGTAGAAGTGCACCGTACATGGCCTAGATAGTTTGTCTACAATGGATGTCGCGGGTGCCTCATCACGATTGTGGTGTTGCCACACTTGGGTGGTTTTCCTAGAGTCGCGGTATCCACCGCTGCGGTATCCGTTGTTGAGGTTATTGTCGCGTCTGTCGACGTAGCTAGCTGCAACCATGTTGACGTCATCGCGGTCATCGTAGATGCGCATGCGGCGTTGGCCTCGGCGGTCGCGTCTGCGCTCGAGTTCTGCCTCCTTGTCGGAGTGAACGCGATTCTTCTCTAAATCTTCTCCATCGGCCCACCGATTCGCAATTTCCATCAGGTGGTCGATGGTCTTGGGCTTCGAACGGCCCAGATCCTCCCTGAGCTCTATGCGGCGGACGCCGCCGTTGAATGCATCGATTGCGCGGTCCTCCGAGATATTCTCTGTGGAGTTCTTGATGATGGACCACCTTTGGATGTAGGAGCGTAGCGATTCGCCCAATCTTTGTTGGCAGCATCTCAGCTCTTCGATTGATGCGGGTCGTTTGTATGTTCCCTTGAAGTTGCGCACGAAGCTGTAAACCAGCTCTTCCCAACTGCGAATGGATCCACGTGGGAGGTTGTTGAGCCATGCTCGGGCGGCGCTGCGTATATTGTAAGCATTGCATGGCCGTGCTTCGACTTCTGCCGTGGAGCCTGACGGAGGAGATGTGGTCCTCCAGCCAGATCTTCGGGTCCGGCAGGCCGTCAAACTTCGGGTTCTCTGATGGGAGTTTAAACCCCTTGGGCATTCTCTTTTGCCTGATGGCCCTGCTGAAGCATCTGGCACCACAGAGCTCCACATCTTCGTCTTCTGAGTCAGTCGACCGAGCATGTCGCGCCCTTGATTTGTCGATCTTGCGCTGTGTGAGGTCATCACGCGCGTCATAGTCATGGTCGTGTCGCTGTGAGCGGCGATGTCGAGACAGGTCGTGACTATCGTCGCTAGATGAAGGCGAGGAGTAGCGCTTTGCTAGCGCTTTGCCCTTTTTCGGCTCCGGTATTGGCTCCTTGTCGAGGGCAGCCTCGATTAGTCCCAAGCCCGCGATCGTAGATCGATGCATGGCAGCTCAGGGATCTCCAGCCGGCGGCTGGTTGTTGAGGAGGTACATGGTGGCTGCTGTCACCGCGTCCTGCAGTGTCTTGGGGACCACATTGCCCCGTGTATCGACTGTCATAGAGCTGAAGTCGAGGACCTTTGTAGCTTCTATGCGTTCTTGTTTGGTGAGATGGGCCATCCGAGATCGCCTCTTGTTTGCGATGTACTCGTTGCCCTTTGAGGAGGATCCTCCTTGGGAGGAGATCCCAGCACGACGAAGGCTCGACTCGTCTACTGCCTTTTTGCGCGATTTTTTGCACTTGGCGCTTGAATTCTTCCTTCAGGAGCTAGTGGTAGCCCATTAGCAGTTCTTGCGGAGATCCGAAGGGTAGAGGGTTGCCTCGTAAGGCCTCGCGGCAGTGAGCCCACTCTTGTTCGTTGAGCCTGATCACGACGCGTTCGCCGGTTTGCTCGTTTGTTATGGTTGGAAGCTCGACTGCTCCTCCGTTGTTGGTGGGGGCGCCATTTGGTGATGGTCCGCCGTTTGGCGGCAGCCCGCCGTTGGGTTATCGCCGTTTGGCGGGTCAGCTCCATGGCCGCCGTTGCCCGTGTTATCGCGATTGGCGGAGGTGTCGCCTACGTTATTGACGGTGCACATGAAGTGGTTGGGGAAGCTGCTGCTCCCCAAACTTTCAGATCCGGAGTCGTAGGCTCCATCTTGATTGCGATCGCCAGATCGAGTTGCGATCATTGTCCGCTGACCGTATTCTCGATCGTTGTCGGGCGTGAGCTCTGCGAGGGTGCCGATAGATGGAGGGAACCACGATGCTGGAGCAATCGATGGTACCGTCGGCTGGTCAGGCATGCGAAGCGTGCCCATCTGACCAACTTGGAAGCAGAAGCTCCCGATCGCCAGGTTGATTCCGTCGCCCACGGACTCGAAAGCCGGGCGAGTGGCCGGCGTGTGGACGGTGAAGTTGAACGCACCGAAGAGCTGGCGGATCTCCGCTGTTGCAGAGTTGTAGATCGCGGTTGATGGGGCCGAAGAAGCCGCAACATCAGCACTCCCAGTTCCCACAGACGGCGCCAATTGATGAGGGTTTAACTCATCAATGCCCATTGTTATGGACTTGGGTTTTGGAGAAGGAGGGAGCGCTGGAGACATCTATCGGCTAGAAAACAAGCACACAGGGGACTCGAAGATTTACCCAGGTTTAGGCCTCATAGAGGTCCCTACTCCTGCTTGTCTGCTCGTGGAATTATCAATGGAATCGAGGATTACAATGGTGCGCAGATGCAATCGGGCGAGGGTGGTGGAAATTAGGGTTGTCTGTGTGTCCTCCTCGCTGCCCCCTCCTAGCCTTTATATAGATAGGCTAGGTCTCGGATAGTAGGTCGAGTCGGTTACAAGTTAGGGTTTTCCCCTTTGAACTTTCTATCTTTAACTTCTTCTTCTTCTTCAAGCAATCGAGAGTCCGTAGGTTACTCGAGTTCCTCTGGGCCTTGGCGACACCATGGGCCTCCATGTATTCAAGCCTTATATACCAAGCTCGAGTACATGTAAGGTATACCCACGTCAGGGCCCCATACCAAGGAAGTACGGACAAGCTCGTGACTTGGATGTGCACCAAGGCTAAGGTCTCTTATGGGTAAAGTAACGCACCTCTGTAGAGTGTAAGAATTGTGACATGTTACTCCCTGTACCGGGAAGGAGCTACGAACACGGCAGGAAAGGAACTCCATGAAAGTTCTGGTCAACCTGTGAAGGCTGTCGAACATAGTTTTCAGAATAAAAGCAACCTTTGAATAAATGTTTACGAAAACCTTCATTGCCTATGACCTTTGGTCTGTGGCTATGGAGATAGTGCATCATACGCTCCTTTTAAGTGAACTTGTTGAGTACGCTCGTACTCAACCGTACCTTCTTAACCTTGCTAGGTTCTAAGCCGTTGAAGACGATATCAACATCAATTCCTGCTCAAGAAACCATCATCGGCACCTCAAGTTCTTCAATAAAGGCAATGAAGTCAGCATATACATCAACCAAAGGAAAGGCGAAGATCTTGATTAGATAGGAGTAGATACTCTAGCCATAACACAACTTCTGTAGAACATTGCACTAGCAGCAATTGCAAGCCAGATAGTTTAGATGCTAGTCTTATTAGCTAGATAGTTCTAAGTTATTATTTTTGTCATCACCTGCATTTCAAAAAGGTCAGAAAATACTATTTTCATAATAATATGATTATGGATTATTTACCAAGTGGTAATAATCTATTGATACAGTTCCAATGGTAAAGGAACATAATATCTAGAACTTAGCAACCAATGTCGCAAGTGATTCTAGCGTCGTTTATGATGTCTACGCACTTCTATTCTTGTAGACAGTTGCTGGGCCTCCAAGTGCAGAGGTTTGTAGAACAACAGCAAGTTTTCCCTTAAGTGGATCACCCAAGGTTTATCAAACTCAGTGAGGAAGTGGTCAAAGGTATTCCCTCTCAAGCAACCCTGCAATCAAGATACACGAAGTCTCTTGTGTCCCCAACACACCCAATACACTTGTTAGGTGTATAGGTGCACTAGTTCGGCGAAGTGATAGTGAAATACAAGTGGTATGGATAATTATAAGTGGTAACGGTGATAGAAAATAGCTTGATGGCATGGAAGAGACTAAAGTAAAACTGAAATAAAGATAGAAGCAAGCAAACATGTAATAGATCTAATAGAAAACAGTGTTTCAGTGCTTAGAAACAAGGCCTAGGGATCATACTTTCACTAGTGAACACTCTTATATAAATATCTTATCTTTATGATACTACTCTTAACTACTCTCCGGTTGGACACTCTAATCCATGGTAGGGTTATAACAACACACCTCAAAGTTCATCTTTCCCATCTAGATAACCCCACAATGTCACCTTGAGTACTAGATGGGTCCAACAAACACCACAATTTCATAAAGACATCCAACTCCAAATATAACTCATAACAAGTATTTGTAATCTCTAGCCTATGTGCCACCATGGTGTGCACACTGTCAACTTCACACACCTGGGGAGAGTAGAGATCTATTAAAGCACTTGAGTAGCAAGGTAGATCTACTTGATTACAAAGCTCATGATCTCAATAAGATCACGCATAGAGAGAGAGATATGAACACATAGTTACCGATAGAACCCTTAGCCTCGTGAAAGAACTACTCCCTTATCGTCATGGGAATCAGCAATGGTGATGGAGATGGTGGTGGAGATCAATGGAGATGGCTCTGGGGGCACTTCCCCATCCCGGCAGGGTGCCGGAACAGAGACTTTCTGTCCCCCAAATCTCCCCTTCGGTGGCGGCGGCGCTGCGGAACTTTCCGTGGATTTCTGATTGACGATTTAGGGTTTCTGTATCGGGAGGAATATATAGGCAAAGAGGCGAGGTCTGTGGCCAGCCAGGGGGCCCACACCATGCCTTGGCGCGGCCTAGCGGGACCCGCGCCTAGGGGTGGTTTGGCCACCCTGGCCCCTTCTCTCCCAGCTCGTGAATCTTCTGGGAAAATAACGATTTTGGCTTTTGTCCGGTCCAATTCCAAGAATATTCATTTTCTAACTTTCTGGAACCAAAAACAGCAGAAAACAGGCAACTGGCACTATGGATCTTGTTAATAGGTTAGTCCAAGAAATCATATGAAAAGTACTCCAAAGTGTGGACAAAACATAAGAAAGTAGATATAAACCAAGCATGGAACATCAAAAATTATGGGTACGTTAGCAACGTATCAACATCCCCAAGCTTAACTCCTGCTCGTCCTCGAGTAGGTAAGTGATAAAAAAAGAATAATTTTTGAGGTGACATGCACCATCATAAACTTGATCAAAGTATTTGTAAAACATTGATAGCTAGGATCATAGTACTTCAACATAGCATGAAAGACAAAGTTCTAGCAATAAGACAAAGAAACTACGTTACAACATGAAAAGGCACAAACAAAATATTAATGAATATAGCATAGTTGCATTCAGCTTGTCCCTCATAGAGTAGCAAACATAAATGCATAGGACACCTTCAAAGTTTATAAGAGTGACTAGATACAAATAGTTTAAAACAAGAAATATCAAGGTATGCATCAATCAACAAGTCTTGGGACAATGCACATAGAACTAAGAATGGCCACTATGCTCTCAAAGTAGGTGCATAAAGATAGAAGGTGGAGACTCGATATATAAGTGGAAGAAAGGCCTTCATAGAAGAATGGTGCTTTTTTCTCTCTTTCCTCTTTTCATAATCTTTTTTTTCTTTTTCTCTTTTTTCTCAATATCGGACTCTCTTTTTTTATAAGAAGAATGATTCATAGACAGCTCATTATGGTTACGCTGCAGGTTTCCACCATGTGAGCATGGATTAGACCAGCGGCCCAGGCGTTTCACTAACACATATACATAACTCCATGGACTTACAAGCTCCCCTTTCATTTCACACCGACGACATAAATAGACAAAAGAGCATGATATGAACTAGGTACGAAGTACAAGTGCAATGTTGAAAGCGTTTCCCATGACAGCATGGTTCTGCTAATCGCCAACAAATAAGTGCAAGCATATACAACATAAACGACACAATGGTTCAAGTTTATTAAGGGCAAGAAAAGTAAAGTGTGCCATCAAGTTCGTGAGAGCTTTAATCACTAGTTTTCTCATAACAAGTTTAATTTGGAAGGTAGATAAAAACATGAATATACTTGGAATAGCATATGCTAGTAGGTAGGTATGGTGGACTCTTTGGAATAACTTGGTTTTTGCAGTTGGATGCATGAGTGGAACTCATACTTGGTTGTGGAGGCTAGCTGTCAACACCTGGATTTTTAATCCCAGATGCCCGTTATGCCCTACCTCGCAATCCCAGGATTACCATTTTTGCAAGACATAACGGATTGGATATCACAGTACATCATCCATTACAAACCATACATAAGGTTTTACACAAATAAGGATCTCATGATCCAGTCTTTAATACAACAAGCAGCAGAATTAAAAGATAAGCGTAGCAGTGGGGTCCATCTTCAGGGGCACAGGCAATGCTGACGAAGGTAGATAGTCCTAGTTATCATAGCCGTCCTGCTGACCATCATCTTGATAATCTCCTTCATATTCTGGCCATGATAATAGCTAGGGACAAAAGTCATGAGTACTCTTTAAGTACTCGCAAACTACTACTAACAAGGAGTATAATTCTAAGTTAAAGTGCTAGAGCTAAGTTTAACTATAAAGTTAAGTTTGAAACCTAAGCTGAGTTCAGAAGCAAAGAAAGATAAAGTAAAGTTCTATAATCACTTAAGTTGGGAAGCTATTATCATCAACACAACCCTGTTGTGGTCAAGTTAAAGTTCATCATTCATTTCAAGTTATTTAGAAAACATCTGACAACGAAACAGTATGGCCATTCCAACTGTCCATAACAGCGGACGCGGCTATTCGAATAGTTTGACACTCTATAGAGGTGGTACACTTTCACCACAAGATTCGATACATCTGTCAGGGATAACCCTGAATCATCATACTTAGTATGCAGATAATCAAACATAATCTTCCCTTTACACACCCTAGTATAAGCACCTCTCCTATGAGCATGGCCTCCCAACCATGACCATCAGTCATCTTGGGCACTGCATAGGTGGACAACATTGAGAGGTAGCCTCAGCTAAAACCTCTCCCGTGAGGGAACTAATACTAATGCATATAAATTTCCAGCTAAGCCTTACCCAATTTAGGTAGTGTGGTTGTACGGTAAATTTGGAATGGTATCGCATCCGAATCCAACCATCAGTTTTATAAAAAGGTTAAGGCTCATGCCTCATCATTTTCATCATCATAAACCAGTTGTGTCTCTCAACACATGTCAAAACATCTCAATAGAATGACTCATCATTCCAAGGTTTTCACCATTCATTTTCACCAAGTGTTCCCATCTAAAGTGACTCAAGTTTTTGATCTATTCTAAAATACTAAGTTAAGAGTGTTCACTAAGGTGGAAAAGATGGTTTCAATCTCATGCCATAGAATGACATCTAAAGGTTTCTAAGTAGGTCAAGTTCTATACTTTTTATGCTACCTTCAAAATAAGTAAGGAACTTGGCATACTAAGGGGAGTAAAACTTGTAGGTAAGACTTAGGGTACTAATAGTTAAAAGGGGTGTGATCAAAGCATGCCTAAAGCATCCTTGCTCATTCATCTAGCTTAATTCTAGCCTGCTAACAATAGCTTGCCTTGGTTGGTGCAGTGGTTGAAGTTTTCTTCTTCTTCTTCTTCTTGGTAGAACTCCTCCTCCTCGAAAGCTTGGTCGGTACTAGCGTCTATAAATGCATAGGGAGTGCACAATCACCAAACAATACTTAACTAGGCTAAGTAGCATTCTAAAACACACATTTGATGATCTATTATCATCACAAACATCACAAGTTTAATTCAATAGTTTCAACCTTTTTATTTTAGAAAAGTAATTTCTACTCATTGAAAAATTAACTAACATTTAATATTCACCACTTAAAACATGGGATCATGTTGACACATGTCATCACCACATATTCTAACATGTGGGAATGAGATTTAAGGGTTGGATCAATATTACTTTGGTTTAAGTTCATTATTTAATGATTTAAAGTGACTAGAAATGCCTATATAGCATTATTTTGGTACTAGTCCAAAGTCACTGCATGTAAACCTTAATATTATTACATATTTAGATAGATATGATGAAATGTGATTTTTGAGAGTTGGAATCAACTCAAAAGCTAACTTGGTTGATTTTATAAAAATGTTGCAAGTTGCAAAAGCTTCTGTCTTCTTATTTTTATTAGGAGAGATCTATAACTCTAATTGAATTAAATCCAACGGGCTTGGATAGATCATATTAATACCTTTCAGACAAAATTGGTTTCGTGCAATTTGGATTTCTAAAACTCTCTGAATTGAATTTTGAAATAGTGGACAGAAACTAGATTTAACTAAAAAGAAAAATCCAGATTTGAATCAATGGGCTAGCGCGGGAAAGGACTTGGACCGGCCCAGTGGCGCTCCGCGGCGCGAGGCTCAGCTGACAGGGGTCCCACGTGTCAGCGGCACTTAAAACGCGAAACGGCACGCGCGCTGTGGGTCGTAGGATTAGAAGCGAGATCAACGGCTGAGGGTCGTGCCGACGATTGAGCAGTCGCCAAAGAAGCTCGAACCCTAGCGGCTCAGTGGGGGTCTACTGGGGGCGTACCAGGGCTCCAGCAGGGTCGGCGAGGCAGTCAAACAACGTGGAAGACGACGACGAGGCGAGGCACGGTTGCGGCGGAGCTTGGGGTGGTCGCAATCAACGGCACCCTTCTCCTTCTAACGCGGCTGCTCCGGCTCCAATTCCGTCGAGCTGCTGCTCCACTTGCTCCAGCTAGAGGTGGGTGAGGTTCAGAGAGGTGAGGGGAGTGGAATGGTGTGGAGAGAAGAGGCTGGGGAGGGCTCCTTTTATAGGCCCGACGATGAGACCGAGCGGGATGGGCAGGCGACTCCGGCGACAAGGCTACAGCGGGGTAGAGGCATGGCTAGGGTTGGCGATTGATGGGCGGTTCCCTAGCGGTGCTCTAGGAATTGAATGCGGCCGTAGGGGCGGTGGCACGCGGTCTGGGCGAGGTGGCGCTCTACGCGGCCGAAGCGGCTGTGTCCACGGCGAGCGGTGGCTGTGAGGCTTTGGGCGGCGAACGGGGATGTCTGGGGTGTTCTCCAGGTCGAGGTGGAGCGGCGGGCGCGGGTTGGTGCGAAGGGATGGTCTGTGCGAGCGGGGACAGGGCATGCTCTGGGGGAGGCGTCGGCATGCTCGACCGGCTCTGGGCGCGGCAGTTCCTGGCCGCTCTGCTCTCTGTCTCTGGCCTGGGGATGGTTGGGCGGTGGAGGTGGACCACTGGCAAGCTGCTAGACATGAGGAGAGGGGCTAGAGAGGGCTGCTGCTGCGAGTGCATTGTCGGCCGGCGAGGTGGTGCTCGGCATGGCATGGCAGTGTAGCTAGGGGGTAGGGAAGAGGCTGGTTAGGCTCTGGTTAGATCAAGAGGGGACAAGGGGATTAAATGGGGATCAATTGGGGGCAAAACTCTGTAGTAAACAGTGAGCTAGGATTAGAGGTGATATTATGCATGCCAAGTGTTTGATGAAATTGCCGCATGAAAGAAAGTTTTGAATTTTGGTTTCAAAAATTTTGAGTGATCTCCACTAGTGATAGGTAGTCTCTGGTTCCAAGGGTTTTGAAAATGGAGCTCAAATAGATGGTTTTTGAAATAGGGGTGATCTATGCATATGCATTAGATTCAATTTTAAACTGTCATTTAAAATAGTTAACAGAATGTTTTTAGCAGATCAAAAGGTGGGCCTTGGTACCTCATTATGTGTACTAGTAAGGGGTGCAAAGATCAAGAATTATTTCTGTTAAGAATTGAGTACTAGGAATAGCCAAAGTAGGCATGAGAGTTAAATTTGCCAAAATGACCATTCCTTCTTTTTAATTCTTTTTTATTTGATTTTCTTTTAGGAAAAGTTTGGGAATGATGTAGATGATGTTTAAATCACCTAAGAAACATTTTACAAGCATTGGATCAATCAATCATGGCAATTCAAACAACTCCTATTTTAAATGCATACATATATGAATGCTTTCATTTTAAATTTGGGAAAGTTTTTGTTAACCCTATTTTTGGATGATTTGATCTTGATAAGCTTGGATTAAAGTTTTGGGATGTTACACTAGCAAAAGACTGGGAGCGACAAACTAAGAGAGCAATAATGGCCATAATCATGCAGAGCGACAAAACATCATTGATCAAAGCATAAAGTGATACTACAAGTTGAAAACTAAGGGATCATAAAGGCTTATGGTGACTTGGGGTAGTCATAACATGGTGTGAGCATGCGCCAAGTCAACCCAAATAAAGCATTAAAAAGAATACCATAATACTATGCTTTAATATGCTAAAACAACACATGATTCTTCAAAGGCACATTAAGCAATCTCAATTGTTTATAACAAGTCATGCTACAGCAAAGAATACTAAGCATAAAGCCAAAACAATATCAAGCATGACATGACAAAGCATAGGCCACAGTCAAAAACAAGCTCTCTTTACCACTTAAGCATGAACTTTCCTACTCTTTTCCAATCCAAACCAAACTATTTGAAAACCAATGTATGAAAGAGGGGGTCCAACCAATTTATTCAGCAAACTAAACAAACCAAGCAAACGAAAAACCAAAATGAAAACGAAAAAGAAGTCGCTCCAAGAACAACACAACTGTGCATGAAACAATAAAAATGAAGCGTTTGGAAGAAACCTGGGATTTTTATTGATGAAGAGGGGGATGCCTTGGGCATCCCCAAGCTTTGACGCTTGTACTTCTTGGATATTTCTTGGGGTGACATGCGTTGCATCCCCAAGCTTGAGCTTTAGTCCATTCTTCATCTCATTACTCATTCCTTCCATACACCTGAAATTTTTCCTTCATACAAAACTTCACACAATCTTTATTAGCAACTTTAGTGCACTCAAGATAATAAGTCTTTAGGTTCAGTTCCAACACCAATAAAACTTTCATTAAAACATAAGCTACTGTAGCACTTCCCTCAAAAAGCTCAATTCCCCAAAAGAACTCAAAAAGGAACCAACAAGAAGCAAATGCAGAAAATGGCAGAAATCTGTCAAAACAGACCAGCAGGTAAAGACGGATTTTTTCGAAGACCTTATGTTGCTCAAATCAAAAAGTGTTGAACTAACGAAAGTTAGATAACAACCTGGGGCAGAATCAAAAAAATTCACGCCTCAAAAAGGCATACAGATATTTTACACGAATTTTTACGGTGAAGCATAGAAATCTGTTTCGGGACAGCAACTTTCCCAATCATTACTTCTCTCTCATTAGAGGTTACTCTTGGCACAAAAAGCAAATAAAAAGGATAAGGAGCGTTTATTACTGAAGTAATAACTTCCAAGAATCATATAAAACTTTGGGGTTATCTCCCAATAAGTACTTTTCTTTAACGCCTTTAAGTTAGGCATAGTAGTTTGAGAAGATGCTCACATAAGAAATATGAGTTGAACTAAAAGAGAGCATCAAGAAGCAAATTCAAAACACATTTAAGTCTAACCCACTTCCTATGCATAGGAATCTTGTAAAGAAACAAGTCATGAAAACACAAAGCAACAAGCATACGAAAGAAAAACAAGTGCAACTTCAAAATTTTCAACATAAAGAGGGGAAACTTAATAATGTTGAGATACATAAGACCATGTTTCCCTCTCTCATAATAACTTTCAGTAGCAACATGAATAAAATTAACAATATAACTATCGCACAAAACATTCTTATCATGAGCCACATGCATGAAATAATTAATACTCCCCACATAAACATAGTCATTCTTATTAATTGTAGTGGGAGCAAATTCAACAAAATAGCTATCATTATTAATCTCATCACCATAATCATCAAATATAGGAGGCATATTGTAATCATAATTAATTTTCTCCTCAATAGTAGGTGGACTGAAAATATCATATTCATTATTGTAATCATCATATATTGGAGGTGTAGTATCATCATAAGCAATAGAATAATTATCTTCCAAAGTGTGTTCATTTGTAAACATATCATCATTGGAAGGATCATGGATAACACTAATAGTATAGCAATTATTAATATCATCATTTTCAGAATTGGTACCGAAGATATTTTAAATATTAAAAGTAGTGTGCTTTTCCCAATCATGATCACTACTATAGGTAATAGGCATAGGAACATCATCGAGTTCAGACTCATCAAAAACTATAATAGGAGCAACATGCTTAGGGGAAAATACCGTTTCCTCTCTTCTTTTACTCCTCCTCTTCTTATTTTTCTTCTTCTCTTTAGGAGGGATAGGCTTGAAAGGAAGCTTCTCCATATACCCTGGTTTATTGTTAGAGACAATATAAGAAACTTTGGAGGATTCCTTCTTTTCATTAATAAGATCAAAACACATATTAGTCCTGTCATATTTTGGTAAAATCTCATCTTCTATAATATTTTGTATGTAAGTATTTGTGTGACAATTATCAACACAATAAAGATGACAACATGCAGGACGCTATTCATATAAAAAGCACTCATATCTACCAAAGAAGTTTTTCTTGATAATTCTTCACACCCCAAAAATAATGTAAGTTCATCATGCTGATTAGGAGTGATCATGTCATCACAATACAAACTTGCAGTACTCATTGGATTAGAAGGGCTATTATTATGGCATGAGCATTGAAAATTGAAATGACCCACTTCAAAGCAAAGTTCACAAATAAAAGGATAGAGGGCACAAACTTTTTTACCAAGATCATTTAGAGCCCTATACCACGTTCTAGTTTTTTAATTCCTGTGGGTGATACAATATTCGTCTTCAATTTGATTATTCTCACAAGGTCTATATATTCCACAAAAATTAACATGCTTATAAGAAATAGTACTTTCAGAGGTTTGAGCATGTTTATTGCTATCATTAATAACACTTTCATTTTCCATGCAAGTTTGTTTAAAAGGCTCATGATACATGTCCCATTTTTCTTTAGGAGCATTAATATGAGAAGCAAAGGTTCTAAAAAAATCAATAAGAATTTGAGGATCAAGACCATATTTAGTACTAAGCTCTTGAAAATCGACAGTTTTAGTGAAAGACTTAATGCAATCTTACTCATAGTTTATACCTGGTTCTTTACCTTTGTTGTTATCCCAATATTCAGTATTGCTTTGAATTGTTTCAAGAAGATCCCACTTAGCTTTGACCTCCTTACTTGTGAAGGATCCATCTAAACAAGTATCTAGATAGTTCTGAAAGCCTTGCATAGAAATTATTAATAACAATATTACTGGGGAGCTCATGAATGGGACATTTGAGCATTAGTGACTTCAGTCTCCCCCATGCTTGGGCAATACTTTCGCCATCATGTGGATGAAAATTATAAATGTAATTCCTATCTTTATGAATTTCATGAGGAGGATAAAATTTAGAGTAAAAGAGAGATTCAAGTTCCTTCCACTCCAAATGATGAGGATCATCTAGTAGCTCATACCACTCCCTTCTTTGCCCTTAAGTGATAAAGAGAATAGCTTCCTCTTAACTTGGTTCATTGAAATACCTGCACACTTGAGCAACCCGCATAATTCATGTATAAGGAGTAAATGATCACCAGGATGGACAGTTCCATCTCCAAAATAAGAGTTGTTCATAACATGTTCAACAATTTTTATAGGTATTTTAAAAGAGATGCTTTTAGTATGTGGATTTAAAATATCACAAGTATCATTAGAATTACCACATATGGGAGATAAAGTATCATCAGAGCAAATTTTCTGCTTTAAAGCTGGGGAACTAAAAAGATCATTTTCATAAAAACTAACTTCCCCAAGCTTAGACGTTTCCATAGCATTAGTAGCAAAGGTGTTCAAAAGATTCATACTAATAACATTGCTATTAGCATGCAAAGAAAGTTCCATGGGTTTTTTAATTTTCTTTTCAAACAATTCATGTTCTACATTGGGAAAAATACTAAAAAGCTCTCTAATTTTTTTGTTGTTTTCCATTAAGCCTAACTAGTGAAAACAAGAAACAAAAAGACAAAATTGCAGAATCTAAAGGAAATAACTTCCAGCACTCACACCGGAGGATGTGAGTACCTTTTACCTTATCTCCCCGGCAACGGCGCCAGAAAATAGCTTGATGTCTACGCACTTCTATTCTTGTAGACAGTTGTTGGGCCTCCAAGTGCAGAGGTTTGTAGAACAGTAGCAAGTTTTCCCTTAAGTGGATCACCCAAGGTTTATCGAACTCAAGGAGGAAGCGGTCAAAGGTATTCCCTCTCTAGCAACCCTGCAATCAAGATACAAGAAGTCTCTTGTGTCCCCAACACACCCAATACACATGTCAGGTGTATTGGTGCACTAGTTCAGTGAAGAGATAGTGAAATACAAGTGGTATGGATAATTATAAGTGGTAACAATGATAGAAAATAGCTTGATGGAGTGGAAGAGACTAAAGTAAAACTGAAATAAAGATAGAAGCAAGCAAACATGTAATAGATCTAATAGCAAACGGTGTTTTAGTGCTTAGAAACAAGGCCTAGGGATCATAGTTTCACTAGTGAACACTCTCATATAAATATATTCTCTTTATGATACTACTCTTAACTACTCTCCGGTTGGACACTCTAATCATTGGTAGGGCTATAATAGCACACCTCAAAGTTCATCTTTCCCATCTAGATAACCCCACACTGTCACCTTGAGTACTAGATGGGTCCAACAAACACCACAATTTCATAAAGACATCCAACTCCAAATATAACTCATAACAAGTATTTGTAATCTCTAGCCTAAGTGCCACCATGGTGTGCACACTGTCAACTTCACACACATGGGGAGAGCAGAGATCTATTAAAGCACTTGAGTAGCAAGGTAGATCTACTTGATTACAAAGCTCATGATCTCAATAAGGTCACGCATAGAGAGAGAGATGAACACATAGCTACCGGTAGAACCCTTAGCCTCGAGAGAGAACTACTCCCTCATCATCATGGGAATCAGCAATGGTGATGGAGATGGTGCTAAAGATCAATGGAGATGGATCCGGGGGCACTTCCCCGTCCCGACAGGGTGCCAGAATAGAGACTTTCTGTCCCCCGAATCTCCCCTTCGATGGCGGCGGTGCTGTGGAACTTTTCGTGGATTTTTGATTGACAATTTAGGGTTTCTGTATCGGGAGGAATATATAGGCAAAGGGGCAAGGTCGGTGGCCAGCCTGGGGGGATCTGAGCCTAGGGGTGGTTTGGCCACCCTGTGGCCCCCCTTCGTCTCTCCTTCTGGCTCCGTGAATCTTCCGGGAAAATAACGACTTTGGCTTTTGTCCGGTCCAATTCCGAGAATATTCATTTTCTGACTTTCTGGAACCAAAAACGGCAGAAAACAGGCAACTAGCACTGTGGCTCTTGTTAATAGGTTAGTCCAAGAAATCATATGAAAAGTACTCCAAAGTGTGGAGAAAACATAAGAAAGTAGATATAAACCAAGCATGGAACATCAAAAATTATGGATACGTTAGCAACGTATCAGTATATTACGTGTTAACCATAAGACTTGGAATGGGACGGGAAAGTCAGTTGTATCTTCTTCCTCTCGCATGCATCCGGATGGCCAGGTCGTGGCTGTTATCCTTGTGCGTGCATTAATTGGTAATTCGTAGAGGATATGCAGCATATGGGTGGGATCCCTCAACGTCCCACGATAGTTCTAGCATCTGACGGTCTGTACCAACCATTGCCATAATTCAAGATGTGGGCATGGTGTACACCAAGGGGACATGCGGGGTCGTGAAGGGGGTAGTGATTGGCTTGGATCTTAGACTGGGCCCCATACCAAGGAAGCATGGACAAGCTCGCGACTTGGATGTGCAACAAGGCTAAGGTCTCTTATGGGTAAAGTAACGCACCTCTGCAGAGTGTAAGAATTGTGACATGTTACTCCCTGTTCTGGGAAGGAGCTACGAACGCGACAGGAAAGGAACTCTATGAAAGTTCTGGTCAACCTGTGAAGGCTATCGGACATAGTTTTCAGAATAAAAGCAACATTTGAAGAAATGTTTATAAAAACCTGCATTACCTACGACCTTTGGTCTGTGGATGTAGAGATAGTGCATCATACACTCCTTTTAAGTGAACTTGCTGAGTATGCTCGTACTCAACCGTACCTTCTTAACCCTTGCTAGGTTCTAAGCCATTGAAGACGACATCAACATCAATTCCTGCTCAAGAAACCATCATCGGTAGCTCAAGTTCTCCAATAAAGTCAATGAAGTCAGCATATACATAAACCAAAGGAAGGCGGAGATCTTGATTAGATAGGAGTAGATACTCTAGCCATAACACTACTTCTGTAGAGCATTGCACTAGCAGCAATTGCAAGCCAGATAGTTTAGATGCTAGTCTTATTAGCTAGATAGTTCTGAGTTATTATTTTTTGGTTCTTCTTTGTAAGACGTTTCTTTCTCTCTCTTTAACCTAGAGTGTTCTATGGATCTTTTGAAAAGAGTCTAGTTGTAATCTATAGTCATGTCTTGGACCTGCTGTGTTTCTGTTGTACCACTCTGAGGGATGTAATACTAGTGAACGGTGTTTCATTGGTTTTATGACAACAATTGTACTATACTACATCATGAAGTGGTATGCTGGGTCACCGCATGTGGTTTGTGAAAATACCAGACGTGCAATGACTCTAGCTATGGTTTGTCAAAAGAACACACATGCAATGAACTCTGGTGGATCCATATGTGGTCTGTGAAAATAACAGACATGCAATGACAATGGTGGATCTATATGTGGTTAATGAAAAGAATAGACATGCAATGACTCTGGTGGATCCATGTGTGGTTTGTGAAAAGAACACACATACAATGAATCTAGTTGTGGTTTATGAAGAAAACACACATCAAGTGACTCTAGCTATGGTTTATTAAAAGAACACACATGCAATGACACTAGGGATCCATATGTGGTTTATGAGAATAACAAACATGCAATGACACTGGTGGATCCATATGTGGTTTGTGAAAAGATCAGACATGCAATGACTCTAGTGGATCCATATGTGGTTTATGAAAAGAACACACATCCAGCGGCACTGGTGGATCTATATGTGGTTTGTGAAAAGAACACACATGAAATGACTCTAGTTATGGTTAATGAAAAGAACACACATGCAATGACTCTAACTATAGTTTATTGAAAGAAAACACATGCAATGACACTGGTGGATCCATGTGGTTTGTAAAAAGAACAGACATGCAATGACTCTAGCTGTGGATAATGAAAAGAACACACATTTCAATCACACTGGTGGATCCATATGTGGTTTGTGAAAAGAACACACATGCAATGAATCTAGTGGATCCATATGTGGTTTATGAAAAGAACACACATCCAGTGACTCTAGCTGTGTTTTATGAAAAGAACACACTTGCATAGACATTGGTGGATCCATATGTGGTTTGTGAAAATAACACACATGCAATGAACTCTGTTGTTGTGGTTAATGAAAAGAACACACATGCAATGACACTAGGGGATCCATATGTGGTTAATGAAAAGAACACACATGCAATGACTCTAGTTGTGGTTAATGAAAAGAACACACATGCAATGACACTGGTGGATCCATGTGGTTTGTGAAAAGAACAGGCATGCAATGACTCTAGTTGTGGTTAATGAAAAGAACACACATGCAATCACACTGGTGCATCCATATGTGGTTTGTGAAAAGAACACACATGGAATGAACTCTAGTGGATCCATATGTGGTCCATGAAAAGAACAGACATGCAATGACACTAGTTGTGGTTAATGAAAATAACACACATGCAATGACACTAGGGGAATCATATGTGGTTAATGAAAAGAACACACATGCAATGACACTAGTGGATCCATATGTGGTTAGTGAAAAGATCACACATGCAATGACTCTAGTGGATCCATATGTGGTTTGTGAAAAGAACACACATCTAGTGACTCTAGCTGTGGTTTATTAAAAGAACACACATGCAATGGACTCTGGTGGATCCATATGTGGTTTATGAAAAGAACACACATGCAATGACACTGGTGGATCCATGTGTGGTTTGTGAAAAGAACACACATGAAATGACACTGGTGGATCCATATGTGGTTTGTGAAAAGAACACACATGCAATGACACTGGTGGATCCATATGTGGTTTATGAAAAGAACAATCATCCAGTGACTCTAGTTGTGGTTTATGAAAAGAACACACATGCATAGACATTGGTGGATCCATATGTGGTTTGTGAAAGAACACACATGCAATGAACTCAGGTGGATCCATATGTGGTCTGTGAAAATAACAGACATGCAATGACACTGGTGGATCTATATGTGGTTAATGAAAACAATAGACATGTAATGACTCTGGTGGATCCATATGTGGTTTATGAAAAGAACACACATGCAATGACTCTAGTTGTGGTTTACGAAGAAAACACACATCAAGTGACTCTAGCTGTGGTTTATTAAAAGAACACACATGCAATGACACTAGGGATCCATATGTGGTTTATGAGAAGAACAGACATGCAATGACAGTGGTGGATCCATATGTGGTTTGTGAAAAGATCATACATGCAATGACTCTGGTGGATCCATATGTGGTTTATGAAAAGAACACACATCTAGTGACACTGTTGGATCTATATGTGGTTTGTGAAAAGAACACACATGAAATGACTCTAGCTATGGTTAATGAAAAGAACACATATAATGACTCTAGTTGTGGTTTATTGAAAGAAAACACATGCAATGACACTGGTGGATCCATGTGGTTTGTAAAAAGAACAGACATGCACTGACTCTAGCGGTGGTTAATGAAGAGAACACACATTTCAATCACACTGGTGGATCCATATGTGGTTTGTGAAAAGAACACACATGCAATGAATCTAGTGGACCCATATGTGGTTTATGAAAAGAGCACACATCCAGTGACTCTAGCTGTGTTTTATGAAAAGAACACACATGCATAGACACTGGTGGATCCATATGTGGTTTGTCAAAATAACACACATGCAATGAACTCTGGTGTTGTGGTTAATGAAAAGAACACACATGCAATGACACTAGGGGATCCATATGTGGTTAATGAAAAGAACACACATGCAATGACTCTAGTTGTGGTTAATGAAAAGAACACACATGCAATGACACTGGTGGATCCATGTGGTTTGTGAAAAGAACAGACATGCAATGACTCTAGCTGTGGTTAATGAAAATAACACACATTTCAATGACACTGGTGGATCCATATGTGGTTTGTGGAAAGAACAGACATGCAATGACTCTAGCTGGTTCCATATATGGTTTGTGAAAAGAACACACATCCAGTGACTCTAGCGGTGGATTATTAAAAGAACACACATACAATGAACTCTAGTGGATCCATATGTGGTTTATGAAAAGAACACACATGCAATGACACTGGTGGATCCATAAGTGGTTTGTGAAAATAACACACATGAAATGACTCTAGATGTGGTTAATGAAAAGAACAGACATTCAATGACACTGGTGGATCCATATGTGGTTTGTGAAAAGAATACACATGCAATGACTCTAGTTGTGGTTTATTAAAAGAACACACATGCAATGACACTGGTGGATCCATGTGGTTTGTGAAAAGAACGAACATGCAATGAATCTAGCTGTGATTTTTAAAAGAACACACATGCAATGTACTCTGGTGGATCCATATGTGGTCTATGACAAGAACACACATGCAATTACACTGGTGGATCCATATGTGGTTTGTGAAAAGATAACACATGAAATGACATTGGTGGATCCATATGTGGTTTGTGAAAAGAACACACATGCAATGACACTAGTGGATCCATATGTGGTTCGTGAAAAGAACAAACATGAAATGACTCTGGTGGATCCATATGTGGTATATGAAAAGAACATACATGCAATGACTCTGGTGGATCCTTATGTGGTTTGTGAAAAGAACAGACATGCAATGACTCTAGCTGTGGTTAATGAAAAAACACATGTAATGACACTGGTGGATCCATATGTGGTTTGTGAAAAGAACACACATGCAATGAACTCTGGTGGATCCATATGTGGTCTATGAAAAGAACAAACATGCAATGACACTAGTTGTGGTTAATCAAAAGAACACAAATGCAATGACACTAGGGGATCCATATGTGGTTAATGAAAAGAACACACATGCAATGCCTTTATATGTGGTTAATGAAAAGAACACACATGCAATGACACTAGTGGATCCATGTGGTTTGTGAAAAGAACAGACATGCAATGACTCTAGTTGTGGTTAATGAAAATAACACACATGCAATGACACTGGTGGATCCATATGTGGTCTGTGAAAAGAACAGACATGCAATGACTCTAGATATGGTTAATGAAAAGAACACACATGCAATTCCACTGGTGGATCCATATGTAGTTTGTGAAAAGAACACACATGCAATGAACTCTGGTGGATCCATCTGTGGTCTATGAAAAGAACACACATGCAATAACACTGGTGGATCCATATGTGGTTTGTGAAAAGAACACACATGAAATGACACTGGTGGATCCATATGTGGTTTGTGAAAAGAACACACATGCAATGACACTGGTGGATCCATATGTGGTTTGTGAAAAGAACAAACATGAAATGACACTGGTGGATCCATGTTGGTCTATGAAAAGAACAGACATGCAATGACTCTGGTGGATCCTTGTGTGGTTTGTGAAAAGAACAGAAATGCAATGACTCTAGCTGTGGTTAATGAAAAGAACACACATGCAATGACACTGGTGGATCCATATGCGGTCTATGAAAAGAACTGACATGCAATGACTCTAGTTGTGGTTAATGAAAAGAACACACATGCAATGACATTGGTGGATCCATATGTGGTTTGTGAAAAGAACACACATGCAATGAACTCTGGTGGATCCATATGTGGTCTATGAATCATGCGCACCAACCTTTGATCATGTGTGATCCAACGAGGATCATTGCACACATCGTGCCCTTCATAGTACACCGTGAGACAGCATAGACGTCTCCCTCAGCGAGACTTCTACAAGAAGGAACACGAAGCCGTCCATGGAAAAAGTCGTGAACTGGTCATGTCATGTTTAATCAAGTCTGAAAAGCCTACTAGTGCTACTACAACACATGCACAGGGCAACGGGGTCATTGGGTGCACGGTTGTTGATGGTACACTGCAATTTATTACCACTTGATTTTAATAAGACATATCCCATTTTTACGCAGTGCTCTCAATATCGCTTCCAATTGGGCCCTACCGCAAGTAACTTCCATCAGTCAAGGGGGCCCCTCGAGTAGATCTAACATTGCTAGAAATTGGTTCCGCGCCACTTGCATGCAGTGGAATTGAGGTCTGCCATGAGCATATTTTCAATACAGTTCTAAAGTGGAGATCGTGGTTGTTTCAAAAAAAGGGAACCAAAATAAAAAAGGTGGAGATCGTGGTAGCCCCACCCCCTGCCCACCACACGTGTCCACTCGAGGACTACAAATGGTCCAGTGTTTACAAACCCATTCGACCTTCTTCTTCCGTGAGCTCGTGTCATTTTCCCCAATCTGTCTAGTCCCAAAACCCCAATCTGCACCTACCGTGTGCGCCGAAGCTCCTTCGCTTGAAACACCTCCTTCCCTAGGTGTGCCATGAAGCGTACGCGTGGAGACGAGCCGGAGGTGAAGCCAGTTGAAGGTGCAGCAGCAGATGGCTCGTTCATTTCCAAGCAGGCAAAGGCGTCTTCGCCGGGCATGAACGCCGCTCATCACCGTGCCGTCGAGTGTTCGAGCTCATCCGTCCAGCCAGTAGCCTTCGTCGTCGAGCAGCAGGTGGCCGACAATGTCGTGGTGCCCGCAGCAAATCTGGACGGGGGGCATGCGACAGGCGGAGGCAATCCGGTGCTCTACATCAACGACCCCATCACCGTCCAAGAAATCTTCGATGAATCACAGATAATGACGAGTTCGAGGAGGAGGTACCTGATGAGGAGTCTGAGGTACTACATTGCTAGCTTCTCTAGCCACAACCACAGATTTCATTGTTCATACATAGGATTTACTCTATCTTGTATAGATTCTTTTGCTCTTGAAGTAGGGTAGTATATATATAGTTCGAACGGTCGATTGATTTATCTACCATCTAGTCACAAAACCCCAATCCGTCTAGACACAAAACCCCAATCTGCTCATCTGCCATCTAGTTGAGTTTGCTAGTTGAGTGTTGATTTCGATACACAACATGCCTATAACATTACATTTCTATTCCTTATTGAGCCCAATGATTCAATTTTGCCCCAAAATAGTGCAAGGGCATCTGATGGTGTCGTTTTCTTAGGGATGGTTAGTGAACCTGAGGCAGCAATGTACATAAACAATATAGGTTGTGATGTTGGTATTTTGGTTCTCCAACTCAATCTCTGAAAAAATAATGAGGCCCTTAATTTATTCTCATATGGAACCTATATATAATCTTTGTATTGATTCTAATCTTTGAATGAGTCATATGATGCATATGTATATTCCTGAATATTATTTTGTACGATTACATTTCAATTTCTTATTGTGGCCAATGATTCAAAATTTCCCCAAAAGAGAGGCAGACACATTAGTGTCAGATTTTTTCAGGGATGAGTTAGCAAACCTAGGGCGATGTACAAGAACAACATAGGTTGTGCAATTTTTACTTGGTTCGCTCACTCCATCCCTAAAGAAACTTACGAGGCCCCTAGATTTATTCTACATACACTCTGATCCAATTAATTGTCATTTTGTTGAGATGAAATGATATATGAACTGATCAAACTATTGCTAAGATGCTTTCTCTTTGATATCAACTTAATATTGTCTTACATATATATGTTGTCAATTCTTGAGTTGTAATACAATTCAGTCATATGTATGAGTTCTAAGTTATGTTCTTAAAAATCAACAGGAGGATGAGGAGGACGTGGACGATAGCAAAAAATCCAGGGACAACAAGAGCCGCTACATGCTGAGGCGGTTACAGTGTGGGCAAATTCGTTTCTACCGTAGGGGGAGACTGTTTTGCCCATTCTGTGGTAGAGAAATCAACGTGGACCTCGACAGCATGATCCACCATGCGGTGGATGTTGGCAAGGGCGGAGGCAGCAGGCATAAGCCGATTACCTTGGCATGGCACGCAGCCTTCGGTAAATTCCTCCAGGAGTATGTCAGGACTGGCCTGTATCCCCTCGACTAGGCTGCCCCTGCCTTGCTAGGCGTCTCCATGTCCCGGCCTCATGTTGCTGCCCCTGCTTTTATTTTTGTTTTAGTTAATTATTACCTTTGTGTTGCATGTAAGACAATATATCTGTGGACCGTGGTGTCTTTGGTGAACCTTCTATATATATATGTATTAATCTACTCCTTTATATGGAGTGCCTTAAAATTTCTAGTGTTCAATTATAGTACTGATCATGCTCATGCACACTACCAAATATTTCTAGTGTTCGATTATATTATAATTGTCAAGGAATGCATCAACAAGTTAAATTGGTCGAAATTTCGTATTAAAGTAACTAAATTATCTTACATCGGCAGTGGACGTTGGCACAAGCTGAGGCCAAAGGCATCAGCCGAAGACCTTGGCGCGGCACGCAGCCTTCGGCAAATTCCTTACAGGTTCAACAACGGGTTGCTGCCGCCCAGCTCCGAGTTCACTTACAGGTTTAACATGGCAGAACTTGAGCTAGCGAGGGTACAACTCCCATAGAGACCTCGGCAGGGGTGGCAGAATTGGCACGGATGCGACCACGGCGCGGCGAGCTCAGATTCTGGAGGAGGAAAACATGACCGAGCATGGTCGACACGGTGACAAATCTCACAGGGACCCAATTCTTGTCCCCGCGCCGTGCCATGGTGAGGGCGAGCTCCGACTCGGGATGGGGAGAAGAGCGAGGCCGAGCAGGTTCATCCACGTCCTAGCTCCGCACCATGGTCGCGACCATAGATTGTTGCTCTGGGGAAGAAGAAGACACATAATGGATGTAGGCACCAATGCTGCAAGCCTATAGGGAGGAGAGCGAGGCCGAGCAGGTTCATCCACGTCCTAGCTCTGCGCCATGGCCGCGACGCCCCACAAATTGTCGCTTCGGGGAAGAAGAAGACGCGTAATAGATTCAGGCGCCAACGTTGCAAGCCTACATGGCTATCACGACGGCAGCGACATAACGGCGAAAACTGACAAGAGGGCCCCAACTTGACGGGCGTTAGCCTGATATTTTGTATTGAAACGTAAAGTTGAATTCATGCCGAAAAAGACCCTCTGAGTATTTGGCACACCAACTGTGGTCATCGCAGCTGATTACAAGCAACTTGGGTACCGCGTTGCCTAGGCGCCTCAACTTTCGGGCCGCAAAATGATATTCTCTGCATGACCGTCTTGAGACGTACCCTGACTTTGTCGACAGAGCCGTTGCTAAAGTGACTGCCTGGAGGACCCCAGCCTCCCTTCCGTCCGACGATGAGGCCAACTGCACCGTAAGACGAATCGAATGGCTCATGGGCGAAGGTCTGACGGGCATGGACCTGGCCATGTGATGGTTTGTTAGGTGGATCCATCCTCTGCAGCATCGCACCGAGTTGATGTGCAAGTATACTCAGGACAGGAGAGATCCCATGCGAATTCGCGGGACAACTTCTTCAAGGACTCTGTCAAACTCTGGCTTAAGGACATCGTCAAGGTGAAGGACAGGAAGCGTGGCTTCAAGATCACCTATGACATGTTCGACCGCGACAAATGCCCAGAGGTAGCTTTTGTTTCCTTTGTTGCTCGTTATATACTCTAAGGCTTTTCCGTCTTGAAGTTGTAAGTCTAACACTCATTTGTTTCCTAGCTGGCGACCTTGGCCGGAAGATCAGATGGCCTCTTAGGTCTATGATCCCAAGCTGAAGGATATCCAAGTAGTGTCCGACGATGACACCCCCAAGGATCAGCCAGCTCCAGCAACACAAAAGCGGAAGAGCTCCACCTCTAACGCTGCTGCCAAGGCCAAGAAGAAGAAATCATAGAGTGGAGTCTCCAGACGATCCACCGCCGCCATAGAAGCGGAGAAGAAGAGATCACTAGCATTCCCCTTACCAAGGCTCCTGCTATGGAGTAAGTATATTCATTCTCCAGCTTGTATTTCTAGCTCATACCTTTTTTCAACTCTTGTACTTATACTTTGTACGTTCCAGGAGGAAAGCCGGTGTTAGCTTGAAGCGATCATCCAGAGATGCTGGAGGGTCAAAAAACATTCGTGATATGCTGACCAGGGATATGGCCGCCAAGCCCTCTCCCGCTACTACTCCCCCTACTCATGCTGCCAAGCCCTCTACTAGTCCCGCTGGGCCTTCGTCCGCCGTCATCCCTGAGATCTCCGCCATGGAGACAGATGTCAATCCAATCTTTGATATCTCAGGCTCTGTCGAGGTGGATGTTGCTCCCAACGATCTGGCGACGCAGGAGAGTACCTCCTCCAAAGTGGCTGAACCTCCATCTAAGGATGCCACTGAGAAAGGGAAACATGTAATGGAAGGAGAGGAGGTGGAGGCAGTTGTGGCAACAGACAAGGCGGGAGCATCTAAGCCATCAACTGCTATGGCAACACAGTAGGCGGCTAGGGCATCATCCATGCCTCTGTCTTCAACAAATCCTCTGGCCGCGACTCCTCCGACATTGTGCTTGGATGGCCTTATTGCATAGGCAGATGCCATGTATAACAATGTCGACGTCTTCCATATTGCATATGCCAATCTGGCCAACAATCTCAAAGTTATTGCCATTGTAAGTCTTTGAACTTCACTTCTTTTTACTTTATACTGTATTCCACTGTAGCCCTCGAGCTCTTAGGCAAAATCTTGATAAGTTTGGCTTGAGTGCTGATGACCCACAAGTATAGGGGGTGTATCGCAGTATTTTCGATAAGTAAGAGTGTCAAACCCAACGAGGAGCAGAAGGTGCTGGCTAGTGGTATGGATCAGGAATTCTCTGCAAATACTTAGCAAACGGATTTTTAGGGGTTTTCGATAAAGCAAGTAAACAAAGTACGAGTAAATGAAAGACAGTAGGAATAAATGCAGCAAGTGTCCCAATCCTTTATGCAGCAAAGGACAAGCCGGTTATATTACTTAAGATGACCAAACGTTCTCGAGGACACATGGGAAGACTGTCAAGTGCTTTCACTTCATATAGTTGATTAATCTTCTCTAGCTTGCTAAGTGTTGTGTGGGTGAACCTGTGCTAATGTATCGTCCCGTCCAAGACTAATACATACTTGTGATTATACCCCTTGCAAACATCTGTAACTACAAGTAATTAAGGTAGAAACCTAACCACAGCTTTAAACTCTAAGATCCTTACGTCCCTTGTGCAATGGTTTCCTAACGGGGGTTCAGGTTTCACATCACTCCAAGAACCCCTACGATTAGTAGCCAAATACATAATGCTTTCCCCTAGGACCATATAGGTGAAGTGTCATGTAGTCGACGTTCACATGACACCACTAGAAGAAGTACACCACAACTTAAATAACAATCTATTGAATCTCTCTCAACTCAACTCCACTACTAACAACATGACTTCTCCCATGTCCTCAAGAACAAACGAACTACTCACAAGACATCATATGGATCATGATCAAAGATGGAATAATGATGTATAAAAATATGAACATAAACAATAATTCAATGGTTCACTCAATAGCATCAACTACAAAGAGTAATCAGCACCGGGAAAGTTTCCCCTATGAACTAATGCAAGATTCAACTCAATTGTTACAGCAATATGGAGATGGTGATGAGGGTGCTGATGGTGATGGTGATGAGGGTGCTGATGGTGATGATACCGATGAAGTCCAGCTTGATGGTTGTGTTGATGGCGACGATCTCCCCTCTCCAGGAAGGAATTCCCGTGAAATCATGTCGGAGAGATCTTCTCTCCGGTGTTTTCCGCCCGTGAGGCGCGGATCTTCTGTGGTCGCTACCGAGTCTTAGGGTTTCGGAGGTTGATATCGCCGAGGGGAGAGGCTGGAGTGGGCGGGGTGGCCACACCACCTCCAGCGCGTGCCCTAGCAAGGTGGTGTGGGCCCCCTGTGGCCCATCTCCACTCCGTCTTCTGGCATCCTTAGTCTTCTGGAAAAATAAGATCCGTATATTTTCCCGGATTTTCTGATCTTCGCGAATTTTGCCTCCAAACAGCACATTTTCCATCAGAATCCTGACTGCAGCGGTCCATGGTCCAAAAGTCATCAACCATGCAAAAACAAATGAAATAACATAAGTATCACCTCTCAATACGAAATATATCAATGAATAATAGTGAATTAAGACATAGAATAGTGATGCAAAATGGACGTATCAAGTGCTCCAAAAGAACTAAGTGTAGAACTTGTCTATGTAGCCCCCGAGTTTCTAGTTTAGAATGATAATTCCGACTAGACACTCTAAGAGAGAACACTACTGGATTTAAAATCTTACACTATAGCCCCCGAGCATGTAGTTGAAACTAGATAGTTCCGACTAGATGCTCTAAAGAAACTAAGCATGTTTACTCTTTGTAGAATGAGCAGAGATGGAGGATAACCACCAATGAGAGGTTTGCTGCTTTGCAGAAGGAACTGGACCTTGAACAGGGTAAAACAGCCTTCCTGAAGCAACATATCAAAAATACCCAGAGTCTATTTCTTTTAACAACTCCTTACTTTTTCTCATGGATCCATTTCTGCCGTCTTCTCATAGTGCTTTTCGTTTTCCGTCTTACAGAGGCCATTGCCAAAGCCAAGAGCATCGTCGAGCAATCCAAGCATATTCAAGAGCTTAACAATGAAAATAAAATTTTGAAGAAAAACCTGGCTGATGTTGTCAAGGGCCATGAAGAGGCGATGAGGGTGCTGCAAGAGTCTACTGATGCCGAGATGCAGCGCCTAAAGAATGAAATTGCACAACTCAAGGAACAGAACCAAGCTGCCAAAGATCAGAATGAGAGGAACCTTGAGGTGTACAAGACAGTTCAGAAGGAGCGGGATGTCTTGGCTGAGACATGCAAGCAAGCTGAGACGAGCATCTTCGGTAACTCTGCCCCGTCTTGGTCAATTCTGTACTTTGGATAAATGTTTGATTTGCTTGTACTCGTGATCCTTGTATTTTATGCAAACCATAGCTCCCATTGGCTTGGCCAACTTGGGTGAAGATGCTCTAGATTCCAAGGAATGCATGATTCTTACCGGCAACTTCGTCAGCACCGCCATTGCCCAGGCCAAGGAGATAGCCCAGCCTCTAGGAATAAACATCAAGGCGGTAGACTCAGCGGCCAAGTACTCGGAAATCCTGTGCCGAGCCCCCGAGAAAGTCAAGGATTGGAAAGCCTCTTGTGTCTGGGCTGGTGCAAGGATGGCCCTGTCCTTGGTTAAGGCACACTACAACAACACCGACATCGATCTAGTGACCTTTGGCATGCCCAAGCTAGACGAGGAAGGGAAAGAAATCGATAGAGATGCTATTTGGAATTCCTTCACTGGCTTCGACACCAGAGTTGCCAAGATGATCAAGGTGGATGTCTTCGTGCCTGCCGAGATTCTTGATGAAGACATGGCTTCATCTGAGTCTAGCCCATCTCCTTCCGAGTTTGATGAGCTATCCTGGCCTGGCTCTCCTATTGCTGATGATGCCACCACGAAGTCCCTTGTAGTAGAGCCATGAAAAACAATATTTGTATTAAATGTATCTCTGCAATGTGTATGCGGAAAAACTTATGTGTTTTGTTAAGGCGGAAAAACCTGTACTCAAGTTTCCTGCTGCTTATCTGTTTCCAGCATGTGTATATTATTAAGCAAGTGCTGGATTATCCATTATTCTGGTTCGTATGCTTGACCTTTCGTGAGACGGAAGACTCACAACACAGAACTATGCCCTCAGGTGATGATGCTTAATAGCACGGTCAAGAACCTAAGAGCAAAATCACCGGCTTTGAGTGTCGAGAAGTCACTACTCTAGAATCCATATAAAAACTCCAGAAAACGTGTAGACCAGAAAACTTAAGCTAACGCCCGTAGGCGGAATTTTCACAAGTGCAAATGCAAACTTGCACATAAAGGGTTTATATGATCCAAAAATGAACAACTAAAGGAGGTAAAATACTCAGAGAATATGAGTGAACCAAATGCTTTATTTCATTGATCATATAAGAAACTTATTACATAATATAAATGTGCTAAGTGTAAAAGGGACGTAGCTGTGCTATGTTCCATGGCCGATCTGTCTCCGGGTAATCATCATCGGACTCACGTTTCTTGTGCATGCGATTTTTTGGCCTATCTTTCAACTCACGAATATCGATGAGGTAATAGGAACCATTTAGCAATGCTTTGCTTATGACGAACGGTCCTTCCCAAGGCGGGGATAGCTTGTGTGATTTCTCCTGCTTGAGTCTAAGCACTAGATCCCCTTCTTTAAACGAATGATGCTTTACACGGTGACTATGGTATCCACGTAGCTTCTTCTAGTAGACGGCGGATCTCTGGCATGCCAGCATGTGCTCTTCCTCAAGTAGGTCTACAGATAGGCGTCTAGATTCTTCAGCGTCACCCTCCTCGTAGGCAGCGACTCTTGGTGCATCATGGAGGATGTCGGATGGCAGGACGGCTTCTGCTCCATAAACCATGAAGAAAGGAGTAGAGCCGGTGGATCTGTTGGGTGTTGTTCGTAAACTCCACAAGACAGATGGTAGCTCCTCCGCCCAGGCTCCAGCTGCTCTACATAGCGGTGCCTCTAAGCGTGGCTTGATTCCGTGCAGAATTAGTCCGTTGGCCCTTTCAACTTGCCCATTTGACTATGGGTGTGCCACAAATGCTAGGTCAAGGCAGATGCCTTTTTCATGATAGTACTACTCAACTTCTCTGAGAGACAAATTTCTGCCATTGTCGGTGATGATGTTGTGTGGGAGACCAAATCTCACCACTAGATCCCGGACAAATTTCAGGGTTGTTGCCCCATCAAGCTTTCTAATGGGTTTAGCTTCAATCCATTTTGTGAACTTATCCACTGCTACTAGCAAGTGTGTAAATCCACAAGGTGCTGTCTGCAAAGGTCCCACCATGTCCAGCCCCCAGACTACAAACAGCCAAGTTATTGGTATTGTTTGCAATTCCTCAGCTGGAACACTTGGTTGTCTTGCATAGAACTGACACCCAAGGCATGTTTGTACCAACTTGTCGGTGTCCACCTTGGTAGTTAGCCAGTAGAATCCTTGTCGGAAGGCCTTAGCCACAAACGATCGGGGAGTGGCATGATGCCCGCAATCTCCGAGATGTATCTCTCTAAGGATTTCAATACCTTACTGCTGGGAGACGCATCGAAGGAAAACTCTTGTGGTACTTCTTTTGTATAGCTAGCTGTCAATGATGATGTAGCCTTTTGCTATGTGTACTATTTGCCGGCTTTCGACTTCGTCGGCGACCAAAGTTCCGTCTTGTAGATAATCCATGTATGGTTTCGTCCAAGCCTGAGAGGTCACTGTTACTATGTTAACGAATGAATCCACACTATCCGGGTTGTCGGGGTCTGCTCCCTTCACGGATGGGGTTCGTAAATGTTCCAGGAAAACGCCTAGCAGAATTGGTCGGCAGGCTGACCCAAGCTTTGACAATAGATATGCCGCCTCATTTTCCTCTCTTTTGATGTACTTGACATTGTAGCCATCGAAGCACTTGGCTGTTTCGTCTACTTCGTCTCGATATGCCGCCATCATAGGGTTCCGCGTGTTCCAGGTGCCAGCTACTTGCTGGGCAACCAAGTCGGAATCTCCATAGCAAACTATGCGCTTGATGCCAATATCCTTGGCTACTCGAAGTCCGTGAATGAGGGCCTCGTATTCCGCCATGTTGTTGGTAGCATTGAAGTAGATCTACGGGACGTATTGCAACTTCTCCCATGTTGGTGACTGTAATAATACACCAGCCCCTGAGCCATTGAGTAGCTTTGATCCGTCAAAGTGCATGACCCAATATTCTGGCTCTATCACGGGAGTGTCTTCTGGCAGTTCTGTCCAATCTGCAATAAAATCCGCTAATGCTTGTGAGTTTATAGCGCCGCGTCTCTTGTAAGTGATTTCAAAGGCGGCAAGTTCAATGCCCCACTTTGCCACTCTTCTTGTAGTGTTGTTGTTGTTGATGATGTCGTACAGTGGAGCTTTGCTAACCACTGTGATAGGGTCCTCCTAGAAATAATGCCTTAACTTGCGTGAAGCAAGGAAAACTCCATAAGCTATCTTTTGGTAGTGCAGGTAATGTTGCTGGGATTCCATCAAGACCTCGCTTACATAGTAAACGGGTCACTGAACTCCGTATTCGTGCGTTGGCTCCTTGTGCTCCACCACGATGACGATGTTGATGACTCGGTTAGTTTCCGCCATGTAGACTAACATAGGCTCCCTTGACACCGGTGCTGCAAGTATTGGTGGGAAGGAGAGCATTCTCTTCAACTCTGAAGTGTTGTGTCAGCTTCGTCTGTCCATATGAATTTCTCCGCCTTTTTGAGCAACTTGTAGAGTAGCATAGCCTTCTCCCCAAGTCGGTTGATGAACCGGCTTACTACTGCTACGCAGCCTGTGAGCCTTTGTATGTCCTTCAGGCATGTAGGATGCTTGATGTTGAGGATGTCCTTGATTTTCTCCGGGTTCACCTTGATTCCGTGATGCGAAACGATGAAACCCAACAGCTTGTCGGAAGGTACCCCGAAGACGCACTTCTTGGGGTTCAGCATCATGTTGTATTTTCGGAGATTGTCGAAGGTTTCCTATAAGTCGGTGATAAGATCGTTTGATTTGTTTGACATTTCCACGATATCGTCCATGTAAGCGTGTACGTTGCGACCTATTTGGTCATGTAGGCAATGTTGCATTGTCCGCTGGTAGGTAGCACCAGAGTTTTTTTAGCCCAAAGGGCATCGTGACATAGCAATATGTGCCGTAGGGTGTGGTGAATGAAGTGGCCAGTTGGTCCGACTTTCGCATCTAGATTTGGTGGTAACCTGAGTAAGAATCGAGAAAACACAGAAGTTCCGAGCCAGCCGCCGAGTCAATGACTTGGTCAATGCGAGGCAAAGCAAACGGATCCTTCGAACACGCTTTGTTCAAGCTGGTGTAATCAATGCACATTCTTAATTCATTGGTTCCCTTTTTGGGGATAAGTATAGGATTTGCCACCCATCGGGTGTGAATAACTTCTCGGATAAAGTCAGCCTTAATTAACCTAGCTATTTCTTTGCCTATAGCCCTTCGTCTTTCGTCACCAAAGCATCGTAGAGGTTGTTTCACCGGTTTGGCATTAGGACCAATATTCAAGCTGTGCTAGGCAAGTTCCCTGGGTACACCTTTCATGTCGGCAGGTTGCTAGGCAAAGATGTCCCTATTCTCACGGAGGAACTTGACGATCGCGCTTTCCTATTTGGTATCCAGGTTCGTGCCAATGGTGGTGGTGTTGGAGGAATCTCCTTCAACAAGCTCCACCTGCTTGGTCCTGATGGTGGCCTTGAAGGCGGGTTCGGCAGCAGTAATCTTCTTCTTCGAAGCCGGCATCTCCGAGGCATCAACCTAGTTCTGGATCTCCTAGAACTCCTCACCGTAGAGAACTGCTTCGGCGAAGGCGGCTTCACTGAGCTCGCACTCTCACGCCTTGTTGAAGCTTCTGTCAACATTGATGATGTCGTTTGGTCTGGGTAGCTTGATCTTGTTGTAGACAAAGCATGGCCTTGTGAGGAAGGAGTGGAAGATGTCACGTCCAAAGATGACGTGGTACACGCTCTTGAAAGGCACCACTTCGAAGGTCATGCGTTCTTGGCGGTAATTGTTAACATCGCCAAAAGCGACCGGAAGGGTGATGCAGCCCAGGGAATTTGCTTGCTGGCCGGGGACAACCCCATGGAACATGGCGTTGCTCTTCCTTAGCTGGGTCTCCGTCAACTTCATCTTGTGCAGTGTATCCAGGTACATGATGTTGATGATGCTTCCACTGTCCATGAGGCACTTGGTGAACTCTGCGCCGTCAATCAAAGGGTTGATGACCATGGCATACTGGTTCTCTGTTGGGATAAGGTCTGGGTGATCCTTCCTATCCCAAGTAATTGGAATCTCCGACCACCTGACGTACTAGGGAACTGGAGGGAGGGTAGCCATCAGTATCCTTAGAGAGGTCTTCTAGGCCCGAACGGTGGGAGTACCAAGGAAAGTGTGGTAGACTAGAGCCTTCTTCTCGAAGGTTTTTTCCCTTTACCCTCTTCCTTGTCGGAGGATTTGGGTTCCACGTCTTCCTCCATATCGCTTGATTCCTTGGATTCCTCTTCCTTCTTCTTCCCTTTGCCCTTTCCGCGAGGTCTGTTCTTCCGACTTTGCTTGTAGCCGGAATCAGGGTCTTCCTTTGAGATCATTGACAAACTTGCATTGGCGGTTGGTGTGGGTGGCTTTGCCATTTGCGTCAAGGTGGACGAAACACGGCATATCACGGTGCTCTTCGTACATTTGGGGAACGTGGGGCGCTGAGGGTATAGAATCACTCCTCTGTTGGCCATGGATAGCCCCCCGACCACGTCCACGCTGTCTGCCTCCGCCTCTGCCTGTGAACATAGCGGTGACCATGTCGGCTGTTTGCTTTTCTTCAAACAGAGTCTTCCGCTTGTTATTATTGTTCTTCCTAGCTTGGGTAGGGATTGCGATTGCCGTCAACGATCCGCGTGCGTCATCAGCAGCAGCGGTGAACTCGCTAGACATGGTGTTCATTGCGTTGAGGTTGAGCTTGTTGTTGTCTTGCTTGTGCTTCAACGTATGCCGAAGCAAAGTTCCCTTTTCCAGACCGTCGATGAAGGCGGCCATAGCGGTTTGTTCGTGTACCCCTACGCAGGAATTTTTCATATCCAGCCAGTGAGAGAGGTAGGCACGAGAGGTTTCATCCTTTTGTTGTACGCACCACTGTGGTCTCAGATAGTGCAAGTACGCTTGTATATACCCTCAAAGTTCTTGGTGAACGCTTTGTGCATGTCCAAATAATTGCATATTGATTTCTTCAGCAAGTCGTCAATCCATTGTCGGGCAGTGCCAGTGAGCATAAGTGGGAGGTACTTAACGGTGACAATGGGGTTTCTCCCAGCGATGTGAATTGCTTCGTTGTAGTCCTGCAACCATGTAACTGGTCTGGTGGTTCCGTCATAAGGCTTGATAGTTTTGTCTATCTGGAGGCCCTGGGGGTAGGTTGTGGCCCATATTACTAGTCCAAAACAACGTGGCCCAAGGTATGGGAGCTCCCGAGCTTCTTGGATCTTGTCCAGCCATGAACGTGCATCGTACGGCTCTGGTTGCTTCCCTTTATCGTCATGGGGAGGGGAAGTGCGGTGCGATCTATGGGATCCACCATGTCCTCCACCATGATGGCTGCTAGGTGGCGACGGTGGGGGTGGAGGCGGTGGGTTAGCTTTCTTGCGATTACCCTCCTGCGACTCCTCACGCCTATCGCAGTTGCTTGTCAGACGTGGTGGTTCCTTGTGGGACCTGCTCCTATGTCCTTCAATGCCGCTGCACTCTCCGGCATGCTGGGGCTGCTCACCCTGGTCGCGTATAACAATGCCAACATGGGGACTCCTAGGTGGTGGTATGCTTGTACGGTGGCGCGATTGTGGTTCCTCGTGTCGCCGGGATGGTGGTGGAGGTGGTGACGATGAGGGTGAGCCTTTTCTCCGTGATCGGATGATATGGGTATGGCGTCAGCCCTGTTGCGCGCCTCCCTCCGTATTTTCTCCATAGATCCTATGTGAGATACTTCGTCATGGGGAGATCTTGGCCTTCTACGGCTGTTCAGGGTTGACTGCCAAAGCTCCGGATTTGACTCAAGCCTCTGTGAGGTGGCTTTCTCCTGTTGCTTGCATGCCTTGGCAACGAGGTCATATACCTGAGCAACTGCTTCTGGCGACCTGTCCTACTCCAGTAGGGTCTTGGCAACGGCAATGTTCAGGGCAGGAGTTGGCATGACTTGCCTCCCCTCTGAATCAATGTATGGGTGGCTTTTGTCAGTTTAGATCCGTCATACCCCAACCTGCACCGAACGTCGGGGTCTTCGATGACCTGAGCTGGGTCTTTCTTTGACTTCTGCTTCAACAGCAACTGTTTGTATTCAGCCTCCATAGCTCTTGTCACCTTAATAGATTGTTGCGCCTTTGTCATATCTTCGTCTATCGTAGCGCCCTGTTCTGTGATGGACTTGGCCTCCGCTAGGATTACCGCACGCTTCTCATCAAGCTCTGTAACGATCTGAATATGGGCGACGGTAATGGGCTCAATGAGGAGTGCGCCATAGATTGCCTTGTCGGCGGGAGTAACCAATGGGTTGCCATCTATAGACGTTGATGGTGGCATTGGCGGCTGGTTTGAATGCATGGCAGTACTAGGAGCCGTGGTGAGTTCCTGCGCTGGTTGCGGGTGGATAACCGGAGGAGGAAAGGCCTTGGCCGGAGCCGGAGGCTCGGCAGCTTTCTTGGCTGTTGTTGCTCTGGTGACCGCTGGCGTGGGTGATACGTCCATTTTGCATCACTATTCTACATCATAATTTACTATTATTCATTGATATATTCCATATTAAGAGATGATACTTATGTTATTTCATCTGTTTTTGCATGGTTGATGACTTTTGGAGCATGGACCGCTGCAGTCATGATTCTGATGGAAAAGGGGTTGTTTGGAGGCGAAATTCACGAAGATCAGAAAATCCGAGAAAATACATGAAAAATCCTATTTTTCCAGAAGACGAAGGATGCCAGAAGGGAGAGTGGAGTTGGGCCACAGGGGGCCCACACCACCCCCTAGCGCGGGCTACCCTAGGCCGCGCCATCAGGTAGTGTGGCCACCCTGACCCACTCCTGGCTCTCCCCTTTGGCGTATATTATTCCCACGAAACCCTAAGCCTGGGGGGCTACCACAGAAAGATTCTGCCGCTTCTACGAGGCGGAGAACTACATAGAGAGAAAGATCTCTCCAGCAGATAGAATTCTGCCGGGGGAATTCCTTCCCGGAGAGGGGAGATCGTCGCCATCAACACCACCATCAAGCTGGACTTCATTGGGATCATCATCTCCATCATCATCTCCATCAGCACCATCATTACCACTTCATACCGCTGTAACAATTGGGTTGAATCTTGCATTAGTTCTTAGGGGAAACTTTCCCAGTGTTGATTACTTATTGTAGTTGATGCTATTGAGTGGAACCGTTGAATTATTGTTATGTTCATATTGTTACTTGTCTTATATCATCTCTGATCTTGATCCATATGATGTCTTATGAGTAGTTCGTTTAGTTCTTGAGGACATGGGAGAAGTCATGTTGTTAGTAGTGGAATTGTGTTGAGAAAGATTCAATGGTTTGTTATTAAGTTGTGGTGTTATTCTTCTAGTGGTGTCATGTGAACATCGACTACATGACACTTCACCTTTATGGGCCTAGGGGAATGCATTATGTATTTGGCTACTAATCGTAGGGGTTGCCGGAGTGACAAAAACTTGAACCCCCGTTAGGAAACCTTTGCACAAGGGATGTCAGGATCTTAGAGTTTAAAGCTATGGTTAGGTTTCTATCTTAATTACTTTCTTGTACTTGCGGATGCTTGCAAGGGGTTTAATCACAAGTATGTATTAGTACTAGGAAGGTCGGTACATTAGCATAGGTTCACCCACACAACACTTGTCAAACTAAAGAAGATTAATCAACTATATGAAGCGAAAGCACTTGATGATATTCCCGTGTGTCCTCGAGAACGTTTGGTCATCTTAAGTAATACAACCGTCTTGTCCTTTGCTAAAGAAAGGATTGGGCCACTTGCTACAATTATTATTATTGTCTTTTATTTACTCGCACTTTATTTATCTGCATTATCAAAAACCCCTAAAAAACCGTTTGCTAAGTATTTATAGAGAATTCCTGTTCCGAGCCACTCGTCAACACCTTCTCCTCCTTGTTGGGTTCGACACTCTTACTTATCGAAAATACTACGATACACCCCCTATACTTGTGGGTCATCAAGACTATTTTCTAGCACCGTTGTCGGGGCGTGATGCGCTATTGGAGAGTGGAACTGGTAAAGGAAACTTCTATTGTGAGTATTGTTTACTTCTATTAGTTACTTTATTTTCAATATGGATAATTCACTTAGTTTCTTATTTCGTAATGTTAGTACCACGGCTAAGGTAGTAGATGAACCACCACCTGCTGAGAATGATACTTTTAAAATACCTACAAGAATTATTGATCGTGTTATGGATAACTACTATTTTGGAGATGGGACTGTCCATCCCGGTGATCATTTGCTCTTTATACACGAATTATGCGGGTTGTTCAAGTGTGTAGGTATTACAACAAATCAAGTCAAGAAGAAGTTATTATCATTATCACTAAAAGGAAGAGCTGAGGAATGGTATAAGCTGCTAAAGAATGGTCAAGCTCTTAAATGGGAGGAAGTAGTACCTCTCTTTTATTCAAAAAATTTATCCTCCTAGTGAGATTCATAAAGATCGGAATCAAATATACAACTTTTGTCCTCTTGATGGAGAGAGTACAACTCAAGATTGGGGGAGATTGAAGTTACTAATGCTCAAATGTCCTATTCATGAGCTCCCCAATAATATTATTATCAATAACTTTTATGCAAGGCTTTCTCTTCATGATAAGGATCTATTGGATGCTTCTTGCGCTGGATCATTTACACGCATGGAAGAAGGAGCTAAATGGGATCTTCTAGACCGTATTCAAGACAATGCTAAAGCATGGGAGAATGATAAAGGAAGAAAGTCACGTATAAATTATGATTATGAATGCATTGAAGCTTTTACGGGAACTGATGACTTTCAAAATATTAGAAATTCTTATTGACTAGACTCTCAAGCTATTGCAACTTATTTTAAAGCTTTTGCTTCTTATATTGAAATTCCTAAAAAGAAGTGGAATAAGTATCACGCACCTTATAAAGACATTGTTAATAGTGTTCCTACAAGAAATACTGAAGTTTACACTGCTAATCATGTTTTACCTGAACCTTACATTGAGAAAATGCCTTTCCTAGTTAAGATAAAGGAACATTCTATGATAGCTAGTATGGACAATGAAAGTACCAATAAAGCTATTGAACCTGATGAACAAGTGGATACTGAACTTGTAGTAGCAAATGTGAAAGACTTTGTCATAAATATGTAGAAGAGGGACACACTATCCTTTGTAAGGATATCCCTAATACTGTTTCACAAAGTAGTGTTATGAGAGCTTGTGTCCCTGTGTTTTCTGTTAGGATAAGTGATCATTGCTACAATGGTGCTTGTGATAGTTATATCGTTAAATTTATGCATGATACTGAAAGTTATTATGAGAGAGGGAAGATTGTTCTAATGCATCTAAATAATATTAAGTTTCCTCGTTTTATGCTTAAAGTCTTTATGTTGCACTTGTTTTGCCTTCCTATGCTTGTAGCCTCTGGTTTCAACAATTTATTTTCTTACAAAACTCCCTTGCATAGGAAGTGGGTTAGACTTAAACATGTATATTTTTGCTTCGTGATGCTCTCTTTTACTTCAGTTCATATTCTTATGTGAGCATCATTAAAATTATCATGCCCATCTTAATGGCTGTAAAGAAAGAGCTTTTTGGGAGACAACCCAATATATTTTTGCTTTCAGTTTGTTTTTGTTTCTTTGCATCTTGGAATTTATTTCTTCTGCAATAACCTCTCCTTATCTTTTTGTTTGGTTTTTGTGTTAAGATCAACCTCTAATGAGAGAGAAGTAAGATTTGGGGAAGTTGTTGTCCCGAAACAGATTTTTGTGCTTCACTATAAAAAATCATTAAAAATCTCAGAACGTCGTACTGATTGTAATTTTTTGTGTGCATGCCCCAGGTTATTATTTAACTTTCGTTAGTTTTGCACTTTTTGATTTGAGCAACTGAAGATTTTCGAAAAAATTGATCTTTACCTGCTGGTCTGTTTTGATAGATTTTTCCCACTCTTGCATTTTCCTCTTAAATCGATTTCCTTTTTGAATTCTTTTTGGGTTTTTGGAAGGAGTTGCTATAGTAGCTTATGATTTTATGGATTTCAGTTGAAATTGAACTTAAAAGGTTTATTACCTCACTTACACTAATGTTGCTAATGAGAATTCTGTGAAGTTTTGTGTGAAATAAATTTCCAGGTTATAGGAAAGAATGGTGTTAAGATGGTGAATGGTTAAATGACTCAAACAATATGTGTATAAAGATGAAGATATTGATGTTATTCAAGCGGTGACTCTAGAAGAATTTATTAAATGCCAACTTCAGAGACCTGTAGAGTCTGTTTTCGAATAGGTAACAGTTCTGGTAAGAAAAGGTCCACGAAAAACCTGACCAGTTACATTTTTGTAGTTTTTATCCAACAAGGAAAGCAACAAAGCGAAAGAGGGACGGAAACGGAGCCAGGGTGGCTCACACCACCCCGTGGCGCGGCCCCCTGGCCGCGCCACCAGGTGGTGTGGCCACCCCGGAGCCCGTCTCCGACCCGTTTTCTCCCAGTACTTTCCTTATGTTGTAAAAATTCGTAATTTATAATCCCCCGGATCCCCCGAGGTTCGTATATCGTGTTCTCGTTGTGTTTTTGTTTCGATCTATTTCTGACAGGTAGAGTCTCATTTTTGGGAGCCACAATGTTTTCCTTTGGATCAGCCAAGGAAGATCCCTCTACAGACGTCGTTAACCCGTACATGCGTAAGTTGAAGTTTCATCCCAAGGAATTGTCGCTCTAAGATGGGGAAGTATAGATAAAAGAGGTTCAGGGCCCTAAAGGTGAAGGTAGTCTGGAGGACAGGATGGAAGCACTGGATCAAGAAGTCTTTAGGTACAAGAAGATGGCGGAGCGCGAAGTGGATATCATCCATAAGATTAGTTCAGAACTCATCGCCAAGCACCAGAAGGAGACTGCTGAGCTTAAGGATGAAATTATCTCACTCCACCAAACAACCAACTAACTACAATCACAGCTCTACGACGTGCAAAATCAAAACTGTGAGTATGAGGTTAGGTTTAAACGCATAAGTGTTACTGCTAGTTTTAGGATGTTGGAGACTAGGATGTCTTTTGTTAATGGGGAGCCTTTACCTTGGAACTCGGATGAGGACGAGACACCACCACCACCGAAGGAGTAACTCGTCATCAGGTTTTGGCATCCCCTTGGTTTGTTCCAAGCTTGGGGGTGCCGCGGTATCACATCACTATCTTTTATCTTTTTACCTTTTTAGTAGAGTCATATCATGAATAAGAAGTTATCATGTAGGCCGGTTTGCATTATGGAAGTGTCCCCCCTCTCGATAGATAGATATATATGTATCCCTTGGTGTGAGTTGCCGTTATGGAATATTAATGAGAAGTTCTATCATTTACTCTTTTGCATATCTTATGATAGTTTTCAATTTCTGTTATATGATTGATCTTGTTGTTAGTATTGGTATCACTTTGGGATCATTGAGTTAATTTAGTTGGTTTGGCAAACCTGGCTTGGTCAGTAGCAACACTATTATGAGAATTGAATGAAAAAGATAAAAAGTACTCTTAAAGAATATAACTTCATCATCTTTCTTCCTTGATTTGCTCATAAGCTTAGTATTCTCTAGTTAAGATCTTTTGTGCTTCCCAGGAAGATTGCATGTTTGTTTTTATCACCTGTATGCTTGTTTGTTTCCTTCAACTCTTATGCTTGCTACCTAGCCTTGCTAGCCTAAAACCTGTACTGAGAGGGAATGCTTCTTGTGCATCCAATCCTTAAACCAAAACCTATGCCATTTGTGTCCACCATACCTACCTATTAGCATCATTGCTATTCCAAGTAAATTCATGTTTTTATCTACCTTTCGAATTAAACTTGTTATGTGAAAATTAGTGATTAAAGCTCTCACGAACTTGATGGCACACTTTACTTTTCTTGCACCTAATAAACTTGAACCATTGTGTCATCTAAGTTGTATATGCTTGCACTTATACACTGGGAATTAGCAGAACCATGTTGTCATGGGGAACACTTTCAACATTGCACTTGTACATTGTACCCAGTTGATATCATGCTCTTTTGTTTATGGATGTCATTGGTGTGAAATGAAAGGGGAGCGTGTAAGTCCATGGAGTTATGTATGTGTGTTAGAGAAAATCCTGGGCCGCTGGTCTAATCCATGCCTAATCATGGTGAAAACCTGCAGCGTAACCATAATGAGCAATCTATGAAGCATTCTTCTTATAAAAAAGAGATAGAGATTGAGAAAAAGAAAAAAAAGAAATGAGAAAAGAGGAAAGAGAGAAAAAAGCACCATTTTCCCATGGTAAATAAGAAGATTGTTGAGATGCTTATTGTCTGCTTGCCTTGTCATTTTGATATGGGGATGCTTCCGTATCATCGGGCAAGGGGTACCCCGTTGGCGGTTCTCTATGATACACATGTACTTACTATGACAAGAACTTACCGGTAACTAAACTTGAGTAGCATGAGGAGCGGCCCTCGTATTCAAGGGACATGAGATTGCCAACTTATACTTTGTCAATCATATACTCCATAGTTTGTTCACTTTAACCTTAACCACCTAAAGATGCTTATGATAGGGGCAATGAGAGCTAAAAGCTAATAAGTATCATAATTTTTGGAAGCTCTTTATGAAACTTGAAATCCCTACTTCCCTCTGCGAAGGGCCTATCTTTTACTTTTTAGTTGATTCAGTAAACCTATTCCTTTCTATCTCAGCAAGTATTTTGAGTTGTTGTGTTTCATTCATTCATATGATGATTTATTCAATCATGTTTCTTATGTTCCTTGTTTTGCACATTGCTCTTATCTTAGTGAATATTACTTTGAAAGCTATCATTGAAAACCCCTTTATATTTGAACTCCTGCAAATTGTTAACTATTCTTTGACCAAGGGCAAAGTTTGCCATTACCAATTATGATTTACTTTGTTTATGTTTATTGTCTTTCCTTTACTTATTGCAAATTAAGTTATATAATAGTGAGTTGTCTTCTTTTATGATTTGTGTATTGATGAATGTGATGCTTCTTGTTCGTATTCTTTTATCGACTCTTCACTCCAGAAACCTGAGGTCATGTTTATTGAGCTCAGTTTTTGATTGGGGACAAGCGAAGTCAAAGCTTCGGGGGGAGTTGATACGTCCATTTTTCATCACTATAATATATCATAATTTACTATTATTCATTGATATATTCCATATTAAGAGATGATACTTATGTTATTTCATCTGTTTTTGCATGGTTGATGACTTTTGGAGCATGGACCGCTGCAGTCAGGATTTTGATGGAAAAGGGGATGTTTGAAGGCGAAATTCACGAAGATCAGAAAATCCGGGAAAATACATGGAAAAACCTATTTTTCTAGAAGACGAAGGATGCCAGAAGGAGGGGCGGAGTTGGGCCACAGGGGGCCCACACCACCCCCTGGAGCGGGCTACCCTAGGCCGTGCCACCAGGTGGTGTGGCCACCCTGGCCCACTCTTGGCTCTCCCCTTTGGCGTACATTATCCCCATGAAACCCTAAGCCTAGGGGGTGACCACAGAAAGATTCTGCCGCCTCTACGGGGCGGAAAACTATAGAGAGAGAAAGATCTCTCCGGTAGACAGAATTCTGCCGGGGGAATTCCTTCCCGAAGAGGGGAGATCGTCGCCATCAACACCACCATCAAGCTGCACTTCATCGGGATCATCATCATCATCTCCATCATCACCTCCATCAGCACCATCATTACCACTTCATACCGCTGTAACAATTGGGTTGAATCTTGCATAGTTCTTAGGGGAAACTTTCCCGGTGTTGGTTACTTATTGTAGTTGATGCTATTGAGTGGAACCATTGAATTATTGTTATGTTCAGATTGTTACTTGTCATTATATCATCTCTGATCTTGATCCATATGATGTCTTGTGAGTAGTTCGTTTAGTTCTTGAGGACATGGGAGAAGTCATGTTGTTAGTAGTGGAATTGTGTTGAGAAAGATTCAATGGTTTGTTATTTAAGTTGTGGTGTTATTCTTCTAGTGGTGTCATGTGAATGTCGACTACATGACACTTCATCTTTATGGGCCTAGGGGAATGCATTGTGTATTTGTCTACTAATCGTAGGGGTTGCCGGAGTGACAAAAACTTGAACCCCCGTTAGGAAACCTTTGCACAAGGGATGTCAGGATCTTAGAGTTTAAAGCTATGGTTAGGTTTCTATCTTAATTACTTTCTTGTACTTGCGGATGCTTGCAAGAGGTTTAATCACAAGTATGTATTAGTCCTAGGAAGGTCGGTACATTAGCATAGGTTCACCCACACAACACTTGTCAAACTAAAGAAGATTAATCAACTATATGAAGCGAAAGCACTTGACGATATTCCCGTGTGTCCTCGAGAACGTTTGGTCATTTTAAGCAATACAACCGGCTTGTCCTTTGCTAAACAAAGGATTGGGCCACTTGCTGCAATTATTATTATTGTCTTTTATTTACTCGCACTTTATTTATTTGCATTATCAAAAAACCCTAAAAATCCGTTTGCTAAGTATTACAGAGAATTCCTGCTCTGAGCCACTCGTGAACACCTTCTGCTCCTTGTTGGGTTCAACACTCTTACTTATCAAAAATACTGTGATACACCCCCTATACTTGTGGGTCATCAGTGGGCAGAGCTCTCTCACGACCCGGTTCTTGTCTGTGTTCTTCCATCACACTCCCAATGGCGACTAGCACCCGGTGGGATGTGTTGGCCTTCTTGGAGTGCTCCTCCTTCTCGATCTCCTGCTCGATCTCCCTCATAACAACATCGTATTCCTCCGAGTTAGCATCCGAGCCGCCGCCATCCATATTGATGTCGGCGTATAGCGCATCCAGGACGGAGTCGGAGTTGGCTTCGGTGTTGTTGACGGTGGATGTGGAGGGTGACAAAGGTGGGTCATTGTTGTTGTTGTTTCCACCGGCTTCTGGCCCAGGCATAGCTTGGGTGTTCTCCTCGGCGTGTGTGTATTTGAGATGGCCTGGGGCCTGCCGCCTTCGGAGGGTATGCCAGAGGAGTGTTCCAGGTGTGAGCCCTTCCACGAAGTGGTATACGAGCTCATCGGCGCGATCGCCCTCTAGGGTTTCCCTCACCCTCATCCATCTAGCAAGGTATTCGCGGGGAGGCTCTCCATCCCTTTGAAAGCATCTGGCTAGATCAAAGATGGTGACGATGCCGACAAAGTGTGACCTACGCATATCTAACGCTCGGGGAAGCTAAGCGGATTTGCGGGGTCCTTCCACCTTTATATCCTCCACATGGGCGGTTTGGATGGGCCTTGAATTTTCCTGATCTGAGCCGCCATACTCCAGAGAGGGGTACGGCCTAGATCCTTCCGTGAACGTGTCCTGTTCGTAGGCGGTCCATGCGGGGCTTGATGAGTTTCCGACTTCCTGGAAGCTAGGACCTGAGTCAGTTTCACCGATGAAGATGTGGATGTCTCTGAAGGGGATGACGGAGCAGGGCGTAGGGTTCATCTTCGCCGGCACCCAGAACTTATCTGGAGGGACGATCGTGACGTTGCCGGAGAAGAGAACGCGTCCTATGGCTACGGTGTCGCCGATCCCCGCAAAGAGATTGGACCTTGCCCGGTGTAGAGCTCGAAACGCCTCTTGCCCCATGGTGGGTGCCAACTGTCGTGGTATTGCTGACGAGTACGCCATGGAGGGGTCCTCGCAGTGTGTGTTTAGAGACGTGGGGTAAGGAGGAGAGTTGTCGGGTACGAGGTAACATAGCTTACCCAGGTTCAAGTCCCACAACGGTGGTGGAACTCTACTCCTGCTATAAATCACTATAATGACAATACGCCGAGTTACAGAGATAGGTTCGTTGTGCGAGGTGTTTGCACGTTGTATGTAGCAATCTAGGTTGTGCCCTAAAGGCTCCCACAGGCCCGGTTTATAAGGCACCAGAACCTAGGGTTTATAGTGAAAGGTCCTTGCCGGACAAGGTAAAGAGTCCTACACTAATACGAACTAGTCTTTCATGTCTTGCACTCCAAGGCTCCGAGTATGTCGGTGACTCTTGCGTAGCCTTCCTTTATCCGGCATGGGCCTCCCTTCCGGATCCGTCTAACTGGGTCGCCCAGCAGGCCATAGGCCTTGCTACCAACTATGGGCCACCCGAGTTAGCCGGAATAAGGACGTGCTATGGTGATACCAATTTAGCATATCCCCAACAACAGCGATATGGGCTATGTCCTCCTTGCTCAGCCTGCACCCGCCAGGCGCTCCACCAAACCTCCCGACATGAGGAACCCATGGCATAACACCAAAGTGCCACACATGAGCATGAAGGCGAATGACGGACCACGAGTGTTGCCCACGAACCATGCCGAGGACCACCCATTTACACTAAGAACGGCCAATGGCGTGCCGACAACCATGTAGAAGGTGTTGTCGATGCTAGTCGGAATGCTCTTTGCGATGATGACAAGGGTGTTGTCGGCGATGAACGCAGTTGCGGCCACCCCTGCGCCGCAGGCGGACATGAAGAATCGATTTGCTTCATTTGAGGTGAGTACACCCGTCATAAACTTGGTTGATCTGGTTACCACACCTCCAGCAAGAATCCCAACAAGCCTGACGCTCACCGCATGCGTGAAAGTTGACAATCTCAATAACCCTACCGCTGTGGTGATGCATCCCTTCAGTGGGATTCCCTGAGGTCAAGGGGGGCAATAGCCCCCCTACTCTAGAAAATTTTGTAAAGATATCTTTAGGGCTGGGCAAAAATGGTTTGGCTAGTTTGGTCGGTTTCTCATAGTTTAGAGAACACATGCAGATTCTACTTCTACACGTCATGGTGGAACTCTCCATCTTCTTTAAGCACATGCTGAACCAAAAACTCGGCAATCTCCGATCGGATCATGCTAGCTTGGTCTGCGATAGTTCCTTCATGTCGATTCTCGGATGCTAGGAAAATTAAATCATGATAAAAAAAGGTACAAAATTAAGAAGAAAATTTCAACAAAAGAAAAGAATGTTTCCATATCCCGCATTCCGGCTTAGGAGGTAAAGTTCTGCCCATCATGATGCTCATATGGTTATGAACATAGAAGCCACAAAAGCCGGCCGCCGGAAACTGTTGGTGGCACTAAGACATATATATAGGGATTTATATAGAAATGACCATATCCCAAGAAGATAAATTCAACATGCATGCATATATGAGCTAGTAGTGGAAACTAACCGGAATACCTAGGTGATGAGTTAGCATTCGGTAGGCCGGTGCATTAACTCCTCGGTTGTGAATTACTTGAAACGATCTAAGAATATGGGACAAAAAACAAAAAAGTAAAAGTATATCATTTTTTGCACTACAAGACAGAAATATATGATCAAAATCAATTCCAAACCATCCGCTTGAAAATATATAGAATCAAAATAATGGCAAGTACAAAAATAATGATAAAAGGAGGCTATAGCCAATTATGAATGAACTTCAAGTCCAAAATAAAGCATTACTTGATAAATTTTATAAGGAAGCTGATTTGCCATACTGAAAAGGGATTCTTACTATTATGACAACAACATATGTGCCGAAAAGTTTTATTGTCATAGAAACTACACTAAATTTTATTTTTCTCTCTTGTACATATTTGTAAATGGACTATTTTGGACTTTCTTTGAGTTAATAAAGAGCTATGGGGGGCTCCACTTCAGTATAAAAGTTTCAACAAAGCTAAGCCGTAAAAGGGACAACAATATTATACCATGAAGTGCTAGGATAAAATCTACAATACAAACAAGTTTATACCGTAATTCAGCAAGAGAAACAAGTACTCCCATATAGAAAGAAACTACAGAATGGCAAAAGATTATAAATTACCTATCAATAAGCTTGGTTACATCCTCGAAGTTCGTATTCTTCTCAATATAAGAATCAAGATAATGGAAATTGCCTTCCAGTAGTGAGATACTGATAATAATCCAGTGTTCCCTACAACTAAGTTGAAAATTACGGTGCAATCAGTATAAATTGCATCATAGAAGAAGAAAGCCTCAACCTTATGATTACAAACACTAAATGGCTAGTGAGTTACCTAGAACATCAATTCCAGCTAATATTAGTGGGAACAAGATCAACATTGTAAAGATACAATAATATAATGCAACAAAATGAAAAGATGTGCTTGGGCCACTAGATGAAGCTAGCTTACTGTGTATTAAAAGCCCATAGGATTAACTCCTTATTATCTTGGAAGATCTTCTCCATCACACTAATGAGGTAATCCTCGACGACCCGTTCACATGCATCCGTAGATTGTTGCGAAACAAGGTGGGGGTCGACGAAGGCTATTTTACCGTTTGCCTTGCTCTCTGATAATTATACCTATACACATAAACACAATACGTAAATGAATGAACTGTAAATTAGGCTAGCTAGTGCCATAGTTATTGATGCATTGATTGATAAATAATAAAATAAATACTCACAATGTACTACATCTCACTATGCTGGTGTCGAAAGATCTCAAATTCGGCAAGAGAAACAAGTATCCCAAGTGACTTGGAACTCACATAAACCGTAATTTAGAAAGTTTTTAGGTTTGAACCTAACCATGAACCCCGAGACTTGCTCATTCTCTCGCTTTTTGAAATTATTCAAGTAGAATTTCTGCAATGATGCACAAACCCATCCAAACTCCGAGGTAACACTTGTCACATTATGTATTAGCTTTTCCCCGGCCTTGTTCGTCATGACTATATCAGCCTCCGGCAGCGTATCGCATGTGTTAAAAAATCTTGCAGCGCCCGGCCGGTCAAATTAGAAGATCAGACGGCAGGATAGTCTTTGTTTGCGCTGCCGCCTTTTTGCCCTTGTGTTTCTCAGTAGCGAGCCTTGGCTTTCGCAGCAGGCAGCGGCATTGTCTGAGCTGTATTGGGCAGCACTTGTGAGGAGCGTGTTTTCCTAGTAGTTGGAATTGGTGGTTGGGTAGCTATAGTACTCGTGCGAGTTTTCTTGGCAGACTAGCGGGGGTAGGAGCTTTGGCTGCTTCTACAACAACTAAGTAGTGGTTTGGGCACACCCCCGCATTGCACACGACGACGAATAAATGGCGCGCTTTGTTTGAGGTGAGTACACCCGTCATAAACTCAGTTGATCCGGTTACCACACCTCCGACAAGAAGCCCAACGAGCTCGACGCCCGCCGCATCCGGGAAAGTTTACAATCTCAATAACCCTATCGTGATATTGATGCATCCCTTGATGGTGTTTGAGATGACGAGGCGTAGAAATTTCGCCATAGGAACACATGAAAAAACAAGATCTAGCTTGGGGAGGATGAAATATGGATCTGGGCAGGAGGCGCTTCTGTTCTTCTTCTGTTCTTCATCTTTAGCAGTAGGTGCTGAGCTTGAGACGCTAAGAGGTACCATAATTGAAGGTTTCACGTCGGTGCAGCTTCACACAAGAACAATTTGACCACCGCGGAGAAGTTACTGGTCTAGCTAAAAATGGACCGGGTCCAGGCCTTGAACCCGACCCATAGGGCAACATGACACCAAGAAACCCTTATTTAAAGTGGTAGATCTTCCTTGGGGTCAAGGGGTAATGACCCCCCTACTCTAGAAAATTTCGTAAAGATATCTTTAGAACTGGACAAAAATGGTTTGGCTAGTTTGGACGGATTGGGCTACTTCACTTTTTTTGTACTAAGTTGAAGATAATAAATGAGTTTGTGAAATAAACTAAAATAACTTGCACCGGCCAGTTTACACTAGTTTGCATGGTTCAAGTTTTTTTCCCACACATAGATATGTTTAATATTTATACTACTCCCTCCTTCTAGAAAAGGATGTCTTAGATCTGTATAGATTCACAAGTATCTGTATACTAAAACATGTCTATATATATACAAATACTGACAAATCTAAGACATCATTTTTGGACAGAGGGAGTAAAATTTTAAACATCACTCAAAGTTTAAGTAGGATTAGCATTCTTGGACCTCTCAATGGTGTATCTCTTCCTCCACCGCTTGTTCCCACATAAAGTTAGTACTCTGCATAAGAAATATCAAATAGCAAATTAAATGATCTATACATTTGATGGATCAATGGTCTCTCAAATCTCAACAAAGATATTCAAACATACTTATTTCTATTCATCGAGCAAACTATATATCATGATACTTAATTCTATGAATTGCTAGTTGTGTACACGTGTATATACATATGTAATCTATAATTAATCACAGGAAAACAAGTAACAGAAAATGAGGGTTGGTGTTAGAGTTGCTCTCAGGTTCTGACAGTGTGATGCACTATTTAGGCCCTGTTTGGTACCTCTATATTTTTGAAGTATTCTTAGAATACTGTAGTTTTTAAAAACTGTGAGGTGTTTGGCTCTAACATAAACAACAGTTTTCAAAACCATAGTATTTCCAAAACTATGGTTTTTTTGGAGTATTGAAAAAAGAGGTTCGGACCTCTTTTTTCTAAAACTGAGAAAGAGGTAAAACAACGCATCAAGCATCGTTCACTTTTCCAAGGTGCCGCCACCATCTATTGTTACAAATATTTACATAATTGTAAAGGTTCCTCTCCCCATGTCAGAGGGTTAGTAAAGGGATGCACCTCCACTGATTCTCCCAATCGGAACATCCTCTTGTTCCTCCTCCCTTCCATCTCACTTAGATGTCCATGGTGAAAGGTTCATGGCACGACTCTAAGGTTAGGTGGTGACATGGGTATACCCTGCAGGTATTCGAGTTTGGTATATACGGTCCGGTATGGTGGAAGCCCACGGCGTTGCCACGGCCCAATGAAGACTTCGAGTGGCCCACGGACTCTCAATGACTTGCGAGACAAGAAGAAGTTTAAAGATAGAAAGTTTAAAGGGGAAACCCTAATCTGTAACCGACTCGACCTGCTACCCGAGACCTAGCCTATCTATATAAAGGCTAGGAGGGGGCAGCGAGGAGGACACACAGACAACCCTAATTTCCACCACCCTCGCCTGATTGCATCTGCGCACCATTGTAATCCTCGATTCCATTGATAATTCCACGAGCAGACAAGCAGGAGTAGGGACCTCTACGAGGCCTAAACCTGGGTAAACCTTGCATCCCTGTGTGCTTGTTTGCTAGCCGATTGATGCTTCCAGCGCTCCCTCCTTCTCCAAAACCCAAGTCCATAACAATGGGCATTGATGAGTTAAACCCTCGTCAATTGGCGCCGTCCGTGGGAATTGGGAATGCTGATGTTGCGGCTTCTTTGGCCCCATCGACCGCGATCTACAACTCCGCAACAGCAGAGATTCGCCAGCTCTTTGGCGCGTTCGACTTCACCGTCCACACGCTGCCCACTCGCCCGGCTTTCGAGTCCGTGGGCGATGGAATCAGCCTGGCGATCGGGAGGTTTCGCTTCCAAGTTGGTCAGATGGGCACGCTTCGCATGCCTGACTAGCCAGCAGCATCCGTGATTGCTCCAGCATCGTGGTTCCCGCCACCAATCGGTGCCCTCAGTGAGCTCAACACCTCAGCAGCAGCCGAGAGCACGAACAATGACATCAGTCGCGGATCCGATCTGGGTGGCCTAGCAACGGAAGATGGGGTCTACGGCTCCGGATCCGAAAGTTGCGGAAGCAACAACTTCCCCAACCACTTCATGTGCGCCGTCATCAACGCCGGTGAAACCAGCGCCAATCGCGAAAACGGTGGCAACGGCCCTAATCCACCCAACGGTGGCATACCTAACGGCGGACCACCCAATGGCGGCCCCACCAACGGTGGCAATGGCGCGCCCATCAACAATGGAGGGGCAGTCGAACCTCCAAGCATGGTGAACGAACACACTAGCGAACATGTCGTGATCAAGCTCAATGATCTCGAGTGGGCTCGTTGCCGAGAAGCCCTGCGAGGCAATCCTCTGCCCCTGGCACACCACAAGATCTGCTGATGGGCTATCATTGGCTATTAAAGGAGGAGTACAGATGCCAATTACAAATGATTGCACAACTCGAAGCACATAAAAAGGCGGTGGACGAGTCAAGTCTTCGACGGGCTGGGCTGTCCTCCCAAGGAGGATCCTCCTCCAAGGGCAACGAGTACGTGGCCAACAAGAGGCGATCTCGAATGACCCACCTCACTGAGAAGGAGCGCATAGAAGCTGCAAAAGTCCTCGACTTCATCTCTATGACAGTCGACACACGGGGCAACATGGTCCCAAAGACGCCGCAAGCTGCGGTGACAGCGGCCACCATGTACCTTCTCAATAACTAGCCGCTGGCTGGAGATCCCCGAGCCGCCATGCACCGGTCTACGATTGCGAGCTTGGGGTTAATCGAGGCTGCTCTTGACAAAGAACCAACGCCGGAGCCGAAGAAAAGCAAGGCTCTAGCAAAACTCTGTTCCTCACCCTCGTCTAGCGACGACAACCACGACCTGTCTCGACGCCGCCGCTCATGGCGACACGACCACGACTACGATGCGCGCGATGACCTCACGCAGCGCAAAATCGACAAGTCAAGGGCACAGCGCCGCTCGGACTCGAGAGGACAAAGCGTGGAGCTACGTGGCGCCAGATGCTTCAGGGCTTCAAGCTCCCATCGGAGAATCAAAATTTGACTGCGAGGACCGAAAATCTGGTTGGAGGAACACATCTCCTCCGTCGGGCTCCCACGGGAGTCGAGCTGCGGCCATGCAATGCCTGCAGGCATACGAGCATGGCTCAACAACCTCCCGCGTGGATCCATTCGCAGCTGGGAAGAGCTGATCTACAGCTTTGTGCGCAACTTCAAGGGCACCTACAAAAGGTCCGCATCAATCGAAGAACTGAGATGCTGCCGGCAAAGGTCGGGCGAATCGCTACGCTCGTACATCCAGAGATGGTCCATCATCAAGAACTCCGCAGAAAATATCTCGGAGGATCGCGCAATCGACGCATTCAACGGTGGCATACACTGCATAGAGCTCAGGGAGGAGCTGGGCCACTCGAAGCCCAAAACAATCGACCACCTGATGGAAATTGTGAATCGGTGGGCCGATGGAGAAGATTCGGTAAAACCGCACCTACTCCAATGACAACGACCTCGAGCGCAGACGCGACCGTCGAGGCAAGCGGCGAATGCGTGTTTACAATGACCGTGATGACGTCAATATGGTCGCAGCAGACTACACCGACAAACGCGATGACAACCGCAACAGCGGCTACCGCAACGGTGGATACCGTGACTCTAGGAAAACCACGCAGGTATGGCAACACCGCACCCGTGAAGAGGCACCCGCAACAACAATTGAAGACAAACTGTCCCCCGTGCAACGTGCATTTCTACATCGATAAGCACGACGGCAAGAAAAAATCCAGCCACCTTCTCAAGGACTGCCACGAGTTTCTCAAACTCCATGAGGGCCTGGCTCGGATGAATCGTGACGCGGTCAACAGAGGCTACGGAGTCGCCCTAGGCGCCATAGCACATGGAGCTCCTCCACCACCACCCGGAGTACCACCACCCGCGGCCGCACCGGTCCAGAATCAAGGCGGCGAACCATACCCACGGGTCGTGGGCAACATGATGATCCAAAAGGGACGCCCCTTAAATCGGGTACAGAAGGCCATCACTCGCCATGTCAACTTGGCAACAAACTCTCTGCCATCCACCACTGAGTACCTCAGCGGAAGTGACTCCTGCATCACCTTCGACAAACGCGACCACCCGCGCCAAGTCCCTCGTCCAGGCCACTGTCCCCTCGTACTCGAGGCACAGATTGGAGACTTCGACATGAGTCGCGTCTTCATGGATGGTGGAAGCGGCATTAACCTCATGTTCGCAAGTACCTTGTAAGCAATGAGGATCCCTCTGACGTTTCTAGAAGTCTCAGACACGATGTTCCATGACATCGTCCCAGGGAAGGGCATATACCCCCTAGGCAAAATCAACCTCGACGTCATCTTCGGCACGCCACAAAACTTTCTACCCGAACACATCGACTTCGAAGTCATCAACTGGCCCTCACAGTACCACTTCATCCTCGGACGCGTCACGTTCGCTAGGTTCATGGCAGTGCCGCACTACACCTACCTGCAGATGAAAATGCCAGGTCCAAACAGCGTCATCACAATCAACGGGAGCTTCGAAAGGTTCGACAGCTGCGACAGGGAATTCAAAAGAATCTCCCAGTCCTTCGGCATGCAGGAGGAGCTCGCAAGATTGAAGGAGTCGATAGACAACAGCCTGCCTCCCCTAAGCAGTCAAGCTCACCCGACCTATCCTTCGACTCGTTGGTGCACACGAAGAAAGTCCAGGTCCACCCATCGGACCCGACCAAGATGGCCCTCATCGCCAACAACTTGAGTTCCACATAGGAACTCGCGCTCGTCGAATTCCTCCGTGAGCACTAGGAAATCTTTGCCTGGTGTCCAGTAGACATGCCAGGGGTTCCCAGGGAATTCGCCGAGCACGCACTCAACATCAACCCAGACGCAAGGCCAGTCAAATAGACAATTCGGCGACTGTCCGAACCAAGGGCAAAACCGGTCGGAATGGAGATCAACAGACTCCTCAATGCCAAATTCATAGGCGAGATCAAGGAAAGCACTTGGCTCGCCAACACGGTGCTGGTACCCAAAAAGTACACGGATATCCTGCGGATGTGCGTGGACTTTACCTCCCTGAACAAGCACTGCCCAAAAGATCACTTCCCGCTGCCACGAATCGACCAAATCATCGACTCCACCGCGGGATGTGAGCGCCTCTGCTTCCTCGATGCCTACTCAGGCTATAATCAGATTGAATGAAGGAGGAAGATCAAGAGAAAATGGCGTTTACAACGCCTTTCGGCGTGTTCTGCTACAACACAATGCCCTTCGGGCTAAAAAACGCAGGAGCCACCTATCAGCGGTGCATGCAGGCTTGCCTCAAGAATCAACTTGGTCGCAACATCCAAGTCTATGTTGACGACATCGTCATCAAAACCAAAGAGGAAGCCTCGCTAATTGACGATTTATGCGAGACCTTCGCCAACCTCGATCGCTACCGGATCAAGCTCAATCCGGACAAATGCGCCTTTGGCGTATCATCTGGGCAACTACTCGGGTATCTCATCTCCGCGAGAGGGATCGAGGCGAAACCAAAGAAAATAAAAGCCATACTGGCCATGGAGAAGCCGAAGAACGTAAGAGGCGTCCAGCAGCTGCCTGGGCGAATTGCGGCGCTCAGTCGATTCATCAGTCGAATGGGTGAAAAGGCACTGCCCTTCTACCAACTTCTCCGCAAAACTAACAAATTCAAGTGGACAGATGAGGCGCAAGAAGCATTCGAAGACCTCAAGCGTCTACTATCTACCTCACCAGTACTGGTGACCCCACGCGAAAGAGAACCATTGCTGCTCCGCCACCAACCAGGTGGTCAGCACAGTACTCGTGGTGGAACGAGCAGAAGAAAACAAAGTCCACGGAGTGCAGCGCCCAGTTTACTACCTCAGCGAGGTGCTAACACCAACAAAGCAGCGGTACTCGCACTACCAGAAGCTGGCATACGGCATCTTCATGACAGCCAGGCGACTGCGCCCCAAGCGACTACTTCTAGGAGCACCCAATCGTGGTGGTCAATGACGCCCCACTTGGGCATATTCTCAACAACCCTGACGCTACCGGACGAGTCGCGCTCTGGGGAATCGAGCTGTCTCCACGAGACATTACATACGAGAAGCGCGACGCGATCAAGTCGCAAGTCCTCCCTGACTTCCTCGTACACTGGATGGAGAATCAGCTCCCCGAAAAACCAGATATGTCTTACCTCTGGACGATGCACTTCGACGGATCCAAGCTTAAGGACGGGGTTGGCGCAGGTGTCATACTGACATCGCCCCAAGGATACAAGCTGAAATACATTCTGCGAATGCAGTTCACCGCCTCCAACAACGAAGCTGAATACGAAGCCCTGTTGCACGGGATGCAGATGGCAAAAGCCTGCGCCGCCAAGAGGCTAATCATCTATGGCGACTCCAAGCTGGTCGTCAACCAAACAATGCATGAGTGTGACGCACTGAACAACAATATGATCGCTTACCACGATCTCTACGACACACTCAAAGGGGACTTCGACGGCTGTGAGCTACGGCACGTAGGCCGTGAAAGCAATGAAGAGGCGGACGCACTTGCCAACATTGGCTCCACCTGCGCCCCCATACCACCGAGGGTATTTCTCGAGCATATCTGCGAACGCTCCATCAAACCAAAGGCCGTAGAGAAGAAAACAAGCGCAACAACGGACTCGGGGGCTATGCCACCAAAGAGGGACCAATGGGGGTCATGATGATCGAACCATCTTGGACTCAACCCTACATCATATATCTTCTCAGCAAGAAGCTGCCTGATGACCCGACTGATGCACGACATATCGCACTGTGATCCAACGCATTTGCCGTCATCAACAACGAACTATACAAGCACAGCATCACAGGAGTACTCCAATGGTGCATCTCCAACGCGGATGGACGGGTCGTACTCCTTGACATACACGAGGGGACTTGCGGACACCATGCCGGCAATCGCGCCCTCGTCGCCAAAGCTCTACGAGCTGGATTCTACTGGCCCACGACCATGCGTGACGCCAAGGACATAGTTCAGAGATGCAACGCTTGTCAGCGCGGACAAACCGCACACACCTAGCGCGGAACTCCGACCAATACCACTAGCTTGACCCTTCGCGCAATAGGGACTCGACATGGTTGGCAAGCTCCCAAAGTCCTCACGAGGAGGCTACGTCTACCTCTTGGTCACAGTTGACAAATTCACCAAGTGGATAGAGGCCATGCCAGTGACAAACCAGTCAGGAGCCAGTGCCATCAAGTTCTTCGAGTCCATTGTCTATCGCTTCGGAGTGCCACGCAGCATCATCACAGATAATGGAACGAACTTCACCTATAAGGAGTTCCAGGGTTTCTACGAAAACCTGAGAATCAACATAAGTTACGCCTCCATAGCTCATCCACAGACCAACGGTCAAGTCGAAAAGGCCAACGGCCTCGTCTGCGGCGAAATCAACAAGAGACTCCTCCGGCCACTCGAACAAGCCACCGGATGTTGGCCAGACGAGCTGCAATCCATACTCTGGAGCTTACGCACAACTCCAAGCAGTGCCATGGGATACACTCTGTTCTTCATGGTGCATGGTGCTAAAGCGGTACTACCCGTAGAGGTACACTACAAAGCACCATGAGTGGTCGCTTACAGTGAGCAGAATTCAACTCTTGCACTCGAAGACTCCATCGATCTCCTTGACGAGGCATGGGACATTGCAGCAGAAAGATCGACAATCTACCAGCAGAACCTGCGCAACTACCACAGCAGAAGGCTACGCCCCAGATCCTTCATCGATGGAGACCTGGTCCTGCGACTGAAGCAACAAGGGCACCTCAAGCTCGAGTCCCCTTGTGAAGTACCGTATGTGATTACAGAAGTAATCCCACATGGCGCCTATCGCCTTAAAGATTTCGAGATAGGAGTAGCATACTCCAACCCTTGGAACATCGCGCAGCTGCGGCGCTTCTACCCCTAGTCGTATTTTCTTCCTTTTACATTACAAATAAGGCTTTACAGCCAGGCTACTTAGCCACACATTATACCTCATACTGTTCTACGAATAAATAAAGCTAAGTGCCCCAACCTCTGTGTTTTCTATTATTTGTCGCAATCTTATCACTCGGGGTCTGCGCCACCCTTTACACAACTGTTCTACAAACCAATCGCGATATCCTGAGTAGTTGACGCACTAATCGAATCCTTGGCAAACACCAACCCAGCTGCAACACACCTGGCAGGTTGGCAAGGTGCTGAGATAAACACACGTCAGGATAATGAAAAGGAATCGCATAGTGCAACGCACTCGCAAAACATACGAGCTAGCAAGCTCTTTACATATCAATATTAACCAATTATATACAGCATACATACGAACTTTACAACACTGGTATACTTATGTGCAGGATACAAGTTAAACTACTATTGCAACAGAAGAACATTTGTCTGTTCCTCGAAGAAGTCAACAATTTCCTCCGCTGGGCGATCCACCGCCTGGTAATGAGGAACCATATTCCAGGTCGAACCTGCCGGTGGCGGCGGAGGTCCAGCAGCAACAGCTGCAATATCCACATCAGGCCTGTGCAGTCGCACCAGCGACAAAGCAGCCTTGGCGCCAGCTGATACATTGCAAATTTATCTATAATTTTCGATGTTCCATGCTTGGTTTTATCTACGTTCTTATGTTTTGTCCACACTTTGGAGTACTTTTCATATGATTTCTTGGACTAACCTATTAACAAGACCCACAGTGCCAGCTACCTGTTTTCTGCTATTTTTGGTTCCAGGAAGTCAGAAAATAAATATTCTTGGAATTGGACGGGACAAAAGCCAAAGTTATTATTTTATCGGGGGACACTTGGAGCCAGAATACGAGATGAAGAAGGGCCAGAGGGCGACCACACCACCTGGTTGCACGGCCAGGCCTGACCCGCACTAGGGGTGGTATCGCCGCCCTAGGCACCCGCTCAGCCTCTCCTTCCGCCTATATATTGCCTCTGATACGGAAACCCTAAGTACCCGATCAAAATTCTACGAAAGAGTCGGTGTGATGCATGAGTAGTTCATCTCTGGACTACGGGTCCATGTAGTAGCTAGATGGCTGGTTCTCCTCCTTTGTGCTATCATGTTTAGATCTTGTGAGCTCCGTTCATGACCAAGATTATCTATTTGTAATTCTGCATGTTGTGTTTGCGGGGATCCGATGGATATTGAGATGCTATTTCAGATTGATTATTGATTCTATCATGTCTTTGTTATTTGTGATCTTGCATGCTTTCCGTTGTTAGTAGCTATCTTGGCCAAGTAGATGCTAGCAACTCCAAGAGTTAGTATTTATGCTCGATAGTGGGTTCATGCCTCTAGTAATCTGGGGAAGTGACAGAAATCTCTAAGGTACTAGATGTGCTGTTGCTACTAGGGAGAAAACAACAATCCTTTGTTCATAGAACAATCGTATTGTTTAATTTACACGCAATTCGTAATGCAAAATCTGTTGCTTGCAACTTAATACTAGAGGGGGTTCGGATGATAACCTGAAGGTGGATTATTAGTCATAGATGCAGTTGGATGGCGGTCTATGTATAATGTTGTAATGCCCAATCGAATCTCAAAGGAGTCAAGATGATTAGTATATGCTTGTATGCTTTCTCGATGTTTGTCAATTGCCCCGCTGTAATTTGTTCACCTAGCATGTTATCTATCTTAAGGAGAGCCACCTCTAGTGAACTATGGACCCCGGTCCTTTCTTTTACATTCAATCTACAAACTGTTTACTACTTTGTGTTTACTTTCTGCAAACTATTACTTTCTTCCATTCGATACATTTAATCCTTTGTTTTCAGCAAAACCGGTGAGATTGACAACCTCATCGCAAGTTGGGGGCAAATTTCTGTGGTTGTGTTGTGTAGGTCTCCACGTTGCTGCTAGCACCGGTAGTGCGACCTGCCAACGTTCAGCTAGCAACACCTTTGGGGTGTTTCCTTGCTCCTACTGGATTGATAACCTTGGTTTCGTACTGAGGGAAAACTTGCTGCTGTGCTCATCCTACCTTCCTCTTGGGGTTCCCCAATGAGCTCGATATGTTTTGGGCCATCAAGCTCTTTTTCTGGCGTCGTTGCCGGGGAGTCAAGGACATCTTCACAAGGGGAGTCCCTCATTACCAATATCTTTACTTTGTTATTTTTGTTTTGCTTAGTTTACTTTTGTTTTGTTTGCTTGTTTCTTTATCAAAACACAAAAAAAAATTAGTTTTACTAGTTTGCTTTCTTATTTAAAAACACAAAAAAATTAAGTCTCCTTTAGTTGTTACCTCTTCCTTAGCTCACCATGTTGATCCCTAAATTCACCCTGAAAGACCTTTCAATAGGTAGTGGTTCAATAATTGGAAAAGATAATATTGAAGAATTCTTTAATCATGTTAGTAAACATGAGGATATTGAGGATAGATCCCTTACAGAACTTGCTCCAAACTATGAGATTGCTGCAGCTTCTTTAGTTCACATGTTGGAAGCTAGGTTTGTTAACCTTAACCCCTTAATGCAAGTAATGTTTCTTAAACTTAAAGAAATTGATGACCCCGAAAAGAGAGATTTTATCCTTGAAACTTTGCTTAAGGAGTTCTATGATGTTGCCAAGGAAGCTAGAAAAGTCTTTGAACGTTTTAATATGCTAGGCTCATGCGTAGATATTATTGGTACACGAGAAAAGATGGAAAAAACCGAACCTAATGGGGAGGAATCTAAGATACCGATACCTTTTAAACTCGTAGCAATGCATGAAGCCATAGAAAAGAATCTTGATTGGATTGTTCCTGAAAACCCTTTTGATGAAAATAGTGAACCCAAGAGCATTGAGAGAGGATCCTCTAGAACTTATTTGGATGATATACCTTGCCTTGTTGAAGATATTTTTGGTATTGCTCTTAATGCTTCTTCATTTGAAAACACTTGATTCTTTTTCTTGCTTCTTATGCCTAACTTAAAGGCGTTAAAGAAAAATACTTATTAGGAGATAACCCAAAAGTTTTAGATGAGTCTTGGAAGTTATTACTTCAGTAATAACCGCTCCTTATCCTTTTTATTTGCTTTTTGTGCCAAGAGTAACCTCTAATGAGAGAGAAGTAATGATTGGGAAAGTTGCTGTCCCGAAACAGATTTCTGTGCTTCACTGTAAAAAATCGTGTAAAATATCTGTACGTCCTTTTGAGGCGTAAATTTTTGTGCTTCTGCCTTAGGTTGTTATATAACTTTCGTTACTTCAACACTTTTTGACTTGAGCAACAGAAGGTCTTCGAAAAAAACGTCTTTACCTGCTGGTCTGTTTTGACAGATTTCTACCATTTTCTGCATTTGCTTCTTTTTGGTTCCTTTTTGAGTTCTTTTGGGGAATTGAGCTTTTTGAGGGAAGTGATACTGTAGCTTGTGTTTTAATGAAAGTTTTATTGGTGTTATAACTGAACCTAAAGACCTATTATCTTGAGTGCACTAATGTTGCTAATAAAGATTGTGTGAAGTTTTATATGAAGGAAAAATTTCAGGTGTATGGAAGGAATGAGTAATGAGATGAAGAATGGACTAAAGCTCAAGCTTGGGGATGCCACACGTGTCAGCCCAAGAAATATCCAAGAAGTACAAGCGTCAAAGCTTGGGGATGCCCAAGTCATTCTCCTTCTTCATCAATAAAAATCCCAGGTTTCTTCCAAACGCTTCATTTTTATTGTTTCATGCACAGTTGTGTTGTTCTTGGAGCGTCTTCTTTTTTCGGTTTCGTTTTGGTTTTTAGTTTGCTTGGTTTGCTGAATAAATTGGTTGGACCCCCTCTTTCATACATTGGTTTTCAAATAATTTGGTTTAGATTAGAAAAGAGTAGGAAAGCTCATGCTTAAGTGGTAAAGAGAGCTTGCTTTTGACTGTGGCCTATGCTTTGTCATGCCATGCTTGATATTGTTTTGGCTTTATGCTTAGTATTCTTTGTTGTAGCATGACTTGATATAAACAATGGAGATTGCTTAATGTGCCTTGGATGAATCATGCATTGTTTTAGCATATTAAAGCATAGTATTGTGGTATTCTCCTTTGATGCTTTATTTGGGTTGACTTGGCACATGCTCACACCATGTTATGACTATCTCAAGTCACCATAGCCTTTATGATCGTTTAGTTTTCAACTTGTAGTATCACTTTATGCTTTGATCAATGATGTTTTGTCGCTCTGCATGATTATGGCCATTATTGCTCTCTTAGTTTGTCGCTCCCAGTCTTTTGCTAGCCTCCACAACCAAGTATGAGTTCCACTCATGCATCCAACTCCCTAAACCAAGTTATTCCAAAGAGTCCACCATACCTACCTATTAGCTTATGCTATTCCAAGTATATTCATGCTTTTGTTTATCTTCCAAATTAAACTTGTTATGAGAAAACTAGTGATTAAAGCTCTCACGAACTTGATAGCACACTTTACTTTTTTGCATTTAATAAACTTGAACCATTGGGTCCTTCTTTGTTGCGTATATGCTTGCACTTTATAAGTTGAAATTAGCAGAACCATGTATCATGGGGAACACTTTCAACATTGCACTTGTACTTTGTACCCCGTTGATATCATGTTCTTTTGCTTATGGATCCCGGCGGTGTGAAATAAAAGTGGAACTTGTAAGATCATGAAGTTTGTATGTGTGTTAGAGAAACGCCTGGGCCGCTAGCCTAAGCCATGCCTAATCATGGTTGAAACTTGCAGCATCATCATAATGAGCACTCTATGAAGCATCCTCAATAAAAACCTATGCAAATAGCAAATAAAAAGATCGCTGAGATGCTCATTGTCTGCTTGCGTTGTCATTTTGATTATGGGATAGCTCATGTATCATGTGCAAGGGGTACCCTGTTGTTGGTTCTTTATGATACACATGTACTTACAATGACAAGAGCTTACTCGTGACTAAAGTTGAGTAGCATGAGGATCGGTCTTTGTAAGTAAGGGGCATGAGATTTTGGTTTATAACTTGTCAAGCATATCCTCTTAGTTGTGTCACTTTAACCTTAATCACCTTCAAGATGCTTATGATAGGGGCAATGAGAGATGAAAGCTATTAAGTACCATAATTTTTGGAAGCTCTTTATGAGACTTGAATCCCTACTTCCTTCTATGAAGGCCTTTCTTCCACTTATATATTGAGTCTCCACCTTCTATCTTTATGCACCTACTTTGAGAGCATAGTGGCCATTCTTAGTTCTATGTGCATTGTCCCAAGACTTGTTGATTGATGCATAATTTGATATTGCTTGTTTTAAACTATTTGTATCTAGTCACTCTTATAGACTTTGAAGGTGTCCTTTGCATTTATATTTGCTACTCTATGAGGGACAAGCTGAATACCATTATGCTATGTTTTCTTTATGTGAAACAAACAAACGTCTTGCAAAGCATTGTTATTCATGAATCTTTTGTTTGTGCATTTTTATGTTGCAACATAGTTGCCTTGTCTTATTGCTAGAACTTTGTCTTTCATGTTATGATTGAAGTACTATGATCCCAACTTTGAATGTTTTACAAATACTTTGATCAAGTTTATGATGGTGCATGTCACCTCAAAAATTATTCTTTCTTTTTATCACTTACCTACTCGAGGACGAGCAGGAGATAAGCTTGGGGATGTTGATACATTGCAAATGTATCTATAATTTTTGATGTTCGATGCTTGGTTTTATCTACTTTCTTATGTTTTGTCCACACTTTGGAGTACTTTTCATATGATTTCTTGGACTAACCTATTAACAAGAGCCACAGTGCCAGCTGCCTTTTTCCTGCTGTTTTTGGTTCCAGGAAGTCAGAAAATGAATATTCTCGGAATTGGACGGGACAAAAGCCAAAGTTATTATTTTACCGGGGGACACTTGGAGCCAGAATACGAGACGGAGAAGGGCCAAAGTGCGGCCACACCACCTGGCCGCGTGGCCAGGCCTGGCCCGCGCCAGGGGGTCGTCTGGCCGCCCTAGGCACCCCCTCGGCCTCTCCTTCCACCTATATATTTCCTCTGATACGGAAACCCTAAGTACCCGATCAAAATTCCACGAAAGAGTCTGTAGCCGCCGTCATCTCCATCCCTAGATCAGGAGGGATCTGAAGCTCTTCCCGGCACCATGCCGGAGAGGGGAATTCACCCTGGAGGCCTTCTTTATCATCATGCAAGCCTCCGGTGTGATGCGTGAGTAGTTCATCTCTGGACTACGGGTCCATGTAGTAGCTAGATGGCTGGTTCTCTTCCTTTGTGCTATCATGTTTAGATCTTGTGAGCTCCGCTCATGATCAAGATCATCTATTTGTAATTTTGCATGTTGTGTTTGCGGGGATCCGATGGATATTGAGATGCTATTTCAAATTGATTATTGATTCTATCATGTCTTTGTTATTTGTGATCTTGCATGCTTTCCGTTGTTAGTAGCTATCTTGGCCAAGTAGATGCTAGCAACTCCAAGAGTTAGTATTTATGCTCGATAGTGGGTTCATGCCTCTAGTAATCTGGGGAAGTGATAGAAATCTCTAAGGTACTAGATGTCTTTATTGCTACTAGGGAGAAAACAACAATCCTTTGTTCATAGAACAATCGTATTGTTTACTTTACACGCAATTCGTAATGCAATAATCTGTTGCTTGCAACTTAATACTAGAGGGGGTTCGGATGATAACCTGAAGGTGGATTATTAGTCATAGATGCAGTTGGATGGCGGTCTATGTATAATGTTGTAATGCCCAATCGAATCTCAAAGGAGTCAAGATGATTAGTATATGCTTGTATGCTTTCTCGATGTTTGTCAATTGCCCTGCTGTAATTTGTTCACCCAGCATGTTATCTATCTTAAGGAGAGCCACCTCTAGTGAACTATGGACCCCGGTCCTTTCTTTTACATTCAATCTACAAACTATTTACTGCTTTGTGTTTACTTTCTGCAAACTATTACTTTCTTCCATTCGATACGTTTAATCCTTTGTTTTTAGCAAAACCGGTGAGATTGACAACCTCATCGCAAGTTGGGGGCAAAGTTCTGTGGTTGTGTTGTGTAGGTCTCCACGTTGCTGCTAGCACCGGTAGTGCGCCCTACCAACGTTCAACTAGCAACACCTTTGGGGTGTTTCCTTGCTCCTACTGGATTGATAACCTTGGTTTCGTACTGAGGGAAAACTTGCTGCTGTGCTCATCATACCTTCCTCTTGGGGTTCCCCAACGAGCTCGATATATTTTGGGCCATCACCAGCCACTAACTGCTACTTCACGCACTCGCGGACTGCACTCAAATCCTGAAACTTAGCCAGGAGAGCCAACAAGCTCGAAGGGATGGTGTCCAGTGGAAACATCATCTGGTAGATATTCCTCAGCATTGCGATTTCTTGAAAGGAGCACTTTCATGCAACGATCCTGCAGGGTCGCAAGTGCGATTGCACGATCATGATCCACCTAGAAGTACCCACTTGCCTGAAGTTGTTCCTGGGTTAGGTCGTTCATGCGAATGGCGATCCTGTCTTTCTCATCCTGCGGATGACGTGCGCTGACAACTATACCAAGCAAGAGGCAAAAGCATGAAGACAATGAACTACCACGATTGACTACATGAAAAGATAAGGGGCAGAAAGCTAACATTTGAACTGATCACCTAGCTGCGCCACCTCCTCTAGTAGATATTGCTCTCGGGTGGTGGCTTTCTCCGTCCTCGACTTCCATACATCCGCGTTACCATGGAGGACGGGCAGTTCGTGTTCCAGCTGCTTAACGTGATCGCGCAGTCGCAGAAGAAGGGACAGCTCATCCACCCTTGAGTGTGACTACACTAAGGTATCACCAGCGGATGGCGGATCCCGAGGTTCACTCGAAGGACCACTCAATGTACCCTATCACAAGCCAAGCAAGAGATAATAAGGGACCAAGCAACACATGGACGAAAACTCAAGTGCATTCAAACATAGCAAAAGTATCAGCAGAAACACTCAGCCAGCCGCATGTTTTCAACAAAAGGAGTCAAGCTATTAACTATTACAAATATAACTACTAAGGAGAAGCCTGCTTCTTTGACTTGGACTTCGGTTTCGGGGGCCTCATCGAGTTCAGGCGTATCATTCGCCGCCTTCTTTCACGCGACATCGACATCGTTCTTGGCCGCTCTTTGCACTCCTCAGAATACTTGGCGACTGTGTTGATGAGTTGCGGCCCGTACTTGCCGCAGACAGTTGCAAAAGGAGCAAACACTACATGTTGACCATCTGCGCCGACGGGCATCGCCTTGGAGACCGCGGCTGGATCCATATCCACTCCATGGGGTTGCACCATGGCGAGTGCCATGGAGGCGCCGACCCTATGGTGCGATTTCCTGAAGTCCGAGGGGATACCTCCAGCAAGGGACTCCGCCTGGTCATCCAAGTTCTCAATCAGCTCAGCCTTGACTCCTCGCGATAATGAGTACACCCTTAGCTTTGGTCATTCCTCGAATGGAAGCGCCACTCGGTCATCATCGACGGCGGTGCCTGCCAAAGCATCATCACGATGAAGCGCCTGGGCATCGAAGCTCATACCACCAACATCTACACAGAACAAAGTGTTAGCACAACAACAAGATATCAAAGAAAGAAGCAATCAAAATCGAAACGAAAGAATACCTGAAAGAGACTTGGCAATCGAGAAGAGCTGTTCTTCGAACAACTTTTCCCTTGTGGTGATGGAGGTGCGCAAATCCTCTTCGTGTTTCCGCGATTCATCCAGCACAGCGACTGCCTCGTCGCGACTCTTCACCGTCGCGGCGAGCATCTTTTCAAGAGAAGCAGCATCGTGGAGAAGTTCGTTATGCTCGGCTGCCAAAATATAAGATGGAGCATTAGTCGAATGTATAAACTTCACAAGAATAAAGAGGAAGAAGCAAAATACTAACTTTCGATGACTTGATGGCGATTGTCTAGCATAGCGTGCTGACGACCCATCGCAAGTACCTGCTCTGCCAAGCGAGCAGCTTCCTTCACAATAAGCTTCCTCAGAAGAAAGTAAAAAATCAGCAGACAGCATGGACCACAAATTCGACTACAAAAACAAAATCACACTTACATGCTTCTCCAGGGACTCCGAAGTTGATTGCCGCGCAGTCGTTCGGACAACCATCTGGTGTTCCACAGCGTGTGGAGAACTCGATGAGTTGTGCCCGGAGTGGTCCGCCAACAGAGGAGAAGAGGATCGCTCAGCCACTTCCTTGGACTTGGGGTCCGTGACTCCAGATTCCTTAAAAAATTGGACATCGCTAGAAGACGACGACGTCGGTTGACTACGGAACAAAAACCAGCATCAGGAAAATGCAAATACAAAAGGAACCAAGACAAGAATTATATACTTACTAATCAAATTTATCAAAATCGAAGGTTTGGTCCTCCGATTCCGACGACTCCTTCGGCAGCCGCATCTTCTTGCGAGCAGATGGCGCCATGGAGCTCACAGGAATAGCAGGAATCGGCGACTCCGCACCAATAGCTGGGCCCTCTGGAGTCGAAGGAGACGATGCATCCGAATCTTCACTGCGCGAACGCTTGCGAGTGTTCGGACCGCTGGACTCGAGGGCTTCCTCCTCCGCTTCAAGTGGGACAATCGACTCCGACTCGTCCTCTTCATCTACTTCGTGAGGAATAACCCCCTCAGGAAGAGGGGGCAAATTGGGAGACACCTTCCAATCCTGCATACAGAAAACAAGTCAGCATACGTCAAGAAATCGGAAGCACTCGACAAATAAAGCTACTTCGTAGCACAATCATACCTCAGGAGGAGGGTTAGAGGCATCAAATGGAGGCACGACTGGTTCACTGGGGAGGACATCCTTGGTGGTGTACTTGGTCAATAGTCGCACCCTCTTATCTACTTCACCCGCGGAAATGCCATCGGCAGATACGCGAGTGACATCATCCGCACCAGCCCATTGGAACATGGGGTGGACTCTGGCCTAAAGAGGCTGGATGCGATGGCGCAACCATGTGCGAATGAGGGCGGCGCCTCCCTCTTCTTTACCCATGCGATTCTCGAGGTCGCAGACGCGCTCGTACAACACTTTTGTCTCCTTAGACTCGCCAGGCATCACCACGTTCTTCCAAGAACGCCTCCTCTTGCACGGCATCGCGTGATCGAAGGGCGCGAGTCCGTAGTACTCTCCATCGACCTTCTGGTCGCGGATGTAGAACCACTTGTCCCTCCACCCTTGGACGGATGCCATGAGCTTGATATCAAAGTATGTGACGGAGGAGTCGGCATGTATCCCGCAGCCTCCTACGTCGTAGACTACGGAACCAGATGCCGACTGACGCTTCAGCTTGAAAAGACGCTTGAAGAGACCAAAGTGCGGCTCGACTCCAAGCCAGCACTCGCAAAGCATGATATAGCACGCAATGTGAAGAAGAGGGTTTGGGGACAGCTGGTGCAGCTGGAGCCCATAGAAACAAACAAGGCCCCTGACAAAAGGATGCAGGGGCAGAGAAAGGCCACGGATGATGAATGCGAGGAACATCACCCGGAAACCGGACGGAGGACGTGGGGTTACCTCGTCGCTAGGCACTCGCGAATCATCTTCGGCGCGACAAAGAACTCCATCTTGACGCAGAAGACGGAGCTCAGAAGCCTTGATGATGGACGCACGCCACACGCCATTAGTGACGCGGGTGCCCGCACCCTTCTTCTTGCCAGCACCGGCAGTGCTGGTACCCACGACGGCGGAGACACCTTTCTTCTTGGCAATGACGATGGCCGCAGCAGACCTAGTGGCGGCGCCTCCTTTCTTCTTCCCCATCTTGCGGTGGCGGTGCGAGCGGAGGAAATAGCTTGGAACTCGGGGGCTACTCCCATAGGGAGCACTGGTCGCTCACCCTATGATTATTTGTACATCGTACTATGTGTTGATAACATCCACACTCGAAGTCTATGGTGACACCGCCTCATATTTTTCCTACAAAAGGACTGCGTCTCCTGGGTCACCCGAATCATCTCCGCGATGACAAAAATTCGGATGCCACGCTTACAGCGTGAAGATAAGACCTGAATAAGGCCTGGCAACACATTTGCTGCGCACTACCAGAAATATATCCGTGCCTACAGGTACGATGAACATGCCTTGACGGACGCGTCGAGTGCTCACACCCTTATACTAGACTTCGACTCCTGTAAGACCTCCGCGGCTTGAGTTGAATTACACCAGCACTTTTCTGAATTTGAGTCCAGGGACTTGAGTTCGAGTAGATTGCGTTGTTTTGCCCTAAGGCAGTTAACTGATACCAATGCATCGGTTAAACCAGGCACGCATATCAACAATCCCTATGATATAGACAAAACACTCGAAAAAATACTCAGTCATGCACTCGAAAGGCTTCATAAAGTCCCCAGTCGAATCTACGATTCCACTGGACACTCGGGGGCTACTGACATGGGTATACCCTGCAGGTATTCGAGTTTGGTATATATGATCCGGGTACGGTGGAAGCCCACGGCGTTGCCACGGCCCAATGAAAACTTAGTGTGGCCCACGGACTCTCAATGACTTGCGAGATAAGAATAAGTTTAAAGATAGAAAGTGTTGGGTCCGCAACATAGAAAACAAAAAATTTCCTACGGTGTGAACTACACTCCAAGATCTATCTACTAGGTACAAAGCAACGGGTGGACATACATCCAACGAGAACTTACCCTCGTAGACAACAAGCTTTGTTAACGAGTAGGAACTCGTGGTTGATGTAGTCGTACACTTGCCGATCTCAAGATCGTGATGAAGTCCAGCAGGTCCGGCTCCAGCCGTCCATCGGATCCAGCTCCAGCACCACCAAGTCCAAAGATCAAGCAGCGGTGCATCCGTGATCGCACACACGTCCGGTACCCGACAACCTCCGTCCCTCGCTCAACAAAGCAGCGAAGCAAGAACTCCTTTCCAAATAAAGCCACCAGAACATGTATCTCGCTAATCCGAGACCATGGGGAATAATACTAGAGGGAGAGAGATCCTTCACAAGGAGGTGTGAGTGAGAAGTGAGGAGGGTGGCCTTTTATAGGAGGAGGGGTGCCCCTCCTTCATGGCAGCGCATGGAGGGGGTGACCCTTCACCTCCTCCATTCATGTGGTGGTAACCCCTCCACATTAAAATGCCCCTTCACATTCTCTTTTAAAGTCTCCACTTTAAATGCATTAAATTTCTCCAAATTTAATGCTCTCTAATTTAATAAAACTCTTTTATTATTTTTTTCAGAATTTTGTTAATTACTTTAATTAACAAACATTCACATAAAACCCCCTGCAACATTTCAATATTACATGCAGAACCAATTTCAGCATTTTCACCCGAAACAATTTCGGTGTCTATTGAAATAATTCCAGCGCTTTCTTAAATATTTATCTGAAACATATTTGCTCCAAATGGTGTCGGTATCCCTTAAGTGTGTCACCCTACGGTTCACGAATAATGCAGACATGATCGAGACCCCTCTCCGATCAATAATCAGCAGCGGGACCTGGAGATCCATACTGACTCCTACACATTCAACGATGATTTCTGTGATCGTGAGAACCTTTAACGCTAGTAACTAAATCCCTTTGTCCCGTGATATATTACATGTCCAAGATTCGATCATCGGTATCTCCATACCTAGTTTGATCTCGTTACCGACATGCACTCTTTTCTTGTTCCCGTGATATAACATTCTAGTGATCACATCACTTGCTTGCAAGCTATTTCGATGTGATATCACAGAGAGGGCCCAGAGTATATCTATCCGTCATCGGGATGGACAAATCCCACTCTTGATCCATGAGCCTCAACATAACACCTTCGTAGCACTGAACCCACCTTTATAGTCACCCTGTTACGGTGTGACGTTTGATGTTATCAAGATACTCTTCCGGTGTTAGCAATTAACATGATCTCATGGTCTAAGAATAAAGATCACTTCGTATGATATTATAACAATATAAACATAATGACTTTGATCGCAATGCTATACTTCGGATGAATGTTCATCACATCATTCCACCAATGGTGTGACCTTGTTATTAACAACATCCAATGTCCATGATTAGGAAACCTTGATCATCTTGTTAATCAACAAGCTAGTCTATAAGAGAGACATAACTAGGAACCCTTTTTGTTTATTAAACACACATGTATTGATGTTTTCGATCAATACAATTCTAGCATGTAAAATAAACATTTATCATAAACATGGAATAAGATAATAACCACTTTATTATTGCCTCTCGGGCATATTCCCTTCAGTCTCCCACTTGCACTAGAGTCAATAATCTAGTTTGAAAAACTTTGCGTATTGAACACCTATGGCTTTCTGGTGTTTCATATACGCTATTGCTAGTGGTTAACATAATCTCTGGATTTGACAGTTTCAGGTCTATGTGTATTTGCATGTCTCTGCGTCTCTACGCATCACTCATTCTCAAATGAGATGGCATTGTATAGATTTGGTCCTTTGGTGAGACCTTTAGTTCGTTCGGCTCAAAATATGTTGATATTATTGTCACACAATATATCTTCATAGTATTAGCCCACTTTGAACCACACCTAGTTTGATAACAAACTACTTAACACAAATGCCCTCCTTTGCTGCTACTATAGCAGTCATATACTTAGCCTTTTGTTGTAGTATCTGTCACAATGTCTCAACTTTGGAACTCATCCAAATCCATCATGGAACATCCTTTCCATTACATTGTGCCACCCATAGTCTAAATTGAGATAAATTTAATTTGTATCTTGTGACAAAACTAGTATCAATGTAACACTTTAATAATGAACTACCTTTAACTATTTGTCACTTATACATTATATATTCTTAGTTCTTCCAAAGCTCATAAGAATATCTTTACTATTGTCCAATGATCATCTTATGAATCATTCTGGTATATGCTCATAACATTTAGAGCATAGGACATTCTGGATATATACATATCATGGTATAATCGATCAAAATCTTCATGTGATTTTACTCACCAAGTGTTGAAACACTTGAATTTTGATACAATCCTTTCCATGCAGCAAGAACCTTTCTTGTTGTTTCCATATTGAACCCTTTCAATATCGCATATATGTATGTCTGGCACAACCATATTAGCGCCTTAATATATCCATATAGATATTGATGCCTAATATTCCGGGTTTGCCTAATTCTTTCATCGAAATCTTATTTTAATGAAATTCTTAACTTGTGTTAATACAAGATACATCATTTCCAATCAACAATATGTCCTCTACATAATGTATTAGAAATATGTCTCAGCGCTCCCACTTAATTTCTTGCAAATGCAAGCATCTTCATCATCTCCGATGAATTTAAACTCTTTTAACAGTTTCATCATGGTGAAGATTCCAACTCCGCTATGCTTACTTCAACTATTGAAGTTTACATGCCCTTTTAGCACCCTTTGAATTAATAAAACCCTTCGGACCATGTCATGTACATGTCCTAGGTTACCATTCTATTAGAAGAACCTTGTTTTGTTTATTCAACTACCATATACCAAATTATATGTAGTGGTTGCTACATTAATCCGTCAAGACTATATATCGCTATGAAAGATCAAATCTTGTCATAGTCAACTCCTTGAACATTGTCGTAAACTTCTTTCCGACATGTCGACTATTTCATAGATGTTAAACATCCATGTCTTATTTCTTTATAGATCCAAACACGACCGATAGGCTTCGTGCCTTTGGAGGGTCTTCCAAGTTCGAAACTTGTTTTCGTGTATGTATACTATCACGGATTCTATGACTTCTAGTCATTTTATGGAGTCAGGGCCCATCATCGCTTCTTTGCATGTAGTCGGTCATCATTGTCAAAACAATAACGACTTGCTTATCAAATCTTACTATTTGATTCTTACCGACCCACACGGTTCTATAGGAACTCTAATCTCCGAGATCACACCTTTTGTAATCACGAGAGCCATGAGCATTGTGGCCGCCAAGGACACTTTCGGTACTGAGCTACTTAGCACATATAGCTAAGGTTCAACAACCTTATCAAAGTTCTATTGTCCTCCCACTTAACTTTTCATGAAAAATTCCTTCTCAAGAAACTTGACGTTCCAAGTAACAAACTCTTTTGTCCTTGGTGTTATGGAGAAATTCCCAACAAATTCTTTGGAATAACCTACAAAGACGTGCTTATCCGACTTTGGTTGTAAACATTTTACTTATGCATAGCATACCAAAATTTAAGAAAAGACAATTCGGGTTTTATCTCAAACCATAACTCATATGGTGTCATTTCAATGGATCACGATGGTGCTCTTTTTCAATAAAAGCGGTAATCTCTAAAGCTTCAATCCTTAAAACATAATGGCAGTTTTATAAATGGCACCCTTGATCTTACCATGTCAAACATGGTTTGATTTTATCTCTCGAATATGCCATACTCCTATGGTTTATCGGGAAACACAAATCATGGAACAATTCCTCAAGTCTTAGGTGTTTTTGCTAAACATGTAACTCAAATATCTTCCTTTATGATCGAATCATAAACTCTTTATTTTCTTGTTACAATGATTTTCCACTTCATCTTGAAAGTCTTTGAACAATTTTCAAATGTTTCATACTTCTTCCTTATTAAGTAAATATACAGATATATTCACTCAAATTTTCGGAGAAAGCATATGAAGCAAAAAGATCCATCGCATATGGCTACACATAATGGACTATGCACATCAGCATGCACAATTTCCAATAAGCTAGTCATCCGTTCCTTTCTGGCCTATGGACGGAGTTTCAATTATCTCGAGGAAAGTCTCACATGCGTCAATTGATCAAAATCAAAGGCTCCAAAAATCCATCAACATGGAGTTTCTTCATGTTTTCTTTCAAATATAATTTAAACAGCGATGTCACTTTATAAGTGATCTTTCAATCATTTGTCTTGTGACATTTTAGCAATAGTGTTTATGGATGTGATTTCTCCAACTAGACTTGTAAAAGTTCATCCATCCTTTATGGAATACGGTAATTATTTGAACAACCATTGTTCTCATGATACTGGAACAAAATAACAATTATTTAAACAAATCTTGAAGGCTTGGTTTGATGACAATGAAAAACACAATAACACTTTATTTGTTTTCGATGAACATCATCACTCATTCTCTTGCTGGTTACTTAGGCCATTGTAGTTCATGAATTGCGTTGTCTTGTATGACACTTCATACCAACCAATTCGGTATCCAATACCTAAGAACCACATTGTTTAACAAGCAAGGAATATAGCCATAACATGTATATTTTCTATATACCTAAGTTGGATATCTCCAACCTTTTATTTTCTGCCAAATATTTTATAGATTCTCTTTCAGCAATTCCTTTTCTTTTAAAAGAATCTATCAACATCAATAGTGGTGTCATCAACATGACACATGGTACAAAGCGTATATAGTCAAATACTAATACCTTTGGACTTGCACTTTGAAGTGGATCACCATCATCAAATGTTTGGTGTTCTTTCAAAAATCCATTCTTTAGTAATCTATTAGTGTAATAAACATTTTACTTACATCTTCTATTCATCCTTATCATGACAACTTTCATGATCAAGCTACTATAGCCTATAAGGAAGAATCGCGAGTATAATATCAGTTCCCAAAACCTTTTTGGTAGATTTGGATGCCTAGCATCTCCATCCTTCACAAATTCTCATACAATATGAGAACATGTATTTTGCTAAATTATACTCTATCATAATGCAACCAAAAACATTGTTTCATATATCACAATATCTTTCACACATGATGGTTTCTGAAACAATTTCCAGCTCCAATATAATCTTGATATTAAAACAACTTTTTGAATATCAATAATCATGGAGGCAAACATGATACTTTAGATACTAACATTGGAATTATTACTCTTGATTTAATACTACTTATTAAACTTCATGGAGTAAATAGAGTTTGCTGAAAGTTTGCAATAGGACTTATAAACTTTAAATTGACATTCAAAACAATACGATACCAGTTCGTAAAGTAAATATCTAGAATTCTATAGTTCTATCATCTCAAATAAAAACTAATAAGGTAGAAAACGAATGCCAATGACTACAACAAACTATGCAAATTCACTTTGATTTAATTTATGACAAATTTGGTTCGACTAATCCAAATTAGAAATGAACTCCCACTCAAAAACAACATCCCTCGTGCCTTTTTGGTGATTACATGAACCAAATCCACTACACCAAGTCCGATCATCACGTGAGTTGATGTAGATTCAAAGGAGAACATCTATATGGGCATCATATCAGCTATATGACTCATGCTTAACCTTTTGGTCCGTGTTCCGAGGCCATGTCTGTACATGCTAGGCTCGCCAAGTAAGAACCTTAGTACTCGCATGTGTAAAACTGTCTTACACCCATTTGTATGAAAGCGTAGAGTCGAGTACACCCGATCATCACGTGATGTCTCGAAATACGATCCACAAAACGGTGCATACTTAAGGAAGAACACATTTTTATCTTGATATCTAAAAGAGGAATCATCTTACAATGCTACAGAAAGCGCCAAACTAGCAGTATAAGATGCTAACATCTAATGTGTAAAGTGAGATGATATGGTCCATGCATTTGATCTGTATCACTTGCATCGTGGTATGATCTCTATCATTCGTTTGTGTGTAAGGCCAAGGTCTATGGAACTTACACGTTGAGTGTGTTGTAAGAGTATCTATCATACATCTACTTACAACAATACCATATCAATACACTAGCCTAGCAACGATCTAAACTAGACGCCTCTAATTTATCAATTGCAAGTTTTACGTGGCTTAAGGCTTTCGGAGATAGAACCGTTCTTACCTACGAACATGAACCACAACAAGGATAACTAAGTTATTAACAACTCGTTGTAAATCAGATATTCACTATAGTAGGAGAGACAGACACCCGCCAGCCACTTATGCAAAACAAGTTGCATGTCAGTCGTGGAACCGGTCTCATGTACGATGACATGTAAGGTTGGTCCGGGCCGCTCCATCCCACTATGCCACCAATATCCAAAATACATAGAAGATGCAATAACATGATCATCATCGCCCACATATCAACATATGTGTACTACCTGTGCTAAGCACCTACGCATAGATCAGGCTCTGATACCTCTGTTGGGTCCGCATCATAGAAAACAAAAAAAATTCTACGGTGTGAACTACACGCCAAGATCTATCTACTAGGTACAAAGCAACGGGTGGACATACATCCAACGAGAACTTACCCTCGTAGACAACGAGCTTTGTTAACGAGTAGGAACTCGTGGTTGATGTAGTCGTACACTTGCCGATCTCAAGATCGTGATGAAGTCCAGCAGGTCCGGCTCCAGCACGTCCATCAGATCCAGCTCCAGCACCACCAAGTCCAGCACTGCAAAGCAGCAGTGCATCCGTGATCGCACACACGTCCGGTACCCTGACAACCTCCGTCCCTCGCTCCAGCAAAGCAGCAGAAGCAGCAACTCCTTTCCATATAAAGCCACCGGGAACATGTATCTCGCTAATCCGAGACCATGGGGGAATAATACTAGAGGGGGAGAGAGATCCTTCAGAAGGAGGTGTGAGTGAGAAGTGAGAAGGGGTGGCCTTTTATAGGAGGAGGGGGGTGCCCCTCCTTCATGGCCTGCGCATGGACGCGGTGACCCTTCACCTCCTCCATTCATGTCGTGGTAACCCCTCCACATTAAAATGCCCCTTCACATTCTCTTTTAAAGTCTCCACTTTAAATGCATTAAATTTCTCCAAATTTAATGCTCTCTCATTTAATAAAACTTTTTTTTTATTTTTATTCAGAATTTTGTTAATTACTTTAATTAACAAACATTCACATACAACCCCTGCAACATTTCAATATTGCATGCAGAACCAATTTCAGCATTTTCACCCGAAACAGTTTCGGTGTCTATTGAAATAATTCCAGCGCTTTCTTAAATCTTTATCTGAAACATATTTGCTCCAAATGGTGTCGGTATCCCTTAAGTGTGTCACCCTACGGTTCGCGAATAATGCAGACATGATCGAGACCCCTCTCCGATCAATAATCGCAATGGACCTAGAGATCCATCGACTCCTACACATTCAACGATGACTTCGTGATCGTGAGAACCTTTAACGCTAGTAACTAAATCCCTTTGTCCCGATATATTACATGTCCGAGATTCGATCATCGGTATCTCCATACCTAGTTTGATCTAGCTATCGACATGCACTCTTTTCTTGTTCCGTGATATAACATTCTAGTGATCACATCACTTGCTTGCAAGCTATTTCAATGTGATATCACCGAGAGGCCCAGTATATCTATCCGTCATCGGGATGGAAAAATCCCTCTTGATCCATGAGCCTCAACATAACACCTTCGTAATCGAACCCACCTTTATAGTCACCTTGTTACAGTGTGACGTTTGATGTTATCAAGATACTCTTCCGGTGTTAGCAATTAACATGATCTCATGGTCTAAGGATAAAGATTACTTCGTATGATATTATAGCAATATAAACATAATGACTTTGATCGTAATGCTATACTTCGGATGAATGTTCATCACATGATTCCACCAATGGTGTGACCTTGTTATTAACAACATCCAATGTCCATGATCAGAAAACCTTGATCATATTGTTAATCAACAAGCTAGTCTATAAGAGAGGCATAACTAGGAACCCTTTTTGTTTATTAAACACACATGTATTTATGTTTCCGATCAATACAATTCTAGCATGTAAAATAAACATTTATCATAAACATGGAATAAGATAATAACCACTTTATTATTGCCTCTCGGGCATATTCCCTTCAGAAAGTTTAAAGGGAAAATCCTAATCTGTAACCGACTCGACCTGCTACCCGAGACCTGGCCTATCTATATAAAGGCCAGGAGGGGGCGGCGAGGAGGACACACGCAACCCTTCCACAACTCTTGCCAGATTGCATCTGCGCGCCCCTGTAATCTTTGATTCCTTCGTTAATTCCAAGAGCAGACAAGCAGGAGTAGGGACCTCTACAAGGCATGAACCTGGGTAAACCTTGCGTCCCTGTGTGCTTGTTTGCTAGCCGATTGATGCTTCTAGCACTCCCTCCTTCTCCAAAACCCAAGTCCATAATAATGGGCATTGATGAGTTAAACCCTCGTCAGGCAGGGTATCTAGGGAAGGTATAAAGTGGTGGGCTACTTCCTCTATGCTCGGGTTGTCCATGGCATGGGTCAGGAGAGGAATTTTGGTGGAGCCCGTGCGAGATGAGAGCGTCCTCTTTACAAAGTTTCTCCTTCATGGCCTGGCTTTGTCGGTGAGGGGCTTCCTCCTTGAGTTGTTAGTCTTCTACAACATTCAACTCCATCATTTGTTTCTAAAGGGCATCTTGTATGTCTCTTGCTTCACCGTTTTCTGTGAGAGATACTTGGGAATTCGACCATTCCTCTAAATTTGTGGTTAGATCTCTTCTCAGTGAGGGTAGAAATCCAGGAATTGGGGGCTGGGGATCCTTTGGTGGAATGAGGATCCGCCATCTTCACGATTCAAAAATGGGGATTATCTAGAGATTCCCTTTTCCAAATGATAACATTCTTTCTTTTATTGTCAAGTTGTTCCTCCAGGCTCGGGATTGCCGAGTCTTGCTCCCTTCTTGAATGTCCCAATATTGTACCCCCAAAGTAATTGTAACCATATGAAGGCGATTGGCAAGGAGCATGGCATTCAACGGATGAAGAGCCACATCAAGGACTTGATGGATGTTGGCTTGAGAGGAGCATATTTGATCACTGGGTGGAAAAACATCAGAGTCCAAGCGCTTCAAGCTCATTCCATCAAGCTCTTCCATTACTTTGGAAGAACGACTCTGCCCTGATTTCCAAACAATGGCTCTATCTCGCGATTAGAGATAGTTGGAAGGAAATGCTGGTTAAAATCAACGTGTAAATAGATTAAGAGATGACTATTAAGGATTTTCAGTATGATAAATCGAGCTCCACCAGTAAGATCCTGTGTTTTCTTTAGTCCTTCCTTTTTACTCTCCTACCTGCGATTCAAAAGATTTTTTTATAGATGCCTTCTCCTCAAAGCGAAGAGGATGCTTTGGAAGGGTAGAATAAGGATGAATCGGAGTCATAGGATGAGAGCATGACAGGGAGGAATGAAGTGGCCGTTGTCACTACGAGATCTGGGTCTTCTCTTGATGCTATTTCCAGTTATAACGATTTGGAGGATTGTTTGTCTAGATCTCTTTGGATAGACATTCTCGCTGTTGCGGGGTAACCTCTAGACTAAGATAAGCTATCTCCTACTCTTCAAAGAAGAGCCTTGTGAAGATGGTGTTGGAAGAGTTGTAAAACGCTCAAACAAAGACATGTATATGGATGTTCTGGATCCTTGCCACGAGAGCCAGTTTCCAAGCAAGCACTATTAGGGGCTTCCTTCCTTGCAAACGCCTGGTCATGATGAGATAGGGCTTCCTTCCTATATGAAAATGTGAGTATCTATGAGTTGTTGACTGCACAACCTTCGGAATCACGTTGCTTTAGAGTCAAGGTAACACACAACATATTTCATTGGAAATTAGGCATGCATGTCTCAAGCCCAAATTACTCCATGGACGTTGCACCACTTGCATCGTATGTACCGTTTTAACTCGTGTAGCGGTAGTATCTCCTGCTAAAGTCATTGCTTAACTAGCACGATGTTTTTTTGCCGACTCGCATAGTAGTTGTATGGTGGCTTGTTGAAAGCGCCAAACCAGCAAATTGTAACACATACTTTTGCATGTCATAATTAGGGAACAATAAGAATGATACAAGTCTACTCCCGTCAATAGCACATTAATGCTTCCTTCAAATACTATTACTAACCTCTAGTGTTTGGATAGTTTGCTAGCACGAACTCCCCACACATCAACACCGTTTTTTTCCCGTTGAGTAGCAACATCACTCCAGCCCTCTTCCTTCCATATGTCGGTTCTCTCCTATTCCATGTTATTGCTGCCAATGTTGTTTCATCTTTTTTTTTCTTGACGTGTTATGGCTCTCAAATCTGGTGGACTGTAGTTCACACCACCGCGGTCTCAGGTAGCGTCAAATCGTGAAGCCACGATCGTCTTGATCAACACTAATAAAAACCGCCGGGCGCTCATTATCGCCTGTCATTGGCACTTCTATTCTCCCTTCTCATCTTCCTCTTCTTTTTTCTCACTTCAATAAGACTTTGCCCTCACTAGTTTCCCTCTATTTTTTTTTCTTTCAATAAACGGATATTCTAACAACCAACTGAATGAGCACACGTTTATTTATGCGAATATCACAATCGCATAAAATCTGGACATCTTAAAGCCCTCTTTCTTTATGCCGTTATATGCCTATAATAAGCTCAAACGCTCAATGTAGCAGTGTTGACTCAGCACACGTACGCAACCACCTCCAATCCTCAAGTCCACGGTCCGAAACGCCAAAGACGTGCACAGCCAAGGTCGCAGCGGGATCCAAAGGCAGGGGACAGGTGGCCCCACCGTCCCACCGTCACTTCGTCAGCCGTCCGATCAACGGCCACCTCCGCCCCCTCGCGCCCGCATCCTACGGCTCCCACGCCTCGTCCCGCTCCCGGTGGTCTTGTCGCCTTCCTCCTCTCGCCCGCATCCTTTTATGGTGCCAGGCGCCAGCACATCTCGGACGGTGGGGCTTTGGCTCTAACACATCGGGGCGGCGGGCGCGCGAGCGCGAGGGCGATGGCGGCGGCGGCGGGAGGAGCGGGGAGGGCGAGGGGCGCGAGCCTGGCGGCGGCGGTGCGGGCCGTGGCGGCGACGGCGCGTCCGGCGTCGAGCGCCGCGGCGGCGGCGGGGGTCAGCGTGGCGGCTCTGATCGTGCAGGGGGATGACACGGCATTCGGGTCGCTGGAGTGGTGGGCCTACGCGGGCATCTCTTGCTTCCTGGTGCTCTTCGCCGGGATCATGTCGGGCCTCACCCTCGGGCTCATGTCGCTCGGCCTCGTCGAGCTGGAGATCCTCCAGCGCAGCGGCACCGACTCCGAGAAGGCGCAGGCTGGTCCGATCCGAATCCCTAATCTTCCCTCATCTCCCCCCTGGTGGTGCTCGATCTATTTGCGGTGTTATGAGTGATGTTTATGACGCATCGTGCTATGTTACGTTGGGGATTGAGACATTACTGAATCGTTTACTGTTATTTTTTCCACTGCTCTGAAAATTGGAGGTACTGCTGCTGTTTTGTTACGAATCCGAAGGATTTAATGGCTTCAACCATAGCCTTTCACATCTAATAAAAACCCATAGCTGTTCATGTGCTAAATCATCTAAAATTTTCCCTTCGTGACAGTAACAGTACGTTACCACTGCTTTCATGTTGCTGTAAACCCACAAGTGTTGTGGATGGAAGTAGACCGAACAGAAAGTTTGTAAGGAAATGGGAAATGAGAAAAAAGCGGTGTGTGTGTGGGATTTGGCTTTATGTAAGATTCACCTCTTTACGTGGAAAGATATGAAATGATCTAATGATACTTTAGTACAGTGGGAATTGGAAGTACGTATCCGACGGATATATCATAAAGATGTCCGCCCTGGGTCTTCCTTGATCTGCCACGTTTGTTTCTGGGGGTGTCATGCAACTATGGCTTTTCAACGCCTAGTGTATTATCTAGCTTTTGGTTTTTTTTGTTTATCCGTCTGATATGCTGTCAGTTCGTATAATCTTTTATGGGACATCTTAGACATTCCAGATCTTCATGTGTTAGGAAGTTTCACTTGAAACGGAACTGGCAATACAAGTGTTACTTGTTGTCTCACCTCTTTCAGCATGCCATGTTTTAATGTTTGCCTAATGCTACTATCACTTTTGCGCTTTTGTAGTCCTGTAATTTAGGAGTATTTGATTGATGGTTTTGTTGCTGTTCATGTTTCAGTTACTTGTGTTTTGTTTGCTGCAGCTACTATCCTTCCAGTTGTTCAAAAGCAGCACCAACTTCTTGTCACCCTGCTACTATGTAATGCTGTTGCCATGGAGGTATAAATTTTTGTTACAACCTTTATAATTTATAGCACTACGTTGCACTATATATGAGTACATTTTGCTATTATTAAGTGTGTATGTCTGAAAGGATGTTTTCTATATCTCTTTAGTTTTTAACTCTGATGATCATATGCTGGTCTGGTAAACATGCTACGGTACGATCGTCATACCAATAGAGAGAAAACTGAACCAGTAGAGAGAACTTCAACAAATCATTTTTCTGTCGATTACTTAATGAGTTCGAAAACAGATGTCATAAGTTGAATAATTTTTACAGTGCTGATACACGGTAATTCTGATCTGCACCCACGCACCATTTTAAATTGATTGTACCTTTAAAATTGCAGAGAAGTGGCTATAGTTCTATGTTATAGTACCTTGGTGATGTTTAGATGTGATTCACTATCATGCTTATTGCGCCCACTAGAAATATATTCATGAAGTTGTCAGTGATAGCATCGTTTTCCTTTGTGATGGAATCGATATGCTGCCATCCATTTTTTCGTTTTATGTGAAAGAAGATTGTTTTTGCAATTTGGAAGCAAATGATATGACACCAGCAAGTACAATATATTAGCGCTAGCTTCTAAGTGCATCCATGACTTCCTTGCATATCCCGTGGGTATTTTGTTCTTCAAGTCATGCATCAATGTTTACAAACTTTCTTCCATAGTTCTCACTCTCCTAGTGTAGATGACTTGCAGTGCTTTACTTGTTTCCAGCATCCACTTTATTTCAGAATCTTACAGCCATTGGCAGATAGAGAATGCCTTTTTCTTTCTCTTTTGCAGTGTGCTTTTCTTTAGCCAGTAATTCTTCCATTTTGTGGCCTTTGCAGGCGCTTCCTATATTTCTTGACAGGATGTTTCATCCTGTTGTTGCTGTTGTCTTGTCAGTGACATTTGTTCTTGCCTTTGGAGAGGTACTTTATTCTAAAAGTTATTATTTCCTATACAGTGTCACAGATGGTGAGATTGATTTTTCTAATTTTGACACCAGGTTATACCACAAGCAATCTGTACAAGGTATGGGTTGGCGGTGGGTGCTAACTTTGTATGGCTTGTACGTATCCTGATGATCATATGCTATCCTATATCATACCCTATTGGGAAGGTAAATCAACAAATTTACATTACTCAGTTCAAGTTTGGTGCCCCCGAATTAATTGCATAGAATCTGTGGAACTTGTTCACAATTTTTTCTTCTGGAAAGCTTACCTTGTGAAGCACAGATTGTGAAGAATCTAGCAGACGATCTGTTGGAGTTAGTAATAGGGTCTACTTGGACTTTGATTCCCTATTAGAGTCCAATTCCGATTGTATCAAGCACTATAAGTAAAGGGTGTGATGGTCCTGACAGTCCTGTGGTACATCACACAATTATTCCTATAAACTTTACACAATAAGCTCTCACAAACTGACCCTTAGTACATGCCACTGATGATTTATGTTTTTACACATCATATCAGCTGAGAGTAGGTTAATCAATGCCCTTTGATGTTGCTGTACCAAGGTTTCTATTCTTAAGAGCCATGCATGATTAGCTAAAAAAGCATGTATCCTGTGATTTGAAATTCGTTTGTAATACCTTATTCTACAATTAAGTACAGAATTTTGATGTAAGTTTTGATATGTTGATGGGATTGTGGCAAGTTGGTTCTCTTGCAGCTTAATATATTATGTTCTTACAACAAACCAACTAAATTGCATATGTACTCTAGAATAGTATGTGAATTAGTTTTGTTCTTTTGATACTTTTTTTTGTTCTGAGATTGAATTTTTAACTGATTTGACTTTTGAATTGGTTATTGAACAAGTTGAGATTTGATTTTATCCCAGCTCCTAGACTGCGCTCTTGGGCATAATGAATCTGCACTTTTTAGGCGAGCTCAATTGAAAGCCCTTGTTTCCATCCATAGCAAAGAGGTAAAATGATCTTAACATGTACTTCCTCCTTCCGGAAATAAGTGACTTGAATTTGTCTAGATTCGTATGTATCTACACACTAGAACCCGTCTAGATACATGCGAATTTGGACAAATCCAAGTCACTTATTTCCGGACAGAGGGAGTAACTCCTTAAGAAGTTAACATCTATGTAGATTGCCTGAGTTAAATGCGTGTGCCATGGCAGGCTGGTAAGGGCGGAGAGCTTACCCACGATGAGACTACAATCATAAGTGGAGCATTGGACTTGACTGAAAAGGTGTACATATGTTTGCAATTTGTCTGCTGCTTGTACTTATACTGCATAAAGAATTAAAGATAATCTAAAGGAAACACTAGCTATCACATGAACTTGGTACACAGTTAGATGTTACTTGACTTATCATTTTCTATGTGTGATTGGCTGCCTCCTTCTGCATTTGAGGGAGATTAAGAATAACTGAGTTATGATTCTTTTGTTCTCTTATTACATTTAGGTTAGTTTCTCCAGTGTTTTTGCCTGTAGGGGACTTTTATCTGTTTCATGCTTTATACCTTTCTTCCTATGTTAATAAGTTAGTTAAGGCCTTTCAGCTTCACAGCATGCTACTTATTTAGGAATAGTTTAATCTTTGCCATAAGTCTCGAGCAATCACCATGGTTCTTCTGTGTTGTAGTCAGAACTAGGTGCCTCAATTTCATTATGTACCAGGTACAGACTCGTTGAAGGAAGCAGAGTGGATGATAGTTTTAGTTTAACAGAACAGTGCCAGGAGAGAAAAAGCTTTGGTTGAACTGGGAATGTGAAAGCCTAAATAATTTTAATTTCGTTTGGCAGAAATTTCATTATTATTTTTGTGTTTGCAGACTGCCGAAGAAGCTATGACACCTATTGAATCAACTTTCTCATTAGATGTGGACTCCAAGCTGGATTGGTAAAAATAACAGTTACCCTTTGTACATGATAACCGTGCTCATGTTCTTTATTAGCTATGTTTCATGCTATATATTTTCGTGGCTCTTTGTTATTTTTTCCCTCTTTATTTGCTCTCCTCCTATTTTGTTGTTCTTGTCGTCTTTTTGTGGATTTGTACCATCGTGTATATAATTTTGGTTGCGGTGATAGGGTGCCGTGGCGCGTTCATGTTGTGTGAATCAACTGCAATGAACAAAGTTAGTTTGAAACATATCAGATCCAGGTTCACTTAGTGTTTAGTTCCTTCACCTGAAAGGTTGCAATGAGCAGTTTTATGATATCTGGTTGTCATTTTGTACTTCCCTTCCTTGTTCCAAGGTTCAAGCCCATGCTATAGCTCCTGATAGAAGCTTCCTGCTTTATTTATTTGTGGATCTAAACTTAGATGACACAACCTTTTGTAGTTCTGCTCCTTGCGTAGATTTGTGGGTGCAACTTTAGGTTTCATGATGCACAACTTAGTCGAGTTAGAAATGACAAAATCTTTATAATGATCAATCAAAATTTACGGTATATCTAGAGCACTATCTTACTGATAAAAAAAACCTGTACGTATTTTACTTGCAGCAGTTTCTGTAAATACGCAATATGTGCCATGCCAATTGTGTTATACATGTATTTGCAGGGAAGCAATTGGTAAAATTCTTGCCAGGGGCCACAGCCGGGTGCCTGTGTACTCAGGAAACCCCAGAAATGTTATTGGGCTCCTGTTGGTAAGTGCCAATGATGCCATGGAGTAGTACAGAGTGCTTTATTGTGTATGTACTTTGCTAACTCATAACCATTTTGAACCTAACTAGGTGAAAAGTCTTCTGACAGTTCGTGCTGAAACAGAGACACCAGTTAGTGCAGTTTCCATTAGAAGGATTCCCAGGTATACACCAGTTCTATTATTTTCTTCAGAATTTGTCTCAATCTGTGATACAATTGTTCCAGCAGTTGAAATACAGTTAGTTGAAGTACAGTTATGCTCGAAGTATCTCCTTTGGTGTATTAATGCTTCCTAAGTAATTTGACAAACATGAACCATTATATACATTTTCCAGGGTTCCTGCGGACATGCCCTTGTATGATATATTGAACGAGTTTCAGAAAGGGAGTAGCCATATGGCTGCTGTTGTGAAGGCTAAACCCAAGAACCTACCAGGTCCTGACAAAACTCAACCAAACAGGGAAGTAGATGGGGAAACACAGCTGACTGCACCCTTACTATCCAATGCTGAAGAAAGGATGGAAAGTGTGGTTGTTGACATTGAAGCACCACAGAGCAGACAGATTAATGGAAACAAACCCGATAAGCCATCAAATGCTGCGGCACGGTCATCAGAGGATATAGAGGAAGGCGAGGTCATTGGTATCATCACACTCGAAGACGTATTTGAAGAACTATTGCAGGTAAGCTGTAAGCAGGCTAATTTGTTCTTCTTTGGACTGTACTACCTCTGTTCCAAAATAAGTGTCTCAACTTTGTCTAGATACACATGTATCTAGATGAGTTTTAGTGTGTAGATGCATGCGAATATAGACAAAGTTGAGGCACTTATTTTGCAACGGAGGTAGTAGCATTGTCTTCTTTCTGGTGTATCATGGACAGTTGGATCTGTGGTTTATTAGCAGCAAAAACAGTCTGTTCCAGTATTTTGAAAGTATGTACCTGAATGGTTCATATTTCCTTGAGCATAATCTTGCATTTTCTGTCGTAGTTGTGCTGGAAAGCAGGGACATGTGGCACAAGATGATTTAGGAACCATGTCCACTACTACTAGTTAGTTGATTTTTGTAGTCAATTTTTAAATTGCAACAAGTGCTAACTATTTCTGGCTTGCAACAACTCATCTTGTTATGGCTCTTGTAATATTTTCTCAGGAAATAGATGTATTGCTGTCAAGAAAAGTTACATAATCAATTAACCATCTTTGAAATTTTATGATTTTGAGGACCTCTTTGAAGCATCATGGATTCTGTTTATGTAGTTTCTGAACTGTTGTATACTTTGCATATGGCAAAACACTGACAGACATGTATATGCACTAGATAATACATACCGACACATGGGGATTAGGCAACACACTTAATTCCACAAACAAAGTTGAATGGTGTCGGAAAGAAAGCAAAGAGCATGAATGATGCGGTTTGGAGCAGGAAAAGGAAAAACTAATCAGATTTATTGTACTACCGTGTACCTGTCTTCTTGACTCCGTCTTAGGAGTTACTACCTCTGTTGGAAATAATTGTCAGCACAGAACAATTTTGCCAGGCATATACTCTGCATCTTGACCATCTAACTGCCCATTATTCATACTCAGATCGCTTGGTCTGTTTCATTTGATTAAATCCTATCAATTTTCTGGAGGTTGTTTCTTTCACTGTTCATCAAAAAGTCCTAGTGTGGTATTTGAAATCTATCGCAGACAATAATTATCATGATTGGAGACATTTATGCAGTTCATAATATTGATTCAAACATGTTCTGTATTTCTCACCATTTGGGGTTTTCTCGTTCTGTAGGAAGAGATAGTGGATGAGACCGATGAATATGTTGATGTTCATAAAAGGTATGTCTCATCTTTAGAAACTACTTGCTACAAGTTGCATTCTTCACCTTCTGCTGAGTACATCTTATGAATAAAAATGAAACATGTCCCTTGCAGAATCCGTGTAGCTGCTGCTGCTGCCGCGTCATCTGTTGCGAGGGCTCCGTCAGTTAGGAGATTAACTGCTCAAAAGGCATCAGTAAGTGCCATTTCTGATACAGTTATTTCTATCGTGTGGGATCCTCTCCCTTGTGGATCTACACCCATTGACTTAGTACATATACATTAAAAAAATCATGATACTAGTACATGGTATTATTTATATGGGAAGACATGTGTGTGGATTATGTTCATATGTGCACTGTAACAAAAGAAGGAAAAAAAACTTGTAAAACAACAGACGGATGTACTACAATTCTCGTTCAAAACCGCCTCAGAATCGGTCAAGGGGGTAAAGCAGACAATTTTGAGAGTGCAAGTTCTGTTTCAGGCGGTTCTCAAGTTTAGGACCAAAAGGGGACTAGTTCTGGTCCAAAAGTGGATTTATTTTTCATTTGATTTAGGTTGTTTTCACTTTTGGGCTCATCTGGTCATAGAGGCTCTTTGCTAGCGTGTGAGTTGTGACGATTCTTTGAAAATCTACCTCTATGAAGTACTGCATCTTCTGAACGTAAATATGCTAAATTGCAATGTACAAACTAAAATGTGATATAAAGTTCTATTGGCATTGTAACATTCTTCCTTCCTTTACCTATATTTTATGTTTTGGTTGAATCCATATTTTGCTGGACATTGTTTTCCTTGTTATGCTGGGTGTTTGCTGAGAATGATTTCATAAGTTTTTGTGATATATGAGCTGTTACACATTCTGTTACCAAGTTGGACTTGCCAAATTTTGTAGAAGTCAGTCTTACTTGAACTTATTCTGCCCTGCATAAATAGGCTGCACTTAGCTTTCATTTTGCTTCTTCTCTAGTTGGGCTTTGTTGGTAAGCCAACTCTTCGTTGGTGTCTGCCTGTGTGCGTATGTGTGGTTCGTGTTGTAAGCTGGCTTCATCACTTCTTTCCGCTGGTTTGGGCGTGTCATTAATTAAACGCTGGGCTATGTCATTTCTCTAGAAAACTAATTGTGTAACCTTTAGTCTTGCTTCCATGATAATTGTTATCATGATATGCCCATTAACAGTTTTATGTTTCCTGAAGTTTTATATTGAAGGCCAAGAGATGTTAAATTCACTTTCCTTGCAGGGAGCGCAGAGCCGGCCAGGACAGGCTGGACAGCCTACTGGAATTTTGAAGAAACCTACTGATGGGGATTCAAACCCATCGAAACAGGTGAACCTTGTCGAACCTCTGCTGGAAAACAGGAGGTAAATTGTAGATGTACCGCATAAATATAGCGGTGGGACACATGGTAGCATGTGGGGGAAAAAACTGCCGTTCTTGTTATATTCGGTAAGAGTAAATATGAGTGAGTTCCTTGTAAATTTAGACAGTAGCAATTTGAACCTTGTCATGAATGTCAGCGTTCAGTTCTTTTTGATTATGGACTATGATAGTGCATAGCGACTTTGAGTCTGTTGATCACTGCGACATTAGCAACAACTGACATTTGGGAATCATAGACTTGAAACTAGTGCAAATTGTAATCAGATTGAACACTGCCCCGTTGACTTTTGGTGTGTCTGAGCACGTGGAATGTGATATGGTGAAAAATGCTTGCACGGTATAACTAAATTTAAATTGGCTGTTAGTGGCGCTCAACAAAATCTTAGCCCATACTCCGGCGTAACAATTATATTCCCTCCGATCCAAATTAACGTTCTCAGATTTATCTAGATTTGGATGTATCTAGCATTAAAACTTGACTTAAAACTTGACTGGATACATCTGAATCTAGACCAATCTGAGAACAATAATATGGATGGGAGGGAGTACACTCTTGTAATGATAATTAGAGGGTACCCCTCGCAACGACGGTCAGGTGCCCTATGCTTTGCTACGTGTAGCTCGGTGGATCTCGACGGCATGCTCCACGCGGGGTGAGCATGGGATCATCTTCCTACTGTTGATTTTGTGATTTTCTTCCTCTTTCTCTTCTCCTTTATCTCGGGTGTTGCCAAAAGAGGTTGACAACGGAGAAGATGGCCACGGCCACGGAGTGAGGGTTATGCGATGCCCTAGGTGCAGCATAGAAAGATGTACAAGGGAGTAGAAGGGTGTTAGAGCATCTCCACCCGTTGGACCTTCCCAGGCCGAAATCTGGTGCTATTCGGGCCGGATAAATGAAACATTTGATCTGAAAACGTTCGTCGCATTCCCAACCAAACCTAGAATCCGGTGATATATTTAAAAGTTTTTCTACCCGTCGGCAGAAACTTGCCCAAAACAGTTTGACAGAAACTTTCGGCGATATATTTGAAAGTTTTTCTACCTGTCGGTAGAAACTTGCCTGAAACAGTTCGACAGAAACTCGCCTAAAACAGTTCGATGATCGAGCAGCCGTGTTCAGCCTTTAGATTTTTACAAAAATCATGAAACTCAAAGATCACTCGTCGACAGGGATGGGCTCCTCCACGGCAGGCGAATCCTCGGCCGTAGTTGCTGTGGTAGAGCTCGGCGACGGGTTCAAAGAGGTGGAGGTGGAGTTCGGCGACGCGGTGGTGGTAGCGAGTGTTGGTACGGAGCTCGGTGTGACCGATGCGGGGACGTCCTCGGCTAGAATGGTGTTGCAGCGCACCATGTACCACGCATTGACCTAGGGGCACATCGCTGATGTGTCTTTGCCGCCCATGAGGAATGACAGGTCCGTGTTCCTCTTCTTCGCGGCGAAGTTGTCCTTGAGCAGGTCGAGCTTTTTGCCTTGTTTCTACATCATCTGGCTCCACCTCTCTTCGCATTCTCCTCCCTTTTGTCGGCATGGGCCTACGAATCGGCAATGCACTTCTTGATCGATGCGTGAAGCCGTTCGGCAGGCGATCCATGTGGACCTTGTTGAACAATGGATCCATTAGGTTACGCTTATCGAACGTATGCTTGACATGCTTCCAGTAGTTCTCTGAGTTTTGGTTCGCACCGGTGATGGGGTCGATGCTCACCGACTTCCATGCTTCAGCGAGGCACATGTCCTCAAGGGCATTCGACTTGACACGGGGCTCGGCCGATGGTGCCATCCTCGGCTTGGTCTTCCTCTTCCTTTTCTCCTTACCCTTGATCGTCGTCGCGGGTTCCTCTTTGGCTTCCTCCTCTTCGGTTTCCTGACTGCCGGCTAGATCCTGGGAGTCGAGGCCATGCTCAGCGTCGGTGCGGGATTTCTCCTGCGTGAAGAATGAGTTCCCGGCGGTGGCGGAGCCGGGCGCGATCATCTCGGCCATGTAGGAGTTGCCCGCATTCCGCCGAACATGCTGTGGTGTCCGTGTCGCCGAGCTGGATGGTGGACCCGCTGCTTTGGGCGAAGGCAAGAGGGTCGAGGTGCAACGCCGGCGATGACTCATCGTACGCTGGGGGGGGGGGCGTAGGGCACGATGATGTCGATGTTGAAGGCGAGCGGACCACGAGGTGTAGGGCAGTGAGGGAAGATCATGTTGGTGTTGAATCTGATGTTGAACTCGGGGGACGCCGAGAACCTCTGGCGGCGTAGGGCACGATGATGTCGACGTTGAAGGCGAGCGGACCACGAGGTGTAGGGTAGTGATGGAAGATCATGTTGGTGTTGAATCTGACGTTGAACTCGGGGGACGCCGAGAACCTCTAGCGCATGGTTGCCTGACTCTCCTAGAACAGGGCCGACGAGATCGGCCAGAAGCCCACCGAAGATCTGACGCTGGCTTGGCTTCCCCACGGCAAGTGGTATTGCCCCGCGTGGAGAGGTGGATGGCCCATGGACGCTTGAGTAGACGCCATTGTGCGCTCGGACGCCGACTTCGCCTCCATGAACGCCTGCACCTCCTCTTCTTCGTCAACGTCCTTCTTCTACGTCCTTTCCCTTTGGCTGACTGTTTCGATTTTACTCCGCCGACAGTCCTTCGCCCAGGCCGCGTCGGACCAGCCGTTCGACCTTGGCGTCGTTTTTCTCGGCTTTCTTTGCTTTGGCTCCGATGAACCGCCGTTGGTGCTGCGGGGGTTGGCGAATTTCTTGGGCGGCATGGCGGGCGGGAGCTCGGGGGAACTGGCATGAGTTGTGGTGGGGAACAGAGAGGAAATGGAGGGAAGGGGAGAAGAAAGGTGGGAACTCGGCCTTCTTTCGCCGACAGTTCTGGCCCACCCATTTTGTCGCTTCATCCGGCGTTCCAGGCGACACCCAAACACCCAGCGCCCCGGGATCAGCCTGAGAACGCTAGATGAAAGTTGGGCTAAATCCAGCTGAATTTGGCGCCCTGAGAACACGACTGGACGAACACTCACCATCCGGATGTAGAAAACGTCCAGGGAAAGCCCTCCTGAAAATGCTAGTGGAGATGCTCTTATGTCTTTATTTATATAAGTGGGAGGAAAGTCTTTTAGGAGGAATGGGAATTTAGAAAAAAAGGATGAGAGGCATGCCTGTCACAAGCATTTTTTGTGTTGCAACTGTTTATTAATTTTGTTGTAGATATCGCGCGTATGGCATGTATTTCTGTTTCAACCGACATTGACCTGCAGAAATTACTGCACGCATTTTTGATGCATGCTGGAAGCCCAGACCTGCAAGTGAAATCCTACGGTATAGAATAGAAGCCGACCGACCGTCCGACCGAAATACCTTGCCTCTTTCAGACTCCCACCCGCCTTTCTGCTCTTCCTAGATTACGTGTGGTCTACTCTTCCTATATAATAATCCTTGGAGAGAGTTGTACACTATGTTTAGGATCGAAGCAAACCCAATTCTACTGGGTCCAAGAAGCGCGGGGGGAGGGCGAACTTGGCTGCCAAGATACCTGCAGCTAAAGCGTGTCTCCGTCTCCGTCTCCGTCTCTTGCCCTGACTCGGTTCCTCACCTCGCGTACATATATACGCACCGTAATAATCCAGAAAAGCAGAAACCGAGCAATCGAACGCAACGAACGATGCAGTGACGAACCCCGCAGATCGATTCCCAGCCACCGCGCGCGCCTCCGGATGTGAAGAAGATGAGGATGTCCGGCGCTTCGAGGCGGTGCGTGGCGACGGTGGCCCTGATGGCGTGCGGCCACTGCGGCGACCTGCGCCGCGTCAGGACGGAGGGCCAGTTCGTCTCCTGCGACTCGTGCGGCAAGGTCCTGCAAGAGCAGGGGGGCCGGAAACAGCACGCCGTGGTGGCGGAGGCTAGGCGGCAGCTTCGCCGGCGGCGGTGGCTGGGGACGAGGAAGAGAAAGGGGTATGCCAGCGCGGCGGATGCTGCAGCTGCAGGTGCACCTGGTGGTGAAGACATGGTGTTCGTCGGACGCGAAGGATCCGACGCCGAGTCCGGCACTGCTGGTGCTCGTTTCGGGGAATCGTCCTCCTCATAGTAGTAGCCACGATGTATGTCATCCTCGACTGATTTCGACCGGATGGAGAATTCTGCCTACGTGCCAGTTTTATTTTTTGCTGAAAGCAGTGTGAATTGTGGCACGGAAAGAACCATAAGATATGTAATTCACGTGTTGACAACTACTCCCTCTGTTTCGAAATATAAGATGTTTTAGCTTTGTGAAGAAAATGTATCTAGACCTCTTTTAATGTGTAGGTTTATTTAGGTTTAGAGTGAACGTAGACACTAAAAAGGGTCTAGATACGCTCCCTTCATAAAACTAAAACATCTTATATTTTGAAACGGAGGGAGTATATTCTGAGAAATTAAGTGAAAAATTGTGCAACTTTAGATTCATCAGTATAATAAGGAAGGGACTACAGCGTGGTGCTGTGTCCCGATCTTACTTCTGGCGCTCCCTCTGTTCGGGCCTGTATGCCCCTTTCGATCTCCCCTGTACGGACGAGGGGAGCCCACTCACCCCGTGTCTCTCTCCTCCCTCTCTTCCTCCTCTACAGATAATAAAACTGTCGAGGCAAGACGCACCCTGATCAATCTCCTTGCCAATGTCGGTTCAAGGCATAAACGAGGGCCGCAAAGGACGGCATAAAATCACATGAGGCGGCGCCATACATACAGAATCCAAGCCAAAGTTTGGCGCATCTTATTACAGGAACAGTACGAATAGCAAACTTGTTCACAGCATAAACACCCTCCATAACGCAGTCTGTTTCTACTACTCCCTCCGTTTTAAAATATAAGATGTTTTAGTTTTGTAAAGGGAGTGTATCTAGATTGTTTCTAGTGTCTAGATTCATTTAGATTTGGAGTGAACCTAAAGACTAAAAAGGGTCTAGATACATTCTCTTCACAAAGCTAAAACATCTTATATTTTGGAATGGAGGGAATAGTTCATAAATAAGAGGAATCTTGTTGTAGACGTGCTGAAACCAGCAGCCTCAAACGGAAGAGCGATTTATTTATCATTATGCAGGGGAGAGCACATCATGTTCCTTGCTAATTGATCATAGGCAGGGTTACCATTGTTGCAGTTCATGTATGCCCTGTCCAAACAAAACAGAAAAGATTATGTTAGGGCAACCATGTAAAACTACTTTGTATGCTCAAGGGGATGAAGAAAAATATGCAATGATCATCGGCTATATCAGCAGGGAAGTATATGTCTGATGCTCTCCGCACAAGACATGAGCTGCAAGTCTGATTATATATGGACAAGATGCGCCATGAATGGAGATGCTTCCAGTAAAAGGTAATACTGTAATTCCATTTCAAATTAAGAATCTGATCTGCAAGCTGTAATATTACACACAATTTTATAACAACGAGTAATGTTTCTTTTTTGCATCGCTATTTTGCAAACCTGAGTTACTGAGGTTTGAGGAGCATGGAGTCAGGCAGCCGTGTATGCATCCAAAAGAACATATATTTTGCTAGTTAATACAAAATACTTTATGGGTGATGGATGATGACTAAGATCGTTGTATTGTGTCATGTGAATTCCTATCAATGACATCTGATACAGAAAAGTAGTGAAATTTTGAAAGGGAGCAGAAGAAGAAACTACATAAATGCAAAATTGAGAACAATACCTGCTAGCTAAAAAAGCTCTTGAATGTCGTCCTCACTTGGATCACATTCCATCCCGCCAGTCACTAGGCCCCTGCTTCCACCTGATGTGCCGGCTGCGTTTCCATTAGTGGTCTCCCAGCTAAAAAGGCCAGTGAGTTCTTGGGGATGCGATGAGCTGGTCTGACCAGCAGCGCCACCTCCATGCATTCCTTGGGTCATTCCTGTTGCTGCAGTGTTCAGCATGACATCCTTCTCACCCAGGTAGCTTCTCAGCTGCATCATCATCATCCGCAGGCACGGGCCAAGGCGCCATGGATATCCCACCGGTGGTGCTGTTGTAGCTGAGTCGAGATGCCTGCGGAAACTCCTCCTGCCTTGTAGGATTTGGATCATTCATGGTAGTGTTACCTGGAAACAGGCCAGTAGTAGTGGGCATTGCCTGCTGTACTTGGTATGCTAGGTTGTAGTACGACGGAGATGCACTAACCATGCTGCTTCCATTTGCTGGAAGTCCGACATGATAGAAATTGTCATTAGCACAATAACCATTAGCATTGCCATTGCCATTGCCGTTGCTGTTGCCATGATGATGACCATAACCATTGCCATATCTTCCATTGGAATTACTATTACTGTTATTATGATTACCATAGCAAGTAGGACTGCCATGGTGATTGCCATTGTTGTGAAGATGCCCAACATGACTAGCTCTGTAGCTCTCATTTCCAAGAGCGCCACGACCAACTGGTGATGCATGATTACTCAGCAGGCTTGTTTGGTCAATATTTGTAGCTCCCTGAGATCTGATATAGGGCCCTGAACTTCCAGGCGGCGGATAGTTCTTCGAATTATCATAACGAGGTGAGATTGCCATGGGCTTGGCTGCTAGATGTTTAGTTAGGCAGTCCCTTTCGTACATCTGAAATTTTGATATATGTGAGAACATCAATAAGTAGATCCTTGGGTAGTTGAGTATCATCTCTGATAATGTCATTATCATGTGAATACCGCACAAAGCTTAGTTTCATATCGAAGCTAGAAACATCAACTAGCTAGTCAAATCGTACCTCCAGAAGGCTCATGGCTTGCTCTAGAGTTACTTCTACATCTTGAGCCAGCAAGAACTCTCGTATCCCTCTTGGACAATAACCTGCATTATAAAAGCAAAAATATGTCAAATGGGCAGGGATAAGAAGATAAACAAATCAATATGAATCAATACATGTCATATGTTTATTTCAGACCTAACATGCCTAATTAGCCCTTACATGACCCTTGGATACACACCCATATGATAACTGTAAGACGAAAAATTCTATACTACAAGAACAAACCTCTAAAAAAATACAGACAAGGCAATGGGTATTACCTTGACGCATTCCTCCTCTCAAAAAAGAAAAAAAGCGCACTTTTCTGGACATTCTCTGGCCAAAAGAACTCAACCGTTTTCGCAAATCTCACTCAAAGGATGCATGCAAAATCTCTCAGTTATGAGCGCAAATACTAGATGCAAGCACGACTCAACCCCTACTACACGAGCGACTCCTCGAGATCTATAAACCACCACACAATCTGTAGCCCTCCAAGTCTCGGTTTAGCGTATTGATGTATGCTGTCTCTCACTGGTGAGTTGTCCGGGCTGTGCTGAAGAGAACATGTTGAATTTGTAAAGTTATAATGTCTTATCTTAGTCTTGATGTCGGAATGTGCGGACCGGGGGGGGGGGGGGGGTGTTACCGCATTGCAATTCTGAATATATCCCAATAGAAGATAGATTTTTAAAAGTTAACTATTTTTGGTGAAAGACGATGCCTTGATGGCACAATACATTCATGTTCTTTTTCTCGGTGTTGCACAATTCAAAGCCAGACGACATATATAAGAAGCTCAACTCCCTTGCCAACAAAAAAACAAGGAGAACTAGGACGGCCACCCTGGCAAACCCAAGGGTGTCACCATCATTCTCAGCATAGGCAAGGAAGTGTTATAGAAGCTTTTATGATCGACCAAACTAGCATAGCCATGAGAACAAGAGCGGCTTCCTAAGATTTTTGCAAACCATAGCATAGTCTCACGTGTTATATGCCTTACTTTGACATAATTAACGGTGCACCTACTTCGCAAATGCATTGAATCTTTTTAGGGGAATCCACTTTTGTTGTTAAATATGGTTTGAATGTGGGAATACCCCTGACCATACTCTAGGACAGGCCTGAAAATACGCGGTGTGCAAAATCGAGGCCTAAGTTTAGTTCGACCACCGGTGTGCAAAATGAAGGCCCAAGTTTAGTTTGACCAATAAATTTGGGCCCGAGCCTAACTTGGAGTTACAAAAAAGAAAGTCTTCGGAAAAGTTTGGGTCAGGACTCGGCATAAACATCCTGATTTCCTACGCCCAAGCCCAAACCAGGAGGCACAACTGACCAAGATTCTAGGCCCGAGCCCGGCCAAATGGCCTAGCCCAACCAAGCCCAGCCTAGGATTTCTGGATCAGGGCTATACGGGAACATTATGGCAATGGGATATAGGGGCAAAGTCCATATCAATTCTTCTTCTATTCGAACCAATAGTGGATCTTGCCGGTGTTTTATTTTAGATCGAGTGTGTGTTGGACTATTATTTTCTTACTGTATCACCAATATATGGTTGTTCACCACTCTCCCTGAAACATATAGAGGGTAGAGATTGGAGGCTCAACTCACACAGTCACACGGCAATGGAGAAGTAGGATAAGAGGGGTAACTACCCAACTCGCTCGATACCATCAGTGTCATTGTCTATCTAAGAGAGGAAGAGGTTGTCGACAATTTAAGAAGTTATCAAAAGTGGCGTACACATCCAATTATGAGCATCTTCCCAAATTCAGTGAGCTACAACACGGTTACATGTGCTCTCGACATTGCTTTGATGCATTGTTAACTGCTTCCTATCACTCTACAACCTATTAAGCTTTCCAGTGCCAACTTGTTGAATCTTTTCTACAAACCTAATTGCATGCTTTGACATAGTCTAAATACTAGAGCACGGAGGTAACCAGATCATGGGGAAAGTTCACACGAGTTATTTCTCTATTCCAACTTATAGTAGGTATCCAAGAAGTACCTTATTTTGGTGATAATATATTAGATTGCCGGTAACTCCCTAAGGTGTCACCATCTGATCTCGACTGCTATAGGCATTGGTTCAACATAAGGATGGTTCATGTCTCATATGAAATCCTTTTGTGCTGAAGCCAATGGGTTCAATCCTTTTAGATGATTCGATGAAGCTACGTAGACATGCTTAATTTGACCGCCTTAACCGTAGGGAGAGAGATATGGTTTAATGTTTATTATTCCATTAATTATAGGATCTTGAAGAGATATCCTTAATGAGGACGAATTGGTTAACTTTACCTCATGATAACCACCCAATCATGGTAGAAAATTGCAGATTTTTCTCTCAGCGCTTTCCGTGGAAAAGTTGGAGGACAAATAATGAAGGCGCGATGGCCTTGTCAATGAAGAAAGTAGAATAGGCAAGGCAACTCTCTAGCTCATGTCCAAGGTGTCACTTTCATTATTTATCTAGGTGTGCAAGAGATTGTATATTTATTTATATGTTACAACACAAGCATTTTCATAGTAACACAAGAGACATCTCGATATTTGTAAACAAAACACATGATATCTACTGTTTCAGGCCTCTCTACGATATAATGTCGCTTGCCATCTATCATGCTTGAGCCACCCTAGCAAAGACTATGAGTTGAATAATTTTAGAGTAAATTACTCGTATGATTAGACATTGTTTCCAGTGTGAACATGGGGGAGATGTGTGGGAAAATTTCATACCAATTGTTCCTCAATTCTATTTCATAAATGCACCATATCTATTTTTGTTGAGAAGTTAATTGACAATGGGTACATCACAAAACCACCAAAATATTGTAGAAAATTGAGCCTTCACCACCTGATAGCATGGCAAAGTCGGAGGATAGGGTTTGGATTCCCAGCTACCCATGGCAATCAACAAAGTATAGTAAGCTCGGTGCAACTTGCCCAGGGGAAACCATAAGTCCATAACCTTAATCATCCTAGGCGAGTAAGTGGTTAGTGATGCTTTTAGAGTATCAAACTTATGTAACCAGAATCATGAGAAATTTCTCGAGATATGGGAACCACCACATGCACATACAATGGCATGCAGTCCAAGATAACTTTGACACATTTCCACTAAATCATTGAGGGGATTATGAAGACACCATTGTAAGTGCTTTTCAAGAAACTTCTGTCTTTTGAAGTTGTACAAATGTATGAAAATAGGGGAAACAAGATTAAGGCACAAAGTGATACCTTTTACCTCTACACAATTCAATGATGGATCTTGAAGATGCATATGTTAAGCAAGTGTGTGTTTGTCACCCAATGCATCTCTAGCGAAGCCAAAGGACAAAGAATGGACCCTCGGCCCACATGGAATTTTGGAAAGTAGGAGAAGCTGGTTATCTATCCTTGCTTGACCATTGAATAGCATTATGGTTTTCAACCTATGCCAAGAATATGTCGTCGATGTTTTTACAAGTTACCAAACTGGCATAACCATCAGAAAACAAGTGACTTCTCAAGAATAGTAAACAACTGCACAATATCCCGTGCTCTGGACCTTTCATTGACACACTATTCCCACTTCATTTCATTTGCAAACCATTGGGGCCATGTCGAAGCCAACACACCGAGTCTTTCCAGATGATGACAAACCTGCATTTAGACATTGTCTAAAAGTGGGAATTACATTGCAAAGATCCTTTATTACAAATTCTTCCTCTATTCTAATCAACCTTGGATCTTTAAGAGGTTGCATATTTGAAGTGAGAGGAAATTGGATGGTTCGTGACAATGGCATCCAAATATGGTAAAAAGCTCTGTGTTCATCGTTGAATGCACGTGATGGCAAAGTAAGAGGATTAAGGTTGGAGGTTTGGGTCCCATGGCAATGAAGAAAGTACAAGGAGCGAGTCATCTTACCTAGTTAACCCTATGAATGTCACTTCATCTTCGATGTAGGTACGGAAGAGTTCATTAAAACATTTCGATGTTATTGCACTTATGTGGCCAACAAAACATGAATTGTCTTCACTATCCATGCACCAATGCACAGTCTTCCAAGCCAGATCTAGGCCTTTCTTCGACACACTAACCCTCCGGTTCTCGTACTCAAACTGACATATGTGCCTGTTTATCCAAGATGTTGAGTCTTTTTCACACTACAACTGCGTTTTTTTGGAAATGGTCTAAAAGTGGAAACATACCTTTTAGAACATTGTTGGACATTGCTTATAATGATGTGGTCTCTATTCCAATAAAGGGAGTATCTTGAAGAAGGTGGCATGGTAGCTCACTCACCAAGCTTGGGCAAGGTGTATTGCAATAATGCCTACGTTTACCCAGCAAAGCATCATTGCTAGCCCATATGCTACCACTAATGTTTAATGGGGACTCCTCGATTGCGTCTGAGTAGCTGTCCACGGTTACCGAGAGTTGGTGTGCAACTATAGAAGAGGTATCTATTTTAGGTGACAAAATACTAGACTAACTAGTAGTCCATACCAGCAATATAAGAAAACTCTTACTCAATACCAATTACTAATAGACTTATCATCATCCAATAAAAGCTTAGATAGTTGAACTCTAGATCTTGGACTACCACATAGAGTTCCCATGCCCTCCGGCTACTCATGTCCACATCCACTCTGTTTCCTTCATGATAAGTATAGTATCATTGGCTTGCAAGAAGAGACCACCTACATAAAACATCAGACATGCCCTTTATTTGAAGTAGTTCATATTAATAAATGAACCTTTTATCAGACCAAAAGAAACAGACAATCTCATTTTTTTAATAAAAAGTCAGACCATTCCTCCACTCCTACGTAGGGAGTGACTGATCTCCTCCTCCGCCAGCCACTCCTTGTCACTAGAGGGGTTGGGGACCTCAGATATGCACTCTGGCACTATACTTAGGTCTCTTAGGGTTTGGTTTCGGTCAATAGGCGGCGATGCTATGGTGGCAATGGAGACATTGTGCGGAAGAGGAATAAGGTTTTCCCGACTTCTCGTCCACCTCGTCGACATATGTCTCCTCCTTGGAGTTGAGAGGTGCACGAAATAGTACCGTACCTATTGTTTTGAAGTGGTGGATTTGGTTCTAGTCACTATTCTTCGTGTCTTGGTCCGCTGATTTTTTCTCCAACCGACAAGGTTTGTCCAACTTCATCTTCGTTGCGGGGATAGTGAGGCCATGTATTCTTGGATCTATCTGCCCATAATTCTATTTAATCGTTCCGTAATATAAAATCCCCGTGACTAAATATATTAGTCACATGCTTGCAAGCTACTTATGATGTTACATTACCGAGAGGTTCCAAAGACATCTCGGTTTGGTCGACCAACCCTCTTCATGCTTTCTTCTCCGAACGGGGATCTGTTTCACATATAATTATTGCCACTATTGTCATCTCTTGATCTTTTGGACCCGATCAATTATCTCCCGTCTCTCGCGTCAACAAGGTTTTCCTTGCCCCTACGTGATCCAGGGGTCTAGAGGCAAGATCGATCTTTGCGCATACCATGCCACAGGGTATTACAGGAGAAAGATGGCGTCAATTCCCCAAAGGACGTAGGTGTACTTCCCTTTCTATTCACTGATGGTTCTATAAGGGTTGGCTGGCTTTAATGGCCCTTGCCTCTCAGCGAAAAAAGAGAATAATAAAAAACATACCAATACCACGCTACCAACTACTAATAAAATTCTCGTCTCCTCTCGCCTCCCTTCCTCCTCTCGGATGCCTCTAGGGAGCCACCAGGAGGAGGGAGGGGACCCTAGATCTATGGCGACTAGCCCGAACCCCTCCACCTCCTCCCACCTCGCTGCCGCCATGGGGCGCAGCCAGACAAAGCATGGTCATCGCCGGTGGCGGTGGAGACTCTCCCTCCCAGTGCACATTGCGATGCTGGCGGAGAACCCCGGCGGGTTAGCGGGTCAGCTTACTCCCGCGGATCAGCGCATGGGGTATCTGCTGAATGGAGAACGGTGCTAGTCCCCCATTTCAGCAGCAGAGGTTGGTACCCAGGGCAGAGGACCTGTATTTGGTGGGGGTGTCATGCCTCCCTAGTGGCGTTTGTGCCTTCGCTGGTGGAGGCCATTGTAGAGATGGGCTTTGTGGGACAAGTGTCGATTTCATGCAAAGTAGTCTCCAGGGGAAACTATAGACCCTCAGACCAGTCGATGGTGGCGCTCTTAGTGTCATACCCTCCTTGGAGGCATCGTCTAGGAGGTTCTTTGTTGCGGTCGATTCTCGTATATGAGTCGGGGTAGCTCCGGGGAAACCTAGATCTGGGTCTCCCGGATCGAATGATGGTGGCATGCGGCGTTGTTCTCCCATATGGGGCATCGTTTTTTGGAGCTAAGGCTGGCTGGAGGAGCTCTGAGGCGGAGCCGTTTGCATCTACCTCATCGACGCTGACGAGTCTCGGCGGCATGGCACAACATATTCCCGGTGTCAGACTTGCCATGATGGACTCGTGCAGGCGGGGGAGCTGTCTGGCGTTGTGGTGGCCTCGATGGCAGGCCTGACAAGGTTGATGCATGGATCCCTATTCTGAAGATGGGTTCGAGGAAGATGGAGGCGGTGACTTCGGATAGCGCGGGCGATGGCGCGTGCTGAGGGTTTACTGACCAGTTAATGCTCCCAGCTCACCGTAGGGTGGCTTGACGAGGCCTCTGGTTTTGTGATGATGTGCATAGTTGTGAGGTCGGGGCATATGGCACTGACATGGCCACCCCCTTCATTAGGGTTGTAGGTTGCCACAGCTGTTGTAATAAGGTGGGTTCAGATTGATCTATGTATTTCCGTTGTAAGGCTTTGAAGAAGACTGCGTGCATCTTTTTAATGTAGAGACCGGGATATTCATCTTCATTTCCAAAAAAACTACTACCCCATCCATCCAGAAATAAGTGACTTGTATTTGTCTAAATTCGCTTATAACACTTCGGGCTACCATGTGTTGTGCAGAAACTGTCCCCAGCTTCATGCCCTCCACGAGAGAAGTAGAAGTGCCACCTCAAGGCCGCTTGCACAAAGATTGTACTCACAGAGCACGAGGGATATCGTATTTTGACCTATCAGGTATGCCAACGGAATGACTAATATAGAAAAAAATGTGCACACTAAGATGGGCATTATAACACCAGATACATACTGGACATACACTCTTCCTCCATGATATACCTAGTAGCTACCATCCTATACGGCTTGCACAAAAGAGCACAATCACGTATAGAGCATTAGCCCAGAGATTGGAAGTTTTGAGGGAATTGACCACGTGGGTCTTTCAATTGCTTGTTAATATATAGACAATAGCACAAGGATCCTACCTAATCCTAACCATAAATGAGAGATTTTCAATTTAGAAGAATAAGAGTACAACACATTACCGTGATATATTAGTCTAACACTCCACCACAGCCGCAACAGGAGGAGAACGGATGTTAAGATTTGGACCAAAAATCTAGAAAACAACGGTGATAGAAGACTCTTCATCAAGATTTCACAAACCGTCGACATGAGGGAACATGCAACATGTGGTCTTGGCCCATGGGACGGGTGGTGAAACTCATGGAGTAGTTGGCGAGCGAGTCCAACTGGCCTCAACGACGGTCTTAGCAACAACACGATACTCAACTCAGCTAGGGCTAGGAGGGTGGCAGGGGAGGGAGGAGAGCAATGGAAACGATCATAATCGATCACAATCTGATACCATGAAAGTTTTGGAAAAATTGACCATGCTTGGGCCTTTCCATTGCATGTTCATATACATACAATTACATAAGAATCCTACCCGATCCTAACCATAAATAGAAGATCACAATAATAAAAATTCTCTTCAATTTAGGAGATTAATGTGATATATTAGTCTAACAAATATGTCTTACTTAAGCTCTAAGCTAAACGAACACAAGACTGAACACTCTTAACAGAGATAATAAACGGCTACAGATCGACCATCCAAACAAGTTCGAACGGGCCAGTCTTGAGAACTCGGTACTACTAGAACATTCCAATGCAAATTAAAACTTTTGTCCTCACGTGTACAGAACCATTTCTCTATAATGACTCAGATTCATATAGATACACACGTACCTAAACACGTTTTAATATGTAGATACGTGCTAATCTAGATAAATCCGAGTAATTTATTTCTGGACGTAGCGAGTACAATTAATACTAGCAAACAACGTCTTACATACTAAACCCTGTAAGCTATCTAGCATCCAGAAATTAAGCAAGTAAATAACAAATCATGCATGAATGCAATTGCACAAATAGCCAAATTGGCATGCATGGAGATAGAAAGATGGATGGTTCATATGTTTGACCGTCCGTTTGAGATTATGGATGTCTCACGCGCACGCACCTTCCGTTCCCCTGAGCAGTTCGGCCGCCTGAAGGAACAACGCGTGCAGCTCTGACGACGAGTTGGAGTTGGTCTTCTTGGTGGTCCTGCACTGCTTCTTCTTCTGCTGCTGCTGGATGCCGCGGGAGCTCCCCTCGCCGGAGCTCCACGCCACTCGTGCAGATCCCCTCGTCGGAGGATCGGAGCCGTTCGCGGCGGTGAGCCTCCACCGGGCGACGTGCGTCCAGATGTTGCGCATCTGGTGGTCATCCAGGGGCTTGATCAGGAAGTCGACAGCGCCTCCCTCGATCGCCCTCAACGTCGTCTCGAAAGGCTCCTCGCCGGAGAACACTGCGACGCATATGTGCAGATCTATCAGTAGGTACTATTGAACTACAATCAAGCTAGCGAGAAGCATGCATGGAGAATTGCACTTACGGATGACTGGGAGACTCTCGTGGAGGTGCTCGAGGAGGGCGAAGCCGTCCATCCCTGTCCCCCGCGTGTGCGCGGCGGCGATGACGAGGTCGAACGACGACCCCTCGAGGCTCTGCCACACTTCTCTCAGCGCCTCTTCCGGCGACGACATGGCCGTCACTGCACACATAGATCGATACATGTGGGAGGAGATCTTATATAGATACGGCAACAACACGAAGCGCAGAGTTAACCAGGGAACATAACTGAATCTAGGAGATCGACCGTTACCTTCGTAGCCGTAGCGCTGGAGCATCTGAGTGAGGGTGGTGAGGCAGATCGGATCTTCATCGACGGCGAGGATCCTCACCCTGTCTGGGCAGCCCCCGAAGGAAGTGGTGGCGCGGGAAGCGGATGCGGCGTTCTCCATGTCCGCAGCCTGTCTCGGTCACGCAAGAGCACGAGTTCAGAGCGTACAACAGGCCGGGCGCTTGACTTTGGCTCAAGGTTTATGAATGGGAGAGACGAGTGTATGTGTATCTATCTCCTCGTGACATGTGAGCTGGAGGGTGGCGAGTCACGGTGACGCTGGGGAGATATGGAATTTTTTGTCCCTTCTTTTCATTTGGACATATATAGGTATAGCTGCTGGTCACATTAGAGCATTGATGAGTTAGCGTAATGAAGAGAAAAGGTGTATACAACCCTGGTAATTTACAGCGCATGATGCCATCTGTCACTGAGGGTAACCCGTCTTAATTGGATGAGAAAACGACACGTGCGGTTATTACGTGAGCTTGCAATGACGCCAATTTTCCATTGCAAAACAAATTAATCGCATGACCATAAGCTGGTGGTAATCGAGGATTAATTCCATGTGTACAACAAGCATCGCACAAGAGCGCGAAATCCACAATTTCATACGATCACATAAACAATACTGCCTCCGTTTAACATGCAAGAGTACCCATTCGTTCAAGAGAGAGCAGGCAGATCCGAGTAGGCCATAGTTTTGCCAGAATTAGGCGCACGTCGGGGACGAACGCACACTCCGCTTTTGCCAGAACCGAGTATGCAAAGAAGAACTCGTCGGTGACGCGGTCGAGACAGTCGTAGAGGGGTCGATGTCAAAGAAGGCGTTCTCGAAGCCGATGAAGACGAGACGCCGATCCGAGCTTGCCAGACTCGGGAACGCGTCGGGGATGAAGGCACAACCGGTATTGCCAGTACCAGGCGTGCGGGGACAGGGACCATCATGAACTTGCCGTCATATCAGAAAGACTAGCAGAGGAAGCCTCCAGAGCAGTTGCGACGCGTAGAGCGGCGAAGGGAGAGATGCCGGCGCTGTCCGCGGTTGTCAGAGTAGAGTAGCAGGTGGTGTAGTCGGGGATGAGGCGATGACGCTGGCGGCGAAGTTGTAGTGGACGAAGACGTAGAAGGCGGCGAAACCAACGACGACCTGGGTTAGTCATGGTGGATGCCTAGAGTGGCGATGGGATAGTCGGCGGGACCTGCGACGGCGAGAGGGCGCCCTGCAGGTTACCTTGTGAAGCGCGACGGCGGTGCTCGAAGTAGGCGAGGAATACCCGGCGACATGACGAAGGCCATGTGCAGACGGCAGCGATCCGCGTCGTAGGAGATGGCGCGGTGAAAGCCGAGGCCGTCGATGCACGAGGACAGCGAAGTATACTGCGTGCAGCCACACTACGACCCGATGGGGCGGCATAGCTGCAGGGCGCAAGTCGGTGCAGCAGCTAGGAGACCACCAACGACGTACATGCCAAGGAAGGCGCGTTGGAAGCCGGTAGCGTGGACCAAAGGCGGCGGCGCTGCGGCCCGATGGGGCGACACAGCGGCAGCTCATAGCTCGATCGGTGGTAGGCGCGTGCTCGGGGACGTGCTTGGCGTAGACAGGCGCGGGATCGGTTGATCAGACTGACGGTGCATCATATGCACCATGGCGTGGACGACGCGTAGATCGGATTCGATGGCGGTGTTGTCGGTGAAGTCCCGGACGATGACGACAAAGAGGATCCGAGGGGAGGGGGGAGGGCGGCCGCGATAGCCTTCTAAGGAAGGCGTAACAGCCGTCCGTGGTGCGCGGGAGCCTACCCTGAGGACGCGACAGCCTGCTGAGGCAGGTGCAACAGTGAAGGAGGCAGAGGAACGGGAGCCCTGTAGATCCTCGATACCGATGGCTAGAGTAGAGGCGCGGCGATGATGACGGCGGTGGGCGACTCAATCCGATCTAAGATCGGTAAACCAAAAAAAAACCGATCAAGAGATCGAAAAAAAATACTTACAGGACAGCCGATCACGGATCGGCGGACGAACCCTGCGTATGGATCGCGCGGCCCCCAGCGGAGATCATGGAGATCGATCCTCCGGAGCCAGTGCGACGGAAGCGTGCGGCTAGGGTTTGGACCGATTAGGCTAATACCATAAAAGAGTATGAGTTTGGCGGAATATGATGGATATATTATTGAGCCTCATGGACGAGTATATATAAGCATACAAAGAATTATCTTGAAGTACAAGTCAAGTTAGGCTAGACCCCTAACTATCCTAAACTACCATAATAACCGTGTCCGTATCATACTCTAACAGATGAAGGATTGTTTTCATGACCCCACGTAAGTGTCACTTTCGAAGATCGAAAACGAGTTTACTTGTTCAGAAACGCTCGGGTCAGCAGGTTTGAATAAAAAAGACATTAATAAACGTAATGGAGTTCCCTCAGATATTATTCATGGTATGATCGAAAGATCGTATAAGTGTTTACAATATGGATCATGATAGGTTTATAAAGACACTCGGCAAGAGTATATGACTTAGAGACTAGAGCTCCGTCTAAAGCTACTGCACACGGGCGTAGATGGCCACTTTAGATCAATGGTTTCAATATATATAGGCGACATTGGTCTGTGAAATCTCCATCTTGCCTTGCTCATTAATTTGATATTTGATCTCCCTTTAATGTATGTTTGGCCTTCAGGATCCTCTAGGAAGTCCTCTTGCAGCACGATAGATCAGGTCGGTTGAGCGCTTCTGGATGCGGGCCTCCAAGTCACGGATGTTGGGGTCCTTGTGGGCAGGAAAGTGGGATAACGCCCATGTAATGTTAATTATAGGTCTTAATCCACTTATCAACGACAAGTCCCCGATCAGTACCTTTAATAAGATAGCCGCCCTTCGTGACAAGTTGAAAGAGTTGCCCAGATCTTGCGTAGACCTTCGACAGGTGAGCTTGATGACTTCAGCGACTTGATCGATCAGGTCTGGAGAACATCCGGGGATTAGAAGGAAGGTCGCTGGCGCGTGCCTTTGACCTAGTGATCCGATCCTTCGGGTATCCTTGACCTGGCAGGTTTTGATGATTTGTATGTCTTAAATGTCCAAGGATAACGGGCTCACGACGAGGTCCTAAAAGGTAAATTAGTTACGGAGGAAAAATACATCTCAAATATAAGTCATACATTTGCGACCCGAGAAGGTCTGAGGGGAGAGTGATCTCCTAGGACATGTAGCTTCGACCTGAGAAGCCGCTAGGCTTCATATCCGCATATCCCGAATGAGAACGCTGCCTGTGGACCCAGTGCAACGTGAGTAGGTCACACCGGGGTTAAGGTCTGGCTCACAATAGAGTAAGTAATGACATTAGTAGTTCATCACATTAACTCCGTGACCTTGTTAGGTCGCCATGGGGATCAAGGTATTTCTCGCATTGTCCATGTGGACCTGAATCTGAACCATTTCTGTAGGTCTTCGTGACTAATAACTGACGTGGTCCGGAGGTCTTTACTGCGTGGGTATCTGTTCTGGCTGGAGTAATTGGAGGTGGTGATCATAATGGTATTCCTTCCCGCGACGTCTATTGACGAGATATGACGTGGAGTACTTTCCAGATCATGGTAGTAGCCACTTCCTCGAATTTTACCCACGATCTCACGGGGTGGTTAAATCCTCTTCCCTCAGATTCGATCTGAACGACCATGATATTCTGACAGGGAGACGAGAGGATTGCCTCCCCTATAAGAGTCCGCAGCTCTGAGTCGTCGACCTGTGTCTCCCTCCTTTACTCCTTTGTACTATAGATCTTCCCCGATAAGTGAGTCTCATGAAGCATCTCTCCATCTTGTATTCTCGCCCAAGGTCTAACCGCAAACCTCCCACAGGCTCCCGCCGTGGCATGACATAATCACGACTCAGTCGTGAAGGGGCATCAGTAGGTTGATATGAATCCTGGTCTCACCCGGACATCACCGAGCAAGAGATTGGCAGGCTATGGTCTATAGATTTCTACCTTCATTGGCCGCCTACATTGCACTACAAGAAAAATGGCTTTTAAAATGAACGATTTTCGTGGTTGAAGGCCCGTTTTTCGTGGCCAAACAGTCTTGTGCGACGGATGGCCTTCATGGTAAAAACCCTGTCACAAATGAATTAACCACGGTTTTTTTCGATCGTGGCGGATCACACTCTTCAGCCACGAAAACTTGTTCCGTCATAGATCTGTTCGCCAACCATGCTGACGGCTAACGTCATGCAAACTGCCACGTGGCGGTTACCGTTAACGGTCATTGAAACTGCGAAGCTGGTGCCCAGCCAAGGCCTGCTATATACTAACTAGGCCGGCCCATCAGGGGAGCCCAACAAGAAGATGGCCCGTTACTGTTTTGTCCTGCACTGTTTTTAAATGGGCCCAAAAATGTAGCCAGCAGTGGCCCGTGAACTTTCAGGCCCGATTCTGTTTCGGCCTATAGAAGGCCTATGTTGGTCCAACACTGTGCTTCCACTTGAGGCCTACACAAATCCGGCCCAGCACTGTTTAGGCATGTTGCCAATCTAGCCTTTTACTGTTCAGTCCTGTTACTGTTCTAGCCTTTTAGGAATTTCGACCCGTTACTGTTTAGGCCCTTTAGTGTTTGGGCTTTTGCCTGTTCAGGCTGGCACTATTTGGCCTATTACTGTACTAGCCTGCCACCGTACTGGCCTTTTTCTGTTCTAGCCTTTTACTATTCTAGCCTCTTACTATTTTGGACTTTTGCTGTTCTGGCCTCTTACTATTCTGGCCTTTTACCGTATTCGCCTCTACTGCTCGACCTCTTCATCGTTCGATATTTTATCGCTACTACTTTACTGTTTTATCATTTTACTGTATCGGCCTTTTATTGTACTGGCTATTTACTATTCTGGCCTTCTACTGTTCTGGCATTTTCCTATTCTAGCCTTTTCCTGTTCTGGTCATTTTGGGTCGTCCATGCGCATGTTGTTTCAACATTCAGCATGCTACTGCTCTGGCCTGTTACTGTTTCGGACTTTTTTGCTAGCGCCTACTTTTCGCAGAACAGGTGAATATCAAGACATCAATTAATAAACACACAGAAATTAAAGTTACTTATTACACAACAATAAAAATTTGTTACAACAGGTTATACAATAAGATCGTAATTCCGACAAATTACAATGTGTCAGTACCATCAATAAGAGATCGGTATATGACGATTCGCTTCAATGTATCATCTGTCCTCTTCTTCAATATTTCAGCTACAGATCTAAGAACAGCTATACCCTTTTGTTCTGCATGCAATACATCATTTATATATTTATCACCTGTAGGAGTTGTTCTAGGTGGATTGTTAAGTAAGTTGTTTGCTTCGGAAATGCAATGGGAGGATGAATAGGATGAGGGATCACAACTTTCAGTCCTACCTTCCAAGGACTCATGCTGGGTTTTAATTACAGTCTGCTAAAATATGGTGAAACCGGTTAAAACAAACAACAAGGGAAACAAATAGTATTATACAAAAGTAGAGATCATTTAAAGTAAGTATAAACTTACAGTAGCACGTTCAGGCTGAGAGTAGCTCCTTCTCGAGCGGGTGTGACTCCTGGTCAATCTGACAGAAGAATCTGAGCAGAGCAGTTGGAACTCTGGTCCTTGTACTCCATTGTCATTTCTCTGTATGACATTTGAAACCAAGTTGGTTGGTTTGGAAGGATGAAAACTCTTGAAAAACACCAAAAACATAGCATTAAAAATTACCAGATGTATGTTTCAAACTAGATAGCTGGTTTGGAATGATGAAAGCAGGTGACAACACTAACATATAGCATTAAAAATGACCAGATATATCATCCAAAATAGATGGACATTTTCAGAGTTAAGCATTCACACATATATTCACAATTGAACATAAATGCAAATGTCATGGCAAGTTCTTAGGTAGAATGACTTATTAACTTATTAGACATGCAGGTTATACAACTAATTAACATAACAAGAAACTGGCCTAAGTAACACAAGGAAACCTCACGATTCAGCCTTGCTGGGCATCAGATTGTCAGTGTTGGATCCTCTATGAGCTGTTTGCATGACCCGTGCGAGCGCTCGGAAAGAATAGAATCTATGAGTTGGAGGATTAAACCGATAGCGTGAGAATAAAAGAAAGGGAATAAAAGCGAGAAGCTAATGATGTGGATAGGACCTACAAGATGAAGGGTGCAAACGAAATGGCAATAGCATCCAGGATATTGAGCAACATCCTAATGATTTCGTAGCTTACGAGTACCAAAAATATAGCAAATGGTCAAGAGAAATTATCGCAGTGCAGCGAGGACGGGTGGGACAGGCAAGTGGGCGGCGGGTGCGGTGGCTCGGCATTTCGGGGTCAGCAAAAAATGATTCAGTGAAGCAGTCCTGGTAGGGTAGATGATGATGTTGGCGAAGCAGATCCGGTGCTGCGAGGGAGTCGGTGAAATAGTTCCGGTGAAGAGCGCTTGCAGTGGAAGAGCTTCGGTGTGGAAGAGAGGGCCGACGGTGAAGCAGCTAGAGGAAGGTCGAGGATGGAGGGGTGTGGGCGGAGAAGAGATGATGGGGGGATATAGGTGAGATGACGCACATTTACGACCTATACCCCTCTATTATTGCAGTACTCCCACGGTCCTTGTTTCCAGAGTAGGGATAGAAGAGGAATTTTGCATTTGCAAAAAGCAGGGTTGGATATTTGAATAGATGCGCGGGATATTTGAATAGATGTGCGCGGGATGTTTCTGCGCCATGCGGAAATTTTGAGGTTGAAGCTTCCGACGTACGCTACTCCGACGCGACCGCTCTCACGTGTTGGCCCCGTCTAGACCCACACGCCAGCGATAGTATGCTTACCAACACATAAATGAGTTTCCACACATTTGCCGAAATTGATAAACAATATATTTTGAAGGCTTTCATACGAGATGACCAAGGTCACGGCCATATCTCTGTTATAGTTTATAATAGCGTGTCCATATCTGGTAGATAGCTGCATCTTGGCATTTCAAAAGAAGATTCTAGATTTGATGGACAATGCCCAACTTTCATGAATTTCCAAACTTTCTAGCTAAATCTATGCAATAAAATGACTTTTTGACAATCTGAAGTAAATATGTCTAATTTTGAACTAGAAAGTGTGTGATATACCTTGCTCTTGACTTTTTAAAATAATTCAAAGATATCAAGTAGTCAAATATTGGAGAACCACCGAGAGTTTCGCAAAATTCAACTTTTTGATATGAATGGTAATGACACCTAATTTCGGCCATTTTTAAAAAATACAAAGAAACAAAATATAAAAACAAATGCATCCATTATTTTCTCTCTTCGTGTCTTACTATGTGCACTAGCTAGTTTCCATGGAAAAATACAATCTTAAAATTTGATAACTTCTGAGAAAAAATTGTATCACAATATATGGAGTACCATATAAGAATATGCATGGCTTTCAAACCATATGACCAAGGTTATCGACATATCTTTTCTATAGTTTATAATAACCTATCCATATTTGTTATGGTGTGTATTGGCATTTAAAATATTATTTACAAAGGAAGCTTCCAAATTGGAAGTTATTTCAATTTTCTAATGCACAACAATGGCTTTAGTCATGAAGCTACTACAAACATGGCTTAAAATCCCACTGCCCTGGTTTTCACTCAAAGTATATATAGCCTAGGGTTAAGTTTAGGTTTCGGGGTTTTATTTTGGGTTGAGGGTTTAAGGGTTCATGGTTTATGGTTTAGGATTTTAGGGTTTAGGCTTTTAGGGTTTAGTGGTTTAGGGTTTAGGGATTAGCGATTTTCAATAATGCTCAAAGATTTATGCTTATATTTATCGAATAAAATGGTGTTACCCGCTTTAATGGAAGTATCACAAATGTTGATCTATAAGTGCATGATACTTGCTTGGTTAGGTTTTTACAGTTTAGGTTTTATGGTTGTATAGGGTTTAGAGTTTAGCAAATTTAGAATAATGCTCAAGCTTTATTATTATATTCATCGAATAGAATGACGTTACCTAATTTATTGAAAGTGTCTCAATTTTTAATCTATAAAGTGCATGATACCTGCTTGGTTAGTGTTTATGGGTTGAGGGTTTGGGGTTTTAGGGGTTGTTTAGGGTTTAGGGTTTAGGTAATTTTCGATAATTCTCAAGATTTATGCTTATGTTCGCCGAATAAAATGGCGTTACCAAATTAAACAAAAGTATATCAAATTTTGATCTATAAGTGCATGTTACATGCTTGGTAAGGGTTTAGGGTTTTAGGGGTTTAGGGTTTTGGGTTTTAGTAATTTTCAATAATGTTCAAGTCGCTTTATGCTTATAGTCGTGGAATAGAATGGCATTACATCAATTTATTGAAAGTATCTCAAATTTTGATGTATAAGTGCACGATACCTGCTTTGTTTAGGGCTTATGGGTCCAGGGTTTAGGGTTATAGGTTTTTACGGTTTAGTTTTATGGGTTGTTTAGGGTTTAGGGTTTAGCAAATTTTCAATAATGCTCAAGATTTATGCTTATACTCTTAGAACATAATGGGTGTTAGCTGATTTAATGAAAGTATCTCAAATTTTGATCAATGTGTGCATGACACCTGCTTGGTTAGGGTTTTATGATTTAGGTTACTGTAATTTAATGAAAGATCGAATCTCAGATTTTGATCTATAAATCCACGGTACCTGCTTGGTTAGGGTTTATATGGGTCGAGGGTTTAGGGTATTACGATTTAGGTTTTATGGACTGAATAGGGTTTAGGGGGTTTATCGAATTTTCAATAATACTCAAGCTTTATGCTTATATTCGTCGAATAGAATATGGCATTACCTAACTCATTGAAAGTATCTCAAAATTTGATCTATAAGTGCATGATACCTGATTGGTTAGGGTTTATGGGTTGAGGGTTTGGGGTTTTAGGTTTAGGTTTTATTAGGGGTTGTTTAGGGTATTTTCGATAATGCTCAAGATTTATACTTATATTCATCGAATAGAATGGAGTTACTAGTTTAATGAAAATATATCAATTTTTGATTGATAAGTGCATGCTGCATGCGAGGTTGAGGGTTCAGGGTTTTAGAGTTTTAGGGTTTAGGGTTTAGGGCATTTCCAATAATGTTCAAACTTTATTGTAATATTCGTGGAATAGAATGGCGTTACCGCAATTTAATAAAAGACCGAATCTCAGATTTTGATCTATAAGTCCATGGTACCTGCTTGGTTAGGGTTTATATGGGTCGAGGGTTTAGGGTTTAGGGTTTTATGGTTTAGGTTTTATGGACTGAATGGGTTTTATCGAATTTTCAATAATACTCAAGCTTTATGCTTATATTCGTCGAATAGAATATGGCGTTACCTAACTCATTGAAAGTATCTCAAAATTTGATCTATAAGTGCATGATACCTGATTGGTTAGGGTTTATGGGTTGAGGGTTTGGGGTTTTAGGTTTAGGTTTTATTAGGGGTTATTTAGGGTATTTTTGATAATGCCCAAAATTTGGAACTGGTGCAACCTTCGATAGGGGAGTTCTTGTTGAAATAGGTGGGTGTATTTGCTCACCTCGAAATCTGGCTTTGCTTAATTTGCTTCTGATTGGGCCATTGGGGGGTACTATTAGTACTAGGAGTAGTAGTATTCGGTATGATTTGATTCTGGAGTTCTTGCTTATTGCTCACCTCGCAATCACCTAATCAGGATATTTTTCCTCTTCTCTAATCGATTGGGTCATTTGGGTGGGGTGGGGGTGGTGGTGGGGATGGGGGTGGGGGGAGGTGGTACTGATTTCGTATGGATTCCGGATCAGGGCATGGTCACCATTGTTCTGATTGGGGCATTTGGTCAGGTTTAATTTCGGTATTCTTCACTTTTGTAACCTTTTAGTTGCTACTCGTAATGTGCAATGGATTTTGCGTCAGATTCTGTATGGAGAACTATGGGTCAACGGCGCACACGTCCACTACAAACAGGGATGGTCCCGTCAGTTCCCTTAAAAGTTGCCTAAAAAAGGTAATGTAGCAGTATATTCGTTGTGTTCTTCCATTCTTTCCAATGCTGAAAGTGGTTGGCTGCAACCTGGATGTATCCCTGTGCTAAAAGTTGTCTCTATCTGCATCCTGTTTTTGTGGAAGCCTCTGTGACACCATCTCTTCTTCATTTACTATAGCACGGTGGTACATACCTGCGAACATGCGATGCTCTAGGTGCGGCAAACAGGATGGTACCCCCACATGCCACAGGATCTGGCGAGTACCACTACTCACCAAACAAGCGCAAGGCCACCGACCAGCTGAGAGGGCCCAGCTTAAAGAGAACGGTATTTGTTCTTAATACCCTTATTATCATGGTGCAACCAGATTGAAGTATTACCCTCTTGGTGTCATGCATTCTTATTAGATGTTTAGAAACATATGTTTGATTTATTAATTCTGGCACTATGTTTATGTGAATCCAGATCTGGATCTGTCAGACTGTCTCATACAGTCAGTATATGACTACTATGTACTGTACTCCCTCCGTCCCAAGGCTTAGGCATATACTGTATTTTTTGAAAAGTCAAGCGACGGAAAGTTTTACCAAACTTTACATAGTATTGAACTGTTGAGATCTGTTGCTATTTATGCAGATTGAAGGTGCCGCTGCGGAGGCTGAGGCTGCTGTAGAGGCTAGTAGATTTATGATGCCCGCACCAAAAGAGGACATCCTCTACACAATGAGGAAGCGCCAACACAGTACCCAGGTGGGCAGTGACCTCTCTAAGAAGTGGGTATAATTTGGAAATCCACAATTTCATATGTTATGATTTTCCATGTTATTCTTATCAGCTAGTACTATATGTTTACGCTCATTAGAAGTTCACAAAAATAAAATGTGTTTGCTTTACAGGAAATGGTTTTGTCTTATATTATTAGATTTACTTGCTCTTTACATAATTTAACCTTTCCACTTAATTTTAATCAGTACCACACACCAGCTGCTCAACCCTTTCTGCTACCCTCCTCTTGTCAAGATTGTGGATTGAAAGGGGGCCCATGTACGCCGTTCCAAAGGCAGAGGGATGAAAAATGGTGCATGGCCACCCTTCGCAAAGGGTACCCATGGTATCAGGTATGGATTACAAGTGGTTTAGACCGACTTGATGTAAGATCTTGTATCTCACTTTTTTTTTGCTATCGCCTTACTTCTCTACCAATTTTCTCATGAAGGTTGTCCCTTGTGTCGCTCTCCCCATTAAAAACAAGATGTTCAGAAACGATAAGTTTCTAACTCTATATAGAGAGGGCCCTAAAGGCATGCGGCAACTATATGATGTGGATGTCTCCCAGATGATGGCCACCACCTATTTGGGTGGCCGAGGTTGGTCCAAGTATGTCCGTGAGAATGGTATGAAGTAGGGGGACGAGGTATCATTCAATTTTAGCAAGCCTGGGCAGATACTTGCATGCCATCGTACACCTGTTGACCGAAGGACATGGAACAGAGGTAGTACTAATTAATTTGATTCTGTACTCATCACAACCTCTAATGATTTTCTTGCGACTAACTATTCTCCACCATTGTCTTTACTCATCATATGACCCCACTTCGCAATGCTTTCCCCTTATGTACCACTCAAGAAAGGTGCCAAGATCAAGTCGCTAGCACCGCACCAAAGACCGGCCCCGTTCTGAACGGCACCTGTTGACCTCAGTAGGAGAAAGAATAGAGGTAGTAACTTAATTCGCTGGTATACTCTCATCTCTGTCTAGGAGTTACTGTTGTATAAGAAACCATTTTGCTTGTCCACATCTCATATGCCTCTCTAACCACTCCTCCAGTCCCCTTACCTACCCCTCAGAAGGTAACCAAGTCAGCTGGCACTTGGCACCCCCAACGGCACTGGCCCTAGTTCCTGCTCTGGCACCTGTTGACCTAAGGAGAAAGAATGGAGGTAGTAACTTAATTTTCTTGTATACTCATCATATCCTCTGATCACTATCTTGTGAGTAACTGTTGTATAAGAGACCATTTTGCTTGTACACTTCTCATCTGCCTCTACCATCCCTGCAGTCAGCTTAGCTACCCCTCAGAAGGAATCTAGCATCAAGCTGCTGGCGCCGGCACCGGTTCTGGGCCTTCTGGCTCCTGCACCAGCCCCTCTACAATTAGTGGCACCATCTCCTGCACCAGCACCAGCCCCAGCACAGGCATCAGCACAAGCTCCTTCATCACCCCGAGAAACACCTTGCTAGACCATATCCTACACATGTGTCATCACAAGTTCGCACCGGATTATGTTTGTGAGTATATGGCGACAGATAAACTGTTCTGAATGTCTTCTCAAGTTTCACATGATTCAGTGCATTGCTCTTAGTAATTATGCGTCTATCTCTTGCTTTGACTCAGAAATTTCCTAAGAGTGCCACAAAGCAACTCCAAGCCAGACGAAAGGGCACAATAGTCTTCATGATGTAGAGCGAATGATTGCGAGTGGAGGGATGCTACACCATTAACTCGACTGATGGGCGCTTGGCAGCTACTTCTAGGTGGATCAAGTTCCAGAAAGCAGCCAAAATTACTATTGGAAGAACGGTCAAGGTCGATGTATCTGGCTGCCCTGAATGTTGCATGCTGTTCATGAACTTCCTAGATGTCTAGCTCCTTGGAAGCATGCTATTGTAATTAATTATGTGGTTGTCTTATCTCCACTGATCCTATATGGGTGGTAAAACTGTGATAACCTTTTGCTGTATTGGAGCTATGGTATGGTATATTTGTATCTATATGACGGTTCCCTATATGACCAAATATTATGACAATGATTGTGTTCCAGTGATCAAGTGTGTTTGGAGAAAATGGCAAACTGATCGCGTGGCATGGTTTTTAGAGCTGAAACAAGAACTATCTCTCTCTGCAGTAATATTGAATTTCAGTGTTTGTATTGCTGAATTAGTCACTTTGAAATGCTTCTGAATTGGTCAAGTGCTGATGAATATGAACTAGGAATCTGTCGATTTTTTATGTCTTATTATTCTGTACTCCTTAATCTTTCAAATGGTATTGAATTTGTCAAAAGTTCTGTCATTGCTGCTGGATGCTTTCTCTAGAGCTTTTGCCTTTGTGTCATCGGAACCGTTGGATGCATTTTGGACAGAGATGAGAGAGTAAAGATATATAGCGTGATTTCACCAAGTGAAGTCATTGGATACCAGCCCTGTTTTGGCGCATGTGGTGTGTGTTCATTAGATATTTTTACATGAATATATGTCAAAGGAATTCAATTTTTTCCTCCCTCGAAGAGGTCTATTTTTGAATCTGGTGAGACACAGCCAAGTGAATTTTGAGATAGGATCCCATTGACCATAGCCCAAAAACTTTTTAATTTGGCCTTTTTGGCATTGCCCCCCACCTCTAAAAAAACTCCGCCTACCCATGTTTTTAAGAAACTAATCCATTATGTGGCTTTTTATAAACTGAGGTTCTAGTAGTACTGCTCTTTATTTTAAGAGAGATAACATGGACACACAAAATATTTTTTAGAAGACTGATATATAAGTTTAGTATTAATACATGTTTAATGATTCAATTTCTATTAGTATCTTTGGTATAGTGGAAAAACACTCAGTTTATGTCTATTTGATTTGATATACAATTCAGTTTATGTCTATTTGATTTGATAGTGGCAAAACACTCAGTTTATGTGTATTTGGTATAGTGGTGAAACACTCAGTTTAATGATTCAAGGTCTTTAGTTCGAATCCCCTGTGTGTACATATTTATATATATATATCTTGGGTTTACTTTTTTTTGAGAAAGGGTTTACTTTTTAATATCACATTACAGAGAGGCTAACATCACGGACCCACCATCCTACAACATCCCTCTAGTTTAATGGTCGGGTTTGAAAAAAAGTTAAATACTTGTATAGAGAAGCTGGCATCAGGGACCCACCCGCCAGAACATACCAGAGAGGGTGACATAGGGGGCCTCAGCAGCAAGACCATACACGACTGCCACATCGAGCAACGTTGCCAAGGTCAAAACAGTGGACGCGACCGAAAAAAGTCCATCATACGCAGGTTTGATATACAAAGAGACCGGCATGTGGGACCCAGTAGCGCGGCCTTACGCCTCGGCGAGCGTTGCCAAGTTCGAAACAGGGAGGCGTGAGCAAGAAAAAATTCCAGCATGCACACGTTTCTTCTAATGAGAGGCTCACATGTGGGACTCAGCATCCTGGAAAAATGGCTGATGCATCGAGCAACGCTATCAAGTTCAAAACACGGAGGCGCGGCCAAGAGCAAAAATTCCATCATGCACATGTTTCTTCTAATGAGTGGATGACATGTGGGGCCCTGCATCATGATTAAACGATAGATGCAGCGAGCAACGCTATCAAGTTCAGAACACGGAGGCACGACCGAGGAAAAAAATTCTATCATACACACGTTTCTTCTAATGAGAGGATGCCATGTGGGATCCAGGAGTTTGATTAAACGGTAGATGCATCGAGCAGTGCTATCAAGTTCGAAACAGGATAGCGCGAGCGAAGAAAAAAAATCCATCATACACACGATTCTTATAATGTGAGGCTGACATGGAGGACCTAGCAGCGTGACTAGAAGGCATATAGATCGAGCAACATCATCAATTTGAAATCAGGGAGGCAATAGACAAGGGAAAAAAATTCCATCATACACACGTTTCTTCTAATGAGAGGATGACATGTGGGTCCCAGGAGGTTGATTAAATGGTAGATGTATCAAGGAGCGCTATCAACTTCGGAACAGGATAGCACGAGCGAAGGAAAAAAATTACATCATACACATGATCCTTCTAATGAGAGGCTGACGTGTGGGACCTAGTAGCCAGACTAAATGGCAGACGCCTCGAGCAACGTTATCAAGTTCAAATCAGGGAGGCGCGACCGAAAAGTATGGTCCGCTATAGACACTGATGTCCGGGACCCACACGCCTCAAAAGACTTCGACGAGTCAACATCGCGCGAGGAAACGAAAATCTTGCTTCTGCCATGCACTGGCCGAGCTTCCTCCATGTTTTTAGCAGATCCGTTGTAGTAGAGGGTCGTGAAACCGAAAAAAAGATTTCCATCGGCCATGGCCGAGCCAAGAATTTCGTCGCGAAAGATGCGCCTTCTACGACGACCATTGGGCCAAGTCGTTGCGAAAGGAAACTTTTCTTGTAGTGTTGTTTGGATGAATAACAATATTTAGAGACAGAAAAAATACCTTAGGTACATGCCTCGAAGTTGTGTACATCTTCATAGAGAGAGAGGATGTCCTTGTTCACACTCTCCTTCACCAAGAGTTTCATCCTCTTGATGTATTCTTTTTGAGCCATGGTGAGGGAGTAGGTCTTCATGCTATATTTTTACCACCTGTCACCTTGTGGAGGAGACGGGTACGTTTTTTCAACGGCTGGATCTAGCGGTCAAGCCAGCAGTGCACCAAGTCGGTGCCCTATAGACCGTTCTTAATAGAAATTCTATCTGCATCTTCGTGCAGATAAGATCAACCAGAAGTTCGCTCGACTCTTCATCCCACGAATCATTAGGCGTAGCCAAACCATCGATGAGAGCTGGTAAGCCTTCTATTTTCTTTGGAGCCAGCATATCTTTGCAGTAAAAGAATGATCTGGTCCATAGCTTGACTGAATCACTAGTTAGATCCTAGGATACACTCGGTGCTTCCTAAGGACTAAGCTAAGACTACTGCAGTTTCCAAGGGGGTCGAGAGCCACTATGTAATTTCTCCGAGTCCCATAATATAAAGAGAACATATCAAGATTTGGCATAATTCCCAAGAAACCTTCACAAAGAGCGAAATGCCTTCAAATTTCTAAGATAGAATTTGGGGAAAGATTGTACAACTAGAGACAGAAATGGTTGAGTACCTCCGTGACGAAATGCGATGGAGGAATACATGGCCCGCGCTCAATGTGGGTTACTAGGAGCATACACTTTACATCGACCGGCACCAGAGTTGTGTCTCCCTTGGTGGACCGCTAGTGGCACTTCTCCTTCGGCGGGATGAGACCTTCGGTCTCATACGCCTCTTGGTCCATGTATTCAAGTGAAGCGAGAATCCATACTCCCCTCTCATCATTCTTCTCCTCCACCACTATGACCACCGATGTAGAGGAAGTAGATAACTCCATTGGATTTTGGGGATGTGCGGTGGTCGAAGTTCAAGGGAGGGATAAGCATTGGAGTGGAGGCGTAGAGGAAGAAGAAGACTGCATCGAGGGAATGGGGAATGGCTTTGTCTCTCTCCACCATGGCATTTTATATGCTCTTCCCCATGATTAGTGCGAATGTGGTTGTGAACCCGCACGATTTGCGCCATGTACGAGGAAGGTGCGTGGAGATTTCCACACACGTGGCTGCACACACCGTCCGACTTCTCGATTTTCATGCAAACCACGATTACTCGTTCCATCACGAATGTGGGTCCAACTAACGACATTATCTCTATGCGGCGGGATATTTTTCAGTTGATGTGCAAGACTAGGGCGCAGAAGATGCCGCTATAAATTTCAAATCAGTCTCTGATGTTTGACTATGAAACAATTCTGCCTTAGGATAATCGAGAACGAGAAAAGATAAATACTGACAAGTATGCGAGTCGTCAGATCAAAGTTTATTGTTGAGTTCCAGGTGAAGGAGATATGCCCTAGAAGCAAATAATAAATGGGTTTTTATTATCATATCTCAATTAGTTTGTAATAATTTCATATTGTGCTATAACTGTATCAAGTGGAAACATTGGTACATGTGTGGTACGAAACAAACCAAGTCCCTAGTAGCCTCTCTTTATACTAGTTCGTTGGTCAATCGATGGTCAAGGTTTCCTGATCATGGGGTATTTATGCCAATTGACAACAAGGTCATATCATTGGTGAATGATGTGATGGACATCACCCAAAGATTGTGACACGATCAAGTCACATAGTTCATTGTTGCAATAGCTAGAAACGTTGTCTCCTTCTCATTAGATCGTGAGATCATATTACTCACTGTCTCCATAGGCTACCTTGACTGCATCAAACGTCACTCGGTGACACGGTGATCATAAAGGTGTACGTTAGGTATTCCGGAGGGACAGTAGATGACATATGACTCAAGACCGGGATTTTTTCACCCACGTGACGGGTAAGATACATACGACCGGCTTGGTGTGATTACACCCAACATTGCAACATGTGACTAGGTCACGGGGATGTAATATCGCGGAAACAAGTAAAACAGAACTTGTCGGTAACGAGATTGAACAAGGTATGTGATACCAATGGTCAAATCTCGGACAAGTCGTATCAGAGAAACAAAGGGAATTTGACTCAACGTTTTATGGTTCAAACAACATTATCATCGTGGAATGCACATGGGTCATTATGGGCATCCCAGTCCCTCTAATAATCATTGATGGAGATCATGTCTGTGCCATTCTCGAGCCGTGGAGAAATACGCTTAAGGGTACGATGATCTAGAGACATTCTGTAAGTTGGAATCACAATAGAGAAATAGAAAGCCAAATTGTTTTGCGGAGAGATCTGAAGCTATTCGGAGAAAAGAAAAGGAACTGAAAGGTGTTTCGAGTGAATATGCATTTAATATATATTAATTATGAAATATTATATACTAAATAAATATTTAAATTAAATTTTATAGGGCAACTTCCACATTAGGTCAAAACCCCGGAGGGAATTGACCTAGGGGAAGTCACCCAGATAAAGGGAAAAAGAAATAGCAGAAAAAACTGTCACCACCGCTGGTGGGCTTGGCAGCCCACGAAGACGAGCGATACATAACTGCGAGCCATGCAGGTGGGCGCTGGCGGGTAGGCGCCACTGCCACTAGCCGCTAACGGGCTGGTTCCTGTTGGCCCACCCGGGCAGCTGTGGCCGGAGGATCCCACTAGAGCGTAGGCACGAGGTGGGCCGCGGTGCAACCCACCTGGCCGTGACTCCTGGATGGCTTGGCCGCCTTGGCCGCTTGCGGGCCGCGTGGTGGGCTCACCGGCCTACCCGGCCGCTTTCCACCTACTATCATCGCCTGCTTCTTGGTGGGCTGAATGGTTTCAGCCCATCCGACTGTTTTGATGTTTTTCCTAGTTTTCCTTTGTCTATTAGTCCCACATGGCTAACCTAATGGGGAGGGCACAGCCTCCTCCTCCTATATAAAGGGATGCCCATTGGTGGGAATAAACACACAATAAGAGAAGTCCTTTGGTTGACTTTCTCCTCTCTCTCTCCCTTGTGACCATGGCCCCATATACGGACTGTGCGAACAAGGCTTCACTGCGGTGCACCGTTGTGCTGTGAAGATTCCAAGCCGGAGATCTACTTCCGCGCTCCCAGCAGGATCGGGGAGCCGGAGGTCATCATCATACACTGGATGTGTACGAAATCTCGAGGGTGCCTCATACGAGGGCATCTTGGATGTCGTGAGCTGGAGTTGCTGCATGATGAAGATGGAGTAAGGGGTGAAATGCGAGGAGCTTCATGACCTTGAGGTTGTATACGAGTTCGACTACTTCAACCATGTTCCTCTCAGAATGTTAACTACGTACGGTCTACAAGGGTATGTATTCTATACGCTACAGTCGTTACTGCATTACTACATAGATAGATCTTGGGCGTTAGGTAGTCCCATCGTAGGATTTTTTTGTTTTCTGCTACGGAACCCTTCGGTGATATCAGAGCCAATCTATGCGTAGGAGTGTTGTAAGGCGAGTACGCACAAGTATTGTGTGGGCATTGATCCCTTAGTTGTTATCCTCTAACGTGTACTTGTTTATATCGTGGTATTGTTTGATGAAGCGGCCCGGACCGACCTTATGCTTATTCGTATGCGAGACTGGTTCCATGCTGGACATACGGCTTGTCCTGTATAAGTGGCTAGCGGGTGTATGTCTCTCATTCAATAGTTGATATGTCATTTACAATGGAGGTCCCTAAAAGGGGTGTAGTAGAGACACCTGTTGGATCCATGTTATGGTTGGGAAGTTTGTAGATTAGAAACGGTTCTATACCGGAAGTCCTAACAACCACGTAAAACTTGCAAAAGATAAAGTAGAGGCATCTAACTTTGTTTTGCAGGAGGGCATGTGTTATGATATGGTATTGGTCGTTGCGAAGTAAAGTATTTGACTTTTCTATTACTAAGTAGTATAGTAATAGTCATCATTCCGATGGACAACCTGGTGGTGGCGTCGTGTACTTGGCGTCAAACTAGGGGCAAGATGGAGATCATGTCGGAGTGCTCGATGGAGATCAAGGCGCAAGAATAAGGACCATATCATATCACAATATACATGTGATGTTGATATCTATTATAGATCTTATTATATGCTAGTATTAGATACTCAACGGTAGCAAATAAGATAATCCCTAATAATTCCAATGATAGTGTTCTCCCGTATGTGTGCAAACACCAAGAAAGTTCGTCGTTATGAAGCCGGTCATGACGATCGGGGGCTACACATATCTACGTTCGCATACGGTGTGGGTAACAAGCCATGCATGTGCCACGCAAATACACTAAGGTTAAATTGGCGAGCCTAGCATGTGTAGACATGGCCTCAGAACACAAGAAATCGAAAGATCGAGCATGAGTCACATGGATGATGTGATTGATATTGGGGAATGTCTACCTTTGAAACTACATTGCCGGCCATGACGATCGGGGGTGGTGTAGCGGATTAGGATTGTGTGATCACTAAAATCATATAGGGGATGACAATTTTAGTGGGAGCTCAATTAGGATTGAACTCATATTATGAACTTAGTCTAGATGTCTATTTGCGAATATCTTAGTAGATCATGGCTTATCCCATTGAGGTCTTTTGCAACCATGGGAAATTTCTTGCTTGACGTGGAACTTATAAAAAAGGGTCCAACCTCATAGATTAATACCACACCTAAGGGATATCCTCGTAATTAGATGATCTTCTCTTCTTGATACAATAACCATTAGGAGATAGTCCGATGACTCCACAACGATTGCAATGGAGGTCATGGATGAAAAGGGTATATGTTAGATATACAAAGTTATAAATGTAATTCTTGCAAAAACTCGTTGCAGTTTACAAAGTATTGGATACTTGTCCCGTTTTGTGAAAATAGGATGGTCTGCTTGAGAATTGCTGGAATTGATGCAATGTGGCTAGATGATGATAGGCAAAATATTTGATGGACATCGCCCCTTTCCTCAAGGTTTATCATTTGCATTAGTAAGCTTGAATATAATTTTATAATCCTTGTTTGTGTGTCTTGCTTTTGGCAAGACAATTATTCATATGAATAAGTTACAAGCTAGTTGTACTGTTCTTATGAATAATATTGTTATGGTCATATTATGATTATAAATGAGTTATTCTCATCACTATGTTAATGATAATAGTTTAAGCATTTATAAAGGATTAGAATGCTAAAAGATATCCAATGTTTAATAATGACATGACACTATAGTTTAAGTCATTTTGGTTATTGCATGTTCTTCATTCTAAATGAAGATTGAGGTCTTAGATACTTAATCTAGAGACTTTGCAAAACCATGGCTCATTGGGCAGAATGACTAAAACTCCACACTCTGGTAAAATGGTGATATGCGAAGAAATGTTGAATTTTATACATAGTGATGTATCATATTTTCAACAAATAGTGGAAATCATTATTTCATACTTCATTGTGGATTTAAGTGAATATGAGTATTTACTTAATGAAACATAAGTTTGAAACTAGTTTGAATTGTTCAAAAGACTTCAAAGTGAAGGAGGATATTAAATTAACGGGAATACAAAAGTCTCCTCGATTTGATCCACATGACTAAAGTATTTAAGTTAATTTTTGGGCATAAAAGGACATGTGAAAGATGTTTCACAAATTATGATAATAGGGCAAATTCAAAGTGTATTGAAATGTTTAAACATCATAATAATTTTGTATTAGATACATATGGTCTAATATTATCTCTTATCGGGGTTATAGTTTAGAGTTAGAAATCGAAATGAGCAAACACTCGTTTGAAACACAAAGGGGCATCTAAAGATTCACGGAAACAACACCATAAGAGTTATGGCACGTTCGAGTTTCTAAAGATTTCGATAATTCAAAATCATAGCGAATAAACAAGTCTTTGTAGCATATTCTTAGGCAACTATGAATATATCTTCCACAAGGGGAAAACTTGCTGTTGTCCTAAGTTGATGTGTCTTGATGAAGATACAGATGGAAGAAAGTAAAAGATCAAAATAAGGTATTTGACCTTGCCTCCGGATTGTTGAGTAGCGCAGCGAAATTTGTTCCGTGAAACTGAACTCTATAAATAGAGGAGAAACCAATGATAATGATCATAAAGTTTTAGCAAATACTTTTACTAAAGAAAGTAGGATTCAACAATATATACTCTACAAGTTTGCGGAATTACATTATTGATTCACTTGTCATGTTTATGAACAAGACATACCTACAAACTACAAAGAAGTGTGATGGACCTAAGTGCGAGAAATGACTAGAAGTCATAAAATCATATATTAAGTTACATTTAAGATTGCAAAGTAATATGTTACTTGATCTTATTCAGTAAAGAAGTTTACTTGATATTTCTGAATAACTGCAAAGTCATAAGAAGAAATGAAACTTAATGAATGACATCAAGCTCGATTTGTCACAAAGTATGGACAAATTCAAGGAGTAACACTCATAGGGTAGGCACTTATATTGGAGTGGGCATCCGGAGAGTCTTGATTGGTTAATCGACCCACGATCGGTGTAGATCAGGGTAGTGTACCCGGATGGTGTGGGTAAAGTGCACAACCTCTGCAGAGTGTAAATCTATTCGAATAGCCGTGTGTGCGGTCATGGACGGTTGGGAAGGTTGCTGTAGAGCGGTGCTGGTTTTGTTTTCGACAAGGATTTCGGAAAAGAAATGGCTTTGGAAATATTTTGACCATGCGATGGTCGTAAAGGAGAAAGGTTTTAACCATGGGATGGTCGGAAGAAGGAGAAAGGAGTTTGGTCATGGGACGACCTGAAGACGGGAACAAATGGGTACCCCAATCCTAATGTTTTCCAAAACTTTTTGAAAAGGGTTTCCAAAATGTTTTACAAAAGTTTTCAACAAAGATATGTAGATGCTATATCTACAAGAGAAACTAATTGAGAAAAGAACCTCTCTTGGAGCCCTCCTACTACCACAGCCATAATGCATATCTTCCTGTTATTATTGTTATCTTAAGGTGGTTTGCGAGTACATTCAAAGTACTCACTGGCATTGTCCCTGGCTATTAACTTGGTCAGATATCAAGAAGAGGATGAAGTTGACGACTATGCGAGCTAGGATGTTTTCCCAGTTAGTTGCCTGTAGGTTAAGGCATGGCACGGGCTCTACGCTTAATGAAGTTCCGCTGATGTTGATCGATGTAGCCATAATGGCGACTAAGGTATGACATGTATTCGTTATGTATTGGAATTTTAGTTATGTGCCACGACTAACTGATCATGGGATCGTGGTTGTATGCATAACAGGGATTCTCGGAGGATTAATCCAGGGGCCCCACAGACTTGGTATCAGAGCCATCCTGACTGTAGGAGAACCTTAGTTAGCATGGTCACTAGACAGGAACCTTATTTTGATAACACTGGCTTTCAAAAACTAGTTTCTCGATGAGTTTCAAAAAGTTCTACTTCTTCTCTTACTCTAAGTAAATGCTTTCGAAAATGGTTTCCTCTAATTCTCGTCTAAACTTCAAACCTATGGATTTTAAATAACTAGGATCTAGAACCCGGTGAAGACAATGAGAACAAGATGAAGACAAGTAACTAGCAGCAAACACAAGGAGACTACAAGATCGCCCCACAAGCAGAATCCTCCTAATCAGAAGAAGTCAAATATTGCCCTATCGAGAAGCATCCAACGACCCAGTGAAGGCTTCATACACAAGATAGTGACTCCGACCTGAAGAAGGACGATATCTAGGGTCAATAGTCCTAAGAATAGGATTCCCCTACATCGCGTGTAGTTAACTCCTTGGTCCCTAGCGTTGACCGTGTTTGCTTGCCTAAGTGCATCCTGTGTTGCTTGATGTGTGCTGTTTGCCGAGGACATGACGATCCTCCTCGCTCTGTTCTCCTTGTTTGGATGTTCTGGTTTGCTTTGACCTCCTTAAAAATGTGACTCGAGGAGCGATAACCCACCTAGTAACTCAGGAAACCCCTGTGTTAGCTGTCGGTAATGAGACCCAGACTAACCTCGAGAGTATATGAGAGGAAAAGCATCACAAGAACCAGGAGTTCAACATCGTCAAGTCAGATTCAACTCGAAGATTTCACCTCAGCAGGACGACATATCTCGTCAAATTCACCTTGCAAGACTCGTCAATAGCACCACACTCCCTTGTTCCTTAGTCTAGTACAGCAAGAATCCCGTTGAAGCTAGACGTCGATCATCGAAGGATACTCAATATCCATAGGAAACCACCCGATAAGTCAACCAAGACAAGAAGTGACGACCTAACTACGCTGACCTTCGGTATATTAGAGGCTCCAACCGCCTCGGAGACTACCTATTATAGTCGACCCTACTCAAAACGACAGAAGTTCCTCCCGAGAAGTCAGAAGTACACAAGAATCCGCTTGCTAAGGAAGCATGAAGAAAACGAGTCCACTCCGCCATCAAGCAGAAGCAAGCTAGAAATTCAAGTGAAGCCCGCTTACCCGACGCTGACTACTTCAACTCTGGCTAACTACTAGCAAGAGAGTCGTAAACATCTAGCTTGCCATGAGCTAACTCCATAAGGCTTTGATATGAAACCACCCTCGCCAAGGTTTATAGAATAGGGCATCCCTCGACGACCTCAGCTTGAGACTCCGGGAAGATACAACCTTCCGCTAACATCGGTCAGCACTCCAAGACAGAAGATCCGCACCCTTCTTGATGAACCTTAGTGAAGCTCTAAGGTGGAAAGACTGCGTCTTTCACTCAATCTTCAGAAGACTGTCTACCAGAAGATACCTCATAAAGTATTCCCGGATCCAAAGTCTTTCTGCCAAATAACAACCCATGAGTATCCGAAGAGAAACTAACTGAAGATCCTACGAAGTCCCTCCGCCATTTCAGCTGAAGACCCACCGGAAGGGCCACAGGATCGCTAACCGCTCAATTCCAATCGCTTAGAGGACGTGAGACTCCAATGGCTCCTATATGCCAAGTACGAATACGAGTAGTACATATAAGCCCCGTAAGACGTAGCTTTGTGGGCACCATCAGAAGATTCCAACTCCAGGAGAAAAATTGACGCTAGTCTTCAAAACATCAATCTACGACTCCAAGAAGGAAGGATTACCTCCACTCCTAGAATTCTATCCTAGTTTAATCCTAAGGAGGAAAGACTGCGTCTTTCCCACCAAAATAGAGTAACCCTTCACTAGAAGCAAACCCAGGGGTATCGACCATAAAATCTTTAATTAGGATACGCTACGACCCTAAGGAAGAGTTGTGGACCCTTAGAGCGAGGTACTCCCAACTATAGATTCTATCCTCCGACAAGTACTCCGTGAAGTTCAGAATCAAAGTAGTCTGCCTAGCCTAAGCCCTCGAGGTATCGAGCCCCGAAGGAATATAAGATCATCCTCACAATCAGGACTGGACTCTGCTTAACTCTTCGTGCAACCCAGAAGACTGAAGCTCAACTTCATCGATGTAGTCACCACTTCCAATGGCGGAGTCTATAATATACTACGCTCGAAACCAGAAGCGCTCACCTTGACTTAAAATCCCCTAACCCTACTCTCCTGAATCTTGGGACGAGATGCTTTTAAGGGGGAAAGGTCTGTAACATCCCAATTTCAGCAACCCTGATTAGTTGTCCAGAATGCAAAAATCAGGGGGAACAAAAACTTTTTATTATTTAGGGATAAAGTGTTTGCTTGTTGTTTGACTATGTTTATGCCTATGTTTGTGTATTAGAATATATACTCCTTACCTCAACCCCAGTTGACAAAAGCTACTTCCCAAAACTATCTTGGCTTAATTTCCATATTCTCAAATGTTCTGGCATTTCAAAACCTGAGCCAAGATACCTTTACAACCTCCCCCATTTTAGTAGCTTCTAATTCCCCCAAACTATGGAGAGCTACTTACTATAATCTCCTTATGTTTTCAAGACAGACCTTCAACTACTCTTACCTCTAAGATTCCCAACACCTTGTATAAAACCTTTGAATTCTACTCTTGGTAGATGTAACACCCTCGAATCGGCCCTATGCAAGTTTTAGCGATTCCCGCCAAACCCGCATAGAAACGATTCAAAGATGCCCACTAGGCACTTGCGTGCGGGTGGAAAACAAAGTAATATAATTACACAATAGTCCACGATGGAACCCACAGAACATATATATACAACAACGACTCCATGAGTCAAGAATACAGATATACAATGCAAAGATCCAAATCACTTTGAAAACAATACAACATCCGAGTACAGATAAAATGCAAATTGAGCTAAGAGCCCTGAAGAATAACAAATGGCGTCCATAACCCTGCCCAAGCCAAACCAGAATGGTAACCCTGCTAACGACATCAAACTTAAACCTGTTAAACAAAAGGGGTGCCGACAAAGGGCAAAGGAAAAAAGGGAGCAGTCAGTACTGAGGCCAGTACATGGCGAGGCTAGAATTCGGCGGCTCTCGCCTACATAGGTATGGTGGACTGAAGCGGCAGCGCAACATGCACTAAACAACCAATAGAGACTCGATGCAACTGTCGGCTATTAGAGAGAGATAAGAAAGACCTATTCGGAACCAACCTTATACTAACACCAATCATACCCATCCTGGTATTCCCCTTCGAGACCAAACGAGGAAGTCAAACCGAGGAACTCACACCGTTGGCAGTTTTATTCATTCTATTATAGTTGCAGCACTTACTAGTCAGATATAGATAGCATGAGTCATCCTGATAGCATAAGTAGTAGATAGTTTTAGTTAACCATTCAGTTGTAGTTATAGTACTTACTAGTCAGATACAATTAGCATGTGACATCCCAAACCCAACAATTGTTGGCACTTTTATTTCATTCCATTGGAGTTGCGATACTTACTAGGTAGGTATAACATGACATGATACACCCCGGTTCCACCAGTTGTTGGCACTTTTATTATCCATTCCATTGTAGTGAAGCTGATTACTAGTCACATATTAAGTCAAATTTATTGCACTACTTTAGTTATGCTTGTCTATGATCGAGATACTGTGCTCCAAGTCGTCCATAACCACGGACACGGCTTTCAGAAAGATTTACCCTACAGGGGTGCAAAAATAACAACACACACACGCTCAACCTCGGAAAAACCAAATCAAAACCCAACGAGGCTTTCACGACAAAGCAATCACAGGATTCATAAAATATTTCAGGGGGCCACCCCACTAAGCTACCCGCAACGAAGTTGGCCGGCTCCGAGACAGACCCAGGGTTTGTGTCAATGGCTGTAAACGACTGAGAACCCGAAAGTGTGACTGGGCTTGTCGATACCACGAAAACATTCCACGTTCCAAAATAGTACAGGTGCTCCACGCACAATCGTAAATAAAACAGTAAAGCATGGCATAAGTACAGAATAGTAATAAAGCCCCAAACTAGTTTGTGGCCCCAAGATATAAGAAATGAATCAAGCTCTGGCTAAGGGGGATTCATAGTGTCTCCCGTATGTGGATAGTGCGAATAGTCAAGGAACAGGTATCAAGTACTCGGGGCCTACGGGACACAAGTGGACATGAAAAAACAATAGCATATATTGCCCACCGGTGCCTCTTTCATTAGTTATCCCAGTGATCTAATAGTTGTATTTAAAGTCCTGATCCTCTCCACCGTAAAGCATATGACAACATTCCAACAATTTTATGGTACTTCACGACACGGGATCGCACCTAAGCAAGCAATTACGACTCGCAAGACCATCTATCTATCAAACAACAGGTAATAGGAGGTGTCCAAGGCAATATAAAAGGCTACACGGAATATATCTGGTACGAAACACTAAAGCATCGCGACAGAGATAGCAATAGATCAATAGGAGGAAATAAAGACTATAAATGCAAAATAGGTAGAAAGAGGGAGAATGCTCGCCTGGAAAACACTGCCGAAGGTTCATTATCCGAAGGACTTGTCGATACTCGCATCCACTCAACGGCGTAATCCAGGAAGAAGCAAATCACTAAAAGAAACACCGGATGCACTATTTAATACTACGAAAGAAGACCGGGGATGATGCGTGTATGATGCATGACATGACAAAGATGCGATGCAACTAGGCAATATTAAGCGGAACCAGGGTCCTGACAATTAATTAATAGGTTCATGTTGTTTAGATACCCCCACAATTTTAAATGTTGGCTTAACAAGGCAAAACATGGAATCGATTCGCTGGAGCCATTATAAGACAAGAATATGCCGTATATAGTCTCCATATTTAATTATGAGGTGAATCGACAAAGTACCCCAAACAAATAAACATGTATAGAAGCATGACCAATTCATATGCACAAGATAGATGTCATATATTATAAAAATAGGGGCCTCGGAAAGGGAATCACACATTGGGGGTTCGGACCCGGGGTCTCGGGGTTCGACGAGGATCGGTCTTAGGGTCCGGGAAGGAGATCTTGAGTCCATGAAGGAGTACTTGGAGTTCCGGGTCGTCGTCTTGTTGTGCAAGATCAGGTATTCTCCGGGTCCATGAAGGCGATCCGGTCAGTTCCGTGAGGATGCTCTTTGGTCATCGAATCTGTGGATGGGGGATCTTGGCATTGGTAAGGTTCTCGTCGTTAGCTCTTTGGGTCCTCGTGCAATCGTCGGTCACGAAGTATACACACCTACAGTACCCCATCCACGTAACAACAGCTCAATGTCCACATCACTATGTCACCGCCAGCACTTCAACACAGCATCCTTCAACACATCTTACCAGTAGGAGTCACATCATAACATCAGAGCTGCAAGGCTCGTTTGAGACGTACAAGAAGTCGTGGGTCGTTCATCTGCAGATGGAGGAGGCTCGGACGCGCTAGGGTGGCCACGACGCTCTGCAGGGCGAGGGAGGCGGATAGGGCGGCGTGGACGAGTCGATGACGCGCTTAGGAGATGGCCGCAGGCGCGCGCACGTCGCAGAGGCCGCAGGCGGCCCGGGACGGAGAGGAGCTTGCGGCTAGGCGAGCGGCACGGCGGGGCCTGGCTTGAACGACGAGCAGGGGCGACGGTCGCGCCTGCCACCTGCAGGAGAAGGTGGCGCCAGAGCTCGATGCAGGCCGGGCGCTAGCCGGAGGGGCACTGGTCGAGGCGAGGAGCGGCGCTGATGGCAGGGAGGGCCGCGGTCCAGAGCGGTGGCAAACTAGGGGAGGAGGTGGCAGATGGGCGGGCTCGCGTAGGCCTGAGGTCGACAGAGGACGGGAGCACGTCCGGTTGTTGGAGGAGCTTGACGCGAGACGAGAGGCAAGGCAGGCGGTGGTTCTGCGCGTGAGCGGGGAAGAGGAATGACGGTGCATCGGGAGGGGGTCGGGGTCACGATGGGGATGAAGGGGAGAGAGAGAGTGGATCACGGGGAAGACCACGTCGGGGTGGGCGATCGTGTACGACGCGCGTGGTGGGGCCAACTCACGGGAATGGGTGGCGTTCGGCTCGCGTGCGCGGACGGGTCGGTGCGGGAGTGGTGGGGCCGGACTGGGTTGTGCGATGCAGGCAGGGGCAGGGTGCATGTGGTCGCGTGTCTCTCGCATGTACCGCGAGCGTGGCATGCGGAATTGGGGCAGCTTGCGCGGGTGCATGCCAGTGTGTGCGGCGGCGGGGAGGGTTTGACTAGGTTTAGGCTAGGGTTTGGTTAGGATTGGGTCGTAGGTGGTCTGGTCGGTTGGGCCTCTGGCCTGACCGGCTAGACTACCTCCCCGGATAAAAACGTTTATTCTTATTAGATTACTATTTTATTTCAAAAGCCTTTTGTAAATAGTCTTTAGACAAAATAAAATATCCGGAAGGATCGGGGTATATAATTTGAAATAAAGAGGAAGGATATTTAGAAAATAAAGGTAGGCTTTTAGAAAATAGTTTTAGTCAAATATATGCATGCAAACATGAAGATGCTCTAATGCAATGTGGCATTATGACATGAGCATGTGGTCATGATGATGCACAACACAAAAACATAGCGATTTTCTAGTAGTGGTTTTAGCGGGGTGCTACAATTCGACACCACTAACAATGGATCTCACCCTCGAGATCCGCCTTATGGTACGGGGAAGAAGATCGACGATCAGATTCTTGATGCTTCGTGTAGATCCTCGCAACACCACTAACAAAGATTCTTGCTCCATCTTGAAATCGGCGACACCACCAACAAGAGGGCGTTGTTCACTTTTATCGAGAGAACACTCCGAAGAAACAAAGACGAAGGTAAAGATATCAAAAGAAAAGGCGACCTCTAACTTCCGAGGAAGGAGTAAAGATTGCATTGGTCCACCAGTTCAATGTACAAGATCAAATGATAAGAGTAGTCGGATGGTGATCAGTCCGTCGCGCACCGAAAGCATTACTCCGTACATGAATAGAAGAATTATGCAACCAACTCTCGTATTTAGACTGAAGATCTCGACAAGCGAGGTTCGGAAATAAAGGAGTGATACATATCTTCATCGGATCTAGTGTAGATGATGTCGCCGCGTTGAAAAACACCGAAATATACAAAGAATGATTTCAGTGGATTTTGATCCACCGAAAGGTACAACAGATGAAGGGTACTCAAATAGCACAAAGACCGGATGTGGAAACACCATTACAAGAGGAAGGAAGCGAAACCCTGAAGGTACGACAGAAAACCCAACCACGAGAATTCCTGGACTTGAAGAAAGGTAAGAGAACAGATTCAAAACTTGCAAAGGTAAGAGGAGAATAGCATAGGGGTAAGGAGTAAAAACAGACCTAATCAGATCTATCCAACCGATTTTGCAAAAATAGTTTTGACACTCTACTTCGGCCGTTAGCTAGGTTATCCTACAGGCTGGACCAGTGGGGTATCGTGACTACTGAGCTCTGATACCACTTTGTAACACCCTCGAATCGGCCCTATGCAAGTTTTAGCGATTCCCGCCAAACCCGCATAGAAATGATTCAAAGATGCCCACCAGGCACTTGCGTGCAGGTGGAAAACGAAGTAATATCATTACACAATAGTCCACGATGGAACCCACAGAACATATATATACAACAATGACTCCATGAGTCAAGAATACAGATATACAATGCAAAGATCCAAATCACTTTGAAAACGATACAACATCCGAGAACGGATAAGATGCAAATTGAGCTAAGAGCCCTGAAGAATAACAAATGGCGTCCATAACCCTGCCCAGGCCAAACCGGAAGGGTAACCCTGCTAACGATGTTGAACTTAAACCTGTTAAACAAAAGGGGTGCCGACAAAGGGCAAAGGAAAAAGGGCGCGGTCAGTACTGAGGCCAGTACATGGCGAGGCTAGAATTCGGCGGCTCTCGCCTACATAGGTATGGTGGACTGAAGCGGCAGCGCAGCATGCACTAAACAACCTATAGAGAGTCGATGCAACTGTCGGCTATTAGAGAGAGATAAGAAAGACCTATTCAGAACCAACCTTATACTAACACCAATCATACCCATCCTGGTATTCCCCCTCGAGACCAAACGAGGAAGTCAAACCGAGGAACTCACACCGTTGGCAGTTTTATTCATTCTATTATAGTTGAAGCACTTACTAGTCAGATATAGATAGCATGAGTCATCCTGATAGCATAAGTAGTGGATAGTTTTAGTTAAACATTCAGTTTGAGTTGTAGTACTTACTAGTCATATACAATTAGCATGTGACATCCCAAACCCAGCAGTTGTTGGCACTTTTATTTCATTCCATTGGAGTTGCGATACTTACTAGGCAGGTATAACATGACATGATACACCCCAGTTCCACCAGTTGTTGGCACTTTTATTATCCATTCCATTGTAGTGAAGCTGATTACTAGTCACATATTAAGTCAAATTTATAGCACTACTTTAGTTATGCTTGTCTATGATCGAGATACTGTGCTCCAAGTCGTCCATAACCGCGAACATGGCTTTTAGAAAGATTTACCCTGTAGGGGTGCACAAATAGCAACACACACATGCTCAACCTCGGAAAAACCAAATCAAAACCCAACGAGGCTTTCACGACAAAGCAATCACAGGATTCATAAAATATTTCAGGGGGCCACCCAACTAAGCTACCCACAACGAAGTTGGCCGGCTCCGAGACGGACCCAGGGTTTGTGTCAATGGCTATAAACGACTGGGAACCCTAAAGTGTGGCTGGGATTGTTGATACCGTGAAAACATTCCATGTTCCAAAACAGTACAGGTGCTCCACGCACAATCGTAAATAAAACAGTAAAGCATGGCAAAAGTACATGATAGTAATAAAGCCCCAAACTAGTTTGTGGCCTCAAGAGATAAGAAATGAATCAAGCTCTGGCTAAGGGGGATTCATAGAGTCTCCCGTATGTGGGTAGTGCAAATAGTCAAGGAACAGGTATCAAGTACTCGGGGGCTACGGGACACAAGTGGACATGAAAAACCAAATAGCATATATTGCCCACCGGTGCCTCTTTCATTAGTTATCCCAGCGATTTAATAGTTGTATTTAAAGTCATGATCCTCTCCACCGTAAAGCATATGACAACATTCCAACAACTGTGTGGTACTTCACGACATGGGATCGCACCTAAGCAAGCGATTACGACTCGCAAGTCCATCTATCTATCAAACAACAGGTAATAGGAGGTGTCCAAGGCAATATAAAAGGCTGCACGGAATATATCTGGTACGGAACACAAAAGCATCGCGACAGGGATAGCAATAGATCAACAGGAGGAAATAAAGATTATAAATGCAAAATAGGTAGAAAGGGGGAGAATGCTCGCCTGGAAAAAACTGCTGAAGGTTCATTATCCGAAGGACTTATCGATACTCGCATCCACTCAAAGGCCTAATCCACGAAGAAGCAAATCACTAAAAGAAACACCGGATGCACTATTTAATACTACGGCAGAAGATCGGGGATGATGCGTGTATGATGCATGACATGGCAAAGATGCGATGCAACTAGGCAATATTAAGCGGAACTAGGGTCCCGCCAATTAATTAATAGGTTCATGTTGTTTAGATACCCCCACAATTTTAAATGTTGGCTTAACAAGGCAAAACATGGCATCGATTCGCTGGAGCCATTATAAGACAAGAATATGCCGTATATAGTCTCCATATGTAATTATGAGGTGAATCGACAAAGTACCCCGAACAAATAAACATGTATAGAAGCATGACAATTCATATGCACAAGATAGATGTCATATATTATAAAAATAGGGGCCTCGGAAAGGGAATCACACATTGGGGGTTCGGACCCGGGGTCTCGGGGTTCGACGGGGATCAGTCTTCGGGTCCGGAAAGGAGATCTTGAGTCCATGAAGGAGTACTTGGAGTTCCAGGTCGTCGTCTTGTTGTCCAAGATCAAGGATTCTCTGGGTCCATGAAGGCGATCCGGTCGGTTCCGTGAGGATGCTCTTTGGTCATCGAATCTGTGGATGGGGGATCTTGGCATTGGTAAGGTTCTCGTTGTTAACTCTTTGGGTCCTCGTGCAATCGTCGGTCACGCAGTTTACACACCTATAGTACCCCATCCACATAACAACAACTCAATGTCCACATCACTATGTCACCACCAGCACTTCAACACAACATCCTTCAACACATCTTACCAGTAGGAGTCGCATCATAACATCAGAGCTGCAGGGCTCGTTTGAGACATACAGGAAGTCGTGGGTCGTTCATCTGCAGATGGAGGAGGCTCGGATGCACTGGGGCGGCCACAGCGCTCTGCAAGGCATGGGAGGCGGATAGGGCGGCGTGGATGAGGCGAGGACGCGCTCAGGAGGTGGTCGCAGGCGCGCGCACGTCGCAGAGGCCGCAGGAGGCCCGGGACGGAGAGGAGCTTGCAGCGAGGTGAGCGGCACGGCGAGGTCTATCAATATCTACTTCACTTGTTCCAAGTGGATCTTGGTGCCTCTTAAACCCACAAGGTTTTGAAGGCTAGTTGATAATCTGCTTTGGCAAGCTTATTTTATTCAAAGTTTGAAAGCATGTCTTGGTGAACTCAAGCAAGATCAAGCTCAAACCCCTATAACATGTTGATTTACATGACTTGGTCTAACTAACCATCTATCCATGCCCCAAGGGGAGATCTGAACTCCAAGATACAACCATGTTTTGATAGTATGAAATTAACATCACCCTAGATCCTTAACCTAGGGTATTCCACCAAAATCAACTTGGATTCTCCAATACCAAGGTTGCAAATGCTTGATACCCCTTGTCTACATCATCTACCTTGATCATAAAGATTTATCAAATATTATCCATAATTATTATGGCCCCAAATCTATTTAATTCCTTTAATAGACAAAATCCCCAAAACTTCATCCACAATGGAAAGTTTGGTTTTTGCCAAAGCACTTCCTCAAATTTTGGATCAATTGAGATCCATATATCATACTCTAACTTCCAACTTCAAAAATAAATATTTTTGAAGGGTTTTATTATTTCTTTTGGCCCATTTTCTTAAATGGCTGAAATGGAATAATAATTGTTTTAAATACTTTTGTCTTCCAATAAATATTGGGAAAATTCCCCTAAGTGTGTATTCACATTTGGGACAATATCACATCAAAAACTCCACTTGTCCAATGTAAATCAATCAAATGAGCTCTAATACTTCACTTCTGCAGTTTTTGAATAAATGGATTTAAGTGGACTTCTAATCTTATGAAAAATCCCAAATAAATCCTAGAGAGGCATCCTCACCTTACCCATCTACCAGCATCCTTATCTCTTTGGGTCAATATCAAAAATCAAGAATTAAACCTTGAACACCCCTTAGAGCAGATTTGATCTTTTATCCCTTTAGCACCAAAACCTCCATCAAACCTCTTCTAATCTTCCCCAACAAGCCTCCACCACCACACCCCTCAGTCCTGGTCGTGTGCACTGTAGCCAAGTTACTGTAGCCACCCCTCTCCCTTGTCCCTAGTGCTTGGGGATAATTTGAGGGAGAGAGAGGGTTGTCTTTACCATTTGTTGGCAATAGGGCTGCAGCAGGCCAGCTACCCCTCTCTGCCCGACCAAATCCCACTTTCACCCCTCCTCACTGCCCTGTAGGCCAATCACATGCCAGCCCTGCCCCTCCTCCATGCCCAAATTGGACAATTCCCCTATGGATCTCTCCCCCTCGATATAAAGGTCAGAGGCCACACCCAGCACCCCTCCCCGGCTCATTTGCCCCCTCTCCTCCTCACTCACCTCTCCTGCACCCTAGTCCCTCTCCCCTTCCCTGTACTGCTCGAGGGAGAGAGAGAAGCACTTCGGCCTCCCTCAAGAAATCGAGCTAAGCTCTCTCCTCCCTCCTCATCTCTCGCTGGATGTCAGCTCACCGAGCTCGCCGCACGCTGCTGGACCTGACCATGCTCTTCTCCCCTTCCAGGACAGTACCTACCGTCGCCACCGTCGTGCTCCGGCGAGCTCGCTTCGGGTGTCATTGCCAGAGCCGCTGTCTGTCGCGGAAACCAGCCGTGCCGCCCCTCTCCGGGATCACCATCGTCGACCGCATCGCCTCCGACCCTCTCTGACCTCCGGCGAGCCCTCTGGTAAGCTCCCCCCGCCGCCAGCGATGGTTCCGCCGTCGCCTGGCCGGCGCGAGCGAGGACGACGAGCCCCTGCCGTCCATCGCCCTTTAATCCAACGGCAGAAAACCGCTGATACCCCTTCGGCCTCCCAGGACGCTGACCGGCGGGCCCCACGACCAGCGTTTGAACCGGCTCGTCCCGCGTCAACCACACGCCATCAACCTATTTTCCATCACCGTTACCACTTATAATTATTCATACCACTTGTATTTCACTATCTCTTTGCCAAACTAGTGCACCTATACACCTGACAAGTGTATTGGGTGTGTTGGGGACACAAGAGACTTCTTGTATCTTGATTGCAGGGTTGCTTGAGAGGGAATACATTTTACCATTTCCTCCCTGAGTTCGATAAACCTTGGGTGATTCACTTAAGGGAAAACTTGCTGCTGTTCTACAAACCTCTGCACTTGGAGGCCCAACAACTGTCTACAAGAATAGAAGTGCGTAGACATCAAGCTATTTTCTGGCGCTGTTGCCGGGGAGGTAAGGTAAAAGGTATTCACACTGGAGGATTAAAGAAGAAGAACCTCCCACGGCAAACACCTATTTTCTGGCGCCATTGCCGGGGAGGTAAGGTAAAAGGTATCCACACCGGAGGATTAAAGAAGAAGAACCTCCCACGACAAACGCCTATTTTCTGGCACCATTGCCGGGGAGGTAAGGTAAAAGGTACTCACATCCTCTGGTGTGAGTGCTCGAAGTTATTTCCTTTAGATTCTGCAATTTTTTCTTTTTGTTTCTTGTTTTCACTAGTTAGGCTTAATGGAAAACAACAACAAAATTAGAGAGCTTTATAGTATTTATCTTGAGTTAGGACATGAAGTGTTTGAAGAGAAAATTAAAAAACCTATGGAACTTTATTTGCATGCTAATAGCCATGTTGTTAGTATGAATTCTTTGGACACTATTATTGCTAGTGCTATGGAAAAGTCTAATCTTGGGGAAGCTGGTTTTGATGAGCATGATATTTTTAGTCCCCCAAGCACGGAGGAGAAAATTTACTTTGATGATACTATGCCTCCAATATATGATGATTACAATGATGAGTATGATATTTTCAGTCCACCTACTATTGAGGAGAAAATTAATTATGATTACAATATGCCTCCTATATTTGATGATTATGGTGATGAGAATAATAATGATAGCTATTTTGTTGAATTTGCTCCCACCATAATTAATAAGAATGACTATGCTTATGTGGAGAGTAATAATCATTTTATGCATGTGGCTCATGATAAGAATGTTTTATGTTATAATTATATTGTTAATTTTATTCATGATGCTACTGAAAGTTATTATGAGAGATGGAAACATGGTTTTATGCATCTCAATAATATTAAGTTTCCCATCTTTATGTTGAAAGTCTTGAAGTTGCACTTGTTTTGCTTTACTATGCTTATTGCTTTGTGCTTTCATGACTTGTTTCTTTACAAGATTCCTATGCATAGGAAGTGGGTTAGACTTAAATGGGCTTTGAGTTTGCTTCTTGATGCTCTCTTTTACTTCAATTCATATTTCTTATGTGAGCATCTTCTCAAACTATCAAGCCTAACTTAAAGGCGTTAAATAAAAGTACTTCTAGGAGATAACCCAAAAGTTTTAGATGAGTCTTGGAAGTTACTACTTCAGTAATAATCGCTCCTTATCCTTTTTATTTGCTTTTTGTGCCAAGAGTAACCTCTAATGAGAGAGAAGTAATGATTAGGAAAGTTGCTGTCCCAAAACAGATTTCTCTGCTTCACCGTAAAAATTCGTGTAAAATCTCTGAACGTCTTTTTGAGGCGTGAATTTTTGTGATTCTGCCCCAGGTTGTTATCTAACTTTACTTAGTTCAACACTTCTTGATTTGAGAAACAGAACATCTTCAAAAAAATTCGTCTTTACCTGCTGGTCTGTTTTGACAGATTTCTCCCATTTTCTGCATTTGCTTCTTGTTGGTTCCTTTTTGAGTTCTTTTGGGGAATTGAGCTTTTATAGAGAAGTGCTTCAGTAGCTAGTGTTTTAATGGAAGTTGATTGGTGTTAGAAATGAACCTTAAGACTTATTATCTTGAGTGCACTAATGTTGCTAATAAATATTGTGTGAAGGTTTTGTATGAAGGAAAAATTTCAGGTGTATGGAAGGAATGAGTAGTGAGATGAAGGATGGACTAAAGCTCAAGCTTGGGGATGCCACGCATGTCACCCCAAGAAATATCCAAGAAGTACAAGCGTCAAATCTTGGGGATGCCCAAGGCATCCCCCTCTACATCAATAAAAATCCCAGGTTTCTTCCAAACGCTTCATTTTTAATGTTTCATGCACAGTTGTGTTGTTCTTGGAGCGTCTTCTTTTTCGTTTTCATTTTGGTTTTTTGTTTGCTTGGTTTGCTTAGTTTGCTTAATAAATTCGTTAGACCCCCTCTTTCATACATTGGTTTTCAAATAGTTTGGTTTGGATTGGAAAAGAGTAGGAAAGTTCATGCTTAAGTGTTAAAGAGAGCTTGTTTTTGACCGTGGCCTATGCTTTGTCATGCCATGCTTGATATTGTTTTGGATTTATGCTTAGTATTCTTTGATGTAGCATGACTTGTTATAAACAATTGAGATTGCTTAATGTGCCTTGGATGAATCATGCGTTGTTTTAGCATATTAAAGCATAGTATTATGGTATTCTCCTTTGATGCTTTATTTGGGTTAACTTGGCGCATGTTCACACCATGTTATGACTATCTCAAGTCACCATAAGCCTTTATGATCCTTTAGTTTTAAACTTGTAGTATCACTTTATGCTTTGATCAATGATGTTTTGTCACTCTGCATGATTATGGCCATTATTGCTCTCTTAGTTTGTCGCTCCCAGTCTTTTGCTAGCCTCCGGAACCAAGAATGAGTTCCACTCATGCATCCAACTCCTAAAACCAAGTTATTCCAAAGAGTCCACCATACCTACCTACTAGCATATGCTATTCCAAGTATATTCATGCTTTTGTTTACCTTCCAAATTAAACTTGTTATGAGAAAACTAGTGATTAAAGCTCTCACAAACTTGATGGCACACTTTACTTTTCTTGCCCTTAATAAACTTGAACCATCGTGTCGTCTATTTTGTATATGCTTGCACTTATTTGTTGGGGATTAGCAGAACCATGCTGTCATGGGGAACGCTTTCAACATTGCACTAGTACTTTGTACCTAGTTGATATCATGCTCTTTTGTCTATGGATGTCGTCGGTGTGAAATGAAAGGGGAGCTTGTAAGTCCATGGAGTTATGTATATGTGTTAGAGAAACGCTTGGGATGCTGGTCTAGTCCATGCTGACATGGTGGAAACCTGCAGCATAACCATAATGAGCTGTCTATGAAGCATTCTTCTTATAAAAAAAGAGTCCTATATTGAGAAAAAGAAAAAGAAGAGATTATGAAAAGAGGAAAGAGAGAAAAAAGCACCATATTCCCATGGTAAATAAGAAGATTGCTGAGATGCTCGTTGTCTGATTGCCTTGTCATTTTGATATGGGGATTCTTCCATATCATCGGGCAAGGGGTACCCCGTTGGCGGTTCTCTATGATACACATGTACTTACGATGACAAGAACTTACCGGTGACTAAACTTGAGTAGCATGAGGAATGACCCTCGTATTCAAGGGACATGATATTCCTAACTTATACTTCGTCAAGCATGTACACCATAGTTTGTTCACTTTAACCTTAATCACTTCAAGATGCTTATGATAGGGGCAATGAGAGCTGAAAGCTATTAAGTACCATAATTTTTGTAAGCTCTTTATGAAACTTGAATCCCTGCATCCTTCTATGAAGACCTTTCTTCCACCATTATATTGAGTCACCACCTTCTATCTTTATGCACCTACTTTGAGAGCATAGTGGCCATTCTTAGTTCTATGTGCATTGTCCCAAAACTTGTTGATTGATGCAAAACTTGATATTGCTTGTTTTAAACTATTTGTATCTAGTCACTCTTATGAACTTTGAAGGTGTCCTATGCATATATATTTGCTACTCTATGAGGGACAAGCTGAAATTACTATTATGCTATGTTTTCTTTATGTGAAACAAACAAACGTCTTGCAAAGCATTATTATTCATGAATCTTTTGATTGTGCCTTTTCATGTTGCATCATAGTTTCTTTGTCTTATTGCTAGAACTTGTCTTTCATGTTATGATTGAAGTACTATGATCCCAGCTTTGAATGTTTTACAAATACTTTGATCAAGTTTATGATGGTGCATGTCACCTCAAAAGTTTATGAAGTGCGTAGACATCACCAGCCAGGGGGCCCACACCATGCCCTGGCGCGGCCTGGGGGTACCCACGCCTGGGGGGGGGGGGGGTGGCCACCCTGTGGACCCTCTCCGACTCTCCTTCTGGCTTCGTGAGTCTTCTGGGAAAATAGTAACTTTGGCTTTTGTCCCGTCCAATTCCGAGAATATTCATTTTCTGACTTCCTGGAACCAAAAACAGCAGAAAATAGGCAACTGACACTATGGCATATTGTTAATAGGTTAGTCCAAGAAATCATATGAAAAGTACTCCAAAGTGTGGACAAAACACAAGAAAGTGGATAAAACCAAGCATGGAACATCAAGAATTATAGATACATTTGCAATGTATCAGGCCCCACGACCAGCATTTGAACCGGCTCGTCCCACGCACTGTGTCGCCGGCTGTGGACCAGGATGTGAGTACCTTTTACCTTACCTCCCTGGCAACGACGCCAGAAAATAGGCGTTTGCCGTGGGAGGTTCTTCTTCTTTAATCCTCCAGTGTGAATACCTTTTACATTACCTCCCCGGCAACAGCGCCAGAAAATAGCTTGATGTCTACGCACTTCTATTCTTGTAGACAGTTGTTGGGCCTCCAAGTGCAGAGGTTTGTAGAACAGCAGCAAGTTTTCCCTTAAGTGGATCACCCAAGGTTTATCGAACTCAGGGAGGAAGTGGTCAAATGTATCCCCTCTCAAGCAATCCTGCAATCAAGATACAAGAAGTCTCTTGTGTCCCCAACACACGCAATACACTTGTCAGGTGTATAGGTGCACTAGTTCGGCGAAGAGATAGTGAAATACAAGTGGTATGGATAATTATAAGTGGTAACAGTGATAGAAAATAGCTTGATGGCATGTGGTTGACGTGGGAAAAGACTAAAGGCAAACTGAAATAAAGAAGGAAGCAAGCAGACATGTAACAGATCTAATTGCAAACGAAGTTTCAATGCTTAGAAACAAGGCCTAGGGATCATACTTTCACTAGTGAACACTTTCATATAAATATCTTCTCTTTACGATACTACTCTTAACTACTCTCCGGTTGAACACTCTAATCGATGGTAGGGCTATAACAGCACACCTCAAAGTTCATCTTTCCCATCTAGAAACCCCACACTGTCACCTTGAGCTCTAGATGGTTCCAACAAACACCGCAATTTCATAGAGACATCCAACTCCAAATATAACTCATAACAAGTATTTGTAATCTCTAGCCTAAGTGCCACCATGGTGTGCACGCTATCACTTTCACACACATGGGGAGAGCAGAGATATATTAAAGCACTTGAGTAGCAAGGTAGATCTACTTGATTACAAAGCTCATGATCGCAACATGATCATGCATAGAGAGAGATGAACACATAGCTACCGGTAGAACCCTTAGCCTCGAGAGAGAACTACTCCCTCCTCATCATGGGAATCATCAATGGTGATGGAGATGGTGGTGGAGATCGATGGAGATGGCTCCGGGGGCACTTACCCATCCCAGTAGGGTGCCGGAACAGAGACTTTCTGTCCCCCGAATCTCTCCTTTGGTGGCAGCGACACTGCGGAACTTTTCGTGGATTTTTGATTGACGATCTAGGGTTTTGGTATCGGGAGGCTCTTATAGGCGAAGGAGGCAAGGTCGGTGGCCAGCTAGGGGGCCCACACCATGCCCTAGCGTGGCCTGGGCTGGCCCGCGCCAAGGGGGGTTGTGGCCACCCTGTGGCCCCTCTCCGACTCTCCTTCTGGCTCCGTGAGTCTTCCGGGAAAATAGTAACTTTGGCTTTTGTCTCGTCCAATTCTGAGAATATTCATTTTCTGACTTCCTGGAACCAAAAACAGCAGAAAATAGGCAACTAGCACTGTGTCTCTTGTTAATAGGTTAGTCCAAGAAATCATATGAAAAGTACTCCAAAGTTGGAACAAAACACAAGAAAGTAGGTAAAACCAAGCATGGAACATCAAAAATTATAGATACATTTGCAATGTATCAGGCCCCATGACCAGCATTTGAACCGGCTCATCCCATGCACTGTGTCGCTGGCTGTGGGCCGAATCCCCCTGCTCGGCCCAACTACGCCCAGATCTGGCCCGCGACGCCTCCCTTTCTTTTTCTTTTTCCAGCCTTTCCAGATCTGTTCAATAGCAGTTAGTTTTAAATCGATTTAAAAATGGAAATTGGGGTATTTTGTCCAAATAAATTTGTCACCAGGTTCATGTGTGTTTTGTGCAACATGCAGAACTAGTCTTCTACCAAAAATAATTTTTGTTATTTATTGGCGATTAATCCACTAAAAGTTGTCCTCTGCACTAAATAAATTCCTCAGAGAGTTGTACATACCCATTTGGGATAAATCAAAGTTCTCCTGGAAGGTATTTGCTATACCAATCAATCAGCATAGGTCTCATTCCAAGGTGAACAATAGTTTGTCTATAGTAAAAATAACAAAAACTATTAGTATCTGACTTTAGGATTTTCTCTAGGCCAAACCAACAGAGGTATTGACCCAATTCCAACTCTCTGTGATGTGGTACACTATGGTATACCAAAATCCAGGAGATCAAATTTTATTGAGGCCCTGTTCAATTTTGGTGAATTAATTATCTCTGTATATAGTTTTATCACCAGAAAAATCATCACAGTAGCTCTACAACTCCAAAAAGGTTGATTCCAATTTCTACAGAAAGATATTCTAAATATCTATAATGTGTATTTGGAATCAAACTAAAAGCTTCTGTAGATTTAATCTGGTGAAAAAGACAGAGCAGCTCTAGAACTGCCTTTGGGATTTTCCTGAGGGTATTCTGGTAATTATTTTGATATGATTCCAACTCTCAGTGAACAAGTACATCAATCCCTACCTAACCATCCAAGGTAATAATTTGTTGGAGCTCCAGAACTTTTCTGGTGAATTATTTCCTAAAACTAGAGCTTTATCACTAGAAAATTCATAAGAAATTAAAGAAAAGTGATAAAATCCTGAAACCACTTTTGTTGGTCTTGTTTTGTCAAAACCTACCTGATGTTATTCTGTTTGCACATTGATACCATACTTACCCAGACCTTGGTCCCAAACCCCTCTATTAGTGGTTTTGACCTTTTCCCGAATAAAGGAAATCCCACCACTGCAAATAGGGTTTTTGCAATTGTTCTAAACCCAACCACTCCAAAACCTACTGAATATTATACTTTTTTTGTCCACTTTCTTGCTGTGTGAATGTCCACTTGTATGCCTTGTTTGATTGTGGTCTTGCTTGCTTGCATGTATACTCGATGACGACGATAATTGCGCTTATATTGACGCCGAGAAGAAGAGATCTTATTATTATTGGTATTGGTATTCTTGGTTATCTAAAGAAGAAGTCCAGGGACATATTGCCATATTGCTGATCATCAGGCAAGCCACCTTCTTGCTCATAAGCCTTGTCCTACTGTTTTACCTATGCATGTTTTTTCTTCTGTTTATTAAAACTGCACTATTTTTACTATATGTTGATGTATATATCTGGTAGTGGCTTGGCTCCTCCAAACCATTACTCAATGGTACTACTAAGTACAACCCCCTTGAGGATACCTATCTGTCTGTAGTGGAATAGATGGTGTATTACACCATACCCCTTTGGAGACCCTATTTTAGCCGAAGCAAAACTAGAGGATGGGAAGACCCCTGGAAAAGTTTTACCAAATGTTTTATGGTAAAACCTTGGTGATGTGGGACCTCCCAAGAGATGTTGAGAAAGAAAAGGGTTTTGTTTTTACAAAATGCTGAAGGAAAGATGGAGGAAAAAGGTTTACGAAAATGCACCCGGTTCTTTGCAGTTTTGCTAGAACAATTAACCCGTGCAACCACATTACTCTGGAATGGGACAGGGCTGGATTTGATGTTTGTCTATTCTGGTATAAGCTGCCTTGCAACTACTACAGGGGATCGCGATCCCCGGAGGCTGGGCCTTCTCCCTTAAGGGTCCACGTGGGACATCGACCTGGAGAAGGAACGAACTGTCCGTGGGCAGCCAAGCGTTACTATGAGCCCCTCATTGAAAGTGCCCACTATGTAAAGTGTAAAATGCGCTCCGGTTGGTCCTCGGTACTCGACATCCCGGTTTTGAGGGGAGTAACACTCATAGGGTAGGCACTTATATTGGAGTGGGCATCCAGAGAGTCTTGATCGGTTACTTGACCCACGATCAGTGTAGATCAGGGTAGTGTACCCAGATGGTGTGGGTAAAGTATACAACCTCTACAGAGTGTAAATCTATTCGAATAGTCGTGTCCGCGGTCATGGACGGTTGGAAAGGTTGTTGTAGAGTGGTGCTGGTTTTGTTTTTGACAAGGATTTCGGAAAAGAAATGGCTTTGGAAATGTTTTGACCATGGGATGGTCGTAAAGGAGAAATGTTTTGACCATGGGATGGTTGGAAGGAGGAGAAAGGAGTTTGGTCGTGGGATGACTTGAAGACGGGAACAGATGGGTACCCCAATCCTAATGTTTTCCAAAACTTTTCGAAAAGGGTTTCCAAAATGTTTTACAAAAGTTTTCAATAAAGATATGTAGATGCTATATCTACAAGAGAAACTAATTGAGAAAACAACCTCTCTTGGAGCCCTCCTACTACCACAGCCATAATGCATATCTTCTTGTTATTATTGTTATCGTAAGGTGGTTTGCGAGTACATTAAAAGTACTCACTGGCATTGTCCCTGGCTATTAACTTGGCCAGATATCAAGAAGAGGATGAAGTTGACGACTATGCGAGGTAGGACGTTTTCCCAGTCAGTTGCCTGTAGGTTAAGGCATGGCTCGGGCTCTATGCTTAATGAAGTTCCGCTGATGTTGATCGATGTAGCCATAATGGCGACTAAGGTATGGCATGTATTTGTTATGTATTGGATGTTTACTTTGATACTTGTCGGTTATGTGCCACGACTAACTGATCATGGGATCGTGGTTGTATGCATAACAGGGATTCTCGGAGGATTAATCCTGGGGCCCCATAGTAGCGATGCTTGAGTCTATTGGATTTACACCAGCAATATATGGATATTGGAATCTCGTAACTAGAATTCTCGATTTCATGGTGATCAAAGAATTTTGGAATGTCCCAGATTATCAAGAAGACCTGCATTTGAGTGTAAGCTAAGTAGCTTGGCTAAATCTCAATATGTAAGAGAGATATTTTGAGTGGGAGCAAAGTGAAATCCCCGGATCTCATATATGGATGCCATATTTGAGTGGGAGCGTGAAATCATTCTGAGATATGTGGACAACATATATGAATGATGTGATTGGCATTAATAACATTTAAGTTAGTAAATATGGATGAAGTTGAACAAGTTATTAAATAATAAAATCTATCGAGATAGATTGGTGAGTTTCATAAACACTGAATGTTGAATGCTTCCTGGACTTGATTTTGAAGATGTTCAGAATATCCTAGAAAATATTCTGAAGTAATTCAGAATGGAACAAGGTAAGAAAGAAGTTATTACTTATATGAAGCATTGAGTTAGTCTCAGTAATACAACCATGGTTAAAAGAAAGAAAGAGATGAGTTGCATCTCCTATGCCTCAGCCATAGGTTCTTCCATACAACCATATTGTATACTCGACGTAATGTGACCCAAGGTTCTGGTTGGAAGAGCAAGCTTTAACTGTAAGGACATGTCTTGAAGTGATTCCTGAGTTAATCGCTGAACCAGAATTAAGTTTGTCCTTAAATGGAAAGAAGCAAAGTAAGGCACATAGTTGCATTTCATGCACCAGGATCTACATAGATAAAGAAGTATAATGGCACCATCTAATATGATGTATATTGTTGTGGTGGGACTAGTTCTTCTTTACGCAGAGGGTGTGTCCCAAGGCACAATGCCCATGAGAAAGCTCATTTTGGCTGATCTAACGTCACTGCTGGCTCCTAGAAACCGACCTCGCTCTGTTACCATAACTGCTATATATACACACAGAGGAGTGCTAAGTGTGTTTCAAAGTTTACGTGACAACAGTGAAAGCAACCGTCATCGTAAACACTAGAAACAAAGTCTCACTTTGTCGCTAAACGAATACTTCAACCCATTATAAGATAATAGTATGAATGTCAAAACTAGGAAGACATTAACGATTTGCAAAACACATAATGATCTGGTAAAACAGAACATGGAGGATGTTTACCATAAGCATGTGTGATCAATAAACACATATGTGATAGATAGCCGTACTATCGAGAGGGGCTCTAGAGCGACTAACTTATTGTATCTTTTGGAGAGAGCCCAAACATTTGCATACTTTCCATCATATTTCTTTGTTGTCATTTGGATCTTATACATGTGAGGTTGTAGAGCTTGTTCTTATCTTCATAACAAGATCTAGTTCATCAAAAACAGATTTCTCATGAATATCTTATTGCGTTTTTGGTGTTCAAAGTTTTTCTAGCTCCTCACCTTGGGAGGTTTATCACCTCTTTATTCATGATATTTTCTCCCTTGGTTATACCCAAAATTTCGATATCTTTCCAATAAAATTGGTTCCACTCGTCAATATCTTTCCAAAAAAATTGGTTTCATCTCATTTGGAGTTAGGATACAAAAGTTATTGCAGTTTTGGTTCTTGAGTTTCCCGGACTGGAAGTGCCGCCGCCGCACCAGAAGTACTGCTAGGACAATTTTGGCGCCAGTAGTACCGGTTGAAGTACCAGGATACTTCCGGTGAGCATGGAAACATGCCCTGCCTCTGTTTAGTAGTTGCTGCATTTTTAATCGGATCTTTGCTGGAAGTTGACTGGTAGTACCGGTCAGAAGTTCTCACTAGGTTTGGGTGGTACTTCTGGCTCGTATTACCAACACACTTCCGCGGCTAGAGAGTCATTGGGGCGGTTTGACCGGAAATACCGGACAAACATGTAACTGGCCCAAACAGCCGGATTTGAAGAGCCCTTTATAAGGACCTCTTCTTCCCCAACGAAAGGATAGATCTTAACACACACTCTCTCTCCTCCATTGTTGACCTTTAAGAGCTTTATCTTCCTCTCTATTCCCCCTATGATTCTTGCATCTTTTGATGGATTTGGAAGATTATATCTAGATCTACAATCCACCAAAGCAAGTCCCTTCTTAGTGAAGGAATTCTTGAGATCTAGAACTTGGAGTGTGATGGCTCTGAAAATAACCATCTTTTTCAGTGTTTGAACATTGTTTTTAGTCAATCAATTGACAAGAATCTCTCTAGCCTTGTGACTAATGACTAATTATTGCAAAGATATGCAAACCATTGCTTTGAATTGTGTTGTGCAGGAAATCACGTTTTTAATGTGAAATTAGGAGCCATAAATGAAGATTTTGAGGAAGTCTACATGACCAAGTAATCCTGGAGCAATAACCAACAGTCAGGGGCCATAAAGACCACTAGTATGGGCAGGGCCCGCCTGTACGATGTGTTGCTGGCTTCGTCTCGTCAAACCCTACAACTTTCATGAAGACACCTATATATTTCAAGGTCCCAGCCGTCGCGCAGAGGGCCGCCATTCTCAGATTGCATCAGAACACCACCAAAGGAGATCCACGCCATAATTCATCCCCTCCATCTTCCATCCTGTGAATTAGCCATAGCCATCACTTTGTACTTGAGATCTCCTTTTGATTCGGAAACTATTGAAAGAATATTTGATTTCAATCTAAGTATTTTGCACAATATTTTCTATCCTTGATCTTATTGTTATGAGTGAGTAGTCCTCATGGGCTGCGGGTTGGCGTGAAACCTTGCAACAATTATGTGCATCTAATCTATGGGAGCATTGTGTTTTGTTTGAATAAAAGATTTTTTATCTTTTGTTTCTTTGTCTCTTCCTTGATGTTTGGACTTACAGGTACCCAAGATCCCCGAGATCGATAAAGTCTTGAGTTGAGATACTTGGCTAGCGTCGATCTCATAGGAAACCAAGTGACAAAAAGGGTTGTAAATGGTTGATGGCTCCAAAAATAGCCATCTTCCACCGTGTTTAAACATTGTTTTTAGTCAAGCAATTGACAAGAAACTCTCTATCCTTGCCACTAATGACTAATAATTGCAAAGATATGCAAACCATTGCTTTCATTTGTGTTGTGTAGGAAATAAAACTTTTTAATGCGAAATTTGGAGTCATAATGAAGGTTTTGAGGAAGTCCACACGACCAATTAATTTTGGAGCATATGGTAGGCGTCAGCAGCCGTAACAACCACTGGTACGAGAAGGGCCCACCCGTACCGTCTGCCCGTACCATGTGGTGGTGGCTTCGTCTCATCAAACCCTACAACTTTCATGAATACGCCTATATATTATGAGGCCTCATTCGCCGCGCAGAAGGCTACCATTCTTAGATTGCATCACACACCACCAAAGGAGATCCACACCATTATTCATCCCTTCCATCTTCGATCCCATCCATTAGCCATAGCCATTACTTTGTACTTGAGATCTCCTTGTGATTCAGCGACCATTGTAAGAATATTTGATTTCAATCTAAGTATTTTGTACAATGTTTTCTATCATTTATCTTATTGTTATGAGTGAGTACTCCTCACGGGCTGCGGGTTGGGGAGAAACCTTGTAGCGATTATGTGCATCTAATCTATGGGAGCATTGGGTATTGTTTGAAAGAGAGATTTGTATCTTTTGTATCTTTGTCTCTTGTCTCGATCTTTGGACTTGTAGGTACCCAAGACCCCATAGATTGATAAAGGCTTGAGGTGGGATACTTGGCTAGCGATGATCTCACAGGAACCCCAGTGATAGAAAGGAAAGTACGGTCTTCGCTTAGCGACCCATTCGGGATCACAACAACATCACCACTTAATGCTTTGATCTGTGTTTTACACTTAATAATCATTTGTATACCGGTGCTTCGCGGTGCACTCGATTGGATCAAAAGACTATTGCTATGCCTGTTGCCTCTTAGGGGCTCTAGTATATTAGAATGTGTTCACCCCACGAGCTTATCTCTATTAAAACATCACACATGACTATGCTTATTATTATCTTTTATTCCATATGATGTGCATTTGTAGGTGGATCTTCAACCCTGGCCTATCTCCATCCATTGATTCAACCCATGATAAAGTAAACTAGATTGGTCTGGTAAATGAAGGTAAAACAAAGAAACAAAGTCTTGTAGACTTGTCCTTTTTATTTCCTATTAGCGTTGTTTCCCAAGGTTCGATTAAACCTAAGTCTTCTAGGGAAAAAGAATATTATACTACATCTATAATCCAAATGGAAGGTATCTGCCCTTTTTCTGGCGCCGTTGCCAGGGAAGCAATTTCGCTATCCCGGTGAGGTCACTAGAGACCTTGTTTTTAGTTTTATTATTTGTTTGTAGTTTATTTCTTGTTATTATTTTACTTTCTATTTATCTATTTGAAAAACCAAAAAATTAGTTGCGTGTTATTCATTTTCTTTACTTAAAAAATACCAAAAATATAAGAGCCATGGCTCAAAAGAGACTTGGGGAGTATGCTACTCCCACAGATGATTTTATTCGTGCACCTATTACTCAGCCCGCTGTTGAAGCGGAAGCATATGAAATTAAGCCTAACCTTTTAAGTTTGGTTCAGGAAAACCAATTTGGAGGCTCATCTTCTGAGGATTCAGGTTTGCACTTAAATACTTTTAATGAAATTTGCGACATGATGCGTATTAAGGATGTAGATCCAAATGCAGTTAAATTACGATCATTTCCTTTCTCTCTTCGAGGAAAGGTTAAGGACTGGTTGCTAGCTCTACCTAAGGGCACTATTAAATCTTGGGAGGAATGTACTAATCTCTTTATGACTAAATTTTCTCCCCAGCTAAAACTATGCAACTAAGATCGAACATTACAAGTTTTAGATAGGAAGACCGCGAGCCCCTAGCGCTTGCATGGGAAAGGATGAAAGAAGCCGTAATGAACTGTCCTAGTAATGGGATGGAAGAATGGCTTATATTACATTTATTTTATAATGGCCTTAACCCAATGTCTAAGTCTATGCTAGATACTACAGTAGGAGGAACATTCATGGGAAAGAAAGTGAGTGTTGCAAATAAATTACTTGATGATATGCAAAAAAATGCCCAATGGCATGTGGAAAGAACCTCGAAAAGGGTGATTGAGCTTACATCTAAGGTACAAGAGTTACTCAACATAGTAAAGGGTAAGGAAGATACCCAAGTTAATTCTATCGCTACCGATGTTAATTTTATAGCTCGCACTCCTTATAATCCTTCTTGGAAAAACCAAAATTTTGCTTCTAATGTTCAAAAACACTATTCTTATCCTGCAGGAGCTCCTTACAATAATTATGATAATCATAATGGAAGAAATTATGGCAGTCTCTAGTTTGAGCAAACTATTAGAATATTTATGGAAGATCAAACCGAGCAAAATAATATGCTTATTAAAATCATGAAGAACCATGAAAGTATTATAGAAAAATTATCTAACCAAGTCGTTGCAATTAGAAATGATGTGCAGGCTCTATAGGAAAGGACAAAGACCATGGAGGCTTAATTGGGTAAGGTAGCTAAGAGCCTAGCTCTCAAACTAGAAAAGTTTGCTGGGAAGCCCGAGCCAAATCTAGTAGAAAACCTCAAGATGATGAGGATGGAAAAAATTGAAGAGAAGCCTGAAGATCTAGATTATAGCAACGCACCTTCACCTGAATACACCGTGGAAGATCTACTAAAGATGATCACCATGAAGAATCCCGGTATAGAACAAGGTAATGATGCTATGTACCAACAATTTAATCAACATGTAGCATCTAAAGTTCAAGATTTAGAGATGGAGTTTAAGTGACTAGCTAATAAGCTTCCTGCTAAGCTAGATGATATATTTGAACCTAGTATTAAAATTAAAATTGGGGTTAATGAGATATCTGCACTTTGTGATCTTGGTGCAAGCATCTCAACAATTTCCAAAAGTCTATTTGACAAGTTAAACTTGGGCCTTTTGCAACCACTAAAATGAGACTCCATCTGGCGGATTCAACTTATAAACAAGCTGTTGGGATAAAAGAAAATATAGTTGTTGACATTAAAGGAAGCCACACTCTTATTGATCTGGTTATAGTGGACATGCCTGGAGATCCCATAGCACCTATAATTCTAGGTAGGCCATTCCTAAGAACTATTAAAGCTTTAATAAATTTAGATGAAGGGAATGTGAGAATAGGACTACTGTCTAGAGATCATTTTATAGTCCACTTCCCTTGGAAGAAGAAGGCCAAACCTAATGATGATGATGGTATAATTACCCTAAAAGCTAATTATTTTGGAGTGGGTGTTCCGCTCACTAATCCTAAATGATCACCATCTAGGTAAAGCTAATTGACCTTAACTAGAAGCGCTTCATGGGAGGCAACCCATGTGAAATATATGTTTTTACTCTTGTGTTAGTTTAGTTTTGTTTTTGTTTTCAATAATGAGTGTTCAATAAGATCTTTGGAGAGAGAAGAAATAAGGTAATCCTTGATCTTTTATTTTACTAACACATGGCCTAAGAAGTATTGCTGATTTTTATGAAGTCTATATGATATTATTTTGTCCTTTGCTAAGATGTGTAAAGACGCACGAAGCTACTAAGCAAATTCTATGAGTTTTTCAGCTCACTAGTCAAATAACGACCAGTGGTACGGCTAGAAGGCCCCGTACCATGCGACCGTACCACATCGAGGCTTCGGAAAATAGAAAGTTCGATTTTTTGCCGCAGGACCCAGGGGTCGTAATGACCACTAGTACGGTCGAAGCCGCCCGTACCGCGCGCTCGTACCGTACCCTCGAGCAAAACATCCGATTTCAAGCAAATGTACTTCCCACATAACAACCAGTAGTATGGGCGCGTGACATTACCGCGCGATCGTACCGAGTGCATTGTCGGAAGGGAGTCGTCACCCGCAAGGTTTGTTACTCGGTATGGGCGGGCTCCGGCCATACTGCCCGCCTGTACCACGTACACGGTTGCCATATCACCTAAGAGAAGGTAACCCTAAAATCCCCAAACACAAATTTTTCTCTTTGTTCTTCCTCCAAACTTCAAACCACCTCCATTGTATCTTCAAATTTACTCAACCTTTCTTCGATTCCTTGCACCCAATCATCTAAGTATGTTTCTCCTCCGATCCGCAACTTATTTGCAACAAAACTATGCTCAATCTTTCACCATTATCAATCTAGACTTAGGTTTTGTTCTTGAGCTAATCTTGATATTGAGCATGCTTAGTATTGTTTTTAGAGGAGTTTCTTTTGTAACAAGTGTAGAGGATCGTTTATGCTATGTTTCTATTGGACTAAAAATTAATTAGAAATTTTTATTTATTTTGTTTTAGATGAACACGAGGATCCGTACACGTGTGATGGTTGCGGAACCTGCCGCACCACCCATTCATACGTTGAACCCCCGAGTCACTTGGTATTGATTTCACCGAGGAGTTTCAGCTGAACCATTTCGACCATCTCAAGCTCCAAGAAATCAAGTCCACCAAGTGGGCATGTCCCTATATCCTGAACCAACATTCATGCTGATTTGGACTTACTTTGCAACAATGTTGGTTTGTATGACTTTGTTTTCTAGGATGTAGCCACGTACCTCCGCTTGGCACTTAAGGTCCTCAGCACCTTGACGCATACGGTGTGCTCTCATTATTGTTCCGAGGAGCAAATGACTGGAGTTGATTGCATCAGCTTCCGTCTTATAAACTGTGAGTACTCCTTGGCACTCGACCAATGGGCTCAATGCTTTGGGTTTGCCAACAACACCACCGACATACGCTCCATCACCTTTGTTTTATATCCTGCACCTTGGGAGTACTTTAATAGAATGAGAATTCGTGGAAACACACCCAAGGGGAACCAAATTGATCATCCTGTAATTTGCTATTTGTTTCATGTTATTGCTAACACCTTGCAGGCATGTGGTGAGTTCACTAGACTCAATGAGGAGGACATGATGGTCCTCGCAAAAGTTTCTATTATTAATTGTAACTTTATGCCAAATTTGGGTGCCCTTCTTGTGTTTTACCTTAAGCATCAAGCTCTTCAGTCTCGAGGATGCATATGCGGAGGAGGAGTTGTAACCGGTCTTGCACGCGCTTCACATCAACCTAGGTAACATCCAACTGTTGACAGGAAGTCACCGTCTTGGTTTTTCTACTCTAAGAGCTTATGGTATGATTTCTAGAACTAATGGTAGATACTTCCTTGATATACCTAGAGCGGATCACTTGATCCCAGCTCCTTTACCTAATGGTCTATTCTCTATCGAGGATGGACGTTTGCGTTTTGACGTGCAGGTTGAGGCAGGACATAATGAAATACCCATGGGAGAGGAAGGAGAAGATGAAGAAGTAGAACAAGAAGGACCCAAACAAGATGTGCACCACCAAACTACTACACCACCTATGATGATATCTATGCTCTCGAAGGAAATCTCCAAAACATGGACAACCTCTCCATCAGCCTTCAAGATGCTTCTGCTAACCTTGCCACCTAGTTCCATGATTGTAGGAGCAATGGAACATGGGAGATTATCCACCACCACCACAATGAGCAACAAAAGGGCATGCAAAAGCCTGATCTTGGGGATGTGTTCCCCCGACAATTTTATTTGTGTAATAATGAGGTTGTACTCTAGCTCCTTGAGAGCTTTGAAACACTCGTGTTGGTTTGTTCCAACACTTTGCTTTTTTCCTTTTCTTTCATTTTTAGTTTCTTTTGTTTTTATTTTGTTTTTAGTTTGTTTTTCTTTTGTTTTTCTTTTCTTAGTTCCTTTCTTGGTAGCAAGTTCTTTTCTATTCTTTAATCCCTATCGTCAAAAATACAAAAAAGATTTTTCTGTTTTTCCTTTTTCGTGAACATGGATTCACACTTTGCCTTTTTGCTTTAATATTATTATGGGAATAATCGTACTTGAGTATTGAAGGAACACATCCCTACAAGGAAGAGGAATATGAAGTCACTCATGAGAGGTATGTCCTATGTCTCCCACTTTTGAAGTTTGAGTTGTTTATTTTAGTTGGTTGATCTGCTAAGATGCCATGCTAGTGGGAGTAATTCAAAATAGTTAGAGTAAAGCTTTTTATTGGTATGGATGATTAGTTGTGGAAGATTTTGCTCTATTTCTTTTAGCTAACTGAGTCTTGCCTTGGAAATAATATTGCCAAACAAGTACAACAAGAGAAGTCTGAAATTTATGACTTGGTTGATGAATGATTGTCTTGAGAGTATACCCTTGAAGATACTTAACCCCATATATGTTTTGATAGACTTGACAACACTCTTGTAAGGAGTTGTTTGATTGAAATGAAGTCTAGCGGTAATTGTGATGCATGCCAAATCTAACCTTGTGTATCAAGCTGTGGTACTAGTTAAAAAAGTTCTATGTTTCTCATGCACACCTTTGGATGCCAACAACTCTGCTAGCCTTTGAACGATCTATGGTATAACCCCCGATTTCGGCTATGAGTTGACGACATGAGTGGCATACATGTCAATATATGGGAAAAATTATTGGTACTCTCAAAGGTTGTGCAAGCACTTGTAAAATAAACACTCAATGATCCTTGAAGAAGGAAGAAAAAATAATATATATATATATGAAGATTGATGGCTCTGGAATATAGCCATCTATGTCCACATTTAAACTGGATATTAATCATATTCTTGATGAAATATCTCTCTAAACCCTGCCACAAATGCTACTATTCAGAGGGGTATGCAATCCTTTCTTTTATATTTTCCTGCATAGATAATGTCGTTTAAAGGAGGAAATCACTACATTGAAGTCAAAGATACGAGATTTCCAGCAACCAAAAGAAACCAGGAGCCGTACAACGGAGGCAGACACTTTAACGACCAACTATACGACCAGAGGAAAAATTCCGGCCGTATAGCTCCGGTCGTATAGTTGGAGCCACCACCGTTAGGTTAAACAGAACAACTTTCATGAAGGTACCCCTATATAAAGAAGCCTCAGGCGACAGGAAAATCTCTCTCGCCCCTCCCGAAGAAGCCAGACCTCACCAAAAAGCTGCCTCAGATCTCCAAACCTTTCTCCATCTCCATAGCCATATTCCACCACTTGTAATAGTAGATCTCTTCTCTGATTGGCGACATTGTAAGACTATTGCTATCAATCTTATGATTTTCATTACAACGTTTGTGATTGTTGATCTCATCTCTATGTGTGAGTAATTCTCCTTGGGCCAAGGCCTTCAGCCTAGCCATGTAGAAATTGTGCATGTGATTTATCATAGATGGGATCATGTATTAGTTTGTATGACATGATGATTATTGTATCCTCTGTTGCCTCAATCTAAGGACTTGTCAGGTACCCAAGACCCTGAGGGTTGAGCTAGGTATAGGGAGTATGAGTGATGACTGATCTGCAGGTTGGGAACCCTAGTGACAGAAGGGGTAGTACGGTTGTATGTGAGGGATTTGCTTGGGATTAACGGTGACATCACTATGCATATCATTAGTTCTCCTTCTTCTATGGATGAGCTAGTAGGTTATTGCTATAAGCGGTTGCGGAGGCAATAGCAATTATGGATGCACTTCCCACATATAATTTATCTTGCTCTAACAAGTACACGTATACTTTATTTCTATCTTTTATTTCCATCAGATGTTTTGCACAGCTACAAGTGAAACCGAACGCCCTAGGACCTCTCTCTCCATCATCGACAACAACAAAAAGATGCAAGCTATTGGTCCGGTAAAAACACAAAAGGAATTCTAAAACTCCCGAAGGTCCGTTAAAGTAACTTCACTACGCATTCACTTCCCGAGGATTCGATAACCTAGGTCTACTAGGGAAAAAGAATCTATACTACATCCATAGTCTGGATCGAAGGTATCAACCCTTTTCCTGGCGCCGTTGCCAGTGAAGCAATAGCTACCCTGGTGAGGTTATTAGGAACCTTGCTAGTTTTAATTCTTGTTTTTTATTTTGTTAGTTTGATTTTAGTCTTTATTTGTTAAACCAAAAAATTAGTTAGCCTTTAAATTCTTGCTTTTACTATTATAATTATTTATCTAAGAAAACCCAAAAACATAGGAAGTATGGCTAAAAAGAAGCTTGGGGAGTTTGCTACTCCCAATAATGATTATTTGCGCACTCCTATTACTCAGCCAGCAATCGCTGCTGATGACTATGAAATTAAGCCCCATTACTTAAGTTTGGTTCAACAGAATCAATTTGGAGGCTCTGCTATTGAAGACGCAGGTATGCACTTGAATACTTTTGAAGGGAATATGTCTTGAGAGGCAATAATAAAGTTGTTATTATACATATTCCAAGTATATGATAGATGGTTATTTTGCATGCTATACTTGTATTAATTTGGAAATGTTAATACATGTGTGTTTAATAAACAAAAGGAAAGTTCCTAGTTATGCCTCTCTTATAAACTAGCTCGTTTATTAACAAGATGATCAAGGTTTCCCGATCATGGACATTGGATGTTGTTAATACCGAGGTCACAACATTAGTGGAATGATGTGATGAACATTCATCCGAAGTATAGCATTACGATCAAAGTCATTGTGTTTATATTGCTATAACATCTAACAAAGTAATCCTACTCCTTAGAACATGAGATCATGTTAATCACTAACACTGGAAGAGTATCTTGATAACATCAAACTTCACACCGTGAAAGGGTGATTATAAAGGTGGGTTCAGTGCTACGAAAGTGTTATGTAGAAGCTCATGGATCAAGAGTGGGATTTGTCCAACCCGATGATGGATAGATATACTCTGGGCTCTCTCGGTGATATCACATTGGTTAGCTTGCAAGCAACTCATAAGATCACTAGAATGTTATATCACGGGAACGAGAAAAGAGTACATGTCGGTAACGAGATCAAACTAGGTATGGAGATACCGATGATCGAATCTTAGACATGTAATATATCACGAGACAAAGGGATTTAGTTACTAGCTTTAAAGGTTCTCACGATCACAGAAGTCATCATAGAATGTGTAGGAGTCAGTATGGATCTCTAGGTCCCGCTTCTGATTATTGATCTGAGAGAGGTCTCGATCATGTCTGCATTATTCACGAACTGTAGGGTGACACACTTAAGGGACACCAACACCATGTGGAGCAAATGTGTTTCAGACGAATGAATTGCAAAACACCGGAATTATTTCAATAGACACCGAAACTGTTTCGGGTGAAATTGCTGAAATTGGTTCTGCATGTAATATTGAAATGTTGCAGGGGGTTTTATGTGAATGTTTGTTAATTAAAGTAATTAACAAAATTCTGAATAAATTTAATAAAAGAGTTTTATTAAATGAGAGAGCATTAAATTTGGAGAAATTTAATGCATTTAAAGTAAAGACTTTAAAGAGGAATGTCAAGGGACACTTTTATGTGGAGGGAGTTACCACCACATGAATGGGGGAGGTGAGGGGTCACCCCCCATGGGGCGCCGGCCATGGGGAGGGGTACCCTCCTCCTCCTATAAAAGGCCACCCCTCTCACCCTTCTTACTCACACCTCCTCGTGAAGGATCTCTCCCCCCTCTAGAATTATTCCCCCATGGTCTCGCATTAGCGAGATACATGTTCCCGGTGGCATTTAGTCTGGAAGGAGTTGCTACTTCTGCTGCATCGCTAGAGCGAGGAGGCGAAGGTTGTTTGGTAGCCTGAACATGTGTGCGAGTGCGGATGCGCTGCTGGTTTACGGCGCTAGGACTTCCACACGATCTTGAGATTGACAAGCGTACGACTACATCATCCACGAGTTCCTACTCGTTAACAAAACTTTGTTATCTTCAAGGGTAAGTTCTCCATGGATGTATATCCACCTATTGCTTGTATCTAGTAGATAGATCTTGGCGTATAGTTATCATCATAGGATTTTTTTTGTTTTCTATGCTGCAAACCCTTCAACTTTCACTGAAATATGTGATATGATGCGTATAAAAGACGTTGACCCTGATGTAGTCTAATTGCGTCTATTTCCTTTCTCTCTAAGAGGGAGAGCAAAAGAATGGTTGCTATCTTTGCCTAAAAATACTATTACATCATGGCTGGGATGCACTTCTTTATTTATGACTAAAATTTTCCCACCTGCAAAGACTATGCAACTTCGATCTAATATTACTGGCTTTAGACAGGAAGAGCGTGAGCCTCTAGCGCTGGCATGGGAGAGGATGAAAGATTGCCTAAGAAACTGTCCTAGTCATGGGATGGAAGATTGGTTAATCCTCCATTTATTTTACAATGCTCTTAATCCCGTGTCTAAGTCTATGCTTGATACTGCAGCTGGAGGAACATTTATGGGTAAACATATTACCAAAGCAAAGTAGCTGCTAGACAATATGCAAGACAACCATGCCCAATGGCATGTGGAAAGATCAAACACAAAGAAGGTGAACTCTATCTCACCACAAGAGAACGAAGATCTCCATGCTAAGTTGGATGAGCTCATACTAGCCGTAAAAGGTAAGGAAACTCAGGTAAGAGCCACGCCTGAAACAAACATTAAAGAAATAGACTTCGTAGCTCATAATGATTATAACCCTACTTGGAAGAAGAGTTACAATCCTAACTTTCAGAAACATTATGCTAGTCCTGCAGGTAACTCTAATAATAATATGGGAACTAGTAATGGTAGTCTCCAAGAAATGCTTAAGTCTTTCATAGACTCACAAAATGAACAAAATAATATTCTAGTTAAAATTACGGAGAACCATGATGCTATGCTTGGTAAATTATCTAACCAAGCTATTAGTTTGAGAAATGATTTGCAGGCCCTTCAAGAAAGAACAAGGATCATTGAGGCACAGCTAGGTAAGTTAACCGAGAGTCAAACTCTCATTCTATCTAAATTTGTAGGTAAAACTAAGCCCAATCCTATTGAAGAACTCAAAATGATGAGGATCGAAAGGGAGGAGCCTGAAGAACATGACTATAGTAATGCTCCTTCACCAAGTTACACCGTTGAAGATCTCGTAAAAAGGATCAACGTCAAGATTCCGGTAAGTGAAGATAGTGAGGAAGTTATGTACCAACATTTTGTTAATCAAGTAGCAATAAAGGTACATGAGCTTGAAGAAGAATACAAGCAAATTGCTGAAAAATTACCTGTTAAACTAGATGACATATTTGAGCCTACTATTAAGATTAAAATTGGAAAATGAGATAGTTGCACTTTGTGCTCTAGGTGCAAGCGTCTCAACAATTCCAAAGAGTCTTTTTAACAAGTTAAATCTTGGCTCCTTTGAAATTACTGAGTTAAAAATTGCATCTAGCAGATTCTACCTACAAACAAGCTGTAGGGATTAAGGAGAACACTTTAGTATACATTAAAGGCTGTCCTGCTCTCATTGATTTTGTTATAGTTGACATGCCTGAAGATGCTACTGCTCCTATTATATTAGGCCGTCCTTTCTAAAGAACTATTAATGCTTTTATTAATCTGCATGAAGGAAACGTGAAGCTACAATTGCCTTCGCGGGATCCTTTTGTTATTCATTTCCCCAGGAAGAAGAAAGATAAGCATGATGAAAACTAGGCCATCACTTTGAAGGCCAATTATTTTGGAGTGGGTGTTCCACTCATCTGGCCCAAGTGAGTATCATCAAGGTCAAGCTATTGACCATAAAAGAGCGCTCTATGGGAGGCAACCCATGTGAAATAAAGGTTTGAGTTATGTTTTTGTTTTAGTTTAAGTTTTTGTTAAATAAAGAGTGCTAGAAAACCCCATTCGAGGAGAAGAAGTTCAGTAGTACTTCAAATTATGCTTTATTCATTCTATTGTTGGTCGACAATATTTACTATCAATTTTCTATCAAAAACAAGGTATATCACTAAGTTACAGGAAAAGAAATAGTTTACGAAGAAATAGAAATTTTTTGATGCACACAGAGAGTTTAACGACCAACTATACGGCGGGAATAAAAATTTCGGCCGTATAGTTCCGACCGTATAGATATCTTTGCCATCGAATTTTTTTTTGCATACGTACTGGGAGTTTAACGACCAACTATACGGCGGGAATAAAAATTCCGGCCGTATAGCTCCAGTCGTATAGATATCAATGCCGCGTACAATTTCTTTTCATATGTACTGAGAGTTTAACGACCAACTATACGGTAGGAATAAAAATTCCGGCCGTATAGCTCTAGACATATAGATATCAATGCCTCCGTACAATTTCTTTTCATATGTACTGAGTGTTTAACGACTAACTATACGACAGGAATAAAAATTCCGGTCGTATAGTTCCGGTCGTATAGATATCGATGCCTTTACAAATTTTCTTTCGTAGAGACAGACAGTTTAATGACCAACTATACGGCCGGAACATTTTGTTCCGCCCGTATAGTTGCGTCCGTATAGCTGCACCGCCAGGAGGAAACCCTAAATTTTTGACAAAAGGTCAACTATATGGCCGGAACACATTGTTCTGACCGTATAGTTCCGCCCATATAGTTGCGTCCAACCACAAAATCGCACGAGAAGGTACTCCCAACTCCAAAACTTCAATCCTTTTTCTTTCTTCTACCTCCAAACTCTCTCAAAACCTCAAGAGGTCTCTATCTCTACTCAATTTCATTCGATTTCTTCACACACAAGTGACCTACGGTATGTTTCTCCTCCGATCCTCCAATTACTTTTTGCAAATTCATCTTTGATCTATTGTCATTGTCAATCTAGGGTGAGACCTACTATGAACCAGTTGCCATGATTTTCTTACCTAGATTATTATTTTGAGGAGAATTCTTTAGTGTTCTATGATGAGGAATATGATGCACTTATTGTTGTTGGATCAAAAAGTTTTATTTTTGCCTTTGTTCGATGTTTTCGATGATGAACACAAGGAGCCGAACTCGTGCTTGTGCCACCGCTAGCGCCTCTTGGGCTGCCGCTCAAGAACACATGGGGATACGGTTAAGGGATGAGGCCCATCATGATCGCTTCAACAGGATCAAGAACAACGAAGTGAAGGCCACCAAGTGGGCTTGCCCCATCATATTAAACCAACTCGGTATTTCTGATGACTTCAATTTACTTTGCAATAGAGCTGGCCTGCAAAACTTTGTGTACAATGATGTACCTACTTATCGCCGCTTAACCATTGAATTTCTTAGTTCATTGTGAAGCACCGTTAAACAATGGCAAGGAGAGGATACTATTTTTTCCGTATGATGAACAACAACTACACTTTAACTTTAGATGAATGGTGCGCATGTTTTAATTTGCCAAACAATGATATTCATGCTTTACGCGCATCCTTTACTGGCCTAGAACCTACCCCTGAACAATACTATAATGGAATGAGTTTCACTATTAGAATAAACAAGGGGAAGAATATTCAACATCCTGCAATTCGCTATTTGTTCTATGTTATTGCTAACACCTTGCAGGCATGTAATGAGTTCACGAGACTCAACGAGGAGGACATACTAGTCCTTGCAAAGGCTGCTTACATCAACTGCGGCTTGTCACTCAACTTGGGAGCCATCCTTGTGCGCTACTTGGAGCACTAAGCCTCCCAAAGCCAAGGACCAATCACAGGGGGAGGCGTCATCACCGTACTTGCCACTTCCCTAGGCCTCGACCTAGGTGAGTTGCAACCCGTACTAGGTGAGACACGTGTTGGTTTCTCCACCTTGAGAGCCCGTGGAATGCTCACTAGGAGAGGTGGTGCTTATTACCTGCATATTGCTGGAGCTGGACATATCTACCCACCTCCTATGCCTAATGGTCTTTTATCTATCAAGGGAGGACGTTTTCTATATGATTTGCAAGTTGAGAAACACCAACCCGAGGAAGAGATTCTGGAGGAGGATGAGGACCAAGAGGAAGAACAAGAAGTTCCTTATCAAGAAGAGCAGCCACAAACCCAGTTTGCCACATACCAAGATTTCCAAGGACTTGGAGGGACTGTGGAGAGGATGCATAGCCTCTCTTTGAACCTCCGAGAATCAACAAGTAACCTCTCAACTCAATTCGCGAACTGGAGTAACGACTTGTTCCCGCCACCACAATAAATTGAAGGGCTTGCAAAAGCCTCAGCTTGGGGAAGTTTCCTCATGTATCTTTATGTGGCGTTCATTTGCTTTTATTTATTTTAGAGGTTGTGTTTTTATTTGAGTTTATAAGCACTCGTGTTGGTTTCCCCAACACATTATTTTTAGTTCTTTCTATTTTTTCTTTCGAAATTTTCTAGCTGAGCTTTGCCGCCAATTTTCTATTCTTTAAAGTTCCTCTCTTAAAAACCACAAAAAGATTTCTCCATTTTTCCTTATTTTCCCTCTTTCTTTTCTTTCTGCCTCGAGGTCTTCATATATTTGCAGGAGACTGGTCGAATTCGAGTTTCCAAGAAACAAATAAAAAAGGAAGAGAGAAGTGGAACCAAACATGAGAGGTATGCCTTATGACTCCCCACTTTTGAAGTTTGAGAAACCCATGCTAGTTAGTAGTAAATTTTGAGATATTATATTGGTGGAGTGAGTCTTTGTATTGTAGTAAGATTTTCATTTGCATGGGTATTTAATTGGGTACGTTTTGTTCCAGCTCTCGTAATTAACCAAGTCTTGCCGAAAAATTGCTAAACAATTGTAGTAAGAAAAAGTCTCCCAATTCAAGGCTTGGGTGTTGTAGTGCTTAGTCTTGAAGGCTTATTTCTAGATACACTCAACACCACTGAAAATGCTGATTGACTTAATAGCTCTCTTTGAAAGAATTTGTTTGATTGAATTAATGTTTAGCGGTTTTTGTGAGCATGCCAAAGTTTGACTTGTTAATCATAAGAATGATATAGCTTTACGCGTGTCAAACTTCATGGGATGCCAACAACTCCGCTGGCCTACGAACGTTCTTAATACCATCTCGTTATTTTCAGTTTAAATGCTGAGTTCCTTTCTGATTTTGGTTTTCTTGCTCAGGAGTAACACCCCAAAAATATTATTCAAGATTATCAAGTTCTAATCACCCAAGTTTATGGTTAACAAAAACTTTTACTATTAAATTGAATATGAGTGTATGTGTGATTTGCATTAGTATATAAATGAGTGCAATTGCCATGTTTGATTGCTACAAATGATAAGGAATGGTTTAAGAATGAGTACTACATCATCTAGGCCAATTACAAACAAAATCCAAAGAAAGAAAATTCAAATATGAATCATATGATAAATGGTCATTTTGACCAAAATTAACCACTAGACCACTTTGAGTGTTCCTAGTAAAATATTTCTAACAGAAACTTTCTCAATTCTTTTCACCCCTTGCTAGATCAAGTAAAAATGAATCCAAGCAAGCCTTACAAAAAGACAGAAACTAAATTCAAATCTATTGGAGAGATAATTCAAATTTGAATCAAGTGTATGTACTAAGATCACCATTTTGCAAAAACCACTCAAATCAATTCACCTTGATTTTTCCAAGAAACCATGGGCTACCAAGCATAAGATCAAAGCACTCACCAAAATTCATTCAAAAAATTCAAATTTGAATTCATGCGGCCATTTGGTTGAGCACCCGGCAGACACAGAAAACCCTGGCCTAACTTCCACTGTTTTGAGCAGTGATCACTCACCCATTTGTCCCCTCTTCACTCCCCTGGTCTCCACCAACACCCAGCAGCACAAGACATGCCTCCCCCCTTTGTTGTTGCGCCAGTGCAGCGCCGGCCGACCAAGAACAACTTGCCACAGCCCGCGCCGCCCTTGTCCATGATGTCCAGGAGATAGGCCACCGTCCACCGCCACCCTCTGTCCACCCCTTGACCGCAGGCAAGCCGTGGACCATCCGAAAACCGCCACGCCCATTTCTCTGTTGCCATGCCGAGAGCACACCAGAGCATCGCAGCCGACCAGCTGATACGTCCATTTTGCATCACTATTCTATGTCATAATTCACTATTATTCATTGATATATTTCGTATTGAGAGGTGATACTTATGTTATTTCATCTGTTTTTGCATCGTTGATGACTTTTGGAGCATGGACCACTGCAGTCAGGATTCTGATGGAAAATGTGATGTTCCCTTCTATCTCAGCAAGTATTTTGAGTTGTTGTGTTTCACTCATTCGTATGATGATTTATTCAATCATGTTTCTTATGTTCCTTGTTTTGCACATTGCTCTTATCTTGATGTTTACTACTTTGAAAGCTATCATTGAAAACAAGTTATTTGTGAACTCCAGCAAATTATCAACTATTCTTCGACCAAGAACTAAGTTTGCCATTACCAATTATGGTTTACTTTATGTATCTCTATTTTGTTTCCTTTACCTATTGCAAGTTGAAGTTATATAATAGTGAGTTTTATTATATTATGATCTATGTATTTGATGAATGTGATGCTTCTTGTCCGTATTATTTTATCGACTCTTCACTCCATAAACCTGAGGCCATGTTTATTGAGGACAAGCGAAGTCTAAGCTTGGGGGGAGTTGATACGTCCATTTTGCATCACTATTCTATGTCATAATTCACTAGTATTCATTCATATATTTCGTATTGAGAGGTGATACTTATGTTATTTCATCTGTTTTTGCATGGTTGATGACTTTTGGAGCATGGACCACCGCAATGGATTCGATGGAAAAGGTGCTGTTTGGAGGCAAAATTCGCGAACATCATAAAATCCGGGAAAATATTCAGAAAATCCTATTTTTCCGTAAGACGGCGAAGCCGAAGGGGCTAGAGATGGGCCATAGGGGCCCACACCACCTCGCAGGGCAGCCTAGGCCACGCCAGCGGTGTGTGGCCGCCGCCCACTCCCCTCTGGCGTAGATTATCCTCCCGAAACCCTAAGACTCGGGGAGCGACCACAGAAAGATTCCACCGCCACTGTGGGGCGGAAAACTCCGAGAGAGAAAGATCTCTTCGGCATACAGATTTCTGCCGGGGGAATTCCTTCCCGGAGAGGGGAGATCGTCGCCATCAACACCACCATCAAGCTGGACTTCATCGGGATCATCATCATCATCATCACCACCATCATCACCATCAGCACCCTCATCACCATCTCCATATTGCTGTAGCAATTGGGTTGAATCTTGCATAGTTCATAGGGGAACCTTTCCCAGTGTTGATTACTCTTTGTAGTTGATGCTATTGAGCGAACCGTTGAATTATTGTTTATGTTCAGATTGTTATACATCATTATTCCATCTCTGATCATGATCCATATGATGTCTTGTGAGTAGTTCGTTTTGTTCTTGAGGACATGGGATAAGTCATGTTGTTAGTAGTGGAGTTGTGTTGAGAAAGATTCAATAGTTTGATATTTAAGTTGTGGTGTACTTCTTCTAGTGGTGTCATGTGAACGTCGACTACATGACACTTCACCTATATGGGCCTAGGGGAATGCATTGTGTATTTGGCTACTAATCGTAGGGGTTGCCGGAGTGACAGAAACCTGAACCCCCGTTAGGAAACCATTGCACAAGGGACGTAAGGGTCTTAGAGTTTAAAGCTGTGGTTAGGTTTCTACCTTAATTACTTTCTTGTACTTATGGATGTTTGCAAGGGGTATAATCACAAGTATGTATTAGTCCTAGGAAGGTCGGTACATTAGCACATGTTCACCCACACAACACTTAGCAAGCTAAATAAGATTAATCAACTACATGAAGCGAAAGCACTTGACAGTCTTCCCATGTGTCCTCGAGAACGTTTGGTCATCTTAAGTCATACAAACGGCTTGTCCTTTGCTGCATAAAGGATTGGGCCACTTGCTGCATTTATTCCTACTGTCTTTTATTTACTCGTACTTTGTTTACTTGCTTTATCAAAAACCCCTAAAAATCCGTTTGATAAGTATTTGCAGAGAATTCCTGATCCATACCACTAGCCAGCACCTTCTGCTCCTCATTGGGTTCGACACTCTTACTTATCGAAAATACTGCGATACACCCCCTATACATGTGGGTCATCAAGACTATTTTCTGGCGCCGTTGCCGGGGAGTGAAGCGCTATTGGAGAGTGGAACTGGTAAAGGAAACTTCTACTGTGAGTATTGTTTACTTCTGCTAGTTGCTTTATTTTCGTTATGGATAATTCACTAAGTTTCTTATTTGGTAATGCTACTACCACTGCTAAGGTAGTAGATAAACCACCACCTGCTGAAAATGATGTTTTTAAAATACCTACAAGAATTATTTATCGTGTTATGGATAACTACTATGTTAGGGATGGAACTGTCCATCCCGGTGATCATTTGCTCTTTATACACGAATTATGCGGATTGTTCAAGTGTGCAGGTATTACTTCAGATCAAGTTAAGAAGAAGTTATTCTCATTATCGCTGAAAGGAAGAGCTGAGGAATGGTATAAGCTGCTGAAGAATGGTCAAGCTCTAGAATGGGAGGAAATAGTGCCTCTCTTTTATTCAAAGTTTTATCCTCCTAGTGAGATTCATAAAGATCAGAATCAAATATACAACTTTTGGCCTCTTGATGGAGAGAGTACAGCTCAAGCTTGGGGGAGGTTGAAGTTATTAATTCTCAAATGTCCCATTCATGAGCTCCCCAACAATATTATTATCAATAAATTTTATGCAAGGCTTTCTCTTCATGACAAGGATTTATTGGATGCTTCTTGTGCTGGATCATTCACTCGCATGGAAGAAGAAGCTAAATGGGATCTTCTGGACTGTATTCAAGACAATGCTGAAGCATGTGAGAATGACAAAGGTAGAAAGTCAGGTATAAATTATGATTATGAATGCATTGAATCTTTTATGGGAACTGATGACTTTCAAAATATTAAAAATGCTTATGGTCTAGACTCTCAAGCTATTGCTTCTTATTTTAAGGCTTTTGCTTCCTACATTGAAGTGCCTAAAAAGAAGTGGAATAAGTATCATGAACCTTATAAAGGTGTTGCTAAGAGTGTTCCTACAAGAAATACTGAAGTTTATACTGCTAATCATGTTTTACCTAAACCTTACATTGAGAAAATGCCTTTCCTAGTTAAGATTAAGGAACATTCTATGATAGCTAGTATGGTTAATGAAAGTATAATCAAAGCTGTTGAACCTGATAAACAAATGGTTGATGAACCTATAATAGCAAATGTGAAAGACTTTGTTACTAAATATGAAGAAGAGGGACAAACTATCCTTTGTAACGATACCTCTAATATTATCTCACAAAGTAGTGTTAGGAGAGCTAGTATTCCTGTGTTTTCTGTTAGAATTAGTGATCATTGTTATGATGGTTCCTGTGATAGTTATATTGTTAAGTTTATGCATGATACTGAAAGTTACTATGAGAGAGGGAAAAGTGTTCTTATGCATCTCAATAATATCAAGTTTCCTCGTTTTATGCTGAAAGTTTTTATGTTGCACTTGTTTTGCCTTCCTATGCTTGCAGCCTCTGGTTTCAACAACTTGTTTGTTTACAAAATTCCCTTGCATAGGAAGTGGGTTAGACTTAAGTGTGTGTGTGTTTTTTCTTCTTAATGCTCTCTTTCACTTCAATTCATATTCCTGAGTGAGAATCTTCAAAATTATCATGCCCATCTTAATGGCTATAAAGAAAGAGCTTTTTGGGAGATAACCCAATTTGTTTTTGCTTTTAGTTTGTTTTTATCTCTTTGAGTCTTGGAAGTTATTACTTCGGTAATAACCGCTCCTTATCCATTTTGTTTGGTTTTTTTGTCAAGATCAACCTCTAATGAGAGAGAAGTAAGATTTGGGGAAGTTGCTGTCCCGAAACAGATTTTTGTGCTTCACCGTAAACATTCGTGAGAGATCTCTATATGTCGGATTGAGCTGTAATTTTTTGTGCTTCTGCCCCAGGTTGTTATTTAACTTTCTTTAGTTTTGCATTTTTGATTTGAGCAACAGAATATTTTCGAAAAAATTGATCTTTACCTGCTGGTCTGTTTTGACAGATTTTGCCAATCTTGCATTTGCTTCTTTATTCGATTTCATTTTTGAATTCTTTTTGGGTTTTCGGAAGGAGTTGTTACAGTAGCTTATGTTTTGATGGTTTTAAGTTGAATTTGAACTCAAAAGGTTTTATCAGTTCACTTATACTAATGTTGCTAATGAGAACTGTGTGAAGTTTTGTGTGAAAGAAATTTCCTGGTAGTGGAGATAATGGTGTAATGAGGAAGAGAAAGGTTTCATGACTTAAGTAATAAGTGTATGAAGATGAAGATATTGATATTATTCAAGTGGTGACTTCGGAAGAATCTACTAGATACCAAATTCAGAGACCTGTAGAGTCCGTTTTCAAATAGGTAATAGTTCTGGTAAGAAAAGTTCCGCAAAAATACTATCCAACTATATTTTTGCAGTTTTCAGTCAATAAGGAAAGCTACGGTTTAAAAAAGATTTGAACGGAGCCAGGGTGGCTCACACCACCCTGTGGCGCGGGCCCACCCCTGGCCACGCCACCAGGTGGTGAGTCCACCCCGGACTCTGCCTCTGACTCGTTTTCTCCCAGTATCTTCCTTTTGATATGAAACTTTGTAATATATAACCCCCGGATCCCCCGAGGTTCGTATATCGTGTTTTCGTCGTGTTTTTGTTTCGATCTATTTCTGCCAGGACATACTCTTTGAAGGTTTAGAAGCACAATGGTGTCCGCCAAGGATAAAGGGAAGGAGCCTATGGAGGAAGACCTCCAAGACCTCGGGAAGGAGAAGGAGATCAAGAGTGAAGGTGAGGAGGAGGCAAAGCACACCGGCACTACCATTGCAATCATTGTAGTGGTGGCGAACCCTGCCAGGATCAGAAGGACTGCACGGATGCAGACTAGGGGGAAAGCTCCTCGTCACTGCTTGGCTCCATGGTCACCTTCTCCAAGTACCAAGAGTCCCTTCCATACCTTTATCCAACACCATGCAGGAAAAGAAGACCGCAAGGAAGGAGAGCGGAAAAATAATCACAAGAGCTAGAATCCACAATCTGACATGATCATGCACCGCATCGAGCATAACTCGGAGTTGATTCGTACCCTCACCTTCGAGATTGAGGACTTGGGGAAACTGATCAAAGAGCTCATCGAGAGGATACCACCACCACCGAAGGAGTAATTTGTCATCAGGTTTGGCATCCCCTTGGCTTGTTCCAAGCTTGGGGGAGTGCCACGGTATCACATCACTATCTTCTAACTTTTTACCTTATTAGTAGAGTCATATCATGAATAGAGGAGTTATTATGTAGTATGGTTTGCATTATGGAAGTGTCCCCTCTCTCGTTAGATATGTATCCCTTGGTGTGAGTTGCCGTTATGGAATATTAATGAGAAGTTCTATCATTCACTCTTTTGCATAGCTTATTTTAGTTTTCAATTCGTGGTTGTATGATTGATCTTGTTGTTAGTATTGGTATCACTTTGGGATCATTGAGTTAATTTAGTTGGTTATGGCAAACCTGGCTTGGTCAGTAGCACACTATTTTCGAGAGTTGAAAGAAAAGATAAAAGTACTCTAAAGAAAAATAATTTCATCATCTTTCTTTCTTGATTTGCTCATAAGTTTAGTATTCTCTAGTTAAGATCTTTTGTGCTTCCAAGGAAGATTGCATGTTTTATTTTATCGCTTGTATGTTTGTTTGTTTCCTTCAACTCTTATACTTGCTACCCAACCTTGCTAGCCAAAAACCTGTACTGACAGGGAATTCTTCTCGTGCATCCACTCCTTTAAACCAAAACCTCTGCCATTTGTGTCCACCATACCTATCTAGTAGCATTATTGCTATTCCAAGTAAATTCTTGTTTTATCTACCTCCCAAATTAAACTTGTTATGTGAAAAATAGTTATTAAAGCTCTCACGAACTTGATGGCACACTTCACTTTCTTGCACTTAATAAAATTGAACCATTGTGCTCACCTATGTTGCGTATATGCTTGCGCTTTGTAAGTTGTGAATTAGCAGAACCATGCTGTCATGGGGAACACTTTCAACATTGCACGGGTACTTTGTACCTAGTTGATATCATGTTCTTTTGTCTATGGATGTCGTCAGTGTGAAATGAAAGGGGAGCTTGTAAGTCCATGGAGTTATGCATGTGTGTTAGAGAAATGCCTGGGCCGCTGGTCTAATCCATGCTGACATGGTGGAAACCTGCAGCGTAACCATAACGAGCATCTATGAAGCATTCTTCTTATAAAAAAAGAGTCTGATAATGAGAAAAAAGAGAAAAATAAAAAAAGAGATTATGAAAAGAGGAAAGAGAGAAAAAAGCACCATATTCCCATGGTAAATAAGAAGATTGCTGAGATGCTTGTTGTCTGCTTGCCTTGTCATTTTGATATGGGGATTCTTCCGTATCATCGTCCAGGGGGTACCCCGTTGGCGGTTCTCTATGATACACACATGCTTACAATGACAAGAACTTACCGGTGACTAAACTTGAGTAGCATGAGGAGCGGACCTCGTATTCAAGGGACATGAGATTCTCAATTTACAACTTGTCAATGCATATCCTCACATTTGATCACTTTAACCTTAATCACCTAAAGATGCCTATGATAGGGGCAATGAGAGCTGAAAGCCAGTAAGAATCATAATATTTGGGAGCTCTTTATGAGACTTGCAATCCCTGCTTCCCTCTGTGAAGGGCCTTTCTTTTACTTTTTAGTTGAGTCAGTAAACCTATTCCCTTCTATCTCAGCAAGTATTTTGAGTTGTTGTGTTTCATTCATTCATATGATGATTTATTCAATCATGTTTCTTATGTTCCTTGTTTTGCACATTGCTCTTATCTTGATGTTTACTACTTTGAAAGCTATCATTGAAAACCAGTTATTTGTGAACTCCAGAAAATTATCAACTATGCTTCGACCAAGAGCTAAGTTTGCCATTACCAATTATGATTTACTTTATGTATCTCTATTTTGTTTCCTTTACCTATTGCAAGTTGAAGTTATATAATAGTGAGTTGTATTCTTTACCTATTGCAAATTATGATCTATGTATTTGATGAATGTGATGCTTCTTGTCCATATTCTTTTATCGACTCTTCACTCCATAAACCTGAGGCCATGTTTATTGAGCTTAGTTTCGCTTGGGGACAAGCGAAGTCTAAGCTTGGGGGGAGTTGATACGTCCATTTTGCATCACTATTCTATGTCATAATTCACTATTATTCATTGATATATTTCGTATTGAGAGGTGATACTTATGTTATTTCATCTGTTTTTGCATGGTTGATGACTTTTGGAGCATGGACCGCTGCAGTCAGGATTCTGATGGAAAAGGTGCTGTTTGGAGGCAAAATTCGCGAAGATCAGAAAATCCGGGAAAATATACGGAAAATCCTATTTTTCCGTAAGACGGCGAAGAAGGGGGCTGGAGATGGGCCATAAGGAGCCCACACCACCTGGCGCAGTGCCCAGGCCGCGCCACAGTGGTGTGGCCGCCTGCCCACTCCAGCACTCCCCGGGCGATATTATCCTCACGAAACCCTAAGACTCGGGGAGCGCCACAGAAAGATTTTGCCGCCTCTGCGGGGCGGAAAACACCGAGAGAGAAAGATCTCTCCCAGCATAGATTGCCGGGAAATTCCTTCCCAGAGAGGGGAGATCGTCGCCATCAACACCACCATCAAGCTGGACTTCATCGGGATCATCATCATCATCATCATCATCACCACCATCATCACCATCAGCACCCTCATCACCATCTCCATATTGCTGTAACAATTGGGTTGAATCTTGCATAGTTCATAGGGGAACCTTTCCCAGTGTTGATTACTCTTTGTAGTTGATGCTATTGAGTGAACGTTGAATTATTGTTTATGTTCAGATTGTTATACATCATTATTCCATCTCTGATCATGATCCATATGATGTCTTGTGAGTAGTTCGTTTTGTTCTTGAGAACATGGGAGGAGTCATGTTGTTAGTAGTGGAGTTGTGTTGAGAAAGATTCAATAGTTTGATATTTAAGTTGTTCTGTACTTCTTCTAGTGGTGTCATGTGAACGTCGACTACATGACACTTCACCTATATGGGCCTAGGGGAATGCATTTGTATTTGGCTACGAATCGTAGGGGTTGCCGGAGTGACAGAAACCTGAACCCCCGTTAGGAAACCATTGCACAAGGGACGTAAGGGTCTTAGAGTTTAAAGCTGTGGTTAGGTTTCTACCTTAATTACTTTCTTGTACTTATGGATGTTTGCACGGGGTATAATCACAAGTATGTATTAGTCCTAGGAAGGTCGGTACATTAGCACAGGTTCACCCACACAACACTTAGCAAGCTAAAGAAGATTAATCAACTACATGAAACGAAAGCACTTGACAGTCTTCCCATGTGTCCTCGAGAACGTTTGGTCATCTTAAGTAATACAACTGGCTTGTCCTTTGCTGCATAAAGGATTGGGCCACTTGCTGCATTTATTCCTACTGTCTTTTATTTACTCGTACTTTGTTTACTTGCTTTATCAAAAACCCCTAAAAATCCGTTTGCTAAGTATTTGCAGAGAATTCCTGATCCATACCACTAGCCAGCACCTTCTGCTCCTTGTTGGGTTCGACACTCTTACTTATTGAAAATACTGCGATACACCCCCTATACTTGTGGGTCCTCACCAGCGCACACATGCCACCCCTCGCCCTCTCTGCGCGTGCCTGCACTCGCCGTGACCCTAGCTACCCCCCAGACATGCCCGTTCGCCGCCGCGTGGACCATAGCCACTGTGTGCCGTCTCGAACACCGCCGCTTCCGCGCAGAGCATGGATCATTCCTGACCGCTCTCGACCACCCCTTGCCGCGCCATTAAGCGTGTGAAGACCGCCCTGAAGCACCGTGTCTAACCTTACCCTCAGCCATGCCGCTAGCCGCTGTATCGATGTCGTCGACGAGCCCGAGCCATCCCGCTCTGTCCCCATCGCCGGTTTATAAATAGAGGCCACCCCGCCTCAATTCACCACACCATCTCAATCCCCTCTCTCACAGAACCTCTCACACCTCTCCCCGGAGCAAGGCGAGCACCAGCCCCCTGGAATTTAGCCGGAGTCTGCAGCTGCAGTGAAGGAAGGGCGCCGTTGATTGGAGCCACCCCAAGAACCGCCATGACCACCATTCGAACCGCCGTCATATTCAACATCGTTCGCCCCCATCGCTGACCTTAGCTGGAGCCCTGGTGAGCCTAACACAACCCCCACCGCCGCGTTAGGTTTAGAATCTCGCCAGAGCTATTCGCCGTAGAGGATGAACCTCAGCCGTTAGATCGTGTTCTAATCGTAAGGCTAGGATTGTTAGATACATTTTCGGGTTAAATGAGCCACTAACTAGTGGGACCCCCTGTCAGTAGCCCGCTGCGCCAGTGCAATGCAGTTGGGCCGGCCCGTTTACTTTCCCACGCAGAGCCCAGTGATTCAAATAAGCTTTCTCCATTTTAATCAAATCTAGATTCTGTCAGTAGATTTCAATATCATTCCAAAGAGATTCACTGAACCAAATTGCATGATTCCAATTTTGTTAGAAAGGTATTCAAATTATCTATCCAAGCCCGTTTGATTCAAACCATTTGGAGTTAGAGATCACCTATAGTAAAAATAACAAGACAGAGACGTTTCCACCTTCAAACAATTTTCAAAAATCAACCATACATGCTTTTGAGTTGATTCCAACTTTCAAAAATCACATTTGACAAGATCTATCTGAATATGTAAAAATATTTAGGTTTACATCCAGTGATATTGGACTAGTACTAAAAGAATGCTATATAAGCATTTCTAGTCACTTTAATTGTATTAAATAGAAATCTTAAACTTTATAAAATATGACCACCACTTTAAATCACATTCCCAAGTATTAGAATATGTGGTGATGAGGTGTGTCAACATGATCCCATATTTTAATTGGAGAATATTAAATCTTAAATATTTTCAATGAGTAGAAATTATTTTCCAAAATAAAATAAATAAGACTAGGTCTTTATTTCATGTGATGATTGTGATGATACTAGATCATCAAGTGTGAGCCTTAGTGTGCTAAATACAAGTAGTTAAGTATTGTTTGGTGATTGTGTACCTCGTGTTCATTTATAGGCGATAGTACCAACCTAGGATACAAGGAGGAGGAGTACTACGAAGAAGAAGCAGAAGAGAACTTCAACCACTGCACTACTCAAGGCAAGCCTAACACTACAAGTTAACTATGCAAGCTAACACTTGCAAGTATTATACCTATGCAAACCATCACTATGGAAGCTAACACTTGCAAGCCAGAACTATGCAAGCTACCTTTGCAAGATAACCTTTGCAAGATGCATTAGGCATGCTTTGGTTATGCAACATTGATTATAGCAATCCCAAGTTTTACTTGCAAGCTTTATTCTTTTACTTTTTACCAAAGTTCTTTACCTTTAGTTAGTAATTTGTGAGTATTGGAAAACTATGATAGATACCATAAAGAGTATAAAACTAGTCCTAACTAGTTATACTTAGATGTCATCAAAAGGCATAAAACTAGATTTGGATAGTTACACTGGATTAGCACCCCTCATTAGTGAATACCCTCAACTTTAGTGGCTAGTGCTAAGCATAAAAGTTGATCACTTTAGATGGGAATACTTGGTGAAAATGATTACAAAAACCGTGGAATGATGGTTCATTCTATTGAAATGTTTTGACATGTGTTATGGACACAAAAGGATTTGATGATGAAAATGTTGAGGCATGAGCCTTAGCCCTTTAGAAAAACTGATGGTTGGGTTCGGATGCGATACCATTCTAATTTTACCGTACAACCACAATACCCATATTGTGTAGGGCTTAACTGGAAGTTTATATGCCTTAGTATGGGTTCCCTCGCAGAAAGAGGTTGAGCTGAGGCTACCTCGTGCATGTGAATGTCCACCTATGCAGTGCCCAGGATGGCAGATGGCCATGTCTGGGAGGCCAAGCTCATATGGGAGGTGCCTATACTAGAGTGTGTAATTGAAATGTTAGGATTGATTATCCGCATACCAAGTATGATGATTCAGGGTTATCTCTGATGGATGTATCGAATTTTGTGGCGAAAGTGTACCACCTCTGCAGAGTGTCAAACTATTCAAATAGCCGTGTGCACGGTCATGGATAGTTGGAGTGGCCATACTGTTCCATTGTCAGATGTTTTCAAAATGACTTGTGAATTGAACTATGACCTTGACTTGACCACAACAGGGTTGTGAACATGAAAACTAGTTTCCCACTTAGGTGATATAGAAAATTAAATTAGTTTTCTTTACTTCTAAACTCAGTATGAAATAAACCTGGCTTTCCGCAAATAAACCTAGAGCTTAAGATTCCTACTAGAACTACCTTACTTGTTAGTGATAGTTTGTGAGTACTTAAAGAGTACTCATGGCTTTGTCCTTGGCTATTCTCGTGGCCAGACTATGAGGAGGACTACCAGGAAGATGGACAGCAGGAGGTCTATGACAACTAGGATCATCTCCCATCGTCAGCATTGCCTGTGACTCTGAAGATGGAGCCCCTACTACGTTTATATTCCACTACTTTGATTGTATTAAGACTAGATCATGCGATCCTTTATTTGTAAGACCTTTATTATGGTTTCTAATGGATGATGTACTGTGGTACTACTTTTGTTATGTCTCGCAAAAATGGTAATCCTGGGATTGCGATGTATGGCATAACAGGCATCTGGGATTAAAAATCCGGGTGTTGACAAGTTGGATCAGAGCCATCCTGACCATAGGAGACCCTAGTTAGAATGAACGTTTGAACCAAAAACTTAGTTTCAAAACAAAAGAAGTGAGTATTTATGAAAGCATATTTCCACTCTTATCCTTGAGACTCTTTTAGAAAAAATTTATGTTCCTAAAAAATTCTTGCAATCCTACATAAAATTTGACACACTTGATCACCTCACTAACTTAATATCCTAAATTCTTATAGATGGAAGTCACATATAGCAAGTTCTACCAGTTGGGAAACGGAGGAGAGATCATCTTTGAGCGGGATTTAAGCCAGCTTTTGGAACTTCTGGGATGCCCACACCCCGAGTTCTTCGGAGCGCAGCTCAAGGATCAGCAAGGAGGAGAACTACAGTGGCTAATAGTTGCAGATCTCAGAGGCAAGATGGAAGCACCCACCTCAGAGAAGATCTAATTCAGCTTGAGGGAGAACAACTGGCTAGACGGATTAGCCAGGGCTATGCAAGAAGATCACGCCCGTTTGTGTGGACAAAACATCAACCAGATCAATGGAACTCACTTTTCTCACTATGCAAGGCGTGATTCTATGGGAATGCCTTTGGAGATGCTAGGTCACCCGGAGCTGAAGCACCATGTGGATCATCTTGACTTCATGTTGTATGATAGGCAGAAGGAGTTGGACAACGCCCGCGCCTACGCCAACCACAACCATGCCATTGCAGTCAGGAAGGACCAGACGCTCGCCATCCTTGCCAAGGAGCGCTATTCACTTTGTCGTCATCGTGACAAGAAGGATCGCACCATCTATCATCTTCGCAAGAAGGTGGCCACTCTTGAGAAGACCATCCGTGAACAGGAAATCCACCTTGAAGCGAAGGAGGAGGAAGGTGAAGATATCCGTGGAGATCTCTACTCCTACCTCAGTGATGATGACGACTACCTGGAGGACGATGCCATGGAGTTCCACACTGATGATGTTGATTCTGCCTTCATTGATAATGATTAGAGGCACTTGAGCACTACCGTAGGAGTGAATTGTACCCGGTCCCTTTGTATCATAGTTTCACAGAATGGTTCTTAAAACCATCTGTTTTACGTTTATGTTGAGGTGTGTGTTTGTATTGGGTGCGATGAATGAATGAATGAGAGAAGTTGTTAGTTTGCAAAACCCGAGTTAAACTCAAAGTTTAAAGATTTTGAAACAAAACCATAAACCATAGAAGTTTCCCTCTTATCTCATTATCTATCTCAATCTTCAGATGACTCGTGGAAATCCCAGAGGGAGCAGCTCATCTCAAGACCCAATGCTATAGATTCTGCAAATGCTAGTTTCTGACCGTGAAGCTAGTAGAGCCGAACGTTAAGCCAATCTAGCCACACTTCAGTAGATATCTCAGATGGCCCACAATAATCAAGGCCATGAAAACCAGGATAACCATGGATCCAAGCTCAAGAACTTTCAGAATACCAATCCCCCTATCTTTAATAAGTCTAAAGAGCCCTTAGATGCGGATGACTGGCTACAAACCATGGAGAACAATTTGGAGGTCGCAGGAGTTGAAGCCAATGAAAAAGTACTGTTTGCCACCCATTATCTGGCAGGTGATGCAAGAGCCTGGTGGAATAGCACCCGTACCATGAACGGAGGTCAGATGATGACTTGGGAAGAATTCAAGATCAAGTTCAGCTGGACTCACGTGCCCCCAGGTCTGATTAAGAGGATGAGGGATGAGTTCAGAGAATTGAAACAAGGAAGGATGATTGTTGGTGACTACCGTGATAGATTTCTATCACTAGCAAGATATGCCCCTGATGAGATTGACACAGAAGCAAAGAAGAAAGAGGGATTTCTGAACGGACTGCATGATGAGATGCAAACCGTGCTAGTCAACATTCCCTTTGATGATATTGAAGCTTTGGTGGATTTTGCCATTCAGATGGAAGGGAAGATAAACCAATCCAATGACAACCGCAAGCATAGGATGAAGCACCAACCTGGATCCCACCATACCCAGAAGTATGGCCCCAACCTGTCTGCAGGATATGCCCCGAGAAACAACAGACCCCCTATGTCTCGTCCAAGCTATCCCAACCGTGGAGGAGGAAACCCGAGGTCTGGAGGAAACCACAACAATAACCATGGCAATTCCAATAACTTCAAATGTGCACTGCTTAAGTCCAACAACAACACCACCAACAACAATACTAACCCAAGGACTGGAAGCAACGTTGTGCCTGTTGCAGGAAAAGACAAGTCACAGATTACTTGCTTTGAATGTGGAGTCAAGGGTCACTACTCCAACGAGTGCCCCAAGAATCTTGTAACAGCCAGCAATGTGAATGCACCCGCTCAACAGCAACACTGTGTTCAGCATGGAAGGAGATTTGCCCTAGGGAACTCGCTCAACTGCAACGGCCGTCTATTCCACATGAATGCTGAAAAAGCTCAGGAAGCGCCAGATGTCGTGCTGGGTATGTTTTCTGCTAACTCAGTACTTGCAAGAGTGTTGTTTGATTCTGGAGCATCGCACTCGTTTGTTACAGAATAATTTGCATGCAGTAGTAAGATTTAACCAACAAAATTGAAGCATGTTATGATAGTTCAAATACCTGGTTCAACTACAAAAGCTAGAAAAATTTGCAAGGCTGTACCTATCAGAATCCATGGAATAGATTTTTATGCTAATCTAATAGTACTTGGAACCAAAGGTTTGGAAGTAGTACTAGGAATGGATTGGATGTCGAAACATAAAGGATTAATCGACTGTGCCAAGAAAGCCATAACCATGACCAGTAGCACTGGAGTATCAGTAGAGAATGTATCTGAGACACTGCCCCGTCAATTCAAATACAACAATAGTTTAGCCCAACCAACCCTAGACCAAGTCAGAGTAGTCTGTGAATACCCCGATGTGTTCCCAGATGAATTTCCCGGTATACCCCTAGATCGGGAAATCGAGTTCATCATTGAACTAGTTCCTGGGACTGGACCCATAGCTCAGAGACCTTATAGTATGAACCCATCTGAATTAGTGGAGCTAAAGAAGCAACTTGATGCTATGCTGGAGAAAGGTCCGATTCAACCAAGCGCATTGCCATGGAGATCCCCTGTGTTGTTTATGGATAAAAAAGATGGAGGTAACCGTTTGTGTACGGATTACAGGAAGCTGAATGACTTCACCATCAAAAACAAGTACCCACTGCCGAAGATAGAAGATCTGTTTGACCAGTTGACTGGTGCCAGATGATTTCTAAGATTGATCTTAGAACTGGTTATCATCAACTCAATATCGGATATCCCAAAGACTGCCTTCACCACCAGATATGGATTGTATGAGTATACTGTCATGTCTTTTGGATTAACCAATGCCCCTGCTTATTTCATGAATCTCATGAATAAGATTTTTATGAACTTCCTAGATAAGTTTGTCGTTGTTTTTGTCGTTGTTTTTATCGATGATATTCAGAGCTACACCTGAGAACCATCCTTGAAACCCTTAGAGAGCATCAGTTGTATGCCAAGTTTAGCAAATGTGAGTTCTAGTTAAAGGAAGTAGGATTCCTCGGACATATCGTATCAGCAGGAGGAGTCGCTGTTGATCCCGCCAAGATTAAGGATGTTGAAGAATGGAAAGCCCCAACCACCCAAATAGAAGTCCACACATTTCTTGGATTAGCGGGATATTACCGCAAGTTTGTTGAAGGATTTTTGAGCATCACAAGACCAATGACCCAGATAAGAAGTTTGAATGGACGGACAAATGTGAAGCAAGTTTGCAAGAGCTCAAGAAGAGATTGATTTCAGCCCCAATTTTGATTATGCCGGATATCAAGCCTTTTGATGTGTATTGTGATGCATCCAAGATTGGTCTCAAATGTGTGTTGATGCAAGAAGGCAAAGTCATATCATATCTGTCCCGACAATTGAAGCAACATGAGCAGAATTACCCTACCCATGATCTCGAACTAGCAGCTATAGTGTTAGCTTTGAAGACATGGCGACATTACCTCATGGGTAAACGCTGTGAGATTTATTCGAATCACAAGAGTCTGAAGTATATTTTCACCCAGAAGGAGCTGAATATGAGGCAAAGGAGATGTCAACACCCGGATTTTTAATCCTAGATGCCCGTTATGCCATACCTCGCAATCCCAGGATTACCATTTTTGCGAGACATAACGGATTGGACATCACAGTACATCATCCATTACAAACCATACATAAGGTTTTACACAAATAAGGATCTCATGATCCAGTCTTTAATACAACAAGCAACGGAAATAAATGATAGCGTAGCGGTGGGGTCCATTTTCAGGGGCACAGGCAATGCTGACGAAGTCAGGTAGTCCTAGTTATCATAGCCGTCCTACTGACCATCATCTTGATAATCTCCTTCATAGTCTGGCCATGATAAGAGCCAGGGACAAAAGCCATGACTACTCTTTAAGTACTCGCAAACTACTACTAGCAAGGGTTATGATTCTAAGTTAAAGTATGGAATTGAAAGAATAACTATCAAGTTAAGTTTGAAACCTAAGTTGAGTTCTGAAACAAGAAAAGATAAAATAAAAGTCTAGAATCACTTAAGTTGGGAAGCTATTTTCATCTACACAACCCTGTTGTGGTCAAGTCAAGGTTCATCATTCATTTCAAGTTATTTAGAAAACATCTAACAACGAAACAGTATGGCCATTCCAGCTGTCCATAACCGCGGACGCGGCTATTCGAATAGTTTGAAACTCTGCAGAGGTGGTACACTTTCACCACAAGATTCGATACATCTGTCAGGGATAACCCTGAATCATCATACTTGGTATGCAGATAATCAAACATAACCTTCCCTTTACACACCCTAGTACAAGCACCTCTCCTATGAGCATGGCCTCCCAACCATGACCATCAGTCATCTTGGGCACTGCATAGGTGGACATTATTGAGAGGTAGCCTCAGCTCAAACCTCTCCCGTGAGGGAACTAATACTAATGCATATAAATTTCCAGCTAAGCCTTACCCAATTCAGGTAATGTGGTTGTACGGTAAATTTGGAATGGTATCGCATCCGAATCCAACCATCAGTTTTATAAAAGGGGTTAAGGCTCATGCCTCATCATTTTCATCATCATAAACCAATTGTGTTTCTCAACACATGTCAAAACATCTCAATAGAATGACTCATCATTCCAAGGTTTTCATAACTCATTTTCACCAAGTGTTCCCATCTAAAGTGACTCAAGTTTTGATCTATTCTAAAATACTAAGTTAAGAGTGTTCACTAAGGTGGAAAGGTGGGATCAATCTCATGCCATAGAATGACATCTAAGGGTTTCTAATTAGGTCAAGTTTTATACTCTTTATGCTACCTTCAAAATTAATTAAAGAACTGTGTGTAAACTAAGGGGGTATGATCAAAGTATGCTTAAGGCATCCTTACTAAACCATCTAGTTTTCTTCTAGCTTGATACAATAGCTTACTAAAGCATGTTTGCAAGGGTTAGCTTGCCACTAATAGCTTGCCTTGGTTGGTGCAGTGGTTGAAGTTTTCTTCTTCTTCTTCTTGGTAGAACTCCTCCTCCTCGAAGGCTTGGTCGGTACTAGCGTCTAGAAATACATAGGGAGGACACAATCACCAACAATCCTTAACTTAGGATAAGTAGTATTCTAAACCACACAATTGATGATCTATTATCATCCCAAACATCACAAGTTTTAATTCAATAGTTTCAACCTTTTTATTTTGGAAAAGTAATTTCTACTCATTGAAATATTAACTACACTTTAATATTCACCACCAAAATATGGGATCATGTGTACACATGTCCTCACCACATATTCTAACATGTGGGAATGAGATTTAAAGGTTGGATCCATATTACTTTGGTTTAAGTTTATTATTTAATGATTTAAAGTGACTAGAAATGCCTATATAGCATTATTTTGGTACTAGTCCAAAGTCACTGCCTGTAAACCTTAATATTATTACATATTTGGATAGATATGATGAAATGTGATTTTTGAGAGTTGGAATCAACTCAAAAGCTAACTTGGTTGATTTTATAAAATGTTTCAAGTTGCAAAAGCTTTTGTCTTCTTATTTTTATTAGGAGAAATCTATAACTTTAAATGAATTAAATCCAACGGGCTTGGATAGAGCATTTCAATACCTTTCAGACAAAATTAGTTTCATGAAATTTGGATTTGTCAAACTCACAGAATTGAATTTTGAAACACTGGACAGAAACTATATTCTAACTAAAAGGAAAAATCCTAATTTGAATCCACGGGCTTGCGCGGGAAAGAAAATGGGCTGGCCCAGTGGCACTGCGTGTACGGGCTCACAATCAGGGTCCCGCTTGTCGTGACACTTAACACGCTGCCAAGACGCTGTGTGTGGGTCGTGCGATTAGAGGCTAGATCTACGGCTGAGGGTCGTCGTCGACGACGGACGGGTCGCCGGCGAGCTCAAACCCTAGCGGCTCGGTGGGGGTCTACTAGGGGCATACCAGGGCTCCAGCGGTCGGCGTCTTGAGCGAGCAAGTGGAAGGCAGCGGCGAGGCATGGTCACGGCGGAGCTTGGGTGGCAGAATCAACGGCACCCTTCTTCTCCAGAGGCGGCGGCTCCGGCTCCAATTCCGGCGAGCTGCTGCTCCACTTGCTCCGGCGAGGGGTGGTTGAGGTTCAGAGAGGTGAGGAGAGTGGAATAGTGTGGAGAAGAATGGCTGGGGAGGGCTCCTTTTATAGGCTCGACGGTGAGACCGAGCGGGATGGGCGGTCGACGGTGGCGACATGGCTACGGCGAGCTAGCGGCATGGCTGGGGATGGCGATCAATGGGCGGTCCCCTGGCGGTGCTCTAGCGCTTCAATGCAGCCATAGGGGCGGTGGTATGTGGTCGGGGTGAGGTGGCGCTCTGAGAGGCAGAGGCGGCGGTGTCCATGGCGAGCGGTGGCTGTGGGGCTTTGGGCGGCGAACGGGGGTGTCTGGGGTGTTCTCTAGGTCGAGGCGGAGCGGTGGGCGCGGGCTGGTGTCGAGTGGTGGCTTGTGCACGCGGGGACAGTGCGCGCTCTGCGGGCGGCGTCGGCATGGTCTGGTGGCACTGGGCGCGGCTTCTCCTCGGTGGTCCACGTCTGCTCTTGGCTCGGGCAAGGGACATAGAGGGGCGGTGCGGCGTTGGCTACCTCCTAGACATGGCGAGGGAAGTTGGCGGCTGTTGTGGCGCGATGTCGCCGGTGGGGGTGCTCAAGGTGCTCGGCCTTAATGGCCATGACCATTTGGTCGTGTGCACAGGGTGTGGCCGGGCTAGCAAAAGGTAGGGCTGGTACTGAGGGAACAAGGGGACAAGGTTAGGCACAAATGATGACCAAGATCACTGCTCAAAACAGTGTTTTAAATTTGGCCAGATTTGTGCACACAAGCTGTTTGATGAAATGGCCAAAAGAGAAAAAGTTTTGAATTTTGGTTTCAAAATTTTTGGGTGATCTCCACTAGTGCTATGTAGTCTCTGGTTGCAAGGGTTTTGAAAATGGAGCTCAAAGACATGGTTTTTGAAATAGGGGTGATCTATGCATATGCATTAGATTCAATTTTAAACTGTCATTTAAAATAGTTTCCAGAAGGTTTTTAGAAGATCAAAAGGTGGGCCTTGGTACCTCATTATGTGTACTAGCAAGGGGTGTAAAGATCCAGAATTGTTTCTGTTAAGAATTGAGTACTAGGAATAGCCAAAGTAGGAATGAGAGTTAAATTTGTCAAAATGACCATTCCTTGATTTTAATTCTTTTTGATTTGATTTCTTTTAGGAAAAGTTTGGGAATGATGTAGATGATGTTTAAATCACCTAAGAAACATTTTAGAAGCAAAGTATCACACAATCATGGCAATTCAAAACAACTCCTGTTTTAAATGCACAAATATATGAATGCTTTCATTTTAAATTTGGAAAAGTTTTTGTTAATCCTAAATTTGGATGATTTGATCTTTGATACACTTGGATTAAAGTTTTGGGATGTTACAGGAGATGGATAGAGTTAATCAAGCATTATGACCTTGACATTCACTATCACCCCGGCAAAGCCAATGTGGTAGTGGATGCTCTTAGCAGATTGCCGTGTAGATTAAACACCATGATAAAAGAAGCCTAGCCAAGTTTGCATGAAGAGTTGGAGCAGTTTAGAATGGAGCTAGTTAGCAAAGGATTTTTAGCTAGTATTGAACTTCAGCCCACTTTGATCAGTCAGATCAAGGAGGCACAGAAAGGAAATGGAAGTATCGACGGAATCAAGCATCATATCGGTACAGGGAAGGTACCCGGATTCACCGAAGATGAAGAAGGAGTTTTGTGGTACAAAGGACGTATCTGTGTTCCAGCAGATTCAGAGTTGAAACAAGTCATTATGCAAGAATCTCATGATACCCTTTATTCTATCCACCTGGGAGGAATGAAGATGTATTAGGATTTGAAGGAGCAATTTTGGTGGCACAAAATGAAGAAAGAAGTCGGAAGCTACATAGCCAAGTGTGATATATGTCAGAGAGTCAAGGAGGAACATCAAAGACTCGCAGGACTTTTGCAACCATTGCAGATTCTGGAATGGAAATGGGATTCTGTCGGAATGGATTTCATCACCAGTTTGCCTACATCTAGTAGGGGAAATGACTCTATTTGGGTCATAGTTGATAGACTGTCCAAGGTAGCCCATTTTATACCTGTCAAGACCACCTACCAGAGTTCAAAGATAGCAGAGCTGTACATTGCTAGAATCATCAGTTTGCATGGGACCCCTAAGACCATAGTATCGGATTGAGGAACCCGATTTACCTCAAGATTTTGGCAGAAAGTCCAAGAAGGATTAGGAACCAAACTGAATTTTAGCACAGCTTATCACCCGCAAACCGATGGACAAACTGAAAGAGTAAACCAGATATTAGAAGATATGTTGAGAGCTTGTGTGCTAGAATATGGATCAAAATGGGAAGATTGTCTGCCTTTCGCAGAGTTCTCATACAACAATAGTTATCAAGCTAGTTTACAAATGGCCCCATTTGAATTTCTGTATGGAAGGAAGTTCCATACCCCGTTGAATTGGTCGCAAGTAGGAGAGAGTCAGATTTTCGGACCCGACATCCTACGAGAAGCCGAAGAGAATGTTCACAAAGTACGTCAACACCTCAAGACTGCCCAATCGACATAGAAGAGTTATGCTAACAAGAGACGTCGAGACCTGACCTTCAATGTCGGAGATTTTGTGTATCTCAAAGTATCACCCTTGAAAGGAATGCAACGTTTTCAACTAAAAGGGAAGTTAGCCCCCAGATATATTGGACCCTTCAAAATTTTGAATCACCGAGGAGAAGTATCCTATCAACTGGAACGGCCAGAGGAGATGTCAGCCATACATGATGTGTTCCATATCTCGTTACTTCGCAAATGCTTAGAAGTTCCGGAGAAGACCAAAGTTTTCAAGAACATTGATCACCGAGCCATACATATCAACAAGGATCTAACCTATCGTGAAGTACCCATTTTTATTTTGGAAGAAGCCTTCAGAACCACTAGGACCCGGAGTATCAAGTTTCTGAAGATCCTGTGGATCAACCATACTGAAGAAGAAGCTACTTGGGAGCGAGAAGATTATATTAGGACTGAGTTTCCAAATCTCTTTAGTTCCTAGTTTTTCTTAAATCTCGGGACAAGATTTTGTTTAAGGAGGGAAGGTTTGTAACACCCCAAAAATATTAATCAATATTATCAAGTTCTAATCACCCAAGTTTAGGGTTAACAAAAACTTTTATTATTAAATTGAATATGAGTGTATGTGTGATTTGCATTAGTGTATAAATGAGTGCAGTTGCCATGTTTGATTGCTACCAATGATAAGGAATGGTTTAAAGATGAATACTACGTCATCTAGGCCAATTACAAACAAAATCCAAAGAAAGAAAATTCAAATATGAATCATATGATCAAATGGTCATTTTGACCAAAATTAACCACTAGACCACTTTGAGTGTTCCTAGTAAAAGATTTCTAACAGAAACTTTCTCAATTCTTTTCACCCCTTGCTAGATCATGTAAAAATGAATCCAAGCAAGCCTTACAAAAAGACAGAAATTAAATTCAACTCTTGTTGAGAGACAATTCAAATTTGAATCAAGTGTATGTACTAAGATCACCATTTTGCAAAAAGCACTCAAATCATTTGACCTTGATTTTTCCAAGCAACCATGGACTACCAAGCATAAGATCAGAACACTCACCAAAATTAATTCAAAGATATCAAATTTGAATTCATGCGGCCATTTGGTCGAGCACCTGGCAGACATAGAAAACCCTGGCCTAACTTCCACTGTTTTGAGCAGTGATCTCTCACCCATTTGTCCCCTCTTCACTCCCCTGGTCTCTCCCAACACCCAACAGCATAGGACACGCCTCCCCCCTTTGCCGCTGCGCCAGTGCAGCGCCACCCGAAGCTCGCCGCGCTGACCGACCAAGAACAACTCGCCACAGCCAGCGCCTAAAGGAAATATGCCCTGAGAGGCAATAATAAAGTTGTTATTATGTATTCCTTGTATATGATAGATGTTTATTTTGTATGCTATAATTGTATTGAAAGGAAACGTCAATACATGTGTGTTTAATAAACAAAAAAGGTTCCTAGTTATGCCTCTCTTCCAGACTAGCTCGTTGATTAACAAGATGATCAAGGTTTCCTGATCATGGACATTGGATGTTGTTAATAACGATGTCACAGCATTTGTGAAATGATGTGATGAACATTCATCCGAAGTATAGCATTACGATCAAAGTCATTATGTTTACATTTCTATAACATCATACGAAGTAATCTTAGTCCTTAGACCATGAGATCATGTTAATTACTAACACCGGAAGAGTATCTTGATAACATCAAACGTCACACCGTAATAGGGTGACTATAAAGGTGGGTTCAGTGCTACGAAGGTGTTATGTTGAGGCTCATGGATCAAGAGTGGCATTTGTCAATCCCGATGATGGATAGATATACTCTAGGCCCTCTCGGTGATATCACATTAAGATAGCTTGCAAGCAAGTGATGTGATCACTAGAATGTTATATCACGGGAACAAGAAAAGAATGCATGTCGGTAACGAGATCAAACTAGGTATTTGTATACCTATGATCGAATCTTGGACATGTATTATATCATGAGACAAAGGGATTATGTTACTAGCGTTAAAGGTTCTCACGATCACAGAAGTCATCGTTGAATGTGCAGGAGTCAATATGGATCTCGAGGTCCCTCTTCTGATTATTTATCTGAGAGGAGTCTCAATCATGTCTGCATTATTCGCGAACCATAGGGTGACACACTTAAGGGTTGCCAGACACCATTTTGGAGCACATATGTTTCAGACGAAAGGATTGCAAAGCGCAGGAATTGTTTCGATAGAAACCATAATTGTTTCGGGTGAAATTGCAGAAAGTGGTTCTGCATGTGATATTGAAATGTTGCAAGGGGTTTTATGTGATTGTTTGTTAATTAAAGTAATTAACAAAATTCTGAATAAAATAAATAAAAGAGTTTTATTAATTGAGATTTGCATTAAATTTGGTGGAAATTTAATGCATGTGAGTGGAATTTTGGGTGGAGCTTGAATTGATGTGAGTGGAGCTTCCACCACATGAATGAGGAAGAGGTGGGGGCACCCTCCTTGGCCGCCGGCCATGGTAGAGGAGGAGCCCCCCTGACGAGGGTTTAACTCATGAATGCCCATTGTTATGGACTTGGGTTTTGGAGAAGGAGGGAGCACTGGAGACATCTATCGGCTAGCAAACAAGCACACAGGGGAGAAAGATTTACCCAGGTTCAGGCCTCGTAGAGGTCCCTACTCCTGCTTGTCTGTTCGTGGAATTATTGAAGGAATCGAAGATTACAATGGTGCACAGATGCAATATGGCGAGGGTTGTGGAAACTAGGGTTTAGTGTGTCCTCCTCGCCGCCCCCTCCTAGCCCTTATATAGATAGGCTAGGTCTCGGGTAGCAGGTCGAGTCGGTTACAAGTTAGGGTTTCCCCTTTAATCTTTCTATCTTTAGCTTCTTCTTGTTCTTCAAGCAATCGAGAGTCCGTAGGTTACTCGAGTCCTTCATTTTGGGCCTTGGCAACACCATGGGCCTGTACGTATTTAGATCGTATATACCAAGCTCGAGTACCTGTAGGGTATACCCATGTCAGTAGCCCCCAAGTGTCCAGTGGAATCGCAGATTCGACTAGGGACTTTTGAAGTCTTTTGAGTGCATGAATGAGTATATTTCGACTGCTTTATTTGTGTCATAGGGATTGTTGATGTACGTGCCAGATATAACTGAAGTATCGGTATCAGTTAACCACCTTAGGGTGAAACAACGCAATCTACTCGAGTCCCCGGACTCGAATCTGGAAAAGTGTTGGTGTAATTCAACTCAAGCCGCGGAGGTCTTACAGGAGTCGAATTCCAGTTATATGGGTATGAGCACTCGACGCGTCCGTCAAGGCATGTTCATCGTACCTGTAGGTACAGATATATTTCTGGTAGTGCGCAGCTAATGCGTTGTCAGGCCTTATTCAGGTCTTACCTTCACGCTGTAAGCGGGGCATCTGAATTTTATCATCGTGGAGACGATTCGGGTGACCCAGGAGACGCAGTCTCTTTGTAGGGAAAAATTATGAGGCAGTGTCGCCATCAGTTTCGAGTGTGGATGTTATCAACACGCAGTTTTTTGTATAAATAATCATAGGGTGCACGACCAGCGCTCCCTATGGGAGTATCCCCCGAGTGCCTGGTTGAGTCGAAGACTCAGGTAGGGACTAAAGAATCATTTTGCGACTGCTATCGTCTTTTATTTGCTTGTTTCAGTCGAATTTGTTTCTGGTGCTCCCTATGGGAGTAACCCATGCCCATAGTCAAGCCATGCTACGAGTGGTTGGGTTTGATTTGATTATCCATGTTCCCGAAAAAAGAAGAAGAAAGAAAAAATCGTAGGGTGCGCGACCAGCGCTCCCTATGGGAGTAGCCCCCGAGTGCTTGGTGGAGTCGAAGACTCGATCAAGGACTAAAGTAGTCGAAGTCTTCTGCTATGTAGCTTTGATGACATCAGTGCTGACAGTTTCATGACCTCAGTTGCCCGCCTGAGCGAGTTTGACGGGACGTGACGAGGAGTGTGTCCCACTTTTGGACTTTGATTTGACTGGGCATGCGTAATCTTTATTTTAACTGCGCCTCCTCGATTTCCGCGCGTAATGGGAGTAGTGGAGGGACGGTTCGCGCTTCCACTCCTCCACGTGTCGAGCACGATGTTTGCCACGCATCCAATAGGGTTTTTCTGAGCCGTTGGATTGCATCTTCCAGGGGTTAAGTAGCGACACTGTGACGGTAATTTTCTCATCTGCTCTCATTCATACTTTGCTTCCATCGCCATTGCTGCTGCTCCTCTGCTTTACTCTGCGCCCGTTTCTTTCGCGACGCTGGACCAGCTCCGCTCGTTTCCGAGCTACTTCCTTCGCTCGCATCGCCGCCGCGCAATGGGGAAGAAGAAAAGAGGCGCTGCGGCTGATTCCACGGCCACCGCTGCTGCGGCGAAGAAGAAAGGCGGCTCCGCCGCTGCGGGCACCAGCACCGCCGCCGGTGGGAAGAAGAAAGCCGCAGGCACCCGCGTCACGAATGGTGTGTGGCGCCCCTCCATCATCAAGTCATCTGATCTCCGTCTTCTTCGTCCAAGATGCAGTCTTGCCGCCCATCGCCACGCAGCGTCCTCGGTGAGACAATTCCTGCTCCTCCCGCTGGTTTTCGAGTGATGTTTTTAGCATTCATCATTCGTGGTCTCTCCTTGCCCCTTCACCCCTTTTTAGGGGCCTCCTTTGTTTCTACGGGCTTCAGCTCCATCAGCTGACCCCGAACTTGATCCTCCACATCTCTTGCTTCATTACCCTTTGCGAGTGCTGGCTCGGAATCGAGCCGCACTTCGGCCTCTTCAAGCGCCTCTTCAAATTGAAGCGCCAATCTGCATCTAGCTCTTTAGTCTATGATGTAGGTGGTTGCGGGATTCACGTCGACCCATCTGCCACCTATTTCGACATCAAGCTCACAGCGTCCATCCAAGGGTGGAGGGACAAGTGGTTCTACATCCGCGATGAGAAGGTTGGCGACGAGCACTTCGGACTCGCACCCTTCGATCCCGCGATGCCGTGCAATAGGAGGCGCTCCTGGAAGAATGTAGTCATGCCTGGCGAATCCGCGTAGACAGATGTGTTGTACCAGCGCATCTGCGACCTCGTGAGTCGCATAGGCAAAGAGGAGGGAGGTTGCGCCCTCATTCGCACTTGGCTGCACCGTCGCGTCCAGCCCCTGCAGGCCAGAGTCCACCCCATGTTTCAGTGGGCTAGCACTGATGATGCCACTCGCTTGTCTGTCGATGGCATGTCCGCGAGTGAGGTGGACAAGAGGGTTCGACTGGTCACCAAGTACACCGTCAAGGATGTTCTTCCTAGTGAGCCAGTTGTTCCTCCGTTCAATGCTGCTAACCCTCCTCCTGAGGTATAGTTGTGCTACGCAGTAGCTTAATTTGTCGATTGCTTTTCTGCTGTTTGTTTGTTTTTTGCTAAACTTGTTGTCTGTATGCAGGATTGGTCGGTGTCGCCTTGTATGCCCCCTCTTCCTGAGGGGATTATTCCTCGCGAAGCCTTGGAGGAGGACGAGTCGGAGTCGACCGTCCCCTCTGATGTGGAGCAGGAAGCCCCTGAGTCCGGTAGTCCGGATACTCGCAAGCGTTCGCGCAGTAAGGATTCCGATGTGTCATCTCCTTCGACTCCGGAAGGTGCAGGTCTAGGTGCGGAGTCGCCGATCCTTGCCATTCCTGTGAGCGCTATTGCACCTTCCTCTCGCAAGAAGATGCGATTGCCCAAGGAGTCCTCGTCAGAGTCGAAGGAGGCCACTTTTGGCTTTGACAAATTTGATTGCTAAGTTTTCTAATTTGTTTTACTCTTCTGTGGATTTGCCCTTGTTTGGCTCATCTCTGTGTTTGTCCTTTTTTGATGTGGATTTTGTCTTGCAGCCAAGAGGCGTCGTCATCTTCTGGTGACGTTCAATTCTTGAAAGAATCAGGAGTCGCGGCCTCAAGGGCCAAGAAAGAGGTCGAGCGCTCCCCTTCCCCTCCATTGGCGGCCCACTCCGGGCACAACTCTTCCAGTTCTCCTCATGCAGGGGAGCATCGAATGGTTGCCCGGATGATGGTACAGCAGACATCTTCAGAGTCATTGGAGGACCATGTAAGTGTAGTTTTTCTCCTTTTTAGTGTTGCAGTCGATGTTATCTATTGCCTCTGCTGATTCCTTGCTGTGTGATAGCTCCTTGTGAAGGAAGCCGCGCACTTGGCGGAACAAGTGCTTGCAATGGGCCGCCAACATGCAATGCTGGAGACGCGTCATCGCGCGGTTGAAAGTGAGTGTCCTGCACTTCTTCTTCTTCCTCGTCTCCTTTTGATAGGGTCGACCGATAGTCAACCCCTTTCTGTTTTGTAGCTGAACATAACGCCCTCCTGTGCAATGCTGCCACCATGGAGAAATCCCTCGCCGCGGCTGTGAAGGGTCGCGATGAGGCAATCGCGGCGCGTGACAAGGCGCAAAGGCGCGAAGAGGAGTTGCGTGCCTCCTATGCAGCCAGGGAGAAGTTTTTCGAGGAACAACTTTTCTCAATCGCCAAGGCCCTCTCAGGTATTTTGCTTTGGATATCGTTGTCCTTTTCTGCTGGACTTTTTGCCATTGGCACTGATGTTTTGTCCATGTGTGGATTTATGCGCAGATGCTGGCGACTTGAATTTCGACCCGCAGGCCCTTCGTCACGATGATGCTCTGGCGGGTGCACTATCAGCAGTCGAGGATACGCTCTCCAAGGCCAAGGGAGCCCTCAGTCGCCTCTGGAAGGAGCTGATGCCCAAGGCGGAGTTAATCAAGAATATAGACGAGCTGGTGGAGTCACTCGCCGAGGGTGTGTCTTCCAGCTACAAGAACTCACTTCACGCGGCTGGCGCGTCCATGTCGCTTGCCATGGTGCAGGCCCACGGAGTCGAGGTTGATCCTGCCGCGGTGTCGAAGGCGATGCCTGTTAGCGCGGACGGCCAGCAGGTAGTCTTTGCTCCTTTCGCGACTTCTTGTGGCAAGTATGGCAAGTATTCTGAGGAGCTGCACCGCGCCAAGAAGGCGGCGAAAGCGGCGGCATCAGGGGCTGGCGGAAAGTCAGTGGCATCTGACACTGCCACGGACTCGATGAAGCCGCCGAGGCCATCAAAGTCGAAGAAGCCAGTTGCTCCTTAGTTAGCTTTTGTAATAGTTAATTAGTTTATGTCCTTTTGTTTAAGAACATGCCTGCTGGCGAGTGTATCTGCTGATACTTTTGCTAGTCTTGAATGCATTTGAATCCTTTGTCTTTGTGTTGATTTGGTCGTCTTATTTGCTTCTATCTTGACTTGTGGTAGGGTACATCAAGTGATCCTTTAAGGGGAACTCAGGACTCACCGACTCTTGATGATACCGTGGTATCGCCGCGCTCTAGAATAGATGAGTTGTCGCTGCTTTCGCGACTACGTGACCGCGTGAAGCAGCTGGAGTGTGAGTTGTCCGTGCTCCGCGGTAACGCGGATGTATGTAAGTCGAAGGCGGAGAAAGCCGCCGCTCGAGAGGAGTATCTGCTTGGCGAGGTGACGCAGCTCGGCAACCAATTCAAGTGATAGTTTGCTTGCTCTCATCTTTTCCTTGTAGTCACTCGCAATGGTACGTTGTACTTATGTTGCTGTTGCTGCTTCGTGTAGTTGTCAGCACGCGTCATCCGCAGGAAGAGAGGGATAGAATTGCCATTCGCATGCATGATCTTACCCAGGAACAACTTCAAGAGAGTGGATACTTCATGGTAGATCATGATCGTGCGACTGTGCTGGCGACCCTACATGATCGTGCATCGCGAGTGCTGCATTTTCTGAAGAAGTCGCAGTCATGCTTGAAGAACATTCATCGGGCGATGTTTCCGCTAGATGATACTCCATCAAGCTTGCTGGCCCTCCTTGCCAAGTTTCAAGACCTGACCGTGGTTCGTGAGTGCGTAAGGCAATAGTTGGTGGCTGGTGCCAAGGCTGCTCTATCAATGGTGCGACTACACATGCCTGACGTAGATGTTGCGGCAATTGCATCTGGGCCGTCTGCACCACCAGCAGGTTCTTCCTAGAATATGGTGTCGCACTATCAGGCGGTGGATTGCCCAACAGAAGAGATCGTCGACTTCTTTGAGGAACAAACCAATGTTCTCCTGCTGCAGTAGTAGCCTAGTTTGTATCCTGCACATAAGTGTACTTGTGTTGTAAAGTTCGTATAAATGTTGTGTATAAGGTATTGTATAAAGAGCTTTGTTAGCATGAAGTGCGTTGCACTATGCGAGTCCCTTTCGTTAGCCTGGTCATGCTTTTATCTCAGTCCCTTGTCAACCTGTCAGGTGCGTTGCAGCTGGGTTGATGTTTGTGCCAAGGGTTTTGATTGATGTGCCAGCTACTCAGGATATCGCATTTTGGTTCGTAGAACAGATGTATATAGGGTGGTGCAGCCCCCGAGTAGATAAAATTGGAGAAGTAAAGGAAAAACACAGAGTTTTGGGGCACTTAGCTTTATTTATTCGAAGAATAGTGTGAGGTACAATGTGTGGCTAAGTAGCCTTAGCTGAGTAGCCTTATTTGCAATGAAAAAGTAAAAAGCGACTAGGGGTAGAAGCGTCGCAGCTGTGCGATGTTCCAGGGGTTGGAGTATGCGACTCCTGTCTCTAAGTCTTAAAGGCGATAGGCGCCACAGGATTATACGTAATCACGTACGGTCCTTCCCAGGGGGACTCGAGCTTGAGATGCCCCTGTTGTTTCAGTCGCAGGACCAGGTCGCCTTCGACGAAGGATCTAGGGCGTAGCCTCCCGCTGTGGTAGTTGTGCAGGTTCTGCTGGTAGATCGTTGATCTTTCCGTGGCGATTTCTCGTGCCTCGTCAAGGAGGTCGACGGAGTCTTCGAGTGCGAGGGATGACTCTTGTTCGCTGTAAGCGACCACGCGTGGCGCCTTGTATCGTACCTCGGCGGGCAGCACTGCTTCTGCTCCGTGCACCATAAAGAATGGCGTGTAGCCCGTGGCGCTGTTTGGAGTTGTGCGTAGGCTCCAGAGTATGGATTGCAGTTCGTCTGGCCAGCAACCCATGGCTTGTTCGAGTGGCCGGAGGAGTCGCTTCTTGATGCCGCCGCAGACGAGCCCGCTTGCTTTTTCCACCTGACCGTTGGTCTATGGATGCGCTACCGAGGTGTAGCTGATGTTGATCCCCAGGTTCTCGTAGAATTCTTGGAATTCATTGGATGTGAAGTTCGTGTCGTTGTCCGTAATGATGTTGTGTGGCACCCCAAAACGGAAGACGATGGACTCGAAGAACTTGACTGCGTTGTGCCTGATTGATTGGTTGCTGGCATGGCCTCTATCCACTTGGTGAATTTATCGACTACCACCAGGAGGTAGACATATCCTCCTCGTGAGGACTTAGGGATCTTGCCGACCATGTCGAGTCCCCATTGTGCGAAGGGCCAGGCCAACGGAATTGGCCGGAGTTCTGCGCCAGATGCGTGCGGCTTGTCCGCGAATCGTTGGCATGCGTTGCACTTTTGGACGATGTCCTTGGCATCACGCATGGCTGTAGGCCACTAGAACCCAGCTCGCAAAGCTTTGGCCACAAGGGCGCGACTGCCGGTGTGGTGCCCACGGGTCCCCTCATGGATGTCGATGAGAACAACTCTTCCATCGGCCATGGAGACGCATCGCTGTAGTACACCTATGATGCTGCGTTTATACAGTTCGCCGTTGATAACAGTGAATGCCTTGGATCGCCGCACGACTTGCCGTGCATCAGTCGGATCGTCCGGTAGTCTTTTTCTGAGGAGATACGTGATGTACCGTTGCATCTAGGATTGCTCAATCATCATGATGCTCATTGGTCCCTCGAGTCCTGTGTCCAGCTCCAAGTCATCGAGTGCCATTGTCTCATTGGGCGGCGTAGCCCCCGAGTCCGTTGATGCGCTTGTTTTCTTCTCTGCGGCCTTTGCCTTGATGGAGCGTTCACAGATGCGCTCGAGAAATACCCCAGGTGGTATGGGGGCGCAGGTAGAGCCTATGTTGGCGAGTGCGGCCGCCTCCTCGTTGCTTTCGCAACCTACGTGCCGTAGCTCGCAACCGTCAAAGTCTCCTTCGAGTGTGTCGTAGAGGTCGCGATACGCGATCATGTTGTCGTTCAGTGCGTTGCACTCATGCATTGTTTGGTTGACGACCAGCTTGGAGTCGCCGTAGATGATGAGCCTCTTGGCGCCGCAGGCTTTTGCCATCCTCATCCCGTGCAACAGGGCCTCGTATTCATCCTCATTGTTGGAGGCTGTGAACTGCATTCGCATGATATACTTCAACTTGTCCCCTTGAGGTGATGTCAGTATGACACCTACGCCTGCTCCGTCCTTCCGCTTGGACCCATCGAAGTGCATTGTCTAGAGGTAGGACATATCTGGTTTGTCTGGGAGCTAGTTCTCCATCCACTGCACGAGGAAGTCAGGGAGAACTTGCGACTTGATTGCGTCGCGCTTTTCGTATGTGATGTCTCGTGGAGACAATTCTATTCCCCAAAGCGCGACTCGTCCCGTGGCATCGGGGTTATTGAGAATATGCCCCAACGGGGCATCGTTGACCACCACGATTGGATGTTCCTGGAAGTAATGGCGCAGTCGTTGGGCGGTCATGAAGACACCGTACGCCAGCTTCTAGTAGTGCGGGTACTGCTGTTTTGTTGGTGTGAAGACCTCGCTGAGGTAGTATACTGGGCTTTGTACCCCGTGGACCTTGTTTTCCTCGGCTCGATCGACGACGAGCATTGTGCTGACCACCTGGTTGGTGGCGGAGATATACAGCAACAGTGGTTCTCTTTCCTGTGGGGTCACGAGTACTAGCGAGGTGGATAGAAGGAGCTGGAGGTCTTCGAATGTTTCCTGCGCTTCGTTGGTCCACTCGAAATTTTCGGCTTTGCGGAGGAGTTGGTAGAAGGGCAGCGCCTTTTCACCCATCCGACTGATGAATCGATTGAGGGCTGCGATTTGCCCAGCCAGCTGCTGAATGCCCCGTATGTTTTTCGGCTTTTCCATGGCCAGTATGGCTTTTATTTTCTTCGGGTTTGCCTCGATTCCCCTCGTGGAGATGAGGTACCCGAGTAATTGCCCAGATGGCACGCCGAAGGCGCATTTGTCTGGACTGAGCTTAATCCGGTAGCGGTCGAGGTTGGCAAAGGTTTCACGCAGATCGTCGATTAATGAGGCTTCATCCTTGGTCTTGATTACTATGTCGTCGACATAGACTTGGATATTGTGACCCAGTTGTTCCTTGAGGCAAGCCTGCATGCACCGCTGGTAGGTAGCTCCCGCGTTCTTTAGCCCGAAGGGCATTGTGTTATAGCAGAACACACCAAAGGGCATTGTAAACGCTGTTTTTTCTTGATCTTCCTCCTTCATTCGAATCTGATTATAGCCTGAGTAGGCGTCGAGGAAGCAGAGGCGCTCGCATCCCGCAGTGGAGTCGATGATCTGGTCGATGCGTGGCAATGGGAAGTGATCCTTTGGGCAATGCTTATTCAGAGAGGTGAAATTCACGCACATCCGCAGGATATCCGTGTCCTTTTTTGGTACCAGCACTATGTTGGCGAGCCAAGTGCTTTCCTTGATCTCGCGTATGAATTTGGCGTCGAGGAGTCTATTGATCTCCATGCCGACTGCTTGCGCTCGTGGCTCGGACAATCGCCGAATTGTTTGCTTGACTGGCCTTGCGTCGGGGTTGACGTTGAGTGCGTGCTCGGCGAATTCCCTGGGAACTCCTGGCATGTCCGCAGGACACCAGGCGAAAATTTCCCAGTGCTCATGGAGGAATTCGACGCGCGCGAGTTCCTATGTGGGACTCAAGTTGTTGGCAATGAGAGCCGTCTTGGCGGGATCCGATGGGTGGACCTGTACTTTCTTTGTGTGCACCGATGAGACGAAAGAGAGATCAGGTGAGCTTGGCTGGCTCAGCGGAGGCATACTATTGTCTGTCGACTCCTTTAGTCTCGCGAGTTCTTCCTGCATGCCAAAGGACTCAGAAATTCTGTTGAATTCCCTGTCGCAACTGTCAGATCTTTCGAAGCTCCTGTTTATCATGATGATGCCATTGGGACCTGGCATTTTCATCTGCAGGTAGGCGTAGTGGGGTAATGCCATAAACCTAGCGAATGCGACACGCCCGAGGATGCAGTGGTACTATGAGGACCAGTCGACGACCTCAAAGTCGATGCGCTCGTGCCGGAAATTCTTCGGCGTGCCGAAGATGACGTCGAGGTTGATTTTGCCCCGGGGGTATACGCCTTTCCCTGGGACGATGCCGTGGAACGTTGTGTCTGAGGCCTCCAGGCAGGTTAGCGGGATTCTCATTGCTCGCAAGGTACTCGTGAATATAAGGTTGATGCCGCTCCCACCGTCCATGAAGACGCGGCTCATGTCGAAACCTCCAATTTGCGCCTCGAGTACGAGGGGGCAATGGCCTGGACGGGGTACCTGAGGCGGATGGTCGCGTTTGTCGAAGGTGATGCATGACTCGCTTCCACTGAGGTACTTAGTGGTAGATGGTGGCGAGTGTGTGTCCAAGTTGACTTGGCGAGTGATGGCCTTCTGCACCCGATTGGAGGGTCGTCCCTTTTGGATAATTATGGTGCCCATGGCTCGTGGGTACGGTTCGCCTTCGTGGTGCTGGTCCGGTGCAGCTGCATTCGGGGGTGGCCCGGGGGGTGGTGGCGGAGTGCCATGTTCCACGGCGCCTGGGGCGACGCCGTAACCTCTTTCGACTGCGTTGCGGTTCATCCGAGCTAATCCCTCATGTAGTTTGAGGAACTCGCGGTAGTCCTTGAGGAGGTGGCTGGACTTCTTCCCATCGTGCTTGTCGATGTAGAAGTGCACCGTGCATGGCCCGGACAGTTTGTCTTCAATGGTTGTTGCGGGTGCTTCATCGCGATCGCGGTGTTGCCACACTTGCGTGGTCTTCCCGAAGTCGCGATATCCACCGTTACGGTATCCGCTGTTGCGGTTGTCGTCGCGTCTGTCGGTGTAGCCGGCTGTGACCATGTTGACATCGTCACGGTCATCGTAGATGCGCATACGGCATTTGCTTCGGCGGTCGCGTCTGCGCTCGAGTTCTGCCTCCTTGTCGGAATGGACGTGATTCTTCACCGAATCTTCTCCATCAGCCCACCGATTCGCGATCTCCATGAGGTGATCGATGGTATTGGGCTTTGAGCGGCCCAGCTCCTCCCTGAGTTCTAGGCGGCGGACGCCACCGTTGAATGCATCAATCGGGTGATCCTCCAAGATGTTCTCTGCAGAGTTCTTGATGATGGACCACCTTTGGATGTAGGAGCGTAGCGATTCGCCCGATCGTTGCTGGCAGCATCTTAGCTCTTCGATTGATGCAGGCCGCTTGTACGTGCCCTTGAAATTGCGCACGAAGCTGTAAACCAGCTCGTCCCAACTGCGAATGGATCCGCGTGGGAGGTTGTTGAGCCATGCTCGGGCGGTGCCCTGTAGCTGTAGCTGCAAGCATTGCATGGCCGTGCTTCGACTGCCCCTGTGGAGCCTGATGGAGGAGATGTGGTCCTCCAGCCCGATTTTTGGGTCCTATAGACCGTCGAACTTCGGGTTCTCCGACGGGAGTTTGAACCCCTTTAGCATTCGTTTCTGCCTGATGGACCTACTGAAGCATCTGGCACCACAGAGCTCCACGTCTTCCTGTTCTGAATCAGTCGACCGAGCACGTCGTGCCCTTGATTTGTCGATCTTGCGCTGCGTGATGTCATCACGCGTGTCGTAGTCATGGTCGTGTCGTCGTGAGCGGCGACGTCAAGACAGGTCATGACTGTCATCACTGGATGAGGGCGAGGAGTAACGCTTTGCTAGCGCTTTGCCCTTTTTTGGTTCCGGTGTTGGATCTTTGTCGAGGGCGGCCTCGATTAATCCTAAGCCCGTGATCGTGGATCGGTGCATGGCGGCTCGGGGATCTCCAGCCGGTGGATGGTTGTTGAGGAGGTAAATGGTGGCCGCTGTCACTGCAGCCTGTGACGTCTTGGGGACCACGTTGCCCCTACTGTCGACTATCATAGAGCCGAAGTCGAGGACCTTTGTGGCTTCTATGCGTTCTTGCTCGGTGAGGTGAGCCATCTGAGATTGCCTCTTCTTGGCGAGTTGCTCGTTGCCCTTTGAGGAGGATCCAACGTAGGAGGAGAGCCCAGCACGACGAAGGCTCGATTCGTCTGCCGCCTTTTTGCGCGCCTCGAGTTGCGCGATTGTTTGTACTTGGCGCTTGAATTCTTCCTTTAGGAGCCAATGGTAACCCATTAGCAGTTCTTGCAGAGATCCGAAGGATAGAGGAGTGCCTCGTAGGGCCTCGCGGCAGCGAGCCCATTCTTGCTCGTTGAGCCTGATCATGACGCGTTCGCCGGTTTGCTCGTTTACTATGGTTGGAGGTTCGACTGCTTCTCTGTTGTTGGCGTTGGTGCGGTCGCCACTGTTGCTGCTATTGCCGCCATTATGCGGGTCGGTTCCATTGCCGCGATTGCCACCGTTGTCACGGTTGGCAGAGGTATCGCCTACGTTGATGACGACGCACATGAAGTGATTGGGGAAGCTGCTGCTTCCACAACTCTCAGATCTGGAACCATAGGTCCCATCTTTAGTGGCCAGATCGCTCAGATCAGAGTCGCGACTGCTATCGCTGACCGTGTTCTCGACTGTTGTCGGGGCGTTGGGCTCACTGAGGGTGACGATCGATGGAGGGAACCATGATGTTGGGGCAATCGACGGTGCCGTCGGCTGATCAGGCATGCGAAGCGTGCCCATCTGACCGACTTGGAAGCGGAAACTTCCTATCGCCAGGCTGATTCCGTCGCCCACGGACTCGAAGGCCGGGCGAGTGGCCGGCGTGTGGACGGTGAAGTCGAACACGCCGAAGAGCTGGCGGATCTCCGCTGTTGCGGAGTTGTAGATCGCGGTTGATGGGGCCGAAGAAGCCGCAACATCAGCACTCCCAATTCCCACAGACGGTGCCAATTGACGAGGGTTTAACTCATCAATGCCCATTGTTATGGACTTGGGTTTTGGAGAAGGAGGGAGCGCTGGAGACATCTATCGGCTAGCAAACAAGCACACAGGAGACAAAGATTTACCCAGGTTCAAGCCTCGTAGAGGTCCCTACTCTTGCTTGTCTGCTCGTGGAATTATCGAAGGAATCGAAGATTACAATGGTGCGCAGATGCAATCTGGCGAGGGTTGTGGAAACTAGGGTTGTGTGTGTCCTCCTCGCCTCCCCTCCTAGCCCTTATATAGATACGCTAGGTCTCGGGTAGCAGGTCGAGTCAGTTACAAGTTAGGGTTTTCCCCTTCAAACTTTCTATCTTTAGCTTCTTCTTGTTCTTCAAGCAATCTAGAGTCCGTAGGTTACTCGAGTCCTTCATTTTGGGCATTGGAGACACCGTGGTCCTGTATGTATTTATACCATATATACCAAGATCGAGTACCTGTAGGGTATACCCATGTCACCCCCTCTCCTATAAAAAGCCTCCCTCTCCTGCCTCACAAACCACACCTCCTCGTGAAGGATCTCTCTCCCCCTATAGATATTTCCCCATGGTCTCGGATTAGCGAGATACATGTTCCCGGTGGCCTTGCGTTTGGAAGGAGTTGCTGCTTCTGCTGATTCACTAGAGCGAGGAGGTGGAGGTTGTCCGGTGGCTTGAACGTGTGTGCGAGGACGAATGCGCTTCTAATTTGCGGCGCTCGGACTTCTACACGATCTTGAGATCGGCAAGCGTACGACTACATCATCCACAAGTTCCAAATCGTTAACAAAACTCTGTTGTCTTCGAGGGTAAGTTCTCCATGGATGTATATCCACCCGTTGCTCTGTATCTAGTAGATAGATCTTGGCATATAGTTCTCATCATAGGAAAACTTTTGTTTTCTATGTTGTGAACCCAACAGTGGTATCAGAGCCTGATCTATGTGTAGGTGCTTTGCATGGGTAGTACACATATGTTTATATGTGGGCGATGATGATCATGTTATTGCATCTTCTATGTATTTTGGATATTGGTGGCATAGTGGGATGAAGCGGCCCGGACCAACCTTACATGTCATCGTACATGACACTGGTTCCACGACTGACATGCAACTAGTTTTGCATAAGTGGCTAGCGGGTGTCTTTCTCTCCTACTATAGTCAATATCTGATTTACAACGAGTTGCTAATGACTTGGTTATCCTCATTGTGGTTCATGTTCGTAGGTAAGACCGGTTCTATCTCCGAAAGCCCTAATCCACGTAAAACTTGCAATTGATAAATGAGAGGCGTCTAGTTTAGATCGTTGTTGGGCTAGTGTCTTGATATGGTATTGTTGTAAGTAGATGTATGATAGATACTCTTACAACACACTTAACGTGTAAGTTCCATAGAACTTGGCCTTACACACAAAGGAATGATAGAGATCATACCACGATGCAAATGATAGAGATCAAATGCATGGACCATATCATCTCACTTTACACATTAGATGTTAGCATCTTATACTGCTAGTTTGGCGCTTTTGGTAGCATTGTAAGATGATACCTCATTTAAATATCAAGATAAAATGTGTTCTTCCTTCAGTATGCACCGTTCTATGGATCGTGTTTCGAGACATCACGTGATGATCGGGTGTACTCGACTCCGCGCTTTCATACAACGGGTGTAAGACAGTTTTACACACGCGGGTACTAAGGTTCTTACTTGACGAGCCTAGCATGTATAGACATGGCCTTGGAACACGGACCGAAAGGTTAAGCATGATTCACATAGTTGATATGATGCCCATATAGATGCTCGCCTTTGAGGCTACATCGACTCACGTGATGATCGGACTTGGTGTAGTGAATTTGGTTCATGTAATCACCAAAAAGACACGAGGGATGTCGTTTTTGAGTGGGAGGTCATTAGTAATTTGGATTAGTTGAACTCAATCTATCATAAACTTAGTCTAAATAAACTTTACAAGTTCTTTTGTAGATGGCACCACCTGCTTTTAATTTCAATGTGTTCATGGAGAAAGAGAAATTTGCTGCGAATGGTAGCAACTTCACCAACTGGGCTATGAATTTGAGGATTCTCCTTACTGCTGCACAAAAGCAATATGTGCTAGAGGCGCCGCTAGGCCCCCCACCAGCTCCTGATGCCCCTGACGAGGAAAAGAATGTCTATATAACTCGTCAGGAGGACCACAACTTAGTTCATTGCAGCATACTGTATGGGCTAGAGCCAGAACTTCGAAAGCGTTTCGAAAATGGCAATGCCTTTGATACCATGGGAGAATTGAAAATGATTTTTGATACCCATGATGCCGTAGAGAGTTATAATGCTTCTGAAAAGTTCTTTAGCTGCATGATGGAAGAGAATAGCTCCATTAGTGAGCATGTACTCAAAATATCTGGGTACGCCGATAAGCTTGTGTCCTTGGGAATAATGATTCCCATTGACTTAGGCATACATCGTGTTCTCCAATCTCTGCCACCTAGCTACAAGAGCTTCGTGATGAACTATAACATACAGGGCATGAAGAAGTCTCTTCCCGAGCTTCTGTTAATGCTTAAGACTGCAGAAGTGGAGATTAGGAAAGAACATCAAGTGTTGATGATCAATAAGACCACCGGTTTCAAGAAGGACAAGAAAGGCAAGCTGAAGGGAAAGAAGGGTGGCAAACCTGTCGCCGCACCTGAAAAGAAACCCCGAGATGGCCCTAAGTCTGATACCGAGTGCTACTATTGCAAGGGGACTGGCCATTGGAAGTGCAACTGCCCCAAGTATTTGGCGGACAAGAAGGCCGGCAAGGCAAACAAAGGTATATGTGATATACATGTTATTGATGTGTACTTGACTAGTACTCGCAGTAGCACCTGGGTATTTGATACGGGATCGGTTGCTAATATATGTAACTCGATTCAGGGGTTGCGGAACAAGTGACAGCTAGTAAGGGATGAGGTCACGACGCAGGTCGGCAATGGATCAAGAGTTGATGTGATCGCCGTCAGAACGCTACCTCTCCATATGCCGTCGGGATTAGTGATAAATCTGAATAATTGTTATTTTGTGCTTGCACTGAGCATGAACATTGTATCCAGATCATGTTTGATGCGAAGTGGTTATTCCTTTAAATCTGAAAACAATGATTGTTCGATTTATATGGATAATATCTTTTATGGTCATGCACCTGTGTTGAATGGTTTATTTCTATTGGATCTCGATAGTAGTATTATGCATATTCATTGTGTTGATGCTAAAAGGGTGAAACTTGATGATGATATATCTACATATATGTGGCATTGCCGTGTAGGTCATATTGGCGTTAAACGCATGAAGAAACTCCATTCTGATGGACTTTTGGAATCACTTGATTTTGAATCATTTGATACATGTGAGCCATGCCTTATGGGCAAGATGACAAGAATGTCGTTTTCCGGTTCAATGGAACGGGCGACAGATTTATTGGAAATCGTACATACTGATCTGTGTTGACCAATGAGTGTGTCGGCGCGAGATGGATATCGTTATTTTATTACTTTCATGGATGATTTGAGTAGATACGGGTATATCTATTTGATGAAACATAAGTCTGAAACTTTTGAAAAGTTCAAGGAATTTCAGAATGAAGTGGAAAATCATCGTAACAAAAGATCAAATTTCTGCGGTCCGACCGTGGAGGAGAGTATCTTAGTTACGAGTTTAGCACACATATGAAAAAATGTGGAATAGTTTCACAACTCACGCCTGTCGGAACACCACAACGTAATGGTGTGTCGGAACGTCGTAATCATACTTTATTGGATATGGTTCGATCTATGATGTCTCTGACTGACTTGCCACTGTCATTTTGGGTTTATGCACTGGAAACCGCTGCATTCACTTTAAATTGGGCACCATCTAAATCTGTTTGCCCCCAGATACCCCAACCGGACAAGAAACATGGCAGCTGGATAGCGTCCGGCTGACAAGCGCAGCCGGACAGGGCAAGTCTAACCGGCTACCGTGAGGTAGCCGGAGCGGCGAGAAGCAGCCGGCTACAACAGCGTAGCCGGAACCAATCAAGGAGACAGTGCGACATGCGGAACAGTGCGCGGTACACCCTGTACGACGACAAGACTGGGAACTACTCGGCCATACCGAAGACTTTGCAGGGGTGACGCCGGAACAGTGGCCCGATGCTGACGACAGGCTCGCACGGCATTCACTATGCCCACGACAGCCATACCGCTCGTACTCTGATGGGACACAGTTGTACCGGATACTGTAGATGACCAGCCGGCTGGGACCCACCTATGGGGCCCGCCAGTCGGATTGGCCAGTGAGATTGTTGCCTCTCTGCCTATATAAGGAGAGGCAAGGCCTCAGTAGAAAGGGTTGGTCTCAGTGCATTTAAGGTAGTAGCTAGAGAATACCGCTCGAGGAGCACTTGTAGTTCATATATCCCTCGTAGTCAGATCGGTAGGAGTAGGAGTTTTACCTCACCACGAGGGCTCTGAACCTGGGTACTTCCTGCGTCCAGCTACGCTTGCTTGTATCCAATCCCGCCTACGAATGCCGTCAATAGCTTCCCTGCTAGTCCCCACACCTCTATCTAACCTTCTTAGGTACTATCGTTCCCAATACAACGATAGTTGGCGCCCAGCGTGGGGCTGATGGCTTCGACCGGAGTCACGTTCCGCATGGGACCCCGCACTTCAGCCGGTGAGTGCGTGGCCTCCGGCCTGGTGCTCACGCTTGGCAAATTCGACTGCGTCATCGACAACACTTCCTTCTTCGCCGGAACCACCTTCCCGGCGAACGGCTCCATCGTGCTTTTCGGCGACCTCCCCGTCTATGTCGCCACCGTTCTGGAGCGTTTCCCTAGGGAGATTGTCTCTGTTGCGGAGCTGCCGCATCTGGGCAGTGGCGCCTCCGTCGCTTCCCACGACGTCGAGGTCATGATGGCCGGCTCTATCTCTCACCCCCCGCTAGCCGCGGGAGTGGGGCGTGGACCACGGCGGAACCTCCGCCCCACCGCAGCCTAGGAATCCGGTAGAGGAGGCCATTGATCGGCTCCTGACACCGGTTATCCTCGAGGACAACCCGGAGGAGGTGGAAGCCAACTTCTCCATGGAGAGACAGATCCTCCTCCAGGAGGCCATGGAGCTGGCAGCAACCCACAAGCAACTCGAGATCACCCGGTGCGAGTACGACCACGTGCATGGCTTCACTCTGGCTACCATGAGCCAAGCCAAGCGGCCAGTCTTGGCGAGTGGCGAAGGCGGAAGGATGGAAAAGGACGGGGAACCGGATCCCATGCCCACCTACAGCACGCCTGTCAAGAACCTGCGCACGGCGCGAGCCGCGGCAGAAGAGCTTCCCAACTTGGAGGGCGAGGAGCGAGCTCGCCAGCACGCTCGCGTGCAGAAGATCCTCCGAATCACGGATGAGCAAGCCGACGCCAACCGGCAGATGCAGGATGACCCTAGCTACTCCAGGGAGAGCAAGCCGCCTGTCAACAGCAAGGGCGTGCCTCGCGACACCTAACAGGCGTCCTCCCCTCGGCCGGCTAAGGCCCACAGCAGACGCCGCAGCTCTGGCAGCAAGGGCCAGCCGCGCCAGGAGCAAATGGTGAACAGCAACCCACCGCCTCCCCCTCCACCAACCAGAGCACCATGACCCGCCGGTTCCCGTCTCTCGGGCCGGGTGGGCCCGTGACCGCATCGAGCTCCTCACTCAAGAGCGTGTCACGGAGGAAGAAGACTCCACCGGACCGATTTGTTTCGAACCCCGCATCCGGAACGAGCCGTTTCCGGATAAGTTCACCTGCCGTGGATACCCAATCTGACAGCATGAAGCCGGAAGATTGGCTGACCGACTATGCCACGGCAGTCAGCATCGCCCATGGGAACAAGCGCACAGCTGTGTGCTATGTCCCCTTATGCTAACCGGGTCGGCAAGGACATGGCTCAACAGCCTTGCGCCCAACAACATCAATGCCTGGCCAGATTTCGAGAAGGTGTTCGTCCGCAACTTCAATGGCACGTACAAGCGTCCGGGACGCCCATGCGACCTGGCCTTGTGTGTCCAGGGTGACCGCGAGACCGACCGCGAGTACCTCGCCAACTGGACGGAGCTGCGCAACACGTGCAAGGGCATCCTGGAGAGCCAGGCCATCAGCTTCTTCATCGAGGGTTGCCGAGAAGGCACCATGCTTCGCCACCGGCAACTGTGTGACGAGCCGAAAACCATGGCGGAGCTCATGACGGTTGCGGACCAGTACGCCACAGCGGATGCCGCCATGAAGAAGCCCCTCCGAGTAAATGCTGACGGGCGTCCAACTCCTACGGAGCTGACTCACGACCGTCCGAGCAATCCGGCTGGAGAAGCCGGATCCTCCAGACGCCACGGCAACGACAACCGGTTCCATGGGGACCGCCAAGCCGGACAGCAGAAGCCCCACTACCACACACGGCAGGTCAATGCTGTGGAGGGTGCGCCCGACGCACCGGCTAACGATGCAAGAAGGCAGAAGCCACGGCTCACCTTCGACCAGATGTTTGACAGACCGTGCAAATGGCATAGCGGTCCCTTCAAACCGGCTACACACACCACCCGGAACTGCAGCTTGACTCACCAGCTAAAAGACCAGGGCGGCCAGCCACGTCTCCCCCGCCCCCTCCTGGTGGACCACCACCACCGCCTAGGGGAGCCGGCAATGATGGTAACAGCGGCAACAACAACAATGGCTACCCCCAGCTGCACGTCGCCTACCACATATTCGAGATGGAGCTGGACGACAAGCACAGCCGCAGGAGACGCTCGAAGGAGGTCAACGCCATCGTCTCTCCGGTCCCCCAGTACCTGAACTGGTCGGAAAGCCCCATCACCTAGAGCCGCGAGGACCAGCCGGAGCAGCTGCTGACTCTCGGGGCTACGCCATGGTGCTCGACCCCCTCATCGTCTCCAACAAACGCACCTGCCATTTCTCTCGCGTCCTCATCGACGGAGGCAGCAGCCTCAACCTCCTCTACTGGTCTTTGCTGGAGAAGTTGGGCATTCGCGAATGCGACCTGCGCCCGACTACCACAACATTCCACGGCGTACTGCCGGGTCCGGCTTGCGCCCCGTTGGGTAAAATCCAGCTGGACGTCATCTTCGGTACCAAGGAGAACTTCCGCCGCGAACCGATCTGGTTCGAGGTGGTAAACCTGAGGAGCTCCTACCACGCTCTCCTCGGGCACCCCGCCCTCGCCAAGTTCATGGTCGTCCCCCACTACGCATACCTCAAGACGAAGATGCTGGGACCCAACGGCGTGATCACCGTCGCCGGCTGCTTCAGGCGGTCAATGGAGTGCGCCTCAGCTAGTTCCAAACTGGTAGAGGCCCTCATCATAGCCGAGGAGAAGCGCGTGATCATGCGCAATGTGGCCATGGCCTAGCAAGACATTCCGGCTAGCAGGAAGCCGGCTGGATAAGGAGCCTTCCAGCCAGCAAAGGAGACGAAGAGGATCCTGCTCGACCCCTCCGACCCGGCCAAGTTCGTCACCATTGGTGCCAACTTGGACAACAAATAGGAAGGCGCGCTCGTCGACTTCCTCCGTGAGAATCGGGACATCTTCGCATGGTCACCCAAGGACATGCCAGGTGTACCGAGGGAGTTCGCCGAGCACTCACTTCATGTGCGGCCGGATGCCAAGCCAGGTAAGCAGCCTCTACGCCGGTTCGTAGAGGAGAAGAGGAAGATTATCGGTGATGAGATCACCCGGCTCCTTGCAGCCGGGTTCATCATGGAAGTGTACCACCCGGACTGGCTGGCGAACCCAGTCCTGGTGTTGAAGAAGAACAAGACATGGCGCATGTGTATCGACTACACCAGCCTGAACAAGGCATGCCCGAAAGATCCATTCACATTGTCCCGTATCGATCAAGTCATCGATTCCACGGCCGACTGCGATTTGTTGTCTTTTCTAGATTGTTATTCCGGTTACAATCAGATCCGGTTAAACCTAGCTGATTAGATTAAGACATCATTTATCACCTCCTACGGGGCTTTCTGCTATGTAACCATGCCTTTCGGTCTGAAGAATGCAGGCGTTACCTATCAGCGCTGCATGCAGAAGTGCTTGCACTCGCAGATAGGCCGAAACGTGCACGCCTATGTGGACAATGTGGTCATCAGACCAAGGAGAAGCGCACCCTCCTCGAAGACCTGGGAGAGACATTTGGCAACCTCCGGCAGTACCAGATGAAGCTGAACCTGGAGAAATGCGTCTTCAGGGTCCCGTCCGGCCAATTACTCGGTTTCCTCGTATTGCAGCGAGGTATCGAGGCGAATCCAGAGAAGATTGCGGCCATCGGAAGGATGCAGCCACCCAGGAGCCTGCTTGGATTCCAGAAATTCACCGGATGCCTGGCCTCCCTCAGTCGTTTCGTCAGCCGGTTGGGGGAGAAGGCACTCCCGTTGTACCAGCTGATGAAGAAGACGGACAAGTTCTCCTAGACTTCGCAAGCCGATGATGACCCACAAGTATAGGGGGTGTATCGCAGTATTTTCGAGGGAAGTGAAACCCAATTTATTGATTCGACACAAGGGGAGCCAAAGAATATTTATAAGCCTTAACAACTGAGTTGTCAATTCAGCTGCACCTGGAAACAATCTTGCTCATAGCAGTTTATCAGTAGCAACAGTTTTGTAGTAGGAATAGTAAAGCAGCAGAAGTAGTAAAGAAAAGACAGTAGTAACAAAAGCAGTAACAGTGGGATTCGAGTGCGGTAGGCATAGGGATGGATGGACAGGCTTTGCATGGACAAGACAATTCACATAGCAATCAGAACATAGGGCAATTGCAGATAAATAAGATAAAGCATCCAAGTACTAGACAATCCTAGGCATGTGTTCCATATATAGTCATACGTGCTCGCAATGAGAACTTGCACAACATCTTTTGTCATGTCAGCCCGTTTGCAGCGGGGCCTCTAGGGAACTACTAGCAATTAAGGTGCTCCTTTTAATACAGCACCGGAGCAAAGCATTAACACTCGGTGAACACATCTGATCCTCACATCAAAGCCTTTCCCTTTCGGTTATCCCGATTTCTGTTACTTCGGGGCCATAGGTTCCGGACAACGACGTTTGTAAACAACTTGCAGATAAGACCCAAAACAATACTATCATAATGAATCAATAACATGTTCAGATCTGAAATCATGGCACTCGGGCCCTAGTGACAAGCATTAAGCACAACAAGTCGCAACAAAGTCATAAAGCACTAATAAAAGATACTAGGCACCATGCCCTAACAATCTGATGCCATTACATGAACAATCTCATCCAATCCCTACCATCCCCATAGCCTACAGTGGGGGATTACTCACTCATAGATGGAGGAAACATGGATGGTCGATGGAGATGATGGTGGAGGTCGATGGAGATGGCTCTAGGGGCACTTCCCCGTCCCGGCAGGGTGCCGGAACAGAGACTTTCTGTCCCCCGAATCTCCCCTTCGGTGGTGGCAGCGCAGCGGAACTTTTCGTGGAAAAACGTCGAACCCCCCGAAGTTTTTAGGTCAGAAGGCTTCTTATAGGCGAAGAGGGAGACCGAGGGGGTGCCTGGGGCCACCACACCATGCCCTGGGGCGGCCAGGCCTAGCCCGCGCCTAGGGGTGGTGTGGCCAGCCCCTGGCCCTCCTCCGTCTCGTACAGCTCGCCCTGAGTCTTCTGGAAAAATAGGCACTTTGGCTTTTGTCCCGTCCAATTCCGAGAATATTCATTTTCTGACTTTCCTGGAACCAAAAACAGCAGAAAACAGGCAGCTAGCACTGTGGCTCTTGCTAATAGGTTATTCCAAGAAATCATATGAAAAATACTCCAAAGTGTGTACAAAACACAATAAAGTGGATAAAACCAAGCATGGAACATCAAAAATTATAGATACATTTGCAATGTATCAACATCCCCAAGATTAACTCCTGCTCGTCCTCGAGTAGGTAAGTGATAAAAAGAAAGAATAATTTTTGAGGTGACATGCACCATCATAAAATTGATCAAAGTATTTGTAAAACATTCAAAGCTGGGATCATAGTACTTCAATCATAACATGAAAGACAAAGTTCTAGCAATAAGCAAAGAAACTATGATGCAACATGAAAAGGCACAAACAAAAGATTCATGAATAACAATGCTTTGCAAGACGTTTGTTTGTTTCACATAAAGAAAACATAGCATAGTGGCATTCAGCTTGTCCCTCATAGAGTAGCAAACATAAATGCAAAGGACACCTTCAAAGTTTACAAGAGTGACTAGATACAATTAGTTTAAAACAAGCAATATCAAGGTATGCATCAATCAACAAGTCTTGGGACAATGCACATAGAACTAAGAATGGACACTATGCTCTCAAGAAAGTGCTCATAGAGTGTGTGGAGACTCAACAAGGAAATGAACAGGTTTTGAAAAGTTTGAAAGGCTTCCAAATGCTGAATGTATGGTACTCATTAGCTTTGATCTCTCATTGCCCCTATCATAAGCATCTTTAAGGTGATTAAGGTGAAAGTGAGGTCCAATCTGAGTTATATGCTTGACAGACTATAAACTGAAAATCCCAAGTCCCTTGAGTACGAGGGCCGCTCCTCATGCTACTCAACTTTAGTTACCGGTAAGTTCTTGTCATCGTAAGTATGTGCGTATCATAGAGAACCGTAACGGGTACCTTGCCGATGATACGGAAGAATCCCCATATCAAAATGACAAGGCAAGCAGACAATGAGTATCTCAGCAATCTTCTTATTTACCATGGAAAATGGTGCTTTTTCTCTCTTTCCTCTTTTCATAAATCTCTTTTTTTTCTTTTTCTCAATAGCTATCTCTCTTTTTTTATAAGAAGAATGCTTCATAGATATCATTATGGTTACGCTACAGGTTTCCACCATGTCAGCATGGATTAGACCAGCGGCCCAGGCGTTTCTCTAACACACATACATAACTCCATGGACTTACAAGCTCCCCTTTTATTTCACACCGACGACATCCGCAAACAAAAGAGCAAGGTATCAACTGGGTATATATTTACAAGTGTTGAAAGTGTTCCCCATGACAGGACGGTTCTGCTAATCCCCAGCCTATAATTAGCAAGCATATAACTTTCATGGAGAGTTCACAATGGTTCAGGTTTATTTAGTGCAGGATATAAAGTGTGCCATCAAGTTCGTGAGAGCTTTACTAACTAACTTTCTCAAAACAAGCAAACATTTTATTCGGAAGAAAACAAGGCATATTGAATATGCACGGAAGTAGCAAATGATGCTAATAGGTAGGTATGGTGGACACTTTGGCAATATTTGGTTTAACGGAGTTGGAAACATGAGTAAAACACTCAGTGTAAGTGAAGGCTAGCAATAGTAAGAGAGCGACAAACGAGAGAGCAATAATGGCCATAATCATGCAGAGCGACAAAACATCATTGATCAAAGCATAAAGTGATACTACAAGTTGAAAACTAAAGGATCATAAAGGCTTATGGTGACTTGGGATAGTCATAACATGGTGTGAGCATGTGCCAAGCCAACCCAAATAAAGCATCAAAGGAGAATACCACTATACTATGCTTTAATATGCTAAAACAACGCATGATTCATCCAAGGCACATTAAGCAGTCTCAATTGTTTATAACAAGTCATGCTACAGCAAAGAATACTAACCATAAAGCCAAAACAATATCAAGCATGGCATGATAGAGCATAGGCCACAGTCAAAAACAAGCTCTCTTTACCACTTAAGCATGAGCTTTCCTACTCTTTTCCAAACCAAACCAAACTATTTGAACACCAAAGTATGAAAGAGGGGGGTCCAACCAATTTATTCAGAAAACTAAGAAAACCAAGCAAACTAAAAACCAAAACAAAAACGAAAAAGAAGACGCTCCAAGAACAACACAACTGTGCATGAAACAATAAAAATGAAGCGTTTGGAAGAAACCTGGGATTTTTATTGATGAAGAAGGGGATGCCTTGGGCATCCCCAAGCTTTGACGCTTGTACTTCTTGGATATTTCTTGGGGTGACACACGTGGCATCCCCAATCTTGAGCTTTAGTACATCCTTCATCTCATTACTCATTCCTTCCATACACGTGAAAAATTTTCTCCATACAAAACTTCACACAATCTTTATTAGCAACATAAGTGCACTTAAGATAAATAAGTCTTAAGGTTCAGTTCTAACACCAAATAAACTTCCATTAGAACACTAGCTACTGTAGCACTTCCTTCAAAAATCTCAATTCCCCAAAAGAACTCAAAAAGGAACCCACAAGAAGTAAATGCAGAAAATGGCAGAAATCTGTCAAAACAGACCAGCAGGTAAAGACGAATTTTTGCGAAGACCTTCTGTTGCCCAAATAAAAAAGTGTTGAACTAAAGAAAGTTAGATAACAACCTGGGTCAGAAGCAAAAAAAATTACAGCTCAATCCTACATACAGAGCTCTCTCACGACGGTGAAGCACAAAAATCTGTTTCAGGACAGCAACTTTCCCAATCATTACTTCTCTCTCATTAGAGGTTACTCTTGGCACAAAAAGCAAATAAAAAGGATAACGAGCGTTTATTACTGAAGTAATAACTTCCAAGACTCATCTAAAACTTTTGGGTTATCTCCCAATAAGTACTTTTCTTTAACGCCTTTAAGTTAGGCATAAGCAAAAACTAAAAATGGATAGAATAGAAGTAAGCGGAGATAATCAAGGTGAAAACATTGTTTTGTTCAATGAAATCCTTTTATTAACAAGGTTGATCAGGTCTTGTTAGAAAAACAATTTCATATGAGACAAAACTTTGTATTCCACTAATGATTATGTTACCTCAACCTTGATAGCAATGGTCCCAATCATAATAGTTTCAAATTTTTCTCTTGGTATGGGACAATATATTTCTCCAACTTGAATGCCCTCAACATGTTCAATTGAATTCAAACCATAAGTCCTTTCAATCTTCTTGGGGAAATAGATAGTATGTTCCTTGTCATTAACATTGAAGGTCACCTTTCCTTGATTATAATTAATAACAGCTCCTGCAGTATTTAAGAAAAGGTCTCCCAAGAATAATAGACACAATATCATCTTCATGCATAATTGTTTGAGAGTATGCTCTCATAAGAAATATGAGTTGAAGTAAAAGAGAGCATCAAGAAGCAAATTCAAAACACATTTAAGTCTAACCCACTTCCTATGCATAGGAATCATGTATGCAAATAAATTTGCAAAGAACAAAGTGACAGGCATAGGAAGATAAAACAAGAGTGACTTCAAAACTTTCAGCACATAGAGAGGTGTTTCAATACCAGGAAAACTTCTACCACCATATTTTCCTCTCTCAAAATAATTTTCAGTAGCCTCATGAATAAACTCAACAATATAACTATCACATAAAGCATGCTTTTCATGATCTACAAGCACTAGAGCTTTATCATAAACATCTTCAAAAGAATCTTCAGGAACATAACATTCATCCTCCTTTAGTAAGCATGGAGGACAATCAAATAATGTAAGGGATAAAGAGTTACTCTCATTATAAGGTAGGCATGGGTAGCTAATCCATTCTTCCTCCTTTTTTTCATCACTCTCCTCCTCTTTTTCATCTAATGAGATTTCAGGTTCATCAATTTCTTCTTCCATAGGATCCTACAAGGCATTAGTCTCTTCGATTTGTGGAGAACATCTATTAAAATACTCAAGAATAGGGCCATTTTCATCCTTGTAATTACCAAAGCAAAATTTAAGTATACTATAAACCTCATACTTATAAGGTGAATCATCAATATTTTCAAGCAAACTAGCAAGTTCAAAAGCACCCTTCCAAGCAATAAATTCTTCAATTTGTTCCGCATCATAAAAGTCATAAATTCCTTTAGCATAAGAAGATATGGTATCATTATCATTATACTCACATTGAAAAGGGAGGTGTTTATACCTCTTTCTACAACGAGATTCATCATAGCAATAAGTAACATTATAAGTAGAGCACATGTTTCTAGCAATGATATACAATCTATCAATTTGTTCCCATAAGTGTTTCCCTTTTTCTGACAAGCGGTGTTCCTTATAATAATATCTTTGATCTTCCGTGAACCCACCTTGCCAATAAGCTTCAGTTTCAAAGAAAGCAACCATTGACAACAAGCATGACAAAGCAAGACAATAACAGACCAACAAAAATAACAACTAGAGTAGGAACTAATTTTTTTGTATTTTTGATAAAGAAACAAGCAAACAAGGAGAAAATAAACTTAGCTTGAACAATAGTGATTCCAAGTGGACTTGATAAATAAAGCTATGCTCCCCGGCAACGGCGCCAGAAAATAGGCGTTTGCCGTGGGAGGTTCTTCTTCTTTAATCCTCCGGTGTGAATACCTTTTACCTTACCTCCCCGGCAACGGCGCCAGAAAATAGTCTTGATGACCCAAAAGTATCGGGGGTGTATCGCAGCATTTTCGAGGGAAGTGAAACCCAATTTATTGATTCGACACAAGGGGAGCCAAAGAATATTTATAAGCCTTAACAACTGAGTTGTTAATTCAGCTGCACCTGGAAACAATCTTGCTCACAGCAGTTTATCAGTAGCAACAGTTTTGTAGTAGGAATAGTAAAGCAGCAGCAGTAGTAAAGAAAAGACAGTAGTAACAAAAGCAGTAACAGTGGGATTCGAGTGCAGTAGGCATAGGGATGGATGCACGGGCGTTGCATGGACAAGACAATTCACATAGTAATCAGAACATAGGGCAATTGCAGATAAATAAGATAAAGCATCCAAGTACTAGACAATCCTAGGCATGTGTTCCAGATATAGTCATACATGCTCGCAATGAGAACTTGCACAACATCTTTTGTCCTGCCAGCCCGTTTGCAACGGGGCCTCTAGGGAACTACTGGCAATTAGGGTGCTCCTTTTAATAGAGCACCGGAGCAAAGCATTAACACTCCGTGAACACATGTGATCCTCACATCAAAGCCTTTCCCTTCCGGTTATCCCGATTTCTGTCACTTCGGGGCCATAGGTTCCGGACAACGACGTGTGTAAACAACTTGCAGATAAGACCCAAAACAATACTATCATAATGAATCAATAACTTGTTCAGATCTGAAATCATGCCACTCGGGCCATAGTGACAAGCATTAAGCACAACAAGTCGCAAAAAAGTCATAAAGCACTAATAAAAGATACTAGGCACCATGCCCTAACAAACTGATGCCATTACATGAACAATCTCATCCAATCCCTACCATCCCCATAGCCTACAGCGGGGGATTACTCACTCATACATGGAGGAAACATGGATGGTCGATGGAGATGATGGTGGAGGTCGATGGAGATGGCTCCGGGGGCACTTCCCCGTCCTGTCAGGGTGCCGGAACAGAGACTTTCTATCCCCCGAATCTCCCCTTCAGTGGCGGCGGCACAGCGGAAATTTTCGTGGAAAAACGTCGAACCCCCTGAAGTTCTTAGGTCAGAAGGCTTCTTATAGGCGAAGAGGGAGACCGAGGGGGTGCCTGGGGCCACCACACCATGCCCTGGCGCGGCCAGGCCCAGCCCAGCCTTTGGGGGTGTGGCAGCCCTGGCCCTCCTCCGTCTCGTATTCTGGCTCCTGGAGTCTTCTGAAAAAATAGGTACTTTGGCTTTTGTCCCGTCTAATTCCGAGAATATTCATTTTCTGACTTTCCTGGAACCAAAAACAACAGAAAACAGGCAGCTGGCACTGTGGCTCTTGTTAATAGGTTAGTCCAAGAAATCATATGAAAAATAGTCCAAAGTGTGTACAAAACACAAGAAAGTGGATAAAACCAAGCATGAAACATCAAAAATTATAGATACATTTGCAATGTATCAGCCGACGCCGCCTTTCACGACCTCAAGCGCATGCTATCCATAGCGTCGGTTCTAGACGCGCCGGCTAGCAAGGAGTCGATGTTGCTCTATATAGCAGCCATCAGCCGGGTCGTCAGCATCGTCCTGGTGGTGGAGCGCCCCGAGGAAGGCAAGGCTCAGCCGGTTCAGAGGCCCGTCTACTACCTCAGCGAGGTCCTCTGCCTCTCCAAGCATAACTACCCCCACTACCAGAAGGTGTGCTACAGCGTGTACCTGGCATGCAAGAAGCTCAAGCACTACTTCTAGGAGCATCCGATCAAGGTCGTGTGCACCTCACCCCTTTCAGAAATCATCGGCAACAAAGACGCCACCGGCCGAGTCACCAAGTGGGACATCGAGCTTGCCGCCTACTCCATCTAGTACGAGCCCCGGCTCACGATCAAGTCATAGGCGCTGGCGGACTTCCTCGTCGACTGGGCCGAGACCCAGTACCTCCCACTAGTTCCGGATTTGGACCACTGGAGGATGCGCTTCGACGGGTCGAAGATGCTCGGGGGCTTGGGAGCCGACATCGTGCTCACCTCTCCCAAAGGGGACCGGCTAGAGTACGTCCTGCAGATCCACTTCAAGGCCTCCAACAACGTAGCCAAATATGAGGCACTGGCGCATGGCCTCCGGCTAGCCAGGGAGATCGGTATCAACAGGATCCTCTGCTTCGGCGATTCGGATCTGGTGGTGCAGCAGGTATCCAGAGAATGGGATGCCTGCGATGCAAATATGGCCCTCTACCGGTTCCACATACAGAAGCTTAGCGCCTCCTTCGACGGATGCGGATTTCATCACGTCCCTCACGCCAACAACGAGGCAGCCGATTCGCTCGCACAAATCGGATCCACCAGGCAGGCGATCCCACCTGGGGTCTCCTTGGAGCACCTGCACAAGCCCTCCATTAACCCGTCCCCCGAGTAAGATTCCATCATATGGGCGGGGAGTTCTCGGTAGACGGGGCGGCAGATGCAGAGCCGACAGAACCTCCAAAGAAGAAGACCCGCACCAACTCCGGAAAATCAGCACCCTCCGGCTCGCAAGACCCGGGGGCTACCGACTCGTCAAGCGGCTCAGGGGCTGCCGTCCCGGGTACCTCATCTGGACGACCCCCCAACGACCATCAACCAGAGAGCAGGAGCATCCTCGTCATCCGGGAAATACCATCTTGGGCACAACCCTTCATGAACTACATCGCCAACGGGGAGCTTCCGGATGACGAGGTGGAGGCCAGGCAAATCCGGCGCCGCGCGCACACATACACCATCATCAACAAAGAATTGTACAAGCGCAGCGTATTCGGCGTCTTCCAAAGGTGTGTCAATGTGGACACAGGCTACCGGCTACTCAAGGACATCCACCAGGGTGAGTGCAGGCATCACGCTTCGTCAAGGGCGATAGTCGCCAAGGCGTTTCGCCATGGTTTCTACTGGCCCACCGCCCTCGAGGACGCTGAACAGCTAGTCCGTGCGTGCAATGGGTGCCAACGCTTCAGGCAGCTCAGGCACATGCCGGCTTTGGTGCTCAAGACCATACCAATTACCTGGCCCTTTGATGTTTGGGGCCTCGACAAGGTCGGTCCCTTCAAGTGAGCGCGGGCAGGCATGACCCATTTGCTGGTGGCGGTGGACAAATTTACAAAATGGATCGAGGCCAAGCCCATCCGGAAGCTGGACGGGGCGACAGTCGTTACCTTCTTCACCGACGTCATCAACCGGTTCGGCTACCCCAACAGCATCATCACCGACAATGGCACAAACTTCGCCAAGGGAGCCTTCGCCCGATTCTGCAGCAACAAGGGCATCCGGCTAGACCTTGCCTCTGTCGCGCACCCGCGGTCTAATGGGAAAGTCGAAAGGGCAAACGGCTTAGTGCTAGCCGGCATCAAGCCGTGCCTCATCGAGCCTTTGGAGAGGTCACCCGGATGCTGGATCGAGGAGCTTCCGGCTGTGCTATGGAGCCTCTGCACCACGCCGAATAGATCAACCGGCTACACCCCGTTCTTCCTGGTCTACGGATCGGAAGCCGTCCTCTCCGCGGATATTGAGTTCGACTCTCCGCGCAAGCTCCTCTACGATTGAAAAGCCAACCAAGAGGCACGGGAAGATGGCGTGGACCTCCTCGAGGAGGCCTGCGAGCTGGCATTGTCCAGATCGGCCCTGTACCAGCAACGACTACGCCGCTACCATTTAGGCCGGATCCGCCCAGTAGCGTTCCGCGAGGGCGACCTAGTTCTCCAGCTGGGACAGGACACGAAGGGCATGCACAAGCTGTCTCCACCCTAGGAGGGTCCATTCATCGTCAGCCGGGCACTGCCCAACGACTCCTACTACCTCATCGATGTGAAGCAGCCGTGCAAGAACAAGATGGACAAATCACACGAGGAAGCTGAGTGTCCCTGGAACATGGCCCTGCTGCGCCTGTTTTATACCTAGTCACCAAACAGTGTATGTATCCCACAAACCCTATGAATGAAAATGCGGACCTCTACGAGATGCTTGGGGGCTCCTTGCTAGAAATGTGTTTGCATCTGTTTTTCGGTTCTGATTTTCCGGCTCTGGCAACCCCTACCCGGGGGCTTGCCGGCTGGCCCGACCTGCTAAGTCAACAAACCGGCCGAGTAATGTGCGACGATGTCAGAGGCCCACTCTTCGTCTTAGCTACAGACCGCAACCCGGTTGTCCGGCTAGCAAGAGGAAAAGCCTGAGGCATCCCACATGAAAACCGGGGAGGAGACGCGACAGATCGGGCGTCCCGGCCTCGCAACTAGCTTAAGACAATCCGGCTGCTAAGCCGTTAGTACCGTGCGCAATGTACTGTCAGCTCCCTTCGATTCCGGCTGCAGACCGCAACCCGGCTGCCCGGCAAGGATGCAGCGAAACCATCAGAGCACATGGGAAAGCGACCGAGTGTCCAGAAAGGCGCAAGCTAGTTTTCAAAAAACAAATCCGCCTTCCGTCTATAGTTTAGCAAACTAACCTATTAACATGTGAGAATGTATGTGTATGTATATTATTGTACGACTACTTTGAGTCGGAATTCAGGAAGAAAAGAGAAGAAGATTCGAAGTCCTTGCCTTCATCAAGCGCTCCGAATCTCGGGGGCTACACCCACTGGGTGCGCTCGCGCGCCCCCAGTGGAATCTTGTAGTTTCCCGACCGGCTAAGGGCGTTTAGCCAGATGTTTGGACCTAGGTGAGGGCAAGGGCAGGAGCAAGAGAAGACGAAGAAGATTCAAAGTACCTGGCTACGCCAGCTACTCCGAATCTCGGGGCTACACCCAGTGGGTGCGCTCGCGCGCCCCCACTAGAATGTTAGTTCCCCCGGCTGAAGGCGCTCAGCCAGCGGAAGCAACCGACTATGATGCGGCTAGTCGGACAAAGTTAGAGCACTTGAAGAAAGAAAGAAGATTCGAAGTACCTGGCTACTCCAGCTACTCCGAATCTCAGGGGCTACACCCAGTGGATGCGCTAGCGCGCCCCCACTGGAATTGCAGTTCCCCCGGCTAAAGGCGTTCAGCCGAGCGAAGTCAGCCGGATAAAGTCAATCGGCAAAATATTTCAAGGAGCATACAGAGCGCACAAGTTGAAGGCAAACCAAACTAGTTCAAATTGACATTAAAAAGAAAGGGGAGACAAAGCTCCCATAAGTTTACCCGGCGTCAGAGGCAGCCAGTACAGACAGACGAGTTTCAAGACAAGACAAGACAAACAAATACACCCGGCATCCGAGGGCGATAACTAAACGGCAGGACCCTTGCTGTGCGGAGCGCTTTGGCTGGCGGTAGCCTTAGGCGGAGGAGGAGGCACGACGCTCGACCCAGTTCCGGCGCCTACAGCCGGCTGCGTCGAAGCTTTCGCATTCGGAGTGCCGGTAGACTCCAAGTCGGTGAGCACCTCGTCGGGATCCACGTAATCGGCGATCTTGATGGCGGAGCCCCGGAGCTCCGGATGAGCCTGGCGGACGGCGGCAAGATCGGCGCCGCGCGGAAGCCTCCGTCGATCTTCTCGACGCGGGCATCCTTGTACCACGAGAGCATGAGGGCCAGAGCCATCTCCGCTCCGTCTCGCGCCGCCAGGTCTCGTAGCCGGTCCACCGTAGTCGGTACCTCCCCCACCTTCGTGACTAGCTGCGCCATCGTCTCCAGGACCAGAGCGTCCGGCCACAAAAACGAGAAGATGGCCTGCGCTGCTTGGTGAAGCTTGGCAGCCTCCTCGCCGAGAAGAACGACGAGCTCCTGGGCTGTCGGCTACGCTCCAGGCTAGTTCTCCTGCAGCCAGTTGTACGCCAGCAGGTCTATGCCAGGATAAAACGCTGTCAGAAAAAAGATAGTCAGATCCAGCTACCGGATCCAGAAAGACAAAACAGACGGAAAAGGAACTTACCCTTAGCTATATGCCCAAATTGCATCAGCTCCTCCACCAGGGCCTTCTCCTTTGTCGCCAGCCGCTTGATCTCCTTCTCTTGGTCCTTGTTCTGAGCCTCGAGAAGGTTGAAGGCGTCGATCCGGCTGGCGAGCGAGGCATCGTGCTCCTTGATGGTGGCCTCCAGACCGTCCACCTTGGCGTGTCAATCCTTGTTCTGTAGCCGCAAAGTGGAGTTGGATTTGCTCAGCCGATCATTCGCCTTCTTCAAGCGATCGATCTCGCGCTGGGCACACACAAGGATAGCTGCGACAAAACCGGCTATCGTCAAAAAAAAATATGATTCCGGATGAAGCAAACTTACTCTGGGAGATTCCCTTGGCAGCAGCAAGTTTCTGCTCCAAGGACCGGTTCCTGCCGGCTGCGGCCTCCAGCAGCCGGATCTCCTTCACCGCCAGTTCGAGGGTGACGGCGAGATTCGTCAGCGAGGCGGTGGAGGAGGCATCGTCATCCACAGCGTTGGCGGCCAGGGACTCCTTCGCAGCAACCACCGCTGTCCTCCACTCCTCCCTCGGCTCGTCCTCGGAGTTGTCTTTGCCGACAACCACGAGCTCCTTGCCGGTTACCGCCCTCCGCGGTCTCGCAGAAGAGCCATCCCCGCCATGCGAGGTGGCCTCAACCGTTTCCTGCTAGACCACCGTGTCTGGCTGAGGACCCTCCGCTCCGGCTGAGGCAGCCGGTTCAGCTCGAGGCGGCAGCGCAGGCGGTGTCTTGGAGGAAGGAGGGGCAGAGACAGACGTGGTCGGGGCACAAGGTGGCGACCCAGTCGGCACTCGCGTCGGGCTCATGGCTCCAAAGGAGACCAGCGTGCTAAAAAGACAAAAGAAGAGAAGAAAGAAAAAGAAACATGTAAGCCAAAGGCAACCGAAAGAAGCAAAAATAGTAAAGGCGCCCAGAGAAAAACTTACCCTTGTACCACCGGGGGTGGCCCCTTCTTCCGGCCAAGGCGACTCGGCGGAAGGGCGCTGGTCCGGCTCCTCTTGGGGGCCGGCTCCTCCGCGGCAGGCCGGCTGGCGCTGGAACGGCTGGAGCCACTCCCGCCAGCGCCAGAATGGCTGGAGTCACCGTCCGTCACAAGGCGTTGTGCCGGATCGGAGGCCGGCACGGCCTCTTCCTCCTTGTCAACCTCCGCGTGGGGATCGGCGGCCGGTTCGTCGTTCCAGCTGGGGAAGGCATCCCCATCCCCGTCCGACTCCTCGCCAGACCGCCGAGCACGCGGCTTGGGCAAGTCAGGCGTGAACGTCTCGAGGGGGGCGTCGCCCTCCTCACAAAGGATGCAAGGGAAGATCTGCCGAATGCAAAGGATTAGTCGGATAAAACAAAAAAGAAGGGCAAGAGATACAAAAGAAAAGTCCGGCTAAAAGGACCTACCCAGGGCGCACGGTTGTCCCGGTTGTAGGGGCCAGCCCGAAAGTCCAGCCTTCCGGCAACCGCTCCTTGGTAATCGTCCACACCCACTCCTTCAAGTTCTGGTAGCGGGGATCGCGGCGTGACAGCCGGGTCAGGTCCAGCCGGCCAGAGTAGAAGCACATCATGTGCGCTCGCTGCTGCAACGGCATCATTAGCCGGGACATCCAGCTAAGGGTGATGTCCAGGCCGGTTAGCCGGCAGGTGACGAGGGAGCGCATGCGTTGTAGCATCGCATCTGACTCTGCCTTGTCGCTGTAGATCTTCAAGTCCCAGTGCTGCCGGCTGGACTCCACATCCTGGAACGCCAGAAGGTTGATCCGGTCCATGTGGGTGCAGTTCTTGACCTAGAAGTACGACTGCTGCCACAGTCGTACCGTGTCCTGCAGCCGGAACTTCGGGTAGCCGGTCTACACGCGGGAGTAGATCGAGGCGCCACCACAGACGACTAGCGACCCCTTCGTGAACTGCACCTGCGGCCGGACTCGAAAGAGCCGGCAGAAGAGCCCGAGATCCGGCTGGATCCCGAGGTAGCTCTCGCAGAAGGCCATGAAATGCGCCAGCGTGCCGATTGTGTTGACACCAAGATGGTGGAGGCGGAGGTCGAAGAAGGCGAGGAATGTAAGGAAGAACGGATGCACCGGCAACGCGAACCCGCGTGCCAGATGCGAGAGGAAAATCACCCGTTCTCCCTCCCCCGGATGCAGCGACTCCTCTCCCGCCAGCGCGAGCCGCACCTCCACCTCCTCCGACGAAAGGACGCGGGTGGCGCGGTACTTCTAGATGTGGTCCTCTGTGACAGAGGAGCCACACCATGCTCCGCGCTCAGCAGCCATCTCCGGTTTGTTGGAGGGCGCGGTGGTGGACGAATGACGGTGGCCCATACCGTCGGCGACGACAGCGGGCTACGGCAGCAGCAACAGCGAAGCACAGAAAGCAGGAGCGCAGAGGAAGGAGAAGGCAACTGGGAGCGGGGGGGAGCGGAGGAAAGGAACTGCCCCTCCCAGGCCCCCCTTTTAAAGGACCGGAAGGGCAACCGTTCGCGGAGCCATGCGGCGTCCATCGACGCATCTCCCACCCCAACCGCCGCCCCAGATCCCGTGTGCAGATGCGGGGTGCGCAGAAGATCTTGGAGCAAGAACCGAAGCGTCAGGCGTCAGTTTCCCGAGGCAACGTGCGACGAGACGTTACACTGCCCGCCGCAGAATAATGATGGCGTGTGCGCACGTGGTTGGCATCAGCGCTGACGTCACATGAAGCACAACCGCCAGGCATAGCCGGTCTGAAATTCAAAACAAAGAGGGAGTGCGTGCACATTTCACCTAAGGGCAAAATCCACACGGGCTCGGGGGCTAGTGTCGGGGGGATGACCCCCAAATACCCCAACCGGACAAGAAACATGGCAGTCGGATAGCGTCTGGCTAACAAGCACAGCCGGACATGGCAAGTCTAACCGGCTACCGAGCGGCGAGAAGCAGCCGGCTACAGCAGCGTAGCCGGAACCAATCAAGGAGATAGTGCGACATGCGGAACAGTGCGCGGTACGCCCTGTATGACGACAAGACTAGCAACTACTCGGCCATACCGAAGACTTTGTGGGGGTGACGCGGGAACAGTGCCCCGATGCTGATGACAGGCTCGCACGGTGTTCACTGTGCCCACGACAGCCAGACCGCTCGTACTCTGATGGGACACGGTTGTACCGGATACTGTAGATGACCAGCCGACTGGGACCCACCATGGGGCCCGCATCCCGATGGCGGTGAGACCGTTGCCTCTCTGCCTATATAAGGAGAGGCAAGGCCTTAGTAGAAAGGGTTGGTCTTAGTGCATTTAAGGCAGTAGCTAGAGAATACCGCTCGAGGAGCACTTGTAGTTCATATATCTCTCATAGTCAGATCGGCAGGAGTAGGAGTTTTACCTCACCACGAGGGCTCCGAACCTTGGTACTTCCTGCGTCCATCTACACTTGCTTGTATCCAATCCCGCCTGCGGACGCCGTCGATAGCTTCCCTGCTAGTCCCCACACCTCTATCTAACCTTCTTAGGTACTGTCGTTCCCAATACAACGACACCACTGAAACGACACCGTATGAATTATGGTTTGGAGACAAACCTAAGCTGTCATTTCTTAAAGTTCGGGCATGCGATGTTTATGTGAAGAAACTTCAGCCGGATAAACTTGAACCCAAAGCGGAAAAATGCGTCTTCATAGGATACCCTAAGGAAACGATTGGGTATACCTTCTATCACAGATCCGAGGGCAAGGTTTTTGTTGCCAAGAATGGATCCTTTCTTGAGAAGGAGTTTCTCGCGAAAGGTGTGAGTAGTCGGAAGGTAGAACTTGAAGAGGTTATTGAACCTTCTCTTCATGAAATGGCGAGTAGCGCAGCACCAGAAGTTGTTTCAGAGTTGACTTCATCTAATGAAGAGAGAGCTAATGATATTGATCATGAAACTCCAAAAGAGGACACTACCGAACCTCGTAGGTCAAGCAGGACACGTGCAGCTCCTGAACTATACGGCAATCCTGTTATGAATTTCGTGATTGATGAAATAGATGACCCTGCAACGTATGAAGAAGCGATGATGAGCCCGGATTCCAACAAATGGCTAGAAGCCATGAAATCCGAGATGGAATCCATGTACGAAAACCAGGTTTGGACATTGGTGGACTTACCTCATGTGAGAAAGGCCGTTGAGAATAAATGGATTTTCAAAATAAAAACTGATGTTGATGGTAATGTGACCATCTATAAGGCTCGACTTGTCGCAAAGGGGTTTCGACAAATTCAAGGAGTTGACTACGATGAGACATTCTCTCTCCCGTAGCGATGCTTAAGTCAGTTAGGATTATGTTAGCAATTGCTGCATATTTCGATTATGAAATATGGCAGATGGATGTCAAAACTGCATTCCTCACTGGTAATATTGAAGAAGAGTTGTATATGATACAACCTAAGGGTTTTGTCGATCCTAAGGATGCTGATAAGGTATGGAAACTTCAGCGATCCATCTATGGACTGAAGCAAGCATCCCGGAGTTGGAATCTCCGCTTTGATGAGGTGATCATAGAGTTTGGATTTGTCCAAACTTATGGAGAGGCTTGTATTTACAAGTGAGTGGGAGCAATGTGGCATTTCTGATTTTATATGTGGGTGACATATTATTGATTGGAAATGATATAGATCTTTTAAATAGTGTTAAAAGTTATCTAAACAGCAAATTTTCGATGAAAGACCTTGGCGAAGCTTCATATATATTAGGCATTAAAATCTATAGAGATAGATCAAGACGCCTAATTGGGATATCGCAGAGTACATACCTTGATAATATATTAAAGAAGTTTAATATGGACGGAAGTAAGAAGGGGTTCTTACCTATGTTGCAAGGCAAGACATTGAGTAAGACTCAAAGTCCGGCTACGGCGGAAGAAAGAGAGATAATGGATAAGATCCCCTATGCCTCAGCCATAGGATCTATAATGTCCGCCATGCTATGTACAAGACCAAATGTGGCACATGCTATTAGTTTGACTAGTAGGTGCCAATCTGATCCAGGTTCGGAACACTGGATAGCGGTCAAGAATATCCTTAAGTACTTGAGAAGAACTAAGGATATGTTTCTTGTATACGGAGGTGAAGAAGAGCTAGTCACTAAGTGTTATGTTGATGCTAGCTTTGACACCGATCCGGATGACTCTAAGTCTCAATTTGGATACATATTTCTCTTGAACGGAGCAGCAGTTAGTTGGAGGAGTTCCAAACAACCTGTGGTGGCTGGATCAACGACGGAGGCGGAATATGTTGCTGCTTCAGAAGCGGCGCAGGAAGCGGTTTGGATGAAGGAGTTCATAACGGAACTGGGTGTGGTTCCTAGTGCATCAGACCCAATGGTGATCTATTGTGACAACAATGGAGCCATAGCCAACGCCAAGGAACCAAGGTCTCACAAGAATTCCAAGCATATTAAGCGTCGGTTTCACTCCATCCGCGAGCATGTCAAGGATGGAGATATAAAGATTTGTAAAGTACACATGGACCTAAATGCAGCAGATCCGTTGACTAAAGTTCTCCCTAGGTCAAAACATGATCAACACCAGAACTCCATGGGTGTTAGATTTATCACTATGTAAACTAGATTATTATCTCTAGGCAAGTGGGAGACTAAAGGAAATATGCCCTGAGAGGAAATAATAAAGTTGTTATTATGTATTCCTTGTATATGATAGATGTTTATTTTGCATGCTATAATTGTATTGAAAGGAAACGTCAATACATGTGTGTTTAATAAACAAAAAGGGTTCCTATTTATGCCTCTCTTCTAGACTAGCTCGTTGATTAACAAGATGATCAAGGTTTCCTGATCATGGACATTGGATGTTGTTAATAACGAGGTCACCGCATTTGTGCAATGATGTGATGAACATTCATCTGAAGTATAGCATTATTATCAAATTCATTATGTTTATATTGCTATAACATCATACAAAGTAGTCTTACTCCTTAGACCATGAGCTCATGTTAATTGCTAACACCGGAAGAGTATCTTGATAACATCAAACATCACACCGTAACAGGGTGACTATAAAGGTGGGTTCAGTGCTACGAAGGTGTTATGTTGAGGCTCATGGATCAAGAGTGGAATTTGTCAATCCCGATGACGGGTAGATATACTCTGGGCCCTCTCGGTGATATCACATTAAGATAGCTTGCAAGCAAGTGATGTGATCACTAGAATGTTATATCACGGGAACGAGAAAAGAGTGCATGTCGGTAACAAGATCAAACTAGGTATTTGGATACTGATGATCGAATCTCGGACATGTATTATATCATGAGACAAAGGGATTAAGTTACTAGCGTTAAAGGGTCTCACGATCATAGAAGTCATCGTTGAATGTGCAGGAGTTAGTATGGATCTCCAGGTCCCGCTTCTGATTATTGATCTGAGAGGAGTCTCAATCATGTCTGCATTATTCGCGAATCGTAGGGTGACACACTTAAGGGTGGCCGGACACCATTTTGGAGCACATATGTTTCATACGAAAGGATTGCAAAGGGTAGGAATTGTTTCGTTAGAAACCAGAATTGTTTCGGGTGAAATTGCAGAAAGTGGTTCTGCATGTGATATTGAAATGTTGCAGGGGGTTTTATGTGAATGTTTGTTAATTAAAGTAATTAAAAAAATCTGAATAAAATAAATAAAAGAGTTTTATTAATTGAGAGTTGCCTTAAATTTGGTGGAAATTCAATGCATGTGAGTGGAATTTTGGGTGGAGCTTGAATTGATGTGAGTGGAGCTTCCACCACATGAATGGGGAAGAGGTGGGGGCACCCTCCTTGGCTGCCTGCCATGGTAGAGGAGGAGCCCCCCTCTCCTATAAAAAGCCCCCCTCTCCTCCCTCACAAATCACACCTCCTCGTGAAGGATCTCTCTCCCCCTCTAGATATTCCCCCATGGTCTCGGATTAGCGAGATACATGTTCCCGGTGGCCTTGCGTCTGGAAGGAGTTGCTACTTCTGCTGATTCGCTGGAGCAAGGAGGTGGAGGTTGTTCGGTGGCTTGAATGTGTGTGCGAGGACGAATGCGCTGCTGATTTGCGGTGCTCGGACTTCTACACGATCTTGAGATCGGCAAGTGTATGACTACATCATCCACGAGTTCCAACTCGTTAACAAAACTCTGTTGTCTTCGAGGGTAAGTTCTCCATGGATGTATATCCACCCATTGCTCTGTATCTAGTAGATAGATCTTGGCGTATAGTTCTCATCGTAGGAATTTTTTTGTTTTCTATGCTGCAAACCCAACAGCACCGCCCTCGTCCATGATGTTCAGGAGACAGGCCACCGTCCACCGCCACCCTCTGTCCACCCCTCGACCGCAGGCAAGCCGTGGACCACCCGAAAACCGTCGTGCCCATTTCTCTGCTGCCATGTCCAGAGCGTACCAGAGCATCGCAGCCGACCAGCGCACACACGCTGCCCCTCGCCCTCTCCGCATGTGCCCGCACTCGTCGTGACCCTAGCTACCCCCCAGACATGCCCGTTCACCGCCGCGTGGACCATAGCCACTGTGCGCCGTCTCGAGTGTCGCCGCTTCCGCGCAGAGCACCGATCGTTCCCGACCGCTCTCGACCGCCCCTTGCCGCGCCATTAAGTGTGTGACGACCGCCCTGAAGCACCGCGTCTAATCCTACCCTCAGCCATGCCACTAGCCCTCTGTATCAACGTCATCGACGAGCCCGAGCCATCCCGCTCTGTCCCCATCGCCGATGTATAAATAGAGGTCGCCCCCGCCTCAATTCACCACACCATCTCACTCCCTATCTCACAGAACCTCCCACACCTCTCCTAGGAGCAAGGCGAGCACCAGCCGGAGTCTGCCGCTACAGTGAAGGAAGGGTGCCGTTGATTGGAGCCACCCCAGGAACCAACGCGACCACCTTTCGAATCACTGTTGTCTAGAACATCGTTCGCCCCCATCGCGGACCTTATATGGAGCCCTGGTGAGCCTCACACGACCCTCACCGCCGCGTTAGGTTTAGAATCTCACTGGAGTTGTTCGCCGTAGACGATGAACCTCAGCCGTTAGATCGTGTTCTAATCGTAAGGCCAGGATTGCTAGATACCTTTTCGGGTTAAATGAGACACTGACTAGTGGGACCCCATGTCAGCAGCCTGCTGCGCCAACGCAGTGCAGTTGGGTCGGCCCGTTTACTTTCCCGCGCAGAGCCCAGTGATTCAAATAAGCTTTCTCCATTTTAATCAAAACTAGATTCTGTCAGTAGATTTGAAAATCATTTCAAAGAGATTCACTAGCCCAAATTGCACGATTCCAATTTTGTTAGAAGGTATTCAAATTATGTATCCAAGACCGTTTGATTCAAACCATTTGTAGTTAGAGATCACCTATAGTAAAAATAACAAGGCAGAGACTTTTCCACCTTCAAACATTTTTCAAAAATCAACCATACATGCTTTTGAGTTGATTCCAACTCTCAAAAATCACATTTGACAAGATCTATCTGAATTTATAAAAATATTTAGGTTTACATGCAGTGATATTAGACTAGTACTAAAAGAGTGCTATATAGGCATTTCTAGTCACTTTAATTGTATTAAATAGAAATCTTAAACTTTATAAAATATGACCACCACTTTAAATCACATTCGCAAGTATTAGAATATGTGGTGATGACATGTGTCAACATAATCCCATATTTTAATTGGAGAATATTAAATCTTAAATATTTTCAATGAGTAGAAATTACTTTTCCAAAATAAAATAAATAAGACTAGGTCTTTATTTCATGTGATGATTGTGATGATACTAGATCATCAAGTGTGAGCCTTAGTGTGCTAAATAGAAGTAGTTAAGTATTTTTTGGTGATTGTGTACCTCGTGTTCATTTATAGACGATAGTACCAACCTAGGATACAAGGAGGAGGAGTACTACGAACAAGAAGCAGAAGAGAACTTCAACCACTTCACTACTCAAGGCAAGCCTAACACTACAAGTTAACTATGCAAGCTAACACTTTCAAGTATTATACCTATGCAAGCTAACACTTGCAAGACAGAACTATGCAAGCTACCTTTGCAAGATAACCTTTGCAAGATGCATTAGGCATGCTTTGGTTATGCAACCTTGATTATACCAATCCCAAGTTTTACTTGCAAGCTTTATTCTTTTACTTTTTACCAAAGTTCTTTACCTTTAATTAGTAATTTGTGAGTATTGGAAAACTATGATAGATACCATAAAGAGTATAAAACTAGGCCTAACTAGTTATACTTAGATGTCATCAAAAGGCATAAAACTAGATTTGGATAGTTACACTGGATTAGCACCCCTCATTAGTGAATACCCTCAACTTTAGTGGTTAGTGCTAAGCATAAAAGTTGATCACTTTAGATGGGAATACTTGGTGAAAATGATTACGAAAACCGTGGAATGATGGTTCATTCTATTGAAATGTTTTGACATGTGTTATGGACACAAAAGGATTTGATGATGAAAATGTTGAGGCATGAGCCTTAGCCCTTTATAAAAACTAATGGTTGGGTTCGGATGTGATACCATTCCAATTTTACCGTACAACCACAATACCCAAATTGGGTAGGTCTTAACTGGAAGTTTATATGCCTTAGTATGGGTTCCCTCGCGGAAAGAGGTTGAGCCGAGGCTACCTCGTGCATATGAATGTCCACCTATGCAGTGCCCAGGATGGCAGATGGCCATGGCTGGGAGGCCAAGCTCATAGGGGAGGTGCCTATACTAGAGTGTGTAATTGCAAGGTTAGGATTGATTATCCGCATACCAAGTATGATGATTCAGGGTTATTTCTGGTGGATGTATTGAATTTTGTGGTGAAAGTGTACCACCTCTGTAGAGTGTCAAACTATTCGAATAGCCGCATGCGTGGTCATGGACAGTTGGAGTGGCCATACTGTTCTGCTGTCATATGTTTTCAAAATGACTTGTGAATTGAACTATGACCTTGACTTGACCACAACAGGGTTGTGAACATGAAAACTAGTTTCCCACTTAGGTGATATAGAAAATTAAATTAGTTTTCTTTACTTCTAAACTCAGTATGAAATAAACCTGGCTTTTCGCAAATAAACCTAGAGCTTAAGATTCCTACTAGAACTACCTTACTTGTTAGTGATAGTTTGCGAGTACTTAAAGAGTACTCATGGCTTTGTCCCTAGTTATTCTCGTGGCCAGACTATGAGGAGGACTACCAGTAAGATGGACAGCAGGAGCTCTATGACAACTTGGATCATCTCCCATCGTTAGCATTGCCTGTGACTCTGAAGATGGAGCCCCTACTTCATTTACATTCCGCTGCTTTGATTGTATTAAGATTGGATCATGAGATCCTTTATTTGTAAGACCTTTATTATGGTTTGTAATGGATGATGTACTGTGGTACTACTTCTGTTATGTCTCGCAAAAATGGTAATCCTGGGATTGTGATGTATGGCATAACATGCATCTGGGATTAAACATCCGGGTGTTGACACGATCAAGTTTAAGCTTGGGAGTTGATGGCTCTAAAATATAGCCATCTACGTACACATTTAAACTGGACATTAATCATATTCTTGATGAAATATCTCTCTAAACCGTGCCACTAATGCTAATATTCAGAGGGGTATGCAATCCTTTCTTTTATATTTTTCCTGCGCAGATAATGTCGTTTAAAGGAGGGAATCACTACATTAAAGTCAAAGATACGAGATTTCCAACAACCAAAAGAAACCAGGAGACGTACAACGGAGGCAGACGCATTAACGACCAACTATACGACTGGTGCAAAAATTCTGGCCATATAGCTCCGGTCGTATAGTTGGCATCACCACCGTTAGGTCAAACAGAACAACTTTCATGAAGGGACCCCTATATAAAGAAGCCTCAGGCGATGGGAAAATCTCTCTCGCCCCTCCCCGAAGAAGCCAGACCTCGCCAAAAATCCGCCTCAGATCTCCAAACCTTTCTCCATCTCCATAGCCATATTCCACAACTTGTAATAGTAGATCTCTTCTCTGATTGACGACATTGTAATACTATTGCTATCAATCTTATGATTTTCATTACAATGTTTGTGATTGTTGATATCATCTTTATGTGTGAGTAATTCTCCTTGGGCTATGGGCTTCGGCCTAGCCATGTAGCAATTGTGCATGTGATTTATCATAGATGGGATCGTGTATTAGTTTGTATGAGATGATGATTATCGTATCCTCTCTTGCCTCAATCTAAGGACTTGTCAGGTACCCAAGACCCCGAGGGTTGAGCCAAGTATAGGGAGTATGAGTGATGACTGATCTATAGGTTGGGAACCCCAGTGATAGAAGGGGTAGTACGGCTATATGTGAGGGATTTGCTTAGGATTAACGGTGACATCGCTGTGCATATCATTAGTTCTCCTTCTTCTATGGATGATAATAGTAGGTTATTGCTATAAGCGGTTGGAGAGAAAATAGCAATTATGGATGCACTGCCTACATATAATTTATCTTGCTCTAATAAGTACACACATACTTTATTTCTATCTTTTATTTCCATCAGATGTTTTGCACAGCTACAGGTGAAACCGAACGCTCTAGGCCCTCTCTCTCCATCATCGACAACAACAAAAAGACGCAAGCTATTGGTCCGGTAAAAACACAAAAGGAATTCTAAAACTCCCAAAGGTCCATTAAAGTAACTTCATTACGCATTTGCTTCCCCAGGATTCAATAACCTAGGTATACTAGGGAAAAAGAAACTATACTACATCCATAATCCGGATTGAAGGTATCAAAGATCCACATAACAAGTCCTTGGCATGGTCTAGTTACTACTTTATGAATTTTCTTGAAAGATAATGATTGGATTAGAAGTGTTTTGATAACCCTGATTTACTGATGTGGGCATCAATAAGACATTTCACTATTATTCTACTTAGGACATGAACTCTCTTACTCAATTATGCTATTAAAACATCCTAGTGTTCCTTGGCAAGCTGAGAGTTAACTAGAAGAATTGCATTGATTGCTACACTTCTAGTTATTTATGCTTATATTAAACTTTACTTTGATTATCTTGACTTACCGAAGCTTGTATAATATTCTTATCATCTCTCTAAACTTTAATAAGCCTTTCAAATGGATGAAGTGTTGGATGCATATGACTACCAACCGTAACTAAATTCTTATTCTCGTTGTTTCAAGTTTAAATGTTGAATTCCTTATAGTTCTTTTGTTTCTTCTTTCTCAAGGGTGATCAAGGTTTAAGATTTGGGGAGGTTGATTGCTCCAAAAATAGCCATCTTCCACCGCCTTTAAACAGTGTTTTTAGTCAAGCAATTGACAAGATATGCTAACCATTGCTTTGATTTGTGTTGTGCAGGAAATCACGCTTTTTAATGTGAAATTTGGAGTCATAATGAAGGTTTCGAGGAAGTCCACATGACCAAGTAATTATGGAGGAAATGCTAAACTTCAACAACCATAACGACCACTAGTACGGGCAGGGCCCACCCGTATCATCCGCCCGTAGCATCTGGCAGCGGCTTCGTCTCTTCAAACCCTACAACTTTCATGAAGACGCCTATATATTTTGAGGCCTCAGCCACCACGCAGAAGGCCTACATTCTCGGATTGCATCACAACACCACCAAAGGATATCCACACCATTTTTCACCCCTTCCATCTTCCATCCCCTCCATTAGCTATAGCCATTACTTTGTACTTGAGATCTCCTTGTGATTCGGCGACCATTGTAAGAATATTTGATTTCAATCTAAGTATTTTGCACAATGTTTTCTATCCTTGATATTATTGTTATGAGTGAGTAGTCCTCACGGGCTGTGAGTTAGGGAGAAACCTCGCGGCGATTATGTGCATCTAATCTATGGGAGCATTGTGTATTGTTTCAAAGAGATATTTGTATCTTTTGTTTATTTGTCTCTTGTCTCGATCTTTGGACTTTTAGGTACCCAAGACCCCATAGATTGATAAAGGCTTGAGGTGGGATACTTGGATAGCAGCGATCTCACAGGAACCCCAGTGACAGAAAGGGTAGTATGGTCTTCGCTTAGCGACCCATTCGGGATCACAACAACATCACAACTTAATGCTTTGATCTGTGTTTTACACTTGATAATCATTTGTAGAACAGTGCTTCGTGGTGCACTCGATTGGATAAAAAGACTATTGTTATGCCTGTTTCCTCTTAGGGGCTCTAGTATATTAGGATGTGTTTCCCACACGAGATTATCTCTATTAAAACATCACACATGACTATGCTTATTATTATCTTTTATCCCATATGATGTGCAGCTGCAGGTGGATCTTCAACCCTGGACTATCTCCATCCATTGATTCAACCCACGATAAAGTAAACTAGATTGGTTCGTTAAATGAAGGTAAAACAAAGAAACAAAGTCTTGTAGACATGTCCTTTTTATTTCCTATTAGCGTTGTTTTCCAAGATTCGATTAAACCTAGGTCTTCTAGGGAAAAAGTCTATTATACTACATCCATAATCTGGATCGAAGGTATCAATGGTCTTCGCTTAGCGACCCATTTAGGAACAACATCAACATCTCTCCTTAAGACTTTAATCTATGTTTTTCACTTAATAACTGTTTGTAGCCCGGTACTTCGTGGTGCAACCGGTTGGATCAAAATGCTATTGCTATGCCTATGACTCGTAGGGGTTCTAGTATATTAGGATGTGCTGCCCACAAAGATTATCTCTATTAAAACATTGCACATGACTATGCCTATTATTATCTTTTATCCCATATGATGTGCAGCTGTAGGTGAATCTTCAACCCTGGCAAATCTCCATCCATAGAAACAACCCACGATATAAAGTAAACTAGAGTAGTCTGGTAAACGAAAAAACAAAGTCTTACAGACGTGTCCTTTTTTAATTCCTTTTAGCATATTTTTCCCAAGGTTCGATTAAACCTAGGGCTACTAGGGAAAAAGACTATTATACTACATCCGTGAATCCGGATCAAAGTTTTCAACCCTTTATCTGGCGCCATTGTCAGGGAAGTAATTCGCTATCCTGGTAAGGTCATTAGAGACCTTGTTCTTAGTTTTATTTTTTATTTGTAGTTTATTTCTTGTTATTAGTTTATTTCTTGTTATCTATTTGAAAATCCAAAAAATTAGTTACTTGTTTATTTGTTTCCGTTGCCTTAAAAATACCAAAAAGAAGAGCCATGGGTCAAAATAAACTTGAGGAGTATGCTACTCCCACTAATGATTTTATTTGTGCACCTATTACTCACCCCGCTGTTGATGCGAAAGCATATGAAATTAAGCCTAACCTTTTGAGTTTGGTTTAGCAGAACCAATTTGGAGGCTCATCTTTTGAGGTTTCAGGTTTGCACCTAAATACTTTTACTGAAATTTGCGACATGATGTGTATTAAGGATGTTGACCCAAATGCTGTTAAATTACGTTTGTTTACTTTCTCTCTAAGAGGAAAGGCTAACGACTGGTTGCTAGATCTACCTAAAGGCACTATTACATCTTGGGAGGAATGCACTAATCTATTTATGACTAATTTTTTCCCCAGCTAAGACTATGCAGTTGAGATCCAACATTACAAGTTTTAGACAAGAGGACAGCGAGCCACTAGCGCTTGCATGGGAAAGGATGAAAGAAGTTGTAATGAACTTTCCTAGTCATGGGATGGAAGAATGGCTTGTATTGCATTTATTTTATAGTGGCCTTAACCCAATGTCTAAGTCTATGCTAAGTACTGCAGCACGAGGAACAATCATGGGAAATCAAGTGAGTGTTGCAAAGAAGCTACTTGATGATATGCAAAACAACCATGCCCAATGGCATGTGGAAAGAACCTCAAAAAGGGTGAATCCAATCACCGAGGTAAATAATGAAGAGCTTACTGCAAAGGTAGATGAGTTACTCAACATAGTAAAGGGTAAGGAAGATACCCAAATTATTGCTATCACTACCGATGTTAATGATGTCAATTTTATAGCTCATACTCCTTATAATCCTGCTTAGAAGAATCAACATTTTGCCTCTAATGTTCAAAAACATTACTCTAATCCCACAGGAGCTCCTTACAATAATTACGATAATCAAAATGGAGCGAATCATGGCAATCTTTCTTTTGCACATATTGTTAGAACTTTCATGCAAGCTCAAACCAAGCAAAATAATATGCTTATTAAAATCACGGAGAACCATGAGACTAGTATTGGTAAATTATCTAATCAAGCCGTTGCAATTAGAAATGTTGTGCAGGCTCTACAGGAAATGGCAAAGACCATGGAGGAAGAATTGGGCAAGATAGCTGAGAGCCAAGCTCTCATACTTGCAAAATTCACTGGTAAGCCCGAGCCAAACCCGGTAGCAGACCTCAAGATGACGAGGGCAGAAATAAATGAAGAAAATCCTAAAAAGCTAGATTGTAGCAATGCACCAACACCTGAATACACTGTAGAAGACCTATTAAAGATGATCACCGTAAAGAATCCTGGTCTAGAACAAGGTAATGATGCTACATACCAACAAGTTATACAACAATTAGAATCTAAAGTTCGAGAATTAGAAATGGAGTATAATAGACTAGCTGATAAGCTTCCTGCTAAGCTAGATGATATCTTTGATCCCACTATTGAAATTAAAATTGGTGTTAATGAGATATCTGCACTTTGTGATCTTGGTGCAAGCGTCTCAACAATTTCCAAGAGTCCATTTGACAAATTAAACTTGGGGTCTTTTACAACCACTAAAATAAGACTCCATATTGCTGATTCAACTTATAAACAAGATGTTGGGATAAAATAAAATATAGTTATTGAAATTAAAGGAAGTCCTGCTCTTATTGATGTTGTTATAGTGGACATGCCTGAAGATCCCATAGCACCTATAATTCTAGGTAGGCCATTCCTAAGAACTATTAAAGCTTTGATCAATCTACATGAAGGGAATGTTAGAATAGGACTACCATCTAGAGATCCTTTTATAGTCCACTTCCCTAGGAAGAAGAAGGCCAAACCTAATAATAATGATGGCATAATCACGTTGAAAGCTAATTACTTTGGAGTGGGTATTCCACTCGCAAAACCTAAATGATCACCATCTTGGTCAAGCTAATTAACCTTAACTAGAAGCGCTTCATGGGAGGCAACCCATGCAAAATATTTTTTTACTCTTGTGCTAGTTTTTTTGTTTGTTTCGTTTTTGTTTTGGCTTTGTTTTTAATAAAGAGTGTTCAAAAAGTCTTTTGGAGAGAGGAGAAGAAAATAAGGTAATCCTCGACCTTTTACTTACTAACACATGGCCGTTAGATATTGTTGATTTTTATTATGTCTATTTTCCGTTATTTTTCCATTTGCTAAGATGTGCAAAGGCACTCGAAGATACTAACCAAATTCCATAAGTTTTTCAGCTTCCAGGCCGCATAACGACCACTGGTATGACCGGGAGACCCCGTACCACATCACAGCACTGGAAAATAGAAGTGTTGATTTTTGCTGCAGGACTCAATGGCTGTAATGACCACTGGTACAACCAGAGGAGGCCGTACCGCCCACCCGTACCCTCGATCAACACATCAACTTTCAAGCAAATGTATTAACCAAATAATGACCAGTAGTACGGGCGCGCGCGCCCGTACCGAGTGCACCTCCAAAAGGAATCTTTCAACCCCCAAGGTATGTCACTCGGTATGGGCGGGATCCGGCCGTACCGCATGCCCGTACCACGTACTCGTCCGCAGTATCAACCCAGGAAGAGGTAACCCTAAAATTCACAAAACCACCTCCATTGGATCTTAAATTCTGCTCGTTCTTTCTTAGATTCCTTGCACCCATTCCATCTAAGTTATGTTTCTCCTCTGATCCCAGCTTATTTGTGACAAAAACTTGCTCAATCTTTCACCATTATCAATCTAGACTTTGGTCTTGTTCATGAGCTAATCTTGATATTGAGCATGTCTAGTTAGTTTTTGGAGGAGTTTCTTTTGTAACAAGTGTGGATGGTCCTTTATGCCATGTTTCTATTGGACTAAATTTTTGATTAGCTTTATTATTTATTTTGTTTTAGATGAGCATAAGGAGTCGTAAACGAGTGATGGCTGTGGAACAAACTACACCACCCATTGATACACTAACCCGTGAGTCACTTGGTATCGAGTTCACCGAGGAGTTTCAGCTGAAATGTTTCAACCGACTCAAGCTCCGAGAAATCAAGTCCGCCAACTGTGTGTGTCCCTACTTCCTGAACCAAGTAGGCATTTGCGCTAATTTCGATTTACTTTGAAAAATGTTGGATTGTATGACTTTGTTTTTTAGGATGTTTCCATGTACCACCGCTTAACACTTGAGTTTCTCAGCACCTTGACACATTCAGTGTGCTCACACTATTGACCCGAGGAGAAAATGTCTGGAGTTGATCGTATCAACTTCCGTCTTATGAACTATGGGTATTCATTGACACTCGACCAATGGGCTTACTACTTTGGGTTTGCCAACAACGCCACCGACATACGCTCCGCCACCTTTGTTCTGAATCCAAAACCCTTGGCTTACTTTAATAGAATGAGAATTCGTGGAAACACACCGAAGCAAAACCAAATTGATCACCCTGATGTTCGTTATTTGTTTGATGTTATTGCTAACACCTTGCAGGCACGTGGTGAGTTTACTAGATTCAGTGAGGAGGACATGACGATCCTCGCTAAAGCTGCTATTCCAAACTGTAACTTAACACCAAATTTGGGTGCCCTTCTTTTGTTTTATCTTAAGCATCAAGCTCTGCAGCCTCGTTGTTCCATATGCGGAGGAGGAGTCATAACACGTGCTGGCACGTGCGCTTCACATGAACCTAGGTAATATCCAACTATTGGAAGGAGACCGTTGTCTTGGTTTTTCTACTCTAAGATCTTGTGGTATGATTTCTAGAACTAATGGTAGATACTTCCTTGATATACCTAGAGCAGATCACTTGATCCAAACTCCTTTGCCTAATGGTCTATTCTCTATCGAGGATGGACATTTGCATTATGACACGCATGTTGAAGCAAGTCTACCCCAACAAGAAGTACCCGTGGATGAAGAAGGAGAAGATGAAGAAGTAGAACACGAAGTGTAGCCACCAATATTCTACACCACCTATGATGATATCAATGCTCTTGAAGGAAACATCCAAAACATGAACAACCTCTCCATCAACCTTCGAGATGCTACTGCCATCCTCTCCACTCAGTTCAACAATTGGAGCAGCCAATGGAACATGGGAGATTATCCACCACCACCACAATGAGCAACAAAAGCCTGAGCTTGGGGATGTGTCCCCCGGCAATTTTACTTGTGTAAAAATGAGGTTGTACTCCTGCTCCTTTTGAGCTTTGAAACACTCGTGTTGGTTTGTTCCAACACTTTACTTTTCATTCGTTTTTTCATTTCTTAGTTCCTTTCTTGGTCGGAAGTTCTTTTCTATTCTCTAATCCCCATCATCAAAAGTACAAAAAGATTTTTCCCTTTTTCCTTTTTCGTGAAAGTGGATTTGCCTTTTGCCTCTTTTCTTCAATTTTATTAAGGGAGTGATTTTTACTTGAGTTTTGAAGGAACACATCCCTATAAGGAAGATGATTATGAAGTCGCTCATGAGAGGTATGTCCTATGTGTACCACTTTTGAAGTTTGAATTGTTTACCTTAGTTGGTTGATTTGCTAAGATGCTATGCTAGTGGGAGTAATTCAAAATAGTTAGAGTAAAGCTTTTTATTTGTATGAATGATTAGTTGTGAAAGCTTTTGCTCTATTTCTTGTAGCTAACTGAGTCTTGCCTTAGAAAAATATTTCCAAACAAGTACAACAAGAAAAGTCTCAAATTTATTACTTTGGTGAATGATTGTCTTGAGAATCTACCTTTGAAGATGCTTAACCCCACAGATGTTTTAATAGACTTGATGGCACTCTTAAAAGGAGTTGTTTGATTGAAATAAAGTCTAGCGGTAATTGTGATGCATGCGAAAGCTAACCTTGTGGATCAAACTATGATACTATTAAAAAGAGTTCTATGTTTTTGATGCACATCTTTGGATGCCAATAACTCAGCTGGCCTACGAATGACCAATGGTACAACCCCTAATTTCGGCTATGAGTTGACGACACCGGTGACACTTGTCACCGTAATGGGCAAAAGTATTGGTACTCTCGAAGGTTGTGCAAGCCATTGTTTAAAATAATCACTCAATGATCCTTGTTGAGAATTATCCTTGAAAGAAGGAAGAAAAATATATATATGAAGATCCATGATACATTGCAAATGTATCTATAATTTTTGATGTTCCATGCTTGGTTTTATCCACTTTCTTGTGTTTTGTTCCAACTTTGGAGTACTTTTCATATGATTTCTTAGACTAACCTATTAACAAGAGCCATAGTGCTAGCTGCCTGTTTTCTGCTGTTTTTGGTTCCAGGAAAGTCAGAAAATGAATATTCTCGGAATTGGACGGGACAAAAGCCAAAGTGCCTATTTTTTCGGAAGGGACCAAGTGCCAGAATACGAGACGGAGAAGGTCCAGAGAGCCACCACACCACCTGGCCGCGCGGCCAGGCCTGACCCGTGCCAGGGGGTGGTGTGGCCGCTCCCGGCACCCCCTCGGCCTCTCCTTCCGCCTATATATTGCCCTCAGGACGAAAACCCTAAGTACCCGATCAAAAATCCACGAAAGAGTCTGTAGCCGCCGTCATCTCCATCCCTAGATCGGGAGGGATCTGAAGCTCTTCCCGGCACCACGCTCGAGAGGGAATTCACCACGAGGCCTTCTTCATCACCATGCAAGCCTCCGGTGTGATGCGTGAGTAGTTCATCCTTGGACTACGGATCCATGTAGTAGCTAGATGGCTGGTTCTCCTCCTTTGTGCTTTCATGTTTAGATCTTGTGAGCTCCGTTCATGATCAAGATCATCTATTTGTAATTCATACATGTTGTGTTTGCGGGGATCCGATGGATATTGAGATGCTATTTCAGATTGATTATTGATTCTATCATGTCTTTGTTATTTGTGATCTTGCATGCTTTCCGTTGTTAGTAGCTATCTTGGCCAAGTAGATGCTAGCAACTCCAAGAGTTAGTATTTATGCTCGATAGTGGGTTCATGCCTCTGGTAATCTGGGGAAGTGACAGAAATCTCTAAGGTACTAGATGTGTTATTGCTACTAAGGAGAAAACAACAATCCTTTGTTCATAGAACAATCGTATTGTTTACTTTACACGCAGTTCGTAAAGCAATAATCATTGCTTGCAACTTAATCTTGGAGGGGTTGGATGATAACTGAAGGTGGATTATTAGTCATAGATGCAGTTGGATGGCGGTCTACGTATTATGTTGTAATGCCCAATCAAGTCTCAAAGGAGTCAAGATGATTAGTATATGCATGTATTGCTTTCTCGGTGTTTGTCAATTGCCCCGTTGTAATTTGTTCACCCAGCATGTTATCTATCTAAGGAGAGCCACCTCTAGTGAACTATGGATCCCGGTCCTTTCTCTTTACATACAATCTACAATCTTTTACTGCTTTGTGTTTACTTTCCGCAACCTTTTACTTTTTCCATTCGATACGTTTAATCCTTTGTTTTCCGCAAAACACGGTGAGATTGACAACCTCATCGCAAGTTGGGGACAAAGTTTTGTGGTTGTGTTGTGCAGGTCTCCACGTTGCTACTAGCACCGGTAGTGCGCCCTGCCAAAGCTCAGCTAGTAACACCTTTGGGGTGTTTCCTTGCTCCTACTGGTTCGATTAAACCTTGGTTTCATAACTGAGGGAAAACTTGCTGATGTGCTCATCATACCTTCCTCTTGGGGTTCCCAACAAGCTCTACGTCGAACGACGAGCACATCAAGATCTTTTCTGGCGCCGTTGCCGGGGAGTCAAGGACATCTTCACAAGGGGAGTCCCTCATAACCAATCTCTTTACTTTGTTGTTTTTTGTTTTGCTTAGTTTTTTTGCTTTGTTTGCTTGTTTTGTTCTTTCAAAAACACAAAAAAAATAGTTTTACTAGTTTGCTTTCTTATTTGAAAAACACAAAAAAATTAGTTCCTATCTTAAGTTGCCTTCATGTCTAGCATTGCTCCAATCACTATGTCACCCGAGGAAATGATTTTCACTTTTAAACAAGGAATTGAGGAAAGTTTTAAGGAAGCTTGGTCTAGAATCTCTGATCTACATGAAAAAACTGAGCCTAAAATGACTCAAAGCTTGTTCCTTAGCAGTTTTTACCTTGGGATTTCTCTTTGCTATAGATATGCTTTAGATGCTGTTGTGGGAGGAGATTTCCTCCAATGTAATGAGCATGATGCTATTAATGCTATAAAGAAATTGATCCTCACTTACAACATGCCTATCCAAACTGATATTTCTCTCGGAGAAATATTTGCTAGGTTGAACACTCTTGAGACTAGCACTACTAGCTTAAAAGATTGCTATAATACGCTTAGGGAGCATCACAATTATGTTCCAATAAATTATGAACCATCAAAGTCAAAAAAAAAATCTGAACCATCAAAGTGGCTCCCTACAGTAAAGATTGAGATAAACACTGAAACTTTTCAAGCCCACTGCGATATCATGTCTGAATTTTGTCTTATGCCCAAAGATATTTATGAATCTTTGAATCTTTGGGGGCTTACTGAAGGAGGAAAAGAAATATCTCTTTCTAATAATGCTACCATATTACCTATTGGAATAGCTGAAGGAGTGTTTACAAATATCCTTGGGAAAATGATTTCTACTGATTATCTTGTTATTGAATGTGCAGGAAAAGGACAAATTACACTTGGAAGGTCCCTATTAGAACTCCTTGGAGCAATAATAGATGTGGGAAAGGGGACCATGCACCTTTCTTCTCCACCAAACAATCACATTTTCCCAAAGGTTAAGAATAAAAATAAGAGAGGTAAGGGCAAGAAACTTGGTTTTAATGCTTCTTCATTTGAGAACACTTGATTCTTTCTTTGCTTCTTATGCCTAACTTAAAGGCGTTAAAGAAAAGTACTTATTGGGAGATAACCCAAAAGTTTTAGATGAGTCTTGGAAGTTTTTACCTCAGTAATAACCTCTCCTTATCCTTTTTATTTGCTTTTTGTGCCAAGAGTAACCTCTAATGAGAGTGAAGTAATGATTGGGAAAGTTGTTGTCCCGAAACAAATTTTTGTGCTTCACCATAAAAATTCGTGAGAGAGCTCTGTATGTCGGATTGAGCTGTACTTTTTTGTGCTTCTGCCCCAGGTTGTTATATAACTTTCGTTAGTTCAACACTTTTTGATTTGAGCAACATAAGGTCTTCGCAAAAATTCGTATTTACCTTCTGGTCTGTTTTGACAGATTTCTGCCATTTTCTTCATTTGCTTCTTGTGGGTTCCTTTTTGAGTTCTTTTGGGGAATTGAGATTTTTGAAGGAAGTGCTACAGTATCTAGTGTTCTAATGGAAGTTTATTTGGCGTTAGAACTGAACCTTAAGACTTATTTATCTTGAGTGCACTAATGTTGCTAATAAAGATTGTGTGAAGTTTTGTATGAAGGAAAATTTTCAGGTGTATGGAAGAAATGAGTAATGAGATGAAGGATGGACTAAATCTCAAGCTTGGGGATGCCACGCGTGTCACCCCAATAAATATCCAAGAAGTACAAGAGTCAAAGCTTGGGGATGCCCAAGGCATCCCCTTCTTCATCAATAAAAATCCCAGGTTTCTTCCAAACGCTTCATTTTTATTGTTTCATGCACAGTTGTGTTGTTCTTGGAGCGTCTTATTTTTCGTTTTCGTTTTGGTTTTTAGTTTGCTTGGTTTGCTTAGTTTTCTGAATAAATTGGTTGGACCCCCTCTTTCATACATTGGTTTGCAAATGGTTTGGTTTGGTTTGGAAAAGAGTAGGAAAGTTCATACTTGTGTGGTAAAAAGAGCTTGTTTTTGACCGTGGCCTGTGCTTTGTCATGCCATGCTTGATATTGTTTTGGCTTTATACTTAGTATTCTTTGTTGTAGCATGACTTGGTATAAACAATTTATATTGCTTAATGTGCCTTGGATGAATCATGAGTTGTTTTAGCATATTAAAGCATAGTATAGTGGTATTCTCCTTTGTTGCTTTATTTGGGTTGACTTGGCGCATGCTCACACCATGTTATGACTGTCTCAAGTCACCATAGCCTCTATGATCCTTTAGTTTTCAACTTGTAGTATCACTTTATGCTTTGATCAATGATGTTTTGTCACTCTGCATGATTATGGCCATTATTGCTCTCGTAGTTTGTCGCTCTCAGTCTTTTGCTAGCCTCCACAACCAAGTATGAGTTCCACTCATGCATCCAACTCCCTAAACCAAGTTATTCCAAAGAGTCCACCATACCTACCTACTAGCTTATGCTATTCCAAGTATATTCATGCTTTTGTTTACCTTCCAAATTAAACTTGTTATGAGAAAACTAGTGATTAAAGCTCTCACGAACTTGATGGCACACTTTACTTTTTGCCCTAATAAACTTGAACCATTGGGTCCTTCTTTGTTGCGTCTATGCTTGCGCTTTATAAGTTGAAATTAGCAGAACCATGTTTCATGGGGAACGCTTTCAACATTGCACTTGTACTTTGTACCCCGTTGATATCATGTTCTTTTGCTTACGGATCCCGGCGGTGTGAAATAAAAGTGGAACTTGTAAGATCATGGAGTTTGTATGTGTGTTAGAGAAACGCCTGGGCCGCTAGCCTAAGCCATGCCTAATCATGGTGGAAACTTGCAGCATCACCATAATGAGCACTCTATGAAGCATCCTCAATAAAAACCTATGCAAAGAGCAAATAAAAAGATCGCTGGGATGCTCATTGTCTGCTTGCCTTGTCGTTTTGATTATGGGAAAGCTCCCGTATCATGTGCAAGGGGTACCCCGTTTGCAGTTCTTAATGATACACATATACTTATAATGACAAGAGCTTACTCGTGACTGAAGTTGAGTAGCATGAGGATCGGTCCTCGTAAGTAAGGGGCATGAGATTTTGGTTTATAACTTGTCAAGCATATCCTCTTAGTTGTGTCACTTTAACCTTAATCACTTTCAAGATGCTTATGATAGGGGCAATGAGAGCTAAAAGTTATAGGTACCATAATTTTTGGAAGCTCTTTATGAGACTTGAATCCCTACTTCCTTTTACAAAGGCCTTTCTTCCACCATTATATTGAGTCTCCACCTTCTACCTTTATGCACCTACTTTGAGAGCATAGTGGCCATTCTTAGTTCTATGTGCATTGTCCCAAGACTAGTTAATTGATGCATAACTTGATATTGCTTGTTTTAAACTATTGTATCTAGTCACTCTTATGAACTTTGAAGGTGTCCTATGCTTCGGTGGTTAATCTTGCTTCAGTAATATGAACTTTGAAGGTGTATCTAGACAAGAAGAGGAACGTAATATGGTTAATCTTGCTTCAGTGGTTATTGAGACTCCTGATGATGATTTAGCAAGAAGTTTAGTCGATAATAATAACATCCTACTTGACATAGAAAAAATGGAAATGGATGATTATCTTGACTCCACACCTGAGGTGGATCCTGAGACGAATCAACCGTATGAAGAACCTATAAGGAAAGGATATGAGGCACCTCCACCTCCTATTCTCAAAACCTTACCAAAGGGATTAAAATATAGGTTTATTGATGGAACTAACAATTTCCCTGTTATTATAAGTTCTAACCTTGCAAAAAAAGAGGAGGAAAACTTAATGATGGTTCTCCAGATGCATCAGAATGCTCTTGGGTATTCGATGAGTGACTTGAAAGGTATTAGTCCCTTGATATCCAACCATAGAATATTGATGGAAGAGGGAGCCCAGTCGGTTGCACACTTTCAGAGGTGACTTAAACCTCACAAGAAGGAAGAGGTAAGGAAGGAAGTAATTCATGTATTAGATGCATGGATCATTTTTGATGTGGAGGAAAGTGAATGGGTAAGTCTTGTTCATTGTGTTCCTAAGAAAGGTGGATTTACCGTTGTTGAAAATGAACACAATGAGATGATACCTACTAGAACTGTTGTTGGTCATAGGATATGTATTGATTATAGAAAACTTAATAATGAAACTAGAAAGGATCATTACCCTTTACCATTTATAGATCAAACTCTAGAAAGGCTTGCTATGCATCCTCATTTCTGCTATCTAGACGGTTATTCTGGTTTTTCTCAAATTGATGTTCACCCTGATGACCAACTTAAAAGAACCTTTATTTGTCCTTTTGGTTTATATGCTTATTTCCGTATTCCTTTCGGTCTTTCTAATGCCCCTGCCACCTTCCAAAGATGTATGACTGGTATATTCTCTGATTATGTTAAAAGTATTATGGAAGTATTCATTGACGATTTTTCTGTTTATGGAACTTCATTTAATCACTGTCTTCATACATAAAGTTTTGTAGAGATGTGAAGATACTGACCTAGTCTTGAATAGGTAAAAATGTCATTTTATGGTTCAAGAAGGTATAGTGCTTGGTCAAAAAATCTCAGCTAAGGGTATAGAAGTTGATAAAGCAAAGATTGAAGCAATAGAAAGGCTCCCCCCTCCTCGCGATATAAAAGGTATTAGGAGTTTCTTAGGCCACGCTGGATTTTACATAAGATTCATTAAGAACTTTTCAAAACTGCAAAACCTCTAACTAACCTTCTTCAAAAGGATGTTGCTTTTAATTTTGATGAAAAATGTCTTACTAGTTTCAACATATTAAAACGGGCCCTTCTTGAAGCTCCTATTATAAAACCATCTAAGTGGAAGAAACCTTTTGATCTATTCTCTAAGGCTAGCCATGAATCTGTGGGAGCAATACTTTGCTAGTATGATGATGAACTCAATATCATTCATTATGCTAGTCGTACCTTGAACGGTGCCCAAAAAAATTACCCCATGGTAGAAAATGAATTTTTCACCGTGGTTTTCTCCTATGATAAGTTTAGATCTTATATTATTGACTCTAAGGTAAGTGTGCATACTGATCGTGTTGGCTTGAAAGAGATCCTTGAAAGGACTAACGTTAAGCCAAGAATGATCTGTTGGACTTTACTTTTGCATGAATTTGATTTACGGATTCTCCAAAGAAAGGAAGAACATGAGGAAGAATCCATGGACATTGAGGAGATTGATCCGCCTAGGGTAGTGTAATCCATTTGCATACCCTCAGGAACCACAATTCCTAAAAGACAATTTCTCTTTGCAATGGTTTTAGCAATTTCTTGCGACCAACATTGTTCAAGGGGAAAAAGAAAAAGTTGATTCAAGAATTAAAAGGAGATGAAGGTACCTGAATGAAATCTTTCTCTCGATGAACAAGATATTAGAAATCTTGAAACATCTTTGTTCTGGTTGATCTTTTGCTATTTCTATTTACATTTTTGGTTTCCCTTGCTTTTCTAAATTCACTCCCGATTTTACGAGGTCGGTACGAGCGGGTGGTACGACCGCACCCGCCAGGCTCATTCTTTACATATCGGTACGACCTGGTCGTTACCAGTTATGTGTTCCCATGTTTGATTCTTGTAACAAAAAAATAGAAACGAAGTCGGTAATAATCAGTACGGGCGAGCTTATGGATGGGTCCCTCCTGTACCACTTAGTAAGTTAATTATTCACTTCCTTCGGTAGGTCGGATTTTTGGAAAATACCTAGTACGAGCGCTCTGTATGGGCGTCCTCCCGTACCAGTGGTCGTTACGATTTTGTTTTCTTTTCTTTTTCGCTTATTTATTTCCTTATTTGTTGGGATTCTTTTCTTGTCCAACACTTTTTCTCCCAATACGACTTTTTCCTGTCTCTAATCCTTCATAAGCCTTCCAAAAGGTTTCTTTTCTCCTCTTGTCAAACAGATCTTCTCCATGTCGCTCTTCCCTCTCAGGAACCTTGTGAAGGAAATATGCCCTGAGAGGCAATAATAAAGTTGTTATTATGTATTCCTTGTATATGATAGATGTTTATTTTGCATGCTATAATTGTATTGATAGGAAACATCAATACATGTGTGTTTAATAAACAAAAAGGGTTCCTAGTTGCTCTTATAGACTAGCTTGTTGATTAACAAGATGATCAAAGTTTCCTGATCATGGACATTGGATGTTGTTAATAACAAGGTCACAGCATTTGTGAAATGATGTGATGAACATTCATCCGAAGTATAGCATTACGATCAAGTCATTATGTTTATATTGCTATAACATCATACAAAGTAGTCTTAGTCCTTAGACCATGAGCTCATGTTAATTGCTAACACCGGAAGAGTATCTTGATAACATCAAACATCACACCGTAACAGGGTGACCATAAAGGTGGTTTCAGTGCTATGAAGGTGTTATGTTGAGGCTCATGGATCAAGAGTGGAATTTGTCAATCCCGATGATGGATAGATATACTCTGGGCCCTCTCGGTGATATCACATTAAGATAGCTTGAAAGCAAGTGATGTGATCACTAGAATGTTATATCATGGGAACGAGAAAAGAGTGCATGTCGGTAACGAGATCAAACTAGGTATTTGGATACCGATGATCGAATCTCGGACATGTATTATATCATGAGACAAAGGGATTAAATTGCTGACGTTAAAGGTTCTCACGATCACAGAAGTCATCGTTGAATATCACGAGTCGATATGGATCTCGAGGTCCGCTTCGATTATTGATGCGAGAGGAGTCTCAATCATGTCTACATTATTCGTGAACCGTGGGGTGACACACTTAAGGGTTGCGGACACCATTTAGGAGCACATATGTTCGGACAAAAGGTTTGCAAAGCGCAAGAAATGTTTCGATAGAAACAGGAATTGTTCGATAGAAATCGGAATTGTTTGGTGAAATTGCAAAGTGGTTCGCATGTGATATTGAAATGTTGCAAGGGTTTTATGTGAATGTTTGTTAATTAAAGTAATAAACAAAATTCTGAATAAAATAAATAAAAGAGTTTTATTAATTGAGAGTTGCATTTAATTTGGTGGAAATTAAATACATGTGAGTGGGATTTTGGGTGGAGGCCATGTTTATGTGAGTGGAGGTTCACCACATGAATGAAGGAGGGGAAGAGTCCCCCCCCCTCATGCGCCGGCTATGGGAGGGGAGGGGTCTCCCTCCCTCCTATATAAAGCCCCCTCTCCCCTCTCACAAACCACACCTCCTCGTGAAGGATCTCTCTCCCCCTCTAGATATTCCCCCATGGTCTCGGATTAGCGAGATACATGTTCCCGGTGGCCTTGCGTCTGGAAGGAGTTGCTGCTTCCGCTGATTCGCTGGAGCGAGGAGGTGGAGGTTGTCCGGTGGCTTGAACGTGTGTGCAAGGACGGATGCGCTGCTGATTTGCGGCACTCGGACTTCCACACGATCTTGAGATCGGCAAGCATACGACTACATCAACCACGAGTTCCTACTCGTTAACAAAACTCGTTGTCTTCGAGGGTAAGTTCTCCATGGATGTATGTCCACCCGTTGCTCTGTATCTAGTAGATAGATCTTGGCGTATAGTTCTCATCGTAGGAATTTTTTTGTTTTCTATGCTGTGGACCCAACAGTGGTATCAGAGCCTGATCTATGCGTAGGTGCTTTGCACGGGTAGTACACATATGTTTATATGTGGGCAATGATGATCATGTTATTGCATCTTATATGTACTTTGGATATTGGTGGCATAGTGGGATGAAGCGGCCCGGACCAACCTTACATGTCATCGTACATGAGACCGGTTCCACGACTGACATGCAACTAGTTTTGCATAAGTGGCTAGCGGGTGTCTGTCTCTCCTACTATAGTCAATATCTGATTTACAACGAGTTGCTAATAACTTGGTTATCCTCGTTGTGGTTCATGTTTGTAGGTAAGACCGGTTCTATCTCCGAAAGCCCTAAGCCACGTAAAACTTGCAATTGATAAATTAGAGGTGTCTAGTTTAGATCGTTGCTGGGTTAGTGTCTTGATATGGTATTGTTGTAAGTAGATGTATGATAGATACTCTTACAACTCACTTAACGTGTAAGTTCCATAGACCTTGGCCTTACACACAAAGGAATGATAGAGATCATACCACGATGCAAATGATAGAGATCAAATGCATGGACCATATCACCTCACTTCACACATTAGATGTTAGCATCTTATATTGCTAGTTTGGCGCGTTTGGTAGCATTATAAGATGATCCCTCATTTAGATATCAAGATAAAATGTGTTCTTCCTTAAGTATGCACCGTTTTGTGGATCGTGTTTTGAGGCATCACGTGATGATCGGGTGTTCTCGACTCTACGCTTTCATACAACGGGTGTAAGACAGCTTGCAAGAAACTCCATGTTGATAGATTTTTGGAGTCTTTGATTTTGATCAAATGACGCTTGTGATACTTTCCTGAAAATAATTAAAACTCTGTTCGTAGGCCAAAATAGGAACGGACGACTAACTGATTGGAATTTGTACATATTGATGTATATAGTCCATTATGTGTAGTCGTGGGCGATGGATTTCAACTTCATATGCTTTCTCCGAAGATTTGAGTGAGTATATGTATATACTTACTCAATAAGTAAGAAGTATGAAACATTTGAAAAATGTTCAAAGACTTTCAAGATGAAGTGGAAAATTATTGTAACAAGAAAATAAAAAGTTTATGATTGGATCATAAAGAAAGATGTTTGAGTTACAAAGTTTAGCAAAACACCTAAGATTTGAGGAATCGTTCCATGGATTTGCATTTCCCAAAACACCATAGGAGTATGGAGTGTTCAAGATATGTAATGAAACCTTGTTTGACATGGTAAGATCAAAGGAGTCATTTATAAAACTGCCATTATATTTTAAAGATTAAAGCTTTAGTGACTACCGCTTTTACACTGAAAAGAGCTCCATCGTGATCCATTGAAATGACACCATATGAGTTGTGGTTTGGGATAAAACCCGAATTGTCTTTTCTTAAATTTTGGTATGCTATGCATAATTGAAATGTTTACAACCAAAGTCGGATGCGCATGTCTTTGTAGGTTATTTCGAATAACCATTGGGTATTCCTCCATAACACCGAAGACAAAAGTGTTTGTCGCTTGAAACGTCAAGTTTCTTGAGAAGGAATTTTCCGTGAAAAGTTAAGTGGGAGGACAATAGAACTTTGACAAGGTTGTTGAACCTTGGCTAATATGTGCTGAGTTGCGCAGCGTCGGTAAGTGTCCCGGAGGCAGCAACAATGCTCATGGCTCACGTGCCTCAAAGGTTGTGGTCACGGAGATCTAAGTTCCTATTAAACCAAGTAGGTCGGGTAAGTAATCAAATGCCAAGATTTGAGAGTTAAATCATTGTTGTTTGACAATGATGAACCGACTACATGCAAAGAAGCAATGATGGGCCCTAACTTCGTTAAGTGGCTTGAAGCCATAAAATCCGTGATAATTCCATACACGAGAAATCAAGCTTTGAATTTGAAAGACCCTCTGGAAAGGTGCAAGACCTTACGATTATATGGATCTATAAAGAAATAGACATGGATGTTTCACATCTATGAAATAGTCGACATGTCGGAAAGAGTTTACGACAATGTTCAAGGAATTGACTATGATAAGTTTTGATCTTTCATAGTGATATTTAGTCTGGACGGATTAATGTAGCAACCACTACATATATTTTGGTATATGGTAGTTGAACAAACCAAACAAGTTCTTCTAATAGAATGGTTACCTAGGACGTGTACATGACACGATCCAAAGGGTTTTGTTAATTCAAAGGATGCTAAAAGAGTATGCAAAACTTCAATGGTTGAAGTGAGCATCGCGGAGTTGGAATCTTCACCGTGATGAAACCGTTAAAAGGTTTAATTTCATTAGAGACGATGAAGATGTTTGCATTTTGCAAGAAATTAAGTGGGAGCGCTAAGACATATTTCTAATACATTATGTGAAAGACATATTGTTGATTAGAAATGATGTATCTTTTATTGACACAGGTTAAGAATTTCATTTCGATGAAAGACTTAGGCATAACCCAAGAATTAGGCATCAATGTCTATATGGATAGATTGAAGCACTAATATGGTTTTGCCAAATGTACATAGATAAGATGTTGAATGAGTTCAATATGGAAACAACAAGAAAGGTTCTTGGCCTTGCGGAAAGGACTGAATCAAGATTCAAGTGTATTGACACGAGATTCAAGTGTTTTGACACTTGGTGAAATCACAAGAATATTTTGATCAATCATTCTTTGAGATGTACACATCCAGATATGTCCTATGCTCTAAATGTTATGAGCATATACCAGAATGACTCATACGATGATCATTGGACAATAGTAGGGATATTCCTATGATCTTTGGAAGAACTAAGAATATATTACTTATATAGTGGTGACAAATAGTTCATTGTAAATTGTTACATTGATACTAGTTTTGTCACAAATTAAGTTTATCGCAATTTAAACTATGGGTGGCACAATGTAATGGAAAGGAAGTTCCATAACGGATTTGGTTGAGTACCAAAGTTAAAACATTGTGACAGATACTACAACAAAAGGCTAAGTATATGACTACTATTGTAGTAGCAAATGAGGGCATTTGCGTCAAGCAGTTTGTTATCAAACTAGGTGTGGTTCATAGCGGGATAATACTATGAAGATACATTGTATGACAATTGTATCAACATGATTTAATCCCGAGGAACTAAAGGTCTCACCAAAGGACCAAATTTATACAATGCCATCTCATTGGAGAATGAGTAATGCGTAGAGACGCAAGGACATGCAAATACACACGGACCTGGAAGTGTCAGATCCGAAGATTATGTTTACCACTAGCAATAGTGTCTATACAACACCAGAAAGCCATAGGTGTTGAATGCACAAGTTTTTAACTAGATTATTGACTCTAGTGCAAGTGGGACACTGTTGGAGATATGCCCAAGAGGCAATAATAAAGTGGTTGTTATTATATCTTTATGTTTATGATAAATGTTTACATCCCATGCTATTATTGTATTAACCAGAAACATTAATACGTGTGTGTTTTGTAAACATAAAAGAGTCCCTAGTAAGCCTCTTGTTGAACTAGCTTGTTGATTCAATGATGATCATGGTTTCCTGATCATGGACATTGGATGTCATTAATAACAAGGTTATATCATTAGGAGAATGATGTGATGGACACACACCCATAGTAAGCGTAGCATAAGATCAAGTCATTAAGTTCGTATTGCTGTAAGCTTCAAAATACATAGTAACCTAATCCTTCGACCATGAGGTTATGTTAATCACCATCACCGGATGGGTACTTTGATGACATCAAACGCCGCTTCGTAACTGGGCGGTTATAAAGGTGTCATTGGATATTCTGAAAGTATGTGTTGAAGCGCATAGACCAAGATTGGGATTTGTCCATCCATATGACGGATAGATATACTCTGGGCCCTCTCGGTGGAATGTCATCTAGGGATGACATAACATGGAACGAGTAAAGAGTACTTACCAGTAACGAGTTAGAACTAGGTATGGAGATACCGACGATCAAACCTCGGATAAGTAGAATATCGTGTGACAAAGGGAATTGGTTTCGTATGTTAAATGGTTCAATCGATCACGAAGAAATCGTTGAGTATGTGGGAGCCGTTATGGATCTCCAGATCCCGCTGATGGTTATTGATCGGGGAGGTGTCTTCATCATGTCTGCATATTCACGAACCGTAGGGTGACACACTTAAGGTTCAAAGTTGTTTTAAGTAGATATGGAATTTGCGTTGGAGACCGAACGTTGTTCGGAGTCTCGGAATGGATCCGGGACATCACGAGGAGATCCGGAATGGTCCGGAGAATAAGATTCATATATTGGGGATCATTTTCTAAGTTAGGAAATGTTCCGGAGTGTTTGTATGGAGATTCTAGAAGGTTTCGGAAGGTTCTGGAAGGTTCTAGAAGAGTTCTTGGTGTTTGCTTGAAAACCAAGAAAGGGTCAAAGGAAACCTTGTGGGGCGAGACACGGATTCGTGGGGGAGGAGGACTCCTTCCCCCCTTCCCAACCCGCCGGCCATAGGAGGGGAGTCCTACTAGGACACCCCCTCCCCAGGCGCACCTCCCTCCCTTAAATAGAAGGAAGGGGGCGCCCCCTCTTGCTCCTCCTCTCATAACTCCCAATCTCTGCCGCCTCTCTCCTCCACCTTTCTTCTGCACAGGCATAGGCGAAGCCCTGCATAATTCTCACCTCCACCACCACCACCACGCCGTCGTGCTGCTGGGATTCCGTGGAGAAGATCTACTACCTCCGCTTTCATTGGAACGGGAGAGGAAGGTGCCTTCGACTCACTGCGTGTGACCGTCTGTGAGCTGAAGCGCTGCAGCGCGGCGCCGGAAGGATCGTCCACACGATCTTGAGATCGGCAAGTGATCGACTACATCATCCACGAGATCTAATCTCGTAACGCTTTCGGTTCTACGAGGGTTAGTACCGATCTATCTCGTTGCTCATGTCTAATAGATTAGATCTTGGCTTTTATCTAGATTAGATCTGGGTTTTGTTCGTCCTTGTGGTAGAAATTTTTTGTTTTCCATGCTACGAACCCATCATCGTGGTGGTTATTTAGAGGTGACCTCATTCTTGGCTCAACAAAGTGACTGTCTACGAGCCTTGTAGTGAACATCTTATTATGGAGTTCTCTCCACACATATCATGACACAAGAGGTAGATTATCCTAATTATGAATAATAATATCATGCTAGAGGTGTATCCTACATCCCCGAGAACGCTTTAGCCCTATTGAGTTCAACCATGTTTCCAAACAGTCTTGTTACTTGCTTTCTTTTACTTGTTGTAATTAGTTTTCTGTATTCAACCAAAAACCTTTCAAACACCCTTTACTTGAAATCAAAGGTAGCTTACAAGGATCCTTTGGTAGACAGTGACGAGGGGCATAAAGACCTTAACCAAATAGCTCTCTGGCGGTTCGATACTCTTATTTTAAAACTAGCTATAATCGATATGTGCACTTGTAGTCATCAGATAGCCATCGAGCTTGAAATAATCTATCTTGCTATCACCTTATTGCTTGTCTTGCTTAGCATAAGTTGTTGGTGCACTTACTTGAACCTAGTGAATATAAGTTTTTGCTCGATAAATTAAATGCTAGTTTTATTCAGTATTTATTAGAGCCTAAATTGTAATGATTTTAAGACACCTATTCACCCCCTCTAAGAGACATCTGTGTCCTTTCACCTTCATCCCTACAATAAACATAAACTCCAGTTTTGTTCTAAAAAATGTGTGTTCCTTAGATATAGTTCTATGCACAAAGGTTATAAGTGTCTCCATGTTCCCTCTAATAGAGTCTACATTAGTCGTGATGTTGTATTTTACAAAAACGTATTTCTGTTCTCTAATTCTCCTTCCACTGAGTCCTCCTCGACTTCTATTGTTACACATGTTGCTATTGACCAATTTGAAGATTGTACGCATGCTCCCTCATTACTTCCTAATCATGGCGCATGTACCGATCGTGGAGCTCGCTTGGAATTACTGGAGGAGACTACGCCATTGGATCACGTCGGTCGTGGTGTCTCTGCCTCCATGCAACTGCATGGACCCGGTCCACTAGACCAACCCCCGTCGCGCGCAGATGCGCATGCGTCACCTGCTCTATTGTCTTTTGGCTCATCGGCTAGTTCTTCCACGCCACACGACGACCGCGATGACGCGCCCTCGCCCACGTCCCTTGGAGCAGCATCCGAGGCTATCTCGCCTCCTTCTACAGCAGGCGCACTGACCGATGTGGATTCTCCATCGCTAGTCCGTGCACCACTGGCTCCTCTGCCCCCATATTCTCTACGATCGATAACGCGTGGCTTACGTGGTGTTCATAAAAAATCAGCGTACTGATGGTATGGTTGCTTGGCTTGTTGCTTGTGTTGCTCAAGCTACTGCGGATCCAACAACTAAACCTTGTCATTTCCATGCTGCTCTCGATATTCCTGATTGGCAAGCTTCTATGGAACAAGAATATGATGCTCTTATTCAGAATAATACATGGCGTCTTGTTTCTCCTCGTCTTGGAGTAGATTTCATTGATTATAAATGAATATTCAAGGTAAAGCGTCATGCCAATGGTACTATCGAGAGGTACAAAGCCCATCTTATTGCAAAGGGGTTTAAAAAACACTATGGACTAGATTATGAAGACACGTTCAGCCCGGTTGTCAATCCTACCACTATTCATCTTTTCTTGACCTTGGCTATTCAGCATGGATGGCACCTTTGTCATATTCATGATGCTTTTGTTCATGGTGTTCTTGAGGAGGAGGTGTTCATGCATTAACCTCCTAGATTTGAGGATCCTGTTCATCCTCATCATATGTGCCAAGTCCTTGTATGGGATGAAATAGGCACCTCGAGCGTGGCATGCTCTTCTTGCCTCTATTCTTTGGTCAGCATGCGTTTCTGGCCTCTTCAGCTAATACTTCACTTTTTATACTTCACCAACCAGATGTCACTCGATGATATTGTTGTCTTGAGATCCTCTTTCAGGGTATTGATGGTCTTTTGAGGGGACTTGGATAGGAGTTTTCAGTCAAATACTTGGGTCCCCTTCATTACTTTCTCAGACTTGAGCTCACTCACAGACGCATGGACTCTCTATTAATCAAAACAAATATGTCGTTGATCTTCTTTGATGAGCTAGTATGCTTAAGTGTGGTCCTGATGCTCATACTCATATGTCCTACACTACCATATTATTCAGTTCATATGGTCCTCTTCTTGGTGATACTGAGACCACTACTTATCGTAGCATTGTTAGAGGATTATAGTATCTTACTCTCATCCGTCCTAATATCTGCTTTGCAGTTAATCAAGTGTATCTGTTTCTTCATGCTCCTACTGAGGTTCATTGGGTTGCTATGAAGAGTATTATTCACCTTGTTCAGCATACACGCATTCCTGGGTTATTTCTTTGACCCACTTCCTTTTGTACGCTCTCAGATTATTCTGATGCTGATTGGGAGGGTGATGTGGAATACAAGCGCTCAATTGGGGGGCTATGCTCTCTTTTTTGGACGCCACTTGATCGCCGAGTGCGCAAAAACAGACTATTGTGTCCCATTCAAGTATAGAGTCTGACTACAAGGTTATTGCCAATGCAACTGCTGAGCTTATTTGTGTTGGAGCTTTGCTGAAGGAACTTGGTATTCAGCAGACATCTCCATCAGTTTTATGTTATGATAATATTAGAGCAACATATCTTTCAATCAATCCTGCATTTCATGCTACGACGAAACATATTGAGGTTAATTATCACTTTGTTCGTGAGCGAGTTGCTCAGAAGCTGCTCCATGTTCGGTTTGTGTCCTATAAAGATTAGTTAGCTGAAATTTTTATCGAACCGCTACCACTTCCATTATTGAGGAGTGCAAGCGCAATTTCAACATGTTCTCCACAGTTGAGATTGAGGGAGGCTGATAGAATACATGCATGCATATGTTTGTACTCTAGGATACGATAGACTCCTAACCTAATCTTGTAACAAGTTATAATTGTATTTGCCATATATATAAGGGAAATGATACACTCCACCAGAGGATTATTCGTTCCCATCGTCTGGGTCTAGGTCGACACGTCTCGCTCTTCCACATGCCCCTCCGCAGGCCCACACCAAATGCCTTATCGTTTCCCGTCATTCCTCTCACTGTCTCGCATCTTCTACAACCTCTGCTTGTCCTTCCATGGGAGAGAGATAGAGAGAAATCATGGCGGTGCTACACCCCACCGTAGCTAACTACCCATAGGACCGCCCGTGCCGATGTTGCCCAATCCAGCGGCGCCTCCCAACCCACTCGATGCTAGCTCCATATCAGTTCATCCCCAATCCCATCACATGCACCCTCTCTCTCCTACCTCTTGTGAGGGTCCGGTGCTTCGAGGTGGTGCTCGTACTGCAAACTTGCAACCGCCGACGATGACCCCACTCAGAAGGTCATGCTACTGCTGCAAGGGGATGCGGAAATGCCACCTCTCATTCATGCGCCTCCACCGTGCAGCCACACATAACTGCCGCCTACAGCTACATGCGGATGTGCCGCCGCGCCCTGTGGCTCGTTCCTGCTCCGCCATCGCATCACCATACGTCACCGCTATCTGCAACTCGCGCCACCCCCACATGCAGATGTGCCACCGCGCGTTGCTGCTCGCGTCCCCGTCGCCTGCATCTCGCGCCACCGCGCTCTGTAGCACGTGTCACCACGCCGTCTGTAGCTCGCGCGTAGTCGCTGGTGATGGAGGCCGCCACCAGCTCGACTCCCTCGTTAGGCTCATCGATCTCGCTTCCTGGTGGTCGCAGCAGCCATGGTAACGCTGATGAGGGGACTCCCTCTGCTTCGTAGCGCTGCTCCTCAATGTCGATGCTACGAGCCCATCTCAGCCACTACAAGTGTCCATCGAAGATGCTACCTAAGGCATCCCGCTTCGCTAACTAAGGCGCCGAGCCTTGCTACCGGCGGCGAGGATTTTTTTGGAGTTAACCTGTTTTTATTATGTTTATTTTCGCTACATGCTTATATTTTTTAGCTAGATGCGTATATTTTTTAGCTACTTTTTACCCTTCTGGGAGGGCTATAATGCTTTATGTGTGAAGGCGGTTTTGCTACATTCTCACATTTAATTTGCTATAACCGTTTTGTAGTTTTGCTACAATAGCACAAATTTTTTGCTACAAGGTCTCCTCACGAAAAGGTCGGGCGAGTCGGCAGCGAGGTTGTCTTTTTGCTATGTTAGTACATTTGTCTTGTTACCACCGTTTTATGGTTTTGCTACATTAACGTAATAGTTTTGCTGCGTGATCTCCGATGAGCTCTCCCACCAAAAAAATCCGACGATTTCTCCGGCAAAGTCGATTTTGCTACATTAGCCAGTTTTTTGCTACAGAGTCTCCGGTGAGGTCTCCGACACAACTATATTTTTTTATAGAGTTAACCTATCTTTGCTACTCCTTCCGATCCATATTAACTGCCACTGAATTGGAGGTATCTAGACATGTTTTAGTGCTAGATACGTTAAATTCAACAACACTTAATATGGATCAGAGAAGCGGGACATTTTATAACAAAATCGGGACAATATATAGCAAAAGCAAGAATTTAGGCAAAAACGGAGGACGGGGACTCCCTCCATCTTCATATCCATCTCCATCTCCACTAATATAAAAGTCCCCAGACCTCAGACCCAAAGTATCTCAACCATCTAATCCTCAAAATGAGTGGTTAAGATTAACAATAAAACGTGGTTAGACGCGTCAAACATACGAACATTCCCTGTCGCGATTGTAAAGAAAAAAACTCATCTACCCCGAGCCCTAGGCAGAACTGCCGTCGCGAACTGCCGCCCCGATTGCTTCCCCGCATCGTGACGGATGCCGCGCCAAATCGCCCCTCCTCCCCGCGACAGCCGCCGCATAGCCACCGCGCTAGACACCGCCTCTTCCATGGAGCCCACCCGCCGCCACTGAAAATTGACCGTTGCCTGCACCTGGACACCGTCTAGACTAGCTGAATTTTCTGTGCCAACGGCCAATCTATGGATCACGAAAACAGTCTTAGGAATGTTCATGGTCACGGCTCAGGGACCGATATAGACATCCACCATTTGGTACAGAACATCACTGCACAAATAGTAGACAATTGACATCGCCCATGACATGGCTCGAAGTTTCTTTTATCTGTGGTGCAATGTGAGCTAACAATACAATAGCATATTTTGTATATTCCCAAATAGAAACGCACACCCGATCCACTCTCACTTGAACATGTGAACTGACTGCATAGGCTAACATGAGCTACTGCTCCAAACGCAGCTCTTTCGCTGTAAGCATCACCTCACCGCGAAAAACATGGCTTTCAACTAAAATCAATAAATTGAAAGAAGGCATTTTCTATCCGAGGCTGCTCCTGGCAATCAAGATATTGAATAGGCAGTATATTGCACCTGAAGTAGCTCAACCCATACCCCGAAGATACTTACTGTTATCAGATCTGAGAGTTCATTCGAGATTCACTGTCTCTCTCTAATATGGCCACATGTTACATATAGTAATTTGACCGACATTGGTTGAAATCATGGATTCAATTTACTTTCCCCTATTTCAGTCTGTCATTAATTGGCCTGTAGTTCGAAGTTTCACATTTCTTTCCACCTAAAGTTAGCTGATGGCATTGCCATTGCTGTTGCGTTGCCGTTTATCAAATATAAAATATTTCAAAGAAAGCCATAGTTCTCGGAAAGTTTACTGAAGGACCATTTACCAAATACAAGTGGCCATGTTTTTGTTCGTTGGCGTCTAATAATGGTCCCGAAAGAGCTGTTGTCCGATCGAGAGGTGTGTACGTACAACCACCACACATACTATATATATGCAAGTCGGTCACCCCACTCGTTTTAATTAAGATGCCCCTAGTTTTTGCTACTGTCATGAGATATAGTAGTACGCCTATATACCATATCCTACTTCGAGCGAGCTAGCTATCGCATCGTAGTTGGCCGCCACGAAATGTCTCCCTCCTCCGTCCAAACCTACCCCCAAGAACAGCAAGAGGATGCCGAAACAAACGAAGAGCTCTACCAACGGTTAACCGACCTGGTATCCTCCTGGCCGCTCTCCCCAGCCCTCTCCGGTTTCAAGCTCTACCGCCATGACAATGGCTGGCACACAAACCTGGCTCCAATGGTGGGCGCGATGGTCGCGGACGCGTGCTTCGCCGCGCGCCCGTCGGACATCATCGTCGCCACGCTGCCCAAGTCCGGCACGACGTGGATCAAAGCACTCCTCTACTCCACGGTGCGCAGGAGGGAGCACCCTGTGGACGACGGCCACCACCCGTTCAACTCCCTCGGCCCGCACGAATGCATCAAGTTCCTCGAGTACCAGCTCTACACACGGAACAGGGTCCCGGACCTTGCCCGGCTGCCGGACCCGAGGCTCTTCGCCACGCACGTCCCGTTCGTGTCGCTGCCGAGGTCCGTCGCCGCGTCGGGCTGCAAGATCGTGTACGTGTGCCGCGACCCCAAGGACACCCTGGTCTCGCAGTGGAACTTCTCCAACAGGTTTAGGATGAGGGACGGGCTGGAGCCGCTCTCCGTCGAGGCCGCCGCCGACTTCTTCTGCGACGGCTTGTCGCCGTCCGGCCCGTACTGGGACCACGTCCTCGGCTACTGGCACGCGCACTTGGCGCACCCTGACAGGGTGCTCTTCTTTAGGTACAGAGAGATGAGCGAGGACCCCGCGGCACACGTGCGTAGGCTGGCGGAGTTCGTCGGCCGCCCGTTCGACGCGGAGGAGGAGGAGGCCGGCGCGGTGGACGCCATCGTCAGGCTCTGCTCGTTTGAGCAAATGGCCGGCCTCGGAGCGACCAAGAATGGCAAGACGGAGCTCGTGGTCGGCACGATAGAGAACAACTGGTTCTTCCGGCGCGGCCTGGTCGGGGACTGGGAGAACCACCTGCCGCCGGGGACAGCGCGGAAGATCGACGCCATCACCGACGCCAGGTTCAGGGATTCCGGTCTCCGGGTCTAACTAGCCAGGAGGTACAGTAATTAAAACGGTCTGGAACAGCCTTGATTAACTTGTATTGTATCCCCGTGTGTACTTTATCCATTTAAGTAAGCCGTGCATGCTTGTTTTTCCTTTTGAGCAGAAGCTCTTGTTACATGTAATTAGCAGTGGTACTACTGCCCTGTCTTCCATTTTGTTGCTGCTGCTGCTGCTGTGCGCCTATGTCACAGCTAGCTTCCAAGTCTTTTGTTACTATTACAAGTTGGAAACAAAATGGGGAGAAAATCAGCTGTGTTTTCTGGGTTAACTTGCTGTACAACATGTCAACATACGACCTAGCTTTTCCATGTGGTTGATGCTATGTTTCCGGATGACCGAGAAAATAGCTACTCCCTCTATATCTAGAAACAAGTGATTTGGATTTTCTAAATTACATGTATCTAAACGTGTTTTAGTGTGAAGATACATACGAATCTAGACAAAAATCCGACAAATCCAAGGGACTTATTTCCAGACGGAGGGAGTAGATTTATTAGTTGACAGTAAGAACAATACAATCTAAATATTGTGATTCATATATATAATTTAAAAACAAAGAAGCATAATTATCGAATCTAAATAAGAGATTCATATAAGTACAAAAGAAAGGATGGTAAGACCTCTATTGTATTGCAACTCGAGTAATAAGTATTTCAAAGTCATTGAAAAATAATCACTCATTTTCTATAGCTTGATGCTGATGTGTTTCGGAAGGTTATGTTTACATAAAAAAAATTTGTCATGAGGGATTGCATAGTTTTCTTTACCGAAAATGTTTACACGTTGTAGATTGCAAACGTCCATATGATCACCATGTTTTGTGGGGCACGTCTTTGGAGTCACTTGACGCCATAGAGAAATGGATAGCAGCGCTATTGTTAATTTGACAGCTAAAAAGTTTGACTCTTTGATGCTCTACCCACGCCATCGATCACTTCACTCACCCCCTTGCGGGAAACTCTCCTCTTCCCTCTCCCCTCTCCCCTCTCCTCTTCCTTGAGAGTCGCTCCAGCACCGCCGGCTCCCCTCCCCCTCTCCTCCGGCTCGAGCTGGAGTAGATGGGGTGGGCGATGACGACCGTTGTATAGTTGTAGTGGTAGGTGGCCTGGCTTCGTGCCGGTCTTGGGTTGCATGCCCGTGGTCGGAGGCGGCGCTGGGATTCTATGTAGCCAGATCCCTAGCTTCTTTGGGTTTCTTGTTGATCTCTTGCTGGTCCATGGTGGACGGCTGGTGACGACAGCGACCACCGCGCTTCTCAGTAAAGTTGTGTTGGATGTTGGTGTAGAGCGGAAGCATCCAGATCTGAGGCCCTCTCTGGCCGGCCGTGGCGGCGGGGGGAGACGGCCTGGTTCTGGGGGGCGGAAGCGACACACCTCGTCTCCGAGTTACTCTCTGGCGCTGTCGGGCGGCGTCTGGAGGTCGCTAGGCTTCCCCCTCCTTGGTGCTGCAGTGGATGCAGTCATCGGCGGGTGGAACAGACTTGGCAGCTCGGCCATAAAGCTCGAGAGCTTCTTCCTGGTGTTGACAGCGACAAGTTCCCCTTCCAAATCTCGGCCTGCCGTGGTGGCGAGGGAGAGAAGGGAGGCGAGCTTCGAGTTGCTGATGCTGGCGAAGAATGAGGCTGCCTGGGTTCCTCAGGTGGCGATGCTGCGAATCCATTGGCGTTCTCCAAGCGGAAGCAAGATGCCACCCACTATCTTCGGCCAAGACGATGGCCACACCGAGCTCGAGAGGCCTCTGGGCCCGAGCTTCAACCGTCGTCGGCAGCATGTTCTCTCCCTCCTCGCGGCGTTCTGCGTCGACGTTGGCCCAAGTGGTTCGTCCCCGGTGCTGACGCCGGCGGTCGTGGCTGGAGGCGAGTTGGATGCGGTGTGCAGGACTAGATCGTGTTCGACGCTTTCCTGCAGGGTGCAATGTGCAAAGTTGAGGGGTCCTGTTGTAATTTTTATTTTCACTTTGGCCCTTTCTATAAAATGTACCCACCGCTTTGACTAATCGCAGTATCTGGTCCTTCGGGACCTATCCTAGTTCAAAAAAAACTCACCCCCTTGCATGCTCTGGCCATGTTCAGCCACCACGTACTCCATCTCTTTCCCAAATTTAAGGGTTTGGTAGGAATAGCAAAGCCATGTTCTTACTTGCTTGTATGTGCTGTGGAGCATCTTATTCATGCATTGGAACTTGTAGCTAAAAGGAAGAATGTGCCAATGTGCAATCCATGTGGTGATAAGAACTCTCCTTCTCTTTTAAAATAATCTGCGGGTGATAGTACTAATTTATACTTCAATCACGATCGTAAAGCCAATAATTTATACAGTACGCGTTAGCCATGTCTGGTTGCTGCTGCTTGTTATTTTAATATAACTAGCGAGGGCATCTTCTTTGGCCGTAGATATTAACATCTGAAATTGTCTAAAATAATTGTATTATAATATATAAATTTATGTTATGCATTCAGAAATAAAACAATTTTATAGTCACTATAAACATTATGTTAAGTACAATATAATTTAATTTCACAAAAAAGTACAATATAATTTGTGCGTAAAACATATTTGGTGTGTGGGAAAATAACTAAAACGTTAGGAGAGTCGGATTCAATCAACAATAAAACGGGATGTATATATGTCGATCCTTTCACGAAAAATTACAAAACAAATTAGCCTGACAAAACTTTTTATATTAGTGAACAGAATGGGTATAAATTTTGATTGATTTTTTCATACATGCACTACTACATATTTATGTATCAATACAATTAAAAGTACATGCATTTATATCTTAGTACATCTAGCACCCAACATCATAGTACGATGATTCTCCAATCATCCTCTTTTTCTCTTAGAATATGTAATACCTCCGGTTCTTCATTTTTGCCAGTCTAGACGTGAACAATGTCTAATTAAACTCCACTCTAAGCACATGATTATGTTAAAATATTTATATAAATCTTATAGACTATAACTGTAGGCGTGAACCGTGACTAATTAAACTCCACTCTAAGCACTTAAAGTTGAAATATTTCTATAAATCTTATAGAGTCTATTAATGTAAATCCCGCTTCACGGACATGCTATTTATTTTGATTGTTCTCTATTTATTTTGATTGTTCTCTTTCGAGGTTTAAGAATAAATTTCATGTTTGTCAATAGTTACAAACTCAGAGCCACAAATAATTGTTCTTATCATATACTCCCTCTGTCCTGAAATAGGTGACTTAAGTTTGTCAAGATTTGCATGTATCTATATGCTAAAACGTATATAGATACGTGCGAATCTAGACAAATCCAAGTCACTTGTTTTGAGACGGAGGGAGTACGTAAAGTACCTACATATGGAACACACACCTTTTCAATAGTTTAATTTATTTGGTCACGTAAACTAGCCGGCTTGAATTGCATCTCACCGACACCGCATGCCCGGCATCTCGGCTTGTGCCAGCGCAGATGATGCGCACATCTTCTGCGGTGACCAATGACTCGGCCAACTTGGAGCCGGCGGAGGCGCACTCCATTGACTGCTTGTAGTAGCCAGCAACGGTGATCACTGCCTTTGGCCCTGGGAGCTTGACCTTGAGGTACGTATGGTGTGGAACCGCCATGAACTTGGTGAGCGTTGGACGCCCGAGGATAGTGTGGTAGGCACTGGTGATGTTGACCACCTCAAACCAGATGGGCTCACGGCAGAAGTTGTCTTCCACGCCAAAGATGACGTCCAGACGGTTTTTTCCGATTGGAGATCATGATGTACTTGGCACGACGCCATGGAAAATAATAGAGGTAAGTTGAAGCTGGAACTTGGTGATACCGAGCTTTTCCATGGTGTTGCGGTAGAGGAGGTTGATGTTGCTGCCGCCGTCAAGGAGGACGCGCGAGAACCGACAGGATTGCTTCTGGGAGATGATGATGGGGTCGAGCACCATCACGTAGCTGCCTAGGTTCGGCAGGACAGCCGGCGTCCTCCCTGCTCGAGGTGATCTACTTCTCCGACCAGTTCAGGTACTAGGGAACATGTAGGACAATGGCGTTCACTTCCTCCTCGCGGCGCCTCTTGTTGTGCTTCTCATCCGGCTCAGAGGTGAAGACGTGGTAGTTGCCCACCTGGCGAGGGTAATCTTCGTCGACCGCATGGCGGTCACGGTTGTCCGGTGAACCACTAGTTGGGGGTGGTGGAGAGAACTATAGGTTTTCCAACTCGGTCATTCTCTGGGTCTAGATGCACTATCGAGTCGTGTGTGTAGCTGGTTTGTGCCACCACTGTGGTACTTGCATGACCCGTCGATCATGGATTCGAACATGTACTTGGGTTTGAACGCTCGGTCATCCGGCTTGTGCCTGCGGTTGTCCCCTGCAACCCGATCCTCCTGGATTGTCGCAACTTTCTTGGAAGCATAGCGGTTATCCGTCTTCTCGTCCTTGATTTTGCCTTGGAGGTTATCATGGTTGTGCCGCCTGGAGTTATTGTTTGCCTTGGGGTCCGCCGGCTGGTGTCTTCCAGCCGTATTCTCAGCGACAATATGTCCTTGGTCATCTACCACGATGACCTTCTTCATCGCTGAGTCGGTGTTGGCGTACTTGTTCGCGATGGCCATGGTATCAGCCATGGTCTAGGGCTTTGCCAAGTTTAGCTTGTGCTTCAGCATCGTGTCGTCTCGGCATCCACTAGTGAAAAAGTAAATTGGTTAGTGCTCCCGCACCCCTTCATGGGAGTTGTGCATGCTTGTCCACCAGGTGAGGTAGGCGCGGTCGAGCTCATCCTTGCCCTAGATGCAGTGGGCTAGATTGCAAGATCGACCTGGCCGCTTGTACGTGTCAGTGAAGTTGCGGATGAATGGCTGCTCGAAGTCCAGTCAGACGTCGATGCTGCCCTCTAGGAGGTTGTTCAGCCACGTCCTGGCCGAGTCTAGGAGCATGAGAGGGGCGTAGTGTACAACCATGTGCTTGTTGCAATCTGTGATGCCCACTGCGGTGGTATAGTCCACCAACCAATCCTCTGGCTTGGCGGTGCCGTTGTACTTGGGTGTCTCTTTGGAATGAAAATCCCTTGGGAAATGGCTCATTCCGGATGCACGACCCAAAGCACTTCAAACTGGCTGGACTTTCCTCCTCCGTGATGTGTTTTTGGATCAGCAGATCAATGACCCCCGAGCATCAGGAGCCTCCGTCTCGCGGGTCCTAGCCATCTGGTTAGACGGGACACGGGGGAGTGTGGCCTTGGCTGGCTCTGCTAGCCGATTCTTGGCAACGATGACCATGGCCGGCTCCACCAGCCGGAGCATAGTAGTGGTGGCCTTGACCGGCTGCGCTAGTCAGGCCATGCTACCTTTTTATGACCGTGTGGAAGTGCATGTGTGCCTCCATGTGTGGTTTTGGTAATTAATGATAATATTTATGGACTTATGTTTGCATTGTGTTTTACCTGTAGGATTTGTCCATATGCAATGCTTGAACCATATGTTGGATTCAAGGTTGGGATAAGAAGAAAGTGTAGACGATTAAGTGTTGACCAAGGTTTCGATGAGTGATCCGGAGATTGGTCAAGTGAGAGTTGAGCCTATAACAAGTGTGTCTTTAAGACTAAAGTTGGAGTGATATCTCTTATGTACCTTCAAGACACCAACATAATGAAGAAAGAAGAAATGATGTGCAAGTTCAAGATAAGCCATCTCGAAGAGATCATTTGCTTGAAGCTTGTCATCCTATGGTTATCATGGATATGGGATGATGATATGCCCAAGAGAGAAGCTCTACCATAGTGGAGTATGGGACAGTAATTTGCAAGTCTTCACCAAGCTAGTGCAATCAAGAAAGGTGTTCCATTTTGAGGTGGACAAGATCGCTATCATCAAGCTGAAGTGGAATATGCTCAAGGCAAAGGTATGTTCTTGATAGGGTTTCTTTATTACCAGTCTCATGGTGTTAGTTGGGGAGACCGGTTTATAGGATAGATAGTTGTACTATCAAGAGGGGCTCTCGAGTGAGTAACTTGATCATATCTTTCGTGAGAGCTCAAACCTTTGCATACTTGGCATCATATTTCTTGGTTGTTATTTGGACCTTATCCATGTGAGGTTCTTGAGCTTGTGGTAATATTTATAACAAGCTCTAGATCATCGAAAATGGATTTCATATGCATTCTCTATTGCGTTTTCGATATTGGAGGTTTTACCGGTTTGTCTTTTAGAGATTAGTAAAACCTTACATTATTTAGTTCTTATCAATGAGAGTATTTAGAGCTTGTGTTAACCTTCATGACAAGCCCAAGTTCATCGAAAATGGATTTCATATGCATTCTCTATTGCGTTTTCGATGTTGGAGGTTTTACCGGTTCGTCTTTTTGAGAGAGGTCAAACCTTTCGTCATTTGGTTCTATCCTCCGTTTCTGGACTCTGATGATTCCCTGCATGATCTTGTAGAGTTTGTTGTCCTCTTTAAAACAAGCCTAAGATCATCAAAATCGGAGTCCGGATGCAAAGTTATGGTTGTTTTCGTATTGATGTTTCTCTCAGTTTTGCCTTGGGCGGAATGTCCGGCCGTTTTTAGCCGGAGTGTCCGGCCCTAGGGGTTCGCCAAGTTTTCTTCTCCCGGTGCGGACATTCAGTATGCCATATCAGAAACCACCCGGAATCTGGCCGGAATGTCCGGCCCGCGCGCTCCAGAACTCCAACGGTTGGATTTTGGAGGACCTATATAAGGGGCCCTTCTTCCCCAACGGTTGGATAACCTTTCTTGCAAGTTTTCCCCTCCATTGCTGACCTTCTTGAGCCTTCTATACCTCAATCCCTCCATTGATTCTTGCATATTCTTGAGGGATTTGGAAGAGGAGATCTAGATCTACAATCCCACCAATCAATCTCTCCTCTAAGTGAGGGGAACATCTTGGGATCTAGATCTTGGATCCTTTTGTGGATTTCCTCCATTGTTCTTCCTCTCTTATTCCCCCATAAGCTTTTGTAGCTTTGGTGGAATTTGGGAGAGAAGGATTTGAGCACTTCTTGTGTTCTTGCCATTGCATTTGGTGCATCGATTTGAGTTCTCGGTGAGGATTCAATTGGGTGAAAAGTTGAGAAGCTTTTTACTCTTGGGTTCATTGGAACCCTAGACGGTTTGGTGGTTTTGCAGGTTTGTGGATTACTTGGGGCCTCCAATTAAGTTGTGGAGCTTTCCCCAAGCTTGTTTGTTGGGAGCCTCCAATTGAGTTATGGAGAAGTGCCCCAACCTTGTGAGAGGTTCCGGATTGCCACCGACAAGTGCACCGATAGTGGAAGTGTGGATCGATCCCGTTGGGGTGAGATTCACAGGAGAACAAGGGAGGCCTTTTGTGGCATTGGTGGTTTGATACCACCCCCTCTCCAAACGAGACGTACTCCATGTTGGGAGGAACTCGGTAAAATATCATCGTCTCCACGTGCCTCGGTTATCTCTATATCCAAGCTCTTACTTATGCACTTTACTTTGTGTTAGCCTTCGTGCTTGAAGTATATATCTAGCTTTCACATAGTTGCTTGTCTTGCTTAGCATAAGTTGTTGGTGCTTATAGGTGAACCCTAGTTGTTCTAGGTTTTGTGATTAACAAAGTAAACCCTAGTTTAATTCCGCCTTTGTTGAGCCACTCTCGGAAAAGTTTTTAAACCGCCTATTCACCGCCCCCTAGGCGGCATCTATATCCTTTCAATTGGTATCAGAGCCCGGTCTCTCATTTTAGGCTTCACCGCCTTAAGAGTAAAGATGTCGGCTAGGGGATTAGTGCACAATGAAATGATCATATTCGATGGCACAAATTATGATATATGGAAAACTCGTATGCTTATTCATTTTCGGGACATGGACCCAAATTTGGAGTGTATTGTAGATATAGGTTTTTCTCCTCCAATGGATTTTGAAAATCTATCTTGTGAGGATGAGAAAAACTTATATCTCAACGCTCAAGCTTCTAATGTTCTTGTTAATGCTTTGAGCTATGTAGTTACTTCTTCAATCATACCTTTTTGGAGAGCTCATGAGTTATGGACAAATCTTCAAGATAAATATGATGTGTCCAACATTATTGAGGATGATTGTATTGCTTCCACTTCTGGTCGAGATGAGTTATCTTTTTATTCCACTTCACCAAAGTGTGGTAAGACACAAGGTAATGATATGGTGAGTGGTGGTGAACTTTGCAATTTTGATAGTGAACTTACTCTTATTGATACTTCTTCTCTATCTCATTGCAATGGTTCATCTTTGGACTTAAACACGTCTAGCACTATATATGAGTTACATGCTAGTGTTGATAGTCCTTGCATATCATGTATAAATTTCCCCAATAGATCTCATGATGATATGCTCTCCTTGCCTTGTTGCCATGATAAAAATGCTTCTATTTCCTCTAGTACTTGTGTTGCTAACCATGTAGAGGAAAACAAAGATCCTATTGGCCAAGACAAGATCTTGAATGAAGCGTTAAATAATTCATCATCATCACCACCATCACCAGCATCTCATGGTACCCACCTATGCCTTATGGCTAAGGATTCAAAGGTAACTCATACTTTGGAACCCAATACCTCTTGTGATGATGAGGATAATGAGGTAGAAGAGTTGAATGTTGATGATTTATATGAAAAGGATGAGATGGTTTATCATGCTCTTGTTAATAATAATATTGCTTGCTCTAACTTCGTTGAAATCTTGGACTTTGCTATTAAGAGCAAAGAACATATTGATAAGTTAGAAGCACAAATTGAGGAGCATGAGAACCCCATTGATAAATTGAGTAGCCTTGAGCATGAGTATGCTAATCAAATTGCACATCTAAATGAAGCTCTTGAAGAGGAACAAACCACTAAGGAATCTCTTGAGGAGACCTTTGCTCTAGAGTTGTCTAGAGTGAAGGAATCTCATGATAGAGGTCCTAAGGTGGCTAGTGGTCTCATAAGTAAAAATGATGAGCTTCAAGTTGCTTATGCTAAACTCCTTGAGGATTTTGAGCACCTCAAAAATGGCTCTAGGGTCATCAAGGGTGAGCTCATCAAACTCACCGAGTCACATGAGCAACTTAAAACCTCTTACTCAAAAGATCTTTCTAAGTTTCCCTCACCTCTTTTAATTAATTATGATGCTTGTGCTACTAACTCTATTTCTTGTGAAGCATCTATTTTGACGGAAAATGTTGAGCTAAAGACTCAACTTGCTTTGCTAACTAGCAAGTATGGGATCTTGGAAGAAAGTCATGGTAAGCTATCAAGCTCTCATGAGGATCTTCTAGCATCCCATGCTAGGCTAAAGTTATCTCATAAGGCTAGCTGTACAAAGGTAACATCTTCTGAGCCTCATGTGGTCACTAGCACATTCTCTACGAATAATGCTATATTGACATGTGCTAGTCCTTGTAATTCGTCCACTCACATTATTGCTAAATCTTGTGATGAATTACATTCTTTGCCTTGTTGCACTAGCAATGAAATTTCTACTTCCTCTAGTATATGTGTTGTCACTAACCATGTAGAGGAAATCAAAGAGCTCAAGGCTCAAGTCACTTCTTTGAAGAATGACTTGAAAAAGGGTCATGAAGGGAAGACCACACTCAACAAGATCTTGAGTGTGCAAAAATCCCCCAATGACAAGAGTGGGCTTGGATTCAAATCCAATGTCAAGAAAAAGTCCACTAACAAGAAGAAGTCCAAGAGCAACAATAAAAATGGCCAATATCAAGCCAAGAATCCGGCCAACATTGTTTGCTTCAAGTGCAAGGAAGAACGGCATCATGTTAGATCTTGCCCATTGAAGAAGAAGCCTTTTAGTGTGAAGCAACAAGGGAAGCGGCCTCAAGCTCTACCTCAAGTTAGTGATGGGCCTCTTCTTAAGAGGACTACTCGAACTCTTCCTCGAGTTGTGGCTTCACCTAAGAAGAAAGATGGCAAGATAAGAACTTGCTATATATGTCGTGAGAAGGGGCACATTTCTTCCTCATGCACTATTGGTATCTCCTCATCCAACCCTATTATTGATGATGCTTATTTTCTTTGTAAGGATGAGGTTGGCAATGTGTTTGCCAAATTTGTTGGTGCTCAATGTGGGTTCATTAAAAGAACCATTTGGGTTGCCAAGCCTATTGTGACTAACCTCTTAGGACCCAACTTGGTTGGGTACCAACAAGACAAAACTTGATCAATAGGTATTGTTGGAGGACATTGGAGGCTTGGCTACATTATGAAGAATTGAGGGGTCTTCATCATTTATTCTTGTCAAGTCAAGCCATTTGGACTATCATGCTTCTATCATATATCCGATGTTCCTCCTTGCGGTAACATGTGCCTAACTCATTTACATTGAAAGTTACTTGCTCCCTTGTGCATGTGTTGGTTTTGTACCTTTGTATGTGTTTGTACATGTTGTGCTTCCCTCATACTTATATTGAGTAATCAAGTATACTTGTGTATATTGGGTGGCACACCATGTATTTGTGTCTCTTGGGTTGGAGCCTTTGTTGAAATTATTTGGTATCTTTCTTGGCTCTTGTGAGAGATTAATGGACTATCCCATTTTGGGGGTGTGTATGCTTGGGCATTCCACAATCCTAAAATGTGTGTACATGAGGAATACCACTTAGCATGTATATTGCAAGTTTATCTAATCTCTATGTGGTATGTCTTTCTCATGAGAAATTCAAGTTCCATAATGTCCATTAATCATCTCTATTTGGATGTTTTTATCTCTTGTTGAGTATTCTTGGTTTATCACATTATGGGGGAGTCATATGATTTGTGCATATTACAAACCTAGAAAATGTGGTCATTTGAGGTAGTTTCACTTAGAATTGATATTTATCTAGCTCCTAAGTGGCACTTTTAGCTCAAACAAGTTCCAATTCCCTTGGACTGATTTTATTGCTCATCTTTTGGATCTTGGTTGTGAGGGTTTTCTTGGGATGTGTTTCCCCATATTTGGGCCTCCATATCCTACATGGAAACCATTTGCTTCAAGTTACCTTAATCTTTTATGATTGTGTGACTTTTTGGAGCTATCAAGAATCTCTATCTAAGCATCAAGCTTAATTTTTATATTTCATCATATGCTTATTATTGTGAATATTATCATGATATCCTTGAAAACTACCTTGGGAAATGTTTCCCCATAATTCTTGTCATTGGACAAGTGGTACTCCATATATGGTAGAATTTATTGATCATATTCATTTTGGCCTTTGCTTAAATTTTGTTCTACCTCTTGCCAACAAAATGTTTTGTGTTTTCTCCCAAGCTTTCCTTGCCTCTTGTGGATCTTCTTATTTTTTTTGTATCCTTGTGTGTTTTATTTAATGTAGGTACTAGTGATGATCCCATTTGTGTGCATTTTGCATTCAAAAGGAAAATCCTACATAATGCACTATCCATAGGGGAGCTCTCCTATATTATTTAGAACACTCATATTTATGCTTCTTGTTTTGTTTCATATCATGTTTTATGTGCTTGGAAGTTTGATCTTTTCTTTTGGTACTTTGTGCCATCATGAAAAGTGTAGAGAGTTTGGTTTGTGAGTTGGAACCTTGCTTTTTGGGAGTTGGTTTTGTCTCATTCCTTGTTACTTGTTTGATCCCTTAGGGTGAGATAAATCCTTGAGCATTGGTGTTTTTGTCTATCTTTTGCTCTTTGGCTATTGCCTTGTTCATTTGTTGAATGTGTCCTTTCATGTGTTGATTTGGCTCTTTGATACAATTTGGACACCCTTTTGTCGTGTCACACTCTTGTGTGCGACTTCTTGGTTTACTTGGTGTTTTTGTTCAAATTATATCTCCTTTTTGGTTCTTCAAATCTTGTGCATGCATATTTAATACATGTTCTATATTATGGCATGCTTTCTGATACGTCCATTTTGCATCATTATTCTATGTCTTAATTCACTATTATTCATTGATATATTTCGTGTTGAGAGGTGATACTTATGTTATTTCATCTGTTTTTGCATGGTTGATGACTTTTGGAGCATGGACCGCTATGATCGGATCTTGATGGAAAAGGTGCTGTATGGAGGCAAAATTCGCGAAGATCAGAAAATCCGGGAAAATATACGGAAAATCCTATTTTTCCAGAAGACTAAGGATGCCAGAAGACGGAGTGGAGATGGGCCACAGGGGGCCCACACCACCCCATGGCGCGGGCATCCCTAGGCCGTGCCAGGAGGTGGTGTGGCCACCCTGGCCCACTCCAGCCTCTCCCCTCTGGCGTATATCATCCTCCTGAAACCCTAAGACTCGGGGTGCGACCACAGAAAGATTCCGCCGCCTCTGCGGGGCGGAAAACACCGAGAGAGAAAGATCTCTCCGGGCAGATTTCTGGGGAATTCCTTCCCGGAGAGGGGAGATCGTCGCCATCAACACCACCATCAAGCTGGACTTCATCGGGATCATCATCATCATCACCACCATCATCACCATCAGCACCCTCATCACCATCTCCATATTGATGTAACAATTGTGTTGAATCTTGCATTAGTTCGTAGGGGAAACTTTCCCGGTGTTGATTACTCTTTGTAGTTGATGCTATTGAGTGAACCATTGGATTATTGTTTATGTTCAGATTGTTATTCATCATTATTCCATCTCTGATCATGATCCATATGATGTCTTGTGAGTAGTTCGTTTTGTTCTTGAGGACATGGGAGAAGTCTTGTTGTTAGTAGTGGAGTTGTGTTGAGAAGATTCAATAGATTGTTATTTAAGTTGTGGTGTACTTCTTCTAGTGGTGTCATGTGAACGTCGACTACATCACACTTCACCTATATGGGCCTAGGGGAATGCATTGTGTATTTGGCTACTAATCATAGGGGTTGCCAGAGTGACAGAAACCTGAACCCCCGTTAGGAAACCATTGCACAAGGGATGTAAGGGTCTTAGAGTTTAAAGCTGTGGTTAGGTTTCTACCTTAATTACTTTATTGTACTTACGGATGTTTGCAAGGGGTATAATCACAAGTATGTATTAGTCTTGGATGGGGCGGTACATTAGCACAGGTTCACCCACACAACACTTAGCAAGCTAAAGAAGATTAATCAACTATATGAAGCGAAAGCACTTGATAGTCTTCCCATGTGTCCTCGAGAACGTTTGGTCATCTTAAGTAATGCAACCGGCTTGTCCTTTGCTGCATAAAGGATTGGGCCACTTGCTGCATTTATTCCTACTATCTTTTATTTACTCGTACTTTGTTTACTTGCTTTATCAAAAACCCCTAAAAATCCGTTTGCTAAGTTTTTGCAGAGAATTCCTGATCCATACCACTAGCCAGCACCTTCTGCTCCTCGTTGGGTTCGACACTCTTACTTATCGAAAATACTACGATACACCCCCTATACTTGTGGGTCATCAAGACTATTTTCTGGCGCCGTTTCCGGGGAGTGAAGCGCTATTGGAAGTGGGCGGTAAAGGAAACTTCTACTATGAGTATTGTTTACTTCTGTTAGTTTCTTTATTTTCGTTATGGATAATTCGCTGAGTTTCTTATTTGGTAATGCTACTACCACTGCTAAGGTAGTAGATAAACCACCACCTGCTGAGAATCATGTTTTCAAAATACCTACAAGAATTATTGATCGTGTTATGGATAACTACTATGTTGAGGATGGAAATGTCCATCCCGGTGATCATTTATTCTTTATACACAAATTATGGGGGTTGTTCAAGTGTGCAGGTATTACTACAGATCAAGTTAAGAAGAAGTTATTCTCATTATCACTGAAAGGAAGAGCTAAGGAATGGTATAAGCTGCTGAAGAATGGTCAAGCTTTGGAATGGGAGGAAATAGTGCCTCTCTTTTATTCAAAGTTTTATCCTCCTAGTGAGATTCATAAAGATCGGAATCAAATATACAACTTTTGGCCTCTTGATGGAGAGAGTACAACTCAAGCTTGGGGGAGATTGAAGTTACTAATGCTCAAATGTCCCATTCATGAGCTCCCCAACAATATTATTATCAATAACTTTTATGCAAGGCTACCTCTACATGATAAAGATTTATTGGATGCTTCTTGTGCTGGATCATTCACTCGCATGGAAGAAGAAGCTAAATGGGATCTTCTGGACCCTATTCAAGACAATGCTGAAGCTTGGGAGAATGACAAAGGTAGAAAGTCAGGTATAAATTATGATTATGAATGCATTGAATCTTTTATGGGAACTGATGACTTTCAAAATATTAAAAATGCTTATGGTCTAGACTCTCAAGCTATTGCTTCTTATTTTAAGGCTTTTTCTTCCTACATTGAAGTGCCTAAAAAGAAGTGGAATAAGTATCATGAACCTTATAAAGATGTTGCTAAGAGTGTTCCTGCAAGAAATACTGAAGTTTATACTGATAATCATGTTTTACCTAAACCTTATATTGAGAAAATTCCATTCCTAGTTAAGATGAAGGAACATTCTATGATAGCTAGTATGGTTAATGAAAGTATGAATAAAGGTGTTGAACCTGATAAACAAATGGTTGATGAACCTATAATAGCAAATGTGAAAGACTTTGTTACTAAATATGAAAAAGAGGGACACCCTATCCTTTGTAAGGATACCTCTAACATTGTTTCACAAAGTAGTGTTATGAGAGCTAGTATTCCTGTGTTTTCTGTTAGAATAAGCGATCATTGCTATGATGGTAATTGTGATAGTTATATTGTTAAGTTTATGCATGATACTGAAAGTTACTATGAGAGAGGGGAAAGTGTTCTTATGCATCTCAATAATATCAAGTTTCCTCGTTTTATGCTGAAAGTTTTTATGTTGCACTTCTTTTGCCCTCTTATGCAAGTTGCTTCTGGTTTTAAAAACTTGTTTGTTTACCAAATTCCCTTGCATAGGAAGCGGGTTAGACTTAAATGTGTGTATTTTTTGCTTCTTAATGCTCTCTTTCACCTCAATTCATATCTCTATGAGAGCTTCTTCAAAATTATCATGCCCATCTTAATGGCTATAAAGAAAGAGCTTTATGGGAGACAACCCAATTTGTTTTTGCTTTCAGTTTGTTTTTGTTTCTTTGAGTCTTGGAAGTTACCGCTCCTTATCCGTTTTGTTTGGTTTTTGTGTCAAGATCAACCTCTAATGAGAGAGAAGTAATATTTGGGGAAGTTGTTGTCCCGAAACAGAATTTTGTGCTTCACCGTAAAAATTCGTGAGAGATCTCTGTATGTCGGATTGAGCTGTAATTTTTTGTGCTTCTGAACAAGGTTGTTATTTAACTTTCTTTAGTTTTGCACGTTTTGATTTGAGCAACAGAAGATTTTCAAAAAAAATGATCTTTACCTGCTGGTCTGTTTTGACAGATTTTGCCACTCTTGCATTTGCTTCTTTATTCGATTTCCTTTTTCAATTCTTTTTGGGTTTTCAGGAGAAGTTGCTACAGTAGCTTATGTTTTGATGGTTTTCAGTTGAAGTTGGACTCAAAAGGTTTTATCACTTCACTTATACTAATGTTGCTCATGAGAACTGTGTGAAGTTTTGTGTGAAAGAAATTTCCAGGAAGTGGAGATAATGGTGTAATAAGGAAAAGAAGGGTTTTATGACTCAAGTAATAAGTGTATGAAGATGAAGATATTTATGATTCAAGTGGTGACTCCGGAAGGATCCACTAAATACCAAATTCAGAGACCTGCAGAGTCCGTTTCCAACTAGGTAACAATTCTGGTAAGAAAAGTTCCACGAAAATACAATCCAACTATATTTTTGCAGTTTTCAGTCAATAAGGAAAGCTACTAAGCGAAAAAGGGATGGAAACGGAGCCAGGGTGGCTCACACCACCCTGTGGCGCGGGCCCACCCCTGGCCGCGCCACCAGGTGGTGAGTCCGCCCCAGACTCCGCCTCCGACCCGTTTTCACCCAGTACCTCCCTTTTGATATGAAACTTCGTAATATATAACCCCCCGAATCCCCCGAGGTTCATATATCGTATTTTTGTCGTGTTTTTGTTTCGATCTGTTTCTGCCAGGACATACTCTTTGAAGGTTTAGAAGCACAATGGTGTTCGCCAAGGATAAAGGGAAGGAGCCTATGGAGGAAGACCTCCAAGACCCCGGGAAGGAGAAGGAGATCAAAAGTGAAGATGAAGAAGAGGCAAAGCAAACAGACACTACCATTGCAAGCATTGGAGTGGTGGCGAACCCTGCCAGATCGGAAGGATTGCACGGATGCGGTGGGAAAGCTCCTCGTCACAGTTTGGCTCCACGGTCACCTTCTCCAAGCACCAAGAGTCCCTTCCATACCTTTATCCATAACCATGCAGGAAAAGAAGACTCCAAGAGGGAAGAGCGGAAAAAGAATCACAAGAGCTGGGATCCACAATCCGACATGATCATGCACCGCATCGAGCACAACTCGGAGTTGATTCGTACACTCACCTTTGAGATTGAGGACTTGGGGAGATTGGTCAAGAAGCTCATCAAGAGGATACCACCACCACCGAAGGAGTAATTCGTCATCAGGTTTGGCATCCCCTTGGTTTGTTCCAAGCTTGGGGGAGTGCCGCGGTATCACATCACTATCTTCTATCTTTTTACCTTTTTAGTAGAGTCATATCATGGATAGAGGAGTTATTATGTAGTATGGTTTGCATTATGGAAGTGTCCCCTCTCTCGTTATATATGTATCCCTTGGTGTGAGTTGCCATTATGGAATATTAATGAGAAGTTCTATCATTCACTCTTTTTCATAGCTTATATTAGTTTTCAATTCGTGGTTATATGATTGATCTTGTTGTTAGTATTGGTAGCACTCTGGGATCATTGAGTTAATTTAGTTGGTTTTGGCAAACCTGGCTCGATCGATGTAACACTATTTTTGAGAGTTGAATGAAAAAGATAAAGGTACCTTTAAAGAAAAATAATTTCATCATCTTTCTTTCTTGATTTGCTAATAAGTTTAGTATTCTCTAGTTAAGATCTTTTGTGCTTCCAAGGAAGATTGCATGTTTGTCTTTATCACTTGTATGTTTGTGTGTTTCCTTCAACTCTTATACTTGCTACCCAGCCTTGCTAGCCAAAAACCTGTACTGATAGGGAATTCTTCTCGTGCATCCACCTCCTTTAAACCAAAACCTTTGCCATTTGTGTCCACCATACCTACCTATTAGCATTATTGCTATTCCAAGTAAATTCTTGTTTTATCTATCTCCCAAATTAAACTTGTTATGTGAAAATTAGTGATTAAAGCTCTCACGAACTTGATGGCACACTTTACTTTCTTGCATTTAATAAACTTGAACCATTGGGTCCTTCTTTGTTGCGTATATGCTTGCGCTTTATGAGTTGAAGTTAGCCGAACCATGTATCATGGGGACCGCTTTCAACACTTCATTTGGTACTTTGTACCTAGTTGATATTATGTTCTTTTGCTTATGGATCCCGGCAGTGTGAAATAAAAGTGGAACTTGTAAGATCATGGAGTTTATATGTGTGTTAGAGAAACGCCTGGGTCGCTAGCCTAAGCCATGCCTAATCATGGTGGAAACTTGCAGCATAACTATAGTGAGCATTCTATGAAGCATCCTCAATAAAAACCTATGCAAATAGCAAATAAAAGATCACGAGATGCTCCTTGTCACTTGCCTTGTCATTTGATTATGGGATAGCTCCTATGTCATGTGCAAGGGGTACCCCGTTGGCGGTTCTCAATGATACGCATGTATTTACAATGACAAGAGCTTTCTCGTGACTGAAGTTGAGTAGCATGAGGATCGGTACTCATAAGTAAGGGGCATGAGATTTCAACTTATAACTTGTCAAGCATATCCTCTTAGTTGTGTCACTTTAACCTTAATCACCTAAAGATGCCTATGATAGGGGCAATGAGAGCTGAAAGCTAGTAAGTATCATAATTTCTGGGAGCTCTTTATGAGACTTGCAATCCCTACTTCCCTCTTTGAAGGGCCTTTCTTTTACTTTTTAGTTGAGTCAGTAAACCTACTCCCTTCTATCTCAGCAAGTATTTTGAGTTGTTGTGTTTCATTCATTCATATGATGATTTATTCAATCATGTTTCTTATGTCCCTTGTTTTGCACATTGCTCTTATCCTGATGTTTACTACTTTGAAAGCTATCATTGAAAAACCAGCTATTTGTGAACTCCAGCAAATTATCAACTATTCTTCGACCAAGAGCTAAGCTTGCCATTACCAATTCTGATTCACTTTATGTATCTTTATTGTGTTTCCTTTACTTATTACAAGTTGAGTTATATAATAGTAAGTTGTCTTCTATTATGATCTATGTATTTGATAAATGTGATGCTTCTTGTCCATATTCTTTATCGACTCTTCACTCCATAAACCTGAGGCCATGTTTATTGAGCTTAGTTTCGCTTGGGGACAAGCGAAGTCTAAACTTGGGGGGAGTTGATACGTCCATTTTACATCACAATTCTATGTCTTAATTCACTATTATTCATTGATATATTTTGTATTGAGAGGTGATACTTATGTTATTTCATCTGTTTTTAAATGGTTGATGACTTTTGGAGCATGGACCACTGTAGTCAGGATTCTGATGGAAAAGGTGCTGTTTGGAGGAAAAATTCGCGAAGATCAGAAAATCCGGGAAAATATACGGAAAATCCTATTTTTCCAGAAGACTAAGGATGCCAGAAGGCAGGTGGAGATGGGCCACTGGGGCCCACACCACCCCATGGCGCGGCGACCCTAGGTCCGCGCCGAGAGGTGGTGTGGCCACCCCAGCCCTCCAGCCTCTCCTGGCGTATATCATCCTCGAAACCCTAAGACTCGGGCGACCACGAAAGATTCCGCCCGCCTCTGCGAAAACACCGAGAGAGAAAGATCTCTCCGGTAGACAGATTTCTGCCACGGGAATTCCTTCTCGGAGAGGGGAGATCGTCGCCATCAACACCACCATCAAGATGGACTTCATCGGGATCATCATCATCATCACCACCATCATCACCATCAGCACCCTCATCACCATCTCCATATTGATGTAACAATTGCGTTGAATCTTGCATTAGTTCATAGGGGAAACTTTCCTGGTGTTGATTACTCTTTGTAGTTGATGCTATTGAGTGAACCATTGAATTATTGTTTATGTTCAGATTGTTATACATCATTATTCCATCTCTGATCATGATCCATATGATGTCTTGTGAGTAGTTCGTTTTGTTCTTGAGGACATGGGAGAAGTCTTGTTGTTAGTAGTGGAGTTGTGTTGAGAAAGATTCAATAGATTGTTATTTAAGTTGTGGTGTACTTCTTCTAGTGATGTCCTCTGAACGTTGACTAAATGACACTTCACCTATATGGGCCTAGGGGAATGCATTGTGTATTTGGCTACTAATCGTAGGGGTTGCCGGAGTGACAGAAACCTGAGGGCTTGTTCGTCTGTGGTACCAAAGTTGGCAGGCCAGCGCCTGGCGGTACCTAAGTTGCCTGAAATTACCGCGTTTGGAAAAGTTGGGCCGCCAACTACTGAGAGGGGCCATTTTGAGGCAAAATCATCTCACCCCTGCCAAATACAAACATTCCGTTAAACCGCCCCGTGAAGTAGACGGTCAGGACCCACATGTCGGTTATCTGTCCAGTAGCATGTGGCCAACGCGGCAACCTCTTAGGCAAATCGAGCAGCTAAGTGGATTGGATGCATTGACCAATTTCACAAATCCATTCCCAGCTTTCCCCTAGCACCGGAGGAGAATCCACCCTCCAGGCAGGACGATCCCTTCAGACATTTGACTTCCGGGGCCAAGTTGCTCCGCCCAGTTGCTGCGCCCAGTCATTGATACCGAGCTCCAATGGCGCATGCCGACGAGCCGAGCAGCTCGGAGGATGGTAGATCCTACTATCAAGAAAGAAGAAGTTTTGTCTACAAGCGGGTGATATACCCTTCTCTTTGCTATTCGCACTAGTTACAACTGCTAGATGGGTATGAACCTCAAATTGTTTGTTAGCCCATCCCTAACAAACATATTTTGTCCACAGTTTTCTGTCAAGTGGGATCTGCACGGACCCTCCTTACCTGGTTACTATAGTCCTCTATAGGTACGACTCTAAGGGCAATAGGTATGGACACCATTGTTTCACGATGGAAGAAGCGCCTGCACAGATCTGCACTATATCTAGTATGGTTGCTGCTCTGCGTAATCATGTTGAAGTATGGCCGAAGCAGAATGCAAAGTTCAGCTTCATGGATGAACATGGCATCCATGTTCCTATATCGTGTGACAGTCAGCTAATTGGGTTGATGAAAAGGTATGCTTCGGATTGCATGTTTGAGCTGAATTGTGATGTACTGGATGTGGAAGCTGCTGCAACTGGGAGTCGCCCTTCTATTCTTGGACAGGGTGGTTGCTCGACGCATAATTAGCTCCTGGTAAGCAAAGGTCGCTTGGGGTTCGCATGTTTGTGCTGAATTGTAATTTTTGTTTTATTTACTCTGTAGATATTGGCAGTTATGCAACAGTCTTGTTTCTTTGACAGAAGCGCCATGAGTTAGAAACATATTTGCCAGTCGATCATTTCTGCGAAGAAATTAAAAGCAGTAGAAAGATGATGTTGGACATGATTCTGGTGCCCATTCTCCGGCGATCTGATGCCGTGAAGCTAAGAAAATTGGCACGAGGAAGAGGAAGAAGCGAAATGAAGAAGCCATTGGGCGTGAAGGCTTGGCACCAGTGCGGAGAAGGCTGCGGCAATGAAGATGCATAGTAATGTGTTGAACTTGAACCTATATATGTAATTATGTTAAATTCTGATCGCTTTGTGTGTGCGTCATTGGACGAAACAATCTACCCGTTCTCGAGTAAAATGTACCACGACTTAGGGTTTGGAAGCGCCGAGTCGGTAGTTGAATCGAAATTGTGATTGTGCCACTGCTATCTAAAACAATGATCCATCGGTTCCACGATTCTTTGAGGCAGGAGGTCTCCAAATCGACGGAATGTAAGTGGCACATAAATAAATTATTTAAGCTGCGACACTCCACGAAGCAGCAACTTATTTCAGATCTTGCTAACGGCGTGACAACATAAACAACAATGTTCTCACCGATAATGCCGGATGAGGAGGAAATGGGTACCACTTTCCGCCTAATCTTGAGCCCGTCTATCTCCGCCTCTCTGCTCCTGCATCCCGCATCTGCGAAGCTCCGGATCTCGATGCTTGGGTGTACGTGCTTCCACTTTATAAATTGTGGTTGTGCCATTTGCATGCGGCACAATCCATGTAGATTACGTTTAAACAAACCACCAGTGTCAGAACACACTAGTAGAAAAGGTGTCTTTGGTCCATGGTTACGTTCCCAATCCGGGACAGAGATCTAAATCGAGGCAGAAATTGATCTAAATCACAAATTCTTCCACAAATTAATGCAGGGTCAGAGCAATTTTTTTCCTTCCTAGAATCCAGGACCAACAGTTCAGTCCGCTAGGTCAACAAGTACAAATATTACAACTTAAAAAGGCACGGAGCTTAAGCTAAATAGAACTAGTTATCACACATCTCCTTGATCTTCCTAATCTTGGCCCGATGCGCATCTTCCTGCGAGAGCAAGGATCGAATTGTCTGCTCCTTCCTTTTAGCATCTTCCTTGCACAGCTTCAATTGTTTCTCTGTATTTTTCCTCATGCACTTGTCAATACTCGTAGTTGTGTACTGCAGGACTTTGGCCTGGTGGAGATCGTTCCTTGCTTGAGTCAGTTCTTGCTCTGCTTTAGCCTTCAGGGCCAACGCTGCGTCCCTCTCCTTCTCGACTTTGATAACCTTGTCTTGCACCCACCTGAGATCTCGCTTATGCTTGGTCGTGTCAACTGGTTCCCATAGATTCATCTCAACACTATCAAGAAGTGAGCTAAATACGGATTCTTTCAACTCGACAGTCATTTCCCATAGTTTGTCCAGCGTTTTCTGCATCGATTTGGGCCACTCTGGATCTACCATTTGACAACACCGCAAGTTCCGCCTTGCATCATTGCACGATGTCCTTGACACCATAGAAACCTCCTGCCTGCGTTTCGTCCTTCGAAGGCTACAAATTTAGCGGGCACATATCCATGTTTACATACCAGAGGACTGTCTTCATCCTCTAAACCGTGATAGTCGGAGTCATACATCGTCTGGTTGGTCTAACACATCATACGCGCATGAGTAAACAGATTAGATCTAGCTCAAAAAATAGATAACTGGCCACAGATGATAGAAATAGAGATGAGACGACTCACATTGAAATCACCGTCCCTGTTGTCATGACGCGTTTCCTCGCCGTCCCCTTGAACCCATGGCGAGAGGGGTGGGGGTGGCTGCCGGAGAGGGGATTGGGATGGAGGCATCGTCGGCTAGCGACTACGACATGATGGGAGTGAAGTGGGGAAAGTGGCTTCGAGGGTAAGGAAGAGAAGTATGGGGAGGAAGAGAAGTAATGGGGACGTGACACTGGGATGTGGCCCACTGAACTCGTGAGACGTGACACTCGAAACAGGGGATCGCCCGGTGTTGCCAGTTTGTCCAAAGCAAGCGTGGCCAATCATGTCGCAGAACAACCTACTCGCGGATCACTCTCACGAAGACCATCCCAATCGTCCAAGCGCCCCAATCGAACGGTATGTAACAATCGTCAAGCAGAACAATTGTGTTAGGGTGTGCCTTCTAGAAGACTCGGTCTAACGGCTACCCATGCAATGACACTGGGTGTGGTTTATGGAAAATAACAGACATACAATGACACTGGCTGTGATTCATGAAAAGAACAGACATGCAATGACACTGGTGGATCCTTATGTGGTTCATGAAAAGAACAGACAGGCAATGACACTGGTGGATCCTTATGTGGTTTGTTTAGAAGAACACACATGCAATGACAGTGGGTGTGGTTCATGAGAAGAAAACACATGCAATGACACTGGTGGATCCTTATGTGGTTTGTTTAGAAGAACACACATGCAATGACAGTGGGTGTGGTTCATGAGAAGAAAACACATGCAATGACACTGGTGGATCCTTATGTGGTTTGTTTAGAGGAACAGACATGCAATGACACCGGTGGATCCACATGTGGTTTATGGAAGTAAAAGACATGCAATGACACTGGTAGATCCTTATGTGGTTCATGGAAATAACCGACATGCAGTGAAACTGGGTGTGGTTTGTGAATAGAACAGACATGCACTGACACTAGGTGTGGTTCATGAAAAGAAGAAACATGCAATGACACTGGTGGGCCCGTCCTTATGTGGTTCATGAAAAGAACAGATAGGCAATGACACTGGTAGATCCTTATGTGGTTTGTTTAGAAGAACACACATGCAATGACACCGGTGGATCCACATGTGGTTTATGGAAGTAAAAGACATGCAATGACACTGGTAGATCCTTATGTGGTTCATGAAAAGAACAGACATGCAGTGAAACTGGGTGTGGTTCATGAATAGAAACAGACATACCTTGACACTAGGTGTGGTTCATGAAAAGAAACGGAACGCAATGACAATGGTGGGCCCATCCTTATGTGGTTCATGAAAAAACGGACATGCAATGACAACCTTTGGTGGATCCTTATGTGGTTTGTTTAGAAGAACACACATGCAATGACACTAGGTGTGGTTCATGAAAAGAACACACACGCAATGACACTGGTGGATCCTTATGTGGTTTGTTTAGAGGAACAGACATGCAATGACACCGGTGGATCCACGTGTGGTTCATGAGAAGAACACACATCCAATGAATCTTGTAGATCCTTATGTGGTTCATGAAAAGAACTGACATGCAATGACACTGGGTGTGGTTCATGAAAAGAACGGACATGCACTGACACTAGGAGTGGTTCATGAAAAGAACAGACAGGCAATGACACTGGTGGATCCTTATGTGGTTTATGGAAGGAACAGACATGCAATCCCACTGGTGGATCCACATGTGGTTTATGAAGTAACACACATGCAATGACACTGGGTGTGGTTCATGAAAAGAACAGACATGCAATGACACTGGTAGATCCTTATGTGGTTCATGAGAAGAACACACACGCAATGACACTAGTGGATCCTTATGTGGTTTGTTTAGAGGAACAAATATGCAATGACACCGGTGGATCCACATGTGGTTTATGGAAGTAAAAGACATGCAATGACACTGGTAGATCCTTATGTGGTTCATGAATAAAACAGACATGCACTGACACTGGGTGTGGTTCATGAAAAGAACAGACACACAATGACACTGGTGGGCCCATCCTTATGTGGTTCATGAGAAGAACAGACAGGAAATGACACTGGTGGATCCTTATGTGATTTGTTTAGAGGAACAGACATGCAATTACACTGGTGGATCCACATGTGGTTTATGGAAGTAACACACATGCAATGACACTGGGTGTGGTTCATGAAAAGAACAGACATGCAATGGCATTGGTAGATCCTTATGTGGTTCATGAAAAGAACAGACATGCAATGACACTGGTGGATCCTTATGAGGTTTGTTTAGAGGAATATACATGCAATGACTCTAGCCATGGTTCATGAAAAGAACAGACATGTAATGACTCTAGCCATGGTTCATGAAAAGAACATACATGCAATAACACTGGTGGATCCTTATGTGGTTTATGGAAGGAACAAACATGCAATCACACCGGTTGATCCATATGTGGTTTATGGAAGTAACACACGTGCAATGACACTGGGTGTGTTTCATGAAAAGAACAGACATGCAAAGACACTGGTAGATCCTTATGTCGTTCATGAGAAGAACACACACGCAATGACACTGGTGGATCCTTATGTGGTTTGTTTAGAGGAATAGACATGCAATGACACCGGTGGATCCACATGTGGTTTATGGAAGTAAAAGACATGCAATGACCTTTGGTAGATCATACGTGGTTCATGGAAAGAACGGACATGCAGTGAAACTGGGTGTGGTTCATGAATAGAAACGGACATGCACCGACCTTGGGTGTGGTTCATGAAAAGAACAGACATGCAATGACACTGGTGGGCCCATCCTTATGTGGTTCATGAAAAGAACAGACATGCAGTGACACTGGTGGATCCTTATGTGGTTTGTTTAGAGGAAAAGACATGCAATGATACCGGTGGATCCACATGTGGTTTATTGAAGTAACACACATGCAATGACACTAGGTGTGGTTCATGAAAAGAATAGACATGCAATGACACTGGTAGATCCTTATGTGGGTCATGAAAAGAACAGACATGCAATGACACTGGTGGATCCTTATGTGGTTTTTTTTAGAGGAACAGACATGCAATGACTCTAGCCGTGGTTCATGAAAAGAACAGACATGCAATGACACCGGGTGTGGTTCATGAAAAGAATAGACATGCAATGACTTAAGTGCTTTGTTTAGAATAACACACATGCAATGACACTGGGTGTGGTTCATGAAAAGAACATATAGGCAATGACACTGGTGGATCCTTATGTGGTATGTTTAGAAGAACACGCATGCAATGACACTGGTGTGATTCATGAAAAGAACAGACACGCAATGACACTGGTGGATCCTTATGTGGTTTGTTTAGAGGAACAGACATGCAATCACACTAGGTGGATCCATATGTGGTTTATGGAAAAGAACAGACATGCAATGACACTGGCTGTGATTGATGAAAAGAACAGACATGCAATGACACTGGCTGTGATTCATGAAAAGAACAGACATGCAATGACACTGGTGGATCCTTATGTAGTTAATGAAAACAACAGACAGGCAATGACACTGGTGGATCCTTATGTGCTTTGTTTAGAAGAACACACATGCAGTGACACTGGGTGTGGTTCATGAGAAGAACACACACGCAATGACACTGATGGATCCTTATGTGGTTTGTTTAGAGGAACAGACATGCAATGACACCGGTGGATCCACATGTGGTTTATGGAAGTAAAAGACATGCAATGACACTGGTAGATCCTTATGTGGTTCATGAAAAGAACAGACATGCAGTGAAACTAGGTGTGGTTCGTGAATAGAACAGACATGCACTGACACAAGGTGTGGTTCATGAAAAGAACAGACATGCAATGACACTGGTGGCCCCATCCTTATGTGTTTCATCAAAAGAACAGATAGCCAATGACACTGCTGGATCCTTATGTGGTTTAATTAGAAGAACACACATGCAATGACACCGGTGGATCCACATGTGGTTTATGGAAGTAAAAGACATGCAATGACACTGGTAGATCCTTATGTGGTTCATGAAAAGAACAGACATGCAGTGAAACTGGGTGTGGTTCATGAATAGAAGAGACATGCACTAACACTGGGTGTGGTTCATGAAAATAACAGACATGCAATGACACTGGTGGGCCCATCCTTATGTGGTTCATGAAAAGAACAGACATGCAATGACACTGGTGGATCCTTATGTGGTTTGTTTAGACGAACACACGTGCAATGACACTGGGTGTGGTTCATGAAAAGAACACACACACAATGACACTGGTGGATCCTTATGTGGTTTGTTTAGAGGAACAGACATGCAATAACACCGGTGGATCCACGTGTGGTTCATGAGAAGAACACACATCCAACGACTCTTGTAGATCCTTATGTGGTTCATGAAAAGAACTGACATGCAGTGACACTGGGTGTGGTTCATGAAAAGAACAGACATGCACAAAACTAGGACTGGTTCATGAAAAGAACAGACAGGCAATGACACGGGTGGATCCTTAGTTGGTTTATGAAAGGAACAGACATGCAATCACACCGGTGGATCCACATGTGGTTTATGGAAGTAACACACGCAATGACACTGGGTGTGGTTCATGAAAAGAATAGACATGCAATGACACTCGTAGATCCTTATGTGGTTCATGAGAAGAACACACGCAATGACACTGGTGGATCCTTATGTGGTTTGTTCAGAGGAACTGACATGCAATGACACCGGTGGATCCACATGTGGTCTATGGAAGTAAAAGACATGCAATGACACTAGTTGATCCTTATGTGGTTCATCAATAGAACAGACATGCACTAACACTGGGTGTGGTTCATGAAAAGAACAGACACGTAATGACACTGGTGGGCCCATCCTTATGTGGTTCATGAGAAGAACAGACAGACAATGACACTGGTGGATCCTTATGTGGTTTGTTTAGAGGAACAGACATGCAATGACACCGGTGGATCCACATGTGGTTTATATAAGTAACACACATGCAATGACACTGGGTGTGGTTCATGAAAAGAACAGACATGCAATGACACTAGTAGATCCTTATGTGGTTCATGAAAAGAACCGACATACAATGACACTGGTGGATCCTTATGTGGTTTGTTTAGAGGAACAGACATGCAATGACTCTAGCCGTGGTTCATGAAAAGAACAGACATGCAATGACTCTAGCCGTGGTTCATGAAAAGAACAGACATGCAATGGCACTGGTGGATCCTTATGTGGTTTATGGAAGGAATAAACATGCAATCACACCGGTGGATCCATATGTGGTTTATGGAAGTAACACGCGTGCAATGACACTGGGTGTGGTTCATGAAAAGAAAAGACATGCAATGACACTGGTAGATCCTTATGTCATTCATGATAAGAACACACATGCAATGACAATGGTGGATCCTTATGTGGTTTGTTTAGAGGAACAGACATGCAATGACACCGGTGGATCCACATGTGGTTTATGGAAGTAAAAGACATGCAATGACACTGGTAGATCATACGTGGTTCATGGAAAGAACGGACATGCAGTGAAAGCGGGTGTGGTTCATAAATAGAAACAGATGCCTGAACCTTTGGTGTGGTTCATGAAAAGAACAGACATGCAATGACACTGGTGGGCCCATCCTTATGTGGTTTATGAAAAGAACAGACATGCAGTGACACTGGTGGATCCTTATGTGGTTTGTTTAGAGGAACAGACATGCAATGACACCGGTGGATCCACATGTGGTTTATGGAAGTAACACACATGCAAGGACACTGGGTGTGGTTCATGAAAAGAACAGACATGCAATGAAACTGGTAGACCCTTATGTAGTTCATGAAAAGAACAGACATGCAATGACACTGGTGGATCCTTATGTGATTTGTTTAGAGGAACAGACATGCAATGACTCTAGCCGTGGTTCATGAAAAGAACAGACATGCAATGACACCGGGTGTGGTTCATGAAAAGAACAGACATGCAATGACTTATGTGCTTTGTTTAGAATAACACACATGCAATGACACTGGGTGTGGTTCATGAAAAGAACATATAGGCAATGACACTGGTGGATCCTATGTGGTTTGTTTAGAAGAACACGCATGCAATGACACTGGGTGTGGTTCATGAAAAGAACAGCCACGCAATGACACTGGTGGATCCTTATGTGGTTTGTTTAGAGGAACAGACATGCAATCACACTAGGTGGATCCATATGTGGTTTATGGAAAAGAACAGACATGCAATGACACTGGTTGTGATTCATGAAAAGAACAGACATGCAATGACACTGGTAGATCCTTATGTGGTTCATGAAAAGAACAGACAGGCAATGACACTAGTGGATCCTTATGTGGTTTGTTTAGAAGAACACACATGCAATGACACTAGGTGTGGTTCATGAGAAGAACACACACGCAATGACACTGGTGGATCCTTATGTGGGTTTTTTAGAGGAACATACATGCAATGACACCAGTGGATCCACATGTGGTTTATGGAAGTAAAAGACATGCAATGACACTAGTAGATCCTTATGTGGTTCATGAAAAGAACAGACGTGCAGTGAAACTGGGTGTGGTTCGTGAATAGAACAGACATGCACTAACACTGGGTGTGGTTCATGAAAAGAACAGACATGCAATGACACTGGTGGGGCCATCCTTATGTGGTTCATGAAAAGAACAGACAGGCAATGACACTGGTGGATCCTTATGTGGTTTGTTTAGAAGATCACACATGCAATGACACCGGTGGATCCACATGTGGTTTATGGAAGTAAAAGACATGCAATGACACTGGTAGATCCTTATGTGGTTCATGAAAAGAACAGACATGCAGTGAAACTAGGTGTGGTTCATGAATAGAACAGACATGCACTGACACTGGGTGTGGTTCATGAAAAGAACAGACATGCAATGACACTGGTGGATCCTTATGTGGTTTGTAACTACCTCGGTGAATTACGCTCCTAGTTACAATCCTGGATGAGCATAAATGGTTGAAATAGTACGGTGGGGCCCAAATGCCACTCACAGGTAGACCTTTCGGCCGTCCCAACCATTTCTAAACATCGGGACAAGAACGGGCGGCGTAATCGGCAGGCAAAGGGATCAACTACATACACAAATGAGTATGTATGCAAGCCACCATACAATAGTACATCAGAGCCATTCCATCTAAAAAGAAAGGAAATATATAGCATACATACGGCAAGATCCAAATATCCTAGATAGATATAATAGTTTAGGATATCTCCTTATACATCAATCAGCAGTATCAAGCGAGCGGAAGACAAAATCCAGTACGGATAAGAAGCAAATCGGCATAAGATGCCCCATAAATAAGCATCCGCCCAGATCTCACGGATCCCGTTCCGGAATCTCTACACGAATGATCGTTGCCCACATCGTCTCTTCCACCGTATCCATCTTGCGAGGTACATTCATCTGAACCAATAATTTATCGTGTGAGACCCTAGGGGTACTCAGCAAGTCTTAATGCCTCTAAAGGGAAACAACACAGGGTGACGCAATTGCAGCAAAAGATAAACCTAACAATTCTATAGATACTGCTAACCATCCGCCTAACCAAAGATGAGCGGATGTCCGTGAATTAATAACAACAGTTATAACAGTTAAAAACGGTAATATCCACAGATCCATCCTCCTCCTCGCTTACCGACGAGGAAGCGGACGAACAACCCCCCCCCATCCGTTGGCAGTTTTATTATCCATTCCATGAGTGTTGTACTATTTACTAGTCAGGTACCTAGTCTAGTCAAATTAAAAGCGGTACTTTAGTTATGCTTGTCTATGATCGGCTGTGCTCCAAGTCGTCCATAACCGCGGACACGGCTTTGAAAGTTTTACCTGAGGGATGCACAAATAACACACACTCGATATGCCTCGGAAAAACCAAATCAAAACCCAACGAGGCGATCACAACAAAGCGATCACGATTGAAATATTTGAGGGCCACCCCATTGAGCTACCATAGCGAAGTTAGTGACTCGAGACGGACTCAAGGTTTGCGTCAATGGCTGTGAGCATCGGGAACCGAAAATGTGGTAGGCTTGTCGACACATGAAAACACTTCGCTTTCCTAAGCGATGCGATGTGCTTACCTCGCACAATTTAAATAAAGCAGTAAAGCATGGCATAAGTACAGGATAGTAAATAAAACCTCAAACTAGTTTGTGGCCCCAAGAAATAAGAAGGAATCAAGCTCTGGCTCAGGGGGGGTCCATAAGGCCTCCCGGATGTGGATAGCGCGAATATTCAAGGAACAGGAATCAAGTACTCGGGGTCCTGCGGGACACAAGTGAGCCTGAAAAACCAAATAGCAAATATGGCTCACCGGTGCCACTTTCATTAGTTATCCCATTACTACTCAGGTTAAGTTGTTTAGGTACCTCGTTATCCATCAGACACTCACATACCCTACACATGCTGTTCTACGACTCGCATGGCTCAAACAACTCCTGTAGTAAGAGCTCATGGGATGGAGGAACAAGCTTCGGTGGGGTTTAAAAGTAAAGGCTATGCAGTACTTGGGATTCAATTTAATGCAATCGTGACTCGATGATGCAAGAATAAGATAGAGACAATAGGTACTATATGTATGCAAGCATGTGGTAGTGCTTGCCTGGCAGCTCAGTTGAAGCGAGAGAAGGATCTGGGTAGTGCTCCTGGTTCTCTTGGTATATCCCCTGCTCAGCGTCTATTCGAAGAAGAACCAAACAAACAAGGCCAACATAAATAAAGTGCACAAGCATATGATTAAAGTGCATCAAGCAAACAATCATGCCATGATGAATGATGCACAATTTGCATGGCATTAAAGTGGCATGGCATGGGTGAAGTGTGGCAAACAATAATAAAGCATTTTATTGAGTTTTAATCCCATTTTATACTCAAATTAGTTGCTGTCCACAATATAATTATATGATGCATGCTTCAAATCAAACCATGGAATGCATAAACAGAAAGGTCTCGTCGAGCTAATCATTTTAGACATATCATTTGTTAAATTTGGAGTTATAAAACAAAAGTTATTAATTTATTAAGTCAAAAGGGCATTTTATTGTAATTTTAATTAACTTGGAAAATAAAGGGTTCAAAATATTATTTGAAGGCCATATTTGAATTCCTCATATTTTTCTGATCTCAAAACATATATTATTTGTATTATTTGGGTTTGTATTTTAAAAGTTATTTAAAAACAGAAAATAAAATTTGAATTTGAATTAATTTGAAATAAAATTTGAATCAAAACAGAATACACAGAACTTTTGTCACTCGCTCTAACCTAGCCACCTATGACCAGTGGGGCCATGCTTGTTGGGCGTCACGCATATGAAACCTTTTGCCACATGGCTGCTAGCCCAGTAGATGGGTGGGGTCAGAGCACTCATGGGCCCTGCCAGTGGGACCCTTGAGAGGCTGACAGGTGGCTAAACAGGAGCGCGGGTTGAGACCTGGAATGCTGGGGGGTTTTCTGCAAGATCTACTAGGTGGCTGTCTGGTGGACCACGAGGGAGCGCGGGTTGCGAAGAAAAAAGGAACAGGGGGGTATGTGCAAAGCAGGCTTAGCCGTCTTGTTCCTCTTCTCCTCTGCTGCAGCGCAGATCGGTGTTGGCAGTGGGCGCAGGGATCGAACGCGACGCTTGGCCTTGTGAGGCGGAGCCACTGCGGTAGGTTGGGGTTGGTGTCGAGGAGGCGAGGCCTAGATAGGGTTCTCTGTGAGGCAGCGAGCGAGCGCAGTGCACTCCGACGTCTGGAGGCCGTTCGACACAAAGTCCAGCGAGGCTAGGGGGGTTCTGAGAGGCGGACCATGTCCGGAGAGAGAAGAGCTCACCGGGAGGCATGGTGTAGGTGGATCGGGCTGGGAGAGGGGATCGACGCCTTGGCGCAGGTCGGGCGATCTAGAGTTTGGCGTCGGCTCGTCAGCATACTCCGGCGCTGGTCCTTCTCCTCCTCCGCGATAGGTACTGGTCGACGCAGAGAAGCCTCCTCGTACTCCTCGACCACCTCCACGTCCTTGACAGGCTGGATTGGAAGCATCAGTGTAACCGGGTGGCAGCGATGATGAAAGGCAGTGGCGGGGAGGATGGAGGAGAGCCAGGCTGGGGCTGGATCTGGCGAGGAGAGAGTGTGGGTGTGGATAAGCGAGAGGGGGGAGGTACCGTGGGCTGGGTAGATGGTTAAAGGTGGCCTCGGTGCCACCTTTTCCTCCTCCTTGCTCACGTGCTAGGGTCGGCGAGGCGAGGCGGTGGTGAGGAGGGGCTTCGGGTGGGGCCTGGTGGTCTGGGAGGGTAGGCTCGGGCTGGGGTCCTCTTGGCAGAGAGGGGGAGCAAGAGAAAGGAGAGGGGGGAGGCTCGGGCTAGGGTAGGGGTGGGAGCGAGGCTCGGGTGGGGGTAGCTAGGGCGGGTGAGGTGGCAGGAGAGAGGGTGGCCGGTGGGGCCAGCTAGGTGAGAGAGAGAGAGAGAGAGAGATGGTTTAGGGTTTGGTTTGTATTAGGTATAGATTAGGGTTTTAGGAGAGGGGGTATGGTGATGATGGGTAGGTGATTAGGGGGTAGGGTCTTGGCATGAGGTGACCAACACCATGCAAGGATAGGAGAGATGGAGAGGGGAGAGGATTTGTTCTAACACAAAGTGTTGACAAAAGAAAGAAAAGAAGAGATGGGGTATGGTTTAGATTAGAGGAGATGGAGAGGTTTGAAACTAGGGTTTAAGCAAGATCAAAATAGACCAAGCCAAAAGAAAAGATAGAGATAGAGATGATCCACTCCAAGAACAAATGGAAACCAAAAACTAGAAAAGGTGGCACTTGCATGGCCCATGCAAAATTAATTAATGCCATGCTTGTTTTTGTGAAAACAAGATTGTTGCATGGCATTACTAGTTTGCATTCCCAAAATTGGAATAAAGGCCAAGCAAAAAGAATTTAGAAGGAATTCCAAGTGGAGTAGATGGAGATGATCACATTGGATTATAATTGGGAATTACTAGTGTGTATATTCCACTAGATGTTTAATAGTCCCAAAAATATTCCCACATGAGCATAAATCCATAATAATCCATATGGAAGCTAGGAAAAAGGGTTCCACTCACAAGGCATGCAAAGGTGTCCAAGTGGCTCTCATATATCAATAATGTGAAAACAACATGATGCTAAGATGAGAGCATGTGGAAAAGAATTGGATCCATCCCAACCACATGAGCTAGAGGTAAACTCAAATAAAGTGCAAAGCTCATATTTAGTTGGATGGTGGAATTATAAGGTGGTGAAAGAAAGGTGGAGGAGTTAATAAGAGATATGCCCCCAACTCAACTTGGGCATTTAAACAATATATCAAGAACCAAATACAATATCAAGAGGCAAATACAATTAATAATGCATATGAGATAAGAACCAAATCAAAAAGGGTTTTATATGATGCTCAAATGCAAGGTGGCATGATGACATGAGCATGATATAATGATGATGCAACAATTATATATTTGAAGTAGCCATTATATTACTAGACCAAGTAGCATTACAATTGTTAGACAATTGGGATGCTACAACTCTCCCCCACTAAACAGGAATCTCGCCCCGAGATTCTAGGAAGAAGAAGACACAAAGAGGGTAGGATACTTGGCACGGAGCTCATCTTCACGTTCCCAAGTGGCTTCATCAACGGAATGGTGCGACCACTGCACCTTGCAGAACTTGATGGACTTGTTGCGAGTCCTCCTTTCTGCGACTTCAAGGATTTTTGTGGGGTGTTCTTGATAAGACAGGTCTTCTTGGAGATTGATAAGCTCATGGTCCACGGTCCTGCCGGGATCCTTGAAGCACTTCTTGAGCTGAGAGATGTGGAAAACATCATGGACCTTGAGTTTTTCCGGGAGCTCAAGAGCATAAGCAACTTCTCCTCTTCTTCCACAAACTTTGAAGGGACCGATGTATCTAGGAGCCAGCTTTCCTTTGATACCAAAGCGGTGCGTGCCTCTCATGGGGGTGACACGAAGGTAAACGAGATCACCAGGGACATACTCCATGTCCGTGTGCTTCATGTCATAATTGCTCTTCTGGCGACTTTGAGCAATCCTCAGATTTTCAAGAATGATGTGAACCTTCTCCTCTGCTTGAGTCACAATGTCAGGGCCAAACAAAATTCTTTCACCTGCACCCGACCAACCAATCGGAGTTCTGCATTTGCGGCCATAGAGAGCCTCAAATGGTGCCATCTTTAGACTTTTCTGGAAGCTGTTGTTGTAAGAGAATTCAGCATAAGGAAGACATTCTTCCCACTTCATGCCAAAAGAGATGACGCAAGCACGAAGCATATCCTCCAGAATCTGATTGATCCTTTCAACTTGCCCTTGCGACTGAGGGTGGTAAGCTGTGCTGAAGTTCAACTTTGTTCCCAAAGCATTTTGGAAACTCTCCCAGAACTTGGAAGTGAAGATGCTTCCACGGTCTGAACTGATCTCAAGAGGAACCCCATACAGAGAGACAATTCTGTTGATATAGAGCTCAGCCAACTGAATTGCAGAAATTGTTTCCTTGACGGGGAAGAAGTGAGCCACTTTAGAAAGCCTGTCAATGACAACAAAGATTGCATTGTTGCCCTTCTGCGACCTAGGAAAACCAGTGATGAAGTCCATCTCTACTTTCTCCCATTTCCATTCCGGGGGTTTCAATGGCTGTAGAAGACCGGAAGGTTTCTGATGGACAGCTTTCACTCTGCGGCAGACATCACACTCCGAGACATACTTGGCACAATATCGTTTCAAACCAGGCCACCAATATTGTGTTTTTAAGTCCATGTACATCTTTGTGCTGCCAGGGTGGATAGAAAGAACAGAATCGTGCGCCTCCTTGAGAACTTGCTCTCTCAAACCCGGGTAGTTCGGAACAAACATCCGGTGTTCAAAGAAAAGCGTGCCTTGGTCATCGACGTGGAAGGACTCATACTTCGGAAGCTGAATCCTGGAGATGATCTTTCTTGTGTACGGATCACCAAGCTGAGAAGAGCGAACCTTTTCTTCCAAGAGAGGTGTTGCTAGAAGGTTCAGAAGATACCCTTGTTCCACAATTTCAAGGTTGAGCTGACGGAATTCCTCGCACAAGAGAGGCCGTTGTTCTTCCATCATGAGGTTGTTGACATAAGCTTTGCGGCTGAGAGCATCTGCCATGACATTAGCTTTACCCGGAGTGTAGTTGATGGTCAAATCAAAATCATTGATTGCTTCAATCCATCTCCTTTGCCGAAGGTTGAGATCAGGCCGAGTAAAGATATACTTCAGACTCTTGTGATCAGAAAAGATCTCACAACGGTTGCCAAGCAAGTAGTGCCTCCATACTTTCAAAGCAAAGACAACTGCTGCGAGCTCGAGGTCATGTGTAGGATAGTTGATCTCATGCGTCTTCAACTATCGAGAGGCATAAAGCAACAACTTGTTTTTCTTGCATAAGGACCACACCCAATCCATGCAAAGAGGCGTCACAGAATATCTGGAACGGCTTGGATGTATCCGGAGGAACCAAGACTGGTGTGGAAGTGAGCTTCTCTTTGAGTGTCTCAAAGCTTGCTTGACATGCAGGAGTCCAAAGGTACTTCTTGCCTTTCTTAAGGAGGTCGGTAAGAGGCTTCGCTATCTTCGAAAAGTTCTGAACGAAGCAACGGCAATAACTAGCCAAACCAAGGAAACTCTGCACTTCTTTGACATTGACAGGAGGAAGCCATTCAACAATCGTCTTCACAGTTTCCGGATTGACTGCAATGCCCTTGGCAGAGATGACGTGACCAAGGTAGGTTACTTGAGGCAGCCAAAACTCACACTTGGAGAACTTTGCATACAAGCGGTTCTCACGAAGCTTGTTTAGGACACACCGAAGGTGTTCTTCATGCTCTTCTTGTGACTTAGAATAGACTAGGATGTCATCCAGATAGACCACAACGAACTTATCAAGATACTCCATGAAAACCGAGTTCATGAGCCTCGAGAAGGTGGCAGGTGCGTTGGTGAGACCGAAAGACATGACCGTGTACTCATAGCGGGTGGTGAAAGCTGTCTTAGGAACATCTTCCTTGCGAATCTTGATTTGGTGATAACCACTTCTCAAGTCAAGCTTAGAGAATACCACAGCTCCAGCTAGCTGATCGAAGAGATCATTAATCCGCGGAAGGGGATATTTATTCTTGATGGTTTTAGCATTGAGAGCCCGATAGTCAACACAAAGTCTATCAGTCTGGTCTCGCTTCTTCACAAAGAGGGTTGGGCTACCCCAAGAAGAAGTAATGTGCTGAATGAAACCCAACTTCTCTTGTTCATCAAGCTGACGTTTGAGTTCAGCCAACTCAGCAGGACCCATTTTATAAGGCCGCTTGGAGATATGAGTGGTACCAGGTTCAAGCTCAATAACAAACTCAACCTCACGATCCGGAGGCATACCTGGCAACTCTTCAGGAAAGACATCTGGGAACTCACAGACCACCGGAACACTCTGAATAGCTTCCATAGCATCAACATTCAGAGCTGCCAAAGAGAAAAGTTGGATAGCAGGAGTCAGACTTGGAGAATAGACTATATGGCCTTCAGGAATCTTCAGAGAAACCGAGCGTTCAGCACAATCAATCACAGCTGCATTTGCTGTCAACCAATCCATGCCCAAGATGACATCAATGTCGAATTGCCTGAACAATTAAGGAAGCCGAGAACGAAGAGCCACCAATCTCAATTTGATTGCCATGGCTGATTTTAGAAGCTGCCATTGTTGCTCCAGGAGAAAGGACCATTAACCACTTAAGGAGAGGATCCATAGCTAACTCATTCTCATTTGCAAACTTGTGAGACACAAAAGAATGCGATGCACCAGAATCAAACAAAACTCGTGCAGGGACTGAGTTAACGGAAAGCATACCCATCACAACTCTAGGTGCATGCTCAGCTTGAGCGGCGTTGACACAGTTGGCACGAGCAATAGCAGACCCGGGCTTGGTGTTGATGTTGAGAGCCCGAGGTGGTGGTGCACGAACCAAAGGAGAGCTTGCCGCAGATCTTGGAGGTGGTGGAGGAAGAGCCTTGTTCTTCATCGGACAGTTCGATCTGATGCCAGTGTCTCCACAAGTGAAACAAGCACTGGTGGACGTGGAGCAACGTGGCGGGGACTCCGCCAGCGCTCGTGGTAGTGGTGGTTGTAGCCCCTGGGAGCAGCAGTGAGGAAGTTTGGTGGCCTTGCCGTGAAGCTTGAAGGTCTTGGTGGAGCCGGGAGCGACGGTGGGGTGTTAGGAACCCAGACACGACGCTTAGAAGGAGCTGACATAGCTGAAGATCCTGTTGCATCACGGCTGTGTTTCTTTGACTCCTCAAACACTTGCCTACTTGCCTCTTCCTGCAGAGCTGTATGCTGAAGTTCCAGAAAAGACGCTGGCCTTGCATGTGTGATTGCATATTTAATCGATGCATTGAGCCCTTGCATGAACCTCTTTTGCTTCTTCTTGTCATCAGAGATCTCATCGCCACCATAACGAGAACGGTTCATGAAGTTCCTGATGTAGGTGTTGACATTATCATTGCCTTGCTTGAGGTTGAGAAACACTTCCTTCATCCTCTCCATGACAATTTCTGACAGATACTGCTCTTTGAAAGCTCCAGTGAATTGTCCCCAAGTAGGCTGAAAACCAGTGCAATTTGCCTTCAGGTATTTCTCCCACCAGAGAGTTGCATCTCCCTTCAGAAGGTGAGTAGCACACTTTACCCATTCTTGCTCGGGAACATCAGCAGTCATCAGCAGCCTTGACATCTCACGCAACCAATCATCAGCATCAAGTGGTTGATCAGAAACATCAAATTGGCGTGGGTTGAACTTCAGAAAGCTTTTGATGTCTCCTTGCTTGGGAGGTGGAGGTAGCGGAGCAAACTCATTCCTCCTGACACTTTCTTCAAAGCGCTGCTGGTTCTGCTGCATTGCTGCCAAGGCATTGGCGATGCTTGACAACGCTGCCCCCAGTTCAGGTTGTATGTCCTCCTCAGAGCGGCGTGGTGGTGCCATCCTGTGATTGATATAAAACACAAGTCAGTACTATGATGGAGAATAATAATAATCCAAAATAGTACCAAAATGGAATTAATCAAGATTAAAGGATACAATTTACTAAGATGATATTAAAATATCAACGAAGTTCAAAGCACCTAGAAGATATTAAGCATATCGCACACGACTAAAAAGGAGTGTGGTACACAAATATATCAAAGAAAAAATTTTCCACAAATTTCGGCATTAAAATACCAATAGATGCGCAAAATCACTTAACGAATCAAGATTAGTGACTCTACCAACTCAATATACAAGAGCGAATGATAAGAGTAGTGGTATGGTCGCGACTCCATCCCGCACTCAAATCATTACTCCGCACATGAATAAGTAAAACACATATCCCAACCCCTTCTTCTCACGTTGAACCTAAAGATTAGCACTACGGAAACGAACATCCCAAAGAAGATAACGTCGGTTAACAAAGAGTAAGACAGATCGCGTCGGTATACAACGAATCAAAAAGATCGTGTCGGTTTGCAAAAGCCTGTCGGTATGGAATGTACCAACAGTTGATAACCAAAGGCAGATAAAGATAACAACTTGGATGCAACAGATAGACAAAGAGTTACACACACACACACAAACACACAACCTATGGTACTACGGAAACCCAGAACACGTGAATCCTAGTTTGAATTTTAAGAAGAGGATTGAAAACATTACACTTCCTTACCAGAAAGGGTGGGTGGGTGGGTAAGAAGAAAAGTGGAAGCAGTCCTACTCTCGCGTTTTGTTTTTCCCTAGTATACATAACTACCAAAATATTTACTAGACAGACAACGACCATTTGGCTGAGACCCTGAAGGGCGGGATGGCTCTGATACCAATTGTAACTACCTCGGTGAATTACGCTCCTAGTTACAAGCCTGGATGAGCAGAAATGGTTGAAATAGTATGGTGGGGCCCAAATGCCACTCACAGGTAGACCTTTCGGCCGTCCCAACCATTTCTAAACATCGGGACAAGAACGGCGGCGAATCGGCAAAGCGAAGGATCAACTACATACACAAATGAGTATGTATGCAAGCCACCATACAACAGTACATCAGAGCCATTCCATCTAAAAAGAAAGGAAATATAGCAACGCCATACGGCAAGATCCAAATATCCTAGATAGATATAATAGTTTAGGATATCTCCTCATACATCAATCAACAGAGTATCAAGCGGAAGCGGAAGACAAAATCTGAGTACGGATAAGAAGCAAATCGGCATAAGATTCCCCATAAATAAGCAGATCCCGCCCACAGATCTCACGGATCCCCGTTCCCGGAATCTCTACACCGAATGATCGTTGCCCACATCGTCCGTCTCTTCCACCCAGTATCCATCTTGCGAGGGTACCTGTTCATCTGAACCAATAATTTATCGTGTGAGACCCTAGGGGTACTCAGCAAGTCTTAATGCCTCTAAAGGGGACACAACCTGGGGTGACGCAATTGCAGCAAAAGATAAACCCTAACAATTCTATAGATACTCGCTAACCATCCGTCTAACCAAAGATAGACGGATGTCCGTGAATTAATAACAACAGTTATAACAGTTAAAAACGGTAATATCCACAGATCCATCCTCCTCCTCGCTTACCGACGAGGAAGCGAACGAACAACCCCCCCCCATCCGTTGGCAGTTTTATTATCCATTCCATGAGTGTTGTACTATTTACTAGTCAGGTACCTAGTCTAGTCAAATTAAAAGCGGTACTTTAGTTGTGCTTGTCTATGATCGAGAAACTGTGCTCCAAGTCGTCCATAACCGCGGACACGGCTTTCAGAAAGTTTTACCCTGCAGGGGTGCACAAATAGCAACACACACTCGATATGCCTCGGAAAAACCAAATCAAAACCCAATGAGGCAGTCACGACAAAGCGATCACAGATTGAAATATTTGAGGCCACCCCATTGAGCTACCATAGCGAACGGTTAATGACTCGAGACGGACTCAAGGTTTGCGTCAATGGCTGTGAGCATCGGAACCCGAAAATGTGACTAGGCTTGTCGACACCGTGAAAACACTTCGCTTTCCTAACGATGCGATTATGCGTTACCTCGCACAATTTAAATAAAGCAGTAAAGCATGGCATAAGTACAGGATAGTAAATAAAACCTCAAACTAGTTTGTGGCCCCAAGAAATAAGAAGGAATCAAGCTCTTGCTCAGGGGGGTCCATAAGGCCTCCCGGATGTGGATAGCGCGAATATTCAAGGAACAGGAATCAAGTACTCGGGGTCCTACGGGACACAAGTGAGCCTGAAAAACCAAATAGCAAATATGGCTCACCGGTGCCACTTTCATTAGTTATCCCATTACTACTCAGGTTAAGTTGTTTAGGTACCTCGTTATCCATCAGACACTCACATACCCTGCACATGCTGTTCTACGACTCGCATGGCTCAAACAACTCCTGTAGTAAGAGCTCATGGGATGGAGGAACAAGCTTCGGTGGGGTTTAAAAGTAAAGGCTATGCAGTACTTGGGATTCAATTTAATGCAATCGCGACTCGATGATGCAAGAATAAGATAGAGACAATAGGTACTATATGTATGCAAGCATGTGGTAGTGCTTGCCTGGCAGCTCAGTTGAAGCGAGAGAAGGATCTAGGTAGTGCTCCTGGTTCTCTTGGTATATCCCCTACTCAGCGTCTATTCGAAGAAGAACCAAACAAACAAGGCCAACATAAATAAAGTGCACAAGCATATGAATAAAGTGCATCAAGCAAACAATCATGCCATGATGAATGATGCACAATTTGCATGGCATTAAAGTGGCATGGCATGGGTGAAGTGTGGCAAACAATAATAAAGCATTTTATTGAGTTTTAATCCCATTTTATACTCAAATTAGTTGCTGTCCACAATATAATTATATGATGCATGCTTCAAATCAAACCATGGAATGCATAAACAGAAAGGTCTCGTCGAGCTAATCATTTTAGACATATCATTTGTTAAATTTGGAGTTATAAAACAAAAGTTATTAATTTATTAAGTCAAAAGGGCATTTTATTGTAATTTTAATTAACTTGGAAAATAAAGGGTTCAAAATATTATTTGAAGGCCATATTTGAATTCCTCATATTTTTCTGATCTCAAAACATATATTATTTGTATTATTTGGGTTTGTATTTTAAAAGTTATTTAAAAACAGAAAATAAAATTTGAATTTGAATTAATTTGAAATAAAATTTGAATCAAAACAGAATACACAGAACTTTTGTCACTCGCTCTAACCTAGCCACAGCCTATGACCAGTGGGGCCATGCTGACTGGGCGTCCACGCACGCAGAAACCCTTTTGCCACCGCGGCTGCTGCTAGCCCCAGAGGCCGATGGGTGGGGTCAGAGCACTCATGCCCGCCCAATGGGACAGAGTGAGGCTGACAGTGGCTAACAGAGGCTGGGTTGAGACCTGGAATGCTGGGGGGTTTTCTGCAAGATCTACTAGGTGGCTGTCTGGTGGACCACGAGGGAGCGCGGGTTGCGAAGAAAAAAGGAACAGGGGGGTATGTGCAAAACGAGCTTAGCCGTACTGTTCCTCTTCTCCTCTGCGCCGCGCGACAGATCGGTGTTCGGCAGAGTGGGCGCGAGGATCGAACAGCCTTGGCTTGCGCTGAGGCGGAGCCACTGCGGTAGGTTGGGGTTGGTGTCAGGGAAGCGGGCGGGGCCTAGATAGGGTTCTCTGTGAGCCTTGAGCGCAGACGCCGGTGCACTCCGACGTGCGGAGGCCGTTCGACACAAAGTCCGGCGAGGCTAGGGGGTTACAGAGAGGCGGACCATGTCCAGGAGAGAGAAGAGCTCACCGGGAGGGCATCGGTGTAGGTGGATCGGGCTGGGAGGCAGGGGATCGACGCCGAGGCAGAGGTCGGGCGATCTAGAGTTTGGCGTCGGCTCGTCAGCATACTCCGGCGCTGGTCCTTCTCCTCCTCCGCGATAGGTACTGGTCGACGCAGAGAAGCCTCCTCGTACTCCTCGACCACCTCCACGTCGCGCGAACGGGCTGGATTGGAGAAGCATCAGTGTAACCGACGGTGGCCGGCGATGATGAAGACGGTGGCGGGGAGGATGGAGAGGAGAGCCAGGGCGCTGGGGCTGGATCTGGCGAGGCAGAGAGGAGAGCCGTGTGGGTGTGGATAAGCAGAGAGGGGAGGCACTGTATGCTGGGGTAGATGGTTAAAGGTGGCCTCGGGTGCCACCTTTTCCTCCTCCTTGCTCACGTGCTAGGGTCGGCAGGGGCAGGGCAGGTAGAGGAGGGGGCTTCCAGGTGGGGCATGGTGGTCTGGGAGGGTAGGCTCGGGCTGGGGTCCTCTTGGCAGAGAGGGGGAGCTAGAGAAAGGAGAGGGGGTAGGCTCGGGCTAGGTTAGGGTTTGGAGCTAGGCTCGGGTAGAGGGTAGCTAGGGCAGGGGTGAGGTGGCCAGGGAGAGAGGGTGGCCGGTGGGGCCAGCTAGGTGAGAGAGAGAGACAGAGAGAGAGAGAGATGGTTTAGGGTTTGGTTTGTATTAGGTATAGATTAGGGTTTTAGGAGAGGGGGTATGGTGATGATGGGTAGGTGATTAGGGGGTAGGGTCTTGGCATGAGGTGACCAACACCATGCAAGGATAGGAGAGATGGAGAGGGGAGAGGATTTGTTCTAACACAAAGTGTTGACAAAAGAAAGAAAAGAAGAGATGGGGTATGGTTTAGATTAGAGGAGATGGAGAGGTTTGAAACTAGGGTTTAAGCAAGATCAAAATAGACCAAGCCAAAATAAAAGATAGAGATAGAGATGATCCACTCCAAGAACAAATGGAAACCAAAAACTAGAAAAGGTGGCACTTGCATGGCCCATGCAAAATTAATTAATGCCATGCTTGTTTTTGTGAAAACAAGATTGTTGCATGGCATTACTAGTTTGCATTCCCAAAATTGGAATAAAGGCCAAGCAAAAAGAATTTAGAAGGAATTCCAAGTGGAGTAGATGGAGATGATCACATTGGATTATAATTGGGAATTACTAGTGTGTATATTCCACTAGATGTTTAATAGTCCCAAAAATATTCCCACATGAGCATAAATCCATAATAATCCATATGGAAGCTAGGAAAAAGGGTTCCACTCACAAGGCATGCAAAGGTGGCCAAGTGGCTCTCATATATCAATAATGTGAAAACAACATGATGCTAAGATGAGAGCATGTGGAAAAGAATTGGATCCATCCCAACCACATGAGCTAGAGGTAAACTCAAATAAAGTGCAAAGCTCATATTTAGTTGGATGGTGGAATTATAAGGTGGTGAAAGAAAGGTGGAGGAGTTAATAAGAGATATGCCCCCAACTCAACTTGGGCATTTAAACAATATATCAAGAACCAAATACAATATCAAGAGGCAAATACAATTAATAATGCATATGAGATAAGAACCAAATCAAAAAGGGTTTTATATGATGCTCAAATGCAAGGTGGCATGATGACATGAGCATGATATAATGATGATGCAACAATTATATATTTGAAGTAGCCATTATATTACTAGACCAAGTAGCATTACAATTGTTAGACAATTGGGATGCTACATGGTTTGTTTTGAAGAACACACATGCAATGCCACTGGGTGTGGTTCATGAAAAGAACACACACGCAATGACACTGGTGGATCTATCTTGGCATAATTTGATGTATTCCATGATGTATTTCATTGTACAAGACACTTTCCATTTTTATACTACTCAGTTTTGCCCTTGGTTTTATGTGGTACTACTTTGTTTTGCCTACCCCCCTCTCTATCTTTCGTAGAAGCCCAAAACTGTGCTCACCCTGTCTGCTTCTCCCTAATTGGTTGTCACAGTTGTCACGCGGATCGTGCGCACCAACCGTTGATTCTGTGCGATCCAACGATGATCGTTGCACACCTCGTGCCCTTCACACTACAGCGTGAGACAGCACGGACGTCTCCCTCTACGAGACTTCTACAGGAAGGAACACGATGCCGTCCATCGAAAAAGTCATCGAGCGGTCATGTCAAGTTTAATCAAGTCTGAAAAGCCTAGTACTGCTACTACAACTCATGCACAGGGCAATGGGGTCATCGAGTGCATGGTTGTCGACGGGACGCTGCAATTTATTGCCACTTGATTTTAATCAGACATATCCCATTTATACGCAGCGCTCTCAATCTCACTTCCAACTAGGCCCTACCGCTAGTAAATTCCATGGAGTGGAATCGAGGTCTGCCATGAGCGTGTTTTGAATGCAGCTCTAAAGTGGAGATCGTGGCTGTTTCAAAAAAAAGGGAACCGAAAAAAGGGTGGAGATCGTGGTAGCCCGCCACCCCCACCCCCTCCCACCACACGTGTCCCCTCTAGGACTACGAACGGTCCGGTGTTTATAACTCCCCTCGACCTTCTTCTTCCATGAGCTCGTGTCATTTCCCCCTAGTCTGTCTAGTCCCAAGACCCCAATCTACACCTGCCGCGCACGCCGAATCTCCCTCGTTTGCACTACCTCCTTCCCTTGGTGCGCCATGAAGCGTACGTGTGGAGAAGATCCAGAGGTGAAGCCAGTTGAAGGCGAAGCAGCAGATGGCTCGGTCGTCGCCAAGCAGACGGAGGCGTCTTCTCCAGGCACGAACGCCGCTCGTCGCCGCGCTGTCGAGGGTGCGAACTCATCCGTCCAGCCAGTAGCCATTGCTGCCGAGCAGCAGGTGGTAGCCGTCGCCGCCGAGCAGCAGTTGGTAGCCGTCGCCGCCGAGCAGCAGGTGGTAGCCATCGCCGCCGAGCAGCCGGTAGTAGCCGTCGCCGCCGAGCAGCAGGTGGCCGACAACGTCGTGGTGCCAGCGGCAAATCTGGATGGGGGGCAGGCGGCAGGCGGAGGCAATTCGGTGATCTACATCGACGACCCCATCGCCGTTCAAGAAATCTTCGACGCAATCGTGGAGAATGATGAGTTCAAGGAGGATGTCCCTGATGAGGAGTCCGAGGTACTACATTGCTAGCTTCTCTAGTCGCAGCCGCAGTTTTCACTATTCATACATAGGATTTGCTCAATCGTGTACAGATTCTTTTGCTCTTGAAGTAGGGTAGTATATATATATGATTCGATCGGTTGATTGATGCATCTGCCATCTAGTCACAAAACCCCAATCCGTCTAGTCACAAAACCCCAATCTGCTCATCTGCCATCTCGTTGAGTTTGCTAGTTGACTGTTGATTTCGATACATAGCATGCCTATAACATTACATTTCTATTCCTTACTGAGCCCAATGATTCAATTTTGCTCCAAAATAGTGCAAGGGCATCTGATGGTCTCGTTTTCTTAGGGATGGTTAGTGGCCCTGACGCAGCAATACACATAAACAATATAGGTTGTGCTGTTGGTATTTTGGTTCTCCGACTCCATCGCTGAAAATAATGAGGCCCTAATTTTTTCTCTCATATGGAACCTAAATATATAATATTTGTATTGTTTCTGATCTATGAATGCGTTGTATGATGCATTTGTATATCCCTGAATATTGTTTGGTATGATTACATTTCAATTTCTTATTGTGGCCAATGATTCAAATTTGCCCCAAAGAGAGGCAGACACATTGGTGTCAAATTTTTACAGGGATGAGTGAGTGAACCTGGGGCCATGTACAAGATCAATATAAGCTGTGCAATTGTTACTTGGTTTGCTTACGCCATCTCTGTAGAAACTTATGAGGCTGCAATCTTTATTCTACATTCATAGAACTATGATATTTGAATTATCTATTCCATGCATTCATAGTGTATAAGAATTACATTTTAGTTTGTCACCGAGGCCGATAATTGAAATTTGCACCAAAAGAGTTCAAGTGGAGACACGTATGATGGTGTCATGTTTTAGGGATGGGTTGGTGAACCTGAGGCAGCAATGTACACAAACAATATAGGTTGTGCTGTTGGTACTTTGGTTCCCCAACTCCATCTCTGAAACAAATTTTGAGGCCCTAGATTTATTCTCATATGGAACTACATATATGATCCTTGAATTGTCTCTGATCTTTTAATGATTGGTGTGATGCATATGTATATGAATGGTTTTGATCATAAGTATTTTTAACATGCACCTAAAGATTAATTGTTTGGTTTTTTATTTATAATTACAATATTTAGGCTTGTTTTTGTACCTGACTATGTATATCCCTGAATAATGTTTTGTACAATTACATTTAAATTTTTTATTGTGGCCAATGATTCAAATTTGCCCCAAAAGAGAGGCAGGCACATTGGTGTCAGATTTTTTCAGGGACGAGTTAGTGAACCTGGGGCAATGTACAACAACAATATAGGTTGTGCAATTGTTACTTGGTTCACTCACGCCGTTCCTAAATAAACTTATGAGGCCACAATCTTTATTCTACATTCATAGAACTATGATATTCAAATTATCTATTCCATGCATTCATAGTGTATAAGAGTTACATTTTAGTTTGTCACCGAGGCCGATAATTGAAATTTGCCCCAAAAGAGTTCAAGGAGAGATATGTATGATGGTGTCGTGTTTTAGGGATGGGTTGGTGAACCTGAGGCAGCAATGCACACAAACAATATAGGTTGTGATGTTGGTACTTTGGTTCGCCTACTCCATCTCTAAAACAAATTATGAGGCCCTAGATTTATTCTCATGTGGAACTACATATATGATCCTTGAATTGTTTCTGATCTTTTAATGATTGGTATGATGCATATGTATATGAATGGTTTTGATCATAAGTATTTTTAACATGCACCTGAGGATTAATTGTTTGGTTTTTTATTTATAATTACAATATTTAGGCTTGTTTTTATACCTGACTATGTATATCCCTGAATAATGTTTTGTACAATTACATTTCAATTTCTTATTATGGCCAATGATTCAAATTTGTCCCAAAAGAGAGGCAGACACATTGGTGTCAGATTTTTTCAGGGACGAGTTAGTGAATTTGAGGCGATGTATAACAACAATATAGGCTATGCAATTGTTACTTGGTTCACTCACACCGTCCCTGAATAAACTTATAAGGCTGCAATCTGATGCAATTAGTTGTCATTGTGTTGAGATGAAATGATATATGAACCGATCAAACTATTGCTGAGATGCTTTATCTTTGATATCCACGGATATATTGTCTTACATATACACGTTGTCAATTCTTGAGTTGTAATACAATTCAATCATATGTACGAGTTCTAAGTTATGTTCTTAAAAATCAACAGGAGGATGATGATGAAGTGGACGATAGCAAGGAATCTAGGGACAACAAGAGCCGCTACGTGCTGAGGCAATTACGGTGTGGGCTAATCCGTTTCCACCGTAGGGGGAGACTGTTTTGTCCATTCTGTGGCAGAGCAATCAACGTGGACCTCAACAGCATGATCCAGCACACGGAGGGCGTTGGCAGAGGGAGAGGCAGAAGCCATAGGCCGATTACCTTGGCGTGGCACGCAGCCTACGGCAAATACCTCCGGAAGTATGTCAGGACTGGCCTGTATCCCATCGACTAGGTTGTCGCTGCCTCCTGCTGATAAACCCCTGTCCTGCTAGGCGTCTCCGTGTCCCGGCCTCCTGCTGTAGTCCCTGCTTTTATTTTGTTCTAGTTAATTATTACCTGTGTGTGGCATGTAAGACAATATATCCGTGGTGTCTCTGGTGAACCTTATATATTAATCTACTCCTTTATATGGAGTGCCTTAAAGTTTCTAGTGTTAAATTATATTTACTGATCATGCTCATGCACACTACAAAATATTTCTAGTGCTCGATTATATTATAATTGTCAAGAAATACATCAACAAGTTAAATTGGTTCAAATTTTGTATTGAAGTAACTAAATGTATCACACACATAATAAACTAGAAACTAAAATCTAGTTCAAACACATAATGTATCACCACCACTTGTTGTCGTCCTTGACTTGCTTCCCCTTCAGCCGTTTGATGTCGCCACCGTCTCAAGATCCCTGCTCGTCTTGAAACCGCTTTCTGTCCTCCTTACGCTTCTTCTCCTGGGCTAGCTTGCAACCAGGGCACAGCTCTCTCGCGAAAACCCCTGCCTTAACCATCCCATCTTTCATGGTAATGAGCTTACTGTACAACTCGTACGCCATGTAGGCGTCTCTGGCTGCATACTCGAGGCGTGCCTGGCTCATCGGCTTCCACTCCCAGTAGTCGTGATCGAGTCGCTTCAATTTCTTCAGTTTTTCATAGGATTTATAGATGATTTCCGCCGATCACCCATGCCATCCTTCGCTGGGTATGATTTTATATTGTAAAAAATTTTGATGTAGATGTTGTGCCCCACAGGGATTTTTATCAACGCACGAGAAAGCATAATTGTGTCATTTGTGATATCCACGCTAGTGAAAGTTATCCCTTTCCTACACAAGAACTCGACCAGAGCCGGACAACGCATCTCAGTTGGTTTACTCCTGCACTTAGATGGTTCTAGGGATGTAAGGGAACAAGGGATGCAGAAGTGGTGATCTCAAATTTAAATTTCACATACCTGCAGAAGTGGTAAACGTGGACCTCCTCATGTATGGCGATTTTCACGACAGCGATCTCTTGTGGAGGATTTTTTCGCTTATTTGCACGGGTGTACTCCAAGTCTAGCCCCACAAACTTGTGCTTCTCTTTCTCAAGCAATTACTCAAACCTGGCGAGAGTTGTCTCCACAGTCGCTTCATCATTTGTGTACACCATTGTCAAAGTCGTGGTGCCATGGGCAGGGACCAAGTGGGTCTCTGTTGTGCGTTTCCCATCGTCCATGCCTGCAAGGAAATGGATGCAAGGAACTGCCTTCGAGCGGAAGAAGAAGATGAACCGACGGTTCCAGAATAGAGGAAGAAGAAGCGCCCAGGAAAAACTGCAGAGGAATGACTGAGGAAGAGGAATGACTGGAGAAGAAACGTGGTAACTACAACTTTCGGTTCGAGAACTCGCCGTGGTTACGTGGAGATCATGGCAGTGCCGACGGTTCAACAAGTGGGGCCAGTTCCTGCGAGAATATGAAATTAGCTGTGCATTTTTCTATGCGAGAAATTGAGAGAAGTCATTTATATTTTGTCTTTCATAATTAAACACAATGAAGTTGGTACAGCCCAAGAGATTTGAACAAACGAGATTTGCTAGTTTAACATACAACAACACTTACAGGCCCAACATGGCAGAACTTGGAGAGCCCCGGAACTTGAGCTACCATAGAGACCTCGGCAGAGGTGGCAGAATTGGTGCGGGTGCAACCACGGCGATGGCGAGCTCGGATTCTAGAGGAGGAAAACAGAACCGAGCATGGTCGACAAGGTGATAGATCTCACCGGGAACCAATTCTCGTCCTCGACCGTGCCATGGGTGTGTCCATGGTGAGGGCGAGCTCCGACTCGGGATGGGGAGGAGAGCGGGGCCGAGCAGCTTCGTCACTTCCCAGCTATGCGCCATGGCCGCGACCACAGATTGCCGCTCCAGGGAAGAAGATGAGTAATGGAGGCGCCAACGCTGCAAGCCTACAGGAAGGAGAGCTGGGCCGAGTAGGTTCGTCCACGTCCCAGCTCCGTGCCATGGCTACGACGCCCCACAGATTGCCGCTCCGGGGAAGAAGAAGACGCGTAATGGATGCAGGCGCCAACGCTGCAAGCTTAATTGACACCTAAGCGACAGGAGCGACATAACGGCGAGAACTGACAAGGGGGGCCCAACTTGACGACCGTTAGCCAGATTTTTTTTATTGAAACATAAAGTTGAATTCGTGCCAAAAAAAGACCCTCTGAGTATTTGGCACGCCAACTATAGTCATCACGGATGATATCAGGGAACTCGGGTACCGCGTTGCCTGGACACCCCAACTTTTGGACCGCAAAATGATATTCTCAAAACCTGAACCCCCGTTAGGAAACCATTGCACAAGGGACGTAAGGGTCTTAGAGTTTAAAGTTGTGGTTAGGTTTCTACCTTAATTACTTTCTTGTACTTACGGATGTTTGCAAGGGGTATAGTCACAAGTATGTATTAGTCTTGGATGGGGCGGTACATTAGCATAGGTTCACCCACACAACACTTAGCAAGCTAAAGAAGATTAATCAACTATATGAAGCGAAAGCACTTGACAGTCTTCCCATGTGTCCTCGAGAACGTTTGGTCATCTTAAGTAATACAACCGGCTTGTCCTTTGCTGCATAAAGGATTCGGCCACTTGCTGCATTTATTCCTACTGTCTTTTATTTACTCGTACTTTGTTTACTTGCTTTATCAAAACCCCCTAAAAATCCGTTTGCTAAGTTTTTGCAGAGAATTCCTGATCCATACCACTATCCAGCACCTTCTGCTCCTCGTTGGGTTCGACACTCTTACTTATCGAAAATATTGCGATACACCCCCTATACTTATGGGTCATCACTTTATTTCTTGATCCAATATATAGGGGATTCTCCACCAAATCCTATCGGCTAAGATGTGCATGAAATTCAATTTCATATCAATATGCACATATTTATGTGGAGTCTCTCCTATGTATTGTAGTTTATGTAACTACTTTGGACCCAATGAGTTTTGGGACCATTGTGTACTTGAATGTGTTATAGGTACATTGGAGATTCATTGGATGCTTTTCAATAATAAGAAGATGTGGGGACTAAATGATAATTGGAGTCAAGCTAGGATGATCAACAAACTCATATCTACTTCATCCTACCAATGGTATCTCGGTAACAAGTATCCCTCTAATGCATACTTTTCTAGCATCCAACCTTTGTGGTTGCATCATGGCATGATTTCCTTCAGTTGCTTTTATTATGGTTCTTGCAAGATTGTATTGTATCATCCTTATTGTTATATGAGTAAGTTGAGATGAATGCATATTTTGGGGAGTATATAAAATTCATGTTTATGATTCACTAATCCCACATATGCCAATCTAGCAATTCTATTGCCAATCATTTCCTCAATTTCTCTCATGTGCAATATGGATGAATTTGCAAGGCTTATTTGTTCTTTATGATACTTGTTGCATTTTCCAATGCATTCCAACTATCTCTTGTTCCCTTGTGATAGTTGTGATGTATTCGTTGGTGTTTGAAGGTCATTGATGATCAATAAGATAAATTTGAGCCTTTGGCCATGCTTTCTAGCAAAAATCTTACTAGAATTATCTATGACTTTGTTTTGGGTATCTTGTTCATTCTTGAGTATCCATTTTGTGTGTACATGTTTCTTTGTGGATATATATCTTGGTGATTTTTGTCTACCTAGAAACTTATACACATAATTATGGCTGAATCTCTAGTTGATATCCTTTTGATTTGGAGTCTACACCTTGTGCTCCTTTTTATTCTTTGGTGGCTCCAAATGTTTTGATTTGAGTGCTTGACCTTTTCATTTGCATATTTTGGCACTCATTGGTGTTAAGAAAGTTGATCTCTCATGCCTTTGTGTTGTTATGTAAGTTTGGGGGAGCAAGGATACCATGTTTATGCACTTTGCATTCAAAGCAATTATTATATTTGGTGCATAAACCTTGGGGAGCTTTCCTAATCTACCTAAGAACACACATTTTCTTTCTTGTTCTTCTTTGGTGTTTTGTTTGATTATGGGGAGTTAGGATTCCATAATTGTGCACTTTGTTGTGCATGAACCTTGGGGAGCTTCCTATTTTCATCTAAACACTCATTTTCTCTCATCATAATATCTTCTCACTTGCTCGTGCTAGTGGTTTAAATGATATAGAGGGAATGAGGATGCCATGTTTATGCATATTGTATTCAAACGCAAATTATAAGTTGTGCACAAAACTTGGGGAGTCTCCTCATATTATTTAGATCGCTCTCTTTTCAACATTGCCATAATATCAATCTTTCTTTTGGTATCTTCCTTTTGTTAAGTGCTTCTTTCGATCTTTTGATTGCTTGCTTCATCCGTTGATGCTTCTTCGCCATTTTATTTTTTTGCAATCTTTGGATCCTCAGTTTAGTTTGATTTCCTCAAGGTATTCATCATTGGATACGTGCATTTGATTCCACTCATCATATTATGAGAAATGCACACCATATGGAGGAACTCTCACTAAATTGGCCTTCTAAAGTTCTTCACCCATTTTGGTAATCGATGCCAATGGGGGAGAAGTTTTAGAGGGTTTTAGGGAATTTGGTTGTGTGTTGTGAGTTTTGTACTTAAACACTTGCCTCGTGTGCTTTGCATCTAAGTGTGTTGCATGGCATCTTGATTATATAGAGAAAACTCCACCACCGGTAATGGTTGGCAATATATGCAATGAAATTCAAGTTCATCCACACGTGCATAGATTGTGGGGAGTTTGCTCTATATTGTGGTTGTACTAACATCACATACTTATGTTGTATTTGATGTTAGCACAACGTTTTCCTTGATTAGTTCCTTATATTAACCCTCTCAAAGGGATTGTCATCAATTACCAAAATGGGGGAGATTGAAAGTGCATGTGTGCTCTCATGTGTGGTTTTGGTAATTAATGACAATATTTATGGACTTATGTTTGGATTGAGTTTTACCTGTAGGATTTGTCCATATGCAATGCTTGAACCATATGTTGGATTCAAGGTTGGGAGAAGAAGAAAGTGTAGACGGTTGAGTGTTGATCAAGGTTTTGATGAGTGATCCGGAGATTGGTCAAGTGAGAGCTGAGCCTATAACAAGTGTGTCTTGAAGACTAAAGTTGGAGTGATATCTCTTATGCACCTTCAAGACACCAACATAATGAAGAAAGAAGAAATGATGTGCAAGTTCAAGATGAGCCATCTCGAAGAGATCATTTGCTTGAAGCTTGCCATCCTATGGTTATCATGGATATGGGACGATGATATGCCCAAGAGAGAAGCTCTACCATAGTGGAGTATGGGACAGTAATTTGCAAGTCTTCACCAAGCTAGTGCAATCAAGAAAGGTGTTCCATTTTAAGGTGGACAAGATCGCTATCATCAAGCTCAAGTGGAATATGCTCAAGGCAAAGGTATGTTATTGATAGGGTTTCTTTATTACCAGTCTCATGGTGTTAGTTGGGGAGACCGGTTTATAGGATAGATAGCCATACTATCAAGAGGGGCTCCCGAGTGAGTAACTTGATCATATCTTTCGTGAGAGCTCAAACCTTTGCATACTTGGCATCATCTTTCTTGGTTGTTATTTGAATCTTGTCCATGTGAGGTTCTTGAGCTTGTGGTAATATTCATAACAAGCTCTAGTTCATCGAAAATGGATTTCATATGCATTCTCTATTGCGTTTTCGATATTGGAGGTTTTATCGGTTTGTCTTTTAGAGATTAGTAAAACCTTACATTATTTAGTTCTTATCCATGAGAGGATTTAGAGATTGTGTTAATCTTCATGACAAGCCCAAGTTCATCGAAAACGGATTTCATATGCATTCTCTATTGCGTTTTCGATGTTGGAGGTTTTACCAGTTCGTCTTTTTGAGAGAGGTCAAACCTTTCGTCATTTGGTTCTATCCTCCATTTCTGGACTATGATGGTTCCCTGCATGATCTTGTAGAGTTTGTTGTCCTCTTTAAAACAAGCCCAAGATCATCAAAATCAGAGTCCGTATGCAAACGTTATGGTTGTTTTCATATTGATGTTTCTGTCAGTTTTGCCTTGAGCGGAATGTCCGGCCGTTTTCGGCCGGAGTGTCTGGCCCGGCCGGAATGTCCGGCCGTTTTCAGCCGGAGTGTCCAGCCCTGGGGGTTCGCCAAGTTTTCTTCTCCCGGTGCGGACATTCAGTATGCCATATCGGAAACCACCCGGAATCTGGCCGGAATGTCTGGCCCACGTGCTCCAGAACTCCAACGGTTGGATTTTGGAGGACCTATATAAGGGGCCTTTCTTCCCCAACGGTTGGATAACCTTTCTTCCAAGTTTTCCCCTCCATTGCTGACCTTCTTGAGCTTTCTATCCCTCAATCCCTCCATTGATTCTTGCATATTCTTGAGGGATTTGAAAGAGGAGATCTAGATCAACAATCCCACCAATCAATCTCTCCTCTAAGTGAGGGGAACATCTTGGGATCTAGATCTTGGAGTCTTTTGTGGATTTCCTCCATTGTTCTTCCTGTCTTATTCCCCCATAAGCTTTTGTAGCTTTGGTGGAATTCGGGAGAGAAGGATTTGAGCACTTCTTGTGTTCTTGCCATTGCATTTGGTGCATCGATTTGAGTTCTCGGTGAGGATTCGATTGGGTGAAAATTTGAGAAGCTTTTTACTCTTGGGTTCATTGTAACCCTAGACGGTTTGGTGGTTTTGCAGGTTTGTGGATTACTTGGGGCCTCCAATTAAGTTGTGGAGCTTTCCCCAAGCTTGTTTGTCGGGAGCCTCCAATTGAGTTGTGGAGAAGTGCCCCAACCTTGTGAGAGGTTCCGGATTGCCACCGACAAGTGCACCGATAGTGGAAGTGTGGATCGATCCCGTTGGGGTGAGATTCACAGGAGAACAAGGGAGGCCTTTTGTGGCATTGGTGGTTTGATACCACCCCCTCTCCAAACGAGACGTACTCCATGTTGGGAGGAACTCGGTAAAATATCGTCGTCTCCGCGTGCCTCGGTTATCTCTATATCCGAGCTCTTACTTATGCACTTTACTTTGTGATAGCCTTCGTGCTTGAAGTATATATCTAGCTTTCACATAGTTGCTTGTCTTGCTTAGCATAAGTTGTTGGTGCTTATAGGTGAACCCTAGTTGTTCTAGGTTTTGTGCTTAACAAAGTAAACCCTAGTTTAATTCCACCTTTGTTGAGCCACTCTCGGAAAAGTTTTTAAACCTCCTATTCACCCCCTCTAGGCGGCATCTATATCCTTTCACCGTGGCTGAGTCACGGTGGTGCTGGTTCTTGCTGTCGAATGCGCCATGCGGTTGGCTGTTCTTACTCGGCCCATTCGGTGAAGATGCCCAGTGAGCCTACTTGCTTCCACCAGGAACCGGTGGGTCCACCACCTGGTGGGGATCTAGGTTCTTCTGCTCGCCTAGAGGCTAGGACCAGCCAGTGCCTACATCTGGTTGGTGGTGCTGAGGAGGAGCTAGACGCGCTAGTGCTGACGATGTAGCTCCTCTCCCTCGAGGTTGTCCATCTCGATTGCCGCGGTTTCTGCCACCCTCATGTTCTTGGCGGGTTTTTTGTAAACTTGTTGAGCCACGGGGTTCGCGGGTCAGCTGCACGGTCTAGCTCCACACCGAGGTTGTAGCCTCAGTGATGAACATACCGGCTGGTGCCAGATGTCGCGGGGGTGAAGCCGTGTGCGGAGTTGTACTCACGCACGGTGGTGTTCAACCGACACTAAGCAGCAACGACTTTGTTGGCCTCGTCCATGAAGTTTTGGCGAGTCGCCTCCAGGGCGGCTGCTGCTGCAAGCGAATCCTCCTCGGGGATGATAGGGTTGCGATGGCGCTGGATGGATGATGTCAGCAGATCGGGATCTTGCTCGCGGGAGGTGGAGCCATTGTCATCCACCCAGCGCTCGAGAGCGGGGCGACCGTTGTAGTCGCCCGAGCCGGCCATCATGACCTCGGCGCTGCAGCTGGTTGCAGCAACATGGGGAGCGACGCAGACGGACGGTGGTGCTGGCGATGCTGGTGATGTATACGCGGTAGTCACCGAAGTGAAAGATGGAGTCGCCGTCTGGGAAGGTAGTCCCAGCAAAGCATGAAGCGTTGTCAATGATGCAGTCGAAGGTGCCGAGAGTGAGCATGAGGCCAGATGTGACATGCTCACCGACGACAAGCAGAAGTCCCGTGTGGAAGATGATCCTAGCCACGGCGTTGTGTCCCACGGTGGGCGCTAACTATCGTGGTGTGGAACACAGCAGTACCATCATGGATGGCTTAAGAGGGGACAATCAGGGGATAGTAGAGGCTTCTGCATACGGTATTTGGCACAAGCACCGCTAACATAGCAAAGTACCCAGGTTTGCATCCCTCTTGGCGAGGTAACACCCCTACTCCTTCAAGATCTCAATATATGAGGCAAACGCCCACTACAAGTGCTCCTTGAGTTGTATATCAGATGAACTGAGGGAATCGGGACATATGAGAGATCAACCTCTCAATGGAAGCACTTCCCCCTCTCCTTATATACTTGCTGGGAGTGTAGATTACAAGGGATGGCCGGCTAGTGTGGGCTAGTCGGTGGGACCCAGAGCAATAGTCAGAGATATAGTGTCCCACCGTACCGGCTGCACTGGCTTTATTTCGCGCTTGACGAACATCCCATCCAATAGTCTGTAGCCATTATGCTTTAGTTGACGCAAAGCCGGGGGATCCGAAGGCGTTTCACTGTTCCATCATCACGCTCTCTGGATTACCAGTACCGATTTCGAGGTGACCAGCTGGGGCGGGCTAGCCATCCTGGTCTTCTGGTCGACCGGCTAGACGGGGTCAGCCAGGCGACCTAGTCTGTACGCTTTAGGGCCATCCGGCCTGGTCCAGCCGGACTAAACCGGTTGAGCCTATCCAGGTAATCCCCCCGACACGGGGTGTTGCAACCAAGAAAAATATCTCTACTATTGTATTAGCTTGTGATTCTATCTAGGAGTTGCAAGTGGGTCGCAATCATGATTTTTGTGTTGCAAGCGGGTTGGAACTATGTTTTTTGAGTTGTTGGTGAGTCATAGCTGATAAAAAATATTTTAAACCATCAGATTAACATCATGATTCATGCTAGCTCGGAGTTACAAATGGGATCAACTTTAATTTTTCAGTTGCGCGCGAATCCAATTAATATAAGTTTTTTCAAGTTGCAAGAGGAAAATGTTCTCTCCTATTGTATTAGCGCCATGATTCATGTTGGATAGAAGTTGTAACCGTGATTTTCCGGCTGCAAGTAGGTTGCAGGAACTAAAGAAAATATTATCAAATGTTTGAGTTCACGTCGTGAGGAGTTGTAAATGAATGAGTTGCAACCGTGATTTTCCAATTACAAGTAGGTTGTACTAACCGGAGAAAATATTATCAACTGTTTGGTTTAACGTTGTGAGTTCTCCTCTCTAAGAGTTGCAAATGAGTTATACCTGAGACTTGTACTCCAGATACAAGTAAGTGACACTAAGTTGTTCCAGTTGCAAGTTGGTTGCAACTAACCGGAAATCCATTTTTGAACCAGGTGCATTTGCAAACTGTATAAAAATAATATATTTTAAAATGTTAAAAAATTTCAAAAAAATATTTTCATATGTAGCTTTATGTTTTAGTTTCATGCGAAGTCATTTCACGAAAAACCGATATATTTTGTGGGCTGTGCAAGAAAGACAAAAAATTATCATGTCTAGCACGTTACTTTAGCACCAATTTTTGTCTTTTTGCACAAGTCACTCAAAATGTTCATTTTTCGCGAAACCACTTTGCACGCAAGTTCTACGTGCACATATTTGTTTTGAATTTTTTTAGAATCTCAAATTTTGAAAAAAAATCAAATTCAAATTAAATGTGCATATGAGCTTGGAAGCCAATAGCCGCATCTGCAACTAACAAAATATTCACATCCATTGTTGTTTTAGCTTTTGCGAAAACGAATGTATTTAAACGTCTCTTAGTGTGTAAGTTCACTCTAAACCTACATACTAACATATGTCTAGATACATTCGTTTCACAAAAATTAAAACATCTTATATTATGGAATGGAGGGAGTAGTAGACAACTCATTATTTGTACTTATTGGAAGTTGCATGTAGGAACCATAAATGTGGTAAAACTATATCTCAAAATAAAATTGCGTAAGAATATAATTTCACTTTTTGTACTCGCTCCGATTCAAAATAAGTGTCAGAGACTTAGTACAAACTTTGTACTAAACTAGTTGAATGCCCATGAGTTGCTATGGACAATTTCTATTTGAATGTTGTACATATCACATGTTTAAATATAAAATACATATAAATATGCATATATTGTATAAAAAATTAAATTTTACTTTCCATAATTTAATAAGCAAAACATATACATGGACATGAAATTTAAATATGATAATTAGAAACACGCATAGAAATTGACAATTCTCTTATTCCAACTCTTTTGATCGTGTAATTTTTTTGTCTTGTTCCAATGTAGTAAAATCAAGAACCTAATTTCTCCATTAACTTATATCTTTACATTCACAATGAACTAAAAAAAGCCTACACTCTGCCATCTAATCTAAAAAATGATCATACGAGATAGTTCTCTACAGTGAACTTCTCAGTAAGCGCTGAAGATTTCTTAGTTTACCGAACTATATATGTGGAACGGAACCAAGAAAAATATTAAAAATCCCTATTAAAAAAGGAAATTACACCTACCCACACCAACCAACACCACGCACGGGACACACCCAGTCCCACACGACCACGCACACACCACGCACGCCACACGCCACGAACACACACACGCCACACACATCGCACGCGGGATCCCGACCCAACCTACCTCTATCGAACGCGATCCCCTCGGGTCGGAAAAAAAAAGAACGTGATCCCCTCGTCCTCTCTGCTCGTGAGGAGCTCTGCCGCCGTTTGCCCGATCCCTTGCCCTGCTCCTCTCGGTGCTCCGCGGGACTTCGTCGGCCCCTGTATCTCCTCTGCGGCCGCCTCTTGCTGCCCAGCTCCTAACAGGCCGCCAGAGCTCTGCCGTCCCTGACGTCCTCCTCCCCGCGGCCATGGCGCCTGCCTCCGCGACCATGCGTCGTCATCTTCCACTTACACAACCTCGCTCGTGTCTACTCCTTCGATCCCTCCACCAGAGCTCTGCCGTCCCCGACGTCCTCCTCCCCGCGGCCATGGCGCCTGCCTCCGCGACCGTGGGTTGTCATCTTCCACTTGCAGAACCTCGCTCGCGTCTGCTCCTTCGATCCCTCCCGCTGGAGCTCTGTCATCCCCGATGTCCTCCTCCCCGCGGCCATGGCGCCTGCCTCCGCGACCGTGCACCGTCGTCTTCCACCAGCAGAACCTCGATCGTGTCTTCTCCTTCAATCGTAAGTTGATTCAAGTTAGCGAGAAAGAAGGGAATTGCTTGGTTGATAGGGCCCCGCCCTTCGAGTTTGTCTCCATCCCGTACTGATTAGAAAGATTTACGCTCTTAGATCGAAATAATTTAAACAAGAGGGAAATGAGCCTAGTTTACTTTGACGGGAGGGAGAATATATATTACTAACCTGGGTTGTTTTTTATATCGCAAATGTGGAAGCACATGCGCAAAGGCTGTGGTGACATACGTATGATTACTCGGGTGCTTATATTTGGTCACCCTCTCTGTATAAAGGCTCATGCCCCATGAAAACCCAAGATGAAGGCTTAAAAAGCATCTGACGGAAGTCTTAATTTAATTAAATAAATAAATAGAAACCGACATTATGTTGGTGTTGTAATCATGAATATGTAACCTATCTGTATACAGCCTCGAGACCCAGCCTATTATATATAGGTTGGGACGAGCTAGCGGGGAGGTACCGAAAAACTCCTAAGAAATCTATAATAGTACTGTACATCGATAATCAGACGACTTCGACTCCCTTATTTGTCTAACATCCGACGAAATCCTTAGCATTCTCTTTTCCTCGAAACCCTAAGTCCATAACCAAGGGCATTGCCGAGGTTACCACTTGTCAATTGGTGCCGTCTGTGGGAAACCTGAATGCTGGAGCCATGGATTCAGCGAACCCCTTTTCATCAAGCAACCATCCAACAGAAATGGCACCACGCCCACCCGCCCCTATCTCGGTCCCCGTCGATTCCAACGGCGGATCTGATCTCATCATCAGAAATTTCCACTTTCGGGTGGAGGAACCAGAAGAACCGTGCCTCTCAGCTCCAATTCCGTCAGGACCGTCGGTCTAAAAATCCGCGCATACGGCGATACCCGCATCATCTATCAGATCATCCGTAGAGGCCACACTCCAGCCGGAGAAAGATGACGAAAACAGGGAAACGGAGCAGATCTAGGGGATCTTGATGGTCTTTACGATGATCTCTCCCTCGGATCAGACTCTCAGCTAACTCCACCATGTAGATCGAGCCCAACAAGCACGAAACCCAAAGAAAGCAGTGAAAGTATCGACTTCGGAATCAGGATGGCCGAAATCTACCCAGAATAGAAACTGCTGGACTTCATTGATCCCCAAAATTGTGTCTCCCTTGGATCCAATGGTGACGTTACTAGTTCATATATAACACACCACCAAGTGTGCGTAATCATCGGGGAAGCCTCAACACAACGCGACTCCAACGGTAACCCTATCCTTGAAACCAATGCTATTATGTCGGGTGACAACATAGGTAACCACAGAAACGAAGGAGACCATGAAAACGAAGGAGACCCGACAAACAACCACATAGTCACGGGACAAGGAGAACCGCGTAGAGGTGAGCGGCAAACTCTCCGGCTACCAGCCGAAGTGTGGCAAAAAGCAAGGGAAGCAATTTCGGGTGCGGTCCCAATGACAGCCGAGGCCACGTGCGAACATCTACTGGCCTACCAATACTTGCTTAGCACAAGAAGAGGGATCTACTAAGGATGCAGAGGCAACTCGATGAAAGAAAAAGGCTAACCGACTAATCCAGCCTTCGGCGGGCGCAACTAAGCTCTACTAGAGGATCAGGAAGTGTAACTGGAGGATCACCGCCAAGGAGAGGAACCTCACGGCTGCAGAAGATCCCTGAAGCCGACAGAAATGAACTGACCTGAGACCTCGATCTATCGTTTATGTCAGTAGATCAAACAGGACACGTCAAAGCAAAAACAGCTCAATCCGCAATTGTAGCTGCGCAAACATATCTAATAACAACTCAACCCGCACCCAACGATCCCCGTGCAGCTCTCCATCGCTCCGCTCTCATGAACCTCAGAATGGTGGGCGCATCTCTTGCACAAGCGGAACAAGGAATCACGCGACAACCCAACAGATCCCCGCGTCGTCGCAGCTGCCCTTGGTAGGTGGGGCACACCCGACGATCACGATCACCACATTGGGTGTACTTTTCAGGCTCCGAGCCACGAAAGACGCAAGGAATTATCTCACACAGCATAGGAACGACGGATCCAGGGATGAGTGCCACAGCCGACGATACTACGACGGTGACAACGAGGATGACTATGAGTTATGTGGAGCCAGTTGCTTTACCCAACGGGTTCACAAGACTCCAATATCCAAGAATTTCAAACTTCCTCATGACCGCCAGAAGTACGACGGCCTCCAGGAACTTGAAGCTTGGTTGGCAGATTATTTGGCCACCGAAACATTACAGGGTGCCTCCACGGCCACCGCAATGCAGAGCCTGCAGCTGCACCTAACTAGTGTCGCATGGTTATGGCTAAGACAGTTACCCGAAGATTCCATCAGCGGCTAGAACGATCTTGTAGACAAGTTCATCCGGCATTTCCACTCCACATTCAAGCGACCCGCATTTTTGGAGCAATTGCGAACGTGCAAGAAGAAACCTAGAGAATCAATACGAGCCATCATCCAGCGATGGAACATCATCAAAAACTTAGCTGAGGCCATATCCGACGAAAGGGTAATTGACGCCTATAATGATGGCCTTTGCCATCGAGAATTCATAGAAGAACTAGGACGGGTCAAGCCCAAAACAATTTCACAGCTGATGGATATGGCAAATCGCTAGGCTGATGGAGAAGACGCGGTACACAACAAGCGAACACGTTCAGCCGAAGAAGATAGGGACATGCGCAACAATGAGAGGAGACGAAGGAGCAACGACGGACAAGGGGGACCAAGCTATGTTGCAGCTTTTTTTTGGGGGAGGATAACCAAAGAAACAACAATTACAATGGCGGACACCATAATAATAGGGACGACGTTGGAGGAAGCCAACCAACATAGTGATACCAACCAAGAGCTCGAGACCCACCAATGTCCGTAATGCAACTCCTGGAAGGACCATGCAATATGCACTTTTACATCGACTCAACGGGCAAAAGGCGATCCAACCATCTCATGAAGGATTGTCGAATGTTTTTAAAGATGCGAGAGTTATGCAACGCAAAGGCAACCGAAGAAGCAAGCCAGGGATACGCTACTATACCTGGCACGTTAGCCATTAGCGCACCACCACCACCGCCAGTAAACTCGCCAGCAGGGTAGCCGCAAAACACAACAAATCAATAAAATGAATACCCTAGGTCCAGGGGGCAATGTTAATGATTCAGAAAGGGCGCACATCCAATAGGATCTAGAAACTGATTACAAGAAAGTCAACATGGCAGAGATGGCGCCACCAGCCACACACGAATATCTTCATTGGTCAAAACATGAAATCATATTCAGCAGAGCTGATCATCCACTTCGAGTGCCACAACCGGGTCACTCAGCCCTAATAGTAGAAGCACAAGTGGGTGGATTTGATATGAGTATTCATGGACGTGGGGAGCAGCATCAACCTGATCTATGCCAAGACACTCAAGGCGATGAATTGTTCTTTAACAAATCTAGCACCAACAAAAACATCCTTCCATGGCATAGTACCAGGTAAAGCCGAAATTCCCTTAGGTAAAATATCTCTTGACGTTGTTTTTGTATCCAAGGAAAAGTTCAGGCGTGAAAAGCTCGAGTTCGAAGTCATGGACTGGCCGTCACAATATCATGCGATCCTAGGTCGCCCAGCTTTTGCACAATTCATGGCAGTACCACATTATGTGTAACTAGTTATGAAAATTCCAGCCCCAAAGGGGGTCATAATAGTGAAGGGCAGCTTCACATGTTCCGACAATTGCGATCGGGGGTTCAACAAAATTTATGAATCCTTTGGGATGGCAACTGAGTTTGAGCAACTAAAAATATCAGCAACCACAGAACCTCTAGCAGTAGCATGTGTCAATCTCGATCAGGCTTTTGACACTGCAAAAGATACAAAGGAAGTCCAGATCCACCCTACCGACCCAAAAAAGACGACCTTTGTGGCTTCCAATCTTGGTTTCACATAGAAAAGCGCGCTCATCGAGTTTGTCCATGAGTACTAGGATATTTTCGCATGGCTACCTTCTAACATGCCATGAATTCCCAAGGAACTCACTGAGCATGCATTAAACTTGGATCCGAAGGCAAAACCAGTAAAATAGTCACTTCGCCGCTTCACAGAGCCAAAACAAGAGGCCATTGGAAAGGATCTCCATTGGCTAACTGACGCTAAATTTATCAAGGAATTGAAGAAAGCGGAGTGGGTTGCAAACCCAGTATGTGTCCTAAAGAAAAATACAAAAGAACTACGTATGTGCATTGACTTCACTGCATTGAACAAGCACTGTCCAAAGGATCACTTCCCACTACCACGAATCGATCAAATAATCGATGCAACCGCGGGGTGTGAACATCTTTCCTTTTTGGACGCATATTCAGGATACCATCAAATTTGGATGAAGGGGGAAAATCCGGATAAAATAGCATTTATCACACCCTATGACATCCTGCTACACAACAATGCCCTTCGGCCTCAAACATGTGGGTGCAACATATCAACGGATGATGCATAACTTCTTAGGAAGTCAAATTGGCAGAAACATACAAGTTTACATTGATGATGTCATAGTTACAATAAAACAAGGGTCAACTCTTATCAATGATCTTCGAGAAACATTCAAAAACCTCGACAAGTATTGCATCAAGCTCAACGCGACAAAGTGTTCCTTTGGAGTCCTCGCAGGGCAACTCCTCGGTATCTCGTATCAGCAAGAAGGATAGAAGCCAATCCCAAAAAAAATACAGGAAATCCTAACAATGAAAAAACAATGAATCTTCGAGGCGTACAGCAGTTGGCTGGGCGAGTCGCAGCACTCGGTCTATTTATCCCCCGTCTAGGAGAAAAAGCACTACCATTCTACGCCCTTATGAGGAAATCGGACAATTTTGAATGGATGGAGGAAGCTCAGCGTGCCTTCGAAGATCTCAAGAAAACACTTTCGACATCTCCCATCGTCATGTCTCCACGAGAAAAAGAGCCCCTACTTCTCTACATTATCGCTACTAATCAGATGATCAGCACAGTTTTGGTCGTAGAGCGACCCGAAGAAGGGAAAACCCACGGTGTTCAGGGACGAGTTTATTTTCTAAGTGAGGTCCTCTCTCCATCTAAGCAAGGATACCTACACTAGAAGAAACTAGCATATGGAGTATTCATGACAACACGGAAGTTGCGCTACTATTTTTCGGAACACCCGATCATAGTGGTCAATGAAGAACCTCTTTCCAATATCCTCAATGATCTAGAAGCCACTGGATACGTCTCTCTATGGGGCATTGAGCTATCCCCTCGATATATCACGTACGAGAAACGCAAAGCAATTAAATCATAGGTTTTGCCTGACTTCATTACTAAATGGATAGAACTTCAGTGGGCGGGCCCACCGGACCTCTCTAGCGCATGGACAATGTATTTCGATGGATCAAAAAGAACGGAAGGAGCAGGGGCAGGAGTCATATTAGTGTCACCGCAAGGCGATAAAATGTGATACGTACTTTGGATGAGTTTCGCAAACGCGTCCAATAATGAAGCTGAGTACGAGGTCCTGTTGCATGGTATGCGTATGGCTAAAGCTTGTGATGCAACTAGCCTAAAAACATTCGGTGATTCCTGTAGGGGTTCCGCGTATGAAAACAATAAAATTTTACCCTACGCCTCTAAACCCCTGATGTTGCCAGGACCTATCTATTAGTAATGCAGAAACGGGAGGGGATTTTCGCAAACTTACCCTTGAAGACCGAAAAGCGTTGTCAACGCTCAAGAGAGCGTGGTTGATGTAGACGACCCGAAGCCGACCTCAAGGTCGTGATGAAGTCCTTGCTCTCCTATGGCTCCAACGACTTGAGTGCCTCAAGTGTGACACCTCGTGGGGAGTTACACACGTCCGGTGCCTGACGATGACTCCCGCTTCCCCGATCTAGCAGCAGTTGCGAAAGTAGAGCTCCTAGATCCGAATCCTGCAGCGCGACGATGCTCCGTGGTGAAGATGTCTCTCGTTCATGCAGTCCGAACTTGGGACCATGATCACGGGAGAGAGAGAGAGAGAATATCAATTGGAAGTCTCCCCAAAAGTGAGGAAACCTTTTATTGAATATTGTGTGTATTTATCTGGCCAAATACCCCCACTATATATAGGGGGGGAGGTACTACCTCCCTCAAAGTCCCGGGGTGGGACTAAAGGAGAGGGAGATGGGAAGGGAGAGGTGCTGCCGGCCGTCCCCATGGGCCCCACATGGGGGGCTGGCCCACTAGGGCGCCGGCCACCCCCTTGGCCCTTCTCCCCTCTTGCCTTTCCCTAATGGGCCCTCTTCCCTCCGTAATTGGCCCATTAAGACTTTTGACCTTTACATTGATTTTCTCTTTTATTAAATAATTATGAATAAATGATTAAATTAATATTTAACATTCATTCACATATTATTCAATCTCCTTGGCTATGGAACACGTTCCACCTCCACTCCGGACATCCTCCGGACTTACCGAAACCCTTTCAATTTTCTCTCTACTCTTCTTCGGCGATTCTACCGATCCTATAAACACTCTCTAAGCATCATAAAACCCTTAAGCGTGATACCCCATGGTTCGGGAATACTCTATACATGGTCGGGACACTCCCAGACCAATGATCGACAGAGGGGACTGGATGGCCATGTGACCCCTGTGCATTCTACGAAGATCTTTCGTCGTTTGAACCGGGATAGTCGTGTCTTATTCCCTTTGTCTCTCGACACTCGCATTGTCCGAGATTTAATCAATGACATCACCATGTCGTGTTCGATCTCGTTACCAAACAATGCTACTTGAATTGTTCTGACAAGTGATATCCCTGTGATCAAATCACATGCTGCGCAGCTATTGGATATAACTTCTCCGAGTAGGCCCTTGAGTATCTTTCCGTCACGTGGACGGACAAATCCTGCTCTTGGCATATATTGCCTCTATGGTTCCTCCGAATACCTGAACACACCTTTATTGTCATTGTATTACCAAGTGACATTTGATGTTATCTAAGCATTCTCGGGAGACAGTGATTGATATAGCCTCACGGTCTAAGGAATAGTCTACGAGGATCCATTTCTAATCATCATAACTTGAACTTCGTGACATGATCGGGTCACGATGTTTGGGTTGGGTATTGGTTCATCATCTCATTCCTAGAATGAGTTGACTCCATTTCCAACTGGCATAAATGCCACATGATCAGGAAACTTGATCAACTGTTGACCAATGAACCAGTGATTAGAGTTTCACTGGGAACCCCTGGTTGTTTATATATCACACGTGTATTGATGTTTCCTCTCAATGCAGTTATAACATGATATATAACTTAATCATAAACTTTATGAAATATGACAATAATCCTTATTATTATTTGTCTCTAGGGCATATTTCCAACAATCTCCCACTTGCACTAGAGTACAAATAAACTAGCTGCATTTGTTCTTAAACATTGGCACCATATCCCGGTACCCTGAACATGCTTGCTCATGGAAGAGGTTGAGTCTTGGGCCTGTACTTTACAGTCCCAAATCCTTTGCAACTTACTAACGTCAACTTGATTCACATTAATACTTTATCATCACATGATGACATCGTTGTGTATGCATCATCGCTATGGCAGCAGAACGAGACCGAATTCCAGGAGCCTACAGTGACTTTAGATCAACCTCGAGGGCTTTCTCATGGGAACTGTGCCCTGGGACACACCATTCTATGTTAAAAGCAAACTAGCACCGCCATAACATTATACAACACTTTAGATGGTACCCTTATCTATTATTATAAATGTAATCATCGAAACACGAGTGCACTCTGTACAACTTTCGATGTTTTGTTCACCTTGCTTCCTACTTGACTTTAGTCGGTATTACAGGAGTTTCCAACATATTCCCTTGTAGCATAACCCTTTATGCTTTAAGATATGTCATCCTTTATGGATTTGGAAAACATGTCTACAGTTCTCTAACAGACACTGCGGACAAACTCAGCTCAACGTTCCGTGATTCGAACTTAATCAGTTTTCAAACGTTCCTTCTTGGATCATGTATTATGTTAAGTTACTATCATGGTTTTCTAAGATAGAACCTATGTCTCAACATAGTGGATGATGATCATCCTTTTTCTTTCTTTCAATCATTGATGTTCAACTTAATACTATTCCAAATTTGAGTTATTAAGGACCAGTTCCTTAAATAACTTCTATCTAAAAACCTTTTTCAAAATCCTTTAAGGAATACTACATAATATCGTAATACACTTATTATGAACTTCTACCCCTTATAAATTATGAACTTCTACCCCTTATAAATCGTAATACATAAAATCCTTTGATCAAATATCAAACTTGGAGATTTACTATGAGATACTAGTACTTTTACTAGTTTTTAAATCCACTAGACATTCAGCACAATTGAATCAGATTCATTTGAATTGGCCCAATACTTGACAAATTGTGCTTTTGTCATTCACCCCTGTTTCCACATGGCTTTGCAGTCATTTAGGAAAATTCAAGAAACTCCTTTACTTTGCAAGATTCAGCAACGAATTGCTTTCTAATCTCAAGGGAATTATGCTTTGGGATTTCTCATATTTTTATCTTACCATTATTTCCTTAGTAGTTCGTAGGTATGTCATATTCTGGTAATCATGACAAATGATTCACAAATGTCTCCATACAAGATATGGGATGCATTTTCAATCCTACTTTATGTAGTGAAAACACTAGTGGGGAAAACACAATCATCATTATCATTGATTCTTTCCTTTGTGAAGAGTATCGTTCAGGAACGTTTTCCGTTGCGCTTCTTAACACTATGATGCAGGGTTTTGAATCCTCATCGTGCTTCACACTATCTTCCATTTGCTCCATAATCGAGAAATATCACTAAATGTGAACTTTCTCGAAAATGCACCAAAATCCAAGCAATACTAGTTTTGCTTCTCATTTGGTTTCAGCTATGGATTTCGTATTCAAAGTTACCAATGAATACTCTACAAGGACTTATTCGCTATTGTTTTGGTTATATCGAATAACCCCAAAAACTTTTACGATGATCCATACTAGATATGGAGCCGATCTCACGAATCCAGATGGTTCACTGTGTGTCTAATTGAGTGCTAACTATTTCTAACTAATGATCTCTACATCTGTACTACAACGATTTATTTGGCGCCATCTATTTACCCACTTTGATATCAAATATCTTATTGTGATGCTTTGCTTTCTGACATTTCAAAACGCTTTGCATTACACAATTCTCTTTTTATGCCATTCTTATAAAGTTGAATTTCATTACTATTGATCAAATCGTAGTAATTAGATTCTCTTTTATGTTTAATACCCTTTGTTTGATGAAATACTTTGATCATATCAAATAGTTTAATCTTCATGTTTCCTTTGGTAAACTTCTTTACACATTTTAAACAATCATATAATGATAATTACCATTTTGTCAAAACACAATACATCGAATATGTATTTACTTTCAACAATTCATCAAACACTTTGTATTCATGTAATACATGGTGTTCAAGTTATTTTGCCGAACTTTGGCATGATTTATATGTGATAAGTAATCAAATGACTTTCACATATTATCACATAACTTTGAATTTAAACAATGGTTTCATTCATTAATGAATATATCATTAAGTTGGGAATTTTAGGGCATTTCAATATTTTACAAATGTTCATGCATTACCAATTAGTTTCAAAAACAAGGATAATTCACATATAATCAAACAAGATATGAACACGAATAGAGATCATTCATAAAAGTGGAACAACTATTTGTTACAAGCTCATATGAATAACCGTCTCACAAAGTGTGAGACACACTAAAGAAGTTCATAATATTTTGATTACAATAACTATCCAAAATATAATTAAGTGATAAATATCGAGGGAGAGTGTCGTTGGCCATCATCATCATGCTCTCCATCAACACGCAACGTCGCCTCCTCTCTAGCAAGCACCTCTATGTAGAAGGACCTGTTTTCAGTAAAACAGAACAAGTATCAAATATACTTAACACTGCAAATGTGTTTGCAAGATTATAACATTTATAAAATTGTATATCAAATATAAACCTTTGTCATTGATGACCTCACCGGTGATTGGTTCAACCTTTACGTTCCTGAAACATAATATGAACTCTTGGAAATCCAATGTTTCTGTATCACCACTCATAATGCTACTCCGGACATGTCCTTTGTAGCTGGGAGGCAACGATCAAAGCAGCACGCCTATCACAAACGGATCACCCATCCAGTAGTCCATGAAGTGAACCAGTCTCATGTGTGCATCAAGCATGCGCTCCAAGTGACCCTTCAGACATGTGTGCTCCTCCATCTGCGTGGAATGGAACTCTCCAAGCAGCTCGTGCTTCCACATGCGCACGTGGCTTATGAACTCTGCTCTCAGCTGATCCACCATCAAATATGGATCAAGATCACCCATGAGCGGATGGAGTTCATCCACCATCCTGTAATGCATTATTATCTGAATGTAGGTGGACATCTCTTGACAATAGTATCGGTCTGCCAACTCTTGTGGGGTCTCATAGTGGTCTGGCTCAGTCAAATCCATCGTGCGGTGTATGTAGTCTACCACATGATTCCTAGTAAGGAGATCATTCAGGCGCACAAGCCAACTAGGGAAGTTGGATCCATCAAGTTTAAGTTTCTCACCAACTACCCATTCCTTAATGACAAAGTAAGCTTCACGGTGAGCCATCTCTACATTTATAATTGCAAAAGGAATCTAGACTAAGTTTATAATTAAATGAGTTAATAATAACTCCACTCAGAAACACCTGTCCCCTGAAGAGTTCTAGTGATAACACGGCCCCTTTTCCCCACATCTCCCCCGATCATCATGGCCATCAATGTGGGTTCTAGGGTGGATGCTAAACGTCGGTCACATCATTCATGTGACTCGTGTTCGATCTTTCGACCATCCACGTTCTGAGGCCACGTCTCTATAACGTGCTAGGCTTTCCAACTCAACCTTAGTGTATTCGCTGTGCAACATAGCTTACACCCACTGTATGCGAACGTAGATATGTCTGACACCCGCTCATCACGGCCTGCCTCATACCGAAGAACTTTCTTGATGGTGCACACTAAGGGAGAACACAATCATTGATAATTTTTAACATGGATCATCTTATTAGGCTACCGTCGAGTATCTAATACTAGAACACAATAAGATATACAAACAATAACATTGAATGTAAATGCGATGTGATATGGTCCTTCACGTCGTGATCTCCATCCATCGTCACCGAATTCTGGCGCCAGGGTTCAAGTGCCATAGACACCAGGGTACCGGTGTATTTTTGGCGTGGTAGTCCGTCACTCCCATGACTATCTACTACTACGTAACACAAGATAATCACTTTACCTTTGCCACAACCATATCACAAAGCAACACCCCCCTACAAAACAAAGTTAGAGGCCTCTACTTTATCTTTGCATATTTTACGTGGCTGAATGGGCTTTCGCACAAGAACCGTTCTTACCTACGAAATTTTACCACAACGTTGATCAAGTAGTTGTCTATACTACACCCCCTTTGGGGCCTTCCATTGCAAATGTCATACCAACTAATGCAAGAGAGACAGACACCCCCCTAAGCCACTTTATACAGTACAAGCCGTATGTCAAGTGTGGACCAGTCTCGCGAATGAACGCGTAAAGTCGGTTGGGGGCCGCTTCATCAAGCATTAATGTGGTATACATAAGTACATGTGGGAGGGTAACAACTAAAATATCAACGCCCACACGCTACATCTCATGTGTTCTACCCGTACTAACATTAGTACGCATAAATCTAGCTCTGATACCACTGTAGGGGTTCCGCGTATGAAAACAATAAAATTTTACCCTACGCCACTAAACCCCTGATGTTGCTAGGACCTATCTATTAGTAATGTAGTAACGGGAGGGGCTTTTTGCGAACTTACCCTTGAAGACCGAAAAGCATTGCCAACGCTCAGGAGAGCGTGGTTGATGTAGATGAGCCGAAGCCGACCTCAAGGTCGTGATGAAGTCCTTGCGCTCCTGTGGCTCCAACGACTTGAGTGCCTCAAGTGTGACACCTCGCGGGGAGTTACACACGTCCGGTGCCTGATGATGACTCCCGCGTCCCCGATCTAGCAGCAGTTGTGGAAGTAGAGCTCCTGGATCCGAATCCCGCAGCGCGACGGCGCTCCACGGTGAAGATGTCTCTCGTTCACGTAGTCTGAACTTGGGACCACAGTCACGGGAGAGAGAGAGAGAGAGTATCAATTGGAGGTCTCCCCAAAAGTGAGGAAACCTTTATTGAATATTGTGTGTATTTATCTCGCCAAATTCCCCCACTATATATAGGGGAGGGGAGGTACTACCTCCCTCAAAGTCCCGGGGTGGGACTAAAGGAGAGGGAGAGGGGGAGGTGCCGCCGGCCACCCCCATGGGACCCACGTGGGGGATAGCCCACTAGGGAGCCGACCCCCCCCTTGGCCCTTCTCCCCTCTTGCCTTTCCCTAATGGGCCCTCTTCCCTTCGGAATTAGCCCATTAAGCCTTTTGACCTTTAAATTGATTTTATCTTTTATTAAATAATTATTAATAAATTATTAAATCAATATTTAACATTCATTCACATATTATTCAATCTCTGTGGCTATGGAACACCTTCCACCTCCACTCCGGACATCCTCCGGACTTACCGAAACCCTTCCGGTTTTCTCTCTACTCTTTCGGCGATTCTACCGATCAATAAACACTTTCTAAGCATGATACCCCACAGTTCGGGAACACTCTAGACATGATCGAGACACTCCCAGACCAATGATCGACAGAGGGACCTGGATGGCCATGTGACCCCTGTGCATTCCACGAAGATCTTTCATCGTTTGAACTGGGACAGTCGTGTCTTATTCCCTTTGTCTCTCGACACTCGCATTGGGGCATATCTCATCAATGACATCACCATGTCGTGTTCGATCTCGTTACCGAACAATGCTACGTGACTCGTTCCGACAAGTGATATCCCTGTGATCAAATCACACGCTGCGCAGCTATTGGATATAACTTCTCCGAGTGGGCTGATGGCTCAGTGTACGGCGCCAGAAAAATACTGGTGCGGTGTTGATGTAGAGCTCGTTGGGAACCCCAAGAGGAAGGTATGATGAGCACAGCAGCAAGTTCCCCTCAGTTATGAAACCAAGGTTTAATCGAACCAGTAGGAGCAAGGAAACACCCCAAAGGTGTTGCTAGCTGAGCCTTGGCAGGGCGCACTACCGGTGCTAGTAGCAACATGGAGACCTGCACAACACAACCACAGAACTTCGTCCCCAACTTGCGATGAGGTTGTCAATCTAACCGTGTTTTGCTGAAAACAAAGGATTAAACGTATCGAATGGAAGGAAGTAATAGTTTGCAGAAAGTAAACACAAAGCAGTAAACAGTTTATAGATTGTATGTAAAGAAAAGGACCAGGATCCATAGTTCACTAGAGGTGGCTCTCCTTAGATAGATAACATGTTGGGTGAACAAATTACAGCGGGGCAATTGACAAACATCGAGAAAGCAATACATGCATATCTAATCATCTTGAAAGCGTTCCCCATGAAAGCATGGTTCTGCTAATTCCCAACAAATAAGTGCAAGCATATACAACATAGAAGACACAATGGTTCAAGTTTATTAAGGGCAAGTAAAGTAAAGTGTGCCTTCAAGTTCGTGAGAGCTTTAATCACTAGTTTTCTCATAACAAGAGGAAGGTAAACAAAAGCATGAATATACTTGGAATAGCATAAGCTAGTAGGTAGGTATGGTGGACTCTTTGGAATAACTTGGTTTAGGGAGTTGGATGCATGAGTGGAACTCATACTTGGTTGTGGAGGCTAGCAAAAGACTGGGAGCGACAAACTAAGAGAGCAATAATGGCCATAATCATGAGAGTGACAAAACATCATTTATCAAAGCATAAAGTGATACTACAAGTTGAAAACTAAAGGATCATAAAGGCTATGGTGACTTGAGATAGTCATAACATGCTGTGAGCATGCACCAAGTCAACCCAAATAAAGCATCAAAGGAGAATACCACTATAATATGCTTTAATATGCTAAAACAACGCATGATTCATCCAAGGCACATTAAGCAATCTCAATTATTTATAACAATTCATGCTACAGCAAAGAATACTAAGCATAAATCCAAAACAATATCAAGCATGGCATGACAAAGCATAGGCCACAGTCAAAAACGAGCTCTTTTTACCACATAAGCATAAACTTTACTATTCTTTTCCAAACCAAACCAAACTATTTGAAAACTAAAGTATGAAATAGGGGGTCCAACCAATTTATTCAGCAAACTAAGAAAACCAAGCAAACAAAAAACCAAAACGAAAACGAAAAAGAAGACGCTCTAAGAACAACACAACTGTGCATGAAACAATAAAAATGAAGCGTTTGGAAGAAACCTGGAATTTTTATTGATGAAGAAGGGGATGCCTTGGGCATCCCCAAGCTTTGACACTTGTACTTCTTGGATATTTCTTGCGGTGACACGTGTGGCTTCCCCAAGCTTGAGCTTTAGTCCATCCTTCATCTCATTATTCATTCCTTCCATACACCTGAAATTTTTCCTTCATACAAAACTTCACACAATCTTTATTAGCAACATTAGTGCACTCAAGATAAATCAGTCTTAAGGTTCAGTTATAACACCAAATAAACTTCCATTAGAACACTAGATACTGAAGCACTTCCCTCAACAATCTCAATTCCCCAAAAGAACTCAAAAGGGAACCAACAAGAAGCAAATGCAGAAAATGGCAGAAATCTGTCAAAACAGACCAGCAGGTAAAGACGAATTTTTTCGAAGACCTTCTGTTGCTCAAATCAAAAAGTGTTGAACTAACGAAAGTTATATAAAAAGCTGGGGAAGAAGCACAAAAATTCACCCATCAAAAAGACGTTCAGAGATTGTAGACGAACTTTTACGGTGAAGCACAGAAATCTGTTTCGGGACAGTAACTTTCCCAATCATTACTTCTCTCTCATTAGAGGTTACTCTTGGCACAAAAAGCAAATAAAAAGGATAAGGAGCGGTTATTACTGAAGTAATAACTTCCAAGACTCATCTAAAACTTTTGGGTTATCTCCCAATAAGTATTTTTCTTTAACGCCTTATGTTAGGCATAAGAAGCAAGAAAGAATCAAGTGTTCTCAAATGAAGAAGCATTAAGACCAAATTTTGTTTTCATAGGAGAGGCAAAAGAAATCTTCTCTCTCTTATTAGGGAAGTGTTCTATACCTTTCTGAGTGGTAGTTGATATTTAATGGTGTCTTCTTTCATATCAATAATGGCACCAATAGTTCTAAGAAAAGGTCTTCCCAAAGTAATAGGACAAGAAGCATTGCATTCAATATCCAAAACATAGAAATCAACGGGGACATAGGCATTGTTAACCATAATAAGAACATCATTAAGACTCCCCATGAGTTTCTTTTTAGCATTATCATCAACTGGGACATTCAAATAACAATCTTCAAGTGGAGGCAAATCAAGCATATCATAAATCCTTCTAGGCATAATAGAAACACTACTATCAAGATCACATGAAGCTTTGAAATCAAAGTCATTAACTTTCATATTAATGATGGGTTCCCAACCATCTTCTTGTTTTGTAGGAATAGAAGCTTTATGTTTCATATTTTCTTCTTTAATCTTTAAGAGAGCATCAGTAATGTGTTTTGTAAAGGCCATGTTCATAGCACTAGCATTAGGACTTTTAGCAAGCTTTTGTAGGAACTTAATAACTTCAGAGATATTGCAACCATCAATATCAAAATCAAATTTATCATCTAAAGTAGTAGAACTATTACTAGCCTCAACACTAGTGGTGGTAATAGTAGAAACACTAATGTTTCTAGCAATTTCATCTTCTCTTTCCCACTTAGCATGTAATTCAGCTAATAGTCTAACATTTTCATAAATTCTTACTTGTATAGCATTAGTAGCTGCAAAGGGATTATCATTAGTTTCAGGTTTAGCAGCCATTTTATTCAAAGAAGATTGAGCTTCAACCAAAGATGCTATATTTCTTTCAGCATTAGAGAGTTTTTCCTCAATAGTTTTATTGAAAGCAGTTTGTTTACTAATAAACTCTTTAAGCATAACTTCAAGTTCAGAGGGAGCACTCCTATTATTGTTGTAGGAATTTCCATAAGCATTACCATTGTTGGGAGGATATGGCTTATAATTGTTGTTACCAAAATTACTCCTATAAGCATTATTGCCAAAATTGTTATTTCCTATGAAGTTCACATCAACTTGCTCTTCTTGAGCAACCAAAGAAGCTAAAGGGACATTATTTGGACCAATATGGGCTTTCCCATTCACAAGCATAGACATAATAATATCAATTTTATCACTCAAAGAGGAGGTTTCCTCAATAGAATTTACCTTCCTACCTTGTGGAGCTCTCTCAGTATGCCATTCAGAATAGTTAACCATCATATTATCCAGAAGTTTCGTTGCAACACCCAAAGTGATGGTCATAAAGGTACCTCCAGCAGCAGAATCCAATAGGTTCCTTGAAGAGTAGTTCAATCCTGCATAAAAAGTTTGGATGATCATCCAAGCAGTCAGTCCATGAGTGGGACAATTCTTTACCAAAGATTTCATTCTTTCCCAAGCTTGAGCAACATGTTCATTATCAGATTTTTTAAACTTCATTATTTCACTTCTCATAGATATAATCTTAGCAGGAGGATAGTATTTTCCAATAAAAGCATCTTTGCATTTAGTCCAAGAATCAATACTATTCCTAGTTAAGGAATTAAACCATTCTTTAGCTTTTCCTCTCAAAGAGAAAGGAAACAATTTCAGCTTAATAATATCACCATCTACATCCCTATGCTTTTGCATCTCACAGAGTTCAACAAAGTTATTTAGATGGGCAGCAACATCTTCATTACCAATACCAGCAAATTGTTCTCTCATAACAAGATTGAATAAAGCAAGTTTTATCTCAAAGAAAGTATCTTTAGCCACAAGTGGAGCAATAGGTGTGCTCAAAAAATCATTGTTGTTGGTGCTAGTGAAGTCACACAACTTAGTGTTTTCAAGAGTAGTCATTTTTTTGGGTTTTCAAATAAGAAAGCAAACTAGTAGAACTATCTTTTTTGTGTTTTTGATAAAGAAACAAGCAAACAAAGCAAAAAGAAACTAAGCAAAACAAAAATAACAAAGTAAAGAGATTGGTTATGAGGGACTCCCCTTGTGAAGATGTCCTTGACTCCCCGGCAACGGCGCCATAAAAATGCTTGATGGCTCAGTGTACGACGCCAGAAAAGTGCTGGTGCGGTGTTGATGTAGAGCTCGTTGGGAACCCCAAGAGGAAGGTATGATGAGCACAGCATCAAGTTTCCCTCAGTTATGAAACCAAGGTTTAATCGAACCAGTAGGAGCAAGGAAACACCCCAAAGGTGTTGCTAGCTGAGCCTTGGCAGGGCGCACTACCGGTGCTAGTAGCAACGTGGAGACCTGCACAACACAACCACAGAACACTGTCCCCAACTTGCGATGAGGTTGTCAATCTCACTGTGGTTTGCTGAAAACAAAGGATTAAATGTATCGAATGGAAGGAAGTAATAGTTTGCAGAAAGTAAACACAAAGCAGTAAACAGTTTATAGATTGTATGTAAAGAAAAGGACCAGGATCCATAGTTCACTAGAGGTGGCTCTCCTTAGATAGATAACATGCTGGGTGAACAAATTACAGCGGGGCAATTGACAAACATCGAGAAAGCAATACATGCATATACTAATCATCTTGACTCCTTTGGAACTTGATTGGGAATTACAACATTATACATAGACCGCCATCCAACTACATCTATGACTAATAATCCACCTTCAGGTTATCATCCGAACCCCCTCCGGTATTAAGTTACAAGCAACAGATTATTGCTTTACGAACTATGTGTAAAGTAAACAATACAATTGTTCTATGAACAAACGATTGTTGTTTTCTCCCTAGTAGCAATAGCACATCTAGTACCTTAGAGATTTCTGTCACTTCCCCAGATTACCAGAGGCATCAACCCACTATCGAGCATAAATACTAACTCTTGGAGTTGCTAGCATCTACTTGGCCAACATATCTACTAACAACAGAATGTATGCAAGATCACAAATAACAAAGACAGGATAGAATCAATAATCAATCTGAAATAGCATCTCAATATCCATCGGATCCCCGCAAACATAACATGCAGAATTACAAATAGATGATCTTGATCATGAACGGAGCTCACAAGATATAAACATGAAAGCACAAAGGAGGAGAACCAACCATCTAGCTACTACATGGATCCGTAGTCCAAGGATGAACTACTTGAAGGGAATATGCCCGAGAGGCAATAATAAAGTGGTTATTATCTTATTCCATGTTTATGATAAATGTTTATTTTGCATGTTATAATTGTATTGATCAGAAACATCAATACATGTGTGTTTAATAAACAAAAAGGGTTCCTAGTTATGCCTCTCTTATAGACTAGCTTGTTGATTAACAAGATGATCAAGGTTTCCTGATCATGGACATTGGATGTTGTTAATAACAAGGTCACAACATTAGTTGAATGATGTGATGAACATTCATCCGAAGTATAGCATTACGATCAAGTCATTATGTTTATATTTCTATAAAATCATACGAAGTAATCTTTATCCTTAGACCATGAGATCATGTTAATTGCTAACACCTGAAGAGTATCTTGATAACATCAAACGTCACACCGTAACAGGGTGACTATAAAGATGGGTTCAGTGCTACGAAGGTGTTATGTTGAGGCTAATGGATCAAGAGTGGAATTTGCCAATCCCGATGATGGATAGATATACTCTGGGACCTCTCGGTGATATCACATTAAGATAGCTTGCAAGCAAGTGATGTGATCACTAGAATGTTATATCAGGGGAACAAGAAAAGAGTGCATGTCGGCAACGAGATCAAACTAGGTATGGAGATACCGATGATCGAATCTCGGACATGTAATATATCGTGAGACAAAGGGATTTAGTTACAAGCGTTAAAGATTCTCACGATCACAAATGTCATCGTTGAATATGAAGGAGTCGGTATGGATCTCTAGGTCCCGCTTCTGATTATTGATCTGAGAGGAGTCTCAATATGTCTGCATTATTCGCGAACCGTAGGGTGACACACTTAAGAGTTACCGGACACCATTTTGGAGCACATATGTTTCAGACGAAAGAATTGCAAAGCGCAGGAATTGTTTCGATAGAAACCGGAAATTGTTTTGGGTGAAATTGCAGAAAGTGGTTCTGCATGTGATATTGAAATATTGCAAGGGGTTATATGTGAATGTTTGTTAATTAAAGTAATTAACAAAATTCTGAATAAATGTAATAAAAGAGTTTTATTAAATGAGAGAGCATTAAACTTGGAGAATTTTAATGCATTTAAAGTGGGGACTTTAAAAGGGAATGTGAAGAGGCATTTTAATGTGGAGGGGTTACCACCACATGAATGGGGGAGGTGAGGAGTCACCCCCCATGTGCCGACCATGGAGAGAGGGGCACCCCCTCCTCCTATAAAAGGCCACCCTCTCCCTCCTTCTTCCTCACACCTCCTTGTGAAGGATCTCTCTCCCCCTCTAGAATTATTCCCCCATGGTCTCGGATTAGCGAGATACATGTTCCCGGTGGCATTTCGTCTAGAAGGAGTTGCTGCTTCCGCTGGATCGCTGGAGCGAGGAGGTGGAGGTTGTCCGGTGGCTTGAACGTGTGTGCGAGTATGGATGCGCTGCTGAGTTGCGGCGCTAGGACTTCCTCACGATCTTGAGATCGGCAAGTGTACGACTACATCAACCACGAGTTCCTACTCGTTAACAAAACTCGTTGTCTTCGAGGGTAAGTTCTCGTTGGATGTATCTCCACCCGTTGCTTTGTACCTAGTAGATAGATCATGGCGTGTAGTTCTCATCGTAGGAAAAATTTTGTTTTCTATGCTGGGGACCCAACAGTGGTATCAGAGCCTGATCTATGCGTAGTTGCTTTGCACGGGTAGTACACATATATTTATATGTGGGCGATGATGATCATGTTATTGCATCTTCTGTGTATTTTGGATATTGGTGGCATAGTGGGATGAAGCGGCCCGGACCAACCTTACATGTCATCGTACATGAGACCGGTTCCACGACTGACATGCAACTTGTTTTGCATAAGTGGCTGGCGGGTGTCTGTCTCTCCTACTATAGTCAATATCTGATTTACAACGAGTTGCTAATAACTTGGTTATCCTTGTTGTGGTTCATGTTCGTAGGTAAGAACTGTTCTATCTCTGAAAGCCCTAAGCCACGTAAAACTTGCAATTGATAAATTAGAGGCGTCTAGTTTAGATCGTTGCTGGGCTAGTGTCTTGATATGGTATTGTTGTAAGTAGATGTATGATAGATACTCTTACAACACACTCAACATGTAAATTCCATAGCCTTGGCCTTACACACAAAGGAATGATAGAGATCATACCACGATGCAAATGATAGAGATCAAATGCATGGACCATATCATCTCACTTTATACATTAGATGTTAGCATCTTATACTGCTAGTTTGGCGCTTTCTGTAACATTGTAAGATGATCCCTCATTTAGATATCAAGATAAAAATGTGTTCTTCCTTAAGTACGCACCGTTCTATGGATCGTGTTTCGAGACATCACGTGATGATCGGGTGTACTCGAATCTACGCTTTCATAGGAACGGGTGTAAGACAGTTTTACACATGCGAGTACTAAGGTTCTTACTTGGCGAGCCTAGCATGCACAGACATGGCCTCGGAACACGGACCGACAGGTTAAGCATGAGTCATATAGTTGATATGATGCCCATATTGATGCTCGCCTTTGAAGCTACACCGACTCAGGTGATGATCGGACTTGGTGTAGTGGATTTGGTTCATGTAATCACCAAAAAGGCACGAGGGATGTTGTTTTTGAGTGGGAGTTCATTTCCAATTTGGATTAGTCGAACTAAATTTGTCATAAACTAAATCGAAGTGAATTTGCATAATTTGTTGTAGTCATTGGCGTCTATTCACTACCTTATGCTTAGTTTTAATTGAGATAATAGAACTATAGAATTCTGGATATTTACTTTACGAACTGGTATCGTATTGTTTTGAATGTCAATTTAAAGTTTATAAGTCCTATTACAAACTTTTAGCAAACTCTATTTACTCCATGAAGTTTAATAAGTAGTATTAAATCAAGAGTAAGAATTCCAATGTTAGTATCTAAAGTATCATGTTTGCCTCCATGATTATTGATATTCAAAAGTTGTTTTAATATCAAGATTATATAGGAGCTGAAAATTGTTTCAGAAACAATCATGCGTGAAAGATATTGTGATATCTGAAACAATGTTTTTGGTTGCATTTTGATAGAGTATAATTTAGCAAAATACATGTTCTCATATTGTATGAGAATTTGTGAAGGATGGAGATACTAAGCATCCGGATCTCCCAAAAAGGTTTTGGAAACTAACATTATACTCGCGATTCTTCCTTACAGGCTATAGTAGCTTGATCATGAAAGTTTTCATGATAAGGATGAATAGAAGATGTAAGTAAAATGTTTACTACACTAAAAGATTACTAAAGAATGGATTTTGAAATAACACCAAACATTTGATGATGGTGATTCACTTCAAAGTGCAAGTCCAAAGGTATTAGTATTTGACTATATACACTTTGTACTATGTGTCATGTGAATGACACCACTATTGATGTTGATAGATTCTTTTAAAAGAAAAGGAATTGTTGAAAGAGAATCTATAAAATATTTGGCAGAAAAGAAAAGGTTGGAGATGTCCAACTTAGGTATATAGAAGATATACATGTTATGGTTGTATTCCTTTCTTGTTAAACAATGTGGCTCTTAGGTATTGGATACCAAATTGGTTGGTATGAAGTGTCATACAGGAAAACACAATTCATGAACTGCAATGGCCTAAGTAATTGGCAAAAGAATAAGTGATGATGTTCATCGAAAACAAATAAAGTGTTATTTTGTTTTTTTCGTTGTCGTGAAACCTAGCCGTCAAGATTTGTTTTAATAATTGTTATTTTGTTCCGGTATTATGAGAACAATGGTTGTTCAAATAATTACCGTATTCCATAAAGGATGGATGAACTTTTACAAGTCTAGTGGGAGAAATCACATCCATAAACACTATTGCTAAAATGTCGCAAGACAAATGATTGAAAGATCACTTATGAAGTGACATCGCTGTTTTAAATTATATTTGAAAGAAAACATGAAGAAACTCCATGTTGATGGAATTTTTGGAGTCTTTGATTTTGATCAATTGACGCTTGTGAGACTTTCCTCGAGATAATTGAAACTCCGTCCATAGGCCAAAGAGGAATGGATGACTAGCTTATTGGAAATTGTACATGTTGATGTTATGTGTAGCCATATGCGATGGATCCTTTTGCTTCATATGCTTTCTCCAGAAATTTAAAGTGAATATATCTATATATTTACTTAATAAGGAAGAAGTATGAAACATTTGAAAATTGTTCAAAGACTTTCAAGATGAAGTGGAAAATCATTGTAACAAGAAAATAAAGAGTTTATGATTCAATCATAAAGGAAGATATTTGAGTTACATGTTTAACAAAACACTTAAGATTTGAGGAATTGTTCCATGATTTGTGTTTTCCGGTAAACCATAGGAGTATGGCATATTCGAGAGATGAAATCAAACCATGTTTGACATGGTAAGATCAAGGGTGTCATTTATAAAACTGCCATTATGTTTTAAGGATTGAAGCTTTAGAGACTACCGCTTTTTACATTGAAAAGAGCACCATCGTGATCCGTTGAAATGACACCATATAAGTTATGGTTTGGGATAAAACCCGAATTGTCTTTTCTTAAATTTTGGTATGCTATGCATAAGTAAAATGTTTACAACCAAAGTCGGATAAGCACGTCTTTGTAGGTTATCCCAAAGAATTTGTTGGGAATTTCTCTATAACACCGAGGACAAAAGAGTTTGTTACTTGGAACGTCAAGTTTCTTGAGAAGGAATTTTTCGCGAAAAGTTAAGTGGAAGGACAATAGAACTTTGATAAGGTTGTTGAACCTTAGCTATATGTGCTAAGTAGCGCAGCGCCGGAAAGTGTCCCGGTGGCGGCGACAATGCTCATGGCTCACGTGATTACAAAGGGTGTGATCTCGGAGATTAGAGTTCCTATTGAATCGTGCGGGTCGGTAAGAATCAAATAGTGTGATTTGATAAGAAAGTCGTTATTGTTTTGACAATGATGAACCGACTACATGCAAAGAAGCGATGATGGGCCCTGACTCCATAAAATGACTAGAAGTCATAGAATCCGTGATAGTATCCATACACGAGAAATCAAGTTTCTGAACTTGGAAGACCTTCCGGAAAGGCGTGAAGCCTATCGGTCGTCATTGGATCTATAAAGAAATAAGACATGGATGTTTAACATCTATGAAATAGTCGACATGTCGGAAAAAAGTTTACGACAATGTTCAAGGAGTTGACTATGACAAGATTTGATCTTTCATAGCGATATTTAGTCTTGACAGATTAATGTAGCAACCACTACATATAATTTGGTATATGGTAGTTGAATAAATAAAACAAGGTTCTTCTAATAGAATGGTTACCTAGGACGTGTACATGACATGGTCCGAAGGGTTTTGTTAATTCAAAGGATGCTAAAAGGGCATGCAAACTTCAATAGTTGAAGTAAGCATAGCGGAGTTGGAATCTTCACCATGATGAAATTGTTAAAAGAGTTTAAATTCATCGAAGATGATGAAGATGCTTGCATTTGCAAGAAATTAAGTGGGAGCGCTGAGACATATTTCTAATACATTATGTAGAGGACATATTGTTGATTGGAAATGATGTATCTTGTATTGACACAAGTTAAGAATTTCATTAAAACGAGATTTCGATGAAAGACTTGGGCAAACCTGGAATATTTGGCATCAATATCTATATGGATAGATTGAGGCGCTAATATGGTTGTGCCAGACATACATATATGAGATATTGAAAGGGTTCAATATGGAAACAACAAGAAAGGTTCTTGCTGCATGGAAAGGATTGTATCAAGATTCAAGTGTTCCAACACTTGGTGAGTAAAATCACATGAAGATTTTGATCGATTATACCATGATATGTATATATCCAGAATGTCCTATGCTCTAAATGTTATGAGCACATACTAGAATGATCCATAAGATGATCATTGGACAATAGTAAAGATATTCTTATGAGCTTTGGAAGAACTAAGAATATATCATGTATAAGTGACAAATAGTTAAAGGTAGTTCATTGTAAAGTGTTACATTGATACTAGTTTTGTCACAAGATACAAATTAAATTTATCTCAATTTAGACTATGGGTGGCACAATACTATGGAAAGGATGTTCCATGATGGATTTGGACGAGTTCCAAAGTTGAGACATTGTGACGGATACTACAACAAAAAGGCTAAGTATATGACTGCTATAGTAGCAGCATGGGAGGGCATTTGTGTTAAGTAGTTTGTTATCAAACTAGGTGTGGTTCAAAGTGGGCTAATACTATGAAGATATATTGTGTGACAATAATATCAACATATTTTAACCGGAACGAACTAAAGGTCTCACCAAAGGACCAAATTTATACAATGCCATCTCATTTGAGAATGAGTGATGCGTAGAGACGCAAAGACATGCAAATACACACGGACCTGAAACTGTCAGATCCGGAGATTATGTTAACCACTAGCAATCGCGTATATGCAACACCAGAAAGCCATAGGTGTTCAATACGCAAAGTTTTTCAAACTAGATTATTGACTCTAGTGCAAGTGGGAGACTTAAGGGAATATGCCCGAGAGGCAATAATAAAGTGGTTATTATCTTATTCCATGTTTATGATAAATGTTTATTTTGCATGCTATAATTGTATTGATCGGAAACATCAATACATGTGTGTTTAATAAACAAAAATTGGTTCCTAGTTATGCCTCTCTTATAGACTAGCTTGTTGATTAACAAGATGATCAAGGTTTCCTGATCATGGACATTGGATGTTGTTAATAACAAGGTCACAACATTAGTTGAATGATGTGATGAACATTCATCCGAAGTATAGCATTACGATCAAGTCATTATGTTTATATTGCTATAAAATCATACGAAGTAATCTTTATCCTTAGACCATGAGATCATGTTAATTGCTAACACCTAAAGAGTATCTTGATAACATCAAACGTCACACCGTAACAGGGTGACTATAAAGATAGGTTCAGTGCTACGAAGGTGTTATGTTGAGGCTCATGGATCAAGAGTGGAATTTGTCAATCCCGATGACGGACAGTATACTCTGGGACCTCTCGGTGATATCACATTAAGATAGCTTGCAAGCAAGTGATGTGATCACTAGAATGTTATATCACGGGAACGAGAAAAGAGTGCATGTCGGCAACGAGATCAAACTAGGTATGGAGATACCGATGATCGAATCTCGGACATGTAATATATCGCGAGACAAAGGGATTTAGTTACAAGCGTTAAAGATTCTCACGATCACAGAAGTCATCGTTGAATATGAAGGAGTCAGTATGGATCTCCAGGTCCCGCTTCTGATTATTGATCTAAGAGGAGTCTCAATCATGTCTGCATTATTCACGAACCGTAGGGTGACACACTTAAGAGTTACTGGACACCATTTTGGAGCACATATGTTTCAGACGAAAGAATTACAAAGCGCAGGAATTGTTTCGATAGAAACCGGAAATTGTTTCAGGTGAAATTGCAGAAAGTGGTTCTGCATGTGATATTGAAATATTGCAAGGGGTTATATGTGAATCTTTGTTAATTAAAGTAATTAACAAAATTCTGAATAAATTTAATAAAAGAGTTTTATTAAATGAGAGAGCATTAAACTTGGAGAATTTTAATGCATTTAAAGTGGGGACTTTAAAAGGGAATGTGAAGAGGCATTTTAATGTGGAGGGGTTACCACCACATGAATGGGGGAGGTGAGGAGTCACCCCCCATGCGCCGGCCATGGAGAGAGGGGCACCCCCTCCTCCTATAAAAGGCCACCCTCTCCCTCCTTCTTCCTCACACCTCCTTGTGAAGGATCTCTCTTCCCCTCTAGAATTATTCCCCATGGTCTCGGATTAGCGAGATATATGTTCCTGGTGGCATTTCGTCTGGAAGGAGTTGCTGCTTCCGTTGGATCGCTGGAGCGAGGAGGTGGGGGTTGTCCGGTGGCTTGAACGTGTGTGCGAGTATGGATGCGCTGCTGAGTTGCGGCGCTCGGACTTCCTCACGATCTTGAGATCGGCAAGTGTACGACTACATCAACCATGAGTTCCTACTCGTTAACAAAACGCGTTGTATTCGAGGGTAAGTTCTCGTTGAATGTATGTCCACCCGTTGCTTTGTACCTAGTAGATAGATCTTGGCGTGTAGTTCTCATCATAGGAATTTTTTTGTTTTCTATGCTGCGGACCCAACACTACTCACGCATCACACCGGAGGCTTGCATGGTGATGAAGAAGGCCTCCGGGGTGAATTCCCCTCTCCGGCAGGGTGCCGGGAAGAGCTTCAGATCCCTCTAGGTTTAGGTATGGAGATGACAGCGGCTACAGACTCTTTCGTGGATTTTTGATCGGGTCCTTAGGATTTTCATCCCGAGGGCATCTTATAGGCAGAAGGGGAGGCTGAGGGGGTGTCGGAGGCAGCCAAACCACCCCCTGGCGCGGGACAGGCTGGGCCGCGCGGCCAGGTGGTGTGGTGGCCCCTTGGCCCCTCTCTGTCTCGTACTCTGGCATCTGATGACTTCTGGAAAAATAGGCACTTTGGCTTTTGTCCCATCCAATTCCGAGAATATTCATTTTCTGACTTTCCTGGAACCAAAAACAGCAGAAAAGCAGCCGCAATCGTAGCTCTTGTTAATAGGTTAGTCCAAGAAATCATATGAAAAGTACTCCAAAGTGTGGACACAACACAAGAAAGTGGATAAAACCAAGCGTGGAACATCAAAAATTATAGATACATTTGCAATGTATCATGGGCCCTTGAGTATCTTTCCGTCACGTGGATGGACAAATCCCGCTCTTGGCATATATTGCCTCTATGGTTCCTCCGAGTGCCTGAACACACCTTTATTGTCATTGTATTACCAAGTGATGTTTGATGTTATCTAAGCATTCTCGGGAGACAGTGATTGATATAGCCTCACGGTCTAAGTAATAGTCTACGAGGATCCATTTCTAATCATCATAACATGAAATTTGTGCCATGATAGGGTCATGATGTTTAGGTTGGGTATTGGTTCATCATCTCATTCTCAGAATGAGTTGACTCCATTTCCAACTGGCATAAATGCCACATGATCAAGAAACTTGATCATCTGTTGACCAATGAACCAGTGACTTAGAGTTTCACTGGGAACCCCTGGTTGTTTATATATCACATGAGTATTGATGTTTCCTCTCAATACAGTTATATCATGATATAAAACTTAATTATAAACTTTATGAAATATGATAATAATCCTTATTATTATTTTTCTCTAGGGCATATTTCCAACAATTCCAACCTCATGGAACAACAAGCAATGAACAAGTGTGACTCTGTTAGTGACAACACGATCGTCTATCGCGATCTATATAGCATTATTGAAGCACAATTTGACAGGTGAGAAGTGATGGCCCAAAATATCGAGCTCGTTGGGGAACCCCAAGAGGAAGGTATAATGAGCACAGCAGTAAGTTTTCCCTCAGTTATGAAACCAAGGTTAACAATCCAGTAGGAGCAAGGAAACACCTCCAAGGTGTTGCTAGCTAGTCTTTGGCAGGGCGCACTACCGGTGCTAGCAGCAATGTGCAAACCTGCACAACACAACCACTGAACTTTGCCCCCAACTTACAATGACGTTGTCAATCTCACCGGTTTTGTTGAAAACAAAGGATTAAACGTATTGTGTGGAAGAAAGTAATAGTTTGCAGAAAGTAAGCGAAGCAAGCAGTTGTAGATTGATGGTAAAAGAAAGGATCGGGGTCCATAGTTCACTAGTGGTGGCTCTCCTTAAGATAGATGACATGTTGGGTGAACAAATTACAGCGGGGCAATTGACAAACATCGAGAAAGCAATCATGCATATACTACTCATCTTGACTCCCTTGAGATTTGATTGGGCATTACAACATTATACATAGACCGTAATCCAACTGCATCTATGACTAATAATCCACCTTCAGGTTATCATCTGAACCCCCTCCAGTATTAAGTTGCAAGCAACAGATAATTGCATTACGCATTGTGTGTAAAGTAAACAATACGATTGTTCTATGAACAAAGGATTGCTGTTTTCTCCCTAGTAGCAACAACACATCTAGTGCCTTAGAGATTTCTGTCACTTTCCCAGATTACTACAGGCATGAACCCACTATCGAGCATAAACACTAACTCTTGGAGTTGCTAGCATCTACTTGGACAAGATAGCTACTAATAATGGAAAGCGTGCAAGATCACAAATAACAAAGACATGATAGAATCAATAATCAATCTGAAATAGCATCTCAATATCCATCGGATCCCCGCCAACACAACATGTAGAATTACAAATAGATGATCTTGATCATGAACGGATCTCACAAGATCTAAACATGATAGCACAAAGGAGAAGAACCAGCCATCTAGCTACTACATGGACCCGTAGTACAAGGATGAACTACTCACGCATCACACCCGAGGCTTGCATGGTGATGAAGAAGGCCTCTAGGGTGAATTCTCCCCTCCGGCAGGGTGCCGGGAATAGCTTCAGATCACTCCCAATCTAGGGATGGAGATGACAGCGGCTACAGACTCTTTTGTGGAATTTTGATCGGGTACTTAGGGTTTCTGTATCGGAGCCATCTTATAGGCGAAAGGGGAGGCCGAGGGGGTGCCCGAGGCGGCTAGACCACCCCTGGCGTGGGCCAGGCTTGGCCACGCGGCCAGGTGGTGTGGCGGCCCCCTGGCCCCTCTCCGTCTTGTACTCTAGATCCGTGTCCCCCTCGGTGAAAAACTGACTTTGGCTTTTGTCCCGTCCAATTCCGAGAATATTCATTTTCTGACTTTCCTGGAACCAAAAACAGCAGAAAACAGGTAGCTAGAACTGTGGCTCTTGTTAATAGGTTAGTCCAAGAAAGTGTATAGAAAGTACTCCAAAGTGTGGACAAAACATAAGAAAGTAGATAAAACCAAGCATGGAACATCAAAAATTATGGATACGTTTGCAACGTATCAAGAAGTCTCACACATAGGAAGAGCAAGCAACGATGAGGCCAACAATTTGGCAAACATCAGATCCTTATGCCTGTTAGTACCACTCGGGGTTTTCTAGGAGGAAATAACAAAGCGCTCTATCAAGGCCAAGAGGGTCTCTAAGGTTATAGCGCCCAGGACAGGGAAAAAGATCAAGCCACACAAAGACTCGAGGGTTATGCCAGCACACGAAGATATAGAAGAAGTCCTTGAGGAAGAGCTAGAAGTCAATGAAATCATGATAGTAGAGCCTACATGGATGCAACCGTACATATCATACATGATAAGGGAGAACTCCCTGAGGACGTAATAGAAGCTCGACGAATCACCCGACGATCAAAAGCCTTCAGGATCATCAAGGGGGAACTATATAAAAGAAGTATTTCGGGTGTATTACAATAATGTGTTACACCCGATGAAGGAAAGATTATACTCAAGGACATACATGAAGGAGTATGTGGTCATCACGCCAACATCCAAGCAATCGCTGCCAAAGCATTCAGGGCAGGATTTTACTGGCTCATAATAGTACAAGATGCATAGGATATAGTCAGAACATGTGAAGCATGTCAGTGATTCGCAACAAAACCCGGTGCACCTGCTGCCGAATTAAATCGCATACCTATCGCTTTGCCTTTAGCTCAATCGGGACTTGATATGGTGGGTAAACTTCACAAATCATCCCTAGGAGGACACATCTTTCTACTAGTAGCAATCGACAAATTCACCAAATGGATTGAAGCAATGCCTGTTACCAGCCAGGATGGAACTTCGGCTATGAATTTCATCAAATCAATAGTGCTCCAGTGTGGCGTCCCAAATAGCATCATCACCGACAATGGAACTAATTTCACCTCCAATGAATTCAAAGAATACTGCGAGGAGATGGGTATAAAAGTAAGCCATGCCTCAGTTGCTCACCCGTAAACTAATGGGCAAGTGAAAAGCTAATGGCCTCATAACTGTTGGTCTCAAGAAAAGATTGCTAGCACCACTCGACAGAGCAAAAGGAGCATGGGTTGATGAGTTACCGTCTATTTTATGGAGTTTGCGTACTACTCTAAATAGTTCGACACAAGAAACACCTTTCTTTCTGGTCCATGGTGTTGAAGTTGTCCTTCCTGTCGAAGTAACTCACGAGTCTCCACGGGTCACTGAATACAATGAGGTAGCATCCAAAGAAGCACTTGAAGACGATGTTGGGGCACTTGATGAAGCCCCCGATGTTTTCTTACATCAGGCCACTATATATTAGCAGAACTTGCGCAATTACCACAGCTGACGATTGCATCCTAGGTCCTTCGTCGTAGGGGACCTAGTTCTTCGCCTCAAGCAAGATGGTCACCGTAAATTGGAATCACCTTGGGAAGGGCCTTACATCGTTATAGAAGTTATCCACGGAGGAGCATATCAGCTTCAAGACAAGAAGATAGGAGTCAAATACTCCAATCCGTGGAACGTCGCACAACTACGACATTTTTACGCTTAGAATTTATGTTTTCTCGCAATTTAAATTATAATAAGGCCTACAGCCCGACTTCTTAGCCATAAGATTATTCAATAATGCCAACAGCCAGGCGAACACGCCAAACCATGTATCTTCGTCTTTAGGTTTTAAATAAAAGATAAGTTCTCCAAACTCTGATATCAATTGTTTTTACCCACAATCGGGAGCTTTTATTATTTTTTACAAATAAAGACATTCAAAAGGTTTGCGAACATCGTTCTGATGACACTAATAAAAAGTTATGAGCCTATGTCCCGATGCAGGCATCCGAACATAGCATCGGGGGCTACTCCCATCAGGAGCGCTGGCGCGCACCCGATAGAAAGCTATATTGTGCATATAAGGTCAACAATTATTTTGACCCGAAGAAATACCAGCTTAGCCTATGAGTATTACATTAGTGTATCCTCAAAAGGTTACTCCCATCAGGAGATTCTATAAATCATCCGAGAGAATAAGAAGCTAATAGGTTTCAGCAATTCTAGCAGCCAAACAAGGTAGTCGATAAAAATTATACAAAAATCTTGAATCACGCTCGACGCGATAAAACTCCTAATGTCGTGTCCAGGACATGAAGATAAGACCCCGGGATTCATCCTATGTGGCCTGGTAGTCGCACAACAATGCGCTCTGCCAGTAAAATATCTGTATCGATGATACGATGTAAATCCCGACGGACGCGTTGGGAACTCTATATAATAGAACTGGAATTCAGTATTCGATAAGATCTTAATGGCTCGAACTGAATTACGCTAGTAAAATTCCGAGTTCAAGCCTGGGGACTTGAATTTGAGGTAGGTCTACAGTATTTTTCCTAGGATCAATTAACCGATTCCCGGTCCGTTGGATGCATCATACCTGTTGTACCAAATCCCTATAAAGTTAGAAAAATAAAAATATATCTCATAAAACTTCAATCATAAATACAAAAAATATCTTTGAGACTCAATCCGAATCTACGATTCTTATGGAGTTTCGAGGGCTACTGACATAGATATGATTACTCAGGTGCTTATATTTGGTCACTCTGTCTGCATAAAGGCTCATGGTCCATGAAGACCTAAGATGAAGGCCCAAGAAGCATCCGATGGAAGTCTTAGTTTAGTTAAATAAGGAAATAGAAACCGACATTGTGTTGGTGTTGTAATCGTGAATATGTAACCTATCCGTATACAGCCTCGAGACCCAACCTATTATATATAGGCTGGGAGGAGCTAGCGGAGAGATACCAAAAACTCCCAAGAAATTTGCAATAGTACTGTCCATCGATAATCAGATGACTTCGATTCCCTTGTTTGTCTGACATCCGACGAAATCCCTAGCATTCTCTTTTCCTCGAAACCCTAAGTCCATAACCATGGTCATTGCAAAGGTTACCCCTCGTTAGCTGGATATTGTAGATATTGCTGACTTAGTGAAGACTCAAAGAGGGGAAGGCTGGCATACTGGAAAAGGAGACAAATTGTTTTCAAGAATCTATAATGGCAAGGTTCCTCCTTTCCGCAAGCAGTGGAGTGGTAGTCACGCACAAAGCCTGCACATTCCAATTTTATCATAACATGACTAGTTTCCTAAGATGAGATGGCATGACTTATCTTCCCTTAATAGCAAGCATCGGTAGCTAGATGTCATAGTGTGGTGGACTCGGTACCCTCCCGAGATATCAGTAGCTCTAGTCGGTATCAATGATCAGATGTCGGTGAATCGATTCAGAGGCCTATTTGTAAACTAGAGAATTGTCGATAGGGGATCTGCATGATAGATCATTCATTTGACTATTATGGACCAAGGGAAGGACACTAAAAAGACTCACCATTCGAAATCCCCCTAGTAGGTGAATCATCCGGCCTACCGCAGATGGTTGAAATGATAACGGCTTTGGGACACCGAATAAATGTATCAAACGGTTGAGATCGCCATATAAAAAAGATCATTGAGTCGACTGTTGGTTCGGCTCTAGTCACATAACATGACAGAGCAATGACATGGGATCACACATGTCAAAACATAGAACCCAATTAGGGAGGGAGCATAGCAAAGCTCACTCAATCCTGATAGAAATTGTGAAATCGAGAGCAGTTGAGACTCTAAAAATAAATCGGACAAAACATATATATAATGATTCTTACATTAAGAAATTATACTAGATCTTATAAAACTCTAAATGTCAATTCTATATTTGCAAACTCTCGTACTTCTATATGCATTTTCATACCGATAAGATATTCTAAATATTCAATTGAACCACGTGAATTCATAATGTCCAAAATAGCCATAACCATGGAAATCAAAAAAATTATAACAATGGCTGGAAGATCAAAGGTGTCCTTCCATATAATAAAATAAAATTGCAAGATAAGATTTTAAGTGACGACTTATCATTTTTTGAACGGGCTAATGTATCATATTTTAAGAGGACTTAGTTGCCAGATTTCAAATACAATAGAATCATCAAAGTTTTAGCTTTTCGCTGATCTCGTCAAAGATAGAGAGGGTGATAGGGTGTATGTCTATTAACCAGAGAGACCAGGAGATGCTCTTTTATTAATGGATATGGTAAGTATACTACTTAAGAACTTTGTTATGAGGGGTGCTAGTATGCCTAAGCGCTTGACAAAAATCACTCAATTACCTGCGTATCACTATGCATTTTTTGAATAATCAAGTGGATGTGGAAAGTGTCCACCAGATCATTTTAGAACCACTCTATTTTGATAAAAACTTAATGGGGAATACGTTGATGACAGATTTTATCAGAAAGTAATGCTAACTATTTTATTACGTCATTACATAAACATTCCGATGTATAATTTGCATTGTAAGAATTATCTCAATCGTGAGCACGCTCCTCCATTAGGTGATATCCACACTTGTCTTAATCATATTGTCATTCAATATATTTTTAATAAACCATCTGCAGGGAATTATCCTTCCATCATGTTCACACGGTGTGAGAACGATGTTTTGATACTCAACCATGTGTCTTCTATGAATCAAATCACTCAAAAGGAGATTTAATATTTATTAGAGAAAATCGAGGGGATAAGTGGGCATGTGAATTCAATCTATCGTACTGATGAGACAATGCCTTGGAAATTAGACGAATATGAGCCACCACTTGAATATAATAGGTTAGCCTACTATAATAGAGGAAAGATGCAATTATGGCTTCATAATTTCAGGAAGTTGATTGTTCAAAAAATCATTTCCAGCTGAATCCATTTCCTGTCCGTAATCCATCTTAATCCATTTCCTGTCTGTAATCCATCTTAATCCATTTGGAAATGAACCATACCATCTGAATGAAGAGTGCAGGATCATAGCAGCATTAGTGAGGCGCATATATATATTTGCATACTAGAATGTAAAAAAAGTATCATTCTAGTTTCCTAGATATATGAAACAAAGGTAACTAAATGGGTACGCTCTTTTAGGTTCTTAAATAGTCGTCCCTAACTCTTCTTGTAGTTATGAATGTCATCTTTACCCATCCTAGTCCTAGTTTTTTATGTGTACACGGGTTGTGTCTAATCCACAGTTGTCATGTCTCTAGTGAAGGTAGTCATTGTATTGACTACAAGAAAGGTAATGATAACTAGGATATCATTCAAAATCAAGGTTCTGATATTCCTAAAAGTAAAATCCTAAAAGATCTCAAAAATTCAAATGCAAATGTCATGAAAACCTATCTGGATGCTTTGATTCATCGACTTTACTTTGAGTTCAATGAAGTTTTCTCCTATAACAGTGATGATTCGCTTGATAGATTCTTTGTCCCTAAAGATCAATCTTTAAATGGAACAGCTAATCCACCAACTCGAAATGATCAAGATCAATCAAGTGGATCTGGAATGAATCTTGACAAGAAATCGTCTCCTATAAGCTCCATAGATGACCCTAGTGCACAAGGGTGTGCAACATACACCAACAAGGAGTCGTCAACTCTGATGAATAATATTCTAGATCATTGTGTTACTATAACAATACCTATACTCAAATGCATGTATATTAAAGGAACTAAGAAGTTTTGGATAACACATTGAAATAGGCCACATACTGATTATGTAAATCTAGTTGAGATCCTGGATCCCGCTTCAAGGTGGGAGTTGAAAACAGGGCTCTCAAAGAAACCTGTTTTTGAACGGGAATCTACCAAGTTCCAATCCATATATAATGAACCGGGTTTATTACCCATAAGGAAAGGATTTTGTCGTGATACATTGAATAATTTCTTCATACAGAAGACACATTTTGGAGCTGGTATAAAACATCTATTGAATACTAAAATCTATTACCAAAGAATGGAATTAGCAACAATATTTTACAATCCACTTTTAGCTTCATATGTTGCATGTTCGTTTGTCACACTGGTGCACACAGGGATAGTTATAAAAGTATGGTACAAGTTAGTGCCTTGTGGACCAGACCCAATAATCATACCAGATGTCATTAGATCTATATCATTGAATCAATTCAACCATGAAGCTCATGTTGTTGAATGTTATACAAATATCTCCTATCTCCTTACTACAGATATATAGGACGTCGTATTTGACTTATTTGCTAATGATGAAACATTTCGCTATGTTGCTGATCTAAACGAATACAACCCTGAGATGTTAGAGGAAGAGAAACATCAACAATATGAAGCCTATAGAATTGATTTAATGATTGGAATGTGAAGCTGGATAAATAATCAAATCGACACATGGGAATTATTTCTCGAGTCTAGTTTTTCATATCTTCTAGTTGGAATAACTGGATTGCCAAAGTCAATAGTCTCCGATAGAAACTGGATATTCACAAGTAACATGTGGCATGCCTTCTTCAAAGCACTGCAAGTGAAACTGAGGTTTAACTCAGTCTATCACCCACAATCAGTGTGTGGAAAATGACTTGCGTTGCATGGTTTTTTCAGCAACCAAGGAAGTGGGCTTCTTGGCCACCCATGGATGAGTAGTGGTATAACACTTCGTTCCTCACTTCACTAAAAAAGCTTCTTTTCACGCAGTACCCACCACCCATGTTAAGTGAAGTAGCCCTACCTGGACCAACTTAGTCCGTCGATAGAACATTGGAATCATAAACGGATCTACGTGTGGGTTCAAATAGTTCCCTAGAAATGGAAATTCGCATAAGCAGCAAGAGCGCAAAGCGTCCTAAAAGATAGCTCTCAACGTCCTCTTCGTGTCTCTTTCTCATCTGGCTTTATAGCGTAATGGTAACCACCATGATAATATGATACTTGAGCTCTTCCACTCCAAAATCCTTTGTTTCAGCAGGCATTTATGTGATAATGAAGCAGAGATCGGGTAGGCAAACTTCAGTGAGTTAGGTAACGTAGACAACTAAAGCGCCGTTCGCGTTGGACTGTTGCTATGTCAATGACTCTAGCTTTCCCGTAAGCTTCAATTGAGCGAGGTAGCATTATAGACCATAGCCTTGGATATTCAGTTGAATCAGACTTTTCTGGCTAGGGAAACAAGATGATCTACTCGTGCGAGAAAATTAGTGACTTTCTGCTTCTTGAGCCAGGAATACCCATATTCATTAGTAGCTGAAGACCAATTGTGTTTTGAAATTCTGTTGAATTATCGATCGAACTGAGTGAGTGGAGATTGGAATCCGTACGTTACCTTCCTCATTGTCTTAGCTTGCAAAAAGAATCTCAATAGAGGGCTTTAGAGTCTACGACTGATGGATGCCTTGGCCCTCCCACGTTAAGATATGGTATCCTCCCACGTAGAAAACCAAGAGCAGTTAGAATCGCGTAGCTGCATGTCCCTTTTTTTGACTACCTTCTTGTTCAAACCATTTCAGGAACGAGCACACCTGATGAACTAAGAAACCTACTATGGAATCCATCAACCCATCGCACCTGAGTGCTCTGCTCTCCAAGCTCAGCGTAGGTGTTTTTACATGGGTTGTCTCCGAACGAGGGCTTGCTATCAAAGTAGGGGGATTGGTCTGTGGTGCTCACTAAACCTGCTATTGGACGCGATCATACATAGGTCTTAGATGATCTCGATCTTGAAGAAAGCGTAACTAATGTCATTTTAAGAGAAAGATGGCACTATGGATTGAAGGTAGTTTTTCCTCCATATGGGAAATCAAAACATCATTTGATTGAGCGCTATAGGTAAGTTGGTTGGTTAGTGTATCACAACCAGGGACACCTGGCACTGACTCATTCATGTCTTCTTCAAAACCAAAACGGATAGGTTGTCTTAAAGATCATTTCTATAGCGAGAAGGAGGAACTTTCTTACTAAGCCAACTCGTAGAAGGCCAGCATTCATCTTTCCTTTTTCTTGAACAGTTCAGTCAAACCAAGCAGTCAACAAAGTTAGTGCAAATGTGGCCATGTAGGTGCTGCAGGAAAGCAACTTGATATTGCGATCCAGATCCAGCAAGAAGTAACGTTGCACTATGACTCAATCTAGTTGGAAGAAGAAGCTCATATATCCCAATCCATCGGGTCTAAGTCCCCTTACAATCATATTCATAAACACCTAACATAACAGCAGCCCACAAGGACTTGTTGAGGATGATCTCCTGTGTGAAATTCGAGAAATTCCATTCCATTAAGTGCCAATCCCGAAGTTTAGAGTAAGAGGGGGTTTGTGGGTGTCCCAGCGGGTTCTCATGGCCACAAAAAGCTAGCGGTTCGACTCTAAAACACTCTGTTGAGATATCTATATTTATATCTATACCTAATAATAAAGCACGAAGTGCTTTTTACGGGTTTCACTTTTTCTAGACGATTTTGCCCTCCACCGATTCAGATATTATACACCAATGCCACGGTACCATTTCCCATAAAAAAAAGGAGAGATGATTAGAGGGCTCCTCTGCCCGGTCGACCAAAATCCTCTGCTACTCCCTTCGTCTACGATTTCGATCTCCCACCGAATCCTCAATCAAGCAGCTTATAAGGACCTAACCTACACACGGATCCTCTCCGCATCCACCTCCTCCTGCGCCAGATAGTTTACTGGCCAGATCGGGACTATATTGTTGTGAGCTTGGAGGCGGGGACGTACGCGGATACCCACCGCTGGAGGCCTGGAGCCATACCTCGGCGATGTTCCCTCGGAGGGCACGCATCAGGCACAGGGTCTAGCCCACGATGGCAATCCCAAAGGAGCCAGGAAGCAGTCGTGACAGTCGAGCTACTTTCTCTGGTCATGCCGCATGCACCGCCGCCGACCACGATGGCCCACGCGCGCCACCTTGTTCGCCGTGACCGTGAAGAGGAAGCTAGGGAGGACGTCCTCCATGGACATCAAGTTCCAGTCCATGACGGCGAGCCCGAACGGCGTCCAGCAGCTTCATGCGCGCGATTCTTGGCGGCTTTCTACAAACACGCCTCAATCGACTCCCATCAGGGGACGGATGGGAGATAGGGAGAGGGCATCTAGGAGGGAGGAGGCGATGGAGGAGGGGGGAAACCAGGAAGTAGGATGTCATGGCAATGGTACGGTCCAAGATTACAAGCCACGATAAATAAAACATTGCCGTGCAGTTGCAGGCACCATAAAAATCCCAGGGGCAAGCGATGAACGACGGTATGTGTTTGTGTGTTTCTTCTTGCTCCTTCTTGATTGGAGCATCAAGCATGAACATCGAGACTGTTGTGGTTGTTCTCTCTTTTCTGCCCCCTCTTCTTTTTCTGCATTTTTCTCTGAATGGAGATAGGAGATTGTGAATGATGTACGTTTGGTAATAAATATGTATAGTCAGCAGATGCTGAGAGTTCTGATAGATTCGGCATAGCGAGCGGGGAAATGCCACAACAGAGAGCAGAGGGTAAGATTCTCTGTTGAAACTTGTTTCTTTTTAACTATTGGAACTGAACATTCCATGGATATTATTACTGTAGTTTAGATTTAGTTTAGATTCACCATGTCCCAGTTACTTTTGCTGATTGATTTGAAGAGCAATAAACACGAGATGATGTATGCCATGTTATTGAAGTTTTAGTTCAGGTTTGGTTAAAAGGATATGCTTCACGGGTCTCGGTTCATTGCTCAAGTAGCTAAGTAGTGTTTTTTTTTTGAGTTATTCATGATTGATGTACGAGCTGAGTTTTAGGTTTCGTTACGAGGATAGGCTGAACAAACCTGCTCTGTTGTGCAAGTATGTTTCAGTGTTGATTGAACAAACATATTTTCCTTAGTTCATACTGAACAAATATTGGTATTAAATTCTTTTGGCTGGCCGCTCAAGGGATTATAATAAAACTGCACCTTTTATTGTCCGTTAGTTGATACTATCACCAGCACAGTCATTAGGAATGCATGTCTAACTTTTTTTTTTTTTTGGAAATGGATGCATGTCTAACTACACGAAAAAATCGCCTAAATGATTATATTACTAAGACCATTACCTAACCTGCTGCACTTGAATCTGCTATCAGGCACACCAACGTGTTACTCGCTTAATTAAGGTCCCAGACCAAAAAGAAAGTCTTCTTTTCTTCTGTGTTGACCTTTTTCTTTTTTAGAAATGGGCGTTTTATTACGTAATATAAGTGTTTACACCCGTCCTCTGCATAACTAGGATGCACACAGCCGATCAACCACACAAGAAGTGACAAAAAGTACCGAAATTACAAAGAAAAGGAGGTTGGCGTTTCGATGGCTTACCCCGTGAGAGAAAAGGAGGTGGGTTATTGCTCTTAAATAAACATATACATATAGTTTAAAATAGAGACTAAAATAAAGAGTATTAAATAAAAATAAAATATAAAACACTAAAGAAATAAAAAAAATCAACGATTAAGATAAAAGGACAAACTAATGTTAGGATTACACGGGCCATTTGCTAGAAGTTGTTTTTTCACTCCTGTTACACGCATGGACATGTTTAACTTATCTTTCTCTACTCACCGATCTCGAGGGAAATAAAGGCACATGCATAGTGGAGTAATACGGTGATGGCGGCATAGCTCTACTACATGTGTATGAGTGCCCTCTCTTAAGTAGCGGGAAGAGGAAGCAGTGGACGACGCGCTAGACCGAAGAGCGACGGAACGCTCAAGGTGGCTTATTTTTCAACACGCCACAACTTTACTTTCCTTGTGCGTCTTTGTAATATGGATTTTTTCTCTCCTGATGCAACGCAGGGATAAATTTGCTAGTCTATTATATTTTTTTTCTCCTTAAGCTTGAGCGCCTGGGACGCTCCTCTCGCATGAAGTCATGTGATCCTAGGGGCAGGTACCTTGGCTTCTGTATCCTATCGCTACATCCGCTCTCCGCTGCCGATTAGTAGGTCGAACAGAGCAGTTCGATTATGCACTCATGGCTCCGGCAGCCAGTCGATCTGGGGAATCTGAATCTCCACTACCGATCTGCGGTTCAAACAGAGCTTATAGATTGTGCAGTCATCGATCCGGCAGCTAGTCGATCTAGCAAATCTCTTGCATGGGAGGGCAGCACACGCATCATGGACAAACAAATAATCTCTCCGTTTCAAAATATAAGATGTTTTAGCTTTGTGAAAGGAGTATATCTATACCCTTTTAATATGTAAGTTTACTTCAAACATAAATGAATCTACACACTAAAAATAGTCTAGATACACTCCATTCATAAAGCTAAAACATCTTATATTTTAAAACGGAGAGAGTACTAGCGAGTCGAAACTGCGCGTCCGTGCTTCTGCCACAGCTACAGCTGAGCATAAGTGGTAAACCATCAGTCCATGCCTTGGTGATTACATTTATACGGAGTATCTTATATTTTGAAACGGAGGGACTATTTCTCAAGTAATGTCTACGTTGGAATTTGATGAGTTTTTGGGCTGTTGGCCCATTAAACAAATTCTGAAATTCTTTTTGATCCATTTGTGCATGGCAGCATGTGACTATGCTAGTGGTGTCAAAGTTTAGACTCAAATTGCTAGTTGAGTGAGAGTTACACCTGCTTATATACTAGGTTGTTCCACCACTCACTAAGATGTGAGAAAAAGAGCAGCTCTCGTGCACTCCTCCGACGCCGCTCGCCTCGCCATGCCACGCCACGCGCCACGGGTTATGGGAATCTCGCCGAGCCGATTGGTGTAGATGTGATAGATTTATCTTATTTAGATGTAATCTATTCATCTACTTTGTTAATCTGCATGATTAATTTTGCTACTGTTTGTATGATCATATTTTATAAGTTTATTATTCGGATTAAATCATATAAACTATTGTTTATATTTTCAACAATCCAAAAACCTGATTATAGGCAACTAAATTCTATTGGTGTAGTCGCGGCTACTAGGCCACCTTTGTTTGATGGTATGCACTATAAGATATGGTGCGCGAGAGAAATTCTATGGTTTAAAAACCTAAACTGCTATAGCGCCACTCTTGGCAAACCTGAAGGTGATCTTTCTACTGAGCAGGAAGCGGCCTTTAAGAAAACTGATACCATGTTTATGGCGGCTTTGTTCAGTATTCTTGGGGACAATATTGTTGACCCATACATATCATTTGATAATAGAAAAGACGCGTGGGATGCGCTCGAGGCCAAGTTTGGGGTCTCGGACGCTGGCACTGAGTTGTATGTCATGGAGCAATTCTATGACTACAAGATGGTTGATGAGCGCTCCGTCATTGAGCAAGCTCATGAGATACAATCACTTTCCAAAGAACTTGAGCAGTTCAAGTGTATCTTACCGGACAAGTTTGTGGCCGGAGGTATTATTGCCAACCTTCCTCCCATGTGGAGGAACTTTACTACTTCTCTGCAACATAAGAGACAAGAGTTTTCTGCTACGGATCTCATTGGGTCTCTTCAAGTGGAAGAGAAGGCGAGAGAAAAGGACACACATGCTCAAGGATTTGAGGGAGCTTCTAGTGCTAATTTGGTACAGAAGAAAAACTTCCAATCCCACAAGTTCAAGAATAAGAACAAATCTGATGGCAAAGAGAAGTTTGATAGCAAGAACAAAGCCACTCACTCAACCAACTTTAAGACGAAAATGATAAGAATAAAGAATCTTGCAACGTTTGTGTTGATCCTGATCATTGGGCTCCTAGCTGCCCTAATCGTTTTGACAAGCGGCAACATGGGAACAGCGGCAAGATCGCTAATGTTGTTAGTAGCGATACTGAGATGAAGGACGCTGGATACAGTATTTTACCTACTATCCTTTCAGTATGTCATTCTCCTGAATGGTGGATTGACACGGGTGCTAATACACATGTATGTTCTGATATTTCCATGTTCTCTTCTTATCAGATCGCAAGGACTTCCTCCGTGCTGATGGGAAACGGCTCACGTGCTTCTGTTCATGGTGTTAGTATGGTAAATCTGAAGTTTACTTCAGGGAAGACCGTACAGCTGAAGAATGTGGAGCACATTCCCTCCATCAATAAGAATCTCGTCAGCGGATCTCTTCTATGTCGAGATGGTTTTAAGTTGGTGTTTGAGTCCAATAAAGTTGTAATTTCTAAGTATGTACAATTTGTTGGAAAGGGTTATGAGTGCGGAGGTCTATTCCGCTTATCTTTGTCAGACTCATGTACTAAAGTTATTAATCATGTTTGCAATGATAATGAGTCCAATATTTGGCATTCACGATTTTGTCATATTAACTTTGGTTGCATGACGCGGCTAGCCAATATGAGTTTAATTCCGAAATTTACCGCTGTAAAGGTTCTAAGTGTCAAGTTTGTGTGCAAGCAAAGCAACCCCGCAAGTCTCATACGGCTACGAAACCGAGAAACTTAGCACCACTAGAACTTATACATTCAGATCTTTGTAAGATAAATGGTGTGTTGACAAGAGGTGAAAAAAGATACTTTATGACGTTGATTGATGACTCCACTAGATACTACTACGTCTATCTTCTGAAATCTAAAGATGGAGCTTTTAGTTACTTCAAAAACTATAAAGCTGAAGCAGAAAACCAACTTGATCTTAAAATCAAGCGACTAAGGTCGGATCATGGTGGAGAGTACTTTTCAAATGGATTTGATATATTCTGTACGGAACATGGTATTATCCATGTTAGGATGCCTCCCTACTCACCTCAGTCAAATGGGGTGACCGGAAGAAAGAACTTCACTCTAACTGATTTGGTTCATGCCATGTTAGATACATCAGGTTTTTCCAAGGAATGGTGGGAGGAGGCACTAATGACTGTGTGTCATGTTCTAAACCGTGTTCCTGTAAAGGATAAAACCATGAATCCATTTGAGGAATGGGATAACAAAACACTTAAACTCTCTTATTTATGAACTTGGGGATGTTTGGCGAAAGTCAATATTCCAATACCCAAGAAGCGAAAGCTTGGACCAAAAACCTTGGATTGTGTTTTTTTGGGATATGCTTTTCATAGCATTGGCTATAGATTTTTGATAGTAAAATCTGAGGTATCCGACATGCATGTTGGTACTATTATAGAGTCGAATGATGCGACTTTCTTTGAGGACATCTTTCCCACGAAAGGTATGTCTAGCTCATCAAATCAGGAGATGACTAGTTCATCTAGTCAGGAATTTGTTATAATTCCTGAACCCACTATGCCGATAGAACACTATGATGATACTGTGGAGGACGATAATGAAGCTCCTAAAAGGAGCAAGAGACAAAGGACTGCAAAGTCTTTTGGTGATGATTTCATTGTGTACCTTGTGGATGATACTCCCACTTCTATTTCAGAAGCCTATGCATCTCAAGATGCTAACTACTGGAAAGAAGTTGTCCGTAGTGAGATGGATTCCATCTTAGCTAATGGAACTTGGGAGGTCACTGATCATCCCTATGGGTGCAAACCTGTAGGATGTAAGTGGGTGTTCAAGAAAAAGCTTAGACCTGATGGTACTATTGAAAAGAACAAGGAACATCTTGTGGCCAAGGGTTATACCCAGAAAGAAGGTGAAGACTTCTTCGATACCTACTCACCTATATCCAGATTGACCACTATTCCAGTACTACTATCCTTGGCTGCCTCACATGGTCTTCTTGTTCATCAAATGGACGTTCAGACAACTTTTCTAAATGGAGAGCTAGATGAGGAAATTTATATGGAGCAGCCTGATGCATTTGTAGTAGATGGTCAAGAAGGAAAGGTGTGTAAGTTAGTGAAGTCTTTATATGGTCTTAAGCAAGCTCCTAAGCAGTGGCACGAGGAGTTTGAAAGAACTTTAAGCGTTGAAGGCTTTGTTGTAAACGAAGCTGATAAGTGTGTGTACTATCGCCATGGTTTGGGCGAGGGAGTTATTATGTGTCTCTATGTGAAGGGTTCGCAGCATAGAAAACAAAAAAAATCCTACGATGAAAACTATACGCCAAGATCTATCTACTAGATACAGAGCAACAGGTGGATATACATCCATAGAGAACTTACCCTCGAAGACAACAAATCTTTGTTAACGAGATGGAACTCGTGGATGATGTAGTCGTACACTTGCCGATCTTAAGATCGTGATGAAGTCCAGCAGGTTCGGCTCTAGCACGTCCATCAGATCCAGCTCCAGCAAGTCCAGCACCACCAAGTCCAGCACCGCAAAGCAGTGGTGCATCCGTGATCGCACACACGTCCGGTACCCCGACAACCTCCATCCCTCGCTCTAGCAAAGCAGCGGAAGCAGCAACTCCTTTCCAGATAAAGCCACCGGGAACATGTATCTCGCTAATCCGAGACCATGGGGGAATAATACTAGAGGGGGAGAGAGATCCTTCACGAGGAGGTGTGAGGAAGAAGGGGTGTGAGGGGGGCCTTTTATAGGAGGAGGGGAGGGTACCCCTCCCATGGCTGGTGCCCATGGAGGGTGTCCCTTCACCTCCCCCATTCATGTGGTGGTAACCCCCTCCACATTAAAATGCCCCTTCACATTCTCTTTTAAAGTCTCAACTTTAAATGCATTCAATTTCTCCAAATTTAATGCTCTCTCATTTAATAAAACTCTTTTATTAATTTTATTCAGAATTTTTTGTTAATTACTTTAATTAACAAACATTCACATAAAACCCCCTGCAACATTTCAATATTACATGCAGAACCAATTTCAGCGATTTCACCCGAAACAGTTTTGGTGTCTATTGAAATAATTCCAGCGCTTTCTTAAATCTTTATCTGAAACATATTTGCTCCAAATGGTGTCAGTATCCCTTAAGTGTGTCACCCTACAGTTCGCGAATAATGCAGACATGATCGAGACCCCTCTCAGATCAATAATCAGAAGCGGGACCTGGAGATCCATACTGACTCCTACACATTCAACAATGACTTCTCTGATCGTGAGAACCTTTAACACTAGTAACTAAATCCCTTTGTCTCATGATATAATACATGTCCGAGATTCGATCATCGGTATCCAAATACCTAGTTTGATCTTGTTACCGACATGCACTCTTTTCTCGTTCCCGTGATATAACATTCTAGTGATCTCATCACTTGCTTGCAAGCTATCTTAATGTGATATCACCGAGAGGTCCCAGAGTATATCTATCCGTCATCGGGATTGATAAATTCCACTCTTGATCCATGAGCCTCAACATAACACCTTCATAGTACTGAACCCACCTTTATAGTCACCCTATTACGGTGTGACGTTTGATGTTATCAAGATACTCTTCCGGTGTTAGCAATTAACATGATCTCATGGTCTAAGGACTAAGATTACTTTGTATGATGTTATAGCAATATAAACATAATGAATTTGATCGTAATGCTATACTTCGGATGAATGTTCATCACATCATTCCACCAATGTTGTGACCTCGTTATTAAAAACATCCAATGTCCATGATCAGGAAACCTTGATCATTTTGTTAATCAACGAGCTAGTTTATATGAGAGGCATTACTAGGAACTTTGTATTTTGTTCATTAAACACACATGTATTAACGTTTCCAATTAATACAATTATAGCATGAAAAATAAACATTTATCATAAACATGGAATAAGCTAATAACCACTTTATTATTGCCTCTCGGGCATATTCCCTTCAGTCTCCCACTTGCATTAGAGTCAATAATCTAGTTTGAAAAACTTAGCGTATTGAACACCTATGGCTTTCTGGTGTTGCATATACGCTATTGCTAGTGGTTAACTTAATCTCTAGATCTGACAGTTTCAGGTCCATGTGTATTTGCATGTCTTTGCGTCTCTACGCATCATTCATTCTCAAATGAGATGGCATTGTATAAATTTGGTCCTTTGGTGAGACCTTTAGTTTGTTCGGGTTAAAATATGTTGATATTATTGTCATACAATATATCTTCATAGTATTAGCCCACTATGAACCACACCTAGTTTGATAACAAACTTCTTAACACAAATGCCCTCCTTTGCTGCTACTATAGCAGTCATATATTTAGCCTTTTGTTGTAGTATCCGTCACAATGTTTCAACTTTGGAACTTATCCAAATCCATCATGGAACATCCTTTCCATTACATTGTGCCACCCATAGTCTAAATTGAGATAAATTTAATTTGTATCTTGTGACAAAACTAGTATCAATGTAACACTTTACAATGAACTACCTTTAACTATTTGTCACTTATACATGATATATTCTTAGTTCTTCCAAAGCTCATAAGAATATCTTTACTATTGTCCAATGATCATCTTATGAATCATTCCGGTATGTGCTCATAACATTTAGAGTATAGGACATTCTGGATATATACATATCACGGTATAATCGATCAAAATCTTCATGTGATTTTACTCACCAAGTGTTGAAACACTTGAATCTTGATACAATCCTTTCCATGCAGCAAGAACCTTTCTTTTTGTTTCCATATTGAACCCTTTTAATATCTCATATATGTATGTCTGGCACAACCATATTAGCGCCTCAATCTATCCATATAGATATTGATGCCAAATATTACGGGTTTGCCCAAGTCTTTCATCGAAATCTTATTTTAATGAAATTATTAACTTGTGTCAATACAAGATACATCATTTCCAATCAACAATATGTTCTCTACATAATGTATTAGAAATATGTCTCAGCGCTCCCACTTAATTTCTTGCAAATGCAAGCATCTTCATCATCTCCGATGAATTTAAACTCTTTTAACAGTTTCATCATGGTGAAGATTCCAACTCCGCTATGCTTACTTCAACTACTGAAGTTTGCATGCCCTTTTAGCACCCTTTGAATTAACAAAACCCTTCGGACCGTGTCTTGTACACGTCCTAGGTAACCATTCTATTAGAAGAACATTGTTTTGTTTGTTCAAGTACCATACATAAAATTATATGTAGTGGTTGCTACATTAATCCGTCAAGACTAAATATCGCTATGAAAGATCAAATCTTGTCACAGTCAACTCCTTGAACATTATCATAAACTTCTTTCCGACATGTCGACTATTTTATAGATGTTAAACACCCATGTCTATTTCTTTATAGATCCAAACACGACTGATAGGCTTTACGCCTTTCCGGTGGGTCTTCCAAGTTCAGAAACTTGATTTCTCGTGTATGGATACTATCACGGATTCTATGACTTCTAGTAATTTTATGGAGTCAGGGCCCATCATCGCTTCTTTGCATGCAGTCGGTTCATCATTGTCAAAACAATAATGACTTCTGTTTCAAATCTTACTATTTGATTCTTACCGACCCACATGGTTCAATAGGAACTCTAATCTCCAAGATCACACCCTTTGCAATCACGGGAGCCATTAGCATTGTGGCCGCCAACGGGACACTTTCCGGTGCTGCGCTACTTAGCACATATATCTAAGGTTCAACAACCTTATCAAAGTTCTATTGTCCTCCCACTTAACTTTTCGCGAAAAATTCCATCTCAAGAAACTTGACGTTCCAAGTAACAAACTCTTTTGTTCTCGGTGTTATGGAGAAATTCCCAACAAATTCTTTGAGATAACCTACAAAGACGTGCTTATCCGACTTTGGTTGTAAACATTTTACTTATGCATAGCATACCAAAATTTAAGAAAAGACAATTCGGGTTTTATCCCAAACCATAACTTATATGGTGTCATTTCAACGGATCACGATGGTGCTCTTTTCAGTGTAAAAGCGGTAGTCTCTAAAGCTTTAATCCTTAAAACATAATGGCAATTTTATAAACGACACCTTTGATCTTACCATGTCAAACATGCTTTGATTTCATCTCTCGAATATGCCATACTCCTATGGTTTATCGGGAAACATAAATCATGGAACAATTTCTCAAATCTTAGGTGTTTTGCTAAACATGTAACTCAAATATCTTCCTTTATGATCGAATCATAAACTCTTTATTTTCTTGTTACAATGATTTTTCACTTCATCTTGAAAGTCTTTGAACAATTTTCAAATGTTTCATACTTCTTCCTTATTAAGTAAATATATAGATATATCCACTTAAAATTCTGGAGAAAGCAATGAAGCAAAAAAGATCCATCGCATATGGCTACACATAATGGACTATATACATCAACATGCATAATATCCAATAAGTTAATCATCCGTTCCTCTTTGGCCTATGGACGGAGTTTGAATTATCTCGAGGAAAGTTTCACAAGCATCAATTGATCAAAATCAAAGACTCCAAAAATTCCATCAACATGGAGTTTCTTCATGTTTTCTTTCCAATATAATTTAAAACAGTGATGTCACTTCATAAGTGATCTTTCAATCATTTGTCTTGCGACATTTTAGCAATAGTGTTTATGGATGTGATTTCTCCAACTAGACTTGTAAAAGTTCATTCATCCTTTATGGAATATGGTAATTATTTGAACAACCATTGTTCTCGTAATACCGGAACAAAATAACAATTATTAAAACAAATCTTGAAGGCTAGGTTTGACGACAACGAAAAACACAATAACACTTTATTTGTTTTCGATGAACATCATCACTTATTCTCTTGCTAGTTACTTAGGCCGTTGTAATTCATGAATTGTGTTGTTCTGTATGACACTTCACACCAACCAATTTGGTATCCAGTACTGGTATCCAATACCTCAGAACCACATTGTTTAACAAGCAAGGAATACAGCCATAACATGTATATCTTCTATATACCTAAGTTGGACATCTCCAACCTTTTCTTTTCTGCCAAATATTTTATAGATTCTCTTTCAACAATTCCTTTTCTTTTAAAAGAATCTATCAACATCAATAGTGGTGTCATTCACATGACACATAGTACAAAGTGTATATAGTCAAATACTAATACCTTTGGACTTGCACTTTGAAGTGAATCACCATCATCAAATGTTTGGTGTTCTTTCAAAATCCATTCTTTAGTAATCTTTTAGTGTAGTAAACATTTTACTTACATCTTCTATTCATCCTTATCATGAAAACTTTCATGATCAAGCTACTATAGCTTGTAAGGAAGAATCGCGAGTATAATGTTAGTTTCCAAAACCTTTTTGGGAGATCCGGATGCTTAGCATCTCCATCCTTCACAAATTCTCATACAATATGAGAACATGTATTTTGCTAAATTATACTCTATCATAATGCAACCAAAAACATTGTTTCAGATATCACAATATCTTTCACGCATGATTGTTTCTGAAACAATTTTCAGCTCCTATATAATCTTGATATTAAAACAACTTTTGAATATCAATAATCATGGAGGCAAACATGATACTTTAGATACTAACATTGGAATTCTTACTCTTGATTTAATACTACTTATTAAACTTCATGGAGTAAATAGAGTTTGCTGAAAGTTTGTAATAGGACTTATAAACTTTAAATTGACATTCAAAACAATACGATACAAGTTCGTAAAGTAAATATCCAGAATTCTATAGTTCTATTATCTCAATTAAAACTAAGCATAAGGTAGTGAATAGACGCCAATGACTACAACAAATTATGCAAATTCACTTCGGTTTAGTTTATGACAAATTGAGTTTGACTAATCCAAATTAGAAATGAACTCCCACTCAAAAACGACATCCCTCGTGCCTTTTTGGGGATTACATGAACCAAATCCACTACACCAAGTCCGATCATCACGTGAGTCGGTGTATGATACATTGCAAATGTATCTGTAATTTTTGATGTTCCATGCTTGGTTTTATCTACTTTCTTATGTTTTGTCCACACTTTGGAGTACTTTTCATATGATTTCTTGGACTAACATATTAACAAGATGCCACAGTGCCAGTTGCCTGTTTTCTGCTATTTTTGGTTCCAGGAAGTCAGAAAATGAATATTCTCGGAATTGGACGGGACAAAAGCCAAAGTTACTATTTTCGCGGAAGACTCACGGAGCCAGAAGGAGAGTCGGAGAGGGGCCACAGCGTGGCCACACCACCCCATGGCACGGGTCCACCTAGGCCGCGCCAGGGCATGGTGTGGGCCCCCTGGCTGGCCATCGACCTTGCCTCCTTCGCCTATAAGAGCCTCCCGATACCAAAACCCTAAAACATCAATCAGAAGTCCACAAAAAGTTCCGCAGCACCGCTACCACCGAAGGGGAGATTCAGGGGACAAAAAGTCTCTGTTCCGGCACCTTGTCGAGATGGGGAAGTGCCCCCGGAGCCATCTCCATCAATCTCCACCACCATCTCCATCACCATTGCTGATTCCCATGATGAGGAGGGAGTAGTTCTCTCTCGAGGCTATGGGTTCTACCGTTAGCTATGTGTTCATCTCTCTCTCTCTCTCTCTCTCTCTCTCTCTCTCTCTCTCTCTCTCTATGCATGATCATATTGTGATCATGAGCTTGTAATCTATAGATCTACCTTGCTACTCAAGTGCTTTAATAGATCTCTGCTCTCCCCATGTGTGTGAAAGTGACAGCATGCACACCATGGTGGCACTTAGGCTAGAGATTTCAAATACTTGTTATGATTTATATTTGGAGTTGGATGTCTTTATGAAATTGTGGTGTTTGTTGGACTCATCTAGTACTCAAGGTGACAGTGTGGGGTTTTCTAGATGGGAAAGGCTTACTTTGAGGTGTGCTGTTATAGCCCTACCATGGATTAGAGTGTCCAACCGGAGAGTAGTTAAGAGTAGTATCATAAAGAGAAGATATTTATATGAGAGTGTTCACTAGTGAAAGTATGGTCCCTAGGCCTTGTTTCTAGGCATTGATACACCGTTTGCTATTAGATCTGTTACATGTTTGCTTGCTTCCATCTTTATTTCAGTTTGCCTTTAGTCTTTTCCACGCCATCAAGCTATTTTCTATCACCGTTACCACTTATAATTATACATACCACTTTTATTTCACTATCTCTTCGACGAACTAGTGCACCTATACACCTGACAAGTGTATTGGGTGTGTTGGGGACACAAGAGACTTCTAGTATCTTGATTGCAGGATTGCTTGAGAGGGAATACCTTTGACCACTTCCTCCCTGAGTTCGATAAACCTTGGGTGATCCACTTAAGGGAAAACTTGTTGCTGTTCTACAAACCTCTGCACTTGGAGGCCCAACAAATGTCTACAAGAATAGAAGTGCGTAGACATCAAGCTATTTTCTGGCGCCGTTGCCGGGGAGGTAAGGTAAAAGGTACTCACATCCTCCGGTGTGAGTGCTCGAAGTTATTTCCTTTAGATTCTGCAATTTTGTCTTTTTGTTTCTTGTTTTCACTAGTTAGGCTTAATGGAAAACAACAACAAAAATAGAGAGCTTTATAGTATTTATCTTGAGTTAGGACATTAAGTGTTTGAAGAGAAAATTAAAAAACCTATGGAACTTTATTTGCATGCTAATAGCAATGTTGTTAGTATGAACTCTTTGGACACCATTATTTCTAATGCTATGGAAAAGTCTAAGCTTGGGGAAGCTAGTTCTTATGAAAATGATCTTTTTAGTTCCCCAGCTTTGGAAGATAGCTATTCTATTGCTTATGATGGTACCAAACCTCCAATATATGATGATTACAATGATGAATATGATATTTTCAGTCCACCTACTATTGAGGATAAAATTAATTATGATCACAATATGCCTCCTATATTTGATGATTATGGTGATGAGAATATTAATGATAGCTATTTTGTTGAATTTGCTCCCACTACAATTAACAAGAATGACTATGTTTATGTGAGGAGTATTAATTCTTTTATGCATGTGGCTCATGATAAGAATGTTTTATGTGATAGTTATATTGTTAATTTTATTCATGTTGCTACTGAAAGTTATTATGAGAGAGGGAAACATGGTTTTATGTGTCTCAACAATATTAAGTTTCCCCTCTTTATGTTGAAATTTTTGAAGTTGCACTTGTTTTGCTTTCCTATGATTGTTGCTTTGTGCTTTCATGACTTGTTTCTTTACAAGATTCCTATTCATAGGAAGTGGGTTAGACTTAAATGTGCTTTGAATTTGCTTCTTGATGCTCTCTTTTACTTCAATTCATATTTCTTATGTGAGCATCTTCTCAAACTATCATGCCTAACTTAAAGGCGTTAAAGAAAAGTACTTATTGGGAGATAACCCAAAAGTTTTAGTTGAGTCTTGGAAGTTATTGCTTCAGTAATAACCGCTCCTTATCCTTTTTATTTGCTTTTTGTGCCAAGAGTGACCTCTAATGAGAGAGAGGTAATGATTGGGAAAGTTGCTGTCCCGAAACAGATTTTTGTGCTTCACCGTAAAAATTCGTGTAAAATCTCTGAATGTCTTTTTGAGGCGTGAATTTTTTTGCTTCTGCCCCAGGTTGTTATCTGACTTTCATTAGTTCAACACTTTTTGATTTGAGCAACAGAAGGTCTTCTAAAAAATTCGTCTTTACCTGCTGGTCTGTTTTGAGAAATTTCTGCCATTTTCTGCATTTGCTTCTTGTTGGTTCCTTTTTGAGTTCTTTTGGGAATTGAGATTTTTGAGGGAAGTGCTATAGTAGCTAGTGTTCTAATGGAAGTTTATTTGGTGTTATAACTGAACCATAAGACTTATTTATATTGAGTGCACTAATGTTGCTAATAAAGATTGTGTGAAGTTTTGTATGAAGGAAAAATTTCAGGTGTATGGAAGGAATGAGTAATGAGATGAATGGACTAAAGCTCAAACTTGGGGATGCCACGCGTGTCACCCCAAGAAATATCTAAGAATTACAAGCGTCAAATCTTGGGGATGCCCAAGGCATCCCCTTTTTCATCAATAAAAATCACAGGTTTCTTCCAAACGCTTCATTTTTATTGTTTCATGCACAATTGTGTTGTTCTTGGAGCATCTTCTTTTTTGTTTTGGTTTTTCGTTTGCTTAGTTTGCTTAGTTTTCTAAATAAATTGGTTGGAACCCCTCTTTCATGCATTGGTTTTCAAATAGTTTGGTTTGGATTGGAAAAGAGTAGGAAAGTTCTTGCTTAAGTGGTAAAGAGAGCTTGTTTTTGACTGTGACATATGCTTTGTCATGCCATGCTTGATATTGTTTTGGCTTTATGCTTAATATTCTTTGATGTAGCATGACTTGTTATAAACAATTGATATTGCTTAATGTGCCTTGGATGAATCATGCGTAATTTTAGCATATTAAAGCATAGTATAGTGGTATTCTCCTTTGATGCTTTATTTGGGTTGACTTGGCACATGCTCACACCATGTTATGACTATCCAAAGTCACTATAGCCTTTATGATCCTTTAGTTTTCAACTTGTAGTATCACTTTATGCTTTTATCAATGATGTTTTGTTACTCTGCATGATTATGGCCATTATTGCTCTCTTAGTTTGTCGCTCCCAGTCTTTTGCTAGCCTCCGCAACCAAGTATGAGTTCCACTCATGCATCCAACTCCCTAGACCAAGTTATTCCAAAGAGTCCAACATACCTACCTACTAGCTTATGATATTCCAAGTATATTCATGCTTTTGTTTACCTTCCGAATTAAACTTGTTATAAGAAAACTAGTGATTAAAGCTCTCACAAACTTGATGGCACACTTTACTTTTCTTGCGCTTAATAAACTTGAACCATTGTGTCGTCTATGTTGTATATGCTTGCACTTATTTGTTGGGAATTAGTAGAACCATGCTTTCATGGGGAACGCTTTCAACATTGCACTTGGTACTTGTACCTAGTTGATAACATGCTCTTTTGTATATGGATGTCGTCGGTGTGAAATGAAAGGGGAGCTTGTAAGTCCATGGAGTTATGTATATGTGTTAGAGAAACGCCTGGGTCACTGGTCTAATCCATGCTGACATGATGGAAACCTGCAGCGTAACCATAATGAGCTGTCTATGAAGCATTCTTCTTATAAAAAAAGAGTCCTATATTGAGAAAAAAAGAGAAAAGAAAAAAAGAGATACTATGAAAAGAGGAAAGAGAGAAAAAGCACCATATTCCCATGGTAAATAAGAAGAATGCTGAGATGCTCGTTGTCTGCTTGCCTTGTCATTTTTATATGGGGATTCTTCCGTATCATCGCAAGGTACCTGCTTGGAGGTTCTCAATGATACACATGTACTTACAATGACAAGAACTTATCGGTGACTAAACTTGAGTAGCATGAGGAGCGGCCCTCGTATACAAGGGACATGAGATTTCTGACTTATACTTCGTCAAGCATGTACACCATATTTTGTTCACTTTAACCTTAATCACTTCAAGATGCTTATGATAGGGGCAATGAGAGCTGAAAGCTATAACTACCATAATTTTTGGAAGCTCTTTATGAGACTTGAAACCCTGCTTCCTTCTTTGAAGGCCTTTCTTCCACCATTATATTGAGTCCCCACCTTCTATCTTTATGCACCTACTTTGAGAGCATAGTGGCCATTCTTAGTTCTATGGGCATTGTCCCAAGACTAGTTGATTGATGCATAACTTGATATTGCTTGTTTTAAACTATTTGTATCTAGTCACTCTTATGAACTTTGAAGGTGTCCTATGCATTTATATTTGCTACTCTATTGAGGGACAGGCTGAATGCTATTATGCTATGTTTTCGTTATGTTAAACAAACAAACGTCTTGCAAAGCATTGTTATTCATGAATCTTTTGTTTGTGCCTTTTCATGTTGCAACATAGTTGCTTTGTCTTATTGTTAGAACTTTGTCTTTCATGTTATGATTGAAGTACTATGATCCCAGCTTTGAATGTTTTGCAAATACTTTGATCAAGTCTTTGATGGTGCATGTCACCTCAAAAATTATTCTTTATTTTTATCACTTACCTACTCGAGGACGAGCACGAGTTAAGCTTGGGGATGTTGATACATTGCAAATGTATCTGTAATTTTTGATGTTCCATGCTTGGTTTTATCTACTTTCTTATGTTTTGTCCACACTTTGGAGTACTTTTCATATGATTTCTTGGACTAACCTATTAACAAGATGCCATGCTGCTGCTTGCCTGTTTTCTGCTGTTTTTGGTTCCAGGAAGTCAGAAAATGAATATTCTCGGAATTGGACGGGACAAAAGCCAAAGTTACTATTTTCTCGGAAGACTCACGAAGCCAGAAGGAGAGTCGGAGAGGGGCCATAGGGTGGCCACACCACCCCATGGCGTGGGTCCACCTAGGTCGCACCAGGGCATGGTGTGGGCCCCCTGGCTGGCCACCGACCTTGCTCCTTCGCCTATAAGAGCCTCCCGATACCAAAACCCTAAAACATCAATCAGAAGTCCACGAAAAGTTCCGCAGCGCCGCTGCCACCGAAGGGGAGATTCGGGGGACAAAAAGTCTCTGTTTCGGCACCTTGTCGAGATGGGGAAGTGCCCCTGGAGCCATCTCCATCAATCTCCACCACCATCTCCATCACCATTGCTGATTCCCATGATGAGGAGGGAGTAGTTCTCTCTCGAGGCTATGGGTTCTACCGTTAGCTATGTGTTCATCTCTCTCTCTATGCATGATCATATTGTGATCATGAGCTTATAATCTATAGATCTACCTTGCTACTCAAGTGCTTTAATAGATCTCTGCTCTCCCCATGTGTGTGAAAGTGACAGTGTGCACACCATGGTGGCACTTAGGCTAGAGATTTCAAATACTTGTTATGAGTTATATTTGGAGTTGGATGTCTTTATGAAATTGTGGTTTTTGTTGGACTCATCTAGTACTCAAGGTGACAGTGTGGGGTTTTCTAGATGGGAAAGGCTTACTTTGAGGTGTGCTGTTATAGCCCTACCATGGATTAGAGTGTCCAACCAGAGAGTAGTTAAGAGTAGTATCATAAAGAGAAGATATTTATATGAGAGTGTTCACTAGTGAAAGTATGGTCCCTAGGCCTTGTTTCTAAGCATTGATACACCGTTTGCTATTAGATCTGTTACATGTTTGCTTGCTTCCATCTTTATTTCAGTTTGCCTTTAGTCTTTTCCACGCCATCAAGCTATTTTCTATCACCGTTACCACTTATAATTATCCATACCACTTTTATTTCACTATCTCTTCGACGAACTAGTGCACCTATACACCTGACAAGTGTATTGGGTGTGTTGGGGACACAAGAGACTTCTAGTATCTTGATTGCAGGATTGCTTGAGAGGGAATACCTTTGACCAGTTCCTTCCTGAGTTCGATAAACCTTGGGTGATCCACTTAAGGGAAAACTTGCTGCTGTTCTACAAACCTCTGCACTTGGAGGCCCAACAACTGTCTACAAGAATGAAGTGCATAGACATCAGTGTAGCTTCAAAGGCGAGCATCAATATGGGCATCATATCAACTATATGACTCATGCTTAACCTTTCGGTCCGTGTTCCGAGGCCATGTCTGTACATGCTAGGCTCGCCAAGTAAGAACCTTAGTACTCGCGTGTGTAAAACTGTCTTACACCCGTTGTATGAAAGCGTAGAGTCGAGTACACCCGATCATCACGTGATGTCTCGAAACACGATCCATAGAACGGTGCATACTTAAGAAAGAACACATTTTTATTTTGATATCTAAATGAGGAATCATCTTAAAATGCTACTAAAACGCCAAACTAGCAATATAAGATGTAAACATCTAATGTGTAAAGTGAGATGATATGGTCCATGCATTTGATCTCTATCATATGCATCATGGTATAATCTCTATCATTCCTTTATGTGTAAGGCCAAGGTCTATGGAACTTACATGTTAGGTGTGTTGTAAGAGTATCTATCATACATCTACTTACAACATTAGCATATCATGACACTAGCCCAGCAACGATCTAAACTAGACGCCTCTAATTTATCCATTGCAAGTTTTACATGGCTTAGGGCTTTCGGAGATAGAACTGTTCTTACCTACGAACATGGAACCACAACGAGGATAACCAAGTTATTAGCAACTCGTTGTAAATCAGATATTGACTATAGTAGGAGAGAGAGACACCCGCCAGCCACTTATGCAAAACTAGTTGCATGTCAGTCGTGGAACCGGTCTCATGTACGATGACATGTGAGGTTGGTCCGGGCCGCTTCATCCCACTATGCCACCAATATCCAAAATACATAGAAGATGCAATAACATAATCATCATCGCCCACATATAAACATATGTGTACTACCCGTGCAAAGCACCTACGCATAGATCAGGCTCTGATACCACTGAAGGGTTCGCAACATAGAAAACAAAAAAAATCCTACGATGAGAACTATACGCCAAGATCTATCTACTAGATACAGAGCAACGGGTGGATATACATCCATAGAGAACATACCCTTGAAGACAACAAAGCTTTGTTAACGAGATGGAACTCGTGGATGATGTAGTCGTACACTTATCAATATCAAGATCGTGATGAAGTCTAGCAGGTCCGGCTCCAGCACGTCCATCAGATCTAGCTCCAGCAAGTCCAGCACCGCAAAGCAGCGGTGCATCCATGATCGCACACACGTTCGGTACCCCGACAACCTCCATCCCTCGCTCTAGCAAAGCAGCGGAAGCAGCAACTCCTTTCCAGATAAAGCCACCGGGAACATGTATCTCGCTAATCCGAGACCATGGGGGAATAATACTAGAGGGGGAGAGAGATCCTTCACGAGGAGGTGTGAGGAAGAAGGGGTGTGAGGGGGCCTTTATAGGAGGAGGAGGTACCCTCCCATGGCCGGTGCCCATGGAGGGTGTCCCTTCACCTCCCCCATTCATGTGGTGGTAACCCCCTCCACATTAAAATGCCTCTTCACATTCTCTTTTAAAGTCTCAACTTTAAATGCATTAAATTTCACCAAATTTAATGCTCTCTCATTTAATAAAACTCTTTTATTAATTTTATTCAGAATTTTTTGTTAATTACTTTAATTAACAAACATTTACATAAAACCCCCTGCAACATTTCAATATTACATGCAGAACCAATTTCAGCAATTTCACCCGAAACAGTTTTGGTGTCTATTGAAATAATTTCAGCGCTTTCTTAAATCTTTATCTGAAACATATTTGCTCCAAATGGTGTCGGTATCCCTTAAGTGTGTCACCCTACAGTTCGCGAATAATGCAGACATGATCGAGACCCCTCTCAGATCAATAATCGAGCGGACACGAGATCCATACTGACTCCTACACATTCAACAATGACTTCTCTGATCGTGAGAACCTTTAACACTAGTAACTAAATCCCTTTGTCTAATGATATAATACATGTCCGAGATTCGATCATCGGTATCCAAATACCTAGTTTGATCTTGTTACCGACATGCACTCTTTTCTCGTTCCCGTGATATAACATTCTAGTGATCTCATCACTTGCTTGCAAGTTATCTTAATGTGATATCACCGAGAGGGCCCAGAGTATATCTATCCGTCATCGGGATTGACAAATTCACTCTTGATCCATGAGCCTCAACATAACACCTTCGTAGTACTGAACCCACCTTTATAGTCACCCTGTTACAGTGTGACGCTTGATGTTATCAAGATACTCTTCCGGTGTTAGCAATTAACATGATCTCATGGTCTAAGGACTAAGATTACTTTGTATGATGTTATAGCAATATAAACATAATGACTTTGATCGTAATGCTATACTTCGGATGAATGTTCATCACATCATTCCACCAATGTTGTGACCTCGTTATTAACTACATCCAATGTCCATGATCAGGAAACCTTGATCATCTTGTTAATCAACGAGCTAGTTTATATGAGAGGCATTACTAGGAACTTTTTATTTTGTTCATTAAACACACATGTATTAACGTTTCCAATTAATACAATTATAGCATGAAAAATAAACATTTATCATAAACATGGAATAAGATAATAACCACTTTATTATTGCCTCTCAGGCATATTCCCTTCACTATATCGATGACATATTGATATTCGGGACCAACCTCACTGTTATTGAGGAGGTCAAAGAGTTCCTATCTCGCTGCTTTGAGATGAAAGACTTGGGAGTGGCTGATGTAATCTTAAATATCAAGCTACTGAAGGATGATAATGGTGGGATTACACTGCTTCAGTCCCACTATGTGGAAAAGATATTGAGTTGCTTTGGGTATAGCGACTACAAGTCTTCTCCCACGCCTTATGATCCGAGTATGCTACTTCGAAAGAATCGAAGGGATGCTAAAGATCAATTGAGATACTCTCAAATTATTGGCTTGCTCATGTATTTAGCCAGCGCTACGAGGCCTGACATCTCCTTTGTTGTAAGCAAACTGAGTCGATTTGTGTCAAATCCTGGAGATGATCATTGGCATGCTCTTAAGAGAGTTTTGCGCTATTTGAAAGGCACTGCGAGTTATGGTATTCACTATGTTGGGTATCCTCGAGTACTTGAGGGTTATAGTGATTCAAACTGGATATCTGATGCTGATGAGATTAAGGCCATAAGTGGTTATTTGTTTACACTTGGTGGTGGTGCTGTTTTCTGGAAGTCTTGCAAGTAGACCATCTTAACGAGGTCAACTATGGAAGCAGAACTCACAGCATTATACACAACCACTATTGAAGCAGAGTGGCTTCATGAACTTTTGATGGACTTACCTGTGGTTGAAAAACCAATACCCGCCATCATGATGAACTGTGATAATCAAACTGTGATCGTCAAAGTAAACAGTTCTAAGGATAATATGAAGTTATCAAGGCATGTGAAGAGGAGATTGAAATTTGTCAAGAAACTAAGAAACTCTGGAGTTATTGCATTGGATTATATCCAAACATCTAAGAACTTGGCAGATCCCTTCACAAAGGGCTTATCACGTAATGTGATAGATAATGCATCGAGGGAGATGGGTTTGAGACCCACACAATGAGTTGTTCGCAGTGGTAACCCACTCTATGTGATCGGAGATCCCATGAATTAGAGCTGGGAGTCAAGTTGTTGATCAGCTGAGAGGAGAGTATGCCCATATTATATTTACATCTCCATAAAGATGCAATACTCTCTTATTTTGCATGGCAGGTTGATATTTATCTTAATATGTTCTAAGTGGCTTTTCTAAGAAGAGATGTTGTCCTGCAGAACATCTATTGAGGAACACACCTATATGAGTCTGACTGTCAAACGTCGCAGTCAATGAGAGTTGGGTGCTATCTAATAAACTCATGAAAGGCCCTGGAGTATGACGTATAAGCTCCAAGCCGTGGGGAAGCCCTGCGGCAGCCCTGTACCGGTCTAGATTTTGTGTGAAACTAGTGTGCAGAAAACTTGTAGTTCAAAGCATAGTCCACTATTCAAGTTGCTAGCTAGTGTAGCATGAAGTTTAACGTGGAAGTTCAACTTAACAGTCTCCACTACACACCGGTATATAAAACAATATTCTATAATGAAAGTGAGGTGATGTGACAATGAGGCTTTGTGGGGGATTGTTGCAATTTGGTGAGTTTTGGGTTGTTGGCCTATTAGACAAATTCTGAAATTCTCTTTGGCCCATTTGTGCATAGCAGCACTTGGTTGTGCTAGTGGTGCCAAAGTTTAGTTCCACATTGCTAGTTTAGTGAGAGTTATATCTGCTTATATACTAGGATGTTCCACCACTCACTAAGGTGTGAGAAGAAGAGAAGCTCTCACGTACTCCTCCTCCAATGCCGACCGCCTCGCCTCGCCACGCCACGCCTCGCCTCGCCTCGTCACGACGCGCGTGCGCCATAGGTTGCGGGAATCTTAATCGTGGATTAATTACGAGCCGTTAACAAATGCTTTAATTAGTCAGTCGTTTCTAGTCTTTATGAGACGTGGGTTGTTACTGACTCGGACATGGGCTGAGCTCCACAATCTCTCTAACTTGCGCTATATAAGCATCTGCGCTAAACCTAATCGGCAGAACCTACACACGCGTCTCCTTTCAGTTTATTTGCGCCGCCGCCTTCGTCTTCCCCATTCTGGCTTGCAGCGTGCACCGCAGATCAGGACAGTAGGCCTCCAGAACCCCGCCTCTTGTGAACCTGTACGGGTGAGAGGCGATCAGGTTTTGGGGAGTGCTTCCGCGAGACTACTGACGCCATCACGGACGACTCCTTTCCCGACGAGGACTTCTTCCCAGACATCAGCAACTTTTACATCGACGACATGGCCGATGACGTTGCTGCCACCGTTGCAGCTAGTGTTGTTGCTGCCGCCGCGGCTACTGCTGTCGCCGCTATACCGTGTGATCCTAAACTTTCTCTTTCAGATTATGCTAGAGTTTTTTATTCTAGCGATTGGAGTAGATGTGATAGGTTTATCATATTTAGATATAATCTGTTTATCTACTTTGTTAATCTACATGATTAGTTTTGGTACTCTTTGTATGATCATCCTTTATAAGTTTATTATTCGGATTAAATCATATATATTATTGCTTATATTTTCAACAGTTTAAACTTGTAGGATTTATTTCGGGTACGCTTGAGTCATTACTATAAACTTCCTCCCTGCAACGAGACAACACTCTAGTAGATAGATGAACCAGTGAGGCATGCACTAAGTTGATTGCTGCTACTTCTGTTGGTTTCCTTCAGGCACCGACTGCGTAATCTAGACTGTCTCAGCTGGCATATTAGTCTGCCATAAATATGGTTGGTTCGAGTTTAACCACATCTTTGTAAAATCAAATACTCCCTCCGTCCCAAAAAGGATGTCTCAAGTTTGTCTAAACTTGGATGTATCTAGACACTATTTAGTATATAGATACATCTAAATTCAAACAAACTTGAGACATCCTTTTTGGAATGAAGGGAGTATATCATATTTACTTTATGCCCACTGTCTATAAAGAATTGGTTGATCTAGATGGTAAAATTTGGAAGACAAACTCTGTATATTTGTTTTGCAAATAATCGTATACTGACAGTCAAGTAAATAATCAGCCACAGCTTGGTGGCGCCTTATTTGCCTCCATCACTAGGCTATGGTTATCCATCTCCCTGTTTACTGACAAGTTTGTTAGACATTGACATCATCGTCAATGGTAGCGGCCATAAAGCAATGGAATCAATCGGAAGGAATTTTGTCATCACCGAGCAATGGAATAAATCAGAAGGAATACAATTTGCTGTTATATTGACGCTTCCCACATGTACAGGTCTTTAAAAATGTAGAGCTTATCTATACAGAGGATGATAATGACCAGTACATCTATAGAAGATACCAATTTTCCACATGTTATGGAGACCTTAGCAAGGAAATTGGTGAGGCGACCTTAGCGAGGAAATTGGTGAGCCTCAATATTATTTTTTGAGATTAAGTTCTATCATCGAGCTCACAGGAATATGTATCTTACTTTTTAAAGTACACACATTTAGACGAATGACTAAAAGACAAAGGTAGTTGCTCTTTATACCTATGTGCTAATCTAAAATATTTCATTGGTCAAAACTTTAAAAAGATAATGATAAAAAATGTAGAATATGTAAAAATAAGTTGATGTGTGGTGGAAGAGTCTTCATGAAAGATACTATGCTTCTACTCTACACATATATTTTACTTAACTTCTAAAGTTTCTTCTCTTAAGATGAAGTTGTTAGTGAAAACATAAATAGTCATGTTTATTGTATGTTCATGGTTTGCACTTTTCACGCGTAAGTTTTTCGGTGTACCTCTAATTTAATAGTTTTTTCCAGATGATCCGTAGAAACCTCTTTATTCCCATACAATCCTTCGGGCTTTTTTGTAGGGTTACTACAAATACATGCTTCTTATTAGGTTTGCTTGATTTATGTCTATGAATAGCTATTAATTTATAAATAGCACCTGAAATGTATTTAGAACCCTTATGGACGACATGTCACTACATATTTTCTTTAGGTGGGAGATCTATTATTTTCGTCCATAGCTTTTCAGTAATAATATGAAAGTACCAGGCCATGTGCATTAGACCTTCAACATACGAGCAGACCATAGTTATGGCTCAACACCCTTTGATGTACACCGCAGACTTGTGACCCCTTTCACAGTAGCTTCGTTGCCAGTTTGATTGGATGATTTTCTTATTCACTTCCCTATTATTTTGTAATCTCGATGGAATTGTGTATCACGGATGATTCTTACGGAAGTTGTTCCAGTGTGTACTATAGAGCCATGGAAAAATTCTCATATTAGAAAACACAAGTTCACATCAGTTAATAATCTTAGATTACACAATTGAATTAAAATCTTAAATTACTATTGCGTAAACAATATGCCGCACCAAAGTTCTTAATTCCATTCGAAGTTTTCTTTGGTTCATCTATATTTTATACTAGAACAACTATCATGGCCATTCGTGTTGATAATAGTGTCTTTGGCTTTCCTTTCTGATTTGTGGTTAGTAAGATCATGAAAGCATGTTGATTCATCTTTTTCTTTTGTTCTCTATAATAACGCAAACTTTTCTTCTATTGAACTTCATTTCAGTTAGCTTGGTGTTAATTTTGCCTCTTCGAGAGGAAACTAAATAGATTTTCTCCTATTCTATGCCAAATTCAGAAGAAAATTGACACCTTTCTGTATTGCGGACTTGCATGACGCTGATGCGTATCATCGAACCTAGGGTGGACACAACTGCAATACTAAAGTGTATCGAGGTACTTCCCATGCCTTTACCTCTTTCCATATGTCCAGATGTTGATCAACTAGGATCCTAGAAATGATAATAGAGGTTCTTTATCGACTACAAAACTTGAGCCATTCATGCAGGTCAAACCGAAACTTTGCAATACTAAAGTGTATCGAGGTACTTTCCATGCCTTTACCTCTTTCCATATGTCCAGATGTTGATCAACTAGGATCCTAGAAATGATAATAGAGGTTCTTTATCGACTACAAAACTTGAGCCATTCATGCAGGTCAAACCGAAACTTCAGTGATTGCAACTCAGGTTATTGAATATGATATGGGAGAATTCTAAGCATAAAGCTACATATAGAGATTCCTATAATATTGTCGTGTTAGTTCACCACATAACGTAATTGAGTTGAACTCTCTTCTTGGCAATGTTTTCTTTCTACAATGCATGAACAAAAAATTAAGTAACCAACACAATGATTGTTCATTAATTATATCATTCTAGATATTGCTATAGCAGTTAAACTCGCCTTGTCATGGATTTTCATCCTTTGCACGAGATAATAATGACGAAATCCAAAAATATCAAAACAGAAAATATTCTAAACAAAAAAGGCTTTCCCCTGTAATTCTAGAAACTGCAAATCAATTTAGAATTTTTACAGCTACATGATAAGAAATCACATGACCTAGAAATTCATTCCATGCAACTGAACCTTTTTAAACTCTTTCAAGATAGCCGTCATTACCAGAGACCATTGTTGCCACTACGTGGCTATCTATATGTGTGTCCATAGCCACTGATGAATCATCCGCTTCTAAAGACCACACATGTACAATTTATATGTCTTATCATGTGATATAACTTTAGCTCCAACAAAGACGAAATATTAGTCATGACAAGGAGCATGTCATTTCTCCATTGTCATCTCAGCATTACTAACATGTAATATCTCCTTTTTTGTAAATGCATATTCTCCTAATATGCGTGCATTTAAATTGGGTCGTTAATGTGATATTATTACAATTTTCATGAAAAATATTTTAAATTTGTAGATTTGGTGAAAGTTGCATGTTGGAGACACTGCCAATTGATAAAACGATATATGTATTTCTAAACAGATCGTGTATGCACGCTTTGAGACGAGGAGAGAGCCCACCTTGGTGTTCATATACCTTTTGCATGAATGTGCTATTGTATAGTGAAATCAAGTCACATATTCACGCAAATGGAAACATGGCATGATGTGATAGGTTGCTCAAACATAATACCAAATTGTGTTCTTGGAGGTGTGCAAACACATAGTGAACCAATGGCTCACTTGGATATTTTTCAATTATATTCATACAATGCCATGTTTCGACAAAAGCACGAAATCGAGGTCATGTTATAACATTATCATACGACACACTCGGGTTTCGTACACACCTTTCATATATTATTAGTAATGTTTATGTGTGTATGATATTTGATTGTTGGCATGAAATTTAGCCATGTGTTTTTTGGCAGTTAAGAGTTACGTGTATCCATCTATGCTATTTGTGATACCATATTTCATTTATAATCGCATAATAGTTATGAAACCATATTTAGACATATTTAGAGGTTACCCTCGCATTTGCGAGAGCCACCGTGCTAGTTTATTTAAAGAAAGCTGGAGGTACGTTCTATTTCTTTTCCTTTGTTTTATTTCTTAATGTACTAGCTTGGGTTGCACATGAATCTGGCTCTATAAATGCTTGTGGAATGTCCATCATCGAGAAGTCGATTCGTTGAAGCATAAAAGAGAAGAAAGAAGAGATCTTATAAGTTTAATTAACCCTTTGGTCAGCCCTTAGCATCTCAAGAATACATTCTTCTCAAGCGAATCCAAATAGGTGTTGGTTTGCGCAAAGGAAGCTGACGTGGATGGAGGGTAAAAACAAACCAAAAGGAGAAGAAGCAGATAAATAAATTGTGAAAAGTAGAAGCTAGCTAATTCATTAGCATTTCGAGTTGCAGTGCAAGGCTATGTACAAACTCAAACTCATTTCGTATAGAAGAATCCAACTCGAATGAAGATACCAACCAAGACTTCACATTCGCCGGACGAGATGATCGCATTTCGATCCCCCGGCTGAATAACCTCTTCCTTAATGGCTGAATTCCATTCAGTTACGAATATAGATAAGACGAGCCCTTGTATTCAGTGTGAAAAGTTTCCTTGTCTTCTGATGCTAGAGTAGAGTGAGGGAGCTCTGGGCGGGGTTTCCCAAAAGGTAGTTTTTTCCATCATGTTCACCTTATCTTTATTAATAGAAAATTGTAATGCTTGTCTGTCTTAATTGACTATGGCCTGCATCTGGAGAATGGGGTTATTTTCATGGTTCTTGTATCAAAATATGCATAGGTGATATTATACAATTACTCGATTCAGATACATGATATGGGAGGAGGGAAAGGATAACTTTTCTTAACGGGGGTCTTCCCGCATCCAGAGCTAGGAACAAAAGATCAAAAGTCAAAATTTTCATGGAAGAAGACCAAGTCAAGTCAATCTCAGAGGTTGGCGATAACCGCACCTTTTGTAAATCATATTGCACAATGAGATAGTCGTCTTTCCACAATAACAAGAATCTATTTTGAGCTTTCTCGAAAGCACACTCCGAGCGACTCTGCTCGTTTGATCATTCATTTTTGATTCTTCGCTATTTTATCCAATCCATCAAGTATTTATTGGTTTGTTTCATCATTCAAGTAAAGGCATATTAAAGTATCTGCTTTTCATAAGGTGGTCGTCGACCAATCAGGCCAGTCCGTAAGAATAGAACCAGTAGAGAGTTGTTTGAGGCTTCAGCCCTAGAAGCATAAGTCAATCGCACAGAGTAACCTTAATCAATGGGGAAGTAGTCAATAGGCCTGCCAGGAAGGGAGTTGTAGTCATTGAGAGAAGTTCTCATATGGAAGGATCCAGAGTGCCTCTAAATAGATGTATTCATCATGAATGTTTCCATGGAATCGATCATCAGAGCAACCGGTTATAAAATAGAGTAGGACGCATCGGGTCAGATATCTTTCTTTCACGAGGAACGTTGGAATAGGCGTTGATGGGGCAGCGATATGAAGCAAAAGAAGCCATGTGTCTAGGAACCATTTGTGCCGGGGAGAAGGAGGATTTAGGGATGCTGCAATCGAACCGCATGAAAGATTGACTCGAACCGTGGATGAAACTAGTAAGTGGGCACGTGCAACGCATGCCATCACTATTATAAGTCATCTAAGAAATTTATCCACACTCTCACAAAATAATGTAAACTGCTAAATACTATATATCATAGATACATATGATATATAGGTTAACTAACTGACGCCTTGCTGAAATAATAGTCTCACATTCTCCGTAACTTAACATGAAGAAGAATCTTTGAATAAACAAGAAACAACATACTACCTCAACAATCTTCATGGTTGGAACTGAAGCATGTATGAACAAAATAAAGATACATGAGCGCCTGAACGGGTAATATCTCAAATGGACAATAGCATTAAACTAAAACTGTAAGTGATAGGATGAGAAACAGAAAAGGTAGAAGTATAACCATAGACAAAGAACTTTTAATTGCTTTTGCTGAAGAGATAAAAAGATGTAATAGCACAATTTGGAGCATTATATGCTACCCCTTTTACCGTCATTTTCGCTCACACCCGTTCAGAGTCGACAATGACTTTCAGAGTCGACAAAGAAATGGAAACAGCCATAGGGTGAAAGATTCTATGGCTGTTTCCATTTCTTCACGGACTGAGCGGAGGTGGAACTTCAAAAGGATGAAAAAATATCTTAAACTCCGATTTTTTAAAAATTATTTTTACTTCCCCAATAGAATCATCATGTCTCTCCTTCTTCCATGTTTTATCTGTTATCACAGTCCATGTAATTCACGATAGGAAACTCTCTTAGATATTTTCAGAAGCACTTTCCAAGCACCAAACAAGAAGTAAAAATGATTTTTTATGCACAACATAATAACCATAGCAGCCAATAGTTAAGAAACTGGAGATGGCCGGGGGCAGCGGCCAGGGCGGCGATCCCTGGTCTAGGCGACGGCCGGCAATGACCTTCCCTCTTGTCGACGCGATTTAGAGGGCTGTGGAGATCGGTCATGGATCTGGGAACCCGCCTAGATCCGTCGTTCCTAGCCTTTGGCCATTGGCGGCGCGGTTGGGAGGCTAGTACGGAGCCGAATTGCATGTATTGGCGAAGATCCGGCCTGGCTGCGAGTGTCGAGAGGCGGGGAATCCGGTGAAAACCGTGCTCTCACGTCGATGAGAACGGGCGATGGCGGCGCCATTGCGCCATTACCTTGTTGGAGGCATCGACCTTGCAACCATCGAACCACATGAAAGATTGACTCGAACGGATGATGAAATGAATGAATCTTCTACTTCTAATACTCCCTCTGTCTCAAAAAAAATATCGCAAGTTTATCGAAATTTAGATGAATCTATATACTAAATAGCAGCTAGATTTATCCAAATTTTGACAAATCTGCGACATCTATTTTGAGAACGGAGGAAGTACTTTTTTCCAAAATAAAATAAGAAGAAGTAGTGACTAGTCCGCCCAAAATAATGGCCCATGGGCCATGGGAAAGAGCATGTGCAGCCTTTCCAGGCTTAAAGGCAAGGAAATCAGTCCAGGTAGGAAAAGAATCGCTAGCTCCAGACTTTAGACATAGGCGCGCCCTAAAAATAATGAATAAGCGCAGGTTGATTTCTTCTCTCGTTTCCAAGAACGTTTGGCAAACCAATCAACAGACTACATCTACAGCTCGTCTTGCTTATTAACACTGGCATTACGACAAAAATTACAATTATGAGGGAACCATCATTAGTATTTACAGGTCTATGGTTGGCTTTTATGTCATTTTTGTTCGATTGCCTTCAGGAAAGTACATGATTGTGTCATGAAATAAGAAAGAGTACGAAGACCTCGAATATTTGCTTGTTTCTTTGAGTTAAATATACTAACAATCCATGTACTTGTCGAACTGACTCGATTTACATGTCTAATCCATGTTTGGTGTCGAAATTGCACTGATTCAGACGCCACGTGGACTAAAATCTTGCAAGAACACCCTCCCACTATTAGAACTTTTTTTCCACCGCCAGATATTTGGACGTATCCTCCTCCCCATCAGATCCATTATGTAGAGCACCTCACGATGTTACAGATCCTTTCATCTCAGAGAGTTTTATTTGAGGGAGGAAAAAAAGGAAGGACTCGACGGAGGCGCGAAAGCGACGAGCAAACGATGGAGGTGGTGATCGCTGGACTAGAAGGTGGAGTGGCATATTTACAATAGAAGGTTAACTAACGGTAACAATGTAATGCGGGAGGGGCTAACTGCAAATTTCCAGTCCATCTTTGCTCCTGCAAGTGGGACAAACCTCCACGTGGCACCCGAGTCGGCGCAATTTCGATGCCAAACATGGATTAGGACTAAATCGAGCTCAGTTCACAAGTAAACGGGCAAAATTTAGCAAATTCCGAGTAGGAGGACTAAATCGAACCAGCGTGGGCGGTGTATTTAACTATGTTTCTTTTAGACTTTATTTTGTAAAATTGATGGAGTCAGTTCTCGCTTCTATTAATATAGCTTCTATTAATATAACATGGTATTGATTGTAAAAAAAAAACACTGAATTCAAAGTTCAACAGCACAACGCGGTCCTTGGACTGCTGTGTTCTGTGTTGCAACAAGGACGAGAACACGTGCAGAGTCAACCACTCGAGCCAACACCTACCAACAAAAAGCGAAAAACGCGCAGACCAAGGTCCACTTCCAACTCACCGCGAAGAAAATCGGGCCGTGCGGTGTTGGGGGCTATCGCTCTCGCCGGCCCGGCGTCAGCGTCTCTCTCACCCCCCATGTTGGCTGTCGGCTTAATTGGCACGGCGGATCAAGCAGCAGCCAAGACAAACTGTGTCTGGTCCTGCCTAGTCGGTGCCATCCCTGGCCCTGCTCGCACATCACTACCTCATTAAGTACCAGATTAGATTCGTTCTCTGCACAGCAAGGTCAGGAAAGTAACAGAGAATATATTCTGATTTCGCGCAGTTTCAGATCTCAAACAGAATGGGCTTTGATTCTGATGTCTGCAGCTCTGAGCTCCCCCAAGGTAGAGAATGAGAAGCACTCCAGCTCGGTCGGGCTTTTTCTGCTAATTAGCTGTTGCTTCACTCAAGAAAATACTGCCAATGGGAAGGAGCATATGTCTGTAGGTTCACCTTGAAGGCACACGACCAGGAACCATGGAGGGGCTTCCCAGTTTGCACACTCCAGCCTTGCAAGCCACACTAAATAACTCCATCTAAGAAAAAGCTACACTAAACAAACAACAATGAGCAAATTAAGTTCACTGGCTAGAATACAATCTGATAGATTTTCTATATACTATATATGCATAATTAAGCGTCCTCCAATTGCCATCTACCTACCTCAACATTATTAGATTACTACAAACAAACTTAGAAAGAGAGATAGAGGACAGTGACATGAGTTTATACAAGCATAGGCCCGGATCAAAATAATTTAGCTCAAGTATCAAGTCAAGTATCTCAGTGTTGCTTCACTCAAAACATATCAGCCAGGAACATATATGGAAACACCTGAAGCTGAAGGCACTTGGCTATCAAGCATTTCTGGACTTGCAATGCTGCTCCCAAACCACAAAAGCAAACAATGGACTGAAGCAGTAAAAGAGAAATGGACTGGAACTCTGGAAGAGGCGCAAACAATTGACACAGCATGACCTACTTAAATCGTATCTGCATTACGCCCTCAACGGCATTGGTATATATATTTACATGTACCTGATTTTCACCCATATCCAGCTCCGATCCAAACTCAATCTTCCTCGCCAGCTAGAGCAAGATCAGACCAGCAACATAGCTGAATGATAAGATGTCTCACCATATAAAATGGTCCAGCTATCGCCCCTAATATCGGTAGTATACATGAATTTGTGCCACAGTTTCATCCCCAGCAACCTCTGTTCCGTGGTTATCCTAACTCTAGTTTTACACGATTGAGCTGCACAAACTTACAGAGAGCATGGAACCGGCAGAGTTTCATCCACTGCAGATGGCGTTGAGGAGCACATGCCCCAACATGAGGTCCACGAAGTACTGGTGACCGATCTTGCCGTCCCGCCATGCCAGCTTCGCCGGCGCACGCCCGTAGTGCACGCCGTCGTTGCAACGGTTGTCGTAGTGCCACGGGAACGTCATGTCGAAGTTGTCGATCACCCCGCCTGTGAGCACACCGTGCTGCCTCAGCTTCTCCACCAGCACGCCATTGAACAGCTCCATCTTGTTCGGATTGAATGCCAGGTCCCGAGCATACCCGCCGGTCGCAACCGTCGTCCGGTAGAACACCCTTGGCGCAGCAAGCCCGCGCGACCGCACTTTGGCCATGACGCCGGACCAGAACTCTGCAGCAAACTCGGTGGCCTGTATGTAGGCGCGGAAACTGCTCCAGTAGCAACCATCGTGAAGGCCAGAGTTCAGAATGGCAACATCCGGGACACGGTCACCGCCCATGAAGTATGACCGGACTAGCTGCCGGAACCCCCTGTTCCGCAGGGAATGCAGGCCGAGATAGTTCATGGTCATGTTCCAGTGGCCGTTGTAGATGCTTGTGATCCGCAGGGTGCCCGTCTCGCCGCTGGGATTGGTGAACACCGCATCGAACCGGCGCGTCACCACGGATGTGTCCTCGACGCCGAGAACGAAGGTCAGGAGGTTCCGGATGGTGTCGACGTGGTTGGAATCCCCCCAGAAGAAGAGCCACTTGCCGTCGAGGCACCGCCACGCCGCATCGGCCGTGAAGAGCTTGAACGAGCAGTGCGCCGAATAGACCCACCCGTTGCTCTCCAGCGCACCCAATGGTCCGTCGCACCACGGCGCCTCGCATGGGTGCTCCGGCCCCAGGCACCGGTACCGGCCGGCCTCGTCCACATCCTCGCAGTTGTCGTTCCTGGCGAGCCGCGTCCACCGGCCGGACCAGATGTCGCGCCGGAAGTCGGCGGCGCGACAAGTCTCCAGAGCGGGGAGCGACGCGATGCCCGCGCGGAACAGCAGAGGGATGCGGCGGAGCTCGGTGTGGTAACTGAACCTTGCGGAGGAGAACTTGAGGCCCTCGAAGCTGCGGAAGAGGAGGACGATGGTGAGGCGGAACTCCGCCGCGGCGAAGCGGGGCGCGACCTGGACGCGGAAGGTGTAGGAGCCGTCGCCGTTGTCCACGACAGGGGGGCGCGACTTCCAGGTCTCCCCGGAGAGATCAATCTCGAAGAAGTCCCCGCCGAGGCAGCGCCGCAGGCCGCTGTCGTCCAGCGCCCAGAACCTGAACTCGTGAATCTCGGCGGCGCTGAGCTCGGTCGCAGCGCCCGCGCCGTCGAGAACCGGGAGGGAGATGTTGGTCGTGCGGGCGTCGCGGCACCGGGAGCCCCCGGGGGTGAGCCAGCGGGCGAGGAGGTCCTCGGTGAAATTGGTGGGGGTCGGCACGGAGAGCCAGGAAAGCGAGGCGCTCTCGCTGTCAGCGCCCTCGCTCTCGGCGCCGAGGTAATGCTGGTACTGGTGGCCCAGCTGGTGGTCCGCGCCAGCGCCGGTGAAGGACACGTCTATGGCGAAGAGGGCGACGACGAAGAGGAAGGACGCGAGCGCGAGCTTCGCCGTGCAGGGGCCGCCGCCGGGCTTCTTGGGGTGCTGGTGGTCCCCGAAGACGCTGCAGGACGAGGTCTTCTTGGGTTCTCCCCCGCCGAGGTCGGTCTTCTTGGCGTCCCCGGCGGCGAGCGGCCCGTGGGGCGGCGGGAGGAGCACCGACATTGCCGGGCCGGGGGGCTACTTCCGGCTCGTTATGGTGTGGCCACGCATGCGTCCGCGTGTGCGGAGAGGGCTGCTCGCGAGGGGAAAAAGGGGCGCCGGGCTGGGGTTGGGTTGGGTTGGGTTGGTTAGGGTGGTGGTGCGTACTACGACGCGAAAGATTACATTGATTGGGTTTTTTTTTGGACGGGGACGACACGAGTCAGGGGAGTGAACGTGCCATTCGGATCTTCTGTTGCACTGGGAAATGCAGCATCGTATGCTTTGGACCGAAAGTTCCAGCGCATGTTTTAATTTAGGAAAAGAGGAAATCCTAATAAGATAGCCCTAACTAAGGGCATGTCCGCACGTATCCACATTCGCCATCTATCTAGACATGCCCGGCGCGGGTATTCCACCGACGCGCCTTCTCTCTTCTCCTCGCCTCTCCTCCTCTTCCTCTTTGGAGGGGCGTGGCAAAACCAAGGTGGACGCGCCGGTGTCATTCTTGAGTGTTTAGCATATCTTATTTGTCTTATGTAACCTCATAGAGGGTTGTTTTGTAATAACTATATACCTTAAGGGTCTGAGTGCCTATTGTCAACTAGGACAACATCGCGGCTCCAGCGGCCTCAATATAAGCTGGAGAGAGGGTAGTCGGGCGGCGCGATAAGAAAATAACCTAAATCCTCAGTTCCTCGTTTTCATGTCTTACTCGATTCAAGCTGTAGGATTTATCTTATCTTGTCTAATTTCTAGCAATTGTCTGGTTTTTTCCTAGTTTTCCTGGCTTAGTCTGGTAGGGATCCTGACAGTTGGTAATCAGAGCAAGGTTCAATCCCAGCAAAAAAAATTGCCACCACGGATTGTCAATCATCTTGATTCGTCCGTAAAATCCGCGTTGGTCGTGGATCTGGTCGCCGTTGCGTCTCGCACCTGGAGATCGGCCATGTCTCCCGTCCGAACCCGCTCCCAAGAACTCTCGCTCAAGCAGAAGAGGAAGCGGAGTTGCTAGCAGCAGCCGAGGCACAGGCCCACGCTAAAGCAGAAATTGGGGCAAGATTGCCAAGAGAGGTGTTGAACATCAACAAGCACTTGGATCTTCAAAAAGATTCTATCGACAGCCTTCATGGTACGATTTCTAAACTCACCGAGATGGTGGCGAATTTAGGCCTGTCGTTACAGCCCAATAGTTCTCTAAGATCCAGTATTCAGTCGGGTTCCGATGCTAGTGGAATCGATTTCGGTACACCCTCGCACACCCTGGGAAATCTAAGTCCTATTATGGAGGTAAACATCCCTACCCCTACACCGCAATCCCGTCCAGCAAATCATCAGATACCTATTCGTCCACACACACCAATCCAATTAGGAAACTTGAACCAACAACAACTACCACACCCAAATTTCCCACCACCTTCGCAACCACTCACACCACAATTTCCACATTCCACAAATTTCCAACCTTTTTCTTCTGCTTCCTTACATAGCCATAACCCAAACATCCAGCATATCCAAGTTGTTACTGCACCATCAACTCACCCAAATCAGTACAACCAGCCATCCCACAATCAACAAAGCCAATACTTTCCATACTCCCTACCACCCCAGCCACCAAACCCATACAATTTCTACCCAAATCCTTACCCACCCCCACAATCCAACAACCATATAATTGTCCACCTTACCAGCAGTATAGTTTTTACCCCCTGTTCCACCCCCTCAATACACATATTCCCAACCCACCACTGTTAGTGTAGCCCATAACACATCCCCACAGTCTCCTCCACAGTACCATAGAACCCCTGAGCAACCTCCAAGAGAAAGAAACAGAGCTGGTTTGGAAAACCCTCAAGAATTCAGACAACACCATCAGGCTAAACCCAATATCAGGACTCCTAGTGTGGAACTCCCCATTTTCTCAGGTGACAATGCTGCTAGCTGGGTTTTGGAGTGCCAAAGCATATTTGAGTTAGTCGGTATTGAGGAGGATAGCAAGATTAAGTGGGCTAATGCACACATCAAAGGAAGGAAAAAAACTTGGCTGTCAGCTATAGGATTAGACTTGTATGCGTTGACCTGGTCAAAATTATGTACGCTTCTTTGTGAATGTTTTCTAGCTCCTGTATCTGAGGATTCCATGGAGCAATGCCAAGTGTTGAAACAAATCAATACGGTAGATAACTATATTTACCAGTTTGAGGATTGGATGACACTAATGAAGAGAGATCATGATTACTTGACTGGAAAAAAATCATGTTTCGATTTCTGAGTGGGCTGAAGGAATCTATCAAGTATGATGTCTAGTGCCACCAACCAACCACCTTAAGAGCAGCTTACTGGTTTGCAAGAAAGTAGGAACAATCTTATCTGTCTAACAACAAAAAGACCCCTGCAACTTTCAGTGTGACAAGTGTGGGCAACATAGGCAGAAATCTAGCCGTCAAGGACAGCAAAGTGAAAACTAACAATGACAGACCCAAAGAAAGAGGCAAGTGCTGGTACTGTCCTGAGAACTGGAGTTATGGACACAAATGTAACAATGTCCAAAATCTTCTCCATGCCATTCAGCTTCAGGGTCATTCTGATGAAGAGTTGGAGAAACAAGCTGACACTAAAGTGTAGGCTCCTTTGGCACAAGACATGGAACAGTTGATGTCCATATCATCTGAGGCAGCCCAAGGAATCTCTGGTGATGACACCATTTCCTTGCTAGTTCAGATTCAGGGAGTACAAGCAATAGCATTGACAGTTCTGGCAGTTCAAGTACATTCCTTGATGAAGCATTTGCCAAGAAGCATAACATGCCTCTCACCACTACAAAAGCTAGAACTATGACAGTAGCAGGTGGGGGCACCCTCCAGTCTAGTGTTGTGGTTGCTCAATTACCATACTCAATCCAAGATATAAAAAATTCAAGGGAGATTTCAAAATCCTTCCCCTCAAGGGATATGATATGATTTTGGGTGTCACTTGGCTGAAGCAGTTTATCCCAACTACTTTTGATTGGATTGGCAGATCAGTCACCATCACAATAAAGGGCAAGGAATACACATTCCATGATCACCTTATCAAGCAAGAAGATCACATAATCTCTGTTGACAAGTGTCAAGCCCTTCTCAAGAAAGGCACTCATGGATTTGTCATCCAAGTTTACTTCTGTAAGGAGCTTCCTCCCAAGTTGGATGAACCATCCCTCAATCTGCCACAACATATCCAATACTGGCTGTTATAGTTTCAGGACATATTTTCCCATCCTCTAGGCTTGCCTCCCAAAAGAGACTGTGATCACAGAATTCCTCTCAAGGAAGGGACCACCCCACCCAATATCAGACCTTATAGATTGCCTCAAAAGCAAAAGTATATTGTGGAAAAATTGATCAAGGAAATGCTCCTACAACACGAAATCAGACACAACAATAGCCCCTATTGGTCCCTAGCCATCATTGTATCCAAAAAGGATAAAACTTGGAGATTATGTAATGATTTCAGGCAACTTAATGAAATCACCATAATAATAAATACCCTATTACTGTTATTAAGGACTTGTTGGATGAACTCCAAGGAGCTAGTGTGTTCTCTCAACTTGACCTCAGATTAGGCTACTGATACGTCCATTTTGCATCACTATTCTATGTCTTAATTCACTATTATTCATTGATATATTTCATATTGAGAGGTGATACTTATGTTATTTCATCTATTTTTCATGGTTGATGACTTTTGGAGCATGGACCGCTGCAGTCAGGATTCTGATGGAAAATGTGTTGTTTGGAGGCAAAATTCGCGAAGATCAGAAAATCCGGAAAAATATACGGAAAATCCTATTTTTCCAGAAGACTAAGGATGCCAGAAGACGGAGTGGAGATGGGCCACAGGAGGCCCACACCACCCCATGGCGCGGGCCCTAAGTCGCGCCAGAGGTGGTGTGGCCACCGCCCACTCACCTCTCCCTCCGGTGTATATCATCCTCCGAAACCCTAAGACTCGAGAGGCGACCACGAAAGATTCCGCCTCTGGGCGGAAAACACCGAGAGAAGATCTCTCCGCATGATTCTGGAATTCCTTCCTAGAGAGGGGAGATCGTCGCCATCAACACCACCATCAAGCTGGACTTCATCGGGATCATCATCATCACCACCACCATAATGACCATCAGCACCCTCATCACCATCTCCATATTGTTGTAACAATTGCGTTGAATCTTGCATAGTTCATAGGGGAAACTTTCCCGGTGTTGATTACTCTTTGTAGTTAATGCTATTGAGTGATCCATTGAATTATTGTTTATGTTCAGATTGTTATACATCATTATTCCATCTCTGATCATGATCCATATGATGTCTTATGAGTAGTTCGTTTTGTTCTTGAGAACATGGGAGAAGTCTTGTTGTTAGTAGTGGAGTTGCGTTGAGAAAGATTCAATATATTGTTATTTAAGTTGTGGTGTACTTCTTCTAGTGGTGGCATGTGAACGTCGACTACATGACACTTCACCTATATGGGCCTAGGGGAATGCATTGTGTATTTGGCTACTAATCGTAGGGGTTGCCGGAGTGACAGAAACCTGAACCCCCGTTAGAAAACCATTGCACAAGGGACGTAAGGGTCTTAGAGTTTAAAGTTGTGGTTAGGTTTCTACCTTAATTACTTTCTTGTACTTACGGATGTTTGCAAGGGGTATAATCACAAGTATGTATTAGTCTTGGATGGGGCGGTACATTAGCACAGGTTCACCCACACAACACTTAGCAAGCTAAAGAAGATTAATCAACTATATGAAGCGAAAGCACTTGACAGTCTTCCCATGTGTCCTCGAGAACGTTTGGTCATCTTAAGTAATACAACCAAACGGATTTTTAGGGGTTTTTGATAAAGCAAGTAAACAAAGTACGAGTAAATAAAAGACAGTAGGAATAAATGTAGCAAGTGTCCCAATCCTTTATGCAGCAAAGGACAAGCCGGTTGTATTACTTAAGATGACCAAACGTTCTCGAGGACACATGGGAAGTAGCAAACGGATTTTTAGGGTTTTTTGATAAAGCAAGTAAACAAAGTACGAGTAAATAAAAGACAGTAGGAATAAATACAGCAGGTGGCCCAATCCTTTATGCAGCAAAGGACAAGCCGGTTGTATTACTTAAGATGACCAAACGTTCTCGAGGACACATGGGAAGACTGTCAAGTGCTTTCGCTTCATATAGTTGATTAATCTTCTTTAGCTTGCTAAGTGTTGTGCGGATGAACATGTGCTAATGTACCGCCCCATTCAAGACTAATACATACTTGTGATTATACCCCTTGCAAACATCTGTAAGTATAAGAAAGTAATTAAGGTAGAAACCTAACCACGGCTTTAAACTCTAAGACCCTTACATCCCGTGTGCAATGGTTTCCTAACGGAGGTTCAGGTTTCTGTCACTCCGGCAACCCCTACGATTAGTAGCCAAATACACAATGCATTCCTCTAGGCCCATATAGGTGAAGTCTCATGTAGTCGATATTCACATGACACCACTAGAAGAAGTATACCACAACTTAAATAACAATCTATTGAATCTTTCTCAATGCAACTCCACTACTAACAACAAGACTTCTCCCATGTCCTCAAGAACAAAACGAACTACTCACAAGACATCATATGGATCATGATCAGAGATGGAATAATGATGTATAACAATCTGAACATAAACAATAATTCAATGGTTCACTCAATAGCATCAACTACAAAGAGTAATCAACACCGGGAAAGTTTCCCCTATGAACTATGCAAGATTCAACGCAATTGTTACAACAATATGGAGATGGTGATGAGGGTTCTGATGGTGATAATGGTGGTGATGATGATGATGATGATCCTGATGAAGTCTAGCTTGATGGTGGTGTTGATGGCGACGATCTCCCCTCTCTGGGAAGGAATTCCCCCGGTAGAAATCTGTCTACCGGAGAGATCTTTCTCTCTCGGTGTTTTCCGCTTGCAGAGGCGGTAAATCTTCGTGGTCGCTCCCAGTCTTAGGGTGTGAGAGGATGATATACGCAGAGGAGAGGTGAGGGCTGGGTTGCCACACCACCTCCTGGCGCGGCCTAGGGCTGCCCGCGCCATGGGGTGGTGTGGGCCTCCTGTGGCCCATCTCCACTCCGTCTTCTGGCATCCTTAGTCTTCTGGAAAAATAGGATTTTCCGTATATTTTCCCGGATTTTCTGATCTTCGTGAATTTTGCCTCCAAACAGCACCTTTTCCATCAGAATCCTGACTGCAGCGGTCCATGCTCCAAAAGTCATCAACCATGGAAAAATAGATGAAATAACATAAGTATCACCTCTCAATATGAAATATATCAATGAATAATAGTGAATTAAGACATAGAATAGTGATGCAAAATGGACGTATCAAAAGCATCTAGGTCCTCGAGCTATTCCAAATCCACAACTGCCGCTACTTACAGCTGATGGGAAGATTAAAACCTTTCCTCTGGCTATTCTCTAGAGAAGAATGGTGCCTCGCTCTGCTGGCTCCTATCACATTGCGGTGACTTAATGGCTGATACATTTCATAATCTGTCTGAAGCTGAAGCCACCTCGGAGGACACCGAGTTTATCCAAGCAATGTTTCCTTCCTTCAAGCCTTGAAGTCTTGACTGCAGCGGGCGATATTGTCAGGCATGCAGTGTTTAGCATATCTTATCTGTCTTATGTAACCTCATAGAGGGTCATTTTGTAATAACTATATACCTTAAGAGCCTGAGTGCCTATTGTCAACTAAGACAACATCGTGGCTCCAGTAGCCTCAATATAAGCTAGAGAGAGGGTGGTCGGGTGGCGCGATAAGAAAATAACCTAAATCCTCAGTTCCTTGTTTTCATGTCTTAATCGATTCAAGCTGTGGGATTTATCTTATCTTGTCCAATTTCTAGCAATTGTCTGGTTTTTCCCTATTTTTCCTGGCTTAGTCTGATAGGGATCCTGACAGCGGGGCCTCAGTAGGCGTGATCTCGCGTGAAGACGGCGGCACTCCGGTCTTTTCTCGGATCACGGTGGCTCGTGGCGGCGTCGGCCGGAGCGACCAGGCGGCAGAGAAGTTCTTGCATCGGCATGGTGGTTCTAGGCCCGCAGGGTCTAGACCTTGGCACTTGCGCCTGTGCCGATCCTCCGCATGGACAGCGGTCTTCTTCCCACGCATGGGAGCCGGGATGGTGATTCCGGGCATGGCGGCGGCGGCCTCCTCGCCAGAGGTACGGACATGATGGGGTGGTGTAGGGGATCTTGGGATCCCACACCGATCCTCTTCGCGACGTGTGTGTGGCCGTGGCGCCGGCCACGTAGCGATGTGGCCTCCTCCAACTTTGGCTGCTTGTTGGTACAAAGATCTGGCCGGTGGGTGCTGCCTCGTGGTGACTTCTCGATGGCGGATCAAGTTAAGGAGGGCATGGTGAACGGACTGCTGAAGCGGGTGAGGATGACAACATCGATGGCGGCGCCTGACGGTGTCGTTTTCCTTGTTGGAGGCAAAGGCAGGGTGTCCCTCGCACCATTGTTTCCAAGGGAAACCTCGGATCTGGGGGAGTCCACGATTGATGGCGGCGCCCGTGGGCATCGTAGCCCTTGTGGCGGCCTCCTGGGTCGGATGATGGCGACGTCTTCGTCATCACCCCCATGGGGGCTTCATCTTTGGAGATATTTAGTGGCTGGACGGGCATGTGGGCGGCTTGGTGGCTGGGAGTCAGTATTCGTGTGTTTCTCACGTGAGGACCAATGTAACTACCTCGGTGAATTACGCTCTTAGTTACATGCCTGGATGAGCGAAAGTGGTTAAAATAGTACGGTGGGGCACAGGGGCCACTCACAGTGAACCTTTCTACCGCCTAACCACTTCGAACATCGAGACAAGAACGAGCAGCAGAATCGGCAATGAAGGATCAACTACATACACAAGTGAGTATGTATGCAAGCCACCATACAACTGTACACAGAGCCATTCCATCTAAAAGAAATAGAAATATTGCAACGCCATACGGCAAGATCCAAATATCCTAGATAGAGATAATATTTTAGGATAGCTCCTCATAGATCAAACATCAGAGTATCAGGCGGAAGCAGAAAACAAGATCCGAGTACGGATAAGAAGTGAATCGGCATAAGATGCCACATAAATAAACACATCCCGCCCACAGATCTCACGGATCCCCATTCCCGGAATCTCTACACCGAGTGATCGTTGCCAACATCATCCATCTCCTCCACCCATCTTGCGAATACACCTGTTCATCTGAATCAAACAATTTATCGTGTGAGACCCTAGGGATACTCAACAAGTCTTTATGCCTCTAAAGGGGACATAACCTGGGGTGACGCAATTGCAGCAAAAGATAATAACTAACAAGTCTATAGATACTCGCTAACCATCTGCCTAACCAATGATAGACGGATGTCCATTAATTAGTAACAACAGTTATAAAGATAATTAATCAGATCCATCCTCCTTCTAAACACCAGCGAAAACGGACGAACAACCCATCCGTTGGCAGCTTTATTAACCATTCCATGAGTATTGCACTACTTACTAGTCAAGTACTTAGTCAAATTAAAAGCGGTACCTTAGTTATACTTGTCTATGATCGAGAAACTATGCTCCAAGTCGTCCATAACCGCGGACACGGCTTTCAGAAAGATTTACCCTGTAGGGGTGCACAAATAGCAACACACACTCGATCAACCTCGGAAAAACCAACTCAAAAACCAACGAGGCATTCACGACAAAGCGATCACAGGATTCAGAAATATTTCAGGGGGCCACCCCACTAAGCTACCCACAACGAAGTTGGCCGGCTCCGGAACGGACCCAGGGTTTGTGTGGACGGCGGTAAACGACTGGGAACCCGAAAGTGTGACTGGGCTTGTCGATACAGCGAAAACGTGTCACGATCCAAAATAGTACAGGTGCTCCACGCACAATCATAAATAAAGCGGTAAAGCATGGCATAAGTACAGGATAGTAATAAAACCCCAAACTAGTTGTGGCCCCAAGAAATAGACATGAATCAAGCTCTGGCTCGGGGGGTCCATAAGGCCTCCCGAATGTGGATAGTGTTGGAGATATGCCCAAGAGGCAATAATAAAGTGGTTATTATCATATCTTCATACTTATGATAAATGTTTACATACCATGCTATAATTGTATTAACCGGAAACATTAATACTTGTGTGATTTGTAAACTAAAATAAGAGTCCCTAGTAAAGCCTCTTGTTAAACTAGCTTGTTGGTTAATATATGATCATTGTTTCCTGATCATGAACATAGAGATGTTATTAACAACAGGGTCATATCATTAGGAGAATGATGTGATGGACATACTCCTATAGATAAGTGTAGCATAAAGATCAAGTCATTTCAATAGTTCAATTGCTATATGCTTTCTAATACATAGTAACCTAATTCCTTCGACCATGAGATCATGCATATCACCTTTACCGGATGGATGCTTTGATGTCATCAAACACCACCGTAATGGGTGGATATAAAAGTTTCATTGAGTGTTCGGAAAGTATTGGTTGAAACACATGGATCAAGAGTGGGATTTGTCCATCCATATGACGGATAGATATACTCTGGGCCCTCTCGGTGAAATGTCATCCAATTAGCTTGCAAGCATGTGACTGGCTCACAAGGGATCACATATCACGGGAACGAGAAAAGAGTACTTATCAGTAACGAGGTTGAACTAGGTATGCAGAGATACCGATCATCAAAACCTCGGATAAGTAAACTATCGTGAGACAAAGGGAAATTGGTATCGTATGTAAGTGGTTCATTCGATCAAAGTAATCGTAGAAATATGTGGAGCCATATGAATTTCCAGATTCCTCTATTGGTTATTGATCGGAGAAGTGTCTCGATCATGTCGCATAATTCACGAACCGTAGGGAGACACACTTAAGGATTGACGTTTTTTTGAGTAGTTATGGTATAATTAGAAAGAGACCGAATGTTGTTCGTAGTCTCGGATGGGATAAGGGATATCACGAGTAGATCCGGAATGGTCCGGAGAATAAGATTCATATAATGAAATTCCCATTTCGAGTTGGGGAATGGTTCCGTGTTTTCATCGGGAACATTCTAGAAGGTCGGAATGTCCCACTCCGGGGGGGGTACATGAATGTGTCATTGCAAGTTGGAATGATTGCTTCATGTACTAAGTGTTCTTGCTGTCCCAAATTCTGGATTAAATTAAATCCGATATTGAATAGTCAAACGGCTCGTTTGAAAGTCAAACGGCAATTTTGGGATGTGGGAAGAGGAGGAGGTGAAGCCGAGTTGGGAGGAGTCCTCCCAAGCGGCGCCCACCCAAGCCGAGTTGGGGAGGACTCCACTCCCCTTGGCCGGCCAGCCCTCCCACCTATATAAGGAGGCAGGGCTCCCTCCTAGCACACAAGTTTCCACCTCTAATCTCGGTTTAGAGCCGTTTTGGTTTAGAGCTTCTAATTGCTTTAGCCAGTGTTTAGAGCCTTCTAATTGGTTTAGAGCCTTCTAATTGGTGTGTCTAATTACTAGACCACTAATAGCCTCTCTCATAAGCTCCACCATACTACCGGCTTAAGGCGAAGCCTCAGGATCTCCCTCTACTTCCTGTACCACGCCAGGCCGCCGAATCGCGAGGAGAGTGCTACAACCTCCGCTGCCCTCTTTGGAACAAGGAGAGGAAGGTCTTCGTCGAGTACCGAACGTGTGACCGATCGCGGGAGCGCTGCCGAACATGGCCTGGAAGGATCGTCTCACGCGATCTTGAGATCGGAAAGAGTACGACTACATCACCCACGAGAATCGCTCTCGTAACCGCTTTGGAATCTTCGAGGGTGAGTTCCACTATCGACTCGTTGCTACAATCTAGTAGATAGATCTTGGCTTGTTTGTTTGTATGCGATAGAAAATTTTTGTTTTCCATGCTACGAACCCCTACAAAGGGTATCGAGCCGTGTCTATATGTAGATCTATTGACGAGTAGAACACAATGGTCATTGAGGGCATTGATGTTTTATTGTAGATTGCTTTTTGTGTACTTTGCATCTGCGGTATGTTGGGATGAAGCGGCCGGCTAACCTTACATGACATCGTTCATGAGACTTGCTCCACGCTTGACATGCAACTTGTATTGCATAAGTGGCTTTATGGTGCTCGCTTTCCCTAGCATAGTAAAGATCCAATTTACAACAGGTGATCAACAATGCTAGAAAAAATTTTGTGGTTCTTGATCTTAATTTAGAACGACACTTATTGAAAGCCCCAAACCACGTAAAAAAAGAAAAGAAATTAGAGGCGACAAACTTTGTTTTGCAGGTGTCTGATGATGTGATATGGCCATGATTGTGATTATATTTGATGTATGCAATGTTCCTTATTGTAAGTTGGCAACCGGGAGCCATATGGTTGTCTTTAATTTCTATTAAGACCTGCGTGTCTATTCAAAATAGTTGTAATAGTTGAAGCTGGTGGACGACAACCATGAAGAAGCGTCATTGACCTTGATGCTATGCCGGTGATGATGGAGATCATGTTCGTGCTTGAAGATGGAGATCGGAAGCACAAAGAAGAAAGTCCATATCATATCACATATTATGAATTGCATGTGATGTTAATCCTTTATGCATCTTGTATTGCTTAGTAGGCACGGTAGCATTATAAGATGATCCCTCATGCACATAAATTTCAAGTTCTAAAGTGTTCACCCTTAGTATGCACGTTGCCAAAGCTTGTCGCTCAAGCACCATGTGATGATCGGGTGTCTTTGATTCCGGTGAATACAACGTAAGCAAGCCAGATTTGCTTATGCGGTAGCTAAGGTTTGATCTTGACGAGCCTAGCATGTATGCACATGGTCTCGGAACACGGATCACCGAAAGGTAAAGCATGAGTCATATAGTAGATATGATGAACATGTTGATTGTTCGCCATTGAAGCTACATCAACTCTCGTGATGATCGGTTTTGATGTGGTGGATTTGGTTCGTGTGATCACTAAAACAATGTGAGGGATGTTGTTTTGAGTGGAGTTCACCTGGATTAATTTAATTATTAATTAGAACTCAATTTATCATAAATTAAATCAAAGGTTATTTGCATAGTTGTTGTAGTCATTGGCATCCGTTTACCACCTTAGCTTAGTTATAATTGAGATGATAGAACTATAGAATTCTGGTTAGTTACTTTATTTAACTGGTATCGTATTGTTTTGAAGTGTTAATCTAAAGTTTAAAAGTCCTATTGCAAACTTTCAGTAATTCCGGTTACTCCATAAAGTTTAATAATTAGTATTAAAACAAGAGTGACAATTCCAAGTGTTAGTGTTTGAGTATCATGTTTGTCTCCATGATTCTTGATATTCAAAGGATTGTCTTAATATCAAGGTTATCTAGGATCTGAAAGAGTTGTTTGAAAACCATGATGTGTGGAAGATATTGTGATATCTGAAATGAAGTTTTAGTTACAACATGATAGAGTATAATATGGCAAAAGTCATGTTCTCATATTTGATGAGAATTTGCAAAAGGTTGGAGACACTAGTTGTCCTAATCTTCCAAAAGGTTTTGGAGAGCAACATTATACTCACGATTCACCGTTATAAGCTAAAGTAGTTTGATCATGGATAAATCCATGATGAAGGTGAATATTTGATGTAGGTAAAATGTTTACTACACCAAGAGTTAACTAAAGAAAGGAATTTGAAAGAACACCAAACATTTGATAATGGTGATCTACTTCAAAGTGCAAGTCCAAAGACATTGGTATTTAACTATACATGCTTTGGACTATGTGTCATATGTATGACTCCACTATTGATGTTGATAGATTCTTTCAAATGTAAAAGGAAATACTGAAAGAGAATCTCATAAGTATATGGCAGAAAAGAAAAGACTAGAATTGTTCAGTTTAAGTATATAGATGATATACGTGTTATGGCTATATTCTTTGCTTATTAAACAATGTGGTTCTTAAGTATTTGATACTGAATTTGTTGGTGTGAATAGTCATACGAAACAACACAATTCATGAACTACAATGGCCTAAGTAACTAGCAAAAGAATATGTGATGATGTTCATCGAAAACAAATAAAGGGTTATTGTGTTGCTCGTTAAACATCAAAGCTTGCCTTCAGGATTTGTTTTATCAGGTATTATGAGAACAAAAGGGTTGTTCAAATAATTGCCGTAATCCATAAAAGATGGATGATTCACAAATCTCGTTGGATAAATCACATCCATAAAACTAGTGCTAAAATTGTCGAAAGACAAATTGATTGAAAGATCACTTAGGAAGTGACATCGCCGTTTAAATTATATTGGAAAGAAAACATGAAGAAACTCCATGTGGATGGAATTTTGGAGTCTTTTTATTTTTGATCAAATGACGTTTGTGAAACTTTCCTAGAGATAATTAAAACTTCATTCATAGGCCAAAAGGGAATGAATGACTAGCTTATTGGAACTTGTGCATATTGTTGTACGAACTCCATTATGTGTAGTCAAGAGCGATGGATTTCAACTTCATATGCTTTCTCCGAAAATTTGAGTGAATATGTGAATATTTACTTAATAAGGATGAAGTGTGAAATATTTGAAAAGTTCGAAAGATTTTCAAGATGAAGTGCAAAATCATTGTAACAAGAATATAAATAGTTTATGATAAGATCATAAAGGAAGATATTTAAGTTACAAGTTTAGCATAATACCTAAGATTTAAGGAATCGGTCCGTGGATTTGCATTTCCCGAAACACCATAAGAGTATGGAGGGTTCGAGATATGTAATTGAACCTTGTTTGACATGGTAAGATCGAAGGTATAATTCATAAAACTGCTATTATATTTTAAAGATTAAAAGCTTTAGAGACTACCGTTTTTCCACTAAAAGAGCTCCATCATAATCCGCTGAAATGACACCATATAAGGTTATGGTTTGGGATAAAACCCAAGTAGTCCTTTCTTAAACATTGGTATGCTATGCATAAGAAAGATGTTTACAACCAAAGTCGGATAAACCTGTCTTTGTATTCTTGTTAAGTATTCCTCCATAAACACCGGAGACAAAAGTGTTTGTCGCTTAGAACGTCAAGTTTCTTTGAGAAGGAATTTTTCGTGAAAAGTTAAGTGGGAGGACAATAGAACTTTGATAAGGTTAAAAGAACCTTAGCTATATGTGCAAAGTTGCGCAAAGACCAAAAGTGTTCGGAGGCAAAGAATAATGCTCATGGCTCACGTGCCTCAAAGGTTGTGGTCACGGAGGTCTAAGTTTCTATTGAAACAAGTAGGTCGGATGAACAATCAAATACCAAGATTTGAGGGTTGAATCATTATTTGAGAATAATGAACCTACTACATGCAAAGAAGCGATGATGGGCCTCGACTCAAATGGCTTGAAGCCATATAATCCGTGATAGTTCCATACACGAAAGCAAGTTTTGAACTTGAAGGACCCTCGAAAAGGTGTAAGACCTTGCAGTTGTGTTTGGATCTATAAAGAAGTAGACATGGATGTTTGACATCTATGAAATAGTCGACATGTTGGGAAAGAATTCACAACAGTGTTCAAAGTTGACTATGACAAGATCTGATCTTTCATAGCGATATTTAGTCTAGACGGATTAATGTAGCAACCACTACATATAATTTTGTAGTAGAATACACAAAACAAGTTCTTCTAATAGAATGGTTACCTAGGATGTGTGCATGACACGGTCCAAAGGGTTTTGTTAATTCAAAGGATGCTAAATGCATATGCAAACTTCAATGGTTGAAGTAAGCATAGCGGAGTTGGAATCTTCACTATGATGAAACTGTTAAAAGAGTTTAATTTCATGAGACAATGAAGATGCTTGCATTTGCAAGAAATTAAGTGGGAGCGCTAAAACATATTTCTAATACATTATGTGGAGGACATATTGTTGATTGGAAATGATGTATCTTTTATTAACACATATTAAGAATTTCATCCCAATGAAAGACTTAGGCAAAACCCAAATATTTGGCATCAATAGACGCTAATATGGTTGTGCCAGAAGTACATAGACGAGATATTGAATGAGTTCAATATAGAAACTACAAGAAAAGGTTCTTGTCGCACAGAAAGGATTGAATGAGTTCAATGTTGATGATATATTCAAATGTATTGACATTTGGTAAGTGAAACAAAGATTCAAATATAGATTGATACTTGATGTATGAAATCACAAAGAGTGTTTATATCAATCATCTTTGTGGTATGTACAAATCCAGATATGTCCTATGCTCTAAATGTTATGAGCATATACCAGAATGATTCATAAGATGATCATTGGACGATAGTAAGGATATTCTTATGATCTTTTGGAAGAACTAAGAGTATATTATTTGTAGAAGTGACAAATAGATGGTTAGTTCATTGTAAAAGTACTACATTGATACTAGTTTTGTCACAAAGTACAAATTAAGTTTATCTCAATCTAAATTAAGGGTGGCACAATATAATGGAAAGTGAGTTCCATAATGGATTTGGATGAGTTCCAAAGTTAAGACATTGTGACAGATACTTCAACAAAAGGCTAAGTATATGACTGCTATTATAGCAGCAAAAGAGGGCATTTGTGTCAAGTAGTTTGTTATCAAACTAGGTGTAGTTCACTGGATAATACTATGAAGATATATTGTGACAATATTATCAACATGTTTTAACCCCAAAGAACTAAAGGTCACACCGAAAGACCAAATCATACAAAGCCATCTCATTAGAGAATGAGTGATGCGAGAGACGCAAAGACATGCAATTACACACGGACTGGAAGTGTCGATCAGGAGATCAGTTAACCACTAGCAATCGTGTACATACAACACCACAAAGCCATAGGTGTTGAAAACACAAAGGTTTGAAACTAGATTATTGACTCTAGTGCAAGTGGGAGACTGTTGGAGATATGCCCAAGAGGCAATAATAAAGTGGTTATTATCATATCTTCATACTTATGATAAATGTTTACATACCATGCTATAATTGTATTAACGGAAACATTAATACTTGTGTGATTTGTAAACTAAAATAAGAGTCCCTAGTAAAGCCTCTTGTTAAACTAGCTTGTTGGTTAATATATGATCATTGTTTCGATCATGAACATAGAGATGTTATTAACAACAGGGTCATATCATTAGGAGAATGATGTGATGGACATACTCCTATAGATAAGCGTAGCATAAAGATCAAGTCATTTCAATAGTTCAATTGCTATATGCTTTACGATACATAGTAACCTAATTCCTTCGACCATGAGATCATGCATATCACCTTTAGGATGGATGCTTTGATGTCATCAAACACCAAACCGTAACAGTGTGGCTATAAAAGTGGCATTGAGTGTTATGATAGTATTGGTTGAAAAACATGCATAAAGAGTTGGATTTGTACATCCATATGACTGATAGATATACTCTGGCCCTCTCGGTGAAATGTCATCCAATTAGCTTGCAAGCATGTGGTAGCTCACAAGGGATCACATATCACGAACGAGAAAAGAGTACTTATCGAACGAGGTTGAACTAGGTATGCAGAGATACCGGCGATCATAACCTCGGATAAGTAAACTATCGTGAGACAAAGGGAAATTGGTATCGTATGTAAGTGGTTCATTCGACGCCAAAGTAATCGAGAAATATGTGGGAGCCATATGAATTTCCAGATTCCTCTATTGGTTATTGATCGAGAAGTGTCTCGATCATGTCCGCATAATTCACGAACCGTAGGGAGACACACTTAAGGATTCGACGTTGTTTTGAGTAGTTATGGTATTATGAGAAAGAGACCGAATGTTGTTCGTAGTCTCGGATGGGATCCGGGATATCACGAGGAGATCCGGAATGGTCCGGAGAATAAGATTCATATAAGGAAAGTCCCATTTCGGAGTTGGGGACTGGTTAGGTGTTTTCATCGGGAACATTCTAGAAGGTCCTGAATGTCCCAAGACCGGGGGAAGGGTACATGAATGTGTCATTGTAAGTTGGAATGATTGCATCATGTACTAAGTGTTCTTGCTGTCCCAAATAAAGGATTAAATTAAATCCTAAATTGAAAAGTCAAACGGCTAGTTTGAAAGTCAAACGGCAATTTTGGGAAGTGGGAAAGAGGAGGAGGTGAAGCCGAGTTGGGAGGAGTCCTCCCAAGCCGGGCGCCCACCCAAGCCGAGTTGGGAGGGACTCCACTCCTCCCCTTGGCCGGCCAGCCCCTCCCACCTATATAAGGAGGCAGGGCTCCTCCTAGCACACACAAGTTTCCACCTCTAATCTCGGTTTAGAGCCGCTTTTGGTTTAGAGCTTCTAATTGCTTTAGCCAGGTTTAGAGCCTTCTAATTGATTTAGAGCCTTCTAATTGGTGTGTCTAATTACTAGACCACTAATAGCCTCTCTCATAAGCTCCACCATACTACTTGCGGCTTAAGGCGAAGCCTGGATTTCCCTCTACTTAGGTACCACGCCAGTTGTCTTACGGAATCGCGAGGAGAGTGCTACAACCTCCGCGCCTCTTTGAACAAGGAGAGGAAGGTCTTCGTCGAGTACGAACGTGTGACCGATCAAGGGAGCGCTGCCGAACGTGGCGCTGAAGGATCGTCACGCGATCTTGAGATCGGAAAGAGTACGACTACATCACCCACGAGAATCTGCTCTCGTAACCGCTGGAATCTTCGAGGGTGAGTTCCTCTATCGACTCGTTGCTACAATCTAGTAGATAGATCTTGGCTTGTTTGTTTGTATGCGATAGAAAATTTTTGTTTTCCATGCTACGAACCCCTACAGATAGTGCGAATAGTCAAGGAACAGGAATCAAGCACTCGGGGTCCTACGTGACACAAGTGAGCATAAAAACCAAATAACAGATATTGCCCACCGGTGCCTCTTTCATTAGTTATCTCATTACTACTCAGGTTAAGTTATTTAGGTACCTCGTTATCCATCAGACACTCACATACCCTACACATGTTGTTCTACGACTCGCATGGCCCAAACAACTCCTGTAGTAATGGCTCATGGGATGGAGGAACAAGCTTTGGTGGGGTTTAAAAGTAAAGGCTATGCAGTACTTGAGATTCAATTTAATGCAATTCGCGACTCAATGATGCAAGAATAAGATAGAGGCAATAGTTACTATATGTATGCAAGCATGTGGTAGTGCTTGCCTGGCAGCTCAGTTGAAGCGAGAGACGGATCTGGGTAGTGCTCCTGGGATTCCTGATATATCCCCTGCTCGGCGTCTATTCGAAGAAGAACCAAACAAACAAGGGCCAACATAAATAAAGTGCACAAGCATATGAATTAAAATGCGACAAGCAAACAAGAATGCCATGATGAATGATGCACAATTTACATGGCAATAATGTGGCATGGTATTGGTGAGGTGTGGGATATAAGAATAAAGCATTTTATTGAGTTTTAGCCATGTTTTGCTCCCATATAAGTTGTTGTATACTTTATATTTATATGATGCATACTGCAATTCAGAACATGGAGTGCATAGTTAGAACGGGCTCGTCGTGCTGATCGATTTAGACATATTATTTGTCGAATTTGGAGTTGTAGAATTAAAGTTATTAATTAATTAAGAAAAGGGCATTTTGTTGTAATTTTAATCACCTCGAAAATTTAAATTGTTCAGATAATATTTTGAATAGCATATTTGAATTCCTCACATTTTTCTGATTCGAAAACATATACCATTTGTAGTATTTGGAATTGTAATTCAAAAGTTATTAAAAGCAGATTTGAAATCATATTTAAATCATTTCTGAAAATGTTTTAATTAAACAGAAAACTGCTAGACTTTTTATACCCGTCTAAACTTAGTCACAGTCACAGACATGTGGGACCATGCTGACTGGGCGACACGGTGCGTGGTGGAAAACATTTTATCTCATGCTCGGCCGACCACGACGTGACAAGCGGGACGCGTCTTGTGGACCCACACGCAAGTGCTGACGAGGCACATCCACGTGGCTCGGACAGGGCGGCGGGTTGAGGTTTTGGAACACAGGGTGTTTTTGCAAAAGTTAGAGGCTGTGGTGGGGCTCGATTGATTGCGGGTTGAGCAGTATAAAGGTTTGGGGGGGTATTGCAAAGTAGCCTCTGCTACTGTACTTCTTCTCTGAAATTACAGCGAGGATGGTGCTCGACAATGATGAGCTGGCGCTTGAGGATCGATCCGCGACCCAAGGCGTCTTGTGATGGGGTGTAACCAGTGCGGTGGGTGTGGGGGTGTTGAAAGGAGGGCGGTAGGCGGCTGGATAAGGTGCGTCTGGCGGAGCGGCAGACGCTGCGCTTCGCCTTGTCGAGAGTGCTTGGCACAACGTCTGGCGAGGCTAGGCAGCGACGGTGAGAGAGAGGGTGTCAGAGAGGGAGGATGGCTCACCGCGGAGAGGACGGTGGTGACGGATCGGGCCGGGGAGCAGCAGGACGACAACGAAGCAGATGGCCGGCGAAGCTAGGGTTTCGGGCGGCGCGTCGGTGGTTCTGGTGGTTCCCGCCCTTCTCCTCCTCGACTCCGGGTGCAGGCAGGCTCCTGGGGTTCTACTTGGTCTTCCTCGACGCCCAACGCCATGCCTGCCGTTGTGTAACAACGAGAGGAAGTGGACACCGACGGTGGCCGTCGGGGTGGCTGTGGGGTAGAAGGGGAGGGAGAGGAGGAAGGGCACGACCCTGGTTGGATCTGGGTGATGCCAGGACAGAGGGGAAGTAGATAAAGAGAGGGAGAGGGGAGAGGTGCGTGGGGGATCGGGGTAGAGAAAAAGGTGGCTTCGGTCACCTTTTCCTCCTTCTCCCTCACGTGCTCGGCGCAAGGCGGACAGGCGGGGGCATGGTGTGACTGCAGGTGGGCCAGAGAGAGGAGAGGCTCGGGTGTGGGGCCCCTTTGGGAGGGAGAGAGGAACCGAGAGAAGAGAGGGTCGGGTAGCTAGGGTAGAGGGCTCGAGTTAGGGTTAGAGATAGAGGGGTAGATGGCAAGGGGTGGGTCCCCGTTGGCAGAGAGAGGAAGTGAGAATGAGAGAGGGAGAGAGCTAGGAGTGCTCGGCATGGAGCGAGGTTAGATCATGGGGTGGATTAGGCTAGGGTTTTAGAGAGAGAGATTAGAGGGAGAGACTAGGGTTTAGGGTTTAGTGGTGACCCACCTGTTGGAGATATGCCCAAGAGGCAATAGTAAAAGTGGTTATTATTATATCTTTGTGTTTATGATGAATGTTTACATCCCATGCTATAATTGTATTATAAGGAAACACTAATGCATGTGTGTTTTGTAAACATAAAAGAGTCCCTAGTAAGCCTCTTGTCGAACTAGCTTGTTGATTAAATGATGATCATGGTTTCCTGATCATGGACATTGGATGTCATTAATAACAAGATTATATCATTAGGAGAATGATGTGATGGACACACACCCATAGTAAGCGTAGCATAAGATCAAATCATTAAGTTCGTATTGCTGTAAGCTTTCAAATGCATAGTAACCTAATCCTTTGACCATGAGGTTATGTTAATCACCATCACCGGATGGGTACTTTGATGACATCAAACACCGCTTTGGCGGGTGGTTATAAAGGTGTCATTGGGTATTCTGAAAGTATGTGTTGAAGCGCATGGACCAAGATTGGGATTTGTCCATCCATATGAGATAGATATACTGGGCCCTCTCGGTGGAATGTCATCTAGTTAGCTTGCAAGCATGTGACTAGGTCACAAGAGATGACATAACATGGAGCAGTAAAGAGTACTTATCGATGTGAGGTAGAACTAGGTATGGAGATACCGACGATCAAACCTCGGATAAGTAGAATATCGCGTGACAAAGGGAATTGGTTTCGTATGTTAATGGTTCTATCGATCACGAAGTCATCGTTGAGTATGTGGGAGCCGTTATGGATCTCCAGATCCCGCTGATGGTTATTGATCGGAGAGGTGTCTCCATCATGTCTGCATATTCACGAACCGTAGGGTGACACACTTAAGGTTCGAAGTTGTTTTTAAGTAGATATGGAATATGCGTTGGAGACCGAATGTTATTCGGAGTCTCAGATTGGATCCGGGACATCACGAGGAGATCCGGAATTGTCCGGAGAATAAGATTCATATATTGGGGATCATTGTCTAAGTTAGGAAATGTTCCGGAGTGTTTATATGGAGATTCTAGAAGGTTTTGGAATGTTCTGGAAGGTTCTAGAAGATTTCTTGGAGTTTGCTTGAAAACCAAGAAAGGATCAAGGAGTCTTTGTGGGGCAAGACAGTTCGTGGGGAGGTATTCCTCCCTCCCAATCCATGCCAAGGAGGGAGGGGAGTCCTACTAGGACTCCCCCTCCCATGGCGCCTCCCTCCTTTAAATAGAGGGGAGGGGCGCCACCCCCTAGACCTCTCCCATAACAAACCCTAGCCGCCTTTCTCCTCCTCCTTCCCTCTGCTCAGGCTTAGGCGAAGCCCTGCAGAATTCTATACTCCACCACCACCACACCGTCGTGCTGCTGGGATTCCGTGGAGAAGATCTACTACCTCCTGCTTTCATTTGGAGCAGGAGAGGAAGGTCTCCTTCGACTCACGCGTGTGACCGAGCTACTGGGAGCGCTGCCGGAAGGATCGTCCACACGATCTTGAGATCGGCAAGTGATCGACTACATCAACCCGAGATCTAATCTCGTAACGCTTTCGGTTCTACGAGGGTTAGTACATATCTATCTCGTTGCACATGTCTAATAGATTAGATCTTGGCTTTTATCTAGATCAGATCTGGGTTTTGTTCGTTCTTGCGGTAGAATTTTTTTGTTTTCCATGCTGTGAACCCATCAGTGGTATCAGAGTCGTATCTATGCGTAGATCTGTTGCACGAGTAGAACACAATGGTTTTGTGGGCGTTGGTGCTCGTGTCGTCTTTTGCTTTGTGTACTTTGCATCTTGCGGTATGGTGGGATGAAGCGGCTCGGGCTAACCTTACATGTCATCGCACATGAGACTTGCTCCACGCTTGACGTGTAACTTGCTTTGCACAAGTGGCTTTGCGGGTGTCTGTCTCTCCCATCATAGTATAGATCGAATTTACACTTTGCACTCGATAGCACTTGTATCAACATTGTGGTTGAGTTTCGTAGGTAAGATCCGTTCTTATTCGAAAGCCCCAAACCACGTAAAACTTGCAAAGAAAATTAGAGGCGTCTAACTTGTTTTTGTAGGGGTTTTGTGATGTGATATGGCCATCATGTGATTGTGATTATATTTGATGTATGTAATGATCCTTGTTGTAATATGGCAACCGGCAGGAGCCTAATGGTTGTCTTTAATTCTGTTAAGACCTGCGTGTCTATTCATCTTGTAATAGCTTTATTCCAAGTAGTTGTAATAGTTGCTAGTGATGATGGACAACCATGAAGCGGCGCCCTTGACCTTGGCCTTAATCTTGGTGATGATGGAGATCATGTCCGTGCTTTGGAGATGGAGATCAAAGGCATAAGAAGAAAGGGCCATATCATATCACACTAATTATGAATTGCCTGTGATGTTAATCCTTTATGCATCTTGTATTGCTTAGATCGCGACGGTAGCATTATAAGATGATCCCTCTCACTAAATATCAAGTAATAAAAGTGTTCGTCCTTAGTTGGTACTGTTGCTAAGACTCGTCGTCTCGAAGCATCTCGTGATGATCGGGTGTGATAGATTCTACGTGTGCATACAATGGGTGCAAGCCAGATTTGCACATGTGGAAACTAAGGTTAATCTTGACGAGCCTAGCATGTACAGACATGGTCTCGGAACACGGAATACCGAAAGGTAGAGCACGAGTCATATAAGTGATATGATGAACATGAAGATTGTTCGCCGATGAAACTACATCCTCTCTCGTGAAGATCGGACTTGGTGTAGTGGACTTGGTTCGTGTAATCACTAAAACAATGTGAGGGATGTTGTTTTGAGTGGGAGTTCACCTAGTTAATTTAAGAATTAAAATTGAACTCAATTTATCATAAACTTAGTCTAAACTACTTGCAAATTTGTTGTAGATTATGGCGAATCTCTCCATCAATTTTAATGTGTTCCTAGAGAAAGAAAAGCTTAAGAACAATGGAAGCAACTTCACGGACTGGCTCCGTGGTCTAAAGATTGTCCTCAGGGCTGGTCAGCTGACCTATGTGCTCGAAGCACCGCTAGGTGACCCACCTGCAGATGATGCCACCGATGACGTAAAGAATGTTTACGCCACTCGGAAAAATCATTACTCCACGATTCGATGTGCCATCCTTACGGTTTAAAGCGGAGCTCGAGCGTTTTGAGCACCACGACCCGTTCGAGATCATTAAGGAGCTCAAGCTCAATTTTAAGACTCACGCGGCCGTGGAGAGCTATGAGGCCTCCGAAAAGTTCTTTACCTGCAAGATGGAAGAGGGAAGCTCCGTTAGCGAGCACGTGCTCACCATGTCTGGGCACGCAAACAAGCTCCAAGAGTTGGGGATAACTATTCCTAATGAGTTAGGGATTCACCGTGTCCTCCAATCACTGCCACCGAGTTATAAGAACTTTGTGATGAACTACAATATGCACTGCATGAACAAGACGTTGCCTGAACTATCGTCCATGCTGAAAACTGCTGAAGTGGAGATCAAAAAGGAGCAACAAGTGTTGATGGTCAATAAGACCACCAATTTCAAGAAACAGGGCAAGCCTAAGAAAAAGGGCAACTTCAAGAAGGACGGCAAGAAAGCTGCACGCTAAAGCCCAAGGCTGGTCCTAAACTGGCCAGTGCTTCTACTACAAGGGTGCTAGTCCTTTGGGCGTAACTTCCCCAAGTACCTGGCAGATCTGAAGAACGGCAACATCAAGAAGAAAGGTATACTCGATATACATGTTATTGATGTGTATCTTACTAGTAGTCGTAGTAGTGCCTGGGTATTTTATACTAGTTCGGTTGCTCATATTTGTAACTCGAAACAGGAGCTGCGGAATAAACGAAGACTGGCAAGAGACGAGGTGACGATCTTGGCGTTGGAAATGGCTCCAAGGTTGATGTGATCGCCGTCGGCACGCTCCCTCTACATCTACCTTCGGGATTAGTTTTAAATTTGAATAATTGTTATTTGGTGCCTGCGTTAAGCATGAACATTATATCTGGATCTTGTTTATTGCGAGACGGTTACTCTTTTAAGTCTGAGAATAAAGGTTGTTCGATTTATATGAGTAATATCTTTTATGGTAATGCACCTGAGATGAATGGTTTATTCTTATTGAATCTCGATAGTAGTGATACACATGTTCACAACATAGATGCTAAACGAATAAAATTGAATGATAATTCTACATACATGTGGCACTGTCGTCTTGGTCACATTGGAGTGAAGCGTATGAAGAAACTCCATTCTGATGGACTTCTTGAATCACTTGATTTTGAATCACTTGAAAGATGTGAAGCATGTCTAATGGGAAAAATGACTAAAACTCCATTTTCTGGAAAAATGGAGCGAAACTCTGAACTTATTGGAAATAATACATCTTGATGTATGCGGTCCAATGAGTGTAGCATCGCGTGGTGGATATCGTTATGTTCTCACTTTCACGGATGACTTAAGTAGATATGGGTATGTCTACTTTATGAAACATAAGTCCGAAACTTCGAGAAGTTTAAGGAATTTCAAAGTGAAGTATAAAATCATTGTAACAAGAAGATTAAGTTTACGTGTTCGACCGCGAGGTGAATATCTGAGTTATGAGTTTGGCATGCATTTAAAGAAATGTGGAATACTTTTCATGATTGACACCGGGGGAACACCACAGCGTAATGGTGTGTCGAGCGTAAATGTCGAACTCTTTTAGATATGGTTCGGTCTATGATGTCTCTTACAGATTTACCACTATCGTTTTGGGGCTATGCATTAGAGACAGCCGCATTCACTTTAAATAGGGCACCATCTAAATTCGTTGAAACGAGACCGTACGAATTGTGGTTTGGTAAGAAACCTAAGTTGTCGTTCCTTAAAGTTTGGGGTTGTGAAGCGTATGTAAAGAAGTTACAGCCTGATAAGCTTGAACCCAAAGCGGAGAAATGCGTCTTCATAGGATACCCTAAAAAAACAATTGGGTATACCTTCTATCATAGATCCGAAGGCAAAGTTTTTGTTGCCAAGAATGGATCCTTTCTTGAGAAGGAGTTTCTCTCGAAGGAAGTGACTGGAAGGAAAGTAGAACTCGATGAGGTTATTGAACCTTCTCTCGGAGTTGAGAGTAGCGTAGCACCGGAAGATGTTTTTGTGCCGCCTGCACCAATTGGAGAGGAAGCTCATGATGGTGATCATGAAACTTCGAACGAAGTTACTACTGAACCTCGCAGGTCAACGAGGGTTCGTACCACTCCTAATTGGTATGACTCTGCCTTGAACGTCATGTTGGTGGACAACACTGATGACCCTGCGATGTATGAAGAAGCTATGGTGAGCCCAGATTCCGACAAATGGCTAGAAGCCATGAAATCCGAAATGGGATCCATGTACGAAAACCAAGTATGGACTTTGGTGGACTTACCGGATGGCCGTAAGGCTGTCGAGAACAAATGGATTTTCAAAAAGAAAAACAGATGCTGATGGTAATGTTGTTGGAGATATGCCCTAGAGGCAATAATAAATGTAGTTATTATTATATCTTTGTGTTTATGATAAATGTTTACATTCATGCTATAATAGTATTAACAAGGAAACCATTAATACTTGTGTGATTTGTAAACTTAATTTGAAGTCCCTAGTATAGCCTCTATACTTCACTAGCTTGTTGGTTGATTGATGATTGTGGTTTCCCTATCATGAACATTGAAATGTTATCAAACAACAAAGAATGATATGGTGGACATACTCCTATAGATAAGCGTAGCATAAAGATCAAGTCATTTCAATAGTTCAATTGCTATATGCTTTCTGATACATAGTAACCTAATTCCTTCGACCATGAGATCATGCATATCACCTTTACTGGATGGATGCTTTGATGTCATCAAACACCACACCGTAACAGGGTGGCTATAAAGGTGGTATTGAGTGTTCGGAAAGTATTGGTTGAAACACATGGATCAAGAGTGGGATTTGTCCATCCATATGACGGATAGATATTCTCTGGGCCCTCTCGGTGAAATGTCATCCAATTAGCTTGCAAGCATGTGACTGGGTCACAAGGGATCACATATCACGGAGCGAGAAAAGAGTACTTATCGATGTGAGGTTGAACTAGGTATGCGGAGATACCGGCGATCATAAACCTCGGATAAGTAACATATCGTGAGACAAAGGGAAATTGGTATCGTATGTAAGTGGTTCATTCGATGTAAAAGTAATCGTAGAAATATGTAGAGCCATATGAATTTCAGATTCCTCTATTGGTTATTGTTGGAGAAGTGTCTCGATCATGTCCGCATAATTCACGAACCGTGGGAGACACACTTAAGGATTGACGTTGTTTGAGTAGTTATGGTATTATGAGAAAGAGACCGAATGTTGTTCGGAGTCTCGGATGGGATCCGGGATATCACGAGGTGATCCGGAATGGTCCGGAGAATAAGATTCATATAAGGAAAGTCCCGTTTCGGAGTTGGGGAATGGTTCCGGTGTTTTCATCGGTAACATTCTAGAAGGTCCCGGAATGTCGGCACTCTGGGAGGGAAGGGTACATGAATGTGTCATTGTAAGTTGGAATGATTGCATCATGTACTAGGTGTTCTTGCTGTCCAAAATAAAGGGTTTATTTAAATCCTAAATTGAAAAGTCAAACGGCAATTTTGGGAAGTGGGAAAAGAGGAGGAGGTGGAGGCCGACTTGGGGAGAGTCCCCTTGGCAAGCGCCTCCCAAGGCCGACTTGGGAGGACTCCTCCCTTGGCCAGCCCTCCCACCTATAAAGGGAGGGCAGGGCCTCCCTCCAGGACACACAAGTTCCACCTCTAATCTCCGGTTTAGAGCCGTTTTGGTTTAGAGCTTCTAATTGCTTTAGCCAGGTTTAGAGCCTTCTAATTGATTTAGAGCCTTCTAATTGGTGTGTCTAATTACTAGACCACTAATAGCCTCTCTCATAAGCTCCACCATACTGCACCGGCTTAAGCGAAGCCTGCGGGATTCCCTCTACTTAGGTACCACGCCGTTGTCTTTGGGAATCGCGAGAGTGCTACAACCTCCATTTTCTTTGGAACAAGGGAGAGGAAGGTCTTCGTCGAGTACCGAACGATGTGACCGACCGGGAGCGCTGCTGGGCGATGTATTTGGAAGGATCGTCTCACGCGATCTTGAGATCGGAAGAAATGCGACTACATCACCCACGAGAATCTGCTCTCGTTAACCGCTTTGGAATCTTCGGTGAGTTCCTCTATCGACTCGTTGCTGCAATCTAGTAGATAGATCTTGGCTTGTTTGTTTATATGCGATAGAAAATTTTGTTTTCCTTGCTCTGAACCCCATCGGTGGTATCGAGCCGTGTCTATATGTAGATCATTGCCTGAGTAGAACACAATGGTCATTGTGGGCATTGATGCTTTTATTGTAGATTGCTTTTTGTGTACTTTGCATCTTGTGGTATGTTGGGATGAAGCGGCCCGGGCTAACCTTACATGACATCGTTCATGAGACTTGCTCCACGCTTGACATGCAACTTGAATTGCATAAGTGGCTTTGCGGGTGCCTGTTTCTCCTAGCATAGAAAAGATCCAATTTACAACGGGTGATCAACAATGCTAGTATCAATGTTGTGGTTCTTGTTAAGTAAGTTAAAGCGACACTTATTGAAAGCCCCAAACCACGTAAAATATGCAAAGAAAGTAGAGGCGTCTAACTTTGTTTTGCGAGGTGTCTGATGTGATATGGCCATGATTGTGATTATATTTGATGTATGCAATGTTCCTTATTGTAAGTTGGCAGCCGGGAAAGCCATATGGTTGTCTTTAATTTCTGTTAAGACCTGCGTGTCTATTCAAAATAGTTGTAATAGTTGAAGCTGGTGGGACAACCATGAAGAAGCGTCATTGACCTTGATGCTATGCGGTGATGATGGAGATCATGTTCGTGCTTGAAGATGGAGATCGGAAGCACAAAGTAGAAAGGCCATATCATATCACATATTATGAATTGCATGTGATGTTAATCCTTTATGCATCTTGTATTGCTTAGTAGACGACGGTAGCATTATAAGATGATCCCTCATGCACATAAATTTCAAGTTCTAAAGTGTTCACCCTTAGTATGCACCGTTGCCAAAGCTTCGCTTGAAGCACCACGTGATGATCGGGTGTCTTTGATTCCATGGTGAATACAACGTAAGCAAGCCAGATTTGCTTATCGGTAGCTAAGGTTTGATCTTGACGAGCCTAGCATGTACAGACATGGCCTCAGGAACACGGATCGCGAAAGGTAAAGCATGAATCATATAGTAGATATGATGAACATGATGATTGTTCGCCATTGAAACTATATCAACTCGTGATGATCGGTGTTGATGTAGTGGATTTGGTTCGATGTGATCACTAAAACAATGTGAGGATGTTGTTTTGAGTGGGAGTTCACCTAGTTTAATTTCATTAATTAATTTGAACTCAATTTGTCATAAACTTAGTCTAAACTATTGCAAATATGTTGTAGATCAATGGCAGCCCTACCATCAATTTTAATGCGTTCCTAGAGAAAGAAAAGTTGAAAAACAATGGAAGCAACTTGGATTGGTTCCACAATTTGAGGATTGTCCTCACTGGTAATTTGACCTATGTGCTGGATGCACCGCTAGGTGACCCACTGCGGTGATGCTACCGATGAAGTAAAGAATGTTTACCTCGCTCGGAAGAATCAATTACTCCATAGTTCAGTGTGCTATCTTGTATGGTTTAGAATCGAGCTTGAAAGGTTTGAAGAGTCGATCCATATGATATTGTCGAGGATCTCAAATTAATCTTTGAGACTCATGCGGCAATTGAAAGTTATGAAGCTTCGAAAAGTTCTTTAAGCGCAAGATGGAAGAGGTAGCTCCGTCGGTGAGCATGTGCTTAAGATGTGCAGACGCAAATAAACTTCAAAGTTTGGGTATAGTGATTCCTAATACTTTGGGGTTTACGCATCCTCAATCACTACCACCAAGTTACAAGAACTTTGTGATGAACTACAACATGCGAGAACATGAACAAAGAGTTGCGAACTATTTGCTATGTTAAAATCTGAAGTGGAGATCAAGAAAGAGCACCAAGTGTTGATGGTCAATAAGACCACCAAATTCAAGAAAGGCAAGTCTAAGCAGAAGGACACTTCAAGAAGGGTGGTAAGAAAGTTACCATACCGACGAAGAAGACCAAGGCTGGACCCAAGCAATCTTGAGTGCTTTACGCAAGGGAGAAGGTCCTGGAGGCGGAATTGCCCAAAGTACTTGGCGGATTTGAAGACGGCAACATCAAGAAGAAAGGTATATCGATATACATGTTATTGATGTGTATCTCACTAGTATTCGTAGTAGTGCACGGGTATTTGATCTTGGTTCGGTTGCTCATATTTGTAACTCGAAGCAGAGCTGCGAATAAGCGGAAGCTAGTGAAGAGCGAGGTGACGATGCGCGTGGGAAGCGGATCAAAGGTTGATGTGATCGCGTCGACGCTACCTCTTCATCTACCATCGGGATTAGTTTTATACTTAAATAATTGTTATTTGGTGACTGCGTTTAGCATGGACATTATATCAGGATCTTGTGTATTGCGAGACTGTTACTTGTTTATAACAGAGAATAATGGTTGTTAGAGTTCTATGAGTAATACGTTTTATGCACATGCACCTTTGATAGATGGTCTATTCATATTGAATCTCGATAGTGGAAATACACATATCAACAACGTTGAGGCTAAACGTTTGAAATCAAGCGATAATTCGACCTATATGTGGCACTGTCGTCTTGGTCACATTGGAGTGAAGCGTATGAAGAAACTCCATTCGATGGACTTCTTGAATCACTTGATTTTGAATCACTTGAAAGATGCGAAGCATGTCGATGGGTAAAATGACTAAGACTCCATTTTACGGTATGATGGAGCGAGCTACGGACTTATTGGAAATCATACATACCGATGTGTGTGGTCCAATGAGTGTAGCATCATGTGATGGTTATCGTTATGTTCTTACCTTCACGGATGATTTGAGTAGATATGGGTATATCTATTTCATGAAACATAAGTCCGAAACTTTCGAGAAGTTTAAGGAGTTTCAAAGTGAGGTAGAGAATCAACGTAACAAGAAGATTAAATTTCTACGTTCTGATCGTGGAGGTGAATATCTAAGTTACGAGTTTGGCGAGCATTTGAAGAAATGTGGAATACTTTCGCGATTGACACCGGGAACACCACAGCGTAATGGTGTGTCGAACGTCGTGTCGAACTCTCTTAGATATGGTTAGTTCTATGATGTCACTTACAGATTTACCGCTATCATTTTGGGGTTATGCATTAGAAACAGCGCATTCACTTTAAATAGGGCACCGTCTAAATCCGTTGAAGCGACACCGTATGAATTATGGTTTGGGAAGAAACCTAAATTGTCGTTCCTTAAAGTTTGGGGATGCGAAGCCTATGTAAAGAAGTTACTGCGGACAAGCTTGAACCCAAAGCGGAAAAATCGTCTTCATAGGATACCCGAAGGAAACTATTGGGTATACCTTCTATCATAGATCCGAAGGCAAAATCTTCGTTGCTAAGAATGGATCCTTTCTAGAAGGAATTTCTCTCGAAAGAAGTGGCTGGAAGGAAAGTAGAACTTCGACGAGGTTGTCGAACCTTCTCTCGAAATTGCGAGTGGCGCACCGGAAGAAGTTCTGTGGTGCTGCACCAATAAGAGAGGAAGCTAATGATGGTGATCATGAAACTTGGTTGAAGTTGCTCTGAGCCTCGGAGGTCAACGAGAAATCGTACCACTCCAGTTGGTATGATTCCGTTATGAATGTCATGTTGGTGGACAACACCGATGACCGAGACATATGAGGAAGCGATGATGAGCCCAGATTCAATAAATGGCAAGAAGCCATGAAATCCGAGATTGGATCCATGTACGAAAACCAAGTATGGACTTTGGTGGACTTACGGATGGCGGAAGGCTGTCGAGAACAAATGGATTTTCAAGAAGAAAGCAGATCTTGATGGTAATGTTATCTATAAAGCTCGACTTGTGCAAAGGGTTTCGACAAATTCAAGGAGTTGACTACGATGAGACTTTCTCACGGTAGCGAAGCTAAAGTCTGTGAGGATTATGTTAGCAATCGCTGCATATTATGATTATGAGATATGGCGGATGGATGTCAAAACAGCATTCCTCAATGGAGACATTGATGAAGAGTTGTATATGATGCAACCCAAAGGTTTTGTCGATCCTAAAGATGCTAACAAGGTATGCAAGCTTCAACGGTCCATCTATGGATTGAAGCAAGCATCCAGTTGGAATCAACGTTTTGATAAGGTAATCAAAAGTTTTGGTTTTATACAAACTTATGGAGAAGCTTGTATTTACAATAAAGTGAGTGGGAGCTCTGTAGCATTCTTAATACTATATGTGGATGACATATGGTTGGTTGGGAATGATGTAGACCTTCTTAATAGTGTCAAAGAGTATTTGAATAATAGTTTTTCAATGAAGGATCTTGGCAAAGCATCTTACATATTAGGCATAAAGATTTATAGAGATAGATCGAAACGCCAAATATCATTGTCACAAAGTACATATTTGGACAAAGTTCTAAAGAGGTTTGGAATGGAAGATAGCAAGAAAGGGTTCTTGCCCATGTTGCTATCGACCTTGAGTAAAACTCAAAGTCCGACATCGGCGAAGATAGAGAAAGGATGAGTAAGACTCCCTATGCCTCAGCCATAGGATCTCTAATGTATGCCATGCTATGTACTAGACCCGACATCGCATATCTGTTAGTCTAACTAGCAGATATCAAAGTGATCCAGTGGATCATTGGGTGATCAAAAACATCCGTAAGTACGTGAGAAGAACTAAGGATATGGTTCTTTCTTATGGAGGTGATGAACAGCTTGTTGTTAATGGTTACACCGATGCTAGTTGGAACACCGATCCGGATGATTATAAATCACAATCTGGATACGTATTTATTTTGAATGGTGCAGCAATTAGCTGGAGGAGTGCAAAGCAAAGCGTTGTGGCGAGATCTTCAACTGAATCGGAATACATGGCTGCTTCGGAGGCTTCACAAGCGATATGGATGAAAGAGTTCATTACGAGCTGGGTGTGGTTCCAAGTCTTTGGACCCAATGTCTATCTCTTTGTGATAACATAGGCGCCATAGCCAATCGCAAGAACCAAGGTCACACAAGAAGTGAAGCATATCAAGCTGCGTTTCACGCTATTCGAGAACATATCCGGGATGGGGATATAAAGATTTGCAAAGTACACAGATCTGAATGTGGCGGATCCGTTGACTAAACCTCTCCAGGGCAAAACATGACCAACACCAAAGCGCCATGGGTGTTCGGTATATTACCATGTAATCTAGATTAGATGACTCTAGTGCAAGTGGGAGACTGTTGGAGATATGCCCTAGAGGCAATAATAAATGTAGTTATTATTATATCTTTGTGTTTATGATAAATGTTTACATTCATGCTATAATAGTATTAACAAGGAAACCATTAATACTTGTGTGATTTGTAAACTTAATTTGAAGTCCCTAGTATAGCCTCTATACTTCACTAGCTTGTTGGTTGATTGATGATTGTGGTTTCCCTATCATGAACATTGAAATGTTATCAAACAACAAGATCATATCGTTAGGAGAATGATATGGTGGACATACTCCTATAGATAAGCGTAGCATAAAGATCAAGTCATTTCAATAGTTCAATTGCTATATGCTTTCTGATACATAGTAACCTAATTCCTTCGACCATGAGATCATGCATATCACCTTTCTTGGATGGATGCTTTGATGTCATCAAACACCACACCGTATGAGGTGGCTATAAAGGTGGTATTGAGTGTTAGGAAAGTATTGGTTGAAACACATGGATCAAGAGTGGGATTTGTCCATCCATATGCGGATAGATATTCTCTGGGCCCTCTCGGTGAAATGTCATCCAATTAGCTTGCAAGCATGTACTGGGTCACAAGGGATCACATATCAGGAGCGAGAAAGAGTACTTATCGATATGAGGTTGAACTAGGTATGCGAGATAAGCGATCATAAACCTCGGATAAGTAACATATCGTGAGACAAAGGGAAATTGGTATCGTATGTAAGTGGTTCATTCGATCATAAGTAATCGTAGAAATATGTGGGAGCCATATGAATTTCCAGATTCCTCTATTGGTTATTGTTAGGAGAAGTGTCTCGATCATGTCGCATAATTCACGAACCGTAGGGAGACACATAAGGATTGACGTTGTTTGAGTAGTTATGGTATTATGAGAAAGAGACGAATGTTGTTGAGTCTCGGATGGGATCCGGGATATCACGAGGTGATCCGGAATGGTCCGGAGAATAAGATTCATATAAGGAAAGTCCGTTTGAGTTGGGGAATGGTTAGGTGTTTTCATGGTAACATTCTAGAAGGTCCCGGAATGTCCGGCACTCGGAGGGAAGGTACATGAATGTGTCATTGTAAGTTGGAATGATTGCATCATGTACTAGGTGTTCTTGCTGTCCAAAATAAAGGGTTTATTTAAATCCTAAATTGAAAAGTCAAGCGGCTAGTTTGAAAGTCAAGCGGCAATTTTGGGAAGTGGGAAAGAGGAGGAGGTGGAGGCCGACTTGGGGAGAGTCCCCTTGGCGGCGCCTCCCAAGGCCGACTTGGGAGGACTCCTCCCTTGGCATGACCCTCCCACCTATAAAGGGAGGCAGGGCCTCCCTCCAAGGACACACAAGTTCCACCTCTAATCTCGGTTTAGAGCCGTTTTGGTTTAGAGCTTCTAATTGCTTTATCCAGCCGTTTAGAGCCTTCTAATTGATTTAGAGCCTTCTAATTGGTTTGTCTAATTACTAGACCACTAATAGCCTCTCTAATAACCTACACCATACTACTTGCTGAAGGCGAAGCCTGTGGGATTTCCCTCTACTTAGGTACCACGCCGTTGTCTTTGCCGGAATCGCGAGGAGAGTGCTACAACCTCCATTTTCTTTGGAACAAGGGAGAGGAAGGTCTTACGTCAGTACCGAGCGTGTGACCGATTGCGGGGCGCTGCTGGGCGTGGCGCTGGAAGGATCGTCTACGCGATCTTGAGATCGGAAAGAGTACGACTACATCACCCACGAGAATCTGCTCTCGTTAACCGCTTTGGAATCTTCGAGGGTGAGTTCCTCTATCGACTCGTTGCTGCAATCTAGTAGATAGATCTTGGCTTGTTTGTTTGTATGCGATAGAAAATTTTTGTTTTCCTTGCTACGAACCCCATCAAATGTTGCCGTCTATAAAGCTCGACTTGTCGCGAAAGGGTTCCGACAAATTCTAGGAGTTGACTACGATGAGACTTTCTCACCAGTAGCGAAGCTAAAGTCTGTGAGGATTTTGTTAGCAATTGCTGCATATTTCGATTATGATATTTGGCAGATGGATGTCAAAACGGCGTTCCTTAATGGTGACATTGAGGAAGAGTTGTATATGGTACAACCCAAGGGTTTTGTCGATCCTAGTGATGCTGACAAGGTATGCAAACTTCAGCGCTCCATTTATGGACTGAAGCAAGCATTCCGGAGTTGGAATCAACGTTTTGATAAAGTAATCAAAAACTTTGGATTTATACAAACTTATGGAGAAGCTTGTATTTACAAGAAAGTGAGTGGGAGCTCTGTAGCATTCCTAGTACTATATGTAGATGACATATTGTTGATTGGGAATAATATAGAACTTCTTAATAGCGTCAAAACCTATTTGAATAATAGTTTTTCAATGAAGGATCTTGGCGAAGCGGAATATATTCTAGGCATCAAGATTTATAGAGATAGATCAAGACGCCTAATAGCGCTTTCACAAAGTACATACTTAGACAAAGTTCTAAAGAAGTTTAGAATGGAAGAGAGCAAGAAAGGGTTCGTGCCCATGTTGTCAGGTAAGACCTTGAGTAAAACTCAAAGTCCGGCTACGGCAAAAGATAGAGAAAAGATGAATAATATTTCCTATGCCTCGGCCATAGGTTCTATCATGTATGCCATGCTGTGTACAAGACCGGATATAGCACATGTTGTTAGTTTGACTAGCAGATATCAAAGTGATCCTGGAATGGAACCTTTGGACAGCGGTCAAGAATATCCTAAAGTACCTGAATAGGACTAAGGATATGGTTCTTTCTTATGGAGGTGATGAACAGCTTCTTGTAAACGGTTACACTGATGCTAGTTGGAACACCGATCCAGATGACTCAAAGTCACAGTCTGGATACGTATTTATTTTGAATGGTGCTACAGTGAGCTGGAGGAGTGCCAAGTAAAGCGTTGTGGCGAAATCTTCAACTGAATCGGAATACATAGCTGCTTCGGAGGCTGCACAAGAAGCCATATGGATGAAGGAGTTCATTACTGAACTTGGTGTGGTTCCCAGTGCGTCGGACCCGATGGCCATCTACTGTGACAACACAGGTGCCATAGCTAATGCATAGGAGCCAAGGTCACATAGCAAGCTGAAGCACATCAAGCTACGTTTCCATGCTATTCACGAGTATGTCCGAGATGGTGACATAAAGATTTGCAAAGTACACACTGATCTGAATGTGGCAGATCCGTTGACTAAACCTCTCCCTAGAGCAAAGCATGACCAACACCGAGCATATGGGTGTTAGGTATATTACCATGTAATCTAGATTATTGACTCTAGTGCAAGTGGGAGGCTGGAGATATGCCCAAGAGGCAATAATAAAAGTGGTTATTATTATATCTTTGTGTTTATGATGAATGTTTACATCCCATGCTATAATTATATTATAAGGAAACACTAATGCATGTGTGTTTTGTAAACATAAAAGAGTCCCTAGTAAGCCTCTTGTGAAACTAGCTTGTTGATTAAATGATGATCATGTTTTCCTGATCATGGACATTGGATGTCATTAATAACAAGGTTATATCATTAGGAGAATGATGTGATGGACACACACCCATAGTAAGCGTAGCATAAGATCAAGTCATTAAGTTCGTATTGCTGTAAGCTTTCAAATGCATAGTAACCTAATCCTTTGACCATGAGGTTATGTCAATCACCATCACCGGATGGGTACTTTGATGACATCAAACACCGCTTCGTAACTGGGTGGTTATAAAGGTGTCATTGGGTATTCTGAAAGTATGTGTTGAAGCGCATGGACCAAGATTGGGATTTGTCCATCCATATGACAGATAGATATACTCTGGGCCCTCTCGGTGGAATGTCATCTAGTTAGCTTGCAAGCATGTGACTAGGTCACAAGAGATGACATAACATGGAACGAGTAAAGAGTACTTATTAGTAACGAGGTAGAACTAGGTATGGAGATACCGACAATCAAACCTCGGATAAGTGAAATATCGCGTGACAAAGGGAATTGGTTTCGTATGTTAATGGTTCTATCGATCATGAAGTCATTGTTGAGTATGTGGGAGCCGTTATGGATCTCCAGATCCCGCTGATGGTTATTGATCGGAGAGGTGTCTCCATCATGTCTGCATATTCACGAACCGTAGGGTGACACATAAGGTTGAAGTTGTTTTAAGTAGATATGGAATATGCGTTGGAGACTGAATGTTGTTGAGTCTCGGATTGGATCCGGGACATCGAGGAGATCCGGAATTGTCAGGAGAATAAGATTCATATATTGGGGATCATTTTCTAAGTTAGGAAATGTTAGGAGTGTTTATGGAGATTCTAGAAGGTTTGAATGTTACGGAAGGTTCTAGAAGATTTCTTGGCGTTGCTTGAAAACCAAGAAAGGATCAAGGAGTCTTTGTGGGGCAAGACACGGATTCGTGGGGAGGAGGATTCCTCCTCCTCCCAATCCATGGCCAAGGAGGGAGGGGAGTCCTACTAGGACTCCCCCTCCCATGGCGCCTCCCTCCTTTAAATAGAGGGGAGGGGGCGCCACCCCCTAGACCTCTCCCATAACAAACCCTAGCCGCCGCCTTTCTCCTCCTCCTTCCCTCTGCTCAGGCTTAGGCGAAGCCCTGCAGAATTCTATACTCCACCACCACCACCACACTGTCGTGCTGCTGGGATTCCGTGGAGAAGATCTACTACCTCCGCTACTCATTTGGAGCAGGAGAGGAAGGTGCCTTCGACTCATGCGTGTGACCATCATTGAAGGCGCTGAGCAAGGCGTCGGAAGGATCATCCACACGATCTTGAGATCGACAAGTGATCGACTACATCAACCCCGAGATCTAATCTCGTAACGCTTTCGGTTCTACGAGGGTTAGTACAGATCTATCTCATTGCACATTTCTAATAGATTAGATCTTGGCTTTTATCTAGATCAGATCTGGGTTTTGTTTGTTCTTGCGGTAGAAATTTTTTGTTTTCCATGCTACGAACCCATCACCACCAAGATCAAGCAACATTAGAAGGAGATGGAGGGGTGAGGGTTTTTGGTTTAGTCCAAGGTGATGGTGAAGAAAATCTCAAGAGAGAGAGAGATGTGGGGTTTATGGTAAAAGATCTTACATGATCATGCATGGAAGCATGCACATGTGGGATGGATGAGGGTGGAGAGCTTGATGCATAAGGCAAGGAGAGATCAAACAAGGGGTAAGGTTTTATGGTAGAAGCAAGAGAATAGAGCCAACATGAATTAATTCTCAAAGAACCATGCTCCACTCAAAAGTCCAAGTAAATCCCAAAAGAATAGAATGGTGGTGATTTGCATGGCCCATGCATGGGCATTAAATGCCATGTTTTATCTTGTGAAAACAAAACAATGATCATGGCATTTATGCACATGCATTCCAAAAATATGGAGTAAGGCCAAGCTAAAGGAAAATAGAATTGGATCCATCCCAACCCACATGAGCTAGCTTAAATGCCAAAAGAAGTAAAAGCTCATGGGTAATTAGGATGGTGGAATATAAGGTGGTGACAAAGAAAGGTGATTGAGTTGAATAAAAGATATGCCCCTAACTCAACTTGGGCATCAAGCATTTTATCAACAACCAAATACAATGTATCAAGAGCCAAATACAATTACTAATGCATATGAGAGAAGAACCAAAAGAAAAGGGGTTTTATATGATACTCAAATGCAAGGTGGCATGATGACATGAGCATGATATAATTATGATGCAACAATTATATGTAGGAAGTAGCCATTATATTACTAGACCATGTAGCATTACATATGTTAGACAGATGGGATGCTACAACCAAGTGGAGAGGCTTTGTCTTGTAAGGTGCTTCAGCGACAAAGTCAAGTCTGCCTGGCCGACATGTGCTACGTTGAGTCATGCCTGTTCAGGGGGTGCTAAGCACGATAGATCCTTCGGAGACTTCAAGCTATGTTGGCTGGTGGTTCTTGGCGGCATGGTGTTGCGGGGTGCCAGTGGCGACCGCAACGTGCTTTGGAAATAGTGTGCAGGGAGGTGGTGCTACTTGGCTACGCGGTGGTGTCGATGGCTGGTGTGGCGAGAGTCAGCGTATCGATCTACATGATGAAGATGGTTTTGCGGAAGATAATGGAGACAGCGACATCCGGAGCGAGTGCGTGGGTGCCATTTCATGGATATGCTGGGAGGATCTAGGCTCCTTGCTTGCACGAGGCAGTTGGGTGTTTGCTGGTCTCATCGGGAAGCTAGCGGTATGGTTATCGTTATGCTCCCTGTTTTATTTTGGCGGTCTTTGTTGTATGATCTTTGTAATGGCTTTTTCTAACTTTTGTTGTCCGAATAACGAATAAAGGTTATGTGCAGCGCTTGATGGAGAGGTCGGGGCTTCATTCCCCATTTTGAAAAAAAAACTAAGGGCATGTCCACTAGTCGCTTAAGAGCATCTCAGTTGATAGCCTAAAACTTAACTCCCTATCTTGCCTCCTATCCTAGATTTTCAAAAATTTATTTCTATAAACGGTGGCAATCTATAGCTCCCATATATTTAGCCTCCTAAACTTCTTTTTGCTCAATTTCCAAATCTCAAACACATCAAATTTAAACATGCATATAAATCATCCAAAAAGGCACCACATCAATCAATTTTGATCCAAAAAACACTACATAACATGCTTAGAGCAACTCTAATAGGTGCCCCATTTTGGGGCATCAAAAAGCTAAAACGTTGCAGTTGTTTCGCCGAAATGCGGCACCAAAATAGCCGACGCTTTACCAGCTGCCGCATTTTTGCAGAGTTGCACGCTCCAGTAGCTGCCGTATTTTGGGGCACGGCTGCTGCGCCACAATTTCATATTTTGTACCCATTTGTTATTAAAATGAACAAACTTTGAGGAAATTATCAACACAATTATAAATAACCTCAAATCCACGTTGCATAGCATAATAGTTCGATCAAACACTAAACTTTAGAACAAGGTTTCATAGTTTAAACCATATAAACATAATAGGTAAATGCAATCTAGAGGCAATATAAGACATGATCACTCCTCATTGCCATTGTTGATGTTGCTTGGATCAATTTTCCCATTGGCATTTGAAAGGAATATGCCTGAGAGGCAATAATAAAATATTATTATCTTATTTCAAGTTTATGATTGATGTTTATTTCTCATGCTAGAATTATATTAAAAGGAAAGGTTAATACATGTGTGGTTAATAAACAAACCAATGTTCCTAGTAATACCTCTCATATATAGTAGCTTGTTGATTAACCGATGATCAATGTTTCCTTATCATGAACATTGGATGTTGTTAATTACGAGATCATATCATTAGAAGAATGATATGCTGAACATACAACCAAAGTAGATTTTGCAATTCGATCTAGTCATTAAGTTTACATTGCTACATCAAACACATACGAAGTATTTCAAGTCCTTAGACCATGAGATCATGTCATCGCTAACACTAGAAGAATGCTTTGATAACATCAAACGTCACACCGTAATAGGATGACTATAAAGGTGGGCTCAGGTATTCCGAATGTGTTATGTTGGGGCTCATGGATCAAGAGTGGGATTTGTCCATCCTAATGATAGAGAGATATACTCTAGACCCTCTCGGTGATATCACATTAACACCGCTTGCAAGCACGTGACTAGGTCGGAGGGGTGTTGTATCACAGAATGAGTAAAGAATACTTGTCGGGAATGAGATCCAACTAGGGTATGGTTGATACCTGTGATCGGATCTCGGACAAGTAAAATACCGCGAGACAAAAGGAATTAGATACGACGTTGATGGTTTACACGATCACAAGATTCATCGTTGAATGTGCAGGAGTTAGTATGGATCTCGGTCCTGCTTCTGATTATTGATAAGAGAGATATCTCCATCATGTCTGTCTTATTCGCGAACCGTAGGGTGACGCACTTAAGTTCATCCACGTCTCTGCAAGTATCGAGGGGGTGCGACAAGTGGGCGGAGACGTGAACCTCTCTTGCCAAGGCCAAGTCCGGCAACTACGACCCGGGGGCGGCGCCGTCTGCGGCATCGGAGGGCCGGCCCGTCGGCCACAGGAAGGCCAAGGCCATGAGGGACGCGGCGCCGACCATCGAGAAACTACACTCGTCCATCCTAGTTTGCATGGCCGACGCCACAACGCACGACGCCATGAGGGTGGAGCAGGCCACCAAGTTGGAGGAGATCGGCGACAAGGTGGGCATCGGTCCTCGAGTGACAGGACATCAAGCTCGACCTCATCAAGGCCAACGTGGTGGCAAAGAAGAGGTGAGAGGACTTGGCGATCTTGATGGTCGACACGAAAGACATGGACGCCGAGGTGAGGGTGTGGTGTGTTGATCAGCGCGCCCTGATCCTCTCCGAGAACTGAGCGACCGCCAACTAGAACAACAACCCGACACCGGTGACTGCGACCCTGACCCCGATCTACACCCAGGTCAACACCACCGTCGCCGGCGACCCCGGAGGTGTCTCCTACCATAGCGGATGATCCCCTTGTCGTTTGATTTTCGTGTTCCCGTATGCTCTAAGACTTTGAATCGCATGCATGAAAGGGAGTTTTCTTTTCTCAAAGGTAACCGTGCACGAAGAGCGCAGAGGATCCCGTGCTAGCGTACAGCCCGCGTACAATTCTTTAGTTGACCTTTTTATGCTTTCTAGGTGGTGCCAGGCTTGATGCGGCTGGGTGGTGCCGTTGAGAAGTGCGCCGGGAGAATGCGATGCCCGCTCTGTGCAGCTGCGCTGCGTGGTCTAGGTTGCCCCGTACCGCACGGCTCCACTCTCCCGGCTCGATGGGAGTCGATTCAGCCGCGCTTTCTCTGGTGCTCCTCGTCGCGTCGATGGTCCGTGGCGCGAGGGCAGTGGGGTTCGATCGGGTTGGCACTGGACACAGAAAATGTCATTTCTGTGGAATTAAGATGGAGTACCTCTTCTTGTTAGGCGTTTTGGTGGGGATTGAATAGTTACAGCTACAGGTTTGTTGAGCTTACCCTGACTGACCGGCACAGTTGGCCGGTGACCATCTTTGCATGTCGCGAGCGCAATGTGTTAACTAAATAGAGTAGACGTTTGCTGGAGAATCATTTTCAGCGCATGTTTTAAACTAGCCACAGCAATTCCATTACGAGCTTTAATACGTGTGTGGATCCGTGTTGCCTCTCCCCAAGCTCCGTGAGGCCGTCAGAAAAGGAGGTTGTTTTTTTGGCAGAACAGTCCGCAAAGTGCCTGGACATCATCGTCCACTCTCCTGCGGACTCCATGACCTGATTACACGATTTTTTTTTTTGAATAAACAGGCGATCACTATCACGGGGCAATATATAGCCAGAGGAAAGGAAGCACGGGTGTGATTGACGGAGCAGGAGCGACCGGTACGCTCTGCTTCATTGCACGTTGCTTTTGTCAGCTCGCTACCTACCCGCGTGGGGGGTTACTGATTTGGGCTAGAGCAAGTCTAATAGCACCTTTAAAACGCCGGCGTCTTTAAAATTTCGGCGGGTACACGGGCTGATGGCCGGGTTGTTGAAATAACAGCGCTTGTAAATGGCTTGGCCCGTAAACGAAATTCACAGGGGCCTGTGAAAGGTCCGTTGCAGCCCCTATTTCTACCGGCCAGGTGGACGGAGACGGGTCAGAACCCGTGTCCCTCCGCCGCAAACCCTAGCCGCCGTCGCGTACTCCGGCGAGAAATTACTCCCATTTCATGCGAGAGAGATGGCAGCGAGGCGGGAGTTCGGACTCGGCGGCCGTCTTTGAGGAGGAGGAGGAGGTAGCCATCGCGCCCGACGGCGACGAGGCGAGCGCGCCATCCGCTTCCGGGGAGCCAAAGCGCTACCGCAGCGCTATGACGAAGTGACCCTCTCCAGCTCTCGGCCTCTACGCTGCCGTCGGCGTCTTGGCTGTCGCTCCGCGGTTCATGGAGGCATCTTCCTCCGCGAGCTCGTCCGTCGTGTCTTCCGCCCATGGCCGTCTGCATGAGATGAGAGGAGGCGGATGTCCGCGCAGCGTCCCTCGCCGACCTCGAGGCCAAGAAGCGGCGCGAGGAGAAGGAGCTCGCCGTAGCCATCGCCGCCGTCGAGCTCTCCAAGAAGCAGGAGGAGATCGAGGAGGCGGTGGCCGTCATCCGCGGCGAGGAGGAGGAGGCCGGACCGACATCCGTCGACGCCATGGACGTCGACGTGATCGTCCTCGACGAATAGGAGCTTGCCGACGACGGCAGGCGGCGACTTAGAGCTCGCCGCCGACTAGGAGCTCGCATTTTGAACATACCAGGACGCGGCGGCGTCCTCCGCGAGCTCTTCTAAGACTATTTTTTTAGATTAATTTTGCAATATGTACATACTGGATGATGAACGCGCGCACGATCTTCCCTCGTTAAATTTAAATTTTAGCTCAACTCGCGAATTAAGGGTTGGATTTATAGGCACCGTTCTTCGTCGTGGGGTTTGAAACCGTAAATCGCGAGTACAGCCATACTCGCGATTTAAGGGTTGTCGATTTGAGGGTGCTGTTAGTCCTCCTCTCACGGTATTAGTCTACTCCTTTCTACAGTACTCCTACGGTATACCACAATGAATACCGACCTGAGTGGTTGTTGATCCGCAGCGACCACATCCAATGCACAATGATTTCGTTGTCTGTCTGCGGAGATACCGCGGCGTGGGTGCACAGTAGTACTACTAGTACTACACTAGTAGTACGCCCGTATGAATTTACTAATGTCGATTAAAGGGTTTCAAAAAAAAATACTAATGTCGATTAACGTTTATGGTGGCCAGCGAGGAGCTGAGGGATGTGCGACTATTCGTAACATCAGGTTACAGCTTCGATCGGTGCAAATTCTGAATTCTGTTTCTCGATTTATCTATCCTTCTTGTTCAACGAATCCTCATATGCTCGGGACAGAATTCATAAACAAACAATTGGCGCTGCCCGACGTTGTTCCCGAGAGAAAAGAGAATCATTACTGCGCGACCTGAGCATACCGGACCAACAACAAGCACGCTCGTGACCCGAATCTGAAGTCATAAAGCAGACTTTGCTCCATGATTATCGAGAGAAGAGACGTAGTAGTATCACGGACACGACTGGGACTCGGAGATAGCTTTTCCGGTTTTGTTTTCTTTCTGAGGTTATCTGACAAGAAAAAGACATCAGCTGACTCGGAAAGGGATTTGGTGCACGTCACTTTTAGATTTTTGAATATTTCAAAACCTCTCACAGTTTGTCAGATTTATTTTTATTTCCTAAAATACAACGTTATTTTTATTTCCTAACATGTTACATTAATTTTGGTTTGATGTCTCAGATGTACATCATGAGTTTAATTCTGAATTTCACTATTGCCAAAGGTTCTAAGTGCCATAGTTGTGTGCAATTAAAGTAACCTCGAAAGCCTCACAAGGTTGCCGAGGAGAGAAACTTGGCATATCTAAAACCCATACATTCTGGTCTATGCGAGATGAATGGTGTGTTGCCAAAAGGTAGAAAGAGACATTTCATGACATTGATAGATGGTGCTACTAAATTTTGATATGTTTACTTATTACAAACTAAAGATTAGGCTTTAGACCACTTTAAAATTTATAAGGCCAAATTTGAAAATAAACTAGAAAGAAAGATCAAGATTCTTAGGTCAGATTATGGTGGTGAGTATTTCCCCAAAATATTTGATGAATTATCTGAGGAAGACGGTATTATTCATGAGAGGATGTCTCCCTACTCGCCCCAATCAAACGAGGTTGACGAGAGGAAAAATCGCACGCTGAGTGACTTGGCGAATTCCATGTTAGCCGTTGCTGGTTTATCAAAGGCATGATGAGGGATACTTCGTTGACTTCATGTCATGTCCTGAATAGAGTTCCTAACAAGAATAAATAAAAGACCTCTTATGAGGAGTGGGCTAGGAGAAAACCATCACTTTCGTACTTGCACACTTGGGGGTGTTTGGTGAAGGTCAACATACCGATTCTCAAGAAACGCAAGCTCGTACCTAAGACAATGGATTGTATCTTTCTAGGATATGCTCCACAGAGTGTAGGCTATAGATTTCTAGTGGTGAGATCCGAGGTACCTATTATGCATGTTCATACTAGAATAGAATCTTGTGATGCAACATTCTTTGAGAATATGTTTCCTATGAAAGGTATGCATAGCATTGCTAAAATTTGTTCTGAAATACTTCCTTAATCTAGTGCATCTATTGAGAATTTTGAGAAACCACATGAGGAAGTCCTAGAGAAGGATGATGATGAACCTCCCACGACGAGTAAGAGATAGAAGATTGCAAAATCCTTTGGTAATGATTTCATCGTGTACCTTGTAGATGATACTCCCAGATCCATTGATGAGGCATATACATCTCTAGATGTAGATGACTGAAAGAAGTTGTCCAAAATGGAATGAACTTGATTCTTTCCAATGGAACTTGGGAATTATCTGAACGACCCTATGGTTGCAAACCTGTGGGCTATAAGTGAATGTTCAAGAAGAAGCTAAGGCCTGATGGTACTATTGAGAAGTAGAAAGCATGTCTTGTAGCAAAGGGCTACACACAGAAAGAAGGCGAAGATTACTTTGACACCTATTCACCTGTCGCTAGACTGACCACCATTCGAGTACTACTTTCCGTGTCTACCTATTATGGTCTTCTCATTCATCAAATGGACATGAAGACATCTTTCCTTAATGGAGAGTTGGAAGAGTAGATCTATATGGATTAGCCGGATGGGTTTGTTGTAAAGAGTGAAGAGGCAAAGGTGCGCAAGTTGTTAAAATCTTTATATGGCCTGAAACAAGCACCTAAGCAATATCATGAGAAGTTTGACAGAACTCTACTTTCTGTTGGCTTTGTCACTAAAGAGGCTAATATGTGTGTTTACTATCTCCATGATGGGGGCGATACTGTTGTATTATGTTTGTACGTGGATGATATTCTGATCTTTGGTACAAATATGAAAGTGATAAATGAAGTCCAGTTTTTCCTGTCAAAGAGTTTTGACATGAAAGATATTGGAGAGGTTGATGTGATTCTAAACATCAAGCTTATTAAGAACGAGAATGGGATTACATTAATCCAATCTCATTATGTTGACAAGCTCTTGAGCTGCTTTAGCTTTATTGATAGCAAAACTTCTCTAACACCTTATGATTCCAATTTAACACTGCGAAAGAATAAGAAGGAACCAATAGATCAATTGAAATATTCACAAATTCTTGGTTCTCTCATATACTTAGCAAGCACTACCAGACACGATATCTCTTTTGTTGTGAGCAAGTTGAGTAGGTTCATGTCTAACCAGGTTATTGATCATTGACATGCACTTGAAAGGTCATGTGATATCTAAGTGGTACAATGAGATATGGGATTCACTAGTCAGGTCACCCTGCTGTGCTTGAAGGATATAGTGATTCGAACTGGATCTCTGATGTTGATGGTCTGTACTTCACAAGAGGGTATGTGTTTACCCTTGGAGGTTGCGCAGTGTCATGGAGGTCTCGTAAATAGACCATATTGATGAGGTCAACTATGAAAGTAGAACTTACTTCTTTAGACATAACCATTGTTGAGTCAGAACGCAATCATTTTGAATTGTGACAACCAATCTGTGATTGTCAAAGTGAACAATTTGAAGGATAATACGAAGTCATCAAGATACGTAAAGAGACATTTAAAATCTGACGGGAAATTGAGAAACTCCGGAGTAATAACTATTACGTATATTTAAACAGACAAGAACCTTACAAATCCCTTTACAAAGGGACTATCAAGAATTATGATAAAAAATGCATCGAGGAAGATGGATCGAGCTGAGACGCATGGATGTCACACCATAGTGGTAACCCAACCCATGTGATCGGAGATCACGTAATTTTGATCTGGGAAGAACAAGCTAGTGGTTTGACCGAGGAGACTATTTCATAACCCTCTCTAAGTGAAGATGCACAACTCTCGAAATCTGTAAGGCAGGTTGACAACATGTCTTAATGTGTTTCTATTGGCTATAACTAGCAATGATGCTATCCTACAAGGCATTCTTGAAAGAACACACATATATGAGCACGACTGTAAATGTCTTAGTCTATAAAATTTGGGTGATCTCTAGTAAACTCATGAAGAGACGAGGGAGTATGACGCATATGAACCAACCCCTAGGTAGTCTACTGGTAGCAGCTATGTACTAGTTATGATTTTGAGTGAAACCTATTGGCACCAAATTTGCAATTTAAGGTTCGTCCATTGTTCAAGTTGCTGATACACGTAGCTCAAGATTCTAAGCGGAAGTTCAACTTAACAGTCTCTGCTGAAACACTGGTATATAAAGAAGTAGCGAGGATTGACAAATCCTCAAATCGGCATTTGAAATCTGGTGGAAGATTATTAGAAATAATGGAGCAATACTTTGGGCCCATGCTAGATTTCAGATTTTTCCTAAATCTCAAAGCCCATGTGTGTGGATGCCCACATGTGACATGGCCCAAGTTGGTGGCAGCTCGCATGTGTGTGGCAAGAAGAGTGAGAGTTAAAGTTTAGTCCCACATGGAAAGTTGGAGGAGAGTTTCACAACCTTATAAGATGAAGTGTCTCACCGCTTGTAAATGAGTGAGAAAGAAGTGCTACACACGCACTCCTCATCCGACGCCGCCCACTCGCCCGCTCGTCTCATCGCGACGCACGCACGCGTGTTGTGGGAATCTCGTCGAGCCGAGCTTTATTTTGTTGTTTGGAAAAACTGGTGGGTTTTGATAGACGTATCAATAGTTAGTCGATTTGGGTCGCTCCCAGATCGTGGGCTACTATTTATAACCGACCCAAACTCGTGTGTGACGTGGCCTCAGCCCATGTTGTGCCCTATACGGTTTTCCGAGCTGCTCTACTCTATATAAGTGCATATGCGACTTCCACCGCGAACACACTGAAAATTAATCCAGAGTTTTTCCTCCTCTCTGCTTGCGTCGCCACCGTAGTCTACTCCATCCCGCGTGTCGGGGCCGACCGGCGAACGGGAGAGCAGGTCTCCGAAACCACTTGTCTTTGCAATCATTTACGGGAGAAGGTGAATAAGGTTTTTGAGAAGCGCTTCTATAGGTTAGGTTCCAGTTGAGAATTCTCTATAATGAGATAATAGCTTCGGGATGGGATCAGATGTCGCTAGTTCACAAGTCCAGGAATGCGGTCGACTGCTCAAAATTTGTCATCACGGCTCGCGTCGTGGACGATCTGTGGGACTTCGTCAATACGTTCAACGACATCAACGCCGTTTTCACCAATAGGTCGCTGCAACCACGGCTACTTTATATACAACCGATCTGTACATATACCGTGATCCGATCTGTTATTATTCCATGGCTGTTCTGACATACACACTACTGCTGTCCATATTGATTAATACATCTAGTATGTTAGAGTTTCACGTATTAACTGCTGTAATTATGATTTATATATAATTAATTGTAAAAATTATCCTTAATAATCTAACCTCCACCAACCTACCCTCAAACGCCAGGAAGGGCAAGTCTACGTAAAAACAGCTCCGGTCCGGCCCGACGGCCTTGAGAAGACGACGAGAGTGCGAGAGGGCCGGAGAGAGGAGAGCCCATTTACGTCCGTGGAACTAGCTGAAAGAGTGCCACTCCCAACAATCATAGCATGTCACGGTTTTGTAGTTATCACTTTTTTTTTTAAAATGGTTTAATTGTAGTGATGTTGCCAATTTTTACACATTTGATTTGCGAAAAGACATTTCATAAGGAATTCATGCAAGAGGCTAGAGTGTACTTGATATTAATAGGTTGCCCTTTCTCAAAAATAATCATGCAGATCAATTGGATGTTGTCCGGATAGGTAAATCTTTCAACACCAGGGAGGCAGGGATCGAGCTGCCTCAATGGCACTGGGGTCAGCTGACCACATTGAAAAAACTGTAAAACCTTCACTTGTCACTATTAACTCATGATTATTTGTAGAGGCTACCCCATTGTCATAGAGGGTATAGATATGACCCCATTGGAATTTGTCTCTAGCTTAACACGACGATTCTTGGAAATAAACCTCAAATTTCTTGATGCTCTCATTCTGAATAGCACGTACTTTAACACGAAGTGAGTATAATTCTTGGAGCACAAGAGCATCTTGTATCGTGAATGTATCATGGCGCCTGCTTTGCCTGTAATTAGGCTTACCAGGTTTGGCGCTTCCATTGGTTTGATCGATAATCTGGCAACACGCATGCTTAATACTTTCTCTGTCCAGAAATACGTGATTTCAATTAATCTAGATTTGTATGTATTTAGATAATCTTGACAAAGTCAAATCAGTTATTTGTGAATGGAGTAAGTATATTTTTTTTGGACAAACACACACGCTTCGCTTCAAATATATAGCAACGAAATGGAGGACGTGGCTATTTGGCTCTCGAGCTCATATGCACCTTTTATTTGAATTTAATTTTTATCAAAATTTGAAATGCCAAATATATATATATATATATATATATATATATATATATATAGAAACCCTATTCAGCATCCTGGGTGTAGAATAGTTATTTTGTATCTCACATATTTTTATGTTCTCACACTCAGAAATATATGTTTTGTATAGTAATAATTATATTTATATTCAACATAAACGTAAAAAAATTGACATAAAAATATATTTTATGAGTCATTATAGTGTAAAAAACATAGAAAATACATATTTTATGTCGTATTTTTATACGGCATGTAAACAATTTTTTTTACGACATGTCTAATTTTTTTTATGTTCTTCTTAACTTTCGACATGTCAAGCAAACTATATTGTATCATTTTTGGAATCTACAAAATAAAGGATTTACTTTCATTTGTTTGATTTTATTGCTGGGATACACAAGATATATTATACTCGTGCATCCAAGAAGAAAAATATTTTTTTTAAGTATGAGCTGCTCGCATTAGGTTTTCAGACCCCTCGATGTTTTTGTAGGATTTTACTCTGAAAACCGCAAAGGGACATACATGAAAAAGATTCCTCCAATGGCTACTAACTACCACATGCAACGGTCAGCTTGCTGCCCAACCAAACACTGCTAGTTTTTGCTTTCAGCACAGACTGTCTATTTAACTGCATGCTTCATGTCATGGTAGCCTACACCTTATCAAGCAGTTTCCAACACACAGCACCGCTCGACCGCTGCATTTATGTCTTCCATGTCAAAAATGAATCTAGAGAGGAGCGACTGCTACATGGGGATCTCCAAGTTTCCATGTACACTTAAAATGTTCAAGCTTCAGTAGTTTGCATGTTGGAGTTGGATTCCTTCTTAGTTAATCAATACCTAGTGGAAAGGATAAGGGATTTGAGCACAGCCGAAGTGTAGTATGCATGCGGGTATGTGGTCCTTGCGGTCCGTTGCCGTGTGAAAACAACTAATGCATGTATAATACTAGTTTACTGCTGGCCACCGATTAAATAGCGTGCGTCATATCTACCGTGTTGCATGCATATGTTCTTAAGCCACTGTGCGCTCGGACTGAACCTCGTTACGGCTCTGACCAGCTCTGCCGTTTGTTCCGTTGATACCGTTTGCTCTCTTTATCTTATCTGACGGTGATTAGCCCATGCACCAGGGCCACCATGGGCAGCCCACTATTTTGCATATATATATATATATATATATATATATAGAGAGAGAGAGAGTGACGCTATTTGACATCTAGGGTGTAGAATCGTTATTCTTCACCCACCCTTTATCTTTCAAACTGTACGTAAATTTTCTCTTATCCTGAAAGTCAAGAGGAACATAAGAAAAATTAGACATGTTTCTATATATAGAGTGACGCTATTTGACATCTAGGGTGTAGAATAGTTATTCTTCACCCACCCTCTATCTTTCAAACCGTACATATTTTTACGTCACATAAATTTTCTCTTATCCTGAAAGTCAAAAGGAACATAAGAAAAATTAGACATGTCATAAACTTTTTTGTTTATGTGTAGTATAAAAATACGACGTAAAATACGTATTTTCTATGTTTTTTGCACTATAATGAATAATAAATTATATTTTTATATCAATTTTTTGCGTTTCTAATGAATATGAACATAATTATTAGTATAAAAACATAAATTTCTAATGTGAGAATATAAAAATATGTGGGGTGCAAAATAACTATTCTGTACCCTGGGTGCAAAATAACTAGATCGGTTATATATATATATATTTGCACGTAGAAGTTTAAGTTTTAGGTGCGCGCAAAGTCGTTTCGTGAAAAATGAACATTTTGGATGACTTGTGTAAAAAAGATAAAAATTGATGCTAAAATAACATGACACACATGATAACTTTTTGTCCTTTTTGCACAGTTCACAAAACTTATCGGATTTTCGTGGGATGACTTCGCGTGAACCTAAAATATAAAGCTACACATGAGCATTTTTTTTGAAAATTTTCAACATTTTAAAATATGCTATTTTTGTACCGGGTCAAATACAACCGGTTTCAAAAATGGATTTCTGTGAAATGGACAGTCAACTAGATCGGGCCTAAATCACGCTGCATGGCAACTTTTTTTTTAGGATTAACATAGCTCTTTATTGATCAATAATATTGTTCGGAATACACAGGCCGTCAGGTGGCTAAAGGAGCCAGACTTGTCGCCCAACGCTAAGGGATACTGCCGATCGAGCTAGTCTATGTGCTTCAGAATTCGAAGCTCTATTCTCATGTTTAAACCACGTTTCATCTAGAAGATTTGAAGCTGCTTTAACCTCCTGGATGACCATACTATAACTGCCAGCGTAAGAGGCTGTCAAAGCATTTACCACACCAAGACAGTCCGACGCCACAGTAATCCGTCTTAACTGTAGATCAGAGGCCAGTGCCAAGGCCTCCCTGCACGCAATTGCTTCCAGGGTAGCTGGATCATTTATGCCTTTGATGGTCAGGGTAGAGGCACCCAGGAACGACCCATCACTGTCTCGGCACACAACACCCACAGCCCCACCCTGTCCGTTCTTTGCCACCGCCGCGTCTGTATTGAGTTTCACAGTTCCTTCCCTTGGTGGTAGCCATTTTGGGTGTGCACTCTTCACCTCTACCTTCCCCTTTCCGGTATTGAAACCAGCCGACGCTAGGTCACGGATATAGTTCTCGATGAACAGGTGGGTTGAGAGGGGGCTCTGAAACTCCTCCTCATGGATGATCTTCCGGCGAGCATACCAGATCGCCCACATCGTGACCGCTACTCGTGTAAATTCATCTTTCTTCATGGTCTCCATCATGGCGAACAGCCAGTTCCTCGCCGATGGCTCTTCGTTCATGCATACATGTTCTGTAATCCCTTCCTCCGCTAGGGCCCAGACACACCTTGCCATGGTGCAACTAAGGAGAGAGTGCCTCCAGGAGTCTTCAGCGCCACAGAGAGAACAGATGCTTGTTGCTGCCATATGTCTATCATGGCGCACGTCGCCAGTGGGAAGTGAATGTTGGGCCAACCGCCACAAAAAGATCTTCAGCTTGGAGGGCACTTGCACCGACCATAGGCGGTTCCAAGATTTCTTCTGGCCCTCAGAGTCCGAGCTTGCAGGCCTACTATCCAGCCAATCCTCCCGTCTCTTTTTTGGTCTGAACCAACATACGGTACACTGAGCGAACAGTAAGGATGCCATTCCTTTCATACTGCCACGCCCAAAAGTCTGCCATCCTCCGGGTACTCAGTGGTATAGCACATATTGCCGCCACATCCATCGGGGTAAAGTACTATTGCAGCAATCCAATCCTCCAAGTAGCAGTGGTCGGGTCAATGAAAGCCGACACAGACAGCGGTGGATCTTCCTTGATGCATGCTACCGGTCTCAGCATAAAATCACGCGGCAGCCAATTGTCATTCCATGCATTCGTGTTCTCGCCTATACCGATCCTCTTGACGAGTCCTTGCTTCAATACGTCCCGCCCCTCCACCAGGGCTCTCCAAACCTGGGAAGGAGAAGAACCCAGCGTGGCCTCCAAAAAGTCAGAGTGAGGGAAATAAACTGCCTTCAAAATCCTAGCGCTCAATGCTTCCGTGTCTTGAAGTATCCGCCATGCTTGTCGAGCCAGCATGGCTAAGTTGAAGAGCTCGATGTCCCGGAAACCGAGACCACCATCAAACTTTGGGGAGCACATAGTCTCCCATGAGACCCAACAGGTCTTGCGTTTCCCTCCCTTGCTTCCCCACCAGAAACTTCGAATCAGTGAGTTGATAGCAAGGCATAAACCTCTTGGTAGTTTAAAACACGACATGGAGAAGGTAGGTATTGCCTGAATCACCGACTTGATCAACACCTCGCAGGTACGACCACTCAACACGGTCATAAGCTTTCCTCATATCCAGCTTTAGTGCACAGTGTTGATGTTTCTTTGCTTTGTTTCTCTTCATAAAGTGTAGACACTCATAGGCAGCAATAATATTATCTGTTATTAGTCTCCTAGGAACAAAAGCAGATTGCTCTTCCGAGATGATCTCCGGTAAGATAACCTTCAGCCTATTAGCCAATACTTTGGAAGCGATCTTGTAAATAACGTTGCATAAGCTTATCAGCCGAAACTGTCCGAGCTCTTCAGGGGAGGCAACCTTGGGAATTAGCACAACAAACGTCTTGTTTATCCCCACTGGGATATCCTTGCCACGCAGAATCCGAAGAACAATCCTGGTAACTTCTTCCCCGCACATCTCCCAATGCTTCTGAAAAAATTGGGCTGTCCTCATAACCAGCCATCAGCTGGTTGTTCATTGATCGATGGATCGAGACAGTATCAATTAAGGACCTCATCCATCACGACGTACCTTGATGAGTGTACAGTCCTTGAGAAACTCCGTGCCATCTGGCTTAGCTCGTTTTGGTCCTCGGAGAAAGAACCATCCGGGCGTTTTAACCGAGTTACACGGTTCCTTTTCTTTCTCCCACTAGCCCTCATATGAAAGAATCTAGTGTTCTTGTCCCCCTCCGAGAGCCACTGGATACGTGACCGTTGTCTCCACATCATTTCCTCCCTATGTTGGAGTTCCACGAGTCTCTCCACCGTCTTGAGCTCGCGATGACACGGACCAACTATGTCTGGTGCTGCACGCAGCTCGGCCAGCTCTCCTCTTAATTCTTTCATCTCTTTCCTGACGTGGCCGAATGAAGTCCGACCCCATGCGGTCAAGGAGCCCGAGAGGCCCTTCAACTTCCGCTCAAGACCATGAATGGAGGTACATGGCTCTTCCTTACACACCCTCTCGATGAGAGGAGCGAAAGTATCATGCGTTTCCCACATCGCCTCGTATCTGAAAAGACGCCTCATGGGGTTCCGAATTTCTTCAGGTTCGTGCCGCAGAATGATAGCCAAATGGTCAGAGGTTGCCGCTGATACGTGCTTGAGCTCGGCCATTGGGAAACATCCGCTCCAGCTTGGCGTCGCCAGGGCTTGGTCTAGGCGAACCCGACAGTATGAGCCGCCGGCAACCTTCTTCTCAAAGGTCCAAGCGGTTCCCACATATCCAAGATCCATCAGACCGCACACGTCAACTGTCTCTCTGAACGCTTGGATCTGAGAATTACTCCGCTCATTAACTCCCACATGCTCCTCCCGAAGGAGCACCTCATTGAAATCCCCAATGCACATCCACGGTAGGGGAGACGATGCCTTGATGAATTTTAGCATCTCCCACGTCTTGTGTCGTTCACTGGTTCTAGCCTCTCCGTAAACACATGTAAGTCGCCATGGATCCTCATTTTGAGGATACACCACACCATCAATATGATACTGAGAGTAAGGTAAAAGCTCAATCTTTATTGAATCATTCCAAAAGATTGCCAGACCGCCACTGCGGCCTATACTACTAACAGCAAAAACATTGTCATATCCCAAGGTTCTTGCTAAACACTCTACTCTGGACTTGTGAACTTGAGTCTCCACAATACAGAGAATAGAAGGGGCGGACTCCTTCACGAAATCGCGAAGCTCGTGAACTGTTGCGTCGTTGCCCAGGCCACGACAGTTCCATAATAGGGTACTCATTGAGTTCGGCGGTGCTCCTCGGAGCCCGCCGATCCTTCTTCTGCCTTCTCTTTCTTCTTTGTTGGGCCGCCCTTCTTCGGGCGCTTCACCTCCCTTGAAGACGATGGTGGAGGTGGGACCCCGGCAGGAGTGGTATACTCCTTCCCTGCCTGCTCATCATCGAAGGTAAGATGTTTCTGTGCTCCAGACTCCTCCATAGCTATATCTACCCCATCATTCTTCCATAGGAGCATCGGGGGGGGGGGGGGGGGGCAGGCGGTTCAAAAAAGTTCAAATGATCAAATGTGTGTGACATATTTGAGAAAAATTGTTCAAAAAAGTTCTAAAAAAGGAACACGACATAGAGTTTCAAACACTCAACGAAATTACAAATTAATTTGCGGGAATGAATTTGTAACATCGAGGACCATCTTTTTTATCTAGACATTATCCCGAATAGAGGCGTAGTCAGATTGATTAGAGGGGACTAAGAGCAAGTATTTTAGTTAAAGTCATAACACCCATTGCCTACTAGGTACACAGAGGAACCAAACACCAGGGCTTTTTAGGGGGAAGCGAGAATATGAGCTACCAATCAAGAACCTAAAGTTGACCCAAGTCAAATCTCTCTTAAATGCTAAAAGGAGGGAAAACAATAAAGATCCGTAAATGTGTCAACCCATCGGGCGAGACAATAGGGGAAAATGGTAAAAAGAGGCCCGAACAATCAAATAAGCCCTTATGCCCCTTAAGCGGCGCTGCAGTGTGCGTCGCCTGTATAAATTCGTAAATGTGCCAGCCCATCAGGCCCCGCCTGTATAAATTCGTAAATGTGCCAGCCCATCAGGCGGGATACACGCTAGTTTCGTCTTTTACTTAGGTTTTTCTTGTTCCTTCTTATTTTCTTATTTTTATTTTGCTTTTTGATTTATTTTTAGTTTTAAAACTATATATTTTTCAACTTAATTTAAAAAACATGAATAAAAATCATGAACCAAATTAAAATTCATGAAAAAAAATCAAAATCATGAACAAATTTTAAATATCATTATTAAATATTTAAAAATCATGAACCAAATCAAAACTCATGGTCAAAATTTCAAAAATGTCATGAACAAAATTTTAAAAATCATGAACATTTTTAAATTGCCACGAACAAATTTTCAAAAATTGTGAACATTATTAAAAAAAAATATTTGAATATTGGCTAGAGGAAATAGTGGGCTTGTCACTTTGCGCAACCTCTAGTACGTAAGACATTTTTTGGGAAACAGGAAGAATCCTCTGAGTGCGGTACCAGCCATTGAGTTGGATCCATCAGTTTTAAGTTTCTCTTTCTTAAGAAATGGATCTAGGTTGAAGGTAGGATGAGACATTTATAATGTTATTTGCAAATATATCAATTCTATGTACATAATATGAGTTTATATTTAATTAAACTGAATTATAAAAACTCCCGCTTAAACGAGCATCACTCGTCGTTGTTTTAGAGATTACACGATTCTAATTCAATACAACACCCCCGACCATCATGACTGATGGTATAGTTTCAAAGGTAGACATCAAATGTCAATAATATCAACAATGTGACTCGTGCTTAACCTTCCGACACTTGTTTTCCGAGACCATGTCTGTACATGTTACACTTGCCAACGTTAACTTTGGTGTATTCCTGTGCAACATAGCTTATGCCAACCATATACGAATGCTGATATATCTAACACCCGATCATTCATAACAGAGAAATTTCTTAGCGATGCACACTAAAGGGAGAACACGATTATTGGAATTGGATTAAGGGATCATCATATAATGCTACCACCGTATGTCTAATACAATCAAAATAAGATGCATAAAGAATTTAACATCAAATGTAAATGAGTATGCGATATGATATGGTCCTCGTGCCTTGATCTCCATCGAGCATTCTGGCACGACACCAGGTTCACGGTGCATCCATGCCATCGGCAGAACAATTCATAAACACTTACCTAAACCATACATATCACATGTTGAAAATATAAGCAATAATCCATATGATTTAATCCGAATAATAAACCGGTAAAGCATAATTATACAAATAACACCAAAATTAATCATGTAGATTAACAAAGTAGATGAACAAATTACATCTAAATAAGGTAAACCTGTCACATCTACACCAATCGCTAGAATAAAGAACTCTAGTATAATCTGAAAGAGAAAGTTCAGGATCACATACGGTATAGCGACGGTAGTAGCAGCTGCGGCGGTAGCAGCAGTAGTAGCTGCAACGATGGCAACAACATCGTCGGCCATGTCGTCGATGTAGAGGCTACTGATGTACGGGAAGAAGTCCTCGTCGGGGAAGGAGTTGTCCGTGATGGCGTCAGTACTCGCGTGGAAACGCTCTCCAAAAACCTGATCGCCCCTCACCCGTACAGGTTCATAAGAGGCGGGGTTCCGGAGGCCTACTGTTCTGATCTGCGGTGCATGCCGCATGCCGGGTTGGGGAAGACGAAGGCGGTGGTGCAATAGACTAGAAGGAGACACATGTGGAAAACAGTACCGATTAGGTTTAGCGCAAACGCTTATATAGCGCAGGTTAGGGAGATCGTGGGACTCAACCCACGTCCTAGTCGGTAATAGACCACGTCCCATAAAGAGTGGAAGCGGTTTGACTAATTAACATGTCCGTTAATGACTCATAATTAATCCACGATTAATTTTCCCGACTAGCAAAAATAAAGCTCGGTTCGGTGATATTCCCGCAACCCGCGGCGCGCGCGCATCGTGACGAGGCGGGTGGCGTCGAAGGAGGAGTGCGCGTGAGCTTATTTTCTTCTCACACCTTAGTGAGTGGTGGAACAACCTAGTATATAAGGAGGTGTAACTCTCACTCAACTAGTAATGTGGGGACTAAACTTTAGTACCACTAGCACGGTCATATGCTACTATGCACAAATATGCTAAACAGAATTTCAGAATTTGTCTAATGGGCCAACAACCCAATACTCACCAAATTTCAACAATCCTCCACAAAGCCTCATTGACACATCACCTCTCTTTCATTCGAGAATATTGTTTTTATATACCGGTGTGTAGTAGAGACTGTTAAGTTGAACTTCAATGTTAAACTTCATGCTACACTAGCTAGCAACTTTAATAGTGAAATATGCCTTGAACTACAAGTTTTATGCATACTAGTTTTACACAAAATTTAGACCAGTACAGGGCTGCCGCAGGGCTTCCCCGCGGTTTGGAGCTTATGCGTCATACTCCAGGGCCTTTCATAAGTTTATTAGAGAGCACCCAATTCTCACGAACTGTAACGTTTAACAGTCAGACTCATATAGATGTGTTCCGCAATAGATGTTCTGTAGGACAACATCTCTGCTTAGTGTCGGAGGGATGACCTCCGCATATCCCAACCGGACAAGAACTATGGCAGTCAGATCACGCCCGGCTGGCACAGCCGGACAAGGCAAGTCAAGCCGGCTACCTCACGGTAGCCGGAACGGCGAGAAGCAACCGGCTACAACAGCATAGCCGGAACCAATCAGGAGGACTGGGCGACGTGCAGCACAGTCGTGATGCACGAATGCGATGACAAGACTGGCAACTACTCGGCCATACCGAAGACTTCGCGGGGTGACGCGGGAATAGTGGCCCGGTGCTAACGACGGGCTCACACGGCGTTCACTGTGCCCACGGCGACTATACCGCGCATACTCTGATGGGACATAGTTGTACCGGATATCAGAGATGACCAGACCGGGCCACGACCCACTGTAGGGGCTACCGGATGGGCGGAGACCGTTGCCTCTCTGCCTATATAAGGAGAGGCAAGGCCTCGGTAGAAGGGGTTGGTCTGTGTGCTTTTAAGGCAGTAGCTAGAGAATACAACTCGAGGAGCGCTTCTAGCCCGTATATCGCTCATAGTCAGATCGACAGGAGTAGGAGCTTCACCTCATCACGAGGGCTCCGAACCTGGGTACTTCTTGCGTCCAGCTACGCTTGCTTGTATCCAATCCCGCCTACGGACGCCGTCGATAGCTTCCTTGCTAGTCCCCACACCTCTATCTAACCTTCTTAGGCACTATCGTTCCTAATAAAACGACAGTTCGCGCCCACCGTGGGGCAGATGGCTTCGACCGGAGTCACGTTCCGCACAGGCCCCCGCACTTCAGCCGGTGAGCGTGTGGCCTCCGGCCTGGTGCTCATGCTCGGCAAATTCGACTGCGTCATCGACAACGCTTCCTGCTTCGCCGGAACCTCATTCCCGACGAACGGCTCCATCCTGCTTTTCGGCGACCTCCCCATCTACTTCACCACCATTCCAGAGTGTTTCCCTAGGGAGATCGTCTCCGTCGCGGAGCTTCCATATTCGGGCAGTCGCGCCTCCGTCGCTTCCCGCGGCGTCGAGGTCTTGATGGTCGGCTCTAGTTCTCACCCCCGCCAGCCGCGGGAGCGAGGCGCGGACGAGGGCGGAACCTCCGCGCCACCGCAGCCCCGGAACCCGGTGGAGGAGGCCATAGATCGGCTCCTCACGCCGGTTAACCTCGGGGATAACCCGGAGGAGGCGGAGGCCAACTTCGCCATGGAGAGATAGCTTCTCCTCCAGGATGCCATGGAGTTGGCAGCAACCCGCAAGCAGCTCGAGATCACCCAGCGCGAGTACGACCGCGCGCACGGCTTCACCCGGCTACCGCGGAGCCGAGCCGGCGCGGCCAGGTGCGACGTCGGGGCGGCGATCTAGGTGGAAGGATGGAAAAGGATGGGGAACCGGATCCCGCGCCCGCTCTCATCCGGCCCACTTACAGCACGCCCATCAAGAATCTGCGCGCGGCGTGAGCCAATTCAGACGAACTGCCCAACCTTGAGGGCGAGGAGCGAGCCCGCCAGCATGCTCGGGTGCAGGAGCTCCTCCAGATCGGGGACGAGCAGGCTGACGCCAACCGGCAGATGCAGGAGGACCCCAGCTACTCCAAGGGAAGCAAGCCGCCCGTCAACAGCAGGGGCGCGCCTCGCGACACCCAACAGGCATCCTCTCCTCAGCCAGCTAAGGCCCGTAGCAAGCGTCACGGCTCGGGCAGCATGGGCCAGCCGCGCCCGGAGCAAACGGTGAACAGCAACCCACCGCCTCCCCCTCCCCCAACCGGAGCGCCAAGACTCGCTGATTCCCGTCTCTCGGGCCGAGTGGGAGCGCCCAACCCGGATCGCCCGGATGCCCGTGACCGCATCGAGCTCCTCGCTTAGGCGCGCGTTACGGAGGAAGAAGATTCCACCAGACCGGTTTGTTTTGGACCCCGCATCCGGAACGAGCTGTTTCCGGATAAGTTCACCCTGCCTAGGGACACCCCCAAGTATGACATCAGTATGAAGCCAGAAGACTGGCTGACCGACTACGCTACGGCAGTCAGCATTGCCCATGGGAACAAGCGCACAGCTGTGCCCTACATCCCCCTTATGCTAACTAGGTCGGCGAGGACATGGCTCAACAACCTCGCACCCAACAGCATCAACGCCTGGCCAGACTTTGAAAAGGTATTTGTCCGCAACTTCAACGACACGTACTAGCGACCGGGACGCCCACGCGACCTGGCCTTGTGCGTCCAGGGCGACCGTGAGACTGACCGCGAGTACCTCACCAAGTGGACGGAGCTACCCAACACTTGCGAGGGCATCCTGGAAAGCCAGGCCATTGGCTTCTTCATCGATGGATGCCGAGAAGGCACCATGCTTCACCTCCGGCTACGGTGTGACGAGCCAAAAACCATGGCGGAGCTCATGATGGTAGCGCACCAGTACGCCACGGCGGATGCCACCATGAAGAAGCCCATCCGAGTAAGTGCAATCCGGCTGGTGAAGCCGGATCCTCCAGGCGCCACAGCAACGACAACCGGTTCCATGGGGACCGCTAGGCCGGACAGCAGAAGCCCCGCTACCACACGCGGCAGGTCAATGCTGTGGAGGGCGCGCCCGACGTGCCGGCTAACGATGCAAGAAGGCAGAAGCCGCGGCTCACCTTCGACCCGCCGTGCAAGTGGCATAGTGGTCCCTTCAAACCGGCTACGCACAACACTGAACTGCAATGGACCCGCGACTAAAGGACCAGGCGACCAACAACGTCTTCCCCGCCTCTCACGATGGACCACCACCACCGGCTAGGGGAGCAGGTAATGATGGTAACAGTGGCAACGGCGGCAACAACAACAACAACAACAACAACAACGGCTACCCCCAGCCGCATGCCGCCTACCACATCTTCGAGACGGAGCTGGACGACAAGCACAGCCACAGGCGACGCTCCAAGGAGGTCAGCGCCATCGTCTCTCCGGTCCCCCAGTACTTGAACTGGTCAGAAACCCCCATCACCTGGAGCCAAGAAGACCAGCCTGAGCAGCTGCCGACTCCCGGGGGCTACGCCATGGTGCTCAACCCCCTCATTTTCTCCAACGAGCGCACTTGCCACTTCTCGCGCATCCTCATCAACGGAGGCAGCAACCTCAACTTCCTCTACCGGTCTTCGCTGGAGAAGCTAGGCATTCACGAATGCGACCTGCGCTCGACTACCACAACGTTCCACGGCGTATTGCCGGGACCGGCTTGCGCCCCGCTGGGTAAAATCCAGCTAGACGTCGTCTTCGGGACCAAGGAAAACTTCCATCACGAGACGATTTGGTTCGAGGTGGTAAACCAGATGAGCTCCTACCACGCTCTCCTCGGGCGCCCCGTCCTCGCTAAATTCATGGCCGTCCCCCACTATGCATACCTCAAGACGAAGATGCCGGGACCAAACGACGTGATCACCGTCACCGGCTGCTTCAGGCGGTCGATGGAGTGCGCCTCATCCGGTTCCGAACTGGCAGAGGCCCTCATCATAGCCGAAGAGAAGCGCGTGATCATGCGCAACGTGGCCATGGCCCAGCAAGATATACCGGCTAGCAGCAAGCCGGCTAGGGAAGGAGCTTTCCAACCGGCAAAGGAGACGAAGAGGATCCTGCTCGACCCCTCCGACCCGACCAAGTTTGTCACCATTGGTGCCAACTTGGACAACAAATAGGAAGGCGCGCTCGTCGACTTCCTCCGTGAGAATCGGGACATCTTTGCATGGTCACCCAAGGACATGCCAGGTGTACCGAGGGAGTTCGCCGAGCACTCACTCCATGTGTGGCCGGATGCCAAGCCGGTCAAGCAACCTCTGTGCCGGTTCGTAGAGGAGAAGAGGAAGATTATCGGTGACGAGATCACCTGGCTCCTCACAGCCGGGTTCATCATGGAAGTATACCACCCGGACTGGATGGCAAACCCAGTCCTGGTGTTGAAGAAGAACAAGACCTGGCGCATGTGTATCGACTACACCAGCCTGAATAAGGCGTGCCCGAAGGACCCATTCGCATTGCCCCGTATCGATCAAGTCATCGATTCCACGGCCGGCTGCGATTTGTTGTATTTTTTAGATTGTTATTCTGGTTACAATCAGATCCGGCTAAACCCGTCTGACCAGATAAAAACATCGTTTATCACCCCGTACGGGGATTTCTGCTATGTAACCATGCCTTTCGGTCTAAAGAATGCGGGCGCTACTTATCAGCGCTGCATGCAGAAGTGCTTGCACTCATAGATCGGCCGAAACGTGCATGCTTATGTGGACGATGTGGTCATCAAGACCAAGGAGAAGCACACCCTCCTCGAGGACCTGGGAGAAACATTTGGCAACCTCCGGCGATATCAGATGAAGCTGAACCCAGAGAAATGCGTCTTCGGAGTCCCGTCCGGTTAGCTACTCGGTTTCCTCGTCTCGCAACGAGGGATCGAGGCAAATCTGGAAAAGATCGCGGCCATCGAGAGGATGAAGCCGCCCAGGAGCCTGCTTGGAGTCCAGAAGTTCACCGGATGCCTGGCCTCCCTCAGCAGTTTCGTCAGCTGGCTGGAGGAGAAGACACTCCCGTTGTACCAGCTGATGAAGAAGACGGACAAGTTCTCCTGGACCTCACAAGCCAACGCCGCCTTTCATGACCTCAAGCGCATACTATCCACAGCACCGGTTCTAGCCACGCCGGCTAGCAAGGAGCCAATGTTGTTCTATATAGCAGCCATCAGCCGGGTCGTCAGCGTCGTCCTGGTGGTAGAGCGCCCCGAGGAAGGCAAGGCTCGGCCGGTTCAGCGACCCGTCTACTACCTCAGCGAGGTCCTCTCCCTATCCAAGCAGAACTACCCCCACTACCAAAAGATGTGTTATGGCGTGTACCTGGCATGCAAGAAGCTCAAGCACTACTTCTAGGAGCATCCGATTAAGGTCGTGTGCATCACACCCCTTTTAGAAATCATCGGCAACAAGGACGCCACCGGCCGAGTCGCCAAGTGGGCCATCGAGCTCACCGCCTACTCCATCCAGTACGAGCCCCGGCTCACGATCAAGTCACAGGCCCTGGCGGACTTCCTCGTCGACTGGGCCGAGACCCAATACCTCCCACCGGTTCCGGATTCAGACCATTGGAGGATGCACTTCGACGGGTCGAAGATGCTCGGGGGCTTGTGAGCCGACATCGTGCTCACCTCGCCCAATGGAGACCGGCTGGAGTACGTTCTGCAGATCCACTTCAAGGCCTCCAACAATGTAGCCAAATACGAGGCACTGGTGCACGGCCTCCGGCTAGCTAGAGAGATTGGTGTCAACCGGATCCTTTGCTTCGGTGATTCGGATCTGGTGGTGCAGCAGGTATCCGGAGAGTGGGACGCCCGCGATGTAAACATGACTCTCTACCGATTCCACATACAGAAGCTCATCGCCTACTTTGACAGATGTAAATTCCATCATGTCCCTCACGTCAACAACGAGGCAGCCGATTCGCTCGCACGAATCGGATCCACCAGGCAGGCGATCCCACCGGGGGTCTCCCTGGAGCACCTGCGCAAGCCCTCCATCAACCCGTCCCCGAGTCGGATTCCATCATCTGGGCAGGGAGTGCCCCGGTTGATGGTGCGGAAGACGCAGAGCCGGCAGAACCTCCAAAGGAGATGGCACGCACCACCTCCGGCAAATCAGTACCCTTCGGCTCGCAAGACCCGGGGGCTGCCGACTCGTCAAGCGGCTCGGGGGCTGCCGTCCCGGGTACCTCATCTGGACGACCCCCCGACAACCATCAACCGGAGATCGGAAGCTTCCTCACCATCCGGGAGATACCATCCTGGGCACAGCCCTTCATGGACTATATCACCAACGGGGAACTTCCGGATGACGAGGTGGAGGCCAGGCAGATCCGGCGTCGCGCGCACACGTACACCATCATCAACAAAGAACTGTACAAGCGTAGCGTATCCGGCATCTTCCAAAGGTGTGTTGACGTGGACACAGGCTACCAGCTGCTCAAGGACATCCACCAAGGCGAGTGCGGGCACCACGCTCCATCAAGGGCGATAGTCGCCAAGGCGTTTTGCCATGGTTTCTACTGGCCCACCGCCCTCGAGGATGCCGAACAGCTGGTCCGTGCATGCAATGGATGCCAACTCTTCGGGAAGCTCAGGCATATGCCGACTTCGGTGCTCAAGACCATACCAATCACCTGGCCCTTTGCTGTTTGGGGCCTCGACATGGTCGGTCCCTTCAAGCGGGCGCGCACGGGCATGACCCACCTGCTGGTGGCGGTGGACAAATTTACAAAGTGGATCGAGGCCAAGCCCATCCGGAAGCTGGATGGGGCGACAGTCGTCACCTTCTTCACCGACATCATCAACCGGTTTGGCTACCCCAACAGCATCATCACCGACAATGGCACGAACTTCGCAAAAGGGGCCTTCGCCCGGTTCTACAGCAACAAGGGCATCCGGCTGGGCCTTGCTTCCGTCGTGCACCCGTAGTCCAACGGGCAAGTCAAAAGGGCAAACGGCTTAGTGCTAGCCGGCATCAAACCACGCCTCATCGAACCCTTGGAGCGGTCGCCCAGATGCTGGATCGAGGAACTTCCGGCTGTGCTGTGGAGCCTCCGCACCACGCCGAATAGATCAACCAGCTACACCCCGTTCTTCCTGGTCTACGGCTCGGAAGCCGTCCTCTCCGCTGACATCGAGTTCGACTCTCCGTGCAAGCTCCTATACAATGAAAAGGCCAACCAGGAGGCACGAGAAGATGGTGTGGACCTCCTCGAGGAGGCCCGCAAACTGTCATTGTCCAGATCGGCCTTGTACCAGCAACGCCTACGCCACTACCATTCAGGCTGGATTCGCCCTGTCGCGTTCCGCGAAGGCGACCTGGTCCTCCGGCTGGTGCAGGACACGAAGGGCATGCACAAGCTATCGCCACCTTGGGAGGGTCCCTTCATCATGAGCAACGACTCCTACTACATCATCGATGCGCAGCAGCCGCGCAAGAACAAGATGGACAAGTCGAAAGTGGAGACAGAGCGCCCCTGGAACGCGGCCTTTCTACGCCCGTTTTACACCTAGTCAACAGACAGTGTATGTATCCCGCAAACCCTATGAATGAAAATGCGGACCCCTACGAGATACTCGGGGGCTCCTTGCTAGAAATTTGTATGCATCTGTTTTCCGGTTCAGTTTTTCTGGCTCCGGCAATCCCTACCCGGGGGCTTGCCGGCTGGCCCGGCCTGCTAAGTCAACAAACCGACTGAGTAGTGTGCGATGATGTCAGAGGCCCACTCTTTGTCTCAGCTACAGACCGCAACCCGGCTGTCCGGCTAGCAAGAACAAAAGCCCGAGGCATCCCACATGAAAAACGGGGAGGAGATGCGACAGATAGGGCGTTCCGGACTCGCAACTAGCGTAAGACGATCCGGCTACTAAGCCGTTAGTACAGTGCGCAATGTACTGTCAGCTCCCTTCGATTCCGGCTGTAGACCGCAACCCGGCTGCACGGCAAGGACGCAGCGAAAACAACAGAGCACACGGGAAAATGACTAAGTGTCCAGAAAAGCACAAGCTGGTTTTCAAAAAACAAATCCGCCTTCCGTCTACAGTTTGTACGACTATTTCGAGTCGAAATCCAGGAAGAAAAGAAGAAGATTCGAAGTCCTTGCCTTCATCAGGCGCTCCGAATCTCGGGGACTACACCCAGTGGGTGCGCTCGCGTGCCCCCAGTAGAATCTCGTAGTTTCCAACCGGCTAAAGGCGCTTAGACGGATATTTGGAGCCTAGGTGAGGGCAAGGGCAGGAAGAGAAGAAAGAGGAAGATTCTAAGTACCTGGCTACGCCAGCCACTACGAATCTCAGGGGCTACACCCAGTGGGTGCGCTGGCGCCCCCCCCACTGGAATAGAAGTTCCCCTGGCTGCAGGCGTCCAGCCAGCGAAAGTAGCCGGCTAAGAGGAGTCTAGTCGGATGAAATTGAAGACTTAAGGAAAGAAGGAAGATTCAAAGTACCTGGCTATGCCAGCTACTCCGAACCTCGGGGGCTACACCCACTGGGTGCGCTGGCGCGCCCCCACTGGAATTGCAGTTCCCCCCGGCTAAAAGCGTTCAACCGAGTGAAGTTAGCTGGATAAATTCAATCGGCGAAATATTGAAAGGACATGCAAAAAACACAAAGTTGAAGGCAAGCCAAACTAGTTCAGACTAACATTAAAAGGGGAGACAAAGCTCCCGTGAGTTCAGCCGGCGCCAGAAGCAACCGGCACAGACAAACAAAGTTTTGAACAAGATAAGATAAACAAATACACCCGGCATCTCGGGGTCATAGCTAAGCGGCAGGGCCCTTGCTGTGCGGAGCGCCCTGGCTGGCAGTAGTCTCGGAAGGCGGAGGAGGCACGACGGTTGATCTGGTTCCGGCGTCGCCTCCAGCCGGTTGCGTCGAGGCTTCCGCATCCGGAGTGCCGATGGACTCCGAGTTGGTGAGAACCTCGTCGGTGTCCATGTAATCAGCAATCTTGATGGCGGAGGCCCGAAGCTCCGGATGGGCCTGGCGGACGGCGGCAAGGTCGGCATCAGCGCGGAAACCCCCATCGATCTTCTCGACGCGGGCATCCTTGTACTAGGAGAGCATGAGGGCTAAGGCCATCTCCACCCCGGCTCGCGCCGCCATGTCCCGTAGCCGGTCGACGGTAGCCGCCACCTCCGCCACCTTGGTGGCTAGCTGCGTCATCGTCTCCGGAATCGGAGCATCCGACCACAAGAAGGAGAAGATGGCCTGCGCCGCCTGATGAAGCTTGGAGGCCTCCTCGCCAAGAAGGATGACCAGCTCCTGGGCCGTCGGCTATTCTCCTGGCCAGTTTTCCTGCAGCCGGTTGTAGGCCAGCAGGTCTACGCCAGGATAAAAGGCTGACAGAAAAAAGGAAAGTCAGATCCGGCTACCGGATCCGAAAAGACGAGGGAAGTCGAAAAAGGAACTTACCCTTGGCTGTGTGCCCGACCTGCATCAGCTCCTCCACCAGGGCCTTCTCCTTCGCCGTCAGCCGCTTAACTTCCTTCTCTTGGTCCTTGTTCTGGGCCTCAAGAAGGTTGAAGGCTTTGGCCCTGCTGGCGAGGGAGGCATCGTGCTCCTTGACGGTGGCCTCCAGAGCATCCACCTTGGCGTGCCAGTCCTTATTCTGCAGCCGGAGCGTAGAGTTGAACTTGCTCAGCCGGTCGTTCGCCTTCTTCAGGCGATCGATTTCCTGCTGAGCGCACACAAGGATAGCTGCAACAAAACCGGCTATCAGCAGAAAAAAAAGATTCTGGATGAAGCAAACTTACTCTGCGAGGTACTGTTGGCAGCAATAGTTTCTGCTCCAAGGACCGGTTGCCACCGGCTGCAGCCTCGAGAAGCCGGATCTCCTTCACCGCCATCTCGAGGGTGGCAGCAAGATCTGTCAGCGAGGCGGCGGAGGAGGCGTCATCGTCAACGGCATTGGCGGCCAACGACTCTTTCGCCATGACCACTGCCATCCTCCATTCCTCCCCCGGCTCGCTGTCGGAGTTGTCGTCACCAACAACCATGAGCTCCTTGCCAGCAGCGGCCCTCCACGACCCCGCAGACGAGCCGTCCCCGCTCTGCGAGGTGGTCATAGCCGTTTCCGGCTGGACCACCACAGCCGGCTGAGGGCCCCCCGCTCCGGCTGTCGCAGCTAGTTTAGCTTGAGGCGATGGCGGGGGCGGTGCCTCGGAAGAAGGAGGGGCGGAGGCAGAAGCGGGCGGCGCGCGGGGAGGCGACCCAGTCGGTGTCCGCGCTGGGCTCGTAGCGCCGAAAGAGACCAGCGTGCTGAACGGCAAAAAGAAAAGAAGCAAGAGCCAAATGAGCTAAAGACAGACAAGGAAAAGCACAAGTAGTGGGAGATGGTAAAAACACTTAGAAGAAATCTTACCCCTGCACCACCGGGGGCGGCCCTTTCCTCCGACCAAGGTGGCTCGGGGGAAGGGCGTCGTTCCGGCTCCTCTTGGGGGCCGGCTCCTCCGCGGCGGGCCGGCTGGTGCTAGAACAGCTGGAGCCACTCCCGCCAGCGCCGGACCGGCTGGAGTCGCCATCCGTTGCACGACACCATGACGGCTCAGGAGCCGGCACAGTTTCCTCCTCCTCGTCGACCTCCGCGTGAGGATCAGTAGCCGGCTCGTCATTCCGGCTGGGGAAGACGTCACCGTCCCCATCAGACTCCTCGCCAGACCGACGAGCGCGCGGCTCGGGAAAGTCGGGCGTGAAGTTCTGAAGAGGGGTCTCGCCCTCCTCTTGAAGGATGCAGGGGAAGATCTACCAAGGACAGAAGATTAGTCAGATAAAAACGGCAAGAAACTCAAAGGGAAATCCGGTTGGAAGACCTACACGGGGCACGTGGTTGTCGCGACTATAAGGGGCCAGCCCGAACGTCCAACCTTCTGGCAGCCGCTCCTTCGTGATGGTCCATACCCACTCCTTCAGATTGTGGTTGCAGGGATCATGGCGGGACAGCCGGGTCGGGTCCAGGCGGCCGGAGTAGAAGCACACCTTGTGTGCTCGCTGCTGCAGTGGCATCATCAGCCTGGACATCTAGCTGAGGGTGATGTCCAGGCCGGTTAGACCAGCGGTGACGAGGGCGCGCATGCATTGCAGCATCGCATCCGACTCCATCTTCTTGCCATAGACCTTCAAGTCCCACTGCAGCCGGCTGGACTCCACGTCCTGGAACGCCGACAAGTTGATCCGGTCCACGGTGGTGAGGTTGCGGACGTAGAAATACGACTGCTGCCACAGCCGTACCGTGTCGTGCAGCCGAAATTTGGGGTAGCCGGTCTGCATGCGGGAGTAGATGGAGGCGCTGCCGCACGTCACCAGCGGCCCCTTGGTGAATTGGACCTGCGGCTGGACTCGGAAGAGCCGGTAGAAGAGCCCGAGATCCGGCTGGATCCCGAGGTAGCCTTCGTAGAAGGCTACGAAGTGCGCCAGCGTCCCGGTGGCGTTGGCGCCCAGGTGGTGGAGGCGGAGGTCAAAGAAGGCGAGGAAGGTGAGGAAGAACGAGTGCACCGGCAGCGCGAAACCGCGGGCCATGTGCGATAGGAAGATGACCCGCTCCCCCCCTGCCGGCGCGAGCCGTGATGGCTCAATGCACGGCGCCCAGAAAAGTGCTGGTGCGTGGTTGATGTAGAACTCGTTGGGAACCCCAAGAGGAAGGTATGATGAGCACAACAGCAAGTTTCCCTCAGTTATGAAACCAAGGTTTAATCAAACCAGTAGGAGCAAGGAAACATCCCAAAGGTTTTACTAGGCCGAAGCTTTGGCGCACTACCGGTGCTAGTAGCAACGTGGAGACCTGCACAACACAACCACAGAACTTTGTCCCCAACTTGCGATGAGGTTGTCAATCTCACCATGTTTTGCGGAAAACAAAGGATTAAACGTATCGAATGGAAATAAGTAATAGTTTGCATAAAGTAAACACAAAGCAGTAAACAGTTTGTAGATTGTATGTAAAAGACAAGGACAGGGATCCATAGTTCACTAGAGGTGGATCTCCTTAGATAGATAACATGCTGGGTGAACAAATTACAACGGGGCAATTGACAAACATCGAGAAAGCAATACATGCATATACTAATCATCTTGACTCCTTAGAGACTTGATTGGGCATTACAACATAATACATAGACCGCCATCCAACTGCATCTATGACTAATAATCCACCTTCAGGTTATCATCCAACCCCTCGATTAAGTTGCAACCAGCAGATTCTGCTTTAATGTGTGTAAAGTAAACAATATGATTGTTCTATGAACAAAGGATTGTTGTTTTCTCCTAGTAGCAACAACACATCTAGTACCTTAGAGATTTATGTCACTTCCCAGTTACGGAGGCATGAACCCACTATCGAGCATAAATACTAACTCTTGGAGTTGCTAGCATCTACTTGGCCAAGATAGCTACTAACAACAGAAAGCATGCAAGATCACAAATAACAAAGACATGATAGAATCAATAATCAATCTGAAATAGCATCTCAATATCCATCGGATCCCTGCAAACACAACATGCAAAATTACAAATAGATGATCTTGATCATGAGCAGACTCACAAGATCTAGACATGAAAGCACAAAGGAGGAGAACCAGCCATCTAGCTACTACATGGATCCGTAGTCCAAGGATGAACTACTCATGCATCACACCGGAGGCTTGCATGGTGATGAAGAAGGCCTCCAGGGTGAATTCCCCTCTCCGACAGGGTGCCAAGAAGAGCTTCAGATCCCTCCCGATCTAGGGATGGAGATGACAACGACTACAGACTCTTTCGTGGATTTTTGATTGGGTACTTAGGGTTTTCGTCCCGAGGGCATCTTATAGGCGGAAGGAGAGGCCGAGGGGGTGCCTAGGCTAGCCACACCACCCCCTGGCGCGGGCCAAGCCTGGCCGCACGGCCAGGTGGTGTGGCCGCCCTCTGGCCCTTCTCCGTCTCGTATTCTGGCATCTGATGACTTCCAGAAAAATAGGCACTTTGGCTTTTGTCCCGTCCAATTCCGAGAATATTCATTTTCTGACTTTCCTGGAACCAAAAACAGCAAAAAACAGGCAGCTGGCACTGTGGCTCTTGTTAATAGGTTAGTCCAAGAAATCATATGAAAAGTACTCCAAAGTGTGGACAAAACACAAGAAAGTGGATAAAACCAAGCATGGAACATCAAAATTATAGATACATTTGCAATGTATCAAGCCGCACCTCCTCCTCCTCCTCCGACGGCAGGACGTGGGTCGCTTGGTACTTCTGGATTTTCTCCTCCGTAACGGAGGAGCCGCACCATGCTCCGTGCTCGGCTGCCATTGCCGGTTCGCTGGGGGCGCGGTGGCGGAAGAGAGACGGTGGCCCGTACCGCTGACGACATTAAACGAGTGGCATGGCGAACTACAACAACGGTGGCGAAGCGAGGCGACACGAGGAAGACAAGGACGCAAGAGAGGAGAAGAGGAAGCACTGGGCGAAGGGACAAACCTCTCCCCCCGGGCGTCCCTTTAAAGGCCCAGAAGCGGAACCGTCCGCGGAGCCACGTGGTGGCTATCCAGGCGCCCACCTTCCGCACGACGCAAGATCCTTTGCGCAGGCGGAGAACGCACAGACGATCCTGGGACAGAAACTGAAGCGGCAGACAGCAGTTCCCAAGGCAACGTGTGATGGGACGTTACGCTGCTCGCCGCAGAGTAATGATGGCGCGTGCGCGCGTGGTCGGCGTCAGCACTGACATCACGGGTAGCGCAACCGCCAAACCTAGCCGGCCAGAAAATTCAAAAGGATGGGGATCACGCACACATTTTGCCTAAGGGCGAAATCCACATGCGCTGGGGGGCTAGTGTCGGGGGGATGACCTCCGGATACCCCAACCGGAAAAGAACTATGGCAGTTGGATCACGCCCGGCTGGCTGAGCGCAGCCGGACAAGGCAAGTCAAGCCGGCTACCTCACGGTAGCCGGAACAACGAGAAGTAACCGGCTACAGCAGCGTAGCCGGAACCAATCAGGAGGGCATGACGGCGTGCGGCCAAGACGCTGATGCATACGACTGACAATCGCAACAACTACTCGGCCATACCGAAGACTTCGGGTGACGCGAACGATGGCAGTCTTGACGAGGCTCGCCACAGCGACCATACCGCGCGTACTCTGATGTCTAGGCACTTCTATTCTTGTAGACAGTTGTTGGGCCTCCAAGTGCGGAGGTTTGTAGAACAGCAACAAGTTTTCCCTTAAGTGGATCACCCAAGGTTTATCGAACTCAGGGAGGAAGTGGTCAAAGGTATCCCCTCTCAAGCAACCCTGCAATTAAGATACAAGAAGTCTCTTGTGTCCCCAACACACTCAATACACTTGTCAGGTGTATAGGTGCACTAGTTCGGCGAAGAGATAGTGAAATACAAGTGGTATGGATAATTATAAATGGTAACGGTGATAGAAAATAACTTGATGGCGTGGAAAAGACTAAAGTAAAACTGAAATAAAGATGGAAGCAAGCAAACATGTAACAGATCTAATTGCAAACGGTGTTTTAGTGCTTAGAAACAAGGCCTAGGGATCATACTTTCACTAGTGAACACTCTCATATAAATATATTCTTCTCTTTATGATACTACTCTTAACTACTCTCCGGTTGGACACTCTAATCGTTGGTAGGGCTATAACAGCACACCTCAAAGTTCATCTTTCCCATCTAGAAAACCCCACACTGTCACCTTGAGTACTAGATGAGTCCAACAAACACCACAATTTCATAAAGACATCCAACTCCAAATATAACTCATAAAAAGTATTTGTAATCTCTAGCCTAAGTGCCACCATGGTGTGCACACTGTCACTTTCACACACATAGGGAGAGCAGAGATCTATTAAAGCACTTGAGTAGCAAGGTAGATCTATAGATTACAAGCCCATGATCTCAATAAGATCATGCATAGAGAGAGGCATGAACACATAGCTACTGGTAGAACCCTTAGCCTCGAGAGAGAACTACTCCCTCCTCATCATGGGAATCAACAATGGTGATGGACATGGCGGTGGAGATCGATGGAGATGGCTCCGGGGGCACTTCCCTGTCTCGGCAGGGTGCCGAAACAGAGACTTTCTGTCCCCCGAATCTCCCCTTCGGTGGTGGCGGCGCTGTGGAAATTTTCGTGGATTTCTGATTGATTCTTTAGGGTTTCTGCCTCGGGAGGCTCTTATAGGCGAAAGAGGCAAGGTCGGTGGCCAGCCAGGGGGCCCACACCATGCCCTGGCGTGGCCTAGGCTGGCCCGTGCCAAGGGGGGTGTGGCCACCATGTGGCCCCTCTCCGACTCTCCTTCTGGCTCCATGAGTCTTCCGGGAAAATAGTAACTTTTGCTTTTGTCCCGTCCAATTCCGAGAATATTCATTTTCTGACTTCCTGGAACCAAAAATAGCAAAAAACAGTCAACTGGCACTGTGGCTCTTGTTAATAGGTTAGTCCAAGAAATCATATGAAAAGTACTCCAAAGTGTGGACAAAACACAAGAAAGTAGATAAAACCAAGCATGGAACATCAAAAATTATAGATACATTTGCAATGTATCAACATCCCCAAGCTTAACTCCTGCTCGTCCTCAAGTAGGTAAGTGATAAAAAGAAAGAATAATTTTTGAGGTGACATGCACCATCAAAGACTTGATCAAAGTATTTGTAAAACATTCAAGGATGGGATCATAGTACTTCAATCATAACATGAAAGACAAAGTTCTGGCAATAAGCAAAGAAACTATGATGCAACATGAAAAGGCACAAACAAAAGATTCATGAATAACAATGCTTTGCAAGACGTTTGTTTGTTTCACATAAAGAAAACATAGCATAATAGTATTCAGCTTGTCCCTCAATAGAGTAGCAAATATAAATGCATAGGACACCTTCAAAGTTCATAAGAGTGACAAGATACAATAGTTTAAAACAAGTAATATCAAAGTATGCATCAATCAACTAGTCTTGGGACAATGCACATAGAACTAAGAATGGCCACTATGCTCTCAAAGTAGGTGCATAAAGATAGAAGGTGGAGACTCAATATAATGGTGGAAGAAAGGCCTTTTTATAAAAGGAAGTAGGGATTCAAGTATCATAAAGAGCTTCCAAAAATTATGGTTCTTATAGCTTTCAGCTCTCATTGCCCCTATCATAAGCATCTTGAAGTGATTAAGGTTAAAATGAACAAACTATGGTGTACATGCTTGACGAAGTATAAGTTAGAATTCTCATTTCCCTTGTATACGAGGGCCGCTCCTCATGCTACTCAAGTTTAGTCACCGGTAAGTTCTTGTCATCGTAAGTACATGTGTATCATAGAGAACCACCAATGGGGTACCCCTTGCCCGATGATACGGAAGAATCCCCATATCAAAATGACAAGGCAAGCAGACAACGAGCATCTCAGCAATCTTCTTATTTACCATGGGAATATGGTGCTTTTTTCTCTCTTTCCTCTTTTCATAATATCTTTTTTTTTCTTTTTCTCTTTTTTATCAATATAGGACTCTGTTTTTTATAAGAAGAATGCTTCATAGACAACTCATTATGGTTACGCTGCAGGTTTCCACCATGTCAGCATGGATTAGACCAATGACCCGGCGTTTCTCTAACACATATACATAACTCCATGGACTTACAAGCTCCCCTTTCATTTCACACCGACGATATCCATATACAAAAGAGCATGATATCAACTAGGTACAAAGTACCCATGCAATGTTGAAAGCGTTCCCCATGAAAGCATGGTTCTGCTAATTCCCAACAAATAAGTGCAAGCATATACAACATAGACGACACAATGGTTCAAGTTTATTAAGGGCAAGAAAAGTAAAGTGTGCCATCAAGTTCGTGAGAGCTTTAACCACTAGTTTTCTCATAACAAGTTTAATTTGGAAGGTAGACAAAAGCATGAATATACTTGGAATAGCATAAGCTAGTAGGTAGGTATGGTGGACTCTTTTGGAATAACTTGGTTTAGGGAGTTGGATGCATGAGTGGAACTCATACTTGGTTGTGGAGGCTAGCAAAAGATTGGGAGCGACAAACTAAGAGAGCAATAATGACCATAATCATGCAGAGCGACAAAACATCATTGATCAAAGCATAAAGTGATACTACAAGTTGAAAACTAAAGGATCATAAAGGCTATGGTGACTTTGGACAGTCATAACATGGTGTGAGCATGCGCCAAGTCAACCCAAATAAAGCATCAAAGGAGAATACCACTATACTATGCTTTAATATGCTAAAACAACGCATGATTCATCCAAGGCACATTAAGCAATCTCAATTGTTTATAACAAGTAGTGCTACAGCAAAGAATACTAAGCATAAAGCCAAAATAATATCAAGCATGGCATGACAAAGCATAGGCCACAGTCAAAAACAAGCTCTTTTCACCACATAAGCATGAACTTTCCTACTCTTTTCCAAACCAAACCAAACTATTTGCAAACCAATGTATGAAAGAGGGGGTCCAACCAATTTATTCAGCAAACTAAGCAAACAAAAACGAAAAAGAAGACGCTCCAAGAACAACACAATTGTGCATGAAACAATAAAAATGAAGCGTTTGGAAGAAACCTGGGATTTTTATTGATGAAGAGGGGGATGCCTTGGGCATCCCCAAGCTTTGACGCTTGTACTTCTTGGATATTTCTTGGGGTGACATGCGTGGCATCCCCAAGCTTGAGCTTTAGTCCATCCTTCATCTCATTAATCATTCCTTCCATACACCTGGAATTTTTCCTTCATACAAAACTTCACACAATCTTTATTAGCAACATTAGTGCATTCAAGATAAAAATTCTTTAGGTTCAGTTCTAACACCAATAAAACTTCCATTAAAACACAAGCTACTATAGCACTTCCCTCAAAAATCTCAATTCCCCAAAAGAACTCAAAAAGGAACCAACAAGAAGCAAATGCAGAAAATGGCAGAAATCTGTCAAAATAGACCAGTAGGTAAAGACGAATTTTTTTGAAGACCTTCTATTGCTCAAATAGAAAAGTGTTGAACTAAGGAAAGTTAGATAGCAACCTGGGACAGAAGCACAAAAATTCACGTCCCAAAAGGACGTACAAAGATTTTACACGAATTGTTACGGTGAAGCACAAAAATCTATTTCGAGACAGCAACTTTCCCAATCATTACTTCTCTCTCATTAGAGGTTACTCTTGGGACAGAAAGCAAATAAAAAGGATAAGGAGCGGTTATTACTGAAGTAATAACTTCCAAGACTCATCTAAAACTTTTGGATTATCTCCCAATAAGTACTTTTCTTTAATGCCTGTAAGTTAGGCTTGATAGTTTGAGAAGATGCTCACATAAGAAATATGAATTGAAGTAAAAGAGAGCATCAAGAAGCAAATTCAAAACACATTTAAGTCTAACCCACTTCCTATGCAAAATAATCTTTTAAAGAAACAAGTCATGAAAGCACAAAGCAACAAGCATAGGAAAGCAAAACAAGTGCAACTTTAAAATTTTCAACTTAAAGAGGGGAAACTTAATATTATTCAGATGCATAAAACCATGTTTCCCTCTATCATAATAACTTTCAGTAGCATCATGAATAAAATTAACAATATAACTATCACATAAAACATTCTTATCATGAGCCACATGCTTAAAAGAATTAATACTCTCCACATAAACATAGTCATTCTTATTAATTGTACTGGGAGCAAATTCAACAAAATAGCTATCATTATTATTCTCATCACCATAATCATCAAATATAGGAGGCATATTGTAATCATAATTAATTTTCTCATCAATAGTAGGTGGACTGAGAATATCATATTCATCATTGTAATCATCATATATTGGAGGTTTTGTATCATCATAAGCAATAGAATAGTTATCTTCCAAAGCTGGGGAACTAAAAAGATCATTTTCATAAAAACTAGCTTCCGCAAGCTTAGAATTTTCCATAGCATTAGCAATAATGGTGTCCAAAGAATTCATACTAACATTGCTATTAGCATGAAAATAAAGTTCCATAAGTTTTTTAATTTTCTCTTCAAACACTTCATGTCCTAACTCAAGATAAATACTATAAAGCTCTCTAATTTTGTTGTTGTTTTCCATTAAGCCTAACTAGTGAAAACAAGAAACAAAAAGACAAAATTGCAGAATCTAAAGGAAATAACTTCTAGCACTCACACCGGAGGATGTGAGTACCTTTTACCTTACCTCCCCGGCAACGGCGCCAGAAAATAGGCGTTTGCCGTGGGAGGTTCTTCTTCTTTAATCCTCCGGTGTGAATACCTTTTACCTCCCCAAGCGCCTTGAAAATAGCTTGATGTCTACGCACTTCTATTCTTGTAGACAGTTATTGGGCCTCCAAGTGCAGAGGTTTGTAGAACAGCAACAAGTTTTCCCTTAAGTGGATCACCCAAGGTTTATCGAACTCTAGGAGGAAGTGGTCAAAGGTATCCCCTCTCAAGCAACCCTGCAATCAAGATACAAGAAGTCTCTTGTGTCCCCAACACACCCAATACACTTGTCAGGTGTATAGGTGCACTAGTTCGGCGAAGAGATAGTGAAATACAAGTGGTATGGATAATTATAAGTGGTAACGGAGATAGAAAATAACTTGATGGCGTGGAAAAGACTAAAGTAAAACTGAAATAAAGATGGAAGCAAGTAAACATGTAACGGATCTAATTGCAAACGGTGTTTCAGTGCTTAGAAACAAGGCCTAGGGATCATACTTTCACTAGTGAACACTCTCATATAAATATATTCTTCTCTTTATGATACTACTCTTAACTACTCTCTGGTTGGACACTCTAATCGTTGGTAGGGATATAACAGCACACCTCAAAGTTCATCTTTCCCATCTAGAAAACCCCACACTATGATGAGTCCAACAAACACCACAATTTCATAAAGACATCCAACTCCAAATATAACTCATAACAAGTATTTGTAATCTCTAGCCTAAGTGCCACCATGGTGTGCACGCTGTCACTTTCACACACATAGGGAGAGCAGAGATCTATTAAAGCACTTGAGTAGCAAGGTAGATCTATAGATTACAAGCTCATGATCTCAATAAGATCATGCATAGAGAGAGGCATGAACACATAGCTACCGGTAGAACCCTTATCTCGAGAGAGAACTACTCCCTCCTCATCATGGGAATCAGCAATGGTGATGGAGATGGCGGTGGAGATCGATGGATATGGCTCCGGGGGTACTTCACCGTCTCGGCAGGGTGCCGGAACAGAGACTTTCTGTCCCCCGAATCTCCCCTTCGGTGGCGGCGGCGCTGCGGAACTTTTCGTGGATTTCTGATTGATTCTTTAGGGTTTCTGCCTCGGGAGGCTCTTATAGGCGAAAGAGGCAAGGTCGGTGGCCAGCCAGGGGACCCACACCATGCCCTGGCGCGGCCTAGTCTGGCCCGCGCCAAGGGAGGGTGTGGCCACCCTATGGCCCCTCTCCGACTCTCCTTCTGGCTCCGTGAGTCTTCCGGGAAAATAGTAACTTTTGCTTTTGTCCCGTCCAATTCCGAGAATATTCATTTTCTGACTTCCTGGAACCAAAAATAGCAAAAAACAGTCAACTGGCACTGTGGCTCTTGTTAATAGGTTAGTCCAAGAAATCATATGAAAAGTACTCCAAAGTGTGGACAAAACACAAGAAAGTGGATAAAACCAAGCAAGGAACATCAAAAATTATAGATACATTTGCAATGTATCATACTCTGATGGGACATAGTTGTACCAGATACTGTAGATGACCAGCCGGCTAGGACCCACCTGTGGGGGCTGCTAGTCGGACTGGCCAGTGAGACCGTTGCCTCTCTACCTATATAAGGAGAGGCAAGGCCTCGGTAGAAGGGGTTGGTCTGTGTGCATTTAAGTCAGTAGCTAGAGAATACAGCTCGAGGAGCGCTTGTAGCCCGTATATCGCTCATAGTCAGATCGGCAGGAGTAGGAGCTTTACCTTATCATGAGGGCTCCGAACCTGGGTACTTCCTGCGTCTAGCTACGCTTGCTTGTATCCAATCCCGCCTGTGAATGCCGTCGATAGCTTCCTTGCTAGTCCCCACACCTCTATCTAACCTTCTTAGGTACTGCCGTTCCCAATACAATGACAGTTAGAAAAGCCACTTGGAACATATTAAGATAAATATCAACCTGCCATGCAGAATAAGAGAGTATTGCATCTTTATGGATACGTAAATATAATATGGGCATACTCTCCTCTCAGCTGATCAACAGCTTGTCTCCCAGCTCTAATTTACGGGATATCCGATCACATAGAGTGGGTTACCACTATGAACAACTCATTGTGTGGGTATCAAACCCATCTCCCTCAATGCATTATCTATCACATTACGTGATACACCCTTTGTGAAGGGATCTGCCAAGTTCTTAGATGTTTGGATATAATCTAATGCAATAACTCCGGAGTTTCTCAGTTTCCTAACAGATTTCAATCTCCTCTTCACATGCCTTGATGACTTCATATTATCCTTAGAACTGTTTACTTTGAAAATCACAGTTTGATTATCGCAGTTCATCGGGATGGCGGGTATTGGTTTTTCAACTACACGTAAGTCCATCAAAAGCTCACGAAGCCACTATACTTCAATAGTGGTTATGTCTAATGCTGTGAGTTCTGCTTCCATAGTTGACCTTGCTAAGATGGTCTGCTTGCAAGACTTCCAAGAAACAGCGCCACCACCAAGTGTAAACAAATAACCACTTGGGCTTTAATCTCATCCGCATCAGATATCTAGTTTGAATCACTATAGCCCTCAATTACTCGTGGATACCTAGTATAGTGAATACCATAACTCGCAATGCCTTTCAAGTCACGCAAAACTCTCTCAAGAGCATGCCAATGATCATCTTCAGGATTTGATACAAATCGACTCAGTTTGCTTACAGCAAAGGAGATGTCAGGCCTCGCAGCAAGCCAATAATTTGAGAATATCTCAATTGATCTTTAGCATTCCTTCGATTCTTTCAAAGCAGCACACTCGGATCATAAGGCGTTGGAGAAGACTTGCAGTCGCTATACCCAAAGCGACTCAATATCTTTTCCACATAGTGGGACTGAAGCAGTATAATCCCACCATTGTCATCCTTTAGTAGCTTGATGTTTAAGATTACATCAGCCACTCCCAAGTCCTTCATCTCAAAGCAGGGAGATAGGAACTCTTTGACCTCCTCAATAACAGTGAGGTTGGTCCCAAAAATCAATATGTCATCGACATAGAGACACATAATAACTCCCTCGCCCCCACCATGGCGATTCTACACACACTTATCAGCTTCGTTTACAACAAAGCCTTCATCGGTTAAAGTTCTTTCAAACTTCTCGTGCCACTGCTTAGGAGCTTGCTTAAGATTATATAAAGACTGCACTAACTTACACACTTTTCCTTCTTGACCATCTACTACAAATCCATCAGGCTGCTCCATATAATTTCCTCATCTAGCTCTCCATTTAGAAAAGCTATCTTAACATTCATTTGATGAAAGATAAGACTATGTCAGGCATCCAGGGATAGTAGTACTCGAAAAATGGTTAATCTGGCTATATGTGAGTAAGTGTCGAAGAAGTCTTCACCTTCTTTCTAGGTATAACCCTTGGCCACAAGACGTGCCTTGTACTTTTCAATAGTACCATCACGTCTAAGGTTTTTCTTGAACACCCACTTACATCCTACATGTTTGCTCCCATAAGGACGATCAGTGACCTCCCAAGTTCCATTAGGTAAGATGGAATCCATCTCACTACGGATAGCTTCTTTCCAGTAGTCAGCATCTTGAGATGCATAGGCTTCTGAAATAGAAATGGGAGTATCATCCACAAGGTACACAATGAAATCGTCACCAAATGACTTTGCAGTCCTTTATCTCTTGCTCCTTTTAGGAGCTTCATTGTCGTCCTCCACAGGATCATCATAGTGTTCTATCAGCATAGTGGGTTCAGGAATTATAACAAATTCCTGACTAGATAAACTAGTCATCTCCTGATTTGATGAGCTAGACATACCTTTCATGTGAAAGATGACCTCAAAGAAAGTCGCATCATTCGACTCCATAATCGTACCAACATGCATGTCGGATACCTCAGATTTTACTATCAAAAATCTATAGCCAATGCTATGAAAAGCATATCCTAGAAAAACACAATTCACGATTTTTGGTCCAAGCTTTCGCTTCTTGGGTATTGGAATATTGAGTTTCGCCAAACATCTTCAAGTTCATAAGTAAGAGAGTTTAAGCCTTTTCTTCTCCCATTACTCAAATGGAGTCATGGTTTTATCCTTTACGGGAACACGATTTAGGATATGACACGTACTCATTAGCGCCTCCCCCACCATTCCTTGGATAGACCCGATGTATCTAACATGGTGTTAACCAAATCAGTTAGAGTGCGGTTCTTTCTTTCGGCCACCCCATTTGACTGAGGTGAGTAGGGAGGCATCCTCACATGAATAATACCATGTTCCGTACAGAATAGATCAAATTCATTTGAAAAGTACTCTCCACCACAATCCTACCTTAGCTGCTTGTTTTTATGATCAAGTTGGTTTTCTGCTTCAGCTTTATAGTTTTTGAAATAACTCAAAGCTTAACCTTTAGATTTCAGAAGATAAACGTAGCAGTATCTAGTGGAGTCATCAATCAACGTCATAAAGTATATTTTTCACCTCTTGTCAATACACCATTCATCTCACAAAGATCTGAATGTATAAGTTCTAGTGGTGCTAAGTTTCTCGGCTCCCTGGCCGTATGAGACTTACGGGGTTGCTTTGCTTGCACACAAACTTGGCACTTAGAATCTTTGACAGTGCTAAATTTTGGAATTAAACTCATATTGGCTAGCCACGTCACGCAGCCAAAGTTAATATGACAAAGTCGTGAATGCCAAATATTGGACTCGTTATTATTACAAACATGATTAATAACTTTAGTACATGAGTCTGACAAAGATAAGCGGAACAGACCACCGTACTCATAACCCTTTCCAATAAATTGTACATACTTAGAAATTACAATTTTATTGGACTCAAAGACCAACTTAAAGCCATCTCGACATAGAAGTGATCCGCTGACGAGATTCTTATTGATGGAGGGAACGTGCTGCACATTCTTCAGTTGTACGATCTTCCCCGAAGTAAACTTCAGATTTACCGTACCAACACCATGAACAGAAGCACGTGAGCCGTTTCCCATCAGCACGGAGGAAGTCCTTGCGACCTAGCGTCCTTCATCTCAATATCTCTAATAACAACATTAGCGGTCTTGTCGTTGTTCCCATGTTACCGCTTGTCAAAGCGATTAGGGCAGCTAGGAGCCCAATGATCAGGATCACCACAAACATGGCAAGAGCCTTTCTTCTTATCGTTTTTCCTCTTAAAGTTGGTTGAGTGAGTGTCCTTGTTTTTGCCATCAAACTTCCCTTTGTCATTAGATTTGTTCTTATTCTTGAACTTGTGGGATTGGAAGTTTTTCTTCTGTACCAAATTGGAACTTGAAGCTCCCTCAAATCCTCAAGCATGTGTGTCCTTTGATCTCGCCTTCTCTTCCACATGAAGAGACCCAATGAGATCCGTAACAGAAAACTCTTGTCTCTTATATTTTAGAGAAGTAGCAAAGTTCCTCCACATGGGAGGATGCTTGGAAATAATGTCTCCGGCCACAAACTTGTCCGGTAATGTACACTTGAACTGCTCAAGTTCATTGGCAAGTAATTGTATCTCATGAGCTTGCTCAATGATGGAGCTCTAATCAACCATCTTGTAGTCATAGAATTTCTCCATGACATACAACTCAGTGCCAGCGTCCGAGACCCCAAACTTGGCCTCGAGCGTATCCCACACATCTTTGCCATTATCAAATGACATGTATGGGTCAACAATTTTGTCCCCAAGAATACTGAACAGAGCCGCCAGAAACATGGTATCGGCTTTCTTAAAGGCCGCTTCCTGCTCAGCAGAAAGATCTCCTTCAGGTTTGCCAAGAGTGGCGCTATAGCAGTTTATGTTTTTAAACCATAGAATTGCTCTCGCTCGCCATCTCTTATAGTGCATACCATCAAATGAAGGTGGCCTAGTAGCCACGACTACACCAGTGGAATTCAGTTGCCTATAATCATGATTTTGGAATGTTGAAAAAATCAGCAATAATCCATATAATTTAATCCGAATAATAAACTGGTAAAGCATGATTATACAAACAACAACAAAACTAATCATGCAGATTAACAAAGTAGATGAACATATTACATCTGATTAAGATAAATCTATCACATCTACACCAATCGCTAGAATAAAGAACTCTACCATAATCTGAAAGAGAAAGTTCAGGATCACATACGGTATAGCGGTGGCAGCAGCAGCAGTAGCTGCAACAGGGGCATCAGCGTTGTCAGCCATGTCGTCAATGTAGAGGCTGCTGATGTCCGGGAAGAAGTCCTCGTCAGGGAAGGAGTCATCCGTGATGGCGTCAGTAGTCACGTGGAAGCGCTCCCCAAAAACCGGATCGCCCCTCACCCGTACAGGTTCACAAGAGGCGGGGTTCTGGAGGCCTACTATCCCGATCTGCGGTGCACGCCGCAAGCCGGGATGGGGAAGACGGAGGCGGCAATGCAATAGACTGGAAAGAGACGCGTATGGAAAACGGTACCGATTAGGTTTAGCGCAGACGCTTATATAGCGCAGGTCAGGGAGATCGTGGGACTCAGCGCACGTCCGAGTCGGTAACAGCCCACTTTCCATAAAGACTAGAAACGACTGACTAATTAATGCATCCGTTAATGGCTCGTAATTAATCCACGATTAATTTTCCCGACTAGCAAAAATAAAGCTCGGCTCGGCGAGATTCCCGCAACCCGCGGCGCGCGCGTCGTGACGAGGCGGGCAGCGTCGGAGGAGGAGTGCGCGAGAGATGCTTTTCTTCTCACACCTTAGTGAGTGGTGGAACAGCCTAGTATATAAGGAGATGTAACTCTCACTCAACTAGCAATGTGGGACTAAACTTTAGCACCACTAGCACAACCATATGTTGCTATGCACAAATAGGCCAAAAAGAATTTCAGAATTTGTCTAATGGGCCAATAGCCAAATACTCACCAAATTTCAACATCACATATCCTGCAAAATAAAGTTAGGCGCCTCTAATTTATCTTTTGCATGTTTTACATGGCTGTTTAGACTTTTGCACAAGAAATGTTTCTTACCTACGAACTTTTAACCATAACATGGATTGACTAGTTGTCGCTTTAACTCCCTTTTTAGGATCATCCTCTGTAAATGTCATATCAACTAATGTAAGATAGACATACACCCGCCAGCCACATATATGATACAAGCCATATGTTTGGAGTGGAACCCGTCTCGCGTAAGATTGCACGTAAGGTCGGTCCAGACCGCTTCATCAAATATTATCGCGATATGAACAAGCAAACATGGGAGGGTATCAACTAGAAAATCAATGGCCACGTATCACTATATGTTCTACTCGTATCAACAATGAAGTTATATCATTAGTGAATGATGTGATGGACATTATCCAACATGAATACTGCAATACGATCAAGTCACATAGTTTATCATTGCAATAATTAGAAAACATAGTGACCTTCTCCTTTTGACTATGAGATCATATCTAATCACTATCATCTCAGGCTGCTTAAATTGCATCAACCGTCACACCGTAACAGAGTGATCTTAAATGTGTATATTGGGTATTTCAGAGAGATATGTTGAGGCGTATGCATCAAGAATAGGGTTTATTCTCGCACATGACGGGGAGATAAACTGGGCCCACTCGGTGATATTGTATCGAAGAAGCTACAACGAATGACTAGGTCATGCAGATACAATATCATGTGAATGAGTTAAGTATACTTGTTGGTAACAAGATTGAACAAGGTATGTTGATACCGATGATCAGATCTCTGACGAGTTATGTATCGAAGTAACAAAAATAATTGGACTCGATGTTTATGGTTCAAATGACAAGAAATCATGGAATGCACAGGGGTCATTATGCATATCCCGACCCCGCCGATGATCATTGATATGAGATGTGTCTCGATCATGTTTGTGATGTTCTGAAACCATAGGGTAACACACTTAAGGGTTCTTCCAAGCTTAGAGATTGTTTTGGAATCGTTGGGATCACTAGAAAGAAAGCGAGAAACTGGAAGGGTTCCGGATAAAGTCTAAAGAAGTTCGGAATGACCGAAAAGGTGTTTTAGATCATGAGAAAATGTTAAATATGTTTTGAAAATTAACTATTGGAATTAATATTAAAAATAGTATTTAAAAATGATTTTTGGGGACCTTCCGTAGGAAAGGGCCCATGGGGGAAGCCGATGCCTAGGTCACCCGCCCAGCCGGCCCCTCCCTCCCATGGCGCGCGCCCCGTCCTTTAGTCCCACATTGTTAGCTGGCAATGTGGGGATCCCTTCCCTTCTACTATATAAAGAGGGGTCCATGGAGAGGGTAATTACACACAATAAACTAGTAAATTTCTAAGGGAATATTCCTTAGAGATTTTCTCTTCTCTCTCTCGTTGGCTCTCTCGTGCTTGTGGTTGCTAGAAGAACTGTGCGCGTGGGAGACGACACCACTCCGGCATGTTGTCATGCTGCTGGATCCCAGTTCCAGAAGGTCTACTTCCGCATTCAGGCTAGATCAGGAAGAACGGGAGTCGTTGGAGGACACGAGATATGTGCGCAACCACGGAGGTGCTGCCACTTGTGGCATCTGGACATCATGCGAGGAGCAACACGACCTTGAGGTCAGCTACGAGTATGACTCCATTGCCCATATTTCCCGTGAAATATTAAACGCTTTCGGTCTATAAGGGTATGTTTCCGAAGCTTTGTCGTTACTGCATTAACTCATAGATAGATCCTGACATTGGTATTGCGCTAGTTGGAAAAAATATTTTTTCTGCTACGAACCCCTTCATAGAGGGGTGCTAGGGGAGTGTGGTGGTGAAGGGAAATAACATGTGATGGTTTGTAGCATTAAATAGAGCTAGGGCGTGTCCACAGGCTCTGCAAGGGCATCCGTCATGTATTGGATGAGGGCGTATCTCTGTTGTGCATCTGCATGTTTTGGACCACTGCGAGTTGATGGTACACAGGTCGACCATGGTGCGGTATCGTTTAACACATAGAGAGGGCGTGGGTGGCTGACATGGCCATGCCCACGATGGCGTGCACACAGGAGATTGGGGGTCTCCCGGGCATCTCAGTGAGAGAGAGAGGGAACATCAGTGTCTGGGAGGGAGAGAGGGAAGCGGTGCATCATCGTCGACCATTGTCCTAGCCTCGAGGGACAGAGAAGTGAGAAGGGGCAGGGTGTCATGTCCATGATGGCGTGCACACAAGGGATTGGGTGCTTGTCGGGCATGTCAATGAGAGAGAGGGGACAACAATGTTGGGAGGGAGAGAGGGGAGCATCATCATCGACCACTGGCTCGACCTCGAGGGACAGCAAAGTGAAAAGAACACAGGGAGCAGTGAATCATCATTGGAGAGAGGTGACCATGTCATTGTCGGCATCGAGTCCGTTCTCTAGATTGTTTGATCGTATGAGGGTGAGATTTTCACTACTATGCGCCAAATGGAAGGATCCACAACTTTGGTTTTTAAAAGTTTTTGCAGATTGGAAGCTTGGTCCATGTAGAATTTAAAAAAATACAAAACCATCTGAGGGCAAATAAGATGATTTGGTGAAGCAAATAAAGTGCAAATGATCCCAACTTTTTATATGATGTTGGCACATACATAGCGCACCTGCTTTGGGTACTAGCACATCTAGGAAAAATCATTTGAATTGGTTTTCAAAAATAAGAAGGTTTTAGGAAGAAACTTGAATAGGGTTTTAATGGGTTTTGGCCCAAATTACATATGAAACTTTCTGCATATTTGGGCTATATAGGGATATATATGCCCTAGGGATCACTCCATAGGAGGGTTACTTTGTAACATGACAAATAGAATATTTCCTTTATATTGAAAAGTAAAATACTTTCGAAATGTTTTAGGGTTGGAAACATATAGGATGTATCACCTCATATCACATGCAAGATGCCCATGACACTCCTAAGAAAAACCGAATATATTTAAACACTAGTTCTTATTTACACTCTGTAGATGTCTAACTAGACACCTCTCATGTATAAATAAGCAGCAATGCTTAATGTCTAACTAGGCACCTCTCATGTATAAATAAGCATCAATGCTTAAGCAAATATTAGTATTTAATTTGATAAGCACTACTCTAAATCTCTCCTATTGTAGGCGACCTTGTATCGCTAGCCTCAATCCAAGACGTGGTCGTCGGCTCTACCACACAAACCATGTATTGACTAGGCTCTCGCCTCTCTCCTCCTGAGCCTTGAGAGCCGACTCCAGATCTCAGCCGTCGCCCCTCTCCTTCCTTCTCTCTGGAGGCTTTGCCGGCTGACGAGGGGATGGATCAGGTGGTAGGACACCCCTATACATAGTAGTTATAGGCTTGGAGGTAGGTTTCCCCTAGTGGGTGGTTGGCCACGTGCCGCATCAGAGCGCGTTGTTGATGCCGGCGAGCGGCGTTGGCCGACTTTCGGTGCTTCTCTTCCTGGTCATGGTGACATGGTGATGGGTGGTGGGGAGGAGTTGCATCGGCGTCTTCATCAATAAGTTTGCACTTATCTGGTTGTTGGAGTTCTGGGGTATGTAGTGCTGGCCTTTCTTCTTCAGTGCGTCATGGCGGCGATGGGGATGAGTTGGGAGCAGTGCTCGACGGCCAGTGTTCCGGTGGTCCTGGAGTTGTGATGTTGCTGAATCTTGCGGAACAATCTCAGCGCCCTTTGTTTTGGCGTCCTACCGTGATGGCCATGTGGTGGTCTTTGTTGCCGGCGATGCTCGTCCCCGACACCGGCGAGGATGGTCGTGGCTTGAGCTTGCAGTTCTCTAGCAGTTGCAGAGGACCTGGTTGCTTTTTTATTTCTTGTTCAAGGTCTTTTTTGTAAGAAGTAGGGACTTGATTGTATTGGCTTCCTCTGTTGAGGTCCCTCATATAAACTGTACTACACCGTTTTTAATTAAGAGGCATCCAGCCCTTCGGGGCCTCTCCAATGTTAAAAAAAAGCCGTGTCCACCGCACCATGCGCCCGTGCACCAATTTTCAGAGAAGTTCTCAGCCGATCGAGATCTAGACGCTCCTAGTAAGAAAAAGGCGGCACGAGGCGCCCGTGCACCGATTTTCAGAGACTAGCTAGCGACAGCTCCTACCTGCAACAATGCCCTGCCCGTGGTGTTTGCACACGCTCACGAAGCGATGCCCATTCGTGTGAGGATGTACGTAGAAGGTCGCCCACCAGTCCGTCGATTCTCCCTGCCGGCCACGCTTCGGTGCACAGCCGTGCCTCGACACTGCCGTCATTCCGCGCATGTAACCCCAATCTGTCCTGTCCATGCCTCCCGACAGCGGTTGACCATATGCCCAGATGAACAGCCCGAACCCACCCAGCACCGGGCATACCGTGCCATCCTAAAGTTCCACGGTCTCCACCAATCAAGAAAATGCGTGAACAAGATCTGGAGGCGGAGCCCGAGAAGGGTGTCAGGGGCACCAGCCGCCAACCACCACACGAACTCCCAAACGTAATCTCCCCAATCCCCAGGTTACACGGCGGGCGGCGCTGCACCTGCACAAAGATTCCAGATCTACCTCTACATGTTCCGACGCGTGCATCAGATTCCCATTCCACGGACAGGGACGGAATCCGACGGAGAAAAAGAAGCTGGGACGCACGCAGCACAAGACGCCAATCATTACCCTGTTCCATTCTTTAATCATCATCAAGTAGTAGCACTAGCATTACATTGATCTTACAGAAGAAAAAGAGGAAAAATACGTACAAAATCGGCCAACAAAACCACGGCAGCACCACATGCGCGTCCGCCAGCTCTACTGTACTGTACATGCAAATTCCATCGCAGGGAGGGAGTACTTCTAACTTTTTTTTTATTGGTGTGGTGCCACCCGGTTCCTCCCCTGTGCCACCCTAGGGCTCATATTACACATTTAGCCCTGGGAGCAGCAGCAATGGCTTATTTATTTTATAACCCATAATATAATACATAATTAAGCATATTATTAATTTAATTAATGAAATCCCCCATAGAGAGCTCCGCACTGCGTCGATCTGGAGCTAGTCAATTAGTTGGGCATGTTTTTTTTCTCCTTTTTTTGGATTTTATTAGAGTGCTTTTCTTTTCTGGATCAGGGTCAGGCGCGTCTCTTGACGGGCGTGCCGGCCGCGACGACGCCCTCGGCCTGCGGCCGCGCCTTGTGCGCCTTGGAGCCGCTCCAGTTCCTGCCCTTGCGCTTGGAGTGCGCGGAGCCGGGCGTGGACCGCGGGATGAACACGCCGGTGCCCTTGCTGCCGCACTGCTGCTGCTGCTGAGGCTGCTGCCACGCCCTGCCAGCGTCGCCGGCGCCGTTGTTCGCGTTGGTGGCGCCGTAGCTGGCGGCGTGGTGGAACAACGTGTAGGCCGGTGGCGCCAACATCGACGCGCCCTGCGGCACATGGGGCGACGACATAGAGAAACCCTGGCAAAAACAATCGCTAGCTGTTAGTACTGTCGAGGCGCTGCTTGCTGCTGCTGCACATGATGCGATGCGGTGCGGTCGTGCATGCATGCCCGAGCTTCATGATTTGCTGCTGAAAGGAATTTTCCAAATAGTAGCTGTTATGTTGTAGGAGCAACTAGCTAGCTAGCCCATGGCAACTTGCGTGCATGCAAATATCTCGATTGATCTTGTCGCATGCTAGTAGCAAAAAAAAAAAGATCAATAAAGCAACATCATTTTTTCGGGGAAAAAATAGAGGGAAACATGCGGTACGGGTGGCATGATGAGATGTTTGTGTGCAAGCAAGCAACATATGATACATGGATTGGAGGCTAAGCAAAAGTCCAAGCAAGCAACACACGGTCGTCGATCGTATGCATGCGACACGATAAGTGTCTCGACGGTAGTGAAAAAACAATCGATTCCCTAGCGATCATGAAAGATGATGGGTGACTATACTACTAGCACCGTATTCGTATGGGCGACGGTAAGTAAATTAAATTAACCGCCAGCCAGCTACATACGTACGGCATGTTGGCGGGATAAAAAAAATCCTACGAGACCAGCGAAGGGGAAAGAGAGGGACATCTGCGACGCGGTTCGTCTACAGCCACGTACGTACGGCGTGGCGTGGGAGGGCGTACCTTGCAAGTTTCCACTTCAGGAATGGCTAATGAGAGGGACATGACCATGAATGGAATAGAGTGTGCTAGTGCACACACTGCTCGGCGTACGCGTCAGGGTAGTACCTGGACCCTTTCCCTAGCTAAGCATTTATCTGTGTTTAGAGCAGATGAGTGGTTCTTTTAATCGCCGTTCCCGTCCTTCTGCTCTCACCGTGAAAGGCACCGCTGGCTAATGCTAAGCTCATCACATTAAGCTTGCAAGAAACAGTCGGCACAACTCTTCCAGAATTTTGGTGGAATTAATCCGACGGATGTCTCCGACCGAAACAGTGCTTCGTCCACCACCACCACCATCGTCGAAGGGGCCCCACACGGTGAGGCAGAATTTGGCAACAGCGCTGCTACTTGCGCTTGGCAGGAATGGTCAATTTCACGCAAAAGGTGCTAGTGTTTCCTCTTAATGCACCGGCTTCCCCGGCCGGTGACGTGTGCGCGAAAGGTACCCATGTACATGTATGCAAACTCCTGGCTGCCCGATGCTTATCCTCCCAGAAAAATTCTGCGCGTACGCACGTGCAACTGGGCTAGCGACAGGTAGCGCCACTCGATAGATCACGCACCACCCCTTTAATTAATTAATTAACAAGCCAATTTAAACTCGCACCTACTATGTAAGAACAACACACAGCGCCTGTGGACATGTATCTACTTTGTTAATGAGATAAGACTGTCGCTAATACTGTGCTAATTTGTGAACTCTTGACATGGAGACCATGAACGAACGAACGAACAAACATGCAGAGACGGGCTCGGCTCATGTACAAGATGGCTTTGTGTTGTTGGGTTGTACTGCCGGCACTTTTAATCAGGGGGAAAGGAAAGTATGGTTTGGTGTGATTTGATTTGGTTTGGTCGCGCCTGCGCAAGTGCAACCATGTGGTCGTGCTAGGCGCAACTACCAAGCAGTACCACGAGCACCAACTAACTACCGGTCGAGTTGAGATGGAGCTCAGCTAGGCAGGCTCCAGCAAGAACCCAACAGAAGCAGAGCTAACCTGATCGCTCGATCGATCGACACCCATGCCATGCATGTGGTGGCGGGAGAAATGAGCGGAGCATGAAAGGGATCGTGCGAGCGAGAAAGAGAGAAAGGGAAGGGGGCGGCTCACCGGCGGGAGGTGCATGGCTGCAGGGAACTGCGCGACGGCGGCGAAGTCGGCCTCGTCGTCGTCGGTGATGAGCAGCGAAATCCGCTTGCTGAGCTCCGCGAAGAAGACGTCGTCGTCAAGCTGCATCTCCACCTCCATCTTCCTCTGTAGCAGTTGCGTGGCGCGTGGGCGCGGAGAGTCGAAGGGCGGTGGCGAAACCCAACCAGCAGAACAGCAGAGCAGGGCAGAGAGGGCTGGGGTTTCGCGTCTGCTGAAGGCTGAAGCCGAGCTCGGCCGCGGGGGGCGCTTTAATAAGATTTTTTCGCTGCTGCATGTTCTTCTCTTTGGGGGCTTCGTGGGGTGGGGCCGGTGGAGCAGTTGGCCAATCCCTACTGGGAAAGGTCGTGGGTCCCACGACCGTGCGCAATCTGGTCTCTGCGGTGCCGCCGCGATGTGCGCCCCCACATCATCACGGGCCCCGCCTGTCAGCACTGCGAGACGATGGGATGTGAAGGGTGGATCGCAGATAGATAGACAGAGGTAGCTGCAGCGAGTTGGGATAGGCTGGCCGCTCGCTCTATCTGTTTCTGGTCCGACATACTACTACGTGATGGATAGATTGATGAGAAAATTGCACATAGCACCACGCTTTGGTGCCAAACTTGCACAAAACACATAATCAAACGACTTGTTGCAGATAATCTCAGTTCTTGGTGTAATTCGTTGCACCTAGCCCAAATAGAGCCTAAATACAGGTTATAGAGCCTTAAAAATGTATCTAACACGTGGCTTGTATTTCTATACCATATATCATACTCCCTCCGTCCTAAAATAGATGTCTCAGATTTATCAAAATTTAGATGAATCTAAACACTATTTAGTATATAGATTCATCCAAATTTTAACAAATCCAAGACATCTATTTTATTTTAGAACGGAGGGAATACGTGTGGACCAGTATTTTTTAATGTTGAAGATTATAACACTTTTATTGTTTGAGAGTAATCGAACTCGCCAGCCCTACGGCACCTCGTCTGCTGCGCGTACACTGCAAAAAAATTCCAGCAGTGGTGATGTATAGAATTTTTTTCAGAAAAATATACCTTTGTGTGGTCAACTATATACACTACAAGCTTGCAATTTTTTTAATGTGAAATAACTTATATTTTAGGCTCCGCAAAAAAGATAATTTGGATAAATTTTAGAAGATTCAAAATTTGTACCGTTCACTCCAGATCTGCACTTTTGTCATTTTCCTAAGGATGGAATATTAGGTATTTTGTATTGTAAATTTACGGACAGGAAGAATAAATTATGAGCTATGTTCTTATATTTTTTAAAATCTTTCAAAGCTTTAAATACAATTTTTGAAGTTTTGAAAAAGAGCTCTATGGACCTCATCCGCCAAATTAATGCTCTCATATTTTTTATCCTCACGCTGTCTACTTTCTTAATTTACCGTATAATTGTGACATACGGTACATAATACATATCCACGTGTCGGATACTGTTAACGCATTATATTCTCTATTTAAGCTAGCTGCAACTGATTAGACAACAAACTAGGTGATGTAGGGCTAGCATTAGCCGAGTTCTTCGATTGCTCTCGAACAATAAAACAATATTATAATCTTTGACATAATGCAACACAACAGTGTTGGACGGAGTCTTCTTCGCTAGAGGATATACATATACAATACTAGCCCACACGTATGATATACGGTATAGAAATACGAGTTCATAGTCAGATACATTTTTAAGGCTTTATAACCTCTATTTAGCTCTATTTGGGCTAGGTGCAACGGATTACACCAAGAACTGGGGTCAGCTGCAACAAGTCTTTTGATTCTGTGTTTTGTGCAACTTTAGCACCAAAGCGTGGTGTTACGTGCAATTTTCTCTAGATTGATGGATGGTAGTACCACGGATTCGACCTGTAAAACCCTTTCGCTGTCGAGCCGTTCGCGCCCAAGGAACCCACACAGCCTTTGTAATTACTCTGGAATTTCGAGGAATTACTAAGTCGGATCGGGTGACGCGAGAGAGAGCCGGACAGACACGATTAATCCCGCTGCAATTGGGCGCGCGCGAGAGATAGAGAGAGAGAGTGACGGGTTATTATTAAGGAAGGAAGGGAAGACATTATCCCTAGCCAACCGGAAGAAGAGGAGGGGATGAGGAGGGTCCGGCGCCGAGTCGGCCACCGAAGCCATCTTCCGAAACTGGCGATCGGCTGGGGCCGCACCGCAGCGTCCGCTGGCTTTGCCTGCCCACATGGCCGCCCGCCAGCGCCAGGGTGGGTCGCCCCTGCCCGTCCTTTCAGTCCCCGGATGCAAGGACCCACCATGCACCTGCGAATGACCGCATCCGCATCAGCAGGCTGTGCTGCTGAGCTGCTCCTGATCCATTCCAAACACAGTTGCGCTGCTCGCGAATGGAAAAGGCTGGCCATGTCCCTCGCAACCGGTCGCCGTTCCTTTCATTAAACCCCGGCAACATGGAGCGGTGCCACTACCACTCTTCTCTAAACAAATGCGGTCGTACGTACTACAGTGGTTAAGCACGCTCCAAATCGCATTTAGGTAGGTGCGTTGGTGGTGGTCTGTACTGTATATTCTGCAGCCGAGGTGGTGGCGCTAATCATGGTACAGGGCAGCAACAGTGGTTCACGTCATGGGGGCTGTCCCGATTGGCCGCTCGCTGCCCCCACGGTTCCTATCCGGAACACCTCCGAGGCGCGGTGGATTGGATGAACCACCCGGCCAGCCAGCCACCGAACTGGCTCGGACTCACTCACTCCATCGGGAGGGCGCGCGCGCTCCACGTCCTCCTCCTCCTCGCACTGGACCGGGTGGGCGCGGGCGTACGTCCCAGGCCACCCACTAGCTCCCTCCTCCAGCACTCACGGATCACGGCGCGCCGTGTGCACGTTTCGCTCTCTGCGGTTTTGGTACGTACGGGGCCACGGGCGTAGTAGTACGGCGTACCGAACGCGTTGCGTGTTTCGGACGGGGGCGGAAACGGAACGACTGGTGATGCCGCGCCGCGTGCGCCTGTGTGGCTACCCGCCGTCCTCCGGGCTCCGTGGGCGCGCGCGGGCCGTCGGTCGGACGCCGACGTACTACGTGCGCCAGGCCAAGGACTTTGGATTGGACCGCGCGCCGCCGCGGGTGCCGACGACAGACAAGTAGAGGCCGGACCGGTAGCTGTGCACGTTGCGCAGGCTGTCAGTGGCGAGTGACCAGCTAGCTTGGACAAATCGAGCATAGTGCGTGCGACGGTGCGAGTAGCGGGCGGCTTGGCTGTGGGGAACTGTGCGGTACGGCGGGCTTGGCGTCCGTGTGCAAGTTGCCACGGAAGAACCATGTATGGGCAGTCGGCAGAGTAGAGTTATCGAGATATAGAATGTGTGAAGCTGTCTGGCGCGCGGCTGTGGGTGACGGCGACGGGTACTACCGAAATCGTAATCCGTGAACGTCGCGTTAGCTGTTGGTTACGGTCGCGACGGTAGAATGGACAAAATAACCCAAATTCAAGAGGATTTTACAAAATGAATTCTGGACGAAATAATTTCATGCCACTAACCCTTTGGGTAGCGTCTAACATACATATAGACGCTTACTACTATGTAGCGTCGGTCGGCCCAGGCCTGCCCGCCAACGGCGTGGCCCTACTGGCCGTCCTTGCCCTTGGGCCATGTAACGCCGAGACGTTAATCCTATGCCTAGGCGCTACACTTCGGGACATAGCACCAGCCGCGCGACCCCCTCACCACCCCGACCCACTCGCTCCCAGACGCCCAGGAAGAACAGGGCGGCGCCCTTGGTTCATCTCTCCCTATGGATGCAGACGGACGTCCGTGTGGACATAAAAACCTGTCCGCCAATTCGTTTTCTATGCCAGCCCTAAATCAATTTGACCATGCACTAAGCACATGTACTGATTACACGGATAGTCCGTCATGTCCGCCGGACTGACGGCCTGCATGCCTATCTCTCCCCTCCCTCCCTCCCTCAAATCTCTCAGATTGGAAGCTTCATTGGGTGGATTTCGACCCCTTCCTGGCTGCTAGAGGTACCCTCCCTTATTTCCCTCCGTTTTGACCGATTGAAATCTTTCATTTTGGTAGGATTTGGGTTGAAACCCTAGAAATTTGATACGGGGAGAAATGTTTGGAAATTTGTTGGGTTCATTGGCCAATGTTGGGTAAAATGGTGTCTATGAAGCATTTACTTAGGTTTAGGGTTGTGGGAATGTTAGTGTTTGATTTATTGGAATGTTATGGCTAGGATTAGATTTTGCTTATGTAAGGGAGGGTGTTCTTGTTAGATATATGGTTTGATAATGTGACTAGTATATTTTTGTTTATCTTGGCATGGGTAGTTAATGACCATATTCTCCTATTGTTAGGGATGGCAAGAATTGTTCATGTTCATCATGTGGATAAGGATGCATTTTTGAAAGACAACATAGAGCCGGACCCGGATGAGCTAGACATGGTGTTTGAGCATAGTCCCACCTACGCCGAGGTCTTGGAGCAAGTGAGGATACAATTGAAATGGATGGACCCAAGTGATGTCGTTGAGTTGGAGGAAATACATAATGTGGGTTTGAGAATACATATCCGTTGGAAGACCATGCGTATCTCTTCCGATGCCCGTTGGGTTGCATACAAGGAGGTGGTGGCCGAATCACTAGACAAGGCTCTTGAACTATTTGCCACCAAGAAGGTGAAATGGATCGTATGGGCACCTAGAGGGGGGGGGGTGAATAGGTGCTACTTCAAATTTTAATGATTTTTCAATTTTAGGCTTAGCACAAAGGGTAAATTCTCTAGATAAACTATTAGGTGGAATTTCCCTATATGCAAACCTATCTACTAGCAAGTAAAGAGCGAGTGGAAGAGAAACGGGTAAATCATAGTGAAGCACGCGGAGACCACGAGATTTGTTTGACTGATTCCTTCCTTGTTAAGGGAAGTACGTCTGCGTTGGAGGGGTGAGCGGTACTAAGACCACCATGCCACAATAGGCCTCACCCTGTTCTTCGATGGATCCCGTCACCAAAGGCCTGATCCACCTTTCCACTATAGGGACCCTTGGCGGTGCAGTACCTTTACACAACTAGCGGGGCACAACTCCACAATCAACTTGAGGCTCGAAATGACAACAAGCTGCCACAAGAACAATGTTATCAAATACAACGAACAAGATCTAGATATTGACAAGAATACTAGATCAGGGATTTCTCCAAATGAATGGAGAGGAGTTGATGCGCTTGATGCGTGATGACGACGACGATTCTCTCCTCCTTCAATTCCCCCAAAGATCGAAGCCTTCGGGTGGTTGAAGTAGGAGATCTAGAATGGGAGCTCTTGCACAATGTCTGGACAATTTCGAATGAATCAAGAGATCGGAACGTTGGGGAAGAAGGGGTACTTATACCCCCTTCCAAAACCAGCCATTGGAGACTTTGGGGGACGAATTATCCGGCCCAAGTGAGGGCCGGATTATCTGGCCTGGGGAAAACTTCGCCCTAGGCTCGGAATATCTGGCAGAAAGTTCGCCCCCTCTCTGAGTGTCGCGCAGAGCTTGCACTTGATCATCCTCTGGGGGCCGGATTATCCGTCCCCATGTGAAGGCCGGATTATCCGGCCTGGGGAGGAAAAACCTCCCTAGTTCGGATTTTCCAGGAGAAAAATCCGACCGGACTCCGAGCGACGCGCCTTGGCCTGCTTTGCTCAAAAACTGGGGGCCGGATTATCCGGCCCATGCGACAGCCGGATTATCCGGCCTGGGGAAGAAAAACCGCCCCTAGTCCGGATTTTCCGGGCGATAATCCGCCCCCTCTCTGGGTGACGCGCCTTGGCAGTCTTTGAGCAATGAGGTAGGCCGGATTATCCGGCCCTTGGTGGGGCGGATAATCCGGCCCCCCTCAAAGCTTCCTGCACACTTCGCGCACATGAATAATCTCCACAGTATTGTTATCTAACACGCAAAACACAGGAAAATATGAAATGTTCTTTCAATCTCCCCCTTTTTGGTGTTAGATGACAATACTAGGATTTGCAGGAAAGGATTACAAGACAACCAGCAATAAACAAGGAAGAGACTCCCCCTCAATGTGTGCATATTAGAAATTTGTATTTGAATACAAATGCACACAAATAGGTGAATCTATTCCATAGACATATGAGCAATATAATCATACCACCGAGGTAGAAGAGAGGCATCCTTGAAATAGCCTCACTTAACAACGTGATAACCAATATACGCGCCTTCCTTGATCAAGATTTCCAGCAAAATAGGATATGAATAGATGAATCCATAAGCATAATCCATGAGATAAATCCAGACAACCACTGACATAGAGTCTCAAACAAACCACAAATCACAAATTTAAAGTTCAACGCTAAATGGGCATAAGCGAGAAAACGACGAATAAAAAAAAATGCAAGTGCTTATGCCCGACCCATGCAAATCCTCGAAGATCCTAATAGAACTACTTCTCCCCCTTTGGCATCGAGACACCAAAAAGGAAGAAAAGCGATGCTAGCGCCCCAAGGGATCACTCGTAGTCCTCATCCTCGTCCTCGTTCTCATCTTCATTCTCGTCCTCATCCTCATCTTCAAGCTCCTCGGTGTCACCATCCTCGTCATCAGCAGCGGCCGCAGAGGGGAACATGAGTGATAGCAAGGGGATAAGCATACACACAAGTCCAGGAGAGAGCATGAAAAAAGTAGTCAAAAAGTTCATAAGACAAATCTACTCAATGCACACTCCATGGTGAAACTGAACTAGAGTTGAATCTGTCAGGCCGGATAATCCGGCCTGGCCAGGGGCGGATAATCCGGCCCTGGCAGAAAATTTTGATTTCACCTAGATTGAATGCAAAAAAAGTAGATCGGGTCTAGAAACTGCAAGACTACGATTTCTATGCGAAATAACATCCTTCTAGACAACGTTCCACCCAACAAGTAACACATCTAGCCAAAGATGGGGAGATAGGGAGTTACCCTCACTCATTGGAGGAAGAACGCAGAGGAGAAGGTACCCGGAGGCGCGGAGAAGAAGTTCCGGGGAGGCCCGAAAAATACGGTGGCCGGAGAGGCTCCGGGGAGGGTAGGGGACGACAGGCGGAAACTGGGGAGGAGGAGAGGGTTGGGGGAGAAGTGCTGCTCGTTATGAGCCCTTCTCCCCGATCCATGCCCTTTAAGACAAAATCCGCCAGGGCCGGATTATCCGGCCTACACTTGGGCCGAATTATCCGGCCTCAAACCTGAAATTCTGTTGTACACAGATTCAGGCCCGCGTGTCCCCAAACAACACCCCCACAAGGTGTACTAGGGACTTGTGTGTAAGAATAGATGGCTTAGGGGTAGGGAAAGGCTTAGGATTAAGAGAACCAAACTGAGATGGTACTAGACACTCAAAATTGCAACATCCAAATCAAATAAAAGCCAAGATTGAGTGTGATTCCCATAGGAACATGAGAGAGCAAAAACATCCAAAAAGATCCAATTCTCTTCAAGGGAGAGGGCGGTGGCCGGAGCCACCTTGTTGGAGTGTATGGTGTGACACCGCGAAGATATATCTTGGGTTCACGACCAATACTCATCAATAAGCTCACATATCACAAAATGATATTAAGAGAAATGATTTATCTTGCTTTTGGCATTATGGGGGGAGGGTTGGCCCAATGAGTTAGGACCACACTCCCCTATATCCATGCCCACACCTAGACCAAATAAGACTGAGATGTACGAGTGGGTGCAAGGGTAATCAAGACAAACTCCTGGAATCAATGATATTTAGCTCATTCCTCAAGTAGCAGAATCTTGCTTCATCAAGTGGCTTCATAAAAATGTCCGCAAGTTGGTTCTTCGTGCTCACAAAAGATAGATCAATATCGCCTCGAGCAACATCGTCTCGAATAAAATGATTCTGAATCTCAATATGCTTTGTCCTTGTGTGCTGGACCGGATTGTACGCAATTTTGATTGCACTTTCATTATCACATAAAAGAGGCACTTTGTCACAATTGACACCATATTCCTTTAAAGTTTGCCTCATCCACAATAACTGAGTGCAAGCGCTAGCAGCAGCAACATATTCAGCTTCGGCGGTGGAGAGAGATATACAATTCTGCTTTTTAGATGACCAACACACAAGAGATCTTCCCAAGAATTGATAAGCTCCAGAAGTGGATTTCCGATCATCCTTATCACCAGCCCAATCTAAATCAGTATAACCACATAGAGAGAAATTGGAGCCCTTGGGATACCATAGACCAAAGTTAGGGGAATGAACCAAATATCAAAAGATTCTCTTGACCGCCACTAAGTGACTTTCTTTAGGAGCTGCTTGATACCTTTCACACACCCCCACACTCAACACAATATCGGGTCTAGATGCGCAGAGGTAAAGAAGAGAGCCGATCATGGACCGGTATACCTTTTGGTCCACATCTTTACCATGTGGGTTAAGTTCAAGATGACATTTTGTTTGCATCGGAGTGGCGACACCATTAAGTTCCGTCATCTTGAATCTCTTGAGCATGTGTTGGATGTATTTTGCTTGATTGATGAAGGTTCCTTCTCTAAGTTGCTTGATCTCGAATCCAAGAAAGAACCGTAATTCCCCCATCATAGACATCTCAAACCTGTCAGTCATAAGCTTTGAAAATTCATCATTAAAAGCTTTATTAGTAGAACCAAAGATGATATCGTCTACATATAGTTGGCATACGAAGAGCTCCCCCTTAATCTTCTTAGTAAAAAGAGTGGGATCGATTTTCCAACTTCGAAGCCACGGTCTAGCAAAAGCTCTTTAAGGTGCTCATACCACGCACGTGGGGCTTGTTTAAGGCCATAGAGTGCCTTATCGAGTTTGTAGACATGGTTCGGGAAGTTAGGATCCTTAAAGCCTGGGGGTTGCTTTACATATACCAACTCATGTAGAGGACCATTAAGGAAAGCACTCTTGACGTTCATTTGCTGCAATTTAAAATTGTTATGGGTAGCATAAGCAAGAAGGATACGGATGGACTCAAGGTGAGCCACTGGAGCATAGGTCTCACCGAAGTCAATGCCCTCAACTTGAGAGTAACCTTGTGCCACAAGTCTTGCCTTGTTCCTCACAACAATGCCATTCTCATCTTGCTTGTTTTTAAATATCCATTTGGTGCCGATAACATTGCGGCAATCTTTGGGTTTCTCCACGAGTTTCTAGAATTTGTTGCGCTCGAAATTATTCAATTCTTCATGCATAGCAACAACCCAGTCCGGATCTTCAAGAGCTTCAAAGACCTTCTTGGGTTCCACCATTGAGATGTGAGCTTGATGCTCACCAAAACTGGCCAATTCCCTTCTTGTAGAAACCCTTCGTCGAAGGTCACCAACAACCTTGTCGAGGGTGTGACCCCTTAACCCAAGGTTCTGATCAGCCCGAGCCTTGCGACGAAGTTCAATAAGATTGTTGTCTCTTGGTGGAGTAGTTTCATCACTTGAATCTTCATTGGAATCATTTGCTCGACCTTGATTAGAAACTGGGATAACAACAGTAGGTGGTGATGAAGCGTGCCCTTGAGATGAGTCAGTAGCCGTAATAGGAGGCTGCTGAACAACAGGTGAGTCAGGGCCGGATAATCCGGCCGATGGAGAGGCCGGATAATCCGGCCTGGGAGTACTTGTAGCAGCTTCAGCAGGATGCCTGGGGCTTGCTTGAACTGGCGAGGGGCCGGATAATCCGGAGCTGGCCAGGAAATCCGGCCTGGATCTTGCATCGATATCTTTAGCATCAGGAGCAAAATGGTCAGCAGGACCGGGGTGGCCGGATAATCCGGTGTCCACCGGATAATCCGGCCTGGAGCTTTCTGGAACAACTTTACCTTTAGCAGTTGATGGAGATGGTGCAGAAGTTGTTCCCGTGGTGGGAACATGTTGGGTATGTGTAGATGAGGGCTCTTCATGAGTAGAGCATTGTCCTTCCCGATCCGCCACAAGGGGTTCCTCAACGGGGCGGAAAAATCCCACGCCCATTCTTCTTATGGCATCTTGGGGTATTTCAACATCTGCATCACAAACACCAACTTGCTCCGCACGGGAACCGTCATTTTCCTCGAACACCACACTACAAGATTCTACAACAGTTCCGGAGAGCTTATTGTAGACTCTATAAGTGTGGGATTCGGCACCATAACCAACAAAATAACCTTCTAGAGCCTTAGATTCAAACTTAGATAAACGAACTCCCTTGATGAGAAAGAAACACTTACACCCGAATACCCGAAAGTATGAGATGTTTGGCTTGTTACCAGTAAGTATTTCATACGGAGTCTTGTCCAAGATCTTACGGATGTATAACCGGTTGGATGAGTGGCAAGTGGTAGAGATTGCTTCAGCCCAGAAGTTATATGGAGACTTGAATTCGGCTAGCATTGATCTTGCCATATCCATTAGAGTCCGATTCTTCCTCTCGGCTACACCATTTTGTTGAGGGGTGTATGCAGCGGAATATTGATGTCTTATCCCCTCTTCACTTAGGAACTCATTTAAAGTGTAGTTCTTGAACTCAGAGCCGTTATCACTTCTTATAGCCAGTATAGGGACGTTGTGTTGACGTTGAACCTCGTTGGCGAAGTCGATGACCGTTTGTTGAGTTTCACTCTTCAACTTGAAGAAATAAACCCAAGTGTATCTTGAGTAATCATCAACAATCACTAGACAATAATTCTTCCCACCAAGGCTTGCATGAGATGGAGGTCCGAAGAGGTCCACATGAAGGAGCTCTAAGATCCTTTTTGACGAGATAATAGTCTTCCTTCGATGAGGAGAGTCATGCATTTTCCCTTCAGCACACGCCCTGCAAACACGATCTTTGGAAAAGGAGACATTTTCTTTTAGTCCAAGGATGTGGCCACCCTTGTGGAGACTTTGCAAAGTTCTCATATTGACGTGGGCTAGTCGGCGATGCCATAGCCAACCCGCGTCAGCCTTTCCGAAAAGACACATCGGGCTGATGACCCACAAGTATATGGGGTGTATCGCAGTATTTTCGAGGGAAGTGAAACCCAATTTATTGATTCGACACAAGGGGAGCCAAAGAATATTTATCAGCCTTAACAACTAAGTTGTCAATTCAGCTGCACCTAGAAACAATCTTGCTCACAACAGTTTATCAGTAGCAACAATTTTGTAGTAGGAATAGTAAAGCAAAGACAGTAGTAACAAAAGCAGTAACAGTGGGATTCGAGTGCGGTAGGCATAGGGATGGATGGACGGGTGTTGCATGGACAAGACAATCCACAAAGCAATCAGAACATAGGGCAATTGCAGATAAATAAGATAAAGCACCCAAGTACTAGACAATCCTAGGCATGTGTTCCATATATAGTCATACGTGCTCGCAATGAGAACTTGCACAACATCTTTTGTCCTGCCAGCCCGTTTGCAGCGGGGACTCTAGGGAACTACTGGCAATTAAGGTCCTCCTTTTAATAGAGCACCGGAGCAAAGCATTAACACTCCATGAACACATGTGATCCTCACATCAAAGCCTTTCCCTTCGGGTTATCCCGATTTCTGTCACTTCGGGGCCATAGGTTCCGGACAACGACGTGTGTATACAACTTGCAGATAAGACCCAAAACAATACTATCATAATGAATCAATAATACGTTCATATCTGAAATCATGGCACTCGGGCCCTAGTGACAAGCATTAAGCACAACAAGTCGCAACAAAGTCATAAAGCACTAATAAAAGATACTAGGCACCATGCCCTAACAATCTGATGCCATTACATGAACGATCTCATCCAATCCCTACCATCCCCATAGCCTACATCGGGGGATTACTCACTCATAGATGGAGGAAACATGGATGGTCGATGAAGATGATGGTGGAGATCGATGGAGATGGCTCCGGGGCACTTCCCCGTCCCGGCAGGGTGCCGGAACAGAGACTTTCTGTCCCCCGAATCTCCCCTTCGGTGGCGGTGGCGCATCGGAACTTTTTGTGGAAAAACGTCGAACCCCACGAAGTTTTTAGGTCAGAAGGCTTCTTATAGGCGAAGGGGGTGCCTGGGGCCACCACACCATGCCCTGGCGCGGCCAGGCCCAACCCGCGCCTAGGGGTGGTGTGGCCAGCCCCTAGCTCTCCTCCGTCTCGTATTCTGGCTCCTGGAGTCTTCTGGAAAATAGGCACTTTGGCTTTTGTCCCGTCCAATTCCGAGAATATTCATTTTCTGACTTTCCTGGAACCAAAACAGCAGAAAACAGGCAGCTGGCACTGTGGCTCTTGTTAATAGGTTAGTCCAAGAAATCATATGAAAAGTACTCCAAAGTGTGGACAAAACACAAGAAAGTAGATAAAACCAAGCATGGAGCATCAAAAATTATAGATACATTTGGAATGTATCACAGGCCTGTAGTGGTTTTTCCCGAAAAGTCCACCATGTACAGGTCATTTTCGACATATCCCACGGAAGCGACTTTTAGAGACTTGCTCCACAAGAGTACCACCAAATTAGCATCAATATAAACTGCAAAGCCCATCTTACCAAGGGCGCGAACTGAAAGTAAGTTGTACCCGAGGGTCTCAACAAGCATGACGTCCACGAGAGAGATATCGTGAGCCACCACAACTTTGCCAAGACCCAATACCTCAGATTTTGACTTGTCACCATAGGAGACGGTTATATGATCATGATTTGGTCGCATCTCCATGATGATCTCCTTGCTTCCGGTCATATGACTCGTGCATCCGCTATCGATTACCCATTTAGAACCACCGGAAGCATAGCCCTGCAAGAAAGTTACTTCTTGGTTTTAGGTACCCATTTTTCAATGGGTCCTCTCATGTTAGTGACAAGGGTCTTGGGAACCCAAATAGACCAAGGGATGTAACAATCATAAGAGCCTACATAACTAGCATAAACATCACCATAATAATCGCAATATAATTCAAAGTTAGGATTGTTATCCCCTGCAAAACCATATGATTAGACTTGTCATTGGTAATGTTGCTAGTCTTTGGTTGAGCAGTCTTGCTCTTCTTCTTCTTCTTCTTGTTTTTCTTGCTCTTTGTCTTGGGAATGTAACCAAGACCTTCTTTTCTATTGTTTGTCCTTTGCTTGCTCAGTATCTCATCAATAACCTCTTTACCTTTGTGTTGAGAACCTCTTGCAAGATCTTCTTTTCCATAAGATGATGAGGAGGTACTCAGCATATCATACCGCTTCAATTGAGTTTGGAGCAGGTCATGCGACTCATTTAAGGTAGAATGATCACTCTTCAATGCCTTGTGAGCATGTTCAAGATTATCAAACTTCTCCAAGAGTCTAGCATGAACAGCCCCAAATTCAATCTTTTCTTTCTTTAGTTTCTTTACCTTGGCAAGAGCATGGTCACGTTCTTTGATGAGCTGAGCCACAACTTATTCATGTGACTCCTCAATGGATTCGAGTCTCTCTTCCAAAGATACTCGAGCTTCCTCTTCTTCTTCCAAGGCATTCTTCAAAGAAGCTATCTCCAAGGCATCTTCTCTTTTGATTCTGCCCTTTTCTTCAAGAAGATCTTCGGCTTGAGCAAGTTGACTCATAAGAGCATCAAAATGGAGTTTGTGCTCACCTTGCAGGTTAGTGAAAAAGGTGTCCAAAGCAATAACTTCTTATTTCATTTTAAGACTATCATGATCATCCATATCCAAAATTATGTTAGTCTTAGGAAATGAAGAGCTAGAACTTGATACCTCGGACCCTCTTGCCATTAGGCAAGTAGCGTTGTTGTTGATGACATTCTCGTTTGGCGAATCGAAGAGAGATGATGGAGTCGATGTGGTGACTATAGCAGCCACCTCGCGAGAACTATCTTCATCCTCTTCATCTTCACTTGCAGAGGAGTATTCTTCTTGTGCCACTAAGACGATCTTGGGTTGCTTCTTGTAGGGGCCATTCTTCTTAGTAAATGGCTTCTTCTTAGGTGCTTTGGATTTTTCTTTAAGAATGAGCCTGCCACCATTGTCTTCTCTATTTTGATACAGAATCTCGGGAACAAAGTGCATCCTATCTCCATAGTTGTAGCAAGTTCTCAGTTTTGGGCCACTTTCTCTTCTTCCACTTGACCCATTCTTGCGCTCGAGTTCCGATTTGGCCTTGGCAGGATCCTTCCAAAAGTTCCTTGCATAAAATGCCATGTACTCACCATGAGCACGTTTGACTTTATCGGGGCAGTCCATGGAGGCCCCATCAAACGCTCTTTCATCCTCCTCTTGCTCAACAACATTGGCTTTTAGAGCAACATTTACACCCTTTTGCATTCCAATGGCCCGAGCACGGGCATCTTCAGCATTCTTTGCCGCCACTTTGAATGACGCCATTTCTTGCATGACCTCATTGGATGTCATTTGATGGTAGTTATGTCTACCTTGCAGGCTCTTCAAGTCCGTTGGCTCGAAAGGCATTAAGGCACTCACATATTTCCTTTTTATCCATGCATCATCAATGTGAGTGGCTCCATGATACATCCATTTTGCATCACTATTATATGTCTTAATTCACTATTATTCATTGATATATTTCGTATTGAGAGGGGATACTTATGTTATTTCATCTATTTTTGCATGGTTGATGACTTTTGAAGCATGGACCGCTACAATCAGGATTCTGATGGAAAAGGTGTTGTTTGGAGGCAAAATTCGCGAAGATTAGAAAATCCGGGAAAATATACGGAAAATCCTATTTTCCAGAAGACTTAGGATGCCAGAAGATGGAGTGGAGGTGGGCCACAGGGGGCCCACACCACCCCATGGCGCGGGCAGGCCTAGGCCGCGCATGGGAGTGGTGTGGCCACCCTGGCCCACTCCAGCCTCTCCCCTTTGGCGTATATCATCCCCACGAAACCCTAAGACTCAGGGAGCGACCACAGAAAGATTCCGCCGCCTCTACGGGGCGGAAAACACCGAGAGAAAGATCTCTCCGGCAGATAGATTTCTGCAGGGAGAATTCCTACCCGGAGAGGGGAGATCGTCACCATCAACACCACCATCAAGCTGGACTTCATCGGGATCATCATCATCATCATCACCACCATCATCACCATCAACATCCTCATCACCATCTCCATATTGCTGTAACAATTGCATTGAATCTTGCTATAGTTCATAGGGGAAACTTTCCTGGTGTTGATTACTCTTTGTAGTTGATGCTATTGAGTGAACCGTTGAATTGTTGTTTATGTTCAGATTGTTATACATCATTATTCCATCTCTGATCATGATCCATATGATGTCTTGTGAGTAGTTCGTTTTGTTCTTGAGGACATGGGAGAAGTCTTGTTGTTAGTAGTGGAGTTGTGTTGAGAAAGATTCAATAGATTGTTATTTAAGTTGTGGTTTACTTCTTCTAGTGGTGTCATGTGAACGTCGACTACATGACACTTCACCTATAAGGGCCTAGGGGAATGCATTATGTATTTGGCTACTAATCGTAGGGGTTGCCGAAGTGACAGAAACCTGAACCCCCGTTAGGAAACCATTGCACAAGGGACGTAAGGGTCTTAGAGTTTAAAGCCGTGGTTAGGTTTCTACCTTAATTACTTTCTTGTACTTACGGATGTTTGCAAGGGGGTTTAATCACAAGTATGTATTAGTCTTGGATGGGGCGATACATTAGCACAGGTTCACCCACACAACACTTAGCAAGCTAAAGAAGATTAATCAACTATATGAAGCGAAAGCACTTGACAGTCTTCCCATGTGTCCTCGAGAACGTTTGGTCATCTTAAGAAATACAACCGGCTTGTCCTTTGCTGCATAAAGGATTGGGCCACTTGCTGCATTTATTCCTACTGTATTTTATTTACTCGTACTTTGTTTACTTGCTTTATCGAAAACCCCTAAAAATCCGTTTGCTAAGTATTTCCAGAGAATTCCTGATCCATACCACTAGCCAGCACCTTCTGCTCCTCGTTGGGTTCGACACTCTTACTTATCGAAAATACTGTGATACACCCCCTATACTTGTGGGTCATCAAGACTATTTTCTGGCGCCGTTGCCGGGGAGTGAAGCGCTATTGGAGACTGGAACTGGTAAAGGAAACTTCTACTGTGAGTATTGTTTACTTCTGCTAGTTGCTTTATTTTTGTTATGGATAATTCGATGAGTTTCTTATTTGGTAATGCTACTACCACTGCTAAGGTAGTAGATAAGCCACCACCTGCTGAGAATGATGTTTTCAAAATACCTACAAGAATTATTGATCGTGTTATGGATAACTACTATGTTGGGGATGGAACTGTCCATCTCGGTGATCATTTACTCTTTATACACGAATTATGCGGGTTGTTAAAGTGTGCAGGTATTACTACAGATCAAGTTAAGAAGAAGTTATTCTCATTATCACTGAAAGGAAGAGCTGAGGAATGGTATAAGCTGCTGAAGAATGGTCAAGCTCTGGAATGGGAGGAAATAGTGCCTCTCTTTTATTCAAAGTTTTATCCTCCTAGTGAGATTCATAAGATCGGAATCAAATATACAACTTTTGGCTTCTAGATGGAGAGAGTACATCTCAAGCTTGGGGGAGATTGAAGTTACTAATGCTCAAATGTCCCATTCATGAGCTCCCCAACAATATTATTATCAACAAATTTTATGCAAGGTTCCCTCTACATGATAAAGATTTATTGGATGCTTCTTGTGCTGGATCATTCACTCGCATGGAAGAAGAAGCTAAATGGGACCTTCTAGACCATATTCAAGATAATGCTGAAGCTTGGGAGAATGACAAAGGTAGAAAGTCAGGTATAAATTATGATTATGAATGCATTGAATCTTTTATGGGAACTGATGACTTTCAAAATATTAAAAATGCTTATGGTCTAGACTCTCAAGCTATTGCTTCTTATTTTAAGGCTTTTGCTTCTTACATTGAAGTGCCTAAAAAGAAGTGGAATAAGTATCATGAACCTTATAAAGATGTTGCTAAAAGTGTTCCTACAAGGAAGACTGAAGTTTATACTACTAATCATGTTTTACCTAAACCTTATATTGAGAAAATGCCTTTCCTAGTTAAGGTGAAGGAACATTCTATGATAGCTAGTATGGTTAATGAAAGTATGAAGGAGGCTGTTGAACCCGATAAACAAATGGTTGATGAACCTATTGTAGAAAATGTGAAAGACTTTGTTGCTAAATATGAAAAAGAGGGACACACTATCCTTTGTAAGGATACCTCTAATATTGTTTCACAAAGTAGTGTTATGAGAGCTAGTATCCCTGTGTTTTCTGTTAGAATAAGTGATCATTGCTATGATAGTCCTTGTGATAGCTATATTGTTAAGTTTATGCATGATACTGAAAGTTATTATGAGAGAGGGAAAAGTGTTCTTATGCATCTCAATAATATCAAGTTTCCCCGTTTTATGCTGAAAGTTTTTATGCTGCACTTCTTTTGCCTTCTTATGCAAGTTTCCTATGGTTTCAACAACTTGTTTGTTTACAAAACCCCCTTGCATAGGAAGTGGGTTAGACTTAAATGTGTGTGTTTTTGCTTCTTAATGCTCTCTTTTACTTCAAATCATATCCCTATGAGAGCTTCTTCAAAATTATCATGCCCATCTTAATGGCTATAAAGAAAGAGCTTTATGGGAGACAACCCAATGTGTTTTTGCTTTCAGTTTGTTTTTGTTTCTTCGAGTCTTGGAAGTTATTACTTCAGTAATAACCGCTCCTTATCCGTTTTGTTTGGTTTTTGTGTCAAGATCAACCTCTAATGAGAGAGAAGTAAGATTTGGGGAAGTTGCTGTCCCGAAACAGATTTTTGTGCTTCACCATAAAAATTCGTGAGAGACCTCTGTCTGTCGGATTGAGTTGTAATTGTTTGTGCTTCTGCCCTAGGTTGTTATTTAACTTTCGTTAGTTCTGCACTTTTTGATTTGAGCAACAGAAGATTTTCAAAAAAATTGATCTTTACCTGCCGGTCTGTTTTGACAGATTTAGCCAATCTTGCATTTGCTTCTTTATTCGATTTCCTTTTTGAATTATTTTTGGGTTTTCGGAAGGAGTTGCTACAGTAGCTTTTGTTTTTATGGTTTTCAGTTGAAGTTGGACTCAAAAGGTTTTATCACTTCACTTATACTAATGTTGCTAATGAGAACTGTGTGAAGTTTTGTGTGAAAGAAATTTCCAGGAAGTGGAGACAATGGTGTAATAAGGAAGAGAAAGGTTTTATGACTCAAGTAATAAGTATATGAAGATGAAGATATCGATGATATTCAAGAGATGACCCCAGAAGAATCTACTAGATACCAAATTCAGAGACCTGCAGAGTCCGTGTTCAAATAGGTATGATTACGTAAGAAAAGTTCATGAAAATACAATCCAACTATATTTTTGCAGTTTTCAAATAATAAGGAAAGTTTGAAGCAAAAAGGAATGAGCCGGGCAGGGTGGCCCACACCACCCCATGGCGCGGGCCCACCCCTGGCCGTGCCACCAGGTGGTGAGGCCACCCAGGACTCCGCCTCCGACTCGTTTTCTCCCAGTACCTTCCTTTTGATATGAAACTTCGTAATATATAACCCCCCGGATCTCCCGAGGTTCGTATATCATGTTTTCGCCGTGTTTTTGTTTCGATCTATTTCTGCCAGGTAGAATCCCAGATTTGGCCACAATGTCTTCCTCTAGATCATCCAAGGGAGATTCTTTAGAGGATATCATCAACCCATACATGAGAGAATTGAAGATTCATCCCAAGGAGTTGTTGCTCGAAGGTGGGGAGGTCCGGATTAAGGAGGTTCAAGGCCCTAAAGGTGAAGCAAGTCTGGACGACAGGATGGAAGCATTGGAGCAAGAAGTCTTTAGGTACAGGAAGATGGCGGAGCGCGAAGTGGACATCATCCATAAGATTTGTTCCGAACTCATCACCGAGCACCAAAAGGAGATTGCTGAACTCAAAGACGAAGTCCTCTCACTCCGCCAAACAACCAACGAACTACAAGCACAGTTCTATGACGTTCACAATCAAAACTGTGAGTATGAGGCTAGGTTTAAACGCATAAGTGTTGCTGCAAGTTTCAGGATGATGGAAACCACGATGTCCTTTGTTGATGGGAAGCCTTTACCTTGGAAGACGGACGAAGATGAGAGGATACCACCACCACCTAAGGAGTAATTCGTCATCAGGTTTGGCATCCCTTGGTTTGTTCCAAGCTTGGGGGAGTGCCACGGTATCATATCACTATCTTCTATCTTTTTACCTTATTAGTAGAGTCATATCATGAATAGAGGAGTTATTTTGTAGTATGGTTTGCATTATGGAAGTGTCCCCTCTCTCGTTAGATATATATCCCTTGGTGTGAGTTGCCGTTATGGAATATTAATGAGAAGTTCTATCATTCACTCTTTTGCATAGCTTATGATAGTTTTCAATTCGTGGTTATATGATTGATCTTGTTGTCAGTATTGGTATCACTTTGGGATCATTGAGTTAATTTAGTTGGTTTTGGCAAACCTGGCTCCAAGATGTAACACTATTTTGAGAGTTGAAAGAAAAAGATAGAAGTACTCTAGAGAAAAAATAATTTCATCATCTTTCTTTCTTGATTTGCTCATAAGTCTAGTATTCTCTAGTTAAGATCTTTTGTGCTTCCAAGGAATATTGCATGTTTGCCTTTATCACTTGTATGTTTGTTTGTTTCCTTCAACTCTTATACTTGCTACCCAGCCTTGCTAGCCAAAAACCTGTACTGAGAGGGTATTCTTCTCGTGCATCCACCTCCTTTAAACCAAAACCTTTGCCATTTGTGTCCACCATACCTACCTAGTAGCATTATTGCTATTCCAAGTAAATTCTTGTTTTATCTACCTCCCAAATTAAACCTGTTATGTGAAAATTAGTGATTAAAGCTCTCACGAACTTGATGGCACACTTTACTTTCTTGCATTTAATAAACTTGAGCCATTGGGTCCTTCTTTGTTGCGTATATGCTTGCGCTTTATGAGTTGAAGTTAGCCGAACCATGTATCATGGGGACCGCTTTGAACACTTCATTGGTACTTGTACCTAGTTGATATCATGTTCTTTTGCTTATGGATCACTGCGGTGTGTGAAATAAAAGTGGAACTTGTAAGATCATGGAGTTTATATGTGTGTTAGAGAAACGCCTGGGCCGCTAGCCTAAGCCATGCCTAATCATGGTGGAAACTTGCAGCATAACTATAGTGAGCATTCTATGAAGCATCCTCAATAAAAACCTATGCAAATAGCAAATAAAAGATCATTGAGATGCTCCTTTATGCCTTGCCTTGTCATTTTGATTATGGGATAGCTCACTGTGATGTGCAAGGTACCCGTTGGCGGTTCTCAATGATACGCATGTATTTACAATGACAAGAGCTTGCTCGTGACTGAAGTTGAGTAGCATGAGGATCGGTACTCAGAAGTAAGGGGCATGAGATTTCAACTTATAACTTGTCAAGCATATCCTCTTAGTTGTGTCACTTTAACCTTAATCACCTAAAGATTCCTATGATAGGGGCAATGAGAGCTGGAAGCTAGTAAGTATCATAATTTTTGGGAGCTCTTTATGAGACTTGCAATCCCTGCTTCCCTCTGTGAAGGGCCTTTCTTTTACTTTGTAGTTGAGTCAGTAAACCTACTCCCCTCTATCTCAGCAAGTATTTTGAGTTGATGTGTTTCATTCATTCATATGATGATTTATTCAATCATGTCTTATGTTCCTTGTTTTGCACATTGCTCTTATCTTGAAGTTATTACTTTGAAAGCTTTCATTGAAAAAACCAGCTATTTGTGAACTCCAGAAAATTATCAACTATTCTTCAACCAAGAGCTAAGTTTGCCATTACCAATTATGATTTACTCTATGTATCTTTATTGTGTTTCCTTTACTCATTACAAGTTGAGTTTTATAATAGTGAGTTGTCTTCTATTATGATCTATGTATTAGATGAATGTGATGCTTCTTGTCCGTATTCTTTTAGCGACTCTTCACTCCATAAACTTGAGGTCATGTTTATTAAGCTCAGTTTCGCTTGGGGACAAGCGAAGTCTAAGCTTGGGGGGAGTTGATACGTCCATTTTGCATCACTATTCTATGTCTTAATTCACTATTATTCATTCATATATTTCGTATTGAGAGGTGATACTTATGTTATTTCATCTATTTTTGCATGGCTGATGACTTTTGGAGCATGGACCGCTGCAATCAGTATTATGATGGAAAAGGTGTTGTTTGGAGGCAAAATTCGTGAAGATCAGAAAATCCGGGAAAATATATGGAAAATCCTATTTTTCCAAAAGACTCAGGATGCCAGAAGATGGAGTGGAGGTGGGCCACAAGGGGCCCACACCACCCCATGGCGCGGGCAGGCCTAGGCCGCGCCTGGGAGTGTTGTGGCCACCCTGGCCCACTCCAGCCTCTCCCCTCTGGCGTATATCATCCCCACGAAACCCTAAGACTCGGGGAGCGACCAAAGAAAGATTCCTCCGCCTCTGCGGGGCGGAAAACACCGAGAGAGAAAGATCTCTCCGGCAGACAGATTTCTGCCTTGGGGAATTCCTTCCCGAAGAGGGGAGATCGTCGCCATCAACACCACCATCAAGCTGGACTTCATCGGGATCATCATCATCACCACCATCATCACCATCAGCACCCTCATCACCATCTCCATATTGCTGTAACAATTGCGTTGAATCTTGCCATAGTTCATAGGGGAAACTTTCCCGGTGTTGATTACTCTTTGTAGTTGATGCTATTGAGTGAACCGTTGAATTATTGTTTATGTTCAGATTGTTATACATCATTATTCCATCTCTGATCATGATCCATATGATGTCTTGTGAGTAGTTCGTTTTGTTCTTGAGGACATGGGAGAAGTCTTGTTGTTAGTAGTGGAGTTGTGTTGAGAAAGATTCAATAGATTGTTATTTAAGTTGTGGTGTACTTCTTCTACTGGTGTCATGTGAACGTCGACTACATGACACTTCACCTATAAGGGCCTAGGGGAATGCATTATGTATTTGGCTACTAATCGTAGGGGTTGCGAGGATGAAACCTGAACCCCCGTTAGGAAACCATTGCACAAGGGACGTAAGGGTCTTAGAGTTTAAAGCCGTGGTTAGGTTTCTACCTTAATTACTTTCTTGTACTTACGGATGTTTGCAAGGGGGTTTAATCACAAGTATGTATTAGTCTTGGATGGGGCGGTACATTAGCACAGGTTCACCCACACAACACTTAACAAGCTAAAGAAGATTAATCAACTATATGAAGCGAAAGCACTTGACAGTCTTCCCATGTGTCCTCGAGAATGTTTGGTCATCTTAAGAAATACATCTGGCTTGTCCTTTGCTGCATAAAGGATTGGGCCACTTGCTGCATTTATTCCTACTGTCTTTTATTTACTCGTACTTTGTTTACTTGCTTTATCGAAAACCCCTAAAAATCCGTTTGCTAAGTATTTCCAGAGAATTCCTGATCCATACCACTAGCCAGCACCTTCTGCTCCTCGTTGGGTTCGACACTCTTACTTATCAAAAATACTGCGATACACCCCCTATAGTTGTGGGTCATCACTCCATGCTTTCTAAATGTTGTTGCGATGCCCTTGAGTCTTCTGTACATGTATTCATGGTTTTCACCATCCAACATGTAGAATCCCTCAGCTTCATTACTAAGAGCATCATACCTATTCCTTCTCATGCTTTCATTCCCAACAAAGAGATCAGTGAGGGCATCCCAAGCTTCTTTAGCTGTGTTGAGATGTTCAATGTGGGGCATGTCCTTGGGACCCACACCGAGTTGTATCATGTGGAGAGCAGTGGCATTCAATTGGCTGTCCACGACTTCTCTTCTTGTCAGGTTGGTTTGATCTCCAATATGAAGACCCTCTTCAATAATCCTCCAAAGTTCAATAGAGGAGCTGCAAACATGAGACTTCATTAAGAATTGCCATTGATTGAAAGAGGATGCAGTGAGCTTGGGTGGATCACCCCTATTGTTTATATGAGGATGAGGGATAGGTGGGTCGGGGGAATATACGTGACGAATCTCACTATATTCCTCCTTACCACTTCCCTTCTTGGAGGTGGAACCATTAAGTTTTTCACCTTCCGCATCATCATCCTTGGATCCGGTGTTAGCCTTTTCCTTAGATGATGGTGTGGCTGCCTCAGAGGAGGATGGAGATGGGGTTATGGATAATGTGAGGCGAGTAATCATTTGATTCATCTCCTCCATCTTGGCCTCAAAGGATTTCAACAAGGTTGTTTCCAACGTCTTGAGGTCATCCATTATGACCTTATCCACAGCCTCATTCCCATCATCATTGGTACCCATACTACTCTTAGGCGGTTAAGCCCGAATTAAGAGCCGAGGCTCTGATACCAATTGAAATGGATCGTATGGGCACCTAGAGGGGGGGGTGAATAGGTGCTACTTCAAATTTTAATGCTTTTTCAATTTTAGGCTTAGCACAAAGGGTAAATTCTCTAGATAAACTATTAGGTGGAATTTACCTATATGCAAACCTATCTGCTAGCAAGTAAAGAGCGAGTGGAAGAGGAACGGGTAAATCATAGTGAAGCACGCGGAGACACAGGATTTGTTTGACCGTAGTTCCTTCCTTGTTAAGGGAAGTACGTCTGCGTTGGATGGGTGGGCGGTACTAAGACCACCATTCCACAATAGGCCTCACCCTGTTCTTCGATGGATCCCGCCACCAAAGGCCTGATCCACCTTTCCACTATAGGGACCCTTCGAGACGGGTACCGGCGTCTTTACACAACTAGCGGGGCACAACTCCACAATCAACTTGGAGGCTCCCGAAATGACAACAAGCTGCCACAAGAACAATGTTATCAAATACAATGAACAAGATCTAGATATTGACAAGAATACTAGATCAAGGATTTCTCCAAATGAATGGAGAGGAGTTGATGCGCTTGATTCGTGATGACGACGACGATTCTCTCCTCCTTCAATTCCCCCAAAGATCGAAGCCTTCGGGTGGTTGAAGTAGGAGATCTAGAATGGGAGCTCTTGCACAATGTCTGGACAATTTCGAATGAATCAAGAGATCTGAACGTTGGGGAAGAAGGGGTACTTATACCCCCTTCCAAAACCAGCCGTTGGAGACTTTGGGGGCCAGATTATCCGGCCCAAGTGAGGGCCGGATTATCCGGCCTAGGGAAAACTCCGCCCCAGACTCAGAATATCCGGCAGAAAGTCCGCCCCCTCTCCGAGTGCCATGCAGAGCTTGCACTTGATCATCCTCTGGGGGCCGAATTATCTGGCCCCATGTGAAGGCCGGATTATCCGGCCTGGGGAGGAAAAACCGCCCCAGTTCGGATTTTCCAGGAGAAAATCTGATCGGACTCCGAGCGACGCGCCTTGGCCTGCTTTGCTCAAAAACTGGGGGCCGGATTATCCGGCCCATGCGACAGCCGGATTATCTGGCCTAGGGAAGAAAATCCGCCCCCAGTCCGGATTTTCCGAGCGATAATCCGCCCCCTCTCTAGGTGACGCGCCTTGGCAGTCTTTGAGCAATGAGGTAGGCCGGATTATCCGGCCCTTAGTGGGGCGGATAATCCGGCCCCTCTCAAAGCTTCCTGCACACTTAGCGCACATGAATAATCTCCACAGTATTGTTATCTAACACGCAAAACAAAGGAAAACATGAAATGTTCTTTCAGAAGGTTGATAGTTCGTTGCCTTTGGACTTGAACTGTCTTGCCTCCCCATTGGATTCTAGGAGTCCCCCACCCTTAAACCAAGAGGTAGTGAGTGACCCTCCTTTGACTCAAACATTGAGCCTAATTTCAAAGGACCAGGATGAAGTATTGGAAGAGCACAATGATGATTATGGGCACGATAAGAATGAGGTTGAGCTCCACGACAACAATGTTGGAGATTTGGACAAATATATTACGCAAGAGAACATGGACCGTACATCCAGTATAATCGAGGCTATGCATCAGACTCGGATGATGATGGTCTCGAAGAAGACATTAACGAGGAGGGGTTCACGGCTAGAGAGGCCGAAATCCATGATACCTTATTGGGGCGGGACCATCGAGTATATTTCTTTCGTGATGTTAGTCTCACAGACGAAGCCACGGTTGATGGCGGCAAGGGCGTAGTGCTTGGACCAAGGACAAGTTCTTACCGGGATGACAATCAAGAGAACAATGGATTTTCTCGTGGATCGAGATTCAAGACCTTGTTGGAATTTAAGCAATGGATAAAGGACTTCTCGGTTAAGCATCATCATCCTTACACGGCGATGCACTCGGACGTGAAGAAGCGTTACACAGTTAAGTGCGAGGAGGATGGATGTCTTTGGATTATGCGTGCAAGACCATTCAAGGGAGGTCCCGATTGGCACATATCTAGTTGTGTATCAACTCACATGTGCCGAGGCTCGACGGTGGATGGCAAGGATGTGAAAGACAAGCACCGACAACTCACCTCCGAGTTCATTACTTATAGGCTTTCCAATGACATCAAGTCATTTCCAATAATGAGCATCAAGATGGTCCGAGAGCTTGTGAAAGTCGTCTTTCAATATGAGGTGAAGTACGGGAAGGCATGGAAGGCGAAGCAAGCCGCATTCAAGATGTTGTATGGTGATTGGGAGGAATCTTATAACTAAATCCCTGGGTTGTTGTTAGCGATGACCAGTGCTAACCCGGGCATGATTCATGTGAATGAACCTTATGGGAATAAGACAAGGATATTAAACGGAAGAATCGTTCGAGTATTTGGCCATGCATTTTGGGGTTTTGAGAAATGTGTTCGGGCTTTTGAACATTGTAGGCCTGTTATATCCGTTGATGGCACCTTCTTGACCGGACAATACAAGGGCACTATCTTGATTGCAATAGCTAACGATGTCAACAACCAGTTGGTTCTTTTGGCATTTGCTTTGGTAGAGGTAGAAAACAATGACAATTGGGAGTGGTCCTTCCACATTTTGAGAACCAAGGTGTTACCCGCTCGAAGGGAAATATGTGTCATCTTGGATCGTCATCAAGGAATTCTCAATGCGGTGAAGATTGACATTCCTGGGCATGCTCCATTGCACTATCCATGGTGCATGAGACATTTTGTTTCAAACTTCTATAGGGCATGCAATAGCAAGGACTTGTCCAATGATCTATGATGACCCACAAGTATAGGGGGTGTATCGCAGTATTTACGATAAGTAAGAGTGTCGAACCCAACAAGGAGCAGAAGGTATTGACGAGTGACTTGGAGCAGGAATTCTCTGTAAATACTTAGCAAACGGATTTTTAGGGGTTTTTGATAATACAGATAAATAAAGTGCGAGTAAATAAAAGACTATAATAATAGATGCAGCAAGTGACCCAATCCTTTCTTTAGCAAAGGACAAGCCAGTTGTATTACTTAAGTTGACCAAACGTTCTCGAGGACACATGGGAATACTGTCAAGTGCTTTCGCTCCATATAGTTGATTAATCTTCTTTAGTTAGATAAGTGTTGTGTGGGTGAACCTGTGCTAATGTACTGACCTTCCTAGGACTAATACATACTTGTGATTATACCCCTTGCAAGCATCCGCAAGTACAAGAAAGTAATTAAGATAGAAACCTAACCATAGCTTTAAATTCTGAGATCATACACTCCCTTGTGCAAAGGTTTCCTAACGGGGGTTCAGGTTTCTGTCACTCCGGCAACCCCTACGATTAGTAGCCAAATACACAATGCATTCCCCTAGGCCCATAAAGGTGAAGTATCATGTAGTCGACGTTCACATGACACCACTAGAAGAATAACACCACAGCTTAAAGAACAAACTATTGAATCTTTCTCAACACAATTCCACTACTAACAACATGACTTCTCCCATGTCCTCAAGAATTAAACGAACTACTCACGAGACATCATATGGATCAAGATCAGAGATGAAATAATGAGAAGTAACAATCTGAACATAACAATAATTCAATGGTTCCACTCAATAGCATCAACTACAACAAGTAATCAACACGGGGAAAGTTTCCCCTAAGAACTATGCAAGATTCAACCCAATTGTTACAGCGGTATGAAGTGGTGATGATGGTGCTGGTGGAGATGATGATGATGATCCCGATGAAGTCCAGCTTGATGGTGGTGTTGATGGCGACGATCTCCCCTCCCCGGGAAGGAATTTCCCCACCAGATTTCTGCCTACCGTAGAGCTCTTTCTCTCTCTGTAGTTTTTTGCCATGCAGCGGTGGAATCTTTCTATGGTTGCTCCATGAGTCTTAGGGTTTCTTGGGGAATATATACGCCAACAAGCAGAGCCAGAGGTGGGCCAGGGTGGCCACACCACCTGGTGGCGCGGCCAAGGGTGGCACGTGCCAGGGGGTGGTGTGGGCGGGCTTGTTCGTCTGCGGTACCAAAGTTCGCAGGCCAGCGCATGGCGGTACCCAAGTTGCGTGAAATTACCGCGTTTCAAAAAGTTGGGCCGCCAACTACTGAGAGGGGCCATTTCAAGGCAAACTCATCTCACCCCTGCCAAATTCAAATATTCCGTTAAACCGCCCCGTGAAGTAGACGGTCGGGACCCACATGACGGTCATCTGTCCGTGACGCGGGCGCCAACGCGGTAACCTCTTAGGCAAATCGAGCAGCTAAGTGGATCGGATGCATTGACCAATTTCACAAATCCATTCCCAGCTTTCCCCTAGCACCGGCGACGTCGGAATCCACCCTCCAGGCAGGACGATCCCTTCGGACATTTGACTTCCGGCGCCAAGTTGCTGCGGCCAGTTGCTGCGCCCAGTCACTGATCCCGAGCTCCAATGGCGCATGCCGTAGTCGTCGTTGTGAGGCTCTAGCCCGCCTCTGCCGCCGACGAGCCGAGCACTCGGAGGATGGCAGATCCTACTATCAAGAAAGAAGAAGTTCTGTCTACAAGCGGGTGAGCTACCCTTCTCTTTGCTATTCGCACTAATTACAACTGCTAGCTGGCTATTGAACCTCAAATTGTTTGTTAGCCCAACGCTGACAAACATATTTTGTCCACAGTTTTCTGTCAAGTGGGATCTGCGCGGACCCCCCTTACCTGGTTACGGTAGTCCTCTACAGGTACGACTCTAATGGCAAGTGGTATGGAAGCCATTGTTTCACGATGGAAGAAGCGCCTGCACAGATCTGCACTATATCTAATATGGTTTCTGCTCTGCGTAATCATGTTGAATTATGGCCGAAGCAGACAGCAAAGTTCAGCTTCATGGATGAACGTGGCATCATGGTTCCTATAACGCAGACACCACTAATTGGGTTGATGAAAAGGTATGCTTTGGCTACCATGTTTGACCTGAAATGTCATGTACTGGATGTGGAAGCTGCTACAACTGGGAGTCGCCCTTCTATTCTTGGACATGGTGGTTGCTCGAACCCAATTAGCTCCTGGTAAGCAAAGGTCGCTTGGGGTTCGCATGTTTGTGCTGAATTGTAACTTTTGTTTTATTTACTCTGTAGATATTAGGAAGTTATGCAACAGTCTTGTTTCTTTGACAGAAAGCGCCGCAAGGTTAGAAACATGACTGCCGGGTCAGTGATTTTGCTGCCCGAAGAAATAAAAAACAAGTGGAAAGATGATGTTGGACACGATTCTGGTGCCCATTGTCCCGGCGATACAGAGTACGTGAAGCTAAGAAAATTGGCACCGAGGAAGAGGAAGAAGGCAGGAAATGGAGAAGCCAGTGGACGTGAAGGCTTGGCACCCAGGCTGCGGAAGAAGGCTGCTGGCAATGAAGATGCATAGTAATGTGTTAAACTTGAACCTATATATGTAATTCTGTTAAATTCTGATTGCTCTATGTGTGGCACGTTGCTGGGCAAAACAATCTACCCACGTTCTCTGAGTAAAATATACCGCGACTTAGGGTTTGGAAACGCCCGAGTCAGTAGTTGAATCCGAAATTGTGATTGTGCCACTACTATCTGAAAACAATGATCCACCGGTTCCACGATTGCTGGGGGGCAGGAGGTCTCCAAATACGATGGAATGTAAGTGGCACATAAATAAATTATTTAAGTTGCCACACTCCACGAAGCAGCAACTTATTTCAGATGCTGCACAACGGCGTGGCAACATAAATAGCAATGTTCTCACCGATAATGCCCAGATGAGGAGGAAATGGGTACCACTTTCTGGCCTAATCTTGAGCCCGTCTATCTCACCGCCTCTCTGCTCCTGCATCCCCTGCATCTGGCGAAGCTCCCGAATCTCCAGTAACTGGGTGTACGTGCTTCCACTTTATAAATTATGGTTGTGCCATTTGCATGCGGCACAATCTACGTAGATTACGTTTAAACAAACCACCAGTGTCAGAATACACTAGTGGAAAAGGTGTCTTTGGTCCACGATTACGTTCCCAATCCGGGACAGAGATCTAAATCGAGGCAGAAATTGATCTAAATCACAAATTCTTCCACAAATTAATCGAGACAGAGATCTAAATCGAGGCATTTCATTAATTCAACCACAAATTCTTCTAAAAAAAGGTGCGATTTCACATCCTACATTAATTCAACCAACTAGTCAACAATTTCACTTTTGCTGCCGCTGTCCTCCGAGCCGCCGGCTTCCTCGTCTTCGTCGGATGGAACCTCCATGATTTCCGCATTGTACGTGAGACGGAGCACCTCTTCGCGGTGAGCAGCGGCGATGACGGTGAACTTGGTCCGTCCAGGGACGGACCAGAACCTCTCCCACCCTTCTCAGTTGCGGAGATCTCGGTGCACCACGTGCCCGTAAACGATGCAGTTGCCAATCTTGGCCTTCCGCTCCTTCTTGAACAGCGCCCGATGCGGGCTGGCCACAGCGTACGGCGGCGCCCTCTTCCATGCGACATCTGGAGGCGGCGCGCGATTCGCTCTCCATCATGGCTCCGCTTGAGAGAGGCGAACCGGCACCTCCGCATAGCTGATGCGCCATCCGTGGGGCACCATCATGGCCAGCGATGCAAGGATGTCGAAGTGCGAGAACATCACCGCCGCGTAGAAGTTCAGCGAGGGCATCTCCATGGCGGCGTGGTGGATATTGGAGAGGGAGCGAGGGGGTGGATGGAGCGGTGGAGATTGGAGAGGGCGAGGGGATGGGCAATGAAGAGACGAGCTGTGGCACCTCCTATTTGTACACGAGGACGACGAAGCGACGGGCGGAATATCCAAGGGGCATTGGTCAGACAAAAGGAAGTAATGCAGCGTTAAGACAGATTAACGGGCGACCAATTTTTTTACTCCCAGGACTCCGGGGCCAATAGTTCAGACCGCTAGGTCAACAAGTACAACTATTACAACTTAAAAAAGGCACAGGGCTTAAGCTAAATAGAACTAGTTAACACACATCTCCTTGATCTTCCTAATCTTAGCCTTATCCACATCTTCCTGCGAGAGCAAGGATCGAATCGTCTGCTCCTTCCTTTTAGCATCTTCCTTGCACAGCTTCACTTGTTTCTCTGCATCTTTCCTCATGCACTTGTCAATACTCGTAGTTGTGAACTGCAGGACTTTGTCCTGGTGAAGATCCTTCCTTGCTTGAGTCAGTTCTTGCTCTGCTTTAGCCTTCAGGGCCAACGCCGCGTCCCTCTCCTTCTCGACTTTGCTAACCTTGTCTTCCACCCCCATGAGATCTCGCTTATGCTTGGTCGTGTCAACTGGTTCCCATAGCTTCATCTCAACATTGTCAAGAAGTGAGCTGAATGCGGATTCTTTCAACTCAACAGTCATTTCCCATAGTTTGTCCAGCATTTTCTGCATCGATTTGGGCCACTCTGGATCTACCCACAACTTCCGCCTCGCATCATTGCACGATGTCCTTGACACCGTAGAAACCTCATGCCTGCGTTTTGTCCTTCGAACGCTACAAATTTAGCGGGCACATATCCATGTTTACATAGCAGAGGACTGTCTTCATCCGCTAAACCGTGATAGTCGACGTCATACATCGTCTGGTTGGCCTAACACATCATACGCGCATGAGTAAACGGAGTAGATCTGGCTCAAAATAGATAACTGTCCACGGATGATAGATATAGAGATGAGACGACTCACATCGAAATCACCGTCTCGCTGCCACGACGCTTTCTCGTCGTCCCTTGAACCCATGGCGAGGGGAGGGAGGGGGTGGCTGCCGGAGAGGGGATTGGGATGGCGGCGCCATCGGCTTGCGGCTACAGCAGGATGGGAGTGAAGTGGGGAATGTGGCTTCAAGGGGAAGGAAGAGAAGTAAGGGGAGGAAGAGAAGTAATGGGGACGACGTGACACTGGGATATGGCCCGCGACTCAACTGGTGAGTCGTGACACTCGCAACAGGGGAGCCCCCGGTGTTGCCAGTTTGTCTAGAGCAAGCATGGCCAATCATGCCGCAGAACAGACTACTCGCAGATCGATCTCACGAAAACCATCACAATCGTCCAAGCGCCCCGATCGGACGGTATGTAACAATCGACAAGCAGAACAACTGTGTTAGGGCGTGCCTTCTAGAAGACTCGGTCTAACGCTAAGGTTAGGGCTCTCCTAAGGTTAATTAGTATCCATATGCGGTTTATGAAAAGAACATGCATCCAATGACACGGGTGGATCTAGCTGTGGTTAATGAGAGGAGCAGACATGCAATGACACCGGTGTTATGTGGTTTGTGGGAATGACACTGGTGGATCCATGTGTGGTCTTTGGGAAGAACACACATGCAATGACACTGGGTGGATCCATGTGTGGTATCTGAGAAGAACACACATGCAATGACACTGGGTGTGGTTCATGATCTGGTCTGTGAGAAGAACACACATGCAATGACTCTAGATGTGGTTAATGAAAAGAGCAGACAAGCAATGACACCGGTGGATCCATGTGTGGTTCATGGGAAGAACACACATGCAATGACACTGGGTGTGGTTCATGATATGGTCTGTGAGAAGAACACACATGCAATGACACTGGTGGATCCATGTGTGGTCTGTGAGAAGAACACACATGCAATGACACTGGGTGTGGTTCATGGTATGGTTTGTGAGAAGAACACGCAGGCAATGACACTGGTGGATCCATGTGTGGTCTTTGGAAAGAACACACATGCAATGACACTGGTGATATGTGGTCTGTGAGAAGAACACACATCCAATGACTCTAGCTGTGGTTCATGAAAAGAGCAGACATGCAATGACACTGATGGATCCATGTGTGGTTCATGGGAAGAACACACATGCGATGACACTGGGTGGATCCAAGTGTGGTTCATGAGAAGAACACACATGCAATGACACTGGTGGATCCATGTGTGGTCTATGAGAAGAACACACATGCAATGACACTGGGTGTGGTTCATCATATGGTTTGTGAGAAGAACACACATGCAATGACACTGGTAGATCCATGTGTGGTCCTTGGGAAGAACACACATGCAATGACACTGGGTGGATCCATGTGTGGTATGTGAGAAGAACACACATGCAATGACACTGGGTGTGGTTCATGATATGGTTTGTGAGAAGAACACACATGCAATGACTCTAGCTGTGGTCAATGACAAGAGCAGACATGCAATGACACCGGTGGATCCATGTGTGGTTCATGGGAAGAACACACATGCAATGACACTGGGTGTGGTTCATGATATGGTCTGTGAGAAGAACACACATGCAATGACACTGGTGGATCCATGTGTGGTCTGTGAGAAGAACACACATGCAATGACACTGGGTGTGGTTCATGATATGGTTTGTGAGAAGAACACGCAGGCAATGACACTGGTGGATCCATGTGTGGTCTTTGGGAAGAACACACATGCAATGACACTGGTGATATGTGGTCTGTGAGAAGAACACACATCCAATGACTCTAGCTGTGGTTCATGAAAAGAGCAGACATGCAATGCCACTGATGGATCCATGTGTGGTTCATGGGAAGAACACACATGCGATGACACTGGGTGGATCCAAGTGTGGTTCATGAGAAGAACACACATGCAATGACACTGGTGGATCCATGTGTGGTCTATGAGAAGAACACACATGCAATGACACTGGGTGTGGTTCATCATATGGTTTGTGAGAAGAACACACATGCAATGACACTGGTAGATCCATGTGTGGTCCTTGGGAAGAACACACATGCAATGACACTGGGTGGATCCATGTGTGGTATGTGAGAAGAACACACATGCAATGACACTGGGTGTGGTTCATGATATGGTTTGTGAGAAGAACACACATGCAATGACTCTAGCTGTGGTCAATGACAAGAGCAGACATGCAATGACACCGGTGGATCCATGTGTGGTTCATGGGAAGAACACACATGCAATGACACTAGGTGTGGTTCATGATATGGTTTGTGAGAAGAACACACATGCAATGACACTGGTGGATCCATGTGTGGTCTGTGAGAAGAACACACATGCAACTGGTGTGGTTCATGATATGGTTTGTGAGAAGAATACAGATGCAATGACACTGGTGGATCCATGTGTGGTCTTTGGGAAGAACACACATGCAATGACACTGGATCCATGTGTGTTCTGTGAGAAGAACACACATCTAATGACTCTAGCTGTGGTTTGTGAAAAGAGCAGAGATGCAATGACACTGGTGGATCCATGTGTGGTTCATGGGAAGAACACACATGCGATGACACTGGGTGGATCCATGTGTGGTTTGTGAGAAGAACACACATGCAATGACACCAGTGTATCCATGTGTGGTTCATGAGAAGAACACACATGCAATGACTCTGGTGATATGTGGTTTGTGAGAAGAACACACATGCAATGACTCTAGCTGTGGTTAATAAGAAGAGCAGACATGCAATGACACCGGTGGATCCATGTGTGGTTTGTGAGAAGAACACACATACAATGACACTGGGTGTGGTTCATGATATGGTTTGTAAGAAGAACACACATGCAATGACTCTAGCTGTGGTTTCTGAAAAGAGCACGCATGCGATGACTCTAGCTATGGTTCATGGGAAGAGTAGACATACAATGACACAGGTGGATCCATGTGTGGTTCATGGGAAGAACACACACGCAACGACACCGGTGGATCCATGTGTGGTCTGTGGGAAGAGCAGACATACAATGACACTGGTGGATCCATGTGTGGTTCTTGGGAAGAACACACATGCAACAACACCAGTGGATCCATGTCTGGTCTGTGGGAAGAACACACATGCAATGACACTGGTGGATCCATGTGTGGTTCATGGGAAGAACACACATGCATAGACACTGGTGGATCCATGTGTGGTCTGTGAGAAGAACACACATGCAATGACACTGGGTGTGGTTCATGACATGGTCTGTGAGAAGAACACACATGCAATGACTCTAGCTGTGGTTAATGAAAAGAGTAGACATGCAATGACACCGGTGGATCCATGTGTGGTTCATGGGAAGATGACACTGGGTGTGGTTTATGATATGGTCTGTGAGAAGAACACACATGCAATGACACTGGTGGATCCATGTGTGGTATGTGAGAAGAACACACATGCAATGACACTGGGTGTGGTTCATGATATGTTTTGTGAGAAGAACACACATGCAATGACAGTGGTGGATCCATGTGTGGTCTTTGGGAAGAACACACATGCAATGACACTGGTGATATGTGGTCTATGAGAAGAACACACATCCAATGACTCTAGTTGTGGTTCATGAAAAGAGTAGACATGCAATGACACTGGTGGATCCATGTGTGGTTCATGGGAGGAACACACATGCGATGACACTGGGTGGATCCATGTGTGGTTCATGAGAAGAGAAGACATGCAATGACACTGATCAATCCATGTGTGGTTCATGGGAAGAACACACATGGAATGACACTGGGTGTGGTTCATGATATGGTTTGTGAGAAGAACACACATGCAATGACACTGGTGGATTCATGTGTGGTCTGTGAGAAGAACACACATGCAATGACACTGGGTGTGGTTCATGATATGGTTTGTGAGAAGAACACACATGCAATGACACTGGTGGTTCATGATATGGTTTGTGAGAAGAACACACATGCAATGACTCTAGCTGTGGTCAATGACAAGAGCAGACATGCAATGACACTGGTGGATCCATGTGTGGTTCATGGGAAGAACACACATGCAATGAATCTGGTGATATGTGGTTTGTGAAAAGAACAAACATGCAATGACTCTAGGTGTGGTTAATGAGAAGAGCAGACATGCAATGACACCGGTGGATCCATGTGTGGTTTGTGAGAAGAACACACATGCAATGACACTGGGTGTGGTTCATGATATGGTTTGTAAGAAGAACACACATCCAATGACTCTAGCTATGGTTCATGAAAAGAGCATGCATGTGATGACTCTAGCTGTGGTTCATGGGAAGAGCAGACATACAATGACACCGGTGATATGTGGTTTGTGAGAAGAACACACATGCAATGACTCTAGCCGTGGTTCATGAAAAAAGCAGACATGCAATGACACTGGTGGATCCATGTGTGGTTTGTGAGAAGAACACACATGCAATGAGACCGGTGGATCCATGTGTGGTCTGTGGGAAGAACACACATGCAATGACACTGGTGATATGTGGTTTGTGAGAAGAACACACATCTAATGACTCTAGTGGATCCTTACGTGGTTTATAAGAAGAACACACATCCAATGAACTCTTGTGGATCTATCTTTACATAATTTGATGTATGCCATTATGTATTTCATTGTGCAAGACACTCACTTTCCATTTTTATACTACTCAGTATCGCCCTTGGTTTTATGTGGTACTACTCAGTTTTGCCCCCCACCTCTCTATCTTTCGTAGAAGCCCAAATATGTGCTCACCCTGTCTGCTACTCCCTGATTGGTTATCACAGTTGTCACGCAGATCGTGTGCACCAGCTGTTGATTCTATGTGATCCAACGATGATCGTTGCACACGTCGTGCCCTTCACAGTACAGCGCGAGACAACACGGACGTCTCCCTCGGCGAGACTTCTACAAGAAGGAACACGATGCCGTCCATGGAAAAAGTCGTCGAGCGGTCATGTCATGTTTAATCAAGTCTGAAAAGCCTACTACTGCTACTACTACGCGCGCGCATGCGTCGCCAGTGCACGGTCGATGGCCACGCAATTTATTGCCACTTGATTTTAATAAGACATATCCCATTTTTACGCGGCTCTCAATCGCCAATTTTAGGGCCGTGTCAAACTTCGTACATAGAAATTGTGTGTCGCCCTTTGCATGCGCTCAATACGTAATCGCCATGCATGGCCCGGGAAAAACGTGGACGCATCGCGGCACGCTTTCACGGCACTGCTTGATCGAATGTGCGGCGTGTTGCACGGTGGTGGAACGAAACGTGCCTTGCTTCTATCCACCCACTCTCGCTCACTGTCCCCACGCAACCCTCTCCACTGTCCCACCAGCATCCACAAACTCCCGAGAATACCCCATCTGCGCCGGCAATGGCCGAGGAGGATAAGGTGGCCATCGCCGCCGGTGCGGCGAGGCCAGATCTGCCTCGCCGGTCCCTCGACGAGTTGAAAGCATCCACCGCCCTGTCTAGGCCCGGTGGAGGCATCGATGGCAGCCGCCGTCGCCGTGCCCGTCTCAGCCTACCAACGGAGCCGCCGAAGAGGAGCCCCCCGCTGGCGAGGAGGCTCCCGCCGTTCACAAGCAGATCACGCACTTCTTGGGCACCTACGATCTAGATAAGTACATCGCTCCGCTAAACCCCTACGACACCGGCATCGATGAACTATGGTCAGAGGTAACTAGGGTTTGCTCCCTTCCCCTGATTCTTCTACCATTTGTTAGAAATAATGGGCTAATCTATTTAAAATTTAGCTGGTATTGTCATGTTTAATATTCTGGAATTAATCATGGAAATTGTGCCTAATTATCCAACACCGTTCCCATTGTTGGATGCTAGATCTTGGTTTATTAGGATTCGTTTGTTCACATTTTGATTTCTCGATCTTCTTACACCATCTACTCCCCCATTTTCCCTTTCTTCCAATAGGTTTCCGGCAGTGATGTCTGCAGCGATGACGAGTCCATTCACACCAAGGCTCGTCAGGTGCTGAGGAGGCTACGAGCCGGTAAGTACGACGGCTTCCTCACGGCCCCCTACTACAGCTGCCCCTTCCGCAAGGGGGGCGTCTACTGCTTGACGAGTCGCGCCGCCGACGGCACCATCTTGAACACCTTACTGAAGCATGCAGAGGCCACGGGCTCCGGCATCCACAAAAGCGGCAAGCCCGAGCCCGCGACCATCAACGCCTACATCGCTGAACACCGTGCTCTCGGCATTCACCTCCGAAACCTCCAGCGGGTGGCCATCAAAGAGGGTTGCATGCCTCCAATCAGGCCCAAGGCCCCCAAGTCCAAGAAACTGGGCAGCAAGAAGTGGCGGAGGCGCCAGAGGGAGATGGAGGCGCTGGCGAATGAACGGGTTGGATGTCTCCTTGAATGTATCTGCATTTGCCACGGCTACTACTGCTAAGCAGCTTCTTTTGATTTTCTATATTTTGCTTGCATCCTATTTCTGGCTGAATGCATCGAACCCCGTTAAGCAACCTACTACTTTCTATCGCTATATCCTATTTAGCTGCACACAGCTATATCTACATTTGTTTTGTTTTCAGAATGAATGTATTCTGTCTGGTGTGATTTGCTGCTCTAGATTTGCTACCTGATTGGAGGCAAAAAGAGGTCTAAAAGGGAACAAATTATCGAAGTGAGAATCTTCTCTAGATTTGCTACCAATTTGGGCAAAATGAAACATATCTGTTTAGAGAGAGAGGAAAAGGGCACTGTTTCAAACTACCAGTTAAGAAGCTACCATCTTGACAAGCTACAAGACACATACATAAACATAACACAATGAGGGTTAAATTTATTTTACTAGTATCACTTGATGCGCTAGACATATTGGCAAGCTAACTGAGTTCCACAAAATAGAAACAGAAACATAACACTGACAAGTAAAATTTAATTCACTCCTCATCAGACCACTTGACGCGCTTGCTATCATTCTAGGTACTCCACGTTCGACGAACTGCTTTGTCCCAAATGGCATCTGACTTGGCTTTCCTATCTTCAGCGTCCTGTGGCACAATTAGCGGTGCATCACATGCCTGATTGTTGCCACTAGAAGATGCCTCTCTGTGGCAGCTTCAGCCTCTCTGTCATTGCTTCTTCATTGCAAGCTCTCTTTCACCGTCAAAGCTCTCTCTCGTACCGCTTCAGATGCAGCCAATTTCTTTGCATATTCAACTTCAAACTCAGCTATTCGACATTTTCTACAAAGGGCTCCCCTAAACTCGTCTTCCCTCTTGCAAATAGGACAAAACACGAGGTAACGTTGAAAAAATGGATCTTCTTGTATAGCTGGTAGGTCAAGTAAGCATCTATGGCTGCATACTTCAGGTTTATATCAAACAACGGCCACTCGTTCTAGAAATCGTGCCTATCCTTAGAGAAATCTTCCTTCATTGTGATGTACGACTCATCGAGGATTCTAGTTGCGAGTGATGCCATTCCATCCTTCTTCCTGCCCCCTAGGATCTTGACAAGATGCTGAATATCGATCCAGTTGTGCGTAGGAATTATAATTTCCTCTTGATACAATTTCGAAAAATCAGTTGTTGTGTCGACAGTGCAGAAAACAATTCCCTTTTTTTCAAGGAACTGGCGCAGCGCCGGACATTTCCTGTCAGTCCTGAAAGTATGTAGTTTGTCATCACCAAAATTTGTAACTACAAATATTTTGTCAATGCAAGATCATCATCTCAATATAATTTTGAAAAGTTTAGTAAATGCAAGATCAAGACTCTCAACATTGTATTGTCATAATTTATTCGGTTTTGCTATTTCTCAGTTGACTAAACGAGTTGCACATTTCTTTTAACTACGGTTGCACTTTTCGTAGGTGATTGAGACTAAAGAAAATCTCAGTCGATTGAGACATAGGCAAACCCTAATTTATTTGGTCCTAAGTAAAATCCAGTAGTTGCAAGATGAGCAAGTGGATAAAGAACAAGAGGAGAAAACCCTAAAAGCAGTTAGCTACAGAGAGCAGATCTACAAACCGGGAGAGGTGGTAGAAGAGGACGTGTTTCCGCATGGCAAGTTGAACGACGGCAATTTCACTCCCTTCATATGGGTGCTCCGGGGTGTACTTGACGTCCAATCCCGCAAACTTGTCCTCGTCTATCCCAAGCCAACCCTCGTACATCCTCAGGACACGCACCACTATCTCCTCCTCGTTGGTGTAGACAACGTCTATCTTCTTGTTGTCATGGGTAGTGAAGCTTGTCTCTAGAGTGCGTAGATCTTCCATGGCGGCAAGGAGAAGACGGGAAGAAGATAGTAGATGACAAGAAGAAGAAGAGTGGTTTTGCGAGGCAGGGGAATGGTGGAACCGTCAATGCGCTTTTATGGTAGGGGTTAACGATTGGGACGGAAGTCCAAGGAGAGACACGTGGCGGTGGTCATTCCAGCTTCTGAGTAAACAAAAAATAATTATAACGCTGATACATGGGCCCTGTTTTGTCACGTCAATACACTGGGTAGGGGGTGTTGTCCTATCCACTGTGCCAATGCTGCAAGCCTACGTGGCAGACACCCCGCCTAAGCGATGGGAGCGACATAACGGTGAACTGACAGGGGGGGCCCAACTTGACGCCCGTTAGCCTGATTTTTTGTATTGAAACGTAAAGTTGAATTCGTGCCGAAAAAGACCCTCTGAGTATTTGGCACACCAACTGTAGTCATATCGGCTAATTTTAGGGAACTTGGGCACCGCGTTGCCTATACACCCCAACTTTCGGGCCGCAAAGTGATAATCTCGGTGTGGGCCCCCTGTGGCCCATCTCTGCTCTCCCTTCTGGCATCCTTCGTCTTCTGGAAAAATATGATTTTCTATATATTTTCCGGGATTTTCCGATCTTCGTGAATTTCACCTCCAAACGGTGCCTTTTCCATCAGAATCCTGACTTCAGCGGTCCATCCTCCAAAAGTCATCAACCATGCAAAAACAGATGAAATAACATAAGTATCATCTCTTAATATGAAATATATCAATGAATAACAGTAAATTATGATATAGAATAGCGATGCAAAATGGACGTATCAATCTACAAGAACGTTGTCTCGCTTTCACGGAGCACCGTTTCTCAAACTTGTACAACAAATTGTTCGTTAACAAAGAACTCAATGTGGGGGCAAAGAGTTTCTCATTAGGAACATTGGAGATATGGGAAAGTGGGCACGAGTTTTCTATGCCGGTGGCTGAAGGTACGGTCAAATAACAAGCAACATGGCAGAATGCTTCAACAAGTTGCTGAAAGGTGTTCGTGCATTGCCCGTCATGGCAATAGTCCAATATACATTCGACAAGTCAAATGAGTATTTCCTAAAATACTCAGCTGAAACGAATAGGAATATTGCGGGAGACTACAAGAACAAGCCTAAATACAATTACCCACCTAAGGTGACCATTGGATGGAATTTCGGTCAAGGAAAGTGGATTCCCAAGTTGTCACGGAATTTTATAATGATGAGCTAATTTACCAAGTTATGGAGCCAAGAGGAACCACAGCTAATTTACCAAGTTGGTGTGAAGATGGTTGCATTGTTAAGAAGTCCATCGACTACAATTCCGATACTTGTGGAAGGAAGTTATTCATGTGTCCCAACTACTCTTGCTCAACTGAGCATACTCGCAACCCGTATGAGACTCCACCGGTATGCACAAATTAATTTATTTTAAGAACCTTTATTCCATATCATATTACTAACATGCTCTATTTTCTTGTAGTCTCCCCCTCCGGTATGCAGGTACAACACTTGGATAGATCACGAGCAATATGAAGCTACAAAGGCTATTATGGAGATCGATGGTGCAATAGTTAGACGTTGGTACCATGAAGTTGTGCGAAACGAGCAGATGGTGGTGAAACGCAAGCAACATGCGGACAAGCATCGCAAGCAAGAGGAGGAACATAAGCGCATCGCTAAGGAGGGTCGTGATGTGGTGACACAAAGGAAGCGTGAAACAGCGAGGCACTCCATGGAGTATGTAGAACTTTGAGCATGTTGTGAACTTTGAGAATGTTGTGAACTTTGAGCATGTCGTGAACTTTGAGAATGTCAAGCCCCTTAAGGGGAAAAACCATGTATGAGGTGCTTCTATTCGAGTATGTCATGAACTGCTGATACGTCGTAAACGTATCTATAATTTTTTATCCTCCATGCTTGTTTTATATCAACTTTCTTATGTTTTGTTTACACTTTGAGGTATTTTTATACATTTTCTGGAACTAACCTATTAACAAGATGCCACAGAGTCGGTTGCCTGTTTTCTTCTGTTTTTGGTTTCAGAAAAGCTAGTAAGGAAATATTCCCAGAATTGGACAGGACAAAAGCCAAAGTCAATATTTTACCAGAAGGAACACAGAGTCTGAAGGGCAGCCGAAGTGGGGCCACGAGGTGGGCACACCTAGGGCTAGCGCGGCCACCCCCTAGAGCGCGCTGCCCCATGGTGTGGGCCCCTTGGGCGCCCATCGACCTTACCCATTCACCTATAAAAGTACCCTGATGTAGAAACCCTAGGGACCCGATCAAAAATCAACGAAAGATTTTGTAGCCGCCGCCATCTCCATCCCTGGATCGGGGGATCCGAAGCTCTTCTCGGCACCCTGCCGGAGGGGAGAGATCATCCCGGAGGCCTTGTTCATCACCATGTCAGCCTCCAGAGTGATGCATGAGTAGTTCGCCCTTGGACAATGGGTTCATACAGTAGCTAGATGGTTGGTTCTCCTCCTTTGTGCTATCATGTTTAGATCTTGTGAGCTCCGTTCATAATCAAGATCATCTATTTGTAATCCTATATGTTGTGTTTGCGGGGATCCGATGGATATTGAGATACTATGTCAGATTGATTATTGATTCTATCATGTCTATGTTATTTGTGATCTTGCATGCTGTTGGAGATATGCCCTAGAGGCAATAATAAATGTAGTTATTATTATATCTTTGTGTTTATGATAAATGTTTACATTCATGCTATAATAGTATTAACAAGGAAACCATTAATACTTGTGTGATTTGTAAACTTAATTTGAAGTCCCTAGTATAGCCTCTATACTTCACTAGCTTGTTGGTTGATTGATGATTGTGGTTTCCCTATCATGAACATTGAGATGTTATCAAACAACAAGATCATATCGTTAGGAGAATGATATGGTGGACATACTCCTATAGATAAGCGTAGCATAAAGATCAAGTCATTTCAATAGTTCAATTGCTATATGCTTTCTGATACATAGTAACCTAATTCCTTCGACCATGAGATCATGCATATCACCTTTACTGGATGGATGCTTTGATGTCATCAAACACCACACCGTAACAGGGTGGCTATAAAGGTGGTATTGAGTGTTCGGAAAGTATTGGTTGAAACACATGGATCAAGAGTGGGATTTGTCCATCCATATGACGGATAGATATTCTCTGGCCCTCTCGGTGAAATGTCATCCAATTAGCTTGCAAGCATGTGACTGGGTCACAAGGGATCACATATCAGGAACGAGAAAAGAGTACTTATCGAACGAGGTTGAACTAGGTATGCGAGAGATACCGACGATCATAAACCTCGGATAAGTAACATATCGTGAGACAAAGGGAAATTGGTATCGTATGTAAGTGGTTCATTCGATCAAAGTAATCGTAGAAATATGTGAGCCATATGAATTTCCAGATTCCTCTATTGGTTATTGTTCGGAGAAGTGTCTCGATCATGTCCGCATAATTCACGAACCGTAGGGAGACACACTTAAGGATTCGACGTTGTTTGAGTAGTTATGGTATTATGAGAAAGAGACCGAATGTTGTTCGGAGTCTCGGATGGGATCCGGGATATCACGAGGTGATCCGGAATGGTCCGGAGAATAAGATTCATATAAGGAAAGTCCCGTTTCGGAGTTGGGGAATGGTTCCGGTGTTTTCATCGGTAACATTCTAGAAGGTCCCGGAATGTCCGGCACTCCGGGAGGGGGAAGGGTACATGAATGTGTCATTGTAAGTTGGAATGATTGCATCATGTACTAGGTGTTCTTGCTGTCCAAAATAAAGGGTTTATTTAAATCCTAAATTGAAAAGTCAAACGGCTAGTTTGAAAGTCAAACGGCAATTTTGGGAAGTGGGAAAGAGGAGGAGGTGGAGGCCGACTTGGGAGGAGTCCCCTTGGCGCGCCTCCCAAGGCCGACTTGGGGAGGGACTCCTCCCCTTGGCCGCCGGCCCTCCCACCTATAAAGGGAGGGGCAGGGCCTCCCCTCCAAGGACACACAAGTTCCACCTCTAATCTCCGGTTTAGAGCCGTTTTGGTTTAGAGCTTCTAATTGCTTTAGCCAGCGGTTTAGAGCCTTCTAATTGATTTAGAGCCTTCTAATTGGTGTGTCTAATTACTAGACCACTAATAGCCTCTCTCATAAGCTCCACCAAAATCGCACCCGCTTAAGGCGAAGCCTGGGATTTCCCTCTACTTCGGTACCACGCCTTTGCCGGAATCGCGAGGAGAGTGCTACAACCTCCGCTGCTGCTGGAACAAGGGAGAGGAAGGTCTTCATCGAAAACGAACGATGTGACCGATTGCGGAGCGCTGCTGGAACGTGGCGCTGGAAGGATCGTCTACGCGATCTTGAGATCGGAAAGAGTACGACTACATCACCCACGAGAATCTGCTCTCGTTAACCGCTTTGGAATCTTCGAGGGTGAGTTCCTCTATCGACTCGTTGCTGCAATCTAGTAGATAGATCTTGGCTTGTTTGTTTGTATGCGATAGAAAATTTTTGTTTTCCTTGCTACGAACCCCATCAGTGGTATCAGAGCCGTGTCTATATGTAGATCTGTTGCACGAGTAGAACACAATGGTCATTGTGGGCATTGATGCTTTCATTGTAGATTGCTTTTGTGTACTTTGCATCTTGCGGTATGTTGGGATGAAGCGGCCCGGGCTAACCTTACATGACATCGTTCATGAGACTTGCTCCACGCTTGACATGCAACTTGTATTGCATAAGTGGCTTTGCGGGTGCCTGTTTCTCCTAGCATAGTAAAGATCCAATTTACAATGGGTGATCAACAATGCTAGTATCAATGTTGTGGTTCTTGTTCGTAAGTTAGAACGACACTTATTGAAAGCCCCAAACCACGTAAAATATGCAAAGAAAGTAGAGGCGTCTAACTTTGTTTTGCAGGGGTGTGCAGTGATGTGATATGGCCATGATTGTGATTATATTTGATGTATGCAATGTTCCTTATTGTAAGTTGGCAACCGGCAGGAGCCATATGGTTGTCTTTAATTTCTGTTAAGACCTGCGTGTCTATTCAAAATAGTTGTAATAGTTGAAGCTGGTGGACGACAACCATGAAGAAGCGTCATTGACCTTGATGCTATGACTGTGATGATGGAGATCATGTTCGTGCTTGAAGATGGAGATCGGAAGCACAAAGTAGAAAGGCCATATCATATCACATATTATGAATTGCATGTGATGTTAATCCTTTATGCATCTTGTATTGCTTAGTAGACGACGGTAGCATTATAAGATGATCCCTCATGCACATAAATTTCAAGTTCTAAAGTGTTCACCCTTAGTATGCACTGCCAAAGCTTGCTTGAAGCACCACGTGATGATCGGGTGTCTTTGATTCCGCAGGTGAATACAACGTAAGCAAGCCAGATTTGCTTATGCGGTAGCTAAGGTTTGATCTTGACGAGCCTAGCATGTACAGACATGGCCTCAGGAACACGGATCGCCGAAAGGTAAAGCATGAATCATATAGTAGATATGATGAACATGATGATTGTTCGCCATTGAAACTATATCAACTCTCGTGATGATCGGTGTTGATGTAGTGGATTTGGTCTGTGATCACTAAAACAATGTGAGGGATGTTGTTTTGAGTGGGAGTTCACCTAGTTTAATTTCATTAATTAATTTGAACTCAATTTGTCATAAACTTAGTCTAAACTATTGCAAATATGTTGTAGATCAATGGCAGCCCTACCATCAATTTTAATGCGTTCCTAGAGAAAAAAGTTGAAAAACAATGGAAGCAACTTCGCGGATTGGTTCCGCAATTTGAGGATTATCCTCACAGCTGGTAATTTGACCTATGTGCTGGATGCATCGCTGGGTGACCCACCTGCAGCTACTGCTACCGATGAAGTAAAGAATGTTTACCTCGCTCTAAGAATCGGTACTCCATAGTTCAGTGCTATCTTGTATGGTTTAGAATCAGCTTGTAAAAGGTTTGAAGAGTCGATCCATATGATATTGTCGAGGATCTCAAATTAATCTTTGAGACTCATGCGGCAATTGAAAGTTATGAAGCTTACGAAAAGTTCTTTAAGCGCAAGATGGAAGAGGGTAGCTCGTCGGTGAGCATGTGCTTAAGATGTGCGGGCACGCAAATAAACTTCAAAGTTTGGGTATAGTGATTCCTAATACTTTGGGGGTTTACCGCATCCTCCAATCACTACCACCAAGTTACAAGAACTTTGTGATGAACTACAACATGCAGAACATGAACAAAGAGTTGCCAGAACTATTTGCTATGTTAAAATCTGCAGAAGTGGAGATCAAGAAAGAGCACCAAGTGTTGATGGTCAATAAGACCACCAAATTCAAGAAAGGCAAGTCTAAGGAAGGACACTTCAAGAAGGGTGGTAAGAAAGTTACCATACCGACGAAGAAGACCAAGGCTGGACCCAAGCCTGATACTGAGTGCTTTTACTGCAAGGGAGAAGGTCACTGGAAGCGGAATTGCCCAAAGTACTTGGCGGATTTGGAAAACGGCAACATCAAGAAGAAAGGTATATCTTATATACATGTTATTGATGTGTATCTCACTAGTATTCGTAGTAGTGCCTGGGTATTTGATACTGGTTCGGTTGCTCATATTTGTAACTTTCAAAGCAGAGCTGCAGAATAAGCGGAAGCTAGTGAAGAACGAGGTGACGATGCGCGTAGGAAGCGGATCAAAGGTTGATGTGATCGCGATTGACGCTACCTCTTCATCTACCATCGGGATTAGTTTTATACTTAAATAATTGTTATTTGGTGCCTGCGTTAAGCATGAACATTATATCAGGATCTTGTTTATTGCGAGACGGTTACTTGTTTAAATCCAAGAATAATGGTTGTTCGATTTATATGAGTAATATGTTTTATGCACATGCACCTTTGATAGATGGTCTATTCATATTGAATCTCGATAGTGGAAATACACATATCAACAACGTTGAGGCTAAACGTTTGAAATCAGCGATAATTCGACCTATATGTGGCAATCGCTGTCTTGGTCACATTGGAGTGAAGCGTATGAAGAAACTCCATTCCGATGGACTTCTTGAATCACTTGATTTTGAATCACTTGAAAGATGCGAAGCATGTCTGATGAGTAAAATGACTAAGACTCCATTTTCTGGTATGATGGAGCGAGCTACAGACTTATTGGAAATCATACATACCGATGTGTGTGGTCCAATGAGTGTAGCATCGCGCGGTGGTTATCGTTATGTTCTTACCTTCACGGATGATTTGAGTAGATATGGGTATATCTATTTCATGAAACATAAGTCCGAAACTTTCGAGAAGTTTAAGGAGTTTCAAAGTGAGGTAGAGAATCAACGTAACAAGAAGATTAAATTTCTACGTTCTGATCGTGGAGGTGAATATCTAAGTTACGAGTTTGGCGAGCATTTGAAGAAATGTGGAATAGTTTACAGATTGACACATGGGAACACCACAGCGTAATGGTGTGTACGAGCGTCGAATCGAACTCTCTTAGATATGGTTCGTTCTATGATGTCACTTACAGATTTACCGCTATCATTTTGGGGTTATGCATTAGAAACAGCCGCATTCACTTTAAATAGGGCACCGTCTAAATCCGTTGAAACGACACCGTATGAATTATGGTTTGGGAAGAAACCTAAATTGTCGTTCCTTAAAGTTTGGGGATGCGAAGCCTATGTAAAAAAGTTACAGCCGGACAAGCTTGAACCCAAAGCGGAAAAATCGTCTTCATAGGATACCCGAAGGAAACTATTGGGTATACCTTCTATCATAGATCCGAAGGCAAAATCTTCGTTGCTAAGAATGGATCCTTTCTAGAGAAGGAATTTCTCTCGAAAGAAGTGACTGGAAGGAAAGTAGAACTCGACGAGGTTGTCGAACCTTCTCTCGAAATTGCGAGTAGCGCAGCACTGGAAGAAGTTCCTGTGGTGCCTGCACCAATAAGAGAGGAAGCTAATGATGGTGATCATGAAACTTCGGTTGAAGTTGCTCTGAGCCGGAGGTCAGCGAAATCGTACCACTCCATTGGTATGATTCCGTTATGAATGTCATGTTGGTGGACAACACCGATGACCGAGACATATGAGGAAGCGATGATGAGCCCAGATTCCAATAAATGGCAAGAAGCCATGAAATCCGAGATTGGATCCATGTACGAAAACCAAGTATGGACTTTGGTGGACTTACCGGATGGCCGGAAGGCTGTCGAGAACAAATGGATTTTCAAGAAGAAAACAGATGTTGATGGTAATGTTACTGTCTATAAAGCTCGACTTGTCGCAAAAGGGTTTCGACAAATTCAAGGAGTTGACTACGATGAGACTTTCTCACCGGTAGCGAAGCTAAAGTCTGTGAGGATTATGTTAGCAATCGCTGCATATTATGATTATGAGATATGGCAGATGGATGTCAAAACAGCATTCCTCAATGGAGACATTGATGAAGAGTTGTATATGATGCAACCCAAAGGTTTTGTCGATCCTAAAGATGCTAACAAGGTATGCAAGCTTCAACGGTCCATCTATGGATTGAAGCAAGCATCCCGAAGTTGGAATCAACGTTTTGATAAGGTAATCAAAAGTTTTGGTTTTATACAAACTTATGGAGAAGCTTGTATTTACAAGAAAGTGAGTGGGAGCTCATGGCATTCTTAATACTATATGTGGATGACATATTGTTGATTGGGAATGATGTAGACCTTCTTAATAGTGTCAAAGAGTATTTGAATAATAGTTTTTCAATGAAGGATCTTGGCGAAGCAGCTTACATATTAGGCATAAAGATTTATAGAGATAGATCGAAATGCCAAATATCATTGTCACAAAGTACATATTTGGACAAAGTTATAAAGAGGTTTGGAATGGAAGATAGCAAGAAAGGGTTCTTGACCATGTTTCAATACGACCTTGAGTAAAACTCAAAGTCCGACAATGGCAGAAGATAGAGAAAGGATGAGTAAGACTCTATGCCTCAGCCATAGGATCTCTAATGTATGCCATGCTATGTACTAGACCCGACATCGCATATGCTGTTAGTCTAACTAGCAGATATCAAAGTGATCCAGGAGTGGATCATTGGACAGCGGTCAAAAACATCCTTAAGTACTTGAGAAGAACTAAGGATATGGTTCTTTCTTATGGAGGTGATGAACATCTCGTTGTTAATGGTTACACCGATGCTAGTTGGAACACCGATCCGGATGATTCTAAATCACAACTGGATACGTATTTATTTTGAATGGTGCAGCGATTAGCTGGAGGAGTGCAAAGCAAAGCGTTGTGGCGAGATCTTCAACTGAATCGGAATACATGGCTGCTTGGAGGCTTCACAAGAAGCGATATGGATGAAAGAGTTCATTACAGCTGGGTGTGGTTCCAAGTGCTACTGGACCCAATGTCTATCTCTTGTGATAACATGGGCGCCATAGCCAATGCGCAAGAACCAAGGTCACACAAGAAGTGAAGCATATCAAGCTGCTTCCACGCTATTCGAGAACATATCCAGGATGGGGATATAAAGATTTGCAAAGTACACACAGATCTGAATGTGGCGGATCCGTTGACTAAACCTCTCCCGAGGGCAAAACATGACCAACACCAAACTGCCATGGGTGTTCGGTATATTACCATGTAATCTAGATTAGATGACTCTAGTGCAAGTGGGAGACTGTTGGAGATATGCCCTAGAGGCAATAATAAATGTAGTTATTATTATATCTTTGTGTTTATGATAAATGTTTACATTCATGCTATAATAGTATTAACAAGGAAACCATTAATACTTGTGTGATTTGTAAACTTAATTTGAAGTCCCTAGTATAGCCTCTATACTTCACTAGCTTGTTGGTTGATTGATGATTGTGGTTTCCCTATCATGAACATTGAGATGTTATCAAACAACAAGATCATATCGTTAGGAGAATTATATGGTGGACATACTCCTATAGATAAGCGTAGCATAAAGATCAAGTCATTTCAATAGTTCAATTGCTATATGCTTTCTGATACATAGTAACCTAATTCCTTCGACCATGAGATCATGCATATCACCTTTACTGGATGGATGCTTTGATGTCATCAAACACCACACCGTAACAGGGTGGCTATAAAGGTGGTATTGAGTGTTCGGAAAGTATTGGTTGAAACACATGGATCAAGAGTGGGATTTGTCCATCCATATGACGGATAGATATTCTCTGGGCCCTCTCGGTGAAATGTCATCCAATTAGCTTGCAAGCATGTGACTGGGTCACAAGGGATCACATATCACGGGAACGAGAAAAGAGTACTTATCAGTAACGAGGTTGAACTAGGTATGCAGAGATACCGACGATCATAAACCTCGGATAAGTAACATATCGTGAGACAAAGGGAAATTGGTATCGTATGTAAGTGGTTCATTCGATCGCAAAGTAATCGTAGAAATATGTGGGAGCCATATGAATTTCCAGATTCCTCTATTGGTTATTGTTCGGAGAAGTGTCTCGATCATGTCCGCATAATTCACGAACCGTAGGGAGACACACTTAAGGATTCGACGTTGTTTGAGTAGTTATGGTATTATGAGAAAGAGACCGAATGTTGTTCGGAGTCTCGGATGGGATCCGGGATATCACGAGGTGATCCGGAATGGTCCGGAGAATAAGATTCATATAAGGAAAGTCCCGTTTCGGAGTTGGGGAATGGTTCCGGTGTTTTCATCGGTAACATTCTAGAAGGTCCCGGAATGTCCGGCACTCCGGGAGGGGGAAGGGTACATGAATGTGTCATTGTAAGTTGGAATGATTGCATCATGTACTAGGTGTTCTTGCTGTCCAAAATAAAGGGTTTATTTAAATCCTAAATTGAAAAGTCAAACGGCTAGTTTGAAAGTCAAACGGCAATTTTGGGAAGTGGGAAAAGAGGAGGAGGTGGAGGCCGACTTGGGGGAGGAGTCCCCTTGGCCGGCGCGCCTCCCAAGGCCGACTTGGGGAGGGACTCCTCCCCTTGGCCGCCGGCCCTCCCACCTATAAAGGGAGGGGCAGGGCCTCCCCTCCAAGGACACACAAGTTCCACCTCTAATCTCCGGTTTAGAGCCGTGTTGGTTTTGAGCTTGTAATTTGTTTTAGCCAGTTTAGAGCCTTCTAATTGATTTAGAGCCTTCTAATTGGTGTGTCTAATTACTAGACCACTAATAGCCTCTCTCATAAGCTCCACCATACTCGCACCGGCTTAAGGCGAAGCCCTGCGGGATTTCCCCTCTACTTCCGGTACCACGCCGTTGTGCTGCCGGAATCGCGAGGAGAGTGCTACAACCTCCGCTGCCTTTGGAACAAGGAGAGGAAGGTCTTCGTACCGAACGATGTGACCGATCAAGGGAGCGCTGCTGAACGTGGCTGGAAGGATCGTCTACGCGATCTTGAGATCGGAAAGAGTACGACTACATCACCCACGAGAATCTGCTCTCGTTAACCGCTTTGGAATCTTCGAGGGTGAGTTCCTCTATCGACTCGTTGCTGCAATCTAGTAGATAGATCTTGGCTTGTTTGTTTGTATGCGATAGAAAATTTTTGTTTTCCTTGCTACGAACCCCATCACATGCTCTCCATTGCTAGTAGCTATCTTGTCCAAGTAGATGCTTGTAACTCCAAGAGGGAGTATTTATGCTCGATAGTAGGTTCATGCCTCTAGTAATCTGGGGAAGTGACAGAAATCTCTAAGGTTGTAGATGTGATGTTGCTACTAGGGAGAAAACAACAATCCTTTGTCCATGGGGCAATTGTATTGTTTACTTTACACACTTTGCTTAATGCAATTATTTGTTGCTTGCAACTTAATACTGGAAGGGATTCAGATGATAACCTGAAGGTGGATTATTAGTCATAGATGTAGTTGGATTACGGTCTATGTATTATGTTGTAATTCCCAATCAAATCTTGTAGGAGTCAAGATGTCTAGTATATGCATTGTTATGCTTTCTCAATCTGTCAATTGCCCCGCTGTAATTTGTTCACCCAACATGCTATTTATCTTAAGGAGAAACACCTCTGGTGAACTGTGGACACTAGTCCACTCCTTTACCATTAATATACCATCTACTGTTTATCGTTTACTGTTTACTTTCTGCAAGCAATTACTATCTTCCACACTATACGTTTAATCCTTTATTTTCAGCAAAACCAGTGAGATTGACAACCTCACTGTAAGTTGGGGCAAAGTTTTGTGGTTGTGTTGTGCAGGATTCCAAGTTGCTAGCAACACCTTGGAGTTGTTTCCTTACTTCTACTGGTTTGATAACCTTGGTTTCATAACTGAGGGAAACTTGTTGATGTGCTCATCATACCTTCCTCTTGGGGTTCCCAACGAGCTCTACATATCTTGAGCCATCAACTGCTATCTCTCTTGTGTTATCTTGTAAACGTGTATCTCATTTGTGTTATATTTATAAACATGTATCTCTCAAACAGAGACATTCATGAACTGAATTTAGTTTCGAGGCATAGCGCCTGTTTGACAGACACTACTCATGTGTAGCACCTAACTGATAGGTGCTATGCTAGGGGATTTTTCTGGCCACCAAACTAACAAAGACGCTACACATCAACTTAGGAGAATTTTCACCTGGCACTACTCAATTTGCTCTCAGTATACTCTCTGTATGGCATGGAGCTAGAAAAATCTCGGAGCATAGCGCATGTTAGGTAGCCGCTACAAATGAGTAACACCCGTCAAACAGGCGCTATGCATTCACTTGGCGAAATCTCAGTTTTGCTCTCTGATAGGAAAGGCGCTATACAGGGCATAGCGCATGTCTGATAGGCGCCACACCTCATAGCATAGCGCCTATCAGACAGGTGCTACACTTCAGAATTGAATTCAGTTCAGTGTTACCTACACATTCACAACACCAATACACATAGATCAATACATAGAGATATTCACATCACCAATACACATAATGCAATACATAGATCACAGTGCCAACACATAGTGCAATACAAAATCAACACGTAGTGTGATACATTGCAAATGTATCTATAATTTTTTATGTTCCATGCTTGGTTTTATCTACTTTCTTGTGTTTTGTTCCAACTTTGGAGTACTTTTCATATGATTTCTTGGACTAACCTATTAACAAGATGCCATAGTGCCAGTTGCCCGTTTTCTTCTGTTTTTGGTTCTAGAAAGTCAGAAAATGAATATTCTCGGAATTGGACCGGACAAAAGCCAAAGTTGATATTTTCCCGGAAGATTCACGGAGCCAGAAGGAGACACGAAGGGGGGCCACACCACCCCTTGGCGTGGGACAGCCCAGGTCATGCCAGGGCATGGTGTGGGCCCCCTAGACGGCCACCGACCTTGCCTCCTTCGCCTATATATTCCTCCCGAGGCAAAAACCCTAAATCGTCAATCAGAAATCCACGAAAAGTTCTGCAGCGCCACCGCCACCGAAGGGGAGATTCGAGGGACAGAAAGTCTCTGTTCCGGCACCCTGCTGGGACGGGGAAGTGCCCCCGGAGCCATCTCCATCGATCTCCACCACCATCTCCATCACCATTGCTGATTCCCATGATGAGGAGGGAGTAGTTCTCTCTCGAGGCTAAGGGTTCTACCGGTAGCTATGTGTTCATCTCTTTCTCTATGCATGATCTTATTGAGATCATGAGCTTGTAATCTATAGATCTACCTTGCTACTCAAGTGCTTTAATAGATCTCTGCTCTCCCCATGTGTGTGAAGTTGACAGTGTGCACACCATGGTGGCACTTAGGCTAGAGATTACAAATACTTGTTATGAGTTATATTTGGAGTTGGATGTCTTTATGAAATTGTGGTGTTTGTTGGAACCATCTAGTGCTCAAGGTGACAGTGTGGGGTTTTCTAGATGGGAAAGGCTTACTTTGAGGTGTGCTATTATAGCCCTACCAACGATTAGAGTGTCCAACCGGAGAGTAGTTCAATGTAGTATCATAAAGAAGAATATATTTATATGAGAGTGTTCACTAGTGAAAGTATGATCCCTAGGCCTTGTTTCTAAGCATTGAAACACCGTTTGCAACTAGATCTGTTACATGTTTGCTTGCTTCCATCTTTATTTCAGTTTGCTTTTAGTCTCTTCCATGCCATCAAGCTATTTTCTATCACCATTACCACTTATAATTATCCATACCACTTGTATTTCACTATCTCTTCGCCGAACTAGTGCACCTATACACCTGACAAGTGTATTGGGTGTGTTGGGGACACAAGAGACTTCTTGTATCTTGATTGTAGGGTTGCTTGAGAGGGGATAACTTTGACCACTTCCTCCCTGAGTTCAATAAACCTTGGGTGATCCACTTAAGGGAAAACTTGTTGCTGTTCTACAAACCTCTGCACTTGGAGGCCCAACAACTGTCTACAAGAATAGAAGTGCGTAGACATCAAGCAATTTTCTGGCGCCGTTGCCGGGGAGGTAAGGTAAAAGGTATTGACACCGGAGGATTAAAGAAGAAGAACCTCCCACGGGAAACGCCTATTTTCTGGCACCGTTGCCAGGGAGGTAAGGTAAAAGGTACTCACATCCTCCGGTGTGAGCGCTCGAAGTTATTTCCTTTAGATTCTGCAATTTTGTCTTTTTGTTTCTTGTTTTCACTAGTTAGGCTTAATGTAAAACAACAACAAAATTAGAGAGATTTATAGTATTTATCTTGAGTTAGGACATGAAGTGTTTGAAGAGAAAATTAAAAAACCTATGGAACTTTATTTGCATGCTAATAGCAATGTTGTTAGTATGAATTCTTTGGACACCATTATTGCTAATTCTATGGAAAAGTCTAAGCTTGGGGAAGTTAGTTTTTATGAAAATGATCTTTTTAGTTCCCCAGCTTTGGAAGATAGCTATTCTATTGCTTATGATGATACCAAACCTCCAATATATGATGATTACAATGATGAATATGATATTTTCAGTCCACCAACTATTGAGGAGAAAATTAATTATGATCACAATATGCCTCCTATATTTGATGATTATGGTGATGAGAATAATAATGATAGCTATTTTGTTGAATTTGCTCCCACTATAATTAATAAGGATGACTATGCTTATAAGGAGAGTAATAATTGTTTTATGCATGTGGCTCATGATAAGAATGTTTCTTGTGATAGTTATATTGTTAATTTTATTCATGATGCTACAGAAAGTTATGATGAGAGAGGGAAACATGGTTTTATGTATCTCAACAATATTAAGTTTCCCCTCTATATGTTGAAAATTTTGAAGTTGCACTTGTTTTGTTTTACTATGCTTGTTGCTTTGTGCTTTCATGACTTGTTTCTTTACAAGATTCCTATGTATAGGAAGTGGGTTAGACTTAAATGTGCTTTGAATTTGCTTCTTGATTCTCTCTTTTACTTCAATTCATATTTCTTATGTGAGCATCTTCTCAAACTATCATGCCTAACTTAAAGGCGTTAAAGAAAAGTACTTATTGGGAGAGAACCCAAAAGTTTTAGATGAGTCTTGGAAGTTATTACTTCAGTAATAACCGCTCATTATCCTTTTTATTTGCTTTTTGTGCCAAGAGTAACCTCTAATGAGAGAGAAGTAATGATTGGGAAAGTTATTGTCCCGAAACAGATTTCTGTGCTTCACCGTAAAAATTCATGTAAAATCTCTGTGTGTACTTTTGAGGCGTGAATTTTGGTGCTTCTGCCCCAGGTTGTTATCTAACTTTAGTTAGTTCAACACTTTTCGATTTGAGCAAAAAAGGTCTTCGAAAAAATTCATCTTTACCTGCTGGTCTGTTTTGACAGATTTCTACCATTTTCTACATTTGCTTCTTGTTGGTTCCTTTTTTAGTTCTTTTGGGGAATTGAGCTTTTTGAGGGAAGTGATACAGTAGCTAGTGTTTTAATGGAAGTTTTATTGGTGTTAGAATTGAACCTTAAGACTTTTTATCTTAAGTGCACTAATGTTGCTAATAAAGATTGTGTGAAGTTTTGTATGAAGGAAAATTTCAGATGTATGGAAGGAATGAGTAATGAGATGAAGAATGGACTAAAGCTCAAGCTTGGGGATGCCACGCGTGTCACCCCAAGAAATATCCAAGAAGTACAAGCGTCAAAGCTTGGGGATGCCCAAGGCATCCCCTTCTTCATCAATAAAAATCCCAGGTTCCTTCCAAACACTTCATTTTTATTGTTTCATGCACAGTTGTGTTGTTCTTGGAGCGTCTTCTTTTTCATTTTTCGTTTTGGTTTTCGTTTGCTTAGTTTGCTGAATAAATTGGTTGGACCCCCTCTTTCATACATTGGTTTTCAAATATTTTGGTTTGGTTTGGAAAAGAGTAGGAAAGCTCATGCTTAAGTGGTAAAGAGAGCTTGTTTTTTACTATGGCCTATGCTTTGTCATGCCATGCTTGATATTGTTTTGGCTTTATGCTTAGTATTCTTTGTTGTAGCATGACTTGTTATAAACAATTGAGATTTCTTAATGTGCCTTGGATGAATCATGCGTTGTTTTAGCATATTAAAGCATAGTATTGTGGTATTCTCCTTTGATGCTTTATTTGGGTTGACTTGGCACATGCTCACACCATGTTATGACTATCCCAAGTCACCATAGCCTTTATGATCCTTTAGTTTTCAACTTGTAGTATCACTTTATGCTTTGATCAATGATGTTTTGTCGCTCTGCATGATTATGGCCATTATTGCTCTCTTAGTTTGTCGCTCCCAGTCTTTTGCTAGCCTCCACAACCAATTATGAGTTCCACTCATGCATCCAACTCCCTAAACCAAGTTATTCCAAAGAGTCCACCATACCTACCTACTAGCATATGCTATTCCAAGTATATTCATGTTTTTGGTTACCTTCCAAATTAAACTTGTTATGAGAAAACTAGTGATTAAAGCTCTCACAAACTTGATGGCACACTTTACTTTTTGCATTTAATAAACCTGAACCATTGGGTCCTTCTTTGTTGCGTATATGCTTGCGCTTTATAAGTTGAAGTTAGCAGAACCTTGTATCATGGGGAACGCTTTCAACATTGCACTTGTACTTTGTACCCCATTGATATCATGTTCTTTTGCTTATGGATCCCGGCGGTGTGAAATAAAAGTGGAACTTGTAAGATCATGGAATTTGTATGTGTGTTAGAGAAACGCCTGGGCCGCTAGCCTAAGCCATGCCTAATCATGGTGGAAACTTGCAGCATCACCATAATGAGCACTCTATGAAGCATCCTCAATAAAAACCTATGCAAATAGCAAATAAAAAGATCGCTGCGATGCTCATTGTCTGCTTGCCTTGTCATTTTGATTATGGGATAGCTCCCGTATCATGTGCAAGGGGTACCCCATTAGCGGTTCTTTATGATACATATGTACTTACAATGACAAGAGCTTACTTGTGACTAAAGTTGAGTAACATGAGGTTCGGTCTTCGTAAGTAAGGGGCATGAGATTTCGGTTTATAATGTCAAGTATATCCTCTTAGTTGTGTCACTTTAACCTTAATCACTTCAAGATGCTTATGATAGGGGCAATGAGAGCTGAAAGCTATTAAGTACCATAATTTTTGGAAGCTCTTTATGAAACTTGAATCTCTGCTTCCTTCTATGAAGGCCTTTCTTCCACCATTATATTGAGTCTCCACCTTCTATCTTTATGCACTTACTTTGAGAGCATAGTGGTCATTCTTAGTTCTATGTGCATTGTCCCAAGACTAGTTGATTGATGCATACCTTGATATTGCTTGTTTTAAACTATTTGTATCTAGTCACTCTTATGAACTTTGAAGGTGTCCTATGCATTTATATTTGCTACTCTATGAGGGACAAGCTGAATGCCACTATGCTATGTTTTCTTTATGTGAAACAAACAAACGTCTTGCAAAGCATTGTTATTCATGAATCTTTTGTTTGAGCCTTTTCATGTTGCATCATAGTTTCTTTGTCTTATTGCTAGAACCTTGTCTTTCATGTTATGATTGAAGTACTATGATCCCAGCTTTGAATGTTTTACAAATACTTTGATCAAGTTTATGATGGTGCATGTCACCTCAAAAATTATTCTTTCTTTTTATCACTTACCTACTCGAGGACGAGCAGGAGTTAAGCTTGGGGATGTTGATACATTGCAAATGTATCTATAATTTTTGATGTTCCATGCTTGGTTTTATCTACTTTCTTGTGTTTTTTTCCAACTTTGGAGTACTTTTCATATGATTTCTTGGACTAACCTATTAACAAGATGCCACAGTGCCAGTTGCCTGTTTTCTTCTGTTTTTGGTTCCAGAAAGTTAGAAAAAGAATATTCTCGGAATTGGACCGGACAAAAGCCAAAGTTGATATTTTCCTGGAAGATTCATGGAGCCAGAAGGAGACACGAAGGGGGGCCACAGGGTGGCCACACCACCCCTTGGCGCGGGCCAGCCCAGGCCATGCCAGGGCATGGTGTGGTCCCCCTGGCCGGCCACCGACCTTGTCTCCTTCGCCTATATATTCCTCTCGAGGCAAAAACCCTAAATCGTCAATCAGAAATCCACGAAAAGTTCCGCAGCGCCGCTGCCACCAAAGGGGAGATTCGAGGGACAGAAAGTCTCTGTTCCGGCACCTTGCCGGGACGGGGAAGTGCCCCCGGAGCCATCTCCATCGATCTCCACCACCATATCCATCACCATTGTTGATTCCCATGATGAGGATGGAGTAGTTCTCTCTCGAGACTAAGGGTTCTACCGGTAGCTATGTGTTCATCTCTCTCTATATATGCATGATCTTATTGAGATCATGAGCTTGTAATCTATAGATCTACCTTGCTACTCAAGTGCTTTAATAGATCTCTGCTCTCCCCATGTGTGTGAAGTTGACAGTGTGCACACCATGGTGGCGCTTAGGCTAGAGATTACAAATACTTGTTATGAGTTATATTTGGAGTTGGATGTCTTTATGAAATTGTGGTGTTTGTTGGAACCATCTAGTGCTCAAGGTGACAGTGTGGGGTTTTCTAGATGGGAAAGGCTTACTTTGAGGTGTGCTGTTATAGCCCTACCAACGATTAGAGTGTCCAACCGGAGAGTAGTTCAGCGTAGTATCATAAAGAAGAATATATTTATATGAGAGTGTTCACTAGTGAAAGTATGATCCCTAGGCCTTGTTTCTAAGCATTGAAACACCGTTTGCAACTAGATCGGTTACATGTTTGCTTGCTTCCATCTTTATTTCAGTTTGCCTTTAGTCTCTTCCACGCCATCAAGCTATTTTCTATCACCATTACCACTTATAATTATCCATACCACTTGTATTTCACTATCTCTTTGCCGAACTAGTGCACATATACACCTGGCAAGTGTATTGGGTGTGTTGGGGACACAAGAGACTTCTTGTATCTTGATTGCAGGGTTGCTTGAGAGAGGATACCTTTGATCACTTCCTCCCTGAGTTCGATAAACCTTGGGTGATCCACTTAAGGGAAAACTTTCTGCTGTTCTACAAACCTCTGCACTTGGAGGCCCAACAACTTTCTACAAGAATAGAAGTGCGTAGACATCATAGTGCAATACATAGATCATAGTGTGAAAACAAAGTGCAATACAACATCAACACATAGTGCACCCCACAGAGTGCATAGAACTACTTCCGTCCATGCGTCCTTGCGCCTCGACCCCTCCTTGGAGGTATCTTCTTCATCACCTTCGCTTCTTTTTCCGAGTCATCATCATCATAGTGTAGACCTATCATCCTCCTACTAGCTCTTGAACTCTGTGGCGTCTCGTCTTCGACAACATTTTTCTTTCCTTTGTTACAGAATTCATTCGGTGACTAGCGATGGAACTCTTTCCTTGGCTTCAGCATGTAAGAGGAACAATCCTGGTACTCCTCCTCTATCTCATTCTCCATACGAGGCATATACATGTTTGAATGTATGGCTAAGGAAATGCACGGCAAACAAACCAAAAGCACTTAATGCAGGTAAGAAATGTAAGGTTGTCCCATACCTCATCCTCCGTATGATCCTCCGAGGTGGTCTCCTCCTCTTCGTCATCCTCAAGATTAGCGGCTGGGTCAGAAGTCGACTTGGACTTAGAATGTGACGGTGTTGTGTACTTGGGACTGCGACAACCTAACAGGTTAGATAACCGATGCATATTTTGGGCCGAGCGCTGTAAGAAAGTACATGATAAGTCAAAGCATGTAGCACAATATGCCCTATAAGTACTCGTTTCATTTTCATCCTACCTTGAGGAAGTTTCGAAGTATACCTTCTCCCTTTATTCCATCGGGGTATCATGGATAATCGCCTCGATTTAGTCGGCATGTTTCTTTATCTCCTTTTGCTACGGAGTAAAGAACACGAACATGTTAGGAAATAAAGCAATGGAAGGGCAAGGAAAACTTTACCACAAATTTGAGCGAGGAAGATATCGGGATTTCGTTCCCCCTCCCTGACAAGCTTGTTATATTCTTTGTAGGCAAGCTCATCGAACACGCATGGTTCTTCCAATATTTCCTCCTCATAAGACGGCAGGAAAATGGAGACACAAGTATTTTCAAGAAACCACCTGAAGGGTTCGCAGCATAGAAAACAAAAAAAAATCCTATGATGGGAACTATTATATGCCAAGATCTATCTTTTAGATACAAGCAACGTGTGGATATACATCCATAGAGAACATACCCTCGAAGACAACAAAGCTTTGTTAACGAGATGGAACTCGTGGATGATGTAGTCGTACACTTTCCGATCTCAAGATCGTGATGAAGTCTAGCAGGTCCAGTAGGTCCCGTAGGTCCAATAGGTCCATCATATCCAGCTCCAGCAAGTCCAGCACCATCAAGTCCAGCACCGCAAAGCAGCGGTGCATCCGTGATCGCACAGACGTCCGGTACCCCGACAACCTCCGTCCCTCGCTCCAGCAAAGCAGCGGAAGCAACAACTCCTTTCCAGATAAAGCCACCAGGAACATGTATCTTGCTAATCCAAGACCATGGGGGAAAAATACTAGAGGGGAGAGAGATCCTTCACGAGCAGGTGTGTGTGTGTGGAAGAAGGGGTGTGAGGGGGCCTTTTATAGGATGTGGGGTGCACCCCTCCCCATGCCGGCGCCCCATGGAGGTGACCCCTCACCTCCCCCATTCATGTGGTGGTAACCCCCTCCACATATATTTTCCCCTTAACATTCCCTTTTAAAGTCTCCACTTTAAATACATTAAATTTCTCCAAATTTAATGCTCTCTCATTTAATAAAACTCTTTTATTGATTTTATTCAGAATTTTGTTAATTACTTTAATTAACAAACATTCACATAAAACCCCCTGCAACATTTCAATATTACATGCAGAACCAATTTCAGCAATTTCACCCGAAATAGTTTGGTGTCTATCGAAATAATTCTAGCGCTTTTTTAAATCTTTATCTGAAACATATTTGCTCCAAATGGTGTTGGTGTCCCTTAAGTGTGTCACCCTACGGTTCGCGAATAATACAGACATGATCGAGACCCCTCTCTGATCAATAATCAGCAGCGGGACCTAGAGATCTGTACTGACTCCCACATATTCAACGATGACTCTTGTGATCGTGTGAACCTTAAAGTCATAACTAAATCCCTTTGTCTTGCAATATATTAAATGTCAGATATTCGATCATCGACATCCAAATACCTAGTTTGATCTCATTACCGACATGCACTCTTTTCTTGTTCCCGTGATATAACATTCTAGTGATCACATCACTTGCTTGCAAGCTATTCTCAATGTGATATCACCGAGAGGGCCTAGAGTATATCTATCCATCATCGGGATGGACAAGTCCCACTCTTGATCCATGAGCCTCTACATAACACTTTGATAGCACTAAACCCACCTTTATAATCACCCTTTCACGGTATGACGTTTGATGTTATCAAAATACTCTTCCAGTGTTAGTGATTGACATGATCTCATGGTCTAAGGACTAGGATTATTTCGTATGATGTTATAGAAATATAAACACAATGACTTTGATCGTAATGATATACTTCAGATGAATGTTCATCACTTCATTCCACTAATGTTGTGACCTTATTATTAACAACATCCAATGTCCATGATCAGGAAACCTTGATCATCTTGTTAATCAACGAGCTAGTTTATAAGAGAGGCATAACTAGGAACTTTCCTTTTGTTTATTAAACACACATGTATTAATGTTTCCAAATTAATACAATTATAGCATGCAAAATAAACATTTATCATAAACAAGGAATAAGATAATAACCACTTTATTATTGCCTTTCGGGCATATTCCCTTCAGTCTCCCACTTGCACTAGAGTCAATAATCTAGTTTGAAAAACTTTGCGTATTGAACACCTATGGCTTTCTGGTGTTGCATATACGCGATTGCTAGTGGTTAACATAATCTCCGGATCTGACAGTTTCAGGTCCGTGTGTATTTGCATGTCTTTGTGTCTCTACGCATTACTCATTCTCAAATGAGATGGCATTGTATAAATTTGGTCCTTTGGTGAGACCTTTAGTTCGTTCGGGTTAAAATATGTTGATATTATTGTCATACAATATATCTTCATAGTATTAGAACACTTTGAACCACACCAAGTTTGATAACAAACTACTAAACACAAATGCCCTCCTTTGCTGCTATTATAGTAGTCATATACTTAGCCTTTTGTTGTAGTAACCGTCACAATGTCTCAACTTTGGAACTCATCCAAATCCATCATGGAACATCCTTTCCATTACATTGTGCCACCCATAGTCTAAATTGAGATAAATTTTAATTTGTATCTTGTGACAAAACTAGTATCAATGTAACACTTTACAATGAACTCCCTTTAACTATTTGTCACTTATACATGATATATTCTTAGTTCTTCCAAAGCTCATAAGAATATCTTTACTATCGTCCAATGATCATCTTATGAATCATTCTGGTATGTGCTCATAACATTTAGAGCATAGGACATATCTGGATATATAGATATCACGGTATAATCGATCAAAATCTTCATGTGATTTTACTCACTAAGTGTTGAAACACTTGAATCTTGATACAATCCTTTCCATGCAACAAGAACCTTTCTTTTTATTTCCATATTGAACCCTTTCAATATCTCATATATGTACGTCTGGCACAACCATATTAGTGCCTCAATCTATCCATATAGACATTGATGCCAAATATTCCGGTTTTGCCCAAGTCTTTCATCGAAATCCTATTTTAATGAAATTCTTAACTTGTGTCAATAAAAGATACATCATTTCCAATCAACGATATGTACTCTGCATAATGTATTGGAAATTTGTCTCAGCGCTCCCACTTAATTTCTTACAAATGCAAGCATCTTCATTGTCTCCGATGAATTTAAAATCCTTTAACATTTTCATCATGGTGACAACTCCCCTGTGCTCACTTCAACTATTGAAGTTTGCATGCCCTTTTAGCACCCTTTGAATTAACAAAACCCTTCGGACCGTGTCTTGTACACATCATAGGTAACCGTTCTATTAGAAGAACATTCATTTGTTTGTTCAACTACCATACACCAAATTATATGTAGTGGTTGCTACATTAATCTGTCAAGACTAAATATCGCTATGAAAGATCAAATCTTGTCATAGTCAACTCCTTGAACATTGTCGTGAACTTCTTTCCGACATGTCGACTATTTCATAGATGTTAAACATCCATGTCTATTTCTTTATAGATCCAAACATGAACGATAGGCTTCACGCCTTTCCAGAGGGTCTTCCAAGTTCAGAAACTTGATTTCTCATGTATGGATACTATCACGGATTCTATGACTTCTAGTCATTTTATGGAGTCAGGGCCCATCATCGCTTCTTTGCATGCAGTCGGTTCATCATTGTCAAAACAATAACTACCTGTTTATCAAATCTCACTATTTGATTCTTACCCGATGCATACGGTTCAAATAGGAACTCTAATCTCCAAGATCACAATCTTTGTAATCACAGGAGCCCTGAGCATTGTGGCCATCACCGGGACACTTTTCGGCACTGTGCTACTTAGCACATATAGCTAAGGTTCAACAACCTTATCAAAGTTCGATTGTCCTCCCACTTAACTTTTCGTGACAAATTCCTTCTCAAGAAACTTGGCGTTCCAAGCGACAAACTCTTGTCCTCGGTGTTATGGAGGAATTCCCAACAAATTCTTTGGGATAACCTACAAAGACGTGTTTATCCGACTTTGGTTGTAAACATTTTACTTATGCATAGCATACCAAAATTTAAGAAAAGACAACTTAGGTTTTATCCCAACCATAACCCATATGGTGTCATTTCAACGAATCACGATGGTGCTCTTTTCAGTGTAAAAGCGGTAGTCTCTAAAGCTTTAATCCTTAAAACATAATGGCAGTTTTATAAAAAAACACCTTTGATCTTACCATGTCAAACAAGGTTTGATTTGATCTCTCGAACATACCATACTCCTGTGGTTTATCGGGAAATGCAAATTCATGAAACAATTCTTGAAATCTTAGGTGTTTTGCTAAATCTGTAACTCAAATATCTTCCTTTATGATCAAATCATAAACTCTTTTATTTTCTTGTTACAATGATTTTTCACTTCATCTTGAAAGTCTTTGAACAATTTTCAAATGTTTCATACTTCTTCCTTATTAAGTAAATATATAGATATATCCACTCATATTTCTGGAGAAATCATATGAAGCAAAAAGATCCATCACATATGGCTACACATAATGGACTATGCACATCAGCATGCACAATTCCCAGTAAGCTAGTCATCCGTTCCTCTTTGGCCTATGAACTGTGTTTCAATTATCTCGAGGAAAGTGTCGCAAGCGTCAATTGATCAAAATCAAAAGACTCCAAAAAACCATAAACATGGAGTTTCTTCATGTTTACTTTCCAATATAATTCAAACAGCAATGTCACTTCATAAGTGATCTTCTAATCATTTGTCTTACGACATTTTAGCAATAATGTTTATGGATGTGATTTCTCCAACTAGACTTGTAAAAGTTCATCCATCCTTTATGGAATACGGTAATTATTTGAACAACCATTGTTCTCGTAATACCGGAACAAAATAACAGTTATTAAAACAAATCTTGAAGGCTAGGTTTGACGACAACGAAAAACACAATAACACTTTATTTGTTTTCGATGAACATCATCACTTATTCTGTTGCTAGTTACTGTAACTACCTCGGTGAATTACGCTCTTAGTTACATGCCTGGATGAGCGAAAGTGGTTAAAATAGTACGGTGGGGCCAAGGGCCACTCACAGGTAGACCTTTCGGCTGTCCTAACCACTTTCAGAACATCGGGACAAGAACGAGCGGCGTAATCGGCAGACGAAGGGATTAACTACATACACAAGTGAGTATGTATGCAAGTCACATACAACAGTCCTTAGAGCCATTCCATCTAAAAGACAATAAAAATATTGCAACGCCGTACGGCAAGATCCAAATATCCTAGATAGAGATAATAATTTAGGATAGCTCCTCATACATCAAACATCAGAGTATCAGGCAGAAGCGGAAGACAAAATCTGAGTACGGATAAGAAGAAAATCGGCATAAGATGCCACATAAATAAACACATCCCGCCCACAGATCTCACGGATCCCCATTCCCGGAATCTCTACACCGAGTGATCGTTGTAAACATCATCCGTCTCCTCCACCCAGTATCCATCTTGCGAGTATACCTGTTCATCTGAATCAAACAATTTATCGTGTGAGACCCTAGGGGTACTCAGCAAGTCTTTATGCCTCTAAAGGGGACATAACCTGGGGTGACGCAATTGCAGCAAAAGATAATAACTAACAAGTCTATAGATACTCGCTAACCATCCGCCTAACCAAAGATAGACGGATGTCCGTTAATTAAGAACAACAGTTATAACAGTATAATTAACAGATCCATCCTCCTTCTCGCTTACCAACGAGAAAGCGGACGAACAACCCCCATTCGTTGGCAGTTTTATTAACCATTCCATGAGTCTTGCACTATTTACTAGTCAGGTACTTAGTCAAATTAAAAGCGGTACTTTAGTTATACTTGTCTATGATCGAGAAACTGTGCTCCAAGTCGTCCATAACCGCGGACATGGCTTTCAGAAAGTTTTACCCTGCAGGGGTGCACAAATAGCAACACACACTCGATCAACCTCGGAAAAACCAACTCAAAACCCAACGAGGCATTCACGACAAAGCGATCACAGGATTCAAAAATATTTCAGGGGGGCACCCCAATAAGCTACCCGCAACGAAGTTGGCCGGCTCTGAGACGAACCCAGGGTTTGCGACAACGGCTGTAAATGACTAGGAACCCGAAAATGTGACTGGGCTTGTCGATACCGCGAAATCGTGCCACGGTCCCTAAACAGTACAGGTGCTCCTCGCACAATCTTAAATAAAGCAGTAAACATGGCATAAGTACAGGATAGTGATAAAGCCCCAAACTACTTTGTGGCCCCAAGAAATAAGAATGAATCAAGCTCTGGCTCAGGGGGGTCCACAGGCCTCCCGGATGTGGATAGTGCAAATAGTCAAGGAACAGGAATCAAGTACTCGGGGCCCTACGGGACACAAGTGAGCATAAAAACCAAATAGCAGATATTGCCCACCGGTGCCTCTTTCATTAGTTATCCCATTACTACTCAGGTTAAGTTGTTTAGGTACCTCGTTATCCATCAGACACTCACATACCCTACACATTCTGTTCTACGACTCGCATGGCTCAATCAACTCCTGTAGTAATGGCTCATGGGATGGAGGAACAAGCTTCGGTGGGGTTTAAAAGTAAAGGCTATGCAGTACTTGGGATTCAATTTAATGCAATCGCAACTCAATGATGCAAGAATAAGATAGAGGCAATAGGTACTATATGTATGCAAGCATGTGGTACTGCTTTCCTGGCAGCTCAGTTGAAGCGAGAGAAGGATCTGGGTAGTGCTCCTGGGATTCCTGATATATCCCCTGCTCGGCGCCTATTCGAAGAAGAACCAAACAAACATGGGCCAACATAAATAAAGTGCACAAGCATATGAATAAAATGCGACAAGCAAACAAGCATGCCATGATGAATGATGCACAATTTACATGGCAATGAAGTAGCATGGCATGAGTGAGGTGTGGGGTACAAGAGTAAAGCATTTTATTAAGTTTTAGTCATGTTTTGCTCTCATAACACTTGCTGTATACTTTATATTTATATGATGCATGCTGCAATTCAGAACAAGGAATGCATATATAGAACGGGCTCGTCAGGCTGATCGATTTAGACATATTATTTGTCAAATTTGGAGTTATAGATTTAAAGTTATTAATTTATTAAGAAAAGGCATTTTATTGTAATTTTAATCATCTCGAAATTTTAAAGTGTGCAAACATTATTTTGAACAGCATATTTGAATTCCTCACATTTTTCTGATTCCAAAACATATATCATTTGTATTATTTGGAATTACAATTTAAAAGTTATTTAAAAACAGACTTAAAAACATATTTAAACATTTCTGAATTCATTTTTATTTAAAACAGAAAACCACCAAAACTTTTTATACTCAGCCTGAGCTAGCCACCGTCATGCAGGTGGGCCTCATTGTTGGCATCTTGTGGCTAGGACTTTGCTACAGCGTGCCTGACCATAGGGGCCAGCCGGTGGGTCCGGCGCCAAAAGAGGCCCACGCGACAGCGAGCGGAGCGGGGGTGACACGTGGGGATCTAGGGCTGCGGGTTGAGGGCTGGAAAACTTGGGTCCCTTTTTGTAAAAAGTCCCGCGACGATGACAGGTGGGACCTGGGGTACTGCGGGTTGAACAGCAAAAGGCGCAGGGGGGTATGTGCAAAAAGGGCACGGTACTATGGATCTTCTATGTCCCTCTTTGTCGAGAGATCGGTGTGCGGCAATGGCCGGCCTTGTGGGATCGAACCCGTGTGGCAGGCGCCCAGTTGAGGTGTGTGGAGCCAGTGCGGTAGAGGTAGGAGGGTGGCGGAGGCGGATGGTGTCTGGTTAAGCCGTCTGCGGCGATGGCGGGCGAGCAACAGGCCGCCAGCGCGCATAGCGTGTTCGGCAAAACGAGCGGCGAGGTCAGCATGCGGCGGAGAGGGAGAGGATGTCTGGGAGGCATAGAGGCTCACCGTGGGGCGGTCGGTGTAGGTGGTTCGGGCTGGGGAGCAGCCGATCATCGGGGTAGCAGGCGGCCAGCCGGATTAGGGTTTTCACGGGGCGCGCCAGTGTGCAGCAGGTACGGGGCCTCCTCCTTCTCGTCACGTGCACAGGGGCGTCGCCGGGGTGCCTGTGGTCTTCCTCGACACCAACAATGCCACGCCTGCCTGCTGGAACCTGTGGAGGAAGCCGATGCCGAGGGGTGGCCGACGATTGAGAAGAGATGGTAGTGGAGGAAGCTTTGGCGCCGTGGCCTGGGAGGATCTGGAGCGCACGGCAGAGAGAGGGGAGGGGGTAGATAGGGATGGTGAGAGAGAGGGGGTGTCGTGGCCTGGTGGAGAAAAAGGTGGCTTCGGCCACCTTTTCCCTGCCCTCTTCCTCACGTGCTAGGCACGGCGCGGCAGAGCGAGAGGCTGGAGCTGGGCCAGGGAGAGGAGAAGGAGTGGCCTGGCCTGGGTGGGGCTTTGCTGGCAGAGAGAAAAAGAGAGAGGAGGGAGAGGCTCGGTAGCTAGGGTTGGAGGGGTAGCTCGGCAAAGGAGGGTGTTGGGGTAGAGCTAGGGTGGTTAGGGTAGATAGTTAGGTTAGAGAGGTTGGTGGGGGTGCCTTAGCCGAAGCTAGGGAAAGAGGGAAAGGCAGCCTCGGCATGGTGAGGTGAGGTGATGGGATTAGGTTTGGAGAGAGGAATTAGTGAGAGAGTGTAGGGGTAGGTTTAGGGTTTTAACATGGTCCAAGCTAAGATCAAGCATGGAGGGGGTGGTGAGATGGAGGGGTGAGAGTGAAGGTAGTGAGGATAGGGTTTAGATGATGCATGATCAGGGCAAGATTAAGTCTGAGGGGAGGAGGGATCTGAAGATGGTCTCACATGATTATGCATGGCATTTACACATGTGAGGGGAGATGAGGTTGGAGATGGTGAGAGGAAGAGAAAAGGAGCTCACAAGGAAAGGACCCACTCAAAAACCAAAAGAAAACCAAAAGAGTGGCATGGTGATGTTTGTTGCATGGCCCATGCAGGAGCATTAAATGCCATGTATTAATCTTGTGAAGACAAAATAATTAATCATGGCAGTTATACACATGCATTCCAAAATATGGAATAAGGCCAAGCTAAGAGGTCAACAAGGAGGTTCCATGTGGAGTGGATAGAGATGTTCATATTTGAATATATTCTGGACATGCTAGTGTGTGTATTCCACTAGGTGCATAATATCCTCAAAATATTACAATAGGAACAACTATTCCAAAACCACCCATATGGAAGCTACAAGAAGGGATACACCCACAAACATGCAAAGGTGGCCCACATATCAATAATGTGAAAACCACATGATGCATATCTGCATGTGGAATTAGAATTGGATCCATCCCAACCCACATGAGCTAGAGGTAAAACCCAACAAAGTGCAAAGCTCATATTTAGTTGGATGGTGGAATTATAAGGTGGTGACAGAGAAAGGTGATGGAGTTGAATAAAAGATATGCCCCCAACTCAACTTGGGCATCAAGCATTTATCAAGAACCAAATACAATATATCAAGAGGCAAATACAATTAATAATGCATATGGGATAAGAACCAAAAGAAAAGGGTTTTATATGATGCTCAAATGCAAGGTGGCATGATGACATGAGCATGATATAATAATGATGCAACTAATCATATGTAGGAAGTAGCATTATATAGACTAGGCTAGTAGCATTGCAATTGTTAGACAATTGGGATGCTACAGTTACTTAGGCTGTTGTAGTTCATGAATTGTGTTGTTCTGTATGACACTTCACACCAACCAATTCGGTATCCAATACCGAAGAACCACATTGTTTAACAAGCAAGGAATACAGCCATAACATGTATATCTTCTATATACCTAAGTTGGACATCTCCAACTTTTTCTTTTCTACCAAATATTTTATAGATTCTCTTTCAGTAATTCCTTTTCCTTTTAAAAGAATGTATAAACATCAATAGTGGTGTCATTCACATGACACATAGTACAAAGCGTGTATAGTCAAATAATAATACCTTTGGACTTGCACTTTGAAGTGGATCACCATCATCAAATGTTTGGCATTCTTTCAAAAATCTATTCTTTAGTAATCTTTTAGTGTAGTAAACATTTTACTTACATCTTCTATTCATCCTTATCATGACAACTTTCATGATCAAGCTACTATAGCCTATAAGGATGAATCATGAGTATAATATCAGTTCCTAAAACCTTTTTGGTAGATTAGGACGCCTAGCATCTCCAACCTTCACAAATTCTCATACAATATGAGAACGTGTATTTTGTTAAATTATACTCTATCATATTGCAACCATAAACTTTGTTTCAGATGTCACAATATCTTTCACACATGATGGTTTCTGAAACAATTATTTTAGCTCCTAGATAACCTCGATATTAAAACAACTTTTGAATATCAAGAATCATGGAGGCAAACATGATACTTTAGATACTAACATTGGAATTCTTACTCTTGATTTAATACTACTTATTAAACTTTGCGGAGTAAGTGAGGTTTTGCTGAAAGTTTGCAATAGGATTTCTAAACTTTAGATTGACAATAAAAACAATACGATACCAGTTCTAAAGTAATCCAGAATTCTATAGTTCCATTATCTCAATTACAACTAAGCATAAGGTAGTAAACAAATGCCAATGACTACAACAAATTATGCAAATTCACTTTGATTTAGTTTATGACAAATTTGGTTTGACTAATCCAAATTAGAAATGAACTCCCACTCAAAAACGACATCCCTCGTGCCTTTTTGGTGATTACATGAACCAAATCCACTACACCAAGTCCGATCATCACGTGAGTCGGTGTAGCTTCAAAGGCGAGCATCTATATGGGCATCATATCAACTATATGACTCATGCTTAACCTTTCGGTCCGTGTTCCGAGGCCATGTATGTACATGCTAGGCTCGCCAAGTAAGAACCTTAGTACTCACGTGTGTAAAACTGTCTTACTCCCGAAATATGATCGTGGATTCAAGTACACCTGATCATCACGTGATGTCTTGAAGCGGCAAAACATAAACGGTGCGTACTTAAGGAAGAACACATTTTTATATTGATATCTAAATGAGGGATCATCTTATAATGCAACTAAAAGCGCCAAACTAGCAATATAAGATACGAACATCATATGTGTAAAGTGGGATGATATGGTCCATGCATTTGATCACCATCATATGCATCGTGGTATGATCTCTATCATTCCTTTGTGTGTAAGGCCAAGGTCTATGGAACTTACATGTTAAGTGTGTTGTAAGAGTATCTACCATACATCAACTTACAACATTACCATATCATGACACTAGCCCAACAACGATCTAAACTAGATGCCTCTAATTTATCAATTGCAAGTTTTTACGTGGCTTAGGGCTTTCGAAGATAGAACCGGTCTTACCTACGAACATGGAACCGCAACGATGATAACTAAGTTATTAGCAACTCGTTGTAAATCAGATATTGACTATAGTAGGAGAGACAGACACCCGCCGGCCACTTATGCAAAACCAGTTGCATGTTAGTCGTGGAACCGGTCTCATGTGCGATGACATGTAAAGTTGGTTCGGGCCGCTTCATCCCACTATGCCACCAATATCCAAAATACATGAAAGAAGCAATAACATGATCATCATCGCCCACATATAAACATATGTGTACTACCCGTGCAAAGAATCTAAACATAGATTAGGCTCTGATACTACTGAAGGTTCGCAACATAGAAAACAAAAAAATTCCTATAATGGAAACTAGTATACGCCAAGATCTATCTATTATATACAAGCAACGTGTGGATATACATCCATAGAGAACATACCCTCAAAGACAACAAAGCTTTGTTAAAGAGATCTCAAGATCGTGATGAATGATGGGGTTCGTAGCAAGGAAAACAAAAATTTTCTATCGCATACAAACAAACAAGCCAAGATCTATCTACTAGATTGCAGCAACGAGTCGATAGAGGAACTCACCCTCGAAGATTCCAAAGCGGTTAACGAGAGCAGATTCTCGTGGGTGATGTAGTCGTACTCTTTTCCGATCTCAAGATCGCGTGAGCGATCCTTCCAGCGCACGTTCCAGCAGCGCGCTCCGTAGTCGGTCACACGTTCGGTGCTCGAAGACCTTCCTCTCCTTGTTCCAGCAGACGGAGGTTGTAGCACTCTCCTCGCGATTAAAGGCTGGCGTGGTACCAAGTAGAGGGAAATCCTGAGGCTTCGCCTTAAGCCGGTGCGAGTATGGTGGAGCTTATGAGAGAGGATATTTGTGGTCTAGTAATTAGACACACCAATTAGAAGGCTCTAAATCAATTAGAAGGCTCTAAACCGCTGGCTAAAGCAATTAGAAGCTCTAAACCAAAACGGCTCTAAACCGGAGATTAGAGGTGGAACTTGTGTGTCCTTGGAGGGGAGGCCCTGCCCCTCCCTTTATAGGTGGGAGGGCCGGCGGCCAAGGGGAGGAGTCCCTCCCCAAGTCGGCCTTGGGAGGCGCAGCCAAGGGACTCCTCCCCAAGTCGGCCTCCACCTCCTCCTCTTTTCCCACTTCCCAAAATTGCCGTTTGACTTTCAAACTAGCCGTTTGACTTTTCAATTTAGGATTTAAATAAACCCTTTATTTTGGACAGCAAGAACACCTAATACATGATGCAATCATTCCAACTTACAATGACACATTCATGTACCCTTCCCCCTCACGAGTGCGGACATTAAGGACCTTCTAGAATGTTCCGATGAAAACACGGAACCATTCCCCAACTCAAACGGGACTTTCCTTATATGAATCTTATTCTCCGGACCATTCCGGATCACCTCGTGATATCCCGGATCCCATCCGAGACTCCGAACAACATTCGGTCTCTTTCTCATAATACCATAACTACTCAAACAACGGCGAATCCTTAAGTGTGTCTCCCTACGGTTCGTGAATTATGCGGACATGATCGAGACACTTCTCCGAACAATAACCAATAGAGGAATCTAGAAATTCATATGGCTCCCACATATTTCTACGATTACTTTGCGATCGAATGAACCACTTACATACGATACCAATTTCCCTTTGTCTCACGATATGTTACTTATCCGAGGTTTATGATCGTCGGTATCTCTGCATACCTAGTTCAACCTCGTTACTGATAAGTACTCTTTTCTCGTTCCCGTGATATGTGATCCCTTGTGACCCAGTCACATTCTTGCAAGCTAATTGGATGACATTTCACCGAGAGGGCCCAGAGAATATCTATCCGTCATATGGATGGACAAATCCCACTCTTGATCCATGTGTTTCAACCAATACTTTCCGAACACTCAATACCACCTTTATAGCCACCCTGTTACGGTGTGGTGTTTGATGACATCAAAGCATCCATCCAGTAAAGGTGATATGCATGATCTCATGGTCGAAGGAATTAGGTTACTATGTATCAGAAAGCATATAGCAATTGAACTATTGAAATGACTTGATCTTTATGCTACGCTTATCTATAGGAGTATGTCCACCATATCATTCTCCTAACGATATGATCTTGTTGTTTGATAACATCTCAATGTTCATGATAGGGAAACCACAATCATCAATCAACCAACAAGCTAGTGAAGTATAGAGGCTATACTAGGGACTTCAAATTAAGTTTACAAATCACACAAGTATTAATGGTTTCCTTGTTAATACTATTATAGCATGAATGTAAACATTTATCATAAACACAAAGATATAATAATAACTACATTTATTATTGCCTCTAGGGCATATCTCCAACAATGAAGTCTAGCAAGTCTAGTAGGTCCAGCTCCAGCACGTCAGATCCAGCTCCAGCAAGTCCAGCATCACCAAGTCCATCACCGCAAAGCAGAGGTGCATCCATGATTACACACACGTTTGGTACCCCGACAACCTCCGTCCCTCGCTCTAGCAAAGCAACGGAAGCAGCAACTCCTTTCCAGATAAAGCCATCGGGAACATGTATCTCGCTAATCCGAGACCATGGGGGAAAATACTAGAGGGGGAGAGAGATCCTTCACGAGGAGGTGTGAGTGAGAAGTGAGGAGATGGGGGACTTTTATAGGAGGAGGATGGGTAGCCCCTCCCCATGGCCGGCGCCCATGGAGGGTTCCCCTTCACCTCCCTCATTCATGTGGTGGTAACCCCCTCCACATAAATATGCCCCTTCACATTCTCTATTAAAGTCTCCACTTTAAATGCATTAAATTTATCCAAATTTAATGCTCTCTCATTTAATAAAACTCTTTTATTAATTTTATTCAGAATTTTTTAAATTACTTTAATTAACAAACATTCATATAAAAAACCCTGCAACATTTCAATATTACATGCAGAACCAATTTCAGCAATTTCACCCAAAACAGTTTTGGTGTCTATTAAAATAATTCCAGCGCTTACTTAAATCTTTATCTGAAACATATTTGCTCCAAATGGTGTCGATATCCCTTAAGTGTGTCACCCTACGGTTCGCGAATAATGCAGACATGATCGAGACCCCTCTCTGATCAATAATCAACAGCAGGACCTGGAGATCCGTACTGACTCCCACATATTAACCGATGACTCTTGTGATCGTGTGAACCTTTAACGTCGTAACTAAATCCCTTTGTCTCGCGATATATTACATGTCCGAGTTTCGATCATTGGTATCTCCATACCTAGTTTGATCTCGTTACCGACATGTACTCTTTTCTTGTTCCCGTGATATAATTTTATAGTGATCACATCACTTGCTTGCAAGATATTCTCAATGTGATATCACCGAGAGGGCCCAGAGTATATCTATCCATCATCGGGATGGACAAATCCCACTCTTGATCCATGAGCCTCTACATAACACTTTCGTAGCACTGAACCCACCTTTATAACCACCCTTTCACGGTGTGACGTTTGATGTTATCAAGATACTCTTCCAGTGTTAGTGATTGACATGATCTCATGGTCTAAGGACTATGATTACTTCGTATGATGTTATAGCAATATAAACACAATGACTTTGATCGTAATGCTATACTTCGGATGAATGTTCATCACATCATTCCACTAATGTTGTGACCTTGTTATTAACAACATCCAATGTCCATGATCAGGAAACCTTGATCATCTTGTTAATCAACGAGCTAATTTATAAGAGAGGCATAACTAGGAAATTTCCTTTTGTTTATTAAACACACATGTATTAATGTTTCCAAATTAATACAATTATAGCATGCAAAATAAACATTTATCGTAAACAAGGAATAAAATAATAACCACTTTATTATTGCCTCTCGGGCATATTCCCTTCACCACCGAAGGTAGTTGTTGAATGCAATTGGGCAATGAGCTCTTCCGCTATTCCATTCGGTTTACTGAGCCTTCTCCACACAAATCAAGAACTCCATAACATACTTAGTATGATGGTGATCCCACTTCTTGATCTTTCTCTACTTCTTCATGTTCAACCTACATAACAACAAAGAACTTTGTTACTACAACCAAATAGATTACGAAGATGCAATTGAGGAAAAGGTTCTCATGCTAACTAACTTATGAAGCTCCTTGTCGGTGTCCTTCCACATGGTAGGGTGAGCCTGAAACAACCCGAACTGCCTCATCACACGGTGTGGCAGATGGTACTCAACCGCCCAATTGCAAATTAATGGGTAGCACATGAGCCAAGAATCTTTTCCTCCAAGCACTTCGAGTTAAGATCAAAACCATATGCAATACCAAAATCTTCCCCGCCACCATAAGTCTCCCACTCCACCTGCAACATATCACAAGAACATGTTTTTTTTGTAGATTTTGACTCGGGTAAAACATTCTGGGAAGTGATGTAAAGACAAACATTTACCTGCTTGGGCGTAAGCGCATCAAACTCATTAGTGCACTTCATGTACATGGCATCAACATTGCTAGTCATCTCCGACACGATGTCCCACTTGTAAGCCCAAGTGGAGAGGCGTAGAGGGTGTCTCCTAAACTCCGGCCAAGGAAGGTAGCCCGGCTATTTCGGATGCCCTACTGGTACACGATCCCAGCTCCATACTGAGAGGAGAACCATATCACCACCTATTCCGGTGTTGTCCCTTGACCTACAACAAGCATCATCCAACTGCAAGTAAACGAAAAAAGGTCAGGATATGATATGTGTGGAGTGGAAATGTATGAATGAACTCAGTGTGAACAAGTGATTACCTGTCGGTACAAGTAGGCAAGAGCCGCCAAACCCCAGCTAATATTGCTATCAAAGTGTTTTAGAGCCTTCAGCCACATCCACTGAGCGGTTCTACCTCCGTTGTCAACAAACAGAGTCCTAGAGAGGACATACTAGACGTACACACGAGCATGTATCTCGATCACCTCAACCTCGGTTGGCTCCAGGCAATGCGCAAAGTTCTCCACAATCCACACGTATGGCGTGCCTGCTGGGACTCTATCTTTACTCTTGTCTTCAAGTTCTACAGGAGCCATACCAATAAGTAGCTGCATCTGGTGCCACCCGTTAGAATCTGTGTTCATACACAAAGGGTTACCCGTGATAGGAAGTCCAAAGATCATGGAAACATCCTGAAGAGTGGGGGTGATATCGCCAGTCCGAAGGTGGAAAGTGTGCGTCTCCGGCCTCCATCGGTCGACAAGTGCGGTGATGGAAGCCGTGTTGATGTTTGGTGTCGACCAGCTCACAAGCGTGATGAAAGGGAGGAGGCGTAGCTGCTGGATGTAAGGAGTGTACCAGCCGTCGTATGACATCTCACTCGAGGAAGCGCCATGAAACCGAATCTTGAGGGGATGAAGCTTCTGCATACATAAAAGTCAAAATATTATGCTTCTTTACAGGTCCAACACAATTGAATCAATAGAAAAATTTAAACAAACAAGTCCAACTATGGTTTTATTACCATATGTGTCTCCACCATCAAGTATCCCCGGTGTTTCTTATCATAATAATCATCAAGTAGCCACACCATTCTACATATATATTCCAAACATCAATAAACATGTGAGTGGTTCATCCTATGTGGCCATTGTTTCAATTTCTACAAGAAACTCAAAAAGATATGGGAGCACATTATTCATACATTTATACAACCATCATATACAAATCAAATCAACAACCACACTGACATTCCCCGACAAATACAACTAACATACAACTACCAAGTAATCAAAAAACATGAACACATCAGGCTAAATATGAATCCATCTAGACCTAGGTTTCCAAACAAATAAGACTAAAATGTGCAAGATTTTTTGGATGAAAAAAGAGGGGATTGGTGACCCACAAGCATAGGGGGTGTATCGCAGTATTTTTGATAAGTAAGAGTGTCGAACCCAACGAGGAGCAGAAGATGCTGGCTAGTGGTATGGATCAGGAATTCTCTGCAAATACTTAGCAAACGGATTTTTAGGGGTTTTTGATAAGCAAGTAAACAAAGTACGAGTAAATAAAGACAGTAGGAATAAATGCAGCAAGTGGCCCAATCCTTTATGCAGCAAAGGACAAGCCGGTTGTATTACTTAAGATGACCAAACGTTCTCGAGGACACATGGGAAGACTGTCAAGTGCTTTCGCTTCATATAGTTGATTAATCTTCGTTAGCTTGCTAAGTGTTGTGTGGGTGAACCTGTGCTAATGTACCGACCTTCCTAGGACTAATACATACTTGTGATTATACCCCTTGCAAACATCCGTAAGTACAAAAAAGTAATTAAGGTAGAAACTTAACCATGGCTTTAAACTCTAAGACCCTTACGTCCCTTGTGCAATGGTTTCCTAATGGGGTTCAGCTTTCTGTCACACCGGCAACCCCTACGATTAGTAGCCAAATACACAATGCATTCCCCTAGGCCCATATAGGTGAAGTGTCATGTAGTCGACGTTCACATGACACCACTAGAAGAAGTACACCACAACTTAAATATCAAACTATTGAATCTTTCTCAATACAATTCCACTACTAACAACATGACTTCTCCCATGTCCTCAAGAACAAAACGAACTACTCACAAGACATCATATGGATCATGATCAGACATGGAATAATGATGTACAACAATCTGAACATAAACAATAATTCAATGGTTCACTCAATAGCATCAACTACAAAGAGTAATCAACACTGGAAAAGTTTCCCCTACGATCTCCCCTCTCCAGGAAGGAATTCCCCCGGCAGAAATCTGTCTGCCGGAGAGATCTTTCTCTCTCGGTGTTTTCCGCCCCGCAGAGGCGGCGGAATCTTTCTGTGGTCCCTCTCCGAGTCTTAGGGTTTCGGGAGGATAATATACGTCAGAGGGGAGTGCACAGGTGGGCGGGTGGCTAACAAGCTGGCGTGGCCTAGAAATTTGCCGCCAATGGGTAGTTGATACATCCAAAATGTATCTACTTTCCCGAACACTTTTGCTATTGTTTCTCCTCTATACTTGTGTGATTTGGATGCAACTAATGCGAACTGACGCTGTTTTCCAGCAGAATTGCCTTGGTGTCTACTTTTTGTGCAGAAAATCAACTATCAGGAAAAATCCCGAAAAATATGCCAAAAATCCTATTTCACCAGAAGACACCCGGAGCCAGAATACGAGACGGAGGGGCTAGGCCAGAACCACACCACCTGGCAGCGGCAAGCCAGGCCGCGCCCGAGGTGGTGGCCGCCTAGACTCCCAGGCCTCTCTCTCGCCTATAAGGAGCCTTGACCTAAAAAACTTGAGGGGTTGACGTTTTTCCGAAGGAGTTCCGCTCCGCCACCACCAGATTCCACGAAACAGCACCAGAAACTCTGTTCTGGCACCCTGCTGGGACAGGGAATTGGAGGAGATCATCGCCATCATCATCACCATTGCTTCTCCATCGACCATCCATGTTTCTCCCATCTATGAGTGAGTAATCCCCCGCTGTAGGCTATGGGGATGGTAGGGATTGGATGAGATCGTTCATGTAATGGCATCAGATTGTTAGGGCATGGTGCCTAGTATCTTTTATTAGTGCTTTATGACTTTGTTGCGACTTGTTGTGCTTAATGCTTGTCACTAGGGCCCGAGTGCCATGATTTCAGATTTGAACATGTTATTGATTCATTATGATAGTATTGTTCTTGGTCTTATCCACAAGTTGTATACACACGTCGTTGTCCGGAACCTATGGTCCCGGCGATGTAAATCGGGGTAGCCGGAAGGGAAAGGCTTTGATGTGAGGATCACATGTGTTCACGGAGTGTTAATGCTTTGCTCTGGTGCTCTATTAAAAGGAGCACCTTAATTGCCAGTAGTTCCCTAGAGGTCCCGCTGCAAACGGGCTGGCAGGACAAAAGATGTTGTGCAAGTTCTCATTGCGAGCACGTATGACTATATATGGAACACATGCCTAGGATTGTCTAGTACTTGGATGATTTATCTTATTTATCTGCAATTGCCCTATGTTCTGATTGCTATGTGAATTGTCTTATCCATGGAACGCCCGTCCATCCATCCCTATGCCTACCACACTCGAATCCCACTGTTTACTACTTTTGTTACTACTGTCTTTGCTTTGCTACTGCTATTACTTTACTATTCCTACTACAAAACTGTTTCTACTGATAAACTGCTGTGAGCAAGATTGTTTCCAGGTGCAGCTGAATTGACAACTCAGTTGTTAAGGCTGATAAGTATTCTTTGGCTCCCCCGGTGTCGAATCAATAAATTGGGTTTCACTTCCCTCGAAAATACTGCGATACACCCCCTATACTTGTGGTTCATCAGTGGTGTGGGCCCCCTGTGGCCCATCTCCAGCCCCCCTTCTGGCTTCCTTCGTCTTCTGGAAAAATAGGATTTTCCGTATATTTTCTGGGATTTTCTGATCTTCGCAAATTTTGCCTCCAAACAACACCTTTTCCATCAGAATCCTGACTGCAGCGGTCCATGCTCCAAAAGTCATCAACCATGCAAAAACAGATGAAATAACATAAGTATCACCTCTCAATACGAAAATATATCAATGAATAATAGTGAATTATGACATAGAATAGTGATGTAAAATGGACGTATCAACTCCCCCCAAGCTTAGACTTCGCTTGTCCCCAAGCGAAACTGAGCTCAATAAACATGGCCTCAGGTTTATGGAGTGAAGAGTCGATAAAAGAATACGGACAAGAAGCATCACATTCATCAAATACATAGATCATAATAGAAGACAACTCACTATTATATAACTCAACTTGTAATAGGTTAAGGGAACACAATAAAGTTACATAAAGTGAATCATAATTGGTAATGGCAAACTTAGCTCTTGGTTGAAGAATAGTTGATAATTTGCTGGAGTTCACAAATAACTGGTTTTCAATGATAGCTTTCAAAGTAGTAAACATCAAGATAAGAGCAATGTGCAAAACAAGGAACATAAGAAACATGATTGAATAAATCATCATATGAATGAATGAAACACAACAACTCAAAATACTTGCTGAGATAGAAGGGAGTAGGTTTACTGACTCAACCAAAAAGTAAAAGAAAGGCCCTTCGCAGAGGGAAGCAGGGATTGCAAGTCTCATAAAGAGCTCCCAAAAATTATGATACTTACTAGCTTTTAGCTCTCATTGCCCCTATCATAGGCATCTTTAGGTGATTAAGGTTAAAGTGATCAAACATGAGGATATGCATTAACAAGTTGTAAATTGAGAATCTCATGTCCCTTGAATACGAGGGCCGCTCCTCATGCTACTCAAGTTTAGTCACCGGTAAGTTCTTGTCATCGTAAGCATATGTGTATCATAGAGAACCGCCAACGGGGTACCCCTTGTCCGATGATACGGAAGAATCTCCATATCAAAATAACAAGGCAAGCAGACAACAAGCATCTCCAGCCCCCTGTGGCCCATCTCCAGCCCTCCTGTGGCCCATCTCCAGCCCCCCTTCTGGCTTCCTTCGTCTTCTGGAAAAATAGGATTTTCCGTATATTTTCCGGGATTTTCTGATCTTCGCAAATTTTGCCTCCAAATAGCACCTTTTCCATCAGAATTCTGACTGCAGCGGTCCATGCTCCAAAAGTCATCAACCATGCAAAAACAGATGAAATAACATAAGTATCACCTCTCAATACAAAAATATATCAATGAATAACAGTAAATTATGACACAGAATAGTGATGCAAAATGGACGTATCAGGGATCAGAGAGGAATACCTTGAGGGAGAGATTGGGGAGCTAATCCACGGTGTAATCCTTCAGATCTGATGGTTTTTAGGGGTGGATTTGAGGGAGAGGGGGGAGAGATGAACCAAGGGCGCCGCCCTGTTCTTCCTGGGCAGCTGGGAGCGAGTGGGACGGGGTGGGGAGGGGGGCCGCGCGGCTGGGGCTATGTTCCGAAGTGTAGCGCCTAAGGGAAAGGCGCTACACTTCAAGACATAGCGCCTAGGCGTTACACAGCCAGGCTTAACGTCTCGGCGTTACACGGTCCTGGTGGGGCCAGGGCGGACCAGGCAGGTGCCACGCTGGTAGAGGCATAGCGCCTTGCTGACTGGCGCTACATAGTAGAGCAAAGCGCCTATCTGTTAGGGGCTACCCAAAAGGATTAGTGGCGTGAAATTGTTTCACCGAGAGTTCATTTTGTGAAATCCTTTTGAATTTGGGTTATTTTTGTCCATTCTTCCCGGTTGTGCACATCTTCTTAGGGATGGCACCGACAGGGTATGTGTACCGGTGGAGCCAACCGTACCCTTACCCGCCCTCTAATCCTACTTGTCAACCGTAGCCATACCCGTCAAGGGGTACAACCTTTTTCCATACCTGACACCCAGCAGGGTAAATGGGTACCCACGGGGAAAGTACCTGTCTTTATAACACATAAAATCGAGGAAAATAGTAAGAAGTTACAAACATTTAGCGGTCAAACTTGGATTAGAGGTGCCAGCAGTATGGCGGCAACTTTGGATGTTTATGAACTTGTGATGGTAGGAGAAATACGAGATCGACATTGATCGCTTGAGAATCAAAATATGATCACATAAAGAATATATGAATTGCGGCAGTCAATGGAGGAAAGTGAAGCGATCCTAGCTAACCTAGAAGCGGTTGTGGAACTTGAAAGCGCAAGATGACCTAGCTAGCTTCAATGCATGATTAGAGAAAATTAAATACGTTAGAATATTATATTACGGAGACCCTGTCCATCAAATTTTGGAGGGTAGATGGGTACGCGGGTATGGATTCTATGATCATATACACGTACCCATTGTACCTAATGGGTATATAATTTTTTCATTTACATACCCATGTGTAACTTTTTATTCCATACCCGTATTTTTAATAGGTTTTTACCTGGCAGGTACGCGGATCATAGGTACCCATTGCCATACCTGCTTCTTCCAGTGGAAGGAAGTGGGATGTTGAGTCCACCGTGCCAGACCTCTATGTTACATGATTTGAAGAACATGTGAGAACGAAAACTACGGAAATATAATATCGTGGCACGGTTTAATCTTATATGAATTGGAGAAATTAAAAGTACAAGTGGTTACCCCAAAAAATCAGGAAATGTTCGCAGAGATTGGGTATGCTCAAGGCCTCTTTCGATTGTAGAATTTCTTATAAATTTTGTAGGATATGAATCCTAGTGGCCCCCTTTGGACCGTAGGGATTTCGTAGAACTGTTGCACAATTCAATCCTTAAGGCTCTTTCGATTTTAACGTATTTCACTAGGGGATATGAATTCTAAGGATTTGTTTTTGGTCTATGGAGGTCGTTTGATTCATAGGATACAAATTCTTGGGGCTCCTTCGATTAACGGGATTTTCGAACCATTTGGGCATGGTTGAAATCTTCTTGAAGATTTCCTACAGAAGCCTTTTGATTATTAGGATCATATCGCATAGAAAATAATCCCCTATCTTAGAGTGTAAATTTAATAGGAAAAAAGTTTTCACATCATGGAAAATTCATTGACCACAATCAAAGAGAATCCCTCTTCCCATAAGATTAAAGTAGACATGAGATCCCAATCCTAAACGTTTTCTGTTCCTAAAATTTTCCTATCCTATGAATGAAAGTGGCCATTAGGATTTCCACCAAAAAAAAGTGGCCGTAGGGAAAATTCCTAAGTAAATGCATTTTTCTATGAAGATCATTTGATTCGCAGGATTCAAATCCATATGAAATCTTCCTAGGAAATTATGTGCACACTATTTTGGAGGAAATTTTTCGTCCACTCGGTACCTCTTTGTTTTGCAAGATTCTCGAAACACATGAATACAAAATAATAATTTGTAAGGGCAGAACGTACCTTGTTTGTGTCTCAGTGTGACACAAAAACAATGTTACCAGGTTTTTTTTTCTTTCTTGGCAACTTTTTTTTGTTTTTTCCCGCACCGCCGGGATCCGCATCATGTGGCCAGGGGGAGTCGCGCTAGAGGACGAGATTTGGAATGTTCGCGCGATATGATCATCCAAAAAATACATTTCAAGTATCATGTCCTCTTGAATCCTATAGGATTACAAAATTGCAGGGATTTGGATCAAAGATCCTTTGACACCACATGAAAAACAAAGATATTTTCGTATGAGGTTGAATGAATGGAAAATTTTCTTTAGGAAACATTCTTAAGGATTTCGGTCGTGTGAATCAAACGACCAACGTAGAAATTTTTCCCAAGGAACTAAGTCCCCCAAAAAAATCTATGAAATTTCGTGCCCTCAATCCTATTTATACAATTCTTTGTTTTTCGTGTGATGTCGAACACTTATAGGGACAAATTCCCGTAGGATTAAACAAGACATGCCACTCTAATCGTGAGTTTTCCTACTCATATGTTAGAAAATCATATGAATTGTATTCATGTGCCTCATTACATAAATATTTTTATAGGAAGATGAAAATCCACACCAACTTCTTATTAAGACTCAATCACGTAGGGCCGAGGCACTTTTTCTATGTATTTCTTGTGTTCCATCCAATCTATTGTTCCTACATTTTTTGTGAGTTTTTTTTAGAACGAGGCAATAGTCTAGTGGTTTGGTCGTAGTTGGTGCATTCCTATGACCGGAGTTTGATCCCTGTTAGGGACGATTTTTCGGAATTCTCACGCTGACCCGCTTCTACTATATCGAAAAAGTGTCTAGTTCCTTCTAGCACTGTTTCATCTTTTTTTTTTACAATTTTTGTAAGTTTTGCAGTCCTCTATTTTGCACCAACAAACCTATTAGATTCAGGTGTTTTTCCTATTCTTCTGTTTCTCAACCGTGTATTCCAAAGAGGCCATAAGGAATTTTATTCCTACGAAAGCCCTTTGGATCATAGGATAAGGGTTACAAAATTCCTATTGATCCATTCCTATGCATCCTATTTTGTAGAAATCTCAGCATAAGTTTTCCTTTGAGAAGTCCAATGAACTTTCACTCTATTACTCTCTACTTCGTGTTTCTTCTATGTGCCCAAGCACCATCCAAAGGCTCATACTGCAGAACTCTTGTGCTCCTAAATCTTGCAGGCATGTATGGAACGAGACATCTGTCCTGCAAATTTTCTACCACTACAATTTCACATTTCATACGGTCCCAAAGAATCCCTTAAACTTGTCAGAGCACATAGGAAATAAAGTCGTTAGCAACAGAAGTAAAAAATATTATGGATTGTCATCCTATAAAATTCATTTGAAAATCCTTTGAACCAAAAATGTCCTTAAGCTCTGTCAAAGCAGCACAAAAGGTGGCGTTCACTGCTGGTCATCTTCATCCTCGTTCGTGTGGATAAAGATGAACTCGTAGGACTTGCATGTATTTGTGTTCCTTTTAAAACAAAATAAGTACTCCCTCCGTTCCAAAATAGATGTCACAAATTCATCCAAATATGAATGTTTCTAGACACTATTTAGTACTATAAAGATACATACATATTTCCAACATATACTGTATTTCGAGATGGAGGTAGTAGAAATTTTGGATACATACCGACCTATCAGCGGTTTTCTAAAGGGAGAGAATCATAATAGCTGCAGAAGTACACCATGTACATACGACAGAATAAGTAGACAGATTCACAGTTAACAAACTGAGCATATTTCAATCCTCTTTCTATATTTCGCGGTAAAACAGAAGCAACAAACCGAGCATCTCTGATCTCCAGGATACAAGTGCATGCTCCCGAAACAGGTTGCTGACGCAAAAAGTATCCACAATATGTACAGGATTCACAGGCACAATATGCCATTACATGTTGGATGCGTGGACATGGACTGTACTATTCACAAGTTACACTTCCTGATTTTCCAAAGACAAAGGCAGTAGGTCCCTCCGCCCGTTAATCATACCATAGGGAAACACCAGCAGCTGATGAAGCTTCCCATAGACCAACATTTTAGCTTTTTACTCACAGATCCTCAAACATGTAGAGCAAACTGGTAAGCAGAAACAAACGGCAATTAGATGAATTTATTCTTTTCAGCCGGATTAAATTCCCGAAATGTCACTACAATGTGAGATAGTCCCACTTTTTTGTTTTTGGACTAGAATTTTGATGATCCATAGAGGGAATCTAAAATCATGTCACAGCTTTCATGGTACCAAGTATTTTGGTTTGTTAAGATTTGTTTTGGCTGCTGACTGGCAGAATAAAAGATCCACAAATGCCATTATGTAATCGAGAGTTCAGATCCACCAAATTAAAGGGAACGGAAGTATTCTCTTTTGGTAAATGAGCATCATATGTACAAAGAGGTGAGCAAAACCATATGACTAAGGTAGCACGTAGGGGTGGGCATATAACCCGAAAACCGATTTACCGAACCGAATTAACCTGCACCATCGGTTAGCAATTCTTAGAAACCGAATTATGTTCGGGGAGTTCGGTCGCTGCCCTCGGTCCACCGAAGAGACCGAAGCACCGAAGCCCACCCTTATTAATCCCCCGATTCTCCCGCCTCTCTCTGTCTCTGTCTCTGAGACCAGCCCAGCTAGCATTAGCGACGATCCTTGCCGTCCACTCCAACCCAGCGCCCCAGAAATAGCATTAGCAGGCCAGCCCCTAGCACTTTGGTCTGTTCGGTCCAAAACTGACGACCGAACCGAACCATCGATGGACCGAATGCTCGGTTACGTAAAAAAGCATAGACCGATCAGTGTATGTTAATTGGTAACCAAAAATTATAAAACACCGAGGCACCGAAGCGAACGGTTCGGTGGAACCGAACGCGCATCCCTAGTAGCATGTACAGTAGATCGGATTATAACTCCATAAAGGCAAGATCTTTCATGCGCTTTACCCACTTCAGATAGCACACTCTAAATCCATATCATCGACATATATAAGCAAAAGTAGAGCAATGTTAGATCTTAAATTCATATAAACATTACACCTACTCCCTCCATTCACAAATATAAGACGTTTTAGCTTTGTGAATCGAATGTATCTAGACGTCTATTAGTCTATAGGTTCGTAGAGGTTTGGAGTGAACCTATACACTAAAAAGAGTCTAGATACATTCATTTCACAAAGCTAAAATGTCTTATATTTCTGAACAGAGGGAGTAACTAGTTTACATTTTCATATCAAGTATTGACTGTTTGATGTGATTGTGGAAAGTACAACACCTGACTTACACCTGCATCTAGTTACTGCATATCATCCTCCACTAGGCGGTTGAAACCTTTTGTATTAACGAGGAAATAAATCTACTGGTGCATTTATTATATTAAATGACCATTAAACATTTAAGTTGGTTCAGGTCTACTAGTGAGCTTTATACATCCTTCACCATAATAATCTCTGCAGGTGCATGACCCTAAGCAGAGTAGGCCTTTGTTTCATGGATAATTAGAACACTATACGCTTGGGTTGCGGTACGTCACATTGAATTTCAACAGGGAACCCACTAATGGTGCACCAGCGTTATGATGAATGAGAAAACTGTGCTTTGATTTGTGAATGAGAAAACTGTGCTTTGATTTGTGTGCTGCTCCTAAAAGAATTACTAGGCTATTACTAGGATATATTGGACAGAAACTTAGCCAAAGAAACTCTAGTGTATCGCGACAATTATAAAGTTAACACCACATAGAAAAGATGTGCAATGATAAAGACGCATGTTACAGAACTTTGACAAGGGTTGGTTTCAGACGACCATGTCCTAGCTAAACAAAATGGCTTAAGGGGAACAAGCCCCTCGGTGTGTTTTAATAATTGGTGAGACACACCCATGAATTCGGCCACGGACGGTCAATCCTACAGCAGCAAGTGTCCCACCAAGCTATCGCTCAGTTTTATGTCCTAGATGGCTATGCCTAGAAAACTACCAGAAAAATTAACACATAGTTCAAGTATCAAATGGTAGCGTTAATAGTTCATTTCTAGATCACAACCATCAAAATTACTATGCACTTTGAATGCTGATGATATCTTGAAGGATATGGAAAATAACCAGCAGAATGCAGCAACAACCATACCAGCAAAGTCTTCTTTATGGCTCAGGACTTCTAACTTTGATCTCTATTAGTTTCTCAATCGGCTGTCTGCATATGGGGCATTTATCTGACTGAAGACTTAGAGCTTGTGCACATCCACTGCACATACACTGTACAAAATAGGATCAATCAGACAACAACATTAAGCGAATGAAAATGAGATCTGGCAAAGCAAAAGTAGAACTACAAGCTACAACGAATTGTGTACTTACCAAATGCCTACAAGGAAAAACAGCCGTGTCCCTTGGCTCTGTCAAGCAGATAACGCACTCTTTCCCCATGCCATCATCATCGGCGTCGGGAACATCAGCTTCCGTGGAGTTGACAATCCCAAATATTTCTTTTAGCTCATAGCGCACTCCATCAATCCACAATATTTGCTTGACAACTTTGACTTGAAGGTCATTGTTATGTTTCTCTATAACAGCAAGAGTAATTTGTGCCCGCGTGGAGTTTACTGGCTGACCAGCTTCCTCGGGTGATGGAGAAGCTTCTGCATAAACTACCAGTGGGAATGTTTCCTCTGAAGGATTTGAAAGCTCATCCAGAGAAAAGAATCCCAAATCAATACCAGATCCAGAGGGCTGGACATAATTTTGAGCCAATCCTTTCTGGAAAGGTATCTTTGTTGGTGTCTGCAAGTCAGGGTACACTGAAGAGAAACTGCAGTCTTTTCCTTCCTTGGCGAAGTAGTATATAAGTAAGCTGCAGTAGAGAAAGATACGATCAACTATGGTTGCTAAACAATAACGGTAGCTTTAAATCAACAAAACAACTTGGTTAAGGGTCTAAACAACCCCAACCTAATTCCTAGGAAATGAATTTTATAATAACAAAGTAAATGTGTCAAGTGCTCATGTCGACCTACTGCATTATGTTCCACCTATGCTGCAGTAATTTAAAAGGAAACACAATTGCAGGTGTTGTAAATTTCTACAAGCCCTCCATAGATTAACTTCTAAAGTTTTCAATGACCCATCCCATTAGAAGGTTTTGCTTCAGATTTAGGATATACCACCCGACCAGTGCCTATATCCTCCTCCTTTTGTACTCCTTGATTCAGATTTAATATGAAGGTGAATAATAAGTCACTGGTTCACAATATTGAGAAGTTACGCTCCACCTGTTTGGAACCTACTAATTCTAGAATTCAGTAGATCATCATAGACGAGATGCAGCTTTACACAGGTGAAGTTTGTAGCCTCCAAATTCTAAGAAAGTAAGAAGAGTTTGTGCTAGAATTATACTAGTTGTTTAGCCTACAGGCAGGTCAACAACTGGCAGTAGCTAGCTGCTACACAATCTAGAGCCTAGGCCAGCGAAACAAATCTAGGCGAAGACAGAATTCCCAACCGGACTGACCTGCCGTCGGTGACCGCGTCGAAGGTGAAGGAAACGAGGCGGCGATCAGGGTCTTCGGGGTCGGGCACGAGGCGGATGGTGTCCTTGCGCAGGTTGATGTCGTTCTTCACCTTGAGCGCCTGCTGGTGGCCGACGAACTCAGGCGGGGGGCCCGTGAGCGCTAGCGGCGGCGTATGCAGCTGCTGGGACGCGGAGTGCCAGGGGCCGTGGTACGCGTGCGGGGGCGGCGGGTGGTGGTAGTAGTACGGCCCGGCGGGGTTGGGCCCGTGGTGCGGCGGCGGCGGAGGAGGAGGAGGCCCGTGTTGGTGGGAGTGGTGGTGCGGAGGCGGCGGGGGAGGCGGGTGGTGGAGATGGTGGGGGTGGTGCGGCGGCGGAGGCGGTGGCGGCGGGTAGTTGGAGTAGTGGAGGGGCGGGGGCGGGTAGTACTCGTCGCGGCGGCGGCGGCTGGAGGAGGAGCCGCCCATGGCCTCCGAGTCCGGGGAGTTGTGAGGAGGGGGAGCAGGCGAGCGAGGCGAGGAGGTTGGATTTGATGCGTGGGCGTGGGGAGGAGGAGGAGGAGGAGGAGGGAAGAGGAGGAGGTTGCTTAGGCCGCGTGAGAGGGAGGCGTCGTACGGCGGAGTTGACGCGAAGGTAGGAGAGGACTCCGATTGACTTTTTCGCTGGCGAGACGTTTTTACCAAGATCCCGCGGTGGTTCCGGGAGCCGGACTGGGAGTGGAAGGAGCTGTCTCTGACGCGCCTGGCAACGGCGACCTAGCTGTGATCACGGGGCAACGCTGCTTCCGTTGTCACCGTCCACGCATAGTTAACGGATTGGGACAGGGGTTACATCTTTTTTCTTTCCTTCGACTCGAAAAAAAAGGAATCCTGCACCAACACAAATTCATCGATTGCCCACATTTTACGCCTCGAGCATTCCCCAGTGGTGCAAGAGTTAATAAGCATAAAACCATCACTTTAGCAGCAAAATTTACTATTTGGTACACTTTACGTTTTTATTTTTAAGTACTTCCTCCGATCCAAATTAGTTGATTTGGTTTTATTTAGATTTGGATGTATCTAGCACTAAAATAAGTCTAGATACATTTGAATTTAGACAAATCCAAACAAGTAATTTGGGTCGGAAGGAGTACCAAAATCTACCAGATTTTTTGTTGGTTGTCTTAAAGAAACACTCATTCCCCGCTAAACGTGAATTGACACGAACTGACGGCAAAACTGACAGATAGGACCCACCTATATGGCTGACGTGGCAAAATCTGAAAAAAATCTTAAGATGTAGAAATATCTAAATGTCTAAAAGAAAAATAAAAGTAAATCTAAAAAATTCCTAACCAGTCCACCGACCCCATCCTTCTCTCAGCCCTGTTCCCGTACCCGCCCGTCTGACTGTCCTCCGGCCAGGGGCGGCCGTGTCCAGCCTGCACCGGTGTCGCCCCGTCCATATCCGGCCAGAGGCGGCTGCGTCCAGCCCGCATCGGTGTCGCCCCGTCTAGCTCCGTCCTACTACGGCCAAGGACGGCTCCAGCCCGCCCTATCCAGCCTGCTCGTCCAGCTCAAGCGAGGGGCGGACGACGGCGGTGCACGGCGCAGACGCGCGCGTAGACGGCAAGAGCGAGGAAGAAACGGCTCTGGAGAATCAGGATGCAACTGGGCTCGTCGGTAGGCCTGGGGAGGTGTGTGGGCTTCGAATTTCCGTCCGCCGGACTTGGAGAAGACGAGGACGATGAGCTCGACTGAGGGAGCACGTCGTTGATTCATTCTCCTAGGGAGTTGTGGGCGACATGGCGGAGCTCTTTGACCTCTCGTGGGAGCCTGGGGTGGCCGGGAACGGCAGGGACATACGACAGCGGATCTTGACGTTCATCTGCGGCGGCGGCAGCTCAGCCCGTCCCGGTGCCGCTCCATCCTACTCCGGCCAAGGGCGGTTCCAGCCCGCCCCGTATAGCCTGCCCGGACAGCTCAGGCGAGGGGCGGCCACGGGCGCCGGCGGCGACAGGTGGGATTGGTCTCCGGCGGCAGTGCTGGCACGTTGCTCCGCTCGTGGCGAGGCGGCGGGGATGAGGACTGGAGGAGCCCACCACGTTGGGGAGGGGCGGCCGGCAGCGCGGGGGAGGACCGCTGGCGGCGCGATGGAGGGGCGGCCGGCGGCACGCTGGCGGTGGGGGTCTGGAGGTGGGAGACGAGTCTTTTCCCTTTTTCATTTTTTAGATTTTTAGTTTTTTTCCAGCCCAACTCAATAAATTATATTTTTTTTTGTCAACTCAGCGGGGTCGTACCTATCGGTTTCAGTGTCAATTCACCACATCATCCTTACAGGTGGGTCCCACCTGTCACTACTGCCGTCAATTCGTGATCAATTTGAGTTTAGATGGGAATTGGTGTTTTTTGAGACAACCGACAAAAAATCTGGTAGATTTTGGTTAAAAAAACATAAAGTGGTACCAAACAGTAAATTTTGCTGATAAAGTGGTGGTTTTATGCTATTAACTCCCGGTGCAAACTAGTCCAATTTAAATGAATTCGAGCAAATTTGAACCTTTTTGGACGAATTCAACCGAGTCGAGCTCTGATTTTACGATTTAGTCCAGGAAATACCACGTCGCGGCTCGTGTCGTGTTGACCAAAACCATATCTCACCTCCCCACCTCTCACGCGACGGACAAATTTCCCCACCTCTCACCGAACGGCTCGAACGGCGACTGCAGGAAGTACCTGGCGGTAGCGGCGGCGACTGCAGGAAGTACCGGCGGCGATGGCGGCGGCAGGAACTACCCCGGCGGCGCCGACGGGATGGCGGAGCAAGAGGGCTCGATGGAGAGCACGGGATGATCCCCTACACCTGCTTCATCTCGCCGAGCGGTGCGGTGGAGGCAGGCAATGCAAGGTTGCTTCTACGCCATGGCCGGGCAATGCAAGGTTGCTTCCGTTGCTCCTTTTTTTGTCCGAATGTGTTATGTGTGCGGATGAGTATCAGTTTTGTACTGAAATTTGGCATTGTACTGATCAATTTCAGAGAAGGAAAAGGAAGAGAGAGTAATCAGGAGTTCAAGAAGAAGAAGGCAGCTTAGAAGAATGGAAAAAAAGAAGTAGTCAGAGAAGAACTGGAGCATGTACAAGTAGAGAAGATTTGGTTAGTAGTGCAGTTGAAGATTTGGTTGGAAAAAATGTATGTGTACTTGTTTGATGTTAGTCAGATCACACGGTGTGTAAGATGTTTGAAATTTTAATAAAAAGGCATCTTATTCTACTCAGTTCAGTATCTGACATTGTTTAGTACTCCCTTCGCTTCGAAATATAAAATGTTTTAGCTTTGTGAAAAGAGTGTATCTAGACCCTTTTAATATATAGGTTTGAAGTGAACCTACACATTAAAGGAATCTAGATACACTCCTTTTACAAAGCTAAAACATCTTATATTTTAAAACGGAGGGAGTAGTAATCAGAGTAAAGGTCTAGTATTCGTTAGGCTTATTGCTGGGGCATCAGTTGGCAACTCATACTACAACGGTTTATGGTGTAACTGGCATGGAAGTAGAGAGGGTGCTATTATCTGAGATGTTTGGCTCCACACCTGTCTTCACTCCAGCTGCTGATTCAGGTTCTTTCTGCAAGAACTCCAGCTCAGGCCCTCTGATGACAGGCAAGAACAAGAAGTTCTGACAGAGTAATCAGGAGAACAGACTAGCAAATAGTCTAGTTTGGAGAACAGACTAGCAAATACTTAAGGCAAACTGAAATTTTCTAAACTATCAAACACTTAAGGCAAACTGAAATTTTCTAAACTAGCAAACACTTAAGGCAAACTGAAATTTTCTAAAAGTACTGATCTAGCAAACGACACTTAAAGGCAAACTGAAATATATTCAGCAAAAATTCAGACGTTTGTGAAGTCTCGTCGACAGTTAACTGAAAATCTATACGTGCACAAGTTCACGTATCTCTGAATTTTGATGAATTTTGTTAAAACTCCCAACTGACCGTGAACCCACAACCCTACTTACTGCCTATTCCGACGAATTTTCGTCTCTTTCGCCTGAAGACTATAAACCAGAGTTCGTTTCATGACCACCCTAGCTTGGCCATCATGGACGCCGAGTCCTCGAGAACAACTGGGCCTCTGCACATCATCATCTTCCCGTGGCTGGCGTTCGGCCACCACGCAACCTCGCCCGCCTCCCGCCGCCGCGCAAGGACGTCGACCTGGTCGCGATCCCGCTGCCGCCGCGCAAGGCCTACCGGACGGCGCCGAGTCGACCAACGAAGTCCCCGACGAGATGCGGGAGCTCCACTAGGAGGCCTTCGACGGCCTCGCCGCGCCCTTTGCGGAATTCCTGGCCGCCGCGTGCGCCGATGGACGCAAGGACAAGAAGCTCCCGCTCGTAGGAAACTCGACGATGGACGCAAGGACATGATCGGCCATGCACAAGCTTGGTGAAGAGGTGCTCAAGGACAAGAAGACAAAGAAAAGAGGGTACCGTAGTGCGGCGGAACCTCCCCGTGATTGCGGCAGTGCATCACCGCCACGATCGCAGAACCGCCGCCACGCCGTTGTCGTCAGCATGTGTAATCGACGGTGGTAGTCACTTGCAACTGACGGGACCTTACTGTTCCTTGAGAAACGATAAGAAACCGGACGAGGTTTGTTTGAAATTGTCCAATGAGACAGCGCGTGGAAGGGCCTCTGGTGCACGCGTCCGTCTTTTCTAACCGTTTTGCAACAAAGCCTAGGTCAGGACAGCTCGACTCGGTTGAATTTGCTCGAATTCATTTGAATTGGACTAGTTTGCACTCGAGATGCAAGTTGTGGGACTACTTTTGTCCACTTTACAAGATGTGGGACTTTTGCACCCTGAAAGTAAATTGTGGGACTAAAAGTGTAATTAGCTCTTTATATTTTTTTTTTGAACACTGATATATGTTTGCAATTACATGAACTAAAAACCCCGGAGGATCATCCTTCCAAACAATCGGATAGGATCCTCAACTCTACTAGCAATGGTGTGAGCAGCATTGTTAGCTTCCCTAGGACAGTGTTCAAAAATGACATCTACAAAGTCCCTACATAAAATGATACAATCATCATAAATAGCAGTTGCATGGCCATAAGTAGATCCTCCACCTTTTATAGTCTCTACTACCACAATACAATCTGAATTAATGAGTGTCTCTTTGTGTTAACTTCTGTGCACATTAGGTAAGTCAAGATTACCCGAGGGTGTTCTGTTTCTAGGGTTCTGGGACGCTCTAGCGATGCTGGTCCCCTAGGGCAAGAACTTATATGAGACTACGATTGCGATCGTTTTTCTCAATTCTCTCCGGCAATTCTCCTCAATTCACCTTGCCCATTCGAATCTACGTATCCGTGTCTCCCTCTGTGTTGGTTCGGGGTGAATAAGGGGCTCTCCTTGCAGAGCTACCCACCCTTGGCCGAACGAAGGGCGATCGGGTTCTGTGCCGATCATGGCAGGTGGGAACGGAGGAAAGGCGAGCAGTGCAGCTGCGGCGATAGACCCGGTTCAGGGCGGCGGCGGAACTTTTTCACCACGATCCGGGGCGGGAAAGTAGGTGGTGGTGGCGAGGGTAGGATGTGATCAGGGCAGTTTCTCTGGGGATCGCGTTGAGCAGATGATGACGCGACTGCGTCTGACGGCTGCCGAATCAAAGGCGGTGGTATTCGATGATGTTGACGATCTAGGACTGGTGGATCCATATCGGGCTATTGTGGGTAAGATTTTGACTCCCAACGCCTTGCATATTGAGACAATAGTTTCAGCTATGAGGGCTGCCTGAGGCAATCCAAAAGGGCTGCTCATCAACACAGCTGGTGATAATCAGTTCATTGCTGAGTTTGGTACAAGAGCTGATCGTGATCGAGCTATGGAAGGCTCACCTTGGATGGTGGTCAGGCACGTGGTTTTGCTGAAGAAATATGATGCGGATGTGCATCCGTAGAAAGTTGTTTTTGACAGACTTGCCATTTGGGCCAGAATTTTGTTTCTCCCAACTAGACTGGTGAATGTTGAGAGAGGAATGTTGATAGCTGAACCAATTGGCCCGGTGAAACTGGTGGAGTCTGATTCATTGGGCAGGTGTTGGGGGAGCTATATGCGGCTGAGGGTAGAGGTGAAAGTTGATGAACCCCTCATGCGCGTTGTGACAGTGTTCTCCAGCAAGTTACAAACTACTGAAAGCTATGCAGTGCAGTATGAGCGACTGCTGATTTACTATTTTTCGTGTGGTTTAATTGGTCACTTGACGTTGTCTTGTGCCAATCCAGCGGATCGCGATGAACTTGGTGAGCTCCCATATTCTGCTAGGCATATTTCTGTTGAGAATAACGCTAAGAATTCTGGAGGCTCGAAGTATGGGACCAATGCTGCCTCCACTAATCAGTCAGGTACATGAGCGCAAAATGCACAGGCTGGTAGAGGCAAGAAGACTGTCCCTGAGACGGTGTCGGCAGGTGAGGCTGAGGTCTCGTCGCCTCTGAAAGGCACCCGGGGTATAGCATCGGGCCGAGGTCGTGGACGTCGCGCTCGTGGGCGTGGAAGGTCAACAGAGGCTGGGCAGGATGGGCCGTCCGAAAACACAAAGGACACTTCAACCAGCAGAAAACTCAAAGACACCTAAAAATCAGAGCGGTGCGTTACTAATTGAGGCAGCTCCACCTTCTGTTGGTCCGCTTGCTCTTGTTACTGTCAACAAGGGTACTGAGGTGGTGAATGAAAATGATGTGCATAGTTCAGACTCGAATAAGAAGCAAAGAACTACCCCTTCTCAATCGGCGGATCAGGTGGAGACTACAACACAGTCTCGCCCGACGCAATGAGTCTCCTATGTTAGAACTGTCGCGGGTTGGGGTCTGACGCGATAGTGGGGGAACTTCGCTGGCTAGTGAAGAAGTTTAGACCCTGTATCCTCTTCTTGTTAGAGACAAAAATGTGGGATACCAAGGCAAGGAACTTTATGTGGTCATTGAGCTATAATGGTTCTTATGCAGTCAGTTGCGAAGGCCGCAGTGGTGGCCTTGCGCTTTTTTGGAAGCAGCCTTATACAGTTTCTCTGAAGGGAGCCAATTAACATGTGATCTATGTGACCGTGTCCTCCAATGATTCTATTCCCCGACGTGCTACCTTTGTTTATGGTGAACCGCGTCGGGAGCTACATCACTTCTTTTGGAACACGCTCAACGCCTTCGCTGAGAGTGGACTGGACCGTGGCTGTGTTGTGGAGACTTCAACGGGGTGCTACTCTAGGACGAACACTATGGTTCTGCCAACCGATCAGAGGCTCAGATGGAGCTGTTCCGCAACTTCTTGGATGCTTGCAGTCTTTAGGCCCTAAATTTACTTGGTCTAATCGACAAGATGCCTAGTGTAACATTCGTGTAAGGCTGGACAGAGCGGTGGCCAACGGAGAGTTCTCATCGCTGTTTAGGAATATAGAGTGGAGAATATAATTACTACTTCCTCAGACCACTATGCTATCCTTAGAGCGCTTTCCTCAGCACAACCAAGCACTTCTAATTCCCAGGTGAAGCAGGGTTTCAGATACGAAACGACGTGGTAAAGAGCTAAGGATCATGCAGACATCGTTGATGCGGCCTGGCAGGTGAATAGTAATGGGCCACATCCTATACAGGTCGCTGTTTCAAATCTGAATAAGGTGGCGGGATTGCTAGGTGAATGGAGCCGCATCTCCTTTGGCTCTGTTCGTCAAGAGATTGCCTACCTCGAGCGTGTGCTCCACAACCTCCACAACGCTGCAATTTCTACAGTGGGAAGCGACGAGGAGAAACGAGTAGAGCGCCAACTTTGTGAGCTTTTCGAGTGGGAGGAGATAATGGCTCGTCAAAGATCTCGCGTCGAGTGGCTCTGGGAGGGGAACCATAACATTGCCTTCTTCCACTCCAAGGCAACGGCAAGAAGGAAAACGAATCGTATTGATGCCTTGGTCAGAGATGATGGATCGGTGTGCTCCGGTCAAGAGGCGATCAAAGGTTTGGTCCACCATTTATATGAGGATCTATTTAGCTTTGAACCTGTGGTGTCTATGGAGTCGATGGTTGACTCGATCCCACACAAAGTCGATGACCGAATGAATACCAGCTTATGTGACCCGTACACCAATGAGGAGATCAGGGAGGCTTTTTTTTTATGGCCCCACCAAAGCACCCGGACCGGATGGCTTTTCCGGCGATGTTCTATCAAGTGCATTGGAATCTTGTCCAGGAGAGTGTATGTGATGCTTTTTGATGTTTCTTGGGTGGTGGCGACATACATGAGGGATTTTGTGACTCGGTAATTGTGCTCATTGTAACATCCCAGCATTAGAGCTTAGAAATAAGCTGAGATAAGGTCTGTACATTGCATTCATGCACAGAAAATCTGGATAATTTTCGCGCTTTTAAATAAAACTTGTCAAAATGATTGGAGCTTCTCTTAACTTTGTGGAACTGAAGTAGATCATCAAGTTGACTGCGATAAGTGTCAATATGACCTTTGCTAAAACCTTGTCTTTGGGTAATATAATTTGATCTATGGATAGATCAAATAGAATCAAGCTAAAACCACAATACATTATTTAATGAATAATAAAGGATCTATAGAGATCATGTCAGGGTATTCATTAGAACAACTCTTGAATACTCAATTAAGTTTATAACTTAAGTAAAGAAATTTAATAACTAAATCTTGAAACACTTGTTTGTCATAATTATTCCTACCATGGGTATCATGGTAGTTCTTAAACATTAACTCTTATCACAAATAGAGTAGAAAGGAAGTCAAGCCAAGACCATTCACCACATACCTTTATTGTCATATTAAAAGATGACATTTCTATTTAACCAAGTCCTAGTGTCAATTGATCATCAATGTTGAGTGATCAATCCCTGACCTAGAACTTATTGACTCTTAGCCTTTGACCTATTATATTGACCTTCCAAAGACGAAAGTGAATTAGTAAGAAGAAGGAACTAGCTATGGTGAAGTGTGCCATCATCAATGGAATGAGATCCTTAGTGGTGATCAAACCATTTACGTTGGAGGAGTTAACTCACTCATGAGTTAACTAGAAGAAGTATTCAAACCCAAGAGTTTAGATAGTAATTATGAAGCTATGAGAAAGCTAGTAGTAGTAGAGAATCAAATAGTAATCTTGTTAAGTCAAGGAGGTGTAAGCTAAAGTAAGCTTCATTAACAATATAAACCCTATAAAGAGACCAGGTGTAGTACAAGTCTATTACTTAGTTGATGATAGATCTTGACCAGACAAATAGAAGCCTAAGTTTAGCATGCTCAAAGAATGGTGGTCATTATTCTCAAGTCACTTGAGGATAGATGACTAGGTGTTGAAGTAGAGTTGTGACTATACTAAATTTGGCAAGCCCTGGTAGATGAGTCATCTAGCTTGATCCTGAGAAGTCAAGCTAGAGTATGATGAAGTATTTGATGAGTTATATGGAATAGTTGGAGGCATAGTAGTTTAATCAAGCTAATCCAAGAACATCTTGTATTATGGGGAGTAGTACCATACCTATTCCAGGGGATTGATATCACATGTGATATAGAGAGGATTGTAATCTTGCAAGCCTTGGAAGTAGAGGCAAGGTGATTATAAAAGGAGTTGTGCTCTCAGTTTGGCAAGGAAGTGCGTTGCTAGCACATCATAGAGGTTAAATCACATTAGGGGCAGATTAGTAATTTGTTCTTATCAGCTTGTATGCCTCAGTACAACATCACAGGCTGGGGCAAGTTTCACCATCAAATAAACACTTGGCAGCACAGAAATAAAGATTAAGCTAGGATAATATCAATCCATCCCAAGTACATCCATAGAAAAGATCTTTCAAGTTTATCTCATCCATAGGCACAAGTTCCAAGGCATGGGAACTTGCACCATATGGGGCCCAGCTGCAAGTAGCTTACTCACATGCACATGATGTGTTGTCCATCATAGCCTAGTAGTATAAAAGTAGCAGTGGAGTAGTTCCAGTAACCTTTCTCACATGTCTATCCCATTTCAGTTCATCTAGTACCAAATTCCACTTGGCTATCAAAAAACAAAGCATACTCATGGATAATACCATCCTATGTGGCCATTCTTATCCACTAGAAATATCTTCCATGACTTGAACCTCAAGTAATTCCCATGCATGAGAGCTTGACAACAAAGCACCTTACTCATCAAACTCCACCAAGAGTCACCCACCTATGTGTCATGCTACTAGAGCATGCTCAAACCTATAAATAGCACCCCATAGCTGCCATTTGACCCTAGAACACTAAGGTATGTTCTTACCAACGAGTTTGGGCCAATCTAAACTGTAGCTCAGACTAAGGTGGAGGAGCTAGGAGGTGCAGGCATGTCACAAGAAGAAGGTTTAATCAGAATTCCAGAAGAATAGGCTACATAAGCTAGCAAGATAGGAATTCTTGGTAATTATTCAACCTTAGTTCTATAGCAAGTTTGATATCTATCTCATATGCTTGACCGACCATTCTATTTCCATAATGGTTAGTAGGAATACTCTTCTATAGCCATTCACTTAAACACATCTTTGTTACTCCCAACCATAAAAATCAAATGTTCTTAGAAACCTTTAATATCATTTCTTTCTCCTGAGTCACATTAGAAAACCACCATATTATTAACCACAAAGATTTAGAACCTTATAATATATATATATATAATTCCTTTATGAGGTTAAGTATGAATCAGATTTTATATATATCATTCACCATCCTAAATCATTACCATTATCGAGTGAAAACAAATCATCGTTAAGTGATCTTTAAATAAGAAGTAAATATCTAAAACCATAATTCCTATTAATAGTTTCTCTTTAAAAGACCCCTTCATATAGTTATGGATTTTGTATGCATAACAATAAACTGAAGAGGAAATGGTTATAATTTCTTTATACAATAATAATCATGACCTACAAGATTCCTAGATATTTAAATCCTTGAAGAAACTCATATTTAAAATGAATTTGAAAAAGACAGAAAATAGAAATAGAAAAAAGGGGAAATGACGGAGTCTAGAATTGGCCCACGGCCCAGAGAAGTTTTCCGCCTAACCAACGCTCGCGAGCAGCAGCAGTCACCTCCCGCTTGCTTCACCATGGCCCAACGCTGGCCCAAGTCCGTGTAACGATTCGATGTGTGATTGACAAGCGGGGCCCATGCGGGAGAGACGTCGCCGTCTTCCTCTCCGTGCACGGCCGCCACCACGTCGACGATGCCACATCTCGAGCCACCGTTTTCCTTGACCCGCAGCCGCAGCTGACCTCCATGTCGACGTCCTTATCGTCTGCGTGCCTACTGGCAAGTTTAGTGTCAAGATTCCGCCTCAGAGAAGCTCCAACTCCGCATCCGCATCTCGGCCGTCCTCGACGACGTGCCGTCGTGTCAGAGTTCACTGAGCCATATAAAACCTCCGCCTAGAACCGCATCGAACTCCTAGTCCATCCCCATCCTCTCTATTCCTCTCTCTCGCCCTCAATCCCCCTCAAACTCACCAAAGCTGTCGCCGGTGAGCTTCACCTAGCCATTGATTTAGACCACCTCGAGGTCCAAGGAGTGGTCTAGGAGGAGCGCCCTCGCATGTTGATCATCTGGGAGAAGTTCAAGGTCAAGGGGGAGCTCGGAGTAGGGGGAGTTTTCCCATTTCCTTCCATCGGAGTTTGCCGGAATCCGCGATTCTACGTTGATCTCCGGTCGCCATCCACATCACCAAGCCTACCATCAAGTCCAGGGTAAGATTTTGTGTCGATTGGTACTACCTAAGCATCCAAGGACTGTCGGTAGTCGTGTTGGACATTCGTCCGGCCAGCGCCGCCGCAGGTGCTCATCGGCATCACTGTTCGAGTGACCAAAAGTGGGCGGCGAGGCCACCACTAGGTTCGCATCGGTCCCCTCTTTCCAACGATACCAAATATGCTTGCTAAATCGCACTACATCGCCGCCGTCGCTCATCGTTTGCACCGCCCCGGCAAGATGACGTTATCACGACGTCATGCCCACGTCATCCTCTGCCACGTCACTATGTTTGACTAGGTCAGCGCCTAGGTGGCATCCGCCGTGTCCTCGACCCCACTTGTCTCTAACTTGGGCTAGAACCAGTCCGAGTGTAAAAAGTATTCCCTGTTTAGCAAATAGATAAAACATTATAAATTCAAATATAAATATTATCCAGAAATTTAATAAAATGATTAAATCTTATAAATTCAATAACTTTAGTTTTATAATTCAGGAAAATATATATTATATATCAAAATGTTCAGAAAAATAAATTCTATAACCTAAACCTATTATCATATTTTATTTTCCAACTTAAATAATATAATTATTATTAGTAATAAATAACCTATTAAGGATTAATCTTTTAAAATGTATATTCTATTATTGAAAATTCTTAAAAATAAGTATAAGATACCAAAATTCTTAGAAAAACAAAATCTACATTTATAAACTTGTTTCATATATTTTTGGTATAACTTAACTAAATATTATTATTTATTAAGTCTTTATAAAGTGATAAAACTTATAAATGTCATATCTTATTATTTAAAAATCACAAAAATACATATAATATACCAAAATGATCAAAAAAATATAATCTACACCTTAAAAATATTATATTTCATAATTGAAGTAAAATAAAAGGTAAAGGTCTAATAAATCTTATTAAAACCCTTTTCTTTTGTTTTAATTCATTAAAAATATATAAATCTTTACTATTGCCTTTACCATTATTTGTTTAAAGTCTAAAAATGTAATAAAAAGTTCAATTGATGTTCAAGTGAAGTAAAAATAGATCTAATCATTTTAAGATGTATATCCTAAAATTACTATTAAGTGTATCTTAATTTTCTTAAAAAGATTTTATCATTTATAAAATCACCAAGATAATATCTACTATTTCTTCTATCTAAAAATTCACTTAAAAAGCTAAATAAAGTTTTCAAGTAATTAAAGTAATGTCGTGTTCCATGTTTATAAAATATAAGCATTACTTCTAAAATAAGTAAGTGATCCTATTCACTTATAAAATTAAGAAGACACTACTTCTATAAAAGTAATAATACTCTTATTCCATCTTTATGGAACATTAAGAGGTGAATCACATATCATATAATGCCATATTCAAAACATATAAATTTCCACTACAAGTTTGGTGATTATTCAAAGTTCAATAATGATTCCCTCTATTTCAAAATATCAAATAACACTACTCAAGCAAAAGAAATAATACTTTTGTTTCACCTTCATGGAGTAATATAAAGTGTCCTCTCATATTACAAAATATATGAGTCACCACTTGCTAGTGGAATAACTATTCAAAAATGCTAATTGTTTTCTTCTTTAATACTCATAACTGGTAAGTAAACCTTAAGGTGTTAGCTTTAAGTTTAAATGTTTTTACTTTGTAAAAGTAACCTTTTCCTTAAAAGTTATTCTTTTAAGAAACATTAAAAGTAATCCTTAAACACTTCTTTAAAAGCTCTAATTGATTAATAATCTTGCTTAAGAAATCTCTTAGATACCATGCCCCATTTGAGTGATTTAGTATTGCATGCTACTTGTTGTACTTACATATTGTTTCACACGCTCTCACAAGCCTTAACAAGAAGCACATGTGTGAAGCTGGTATAAAAGTGCAACACATTCCAAAGAACTCATCACAAACTCCAAACCCTAGATCAGATACGATTATTCCGGGGATTCACGTTTATCAAATTACATTACATTACTTATGCATAATTGCATCTTGCTTCTTTAAACATTAGTCCTTGCCGGACCAATGATGTTGTTTACAGAATTTGGATCTTCTAGTATCTTGAAGACCGTGATTGCATAACCTTGCAATCACAAAAGGCAGTTTCACACTTGCTCATGTCCTTTGGTTATTTTATATCAAATGCTTGTAACTCAAATGTTGTCATCGCCTATATTTCAAAAAGGTCAGAAAACACTATTTTCATAATAATATGATGATGGATTATTTACCAGATGGTAATAATCTACGAATACAGTTCCAGTGGTAAAGGAACATAATATCTAGGACTTAACAACCAATGTCGCTAGTGATTCTAGCGCCGTATATTACGCGTTAACCATGAGATTTGGAATGGGACGGAGAAGTCAGTTGGATCTTCCTCCTTTCGCATGGACGGATGACCATCTCGTGGCCTTTCAAGGTTTAGCATGGGTGGGACCTTTCAAGTCTTAACATGGGTGGGAACCCTTAGCTCCCTGTGATATTGGTATCTAGACTATCTGTGAGAGACGGTCGTAGGTAGGTCCTCATATCGATGGGGCGACCAGGTTCTCGTTCTGCTTCCTAGAGTCCTCAAGGAGTCAACCATAGTTATATCCGCGATGCGGCTTAACAGAGGTCGTTCTGCTTGGGGGGTCGTGTCTTCATGCAGGGTCATGGAGAAGGGCAGTCATTGGCTTGGATCTTAGACTGGGCCCCACACCAAGGAAGTGTGGATGAGCGTGCAACTCGGATGTGCAACAAGGCTAAGGTCTCTCATGGATAAAGCAACGCACCTCTTTAGAGTATAAGAACTATGACATGTTACTCCCTGTTCCGGGAAGGAGCTACAAACGCGGCAAGAAAGGAACTCCATAAAAGTTCTGGTTAACCTGTGAAGGCTGTCGGACATTGTTTTCAGAATAAAAGCAACCTTTGAAGAAATGTTTATGAAAACCTGCATTGCCTATGACCTATGGTCTGTGGCTGTAGATAGTGCATCGAACACTCCTTTTTAGTGAACTTGTTGAGTACGCTCGTACTCAACCGTACCTTCTTAACCCTTGCTAGGTTCTAAGCCATTGAAGACGACGTCAACATCAATTTCTACTCAAGAAACCATCATCGGCAGCTCAAGTTCTTTAATAAAGTCAATGAAGTCAACATATACATCAGCTGAAGAGAAGACGAAGTCTCTAATTAGATAGGAGTAGATAATCTAGCCATAAAACCTACTTATGTAGAGCAATGCAATAGCAGCAATTGCAAGCCAGATAGTTTAGATGATAGTCTTTTTAGCTAGATAGCTCTGAGTTATTATTTTTGGTTCTTCTTGGGTAGAAGTTTCTTTCTCTCTCTTTAACCTAGAGTGCTCTCTGGATCTTTTGTAAAGAGCCGAGTTGTAATCTATAGTCATGTCTTGGACCTGTTGTATTTCTGTTGTACCACTCTAAGGGATATAATACTAGTGAACGGTGTTTCATTGGTGTTATGTCAACGACTATAGTGTACTACATCATGCAGTGGTATGCTGGGTTACCGCACTCATCCCCAAGGTAACCATTGCTAAACACTTGTCTAAGTTTAGACCAAATAGTCTTTGTAATGTCCTAAATAAGATCTCTTCCGAAGTTGTTGCCAATAGGTTGAAAATCTGGTTACCGGACATTATCTCAGACTACCATAGTGCTTTTGTTCCTGGTCAGCTGATAACTGACAACGCGCTTATTGCATATGAGTGTCTTAACACAGTACACCACCAATCAAGCAAAAGTCCCTTCTTTGCCTTCAAGGTGGATATGATGAAAGCGTATGACCACATCGAATGGGAATACCTTTATGCATGTCTCATGAAGCTGGGCTTTGATACTAGTTGGGTGACATCGGTGATGAGGTGTGTCACTTCACCTAGATACGCCATCAAGGTGAATGGTCACCTCACCCCCTGTGGTTCCCTCGCGAGGGATTCAACAAGGGGATCCCATCAATCCGTATTTGGTCCTATTGTGCATAGAGGGTTTATATTTGTTCCTGCTATGCATAGAGGGTTTATATTGTTTACTGCTAAAGAAGGAAGGTCTTGGGAAGCTACAAGGATTATGCAATGGAAGACAATGCCCTTCTATATCACACTTAATCTTCGCATATGACAGCATCTTCTTTGCACGTAGTGACCCTCGGAGTGTCGAGGCGCTGAAAGGTCTTCTTGACACATATTGTGGGGCTTCTGGTCAGAAGGTTAATCTACATAAATCCTTAGTTTATTTGGCAATAAATGCCAGGAGAGTACCAAAGTAATGGTGAAGGACAAGTTGGAGGTCACCAATGAGATCCTTCGTGATTGTTATCTGGGCATGCCTACTGAGATTGCTAGAGCTGCCACAACATCTTTCAAATTCCTATCGAAAGAGTGTGGAAGTGTGTTACTAGCTGCTCGGGTTGTCCTTTATCCAGGGTGGGCAAGGAGGTATGGCTCAAGGCGGTGGCTCAAGCTATTCCTAACCACGTTATGATCTTCTTTCAGGTCCCAATTGCAACTTGTGACAAGATGAAGACCTTTATTGCTGATTAGTGGTGGGGCTTTAAGGATGGTTGCAAGAAGATGCATTGGAAATCCTGGGAGTGGTTATCATCTCCTAAATCTGTTGGGGGTTGGGGTTCAAAGACTTTGTCTTGTTCAACCAAGCCATGTTGGGTAAATAGTGTTGGCGGCTCATCACCGACCCTTTGTCACTTTGTGTGAGGGTCCTTAAAGGGCGCTACTACCCCGACTCAGGTTTCTTGTCGATAGTGAAGCCAACATCGTCATCCTTTACCTAGTGATCGCTACTGTTCGGCTGAGAATTAGTGATGTGTGGCATCAGGTGGGGCATCAGAGATGGTGTGAGCATCAGCATCATGAAGGATCCGTGGATTCCTGGCTATCTGGTGGGTGCCTTCAAACAGCTACCTCCGATTCCTGATACTGCTAAGGTATGTTATCTGATGAATGATGATGGCATCGAGTGGGAGGCGGACACGATCCGAGCTTTTTCCACGAGGAGTTGGTAGAGATTATCCTCCAAATCCCTATCAGCCAGCGTAGAGGAGCAGATTTTTTTCTTAGCCTCATGTCAAATTTGGTGTGTATTCAGTCAGGTCAGCATATAACTTGGCAAGAATGGTTGCTTTCTTTGCAAGGCAAGGCAAAGCTGGGAGAGGTGCCAGCTCTGATAGGGCGCTGGATGAGAAGAACTGGAAGAGTATCTGGTCGATTCAAGCTCCAGGGAAGATGAAAATCGTCCTCTGGCGCCTAGTGCATGATTGTCTTCCTGCTGGCTATCAACTGCAACATCGTCATATTTCCGATGATGGCAGATATGTGTTTTGTGGCCAACCTGAGCGAGTGGAGCATCTGTTCCTGCAGTGCCCCTTCTCAAGGGCGGTCTGGACTGAGATCAAGTGTGAATTTCCAATGCACCTTCGGCGAAAGGACTTGGTCACGGCTAAGCAGTGGATTTTTGAGTTCTTGCAGCGAGAAAATGCCACCAATGCCAATGTCCTAGCTGTCACGTGTTGGCATATTTGGCAGACTCGGAATGATGTCCGGAACAAGAAAGTACAGGCGCGGCCTGTTAGAGTCGTGGCACTGATTCTAGCTTATGTTGATATGATCATCACTCACCTCTTCAAGGTTCCGATGACAGCTTCGAGTCATGGCGGGGCGGAGCCCCGCTGGCGTCCGTCACCCACAGGTACTGTGGCGGTGAATATCGACGCTGCTCTATTCCCAGTTGATCGAAGAATGGGGATTGGAGTTGTACTAAGGGACCACACTGGGAAGTTCCTGTTGTCTCTGAGCGAGGGAATGGAGTTGTTCTCGACACCGGAGCTCGCTGAAGCCTTTGGTCGCCGCCATGCGCTCCAGGTGGCGACAGAACATGGGTTCCCGAATGTTGCACTGGTGCCAGACTGCCTGTCTCTGATCCAGCGCATCTCTTCCCAGGTGCGAGATAGATCGACATTAGGTGTTGTGATAGTTGATATCAAATCTATGGCAACGGGCCTCGACTCCTGTGTGTTCAGTCTCTAATCGTGCAACGAATGTGGTAGCGTACAAACTTACTTGTCGCGCCCAGCCTTTAGATTGTACTCCCCCTGTTTGAAAATATAAGATGTTTTAGCTTTGTGAATCAAATGTATCTAAACGTCTTTTAATGTATAGGTTTATAGAGGTTTAGAATAAACCTATATATTAAAAAACGTCTAGATACATTCGTTTCACAGAGCTATATATTTCAAAACGGAGGGAGTAATATTTCAGTTGGTGTAATTCGTGAGCTTATCCGGGTTGAACTATGTAGGGATGTCAAGTGATCTACCACGTCCTAAAAAAAAAAACTTCTGTGCACATTGACGGGTCACAAGAAATATAATTCAGCTCACGGCGCAGATGAAACCTTTTGCTTAAAACACAGAAAAAATATTATATATTCACGCACAAGTTTTCTGGAGAAAAAGAACATCTGGACATTTTTTTTGTCTTCTTACAGAAGCAAGATAAAATATTCTTTTCTCAAAAACATGTGTGCAAACATAAAATGTCTAGATGTCCACACAATTTTATTTTTCAGAATTTTTGAACATTTTGAAATTTGTTTCCAGCGGATTTCTCATAATAGCTTCTTAGAAACACCATCTCTGAAACGAACACACAACTTAAATCCAGACCATATATCTCAGAACTTGAAAGAGATATAAAATTCATAGGTTGTTGGGTAGCATCCCAACTCCCAAGTTCAACCGCACTGTATTTCCTCATTCATAGCAACCAGTTGAAATCTCGGTTGCAGTTCACCTGCCAATCCACGAGACCAAGCCTAACTATATGCATGGCATCATCTTCGCAGCAAGTTATCCTTACGAATTACTGGTCGTTCTACCCAAGTAAGCCCAGAGTGGCACAAAAATGGCCGTCTTGTCTTTTGATCTATACACATGGCACTGCTATGGAGTACTCAGATAATAGCTTGTCCCGCTTGACACGCAAAAAACTCTTCCAATGCACTTCCAACTAATGTCGTGCTTCTTCTTCGTCTTCATTGTTTTCCTCTGTTTGAGACCCCAGCTTCACGATGTCTTCCACACGGATCTTTCCTTCTGCATACGCACAAAAATATGGTCAGAAGAAATGTTCGAACAACTGGCATGCATTGTCATGAACAGAGTGGGATATCGTGAGTGTAAGGACCTTTGTCTTTAGAAAGGTTGCTGATAAGCTCTTGGACGCCTTCCTTCCCTATGGTGTCCTTGAGATAAGCCGCCGCTGCTGCTACTTCCTCGGGAGTCACTTTGCCATCATGATCCCTTTGAAGGTACAATTAGGATCAGCATATATGTTCACGAAAACATGCTCCAAGTACAACCCAATATATCTTAATAGAATACTCCCTCTGTTCAGAAATATAAAGACATTTTAGATTTGTGAAATGAATGTATCTAGACGCTTTTTAGTGTATAGGTTCACTCCGAACCTCTACGAATCTATACACTAAAAGACGTCTAGATACATTTGATTCACAAAGCTAAAATGTCTTATATTTCTGAACCGAGGGAGTAATATATACTGCATTGCATAAATCGAAGAATTGAGTATGAGCTAGCAACATTTCCCATGTATCCTGCTCAAGTCAAGCCATATGAAATAGCTCAAATAATGCTTTAACTTTGACTTCCATATAAACAATGAATGTGAATTACAGTAATACTGATATTCACCAGCATCACAATGCACTAGATGAATAGGATCCAATATGAAACGACTTGAAAATTATGCAATTTAAATACCTATCAAGCAGTTGCCAGCGGTTCCCGATTTGTGCATCCACATCATCGATCTCCTTCTCTAGTTCCTGAAGCATAGCATCAACCTAGTCCAGAGCAAAAATATATGTCAACAACCAATCCATAAAGTATTTCAAAACTGAACTTACACGGTAAACTAAAGTTCAAAACTGAAATTTCAGAAGTGAATGCTGTGATATCTTATACTCCCTCCATCCCAAAAAGGATGTCTCAAGTTTGTTTGGATTTGGATATATCTATATACTAAATAGTGTCTAGATACATCCAAGTTTAGATAAACTTGAGACATCCTTTTTGGGACGGAGGAAGCACTTCAATCTGAACTAACACGGTAGCCAGCTAGTATAGTACAACTCTGTTGATGTTAGTTCGGCGTTTTGATCCCAAAATGAAAATGCAATCAAGCAAATGTCAACGGTATATGCATGTTAGGACCCGATCAAAGTTGACAAATTTAAGATACAGTTTATGATGAAGAGATATGTTTGTTCCACATATGATCTCCGACTAACAAGGCAATGGAACCAGGTCTACTAGGCCAAATACTGGAATTATGTACCAACGCCAGTTACCAGCAAAAACAAGAAAAAGGCCGAGTGCAAGGCTGATCACCCCATTGTAATCGTTTCAAGGTGAGAAGCGTTTCAATACCTTGTGAAGTACTCCTTCCATCCCTAGATATAAAGGTGTATTTGCTTTCGAGAAAAATTCAGATTATAAGGTGTATGACCTTGCACCACTCATCTAGAATTTTTTTTAGGTATTTGATTATATTCTCGTATCTCATCCAAACTCCTCTATTTTCCCACGTTAGTTAGCAAGGGTTAATCTTGCCCAAAATTGCTGCAATTTTCGCTCAACGTGTGTTCTTTAATTTCCGTGCCAAAAACTGTACACCCTACATATAGGAATAGAGGGAGTACTGCATCCGTTCCATAATGTAAGCCTTTCTAGCAGTTCAATTTACCTATAGGAATAGAGGGAGTACTGCCTCCGTTCCAAAATGTACGCCTTTTTAGCAGTTCAATTTGAACTGCTAGACAGGCTTACATTATGGAACAGAGGTAGTAGCAAGCAAGCAAATAATAACAATTTCTGTAAATAATAATCAATAGAATAGGCAAAGTCGTTATTTGACACTGAAACATATTTGCCTCGTTTCAAAAAAAAAAGGAAAACTACTTAGATGTGTCCACAACCCATTAGCTGACAAATCCTCAAGTGATGAAACAGTTTCAACTTCCTTCATTCCAAACTAAAAGTTCTAGGTTTGTCCAAAGTCAAACTTCTCTAAGTTTGACCGAATTTAGATAAAAATGTGTAATATCTACAACGTCAAATCTATATAGTATGAAAGTATATTTGCATGATGAATCTAATAAACTAAATTGGTTTTGCGCAGGTTGATATATTTTTCTATATATAAACTTGGTCAAACTTAAAAGTAGTTCGACTTAGGAGAAACCCAGAAATTCAATTATTTTGGAACAGAGGGAGTACCTTCTCAAGCTAATCACTGCCAACTACAGAAGTAGGGCAAGAAGTGAGTAAACAGCAGACTAAAGCAAATATATGGCGTACCAATATACCCAGAGAGTTATGTGCTCTGGCTTTACATGCATGGAAGAACATGTACCTTGTCAATCAGCGCTGAAGAGACCTTTTCTTCTGCAGCAACCTCTTCAGCGTCATCTGACTCCTCTCTAGCAGCCTTATATGCCTTCTTAGCTTCTTCTTCACCCTCTGTGCCTTCTCTTTCAAGCATGGAATTATACAGTTTTATCTGCATTCCACAACAATAAGACCCTACTAAGCCTCCACAGTACAGCACTACACGTATAGGCAACAAGTAAAGACTGCTGTATGGATAATTGTCCCTCTGACTCCACTTCACAAATTCACTTTTAAATCATACCTCCTTGTTGACAAGGCTCAGGAACTCTTGACGCTCCTTGCTGACAGACTGCAATATAAGTAGTTAGCGCATTATTACTGTGAATATGGTACTAATTGAAATTATAGATGACTAGGATCATACCGATGCAGATGCTAGCACAGCCAACGCTCGACTAATATTACAGAGCTGTTCCTTGTCACGTTTTGCTTCTCTCAGTTCTTCTTCTTCCCTAGCAGTAGGCTCAGTCATTTCCTTTAAAGCTAAATCTTCTTCAGCAGCCTCCTTTTCTTTGAGATTTGATTTCTCTTCCTTCTTTTGTTTTGCCTTCTCTTCTTTCTCTTTCTTCTTCTCTTCCTCCTGAATATTTCCATAAGCAAAGCATTAAAATAACTTGATGTAGTTTATTCTTATCAGCATCATGCTAAAGTTGAAGTAAACAAGTAACAGTTCAGTGTTAGGCAGCTATTCAGGACTATACAGAAATTAATAAAATTGGGAAAGAGCATTGAACTTATAATCAAACAATTGGGGAACAGTTCAATGTTATGTGGCTGCTATAAGCCAACTCTCCGCCAGCCGCCGATGTATCACAAAAGCTGGTCAGGGGATGCCACCGAATCCAGAGTTGTCCATACACAACTTTTTAATGCTTTGAACTGCTCCATCTTGTTTCTTATATCTGACTTCTCTACCAGATGAATTGCCCGAAAGGTCATTTGTCTTGTTAGATGAAAAACTAGTGATAATTATTATAGGCTAAATCGGCAGAAACTTATGTGCTTATCGTGAAATCAGTACAACTAGAATCATCACAAATTAGGAATTGACGTTCAATCAACATATAAACAGGCTCCCGTAACCTTAGGGGCACTGGTACAATTCCACTAACAGCAGGCTCTTGTAACCTTAGGGGCACTGCTACAATTCCACTCACAGCCAGACCACGGATCCTTTCAGATAAGCCTAGCCCAAACAAACAGGACCTAATACACTTTTCCTCATTAGGTGTGAATCTTGAAGTGGTACAAATAAGATGATATGTTGATAGTTGAGAAGTAAGAAATACAGACATATCACATCAAGAGTTCAGACAAAATTTATTTTCAGAGCAACATTTTAGCTTTATGGTCTTTCTACTAGATATCTTCTAGTTTTACCATGGAATAGCACATACCATATATAGCTTCTTAATACATCTACTGCATGAGAGAGCATTGACATTGAATAGGCAAGACTATCAAGGTCAAATGATGAGAACATTGGCATCACATGATATTAAACTACCATTCATACATTCCAAGATCTGAGACAATGTAGAGTGCATACGTGCCATGGGGTATCGGGAAAAAACAAAGTACATCAGATGAATGTGTTTCTGTAACAAGAGATGGAAGTTCATGAAATCAAGAGCAGATGCCCCACCCCACTAAAAATGTAAATACGAGCACGGGACACATAATACAACATACAAGTTCTTGACATCAATGGTACCTCTATATAGTACGTCTATACAGTGAACCATCCAATTGATGTGTAAATACCTTGATAAGTTCTTCCTGCAGCTCAAGGAACTCCAGTTTTCTCCTCCTCTCAGAAACTGAATCTTCAGATGGCAATACTGTCCCAACTGTATCCACAACTTCATCTGGTAAAGAAGACAATGTTGCTACAACAGCATCCTCGGGTTTCATTCTCCCAGACAGGGTAAAAGCTCTGACAGCGTTAGCAGATATGAATAAGGACGTAAGAGCAAACAGAGAGGTGTTTTAGCTAGTAATAAATATATCAAACAAATTACCTTGAAAGTATGAGAAGGGAAGATGGCACAGCATGATTAAGTGAGAGATCCAACCAGTCCCGTAGCTGGACAGAAAATTGAAGTTGTAAGGAATTACTAGCATAAATATCCATTTAGAAGGTAGCAGTAAAAAAATTGAACACAAAGAAGTTATGACAAAAGGCAATGTAATCCAACTTAAGCTATATTTAGTTCCAAGTGGAAGCTGAGGTAATGAATGTGTTCCTTTCTTTCAACAGTGCTTCAGGATAAACTAATATAATGAGAGCACACAAAACTGAGAACTAACAAATAAACTGTAATACACCAAGAACAAGTAACTACTAGGACAAGTATTAGGGAACAATGGCACTGAATAGCACATAAATGTACTTACAGTCAGCAAAAGCAACAAAACAAACAGGTATTCCCCTGAAATTGTGTGTGTATCATCGCAATAATGTTAGCAAACCTGTTGACGCATTTCTTCTGTTGACCGCAGACCAAGGTGACCACGTTCGCGGCAGGCTTGCCGTAGCTCCTCTTCAGAAAGGGACTCGACACCCTCAGCTTGAATCATTTTATCATCATTCTTAATGCTGCATAGATTATAGTATCAATACAAAGAAAAGGAGTAATATTTTACACTATGACTCTAAAAAATAAATGTCATATTGCATTGAGAATCAAGACTGGAAGTGAATGTCAAAAGCAGCAAGCCAAAGGGCAAATGTACTTGCAAATCCAATAAACAAAGAGTTATATAGGTCTTATAAATACAGTAAATAAACATAGATGCTAAATGTTAAGTACTGTCTGACTCAAGCATATGGCAAATTATTCATATGCAGAATCTCAAATGTAGATACAATTGACATGATTTCTGACGTATACGAAGCTGCAGGTCCAGCAAACTATTATGTGTTTCCTCTTCGTGTATGAATTAACAGTAAAGTGTTGCAAACTATTGCCTGAAATTACTCCATTTGCTTTACTAGTAGAAGTCATATACACAAATTATAATAAGGACAATTGTCCAATGAGATCTGAAAAATGGTAAAAAAAACTAGTCCCCTCCGTGGGTTTATCGCCAACATTGGCCGTTCCAGAGATATATACACGTCACAGAATAATGCTTAGCTGCAACAGATGCAAGCTAATTAGCACTAAGTTTCAAATTTCATACATGTCACTTCTACTTCAGCAATTGCAAAGTGAATTTTCGACTTCTCACAACTAAGTACTTACTCTCGTAGTTTTTTGCGAAGCATGAACCTCAAGTAATGATCTGTACCAAAAGGCCGAATACCCATATACTTGCACATATTTACCAAGCGAGCTCTGCAAAAAAATATTGATAAGCTCTGGTATAATTTTCGACCTAAATTTACAAGAATGTTCAAGATTGAAGTAACGAGTAACCTGTTCATGTTATCCAAAGTCAACTCATCATTAAACAACTTCGCAAAGCCCAAGATCTCATCATTAGATACACGTTCACCTTTCCTAACCTGATACGAATTATGCAGATTATCCAAAGAATTAATAGAAGAAAGACGTTCCTAATATACATTTCAAAACATATTGACACGTTGAATTATATATAGAGAGATGATAGCGATACCTTGTTTAAAAATTCGTCCAGATCTTCAGCTGTCTGTTTTGTTTCTCCACTACGTGATGTTTGAACTTCCTTTGCCATTTCTTTTGCTGTATCTTGCAAGAACTTTGCATACTCCATCCTTGCTTTCAGTTTCCTTTTCAATGCTTCCTGCACAGGAAAGTGAACTGCGTTCTTTAGACAATCAATCTTAAAAGTAATAATATTGGTGGTTTCACACAAAAACTAGGAGGCTGATTCAAACACGCTACACAAAAATCTGTAGTATCAGCAGACACAGAAGACAACAGGGTAAAAACAAGCCATGGAATCATAATGATACTGCATTACACATGTACCAGTGAGAGATCAGGCAAATAACCTGTGCCATAGGTTCTGACATGCATACACACCATCGGTGGCATAACAGCATGCTAAAGAATACAATGCCAGTACAATGATACTAACGCATTTAGTAATTCAAGTGGTTACATCACAAACCTCTTCTTTCATCTTGTCTTGGAAAGTCGATGGCAGCATATTTGGAAACAACTTCAGGAACACTGGCAGTAGGAATTCCATGAATGGGACAACAATGAACACAGCAACAGGTACCAGCCTGAAGATATCTGCAGTTGTACGGGTGAGCTGTTGTCTCTCTCTTCTTGAAAGACTCTTTCCGCCAGCAAGTTTCACCAGCAGTCTTGATGAAATTCTAACATCTGCCCAGAGCAGCTTTGTTCCTAGCCAGTAATGCTGCAGTGTGGAAATGAATTCATCTTTCCCGTGCTTCAGTTTTGTAGCCCAGTCAGCTCTACACAAATAAACACAATAGCTAAGTTTTACTAACTCCGCTTCAAAATATAAGATGTTTTAGCTTTTGTGAAACGAATGTATCTAGACCACTTTTAGTGCGCACTAAAAGTGGTCTAGATACATTCGTTACACAAAAGCTAAAACATCTTATATTTTGAAACAGAGGGAGTATATGTTTAAAAGTTTACAGGAAATGGGGCAAAAAACAAATAGTCTCAAGACCAAAGGTTTGAGCACAAAGAAAAAGAATTTAAACCTGCTCATGGAAGCAACAGCTCGAAGAGCCGGGCCAATACCCAGAAGCCTTGCCCAGAACTTTTTTATGATTGACTGGTCAGATTTCAGCAAATCTTGTACCTGCTTGGCTTTGGCTTTAGCTTTTGCCGTGCTTAGGCCTTCCACAGCCTGATCACATTCTTCTGGGGATGCCTCTTTTTTCCTTTTTTCCTGATTTTGGTCATCACTCTGCTCTTCAGTATCCAACTTAGGTTTCCCAGCAGGAGCAGTTGATGCTCTGCGAACTGACTGCAACAAACCTCTAGCTCCCAAAGGCAGTGCAAATTCATTCCTTCCAGTTCCATAACCATAGAGAGAAATCACATGAGTTGGACGTTGCAGAAGCCCATTATCAGAACCTAGCAGACCCCCCTTCGCCAAATTGACACTATACTCCTCCTTCTCCTTCTCAGACTTTGAGTCCCCTAAGCTTTGCTCAAGAAATTGCTGTGCAATTCTTGACTCAGCCTTGAAACCAAATGTTCCATGCTGGAAAGAAGAGGAAGACGAGAGGATAGGTGTGTTGACATGATCAAATAGATGCTTTCTTCTCCTAATGATCGCCCTTGAAGCCATGCTTGGCTGCTGCTCACTTTCCCAATGGGAAGGCAAAGGTCATGTCTTTTCAGGCAGAACCCTGAAGAGATCAGGCAAAACCATAAGCACAAATGCACATTCACATGTAAAAGGGGCATAAAGGACAAATTAAAAAGAAAAAAAGTAGTATAAATTAAGACTAACACTCAACAACCACCATAGAAACACACACCATAGTACCAGACACACTAGTCAATTCATTTCAAGGCATCCTAGGTCATTGCTCTGATCTAACAAAAGAATAGTCAGGTCGCCAGGATTTCCTCAGATATGATGGTCAAGAAATTCCAGCACAGTGAGTTCCAGGCCAAGATTCTGAAGCAATCATGAATTAACAGTAAATCCGATTGAGACACGGTTGCACTAAAGAAACAAACTATGTTCTTTTAACTCCCAACTCCACTAATAAACATAGAATTAGAGAAATAGCAGATAGACTATTTTCAGCAGCATATCATTTCCCCGTTTGAACTAATATTGCTGCAAAATGGTCCGTGAATTGAACAAAACGAACCTGAGGGCTACTAAGAGATAAAAGCAAACTGTACATAAATATATGGCAGTGATAGTTTAGTTCAACAACCAGCAGCAGTTCACTTCAAAGCAACTGAGATTAGGTAAGCTCCACAGTATAATAGCAATACGTGCACAGTTCATTTTGTATATGTGGCTCGCAATGCCTAAACCTATGATTGTGCCAAACGATAGGCGGACCAATGCAACTTATTCCTCGATGGGGCTATGAAGGTTGTCTGCAGCAATAGTCACTTGAGGCAAAAGTTAAAAGCTCAGAAAGGGGGCTCTCCGCATCCTTAGCTGGTTCAAGCAATTTGTATCCTGACTTCATTGGAGTGGTAGACGAAGTGTAAGTTTGAAATCCTAGTCATGTTTCTCCCAACCATTGGACCATAGGTGATTGAAATGTCAAGGTTCCAAGTCATGGTACTCCTAAACATACAATTGCCACAACACACATAACCCATGCTATCAGCATTTTTTGGGCCCAGACAAAGACACCCATCTATCTAAACTGAGATGTGAGTTATAAGTAAGTGATGCTGCCACTATTTAAATGGCTGCATTCGCAGAAATAAACCCAACCCATTAAACATGATACCACAGTCATAACGATAATCCGCCAGTATCATGTGACCAGTGACCATTTGACCCTGCACCTAAAGCTCCATAATAGATGTTGCGTTAACATATTTGACCCTACAGCCAAAATAGCATCAAATGGTTCGTCTTCACATTAGCATATCAAATTCAACATGTCATGAGATGTTTCAACCAACAAAACAAATCATAGGCCAATGACAACCTAGTAAGGTACACCAGATGTAGCATGCCATCCAATTCCACTTCTTTTACCAACAAAACCACTATAGGACAACAACTACGGGAGTGCATTAGGTTTAACATGTCATCACACATAGCACACAACTGAAAATACCAACAAGAGGCATCCTAGACCACTAAAAAGAGGTGCATAAGTGTTAACGTGGCAAGATTTTCACATAGCATCATTCTGAACGTGGCCTGAGCATAAATAAGGCACACGCACGCACTTACCACATGGCAAGTGTGGTCAGAAATCTCAAACCCCTTATTTACGAACAAAAAGTTGCACAAGCACTTGGGGCCGAAACAGGATCCGTCACGAGAAAATAATCATGGAAAAACAGAGCAAGCGAGTAGTTAGAATGGACAAACCAAGCCACAAGCGTCACAACAACAGGCATCTGCGACAAACTACCCACAGGAGCAAGTTCACGAACACCGCCAAAACCCTAAACATCTAACAGTCGGTGTCTCATGGAGTTTACCCGCGCATGCATGAGTACGAACATGGTCCGAACCCTAGCCTCTGACCCCACGCCGATGTAACTCTGGCGTCTCAGATTGGTCACACAAATTGGAAGGAAACAAAAGCAAAAGGCCGCCATAAGCAGAACAATGGAGAGGAGGAAGGAAGGGGGAGGAGGGGAGGGGGGCCTTCACCTCCACTGACTAAGAGGCGCGCCGGAACGCCGTCCGCCGGTCGTCGTTGGGGGAGGGGAGAGGAGGGGAGGGCCGGGAGCTCGCAGGAACAGTAAAGGCCTCGAGGAGAAAAGAAGGGGAGCGGCGGCGTAAATGGGGGTGGAATGGGAGTCTGGGCGAATGCGCCGTAGAGGCCAGGTTGCGCCGCGCGGACCGGGTTATGTGGAAACGAGTGGTTTCCCTATGGGCCTGGGCCTGGCCCAGGTATTAGTGCAGTATCCCGAACAAAGCAAAGCCCTCTCTAATTGCCATAGCATTGCGGAAAAACTACAGGCACGTTTGGATCCTAGGCAAAACCAGTTTTTTTTTTGATAAACACAATATATTGAGCAAGCAAGCCGCCTCATTAAAAACCTTCCAGTCCCCTTAGGTATCCTGGAAGGAAAAGAGCTCTTTTGAAGAGTAAGCAAATTTAGCTAGTTCATGCGCCACATGGTTCGCCTTCCTTGGACAAAGTAGAAATCGAACTTCTGCCATAGCTCCAATTTTTTGAAAGCATTCTGCCAAGATTGCTGAGTAGGGGCTCCATATCTCTGCCTCCCCGTTACAAGATTTGATTAGCTCTGAAGAATCTGACTCAATGATCACACGAGAGCATCCAATATTTTCAAGAAATTCGAGACCCTTATGTAACCCCAAAGCCTCTGCTGTAGTAGCATCCAACACATGCGATATAGAACCAAATGAGCCTCCCATTACCTTACCCTTGTGATCACGTAAAATAGCACCCACCGACCCTGAACCATCACTGTGGAAAGATGCATCTATATTAAGCTTCAAATCTCCCATAATAGGCTTACTCCATGTCAACATTTTTTCTTCCGCCGAAGGCCGAGCGGCTCCAAAATTTGCAGTTAGGGAATTGATTGCAAACACCGTACTAGATGGTTTCTTAACCTAGACGCCACTAACAATTTCACGCCGCTGCCACCAAATATACCATCCGCCAACACCAATTGTTTCCCGTAGACCCAACTGACCTAGAACCGGTGATTTACTTGACTGATTGCAAAGAAGTTTTTCAAGACATACCGAACCAGATTGATCATCTTGCATAGTCTGCGCAATAACCTTCCAGAGGCCAAATTCTTTCCATACCTCTCTTGCTCTTGTACATGAGAACAAGAGGTGCTTAATATCTTCCGGTCCACTATGACAAACGGGGCATTCTGGATTTACTCTCATATGCCGATCAGCAAGAATAGATTTCCCAGGTATCGAACCATGCAAAGCTCTCCACAAGAAAATTTTAACTTTAGGTGGAACATTAAGATTCCAAAGCTTCTCCCAAACCGGATTACTTGAAGAGGCTCCCTGGCCATCACTCCTTCTAGTTCGCGCGCTAAATTGATGATTCCACTCCAAATGATAGGCAGAACGAACCAAGAAGATATAACTTTTAGTGAAGCTCCATGCTACAAACTCATCAGTCAAATGAGCACTCAGAGGTATCTTTAGAATTCTCTCAGCATCCACTCCTCAAAGATTCTCTCTAATAATAGCCTCGTCCCATTGTCTAGTGGCTGGATCAATTAGTTCATCAACAGTTCGGAGAATGCACTGCCCTCGTCTAGATAGAACCTTCCTTGTAGGACTGTTCGGGATCTAGTGGTCCTCCCATATGTTAACATTGGTACCGGATCCAATACGCCAAATATTACCACGCTTAAAAGTATATAGACCCGTCACGATACTCTGCCATGTAAGAGATGCCCCAGGTTTGGATCCAGCATTTAGAAGCTTACCATCCGGATAGTATTTAGCTCTAAGCACCTGAGAACATAAAGTATCAGGATTAGACAGAAGACGCCAGCTTTGCTTAGCTAGCATTGCAAGGTTAAAAGAATGGAGGTCACGAAATCCCATGCCGCCCATCTTCTTCGGGATACACATCCTCCACCAAGAGAACCAGCGCATCTTCTTATTCTCTTCGGTATCCCCCCACCAGAATTCAGCCATTGCTTCATTTATCTCTTTACATAATGATATTGGAATTTTGAACACTGCCATTGCATACACAGGAATTGACTGAATGATTGCTTTCAAGAGAACTTCTTTTCCCCCCAAAGACAGGAAGCGCTCCTTCCATCCTTTCAGCCTTTGTATAATTCTTTCCAAAAGATAAACAAATGATTCATATCTATTAAGCCCCACTAGAGCGGGAAGACCAAGGTAGGTATCCGAAATAGCCTCTGTCATAATATTAAGTTCCTCACAAATCTAAGCCTTCAAAGCAACATCCACATTACGACTGAAAAAGATACTACATTTTGATTCACTCACCAATTGTCCTGAGCTTGCACAATATAAATCCAGAACTTGTCTCAATAAAGTTGCATTATTCATGTTTGCCTTCATAAGTATAAGGGAATCATCAGCAAATAATAGATGAGATACTGATGGCGCATTTCTGCACACCCGAACACCTTCAATGCCACGAACTTCCTCTCTATGAGCCAAAGCACTAGATAAACCTTCTGCACAAATCAAGAACAAATACGGTGACAAAGGGTCCCCTTGGCGTAGCCCCCTTGTTGGGATGAACTCATCAGTTTCCTGATCATTGTATCGAACCTTGTACTTCACCGACTTGACACGTGCCATTAACAAATCAACGACATCTTTATGAAAACCCAACCGAGATAACATCCGTTCCAGGAATATCCACTCAACTCTATCATAGGCTTTGTGCATATCTAGCTTCACTGCGCAAAAGCCTTCTTTCCCTTTCTTCTTATTCTTGATAGTCTGCATACTCTCATAAGCTAGCAATATATTATCAGTAATCAATCTTCCAGGAACAAAAGCACTTTGAACCTGTGAGATAATATCATCAAGAATAGACTTTAGCCGAAAAGCAATCATTTTCGAGATCACTTCATAAAGAACATTGCAAAGACTAATCAGCCTATATTGTGTAATTTTCTCCGGAGATTGAACTTTGGGAATAAGGACAATGACAGTATCATTCCAGCCTTCCGGAACCTCTTTTTTGTTTACAGCCTCCGGCACCTCTTCTGTTAGCAGCTCACTGAGAATACCCCAACACTTCTTGAAGAAGAGAGCATGTAACACATCCGGGCCAGGTGCTTTCGTGTCCCCGATTGAGAACAGAGCCTTTTTCACATAATCCCTCGTGTAGGGTCTCATCATCGACTCATTCATGCTATCGGAAACCCTAGGATTGACCAGCCCAATCAACCCCGGATCAGGTTCATCAACTTCTGTAGAAAACAACCCAGCAAAATAATCAGAAATCATAGGATTAAGATACGCTATACCTTCCTGCCAGTTACCCGAATCGTCCTTCAGATGAGAAATCTTATTCCTAAGGCGACGAGCCGATGCAAATTTGTGGAAGAATTCAGTATTCCTGTCTCCGAATTTTAACCAGTCAACCCTGCTCCTTTGAGACCAATGAATCTCTTCTTGTTCTAGGAGCCTTTCTATTTCAAAGGCGAGTTCTCTCTCCTTCATCACATTGGCCTCAGAAAGCTTACTGCAAGTCACCTCCTCCAGCTCTCGTTTCAGCGTATTAAGTTTACGCTTAGAGATTTTAAGCAATGTACGGTCCCAACGATGCATACGATCATGAACCATCTGTAACCTTCCTGCTAGATCGGTTCGGCCAGGTTGCTCCGCCGAAAGATCCCAATCATCCTGTACCACTTCATGAAAACTAGACTCTTTTAACCATCTTGCCTCAAACCGAAGAATTTTTGGCCCACTTTGAACCTCTGTCGGTTCCTCTCCAAAGCTCATAAGGATAGGTCTATGATCATACCGACTATAGTCGCAATTTAGCAGAACTGCATCATCAAACTTTTGTTGCCAAGCATCATTACAAACGCCTCTATCCAGCCTTTCACGAATACCTGCTCTATGCCAAGTAAACTTATCCCCAGAGTAGCCCATGTCAGAGAGGCCACAGTCACTCAAAGCATCTCTAAATGCTTGCATATACTGAGAAGGTCTTGGTTTGCCCCCCTCTTTCTCAAAAGGATATAGTATCTCATTCAGATCCCCCATAATGAGCCATGGCATAGTGCTAACAGTTGCAAGCTCACGTATACGTTCCCAAGATTTATGTTTATCACTCCATATTGGTTCCCCATAGAAACCAATAAAACGCCAGATATTATCCTATCCAACTCCGATGAAAACATCAATGTAGTTCTCTGTCTTATAACGCAAAGACACCACAACCTCCTTCTTCCAGAGCAACAGAAGGCCTCCTTTCCTACCATCGCTTCTCACAACTTCTTTATAATCAAACCGCAAAGTTCTACGCAAGCACTCTACCACCCAATCATCCAAATGAGTCTCCATCAGAAATAACATATCAGGGTTATATCGCTTCTGGACCTCCGTCAGTGCCCTGACCGCCGTGGCTTTCTGAACACCACGGCTATTGAGGCTTAAGATTTTCATTGCTTCCGGTCAGCCTCCAAGTTAGAGGCCACCGATATCTGAGAGTTAACTGGTTCACCATCTGTTCTAGAACGCTTCGGTGGTTGGGTTTTGCCGGGCGTTCCTAATCCCGCAGGGTTTTCTTTATTCAAATTTCCCGGAGGGGACTCAAGCGAAGCTTTAGTATGGTTATCCCCTTCGAACTGGCCTAGAATCGCCAATACTCCTAAATTAACTCTTCTTCCTTCATCTGCATCATCATAAGCAGTTCCCAAGTCAGCACCTCTCGCTGAATTCATTGCCAGCCTTTTCCTAACAAGCGGATTGTGTAGAGCATAACCATCCACTTCCATCTCAGCTGAAACATTCTCCTTAGTTCTGTCCCAACCTCCCTCTTCCTCACTAGTGTAGGTACCACGGCCCATACCACGGCCCCAGGGACCTCCATCTCTCCCCCGCTACCACGACCTCTACCAGGTCCTCGGCCACGACCTCTTCCACGACCACCATCAGCTAGGATAAAATTCCCCACTCCAACTTTGATAAAACATGCTCACCTGACCCGCACTCCTCATGCTTGATCCCACACTGTCACTTTATCCAGCTTCACCGACCTAGGGTTCGTAAACCCATCATACTCCTCCATAATTAACGCTTGATCTCTAAACAGCCAAGGGCCTTGGTGCATGGCTTTATTCTAGTCCGCAAGACAAGAAAAATGTATCGTGAACAAGTTGTCATCCAATCTACGCCATGTAACCTCCTTTGCCGGATTCCATGATGAACGCATATCCGCAAATAGAGCACTCTGACTGAACCCTAGCTTCATGGTATGAACCCTAGCGATGGCTAGTCACTTCGCTATAATTCCAGGTTCTTCCGCCTCGTCTTCCCAGACGAAATCCTCGCTCTCATGTTCACGGAGTTGTAACCTCCCTAGCAGATCCTCAACTGCTTCCTTACTCTCTCCGCCTGGCCCGCTTGCCGAGCCTTCCTCCATCCCCTCCGTGGGTTTCTCCTGATCCATCAACCACAAACTAGATCGAAAGGGCGGGAACGAGCAGATCGCTGCACCCACGTCGATTAATCGGTATTAGCTACGATTGAGACTCACGGAAGCAAGGCGCCGCCGGAGGAAGGAGAAACCCTAGCTTTTTGCTAGGGGAAGTTTTTCCTGCCAATTTTTGTTCACGATCTATCTTAACTGCGTGCACACGACACCTAGGCAAAACCAGTTATAACCTTGCTAGGCTAGGACATCCGTTTGGTACCTAGAAAATTAGATTGCTTTTGAGGGCCAGCTAGCCTCACAGGGCTATGAAAACTTTGCCAGGCAGGAGAGCCGATTTGGCTCGCTCCCGACGGCAAACTGGTCCACGCAAAAAAAAGTCCCCACGTCCCCCACGTTCTGCTGGATTCATATGTTAGCTTGCCTTCAAAAGCAACCGTGCACACCATCCAAACAAATAGCCCACCTGAACTTGCAGGCAAAAGCAAGCACCCTAACCAAATGTACAACCAACCGAGGCTTAGCCAAACCGAGCTGGACTAGCTGGCTAGTTGAGCTATGGCTATCTTGGCAATGGAACCAAACGCACCTATATGCCGCCCGCGGCACCCTAATTGCCATCACATTGCGGAAAAACTATATGTCGCCCGCTGCGGCCCCGAAGGAGCCATCGCGTACCCTCCCCCTTTCCCGCCTAGCACATGGGCCATACCACTAGCACTAAAGTCGGCAACAGAGAGGAAGACGAAGGCGACACGCAGACCTCACCGACGACGCGAACAACACGGCTAATCACGGTTTTGGCGGAAAAGGCGAGGAAGAACCTTAACTTGGGGGTGGGATGGGGTGTGTGGGGGTTTAGAGGGGTGGCCGGCCAGCGGGGACCTCATCGGAGACAGGATGACGTTGTTGGTCGCGGCGTCGCCGGCGGAGGCAAGGAAGCGACCATAATTAACTAGGATAGGTGCTCGCCGATGACGGGAGCTATGGTTAGGGTGCAGGGTGGGTTAGAGGGATGGACGGTCGAACTTCGCTGGTGATCGTGACGTCATGGTGGGATAAGGTGAGAAACCAACCAGATTTAACTAGGGTGGGTGCTCGTCGGCGACCAAAGTTAGGGTTAGGTGCGCGAGGTAGGGTTAGAGGGATGCCCGGCTAGGCGGGACCTTGCTGGATGATTTCATCAGTCTCAAGACCCGTCGATCAATCTCTCAGACTCGGTCTGTCGGAGGTGCTTGGAGGGGTAAGGTGCGTGCATGCGTTAATAGGTGTGAGTGTATGTACTTTTTTGTACGACTCTCACTAAAGTCGGATAACAGAACAGATGTCTTACAGGGAACACAAAAAACAACTACAAGGTTCAAACTATCAAGCATAAACACACACACACACCATGGTACTACCAAGCTACGACAGTTCTAAAACCAACTCAAAAGAGGCGCCAGCAATCTACTTCTACAAGTTCACAAAAGGACACAAATATTGCAAAGCATCTGCCCACCAGGATTAATTAATCCCCAATTATGTCTACATCCTCATACTCTTCTCCATTTCCGACTCTCAGCGTTGAGGCATGTCTCACCATATCGTGCACCTGAGTGGCCATTTGTTGTAGATGATCAGCACCATCAACCAGCAAGCTCATATTCCGTTCATTTTGGAGACCTGCCTAGTACCGAAGAAAAGCACACATGTAGAGGAAGAAATTAGTTTCCCTTCAAAACATGAGTGATTTCTAGTTTTCCATAGTGCCTAACATAGGGCAACGATACAAATAATGTGGAAGTTATAACCAAAAGGAAGAAACTTCACAATCCACCAAAAATATTGGGTAAAGCATGAAGGTCTAGTCTGAGCACCAATAAGGCAATTGTACTCCATATATAAATAGTAGCAGGACGATGGCTGGTTTCTGCATTCAAGCAGGATTATTGTAGTACGTGTAGCAGCAAATATTATTTATAAAGTTTGTCCCTTAGAAGCTTTGCGGATGGAAACAATACAACCCCGCAGCCACGTTGTCAGTGAGGCTAAGTTTGCACCTAAAACGGTGTTTGGAAATAGTTTATACTATAAGTTGCTAAAACAATAGTAAACAAGAGAGAATTAAAGTAACTAGTGACAAAGTAAATAACAAAAGTAAACTAAACCAAGAGAGTGTTTATGAAGTGTAGAGTGATATGATTCAGGGGTTCTCAAGTAGTATAGGATTCACCACTAGCATTTAAGAATTATGTATAATTAGGATAACCTATATCTTTCATCATGACATGTGTGGAGAGAGCTCCATAATAAGATGTTCACTATAAATCTAGTGAACAGTCGCTTCTATGAGTCAAGTACTGAGGTCATCTCTAAATAACCACTGCGATGCCTGTGAGCAAATCACTTCTATAGACAACCATAATTAAAGATTTCCCCATGGATATCGTAATGAGTTTAGTGAATCTCTCTTAACCCCTTTGACTGTATAGGTTATAAGCCAATGCTTGTAGACACAAAGTAGCATCGAACATACTCCCATACACATCCAAAGGGTATTTCCCTCTCTCTAGTCCTGAAGACAAATGCTATGTGGTCGACTTCGCATACCATCTAGAGAGAGAGAGATCTAGCACAATATCATAAATCAATAGATCAAGGACCAAAGTTATAGATCATCTTTATTTCAATGCATAATAATACTAGGATTTATCCATCTCTTCCCAATAACAAGGCAACTACTCATACATGAAGGGGATCAACATCATGGCAATAATATGGATGATATATGAAGGTACAATTGAATACAAGTACAAATCCACAATAGAGTTTGGATTACAACAAAGTAGACAAAGGGGATCGATGTTGGAGACGTTCTTGATAAAGATAATGATGAAGATCGATGCAGAGCCCTTCAAGATGCAAGCCTCCTCTTACTCTTGAGTGGTGTGATGGTGGAGATCTTGTGCGCGACAGTGATGGCAATAATCGTGGCCACTTTTTGTTGGAACTCCAAGTGCAAAGTGTTGTAGCAAGCTTTTTCCCAACAAGAGTGACTCGGGGGTTTATATCGAACTCTCGGGGAATTGGTAATGGAAGAGTTTTTGTATTCTCCTCTTCAATCAACTTGTAAAGCAAAATAATTTGTCTTGTGTCCCCAACTCCAACAAGTGGTTGTCAAGCATAAGGTTTCATATTAGTAATATGAAATAAAATATAAAGTAAAAACTGAAAAAAGATAGTAAATAAAGTAAATTAATGCAAACTAGATGATATGGAAGATAGTAGAGTTGTTTTGGGGTTTTTATGAGTGATTGCAAGTAGAGAAAGTATTTTTGTATTTCCGAAATAATAAGTTGCAGAAAATATAAAAGATAGTAGATGCGATGGAAAGGTGTTTCTTATGATTAAAATTAGACCGAGGTTCATGCGTTCACTTGTCTACTCTCTTTTTAAGTTGTAGTGATCACAAAACAATTCATTAATGATAAACTTTTATAGAAATTATATATGTGTTTGATAAGGAAACAATATGGGCATCACGTTGTAACATAGTGATGAAATACATCTCTCTTATACTCCTCAAGAAAGGGAAACTCCATTTAATCTTGAATTAAGAACAAATTAGAGTATAACTTTAAGTAATATAACATGATAATTGAAATACAAATATCTACCTTGATCTAAGAAGATTATCACACTGTCACATGATAACTATAGCACATAATTTCACTTTATCCCCAGTGAGGCAACAAAAGAAAGGTAAAAACCAAAATAGATTTTGAATATTGTTTGTCACAATTTAATCACTACCACCATGCTACTCCATCTAATATACACTTCTCCCCATACAGGTTCTTGCATACAAGTTGGATCAAAACAAGCAATTAAGAACAGGGTACATGATATGCATCTATCAATACATATTACACAAAATAGATTCCAATATCAAATATCAAATCATAGAACAAATATCCACCACACAGGAAATACGAATATGACCATGATCATGTAGGACAGCTCACATGGTACTAGATCTAGGAAAAACAATAGAGAAATAGATCAAGCTACTACCACAAACCTATAACCCGGAGGTGGAATACTCCCTCTTCATCATGGTGATGATGCTGGAGATGTTGGAGAGGGTGGAGATCCCCCAGGGGCAGCTTCGGCGGAGTTCCCCCTCCAATCTTCGCTGGATCTGACTTTGTTTGGTGGTGTTTTCGTATCTGGTGTCTTTCATCTCGAGGACTCCTTGGGGGATTCTTATATAGGGTTTTTTAGGTCAAGAGAACTCTGTAGGCGAAAGAACCAAGATGATCGATAAATATTGGCATTCCCAAAAGTGGGATTCTTTTGCTCTAGATACTTCTCATAGATAAATATTGGCATTCCCAAAAGTTTAGGTCCATTTAACTTCAGATAGGTCCCGAAACATCAAAAACATTAAAAACAAGTTTTTTTTGCCCTGCCGGTTTATAGCCAAAATAAAGGGGGCCATTGCTAAATCCCCCAAAATCAATATAAAACATGGATATAACATTATATATGATGCAAATATGTGGGCGAAAACATGTTAACAAACTACAAAGTTCATATATGCATTTTACATGCATCAACATCCCCAAGCTTAACCTATGCTCGTCCTCGAGCATGAAGGTGGTAAAAACTAAACATGAACTTTAGAGTTTGTTACCTTTGCTTCCTCTAGAGGCAGCTAGGGTTCCCCTCTCTAAATAGGCATTCTAGAGGTCGGTTTTGCGAACGGATGGAGCTTGGGGCAAAATATGTCCATCAGGCCTTCACCAATGTTGTTCCGTTTGACAAAACAGAGTCAACGGAGAGCGGTATGACCGTACAGTATGGGCGAGCTATGCCCGTACCGCCGGTCATTAAACCTTGTGTCCTGTGTGGTATTTTGGCCGCCACTTTTTCATACGGACTCCGATTGAGGTGTTCTTTAGCTCGTTGGATTTGTATGGACGAGGGATACAACACCATGGTCTTGTATCGACAATATGAGATGATGAAAATGATTTTTCCACATCTCATATGGCTAAGTCTGACGTATGTAACTTCTCCATATTGAATCCTCTTGGCTCCTTTTATCCATGATTGTTCGTGGCACATACACACAAGTCAAAGACAAGAAAAAGTAATAAAATCCTACTAAAATTGTTGGGTTCCGTAGCAGAAAATAAAAAAATTCTATCTACTCGAACACTAATACCAGGATCTATACTATGTAGACATAAGTAACGGAGAAGAGATTCGACATTCATACCTTTGAATACCAAGGCACGCCTTACACAGGAAGGTGTATATTGATGAAGACGAGCAGCACCCCAAGTGTGGAGAATATCATTTTGCAGCCTGAAAGTTGGGGTGTCCAGGCAACACGGTACCCAAGTTCTCTGAAATCATCCGCGATGACTACAGTTGGTGTGCCAAATACTCAGAGGGTCTTTTTCGGCACGAATTCAACTTTACGTTTCAATACAAAAAAATCAGGCTAACGGCCGTCAAGTTGGGCCCCTCCTGTCAGTTCTCGTTGTTATGTCGCTCATGTCGCTCCCATCACTTAGGTGTCAATTAGGCTTGCAGCGTTGGCGCCTGCATCCATTACGCGTCTTCTTCTTCCCCGGAGCGGCAATCTGTGGGGCATCGCAGTCATGGCGCGGAGCTGGGACGTGGACAAACCTGCTCGGCCCAGCTCTCCTCCCTGTAGGCTTGCAATGTTGGTGCCTACATCCATTACGCGTCTTCTTCCCCGGAACGGCAATCTGTGGTCACGGCCATGGCGCAGAGCTGGGAAGTGACGAAGCTGCTCGGCCCCGCTCTCCTCCCCATCCCGAGTCGGAGCTCGCCCTCATCGTGGACGCACCCATGGCACGGTCAGGGACGAGAATTGGTTCCCGGTGAGATCTATCACCTTGTAAACCATGCTCGGTTCTGTTTTCCTCCTCTAGAATCCGAGCTCGTCGTCGTCGTGGTTGCACCCGCACCAATTCTGCCACCTCTACCGAGGTCTCTGTGGTAGCTCAAGTTCTGGGGCTCTCCAAGTTCTGCCATGTTGGGCCTGTAAGTGTTGTTGTATGTTAAACTAGCAAATATCTTTTGTTCAAATCTCTTGGGATGTACCAACTTCATTGTGTTTAATTATGAAAGACAAAATATAAATGACTTCTCTCAATTTCTCGCATAGAAAAATACACAGCTAATTTCATATTCTCGCAGGAACTGGCCCCACTTGTTGAACCGGCGGCACTGCCACGATCTCCACGTAACCACGGTGAGTTATCGAACCGAAAGTTGCAGTTACCACGTTCCTTCTGCAGTCATTCCTCTTCCTCAGTCATTCCTCTGCAGTTTTTCCTGGGTGCTTCTTCTTCCTCATTACGGAACCGCGGTTCATCTTCTTCTTCCTCTCAGAGGCGTTCCTTGCAGGCATTTCCTTTCACCCATTTCCTTGCAGGCATGGACGATGGGAAGCACAACAGAGACCCACTTGGTCCCTGCCCATGGTACCACAGAGTTTGTGATGGTGTACACAAATGATGAAGCTGTGGAGACAACTCTCGCCAGGTTTAAGCAATTGCTTGAGAAAGAGAAGCACAAGTTTGTGGGGCTAGACTTGGAGTACACCCGTGCAAATAAGCGAAAAAATCCTCCACAAGAGATCGCTGTCGAGCAAATCGCCATACATGAGGAGGTCCTCGTTTACCACTTCTGCAGGTATGTGAAATTTAAATTTGAGATCACCACTTCTGCATCCCTTGTTCGCTTACATCCCTAGAACCATCTAAGTGCAGGAGTAAACCAACTGAGATGCGTTGTTCGGCTCTGGTCGAGTTCTTGTGTAGGAAAGGGATAACTTTCACTAGCATGGATATCACAAATGACACAATTATGCTTTCTCATGCGTTGATAAAAATCCCAAAGGGGCACCACATCGACATCCAAAATCTGTACAAGATCAAATCATACCCAGCGAAGGATGGCATGGGTGATCTGGCAGCGGAAATCATCGATAAATCCTATGAAAAACTGAAGAAATTGAAGCGACTCGATCACGACTACTGGGAGTGGAAGCCGATGAGCTAGGTGAGCCTCGAGTATGCAGCCAGAGACGCCTACATGGCGTACGAGTTGTACAGTAAGCTCTTTACCATGAAAGATGGGATGGTTAAGGCGGGGTTTTTCGCGAGAGAGCTATCCCAGGAGAAGAAGCGCGAGGAGGACAGAAATCGGTTTCAGGACGAGAAGGGATCTTGGAACGATGGCAACATCAAGCGGCTGAAGGGGAAGCAAGTCAAGGACGACAACAAGTGGTGGTAATACATTATGTGTTTGAACTAGATTTTAGTTTCTAGTTTATTATGTGTGTGATATATTTAGTTACTTCAATACAAAATTTCGACCAATTTAACTTGTTGATGTATTTCTTGACAATTATAATATAATCGAGCACTAGAAATATTTTGTAGTATGCATGAGCATGATCAGTAAATATAATTGAACACTAGAAACTTTAAGGCACTCCATATAAAGGAGTAGATTAATATAGAAGGTTCACTAGAGACACCACGGATATATTGTCTTACATGCCACACACAGGTAATAATTAACTAGAACAAAATAAAATCAGGGGCTGCAGCAGGAGGTCGGGACACGGAGACGCCTAGCAGGGCAGGGGTTTATCAGCAGGAGGCAGCGACAGCCTAGTCGATGGGATACAGGCCAGTCCTGACATACTCCCAGAGGAATTTGCCGTAGGCTGCATGCCGCGCCAAGGTAATCGGCCTATGGCTTCTGCCTCTGCCTCTACCAACGCCCTCCGCGTGTTGGATCATGCTATTGAGGTCCACGTTGATTGCTCTGCCACAGAATGGGCAAAACAGTCTCCCCCTATGGTGGAAATGGATTAGCCCACACTGTAACCGTCTCAGCATGTAGCGGCTCTTGTTGTCCCTGGATACCTTGCTATCGTCCACTTCATCATCATCCTCCTGTTGATTTTTAAGAACATAACTTAGAACTCATACATATGATTGAATTGTATTACAACTCAAGAATTGACAACATGTATATGTAAGGCAATATATCCGTGGATATCAAAGATAAAGCATCTCAGCAATAGTTTGATCGATTCATATATCATTTCATCTCAACACAATGACAAATAATTTCATTAGAGTGAATGTAGGATAAAGATTGCAGCCTCATAAGTTTCTTCAGGGATGGAGTCAGCGAACCAAGTAACAATTGCACAACCTGTAATGTTGTTGTACATCGCCCCAGGTTCACTAACTCATCCCTGAAAAAATCGACGACAATGAATGTCTCTCTTTTGGGACAAATTTGAATCATTGGCCACAATAAGAAATTGAAATGTAATCGTACAAAACATTATTCAGGGATATACATAGTCAGGTACAAAAACAAGCCTAAATATTATAATTATAAATAAAAAACCAAACAATTAATATTCAGGTGCATGTTAAAAATACTTATGATCAAAACCATTCATATACATATGCATCATACCAATCATTAAAAGATTAGAAACAATTCAAGGATCATATATGTAGTTCCATATGAGAATAAATCTAGGGCCTTATAATTTGTTTCAGAGATGGAGTTGGCAAACCAAAGTACCAACAACACAACCTATATTGTTTGTGTGCATTGCTGCCTCAGGTTCACCAACCCATCCCTAAAACACGACACCATCATGTGTCTCCCCTTGAACTCTTTTGGGGCAAATTTCAATCATCGGCCTCGGTGACAAACTAAAATGTAATTCTTATACACTGAATGCATGGAATAGGTAATTCGAATATCATAGTTCTATGAATGTCAAATAAAGATTAAGGCCTCATAAGTTTCTATAAGGACGGTGTAAGTGAACCAAGTAACACTTGCACAGCCTATATTGTTCTTGTACATCGCCCCAGGTTCACTAACTCATCCCTGAAAAAATCTGACAGCAATGTGTCTGCCTCTCTTTTGGGGCAAATTTGAATCATTGGCCACAATAAGAAATTGAAATGTAATGATACAAAACATTATTCGGGGATATACATAGTCAGGTACAAAAACAAGCCTAAATATTGTAATTATAAATAAAAAATCAAACAATTAATCTTCAGGTACATGTTAAAAATACTTATGATCAAAATCATTCATATACATATGCATCATACCAATCATTAAAAAATCAAAAACAATTCAAGGATTATATATGTAGTTCCATATGAGAATAAATCAAGGGCCTCATAATTTGTTTCAAAGATGGAGTTGGAGAACCAAAGTACCAACATCACAACCTATATTGTTTGTGTGCATTGCTGCCTCAGGTTCACCAACCCATCCCTAAAACACGACACCATCATACGTGTCTCCCCTTGAACTCTTTTGGGGCAAATTTGAATCATCGGCCTCGGTGACAAACTAAAATGTAATTCTTATACACTATGAATACATGGAATAGATAATTCGAATATCATAGTTCTATGAATGTAGAATAAAGATTGCAGCCTCATAAGTTTATTCAGGAATGGCGTGAGTGAACCAAGTAACAATTGCACAGCTTATATTGTTCTTGTACATGGTCCCAGGTTCGCTCACTCATCCCTGGAAAAATCTGACACCAATGTGTCTGTCTCTCTTTGGGGCAAATTTGAATCATTGGCCACAATAAGAAATTGAAATGTAATCGTACAAAACATTATTCAGGGATATACATAGTCAGGTACAAAAACAAGCCTAAATATTGTAATTATAAATAAAAAACCAAATAATTAATCTTCAGGTACATGTTAAAAATACTTATGATCAAAACCATTCATATATATATGCATCATACCAATCATTAAAAGATCAGAAACAATTCAAGGATCATATATGTAGTTTCATATGAGAATAAATCAATGGCCTCATAATTTGTTTCAAAGATGGAGTTGGAGAACCAAAGTACTAACAGCACAACCTATATTGTTTGTGTGCATTGCTGCCTCAGGTTTACCAACCCATCCCTAAAACATGACACCATCATACGTGTCTCCCCTTGAACTCTTTTGGGGCAAATTTCAATCATCGGCCTCGGTGACAAACTAAAATGTAATTCTTATACACTATGAATACATGGAATAGATAATTCAAATATCATAGTTCTATGAATGTAGAATAAAGATCGCAGCCTCATAAGTTTCTACAGAGATGGCGTAAGCGAACCAAGTAACAATTGCACAGCTTATATTGATCTTGTACATGGCCCCAGGTTCGCTCACTCATCCCTGAAAATTTTTGACACCAATGTGTCTGCCTCTCTTTGGGGCAAATTTGAATCATTGGCCACAATAAGAAATTGAAATGTAATCGTACAAAACAATATTCAGGGATATACAAATGCATCATATAACGCATTCATAGATAAAAAACAATACAAATATTATATATTTAGGTTCCATATGAGAGAAAAAATTAGGGCCTCATTTTTTTCAGCGATGGAGTTGGAGAACCAAAATACCAACAGCACAACCTATATTGTTTATGCGCATTGCTGCCTCAGGGCCACTAACCATCCCTAAGAAAACGAGACCATCAGATGCCCTTGCACTATTTTGGGGCAAAATTGAATCATTAGGCCCAGTAAGGAATAGAAATGTAATGTTATAGGCCTGCTGTGTATCGAAATCAACACTCAACTAGCAAACTCAACTAGATGGCAGATGAGCAGATTGGGGTTTTGTGACTAGACGGATTGGGGTTTTGTGACTAGATGGCAGATGCATCAATCAACCGATCGAATCATATATATATATATACTACCCTACTTCAAGAGCAAAAGAATCTATACACGATTGAGCAAATCCTATGTATGAACAGTGAAAACTGTGGCTGCGACTAGAGAAGCTAGCAATGTAGTACCTCAGACTCCTCATCAGGGACCTCCTCCTCGAACTCATCATTCTCCGCGACTGCGTCGAAGATTTCTTGAACGGCGATGGGGTCATCGATGTAGATCACCGGATTGCCTCTCACGCCTGCCATCCGGATCTGCACGGCGTTGTCACCACTGCTGCTCGGCAGCGACGGCTACCACCTGCTGCTCGGCAGCGATGCCTACTGGCTGGACGGATGAGTTTGCACCCTCGACGGCGCGGCGACAAGCGGCGTTCGTGCCCGGAGAAGATGCCTCCGCCTGCTTGGTGACGACCGAGCCATCTGCTGCTGCGCCTTCGATTGGCTTCACCTCTGGATCGTCTCCACGTGTACGCTTCATGGCGCACCAAGGGAAGGAGGTAGTGCAAACGAGGGAGCTTCAGCGTGCGCGGCAGGTGTAGATTGGGGTCTTGGGACTAGACAGACTGGGGGGAAATGACACGAGCTCATGGAAGAAGAAGGTCGAGGGGGGTTATAAACACCGGACCGTTCGTAGTCCTCGAGTGGACACGTGTGGTGGGCGGGAGGCTACCACGATCTCCACCCTTTTTTTCGGTTCCCTTTTTTTGAAACAGCCACGGTCTCCACTTTAGAGCTGCATTGAAAACACGCTCATGGCAGACCTCAATTCCACTGCATGCAAGTGGCGCGGAACTAATTTCTAGCAACGTTAGATCTACTCGAGGGGGGCCATTGACTCATGGTTTTTACTAGCGGTAGGGCCCAGTTGGAAGTGAGATTGAGAGCGTTGTGTAAAAATGGGATATGTCTTATTAAAATAAGGTGGCAATAAATTGCAGCGTCCCGTCGACAACCGTGCACTCGATGACCCCGTTGCCCTGTGCATGAGTTGTAGTAGAAGTAGTAGGCTTTTGAGACTTGATTAAACTTGACATGACCGCTCGACGACTTTTTCCATGGACGACATCGTGTTCCTTCCTGTAGAAGTCTCGCGGAGGGAGACGTTTGTGCTGTCTCACGCTGTACTGTGAAGGGCACGACGTGCGCAACGATCATCATTGGATCACACAGAATCAACGGTTGGTGCACATGATCCGCGTGACAACTGTGACAACCAATCAGGGAGTAGCAAACAGGGTGATCACAGGTTTGGGCTTCTACGAAAGATAGAGAGAGGGGGGCAAAACTAAGTAGTACCACATAAAACCAAGGGCAAAACTAAGTAGTATAAAAATGGAAAGTGTCTTTACAATGAAATACATCGTGGAATACATCAAATTATGCCAAGGTAGATCCACTAGAGTTCATTGGATGTGTGTTCTTCTCATAAACCACACATGGATCCACCTGTGTGATTGGATGTCTGTTCCTCTAAACAAAACACATAAGGATCCACCAGTGTCATTGGATGTGTGTTCTTCTCATGAACCACACGTGGATCCACAGGTGTCATTGCATGTATGTTCCTCTAAACAAACCACATAAGGATCCACCAGTGTCATTGCGTGTCTGTTCTTTTCATGAACCACACCCAGTGTCATTGCATGTGTGTTCTTCTAAACAAACCACATTAGGTTCCACCAATGTCATTGCTTGTCTGTTCTTTTCACGAACCACACCCAGTGTCATTGCATGTGTCTTCTTCTAAACAAACCACATAAGTCATTGCATGTCTGTTCTTTTCATGAACCACACCCGGTGTCATTGCCTGTGTGTTCCTCTAGACAGACCACATAAGGATCCACCGGTGTCATTGCATGTTTGTTCCTCTAAACAAACCACATAAGGATCCACCAGTGTCATTGGATGTGTGTTCTTCTCATGAACCACACATGGATCCACCGGTGTCATTGCATGTTTGTTCCTCTAAACAAACCACATAAGGATCCACCAGTGTCATTGCATGTATATTCTTTTCATGAAGCACACCCAGTGTCATTGCATGTGTGTTCTTCTAAACAAACCACATAAGGATCCACCAGTGTCATTCAATGTCTGTTCTTTTCATGAACCACACAAGGATCTACCAGTGTCATTGGATGTGTGTTCTTCTCATGAACCACATAAGGATCTACCAGTGTCATTGGATGTGTGTTCTTCTCATGAACCACACGTGGATCCACCGGTGTCATTGCATGTCTGTTCCTCTAAACAAACCACATAAGGATCCACCAGTGTCATTGCATGTATGTTCTTTTCATGAACCACACCCAGTGTCATTACATGTGTGTTCTTCTAAACAAACCACATAAGGATCCACCAGTGTCATTGCATGTTTGTTCTTTTCATGAACCACATAAGGATCCACCAGTGTCATTGCATGTCTGTCTTTTCATGAACCACATAAGGATCCACAAGTGTCATTGCATGTCTGTTCTTTTCATGAACCACACCCAGTGTTAGTGCATGTCTGTTCTTTTCATGAACCACACCCAGTTCACTGCATGTCAGTTCTTTTCATGAACCACATAAGGATCTACCGGTGTCATTGGATGTGTGTTCTTCTCATGAACCACATGTGGATCCACCGGTGTCATTGCATGTCTGTTCCTCTAAACAAACCACATAAGGATCCACCAGTGTCATTGCATGTCTGTTCTTTTCATGGACCACACCCAGTGTCATTGCATGTGTGTTCTTCTAAACAAACCACATAAGGATCCACCAGTGTCATTGCATGTCTGTTCTTTTCATGAACCACACCCAATGTCATTGCATGTGTGTTCTTCTAAACAAACCACATAAGTCATTGCATGTCTGTTCTTTTCATGAACCACACCCGGTGTCATTGCATGTGTGTTCCTCTATACAGACCACATAAGGATCCACCGGTGTCATTGCATGTCTATTCCTCTAAACAAACCACATAAGGATCCACCAGTGTCATTGGATGTGTGTTCTTCTCATGAACCACACATGGATCTACCGGTGTCATTGCATGTTTGTTCCTCTAAACAAACCACATAAGGATCCACCAGTGTCATTGCATGTATGTTCTTTTCATGAAGCACACCCAGTGTCATTGCATGTGTGTTCTTCTAAACAAACCACATAAGGATCCACCAGTGTCATTGCATGTCTATTCTTTTCATGAACCACATAAGGATCCATCAGTGTCATTGCATGTCTGTTCTTTTCATGAACCACACCCAGTGTCATTGCATGTTTGTTCTTTTCATGAACCACACCCAGTGTCACTACATGTCTGTTCTTTTCATGAACCACATAAAGATCCACCAGTGTCATTGGATGTGTGTTCCTCTCATGAACCACACGTGGATCCACCGGTGTCATTGCATGTATGTTCCTCTAAACAAACCACATAAGGATCCACCAGTGTCATTGCATGTCTATTCTTTTCATGAACCACATAAGGATCCATCAGTGTCATTGCATGTCTGTTCTTTTCATGAACCACACCCAGTGTCATTGCATGTTTGTTCTTTTCATGAACCACACCCAGTGTCACTACATGTCTGTTCTTTTCATGAACCACATAAAGATCCACCAGTGTCATTGGATGTGTGTTCCTCTCATGAACCACACGTGTATCCACCGGTGTCATTGCATGTATGTTCCTCTAAACAAACCACATAAGGATCCACCAGTGTCATTGCATGTCTATTCTTTTCATGAACCACACAAGGATCTACCAGTGTCACTGCATGTCAGTTCTTTTCATGAACCACATAAGGATCTACTAGTGTCGTTGCATGTCTGTTCTTCTCATGAACCACACATAAGGATCCACCAGTGTCATTGCATGTCTGTTCCTCTAAACAAACCACATAAGGATCCACCAGTGTCATTGCATGTCTGTTCTTTTCATGAACCACACCCAGTGTCATTCCATGTGTGTTCTTCTAAAAAACCACATAAGGATCCACCAGTGTCATTGCATGTCTGTTCTTTTCATGAACCACATAAGGATCCACCAGTGTCATTGCATGTTTGTTCTTTTCATGAACCACATAAGGATCCACCAGTGTCATTGCGTGTCTGTTATTTTCATGAGCCACACCCAGTGTCAGTGCATGTCTATTCTTTTCATGAACCACACCCAGTGTCACTGCATGTCAGTTCTTTTCATGAACCACATAAGGATCTACCAGTGTCATTGGATGTGTGTTCTTCTCATGAACCACATGTCGATCCACCGGTGTCATTGCATGTCTATTCCTCTAAACAAACCACATAAGGATCCACAAGTGTCATCGCGTGTCTGTTCTCTTCATGAACCACACCCAGTGTCATTGCATGTGTGTTCTTCTAAACAAACCACATAAGGATCCACCAGTGTCATTGCCTGTCTGTTCTTTTCATGAACCACACCCAGTGTCATTGCATGTGTGTTCTTCTAAACAAACCACATAAGTCATTGCATCTCTATTCTTTTCATGAACCACACCTAGTGTCATTGCATGTGTGTTCTTCTAAACAAACCACATAAGTCATTGCATGTATGTTCTTTTCATGAACCACACCCGGTGTCATTGCATGTGTGTTCCTCTAGGCATACCACATAAGGATCCACCGATGTCATTGCATGTCTGTTCCTCTAAACAAACCACATAAGGATCCACCAGTGTCATTGGATGTGTGTTCTTCTCATGAACCACACATGGATCAACCGGTGTCATTGCATGTCTTTTCCTCTAAACAAACCACATAAGGATCCACCAGTGTCATTGCATGTCTGTTCTTTTCATGAACCACACCCAGTGTCATTGCATGTCTGTTCTTCTAAACAAACCACATAAGGATCCACCAGTGTCATTGAATGTCTGTTCTTTTCATGAACCACATAAGGATCCATCAATGTCATTGCATGTCTGTTCTTTTCATGAACCACACCTAGTGTCATTGCATGTCTATTCTTTTCATGAACCACACCAAGTGACATTGCATGTCTGTTCTTTTCATGAACCACACCTAGTGTCTCTGCATGTCTGTTCTTTTTATGAACCATATAAGGATCCACCAGTGTCATTGGATGTGTGTTCTTCTCATGAACCACACGTGGATCCACCGGTGTCATTGCATGTCTGTTCCTCTAAACAAACCACATAACGATCCACTAGTGTCATTGCATGTCTGTTCTTTTCATGAACCACACTCAGTGTCATTGCATGTGTGTTCTTCTAAACAAACCACATAAGGATCCACCAGTGTCATTGCATGTCTGTTATTTTCATGAACCACACATAAGGATCCACCAGTGTCATTGCTTGTCTGTTCTTTTCATGAACCACACCCAGTGTCATTGCATGTGTGTTCTTTTCATGAACCACATCTAGAGTCATTGCATGTCTGTTCTTTTCATGAACCACACCCAGTGTCATTGCATGTGTATTCTTTTCATGAACCACACCCGGTGTCACTGCATGTAAGTTCTTTTCATGAACCACATAAGGATCCACCAGTGTCATTGGATGTGTGTTCTTCTCATGAACCGCACATGGATCCACCAGTGTCATTGCATGTTTGTTCTTTTCATAAACCACACATAAGGATCCACTAGTGTCATTGCATGTCTGTTCTTTTCATGAACCACACCAAGTGTCATTGCATGTCTGTTCTTTTCATGAACCACAGCTAGAGTCATTGCATGTATGTTCTTTTCATGAACCACACCCAGTGTCAGTGCATGTCTGTTCTTTTCATGAACCACACCTAGTGTCATTGCATGTGTGTTCTTCTAAACAAACCACATAAGTCATTGCATGTCTGTTCTTTTCATGAACCACACCCGGTGTCATTGCATGTGTGTTCCTCTAGACAGACCACATAAGGATCCACCGGTTTCATTGCATGTCTGTTCCTCTAAACAAACCACATAAGGATCCACCAGTGTCATTGGATGTGTGTTCTTCTCATGATACACACATGGATCCACCGGTGTCATTGCATGCCTGTTCCTCTAAACAAACCACATAAGGATCCACCAGTGTCATTGCAGGTATGTTCTTTTCATGAACCACACCGAGTGTCATTGCATGTGTGTTCTTCTAAACAAACCACATAAGGATCCACCAGTGTCATTGCATGTATGTTCTTTTCATGAACCACATAAGGATGCATCAGTGTCATTGCATGTCTGTTCTTTTCATGAACCACACCCAGTGTTAGTGCATGTCTGTTCTTTTCATGAACCACACCTAGTGTCACTGCATGTCTGTTTTTTCATGAACCACATAAGGATCCACTAGTATCATTGGATGTGTGTTCTTCTCATGATCCACATGTGGATCCATCGGTGTCATTGCTTGTCTGTTCCTCTAAACAAACAACATAAGGATCCACCAGTGTCATTGCATGTTTGTTCTTTTCATGGACCACACCCAGTGTCATTGCATGTGTGTTCTTCTAAACAAACCACATAAGGATCCACCAGTGGCATTGCATGTCTGTTCTTCTCATGAACCACACATAAGTATCCACCAGTGTCATTGCATGTCTATTCCTCTAAACAAACCACATAAGTATCCACTAGTGTCATTGCATGTCTGTTCTTTTCATGAACCACACCCAGTGTCATTGCATATGTGTGTTCTTCTAAACAAAACACATAAGCATCCACCAGTGTCATTGCATGTCTGTATTTTTCATGAACCACATAAGGATACAACAGTGTCATTGCATGTCTGTTCTTTTCATGAACCACATAAGGATCCACCAGTGTCATTGCATGTCTGTTCTTTCCATGAACCACACCCAGTGTCAGTGCATGTCTGTTCTTTTCATGAACCACACCCAGTGTCACTGCATGTGAGTTCTTTTCATGAACCACATAAGGATCTACCAGTATCATTTGATGCGTGTTCTTCTCATGAACCACACGTGGATCCACCGGTGTCATTGCATGTCTGTTCCTCTAAACAAACCACATAAGGATCCACCAGTGTCATTGCGTGTTTGTTCTTTTCATGAACCACACCAAGTGTCATTGCATGTGTGTTCTTTTCATGAACCACAGCTAGAGTCATTGCATGCCTGTTCTTTTCATGAACCACACCCAAGGTGCATTACATGTTCTTTTCATGAACCACACCTAGTGTCACTGCATGTCAGTTCTTTTCATGAACCACATAAGGATCTACCAGTGTCATTGGATGTGTGTTCTTCTCATGAACCACACGTGGATCCACCGGTGTCATAACATGTATGTTCCTCTAAACAAACCACATAAGGATCCACCAGTGTCATTGCGTGTCTGTTCTCTTCATGAACCACACCCAGTGTCATTGCATGTGTGTTCTTCTAAACAAACCACATAAGGTTCCACTAGTGTCATTGCCTGTCTGTTCTTTTCATGAACCACACCCAGTGTCATTGCATGTGTGTTCTTCTAAACAAACCACATAAGTCATTGCATGTCAGATCTTTTCATGAACCACACTCGGTGTCATTGCATGTGTGTTCCTCTAGACATACCACATAAGGATTCACCGGTGTCATTGCATGTCTGTTCCTCTAAACAAACCACATAAGGATCCACCAGTGTCATTGGATGTGTGTTCTTCACATGAACCACACATGGATCCACCGGTGTCATTGCATGTCTGTTCCTCTAAACAAACCACATAGGGATCCACTAGTGTCATTACATGTCTGTTCTTTTCATGAACCACACACAGTGTCATTGCATGCGTGTTCTTTTCATTAACCAGAACTAGAGTCATTGCATGTCTGTTACTTCCATAAACCACACATGGATCCACCGATGTCATTGCATGTCTGTTCTTTTCATGAACCACACCTAGTGTCACTGCATGTCAGGTCTTTTCATGAACCACATAAGGATCCACCCAGTGTCATTGGATGTGTGTTCTTCTCATGAACCACACGTGGATCCACCAGTGTCATTGCATGTCTGTTCCTCTAAACAAACCACATAAGGATCCACCAGTGCTATTGCATGTCTGTTCTTTTCATGAACCACACTCAGTGTCATTGCATATGTGTTCTTCTAAACAAACCACATAAGGATCCACTAGTGTCATTGCATGTCTGTTCTTTTCATGAACCACACATAAGGATCCACCAGTGTCATTGCATGTCTGTTCTTTTCATGAACCACACCCGGTGTCATTACATGTGTGTTCTTTTGAACCACAGCCAGAGTCATTGCATGTCTATTCTTTTCATGAACCACACCAAGCGTCATTGCATGTCTGTTCTTTTCATGAACCACACCCGGTGTCACTGCATGTCTGTTCTTTTCATGAACCACATAAGGATCTACCAGTGTCATTGGATGTGTGTTCTTCTCATGAACCACACGTGGATCCACTGGTGTCATTGCATGTATGTTCCTCTAAACAAACCACATAAGGATCCACCAGTGTCATTGCATGTCTGTTCTTTTCATGAACCACACCCAGTGTCATTGAATGTGTGTTCTTCTAAACAAACCACATAAGGATCCACCAGTGTCATTGCCCGTCTGTTCTTTTCATGAACCACACCCAGTGTCAGTGCATGTTTGTTCTTTTCATGAACCACTCCCAGTGTCACTGCATGTCAGTTCTTTTCATGAACCACATAAGGATCTACCAGTGTCATTGGATGTGTGTTCTTCTCATGAACCACACGTGAATCCACCGGTGTCATTGCATGTCTGTTCCCCTAAACAAACCACATAAGGATCCACCAGTGTCATTGCATGTCTGTTCTTTTCATGAACCACACCCAATGTCATTGCATGTGTGTTCTTCTAAACAAACCACATAAGGATCCACCAGTGTCATTGCATGTCAGTTCTTTTCATGCACCACACCCAATGTCATTGCATGTGTGTTCTTTTCATGAACCACAGCTAGAGTCATTACATGTCTGTTATTTCCATAAACCACATAAGGATCCACCAGTGTCATTGCATGTCTGTTCTTTTGATGAACCACACCCAATGTCATTGCATGTGTGTTCTTCTAAACAAACCACATAAGGATCCACCAGTGTCATTGCATGTCAGTTCTTTTCATGAACCACACCCAGTGTCATTGCATGTCTGTTCTTTTCATGAACCACACCCAGTGTCACTGCATGTCTGTTCTTTCATGAACCACACCCAGTGTCACTGCATGTCTGTTCTTTTCGTGAATCACACTCAGTGTCGGTGCATGTTAGTTCTTTTCATGAACCACATAAGGATCTAACAGTGTCGTTGGATGTGTGTTCTTCTCATGAACCACACGTGGACCCACCGGTGTCATTGCATGTGTGTTCCTCTAAACAAACCACATAAGTATCCACTAGTGTCATTGCGTGTTTGTTCTTTTCATGAACCACACCCAGTGTCATTGCATGTGTGTTCTTCTAAAAAAACCACATAAGGATCCACCCGTGTCATTGCCTGTCTGTTCTTTTCATGACCAACACCCAGTGTCATTGCATGTGTGTTCTTCTAAACAAACCACATAAGTCATTGCATGTCTTTTCTTTTCATGAACCACACCCTGTTTCACTGCATGTGTGTTCCTCTAGACAGACCACATAAGGATCCACCGGTGTCATTGCATGTCTGTTCCTCTAAACAAACCACATAAGGATCCACCAGTGTCATTGGATGTGTGTTCTTCTCATGAACCACACATGGATCCACAGCTGCCATTGCATGTCTGTTCCTCTAAACAAACCACATAAGGATCCACCAGTGTCATTGCATGTCTGTTCTTTTCATGAACCACGCCTAGTGTGATTGCATGCATGTTCTTTTCATTAACCACAACTAGAGTCATTGCATGTCTGTTTAAACCACACATGGATCCACCGATGTCATTGCATGTCTGTTCTTTTCATGAACCACACCCAGTGTCACTGCATGTCAGTTATTTTCATGAACCACATAAGGATCCACCCAGTGTCATTGGATGTGTGTTCTTCTCATGAACCACACGTGGATCCACCGGTGTCATTGCATGTCCGTTCCTCTAAACAAACCACATAAGGATCCACCAGTGTCATTGCATGTCTGTTCTTTTCATGAACCACACCCAGTGTCAGTGCATGTGTGTTCTTTTAAACAAACCACATAAGGTTCCACCAGTGTCATTGCATGTCTATTCTTTTCATGAACCACACATAAGGATCCACTAGTGTCATTGCATGTGTGTTCTTTTCATGAACCACGGCTAGAGTCATTACATGTCTGTTCTTTTCATGAACCACACCTAGTGTCATTGCATGTCTGTTTTCATGAACCACACCTGGTGGCACTGCATGTAAGTTCTTTTCATGAACCACATAAGGATCCACCAGTGTCATTGGATGTGTGTTCTTCTCATGAACCACACGTGGATCCACCGGTGTCATTGCATGTCTGTTATTTTCATGAACCACACATAAGGATCCACCAGTGTCATTGCATGTTTGTTCTTTTCATGAACCACACCCAGTGTCATTGCATGTGTGTTCTTTTCATGAACCATAGCTAGTCATTGCATTTCTATTCTTTTCATGAACCACACCCAATGTCAGTGCATGTCTGTTCTTTTCATGAACCACAACAAGTGTCACTGTATGTCAATTCTTTTCATGAACCACATAAGGATCTACCAGTGTCATTGGATGTGTGTTCTTCTCATGAACCACACGTGGATCCACCAGTGTCATTGCATGTCTTTTCCTCTAAACAAACCACATAAGGATCCACTAGTGTCATTGCGTGTCTGTTCTTTTCATGGACCACACCTAGTGTCATTGCATGTGTGTTTTTCTAAACAAACCACATAAGGATCCACCAGTGTCATTGCCTGTCTGTTCTTTTCATGAACCACACCTGGTGTCACTGCATGTTTGTTCTTTTCATGAACCACACCCAGTGTCACTGCATGTCTGTTCTTTTCACGAACCACATAAGGATCTTCCAGTGTCATTGGATGTGTGTTCTTCTCATGAACCACACGTGGATCCACCGATGTCATTGCATGTTTGTTCGTCTAAACAAACCTCATAAGGATCCACCGGTCATTATGGTTCCGTTTTTCATGAACCACACCCACTGTCATTGCATGTGTGTTCTTCTAAACAAACCACATAAGGATCCACTTGTGTCATTACCTGTCTGTTCTTTTCATGAACCACACCCAGTGTCATTGCATGTGTGTTCTTCTAAACAAACCACATAAGTCATTGCATGTCTGTTCTTTTCATGAACCACACCCGGTGTCATTGCATGTGTGTTCCTCTAGACAGACCACATAAGGATCCACCGGTGTCATTGCATGTCTGTTCCTCTAAACAAACCACATAAGGATCTACCAGTGTCATTGGATGTGTGTTCTTCTCATGAAGCACACATGGATCCATCGGTATCATTGCATGTCTGTTCCTCTAAACAAACTACATAAGGATCCACTAGTGTCATTGCATGTCTATTATTTTCATGAACCACACTTAAGGATCCACCAGTGTCATTGCATGTCTGTTCTTTTCATGAACCACACCCAGTGTCATTGCATGTGTGTTCTTTTCATGAACCACAGCTAGAGTCATTGCATGTCTGTTCTTTTCATGGACCACACCCAGTGTCATTGCATGTTTGTTCTTTTCATGAACCACAGCCGGTGTCATTGCATGCCTGTTCTTTTCATGAACCATAGCTAGAGTCATTGCATGTCTGTTACTTCCATAAACCACACATGGATCCACCGGTGTCATTGCATGTCTGTTCTTTTCATGAACCACACCTAGTGTCATTGCATGTCAGTTCTTTTCATGAACCACACCCAGTGTCATTGCATGTGTGTTCTTCTAACAAACCACATAAGGATCCACCCGTGTCATTGCATGTCTGTTCTTTTCATGAACCACACCCAGTGTCATTGCACGTGTGTTCTCCTGAGAAACCACATATGGATCCACCAGTGTCATTGCATGTTTGTTCTTTTCATGAACCACAACTAGAGTTCACCAGTGTCATTGGATGTGTGTTCTTCCCATGAACCACACATGGATCCACCAGTGTCATTGCATGTCTGTTCTTTTCATGAATCACAGCTAGAGTCATTGCATGTCTGTTACTTCCATAAACCACACATGGATCCACCTAGTGTGATTGCATGTCTGTTCTTTTCACAAACCACACATGGAAACCCCAGTGTCATTGCATGGGTAGCCGTTAGACCGAGTCTTCTAGAAGGCACGCCCTAACACAGTTGTTCTGCTTGACGATTGTTACATACCGTTCGATTGGGGCGCTTGGAAGATTAGGATGGTCTTTGTGAGTGCGATCCGCGAAGTAGGCATGATTGGCCACGCTTGTTCGACAAACTGGCAACACCGGCGCCTCCCTATGCAGTGTCACGTCTCACGAGTACGATGGGCCACATCCTGATGTCACATCCCCATTACTTATCTTCCTCCCGATTTCTCTTCCTTACCCTCGCCACTTTCCCACTTCACTCCCATCCTGCCAGAGCCACAAGTCGACAATGCCTCCATCCCAATCCCTCTCGGCAAGCGACCCTCCCTCTCGCGATGGGTTCAAGGGGAGACATGAGAAACGTCGTGACGATTGTGGATGGTGATTTCGATGTGAGTCGTCTCATCTCTATTTCTATCATCTGTGGCCAGTTATCTATTTTTTGAGCTTGATCTAATCTGTTTACTCATGCGCGTATGATGTGTTAGGTGATGACCCACAAGTATAGGGGGTGTATCGCAGTATTTTTGAGGGAAGTGAAACCCAATTTATTGATTCGACACAAGGGGAGCCAAATAATATTTATAAGCCTTAACAACTGAGTTGTCAATTCAATGACTGGAAACAATCTTGCTCATGAATTTTATCAAGAGTAACAGCTTTTGTAGTAGGAATAGTAAAGTAATAGCGTAGTAAAGCAAAGATAGTAGTAACAAAAGCGAAACAAGGATTCGAAAAGGTAGGCATAGGGATGGATGGACGGTGTTGCATGGACAAGACAATTCAAATAGCAATCGAACAAAGGGCAATTGCATAAATAAGATAAAGCATCCAAGTACTAGATAATCCCAGGCATGTGTTCCATATATAGTCATACGTGCTCGCAATGAGAACTTGCACAACATCTTTTGTCCTGCTAGCCCGTTTGCAGCGGGGCCTCTAGGGAACTACTGGCAATTAAGGTGCTCCTTTTAATAGAGCACCGGAGCAAAGCATTAACACTCCGTGAACACATGTGATCCTCACATCAAAGCCATTCCCTTCCGGTTATCCCGATTTCTGTAACTTCGGGGCCATAGGTTCCGAACAACAACATGTGTATACAAATTGCAGATAAGACCAAAAACAATACTATCATAATGAATCAATAACATGTTCAGATTTGAAATCATGGCACTCGGGCCCTAGTGACAAGCATTAAGCACAACAAGTCGCAACAAAGTCATAAAGCACTAATAAAAGATACTAGGCACCATGCCCTAACAATCTGATACCATTACATGAACGATCTCATCCAATCCCTACCATCCCCGTAGCCTACAGCGAGGGATTACTCACTCATAGATGGGGGAAACATGGATGGTTGATGGAGATGATGGTGGAGACTGATGGAGATGACTCCGAGGGCACTTCCCCGTTCCGGCAGGGTGTTGGAACAGAGACTTTCTGTCCCCCGAATCTCCCCTTCGGTGGTGGCGGCGCTGCAGAACTTCTTATGGAAAAACATCGACCCCCCGGAGTTTTTAGGTTAGAAGGCTTCTTATAGGCGAAGAGGGAGACCGAGGGGGTGCCTGGGGCCACCACACCATGCCCTGGCGCGGCCAGGCCTAGCCCGCGCCTGGGTGTGTGTGTGGCCAGCCCCTGGCCCTCCTCCGTCTCGTATTCTGGCTCCTGGAGTCTTCTGGAAAAATAGGCACTTTGGCTTTTGTCCCGTCCAATTACGAGAATATTCCTTTTCTGACTTTCCTAGAATCAAAACAAAGAAACAGTAGCCTAATGTGGCTCTTGTTAATAGGTTAGTCCAAGAAATCATATGAAAAGTACTCCAAAGTGTGGACAAAACACAAGAAAGTGGATAAAACCAAGCATGGAGCATCAAAAATTATAGATACATTTGCAATGTATCAACATCCCCAAGCTTAACCCCTGCTCGTCCTCGAGTAGGTAAGTGATAAAAAGAAAGAATAATTTTTGAGGTGACATGCACCATCAAAGACTTGATCAAAATATTTGTAAAACATTCAAAGCTGGGATCATAGTACTTCAATCATAACATGAAAGACAAAGTTCTAGCAATAAGACAAAGAGACTATGATGCAACATGAAAAGGCACAAACAAAAGATTCATGAATAACAATGCCTTGCAAGACATTTGTTTGTTTCACATAAAGAAAACATAGCATAGTGGCATTCAGCTTGTCCCTCATAGAGTAGCAAACATAAATGCATAGGACACCTTCAAAGTTTACAAGAGTGACTAGATACAAATAGTTTAAAACAAGCAATATCAAGGTATGCATCAATCAACAAGTCTTGGGACAATGCACATAGAACTAAGAATGGCCACTATACTCTCAAGAAAGTGCTCATAGAATGTGTGGAGACTCAACAAGGAAATGAACAGGTTTTGAAAAGTTTGAAAGGCTTCCAAATGCTGAAAGTATGGTACTCATTAGCTTTGAGCTCTCATTGCCCCTATCATAAGCATCTTTAAGTGGTTAAGGTTAAAGTGACACAACTCAGAGGATATGCTTGACAAGTTATAAATCGAAGTCTCATGCCCCTTACTTACGAAGACCGATCCTCATGCTACTCAACTTCAGTCACGAGTAAGCTCTTGTCATTGTAAGTATATACGTATCATAGAGAACCGCCAACGGGGTACCCCTTGCACATGATACAGGAGCTATCCCATAATCAAAATGACAAGGCAAGCAGACAATGAGAATCTCAGCGATCTTTTTATTTACTATGTGCATAGATTTTTATTGAGGATGCTTCATAGAATGCTCATTATGGTTATGCTGCAAGTTTCCACCATGATTAGGCATGGCTTAGGCTAGCGGCCCAGGCGTTTCTCTAACAAACATACAAACTCCATGATCTTACAAGTTCCACTTTTATTTCACACCGCCGGGATCCATAAGCAAAAGAACATGATATCAACGAGGTACTAAGTACCAGTGCAATGTTGAAAGCATTCCCCATGATACATGATTCTGCTAACTTCAACTTATAAAGCGCAAGCATATACGCAACAAAGAAGGACGCAATGGTTCAGGTTTATTAAATTCAGGAAATAAAGTGTGCCATCAAGTTCATGAGAGCTTTACTAACTAACTTTCTCATAACAAGTAAACATTTTATTCGGAAGAAAACAAGGCATATTGAATATTCACGGAAGTAGCAAATGATGCTAATAGGTAGGTATGGTGGACACTTTGGCAATATTTGGTTTAAGGGAGTTGGAAACATGAGTAAACCACTCAGTGTAAGTGAAGGCTAGCAATAGTAAGAGAGCGACAAACGAGAGAGCAATAATGGCCATAATCATGGAGAGCGACAAAACATCATTGATTAAAGCATAAGGTGATACTACAAGTTAAAAACTAAAGGATCATAAAGGATTATGGTGACTTGGGATAGTCATAACATGGTGTGAACATGTGCCAAGTCAACCCAAATAAAGCATCAAAGGAGAATACCACGATACTATGCTTTAATATGCTAAAACAACGCATGATTCTTCCAAAGCACATTAAGCAATCTCAATTGTTTATAACAAGTCATGCTACATCAAAGAATACTAAGCATAAAGCCAAAACAATATCAAGCATGGCATGACAAAGCATAGGCCACAGTCAAAAACAAGCTCTCTTTACCACTTAAGCTTCCTACTCTTTTCCAATCCAAACCAAACTATTTGAACACCAATGTATGAAAGAGGAGGTCCAACCAATTTATTCAGCAACTAAGAAAACCACACAAACTAAAAACCAAAACGAAAACGAAAAAGAAGACGCTCCAAGAACAACACAACTATGCATGAAACAATAAAAATGAAGTGTTTGGAAGAAACCTGGGATTTTTATTGATGAAGAGGGGGATGCCTTGGGCATCCCCAAGCTTTGACACTTGTACTTCTTGGATATTTCTTGGGGTGACACGCGTGGCATCCCCAATCTTGAGCTTTAGTCCATCCTTCATCTCATTACTCATTCCTTCCATACACCTGAATTTTTTCCTTCATACAAAACTTCACACAATCTTTATTAGCAACATTAGTGCACTCAAGATAAATAAGTCTTAAGGTTCAGTTCTAACACCAAATAAACTTCCATTAGAACACTAGCTACTGTAGCACTTCCCTCAAAAAGCTTAATTCCCTAAAAGAACTCAAAAAGGAACCACAAGAAGCAAATGCAAAAAATGGCAGAAATCTGTCAAAACAGACCAGCAGGTAAAGATAAATTTTTTCGAAGACCTTCTGTTGCTCAAATCAAAAAGTGTTGAACTAACTAAAGTTAGATAACAACCTAGGGCAGAAGCACAAAAATTCACGCCTCAAAAAGACATTCAGAGATTTTACACGAATTTTTACGGTGAAGCAGAGAAATCTGTTTCAAGCGGTGTTCCTTATAATAATATTTTTCATCTTCCGTGAACCCACCTTGCCAATAAGCTTCAGTTTCAAAGAAACCAACCATTGACAACAAGCATGACAAAGCAAGACAATAACAGACCAACAAAAATAACAACTAGAGCAGGAACTAATTTTTTTTTGTATTTTTGATAAAGAAACAAGCAAACAAGGAGAAAATAAACTTAGCTTGAACAATAGTGAATCCAAGTGGACTTGATAAATAAAGCTATGATCCCCGACAACGGCTCCAGAAAATAGTCTTGATGACCCACAAGTATAGGGGGTGTATCGCAGTATTTTCGAGGGAAGTGAAACCCAATTTATTGATTCGACACAAGGGGAGCCAAAGAATATTTATAAGCCTTAACAACTGAGTTGTCAATTCAGCTGCACCTGGAAACAATCTTGCTCACAACAGTTTATCAGTAGCAACAGTTTTGTAGTAGGAATAGTAAAGTAACAACAGTAGCAACAAAAGCAGTAAACAGTGGGATTCGAGTGCGGTAGGCATAGGGATGGATGGACGAGCGTTGCACGGACAAGACAATTCAAATAGCAATAAGAACAAAGGGCAATTGCAGATAAATAAGATAAAGCATCCAAGTACTAGATAATCCTAGGCATGTGTTCCATATATAGTCATACGTGCTCGCAATGAGAACTTGCAGAACATCTTTTGTCCTGCCAGCCCATTTGCAGCGGGGCCTCTAGGGAACTACTGGCAATTAAGGTGCTCCTTTTAATAGAGCACCGGAGCAAAGCATTAACACTCTGTAAACACATGTGATCCTCACATCAAAGCCATTCCCTTCCAGTTATCCCGATTTCTGTCACTTCGGGGACATAGGTTCCGGACAACAACGTGTGTATACAACTTGCAGATAAGACCAAAAACAATACTATCATAATGAACCAATAACATGTTCAGATCTGAAATCATGGCACTCGAGCCCTAGTGACAAGCATTAAGCACAACAAGTCACAACAAAGTCATAAAGCTCTAATAAAAGATACTAGGCACCATGCTCTAACAATCAGATGCCATTACATGAACGATCTCATCCAATCCCTACCATCCCCATAGCCTACAACGGGGGATTACTCACTAATAGATGGGGGAAATATGGATGGTTGATGGATATGATGGTAGAGACCGATGGAGATGGGCAGGCACTTCCCCCCCAAGAAGTGCCAACAGACTTTCTGTCCCTAAATCTCCCCTTGGTGGCGGTGCATGGAACTTCTTCGAAAACGCCGACCCCCGGAGTTTTTAGGTCAGAAGGCTTCTTATCGGCGAAGAGGGAGACCGAGGGGGTGCCTGGGGCCACCACACCATGCCCTGGCGCAGCCAGGCCCAGCCTGCGCCTGGGGGGGGGGGTGGCCAGCCCCTGACCCTCCTCCGTCTTGTATTTCGGCTCCTGGAGTCTTCTGGAAAAATAGGCACTTTGGCTTTTGTCCCGTCCAATTCCGAGAATATTCATTTTCTGACTTTCAGAACCAAAACAGCAAGAAAATGCATGCAATCGTGGCTCTTGTTAATAGGTTAGTCCAAGAAATCATATGAAAAGTACTCCAAAGTGTGGACAAAACACAAGAAAGTGGATAAAACCAAGCATGGAGCATAAAAAATTATAGATACATTTGCAATGTATCATTAGGCCAACCAGACGATGTATGACCTCGACTATCATGGTTTAGAGGATTAAGACAGTCCTCTGGTATGTAAACATGGATATGTGCCCGCTAAATTTGTAGCGTTCAAAGGACGAAACGCAGGTAGGAGGTTTCTACGGTGTCAAGGACATCGTGCAATGATGCAAGGTGGAAGTTGCGGTGTTGTCAAATGGGTAGATCCAGAGTGGCCCAAATCGATGCAGAAAACGCTAGACAAACTATGGAAAATGACTGTCGAGTTGAAAGAATCCGTATTTAGCTCACTTCTTGACAGTGTTGAGACGAAGCTATGGGAACTAGTTGGCACGACCAAGCATAAGCGCGATCTCAGGTGGGTGCAAGACAAGGTTATCAAAGTCGAGAAGGAGAGGGACGCGGTGTTGGCTCTGAAGGCTAAAGCAGAGCAAGAACTGAATCAAGCAAGGAATGATCTCCACCAGGCCAAAGTCCTGCAGTACACAACTACGAGTATTGACAAGTGCACGAGGAAAAATGCAGAGAAACAATTGAAGCTATGCAAGGAAGATGCTAAAAGGAAGGAGCAGACAATTCGATCCTTGCTCTCGCAGGAAGATGTGCATCGGGCCAAGATTAGGAAGATCAAGGAGATGTGTGATAACTAGTTCTATTTAGCTTAAGCTTCGTGCCTTTTTAAGTTGTAATATTTGTACTTGTTGACCTAGCGGTCTGAACTATTGGTCCCGGATTCCAGGGAGGAAAAAATTGCTCTGACCCTGCATTACTTCTTTTGTCTGAATGTCGCTTCGTCGTCCTCGTGTATAAATAGGAGGCACCACAGCGCGTCGCTTCGTCGTCCATCCCCTCGTCCTCTCCAATCTCCACCGCGCCGCCATGGAGATGCCCGATTTGAACTTGTACGAGGCGGTGATGTTCGCGAACTTCGACATCCTCGCGCCGCCAGCCGCGAAGGTGCCCCATGGATGGCGCATCAGCTCTGAGGGGGTGCCGGTGGCTCTACTACCTGGCCGAGCCGAGATGGAGAGCGAAATCGCGGCGCGCCGCCGCTAGATGCCCGCGTGGAAGAGGGCGCTTCCCCGGTACGCGCCGGCCAACCCGTACTGGTCGGCCCTGTTCAAGAAGAAGTGGAAGGCCAAGATTGGCAACCACATCGTTGACGGACGCGTGGTGCACCGGGATCTCTGCAACCGAGAAGGGCGAGAGAGGTTCTGGTCCGTCCCTAGACGGACCAAGTACACCGTCATCGCCGCCGCTCGACACGAAGAGGTGCTCTGTCTCGTGAACAATGCAGACATCGTGGAGGTTCCGTCCGACAGCGACGAGGAAGCCGGCGGCTCGGGAGGACAGTGGTAGCGGAAGTGAAATTGTTGACTAGTGGTTGAATTAATGTAGGATGTGAAATCGCACCTTTGTTTAGAAGAATTTGTGGTTGAAGTAATGAAATGCCTCGATTTAGATCTCTGTCTCGATTAATTTGTGGAAGAATTTGTGATTTAGATCAATTTCTGCCTCGATTTAGATCTCTGTCCTGGATTGGTAACGTGACCGTGGACCAAAGACACCTTTCCTACTAGTGTATTCTGACATTGGTGGTTTGTTTAAACGTAATCTACGTGGATTGTGCCGCATGCAAATGGCACAACCACAATTTATAAAGTGGAAGCACGTACATCCGGTTACTGGAGATCCGGGAGCTTCGCCAGATGCAGGGGATGCAGGAGCAGAGAGGCGGTGAGATAGACGGGCTCAAGATTAGGCCAGAAAGTGGTACCCATTTCCTCCTCATCTGGGCATTATCGGTGAGAACATTGTTGTTTATGTTGCCGTCGTTGCAGCAGCATCTGAAATAAGTTGTTGCCGTGGAGTGTGGCAGCTTAAATAATTTATTTCTGTGCCACTTACATTCCGTCGTATTTGGAGACCTTCTACCCCTCAGCAATCGTGGAACCGGTGGATCCTTGTTTTCAGATAGCAGTTACACAATCACAATTTCGGATTCAACTACTGACTCGGGCGTTTCCAAACCCTAAGTCGTGGTACATTTTACTCAGAGAACGTGGGTAGATTGTTTTGCCCAGCAACGTGCCACACACAGAGCGATTAGAATTTAACAGAATTACATATATAGGTTCAAGTTCAACATATTACTATGCATCTTCATTGCCAACAGCCTTCTTCTGCAGCCTGGGTGCCAAGCCTTCACATCCAATGGCTTCTTCATTTCCTGCCTTGTTCCTCTTCTTCGGTGCTAATTTTCTTAGCTTCACGCATCAGATCACGGACAATGGGCACCGTAATCATGTCCAAAGATCATCTTTCCACTGCTTTTAATTTCTTGGGCAGCAAAATGACATCTTTCCACTGTTTTAATTTCTTCGGGCAGCAAATGACCCGACAGTCATGTTTCTAACCTTGCGGCGCTCTCACAAAGAAACAAGACTGTTGCATAACTGCCCAATATCTACAGAGTAAATAAAACAAAAATTACAATTCAGCACAAACATGCGAACCCCAAGAGACCTTTGCTTACCAGGAGCTAATTGGGTTCGAGCAACCACCCTGTCCAAGAATAGAAGGGCGACTCCTAGTTGCAGCAGCTTCCACATCCATTACATCACACTTCAGCTCAAACATGGCATCCGAAGCATACATTTTCATCAAACCCAATTAGCTGACTGTCACACGTTATAGGAACCATGATGCCACGTTCATCCATGAAGCTGAACTTTGCAGTCTGCTTCAGCCATAATTCAACATGATTATGCAGAGCAGCAACCATACCAGATATAGTGCAGATCTGCGTAGACGCTTCTTCCATCATGAAACAATGGTGTCCATACCTCTTGCCCTTAGAGTCGTACCTATAGAGGACTACCATAACCAGGTAAGGGGGTCCGCGCAGATCCCACTTGATAGAAAACTATGGATAAAATATGTTTGTCAGCGTTGGGCTAACAAACAATTTGAGGTTCAGTAGCCAGCTAGCAGTTGTAACTAGTGCGAATAGCAAAGAGAAGGGTAGATCACCCGCTTGTAGACAAAACTTCTTCTTTCTTGATAGTAGGATCTGTCATCCTCCGAGCTGCTCGGCTCGTCGGCGGCGGAGGCGGGCTAGAGCCTCGCAACGGCGGCTACGACATGTGCCATTGGAGATCGGGATCAGCGACTAGGCGCAGCAACTTGGCGCCGGAAGTCAAATGTTCGAAGGGATCGTCCTGCCTGGAGGGTGGATTCTAACACCGCCGATGCTAGGGGAAAGCTAGGAATGGATTTGTGAAATTGGTCAACGCATCCAATCCACTTAGCTGCTCGATTTGCCTAAGAGGTTGCCGCGTTGGCGCCCGCGTCACGGACAGATGACCGACATGAGGGTCCCGACCGTCTACTTCACGGGGCAATTTAATGGAATGTTTGAATTTGGCAGGGGTGAGATGAGTTTGCCTCGAAATGGCCCCTCTCAATAGTTGGCGACCCAACTTTTCGAAACGCGGTAATTTCAGGCAACTTAGGTAACGCCATGCGCTGGCCTGTGAACTTTGGTACCGCAGACGAACATGCCCCCAAGTGTGGTGCCTCCGAAGTTCGTCACACGTTCGGTGTAGGAGACGTCAACCGGACTCCGATCCAGCCGAGCAGCGGAAGAAGTAGATGCCGGATCATAGATCACATGACGGTGGTGTGAAGGTGGAGAACTCACCCACGAGGTCCTCCTCAATATTACAGAGAAGTCCTCAGTGGATGAGAGAGAGAGAGAATGAGACGGAATGGGGTGATTCTAAAGGGGGAGGGGAGACCCCTATATATAGTGGGAGGAGGGCGCACCACCCAGGGGCCAGGCGGTGTGGGACTAAACCCCACACCCGCCGGCCACCTAGGGGCAGCCGCAGGGCCTAGGTGGGCCCCATTGGGGCAGCCCACCAAGCCTAGGTCGGCTGGCCCCCACTCCCTAGGCGCCATGCCTTATTGGGCCTCCCTTCGAGTGAGGCCCATTATCATTAAGATGCCTTTAATAATAAAATAAAATATGTATTTAATATTAATTCTCCAATTAACATTCAAATACACATATTATATTATCCCTTTACTCCAGAACACCTTCCGGACCCCTTCCGATCTCCATCAGATGTTACCCGGAACTGTTCCGGTTTCTCTTTCTCTATTTCTCCTACGATACCTCATCTACCCTAAGCGTCTCTATCCTTAAGCGTGACATCCTTTGGTTCGGAAACACTCCGGACATGATTGAGACTACTCTCACATCAATGATCAATAGAGGGACCTGGATGGCCATGGGACCCCTGTGCGTTTCACGAATACAATCGCTCGAACCGTGAGATAGTCGTTTCTCGTTCCCTTTGTCATTCGATACCTAATTCATCCGAGACTTGATCTTCGATATCTCCATACCTTAGTTCGATCTCGTTATCGATGAACTTGTTTTCTCGTTCTCATGTTGTTTGATGACCCACAAGTATAGGGGGTGTATCGCAGTATTTTCGATAAGTAAGCGTGTCGAACCCAACAAGGAGCAGAAGGTGCTGGTTAGTGGTATGAATCAGGAATTCTCTGCAAATACTTAGCAAACGGATTTTTAGGATTTTTTTTATAATGCAAGTAAATAAAGTACGAGTAAATAAAAGACAATAAGAATAGATGCAGCAAGTGGCCCAGTCCTTTATTCAGCAAAGGACGAGCTGGTTATATTACTTAAGATGACCAAACGTTCTCGAGGACACATGGGAATTCCGTCAAGTGCTTTCGCTTCATATAGTTGATTAATCTTCTTTAGTTTGCTAAGTGTTGTGTGGGTGAACCTGCGCTAATGTACCGACCTTCCTAGGACTAATACATACTTGTGATTATACCCCTTGCAAGCATCCGCAAGTACAAGAAAGTAATTAAGGTAGAAACCTAACCACAGCTTTAAACTCTAAGACCCTGACGTCCCTTGTGCAATGGTTTCCTAATGGGGGTTCAGGTTTCTGTCACTCTAGCAACCCCTACGATTAGTAGCCAAATACACAATGCATTCCCCTAGGCCCATATAGGTGAAGTGTCATGTAGTCGACGTTCACATGACACCACTAGAAGAAGTACACCACAACTTAAATATCAAACTATTGAATCTTTCTCAACTCAATTCCACTACTAACAACATGACTTCTCCCATGTCCTCAAGAACAAAATGAACTACTCACAAGACATCATATGGATCATGATCAGAGATGAAATAATGATGTATAACAATCTGAACATAAACAATAATTCAATGGTTCACTCAATAGCATCAATTACAAAGAGTAATCAACACCGGGAGAGTTTCCCCTAAGAACTATGCAAGATTCAACCCAATTGTTACAATGATATGGATATGGTGATGAGGGTGCTGGTGGAGATGGTGGTGGTGGTGATGATGATGATCCCGATGAAGTCCAGCTTGATGGTGGTGTTGATGGCGACGATCTCCCCTCTCCGGAAAGGAATTCCCCCGATAGAATTCTGTCTGCCGGAGAGATCTTTCTCTCTTGGTGTTTTCCATCCCACAGAGGCAGTAGAATCTTTCTGTGGTCGCTCCCCGAGTCTTAGGGTTTCAGGAGGATAATATACGCCAGAGGGGAGAGCCAGGGGTGGACCAGGGCGGCCACACCACCTAGTGGCGCGGCCTAGGCTGGCCCGCGCCAGGGGGTGGTGTGGGCCCCCTGTGGCCCATCTCAGCCTCCCCTTATGGCTTCCTTCGTCTTCTGGAAAAATAGGATTTTTTCCATGTATTTCCCTGGATTTTTTGATCTTCACGAATTTTGCCTCCAAACAGCACCTTTTTCATCAGAATCCTGACTGCAGCGGTCCATGCTCCAAAAGTCATCAACCATGCAAAAACAGATGAAATAACATAAGTATCATCTCTTAATATGAAATATATCAATGCATAACATTGAATTATGATATAGAATAGTGATGCAAAATGGACGTATCAACTCCCCCCAAGCTTAGACTTCGCTTGTCCCCAAGCGAAAACTAAACTCAATAAACATGACCTCGGGTTTATGGAGTGAAGAGTCGATAAAATAATACGGAAAAGAAGCATCACATTCATCAATACATAAGTCATAATAGAAGACAACTCACTATTATATAACTTAACTTGCAATAAGTAAAGGAAACACAATAAAGATACATAGAGTAAATCATAATTGGTAATGGAAAACTTAGCTCTTGGTCGAAGAATAGTTGACAATTTGCAGGAGTTCACAAATAACTGATTTTCAATGATAGCTTTCAAAGTAGTAAGCACCAAGATAAGAGCAATGTGCAAAACAAGGAACATAAGAAACATGATTGCATAAATCATCATATGAATGAATGAAACACAGCAACTCAAAATACTTGCTGAGATAGAAAGGAATAGGTTTACTGACTCAACTAAAAAGTAAAAGAAAGGCCCTTCGTAGAGGGAAGCAGGGATTTCAAGTTTCATAAAGAGCTTCCAAAAATTATGGTACTTATTAGCTTTCAGCTCTCATTGCCCCTATCATAGGCATCTTTAGGTGATTAAGGTTAAAGTGATCAAATACGAGGATATGCTTGACAAGTTGTAAGTTGAAAATCTCATGTCCCTTGAATACGAGGTCCTCTCCTCGTGCTACTCAAGTTTAGTCACCGGTAAGTTCTTGTCATAGTTAGCACATGTGTATCATGGAGAACCGCCAACGGGGTACCCTTGCCCGATGATACAGAAGAATCCCCATATCAAAATGACAAGGCAAGCAGACAATGAGCATCTCAACAATCTTCTTATTTACCATGGGAATATGGTGCTTTTTTCTCTCTTTCCTCTTTTCTCATCTTTTTTTCTTTTCCTCTTTTTCTCAATCTCTATCTCTTTTTTTATAAGAAGAATGCTTCATAGATGCTCATTATGGTTACGCTGCAGGTTTCCACCATGACAGCATGGATTAGACCGGCGGCCTAGGCATTTCTCTAACACACATGCATAATTCCATGGACTTACAAGGTCCCCTTTCATTTCACACCGACGACATCCATAGACAAAAGAACATGATATCAACTAGGTACAAAGTACCAGTGCAATGTTGAAAGCGTTCCCCATGACAACATGGTTCTGCTAATTCACAACTCACAAAGCGCAAGCATATACGCAACATATATGGGCACAATGGTTCAAGTTTATTAAGTGCAAGAAATTAAAGTGTGCCATCAAGTTCGTGAGAGCTTTAATCACTAATTTTCACATAACAAGTTTAATTTGGAAGGTAGATAAAAACAAGAATTTACTTGGAATAGCAATAGTGCTAATAGGTAGGTATGGTGGACACAAATGACATAGGTTTGGTTTAAGGATTGGATGCACGAGAAGAATTCCCTCTCAGTACAGGTTTTTGGCTGGCAAGGCTGGGTAGCAAGCATAAGAGTTGAAGGAAATAAACAAACATACAAGTGATAAAAACAAACATGCAATCTTCCTTGGAAGCACAAAAGATCTTAACCAGAGAATACTAAACTTATGAGCAAATCAAGAAAGAAAGATGATGAAATTATATTTCTTTAAGAGTACTGCTATCTTTTTCATTCAATTCTCAAAAATAGTGTTGCTACTGACCGAGCCAGGTTTGCCAAAACCAACTAAATTAACTCAGTGATCCCAAAGTGATACCAATACTAATAACAAGATCAATCATATAACCACGAATTGAAAACTAATATAAGATATGCAAAAGAGTAAATGATAGAACTTCTCATTAATATTCCATAACGGCTACTCATACCAAGGGATACATATCTAACGAGAGAGGGGACACTTCCATAATGCAAACCATCCTACATGATAACTTCTCTATTCATGATATGACTCTACTAAAAGGGTAAAAAGATAGAAGATAGTGATGTGATACCGCAGCACTCCCCCAAGCTTGGAACAAACCAAGGGGATGCCAAACCTGATGATGAATTACTCCTTTGGTGGTGGTGGTATTCTCTCGATGAGCTCTTTGATCAGTTTCCCCAAGTCCTCAATCTCGAAGGTGAGATTACGAATCAACTCTAAGTTGTGCTTGATGCGGTGCATGATCATGTTAGGTTGCGGATCCCAGCTCTTGCGATTCTTTTCCCACTCTTCCTCCTTGAAGTCTTCTTTTCCTGCATGGGTAGAACGAGGCAAATCCCAATTGGAGGGTATTTCTCCTTGGGCATATTCTGGTGTTGATGCTTATGGATAAGGGTGTGGAAAGGATTCTTGGCGCGTGGAGGAAGTGATCGTGGATCCAAACAATGACGCGGAGGTTTCCCTCCAGTTGACATCCGTGTAGTCCTCCTGACCCTGGCAGATCTTGTCAACACTCCAATGCTTGCAATGGTAGTGCCAGTGTGAGGATGTTGGCCTTGCTTTGTATCCTCTTCACCTTCACTCTTGATCTCCTTCTCCTGCCCGGGGTCTTGGAGATCTTCCTCCATAGGCTCCTTGGCGAATACCATTGTGCTTCTAAGCTTTCAAAAATAGTTCCTGGCAGAAACAGATCGAAACGAAAACACGATGAGAACACGATATACGAACATCGGGGGATCTGGGGGATTATATATTACGAATTTTCACAATGAAAGGAAGGTACTGGGAGAAAACGGGTCGAAGACGGAGTCCGAGGTGGCCACACCACCTGGTGGTGCGGCCAGGGGTGGGCCCGCCACGTGGTGGTGAGCCACCGCCCGCTTTCTGTCCCTCTTTCGCTTCGTAGCTTTCCTTGTTGGCTAAAAACTGCAAAAATATAACTCGATAGATCTTTTGCGGAACTTTTTTACCAGAACTGCTACCTATTCGAAAACAGACTCTGCAGGTCTCTGAATTTGGTATTTAGTAGATTCTTCCGGAGTCACCACTTGAATGACATCATTATCTTCATCTTCATACTCATATTGCCCGAGTCATGAAACCTTTCACTTCCTTATTACACCATTGTCTCCACTAAACTGGAAATTTCTTTCACACAAAACTTCACACAGTTCTCATTAGCAACATTAGTATAAGTGAAGTGATAAAACCTTTTGAGTCCAATTTCAACTGAAAACCATCAAAACATAAGCTACTGTATCAACTCCTTCCAAAAACCCAAAAAAATTCAAAAAGGAAATCGATTAAAGAAGCAAATGCAAGAGTGGCAAAATCTGTCAAAACAGACCATCAGGTAAAGATCAATTTTTTCGAAAATCTTATGTGGCTCAAATCAAAAAGTACAAAACTAACAAAAGTTAAATAACAACCTGAGGCAGAAGCACAAAAAATTACAGCTCAATCCGACGTACAGAGATCTCTCACAAATTTTTACGGTGAAGCACAAAAGTCTGTTTCGGGACAACATCTTCCCCAAATCTTACTTCTCTCTCATTAGAGGTTGATCTTGACACAAAAACCAAACAAAAAGGATAAGGAGAGGTTATTACCGAGGTAATAACTTCCAAGACTCAAAGAAACAAAAACAAACTGGAAGCAAGAATAAATTGGGTTGTCTCCCAAAAAGCTCTTTCTTTATAGCCATTAAGATGGGCATCATAATTTCAATGATGCTCACACATAAGAATATGAATTAAAGCGAAAGAGAGCATTAGGAAGCAAAAATACACATGTTTAAGTCTAACCCACTTCCTATGCAAGGGAATTTTGTAAACAAACTAGTTGTTGGAACCAGAAACTGCGAGCATAGGAAGGTAAAAGAAGTGCAACATAAAAAAATTCAGCATAAAACGAGGAAACTTGATATTATTGAGATACATAAGAACACTTTTCCCTCTCTCATAGTAACTTTCAGTATCATGCATAAACTTAACAATATAACTATCACAAGGGCCATCATAACAATGATCACTTATTCTAATAGAAAACACAGGGAAACTAGCTCTCATAACACTACTTTGTGAAACAATATTAGAGGTATCCTTATGTCCCTCTTCTACATATTTAGTGACAAAGTCTTTCACATTTGCTATTATAGGTTCATCATCCATTTTTTTAACGGGTTCAACAGCTTTATTTGTACTTTCATTTACCATACTAGCTATCATAGAATGTTCCTTTATCCTAACTGAGAAAGGCATTTTCTCAATGTAAGGTTCAGATAAAACATGATTAGCAGTATAAACTTGAGTGTTTCTTGCAGGAACACTCTTAGGAATATCTTTATAAGGTTCATGATACTTATTCCACTTATTTTTAGGCACTTCAATGTAGGAAGCAAAAGCCTTAAAATAAGTTGCAATAGCTTGAGAGTCTAGACCATAAGCATTTTTAATATTTTGAAAGTCGCCAGTTCCCATAAAACATTCAATGCATTCATAATCATAATTTATACCTGACTTTCTTCTTTTATCATTCTCCCATGCTTCAGCATTATCTTGAATACGGTCCAGAAGATCCCATTTAGCTTCTTCTTCCATGCGAGTGAATGATCCAACACAAGAAGCATCCAATAAATCCTTATCATGAAGAGAAAGCCTTGCATAAAAGTTATTGATAATAATATTGTTGGGGAGCTCATGAATGGGACATTTGAGTATTAGTAACTTCAATCTCCCCCAAGCTTGAGTTGTACTCTCTCCATCAAGAGGCCAAAAGTTGTATATTTGATTCTGATCTTTATGAATCTCACTAGGAGGATAAAACTTTGAATAAAAGAGAGGTACTATTTCCTCCCATTCAAGAGCTTGACCATTCTTCAACAGCTTATACCATTCCTCAGCTCTTCCTTTCAGTGATAATGAGAATAACTTCTTCTTGACTTGATTTGTACTAATACCTGCACACTTGAACAACCCGCATAATTCGTGTATAAAGAGCAAATGATCACCGGGATGGACAGTTCCATCTCCAACATAATAGTTATCCATAACACGATCAATAATTCTTGTAGGTATTTTAAAAGTTTCATTCTCTGCAGGTGGTGATTCATATACTACCTTAGCAGTGGTAGTAGCATTACGAAATAAGAAACTCAGCGAATTATCCATAATTAAAATAAAGCAACTAACAGAAGTAAACAATACTCACAGTAGAAGTTTCCTTTACTAGTTCCACTCTCCAATATCGCTTCACTCCTCGGCAACGGTGCTAGAAAATAGTCTTGATGACCCACAAGTATAGGGGGTGTATCGCAGTATTTTTGATAAGTAAGAGTGTCGAACCCAACAAGGAGCAGAAGGTGCTGGCTAGTGGTATGGATCAGGAATTCTCTATAAATACTTAGCAAACGGATTTTTAGGGTTTTCTGATAATGCAAGTAAATAAAGTACGAGTAAATAAAAGACAATAAGAATAAATGCAGCAAGTGGCCCAATCCTTTATTCAGCAAAGGACAAGCTGGTTGTATTACTTCAGATGACCAAACGTTCTCGAGGACACATGGGAATTACGTCAAGTGCTTTCGCTTCATATAGTTGATTAATATTCTTTAGTTTGCTAAGTGTTGTGTGGGTGAACCTGTGCTAATGTACCGACCTTCCTAGGACTAATACATACTTGTGATTATACCCCTTGCAAGCATCCGCAAGTATAAGAAAGTAATTAAGGTAGAAACCTAGCCACACCTTTAAACTCTAAGACCCTGACATCCCTTGTGCAATGGTTTCCTAACGGGGGTTCAGGTTTCTGTCACTCCGGCAACCCCTACGATTAGTAGCCAAATACACAATGCATTCCCCTAGGCCCATATAGGTGAAGTGTCATGTAGTCGACGTTCACATGACACCACTAGAAGAAGTACACCACAACTTAAATATCAAACTATTGAATCTTTCTCAACTCAATTCCACTACTAACAACATGACTTCTCCCATGTCCTCAAGAACAAAACAAACTACTCACAAGACATCATATGGATCATGATCAGAGATGAAATAATGATGTATAACAATCTGAACATAAACAATAATTCAATGGTTCACTCAATAGCATCAACTACAAAGAGTAATCAACACCGGGAGAGTTTCCCCTAAGAACTATGCAAGATTCAACCCAATTGTTACAGCGATATGGAGATGGTGAAGAGGGTGCTGGTGGAGATGATGGTGGTGGTGATGATGATGATCCCGATGAAGTCCAGCTTGATGGTGGTGTTGATGGCGACGATCTCCCCTCTCCGGGAAGGAATTCCCCCGGCAGAATTCTGTCTGCCGTAGAGATCTTTCTCTCTCGGTGTTTTCCGCCCCGCAGAGGCGGCGAAATCTTTCTATGGTTGCTCCCTGAGTATTAGGGTTTTGGGAGGATAATATACGCCAGAGGGGAGAGCCAGGGGTGGACCAGGTGCCACACCACCGGTGGCGCTACTAGGCTGGCGTGCGGGGTGGTGTGGGCCCTGTGGCCCATCTCAGCCCCCTTCGCTTCCTTCATCTTCTGGAAAATAGGATTTTCCATGTATTTTCCGGATTTTACGATCTTCGTGAATTTTGCCTCCAAACAACACCTTTTCCATCGAATCTCGACCGCAGCGGTCCATGCTCCAAAAGTCATCAACCATGCAAAAACAGATGAAATAACATAAGTATCATCTCTTAATATGAAATATATCAATGAATAACAGTGAATTATGATATAGAATAGTGATGCAAAATGGACGTATCATCGTTGCATTCCGTGACCTAGTCACATGCTTGCAAGCTTCATTAATGCAACGTCACCGAGATGGCCACATGTATCTGTCCGTTACATGGACTAGACAAATCCTGGTCTTGATATGTACTCCTCTATGCATCCCTTCGGAAAACCTGAGTGACACCTTTTTTATCACCCTGTTACGAGATGATTCTTGATAACCATCTAAGCTTCTTCCGAAATGGTGATTTTCATTACCTCACAGTCAAAGGATAAGGTTGCGAGGTTCTCTATGTTTTATCATCAATGGTGAACTTTGTAACTAGATCTCATTAAGATATAACGGTCGGATGTTTGTCTACCATGTTATTCAACTAATAACATGACCTCATTGTCAGTTGGCATAAATGCCCATGATCTTGAAACCCAGACCATCCTTATGACCAATGAACTAGTTCGCTAGAGGTGACTAGAGACTCGTTTTGTTTACATACCACACGTGTATTAACATTTCGTATTAACACAGTTATATCACAGTATGAAACGTATTATGAACATATAGGAGATATATCAAATAAAACACTTGCACTAGAGTATAAACAAAACTAGTTTACAATAGGCAGGAACCTAACACCAATGGAATCTCAGTGTTGTTCGTGCTTTTCTTGATGGAGAGCTTTAGTCAAAGGATCTGCCACATTCAGTTCCGTATCTACTTTGCAAATCTTGACTTCACCTTCATCAATGTTTTGTCGGATGACGTGAAATCTAAGCTTGATGTGTTTAGCCATGGAACGAGTCCTTGGTTCCTTTGCGTTTGCAATAGCTCCCGTGTTATCACAATAGATCATCACGGGGTCTTGCGCATTTGGAAAAACTCCCAGTTTGATGACAAAATTCCTTAGCCAAAAAACTTTATTTGCTGCATCAGCCGCAACAATATATTCAGACTCCATTGAAGATTGCGCCACCACCGGCTGCTTCTTGCTCTTCCAGCTTACCGCCCCACCATTCACCAAGAAAACAAATCCTGTTTGAGATTTTGAGTCATCATGATCTGAATTCTAGCTCGCATATACGTAACCCGTTATGTTTAGAGCTTCATCATTTCCTCCATAGATTAGGAACATATCCTTTGTTCTTCTCAGATACTTTAGGATATTCTTCACAACTGTCCAGTGATTCGGTCCTGGATTACTTTGATATCGGCTCGTCAAACTAAGAGCCAATGCCACATCAGGTCATGTACTTAACATTGCATACATGATAGATCCTATGGCTGATGCATAGGGGATGTAAGACATCTTCTCTCTATCATCGTCCGTTGCAGGACATTGAGTCATACTCATTTTGCAATTCTTCATCATATGTGTAAAACCCCTTTTGGTGTTTTCCATTTTGAACCTCTTCAAAACCTTTTCTATGTAAGTACTCTGACTCAATGCTATTCGGTGCCTTGATCTATCTCTATAGATCTTGATTCCTAATATGTATGCAACTTCACCTAGATCCTTCATGGAAAATTGGTTACTCAAATATGCTTTCACGCTTTTCATAAGATCCACATCGTTTCCCATGAGTAATATGTCATCCACATATACTACTAAGAAAACAACTGAGCTCCCACTCGCTTTCTTGTAAACACAGAACTCTTGTTGATTTTGGACAAATCCAAAACTCTTGATCACTTGATCAAAATGTTGGTTCCAGCTCCGAGATGCTTGCTTCAATCCATAAATGGACCATTGAAGCTTGCATACCTTTCCAGCATCCTTAGGATTAACAAAACCTTCCGGTTGCATCATATACAACTCTTCATCAGTGTGACCATTGAGGAATGCAGTCTTAACATCCATCTGCCATATTTCATAGTCGAAATATGCAGCAATTGCTATTAAAATCCTGACAGCCTTAAGCATCACTACGGGAGAGTAAGTCTCGTCGTAGTTAACTCCTTGAATTTGTTGAAAACCCTTTGCGACAAGTCAAGCTTTGTGAACAGTCACATTACCATTCGCAACTGTCTTTTTCTTAAAGATCCATTTATTTTCCACGGCCTTGCGGCCTTCTGGAAGATCCACCAAGGTCCAAACTTGGTTCTCATGCATGGATCCTATTTTGTATTTCATGGCTTCTAGCCATTTCTCAGAGTCAGCACTATCCATAGCTTCTTTGTAGTTTGCAGGTTCTTCCTGTTCATCTAGGATGACAAACATTATAAGGCTACTGTACCAGTCAGGAGTGGCACAAACTCTTGTAGACCTGCGAACCTCAGGAGTCTCGACATCATTGTTTTGATCATCATCAACAGGCTCTTCCTCCATGTTGGAGAGCGGTTTCGGAACAGCTTCCGTTGCACTACTCGGTATTTGGAGAGAAGGGTCAACAATTTCATCTAACTCAATTTTCCTTCCACTCACTCCTTTTGCAAGAAACTCTTTCTCGAGAAAGGTGCCGGTTTTTGCGACAAGCGTCTTGCCTTCGGCTTGATTATAGAAGGTGTATCCAATGGTTTCCCTTGGATATCCTACAAAGATACATTTTTCCGATTTGGGTTCGGGTTTGTTAGGCTGTAGTTTGTTAATGTACGCCTCACAACCCCAAACTTTCAGAAATGACAACTTCGGCTTCCGCCCATACCATATCTCATATGGGGTTGTCTCCACGAATTTGGATGGTGCTCGGTTTAAAATAAAAGCGGCGGTTTCTAACGCGTATCCCCAAAAAGACACAGACAAATCAGTTAAAGACATCATGGACCATACACTATCCAATAGGGTTCGATTACGATGTTCCGACACACCATTACGTTGTGGTGTTCCGGCTAGCGTAAGCTGTGGGATAATCCCACAGTCCTTTAAGTGCATGTTAAACTCTCAAATACTCGCCTCCTCGATCCGATCGAAGGTGCTTGATTTTCTTGTTAAGTTGATTCTCTACTTCTTTCTGAAATTCCTTGAACTTTTCAAAGGTTTCAGACTTGTGCTTCATTAAGTAGATATATCCATATCTGCTTAAGTCGTCAGTAAAGGTAACAAAGTAACGATAACCATTGCGTGTTGAGACACTCATTGGTCCACATACATCCGTATGTATGATCCCAAGTAGGTCTGCAACTCTCTCCACTATGCCGGAGAATGGTGTCCTAGTCAGCTTGCCCATGAGGCATGGCTCACATGTATCAAGGGATTCGAAATCCAATGATCCAAGAAGCCCTTCTGAATGAAGTTTCTTCATGCGCTTTACGCCAATGTGACCAAGACGGTAATGCCACATGAACATGGAATTATCATCACTGTGCTTAGAACGTTTAGCATCAACACTATAGATGTGTGTATCACAATCAAGATCAAGTAAGAATAAACCATCACACACAGGAGCATGAACATAGAAAACATCATTCGTATAAATTGAACAACCATTTGTTCCTGATTTAAACGAATAATGGTCTTGCAACAAGCAAGACGCACTCACAATATTCATACTCAATACGGGTACATAGTAGCATTTATTCAAAACCAATAATAATCCTAACGGCAGACAGAGATGCAGGGTGCTGACGACCATCACTTCGACTCTCGAGCCATTGCCGACACGCATCGTCACCTCGTCCTTCCTCAGGCACCTCCTACTCTGCAGATCCCGCTAAGAGTTACAAATGTGAGCAACAGATCCGGTATCAAATACCCAGGTGTTACTCCTGGCACTTGTAAGGAATACATCAATAACATGTATATCATATATACCTTTGTCCTGGGCGGCTATCTTGCCAACTCGCTTGTCTTCAAGGTACTTGGGGCAGTTGCGTTTCCAGTGCCCATCCCCTTTGCATTAGAAGCACGAAGTGCCGGGCTTAGGGCCAGGCTTGGCATTCTTTGAGGTGCTGGGAACAAACCTGCCATCCCTCTTAGACTTCTTACCATTGCCTTTCCCTTTTTGTCCTGGTTTCTTAAAGTTGGTGGTCTTGTTGACCATCAACACCGTGTGCTCCTTCTTGATTTCAACCTCAGCAGTTTTGAGCATGGCGAACACCTCAAGGGTCTTAGTCATCCCTTGCATGTTGTAGTTCATCACAAAGCTCTTATAGCTAGGGGCAGCGAGTGCAGCACCTTATCAATCGTGAGCTCCTCCGGGATTTTGCAATCCAGGGCGTTTAAGCGCTTAATGTAGCCAGACATTTTAACCACGTGCTCACTAATACTGCTGTGCTCTTCCATTTTAGCAGAGAAGAAGAGCTCGGAAGCATCATACCTCTCTGCACGAGCTTGTGGAGCAAAGACGGCCTTGAGATCCTCAATGATCTCAAAGGCATTCATCTTCTCAAAACTCTTTTGAAGCTCTGGCTCCATGGCATAGAGCATTCCACTCTGGATGAGGGAGAAATTGTCTGCCTTGGACTTCCAGACATTCTTTTCGTCATGGGAGGCGGAATCTGCAGGCTTAGCCGGAAGCTCAGCCTCGATGACATAAGTCAACTTGTAGGGTACTAAGAGGATCCTAAGATTGCGGAACCATGCGGTGAAGTTGGTTCCATTAGTTTTCAGCTTGTCCTTCTCGAGGAAAGTGCTAAGGTTAAAGGTGGGTGGGCGAGACATCTACAAAGGATTTGCAAAGTGTTTAGACTATGTTCATAATAATGAGTTCAAGTTTTAACCAAAAGAACTCCCACTTAAACGAACATCCCTCTACTCGTTTAGTGATCACATGATCCCTATCCCATGCACCTCCCCCGATCATCACGGCCATGAGTGCAGTATCAAAGGTGGACATTCCCTAATGTCGATCACATCAACTATGTGATTCATGATCGACCTTTTGGTATCCTGTATTCCGAGGCCATGTCTGTACATGCTAGGCTCGCCAGTTCTAACTCATGTGTATTCACAGTGCAACATGGCTTGCACCCACTGTATGCGAACGTAGATATGTCTAACCCCCAATCATCACAGAAGGCCTCATACCAAAGAACTTTCTTGGTGGTGCACACGCAAGGGGAATACTATAACTGGAATACTGTGAGGGATTATCTTATCATGCTACCATCAAATATAAATATATATCAGCATAATAAGTAATACTTCAAACGTAAAGTGTTATGACATGGTTATAGCTTTATGATCATCATCAATAGCTTTAATGAGAGTTTACATACTTGTCATTGCCATGTTATAATACTTTACCCTATGAAATAATAAAGATAGACGCTTCTATATTATCTATTGCATGTTTTACGCGGCTTTAGGGCTTTCGTAGTAGAACCCCTTCCCACCTACGAACATCGAGCCACAACATGGATTCAATGATTGCCGTTCTTCTTCCTTTTCAGGGACCTCAAGTTTCAATGCCATATCAACTACTGTAGAGAGACAGACACCCCCCTAAGCTACTTTGATTTGTGGACCAGTCTCGTGAATCACCACGTGAGGTCGGTTGGGGGCCGCTTCATCAAACAGTGCCGTGATATGAACAATAACATCAAAGAGGGTAGCAACTAGAGAATCAATGCCCACATATTGCTATGTGTTCTATCTGTACGACATGTCTACCCATAGACCCGCTCTGATACCACTGTTGGGTTCCGTAGCAGAAAACAAAAAATTCTATCTACTCGAACACTAATACCAGGATCTATACTATGTAGACATAAGTAACGGAGAAGATATTCGACATTCATACCTTTGAAGACCAAGGCACGCCTTACGTGGGAAGGCGTATATTGATGAAGACGAGCAACACCCCAAGTGTGGTGCCTCCGAAGTTCCACACGTCCGGTGTAGGAGACATCAACCGGACTCTGATCCAGCCGAGCAGCGGAAGAAGTAGATGTCGGATCGCAGATCACATGACGGTGGTGTGAAGGTGGAGAACTCATCCACGAGGTCCTCCCCAATATTATGGAGAAGTCCTCAGTGGATGAGAGAGAGAATGAGAGGGAATGGGGTGATTCCAAAGGGGGAGGGGGGACCCCTATATATAGTGGGAGGGGGGGGGCGCACCACCCAGGGGCCAGGCGGTGTGGGACTAAACCCCACACCCGCCGGACACCTAGGGGCATCCGTCGGCCCTAGGTGGGCCCCATTGGGGCGGCCCACCAAGCCTAGGACGGTTGGCCCCCACTCCCTAGGCGCCATGCCTTATTGGGCCTCCCTTCGGGTGAGGCCCATTAGCATTAAGATGTCTTTAATAATAAAATAAAATATGTATTTAATATTAATTCTCCAATTCACATTCAAATACACATATTATATTATTCCTTTACTTCGGAACACCTTCCGGACCCCTTCTGATCTCCATCGGATGTTACCCGGAACTGTTCCGGTTTCTCTTTCTCTATTTCTCCTACGATACCTCATCTACCCTAAGTGTCCCTACCCTTAAGCGTGACATCCTTTGGTTCAGAAAAACTCCGTACATGATTGAGACTACTCTCACATCAATGATCAACAGAGGGACCTAGATGGCCATGTGACCCCCGTGCGTTTCACGAATACAATCGCTCGAACCGTGAGATAGTCGTTTCCTGTTCCCTTTGTCATTCGATACCTAATTCATCCGAGACTTGATCTTCGGTATCTCCATACCTTAGTTCGATCTCGTTACCAATGAACTTGTTTTCTCGTTCTCATGTCGTTGCATTCCGTGACCTAGTCACATGCTTGCAAGCTTCATTAATGCAACGTCACCGAGATTGCCACATGTATCTGTCCGTTACATGGACTAGAAAAATCCTGGTCTTGATACGTACTCCTCTATGCATCCCTTTGGAAAACCTGAGTGGCACCTTTTTAATCACCCTGTTACGAGATGATTCTTGATAACCATCTAAGCTTCTTCCAGAATGGTGATTTGCATTACCTCGCAGTCAAAGGATCATGTTGCGAGGTTCTCTGTGTTTTATCATCAATGGTGAACTTTGTAACTAGATCTCATTAAGATATAACGGTCGTATGTTTGTCTATTATGTTATTCAACTAATAACATGACCTTATTGTCAGTTGACATAAATGCCCATGATCTTGAAACCCAGACCATCCTTATGACCAATAAACTAGGTCGCTAGAGGTGACTAGAGACTCGTTTTGTTTACATACCACACGTGTATTAATGTTTCGTATTAACACAGTTATAGCACAGTATGAAACGTATTATGAACATATAGGAGATATATCAAATAATACACTTTATTATTTGCCTCTAGGGCATAACTCCTTCAAAAACTATTAGTTGTGAAAAGTCCATATGAAAATGAATGAGAACTAGTAATCATGCATAATGGGATTAGTTGTAGATAGATATAGCATATGATGAGTGACAATATAAATAATCTGTATGCTTAATTATGCATCATATTTGCACTTATCACATGACAAGCAAAGAACAAATGGTTTATGTTTCATCTAAGGGGCAAAAGCGACAGGTGTAACTAACCACCCATTTTCTCTTCTTCATGTTATCTTTAGTAGCAATCGTATTATGCCAAATAAGCCAAAGCTAAATTTTGATTTTGACCTTCCATAGATGTCTAAAAGATCTATGAGGGCCTACATCAGTCAACTTATTATACCAGGATTTCACAAAGAAGACCCTAGACTTAGTGTATTTCCATATGGGTTTATCTTTTTCATCATTTAAACTTACAAAAGCTAGCATACTGTAACACCCTCAGAATCGGCCCTATGCAAGTTTTAGCGAAACTCGCCAAACCCGCATAGAAACGATTCAAAGGTGCCCACCAGGCACTTTCGTGCGGGTGGAAAACGAAGTAATAACATTACACAACAGTCCTCGATGGGACCCACAGAACAGATATATACAACACGACTCAGAGTCAAGAATATGAATATATTATACAAAGATCCAAATCACCTTGAAAATGATGGCGCGTCCGACTACGGACAAGATGCAAATGGGGCTAAGAGCCTGAAGAATAACCAATGGCGCCCATAACCCTGCCGCCAAGCCGGAAGGGTAACCTCGCTAACGACGCCGATCTCAAAACCTGCTTAAACAAAAGGTGCCGACAAAGGGCAAAGGAAAAGAGGAGTCGCACGAGGCCAGTACACGGCGAGGCTAGAATTCGGCGGTCCTCGCCTACAAAGGTATGGTGGACTGAGCGGCAACGCAGCATGCACTAAACAACCTATAGAGACTCGATACAACTGGCGGCTGTCAGAGAGGGGTAAGAAAAACCTATTCGGATCCAACCTGATGCTACCATCAAACAAACCCATCCTAGTGTTTCCCCCTCGATACCAAACGAGGAAGTCAACCGAGGCACTCACATAGTTGGCAGTTTTATTTATTCAGTGATCGTTGCAGCAATTACTAGTCAGGTGTAGATAATCATTCTGATAAAATAAGCAGTGGGCCGTTTTAGTTAACCATTCTGTTGTAGTTGCAACACTTACTAGTCAGATACAAATAGCATGAGATAACCCAAAACCCAGCAGTTGTTGGCACTTTTATTTAGCCATTCCGTTGTGGTGAAGCTGATTACTAGTCATATCGGATACAAGTCAATTTATAACAGTAAACTTTAGTTATAGTTGTCTATGATCAAGCACTGTGCTCCAAGTCGTCCATAACCGCGGACACGGCTTCTCGAAAAGATTTAACCCTGCAGGGGTGCACCAAAGTATCCACAAGCACTTCGACCCTTTTTGCCAGATCAGTTAACATACACCCATCGGTATGTCGGCGGGGCCTAAGTCACGACGTTTCCAGACCCAAAGCAAGCACGGGGGGCCACCCCACTAAGTACACCCGCAACGAAGTCGGCCGGTCTCCGAGACGGACTCAGGGTTTGCGCCATATGGTGTAAACGACAAAGAAAATCCCAAACTCGGGATCGCCGATACCGCGAAAACACTCCGCTTCCTAAACAGTACAGTGTGCTATCCATCGCACAATCGTAAATAAAGCAGTAAAGCATGGCATAGGTACAGGATAGTAAATAAAACCTCAAACTAGTTGTGGCCCCCAGTACAATACTTTGAAATCAGGTACTAATCAATGGGGGGCCCATATCTCCCCACCTGTGGTTAGCGCGCTCGATCTCGAACAGTGTCAAGAACTCGGGTCCCACGGGACACAAGTGGGCGGTCGGAAACCAGATATTATCTATCACCCACCGTGCCTCTCGCTACCTACTTCAATTTTAGTTGTTAAACAGTAATTAAAGTGAACAGTAATTAAAGCCATGACCATCTCCAACAATTAACTTGCGGCAATACTCCAACAACTGTGGTACTTGACGACACGCAACAGCACTTGAGCAAGCGACTACGACGCGCAAGTCCAACTATCTACCAAACAACCGGTAATAGGATGTGTCCAAGGCAATATATGGCTGCAAGGGATATCATGGGTACGGAAACTAGAGCAACGCAACACAGATAGCAATAGATCAACAGGAGGGAATAAATACTGTAAAAGTAAGATAGGTAGATAGGGGGAGATGCTCGCCTGAAAACATTGCCGAAGGTTCAACCGAAGATCGGGTCGACACTCGCATCAACTCAACGGCCTTATCCGCGAAGAACCAAAACACTAGAAGAAACACCGGATGGACTATTTAATACTACGGCAAAAGATCGGCATGATGCATGTATGATGTATGGCATGGCAAGGATGCGATGCAATTAGGTCATATTAAGCGGAACCGGGATCCCGACATTTATTTAGAAGGTTCATGTTGTTTAGATACCCCGCAATTTAAAGGTTGTCTTAACATGGCAAAAGATAGCACCGGTTCGCTACACCAATTTAAATGGGGCCAATATGAGACTAGATTAGCCGGCATATGGCCTCCATATTTAATTTAGGTGAATCGGCATAAGGCCCTCAAACCACACACATGTATGCGACATGAATGATTTAATGCAACAAGTTTATATGCAACAAGTAAAATGTCATATATTATAAAAATAATAGGGGTCTCAGAGGAATCACTTTAGGGTTCGTGAACTTGGGCTCTGAGGGTTCGGGTTCTCGTGGTCCGGATCTGCCTCGGCCTCAAGGGATCGTTCTCGGATAACGGAGGTAGATCTTGGCGTTCCGGGAGGAGGTCTTGGTTCGGCGTCGGGGCGCATCGGACTCGCCCTGGTCGGTGTCGATCTTGTCGTTGCGAAGATCTTGTCGGGCCCGCGCCATCAAGTCGGTCTTGGCGTCCGGGATGGAGAACTTGGCGTCCGCGAGGAAGTACTTGGCGAATCCGTGTCTACGACCTTGGCGTCCAGGGGGGAAAGTTCTCGGTGTTCCGTGAGGTAGACCTTGTCGCATCCGTGGTCTTCGGGCCCGCAGGATCGAGGCGTCAAATTCCGGGAAAGCGATCTTGGGGTATCATCCTGATCATCGGTGGCGAACTTGGGGCTCGACAACGGGGTCTTCAGGGTTCCATGTCGGAGTACTTGTTGTTTCGTGAACTGGAACTTGTGTCGATGGCCTTCGAGCGGCAGTGACTCTAGAAGATCTTGCGGGTACTTGCGTAATCGGTCTTGTCATCGGGGGCCATGTTGAAGATCCTGTGGTCGGTGATGTTCGTGGATCGTTAGCCGATGGTCTTAGGTCGCACCGAACCAGATTATCCCTTGTCCGACCTTCCACTATCTTGGCATCTGCGACCCAGAGAAGCACAGCTAGAACAGGGCAGCGGCTCTGCAGGGACCTCGGCGACGCTGGGACACAGAGGACGGCGGCGCTCGGGGAGGTCGCGGGCGGCCGACGCGCCGGAGGACGAGGGCGTGGGGCCGCGGGAGGGGACGCCGGCGAGCTGCTGCAGGCCGCGCCTGCGGACAGAGAGGGCCGACGCGGTACAGGAAGGCGCAGAGGGAGGCGGCCCAGCGGACGAGGACGGCGGCCGACGGGGAGCTCGCAGGCGGCCGGCGGGGCGAGCTCAAGGGACGCGGGCGCCGAGGACCTGAGGCGGAGGCGAACTGAGGGCGGAGCGCGGAGACGGCGGCCAGCTGGTCGACGGAGGCGGGGTCAGGCGAGGCGCGGCCGGAGGCGGAGTCCATGGCGGAGGAGGCCAGGCCGACGCTGGGGAGGGCGGGCACGGAGGAGCGAGGGGGTCCGAGGGGAAGCGAGGAGGCGGGCCAGCGGCTCGGAGGAGGCGCGAGGGCGGCTCGGTGAGGCAGAAGTGGCGGGCTGAGGAGGGGCCGGGGGCGTGGAAGAGGAGGATCCGGCGACGAGGGGGCGGAGAGGCTGTCGGGGCGAGCGGGGAGGAGGGAGAGAGGAGAAGGAGGTGGCCAGGGGGAGTAGGGTCGGGCGGGGCCCACCCGGGTGGGACCAGGTGGTCAGAGGGGGATCGGCGGGTGGGGTGGGGTGCGTGTGTGTGTGAGCGCTTGGGGCCAGAGTTGAGTGGTGAATGGGGTGAGAGGAGAGAGAGGTGGCTGGGGTGACGTGGCAGCTGGGGGTTGGCTGGAGGGAAGGAAGAGGGTGAGGTGGCGGCCAGGGATTGGTGGGGGTGATGTGGCTGGAGGGTGGGTAGACTAGGACTAGGTAGCAAAGGGTTTTAGGGTGGACCGATTTGATTCCGGGGTGGTCGACTGGGTCGATTCGGCCCGTTCGACTGCCCCCACAAAATAATTAAATAATTTTATTTGTTTCAAACCGACTTTTGCAAACCGATAGCAAACAAAACAAAATAATCCGGTGACCCGGGTTTTGTGTTTGAACAAAGACGGGGCGTTTTAGAAAACAAAAATAGGTTTTCTGCAAATAGTTTTACGCAAGCAAATGCAATATGATGACGATTCTCAAATGCAATGTGGCATGATGACATGAGCATGCGGTCATGATGATGCAATGCACAAAAACAACACGATTTTCTAGTAGTGGTTTTGCGGGATGCCACAATTCGACACCACTAACAATGGATCTCGCCCTCGAGATCCGCCTCATGGTACCGGGAAGAAGGTCGGCGATCTGAATCTTCTCGCATCGTGTAGATCCTCGCGACACCACTAACAAGAGGTCGTTGTCCGTGATCGTCGAGGAAACACTCCGGAAACAAAAGGGACGAAGGTAGAGGTATCCACAAATAAAGCCACCTCTAGCTTCGATGGAAAGAGGGAACCGACGCATTCTCGTCCACTTCAATGTACAAAAGCGAATAGAAGGGTAGTCGGCATGGGGCCAATCCATCACGCACCCAAACTATTACTCGCACAATCGAGAGGAGCGTGCAACCATTCTCGAATCGGTGAAGATCTCGACAATCGAGGTTCGAAACAAAGGAGTGATGCGCATCAGATCGGATCTGGCGTAGATGATGTCGTCGCGTCGAAAACACCGGTAGGCGAGAAGGAACAAAGAGAAATCCAACAGATGAAGGATTCCTCGATAGCATGAACACCGGATGGCGTAACACCGTTAACAAAGGAGGAAGCGAAACCACAAGGTACGCGGAACCCAACCATGAGAAATCCTGGACTCAAGAGAGAAGAGAGCGGATTCAAAACACGCCGAGATAAGAGGAGAATAGCAGAGGGTAAGGAGTAAATCAGACCTAATCGAACTATCCAACCAATTTTGCAAAAATAGTTTTGACACTCCACTCGACCGTTAGCTAGGTTATCCTACATTTGGACTTGTGGGGTATCGCAACTGCTGAGCTCTGATACCACTCTGTAACACCCTCAGAATCGACCCTATGCAAGTTTTAGCGAAACTCGCCAAAACCCGCATAGAAACGATTCAAAGGTGCCACCGAGCACTTTCGATGGGTGGAAAACGAAGTAATAACATTACACAACAGTCCTCGATGGGACCCACGTAAGAGATATATACAACACGACTCCGAGTCAAGAATACAGATATATTATACAAAGATCCAAATCACCTTGAAAATGATGGCGCGTCCGACTACGGACAAGATGCAAATGGGGCTAAGAGCTGAAGAATAACCAATGGCGTCCATAACCCTGCCGCCAAGCGGAAGGGTAACCACGCTAACGACGTCGATCTCAAAACCTGCTTAAACAAAAGGGTGCCGACAAAGGGCAAAGGAAAGAGGAGCGTCGATCGAGGCCAAGACACGGCGAGGCTAGAATTGGCGGTCCTCGCCTACAAAGGTATGGTGGATCGGCGGCAAGAAGATGCACTAAACAACCTATAGAGACTTCGATACAACCGGGCTGTCAGGAGAGGGGTAAGAAAACCTATTCGGATCCAACCGATGCTACCATCAAACAAACCCATCCTGGTGTTTCCCCTCGATACCAAGCGAGGAAGTCAACCGAGGCACTCACACGTTGGCGCTTTATTTATTCGGTGATCGTTGCAGCAATTACTAGTCGTGTAGATAATCATTACGATAAAATAAGCAAGGCTTTTAGTTAACCATTCCGTTGTAGTTGCAACACTTACTAGTCGAGATACAAATAGCATGAGATAACCCAAAACCCAGCTTGTTGGCACTTTTATTTAGCCATTCCGTTGTGGTGAAGCTGATTACTAGTCATATCGGATACAAGTCAATTTATAACAAGAACTTTAGTTATAGTTGTCTATGATCAAACTTTGCAACGTGCTCCAAGTCGTCCATAACCATGGACACGGCTTCTAAAAGATTTAACCTGCAGGTGCACCAAAGTATCCACAAGCACTTGACCCTTTTTGCGGATCGGTTAACATACACCCATCGGTATGTCGGGGGCCTAAGTCACGACGCTTCCAGACTAAAGCAAGCACGGGCCACCCCACTAAGTACACCATAGCGAAGTCGGCCGGTCTCGAGACGGACTCGGGGTTTGCGCCGATGGCGTAAAACGACAAAGAATCCCAAACTGGACCTGTCGATACATGAAAACACTCCGCTTCCTAAGCGACAGTGTGCTATCCATCGCACAATCGTAAATAAAGCGATAAAGCATGGCATAGGTACAGGATAGTAAATAAAACCTCAAAATAGTTGTGGCCCCAGACAATACTTTGAAATCAGGTACTAATCAATGGGGGCCCATATCTCCCCAATTGGTTAGCGCTCGATCTCGGAACAGGTGTCAAGAACTCGGGGTCCTATGGGACACAAGTGGGCGGTCGGAAAACCAGATATTATCTATCACCCACCGGTGCCTCTGCTTACCTACTTCAATTTTAGTTGTTAAACAGTAATTAAAGTGAACAGTAATTAAAGTCATGACCATCTCCAACAATTAACTTGCGGCAATACTCCAACAACTGTGGTACTTGACGACACGCAACAGCACTTGAGCAAGCGACTTCACGACGCAAGTCCAACTATCTACCAAACAACGTAATAGGATGTGTCCAAGGCAATATATGGCTGCAAGGGATATCATGGATGCAAACTAGAGCAACGCAACACGATAGCAATAGATCAACAGAGGGAATAAATCGTAAAAGTAAGATAGGTAGATAGGGGGAGATGCTCGCCTGAAAACATTGCCGAAGGTTCAACCGAAGATCGGGTCGACACTCGCATCAACTCAACGGCCTTATCCGCGAAGAACCAAAACACTAGAAGAAACACCGGATGGACTATTTAATACTACGGCAAAAGATCGGCATGATGCATGTATGATGTATGGCATGGCAAGGATGCGATGCAATTAGGTCATATTAAGCGGAACCGGGATCCCGACATTTATTTAGAAGGTTCATGTTGTTTAGATACCCCGCAATTTAAAGGTTGTCTTAACATGGCAAAAGATAGCACCGGTTCGCTACACCAATTTAAATGGGGCCAATATGAGACTAGATTAGCCGGCATATGGCCTCCATATTTAATTTAGGTGAATCGGCATAAGGCCCTCAAACCACACACATGTATGCGACATGAATGATTTAATGCAACAAGTTTATATGCAACAAGTAAAATGTCATATATTATAAAAATAGGGGGTCTCAGATAGGGAATCACTTTAGGGTTCGGCGAACTTGGGCTCTGAGGGGTTCGGGGTTGGTCTCAGGGTCCGGATCTGGGGTTCGGCCTCGGCGGGATCGTTCTCGGATAACGGAGGTAGATCTTGGCGTTCCGGGAGGAGGTCTTGGTTCGGCGTCGGGGCGCATCGGACTCGCCCTGGTCGGTGTCGATCTTGTCGTTGCGAAGATCTTGTCGGGCCCGCGCCATCAAGTCGGTCTTGGCGTCCGGGATGGAGAACTTGGCGTCCGCGAGGAAGTACTTGGCGAATCCGTGTCTACGACCTTGGCGTCCAGGGGGGAAAGTTCTCGGTGTTCCGTGAGGTAGACCTTGTCGCATCCGTGGTCTTCGGGCCCGCAGGATCGAGGCGTCAAATTCCGGGAAAGCGATCTTGGGGTATCATCCTGATCATCGGTGGCGAACTCGGGGCTCGACAACGGGGTCTTCAGGGTTCCATGTCGGAGTACTTGTTGTTTCGTGAACTGGAACTTGTGTCGATGGCCTTCGAGCGGCAGTGACTCTAGAAGATCTTGCGTACTTGGTGTAATCAGTCTTGTCATCGGGGGCCATGTTGAAGATCCTGTGGTCGGTGATGTTCGTGGATCGTTAGCCGATGGTCTTAGGTCGCACCGAACCAGATTATCCCTTGTCCGACCTTCCACTATCTTGGCATCTGCGACCCAGAGAAGCACAGCTAGAACAGGGCAGCGGCTCTGCAGGGACCTCGGCGACGCTGGGACATGAGAGACGGCTGGCGCAGGGAGGTCAGGCGGCCAGCCGGAGAGGACGAGGGCGTGGGGCTGGAGGACGCCTTGCGAAGCCGCTGCATGCCGAGAGAGGGCCGACTGACAGAAGGCGCAGAGGGAGGCGGGACGAGGACGCGGCGACGGGAGCTCGCAGCGGCAAGCGAAGCTTTAAGGGGACGGGCCAGCCGGAGGACTGAGGCCGGGCGGAGCGAATCGAGGGGCGGGAGCGCCGAGACAGACGGCCAGGTCGACGGAGGCGGGTGGCAGCCTTGGCCGAGGTGAGTCCATGGCCGGAGAGGCAGGCGACGCTGGGAGGCAAGACGGCGGGCACGGAGGAGCTCGAGGGGGGCGGTCCGGCGAGGGGAGCGGAGGAGGCGGGGCGACGCTCTGGTCGTCGAGGACGCCAGCAAGGGCTCGGCTCGTGAGGCGGAGGCTCGGGCTGCAGGAGGAGGCGGGCGTGGAAGAGGAGGATCCGGCGATGAGGGGGCGGAGAGGCTGCTGTGGGAAGGAGGGAGGGAGAGAGGAGAAGGAGGTGGCTGGGGAGTAGGGTCAGGGCCTGCCGGTGGGACCAGTGGTCGAGGGGATCGGCGGGGTGGGTGGGTGCGTGTGTGTGAGCGCAGGCCGAGTTGAGTGGTGAATGGGGTGAGAGGAGAGAGGTGGTGGGGTGACGTGGCAGCTGGGGGTTGGCTGGAGGGAAGGAAGAGGGTGAGGTGGCGGCCAGGGATTGGTGGGGGTGATGTGGCTGGAGGGTGGGTAGACTAGGACTGGGTAGCAAAGGGTTTTAGGGTGGACCGATTTGATTCCGGGGTGGTCGACTGGGTCGATTCGGCCCGTTCGACTGCCCCACAAAATAATTAAATAATTTTATTTGTTTCAAACCGACTTTTGCAAACCGATAGCAAACAAAACAAAATAATCCGGTGACCCGGGTTTTGTGTTTGAACAAAGACGGGGCGTTTTAGAAAACAAAAATAGGTTTTCTGCAAATAGTTTTACGCAAGCAAATGCAAGATGATGACGATGCTCAAATGCAATGTGGCATGATGACATGAGCATGCGGTCATGATGATGCAATGCACAAAAACAACGCGATTTTCTAGTAGTGGTTTTGCGGGATGCCACACATACTCCTTAGCTCTTGCTGATGAGAAGCTAATCTAGGGACAGTCACATTGTAAAAGTAAAGAACCACCCCAGATTTGACATTTCCCTAATGGTACCAGTCTGTTGATTATGAATCTCATAAAGCTCTAGAAATTTCTCATGGAGGGACAAAATTCCCAACCCACTGATCATGCTAGAAATTAGTTTCTCTGCCACCTCCTAATTCCACTCTTCTTCCATCCAGATAGATTTGTTTGAGTTTCATTAAATCTTTCCATGCAGCAGAATCACTCTGTTTCACCTTACCCTATAGATACAATGTGTTATCCCATATCTTGCTTTTACAATCTTCTGCCATAGCCCATGTTCAGCTTCCCAACTTCCACCACCACTTACATAGAAGGCAAATGTTAAACAATTTCAACTTTTTGATACCCAAACCTCCTTTTCCTGGGCCTACAGATAATGGACCACTTAACCATGTAATATTTTCTTTTACTACTAGAACCTTTTGAGAAGAATTTCCTGAGTATTTTAGCAAAGTTTTCCAAGATGGTATCATCCATGAGGTACATAGACATGTGGTAAATAACCAGACTACTTAAAGATGATTTAATTAAAGTAAATCTTCCATCAACTGAAGATGAGTTCCCAACCTATCCATCTAAATTTTTCTTGAGCTTACCAGATAAAGGTTGCAAATCAACCACATGCAACCTCAGATTGCATATGCGCACCCTTGTAACTTTTGACTCCCTCGTAATCAAGAGCAGACAAGCAGGAGTAGAGTCCTCTATGAGGCCTGAACCTTGGTAAAACCTTGTGTCATCCGTGTGCTTGTTTGGTAGCCAATCGATGCCTCCGGTGCTCCCTACTTTCTCGAACCTAAGTCCATCAAGGATGGGCATTGATGAGTTAACTCCTCATCACCTGCCGACCGCCCGAGGTCAAGGGTCACCGCCCCGACCGATTCCATGCCCGAGCCCACCAGCTCGGCATCCCAGACGGCCGCGGAAGGAGTGCCATGGCCGCGGCTTGCCGGCTCGGCATCCCACATGGCCGCAGAAGGAGCGCCATGGCCGCGGCCCGCCCGGCCCATCCAGGGCCTATATCCGCCCGGCACCGCGCCACCTCGCAGCAGACTCGGACCAACCGCCTCGGCCCTTGCCAACGCCGCGCGACCAGCCTTCACCGCGCGACCTCCAGCCATGGCTGCACGACCACCCAAACACCACGCCGGGAGCTCCCCTACTCCCAAACGCCACGCCGGGCCGCCGCCGCGAAGAAGCCAGGCCCCGTCGCCTCTGGCTCCGCCCGGGCTTTGGCCGGTGGAGGCGACCGGCGACGGTAGGGGGAGGAGCGGGGGAGGGGGGGGGGGTGCGACGGAGGCCGGAGCGGAGTCGCCTCCCGAGTTGCCCCTGGGGAGGGAGCGACGCGGGTCTGATTTTTGTGTTTGTACTACTTCCATGGCACCACTCAGCAAATTAATCAAGCAGATACATATTCATTTATCTGTTTGGATAGTCTAAAACCGGAAATGATCCATGGTGGTCTCTGAGGACCCCACACTTCCGCCTCCACAACTCTATTTATCAGTATATAATACTAGCCTTCGTCCAATCATCAGAAGGAGGAAACAAGCGTCCCCTTTTGCACGGCCATTTCTCACAGCGAATTTTGTCAAACAAATCTTCACTTCCAGATTTCTCAGCAACCGCAAAGCCTCCATAGGTCACCTCTCTTTTCGATTTATCGTCCATATGCCAGTTTCGTCTACTTTTAGCGTAATCATTGTACTGCAAAGACCAAGCCTTAGTTTGATACTATGATTTTCCTAGGCCATGTTTCGTTCATGCTACTATGTTTAAGTTGTTTCCATGTTTGTTTCAATCATTCGAGGACCAAGATCACTCAAATCTCGTTACAACAAAGCACAAGAAGGAGGACACATAAACCACAATCTAAATAAGCAAATACTCCCTTCGTCCCAAAATAAGTGACGTGGGTTTATCTAGATTCGGATATATCTAGACACGTTTTAATATATAGGTACATTCAAATCTAGACAAACTCAAGTCACTTATTTTGGGACGGAGGGAGTATGAGTAACAACAAAGAGGACACATAATTGAAAATTTAAATAATCGATCTCCATTTATGATACTTTTGTCCATATATGTGAATTTGTGCACTGTCGGAAATATCTTTAACATCTTATGTTTCGATAGAGAGGGAGTACGAAGGATGAAACTAGGATGACAAATCAATAGCACACCTGCAGCAAATCGTCCCTTACTAGGAAGTTGGATTAAAATTAGTGGTAGGAATACATGATAAGCGGTTAAGAACTCCAAATCACACCCAACGTACAAGGCAGTGCTGCTACACACACGACATGTTGTGTCCGATTTTCATCGCACAGTGCATATGAGCCTTCCATTTATTAGACCAGATCAAGGTAACCCGCTGGATGTTGTATCGTTCATAAATCGGACATGCAACTGTCGTGTGCAAAGTAGTTCCGAACGTACATTACTCTACTGCATCCGGTAGTCTGCAATCCACACGACTGAACATGAATTGGTACTGCGTAGACTACCTCTGCCCGCAAAGCGGATATCCCACACGTAGGAGGGTCTCCGGCATCTTCTGTACCACAGGATTAGTTGGAGATTCGTGCAAAGTCAACACATTCCTCGCCGATGCACTTTTGCATTTTAGCCCTCCCACTTTTTCGGATTTAGCACGAGCGGCTCCCAGAACCTTGAATGAATCTGTGTTAAAAGTGTATGATTCTTGGATTCGGTGTAACATGCAAAAGAATATTTTCCCTGTGTAACAAGTTTGGTGAAAAACAACGACGAAATAAATATAAAGCTTGAAAACACTAAGAACTGAAAAGCAAAACTGTAATAGACTAAAAAAATAATATAAAAGAGTTGTTTTGTAAAAGTAGCACGAATCTTCGACAAATAGAGAACAGAGATGGTGCCCGAGACCCTCCTACTGGGGGATCGCATTTCCGCTCTGCCCGGGCCAAACGCGGCAGGAGCTCGCCAAGACAGTGAGGCCAAAAGTGCAGAAGTATTTGAAGAGGACCAACTATCGTTCCCAATCCTGCGGGTCTGGAGATGGGTGTCCTTGTCGTTCTGTGCCTACTTTGCGCCGCCGCTGGCATGGGCATGGCGCAGCCCTCACCGCCCACGCCACCGGCGCCGCAGCCGAAGCCGCCGCCTCTGGGGCACGCCATGTCGATGGCCATCGTGGTGGCCATCGGCGTCGTCTTCTTCCTGGTCTTCCTCTGCCTGTACATCACCCAGTTCCGCTCCCGCCTCGCCGTTGACGTCGCGCCGCAGGCGGGCAACGCCGCGGCGTCCAGGCGCGGCCGCGGGCTGGACCCGGCGGTGCTGGCGACGTTCCCGATCGTGCCGTACGCGGAGATCAGGGAGCACAAGATCGGCGGCGGCGCGCTGGAGTGCGCGGTGTGCCTGACGGCGTTCGAGGAGGCCGACGACCTCCGTCTGCTGCCGCACTGCTCCCACGCGTTCCACCCGGAGTGCATCGACCCCTGGCTCGAGGCGCGCACCACGTGCCCGCTCTGCCGCGCCGACCTCGAGAAGCCGCAGCCGCACGCTGCCGTGGCGATCGCGGTGCCGGCGCAGGAGAAGGACAGCGGCGATGACGACGAAGGTGTCAGGAAGGAGGAGGCCGTGGAGCTGGAGAAGCTGCGCGGCGAGCGGCGGGCGGCGAGGCTGCGGAGGTCGCACTCGACGGGGCACTCGCTGATCTCCGGAGCGCGGGCGGAGGAGGAGGAGCAGTGCGAGTGCGACGACCAGGAGAGGTTCACGCTGCGGCTACCGGAGCACGTGAGGGAGCAGGTCCTCAGCAGGTGCTGCGCGAGCAGTCCCGCCTTGCGCGGAGGAGCAGGGTGCGTCGGAGGCAGCTTCCGCGACGCCGGGGGCGACGGCGCCGATTGCAGACGCGGCCGACGGAAGTGGCAGGCGTTCATGTCGTGGGCCCGAGGGGGAGGAGGCGGCGGAGCCGCCGCGGCCATGACGGCACCGACACCGGCAGCGCAACCGGAGCCGCGAAGATCGGTTTGACGGCTGTGAAAATTGCGTGTCGTCGTGTGACTCTGCTTCGTTATTTTTTCCTTCGACTCTCGTACTGTGAAATCTTTGTTTTCCTCGTGTAAAATTTGTTTGGATGTGGGATTTTAATTGGGAAGAATCGGAAAACGGAAGGCAGTGTAAAATACGGTCAGACATTCGTTTGAAAGATTCATGTGCGGACAGATACGAGCGTAAACAACCCGGATGTTCATCGTACTTGGATCAGAACGTGCAAGAACGTCGCGTCAGTGGCCGCGCTGGCAGTAATCTAACCCCAGGCCAGGAAAGCAATAACCTAAACCCAGGTCAGGACAGCGGACCCAACAGGGCATTGCCAAGTGCAAGTGCGACTTTTTTCTTTGCTTATCTAAATGCTGTATGCCTTTGTTTTCCCAAATGAAATGGGTCAGCAGTCTTGCTATTTCTTCAAAGGAAAAGAAAGAAAAAAAAGGAATAAAGGCTAGTGAAAGCGAGAGGATTATTTCCTTTTTGTTCTTGTTATGTTTCTTTCTCACAACCTGCACAGTTGATCCGTCATGTCGTTTTCGGAGGTTACTTTCAGTTATTCGAGTACAGAGATCGCTCAAACATCGCTATACAAAGCACAATGTTAAGGTCATAAACCACAATCTGAATACCCGCTTCAGACTACACATGTTTTAGACCAAAAAAAGGCGCACGTGCCATCCTTTTTCATTAAAGCAAGAGTTCAAAGCAGAGATATAGTAGCTGCTAATATTACCAGCTTACAATACAAGACCAAACAGCTACCGAGCAACCAATCCAGCTAAAACTCAACAGCTTGAACTTTCAACAGAACAACACAACCTTTGGGAATGGGCATCAACAACACTTTTAGTATTCACGAAGGAACCTGCTGTCAAAGGGATCAACCACTGACAAATCATGGGTATCCATAACGCCCATGTTGGATTTCTTAGTACTGATTTTCAGTTCAATTCTAGCATCTCGAGAAGCTCTATTTTCCACACATAGCTGCCTATGCTGCTTAGCCATCCATTCTTCGTTTCGGTGGTTAAGAACTTTGATTTCCATTTCTTTTAGCGATTTAGTATTCACAATGAAGAACTTGGCAAAGTCGACATATGGCCTCTTGCTACCATCATAATTCACTAACACAACTTTTGTCAAATTGACTTCAAGACACTCTATTGGATCCAACGGGTCGTAGTTCCTCGCATTATCCACATCCTTTGTTTGGTGTGACTGGAAACAGAGAGAAGAAACAATATAACGGCAGTTCCTAACAGGTTAGCACATCATAATTGGCTAGATCTTAAGTACATCAAATGCTGATTTTGACATCTAAAGCAGGCAAATATGCATACTCACAATGACATACAGCGTCTCCAAGCAGGGGAAACACTTGAGGAAGCCACAAACAGCTTCCAGATTAGGGCCAATGTTGTCAAGAAACAAAACCTTCATGTAGTGAATTTTGGTTGTTAAGCTGACAGCAATCATTTTCTGCAGAAAGAAAAAGTGTAAACACGATTAATAGCCTGTGTATATAGGTATGCCAATGAGCGATGGATGGAGGCTGCTACCTGAAAAATGGTTGTTCCAAACTGGAATTTGGATATGCCTTCAGATAGCAGACCCAATATCTCGAGTTTAGGTGCCTGAATTATCCGGATGATCGCGGGACCATTGTCTGGATAAAGTGGTAGCAATCTTTCTAAAGAAGGGGCGTCCTTGATAACTAGCTGTGAAATAACACCTTTTTTACAGCCAACGGAGAAAGCTAAGCTCCTAAGAGACTCTAAAGGCCCGCGACGCCGTTACGTCCGCGACGCCCGCGACGCCGTTACGTCCGCGCCGCTCTAAAGGCCTAAACGGCTTCACGGACAGTCCATCTACCTTATACAGGCTTCACGGACCGGTCCACTTAGCCTGCTCGGCCTGTTTTGTCCGCCATAGGAGTAGCTCCCCCCACAGTCGTCGCCGCCGCCAGCAAAAGATCGCCGCCGCCGATAGCTCCTGGCCGCCGGCCGGGGTTCCCTGCACGTCGCTTCCCTGAACCTTTGACGCGAGCGCTCTGCCGAACCCTCCCACGCCACCTCGGTCTAGGTTCCCTTTCCATCGCCGTCCGTGGAGCAAAACGTCAAGGGCTGCGGCAGAAAACACGACGGTGGAGGGAGAAGTACGCCGCCGCCGGAGGAGAAGAACTCGACGGGGGGAGAAGGGTAAGAAATTGGCAAGCGAGGGAGGCGGCATCCACATCAACCTAAAGGGCAAGGAGTAGGTCTGATCTCCCCCTTCATTGGAAGCCCGTGCTCTATCAGTTCCCAGCTAGTCTTTCTTGCATTCTTTATGCATGAAAGATGGAATTCTGCAAGTAGTAGTTCTGTTCTTCCTCATAGGACCTGAATTTCTCCATCGGAAAGTTGAGGGAATAATACTGTTTTACCATCTTTTGTGCTGGTAAATGCTACAGAGTGCCTACAGATTGATGTGGTACTCCTAATCCTTTGGTATGAATGGGCTTTCAAATCATGAGCTTCCCAAAGCATATTGACGTAGAAGTAGAACTACAATACACGGCAAGTTACTATGGGTTGATTTAGGCCTTATCACTCTGTGATCTAAGCCCGTCTAAGTAGCGGTATTAGTGTGATGGATATTTACTGGAGGTAAATTGATCTATGTCCATCACTAGTATCTAGTGCAGCATACAAGTTAGTTAATTAATCCTACAGAAAGGAATACATTTGCTTATGTTTCTGCTCGAGTGTGATCATGCATCTAACTACTACAGAAAAGTGTAGATCATGTGTTGAAAATACTGCTAATACATTTTGATTATCGATGAGCTAATGCTTGGCAGTTTGAGTCCAGGCTCAAAGAAGATCACCATTTGAGTTGAAGGACAGAAGCAACATTCATGTTCTGAACGTGGATGCCATCTTGAAGAAATGAGTGGTTCATTTTAGAGATCTACTCCCCTCTCATTTACTTGTTCCCAGTTAATCTAAAGAAGCAAAATTTGTGATTGATCAAGTTATAAAATGCCTTTTAACCTTATGTAATACGGACTATTTGATTGCATGAATATGGTATATGGAATCTGAAAATGACAAATTGGCGATGGCTTGACATGTTTGTAACAAAGCATCAGTGTGTACAAGCTAGCTAGTATGTGCTCATTTTATAGGCTACTCCCTCCGTTTTAAAATATAAGATGTTTGTTTTTCTGAAACAGATATATCTAGACTTTTTAGTTTGTATGCTCATTCATTTTACTCCGAACCAACACACTAAAAAACATTTAGATAAGTTGTTTTAGAGAAGAACATACTCCATCCGTCTAGAAATAAGTGATTTAGATTTGTCTAGATTCGTATATAGACACGTTTTAGTGTATAAATACGTTCAAATTTAGACAAATCCAAGTCACTTGCTTTTAAACAGAGAGTATTATATTTTGAAAGAAGGGAGTACAAGCTAACCACGGAGGAGTTATTATGGTTCTCTTGGTCGGTGAGCTGACTGTCTTGCGAGAGAGAGTCCCGCGAACAACTATACAGTGTACTATGCTCGTCCGGCAGACGTCCACGGCAAGTGCACAAATTTATACGGACGCCGCGGACTTGTGAATTCGTATACGCGGCTGATGCGATTGGTGCAATGGACAACGCGGACGCGTCCGTCTGCATCCAAGACAGTGCAGCCAGACAGTATGCTGTGGAGACTGTCCTCTGTAATGGTGACCATGTCCAGGGTGAGCTGCTTGAGGCATGGGAAATTCAGACGCAGCATTGGAAAAGATTCGGGGAATTTGCAATGGCTGCATTTGGCGAGCGGAACACAGAGAGCGGCATGTCGAGTGTGTAGGTGAAATCGAGCTCCTGTAGGCTGTCAAGGGCCCGAGAGCGAAGCCAGCCGTCAATCTTGCGCTCCCACCCACGCACCATGACTTGGGTGAACAACCGGAGGGATAAGCTGCGGGCATGGCCATGGTGCTCCGAGAGGATCTTTGAGACCAGGGTTATGAGCTTGCGCTTCTTGATGCCCGCTTCAAAATCAACCGCGAAATTAAGTGGCGCGGAGCGCCAGAGAGGAAGCCACCGGCGAGAGATAGCCTGTGTGCGGGCACCGTCCTTAGTGGGGAGGAGGGATATGATGCTGCCGAGAACCTTGTCGGGGAGGGTGCTGATGAGATCGAGGTTTCCCCTGTCATCGCGGTTGCCGCCACCCCTCCCTCCATCGTCGATCTGATGGATTCTACGCTTCTTAGAATAGCGCATCGCAGCCGCTAGCTCCTTCGCGGTCGCCGCTGCAGCAGTTGCCGACTCCTTCGCAGCAGCCTCCGCCGCCATCGCGGCATATTTCGCTGTCGACGATGCCGCCGCCGCCTGCTTTGCAGTAGTCAAGGCCGCCGCTGCGGCCTCCTTCGCAGCCGTGGCCACCCCTGCAGCCTCCGTCGCAGCAGCAGAGGCCGCCACCGCAGCCTCTTTCGCAGCCGATACCGCTCGAGAGGTCCTCTTCGCGGCTGCCTCCAATGCCGCCACTACGGTCTGCGTTGTGTTTGTGTCAAATATTAAGCACGAGTTGGATTATGTTTGGATTTGAAGTTGTATTATGTGTGAATAGGTTACGAGTAGAACTAGAATCGAACTATTATAGTCTAGTCCTTCCATATAATATGAGGGGTACGGCACGATGTAATCTACTATGACTTGATAGCAACAGGCTTGCAGGGGAGCCGGCGACTTGTGCCAGTTCCTAGGGCGGCCGTTGCGGTATCTTGGGAAGGAGTATCCGTAGTCATGCTCCGCAGAGTAGGCGTATGCCAAACTGCGTTACCAAACATCGTGCCTCGGTGTTGTCTATGATCTTGAATGGCGGTAATTATCGTAACAAGTGGTACCAAAGCCTAGGCGAGGCGGGCTATGCGGAAGATCATCCGGAGGTACGAGGATCATGCTCGGCGGGTGCCTGGAAACGTCCGATAGACGCAAGGTGGAGCATGGCGGCGATCGCGGAGGCGGTCGGTGGTGTCGGACACTTCGAGCAAGAGGCCTGGACCGTCTGATGGGCTGCAACCGGTAGGGATGCGCTAGATGTGGCGGTCGGACAGGCAAAGTGGTTGTTGAAGACGCCGAGGAGACGACGACTTCGGCTCACGATCAGATCGACGACCGACGTGGAGGACGACCGAATAGATCGGAGCGGGAGCAGGAGGGCATCAGGATGATGCGCTCGGTGTTGTACAAGGGTAGCGACACGGCATTGCGGACGGATTGTGTCAGCGCGGGTGTGGCCGGTGTACACACGGCTCATGCACGGATGATGCACGAGGTGGCGACTGCTGCGGCAGGGCCGGCGTTCGAAGCACGAGCGGCAGGGCATGCAATAGATCCCTGGCAAAAGTCAAAGAGACTGGTGGTGAGCTTGTCGTTTGTATTAGCGGATAATTTTCTCAGGGAGCCAAATCGAGGAAAGGAAGTTCTGTGTCTTGCGTACGTGGTACGCGTTACTGAGCTTGAAGACGTGCAGTGATCGGTCTCCCAGGCGATTGGCACGCGAGGAAAGAGAAATATGACGTGCTTGTACAGGAGTTGTATTTGGATTGGCATACACGTTCGGTTTGGTGTCCTTAGATACCATGTGCGTGCATGTTTGGGTCCACGAGAAGTTGATTAATTTGACTATTGGACTTTGGTCCGGACGGGCCACGAGGTGTACTCGGTTTACTTAACATACAAGGAAAAGATCCGCCGGGTGTCCCGGTGGAAATAAAAGCCAGGGAGACGGAGGTAGCTAATGCACGGAAAAATCGATCTACAAATTCAGGAATAGGTGGAGCAAAGGAGTTGCACGATACAGCAAGGACGGAGGTAGCTAACGCATGGAAAAATCGATCTACAAATTCAGAATAGGTGGAGCAAAGGAGTTTTTTTTTTGAGAAATGGAGCAAAGGAGCTGCGCGATACAGCAAGGGTCCACGGCAGGGGCGGAGCCAGGCCCAGGGTGCCGTGGGCCATGGCCCGGGGCGCAGCGCAAATTCCTTCTTACCATCAGCGATTTTTTTGGCCTAGGTCGCAGCCCAAGTCTGGCCCATGTGGCCTTCCTCCTTGCTCGCTGGACAGGGAGAAACCACCACGACGCAAGTCTCGCACGACCCCCTGAGGCTCCCGTTCGTTCCCAGGACTGCATCGCCGCCGCCATCAACCAGCTAAAGCACGACGACGTGGCATGCCGGGCGGCTGGCGACCCTTCGCCGGACCGTCTCCCGACCCAGCTGGCAGCTCGACCATTGTCTCCCGCCTCCTCGGACCCGGCTCGGTGCGACCTCGAGTATGTCGCCCGCCTGCCTCCGTCTCCCTGTCCTCGCCCGGCCTTGCTGGGCGCTAGTCCCAGACTCCCAGCTGCTTGCCTGAGTGCCTGACTGCTGCCTCTGGTTCCTCTGTTCTGCTAGGTAATTTCAGTATTGCTCGAATTTGGAATTCATCTAGCTAATTGAATTGTGTACTAATAACCGATTGGAATTTGACTCATTTGAAGAGATTTTATCCATCCATCTCAAAACCGAACCAATCAACAAATATGAATCCTCAAGCCGAAGAAACTTCTCAAGCCAAAGAAGCTACTGAAAATGAATCAACTCCCCAAAATAGACCTTCATCATCATCGGTCTCAAGTGAAGCAAGTGATGATCTTTCGTATCGTGTTGCCAATGCCAATACTCGAGTGGGACTTGGTATGGATATTATTATTTCAGATCCCGGTCTTAGGACACCTATTGAGAACTTGGATCCAAACATTCAAGATGTTGCTAGAAGGGAGTATATTAATTTAGGTCCATGCCAACCTTTTGATCACAAATATAAGAGGTCGCATTTTGGAAAATCAGGTAGACTTAGAAGTTTTCATGATAGTTGGTTCAAAAATCATGGCGATTAGTTGGAGTATAGTGTTGCTAAAGATGCTGTATTTTGTTTCTATTGCTTTCTTTTTAAGAAACCTAAAGCACACAACTTTGGCATTGAATCTTTCACAAAGAAGGGTTTTAATAATTGGAAAGATGGACCTAGTGTCCTTAATGAACATGTTGGTGGATCTGATAGTGCTCACAACAAATCTAGACAATGTTATGTGGCTTACAAGAATCAAAGGCAATCTGTGACACATGTTATGGAGCATGGTACCATAAAGGACCAACAACAATACAAAGCTCGTCTTATCATTATTTTAGGTGTTATTAGATTTGTTTTGTTGCAAGCACTTGCTTTTCGTGGTCATGGTGAGACTTCGAGCTCAAAGAATAAGGGGAACTTTTTGGAGATGATGAGTTGGTACAAGGAAAAAGATTCAAATGCTAGGGCTTTGCTTGATAGTGCCGGTGGGAACCATTTGATGATCTCTCATGGGATACAATTGGACTTGTGCAAGGCTTGTGCGGAAGAGACCACCAAATCCATTATTGCCGATATTGGAGATAGGAAATTTTCTTTACTTGTTGATGAGTCTAGAGATGTGTCTATAAAGGAGCAAATGGCTATGGTTTTGAGGTTAGTAGCTTCTTATTGTTTTATTATTTACAATTTTGGTGCCAAACATGGATGATACAATACCTGCTCGAGGTTGATCAAGGGGTCGTGGATGCACAATGGTAACTTACTATCACCGCTTTAGATATAAAATATTCAATGTTGTGCATGACCAAGTGCTTGTTGAGTTGAATAACCGCTTTGCTGAAAAATATACTCAATTGTTGAGATGCATTGCTTGTCTTGATCCAAAGAATTCATTTGCTAATTTTGATGAAGACAAACTTGTTGAACTCGCTGAGATGTATGCTGATGACTTTTCCATGTATGAGGTTTCTTTTGTCCTTAGAAACCAACTTGAGACATTCATTGCTGATGTGAGAGGTGATTCAGATTTTGTGAGTTGTCATGACCTTGGTAATCTTGCTGTGAAGATGGTTCAGACTGATAGACACTTGGTTTTTCCTTTGGTGTATCGCCTCATTGAGTTGGCATTGATTTTACCGGTTGCAACAGCATCAGTGGAGAGAGCTTTCTCAGCTATGAACATTATCAAGACCGAGTTAAGGAATAAAATGGGTGATGATTGGATGAATTATAGCATGGTTTGCTATATTGAGCGAGATGTATTTCACTCTATTAGTGATGATGATATTGTATATCGTTTTCAAACATATTGTTCACGTAGAGGAGTTTTACCTCTTCGTTTTGGTACGTTTTCATATTCATATCAATGATTCACCATTTCATTTCATATTTGTGCCTTTTCTTATGAAATATTTTTCCTTTTTTGAAGGTACTGGTTCTTCTACTACCGATGAGGTTATGGGAGGTTCAGATGAACTAATCAAGTGATTTGGTACTCTTTTGTATTTCGTACTACTATTTCTAGTTTGTACTCATCTCTTCGTATGATAGATTTAAAAATATATGCTCATGTTTGCTATCGTACCAAATTTTCTGTGTTATTACAAGGAAAAAGTTACTAGTTTTTTGTACGCTTAGTTTTTGGCCCGGGGCTTGCTTCATTCCTGGCTCCGCCAGTGGTCCATGGCAATTTTCTGAAGGGTAGCGTTGATGAGGTGCGGGTCTGAGGTTTCTTGACAGATCGCGGTAAATCTTCATCGGCAGAAAATCCATCAGGGATACAGCGACAGTTCATCAGGAATGCATTGACGATCAAGGAAAATTAAGGCATCAAGGTTGGACAGAAGTTATCCTTCAGTAGTCAGCTATATCATGGCACGGCGGGTTCTAGGTTTGAAGTGCAGAAGTTTGATGGAACTGGAAACTTCGCGTTATGGCAGACGAGGGTGAAGGATTTGTTGGCTCAACAAGGATGCTTGAAGGCGTTGCGGGATGTCAAGCCGGCTAAGATGGATGATGATGACTGGGAGGAGTTACAGATGCAAGCAGCCGGGACCATACGGTTGTGTCTGTTAGACCAGGCCATGTATCATGTGATGGATGAGACTGTGTCGAAGAAGATTTGGGAGAAGTTGGAGAGTCGATTTATGTCCAAGACTGCGACGACCAAAGTGTATTTGGAGCAGAAGTTCTATAAGCTGAAGATGCAAGAGGGGTTGGATCTTGTGGAGCACATGAATGCCTTTAATCAGGTTGTCACAGATCTAGCATGTATTGCCGTGCAGATTCCAGACGAGGATATGTCGATTCTTCTTCTATGTTCATTGCCACCGTCCTTTGAGCATTTGATCACTATATTGACATATGGCAAGGAGACCATCGAGCTTGAGGATATTATTGCGGCGTTATTATCCTATGATATGAGGAAGAAGAACGGCGCAAAGAGAGTCTCTCATGGTGAAGGTTTGCTGGTCAGGGGTGAGCAAGGCTGGAAAGAACAAGAGGTAGGGAAGAACGGGAAAAATAAGAAGAAGGTGCAGTGCTACAAGTGCAAGCAGTGGGGACATATGAAGAGGGTATGTCCAGAACTCAATGGTGGATCATGTGCTATAGCATCTCATGGTGATGACTTGGACAGTGACGGGAAAGTTCTCTTAGTTGCAGATGGAGTCATGGAGACTAAAGTTGCGGGAGTAGCACAGGTGTTCCATGGAGGCGGCGGGTCTGATTCAGACTCATCGGGTAGCTTACTCTAAGCTACAAAGAAGACAATTCAAGTCCGGAGTACATGGAGTTTTGACGCTTAGACAAATTCAAGGTGACGGAAAATATATGCCAAGATGAAGTTTGTTGTGTTTGTGTCGAATATTATGTACGAGTTGGGTTACGTTTGGACTTGGAGTTGTATTATGTGTGGATAGATTACGAGTAGTAGTAGAGTCGGACTATTCCCATATAAGACTATGTACTATGTATGTTCGGTTAAAAAAAAATGTCAGGCTTTGGAATCGGTCTTGATTCGTTGCTATGTGTGCATCGCTTGGTGTCAGTGCATGCATGCCTATTCTGTGCAACCTCTCTCTTCTCTTTACTCTATGCCATGTGGGGCAGGACACCTTATCACATGCATCCATGCCTGCTTTCCAGGGAAAGAAGCCAACCAAAAACTTGATCCGCTTTTTGTGTCAGGTCCCATGAATCGATTCATGAAAATGTATGGAACCGGTTCAAAGGGAGGAGAGAGAAGGGGAGGGGGGGGGGTGCCGCACGATGTAACCTATGATGACTTGGTAGCAACAAGCTTGTAGGGGAGCCGGCGACTTGTGCTGGCGCCTAGGACGGTCGTTGCGGTATCTTGGAGAGGAGCGCCCGTAGTCATGTCCCGTAGAGTAGGCGTATGGCAAACTGTGTTACCAAACATCGTGCCTCGGTGTCGTCTATGATATTGCATGACGGTAATTATTGTAACAACCTCAATGGCTGGCGAGGCGCGGGAGGATTTCGGGGCTGTGGTAGTGATGGTGGTGTGGTGTGTGAATTGGGGAAGGAAGGAATGGAACAGGAGTTTTCTTAGAGACCTAGGGTTTTGGTGATCGCAGACCACCCAACCAAAAAAATTCACGGTTTGGATTGGATCTGGCTGGTCTTTCCTTGGCCGTTGTGGACAAAAGAAAAATTAAGATTGAGGGATCAACGGGAAACCGGGAACTCATAATTAGCGCCGACGCTTGGTTCAAATGTGCACAGATAATCTTTGGTTCCATATCGACTAACTTCCTCTGTTCTAAATTTTATTGAAGTTCTAATTTCAACCGAGTCTATAGAGAATTATGCCAATATCAATAAGATCAAGTCTGAATAGTATGAATACATATTTTATGATGAATGTTATGAAATTTAATTGGTGTTTTAAGTTTTGGTATATTTTTATAGATACTCTGTCAAACTGAAAGTAGTCCTGGGACAATCGCTAGAACAAGTACTACTCCCTCCGATCCATATGAATGGGCTTAAATTTATCTAGATTCCTATGTATCTAGATCCGTTCCGCGCAGCGTCAAGGACACCGCCACCCAGGAGATCCTCATCTTGAGCCCGTCCGAGCCAGCGCCGCCCCTATTCTCTATCGTTCTCGATGCACGGCGACCTCCAGTACCCTGCGCGCCTCCCTCCGCGACCAGAAGCCAGCAGGACAAGCTCGTCTGCCTGCCCGTCAGGGTCCTACCCTAAACTCCTCCCGATGCCCTCATCCTTTTCACGGTGTGTGCACGCTGCCCTCACCGCTCAACCTCTTCCTCTCATGGCAGGGGAAGCAAGTGTTGGAATTATGCCCTAGAGGCAATAATAAAGATGTTATTATTATAATTCTTGTTCATGATAAAGTTTATATTCCATGCTAGAATTGTATTAAGCGGAAACATTAATACTTGTGTGGTTTGTGAACAACACTGTCCCTAATGCGCCTCTATGGACTAGCTCATTGATCAATGATGGTTAAGGTTTCCTAACCATAGACATGAGTTGTCAATTGATAATGAGATCATATCATTGGGAGAATGATATGATGGAATGACAAACTAAGCGAAGCAATTAGATCGTATCATTGTGTTCATCTTTGCGAAGCTTTTCCTATGTCAAATATTGTATTCCTTAGACCATGAGATAATACAACTCCCTGGTATCGGAAGAAAGCTTTGAGGCCATCAAATGTCATCCTATGAGAGGGTGATCATAAAGGTGTCTCTCAGGTGATCGGAAAGTATCTGTTGGGTTGTATGTATCGAGATGGGATTATCCCTCCCAAGTCGGAGATATACTTGGGCCCACTCGTGTCGATATCAACACCGCTTGCAAGCATGTGGTTAAGGAGTTAATCACAAAGTGATATCGGATTACGGACGAGTAAAGTACTTCTTGTCAGCGAGATTGAACTAGGTATGACGATACCGACGATCGAATCTCGGGCAAGTAAAATATCGCGACGAAGGGAATATATATATGGGATTGATTGAATCCTGGCATCGTGGTTCATCCGATATGATCATCGATGAATGTGTAGAGTCAATATGGGTGCCTGGACCCGCTGTTGATTATTGATAGAAGATCATGTGCGCATATTCTCGAACCCGGCAGGTCACACATAACGTGTCTCGGCGCTAGGATAGATTGGATACTTGGTTTATGAATTTTTGTTGAGTCTCGGATGGGATCCGGGATATCACGAGAGGTTCGGAATGGTCGGAGAATAAAATTCATATAAGGCAATTGCAGTTTTGGAGTTGAATTGTTCGGTTAATCGATATTATGCGGAAGCTTCTAGAACCTTCGGAAGGGGCCAACGTGGTCCCACCTTAGGGAGGGGCATGGGACTATGAGGGAGTGTCCTGTCCGCATTGGGCCAGGGGCACAAGGCCCCATAGGGCCCAGCCGATCCTAGAGAGTTTAAATCGTTGAAACTAGAGATAAGATAAGATAGGATTTCTAGATAAGGGAGAGTTTAAGTTGTTTAAACTAGAGATAGGCTTGGAGGAGAGGCTAGGGCTGGCACCCCCTCTATATATAGAGGATGATCGCCCTCTCATACCCTGACACCTTCCTCCAAACCCGGTTGCCTGCTGCCCTTCCTCTCTCCCTCCCATTTGTTTGTGGCGAAGCCTGCGGTAAATTCTCCACCATATACACCACGCCGTCGTCTGTAGATCAATCTATCTCTCCACCATACTTGCTGGTCCGAGGAAGGAGGAGACGCCGAGGTGCCGCGCGTGTGCATATCACGGAGGCACCGCCACTTGTGGTGCTAGATCGGATCGGATCGCGAGGAGGAGAAGCGAGTACGACTACATCACCCACGTTAGACGAGCGTTCATCGCGAATCTTCAAGGGTATGAAGATCTAATCCAATCTCTCTCGTTGTTTGCATCTCCTAGATTAGATCTTGGCTTTCCCTCTGTTCGCCAAGTAGAAATTTTTATTTACTATGCTGCAAAACCCTTGATTGGTATCGAGCTAGATCTATGCGTAGATGTGATTCACGAGTAGAGAACGCAACATGGTTGTTGCGGGCGTTGATGTTTTCTGTTGCAAGCCTCTTGTTTGTGTTCTTCTTATGACGCGAGATAGTGAGATTGAAGCGGTCCAGGCCAACCTTACGCGGCGTCGTTCGCGAGACCGGCTCCGCACTTGGCGTGTGGCTTGTACCACACATGCGGTGGTGGATGTCAGTTTCTCTCACTATAGTTGTCATGGGATTAACACGGAGTTTGGCAACCATAATATCACCGTTGTGGCTTTCCGTAGGTAAGAATCGTTCTTAGCATCTACTCCCATAAGCCACGTAAAACATGCAACAACAAAGTAGAGGCGTCTAACTTGTTTTTGCGAGTGTTCTGTGATATGGTATGGCCCAAGATGTGATGTGTATATTGTATCGATGATCATGTTTTGTAATGTTTCACGACTTGCATGTCGATGAGTACACAACGGCAGAGCCATATGGTTGTCTTTATAATTGTGTATGACCTGTAGTCAACTTCTTATCGCCATGTAATAGCTTTACTTTATCGCTAAGTAGTTAGCAATAGTTGTAGTTGCTATTCGTGGTGGAGGCAATCATGGTGGAGTGATGGAGATCATGCGGAACGCACAAGATGGAGATCATTCTTGAAGATTGGCTATACCATGTCACATAAAGTTATATGCATGTGATGTTTATCCTTTTATGTATCTTATTATGCTTAGATGTGACGGTAGCATTATAAGATGATTCCTCATAAAGATCAAGATAAAACTGTGTTCTCCCCAAAGTATGCACCGTTGTGAAAGTTAAATGTGTCCAAGCATCACGTGATGATCGGGTGCTATAGACTCTACGCTCACATACAGGGTGCAAGCCAGTTTTACTGCAGCGGAAATACTTGGGTCTAACTTGTGAGCCTAGCATGTACGGACATGGCCTCGGAACACAAGAACCGAAAGGTTAAGCATGAGTCATATGAATGATATGATCGACGCCGTTGTCCACCATTGAAACCACATCTCTTCTCGTGATGATCGGATTAGGTGTGGTGAATTTGGATCGTGTTCACTAAACAACTTGAGGGATGTTGAATTTAGTGGGAGTTCATCTAGTAATTTGATTAAGTTGAACTATTTATCATGAACATAGTCTAAATTGTACTTGCTAATACTGTAGATCACATGGCCAAGTCCAACTTCAACTTCAACGTTTTGCTGAGAAAGAAAAGCTTAGAAACAATGGGTCTAACTTCACCAAGCGGTTCCGCAATCTAAGAATCATTACAGCGGACAAAAGGACTATGTCCTTGAGAAAGCGTTAGGTAACCCCTCTGCAAGCTACTGGTGATGAGAAAGCTGTCATCGATCGGCGCAAAGATGATTATGGTGTGATTAAGAGCACCATGTTGTTTGCTATGGAACCGAACTTCAAAATCGTTTTGAAAACTATCCGGGCCCTTTGAGATTCTCGAGGAGCTGAAAACCATGTTTCAGACTCAGGCCGTTCGAGAGATATGAGATCTCGAGAAGTTCTTTAGCTGAGATGGAGGAAGGAGTTAGTTAGTGAGCACGCCATTAAGATGTCGGGCTACACTCAACGCCTTGAGCAAGCGGACTGCAAGATTCGGAGGAGCTCAAGATTGACAGGGTTCTGCAATCACTCCCTCCCAGCTACAAAAGCTTTGTAGTGACTCATAATCAGATTGGTTCCACTGATACGATCACCGAGCTCTTCGCAAAGCTGAAGGCTGCGGAGGTGGACATCAAAAAGGATAATCATGTGTTGATGGTCAACAAGCCCTCCTTTAAGAAAGGTAAGGGTGCAAATAAGCCCTTCAAGAAAGGAGGCGGCAAACGCGTTTCCCCTGCTAAGAAGAAGCTCAAGTCTGGTCCTAAGCCGGACACTGAGTGCTTCTATTGCAAGGACAAGGGTCCTTTGGGCATAGCTATCTGAAGTACTTAGCGGACAAGAAGGCTGGCACCATCAAAGGTATATTTGATATACATGTTATTGATGTTTTCCTTACTAGCCCTCGTTGTAGTGCCTAGGTATTTGATACGGTTCAGTTGCTAATATTTGTAACTCGAAGCAGGAGCTACGGAATAGGCTGACTTGCGAGGATGAGGTGACGATGCGCGTTGCAGCGGATCAAGAGTTGATGTGATGGCGTCGACGCTCTCCTTAGTTTTACCTTGGATTAGTTTTAAACCTTAATAAGTGTTATTATGTACTGCGTTGAGCATGAACATTATTTCGGATCTTGTTTATTGCAAGACGGTTATTCATTTAAATCGGAGAATAATGGTTGTTCTATTTATATGAGTAACATCTTTTATGGTCATGCACCTATTGTGAATGGTTTATTTCTTCTAAATCTCGAAAGGGATGAAACACACATCCATAACTTTGAGGCTAAGAGATGCAAGGTAGATAGTGATAATACTACATATTTGTGGCACTGTCGTCTAGGTCATATTGGTGTAAAGCGCAAGAATAAACTCCATTATGATGGACTTTTTGAGTCTCTTGATTTTGAATCATTTGACACATGAGAACCATGCCTCATGGGCAAGATGATCAAAACCCGTTCTCCGGTATGATGGAGCGAACAGCGGACTTGTTGGAAATCATACATATCGATGTATGCGGACCGATGAGTGTTTGACGCGTGGTGGATATCGCTATTTTCTCACTTTTACCGATGACTTAAGTAGATATGGGTATATCTATTTAATGAAACATAAATCTGAAAGCGTTTGAAAAGTTCAAAGAATTTCAGAATGAAGTGGAGAACCATCGTAATGAAAGATTAAGTTTCTACGATCCGATCGTGGGCGAATATTTAAGTTATGATTTTCTCGCATCTCAAAGCAAGTGGAATCGTTTCACAACTCACGCCACCGGAACACCACAGCGCAATGGTGTGTCTCGAGCATGGAATCAAACCCTATTAGATATGGTCCGATCGATGATGTCTCTTCTTGATTTGCCGTTATCCTTTTGGGGTTATGCATTAGAAACCGCTGCATTCACTTTAAATAGGGCTCCATCTAAATCCGTTGAGGCGACACCGTATGAACTGTGGTTTGGTGCTAAACCTAAGTTGTCGTTTCTTAAAGTTTGGGGATGCAAAGCTTACGTCAAGAAGTTGATGCGGACAAGCTCGAACCCAAAGCGAATGCGTCTTCATAGGATACCCTAAGGAAACTATTGGGTATACCTTCTATCACGTAACCGAAGGCAAAGTGTTTATGCAAAGAACAGTTCCTTTCTTGAGAAGGAGTTTCTCTCAAAAGAAGTGAGTGGGAGGAAAGTAGAGCTAGACGAGGTTATTGAACCTTCTCTTGAATTGGAGTAAGCGCACACCTGAAATTGTTCGATGCACTTTGCACCAACAATAGAGGAAGCTAATGACAAGGATCATGAAGCTTCAGATGATGTCTTGCTCTTGAACGTCGCGGTCGACAAGGTCGCGTGCCCCTCTGAGTGGTACGGCAACCACCTGTCTTGTTGTCTTGTTAGTAGAAGACAGCGAACCTACGAACTATGAGGAAGCGATGATGAGCCCGGACTCGAGAAATGGCTAGAAGCCATGAAATCCAATTGGGATCCATGGCGAAAACCAAGTATGGACTTTGGTGGACCCTCCTAGCGACCGAAAGGCCGTTGAGTGCAAATGGATCTTCAAGAAGAAAACGGACGCGGATGGTAATGTTACCGTCTATAAAGCACGGCTTGTTGCGAAAGGTTTTTGACAAGTTCAAGGTGTTGACTACGATGAGACTTTCTCTCCCGTAGCGATGTTTAAGTCCATTCGGATTTTATTAGCAATTGCTGCGTTTCATGATTATGAAATATGGCAAATGGATGTCAAGACTGCTTTCCTCAATGGCAACATTGATGAAGAGTTGTATATGATGCAACCCGAAGGTTTTGTCGATCCTAAGGATGCTGATAAAGTATGCAAACTTCAGCGTTCCATTTATGGACTGAAGCAAGCATCTCGGAGTTGGAACCTTCGTTTTGATCAAGTGATCAAGAGCTTTGGATTTGTTCCAAACTACTACGAAGATTGCATCTACAAGAAAGTGAGTGGGAGCTCGGTGACGTTTCTGGTACTATATGTGGATGACATATTGATTATTGGAAATGACATCAAATGCTTAACGATGTGAAGAGTTATTTGAACAAGTGTTTTTCAATGAAAGACCTAGGTGAAGCTGCTTATATATTGGGCATCAAAATCTATAGAGATAGAGAAAGGCGCTGATAGCTTTAAGCGGTACATACCTAGACAAAGTTACGAAAAGGTTCAGAATGGATAAGGCATTGAAAGGTTCGGTGCCTATGTTGTCGAGTAAGATATTGAGCAAGGCTCGGTGTCCATTCTGATGAAATGATAGGGAAGCTATGAGCAAAGTGCCTTATGCCTCGGCCATAGGTTCCATCATGTATGCCATCTTTGTGTACTAGACCGGATGTGTCCAATGCTCTTAGTTTGTGACGAGATATCAAAGTGATCCAGAGTGGAACCTTTGGACAGCCGTGAAGAACATCCTAAGGTACCTAAATAGGACTAAAGAAATGTTCTTAGTCTATGGGGTGATGAACAGCTTCGTAAAGGTTATGTCGATGCTAGTTTCGACACCGACAAGGATGATTCTAAATCTCAGACGGGATACGTGTATATTTTGAATGGAGGCTGTGAGTGGAGAAGATGCAAGCAAAGCGTGATCGCGGGATCTACAAGAGAAGCGGAATACATGGCTCTTGCGAAGCGTCAAGTGAAGGAGTTTGGATCGAAACTTCATCATCGAGCTTGGCGTGGTTCAAGTGCATTGGACCCATGGAGATATTGTGTGACAACACCGCGCCATAGCACTCGCTAAGGAACCAAGATATCATCCAAAGACCAAGCATATCAACCGCAAGTTTCATATAATCCGAGATTATATAGCAGATGGAGATCTGAAGATCAGCAAAGTACATACAGATCTGAATGTTGCAGATCCATTGACTAAACCTCTTCCACGTGTAAAACATGATCAGCACCTCAGGGCCATGGGTGTGAGATTGTTGCCAAATGTAAACTAGATTATTGACTCTAGTGCAAGTGGGAGACTGTTGGAATTATGCCCTAGAGGCAATAATAAAGATGTTATTATTATAATTCTTGTTCATGATAAAGTTTATATTCCATGCTAGAATTGTATTAAGCGGAAACATTAATACTTGTGTGGTTTGTGAACAACACCGTGTCCCTAGTACGCCTCTATAGACTAGCTCATTGATCAATGATGGTTAAGGTTTCCTAACCATAGACATGAGTTGTCAATTGATAATGAGATCATATCATTGGGAGAATGATATGATGGACAGACCCAAACTAAGCGAAGCAATTAGATCGTATCATTGTGTTCATCTTTGCGAAGCTTTTCCTATGTCAAATATTGTATTCCTTAGACCATGAGATAATACAACTCCCTGGTATCGGAAGAAAGCTTTGAGGCCATCAAACGTCATCCTATGAGAGGGTGATCATAAAGGTGTCTCTCAGGTGATCGGAAAGTATCATTGGGTTGTATGTATCGAGATGGGATTTGTCCCTCCCAAGTCGGAGAGATATACTTGGGCCCACTCGTGTCGATATCAACACCGCTTGCAAGCATGTGGTTAAGGAGTTAATCACAAAGTGATATCGGATTACGAACGAGTAAAGTATTTGCTGTGAACGAGATTGAACTAGGTATGACGATACCGACGATCGAATCTCGGGCAAGTAAAATATCGCGAGCGAAGGAATATATATATGGGATTGATTGAATCCGGCATCGTGGTTCATCCGATATGATCATCGATGAATGTGTAGGAGTCAATATGGGTGCCTGCACCCATGTTGATTATTGATAGAAGATCATATGCGCATATTCTCGAACCCGCAGGTCACACATAACGTGTCTCGGCTAGGATAGATTGGATACTTGGTTTATGAATTTTTGTTCGAGTCTCGGATGGGATCCGGGATATCACGAGAGGTTCGGAATGGTCCGGAGAATAAAATTCATATAAGGCGTGCAGTTTTGGAGTTCGGAATTGTTCGGGTTAATCAAGATATTGGAAGCTTCTAGAACCTTCCGGAAGGGGCCAACGTGGTCCCACCTTCGGGAGGGCATGGGCCTATGAGGGAGTGTCCTGGACGCATGGGGCCAGGGGCACAAGGCCCCATAGGGCCCAGCCGATCCTAGAGAGTTTAAATCGTTTAAACTAGAGATAAGATAAGATAGGATTTCTAGATAAGGGAGAGTTTAAATTGTTTAAACTAGAGATAGGCTTGGAGGAGAGGCTAGGGCTGGCCGCACCCCCCTCTATATATAGAGGGCTGATGCGCCCCCTCTCATACCCCTGACACCTTCCTCCAAACCCAGTTGCCCTGCTGCCCTTCCTCTCTCCCTCCCGACTGTTTGTAGGCGAAGCCCTGCGGCAGAAATTCTCCACCATATACACCACGCCGTCGTGCTGTAGATCCAATCTATCTCTCCACCATACTTGCTGGTCCGAGGAAGGAGGAGACGTCGAGGTGCCACACGTGTGCATCTCACGGAGGCACCGCCACTTGTGGTGCTAGATCGGATCGGATCGCGAGGAGGAGAAGCGAGTACGACTACATCACCCACGTTCCGTTAGCGTTTGCTGTCTGAATCTTCAAGGGTATGAAGATCTAATCCAATCTCTCTCGTTGTTTGCATCTCCTAGATTAGATCTTGGCTTCCCCTCTGTTCGCTTCCGTAGAAAATTTTGATTTACTATGCTGCGAAACCCTTCAGCAAGGAGTTGGCGCCGCCAGTGGCCAGGATCTAGGTGCAGCTATGCTTGCTCACCGCACGCGACACAAGGAATCGGGGGCGGTGTTGGACCAGTGTTAAGTACTCCTTCTGTGCAGAAATAAGTGATTTTGATTTGTCTAGATTCGCATGTATCTATATACGAGTGTTTAGATACTCCCTCACTCCGAGTTTAGGATGCACATAAGTATTGATCCACATACCAAGGATCCCCATGCAACGCTTTGGAGAGAAAACCATAGACTTGAATTTTTTCCATACGACTCCATACGAGCCGGGTTCCATTATCATGACGACAACAGAACATATGTTTTGATACTTTTTACAAACCAAAAAACAAACTGAAAATAAAGAGAAAATGTAAACAAAGACCAACTTCCACGTCCCTCCGGGGGAATACAATTTGAGAGAGATCAAACCCAAACCCACTACAGCAGGACAAAACCAACAACTAAACCATCTCATCCCTTGAAAGCCAAGAGAGGCGAACATATTACTTAACAACAAAAGAAACCTAGACCCAAAATATATGCATCAAAACTAGTTACCTTTGTTCCCAAGCTCCCCAGTCAAACACCAGTGACATCCACATCATCATCCATTCTCTGTTTTGGACGCGTAGTGCCACGATTTGCCTGGTCATCTCATGCACCTGCATTGCCATTTGCTGAAGATGATCATCACCATCAACCAACACCTCCCTGTCCTGAGTGTTCTGTAAACCTGCCCAATAACGAAGTAAGGCACACATGTAACAGATTAATCTCATGAGGGGAAGAAATCAATTTTCCTTCAAAACACACACGATTTCTAGTTTTCCGTAATGACCAACAAAGAGCAGCAAAACAAACAATATGCACGTTGGAACCAAATGGGAGGAGTTTCACTATCCACCAGAAATATTGGGTAAAACAAGAAGGCCTTTTTTAGCGCCCAAAACAGAGGCAATAGTACTCCACATGTAATCAGCAGGAGGGCATGTGAAAAAAATATGGTTAATAGTTTCTTCCAACGGACAAAAACGACAAACATAGCTACCAACCCATTTTATCTTCTTCATATTATATTTGGTCGCAATCGCATTATGCCAATTCATCCAAAGCCAAATTTTGATTTTAAGAGGTCACTTTTCCTTCCACAACCGTGTAAACGATCTATCTGGACCCACATCAACAAGTTTATTATATAATAATTTGACTGAGAAGACACCAGGCTTACTATACTTTCATCTGGGTTTATCTTTAGTATCACTCAAGTTAACCAAAGCTACCATATTCCTCAATGCATGCCACTAGGAAGACAAACTAGGTGAAAGCCACCTCCTAAAAGTAAAAAAAGACCCAAGATCTGACATTTCCCTAACTGTGCCAGTTTGTTGATTACATATATCATAGAATTCTGAAAACTTCTCACATAGGGAGAAATCACCAATCCATTGGTCATGCCAAAAATTAGTATCTGTTCCATTCCCTATCTCTATTTTTCTGCCAGCAAGATAATTTCGTTTCAATTTCAACACATCTTTCCATGCAGCATAATCCCCCTGTTTCATCTTGACCCTCCAAATACCATGAGTTATGTCGTACATTTTCTTAACAATCTTCTGCCACAAACCATCCTCAGATTCCAATTTCCACCACCATTTACACAAGAGACGAATATTAAATAGTTTCATATTTTTGATCCCTAAACCCCCTTTATTCCTTGGTATACATATAAAAGACCACTTAACCATGTAATATTTCTTCTTATTGTTATCCCCTTCCCAAAGGATTTTTCTGATGATTTTAGTATTTCTTCAAGGTTAGTATCTGCCATAAGATACATTGACATGTGATAAATGAGCAAAATACTTAGAGAGAGGATTGGATCAAGGTGAGTCCCTCCCCAATAGAAGATGAGTTCCCAACCCAACCATCAAACTTCTTCTTAAGTTTGTCATACAAAGGTTGCAAGTCAGCAACATGTAATCTAGTGCCACATACAGGGACACCAAGATATTTAATGGACCACTGGTTAAGTTGGCAGCCAAACAAATCAGCATATCGTAGCCCTTTCTCTCCATCCTCTAAAACAATAATCAATTCACTTTTATTAAAATTAAATTTCAAACCCGACATAGCTTCAAACATATACAAAATTAGTTTAACATGAATTAATTGCACAATGTTATCTTGGATCAATAATATAGTATCATCAGCATATTGTAAAATAGCCACACCATTCTCAATCAAAGACACAAGACCAGTCACCAAGCCATTATTCTGGGCTTAAAAAATCAACTCAGCCAACCCTTCTACAACAAGATTAAAGAGGAAGGGAGAGAAAGGATCACCTTGTCTCACCCCTCTATGACTACCAAAATCCTTGCCTCTCCTATTATTGATTTTCACACACATGGTACCTGAAAGGATCATATGGGCACCTAGAGGGGGGGGGGGGTAAATAGGTGCTACTTCAAATTTTACTCTTTTTCAAATTAGGGTTTGACACAAAGGTAAATTATCTAGATATGCAACTAAGGTGAATTTACCTATATGTCACACTAACAACTAACTAAGAAAGAACAAGATACAAATAAGGTGCGGTAAAGGATAGAAGTAACCGAAATGAAGCACGCAGAGACACAAGGGTTATTTCCTGAAGTTCCTTCCTTTTGAGGGGAAGTACGTTTGCATTTGGAGATTGGGTGGTACCAAACCACCAACGCCACGAAAGGCCTCCCTTGTTCTCCGGTGAACCTCATCCCAAGGGGATCGATTCACGCTTCCATTATATCGGCAACCTTCAAGGTGGTAGCCGCACCCTTACAACAAGTTCGAGGCACACATCCACAACTTAATTGGAGGCTCCCGAATCCAAGAAAGCTATCACACAATCAAAGACAAGCTTGTAAGAACCAAAACAAGGCCTAGGGTTTCCAATGAAACCCTAGAGCAAGGGGCCCTCAAGTGAATGAGGGGCAAATGAAGATATCTCTTGGTGAAGCTGTAGATCAAGGCCCCCTCCTTCGATTCCCCAAAGATCAACGACTTTGGGTGGTTGGATGAAGAGATCTTGGAGTTTTGGTGGCTCTAATGGTGATGCCTTTCTTTTCTAGAACGAGCAGCTTGAGGTAGAAGATGACATCCTCTATTTATAGCCTCCATAGCTGCTGACTGTTTTCTTCCCGTTGGAGAACTTCCACACCGGAGACTCCAGTCTGCAGACCGGAGACTCCAGTCTACACCGGAAACTCTAGCCCATATCCGGTCCATCTCCGGACCACCATACTGTAAGACCTGGGCCTTGTCTTTTCGCTCACTCTGGGGACTTTGACAGGAACTCCAGACCAGGGACACCAGAGACTCCGGTGTTTCCACACCGGAAACTCTGGTCCAAGAAACCACACCGGAGATTCCGGCCAACATCCGGTCTGTCTCCAGACCCCCACACACAATGGTTCTAGGTTGCATCTTGAGTCCACTCCGGGGACTTTCGGGGAAACTCCAGACCACACCGGAGACTCCAGTGTTTGCACACCTGAGACTCCGATATGGATACTTCAGGAAACCTCAGTTTTCTCCAGGGATTTTCCCACTATGTTATGGCCTTTTCTCTTTTCATTAGATTGACATGTAGACATTAACACACAGTAAAATGATCCTCATGTTGTTAATGAACACCAAAATAGATTAGGACTGTAAATGTCCTTTTAATCTCCCCCTTTTTGGTGTTCGATAACAACAAGAAGTTTTGCATGAAAATTTTAAACAACCTAGCTAAGCTCCCCCTGATGATGTGCAACAAGATATATAAGTAATAGAAATTCATGTCAGGGACATAGGATGTAAAGGCTTACATATCACATAGAGTTTCACCTGAGACTTTACCTTAACCAATACAATAATAACCGGGCATAGCATGTCCATGTGTAACGGATAGTCTCACACAAGAACCAAATAAAGCAAATGGAAATGTTCAGAATTTAAGATACACGGGCATAAGAAAATAAGAAGCATCCTATGCAAATGCCCATCCCATGCAAAACCCTGGAAGATTCTAATAGACAACTTCTCCCCCTTTGGCATCGAAACATCGAAAAGGGAAAAGTCCAAGCTAATGCCCCAAAGGAATCAGTCGGAGTCCTCCTCATCATCCTCATCCTCATCCTCATCATAGTCATCAAAAGCAGCAGGAGTCTATTGACCTTTGCCATGAGGGTGAGAGAATGAAGTGCCCTCCAGTGCAAAACCAGAAGTGGCCTCTGAGAATGTCTAACAATCAACCAAGCTAGCATTCATAGCATTCCAAGCACCAAAGGAGAGTGTGTGGTCTAACTCTGCAGATGGTTCAGCCCCATGCTCATCATTGTATTTAGACTTCCCTTCATCTTCTTATTCTCCTTGAGCCTTGATTTCCTTGAGGAGCTTCTCAATTCTGCGGTTGCTCTTGTAGGAGTCATGTTGTCCCTTGCGGATGTCCACATTCATGCAACACAAAGTCTTCTCCCAGAAAGATGCCTTCTTGACTTTCTCCTGAACAAACTCATGTGTGACAGGAGCCATAGGAGCATTGGAGACATTCTTCCTCCTAGATCCCCTAGGAGGAGTGGGAGCACGCTCGACCTCAGAGATCTTATCATCCCCACTCTCAAATGGTTGCCTATGAGTAGGACCCATTTTCCCTTTATTTTGGAGACACACCATGGCATGCTCTGTAAGGTTTGGAGGAAGGGCAAGTGGTGAACCATGGGCTTGAGTATTGATAAGCCTCATCACAAGAGCATCATATGGGGGAGACTTATTGAAGAGAATAGCATGGTGCATCTCCTCGAAAATGAAATCCATAATGTTAATAGCATATCCTTTAGAATCAGGGCCAGCATAGTATACCTTGTGAGAATGGTGGAGCAAGTTGACAAGGCCACACCTAATGGCATCATCATTACCAACACTGGGGGAAATGTTGTGATGAAAAATCCTCAATAGTAAGTTGTAGAGAGGCTCGAGGCCCTTGGCCTCACCGAAGACACCCTTGCTGCCGTAGAGAGGTGCCAACTTGGTCTTGCTCTCGCCAAGAGCAGCGTCATGCATCCGGTGCCCAACATGAACAGACACACCCTGGAAAGTCTCATTTATGGCCCTGGCAAAGTCAAATAAGTTAGCCGTGCAGCGGACATTGCCACTCATCCAACTCATGGTCCTTGCCTGATCAATCCCAAACACAATAGTTGCATAGAATTGTTGGATAAGAGTAATACTGCTGTAATTTTCTTGGTGCTTTATGAGCCTATGCAGTCCAAGCTTCTCAGTAATCCACAAAGCATCTACAAAGTAGTTGTTGGCACGCATGTACTCGAGGTCCATATACCTTTGAGGGAAAACATGGGACTTGGTGAGCTTGCTATATATATTAGTCATGAACACTTTCTACTCCTTCCTCCAATAACAAGGATCATCACATGTCCTTGGCAGCGCATAGAAGTTTGTCTTGCATAGGTCACATAACTCTTTCTTGGTCATGTGGGCAAGGGATTGAAAATTGTCATACTTAGCCCTCTTGGCACCGTTTTCCTCCTCTATGCGCTCATGGTTCCTCCTCATGTATTCAGCATCTCCGAGCTGCTACCTACGGTTGGATGGCGGGATCACATACTGACCAGCTTCCTCATCAAACTGAGGATCCGCCCTCTTGGACTTGGCCTTGGTGAGACCACGACGAGAACCAGAGCCACCTTTGAACATAGAGAGAGGGGGATAGCATGGGTGTAAGCACATATGTCCCGGAGATGAACACAACACCCTCAAAACTTTGCAAGATGTGTTAGAAGCAAATAAAACTGGAGTCTCCGGAGTGCAATACCAAAATCTTTGGACTGGACCGAAGTTTCTGGCCAGACGGACCAGAGTCTCTGGCCTGGACCGGAGTCTCCGGATTAACAACCCGGAATCTCTGGTCTGGAGATTTTGGGTTGCACAAGGAGGCTGCAGGTGGGATTGATTCTAGCAGATCGAGCAAGGGAATGAGACTAATGTGATAGATTGCACGCAAGCATGTGGTTCCAATGGGCAAAATCAGTACAAACTCAAAATAAATGAAGGGGATGAACCCTAGGTTCATGGTGTGAGAGAGTACTAGATCTGTCCATTGGAGCGATTCCACCGGTGGGGAATGTCAAGAGGTGGGGAGGGTGGAGTTGGCCGGCGGCACGGCGGATCTCGGCGGCAAAACGGCCTCCGAGCGGCGGTTTTGGAGGAGGAGGCGGCGGGTGTGAAGGTGGGAGTCGGGGTGGAAGATAGAGTCCCGAGTGACTCTTTCACCCCGACCCCGTTTAGTCACTGCCTAAAACCAACCCAGACTGGAGACTCCGGTCCTACAGACCAGAAACTCCGGTCCTACAGACCAGAAACTTCGGACTGACCGGAGACTCCGGTGTTTGCACACCAGAATCTCTGGCCCTCTTCGACCAAAACCAGCCAGATTCAAGTTTGGGGACATATATGAGATGGAATGTGTTTAGGGGAGAGTATCATATGGCCTGGGTTTAGATTCCAAACGGTGAAGAACCAAAATAGGCAATGCAATCCAAATTAAATGACAAGTGAAACTCCAATTAGAACCAAGAACCAATCCCTTCATAATGAAGGGGGGTGGTGGCCGAGGCCACCATGTAAGAGTGTGAGGCATGAAACTGCGAAGAATTATCCTTGGGTTCATAACCTCTACTCATCAATGAAGCTCACATATCACACATGATATTAAGTGAATTGATTTTTCTTAATTTTGGCATTATGGGGGAGGGATAGCCCAATGAAATAGGACCGCACTCCCCCTATCTGTATGCCTGCACCTAAACCAAATATGAATCAATATATAGATGGGTATGCAAGATGATCAAGTAAAACTCCTTGAATCTATGATATTTAGCTCATTCCTCAAATAGCAAAACCTTGCTTCATCAAGTGGCTTCGTGCATATATCTGCAAGTTGGTCATTGGTTGAAACATAAGATAACTCAATATCCCCTCGGGCAACATGATCTCTGATGAAATAATGACAAATCTCAATATGCTTTGTCCTTGTATGATCCACCGGATTGTAGGCAACCTTGATAGCACTTTTGTTGTCACATAAAAGAGGCACTTTGTCACAATGGACACCGTATTCCTTTAAAGTTTGCCTCATCCATAACAATTGGGTGCATGCACTAGCAGCAACCACATACTCAGCCTCAACGATGGAGAGATATATAGTTTTTCTTCTTAGAAGACCAACACACCAAGGACCTACCAAGGAATTGGTAAGCCCTGGAGGTTGATTTTCGATCATCCTTATCACTAGCCCAATCCGAATTAGTGTAGACACAAAGATAGAATATTGAGACCCTAGGATACCACACACCATAGTTTGGGGTATGAACCAAATATCAAAAGATTCCTTTGATTGCCATCAAGTGGCTTTCTTTAGGGGCCGCTTGATATCTTGCACACACTCCTACACTTAACACAATATCGGGTCTAGATGCACATAGGTAAAGCAAAGAACCAATCATGGACCGGTATACCTTTTGATCAACATCTTTACCATTTGGGTTAAGTTCAAGATGAGTCTTGGTTGCCATGGCAGTGGGGGATCCATTTAGTTCTTTCATGTTGAACCTCTTGAGCATGTCTTGGGTATATTTGGCTTGATTGAAAAAGGTTCCTCCTCTTATTTGCTTGTTCTCAAAACCAAGGAATACCCTCAACTCTCCCATCATAGACATCCTAAACCTGTCAGTCATAAGTTTTGAGAATTCATCATTAAAAGCTTTATTAGATGAGCCAAAGATAATATCATCAACATATATTTGGCAAACGAAAAGTTCCCCATTAACCTTCTTAGTAAAAAGAGTGGGATCACTTTTCCCAACCTAAAATCCACGGTCTAACAACAACTCTCTAAGGTGCTCATACCAAGTACGCGGAGCTTGTTTAAGTCCATAGAGCACCTTATCAAGTTTGTAGACATGGTTTGGGAAGTTGGGATCCTCGAAACCCGGGGGTTGCTTAAGATAAACCATCTCATGCAAAGGACCATTTAGAAAAGCACTTTCCACATCCATTTGTTGTAATTTAAAATTATGATGTGCAAAATATGCAAGAAGGATATGGATGGACTCAAGGCGAGCCACGTGAGCATAAGTCTCTCCATAATCAATGCCTTTAATTCGAGAGAACCCTTGAGCTACCAATCTTGCCTTGTTCCTCACAACAATTCTATGAGCATCTTGCTTGTTCTTGAATATACATTTGGTCCCAATAACATTGCGACAATCTTTGGGCTTTTTTACTAACTTCCAAACTTTGTTTCTCTCAATGTTGTTGATCTCCTTATGCATGGCTTCCAACCAATCTGAATCTTCAAGAGCTTCCCACACCTTTTTGGGCTCCACCATGGATATATGAGCTTGATGCTCACCAAAATGCTTCAATTGAGCTCGAGTGGACATTCCACTCCTTCGATCACCAAGAACATTCTCAAGAGTGTGCTCTCTTATTTCTAACATTCTGTCCACTCTAGCTTTGCAATGAGTTTCAATCTCCAAGTTGTTTCTTATGGGGATATCTTCATCATTTTGGTCCTCGTCTTGACCATTATTTTGACCTTGATCAACAATGGGTTCAGCTTCATCTACATGAGGTACAAGTTGATCTTGGTCTTGATCAGGCAAGCTACTTGAAAGGCTTTGAGATGATCTTGCAGCTGACTGAATAAATCTGCCTTGAGCAACTGACTGAGCGGGGCTGGACAATCCAGTTAGTGGAGAGACTGGACTATCCATCCTGGAGCTTCCTGCCTGATCAACATGGTGAGGGTTCTTAGCTTGTCTTTGGCTTGGGTCATCATTGCCCTCAAAAACAGGAGCTTGTTGAAGTTGTGAAGATGAGGGCTCCACTTGAGTAGAGCATAGTTCTTCTCGATCCGCCACAAGGGGTTCCTTAATGGGGCGGATGTATCCCGCACCCATTCTTCTTATGGCATCTTGAGTTATTTCATCATCTACATCACAAACATTAACATGCCTCGCTTGGGGGCCATCATATTCTTCGAAAACCACACTACAAGATTCTATGACAATTCCTGAGAGTTTATCATAGATTCCATAAGTGTGGGAATCGAGACCATAGCCAACAAAAATACCCTCTAAAGCTTTGGAATCAAATTTGGACAAACAAACACCTTTTATGAGATAGAAACACTTGCAACCAAACACCCGAAAGTATGAAATGTTGGGCTTGTTACCGGTAAGTATTTCATATGGTGTCCTGATCAACTCTTTGTGGAGATAGAGCCGGTTTGATGCATGACATGCGGTGGAGATTGCCTCCACCCAAAAATTATATGGAGACTTAAACTCCACCAACATGGACCTTTCCATATCCATTAAAGTCCAGTTCTTCCTCTCATCTACACCATTTTGTTGGGGGGTATATGCATCAGAATATTGATGTTTTATCCCCTCATCACTAAGAAAACCATTTAGAGTGTAGTTCTTGAACTCGGTGCCGTTGTCACTTCTTATCACAAGTACGAGCACATTGTATTGATGTTGAACCATATTGACAAATTCGATGAAGTATTGTTGGGTCTCACTCTTCAACTTGAAAAATTGACCCATGAGTATCTTGAGTAGTCATCAACAATCACCAAACAATATTTATTCCCACCAAGACTTGCATGAGATGGAGGACCAAAGAGATCCACATGAAGGAGATCCAAGATCCTATTTGACTTTATAATGTTATTTGGCTTGTGGGGGAGAATCATGCATCTTTCCTTCAACACAAGCCCTACAAACACAATTTTTGGCAAAACAAACACTGTTCTTTAGTCCCACAATATGGCCACCCTTGTGGAGGCTTTGCAAAGTTCTCATATTGACATGGGCTAGTCGGCGATGAC